>CM067863.1:36488609-41488609 GCA_034642435.1 Megalocaria dilatata
ACCTTTTGTGAATTTATTAAATCTTGTCATAAAATGAAACTGAATTTCTTTAAGAAAAACGTTTTTTTGTTCAATCTATGATGGGATATAGTTAGTGTTATAGCATTTTAGAATCCTCATTAATTGTGCTAAATTTTGAAATAACTTGCCGAACTGATGTAGTACAATTTTTTTTCAGTACAGTAAATTGAAGTTGGGCGAAATTTTAATTTTGAATACTTGGCTCGGCAAAAAGTGACATTATTTTCCAAGCTGGAGCAATTGGCTTAGAATTGAAGATTACAGGTTACAGAAGCACTATTCGGGATAACATAGCAAAAATTTAATTATGACTATTATGACTTAACCTGTTACTCGATTCCGGTTTGAAGTCGACTTCTGGGACATGCTTTATAATATACAAACCTCATTTGTTGGTTCAGCTTCACAGTTCTTGTTATCTTTCGGTTTCTCTTCACCTCCTGCTCCAGGTTCTTGGAATCTAACCTTCGAGGCTATTTTTGGATCTTGATGATGCTGATCCACTATAGATTGCACCTTGATGAAGAGAAAAGAAGAAGGTATATTCAAAAAGTAATCTAAACGATTATTCTGCTAATAGTCATGATAGAATGAAAAATGATTTCGCAGTTAGAACCCTAAGGGAAAAAGGTAGCGATTGGCGATGATGTGAAAAATGATGAAGTACTAGGCGATGTTACAAATAAACATAATCGTGCACAAATCAATACGAAATTCATCACTATACGACGATTTCTTTACCAGTGGAAGATTTTCTTTAGTTGAGATCTCGTTGAAATCCGCCAGCGACTGAACCTTGCATTAAAAATAAATATTTTCGTTACAAAAACTTTATACAATTTGAGCTCAATGAATCGAGTGGTTCATGGTATTCAAAATGTGGTCTTTATTTATGTTTGTTAAATATTATTTGAATGCCAGAAACACACGATTGATACTGGAGATAATTTAGTAGAACTTTGATATTGACTTACAAGGCCTAAGCTCTCTTTTTTGTTGAGTTGAAGTTCCCTAAGCATTTGGTTACGCTGTTCCATCATTAGTGTTCGTTCGTAAGTGTAGGCGGATATATCGCTGTCCATCTGCGAAAAATATTCAAATGTTGAATAAAATGAAGGTGAAGTTGCACTTAATGTATATATCTTACCATTTCCACAACTTCTACCTCAGCCGCAATTCTCAAATGATAAAGGAAAGTCTTCAGGTCTTTCTTCATTTGGATCGAGTTGTCCTCGAGCTGAGCAACTGTGAATATCCTCATTTTACAATTTTTCCAGGTACGGTGCTGTTTCAACAAGAACGGTAGTAACATGAGTAATCCGCCATCGTGTACAATCCACCATATGTCGATGTTTCCAACAACTTTGTCTGTAGAATTCGGGAAGAAGTTTATGCCTTTGGGAACTAGCAAGGCCATATGGGCAGCGGTAACATTACGAACCGTCTGCAAGAAAACTTGCCAAGTTCTTTCGTCTTCAGACTGACGCCAACCGTAAGGCCAACCAAGAATGACAGTATTGGGTTTCATTCCACCAAGGCCTGTCGTTTGAATCCTGTGGAAATAAATGATAAATCTTGATAGAATTTCACGAGTAACTAAACATACAAGTGAGACAATCCATCGCTGATATTGCGTGCCACCAAAATGTCTACAAATCCTTTCACTTTCTCTTCGTCCATAGTCTTCCTCAAGCTTTGTTTAGCAGCCATCGCTTCCCCATAAGATCTCGTGTAATCCCCATGAATCACTGATGCACAAACCGTCAAACCTTTGCCTAAAATAGAATTCCGATTGAGCATAGCTACAGACCAGATGAATAAATTAATTTACCTGCTTTCAATTGGGAAGCAAATGAAAACAATTTTCTATATTTCGGAACGTAATCAGAGGTGAGTTTCACTAATATCAAAATCTGAGGCCGCCAGTTCTTAGTGTGAGGAGGTCCTTCGTCCAAACGGAGCAAGGAGTATCTCGCTGCTGAAAGAGCCATACCCCTGATACCATCACCCCATTCTTTCTCAGCACTGGAAAAACAAACCATTATACTCCTGAATCCTCCATGATAATCGCGGACTTACCCTCTATATTCGATGTACTTGTAGATCATACCAGCCATAAACATAGCGATTAGAGCATAATACCATGAGGTCATGAACATAATAGCTATACAGAGTGATAAGCCAATGAACGATAGAGACCAATGGTAAAACTTGAATCTTGGTCGCCAGTTTGGTGTTCTTAAGAGGGTTTGTAGAGCACAAGCGAGGTTAACAAAGCCGTAGCACATTAAGAAGAACATGGACAATAACGGTGCGAGATAATCAACATTGCCGAGTAAAATACCACACTGACAAATCAAAAGAGTTAGAACGAGGGCTCTGGTAGGTTCTCCTCTGCTGGAAGAAACAGCGAAGGGTGTTAGAAAAGGTATAATTCCATCTTTCGCAATAGCCTGTAGCAAACGTGGCGCACCAGTCAACGACTGTAGACCAGCACCTAAAGTCGACAAAAAGGATCCAATAAGGATAACCCATTGATTTGGCCAAGCCATGTTCGCAACCACTAATTTACCACCAATGGAAACACCGAACCTGTAAATTCACCATCAGTATACGACACAACAGATGATCATTCTTCATACTTACTTGTCTCTAAGAAGTAAATTATCAACTGTTCCGGCAAATAATAGGACACAGGATAAATATACCGTAGATGTCGTCAAAATGGCACAAATCGTTCCAATTGGAATAGACTTTTGGGCATCTGCTAAATCGCCAGATCGGTTCGACCCCGCCATGATACCAGTAACAGACGGGAAAAAGATACCAATCAAAAGAGTGAACGATGTTGTTATATCGGCATAAACTTGATTGTAGGTAGGACCTTCCATTTGTTCAATATCTTCCGGAACTTTGGTTTGAGCGATATATTGGCCGACTTCCAGGAAACTATCGCAGATGTTGTCTGGAAATATTGAATTATCACCGTCACATTAGAAATTAAAAAAAAGGTCTTACCGAAGAACACTCCAGAAGATAACCCTTTGATACCGCGGACAATATGGGTGTCATGATTTCGGAAATATGGGTCGCAAGAAATTATGCTATCGTTGGTACAATATTTCTTCCTCAAAAAGCCTGTTGCATTTTTATGACAATCGTTAATATTTTCTAGTTGTAAGAGACGTTTTCCAAGAACACACATGCTAAAAATAAACAGTTAAAAACCATTGAAAGTAAGAACAAATTCGTGAACCTCTTACAATAGATTATCGTTTCCGTTAATGTTGTAAAAGATACCAATATACACAGCCAAAATTGAAAAGATGACACACGCCAATGCTACAGTTGCGAATTTGTTGACAAATTTCACTCCAATAAACACAATAGTGCCCATTACCACCAACAAACCGGTGCCATAAACTCTGAAATTGTTATACATCGCGCTGGGATCTTTATTCACATCACCAAATATCGATAAACCAGGAGCCATATACGTCTGAAAAAGAAATACTTAATTTTGCAAAGGACAATACAAAAAAAATTAGAGAAATTAAGGACTCCAACACATGGCTGAAGAGACACAAATAAATTTCTACATTTGTGATGCAGAATTGAAATACCATCACCGAGCTTGGATTTGCAGTCCACCTTTCAGGTTGCAGCTCTACTATATATTCACAGTGATCCCAGTATTAAGGTTACCAGTTTACCAGGTGCTAACTACGGCTCCTGTTACGATGACATCTTTAGATCATCTTGGGCCTTATTCCCCCAGGTTTTATGTGTCAATAAAATAGACAATAAAAACGACGCATAAACAGTTTATAGCAGGACAGCTACATAAAGTAGAAATTCAGTACATAAGGACTGAAAGGCGAGACATGGCATTAGATAACTGGAATATCTGGCTTCATATCAAACTATACGATGACCTCAAGCTCCGTTTGTAGTCACACAACCTGCATCTGTATAATGGAAGAAATCGTATCTAGATATTCTTCAAAATCTATAATGTGAAAATCAAGTATCAGGTGAAAAATAGCGAGCAGACACTTAAATGCTTAATCCTGACATCTTTGAAGTAAACAGGAAACACTCCTGTCTTTTAACATGAAATGGTAACTATAGGCATAATATGGCAATATACTCATTATTTCTGAATTGAAAGTCTTCCAGTTTATTATTCAAGGGTGTCAAAAGTAGCCATTCAACCTTATCATGCATAGTCTATCTCAGCAAGAGCAAAATATTCTTAATATTCAAAACATCTGAAATCATAGGTGCTACCAGATATGGCTGCATAATTTTTCACATCTGTACAATATACCTATCAGATCTTGGTGTTAAATTTTTTGGGTTGAAGTCGGATATGAACTTACCAAAACAATTTCAACAGCACCAACGATGTACATTGCTGCGGCAAGCGTTGTACCGGTATAAAACAACATTCCAACAGCCCCACCAAATTCCGGACCAAGAGACCTAGATATCATAAAGTAACTGCCACCACCAGGTACAACACCGTTCGTAGCAATAGCAGACATCGAAATTGCAGTCAGCATGGTCACGCAGCAGCAGCACAAGACGATAAGGAACCCGTACAGCGCTCCTGCTGTACCAACCACCCAAGTCAATCGAATGAACAGGATGACTCCGAAGATGTTTTGGATGCATGGTAGATAGACGCCTATCAGAGTACCCATTCGGGCACTCTGAGCCGGTCTTGCATCAGGGTCGTTCGATGCCGGGGGAATGGTGTTCGAATAGTTGGCCAAGGAGCTGATGAGTGTCGAGATGCGGGGTCGATCTTCCATTTCTTCCGAGTAGAGGTACAGGTTGGTTTCGTACCCCGACACCTTTTCGGACACCAGATTTTGATCTTCGGCTCCATCTCCTGCAAAATAAAAAACGTGCATTCATAAATTGAACTCTTTCACATTCTCTATGCATTCATCCATAAAAGAGTGCTAGGTGTAATAGAATCAGATCTGTTAGCAAGATAGAGAAAAAAAAAACACCACAAGATAAAATGTTAAATTTGTATGGTGGACAGAATATGAAGAGACAGAAATCTTTAAGGTCTTGAATCGATTTGTGAAACTCCGCATAAAAAACCGCTGCTAACGAACAATGATTCTCCAAACTTTCCAGCCAAATCAATTCACTCCAAGGGTTTGAAATTAAGGGTTAAAAATTTTGAAAATTATTTCCTATAAACTTATTGCCGAGTCGAATAGTTTCATTGTAAAATGATAAACTGTTGTGTCAAACTTGCAGAGTTTTTTTATTTAAATTGGAACACAATACTCGGCTTGGTAGTCAAATGAATCAATGAACTATTTTAAAACTTCGTCGAAGTACAACAATTAATAAGATATTTAAATCTACTCAATGAACTTCTTTCGTTGCCTTAATAAAACAGATGAAATAAATATTTCCATGTTGTTCGTCTAAATAAACATATTGAATGGAAATCGATGTAACTATTCATTTATTCCTGATGCATTTACCATTATGATACTCACGTTTTAGTAATGGCATCGATGTTACATTGATAAATGAAATTAATCTTTCATTCACAAAAACACACAGATACATTCACACGGAACTAGAGTTACATGTTTTCCGTTGTTTTGAAAACATCAAATATGTAACAGAAAAGCATTTCGTGCTGAACGATTATGAATTATGAAGCCAGATAATACCAGCAGTGGCGTATGAGAGTTTCTTGAAACCCCCATTAATTAAAAGATATTTAATTACCTCTCAAACTGTATCTGATTAATTCGGAACAGCGCGAATCACAATTTTTTCATTTTACCAAAGTGAATTTTGAGTCGGAAATGGCCAAACCATCAAATTCTTGATGTAACATATGATAATATAATCTAAAATTTCCTTATGCTCATTTAGATATAATAAATGTTTCGCTACAGGGTGGTTTATTCAGATATTACATTCTGATAATCTAAAATTGCTCTACTTGTTTTTATTTCATATAGTGGCGTAGCCATACATTTTAAAAAGGATCTAAAAGAATTTCTGTATATAAGTATCGATTAATTTTATAAGGGTGTTGAAAAATATTCAAAAGAGATGAAAAGAGATGTTAACATCGTCGTCCTACTGAATTCCGAAGATGTTCGATATGATTAAGATATGGAAATTACGTAGGCCACATCAAAACTATGAACTGCCTTGCTTTATGGCGGCTGACTAAATCAATATCTTAACCATCAAGCAGAGTAATTCTGTTACACTTCCCTTCAAATTTTAATTTAGGGAAATTTCTTAAAACCCTTTTGGATCATTTCCATTGATTCTAAACGACAGCAAATGGCTGGTTGAGAGACTCCAAGAGTTGTTGCGGGTTCCTTTTGCGCTTGTGATGGATCTTCATCGAGCCTTGCTTCTAATTCTTCATCCTTAAGCTTTAAAGGCACTCCGGGTCGTTCTTCGTCTTCCAACTGAAAATTGACACTTTCCTATCGGGCAAATCACTTCTGACACGTTTGTTCAGCTAGAGCCTGGTCACCATAAACATCCACTAAAATACGATGTCTTTCGCAGCTCTTTATATCCTTCTCAGTGAAAGAAAGCAACAATTACTCCTATAAGAACTGTACTGGGTCCATGTTGTTTCTTGTCTACATCAACACTGATAAACAATTCAGGTCACGTCATTTCATACGCAGATTAAATAGTTGTTATCCTTACAGGACTAACTTGGGACAATGTATATAGAAAGGCGGAAAGTATTTTACGTGACATACAGATATGGCTGAATTACAATTTATTAAATCTGACTATCCAGAAAACTGAATTTGTCACTTCCTTCTTTTACAAAGTGACAAATTAATGTTCTTGCCCGCTCATCGAGAAAACACCAAGCATTAAATACCTAAGCGTGATGATAAATCAATTTCTGTGATGGTAGATACGTTTACGTGGATTATTTGGTTAAGCGACTAAGAGTGTTTATAAAAGGTTTTTATATGCGATATAATAGACAAAAAGAACTTAACTATAGAATGGTTAAAAAGAAACCATTCTACGATACTGTGTTCCTATTTGGTGAAGAATATTCAATAATACCTTGAGTCAGCTGCAGTATACTCACAATAGTATATTGAATTTCATTCAAAAAGCCTAGGTTATTCCCTAGGTTTGTATGCTTGCCAATGCCTCTTATTCACCTACTTGATTTCACCTTGATTACATTTAGATCTGAGATATTGGAAGGAAAATAAAGAGAGAATACAATAAACAATAGAATTATCTACAGAAATCTTAAGATGAAACCTGGGGTTTCCTAAGAGTTGAAGCATATTTAACTCTTGTTTCTATTTTGATATATCGAGTGTTCTTTTTAGCGTGATAGAACTTTCGATAGGGATAACTGTGATTTGACAGAAAGTAGAAGCCATGTTGTTTTGGCATTTCTGTTCAATAAGCATTGACAAATTATCATAGAAAGACTCACGCCGCAACAACGTTTACAAATTGTTGAGATTCATTTTCAAAATCAGTGTTCGATTCGCCAAACTTATAGAGCACTTCGTGAAATTTATGGTTCACATAACTGTCCATCAGGACAGCTTATTCGTCGAACTATCGATAGATTTCGGACAACATTTTCTCTATTCGATGCAACAACAACAACAAGACAAAGAACTGAACGTACAGAAGAAAATATCGCTGTTGTAAGTCATAGTGTTAATGATGATCCAGATTTGTCTATTCATAGACGTTCACAACAAGTTGGACTCTGTACATCCACTACATGGAACATTTTGCGTAAAGATCTTGGTCTACACCCATACAAGATCCAACTGGTTCAAGAACTTAAGCCACTTGACCATAATAAGGGTCGTTTGTTTGCTGAACAGGTTGAAGTTGATCCACTTTTTTATCGTAAAATTTTGTTTAGTGATGAAGCTTATTTCTGGTTGAACGGCTATGTAATCAAGCAAAATTGCCGTATATGGAGTGAAAACAATACTCAAGAAGTTCTGCACGTTCCATTGCATCCTGAAAAAGGCACTGTATGGTGTGCTTTACACGCTGGAGGCATCATCGGTCCATCATTCTTTAAAAACGATGCTGGAGCTAATGTTGCAGTGAATGGTGCTCGTTACAGATCGATGATCAATGATTATTTGTTTCAAAATTTGAATGGTATCGACCCAGAAGTGTTTTGGTTCCAACAAGATGATGCTACACCTCATGCTGCTACCGTAACAATTGATTAATTGAAACAAAGATTTGGCGATAACATTATTTCGAGAAATGGTCCAATTAATTGGCCTCCAACATCATGCGACATAACTCCACTGGATTATTTTCTTTGGGGTTATGTCAAGTTATTGGTTTATGCTGATAAGTCAGAAACGTTAGACGCTTTGGAAGCCAACATAACTCGTGTTATTGATGAAATAGGTCCTGAATTACTCGAAAAAGTGGTCCAAAATTGGTCTGGTCGAATGCGGTTCCTCAGAGTTAGTCGTGGTGGACATACGCCGGAAATTATTTTTAAAACATAAATGTCATAGAATTATCTTTCAAATAAAAAAAAAATTGGCTCCAATCTTAATTTAAATGTGTTTTATTTCAATTCAAAGTTCTATCACTATAAAAAAAAACACCTGATATGTATAAGGTTGTTCGGAAAGTAATTTCGTTTTTTCCCGACAGAGGATTTAATTCCATTTTTTCGAACCCAACTTCACACTTAAGTCGCATAATCATTATATGTTTTGAGAGCGGATATAGCAAGGTTTGTGTGTCAAACAGTTCAATCAATTCGACGCAGTAGTTTTTGGTTAGTGCCCTTTTGAATATGCAGAGCAATAAGCAGCTATTTCGCCATATTTTACTTTTTTTCTATAGAAAAGGTTAAAATGCTGTTCAAGCCAAAAAGAAATTAACCGATGCGTATGGAGAAGATGTGTTGACAGTAAGCCAGTGCCAGAACTGGTTTGAATAATTTCGATCCGGCAATTTTGATGTCGAAGATGCACCACGTTGCGTGGAGAAGCTGATAAAGACACGATAAAGACATTAGTTGATGTAAATCGGCGAACAACAACACGTGAGATCAGTTAAATTTATCGAATTCAACTGTTTATGACCACTTGAAAGGCCTGGATATAACCTCGAAGCTCGACATTTGGGCTTCCCAAGTTCTCACGGAGAGAAATTTTTGTCGTCGCGTTCACGTCTGTGATTCGCTTCTCAAACGTCACGAAAATGATCCATTTTTCAAGTGCATCATTACTGGGGACGAAAAATGGGTTGTATATAACAATGTCAAACGCAAGAGATCATTGAGCGAAAAAGATGAACCGGCTCAAAGCATTTCGAAAGTCAATATCCATCAAACAAAGGTGATGCTGTCTGTTTGATGGGATTTTAAATTAATCGGTTTTTTCTGAGCTTTAACCGAATAAAAATTAATACGGAAGTTTACTGTCATCAGCTTGACAACTGAATGATGCACTCTAATAGAAAAGGCCAGAATTAATCAGCAGCAATAATAATGTGATAATGTGAGACCTCATACAAGTTTGGTCACTCCCCAAATGCTTTTACAGCTTGAATGGGATACACTGCCACACCCATCATACTGCCCAGATCTGGCGCCTTCGGATTATTATTTGTTCCGGTCATTGTAAAATTTTTAGGACGGTTAAACCTTTACTTCAAATGAAGGGGTCAAAAATCACTTGGATCAGTTTTTGCCAGCAAAGACCAAAAATTTTATGAGTGTGGAATCATGCTACTACCAGAAAAATAGCAAAAGGTGTTGGACCAGAATGGGCAATATATAATTTAATAAAATATTTATTCATTATACGAAAATACGAAATATAATAGTTTAAATTATTTTCCATCGAGTGAAGACCGATTGAATTAAACATTTAAAGAAGAAGAAAATGATACCATAAGAAACCGAAACCGAAAGACCCGTCATAAATTTTTCCATTTCTGAATATGAATATGAACATTTTAGCCGTATTAAAGGCTTAACAGCTCGAAAGGAACCTAATGTAAAGGACAAACTAATGGTTGGCGATTGCGGCTGAATTCCATCCTTCTTATTTCATATTCGCAACAAAATAACAAGTCGAGAGAATTTAATACTTTAATGCCAGCTCTACATAATCAACGCGACCTATTTAATCTCGTGGTGACACATTATGTGGCTTTATATGGTTTCCGTTGGAAATACGAGATTCTGCGGATGGATTTGATAAACTTCATACCCCTTTGAAGTCTCGACTTGTCGTTTTCAAGAAGGCAATGCGTAGTTAATCTGCTCAAATTAGTACGAAATCCTGAAATTCCCCATTGTTTTCACCTAAACTGCATCTGTTTCTATGGTCTTTGGTTTGTAAACTCTTCATTTCAGTAAACTGCGTAACAGGGTGTAACACTTTAATGAAATTTTATAATAGTTTGGGGAAAAAATCCATTATTTTTGCGTGAACTTCAAGACTTTATTTAACATGTTTCAGATTGTCCGAATTGGGTCAAATATGCACCGTTGTGTTCTATAATTTGTTGCCATTTTAAACGACGATTTATAACGTCTCTCTCAGAAAAATCTTGGTCCTTATTGGCGAAGAACCCTAGTAATTTATTTTCAAAATCTTCTCTTGATGCCAAGTTCTCAGCACTCAGGAAGTGTTGCAATGCAAGAAAAAGATGGTAATCGCTTGGTGCTAGGTCCGGACTATATGGTAGATGCATTGAAACTTCCCAACCAAGCTCCTGGAGTTTCTTGCCAGTCACTACAGCAGCTTTTGGTCTTGATAATATTAATTCAGAGTTTTTGAAGCTTTTAGATGAATATATATGAGTGGTAAGATTCCACGTGAATAACTCAGATCATCACCTTGCCAAAAAAGAGGGAACTAAAAAATGTGAAGACTATAGAACCTTAAGTCTCATGTCAGCTCAACAACAACCAACAACCTATAGAACGAATAAGAAGCATCACTTACCTCGGAAGTAATGTGAATGAGAAATTTGTTTAAAAGCCATCACCTAACACTGAACACCAAAATAGGGCTCCTGCGTTTTATCCGTTTTGTTCTACGGTGTGAAATCGTAGACACTTATTCAAACCACAACGAAAAAACTTGAGGCATTCGAGATGTGGTTGTTCCGGAGGATCTTGAAAATATCGTGGTTCGAACACATAACTAACAATGAAGTTCTCAGAAGATTGGGTAAGAACAAAGAAGTAAAGAAAAACTCCAATACCTCGGACACATAATGAGAAATGAAAGCAGATTCCAGTTGTTGCAGACCATATTGCAGGGTAAAGTGATGGGAAAATGGGTTGTTGGAAGGAGATGAATTTCATGGTTGGAAAATCTTAGAACCTGGTATGATATGAATACTACTGTGCTATTCCGAGCAGCAGACAACAAAGTAGAACTAGTAAGAGGAAGAAGAGATTATCAGTTTGGTTTCAGACCTGGCAGGTCAACAGTTGATCAGATATTTACAACAAGACAATTACTTGAAAAGCACTGGGAGTATAATAGAGATGTATACCAGATATTTGTTGACTTTCTACAGGTCTACTATTCTATAAATGGAAGCGCCTTATGGAAAGTTATGACAGGGATGGTTATTCCCAGGAAGTTAGTAAGACTTTCACAAATGTGTGTGTAAACAGCCCCTTTGCACACGTGAGGATAGGTGGTAAAAAAATAGAGGCCTTCAGCATAGACTCTGGACTTCGACAAGGAGATCCGCTCTTTCCTCTGTTATTCAACCTCGCTTTGGAGCATGCAATAGGGAAAGTAACCTACAAACAGATATCTCCGGTTAGGGCCCAAAGATGATCCTGGCGTATGCTGATGACACAAGGTCCCAACCAAATAGAGATATAAACGACATTTTCTCACGGTTAAAGCAAGCTGCATCAATAATGGACCTCAAGATAAACGAGGATAAAACCAAATATATGTTGGTATCAAAGAATACAAGACATTGTATAAGACAGAATGTTTCATCAATGATTACAATTTTGAGGTTGTAAAGGAGTTTAAATATTTGGGATCCATCATCACAGATGACAACTCAGTGGAAATGTGTCGCAGCAAGAATTTTTTCAGCAAATAGGTATTATTTCGCTCTGCAGAATCTGTTCAGGTCTAAGCTTCTCGGTAGAAGGACAAAAATTAAATTATATAAGACCATGTTAAGACCAGTTATTACATATGGTAGTAAGACTTGGACATAAAATAAATTACTGGTATGGAAAAGAACGATATTAAGAACTATCTAGAGTCCTTGTCAAGATCTGCATACAAACGAGTGAAGACGAATATACAATCAGGAACTGGAGGAACTCTACCTGAAAAAAAATATCGTGAGACATATTAAGGCCAATAGGTTGAGATGGACAGGATATGTTGTAAGAAGTTGGGATCAGCGCCTCACTAATACAATTTATTGGGATAAACCAGAGGGCAGAAGAACGGTGGGACGTCCCAGAAGGATGCTGTCACTGACGATCTTAGTAAGCTGAATGTATGGCAGTGGGAGATTGTAGCACAAGACCAGGAGAGTTTGAAGGCTATAGTAGGCGCGGCTAAGACGCACGAGGAGTTGTGAAGCCAGTGGTGATGGTGATGATTATCGCACATTCGTACCACAAAAAAAGAACATCATAATACACAAACATAAACCTCTCCACATGGTATGTACAGCAATTCTGAAAATTTTATTCAAGTGCAAAAAGTCTGTTTTCTTTAGAATACCCACTTAAATTTTTGAGCAGTCTATATTGACATATAGAGCCAAATTTGATGAAAAAGTTGTGTTTCCACCTTAAATCACGAATTTCACACCCATGTGTTATTAATCCATTATTCTTATTCGTTAGAATCCAAGCCAACAGAAGATATTATTCGCTGATTTGCTTCAGATAAAAACAGTATAGACCAATCAACGAAGGCCACTAATAAAGTGCTGAATGGCAAGTATCGATTTCCAGAGCTATCGAATCAAGTATCAAGTACTTTCTCGTGTATAGCCTGCATCTTCCGACATGAGTTGGGATACTTCTAGCAAAGTACGGTTGAAACCTACCTGGCAGATTCGACTGAAGCATAATAAGATTTTTCACTTCTTTCACGAATCATTGATAATGCATCTAAATAAACTCGTTTGGGATTTGTGGGAATACTGTGTTAGCTTTGTGTCAAGTTTATTCGATTTAATTGTACTTTTCAACGGTCAATATTCAACAATTCCATGTAAGGCGTACATAAAAATTAAGCAGTAGTTTCCTCAAAATTCTATCACTTTTTGTTTGAAAACAATTCAACGAAGAAACTAAATAAACTAATGAAGAATTATTCCACCAATTAAATGATAAACATCATTTCAAGATGTGAACCTGAAGAAGCCACAATCGTAGTTTCTCGATGAACTCGTGGAAATTTTTTTTCTGTTGCTATTCTCATTGGAAATTATATTTTTGAAATTTTTTACAGGTTTCAAATCCGATCGAGTTCAAATTTAGTAATAAGACGTGAAATGAGAACACAAATAATAAAATGGGAAAAGAAGGCTTATTACAATATATCAAATATCATACAGATTTATTCTGCTTACCTCACTACAAATTTTCAATTTTATAAAAATTTTCTCATCAAAAACTTTTTGAAATTAAATAAAATAAATGTCTTAGAAAAAACAGTTTCAATTTAGTAAATATATAGAATTAACACTTATTATTATTAAGTATCCAAAGAAAATATGGAATATCAAATAAAATTATCAAATAATGTCTGCGGTGGGTCAGGTGAGCGCTGTAATTGCAGTGACATTACCGACAAGATATGTTCAATACAATTTTGGCCTGGAGAGACAGTGGGCCAATTCATTCGGTTAATGCCATGCATTTCTATGCGGTCTTTGATAATTCTTACCCGATGTGGACGAGCATTACCGCCCGTTAACGTAAAACTGTCGCCAATGACTGCCACAAAGGGAACAATAATTGGTTTTACAATCAAATCACGATTCCTTACAGTTTTCATCAATTGTGCATTAATGAATATAATAAGATCTGTGCGCTTATTAAAACAACTGCCTACCCAAGCGCACACTGAACCGGCACCGAAAAGAATTGTTGGCGTCATAAAATGGTCATTATACCATTGACCCTGTTCTCTCCTCACCAACATTTGGCCATCAGATTGACACAGACGCAATCTATACTCATATGTGAACAGACAGGCTCTCCATCTGTGCGAGTTCCAGTTATTATGTTCAAGATTACAACTTTATCTTACAGTCCGGTGCTCCCTGCTCAATCGCGGGTGCTCGGCGGATCTTCTTGCCCTCACATTGAAACTGTGCAACCGGATTGTTCGACCAGAAACTATCATACCTGTAGTTTGCCGGAATGAGCTATTAAATCGGGATGCTACGAAGAAGGGAAGAGAGTTTTTTGTAATTTTTTGTAATTCAGGCATTCAGTGTCATAAGGACTATATTTTTGTGTATGTAATACGCAAACATACGACTCTCCACATGTTATGTACAACAATCATGAAAATTTGATTCAAGTACAAAATGTAAGTCTTCTCTAGAAGATCCACTTCAATTTTTGAGAAGGGTAGATCAGGTAGCCAGATGACTAACGCGAAGTTTAGAAACAAGTGTTCGAATTCAGGGACAGCGTAGTTTTTTATTCATTATATGTAGCTTCATTAATAAGTTATTCACAGATTTTAAATTTCAAGGAAAAATGGAATGTCGAACAAGCGCCCTAAAGCTTCCAATTCACTTCAATGCTTTTTGCCATTCTGTCACAAAAGCAGTGCGTTTTTCTTTTGATTTGAAATTAAACAGAAGTAAAGTAAGGTACCTTATTTTATAAGAAAATATTCATAAAGAATTGTAAATTCTTCGTGAAATATGGACTTATCGGGAGTTTTAAAAACCTGCATTCATTTGCTCGCTTGTTAGAGGGACAAGCATGCTATTGTTTTGCCCAAATGTCTGGAATTTTGGGTCGAAAATAGTCTTAGATTTGACTCACTAATGACAAATCCGAAAGTAATTCTGTCTGGCTAATCCGGCCGACCGCCCGTAAAGACGCTAACTTTCAAATTGAAAGAAATGGGGACTTGAAACTTCCAGGATAGGTTTGGGGTCTGAATATCTCGGTTGACTTCGTTAATGAGCAAAATCGATTAAATGGTTTCGCAGTTATCCACATTTGAGATTTTGTCAATATTATCTGAACTACAAATCCGATGGATCTGAAATATGGTATTTAGAATAAGAATGATAACGAGCGAAATTTTGTGAGGATCGTTTGATTAGAATTAAAAAAATTCTGAGCGGAGCAGCGTTGAGCACTATTTTAAATACTGAGCTCTCGAACAGATGAGATAGAGACTTTAAACTTTCAGGGAAGGTTCGCGGCCTCAACATTTATTTATTGTATGTATGGACTTTTAAACAAGCGTTCTGATTTCACGTCAGTGCTTTCGAAATTTTTTGTTTTTTTTTGACAATAAGTCTGAAATAGGGTTCTACAAGTATTCACATCTTTACGATTTTTCACATATCGATAAGATGACATTGAGTTTCCTGTCCAAAAACACCATCGTGCAGAATTAGACAGACTACTTTCTTAAATGCAACCCTGCACAACCTGTAACGATGCGATTGATGCCCTCAACACAAACGAAATGAATCACTCTGTACACATTTTCTTCAGCAACCATTCAATTTCAAGCAATTCAAATTTATTCGTAAATTGAGAAAATACGGAAAGAAACATAAGACATAATGAGAAGATGGATTCGTTTTCAGATCATTTGAGCGTTAAGGGGAAATTTGTTTGATGGCACGAAAAATTTATTTAAGAAAAACAACGAATGGATATTCTATTGGAAATCGTTATCTTTATGAATCGACAACTCTGCAGGCAACTGCATATTGACTAATTAATGGCCCTACTACTCTTTCAAAGCAAAACCTAGATGAATTTAACCGTTCTTTAACGATTGAGTGACATCTTTATACATTATTGATTTTCCATCCTAACCTGAAATGTTTCTACAATTTTTGGTGAAAAATTGGCTTTCGTGGATTTGATCTTATTTTTAATACATTGTAGATAAAGCGTACCTATCAAATATTTGCAGTGTTTACTATTGTCGTTTACCCCTAATCTATATTTCACAGATGAGATCCAGTTTTTGAATAAAACCGATCATCTTTTTCGGGGGTATTTTTTCCAGTTCGCAGTGGGCTATAATAGCCTGACCAAAGACCTCAAATCTGATGCGACTCTTCGCTGGGCACTCTGAGACGATGTGCTGTTTCAGTGTCCTCAAGACACAGCCTGCATTCATCATCTTCAGCCAGACAGATTTTGTGCGAATGCGCTTTCAGCCCTGTCATAATCTCGACAAGTATTCTGAGTTTAGTTTTGTCCAAACCTAGCGCTAGGTCTGCCATCTTATGGTTCGAAGGCGTTCCTTCGAACGGCTGTTTCAGGCATGGATGGCTCAGCCAGAAAGACTCTAGTCTGGAATCCAATCTGCCTGTTATTGTCTGCCTAGCCACGTCATGTGGATTTCCCAGGATTGGTTCCGGGTCTACCAGAGGCAGCGTGGCTCCAGCAAACGCCAGCTGGTCTGCCTCTTCGTTACCCAAATGGTTTGAGTGGCTCGGTATCCAAACAAGAGTGATTCTGTCATATATACCGAGCCTGTTCAGAGCCATGCGGAAACTCCAGACTGTTTTTGATGTCAACAGATGGATTCTAGACCTTTTAATGCTGATTGACTATCGCTAAATATCTTGATTTTTTCGTGGTGGAATTGCCATTTTATCAGCAGTGGTCTCAATGGCAAATAGTTCTGCCTGGAATATGGTTGCGTTTTGATCGAGAGTCAATGAGATGCTCCACTCTCGGTTTACTCCCATAGACTCCCGTTTGTGAACAAGCCAAGATCGGTCCTCAATAGAACCTCAATATGCTGGGTTCATTCGTTTAGGTGGGCATTGATAGATGTTCGTTAGAAGCTCATCCAGCACTCCTGAGTCTCCCATCACTATTGCATCTGACCTGTCGATCGCCAGTTGATGTAGTTTGTATGTGGTTCCTTCCCCCCATCACTCCACGAACAGGTGCAGGGGTGGTAGATTTAGTAGGACCATGGCATGGCTGCCATGGGTGTGGTGCGAGACGCACCAGTGTATACTTTAGTCAACAGTTAAAATTATACAGCAAGCTTAAGTTGATTTTACACATTTTGAAACGGAACTATGAAAATATTATTTCCAATACGATCCATCTCAACTATATACGAATTGTCAACATAAATCAATTATAATGAAGTATAAACATTTTTACACGTACACAAAATATAAAGCGTGGAACATCTAGAGCATGCATTCTGAAGTAGTGGTTATTTCGAGTCTGGCAACACTTCGTGTTTTGACGGAAAGTTAGTTCAATATTTGACATTAACGGAATGGCTCGATTTGCGCTTGAAAAAAACTGATAAACATTAAACACTCAGTGTGAGTGCGGATAGCTCAGTCTTCTGAAAAGTCCCTTGAATTGTTTCTCTCTATTTTTGCAAGAAAAGGCTATTGAAAATCTACGCACTCGAGATGTGGTCACTAGGTTTCATTATTTGTAAATAATGAATAAAAAAACACTAAGTTTTTCTTTCCATTTAACTGGAATGAATTGAAGTAATCACATCGAAGATGGAAGATCTCTATCATTACATTTTAAGAGATACAAAGGCTTTTCCAATAAGAGGTTTCATTTGGAATAGCCCGCTATATGCGCAGTTGTCATCCTTTAGCATTTGACAAGTAAAAACTATGCCATTACTAAAAATGGAACGATAAACACTTCAACAACGCACTGAAATTTTTGAAATTCACTACACAAATGGTGAAAATTTTGTAGTCACTGTTCGCAAAACTAAAACACTTTTTGGTCGTCGTGAAGCACCTTCTCGGCCGGCAATAATGAAATTGGTGAAAAAACTTGAGCTGTTGGGACAAGTTAGTGATGTGAAGAATCGAAACCGTGTGCGTCGCTCAAGAACAACTGAGAATATTGCTGCTGTAGCCCGTAGTGTTGACGAAAACCCAGGTTTGTCGATTTCTCGTCGATCTTTGGAGTTGGGCATTCCACAAACGACATTACACCGTATTTTGCATGAAGACTTAGGTCTTAAGGCTTTCAAAGTTCAGTTAACACAAGGACTCAGGCCGGTCGAGCACCAGTAACGTTGTATCTTCGCTGATTGGGTCCTTGCTCAAAATGATCCGGATTTTCGTCGAAAAATCTTGAGACAAATCTCCATCTCGAAGGCTACGTTAATAAGTAGAATTCCCACATTTGGGGCACGGAAAATCCAAGCATGATTGTTGGAAAGCCTCTCCATCCTCAACGTGTCACTGTTTGGTGCGGTTTTTGAATTGGCGATGTGATTGGATCTTACCTATTCGAAAATGAGGCTGGTGCAAGTGATGGTGAATGGATTGTGCTACCGAGATCTTGTGATTTAACACCATTAGACTTTTTTCTTTGAAGCCACGTGAAAGATAAAGTGCTCTACAATCGATTCAGTCGCAAATGTGCAAATGGGTAATGGAAAATTTCATGAAAAGAATATGGAGCTGTAACCGTCACGGCCATCTGGCTGATATCGTTCTCCATTTTCAATGGCATACCTTCCTCTTCACAATGAAATTAACTTCCATTGATTTATCTTGAAATATACTCGTTTTTTCAATATCGAAATGAAACCCCTTAATGGAACACCCCTTAGAAGATTTTCGCTGAGTAGTTATCGAGTCATAGACGTAGTAGGTCTTATAGTCTACTAGACTCTCAACCGAATAAGAGGATAGGATTTGGCGAAATTCTAAGAGCATGAACAAATTGTAAATCCTATTATGAATAAATAAGGAAAATAGCGCATCAAATATTGAAAATATATCACGAAACTATTCTCGAAAACAAGAGACTTCGAGATAGCTTGCAAGAAAGTTCGAATGTAGTTTCATTCATAAGTAATGGAAATCAGATACTACTCGTGCTTTCTTGCTCTACTACCTTTAAATGAAGGGAAGCAAAAAGAAATGACGATGAATTAAGTCCATTTCGTTCAGTAATTAAATACGCTGCACATTCTATAGAAAATTATTATTGATATTATGAATGAAATACATGTTTCTTTCTCTGGTATATTTTTTCCATACTGTTAGATTCAGCAAAGTGGTATACGATTTAAAACATTGAATTTATATAGTTTTCCGAAAGAAAATATACAGATGTTTGTCTGATAGTTTAGAGAAGGAAGAATCAGGAAAATTGCTAATTATTCAACAAACACTTTAGAAATTCTCTTCAGAATCACGCTAGAACTAAAATTTTAAAATATTAAAAAGAGGGGGTGTACTAAATTTCCGTTTGTTCGTTTAAAAGATTATTGTTACCTTATGTTTATTGATTTCATATTTTTTCCATACATTCCACTTTCAAATTTTGGAATTCGTTTATCTGAACATAAAAATTGTAACCTTCTACGCGAAACACCTTTTAGAAAATAACCATTATTTTTAAAATATTTTTATAACAGGTTGAAATGTTTGACTCTATATGAATTTAATTCAATATTAAAAAAAAAATGTGAGTCAATACTAGATAGAAGTTATTAAAATAACTTCAAATTCAGAATTATATTTTCTAACTTCTATACTATATACAAAAATTATCTAAATGATATCCTATTATATAATCAATATAAAATATTATTCAATGTCTCGGAAAAAACTTTTTTACTTCACAACATGAAACGTATTAATACAAATGTATTAATAAAACTATATCAGTATGTATCGGGTGTTTTTTTCAGAGTGATAGAACTTAAAATTAAAATAAAACACATTTAAATTAAGATTGAAGCCAAATTTCTTCTTTATTTGAAAGTTAATTTTATGACATTTTTGTTTTAGAAATAATTTCTGACATATTAATCCACGACTAGCTCTGAGGAACCGTATTCGAACAGACCAAACAGACGCAAAACAAGTTATCATCGGTATTTTTTAACGCAAAGGACCCTACTCCAAACATACAAAAATCAGGAGTTTATGAGTTATCTTGTTTTACGTGCAATAATAAATATATAGGACAAACAGGACGTTCCTTCAAGACGAGGTTCAACGAACATAAAATGAGTTTCATAAAAAATAAACAGAATTCTACTTTTGCCACTCATTGTCTAGAAAACGGTCATTCCTTTCCCACAATAGATAATCTTAAAATTTTACAGGTAGAATCAAAAGGGAAGAAACTCGATTATCTAGAATCTGTTGAAATTTTCAAATTAGTTCACAATAACAATAATTAAAAATGAATGACTGTACGGAGCTATGTAAATCGAAAATATTTGAGATATTCAAAAAGTAACATCTGTTTAAAACCTTTTTCAACGAACATAAAATTAATTTAATGAAAAGTAAACAAAAATTCAACTTTTGCCACTCATTCTTTAAAAATGAGTAATTCCTTTCGACAAAAGAAAATCTTAAGAAACTTTTACATGTAGATTCAAATGAAAAGAAACTTGATTATTAAAATTTTCAAATTCGTTCACAATAAAAATAATTTTAAAAAATAATGAATGACTGTATGGAGCTATGTAAATCCAAATATTTCAGATGTACAACAAAATAACGTAAAAATAATGAATAACTGTACGGAGCTATGTAAATCCAAAAAATTATTTGAGATATTTGGGTACCATCTGTTTAATAACCTTCTTTGTCGATTGCCGACATTCCGATATCCGTTAGAAGGCCCCTCTTTTTTAAACGGGTTTTTATCACGTTCCGCTTGTAAACCTCTGTACCACTATTAGGTGTTATCTATTGAAATATTCAAAATATTAATCACTTTTGTTTATATACCTCTGTACCACTGTTAGGTCTTCAGTTGTCTGATGATGGGATAGTTCATTTCCCGAAACTCGAGTCACAAGAAAATGTGTGAAATATATTTTTATTGGTAGTAAAACATAGTAATTTCTACAATTTGTTTGAATTACATTTCAACAATTTGTAAACGTTGTGCGTGAGTCTTTCCATGGAAACTCGTCAATGCTTACTGAACAGAAATGTCAAAAAACATGGCGTCAAATCACAGTTATCCCTATCGAATTCGGTAATTTAAATTAAATTAAAAAAAACACCCGATATATAAACATACAAGTACAGGAAAATCCACTATTCCAAAATTATCTCAAATTGTCAAAATTAAGGATCAAATAAAAATAATTGAACTAGAACTCCAACATTTTATAAATCGACTTATTTCAGTCTCCAGATTTCATCAGACATGTACTGAATTCAAATATATCACAAAATCTAAATTTTTTTTCGGTAATTTAAATTTATTGTAGAAGTTAAAAGATATAATTCTGAAGTAATGATAATAGTGAACACCTGACAAATGTGATTTGTTCATTTTAGGTTTTGCGTTTTTTGAAAAATTCCTAATGAATTCTATAATATATGTTATTGAGAAAGTTTTCATTTGTACTGATGGTAGTAGAACATAGTAAATAAGCGAATTGTTTATTTGTCCCCGGATTTTTGCATAGGGTATATTTCGCTGATAGCATTTTTATAGTTTTTTCGCTATTATACTGACTATTATCGATGACGAATAACCGTTATTAGTTGCTTTTTGTTTAATTAAATGCAATAATTGTTTAAAATTATTCGGAGATGAAGTAATTGTTAATAATCTTTGTGTTATCTTATGATGAGATGATATTGGATGAAACCAGTTTTTGGAAATTATATCTGTATGAGAAGGTTTATGAAAATTAGAAATATTATGTTTATTATTGACTCAAGTAATGAAGAAAACCTTCAAATTGCCTGTTGTCGGATTGTTTAAGTTTATGTGGAACTTTTTTGGGAATTTAATTTGTTATTCATAAGGTCCATATGAAACAGCTGTATCGGCTGAAGTGTGCTATGTAATATCGGTCAATATTCTATATTTTCTATAGATCTCTTTACGTGTGCAAATAACGGCAAAAATTTATTACCTGTAAGAGCCACCCGTGTGCCATTATAGTATTTTTCACCCTTGAAACAGAACATGGAAAAAACTGTTAGGTTTATTTCTACTCGATAAAGTGGACATAGCACACTGAAACGAAATAAGAAAGACAACTGATCAGATACAACAGATTCAGTGAACAAACACAAGTATTTGAACGGGATATCTCCAGGACATATCAAAAATGTTTTTGTCATCCATTATTGATCTCCCGTGGATACAAGAAACACGAGACCCTTGCGTGCAATAAAATGGCAAAATTTACTAGGTCTTCATCCGAATCAATCAAAAAACGATAATACATCGGGCGTGTTATCACAAAGCTATACGTTTTCATCTCCTATTCTGAAAATGATATTATTTTCGTATATTCGTCTATCGTTTGCCAATTTCCATATCGTTCACTCTGAAATAGAGAATTGATTGAGAAGAAACGTTGGCCTCTCTTCACCTGTTTGTGCTGGAGAGAAAATATGGAACACAGCATGTTACCAATTCCATCAACAAAGCTGTTATCGAAATTGCTTCAAACAGAACCCTCATGGAGAATAGATTATTCCACGTCGTTGTATTATGGTTCAACTTCAAAGAATAATGATAACATTAAGTTATACCTTCACAAAACTCACACATGAACACGAAATATATTTTTGAAACTTTGAATGCATTATTCTCGACCTGTATCTCATTACACAATTACAGTATAATTATAGTATCAAACATTTTACTAACTGGTATATTTTAATATCCATAGACAAATCACCTGATCCCACGCATTATTTTATTTCAAAATATGTTCAGGTAGTTTCTAATATAATAAAAAAATAAAATAAAACGATAATTTGAACGCAAAGAATAACATAATTTTTGAACCTAACTTTAACAAACACGGCACATACTATAACCAAGTGTCTAGCTATCGGCCCATCACCCTTTTACCAATTTTTAAAGAAAAACATTTGAGAAAATCTTGAAAATTCGTCTTGAAAATTAAAATGGAAAAAACACCCCTCCTTCACAGTTTGGATTCAAGAAAAATCATTTAACCATCCACCCATTAGAAGCTGTAAAATCGAACGTACAAACCACAATGAAAAAAGGTCACAAAACAGCAGCAAGAAAGTGTGTGGCACGAAGGTCTTTACCACAAACTCCAGAAATTGGACACCCCAGGAAATATCTTAAGGGACAGAAGCATGAGGGTTAAAATCAACAAGCATTTCTCCTCAACAAGGTGTACCACGAGGGTCTCCATTGTCACCATTTCTATATAATATTTACGTATCGGATATCCACAAGGTAACACAGGAACTGAAGAGTTACATCCTCCAATACGCTGATGACGCAGCGCTCATAACCCACATACTCAGAATTGTACATGCCGGCATACAAGTAGAGCTCTTTACCAACGTTAAAGTACCATTGTCATCATTTCTGTCCTGGGTTTCTGCTCAAGTTTTGACACTCCAGCAGACCCCCGATAAGCTGAAAGAGAAAGATAGGAATTTTGAAGGAAGATTATAGTTGCGCCAGCACAACTAGATGAGGGACCTCCTCAAGTCACCTCCCTCCTCGCCAAAAAAAGGATCGCCGTGTCGATCCCAACACTCAGTCATTTGGGCAGAGTGTCTCTATGGTTGTGAAAGATTGAAGCAACGAAACAACACAAAAAACAGCTTCCCAGCATAGACCCCCCGCACGAAGGACCGCTGTTGCTGTTCGACTGCTAAAAGCGAGGCTCCGAAGCATCGAAGAGGATGGGCTTTAGGATCAAAAAGTGGCGCCAGAGTTGGGGGCGAGAAGAGCGAATTTTCCAGGACCTCCAAACCTCGTCGAAACGCCGTAGTCTCCCTTTCCCTCTAACGGATCACTTCCAACCCCACAGCAGATAAGATAAGCTTAAGGACCTCCAAACCTGGTCGAAACGTCGTAGTCTCCCTTTTTTCTCTAGCGGACCAATCAGGATCCCCCAGCGGAAGCTTAAGCATCTAATGATGGAGCCAAATTTGGGGGCGAGCAGAGCGAATCTTCCGAGATCTCACCCCGGTCAAAACGTCGTAGCCACCCTTTTTCCTTTTGCAAACATTTAAGATCCCTCAGCGGATAAGTAGACGAAGGTTGGAAAACCCATGCTGATATTCAGCAGCGTATCGCCTTCGCCCATGGATGGATTACAAAACTCTAATCGATCGCAGGGTCGCAGATTCTAGTCGTCAATCAGAGCCATCTTCCCCGTACGATTCCAAGTCTTGCGGAAGGAAATGGATGGAGTGGGAAGTAAGAAAGAAAGTAAGGAAGTTTGGATTGCGCGTCATCTGCTTTAGGCATCATAACCATGTCCCCCATTTCATAGATGAAACTAGGACACTCGTTATTACAAGCTCCCCCACCACGACAAGATACAGAGACAGGGGGGGAGGCTCATAACCCACAGCAAGAATCTGAAGGACACAATGGAGGAACTACAAAGTGGAGAGCTCTGTCAAACCCTGACAAATCTAAACTACTAAAATTTGGCCATCGATTACCAAACAATCCACTAACCATAAGAATGCTACAACATAATATAAAACCAGTCCAACACGCTAAATACTTAGGAATCACAGTGGATAATAAGACCAATTTCAAAGTACATTCCAGTGATAAAAAGAGAGAAATTATTGCTAGATCTAGAAGCTTTCGATCCCTCGTCTACAAAAACAAAAACCGCGGCATAAACCACACAACAGCTTCAAGAATCTACAAAACTATTTGCAGACCGATATTGAATATGGACATCTAATATATAATAAGTGTAGAAGACCCACCCTTAATAATATCGAAGTAGCAGAACGCAGTAGTTTAAGGACATTGTGTAAGATAAGCCAGCCAGGAAATCCACAATCCACCGAATGAACTTCTCTATGAAAAAATGAAGATATAACCGATTTTGAGACCTTGGGAAAAAATTTGTGAGCAAACCACAGAACCTCCAAATTCTCCAGCCAGTTGTTCTACAAGATCCGAACCAAGAACAAAACAAAAGAAAACACCGAATAAAACCCCTAATGGATACAATAAAGAAGAGGCGATATATAACACCGTTAACTTCAAACTTCGATTTTTTTACTCAATATTTATGTACACTTTCTTTCCAAGAAAAAACTATGTATATGAAAAATGTATTTTTTTACATGAACGGAGTATGCAGTTGGCTCTAGGTGAAATATTATAACAATTTCATTTAAAAAAAATTCACACAGTTTTTATGTTTCACAATTTATTCAGGATCCTGACACGTGTGTCGTTCTTTCGAACATCTTCAAAGGAGAACAAAAAGGAGCTAAACTTAAAATTGAAAAGGTTCTTTTATTACACCCAGGTTATCTGTGTATTTTTATGGTGCATGGAAGTTACAGCATCCAATAACAATTGCCGAATAGTAATCGGGAATTTGTTAAATTCTCCTTTTCTCAATAGTACTTTTGATTGAAAGAATCTCCAAATAGTCCATCAATTTACCCTCATTAACATTATATAGTAAAGTGACATCTTTCTCATTAAAATAATGATTATTTTCTATACAATGTTCTGCAAAACCGTAAAATTGTATGGAAAATAATAATTTTTTAATGGGAAAAATGTCACTTTACTACAGAATGTTAAAAATACTAATTTTCTTGATTTAACAGTTACCAGAATCAATAACACACTATATTTCATAAGCATATACATGATAAATCAAATCATCCTATCAGCCAAAAATTATCAGCATTTAATTTTGTCATCCACAGATTAGTTAACATTCCATGAATCGAGAAAATAATATTTTAAAGCTCAACATCATAAAAAAATAGTTTTTAATAATGACGACATCGACATTGATAGATAAGATGTTGATGAATAAAATTGGTAGTTATAATAATCTGCAATAATGTCAGCACGATCATACTTTTTATGAGATTAACTTCTTTAAAAACTGCTTTAAACAGTTGTTCTGTGTGATGTTCCAACGAGCTTCAACTTTTCTGTTGGCATAACCCTCAAAATGTTCAATGAGATTAAGGTCGGGGAAATAAATAGGCCAGTCTAATACCCCCATACTCTTCAGCTCAGTTTGTTATTCCGCATCTTGCATATATCGAAAATCCACTCCAAGCCTACATAACTCCCGGGTTGAACTTTATTGCATGGGAACTAGGGGAATTTTTTTCCGTACCCTTATCCTACCCCAAAACATCGTTGCTCCCTCTTTATGTTTAAGAATCGGTCGGACAGCTTGAAGTTTTTCTTCCACAGCCTCTCAAAACACGGATTTTCCGGTTCTGGTGTTTCAAACACCAATCTAATCGATCGATTTCTTTGTGTATGGACACCTACTAAAGAATCATTATCACTTGTTGTCGCTTGCAGAAAACGTTTTTGAAATATTTTTTTTAATTTCAACCCGTAGTATTTTATGATTTGACTGAAAAGCATGGAGAATCATTGACGAATAGCACCCGATTTTTGTACCAAGTTTCACGAATTACTGTCTGAAATTTTCTGAGAAAAGCTCTGCATAGCGATAACATACGAAAGATGTTTCATTCGTTTTTGAAATCTTCTTTAAAACGTGAACCTTCAAATTTTCAAAGATTTTATTGTTTTTCAATCGGTCGACCACTAAGATTTGTTATTGAAAATGATAATAAACTGAAAATTCCAGAGCGGTTATTTTTTCAATATTTGTTCGATTACTATCATCAATTATATATATCGGGTGTTTTTTCAGAGTGATAGAACTTTCGATAGGGATAACTGTGATTTGACAGAAGGAAGAAGCCATATTGTTTTGACATTTCTGTTCAGTAAGCATTGACAAATTATCATAGAAAGATTCACGCCGCCACAACGTTTACAAATTGTTGAAATTTAAATCATTAAAATCAGTGTTCGATTCGCCAAACTTATAGAGCACTTCGTGAAATTTATGGTTTACATAATCGTCCATCAGAGCAGCTTATTCGTCGAACTATCGATAGATTTCGGACATTTTCTCTACTCGATGCAACAACAACAAGACAAAGAACTGTCGTACAGAAGAAAATATCGCTGATGTAAGTCATAGTGTTAATGATGATCCAGATTTGTCTATTCGTCGACGTTCACACCAAGTTGGACTCTGTGCATCCACCACATGGAAAATTTTGCGTGAAGATCTTGGTCTACATCCATACAAGATCCAACTGGTTCAAGAACCAAAGCCACTTGACCATAATAAGAGTCGTTTGTTTGCTGATTGAGCCCTAGAGCAGCTTGAAGTTGATCCACTTTTTTATCGTGAAATTGTGTTGAGTGGTGAAGCTCATTTCTGGTTGAACGGCTATGTAATCAAGCAAAATTGCCGTATATGGGGTGGAAACAATCCTCAAGAAGTTCTGCAGGTTCCATTGCATCCTGAAAAATGCACTGTATGGTGTTCTTTACACGCTGGAGGCATCATCGGTCCATATTTCTTTAAAAACGATGCTGGAGCTAATGTTACAGTGAATGGTGCTCGTTACAGATCGATGATCAATGATTATTTGTTTCAAAATTTGAATGGTATCGACCCAGAAGTGTTTTGGTTCCAACAAGATGGTGCTACACCTCATGCTGCTACCGTAACAATTGATTTATTGAAAGAAAGATTTGGCGATAACATTATTCCGAGAAATGGTCCAATTAATTTGCCTCCAAGATCATGCGACATAACTCCACTGGATTATTTTTTTTGGGGTTATATCAAGTCATTGATTTATGCTGATAAACCAGAAACAAAAGACGCTTTGGAAGCCAACATAACTCGTGTTATCGATGAAATAAGGCCAGAATTACTCTAAAAATTGGTCTGGTCGAATGCGGTTCCTGAGAGCTAGTCGTGGTGGACATATGCCGGAAATTATTTTCAAAACATGTCATAAATAAAAAAAATTGGCCTTCAATCTTAATTTGAATGTGTTTTATTTCAATTTAAAATTCTATCACTTTGAAGAAAAACACCCGATATTACATAAAATAATTTAATATAATTTTAATTCAAATTGTATCCAAAAAAGTAGAGCTGATAGAGAAAAACTGATTTCATATTTGGATAAAGCTGTTCAAGTATAGCGTTAATCATGACCAAAATCCTTGGGACCAAGAAAACATTTTTTTGTAGGCCTGTGTAATTTTTATAAAAAGTAATTTTTCCTTTTAAAAAAATAAACAGATAATAAGCTGTTTGTTTTATTTTATTTCAGAATTGAGTGAAATTTTCATTCTTAAAAATGCTGACAGAAACTGTTCTTTCGTTATACAAAATTAACCTCATTGAACGTTCTCTATTGAAAACAGTAGCCTTAAGGACTATACGGGTAGCCTTTATTAGGTGCTTAATTATATTTGGTCTTACATGGCCAGTTAACTTAAGAGAGGACGCATTACGTTGCCAAAAGAATTAAATAATAATAACCTCTTTGAGGAAGATAATACTTTTTCATGAAGTAGCAGAATTCTACTTAACCTGATAATGAAACACGATTTTAAATGCTGTATGTTCGGTGCCTGGCATGCTGCAAGCTATTGCCTTCGGAGTTTCAAGCCCGGAGATTGAGTTTAGGTTCAAAGAAATATTTTATATTCCATTTAGAACAACAGAACTGTTTCGAGATCCACCTGTTTGCAGGATTTGGGTCACCTGCAACGAACTCTTGTAGGATATTCATAAATCATTGTACTCAATTGCGAATCTATGGGATTTTGCCCGATAAAACGGGAGCCAATAACATAAACGCATCGATTTAAATGCAATTAAAGCTTTCCAGTTTGTGCTTTAAATGTTAATGATAAAGTGCGCAAATTGATTATTTTTATTTTGCACTTCCACACAATATACTCCAATGTGGATGAAACCTTTAGCAAAAAAACTTCAAAGAAAAAAACGATTAGTAAAAAACTACAAAATGAATTAAGAAAATATTGTAAAAAACTCAAAACTGTTGGAAAATATCTTGGAACAGAAACAAAGATCAACAGGAGGTATTGGAAAATTTTAAACGAATAAATAAATTTTGAATATATGAAAAGATATGATCTTCTTTTGTCCAACAGAAAAAAGGAATATTTCAACAATGTCATTATAAATTTTATAAATAAATCAAAGGATTCCTGGAATATAATTAAATCTCTTACAAGAGAGAGTAATGCTAATAAAGTCCCTTATTCTCATAGTAATCCTTCTTCTATTTCTAATGAATTTCATTTTATTTTCTGACATCTCGTCGAAAATTTCTGAAAACTTGACCAAGTCTCCTGTAGAAGATTCGAGGAAGAGGCTTCTATATGTTTGATATTTCACAGAATGAAGTTTTGTGTTTTGTAAGATCACTGAAGAACAAAATATCTAGTGGGCATGATGAAATACAGATAAGAGTTGTGAAATCATCAATTGACTATAGGGGTTGTCTACTTTTAAACTTCAGGGGGAGATCATACAAATTATTTGCAACAAAAAATGTCATACAACACGTGGTCGAAATGTTGATGGTTATTCTTCTGTTTAACATTTCTTGATTTCATGAAATATTTCAAGTTTTTCCAAAATATCACTTATATCGGGTGTTTTTTTTTAGAGTGATAGAGCTTTCGATAGGGATAACTGTGATTTGACAGAAGGTAGAAGCCATGTTATTTTGACATTTCTGTTCAGTGAAAATTGCCGTATATGGAATGAAAACAATCCTCAAGAAGTTCTACAGGTTCCATTGCATCCTGAAAAATTTACACGCTGGAGGCATCATCAGTCCATATTTCTTTAAAAACGATGCTGGAGCTAATGTTACAGTGAATGGTGCTCGTTACAGATCGATGATCAATGATTATTTGTTTCAAAATTTGAATGGTATCGATCCAGAAGTGTTTTGGTTCCAACAAGATGATGCTACACCTCATGCTGCTACCGTAACAATTGATTTATTGAAAGAAAGATTTGGCGATAACATTATTTCGAGAATGGTCCAATTAATTGTCCTCCAAGATCATGCGACATAACTCCACTGGATTATTTTCTTTGGGGTTATGCCAAGTCATTGGTTTATGCTGATAAAATAAAAACAATAGACGCTTTGGAAGCCAACATAACTCGTGTTATTGATGAAATAAGGCCTGAATTACTCGAAACTATGGTCCAAAATTGGTCTGGTCGAATGCGCTTCCTCAGAGCTGGTCATAGTGGACATATGCCCAAAATTATTTTCAAAACATAAATGTCATGAAATTTTCTTTCAAATAAAGAAAATGGCTTCAATCTCAATTTAAATGTGTTTTATTTCAATTTAAAGTTCTATCACTCTAAAAAAAACACCCAATATGACGATGTGAAAAAACTAAAATTATCGTAATAAATATGCTGGAATTAGAATAACCTTATTTGAAAAGAATTTCCGTCAATTGAGGACCGATTTAATCAAAAAGCTTTTAGTGATTGTTACCAAAAGTAAATATACGAAAATTACGAGTTATCGAATAAGAAAAAAGGAATCAAACTAAAATAAAACAAATTATGAAGAATACTTAACTACACTGAAAGTGAATGATCTCAACATAAATTGAACTTGAATTCTTCTTATAACAAAACTTAATGAGGATTCAACTTGAAATGAGGGGAAAATCAACTTATTTGCTAGATAGTCACCTTTTGAAGTCGTAACAACCAATTGACAAATAAATAATTCCGAGAATTTGGCGTTTCACATTATTTATTTTTCATGGCCTGCGAAGTTTCGCAATTATATCAGCAGAGGCCGGAAATAAAATGCATTTTGTATTCGAAGAACATCGATGCATGTGCACCTCAGCTAGAAATATCGGCGTTTAAGAATCGAAATTGAATGACTACGTGGATGGAATTTGTGTTCGTGATTTGATTCGTTTCCCTCTGGGAATTTTCATCATTTCTTCATTGCACTTTTCCCAATAAATCCATTCCACCAAAATGAACCAATAAATGCCGATGTTGACATTAGAGCATCATTTATTGATTTATTGGATTGTGAATTTCTGCACGGCCAAGTGTTGAATAACAACTCCATGAAAATATGTTTTCCGATAAACATTTCGATTAAATTCGAAATTTTCCATTTTCATCACGGTTTCGCACTAATATGTCAATATTGACAGAAGAATTTTTTCAGGTCCCACTGGAAAGTGGATTCATATTTAACACCAGAACAAATGAATGTTTTTGTGAAGCCTAGGAGAGTGAAACAATAAATTGGAAATTTATTTTCATTACTTTTTCGCGCTTGTTCCAGGGAACAGCGCAATATAATTTCGACCAAATGTCTATATTTTCGAATATTTGTTTACAAAGAAGGGATACTAACAGGCTGCAAGCCCAAATAAAGTATCCACATATACAGGTTGTATATGAATAGTTGCGAAAAAATTTAAGGGGTGATTTCTTGTCAAAAATTAGGGTCGGTATTTCATAATAACTTCAATTTTCTGAGCCGCCCCTGCTTAGATACAACCCCCTAAAGATGGCGTCCGAAAAACAGTTTTTAATTTTTTTCTTAAATACCAAAGAACTGATAATAATTGTAACTGAATCAAAGTTAAGCAAAACTAGTCAGTTGTCATAACAAAATGACATCCGCTTACTAGATAAATTCTAGTTCGGAAATAATTCCAACCTCTACGAATCACGCTATCATGTTGATAAATTACTTTTTTCTCAAAAACCTTGAATTTTAGCAAGAACTGACAATAGAACTCATTTGTGAAGAATGGATCAACCTATCCAAAATTAATTTTTTTATTGTAAAATAGGAATATGGAAAAAAGTTTCTTGCGAAAGAAGGTTTAGGAGTGGCTTTTTCTACCCCTTGCAGTCACAGAGGAACACCACCAAAAATTTTTTTGAGTGCTTTCTCGCCCGCGTAAAATGTCTGCTCAATTTTGATCTTGTTAGTTTTTTGGTTTTCAAGCAAAAAATTAAAGACTGTTTTTCGGACGCCATCTTTAGGGGGCTGTAACTTTGCAGGAGGAGCTTAAAAAAATAGAGTTTATATGAAAGACCCACCCTATTTTTTGACAAGGAATCACCCCCTAAATTTTTTCCCAACTATTCGTATATACCCTGTATACAATACAATACATTCATTCAGCATCAATAATTTACATGCTTCGTCCAAGTTAACATTATTATTAATCTTTTAGGAATTCTTCAACAGCATATATTGCATCCATGAGAAGAATTTCTTCAAACAACTTCTTGAATTTTTTTCCATTCACTTGTTTCACAGCATTTGGAAGCCTATTGTAGAATTTTTAGGTCCCCTGTAGTGCACTCCCTGTTGTGCATACTACCGTTCATGGTATGGGATGGTAAGTTTGTTTCGTTGCTGTTGGTTGGAAAGTTGTCTAAGTTCTAAGACATATGTGGAACATTCCAATAAATACACTACTGATATGGTTCTTGAAACTAATCCCTACAGCTATCTGTCTGTTTCAGCCCTAATATTGTTCTGACCGCCTTCTTCTGAGAATCAGGATGTCCCTGGCACGAACCAATGTGCCCCACAGGAGAATTCCATATATTGCCAATGAATGGAAGTTGGCGAAATAGAAGATCACTACTAATCTTTTTTCAGATTTAGGTCGTTCACGAATATCAGGAAAAGTAAGGGACCCAGCTTCGATCCTTGAGGAACTCCAGATGTTATGTTCCTGCTCCCGGATAGTAAGTTATTCCATAATACATGTTGTTGCCTATTCGACAGGAACGAGCACATAAATGAAGAGCAGCACCTCCTTATCAGTAATACCGTAGTTTACTCTGCAGGATATCGCGGTCTACAGTATCGAAAGCCTTCGATAAACAATTTCTGATGGCTGTTTTTCCTCCAGGGACTCCACTATCTCATTCATGACCTTCATCAGCAGAGTTATTGTTGATTTTATGGTCCTGAATCCATGTTGTTGACTGCCGAGTATTTCATTATCTTCAAAATATGTTAAGAGTCTAGCTTTAATTAATTCTTCTATAATCTTTGATATGGCTTGTAAGATGGATATCGGTGGATAGTTCGATAGGTCATTTTCATCTCCTTTTTTGTGGATTGGAAATACTTTTGCTATTTCAAGTGCTACTGGGAATACACCCTCAGAGAAACATTTATTGAATAAAATAGTGAGTGACTTGGCAATTTCAATTGACAGGGCTTTGATAACTGTAGTTGACATGCTATATATATCTTCTGTTTCCTTTCCCTTGATACTTTTGACTTGAGTTCTAATAATTCATACTTGTTCGGATTAATCAATTTTAAAAAGTTTCTGACAAACAATATTTAAGATAATCTGATCAATTCTCCAAGCTCATCTATTCAGTCTCGAATTCTGCGTTATAAGAAACGTAAAGTGAAAATATCAGGTTTATTATTCGAAAATAATAAAGCTAAATCAATTATTTGTTCAATAAACCTCAAGGAGGAAATGGGTATTTACATGCAGCGCACGATGCAGTTTGACAAATCACCGAAGATCGAAATTTGCGACGCTGCTATCTAATAAACGTCCGTGTTTGGCTCTTGAACCTTGGAATAATTGTGGTCAACGGAAAGCAAAGAGAAGTTCCTCACATCAAAGACAAATGGCAACGAATATTGGCAATTCTGGCTTCCGCAAAACACGAAAATTACATCATTTCATTGAAATTGCATGTTGGTATCGAATTTTGAATGTTACGGCAGTCCGAATTAAAACCCACATATCAACGCAAGCGAAAAAATTATTGAGTTTCCCCTCTTCTTGTTCAATATTCAATATGAAAGCTCTGACGTAAAATCCTAAGCTTTTGCGCTCTAGTTCATCATTCCATTTCCTGTGAAAACTTCAAATCTGTTAAAAGCTTCTATCCTTCTACCTTCAATCTGCACTACAACCTTCAACCAAAAAGAACTCCATAATTTTTTTGGTTGATGGGTGTAGTGATCGATATCTGGTAAAGTATCGATCGAACAATATCAGATTTATGTTCGTTGTTAAGGTGACATTTCACACTAAAATAATTCATTCGCTGTATTTTGTTTGGTCCATTCAATTGTGAGTTACAGGGTGTTAAAAATGTAAGTCAACAAAGAGAAAATTCGGTACACTGTCCCAGTGGATCGCGCCAGTTTTGGTCGATGGCAAAGAATGGGCAACAACTTCTCTCGTTCAAGTTTTTCGCCCTCTGATAGAAAACGATGGTTCACTTGCAATTTTGTCAAAAGCTAAAGATTTCTTCGTGCGGATACTCACTGCTAACTGGTCTATGGAAGCATGTGGTCGTGAACTTCCAATAATTCCAACTGTCTCATCTAGGATATATACTTCAGGCAACAAATCATTCGTCGAGTGCTTGGTGGACTTAATTCCAAGAAAGCAACTGGACCAGATGAAATTTCTGCCATTGTACTCATAAGTGTTCACCAGAGCTTACACCGGTTCTCTATAAGATGTTCACTATGTCATAGAGAAGGAATTTTCCCTGATTCATGAAAGAGTACACAAGTGCAGCCATACCAAAGAAGGGTGGAAGTGTTTTCCATTAAATACCCAAATAGCGATAATGTTCATTTTGTCGAAAGTCATTGAGGCAGCTATCAATCTTGGAATGGTAGATTCCTGGAGAGCAAAGATCTCATCAGTGACAGACAATATGGTTTTCGCCAACACCGACCAACAGGTGACCTCCTTAGCTATGTGACGCAAGTGTGGACAAGTGCTATTGAGCGCTATGGAGGATCTAGGTCAGTTGCTCTTGGAATATCCAAGGCTTTCGATCGAGTCTGGCATAAGGATCTTCTGAATAAGCTGTCTTTGTATGGTTTTCCCGAGAGTCCCTGCGATTGGATGAAGAGTTTCCTCATCAACAGATTTATGTGACATGCCGTGACCATTGGGTTTCTAGCACAAGAAACGGTGAAGCGATCGTCTCTAGCTGCTATAGTCCTTAGTTGTCCTGAATCAGATCTTCTAGTGAGCAGACCAGTCTCTTCGTATAGTTGAAATACGCAGTTTCACGTTGACCGCGACCATCTTCCATAGCCGCCATAATTCGTGCCGCGACAACAGTATTTATAACCATTGCAACACTCACAATAGCAACACAACTCAATCAAACAATTTACAATTGACACATAAAACAATGGAGTCAAAATAAATGCCAATGATGGATTTTGCAATTCTTTGTTAAAACCTTATTGAAACAAATAACTTCTTTTAATCAAGTAATCGAGATAAAATCATCACATACAAATGGTAAACTATGTTACAACCGATAAAAAAAAAATGAATGCAAATTAACGACCATAATTTCATGCTTGGCATTGTATCTGGCATAATTATGATAGTTAATCCATAATGGGCTCTTTAGAGAACTTTCTCTTTGAATGTTTCAGCTTCATATCGGAAAATTTAAATTATGCTCAAAACCCGGTTCTCCTTATTGGAAAAAAGCTCAAAGCTTTCCCATAAAGCTGACAGCGTCGACGGAGTGATAATAACGTATCATTTTATTGAAGGCATACCTTCAAATCAGAATGTGATTTCGAGCAAAACCTGATGAAAAACGATCAGTCAATATGCTTTTGCGTCCTCCTCCATTAGTACTAATTGAATTGCCGAGTTTAATGGGTTCTGCACATCAAAATCGCACAATATTGTTTTTTCTTGCGTAGTCAGAGGCAATTCTGGTAGACAGGGCATCACCAGTTGATTTTTCCAATTATTTTGCGAAAACATGGTTCTGAAGATTGTTTTTTCGACTAAAAATAGCCTGGGCGTAGCTGTGAACGTTATACAGGGTATTTCCAGAGAGATGAAGTATAATATAATATTTTTCATAATGAACTTTGAAAAGCTGATAAGACTATAACTATAAATGTGTTATTCCTTAACATCCAAGCGAAACAATTGTTTTAGGTGATGTTAAGATCATTTTGGTCAATCCTTCATGTTTCATTTGAGTCTTTATTAGTTAATCACCACCACATGTGCTGATAATATATATGTCTACAAAGTGATACAGTGTTACCTAAGGCATGATATAAATTTTAATTCTAAATATTTTCAAGAGATTTATTTAGATTAAACCTGTAGAGTAAGAAAAACAAATATTTACTTCCGCTATTTTAGTGATTTACACGACAATAGTTTCGTCATACCATGACTTCATCAGGTGAGTATTTACACTTAGGTATACAATGCAAAACATGACCTTAAATACACAGCTCTGGTACAAAAAATAGAGGGGTGGAAAGAGATGGTTTACAATCAATGAAAAATATTAAGTAGGGGGATCTGTTTAAATCTATTTGATCATTCAATAAAATTTGTCTTTTATTAATCTATTGATCTCTAAAGTTTCTAACAGATTTAGTTTCTGACTTTTGTTTTCGATATGTAATATTTCATAGTTCATAATAAAATTATGACCAGTCTCTAACAAATGGTTGGCGTAAGTTGAATTTGGTTTATTATTAATATAAGATTTTTCATGTTCGTATCCTTGTTTTATGCCTGTCTGTCCCACATATACACATGGGCAATCATTACATGTTAACTTGTAAACTCCTGATTTTTTGTTTTTAGGAATTACGTCTTTATTATTTTTCATTAAGCTGCCTTAAGAATTAATGGTTTTAAAAGAGATGTTATAATTTTCTTTTTTCTTTAAATATCTAGCAATCTTTTCAGATTTTTTGCCTATCAAAAAATTATAACATCTCTTTTAAAACCATTAATTCTTTAGGCAGCTTAATAAAAAATATTTGAATATTTTAATATTAGCCTTCTACAAATTTAATTTCAAAAAATTATATTTAATAATTATAACTTCAGGAATTAAATTAAATTAATGTCATATAAGTACCACTTATATTAAACGACATATAAATTAAACATTCATTATAAGACATCCAAATGATATAACAAAATCCAATAAATAAAAATTGTTAACCAAAATCCTATAAATTAAATATTTTGAGTAGACAAAATTTTGTTTCTGCTTATCAATCTTATGAAAACAGATATCTTTTGAAAATGTTTAACATAATCTTGAGAATTTCATCATAAAACTATCTTGTTCAATATTATTGGATATCTAACTAAGTTACTTTTTATAATTTAATTCCTGAAATTATAATATAACTATTAAATATAATTTTTTGAAATCAAATATGTAGAAGGCTAATATTAAAATATTTAAATAATTTTATATACCTTCTATCAGTATTAACCTATATTTATTTTAATGAAAAATAATAAAGGCGTCATTCCTAAGAACAGAAAATTAGGAGTTCACAAGTAAACATGTAGTGATTGCGCATGTGTATATGTGGGACAGACGAGGATACGAGAACATGAAAAATATTATATTAATAATAAACCAAATTCAACTTACGCCAACCATTTGTTAGAGACTGGTCATAATTTTAATATGAACTAAGAAATATTACATATCGAAAATAAAAGTCAAAAACAAAATCTGTTAGAAACTTTAGAAATCAATAGATATAATAAAAGACAAATTTTATTGAATGATCAAATAGATTTAAACAGATCCCTCCTACTTAATATTTTTTCATTGATTGTAAACCATCTCTTTCCACCCCTCTATTTTTTGTACCAGAGCTGTGTATTTAAGGTCATGTTTTGCATTATGTACCTCAGTTTAAATACTCACCTGATGAAGTCATGGTATTACGAAACAATTTTCGTGTAACTCAATAAAATAGCGGAAGTTAACATTTGTTTTTCTTATATATCCGTAGATATTACTAGATAAGGAAACGTGTTTTTTCTCATATTGAAGATTAATTTTCGTCAAGTAAAGACCGAGACAATCAAAAACCTGTAGAGGTTTCGGAGAATAAATCCAGCTATTATCTGGGATATTCAAAAACTCTTCCTAGTAAATTTTCAATATATTGATGATACTGATCGTTTCAAATTCGAATATTTCGAACGGTAATATCGCTAAATGCTAAAATATTAAATTGAATCAGTATTTACTTGATGCAAATCCATATTAAATAAGGCTATTCTGATTCTCACAAATTTTTATTGTTATTATAATACAATTGTTTCGCTAACACAGTAGAATCTTCAGATAGGTGGTATATCTTACATTTTTGAATAACCAAATTTGTTTTCGAAATCGGCTTCTATTTATGTTAGGGTAGGTATGGAACAGAATATGCACTGCTCAAAAATTGATGTAGATAATTATATGTTTAACCTGTCTGAAATGGCAACAGTAAGCAGGATTACTTTAGAGCGACAACATAATAGGGAAATAAACAAAATGTTTTACAATCAAATCACGATACCGTACAACTGTCATAGTTGCGTTAATAAGGGGAAATAAAATCTGTTCTCCAATGAAAAATCCACCCCCCCCCCCCAACGCATACTGAGACGCCCCCAAAAAGAGTTGTTGACGCCATGAAACGTTCATTATACCGTTGATCCCGTTCTCGCCGTACCAAAATTCGACCATCAGACTGATACAGACGAAATCTGAACTCATCCGTGAAGAGGTAGAATCACTATCTATGCGCGTTGTGGTTCTCATTTTCAAGCGCCCAATGATATCTTACAGCCCGATGCTTCCTACTAAATCCCGGGAGTCTGGTGGATTCTTGCCCTCAAATTGAAACAGCGCAATCTATTTCTGATTGTTTGACCAGAAACAGTCCTATCGGTAGCTTGCTTGAGTGAGCTAGTAGTTCGAGATGCTATGAAGGAGGGATTTGGTAGGGCAGTTGACCATATTAGCCTACCTTGTGCGACGGTTGTAGCTCTTGCTCTTCCACCCCCATGAGTATATCCAGCACTTCTACTTTTACTATAGTGATTCCACACAGAGTTAAACAATTGTGAAAGTTTTTCCTTAAAACTGTATCTATTTTAATATATATTTCTCCAAATGCTATAAAATTTTCCCAATTGCATAATTGTAAATATATATTTCAACTGTAATACTAGTGTAGTCGATTGATTGATATAATAGAATAGTAATAATATTTTTCGGGTAATTCAAAAAGCCTGTAGGTCAAATGAAGCATTACGACATTTAGGGCAAAAGGACGTGTATGATTGTAGGCATAACAGATTGCGGAAATGCATATAAGAATGGAATTGCGGCAAAAATGAAATGGTAAAATCCGATCTGTTGACCTCTCACATTGGCATTTGGAAGAAAAACGAGGGCAATTCCGGAAACGTATACAAAGCAAGAAAATTCGCCTTATTAAAAAAGTTAGAAGAGGTTGTGGATATTTTATACAGAATTCTCATTCGTGCGGCTTGACGAATAAGAGCAAAAGTCAGAAGCTTTGCGAAAATTTCCGCCATCATCGAGGAAATCTGAAATTTTCCACGATGTGATAGTCACAGGTAACCGAGTTGTAACGAATAGCACCTTAATTTTCCAGCTGGACTCCCTCAGGACTCGTCTATTTTGGTACTGAATCAATCTGTCATAATAATTGGATTTGCTGACGCATGTCCGGCTTCTAATGGAACTGTACTATATACCTACCTTCGCTCAAATCGATTCATATGATAGGACAGTGCCGTATCAGCCAACGGAAGTCACGAAGAATGAATTTCTTTCGTAAAGATTATTACCACAATTTAATAATTTAACGACAATTGTTTCGCCAACACTGCGGCTTCTTCAAGTTTATATTTTGAACTAATTCTGGAAATTACACCTTCACTTCTTATACAGCTAAAAACTTAAAAAGAGAGGAGGTACAATTAACTAACAATTTTCGAAAATAAAGATATATAATAAACATATGCAAAAAGCGATACACATAACCATCAATTTACAGAAATACCGATAAAGAAAAATATGCGAAAAAGGGGATACAGATGACCATAAAATATATTGGAGCCAATTATCGTAAATACCTCAGTAAAAATATTCAACAATGAAGATCTTGCGAGATCTGTTTGGTTGTTTTTACTGCTCCCAATTTATATTCATATATTCGAAGTCAAAGTTCGCAAAAATGTTTTTTTTTGGAATTTTCACGAAAACGATTACTTTTATGATGAAAATATTTCAGACAAAAATTGAAGATCATGCAATTATCTACAAAAACTGTTTGAACAGTTTTTTCATAACATTAACGATTTCTGAGAAAAAGCGATTCAAAAATTCACTTAAGTTGTACTCCCTATAATATGTACACGTTTCCACGCCACCTTCTAGGTAATGTATTGCTCAAGGTCACATGGTCACATAAAATGCAAGACTCGGTTTTTTTTCAGTTCACATTCTCAGAATCTGAATGTATTAAACCATCCCTGATTAAAAATAATGATTCAAAAGAATTGAAAAGCGGTCGCTCCGTGCAAACTGTATATACAAAGAAAATAATTGAAATTAAAAAAAATAATAATAAAAATAATTTAAATTTTATTATTTTTAATACTTTTTAATAATTATTTTCGAACAGGGATTAGTCGCGCAGTAATCATTAGTCACAGACTTTTAGTTTCACTTATATTACGCGTTCAATGATTACATAAACAGCTTGGTAATGCTCATTATAGAGAATACAACTGAAGTAAATTTTAGAATCGTTTTTGCTCAGAAATGTTACGAAAAAAAGGGTGAAACAATTTTTGGTAGATGCATGATCTACAATTTTCGTCTGAAATATTTTTATTATGAAACTAAAAATTCAAAAAACCCATTTTTGCGAACTTTCACCTTGAATAAAATTTTTTGCACACATTGACTTTTTAAAACTTCACTATAGTGGTGTCCCCAACGTTCTTGAAAATTTTCAGCTCGTTGGGAATTTATTTTTCAAGTTAAATTGACCGAACTGAGAAATAAACAAAATAAAATCGGAATATTCTCAACGAATAAACAGATGTGAGAAGTTTTCCGCTTTTAAATATTTTATGTTGCCCACAATTCCTAATAAGTTTTAATTTTAGAATGACCATAGATCTCATTTGAAACAATTGTTATATTTATATTAAAAACCTGGAAAGTAGAATAATAATCGAAATATCATCTTCATAATAAATGAGATAATCAAGTGGAAAGTTTTATATGAGACAAACTGTATATTCTGAAATATTCTGAGTTTCAAATTCAACTGAGCATTTTGGTCGTAAATACAAATTAGTGAAATTTATTCGAATATGAAGCTTCTGTGGTAAATTTTGCTTTTATCAATTTTTAAATGAAATTTTTTTTTACTTCTGGCTCACCCGGAATTATTATTTACGGGAATTTATATTCTCAGACGAAAATCTGTCGAATAATGTAATTTTCACTATTTTCAACGTTTATACCCTGAATTCCGCTCTTGAAATTCTCGGCAGATCAACCATTCCACTGACATAAATCTCCTTTTATTCAGAAATGTGATGAAATGTGGGGAAATGAAAAAAGGGGTGGAATTTATGACAATCCATATTATTCAACCCTTGTGTTTTTCCTTTTTCAAACAAAATTTGTGAACGGATGCATTACCATGAACAAGAATGATTGATTTTCGCAATTCGCGTCGCTTTCATTGAATATTATCTATACATTAACTTCCTCTTGTTATTGATGTGAATCCGTCGGCTTTCATTTATTAGTTGGTGTTTGCTCATCCTACACTTTTGTAGAGTGAGAGAATAAACAGGCTTATCACGTCAAAAATAGGTGAAAATAATCAAATATTAATACCAGAAATCTGAGAAATTTTCACTGAATTTATTAAAAATTTATATTAGATCAATATATTATACACTAGCGCCATCTAGAGTATGCAAACATACATAAAAGACATACCTTTGCGAGGTAATTCATGTAAAGAAATGTATTCCGGATATTTTCACGTTACAAACGCAGAAAAAACTTATATCATGCTCAAGTCAGACACCATAATATGCCGTAATGCTCATAATTACCATATTCATATTCAAATAAATTAATTCGGCTGATATCATAGCCCACACTCCTTATTAATGATATTTCGTACAGATCAGCCGAATTAATTTATTCGAATATGAATATGCTAATTATGAGCATTACGGCATATTATGATGGTCTGACTTGAGTATGAGGAAAGTTTCTTCTGCGTTTGTAACGTGAAAATATCTGGAATACATTTCTTCACTTGAACTAGCTCGCAAAGGTATGTCTTGTATATGTTTGCATACTCTAGATGGCGCTAGTGTATAATAAATACCTTAGTGTCTCTGTGTAAAGCGAATATAGATACTTGACAGATTTGTAGTCACTGGCATAAATTACCAGTTGCGCATGTCTGCAATTTGCCCCAGTGATCAGCAAAACCTTATCGACTTTGTTTTAGTATAGAATTGTTATACAGATATATGTTGCACTGTCTCGATTTGTAGAACTTTCTACTACCATAGCTTACAATCCTTATTAAAGATATTTGGTACAGATCAGCCTAATTAATTTAGTTGAACACTAAAGGTATGAATCGACGACACGTAATCGCGAGATTACGTTTAAGGATTAAACATGAAAATGAATCGGCATTTGTAAAAAAAAACATCCTTACAAACTGAACTCTTTCATAGAAGTCCTATAATATATTTTTTTACTTATTTCTTGACGAATTTTTATTGATGCCAACCATAAAAAATGTTCGAATTCTGTCTCTTTCAGTAGCATAGGCACAACGTAATTTCGGAAGGCTTTTCCAGTTTCGGTGACGTTTCCCCCTATTGAATTTTCAGAAATTGTGACTTCAATATTTACTGAATTATTCACGAAGAAAAATAAATCAACATACCAAAGGCATGAATCGAAACGTAATCGGGAGATTACGTTTTAAAAAACCAATTTTAATGTGAGTCAATACTTGATTGAAGTAAAATTTAAATGACTTTAAATTCAGAATTATATATTCTAACTTCTACATTATATATTGAAACTATATACAAAAACTATCAAATTGATATCCTTATATATAATCAATATAAAATATTTTTCAATGTCTCGGAAAAAACCTTTTTACATCCCGACTTGAAATGTATTAATAAAAATGTATTAACAAAAACTATATAAGTATGTATATTAACATACAAATACAAGATAATTCACTATTCCAAAATTATCTAAAATTATCAAAATAAAGGATCAAATAAAAATAATTGAACGAGAACTCGAACATTTGATAGCTATTTCGGCCTATATGACCTCATCAGAAATGTATTGAATTTAGATTCAAATATATAACAAGATCAAAATTCAACTTACCAAAATAAGATAAAACATGGAACTAATAAACTTGAAGTGAGCTTTAAAGTATCCAAAATAAAACAGAAATGATCAACGTATTGTTACGTATAACCTATAACTATTTGTACTCGGAACACAAAAAAACAATAACAAAACTTATTCACCCCAAATAATGTCCCATGATAAGAAAAATAACTGTGTTCCGAGTCCAAATAGTTATAAGTTATACGTAACAATACGTTGATCATTTCTGTTTTATTTTGGATACTTTAAAACTTACTTCAAGTTTATTCGTTCCATGTTTTATCTTATTTTGGTGAGTTGAATTTTGATCTTGTTATACATTCTGTCAAGAAAGTACCGGGAATTATCGATTTAAATCTGGCGGGGCAATAAGGCAGGTAAAATTTTTTTTTCCTAGGTTGGTACCACTGTTCTTAATTACTATGCCAAGCTTGAGCGGGATCTGTCAACTAGTGTGTTTGCAACAGCTGATTAAGTCAGTCGATGTCAGAGTGCGGGCCGATTTTTACTAAGGGTGATTACGTTGAGCAAAGAATTTGTTTAAAGTTTTGTGTTGCAAATGAATTTTCGTGTGCCGATGCATTGAAAATGTTGCAAAAGGCCTTTGGTGATAATGCTCTATCGAAAACTCGTGCATATCTGTGGTACAGAGCCTTCAAGGACGGTAGTGAAGTGGTCGCCCATCGACGGCTTCGATCGAAGATAACGTCGATAAAATTAAGGAAAGAGTGCTGGAAAACCGTCGTACCAGCTTGAGAGAGATAGCACATGATCTTAAGATATTCCACGAGTCCGCACGTACGATTTTGATTGATATTTTGGGCATGAGAAAGGTGGCCGCACGACTCGTACCGAAAGACCTGAATTTTCTTCAAAAACGTCATCGCGAACAGGTTGCTTCAGACATGCTGGATCGCTGTAATACCGATTCTACATTCATGGAACGCATTATAACTGGTGATGAGACCTGGGTCTACGAGTACGATATGCAAACAAGCCAGCAATCATCGGAATGGGTGGCAAAAAATGAGCCGAAACCGGAAAAACTACGCCAAAGCCGCTCGAAAATGAAGGTAATGCTCATTGTTTTCTTCGATACCCGTGGCGGGGTGCACTACGAATTCGTTCCAGAGGGTCAGACGGTAAACAAGGAGTATTACCTAGGCGTTATGAAACGTTTGCGTGAGCGTATCCGTAAGAAGCGGCCAAATTTGTGGGCGAACAACTCATGGATTTTGCATGACGATAACGCGCCTTCTCACCGAGCTACGATTGTGACTGACTTTCTCGCCAAAAACTCAACAAACGTGCTTCAGCAACAACCGTATTCGCCGGATTTGGCTCCCTGCGACTTTTTCCTCTTCCCAAAACTAAAATTGCCCCTTCGTGGCACCCGTTCTGAGTCGATTGAAGCCATAAAACAAAATTCGGCGCGAGAGCTAAAGTCCATCCCGGAAAGCGCCTATAAAAAATGTTTCGACAATTGGAAGTGCCGTTGGCATAGATGTATTGGAGCAAATGGAGCCTATTTTGAAGGCGACCCAATAAATTTTGACGATTAAATGTAAAAATGTTGTTTTAATTGAAAATTCCCGGTACTTTATTGACAGAGTAGTATATTTGAATCTGAATTCAATACATTTCTGATGAGGTCATATAGGCCGAAATAGCTATCAAATGTTCGAGTTCTCGTTCAATTATTTTTATTTGATCCTTTATTTTGATAATTTTATATAATTTTGGAATAGTGGATTTTCTTGTATTTGTATGTTAATATATAATACATACTTATATAGTTTTTGTTAATACATTTCAAGTCGGGATGTAAAAAGGTTTTTTCCGAGACATTGAAAAATATTTTATATTGATTATATATAAGGATATCAATTTGATAGTTTTTGTATATAGTTTCAATATATAATGTAGAAGTTAGAATATATAATTCTGAATTTAAAGTCATTTACGTTTTAAAGTTTAAACATAAAGATGAATCAGCGTTTGTAAAAAAACATCCTTACAACTGTTACTTTTTCATAGAAATACTATAATATATTTTTCCACTTATTCCTAGACGAATTTTCATTGATGCCAACCATAAGGACATGTTCGAATTCTGTCGTTCTCAGTAGCCTACGCACAGCGTAATTTTGACAGGCTTTTCTAGTTTTTGTGACGTTTCTTACCCCCTTGTGAATTTTCAGAAAGTGTGAATTCAATATTCACTGAATTGTCTACGAAGAAAAATAAATCAAAACACCAAAGGTATGAATCGAAACGTAATCACGAGATTACGTTTTAGAGTTAAAACATGAAACGGCGTTTGCAAAAAAACGTCCTTACAAATTGAACTCCCCTATAGTAATCCTATAATACAAATTTCCTCTTATTACTCGAAGAATTTTCATTGATGCCAACCGTAAAGAAGGAACAAGTTCGAAGTCTGTCTTTCACAGCAACCTCATCAGAACGTAATTCCGAGACGACTCTTCGGTTTTGCTGGCGTTATTTTCTTTATTCTCCTCCTGATTCTGCGGAACGTGTAACTTTTATATCTTCAGAATTTTCGAGAAAGAAAAATAAATAATAACACGGAAAGGATGAATCGAAACGTAATCGCCAGAAGGAATTTTCTATTAAAGGTAAAGATGAATGAGGGTTTTTTATTCTTCTCGTGATTTCTGTGGAAAGTGTTGCTTTTATTGACTGAATATTCAACAAAGTAAACAAAACAAGACTAAAAAGGAGTGAATGGGAACGTAATAGTTATAAGACATTTTCCATTAAAAGATGAATCGGTGTTTGTGAAACATTATCACAAAACTGAACTATTTTGTAGAAATACTACGATATTAATTTAATCAGATTACTATCTTCTTCTATATTTCATAGCGTTACTTTTTTTCATCTTCTAGTGATCCTGTGGAAAATAATACTTCAATATCTTCACCATTTTTAACGAAAAAAATTAACAATAACACAGGTTCTTTGATTTTCACGGTTTTCACCTAACGGAAATTCATCGCAACTAAAAAAAAAATTTGTTGCCTGTAAAGTCGGTATACGGGCGAAAGTTTTACGTGACAACGACTTTGAGTGGTAAAATAATTTTAATGTGAATATTCATTCGTATAGTAGGAAGAAGGATGAAATAATAGTAACAATTTAAAACATTTATTTATACAAAGAATTATATTTAAAACATTAATTTATATAAAGAATCTCGCACTGAATTTCATATTAACAAAATTTTATTTATCAATCAGTTGTTATAAGTTATTAATAAATTTAACTTGTTTTACATTGTTATACTACTCTGTCAAGAAAGTACCAGGAATTTTCAATTAAAACAACATTTTTACATTTAATCGTTAAAATTTATTGGTCGCCTTCAAAATAGGCTCCATTTGCTCCAATACATCTATGCCAACGGCACTTCCAATTATCGAAACATTTTTTATAGGCGCTTTCCGGGATGGACTTTAGCTCTCGCGCCGAATTTTGTTTTATGGCTTCAATCGACTCAAAACGGGTGCCACGAAGGGGCAATTTCAGTTTTGGGAAGAGGAAAAAGTCGCAGGGAGCCAAATCCGGCGAATACGGTGGTTGATGAAGCTCGTTTGTTGAGTTTTTGGCGAGAAAGTCAGTCACAATCGTAGCTCGGTGAGAAGGCGCGTTATCGTCATGCAAAATCCATGAGTTGTTCGCTCACAAATTTGGCCCCTTCTTACGGATACGCTCACGCAAACGTTTCATAACGCCTAGGTTATACTTCTTGTTTACCGTCTGACCCTCTGGAACGAATTCGTAGTGCACCACGCCACGGATATCGAAGAAAACAATGAGCATCACCTTCATATTCGAGCGGCTTTGGCGTGGTTTTTTCGGTTTCGGCTCATTTTTTGCCACCCATTCCGATGATTGCTGGCTTGTTTGCATATCGTACTCGTAGACCCAGGTCTCATCACCAGTTATAATGCGTTTCATAAATGTAGAATCGGAATTACAGCGATCCAGCATGTCTGAAGCAACCTGTTCGGGATGACGTTTTTGAAGAAAATTTAGGTCTTTCGGTACGAGTCGTGCGGCCACCTTTCTCATGCCCAAAATATCAATCAAAATCATACGTGCGGACTCGTGGGATATCTTAAGATCATGTGCTATCTCTCTCAAGCTGGTACGACGGTTTTCCAGCACCCTTTCCTTAATTTTATCGACGTTATCTTCGATCGAAGCCGTCGATGGGCGACCACTTCACGACCGTCCTTGAAGGTTCTGTACCACTGATATGCACGAGTTTTCGATAGAGCATTATCACCAAAGGCCTTTTGCTTCATTTTCAATGCATCAGCACACGAAAATTCATTTGCAACACAAAACTTTAAACAAATTCTTTGCTCAACGTAATCACCCATAGTAAAAATCGGCACGCACTCTGACATCGACTGACTTAATCAGCTGTTGCAAACACACTAGTTGACAGATCCCGCTCAAGCTTGGCATAGTAATCAAGGACAGTAGTACCAACCTAGGAAAAAAATGTTTACCTGCCTCATAGCCCCGCCAGATTTAAATCGATAATTCCCGGTACTTTCTTGACAGAATGTAAATATAAAAACTAAATTTAAAAGTTAGAACATTTATTTAAATCACATTAATTGTTAATATCAATCGATTTTAATTCAAAGTGTATTTTCTAAAAGGAGAAAACTAATTCACATTTGATCTTTGAATTTGTAAATCGCGCGCTTACGACCTTGCGCAGTGATTAGTCGTCTCGGTTTGAATGTTTGAAAGTTTCGATTTGACAGGTTGGAGGTTAAACATTGTTATTTCAATTTTTTACATAGCAAGTCGCGCTCATTTTTTCAAGTTAAACAAATTATTATTGGTTGAGAAACGATTTCTACTACTTTTTTGATTGAAAACTACCACAACATTGTGATTACTACAACATAACCTATTCACTTTCATCATGTTATATTATCAGTCTGAAATTATTTACCTTTGCTGTTTGAATTGTTGCGATGGACGAAACTACCTTCACATTATCACTACACAATCGTTTTACAATTAACTGGCAACGTGTAAACTTGTATGCAGGCGCCTAAGCGAAATAGAAGCGCAAGACATGAACCGGTGTGTATGCCTATCTCTCTCACTCTCTCTCTCTCGCTCTGTCTCTCTTGCTCTTAGGCGGGCTAACTGTGCTCGAGTGGAAGGGACGCGTGCCTTTCACTTTTTATGTCTGTCTCTCTCGCTCTTAGGCGGGCTAACCATGCCCGAGTGGAAGGGACGCGTGCCTCTCACTCGCTCTCATTGTGAGCGCATAACGTGAGCGGAGCGTAACGCAGTTTCTTGAAGTGTCACCCGGCAAACCAATTTATAAGACGTTGTCACGTCAAAATTAACAATAACACAGGTTCTTTGATTTTCACGGTTTTCACCTAACGGAAATTCATCGCAACTAAAAAACATTTTTAATTTTCGCTAAACTCAATTGTTTACACAACAAATGTTTCGTCAGAACATTACTCCATCAGACGACTAAACAATACAACAAAAAAACTTGGCGAAAGATAAAATTGTTTATCATTTATTTGTAACACGAAAGGCATTAATCGAAACTTGATCGCCAGAAGGTATTTTCTATTAAAAATAAAGATTAATAAGCATTTGTGAAACATCCTCACAAGTTGAACTCTTCTATAGAAAGCCTAGGATATTAATTTCATCCGATTTCTCGTTAATGTTCAATGATGCCAACCGTAAGGAGTGAATAAGTTCGAAATCTCTCTCACAGCAGCCTCAGCTCATCATTATTTCCAGTTTTGTAAGCGTCATTTTTTATTCTTCTCGTTAATCCCGTGAAAAGTGTTATTTTTACTGAATTTGCAAAGAAGAACACACAAGTACACACAAGGCATGAATCGAAACGTAATAGCCAGAAGGTATTTTCCTTCCAACACAAAGATGAATCGGCGTTTGTAAGACATCTTAACAAACTGAACTCTTTTATAGAAATCCTACGATATAAATTTCATATGATTTCTCTACGAAGGTTCATTGATGCCAACCGTAAGGATTGAACAAGTTAGAGTTCGGTATTTCTCGGCAGTCTCACCGCAGCTTAATTGCAAGATGATTTTTCCGGTTTTGCTGATGTTACTTTTCTTTATTTTTCTCGTCACTCCAGTGCAAACTCTAGGTTAAACATCTTCTGAATTTTCAACGAAGAAAAAGTCTGAATGTAATTCCATGAGGGCATTTTTCATCAAACAAAGAAAACCCTGAATTTGAAAAACATTTTCACTAATTGAATTCTTGTATAGAAATCCGATGATATTAATGTATCCCACTTCTCGAAGAATATTCATCGAGGCCAACCGTAAAGAGTGAATAGTTCGAATTCTGTCTTTTGCAGTGCTCTAAGCAAAACTTGAGCTGTGGCGGATTTTCAGTTTTGAAGGTGCTATTTTTACTCACCTAGAGATTCCTCAGAACATCTACTGAATGTTCAATGAAGAAAAATAAATGTTAACAAAAATAGCATGAATTAAAGGAGGGCATTTTCCATTAAATCTAAAGATGAATTGGCGTTTGTGAAACATCCTCACAAATGGAGCTTTTTCATAGAAATCCTGCGATATTAATTTCGTCCGATTTTCCAACGAATGTCCATTGATACCAACCGTAAGGAGTGAACAAAATCGAATTATGTCATTTGCAGTGTTCTAAGCAAAACGCGAGTTGTAGCGGATTTTCAGTTTTTATGGCGTTATTTTCTAGTTTCTTCGTGAATCCCGGGAAGAGTGTTAATTTTATATCTACTGAATGTTCAATGAAGAAAATTAAATAATAATAAAAATGGCTGAATCAAGGAAAGGCATTCTCGATTAAACATGAAGATGAATTGGCGTTTGGGAAACATCTTCACAAATTGAACTCTTTTATAGAAATCCTACGATATCAATTTCATCCGATTTTCCGACGAATGTCCATTGATGCCAACCGTTAGGAGTGAACAAAATCGAATTCTGTCATTTGCAGTTTTCTAAGCAAAACGCGAGTTGTAGCGGATTTTCAGTTTTTATGGCGTTATTTTCTAGTTTCTTCGTGAATCCCGGGAAGAGTGTTAATTTTATATCTACTGAATGTTCAATGAAGAAAATTAAATAATCACAAAAATGGCTGAATCAAGGAAAGGCATTCTCGATTAAACATGAAGATGAATTGGCGTTTGGGAAACATCTTCACAAATTGAACTCTTTTATAGAAATCCTACGATATCAATTTCATCCGATTTTCCGACGAATGTCCATTGATGCCAACCGTTAGGAGTGAACAAAATCGAATTCTGTCATTTGCAGTTTTCTAAGCAAAACGCGAGTTGTAGCGGATTTTCAGTTTTTATGGCGTTATTTTCTAGTTTCTTCGTGAATCCCGGGAAGAGTGTTAATTTTATATCTACTGAATGTTCAATGAAGAAAATTAAATAATCACAAAAATGGCTGAATCAAGGAAAGGCATTCTCGATTAAACATGAAGATGAATTGGCGTTTGGGAAACATCTTCACAAATTGAACTCTTTTATAGAAATCCTACGATATCAATTTCATCCGATTTTCCGACGAATGTCCATTGATGCCAACCGTTAGGAGTGAACAAAATCGAATTCTGTCATTTGCAGTTTTCTAAGCAAAACGCGAGTTGTAGCGGATTTTCAGTTTTTATGGCGTTATTTTCTAGTTTCTTCGTGAATCCCGGGAAGAGTGTTAATTTTATATCTACTGAATGTTCAATGAAGAAAATTAAATAATCACAAAAATGGCTGAATCAAGGAAAGGCATTCTCGATTAAACATGAAGATGAATTGGCGTTTGGTAAACATCTTCACAAATTGAACTCTTTTATAGAAATCCTACGATATCAATTTCATCCGATTTTCCGACGAATGTCCATTGATGCCAACCGTTAGGAGTGAACAAAATCGAATTCTGTCATTTGCAGTGTTCTAAGCAAAACGCGAGTTGTAGCGGATTTTCAGTTTTTATGGCGTTATTTTCTACTTTCCTCGTGAATCCCGGGAAGAGTGTTAATTTTATATCTACTGAAGATTCAATGAAGAAAATTAAATAATAACAAGAATGGCTGAATCAAGGAAAGGCATTCTCCATTAAACATTAAGATGAATAGGCGTTTGGGAAACATCTTCACAAATTGAACTCTTTTATAGAAATCCTTCGATATCAATTTCATCCGATTTTCCGACGAATGTCCATTGATGCCAACCGTTAGGAGTGAACAAAATCGAATTATGTCATTTGCAGTGTTCTAAGCAAAACGCGAGTTGTAGCGGATTTTCAGTTTTTATGGCGTTATTTTCTAGTTTCTTCGTGAATCCCGGGAAGAGTGTTAATTTTATATCTACTGAATGTTCAATGAAGAAAATTAAATAATAACAAAAATGGCTGAATCAAGGAAAGGCATTCTCGATTAAACATGAAGATGAATTGGCGTTTGGGAAACATCTTCACAAATTGAACTCTTTTATAGAAATCCTACGATATCAATTTCATCCGATTTTCCGACGAATGTCCATTGATGCCAACCGTTAGGAGTGAACAAAATCGAATTCTGTCATTTGCAGTGTTCTAAGCAAAACGCGAGTTGTAGCGGATTTTCAGTTTTTATGGCGTTATTTTCTAGTTTCTTCGTGAATCCCGGGAAGAGTGTTAATTTTATATCTACTGAATGTTCAATGAAGAAAATTGAATAATAACAAAAATGGCTGAATCAAGGAAAGGCATTCTCCATTAAACATGAAGATGAATAGGCGTTTGGGAAACATCTTCACAAATTGAACTCTTTTATAGAAATCCTACGATATCAATTTCATCCGATTTTCCGACGAATGTCCATTGATGCCAACCGTTAGGAGTGAACAAAATCGAATTATGTCATTTGCAGTGTTCTAAGCAAAACGCGAGTTGTAGCGGATTTTCAGTTTTTATGGCGTTATTTTCTACTTTCCTCGTGAATCCCGGGAAGAGTGTTAATTTTATATCTACTGAAGATTCAATGAAGAAAATTAAATAATAACAAGAATGGCTGAATCAAGGAAAGGCATTCTCCATTAAACATTAAGATGAATAGGCGTTTGGGAAACATCTTCACAAATTGAACTCTTTTATAGAAATCCTTCGATATCAATTTCATCCGATTTTCCGACGAATGTCCATTGATGCCAACCGTTAGGAGTGAACAAAATCGAATTATGTCATTTGCAGTGTTCTAAGCAAAACGCGAGTTGTAGCGGATTTTCAGTTTTTATGGCGTTATTTTCTAGTTTCTTCGTGAATCCCGGGAAGAGTGTTAATTTTATATCTACTGAATGTTCAATGAAGAAAATTAAATAATAACAAAAATGGCTGAATCAAGGAAAGGCATTCTCGATTAAACATGAAGATGAATTGGCGTTTGGGAAACATCTTCACAAATTGAACTCTTTTATAGAAATCCTACGATATCAATTTCATCCGATTTTCCGACGAATGTCCATTGATGCCAACCGTTAGGAGTGAACAAAATCGAATTCTGTCATTTGCAATGTTCTAAGCAAAACGCGAGTTGTAGCGGATTTTCAGTTTTTATGGCGTTATCTTCTACTTTCTTCGTGAATCCCGGGAAGAGTGTTAATTTTATATCTACTGAATGTTCAATGAAGAAAATTAAATAATAACAAAAATGGCTGAATCAAGGAAAGGCATTCTCCATTAAACATGAAGATGAATAGGCGTTTGGGAAACATCTTCACAAATTGAACTCTTTTATAGAAATCCTACGATATCAATTTCATCCGATTTTCCGACGAATGTCCATTGATGCCAACCGTTAGGAGTGAACAAAATCGAATTCTGTCATTTGCAATGTTCTAAGCAAAACGCGAGTTGTAGCGGATTTTCAGTTTTTATGGCGTTATCTTCTACTTTCTTCGTGAATCCCGGGAAGAGTGTTAATTTTATATCTACTGAATAATAATAATAATAATAATAATAAGTTGATATATTTCCCAGATTAACAGCATTACATCGTTTATACAAAAAAGATCATATAATATAGGTAGAAGATGAAACAATAGTTATATTTTGATCCATGAGAAATACACCACAGAAAAAGACTCACAAAGGTATACACCTGTGGTGAGTACTATATATAAACATACAAATAAATTCAAATTTCCCCTCTCAAAATGCACTACATGAACTCAAAACCAATACATTCAAAAGCAACGAAAACTAACGACGAGGGCAAAAGTAGCAATTTTTCCTATCAATCAACTGCACGATGTAGGTTCTGTCTACTGTATATATCCATTTCTTTAATCTTTTTTTGAAAATTTTTACACTTACAGCCGTTCTTATCTCCAATGGAAGCTCATTGAATATTAGTGGTCCCAAATAAACGAAACATCTCTGAGTTAGGGTCTTATTCATCTTTGGCACGGTAAGTACAAACGCATTGTATCTGGTATCAATATTACGGGTCACCAATTGACTTGAGCTCAGATTAGCCTTTGTGAAAAGAAGAACGGCAGAACAATACAGTTTATATATATCCAATACACCTGATAATTTATACAGTTCCTCGGTGGGAAAAGTGATATTCTTTTTGAAAATTATCTTCAGGATCCACTTCTGTTGAACAACAAGCCTGTTGATTTCTTTTTTATATGCGGCCCCCCAAGCTATAATGCCATATCCGAGCTGAGATTCCACAAGAGAACGATACAAAATCAACATATGCCTAATATCCAAAATCCCAGCCAAATACTTGAATCTAGGAACCAGGCCCCTCAATTTTCCAACCAAGTAATTTATGTGTCCATTCCACCTAAGAAATGAATCCAGCACAACACCCAAGTATTTGCACTGATATGCAGGTTGTATTCGAGTATTGTTTCCTTCGTCCTGTATCAGAAGTGGTCCAAAATCAGGTAATGTCCTTCCGTCACATACAAAAGGGATGAAATGAGTCTTGTCGAAATTTATTGTGAGTCTATTTTGCTCCATCCATTGTTTGACCTGGAGAAAACCTCTCTCGGCCTGCACCTTCATATCTGCCCAATTCTCTGCGCTATAAAGAATTGCCATATCATCCGCATAACCAAAAATCTGTCCATTCATGTTCAACTGCAATAAGTCATTGATGTACACCGTAAAAAGAATGGGTCCGAGTATGGTCCCTTGCGGGACACCATATTGTTAATGGTCAATGTTCAATGAAGAAAATTAAATAATAACAAAAATGGCTGAATCAAGGAAAGGCATTCTCCATTAAACATGAAGATGAATAGGCGTTTGGGAAACATCTTCACAAATTGAACTCTTTTATAGAAATCCTACGATATCAATTTCATCCGATTTTCCGACGAATGTCCATTGATGCCAACCGTTAGGAGTGAACAAAATCGAATTCTGTCATTTGCAATGTTCTAAGCAAAACGCGAGTTGTAGCGGATTTTCAGTTTTTATGGCGTTATCTTCTACTTTCTTCGTGAATCCCGGGAAGAGTGTTAATTTTATATCTACTGAATGTTCAATGAAGAAAATTAAATAATAACAAAAATGGCTGAATCAAGGAAAGGCATTCTCCATTAAACATGAAGATGAATAGGCGTTTGGGAAACATCTTCACAAATTGAACTCTTTTATAGAAATCCTACGATATCAATTTCATCCGATTTTCCGACGAATGTCCATTGATGCCAACCGTTAGGAGTGAACAAAATCGAATTCTGTCATTTGCAATGTTCTAAGCAAAACGCGAGTTGTAGCGGATTTTCAGTTTTTATGGCGTTATTTTCTACTTTCTTCGTGAATCCCGGGAAGAGTGTTAATTTTATATCTACTGAATGTTCAATGAAGAAAATTAAATAATAACAAAAATGGCTGAATCAAGGAAAGGCATTCTCCATTAAACATGAAGATGAATAGGCGTTTGGGAAACATCTTCACAAATTGAACTCTTTTATAGAAATCCTACGATATCAATTTCATCCGATTTTCCGACGAATGTCCATTGATGCCAACCGTTAGGAGTGAACAAAATCGAATTCTGTCATTTGCAATGTTCTAAGCAAAACGCGAGTTGTAGCGGATTTTCAGTTTTTATGGCGTTATCTTCTACTTTCTTCGTGAATCCCGGGAAGAGTGTTAATTTTATATCTACTGAATGTTCAATGAAGAAAATTAAATAATAACAAAAATGGCTGAATCAAGGAAAGGCATTCTCCTTTAAACATGAAGATGAATAGGCGTTTGGGAAACATCTTCACAAATTGAACTCTTTTATAGAAATCCTACGATATCAATTTAATCCGATTTTCCGACGAATGTCCATTGATGCCAACCGTTAGGAGTGAACAAAATCGAATTCTGTCATTTGCAGTGTTCTAAGCAAATCACGAGTTGTAGCGGATTTTCAGTTTTGATGGCGTTATTTTCTACTTTCCTCGTGAATTCCGGGAAGAGTGTTAATTTTATATCTACTGAAGATTCAATGAAGAAAATTAAATAATAACAAAAATGGCTGAATCAAGGAAAGGCATTCTCCATTAAACATGAAGATGAATAGGTGTTTGGAAAACATCTTCACAAATTGAACTCTTTCATAGAAATCCTACGATATCAATTTCATCCGATTTTTCGACGAATGTCTATTGATGCCAACCGTTAGGAGTGAACAAAATCGAATTCTGTCCATCGCAAGGTTCTAAACAAAACAAGAGTTGTAGCTGATTTTCAGTTTTGATGGCGTTATTTTCTACTTTCCTCGTGAATTCCGGGAAGAGTGTTAATTTTATATCTACTGAATGTTTAATGAAGAAAATTAAATAATAACAAAAATGGCTGAATCAAGGAAACGCATTCTCGATTAAACATGAAGATGAATTGGCGTTTGGGAAACATCTTCACAAATTGAACTCTTTTATAGAAATCCTACGATATGAATTTCAACCAATTTATCGACGAAGGTCCATTGATGCCAACTGTGAGGAGTGAATAAGTTCGAATTCTGTCGTCCACAGCAGCCTCAGCACAATTCCGGGAAGATTTTTCAGTTTTGGTGGGGTTATATATTTTTTTATTCCCCTCGTCCCGTGAAAAGTGGAACTTTTATATTACCCGATTTTTCGGCAAAGAAAGGTCGGGTCATTTACCGTCGGCAGCAGCACATTCGCAAAAAGCCTCAGTTGTACTCCATATCGATTCACGCTCCCACCCAGCCATCCCAACTCCAGTCGGATCTAGCTGCGTAACCTACATTTTAGCCCGGCCTTGTCCCCCTCTAGACACCCTTTTCGGGTATATACAAGGTAGAATCTCCAGAAATACTTCTTCAATAATATATTACAACAACAAACGTACAAAGACCGCCTACGTTTATTTGTGTTTGAACATTGCTGTTCGTATTTCGTGGGGTGTTTTCCGAGTTTGAACCGGGAAGGAAACCATTATTACTCGGGAGTTTGTTTATCTCCTCGAGTTAAGGGCGTCTTTTTTAACGAAACAAGTTTTCGTAATGAAGCAAATAACGACTTCTGTTAGATGATGTTCTTGTATCAGATTGAATTTTCTACGGTGTATACAGGGCGCCCAAGTTATCTCTGGCCGAATTTCATAAGGTTATTCTACAGGCAATTTGCAACACAAAAGTTTCTATAGAGTATGGTCCAATTATCTTTCGTTGTGAAGTTATTCAAGATTCTATAGTCCTTCTTGAAAGTATCCGGAAAAAACAAAGCTCAATTGTAATTATTTAGTACATATTTTTAATTCTTGAATTGGAAATTTATAACAAAATATTCATCTTATTCACCTATACAATCTCCATTTGACTAAACGTCGAGGTACACCCGAAACTGACTGAATTAAATCATCTTTATTTCGTTCAACTTTAATTATTTTTAAATGATTTTTAATTTATTTCCAACAAGTAGGAAACAACTTTCATCAGATATAAAGACATTATTAAAATTTTCTTTCTGAAAACGTTGACATTATAGGAATTTTTTTTGGTTTTCTTGATACGTAGCATTGTCCTTTCAGTGACATACGGACGATGTCCGGACATACTTTCATATTTCGTTGATTTCCGAATATGTTAGCCAATTCGCGAAACCAAAGGCGCGGATTGTGTCGTCCTTAGGCCAATAAAGCGTTTAAATTTTTTCCTTTAATCTGAAACTGGTCTATGCCTCATATCCATGCCATTTTTTTTATCCTCTTTATTGTCTCATATACAGCACTTTTTCCCAGTTCAGTCAATCGCACTAATTTTTTAGCGTTTAGAAAACCTTTTCTATACAAATATTCTACCTATTTTCTTTTTTCTAGTTGCGAAATTATTTCATAAATTGTATACATTACTTTTGTCTTAGCATGTTACAAAAAATAAGTATATTAAAATTATGAAAAATATTATAATAAATTCCGGATACTTTATAGACTACTATTTTGTAACGTTTCACAATTCTTTCACTAAAAACAGCATAACCTGAAAGCAATTATACACCATTGGGAAGAGCGAAAGATTCTCCCTAGACCTGGGTGGTTTCATTCAGCCTAAAAACACATATTACAAATATACAGTTTTGGGATTGTTTACCCAACTAGAGGTAGTTGTTCCGGTGTAGTATCGAACTCTAAGTGTGATGAAAATACTATCTTGTTTGTGGAATAATAATTATTTGAGCTTTTTCACCGTTGTTCACTTGCACTGAGTTCACCGGGTTCACTTTTACTGATTTTGTTGGGATCACTTTTCACACTTAACTATCTGATTACAAATGATTTACAGAATACATTCACTTCCGGGCTTTTAGTGCGTTATTGATTACTAAGAGAGAGTGTTCCTTGGAAGGTTAAAGTGAAATGCGAATATAAAATAATTCAAGAGTAGATAGAGATGTGTGTTATAACTTAGGAGTCGAGACAAAGAGAAAAATGTGTTCAGAGTTCACTTGTTTCTACAGAGTGAGAATTGCGTGTTTAACCGAATCTTTCGGCTAACTAAAATAACAAAACCGTGAGTGGTCGAAATGTGGTCAGGTAGAATTTCGAAAAGACATTCGGCTATTGTTGTCTCGAAACGGCGTCAGTTTTTAATGAGTTTCTCGGAAAACTGCGGAGGACAAATATTTTCTGTCCTTAATAGGCCCAAATTCCATTTGTAATAATATACTCTCAATTTCTAAGAAATTTGAACAGGGTGGTTAAAGAATTTCAATATCGAATTCTTTGAAAATTGCAAGTAAGCGGAATATCACACCCTCTAGCTCGCTAAATGATTCTCTGCTGATTATTTGTGAGAGTCCAAATCGATTCAATTAGACAGCAGTAAACAACCATAGACTATCTTAATAAAAACCACACTATTGGTTGCAAAATGGCGAATGCGCGATCGAGCAATGAAAGTACTGAATTTATATAAAACTCATCAAAATTTTTGAAAGAGCTTTTTGAAGAGAGATTGCTTTGAAGAATTTCTTATGTTTGTTGGGCATTTTTAGAGTGGAATTCGTCTTTTATAATGCAGTACGATACAATGCTGTCTTCACTAAATATTTCTTGAGTAAGTTCGATCAATATTCTATATTTTCTTTAGATTTTTTTATCTCTTGATGCTGTATAATGAGTGTTAATTTTGTACGTCTACTAAAAAAAAACTCTGTCTAAGGAATTTATTTAATTTATTTTCGAGAAATTTTTATGAAATTTCCTAAAATGAAAATATATAGCGAGGTTTAACAGAATTATTCTGTTTGCTTTTTAAGATATTGAAAAAAACCTTATATCAAATCCGCTTTTCATTCTATTCTGTATATAATAATCACAATTTGTTTTTCACTCATAAGCACCGTATTTTTTGGATATAACAGGGTCTTGAAAAATAGTTTATACAACCTCTGTGTATTTTCTGTGGACGAACACAGAACTGTTGAGAAGTTTGAAATAACACGTTGTCGTGTGGGTACGATAAATATTTTTAAAGATTGTTTTCATTTTGCTGGCATGAAAGCAGACTGAAGATTATCGGTGCGAATCTCAAATCGCCTATTTGAAAATGTACTACATATTTTTGGAGAGTTTTTTGAAAAAACTCTTTGAACAGAGGTTATTTCGAAGAATTTCTCATGTTTATGTTGGCCCCTTTTTCATAGTAAAATTTATTTTTCATATTAATAAATTATATTCGTTGAGTAAGTTCGATCAATATTCTTTATTTTCTTTGGATTCTTTCATCTCCTTTTGATGCTGTATGATGAGTGTTAATTTCACATGTTTCACAGTGTTTTTATTTAATTTTAAAAAGATTTTAAGAAATTTAATCAAATTAAAATTTGTATTATATTAAAATAAATTAATCCGGCTGATCTGTACCAAAAATCATTAATAAGGAGTATGAGCTATGGTAATAGAAAGTTCTAGAAATTGAGACAGTGTAACATACATCTGTATAACAATTCTATACCCGAACAAACTCGACAAGGTTTTGTAGATCACACAAATTGCAGACATGCCCACGTTTAAAACTGATTGGTTTTCGTCAGTGCTAGTGACTCCAAATCTGTCCAGTATCTATATTCGCTCCACAGACATACAAGACATACCTTTGCGTGTTAATTCAAGTGACCTTGTCGAATTTGTTCGAGTATAGAATTGTTATGAAGATGTCTGATTTGAGCATGAGGAAAGTTTATTCTGCGTTCGTAACGTGAAAATATCATGAATACACTTCTTTACTTGAATTAACACGCAAAGGTATGTCTTGTATGTATTTTGCATACTCTAGATGGCGTTAGTGTACTACTAATATCTTAGAGTCTCTGTGTATGTATTTTGCATACTCTAAATGGCGCTAGTGTATTAGTAATATCTTTGGAGTCTCTGTGTATAGCGAATATAGATACTGGACAGATTTGAAGTCACTAGCATACATTGCACTGATGAAAAGCAATCAGTTTGAAACGTGCGCATGTCTGCAATTTGCCTCTGTGATCTACAAAACCTTGTCGAGTTTGTTCGAGTATAGAATTGTTATACAGATGTATATTGGATGGAGTAGTCCGTTACTTTGTTTATTTCAAAGGAATGAAATAAGAAATTACTTTGTTTTCTATCACTTTTTTATTATTACTGATATACAGTGACTCGAGTTTCGTAGTGTTTACTACATTTTCAAACTGATCAGCATATATATTAGGAGTACAAATAAGTTTCCGCCGTTTTTTAACACAAATTAAATATTTATTATAGAAGAACGGTAATATAAATTTATTTAAAATATTGCCCATCACTTGCAACCACTTTTTCCCATCTCTCAGGCAGCATTCGAATCACACGTCTGAAGAACTCCTTGTCTTTTGAGGCTATCCACGAATCAACCCAATTTTTGGTATCCTCATAAGATGTGAACCGCTGCGTCGTCAGAGCATGTGCCATGGACCGGAACAGGTGATAATCGGACGGTGCAATGTCTGGTGAATACGGCGGGTGGGGTAACACTTCCCAATTAAGTGTTTCCAAGTACTTTTTCACGGGAGCCGCAACATGTGGACGAGCATTGTCATGCAGAAGAAAAATTTTTTCGTGTCTAAAATAGTATTGAGGGCGTTTTTCCTTCAGAGCTCGGCTCAATCTCATCAATTGTGTTCGATAGAGGGCTCCAGTGAATGTTTAGCTCAGATTAAGCAACTCATAATACAGTACACCTAGCTGATCCCACCAAATACACAGCATAAGTTTTTTTCTGTGAATATTCGGTTTTGCTGTTGATGTTTACGCGTGGCCAGGTAATCCCCATGATTTTCTTCTTTTTGGATTGTCATAGTGTATCCACTTCTCATCACCAGTTACGATACGATGTAAAAAACCCTTTTTTTTATGTCTAGCTGGCAGCATTTCACTTAAGCATAATCGGCGTTCAATATCTCTCGGCTTTAATTCGTACGGAACCCAATTTCCTTGTTTATGAATCATTCCTGATGATTTTAAACGATGTGAGACTGTTGCTGAGTGCTCGCCCCCCAGGCATTAGATCTTGACGTGATGGGGGCGCTCTCCTGACTAGGACCCTAAATTCGTCCCGACGAATTGGAGGGTTAAGTCTTGGTGTCTAACGTAATGCCAATTCGCGCCAGTCACTGGACCTGTATGGTGGAAGATCTCCGAATGGGGCCCTAGTTTTACTCAGGTGAAATGGAGGGCTGAGCCGGTTGATTAACTCAGTGACAAGGGAGTCTGTCGCAGCACAGGGCTTCTCCCTTAAAACTGGCGTACTCTACCCTATCGCAGTATAAATCTCCGGATTCTGTGTAATGGCCGAGTGCGTTATGTAGCATACTGCGTTACCTCGGGGGGGTGGACTTGCCCTCAGGTGTTACTTGTACCACCTGGCCACCCCACTTGGTGTTGGACTCGAGGGGGCAGTGGTTGAAAGTCCGCATGCTGGACTAGGGGGGTATTTCATTTATCTGTTCGCAGACCCCCATTTTCGGGATATTCTCATGAAACGACTCGGGGTTTAACGGGACTTGACGGTTCGACCGGCCTGTCCTGGCCCCTGGATCTGTGCGTAACTATTTAGGGTTTGTGGATCTCGACGAAATGGCTCCGCCATTAGTGCTTGACGCCAGGATCAATCAAATGACTTCACATGGGTTCGGTGGGTCAGGACGTATAGTCCGCTAGACGGTGCTCGTACCAGGATCAATTGTAGTCGTCAATCTTGAGTTTATCTTAGTTCTTGGGACTGCGTTCGGGTGGATGGATAAGAATTCCCTCCGGCGGGTGAGTTGCGTCTCAAACAACTCGGGTACTGACCTGCAGAGCCAGTAGAGGTTGGATAGTGCTTTCGCTGCTACCAGTCAGACGGTTCTGGCTTTCGAGTCGGGGCCCAAACTGGAAGCTGGTGGGTTCATCTCTTCGGAGGGGTTCTCGCCACGCGCGATGATATGGCGTAATCCTTATCACACTTTCTACCTTTGGGTGGACTGTGGAGACTGCTTGGTAGTCACTTGGAAAAGAGGCCATGCCTCAAATAGCCAATAACTATTCTGGTAGAATTCACCTGTTGCTGAGTGCTGAGGAGATTTTAGGCTCACAATTTCCAAGAAAAATCATTTTTGGATTTCTGCGCTCATCGAGACGTGCACGGCAGTTGAAAACATCTTTCAGAAAAATGGCTATTAATTAATATGAAACAAAATTGAACAAAAAAACTATAATGAATAATTGCAATAAACATACATTTTGATTTTGCACCGATTTCTCAATTATTCAGAACTTTAGTACGTTTTCCATGAAAGAAGATCAATCATTACAGTTTAAAGCAAAATTCCATATGATTAGTCAATCGGATAAACGAACAAATTACCGATAAAAGAGAATAAATGTTTACAAATATATGCATAAACCCTTCAAGTTGGACATAAATTACCCTTCCACCCTTCGGACATATCAATCTCAACCCTTTCACAAATTAATTGGCAAATAAATTAGAGCAGGATCGGACTGAAGCGTAAAACATAATGGGCTTGAAGAAAATCGACGTCGTTAATGAAAAATCAAGCCATACATAAAAATATGATATCCAAGGACTGAGAGAACCACAAACAGAAGTTGAGCAGGCAAACAATCAATATGAAACAGAACACACGCGTATTCCAGCCTTCATTTCATCATGCAAGAGAATAAAACATGTTTTTTATGCATATGACTTCATTTCAAATTTTTTTCATCTTATGAAGTCAACTCATATTTCAATCCGGCGATACAATCAGCAAGCTAGGAAGATCAAAGTCGGATATGGAACATTTTTATTAACGAGTTTCTCAAATTTCTACAGTTACAGTTTTCGAAAATAATCCAGTTAACGAAATCGAATATGTAATGAATCTGATATGTAATGAGTGTTAATTCTATATGTCTACTAAATTGAATCTGTGTTTTCAAAGACATTTATTTGATTCAATTTTGAAAAATTTTTCAGAAAAAATTTTCATGAAATTAAAATTTGTAGTGAGATTAGCAGAATTAATCTATTTGACATTTAAGATATTGTGAAAGCCTTCAATCAAGTGAAAACCCAATTTTCTAATTTTTTATATTCTAATTATATTTTGAAAGAAAAATTCAAATATCATACAGATTTATTCTGTGAACCTCCTTCAAATTTTAATTTCAGAAATTTTATTCAAAAACGTTTAGAATTAAATTGAATAACTTGTGTCAATTTAGTAGCCATATAGAATTAACACTTATTATAATGATATAATTCAAAGAAATATAAATTGTCAATTAAAAAATGATCAAATGAATACTTGAAGAGTAAAGAATGTTGTTTCGTTCCTTGTTTTGTGAAAACCAAATTTCTTTCCAAAAAATTCAAAGCATAACATCAAGAACTTCTTCAAAAACAACTTGCTTAAAATAAGTTCCTTTCAAAAAATTCCTAAAACATGCAGATCATCTTCAAAAAGCAATTTAGAATTATTACAACGGATACTTATCAGCTCTACTTCATATTTGAAAAATAAAAAGAATTAATAAAACATATCTTACCATATAAAACTGAAAGCAATAATCTAGACAAATACTAGAATAAAGTGAAGTTATAAACATCCTACGTATTCTCTGTTGAAATAACATAAAGTTTGCAAGGTATTTTATGGACTCCTTTAAAACCAAATTATAATATTCAATAAGTGTAAACCAAAATATAGAATTATTATATATACAATAAACTAATAAAAAGAGGTTTTTCCTTGATGGAAGAATTATTACAAAATTTTAAATATCATACAGATTTATTCTGTTAACCCCCTAATAGTGGCTAGCGGCAGACAATACTTCGAACTTTTAATGTTTGATCAATTTTTCACGATAAAGCTCCAATTTTCGCCACAAATTTATTTATACTCCGATGTGTACATCATTTATCTTCATAAATATAAATAGAGATTTATAGCATATCATACACGACAATATCATTATCAATAATTAATCAGTAATTAGGTTTTGCTCAAATATTCGATCCGGACATCCTTTGTGATATATTCAATAAAATATATTATATATTATTTGAAAGAACGATGAAATTAGTCGTTGAATGTTTGATCACATAAACAACTTAAATAGAAAGCTCTGGATATCCACAATGGCATGTACTGCAACGATGCAAATTGTTATCCCTTTCAGTTGCGGTTATTGAACATAATATCATGAAGCCGTTGCATAGGTGTACATATTATTATTCGAACAATGTCAAAAAACCTTCCGTTGCAGAAAGTCCAATAGTCGTTCTTATTACAAATCCCAATATTACAGATAATAGCTGGATTAATCATCCGGAACTTATACAGATTTTAATCTAAATAAATCTCTTGAAAACATTTAGAAAAAAAATTTGAACCTGCCTTAGATAACACTGTATCACTTGATAGACATATATATTATCATCACATGTGGTGGTAATCAACTAATAAAGAATCAAAGGAAATATAAAGTATTGATCAAATTATTTAAATATTTTAATATGTACAGATATATTCTGTTAGCCTTCTAAATATTTAATTTCAAAAAATTATATTTAATATTATAACTTCAGGAATTAAATTAATGTCGTATAAGCACCGCTTATATAAAACGACATATAAAATAAACATTCATTATAAGACATTCAAATGAGATAACAAAATCCAATAAATATGAATTGTTAACAAAAATCCCATAAATAAAATATTTTGAGTCGAAAAATTTTGTTCCTGTTTATCCCTCTTTTGAAAACAGATATCTTTCAAAAATGTTTGACATGAAGAAATTCTTAAGATTATGTTAAACATTTTTGAAAGATATCTGTTTTCATAAGAGCAGATATCTGTTTTCATAAGCAGAAACAAAATTTTGTCTACTCAAAATATTTAATTTATAGGATTTTTATTAAAAATTTATATTTATTGGATTTTGTTGTCATTTGGATGTATTATAACGAATATTTATTTTATATGTCGTTTGATATAAGCAGTGCATATATGACATTAATTTAATTCCTGAAGTTATAATATTAAATATAATTTTTTGAAATTAAATATCTAGAAGGCTAACAGAATATATCTGTAAGTATTAAAATATTTAAATAATTTTATATACCTTCTATCAAGTATAAACCTCCATTTATTTTGTTGATCAAATTTTTCAAATTCATCATTTAATACAAATTTGTTTCGATTGGATATCAAAGAATTACAAGTTTACTTACCAAAAAATGTTCCAGATAGAATCTTTTTTTTATTTCCCCCTTTCAAAGAATAGATATCACATTATCCAGAAAAAGAACCTGAAAATTTTACCCAAGACTCTTCAGCTAGGGGTTATTTGAATAAATATCATTCAGATTAAAATTTGTAGAGGTTACAGTGAATTAATCTAGCTATTATCTGTAATATTCTAATTCCCAACATATTTAGAGGTAATTAATTCGGTTCGTTGTCATTCAATAGTGTTTCCTTAGTTTTTTTTTTAATATTTCGAATTAACCCGTTATCGTGCTCAAGAACTGAACATTTTTCGCACTTCTCTGAGGATATCTTCGCATAAAGACATCGATATGAAGGCTTACAAAATTCAACTAGTGCTAGGAGTGAAGTTTCCTGACCATCTGATGCGTTTACACTTCGCTTAATTTTCCTAGAAAAATTATCTTCAGCGATGAAGCTCATTTTCACCCGGCAAGACCTTCTTTTTGTGTGCATCCGTTAGAGATAAGTGTTAAGTTAACCACCCAGAAACGATTGATGCCTTGAAACACGAAATCTAAGTTTCCATTCATGAGATTGAGGCACATACAATCGACAATGTACTGAAAAATTTGGCTGATCTAATTGGTTACTGTAGCCGGTCGTGGCGGTCATTTGAATTATATTGTTTCTTATTCGTAAATGTGAAGGTTCATCCTTCCTCATAAACTCACAACTTCGAAAAAATATCCATCAGTTATTTATTTATAGCCGATCAAAAATGCAAATTTTAAATGGCCCATCTGTTATAAGAACCTTCGGAATTTCAAGTTTAGGACCCACTTTTCGTGTTTCTCTGAAGATGATTTTGAAGGACCAAAACACATAATTTTTGAATATACTATTTTCAAAGTGAAATCAATAGAGAATATGTTATGAACGTCTATGACTTTTCCAAGCTGACATGTTCGAAAATCCACAGCACGACTCGATTTGAGTTCACTAAACGAGATGAAAACCGCCTTCTCCGTTAATTTGATGAAAAATGCTCAGTACTTGAACGACGTTAAGAGCACCATAATGGTGAAACATGCAGAAGTATATGGAAAGACAATTATAGCGCAGTGCTTGACGTCTTTTACTTCAACTTGGTTTCCCTTTGAAGTTGAAGTTGCTCAAACTCAGCACAAGCAAATTCGGATCTCGACTAGATTCATTATGTGTCCCAAAACTCACTATCACAACAAAAATTCCCGACTTTGACGATATCGAAATCTCGATATTACGATTTCCTGGAAGAATGTCCCAGGAGACATGATCCATTAAAGACTTTTTTCAAGTTTCCGGGTTCTAGAAGGAAACCACCTGATAACTATTCATATAAAGTTTTCCCTAGAAACTGTTTGCAGCAGAAGCGGCACTACAGGGATTTCTCCTAATTAATTTTATATGAACATAGCTCACTACGTGGGAGCTACACTCATAAATGAGATAAATGCAATGAAGAGACCTGGTTCAAGGAGAGTACAACATGTTTAACGTGTTCGAGAATTTAACTCAAACAGTAATGAACCAGGGGGTCATTTCACGTGCCTGGAATTTATTGATTTTAAATTTATATTAACGAACTATTAATACCTTAAATATCAAGAAGAGCAATTCTGTAATACCTTTCTACAAACTTAAATTTCATGAAATTCCTTAAAAATTTTTAAAATCAAATTAAATAAATGCCTTTAAATCCAGAATTACATATTCTAACTTCTTCAATATATATTGAAACTATGTACAAAAACTATCGAAATGATATCCTTATATAGAATCAATATAAAATATTTTTCCATGTCTCGGAAAAAATCTTCTTATATCCCCACATGAAACGTCTAAATACAAATGTATTAACAAAGACTATATAAATATGAATATTATCATACAAATACAAGAGAATCCACTATTCCAAAATTATTTAAAAATCTCAAAATAAAGGATCAAGTAAAAATAATTGAACGAGAATTCAGACATTTGATAGCTATTTCGATCTCTAGAACTCTTCAGAAATGTATTGAAGTCAGATTCAAATATATCACAAGATCAAAATTTGAATCACCAAATAAAATAAAACCTGGAACGAATAAACTCGAAAAAAGCTTTAAATCGTCCAAAATAAAACAAATATGATCAATGTGTTGATCCTTACATATAATCAATATAAAGTATTTTTCCATGTCTCGGAAAAAATCTTCTTATATCCCCACATGAAACGTCTAAATACAAATGTATTAACAAAGACTATATAAATATGAATATTATCATACAAATACAAGATAATCCACTATTCCAAAACTATCTAAAAATCTCAGAATAAAGGATCAAGTAAAAATAATTGAAGGAGAATTCAGACATTTGATAGCTATTTCGATCTCTAGAACTCTTCAGAAATGTATTGAAGTCAGATTCAAATATATCTTAAGATCAAAATTTAAATCACCAAATAAAATAAAACCTGGAATGAATAAACTCGAAAAAAGCTTTAAATCCTCCAAAATAAATCAAATATGATCAACGTGTTGATCCTTAGATATAATCAATATAAAGTATTTTTCCATGTCTCGGAAAAAATCTTCTTATATCCCCACATGAAACGTCTAAATACAAATGTATTAACAAAGACTATATAAATATGAATATTAACATACAAATACAAGAGAATCCACTATTCCAAAATTATCTAAAAATCTCAGAATAAAGGATCAAGTAAAAATAATTAAACGAGAATTCCAACATTTGATAGCTATTTCGATCTCTAGAACTCTTCAGAAATGTATTGTATTCAGATTCAAATATATCACAAGATCAAAATTTGAATCACCAAATAAAATAAAACCTGGAATGAATAAACTCGAAAAAAGCTTTAGATCGTCCAAAATAAAACAAATATGATCAACGTGTTGATCCTTACATATAATCAATATAAAGTATTTTTCCATGTCTCGGAAAAAATCTTCTTCTATCCCCACATGAGACGTCTAAATACAAATGTATTAACAAAGACTATATAAATATGAATATTAACATACAAATACCAGAGAATCCACTATTCCAAAATTATCTAAAAATCTCAGGATAAAGGATCAAATAAAAATAATTGAACGAGAATTCCAACATTTGATATCTATTTCGATCTCTAGAACTCTCCAGAAATGTATTGAATTCAGATTCAAATATAACACAAGATCAAAATTTAAATCACCAAATAAGATAAAACCTGAAACGAATAAACTCGAATTAAGCTTTAAATCGTCCAAAATAAAACAAATATGATCAACGTGTTGATCCTTACATATAATCAATATAAAGTATTTTTCCACGTCTCGGAAAAAATCTTCTTATATCCCCACATGAAACGTCTAAATACAAATGTATTAACAAAGACTATATAAATATGAATATTAACATACAAATACAAGAGAATCCACTATTCCAAAATTATCTAAAAATCTCAAAATAAAGGATTAAATAAAAATAATTGAACGAGAATTCCAACATTTGATAGCTATTTCAATCTCTAGACCTCTTCAGAAATGTATTGAATTCAGATTCAAATATATCACGAGATCAAAATTTAAATCACCAAATAAGATAAAACCTGGAACGAATAAACTCGAAGTAAGCTTTAAATCATCCAAAATAAAACAAATATGATCAACGTGTTGTTACGTTTAACCTATGTACTCGGAACACAGAAACACATAACAAAAATTATTCACCCCAGATAATGTCCCATGACAAGATAAATAACCAGAATTTCAAAAATAATAAATAATTAAGGAATAAATATTTGATTGATTCGATCTTCACTTAGTGGAAACTCATTTTAATTAAAAAAATATATTGTGGATATTAAGACTCTATATGATTTTTTTTTTATAATTTAAAAATCATTTTGAATGTGAGCCAAATGGTTATAGGTTAAACGTAACAACATCATTTCTGTTTGATTTTTAGATACTTTGAAGCTTACTTCGTTTATTCGTTCCAGGTTTTATCTTATTTGGTGTGTTAAATTTTGATCTTGTAGTATATTTGAATCTGAAAGCAATACATTTCAGAAGAGGTCTAAAGACCGAAATAACTATTCAAATGTTCGAATTCCCGTTCGATTATTCTTATTTGATTCTTTATTTTGAAAATTTCAGATAATTTTGGAATAGTGGATTTTCTTGCATACTTATATACTTTTTGTTAATACAAATTAATACGTTTCATGTCGGAATGTAAAAAAGTTTTTATAATTCTTGTATATAGTTTCAACATATATCGTAGATGTTAGAATATATAATTTAAAGTCATGACATATAGGACATTGAAAAAGCCTTTCATCAAGTAACAAACGCCTCTTCGCATTATTAAATTCCATTGATAATTCTACTAAACACGAATACTTCAGACCTTCAAATGTATACCACTCAATCCACTATACTTGTATAATGATAAAATTATCGATTCAAATTAAGTCTGTCAAAATGTCATCTATGTGAAGCAGCCACTGTGTTCACGTATTCATAATAAACACACATCTACACGTCTGCAAAAAGCCCCTCTGTACCAAATATCTCCATTTACAGAGTGGAAAAACCTTGATCTACACCTAATTGACCCAGAAGTGTTTTGCTTCCAACAAGATGGTGCTACACCTCATGCTGCTACCGTAACAATCGATTTATCGAAAGAAAGATTTGGCGGTAACATTATTTCGAGAAATGGTCCAATTAATTGGCCTCCAAGATCATGCGACATAACTCCACTGGATTATTTTCTTTGGGGTTATGTCAAGTCATTGATTTATGCTGATAAACCAGAAACAATAGACGCTTTGGAAGCCAACATAACTCGTGTTATTGATGAAATAAGGTCTGAATTACTCGAAAAAGTGGTCCAAAATTGGTCTGGTCGAATGCGGTTCCTTAGAGCTTATTTTCAATTGTTTTCAAAACAAAAATGTCATAAAATTATCTTTCAAATAAAGAAAAATTTCGCTTCAATCTTAATTTGAATGTGCTATATTTCAATTTAAAATTCTATCACTCTAAAAAAACACCCGATATAATCACAATAACTAAGGATATCTGTACTAGTTGGCGCTTATAAATCGGTTCTTTCACAAAAGACTAGGAGAATTTTGTTTTTCATAAAAAAGACAGATAAAACTTGATATTGTTACTATAGAGTGCTTCAACTTTATTCATATTGCTGCCGAATAATCGAGTTTAAGTAATTAATTATTTTCCTGGGTGTGATACTTCTAATGTCAGTGATTGGAATAAACCTTTGTGTAAAATTTGCAGCGTTTTTGTCATTCCAAACTACAATAGCTCGGGCGTTAATTTAATCAGTCGAATAGATGTTTTGCATGTGGTCAATCGGAATGGACGAACAGGATTTCACAGCCCTGATTAAATTCCTTGTTTTGAACGTTTTCCTCATCAATAGAAATTCATTCTAAATCGGGGGTTTTAACAGATCCCCAGTTCTGTTTTCAGGAATGGGTAAATAGGTGGTGCAACATGCGATAGCATTATCATCGCGTCCGAGGTGGTCTTATGCAACTGTTAGATATTCCAATAGGAAACTCACAGACTTGGTATGTGTTATTCGATGACGTGTTAGGTTACTGGTGCTAGAATAATGGAAGTATTGTCTGAAACTTACTAGATTTCGTTTCACATCGGGAATGTATGAAACCATTTATATACAAATGCTTTTGTGAATGTACTGATTTCGGATCCGTACCCAAACAATGATAAAATACTGCATCGTAGGTTTAACACTTCGAATAACAAACGTGAAACTTGAAAATGTTAACACATACTGAAAAAGAAGTTTTTCAGGTGGCTGAAGGGTTCTTGAATGATGAAAGAGCTAAAGAGCACTTGTCACCTTGTCATTTTTGAATTTATCGAAACGCTTTGAGCTTTTCCAACTTAGTGATTTTGAAAGGAGTCGAATTCTAAGGTTACCTGAAACCTAGTCTGTCGAAAAGAGAGTTTGCCAAAAGAACCATTGATCTTCATGTAGTATAAATGAGCGTGGAGACAAGAAGGCCGAGGACACGAAACGAGGGCTATAGACTTCTCAAAAGAACCAAGATCGCCTATTTAGACTTATGGCTCATAAAGACAGATTTATTCACACTTAGGCCACTGCAAATCAGTGGTTTGAATAGCATGGCAGGATAAGTGGTTTGCTTATATTATATCGCCGCATACAATTTTTCGGTCATTTTTCTTATCTTATACCTCAAAGCTCAAAACTCATAAAACTCTGCCTCAGTTGCCAGAGGAACGATAGCCTTCCTGGATCGACATCACATCAACCGTTTACCTTGGCTTCCAAGAACACCTTTTTGTGATTGAACATGTCTGGAGATGATTGGTTGCAGGTTGTTGACTTTGTAGCACCCTCTTCAGACTTAAGCAGCCCTTTCTATTTTAGGGCATCCTAAGAGGACATCGAACACCTCCCCAGGGTCCAGTCTAGGCACATCAATGAGAGCATAAGAAATTGCGGGTGGTCAGCACACTATTAAAAAAGTTTTGCATTATAATTGTATTCAATAGCAAATGTATCTCCTTTGGCTTGTTTAAACGTTGTAATCCATTTTGGCAAAGAGTGAATTGATTTTCAATGATTGTCGAAGTTTCACCCAAAAAACACTTTCTATAATCTTTTCTTTATTTCGCAATCCAGTTCAAGTAATTTTGCCTTGTATGAGTTCTCAATAGGGTTCAGGTCACATTACATCATTTTCTTGGGAACCAGTGATAGAACTGTTAGAGGACAGTACAATTCCTTTGGTCAAACATGTCCTTAACATTGCTTCATATTTTTTGGTGGTTATCTTGTTTTCTATGAATATATGTTTGTTTGTTTTCACATACGAAAAATATTTTAAATTATTTTTTTCGACGATTGTTTCAAAATTTGTACCAAGTGAACTTCAATGAACATTTCGTCTACACTTTTCCGTACAATCTTTGATAGTAAAAAGTATATACCATAAGAGAACAAGAGACTATCCAGTTCTCTCCAGTTCAACGAGAAAATTTTAAAGTAAGAAGTAAACATATTTTTATTATTAAAATTTGAATATCAAAACCCTTCAAATATTTATTTATTAATTTTAATGACTTTCGTATATCTGTTAATTTATTTATTCCATTTGACATTATATATTTAGTTTTTATTATATACGTATATTAAATGTAAGCGGTGCTTGTTTTAGACATTAATTTAATTCTGAAAGTTTTTTTGAAATTAAAATTGTAGAAGATGAACCTATTTTAATTTGTTTTGATATTCAAATTTTGTTGTATTTCTTCTATCAAGTAAAATACCTTTCTATTTTATTTTATATATAATTACATTTTGGCTTCAATAAACCTCATTATGGAATGTCAATGAATTTAAATAAGCCTTAAAAATAACTCACACTGTTCTTTGATTTTGTTAGAACATAGATCAATCTTGGATTATAAAGTTGATCTGTGTTTCCAAACATTATTCGTTTACACGTGGTGCGTTGTTGATATAGGTTAGTTTTTTGATTTTGATATTTGGAATATTATTCAGGACCGAAGAAGGGATTGCTTAGAATTATATTTGTTTTTTGAAGATATAGTGCATGTTTGGAGATATTTCTGAATTAACTTATTCGAATATTTAAATATATTGAATATTTCAAATAAAACATATTCTTTGAGAAGTCCTTTAAGTGTGTTCATGTTTTTAAAAGGCAATTGGTGTTCTTAAAGATAAGACCAGAAACAAAATTTTGTTTCCTTTAAATATTTATTTATTAATTTTAATGACTTTCGTATATCTGTTGGTTTATTTATTCCATTTGACATTATATATTGAGTTTTGATTATATATGTCTATTAAATGTAAGCGGTGCTTGTTTTAGACATTAATTTAATTCTAAAAGTTTTTTCGAATAAAAATTTTTTTTGAAAATAAAATTGTAGATAAACATATTTTAATTTGTTTTGATATTCAAATTTTGTTATATTTCTTCTATCAAGTAAAAGGCCTTTCTATTTTATTTTTTTATTTTATTTTTATTATTGTTTACTTATCTCAGGAGATTCAGTACGCTCGTGAATCCAGAATTTTACTGATAAATGACGATTTACTTGGGAAAGGTTAAGTTTCTAAACATAAATTTAGGACATTCTGTGAACCTTAATAAAATTATTAACTTTTTCTAGGAGAAACGTCTTACAATAAATGAGATAAAAAATATATCAACTATTATAAATCATAAAAATTCCAAAAAAGTTTTTTCAATGTTACTAAGTATATTTAGATTAACTATAAATGTTTCAGTTTAAATCATAATTAAAATTAATTTCCGTTAAGTTACGGCCTAGACATTCAAACATCTAATTTCAATCAGATGTGTCCGTGAGCCTTCTATCCATTTCGACGCGTGCAAATCTCTTCTCAGTGTTTGATTAGAATCCGATGCGGTGCGGAAATCCAGCTACTGAATATACACTTGCCGGCAATTCCATCTGACGGGGTCAATCTAAAAGCGTTTACAATTTGGTGAAGCACCAGGTCAAACTAATCGTAATGGTAATCCGCTTAGATATCGTCGATCGGGTTTTAGCAATACGAAACACTGAATGGTTTCCATTTAGAGAACACATTCCGTACGGATGAGTAATATATTTCGAATTCATGCGGTGTTGAAAAGACACATGAAATTAGCGAAACACTTAAGGAAATCGGGAAAACTACACTGACTAGTCAAAGGATGGGATGGAGCCAACATTAACCATCCACCACAAATTAATCTGAGCAGACTCGATGAAACAGCAGTCAGAAGACTACGGATGGGTCATACCAGGTTGACCTATAGCTACCTGATGACTTCAGAGAATCAGCCTAGTTGCGAATACAGTCACACTTCCCACCTAAATGTTGAACACCTGTTATCCCGCAGTACGAATTATGAACAATATCACCGCCGACATGGATTAAAAGAACGACTCCAAGATATCTTCAGCTCAGGAGACCAAATTGGAATTGTACTGAATTTCCTCGAGGAATCTCAACTCTAAAATCGGATATGATCTTTCTGAATAGTTTCTGATACTTGTAATCGAATGAAGGCCGGCAGCTCAGTGGTAGAGCTAAGGGTTCGAATCCTGTTCAGGTGTGAAAGAAATTTTTTGCGTGTCGACTACCATTTCACTGTTTTGTCGAAAATTAACAGTGCTGTGACCTGAAGTGGCGCAAGATGGCAGTAACAAAGCCTACCCAGAACATAACTGAACTCCTAACTCGCACAAGCTGAAAAAGCTTCTGGGGGATCTTCACAGAACATCTAGGAGTATCAGGATAATAATAAAAATAAAAAATAATATTCTTTATGAAACCCAGCATTAACCTTCGGTACGACCTCCCGATAAAATCCATCACATATTCCACAAACTTCATTTTATTGTCCAAAGTATTACCTAAAACTTTCATAGAGTCCCTATATTGAAGATTCCGGCCCCTCTATGGTTGGCGTGACGAAAAACTGTTATGCTAGACTTGTCAATATTAAATTTGAGGTGTTGATTCATGAAGAATATCATGATATTGTTAATATCATTCTGCAAATCGAGGACTGGACCTACACTCTCAGAGACAGACAATTTCTTCACGATCTGAGTGTCATCCGCAAAGGAATAAATCAAGAATCTGCGCACTACTCGTGATAAATCAGAGGTGTAAATCAAGAACAAAAGTGGACCAGGAATGGACTCCTGCGGAACTCCAACAGAACCAATTGAAAATTAGAGTGAACTCTACAATCGGATATAATATTTCTAATAGTTTCTGATAAGTATCTGTTGATACAGTGATCACCGAATTTTTATGAAACCCAGCGTTAACCTTCAGTACGACCTCCCTATCAGATCCATCATATATTCCACAAACTTCAATTTATTGTCCAAAGTATTACCTAAAACTTTCAGAGAGTCCCTAAATTGAAGAATCCGGACCTCAACGCCGATTCTTACTTGTCAATGTTAATTTTGGGGTGGTGATTCATGGAGAATATCAAGATATTGTTGATATCATTCTGCAAATCGGGGATTAGATCTATACCCTCAGAGACAGACAATTTCTTCAAGATCTGAGTGTCATCCGCAAAGGAATAAATCAAGAGTCTGCGCACTACTCGTGATAAATCAGAGGTGTAAATCAAGAACAAAAGTGGACCAGGAATGGACTCCTGCGGTACCCCCAACAGAACCAATTGAAAATTAGAATAAACTCTACAATCGGATATAATATTTCTAATAGTTTCTGATAAGTATCTGTTGATACAGTGATCACCGAATTTTTATGAAACCCAGCGTTAACCTTCAGTACGACCTCCCTATCAGATCCATCATATATTCCACAAACTTCAATTTATTGTCCAAAGTATTACCTAAAACTTTCAGAGAGTCCCTAAATTGAAGAATCCGGACCTCAACGCCGATTCTTACTTGTCAATGTTAATTTTGGGGTGGTGATTCATGGAGAATATCAAGATATTGTTGATATCATTCTGCAAATCGGGGATTAGATCTATACCCTCAGAGACAGACAATTTCTTCAAGATCTGAGTGTCATCCGCAAAGGAATAAATCAAGAGTCTGCGCACTACTCGTGATAAATCAGAGGTGTAAATCAAGAACAAAAGTGGACCAGGAATGGACTCCTGCGGTACCCCCAACAGAACCAATTGAAAATTAGAATAAACTCTACAATCGGATATAATATTTCTAATAGTTTCTGATAAGTATCTGTTGATACAGTGATCACCGAATTTTTATGAAACCCAGCGTTAACCTTCAGTACGACCTCCCTATCAGATCCATCATATATTCCACAAACTTCAATTTATTGTCCAAAGTATTACCTAAAACTTTCAGAGAGTCCCTAAATTGAAGAATCCGGACCTCAACGCCGATTCTTACTTGTCAATGTTAATTTTGGGGTGGTGATTCATGGAGAATATCATGATATTCTTAATATCATTCTGCAAATCGGGATTGGATCTACACCCTCAGAGACAGACAATTTCTTCAAGATCTAAGTGTCATCCGCAAAGGAATAAATCAAGAATCTGTGCACTACTCGTGATAAATCAGAGGTATAAATCAAGAACAAAAGTGGACCAGAAATGGACTCCTGCGGTACTCCCGACATAACTGCTATTAAAAACCCATCTGATATTTCATCACATCCAAGAAATTGAAGCTCAACAGTAGTTAGTGATTAATTGTATCGGAAGCCTTAGCATAATTGAGTGTAAGCAAAGCCATTGCTTTTTAACTGTCTAGGCATTCTAAATGTCCTCAACAAGGTTGACTGTGAACCTTACGATATACAGAACATGAAGGAATTTCAGTGATCGAACAAACAAGGTAACTCCTTCCAAAATGGTTACATCACACTTGGCGTAGATATCTTGTTAAGTTAGGAACCAATCAATATTTGATTTTCACGTAATCTGTTTTTTATCTGGAATCCACATTCCGAAGATAGTTCTGGCGAATCCAATGTAACACATGAATGCCCAATAACTTTGAATATATCGATTTATGCAAATGGACAAAAAACAGGTAAAACCCTTCCAAGAAGAGGACATTTTCATACATATAAATCAAAAAATCGTTCCGCCTATCCGGCTTCAAGCCACTGTATTCGAATGAAATTTTCTCTCATTTATATACAATGGTGGCGTCCTTATAAGCATATTAAGCGGAGATTGAGGCAAATTGTCAGATTTCAACGCTTTTATTCTGTAGCAATTTCTCATTTTGTATAATCTGAGTAATCTGGTTGAATTTCATGAAATGCCTTATTCAAATGGGACTATAAAAGGGGGCTCGCATACGAAAAGCATGGTGTTATTTTTTTCTGACCGACCAGTAATGAAATTTTGCGGTTCTCCACAGAACACCATAATTCTTCATCCACACCAGGACGGTAAAATGGCAGGGACAATATTTATTGGCGTGGCCTGGAAATGGATTTGCATTCACACCTATGCAGATCAGAGACGTAAGTCAATTTCGTTTATACCAGTGGAGACTGGAAATAAAATCCAAAAAAGCCGTAAAATTATTCTTCGCAACATGCTGCCTCCATAATTTTCTGAGAAATTATTATAAGAAGATATACAGGGTGAGTCTTCAAACTGTACACTGATTTCAATCAGATATTCCTCTCATCAAATAAAATACTTTTTTCATTTGCCATTTCTTCATATTCGGCTCAGGTAAAAAACTATGGGCGTTTGAAGATTTCACAATGTGCTAATACATTCCTGCACTTTGTTCACAGGTTGAACACAGACAACTCTTACTCTAATCTTATTGTAATGAAACCCAAAGCCTCTAGTGGTGGTTAAAATTCTGAAAATTTCAAATATCATACAAATTTCAATTTCAAAAAATTTTTATTCAAAAACTTTCAGAATTAAATTAAATAAATGTCTTCACAACACCCTGTGTCAATTTAGTAGACATATAGAATTAATCACTCATTAAATAAATACCTGAAGAGTAAACAATTTTGTTTCGTTCCTTGTTTTATGAAACTAAATTCCTTTCCAAAAATGCAAAACATAGCCTCAAGAACTTAGTTTATTGTATATATAATAATTCTATATTTTGGTTTACACTTATTGAATATTATCATTTGGTTTTAAAGGAGTCCATAAAATACCTTGCAAACTTTATGCAATTTCTGTGACCAACATAGAATACGTTGGATTTTTAAAAGTTCACTTCATTCTAGTGTTTGTTCAGTAAAGTTTCAGTTGGTTTGGTAAGATATTTGTTGTTAATTATTTTTATTCTTAAATATGAAGTAAAGCTAATTGTAATAATTCTAGATTGCCTTTTGAAGATGTTCTGCATGTTTTAGGAATTTTTTTTGAAGGAACTTATTTTGAGCAAGTTGTTTTTGGAGAAGTTCTTGAGGTTATGTTTTGAATTTTTGGAAAGGAATTTAGTTTTCATAAAATAAGTAGCGAAACAAAATTTTGTACTCTTCAAGTATTTATTTAATAATTTTTAGTTGACACTATATGTTTCTTTGAATCTCTTTTATTCCCTTTGGTACTGTGTAATAATTGATTAATTCTATATGTCTACTTAATTGAGACAGTGTGTTCTAAAGACATTCATTTAATTTAATTCTAAAATTTTTTGAATAACAATTTTCTGAAACTAAAATTTGCAGGAGGTTAACAGAATAAATCTGTATGATATTTGAAATTTTATAATAATCCTTCTATCAAGAATATTAATTTTTGATTCCAATTTCCTATTGATTCCATTTTTCAAATGAAGTTTCACAAAGTAACGGACTAATCTATCCAATACTTCAAAACTTCAAGAATTAAACTGAATTAATTACATGAAAAACGTAAAAAAAACATCAACATTTATGATCTGCGATATGACAGTCAAAGGAACACCTGCAAAAAGTTTCAACAGGAGGGAACTCTAGAAGTAGAGAGTTCTCAAGCTTCTGAGTAGTTGAAGGGATAAAGTAAAACTACCTTCTACATCCATTAAGCACAGCCATGAAAAATGTGGGTAGTCGCTCCATTACTTAGAAACTTTTCGTTAATATCGAAATATAGAACTCGATTATTAATTATGACGCAAGTTTCATAAATGGAAATTCGTCAATTGCGAAAGTTTGAAGGTTCATTTTCAGTATTTTCATTAATAAAGCTCCATCAATGGACGATACCGTTATTAGAGCCTTTATCAACTTCCGTAGTAGATGTTTGAAATTGTGAAATAATTAATGCTTATTCAAGGAATAAGAAACTTAAGCTTTAAATTTTCATAAAATAAATGGAGGTTCATACTTGATAGAAGGTGAATAAAATTATTTAAATGTTTTAATATTTACAGATATATTCTGTTAACCTTCTACAGATTTAATTTCAAAAAATTATATTTAATACTATAACTTCAAGAATTAAATTAATGTCATATAAGTACTACTCATATCAAACGACATATCAAATAAACATTCATCATAAGACATCCAAATGATATAACAAAATCCAATAAATATAAATTGTTAACAAAATTCCTATAAATTAAATATTTTCAGTAGACAAAATTTTGTTTCTACTTATCCCTCTAATGAAAACAGATATCTTTCAGAAATGTTTAACATACTCTTGAGAATTTCATCATAAAGCTATCTTACTCAGAATATTCAATATTATTGGATATCTAACTGAGCTAGTTTTTAGAAAATCTCAAGATATGTAAAAACATTATTAAAAAACAAGTTTTAAGAGAGACTTTGCTTCGTCAGTACTCAATTATATTCATATTCAATAAAATATAACATCAACAAAAAATATTTTCTCAGCTTTTAACAATTCAGAAAGCTTCTGGTAAATGAATACTGAAAATTTAAATCGAGTGTATCGTTAACTCAAATAAATAATTCTGTGGTTTACCATTGATCCAAAAGATTGAAAGGAAATTCAACGGCCTCTGTTATAGCACAAGAACCATCTGTATAAAGAATGTTAAGGAAACCAAATAATTATATATTATAAATAAAATAAAATGAATGGAGGTTCACACTTGATAGAAGGTATATAAAATTATTTAAATATTTCAATATTTACAAATATATTCTTTTATCACCTCCATTTTTTTCATTTTATTCATAATATATAATTATTTGGTTGATCGAACTCATTCAACGAACATTTAGTGGATACAGCATTGTTTCAAACCGGCATTATAAAAAACAAATTCCACTCTAAAAATGTCCAACATTAAGTTTAGAAATTCTTCTAAACATCCTCTCTTTGAAAAGTTCTTTCAAAAAAACTCTTCAAAAATATGTAGCACATCTTCAGAAAGGCGTTTGAGACTCCTTACGATAATCATCAGCCCACTTCCAAGCCAGCAAAATAAAAACAATCAATAAAAATATCTATCATACATGATCTTCAAAAAGGCGATTTGAAGATGTGCTACATATTTTTGAACAGTTTTTTGAAGGAGCTTCTTGAAGTAAGTTGATGAATATTCTATATTTTCTTTGGATTCTTTCATTTCCGTTTGATGCAGTGTAATGAGTGTTAATTCTTTATGTCTACCAAAGAAAAACAGTGTTTCTAAGGCATTTATTTAATTTTAAAAAGTTTTTATGAAATTTTATAAAGTTAAAATTTGTAGCGAGGTTTAACAGAATTGGTCTGTTTGATATTTAAGATAATGAAAAAACCTTCTATCAAGTAAAAAATCCTCCTGTTTATTATTCGAGTCAAACCAAGTCGTTTGAGACCATTTTCGACAGAAAATTTTAAAATTGCGGACATTTGAGCCTAACGATAGCACGCTGTTTCCAAGAACAAGCGCGCAAAAATTCTAGGAATGTACAGGGTGTTTCTAAAGGATAATAAAAGAGTTTCAAAAGTTAAATTCGATTTTCATTTTTCATGAATATTTTTTTAATAGTTAGTCGCAATATTCATCTAGTATGAGTATTGTGTGGTGGAAAATTTAAATATGCTCTTATTTTATGAACTTGTGGTATTTTCCATACATTCAAAATGGAATAATTCATTTAAGCCACACCGTATATGACTCCCAACTAAATATGCTCATTTTCCAACGTCTTGTAACTAAGAAAGGAATTAAATAAGAACATACAGAAGAAATCTGTATGATATTTTAAATTTTGTAAAGAAGGTATACCGGTAATCGTTATCTGGATGTAAATTTTTGATTTCTTACTCTCATTACTGCATTGCCACAAGAATAACACCAAATTACAAAAATAAGTATAGAATAATGATAATACATATAAAATAATAATAGAATTGAACATTCAATTACAATTGAGATTGATAACCTCAAAAGACTGTGGAGTTATTCATTCTAGAGAAGGTGAAAACTGCGTACAGTTGTTTATAGAAATTAAAAATCCTATTATAAATAGCAACATGAACTATCCTTATTAAGTATAAATCCTTTATAAAGTCTAACAATGTCATTGATAATTTAGGAGCCTTCATTTTCGTCGGTTTTATTTCACTTGTTGGAGAATTCACGTAAACATATCCTAATGTAAGGGTTGCGCCATTTAAAATTTGCATTTTTGATCGGTTATACAGAAAAAAATACTATATATTTATTGAAATATATGATTTCATTAGAAAGGTTCAACCTTGACATTTATGAATGAAAAAATAACAAAATTCAAGTAACCGCCACGACTGGCTACAGTACCCATTCGATCAAGCCAATTTTTCAATACATTGTCGATTGTTTGGGGCTCAATCTCATGAATGCCAACTTCTATCATCAGTCGTTTCTGGATGGTCAGTGAAAATGAGCTTTTCATCGCCAAAGAAAATTTTTCTAGAAAAATGCTTGTCTTCGACCATACAAAGTGGAAACGCGTTGGATGGCCACGAAGTTTCACTTCTCGCTCTAGTTGAACATTATAGGCCTTCATACCGAGGTCTTTATGCAAATTTATCCTCAGGAAGATAAGAGAATAAGAGTTCTTGAGCACCATGACGAGTTGATGTTGATGGATGTTCGGCCACATTCTGTGCTACAACAGCAATGTTTCACGTGTGGTGACTGGACGAGAACCCGAATGAGTTGTTCTATCGAATAGCAATCCAGTTTCACGAACTCGCTCCATCACTTTCATTTCGTTAATGCCAAATATTAAACTAACTTTCTGCAAAACAAGAACGATAGAAGTGTTTCCAGATTCAAAATAACCGTTACATCAAAATGCAAACTCTAGATGGACCACCCTTGGGTGTACTTTTAATTCTAACAATGTCACTGATAATTTGAGAGACTTATTTTTCATCTGTCATCATCTGGAATTGGAAGACATTTTTTGAAATTTCAAGTTTATAGTCTTGGATGTTTTTAACTGATTCAATAATTTTATGTATTAAGATTCGATATTCTTCGAGTTACCATTTGTCAGCTCCGTTCTGAATTCATTTTTATTTTTCATATATTTTATTGTTGTTTGTACATTCGGGTATAACCTTGATTGATTATGTACAGCATCATCTTTTTTTCTCTTCTAGGCCATTCGCAGTTATTCAGTTTTGACCTCGTTAAATAATTGCCAAATTACCAAAGTTGAACAAAAATATGAAAAACTTAGGAAAGAAGAAATTACACTGAAATGTGAAAATATAAATTTTACATGAAACCAGTGAATTGCATTAAATTAATATTCGATTATTCTAAGGAAGAGTAAGTAGAGGGGAAATTTTAGAATTCATGCGAGATCTTCATTCTTTTAATTTCACGAAGTTGTTCATAACTTGTCACTAACAGATACGACCTAAGGGAAATTTGCTTCCGAGGAAAATTATAACTCCTCCAAATCACAAGTTTCCACAAAACGGATAGGATAGTTAGATGAAATCTGTTGTTCTAGACATTAAAACATTGCTCAAATTCAATTATCGTGTACGTGTACTCAATTTGAAAACTTAACCGTTTCAAATGTTTCCATTATTGTGAAGTACTTCGAGGTCAAATTCAATACCGCAGAATACAGAAGGAATATACAGGATTTTCCAATGAGAGGTTCCGTTTAGAATAACCCCCTATCTGGGCAGCTGTCACTTTTGTCATCTATTGACATTTGACAAGTAAAAACTACGGAATTACTAAAAATGGAACGATGCACGCTTCAACTCCGCATTGAAATTGTTGAAATTCATTACAAAAATGGTCACCATTCGCAAAACTGAGTTTTGAGTCGTCGAGAAGCACCTTCTCAGCCTTGAAGCTGGTGAAAAAATTTCAGCTATTGGGACAATTTAGTGATGTGAAGAATCGAAACCGTGTGCGCCGCTCAAGAACAACTGAGAATATTGCTACTGTAGCCTGTAGAATTGACGAAAACCCCGGTTTGTCGATTCCTCGTCGATCTTTGGAATAAGGAATTTCACGAAAGACATTTTAACATATTTTACATAAAGACTAAGGTCTTAAGGCTTCTAAAGTTCAGTTAACACAAGAACTCAAGCCAGTCGATCACCAGCAACATCGTATCTTCGCTGATTGGACCCTTGAAATGCATCAAAATGATCAGAATTTTCATCGAAAACTCATCTTCAGTGATGAGGCCCATTTTTACATTGGAGGCTACGTTAATACGCAGAATTGTCACATTTGTGGCTCCAAGAATCCAAGAATGATTGTTGAAAAACCTCCACATCCTGCGTGTCACTCTTTGGTGCTATTTTTGGGCTGACGGAGTGATTGGACCATACTCGAAAATGAGGGTGGTGCAAATGTTACGGTGGATGGATTGCGCTAACGAGCCATGATTAATACTTGTCTATGGCGCCAACTGGAAGATACTGATGTGGACGACTTTCAGTTTCAACAAGACGGTACTGCGTGCCACACAAGCAACGAAACAATCGTATTCCGCAATAAAAGTTTCCTGGCCGTGTTATTTTTCGAAGAGGTGACTACCGAGATCTTGTGATTTAACACCTTTAGACTTTTTTCTTTGCGGCCACGTGAAAGACAAGGTCTACCAATGCTCCACAGTCGATTCGAGTACTTAAAGATGGAATTCGTGAAGTTATCGAGGACATACAGTCACAAATTTCATGAAAAGGATATATGCTACCAATATCGTTTTCCATTGTTAATGGCCTACCTTTCTCTTTACAATGAAATAAACATTCATTGATTTCTCCTAAAATATTCTCAACATCAAAATGAAACCTCTTATTGGAAAACACTTCATAGGAAAATGGATCTGCATTTATTGCAACTAATGATTTTCCTCTTAGAAATTCTTCGGACAAAATTATAACTTGGGTCAGGTTACACCGACGGACTTAACACCGGAGATTCCAAGTTCAAACCGCGGGAAATTTTTCCTTATTTTCGAGTTTCTCGACCAGTAGGAAAATTCCGAAATATGGTAAACGAAAACCGATGCTATAATAATCATAAATCCCTTATGTCAAGTCAGTGCTTTTAATTTTTTTTTTTTGTGAATATAACTGAAGATGTTATAATACATTTATTTGAAGAATTAAGCGAGATATGGGTTACTTCTTGTTGGAATACAAGAAAAATATAATTAACAACAATAAGATATTCATAATCTTTTTTTATTATCCGACGATAACAGATGAGATCAAGATCAAATCTTGAAAAAGCAGTTCGGTATGAGGTAAAATTTTCAATTTCCACATTTTTTTGGTTCAGACGGCGCAAGCCGAACGTGATTGGATGGAACGGAATAAGCAAAACTTTTGATTGACCGATTAATTTACCATCATGCGTTTTAGGAGTTGGCGCGAGATTCGTATCAAGTTTTTACATGTGCCATCGGTCGGCGGGTATAAGTACCTGTTTTAGCCGGTGTGCAGTGGCCATCGACGATTCCTTTTCCTGACGGGGACATCGGCTGCTTGCAGTCATCTTCTCCAGCAGTAGACATGGCAAGAGCTGGTCGACATGCACCAGTTACGTTAGTTGACGTGCCGCTGCCAGCACGAGATGCACTATTGCTTAATCACGCCGCCTCCACCGTTAAACTGAGAGCTCATCTCGAGCGCAGCATCCCGCCTTCCTGGCCCGGATTCTCACCCCCGGTTCCTTCTGCCCTAGGACAATTCGCACGCGCGTCAACCCGGCTACACGCTTTGCTCTGCTCCACTTCTCGAAAACGGCCACCGCCTGCCGATGTTGCTTACAGCCACCACCTCTATGCAGATGCCATTACTGCTTTTTGCCCGCTTTAGGCCGGTCGGCCATTGGGGCAAACTTGGGCGGTCGACGAAATATAAATCGCCCACCTTGTCGGCCATGTACGGCCGACTAGTCGCACAACGCTGACAAAGACGTGATTACAGCGCAAATTTGGATAATGTTGCTGCCGCAAATTTTTCTACATCGAATTCAAACAAAAAAGTTTATACCAGTTTTATTTTTAATCAAGAAGTAAGTGATCAATACTTGGTAATGGGAACATTTTGCCTTCTACTGCCCAAATTCTCAAATTCATTTTAATAAAAAGGAGGATTTTTTTACTTGATAGAAGCTTGTTTCAATATGTCATACATCAAGTTAATCTACCTCGCTACAAACTCGTATTTTATACAGTTTTTAAAAACCTTATATATATATATATATATATATCGGGTGTTTTTTTAGAGTGATAGAACTATCGATAGGGATAACTGTGATTTGACAGAAGGTAAAAGCCATGTTGATTTGACATTTCTGTGGAATCGCAATCGACCAGACCAATTTTGGACCACTTTTTCGAGTAATTCAGGCCTTATTTAATCAATAACACGAGTTATGTTAGCTTCCAAAGCGTCTATTGTTTCTGGTTTATCAGTATAAACCAATCACTTGACATAACCCCAAAGAAAGTAATCCAGTGGAGTTATGTGGCATGATATTGGAGGCCAATTTATTGGACCATTTCTCGAAGTAATGTTATCGCCAAATCTTTCTTTCAACAAATCAATTGTTACGGTAGCAGCATGAGGTGTAGCACCATCTTGTTGGAACCAAAACACTTCTGGGCCGATACCATTCAAATTTTGAAACAAATAATCATTGATCATCGATCTGCAACGAGCACCATTCACTGTAACATTAGCTCTAGCATCGTTTTTAAAGAAATATGGACCGATGATGCCTCCAGCGTGTAAAGCACACCATTACAGTGCATTTTTCAGGATGCAATGGAACGTGCAGAATTTCTGGAGGATTTTTTTCACTCCATATATGGCAATTTTGCTTTTTTACATAGCCGTTCAACCAGAAATGAGCTTCATCACTCAACACAATTTTACGATAAAAAAGTGGATCAACTTCAAGCTGTTCTAGGGCCCAATGAGCCAACAAACGACGCTTTTTATGGTTAAATGGCTTTAGTTCTTGAATCAGTTGGAACTTGTATGGGTGTAGACCAAGATCTTTACGCAAAATTTTCCATGTGGTGGATGCACAGAGTGCAACTTGTTGTGAACGTCGACAAATAGACAAATCTAAATCATCATCAACACTATGACTTACAGCAGCGATATTTTCTTCTGTACGTACAGTTCTTTATCTTGTTGTTGTTGTTGCATCGAGTAGAGATAATGTTGTCCGAAATCTATCGATAGTTTGACGAATAAGCTGCTCTGTTCGACGATTATGTGAACCATAAATTTCACGAAGTGCTCTATAAGTTTGGCGAATAGAACACTGATTTTGAAAATAAATTCCAACAATTTGTAAACGTTGTTAAGGTGCGAGTCTTTCTATGATAATTTGTCAATGCTTACTAAACATAACTGTCAAAACAACATGGCTTCTACCTTCTGTCAAATCACAGTTATCCCTATCGAAAGTTCTATCACTCTAAAAAAACACCCGATACCTTGAGACTCGTTTGGAACTGAACCTTTGGGAGATCAAAGAAGGGTGGATATTTTATTACTTGCTGTGGAAAGACCATCTTCACAGCAAGCAATAAAATAGCCACTTTCCTTCGATCTCCCAAAGATTTCCAAACGTCTTGAAAAGTCCACATTGATGGTTTCCAACTTCTGTTTCTTTCCTTTTTGTTAGTCTTCATGTTTCCGCTCCGAGAGTTGTTATTGGTTCCACTGTACACTTATATAGTGGCTTTTTGTTTTTAATCTGATTGTTGTGGACCACAGTAAACCATTTGATTGCTGTATAAGCGTTTTTCCTTGATTTATTCTCAACTCAATATCCTGGTCATCTTTAACGTCTTTTGAAATGAGATTCCCTAGGTATTTGAACTTTTCCACGTTTTTCTTGTCTGGTCTTTGGTTTTCATGTCTACTTCCTGTGCTCATTGTCATTTACTTCAGCAATTCCCTCATCATATAAGCAGCGTGATCTCTATTATTTGCAATTATCAGCTGCTCCTCTGCAAAGAGCATCCTATGAAAATTCATCTCTCCCATTTCTATTCCCAGTCCTAAACATTTTTCTTTCCATTCCTTAAAGCTTCCTTGCACATATATTTCAAACAATGTTGATGACATCATGTTTTACTTTTTCACTATAGAAAAGGTAAAAATTCTTTTCAAGCCAGAAAGAAATGTGTATGGAGAAGGTGTGTTGACAGTACGCAAGTGCCAGAACTGGTTTGCAAATTTTCGATCTCGAAATTTTGATGTCGAAAACGCATCACGTTCCGGAAGGCTGGTTGAAGCTGATAAAGATATGATAAAGGCATAAGTTGATGCAAATCGGCGAATAACAACGTGTGAGATCGGTGAGAGGTTACATTTATCGAATTCAATTGTTTAACACCACTTGGAAGGCCTGGGTTTAACCCAGAAGCTCGATATATGGGTTCATCATGTTCTCACGCAGAGAAATTTGTGTCGTCGCGTTGACGTCTGTGATTCGCTTCTCAAACGTCACGAAAATGATTCATTTTTGAAGCGCATCATTACTAGGGACGAAAAATTGGTTGTATATAACAATGTCAAACGTAATAGATCATGGAATATAAAGGATGAACCGGCTTAAAGCATTTCGAAAGCCAATATCCATCAAAAAAGGGTAATGCTGTCTTTTTGGTGGGATTTTAAAATAATCGTTTTATTTATGAGCTTTTAGAGTAGAACACAACAATCAATTCGGAAGTCGACTGTCATCAGCTGGACAAACTGAACATTGCACTTCATCAAAAAAGGCTAAAAGTATTCAACAGAAAAAGTTTAGTGTTCCACCGAGATACTGCCAGACATCATTCAAGTTTCGTCACTTGCCAAAAGCTTTTTCAGCTTGAATGAGATACACTGCCACATCCACCATATTCTTCAGATCAGTTCATAAATAGAACATATTTTTATAACACAAAAATTATTATATCTAAATATTTCAATATTTACAGATATATTCTGTTAGCCTTCTACATATTTAAGTTCAAAAAATTATATTTAATATTATAACTTCAGGAATTAAATTAATGTCATATAAGTACTACTTATATCAAACGACATATCAAATAAACATTCATTATAAGACATCCAAATGAGATAACAAAATCCAATAAATATAAATTGTTAACAAAAATCCTATAAATTAAATATTTTGAGTAGACAAAATTTTGTTTCTGCTTATCCTTCTTATGAAAACAGATATCTTTCAAAAATGTTTAACATAATCCAGATTATGTACATGAAAAAAGATATCTTTCAAAAATGTTTAACATAATTCAGATTATGTACATTTTTGAAAGTCATCTGTTTTCATAAGAGGGATAAGCAGAAACAAAATTTTGTCTACTCAAAATATTTAATTCATAGGATTTTTGTTAACAATTTATATTTATTGGATTTTTTTATATCATTTGGATGTCTTATAATGAATGTTTATTTGATATGTCGTTAGATATAAGTACTACTTATATGACTTTAATTTAATTCCTGAAGTTATAATATTAAATATAATTTTTTGAAATTGAATATGAAGAAGGCTAAGAGAATATATATGTAAATATTAAAATATTCAAATAATTCCATATACCTTCTATCAAGTATGAACCTCCATTCATTTTATTTTTATATAAAAATTAGCAATCCGGACTATGTTCAATTTGAAACTTAGGTCATCTTGTAGGAACTACTTTAAGGCTAACAATATTTTAACTCTTTCAGGTCTTTATTTCTACAGAGTTTTGCTATTTTTGCGAAAACATCATTATTACTTTGAGAGTCATAAAAATAACAATTTCACCAGAAGAGTTCTAGAATACTTTTTCCCGATCCATAAATATTCCGATACTGAAAAAAGCACACTTTGAATGAGTATTAAATTGTATAATCTCCTACTGAAAGATATTCGGGACATAACAGATTACAATCGATTTCGTGAGGCTGTTTTTCTGTTTATATTGAATTGTGAACCATACTCTTTTGCAGAATTTAAAGACTTCTATCTTAGAATATGAATGGCTGTGTTCTTCTGATTTTTGTTTTGATTTGTTTTGATACGGTTCTATTTTATTGTCCACCTGTGTGATAATCATTTTGGAAATAAATATTATTATTTTCATTATTATACGAAGATTGTGTTCCATTTTCGCAAAAAAAAGAAATAACTTTTCGAGCAACCCAATAGAACAAAATAAGCCATTGTGTGTAAATTGCGGGTTTTCCCTTTACAACGATAAATAATATTCCCCATAGAAAATCATGCAGCATGAAAAAATCACACCGTCAAAGAAGATACTCGAGGAAAACTGGAGCAGGGAAGTCGGCGAATAAAATTCGAAATGAATCATACCAGAAAGTGGGTAAGTAGGGGAAAAGGCCAAAAATTACCTGGGACTGTGGGTTACCCGAAGTCGTGTCGGAACGAAAATTTACGTCCGGAAAATTGGAAAGACCGAGAAAGATGAAAATTGCTAACCGGAACGGCGCGGAGGTTTTAAAACCGACTATGAATAAACGATCCCTCTAATTCCCACATCAATTTTTCAGGGACGTCGATGTTTCTTGAGATGTCACGCCTCGCCTACCAAAGTCGCACACGTAATTGGAATAAATGTTTAACTGATTCGGTCTTTGCTTGGTGGAAACTCATTTTAATTAAAAAATAAATAGGAGACAGTATTTAAATTTTCACAAAATTGTTTATAATACAACAATTGTTGATGTACAAAATTTATTCCATAGTATACCTCCAATTGAAACAATTAAATTGTAAAAAAACTATTGATTAAAAATAATACCAACCCCATCAAAATGAATGATATTCTTAATTGCCTCGAAATATGTCTTGAACATAACTACTCTCAATTTTACGGAACAATCTATATTTCTAACAAAGATTTAATAATGGAAAATCCACTCAGTTCAATTTCAGCTGAAATTTTCATGGATGATCTAAAATCAAAAATCTACCTAAATTTGATAAGCAAATATTTCATTTATTGGTATAGATATGTAGATGACATTTTTTTTTATTCAAAGGCACCGACCGACAACTACATATCTTTACGAAGTTTATGAATAAACTCCACTCAAAAATCGAATTCACAATCGAATAAGAAAAGAACCACAGTATTAATTTTCTTGACCTCACAATAACAAGACTAGATAATAAAATAAAGAGAGGTTTATAGTTGATAGAAGGTATATAAAATTATTTAAATATTTTAATATTAGCCTTTTACATATTCAATTTAAAGAAATTATATTTAATAATTATAACTTTAGGAATTATATTAAATTAATGTCATATAAATACCACTTATATCAAAAGACATATAAAATAAACATTCATTATAATACATCCAAATGATATAACAAAATCCAATAAATAAAAATTGTTAACCAAAATCCTATAAATTAAATATTTTGAGTAGACAAAATTTTTGTTTCTCTTCATCCATCTTATGAAAACAGATATCTCTCAAAAGTGTTTAGCATAATCTTAAGAATTTCATCATAACACGATCTTATTTAGATTATTCAATATTATTGGATATCTAACTAAGTTATATAAGCTAAGGATAAAGCTGATATAGACTGACATTTTTTGATTGAAGGGACGCTTAAAAGTTTTATGTGTGTGTAGGTTTGTGAAATATGCAAAATTCATGTCAATTATTTAATCTTATGATATTTAAGTCTGGGAAATTCAAGCTTCGATTCTTCTCTTCTTCAGCACTTTGGGGACATAGAACTAGATAAATTGTTGCAAGACTCCGTGATAAACAGTCTTGACCGATGACTAAAATTTTGTGAAACCCACTGTAAAGATAGGAGCGAACGAAAAACAAATTTTTGAAACGCAATAACCGAAAGCAAAAATGAACATCCTTTCATACTATTTTCCATCGAATTCCCGTTCTACATCTGCATTTCCGGAGTTCCCCATGATAATCTACATTTCTTCAGGATTAAGTAGCTTCGGTTTTGACGGATAAGTGTGATAAAAAGATTATTTTCCCGAGCGGAACCTCGACGTAGGATTTGAAGAATCTTGTTTGTTACACGTTTTGTCACTCAGATTCTTTTTCCTGGCGCTAAACTCGCTCACTCTCACGCCGCGGTGGGTACGAAAGAAAAACGAAAACATTTTCTTCTGCGAGCCGTTCCATCAGGAAAATTCTTATTTGGCAGGAATCGTCACTCGAAAAAATTCTGTCTAATTACTAGGAGTATGAATAGGTTCGTGCAATTTTTTGTCGAAAATTGAAGATTTATTGTGGACAATTGATTATACATTCAAAGTTCAAAGTATTGTCCGTCGCTAGCCACTTCTTTTTTCCATCTTTCTGGAATTGACAGATCCCATCGCACAAAAAAAAACTGGCTCTTTGGCCGCTATCTATACATCGATCCATTTTCTTTCTTAATCGTAACTGGAGAAGTGCTGGTCAGCCAGTACATGTTGCATCGATCTGAAAGAGATGGTAATCAGTAGGAGCAATATCCGGGCTGTACGACGGATGGAGTAGGACATCCCATTTGAGCGTTTCTATGTATTTACATAGAAACTATACATTCTCATGCAAAGTCAATAACTTTGTCAAGTCTGTCTGCGTATTGTGGCCATTTTTCTCGAAATGTTCGGCTCAAACTCACACCCTGTTCCCACCAAATATACAGCATGGTCTTCTCGCCATGTACATTCGGCTTGATAGCCCGACGTTTTGTATTATCGTAATGGCCACATTTTTCATCGCCACTCACAATTCGATGCAATAACCTGTTTTTTTGCCGTTGGCGCAGTTGCTCACACGTGAAAAATCGACGTTCGACGTCTCTTGGCTTCAGTTCATACGGTATCCAATGACTCCAGTAAGGAGTTATTTGAATAAACAAAATAATCATTAAAAAATATATAAAAATACCTTTTTGTTCACCGGACAGCTCTGCAACAACTAACCAAATTTTGGATAAGCATGCTCAATACGAAAATTAGGTTATATCACAGATATATACAATGAAAAAAGATATCGGGTGTTTTTTTGAGGTGATAGAACTTTAAATGATAAAAAATACATTTAAATTAAGACTGAAGCTTATTTTTTTTTATTTGGAAGATACTTTTATGACATTTAAAAAAATTTCCGGCATATTTCCACGACGACTAGCTCTGAGGAACCGCATTCGACCAATTTTGGACCACTTTTTCGAATGATTCAGGCCTTATTTCATCAATAACACGAGTTATGTTGGCTTCCAAAGCGTCTATTGTTTCTGGTTGTATTTGAATAAAACAAATTGTATCTCAACTATATTATATATTCGTTGAAGGCTTCGGCTTCGGAAGTTACCGAACAATTTGCCAACTGCATCATTGGCCGAGTGGAACTTCATTGCTAATAGCTATTGAATACTCACCCCCTCAATTGAGATGTATAAAAAAATAATCAAATACTGAATTGTTTCAGCCGTTACTATTTGGTATTTGATCATAATTAAAACAAATTGTAGAAATTACTATGTTTTACTACCAAAAAATATATATTACACATTTTCTTGTGACTCGAGTTTCGGGAAATGAACTATCCCATCATCAGACAACTGAAGACCTAAGACTGGTACAGTGGTATTTAAACAAAAGTGATAAATATTTTGAATATTTCAACAGATTCTCGGTAACACCTAATAGTGGTACAGAGGTTTACAACCGGAACAAAGAAGGTTGTTAAACAGATGGTACCCATTTAAATATCTCAAATAATTTTTGGGGTTACATAGCTCCGTACAGTCATTAATTATTTTCACATTTTTTTGTTGTATATCTCAAATATTTGGATTTACAAAGATCCATACCGCCATTCATTATTTTTTTACATTATTTTCATTGTGAACGAATTGGAAAATTTCAATAATCAAGTTTCTTTTCTTTTGAATCCAAATGTAAAATTTTTCTTAAGATTTTTTTTTGTCGAAAGGAATTGCTGTTTTCTGAAGAATGAGTGGCAAAAGTTGAATTTCTGTTTACTTTTAATTAAATTCATTTTATGTTCGTTGAAAAAGGTTTTAAACAGATGTTACTCTTCAAATATCTCAAAAATTTTCGATTTACATAGCTCCGTACAGTCATTCATTCATTATTTTTACATTATTGTTTTTGTGAACTAATTTGAAAATTTCAACAGATTCTAGATAATCGAGTTTTTCCCCTTTTGAATTTTACATGTAGAATCAAAAGGGAAGAAACTCGATTATCTAGAATCTGTTGAAATTTTTAAATTAGTTCACAATAACAATAATGTAAAAATAATGAATGACTGTACGGAGCTATGTAAATCGAAAATATTTGAGATATTTGAAAAGTAACATCTGTTTAAAACCTTTTTCAACGTACATAAAATGACTTTAATGAAAAGTAAACAAAAATTCAACTTTTGTCACTCATTCTTTAGAAAACAGTAATTCCTTTCGACAAAAGAAAATGTTAGGAAAAATTTTACATGTAGATTCAAAAGAAAAGAAACTTGATTATTGAAATTTTCAAATTCGTTCACAATAAAAATAATGTAAAAAATAATGAATGACTGTATGGAGCTTTGTAAATCCAAATATTTGAGATATACAACAAAATAATGTGAAAATAATGAATGACTGTACGGAGCTATGTAACCCCAAAAATTATTTGAGACATTTAAATGGGTACCATCGGTTTAACAACCTTCTTTGTCGATTTCCAACATTCCGATATATGTTAGAAGGACTCTCTTTTTTAACCCGGTTTTTTTATCACGTTCCGATTGTAAACCTCTGTACCACTATTAGGTGTTACCGAGAATCTGTTGAAATATTCAAAATATTTATCACTTTTGTTTAAATACCACTGTACCACTGTTAGGTCTTCAGTTGTCTGATGATGGGATAGTTCATTTCCCGAAACTCGAGTCACAAGAAAATGTGTAATATATATTTTTCGGTAGTAAAACATAGTAATTTCTACAATTTGTTTTAATAAAAATAATCAAGTTCAAAACGCTGAAAATCACTCCGTCACTTCTCTAAATACAGCATCAAATACTTTCAACAGTTGTATTCTACTTATTGCATGATCAACATCTATTACAGACGTTATAAAGTCAAACAGCTACCCATGATACAAATTTGAATCAGTGGTTGCATTGTGTATGTTAACGTAAATTCAAATAATTAACGTTTTAATGCAACATTCCAAAAAATTTCTGGGTGAATCTAATAAAGTGGCAGGTATACCATAAGAAATGACAGATAGTCTACCATTTTAGGCTACTGAAAAATCCAATATCTGGTTCAGAATTAGAAATTAGGATATTTCAACATGATTTTTTTCTCTGGGGAATTGTCCATAATATTATTGTACAATATCATCGGAGTGTATTACAATTTGAATTCAAATTACGATCAGTTGTTCCAATTCGTCTAAATTCTAGGAAATCCTCATTATAAATTCAATAATGGGGGTATCCCACCGGAATAAAGCTCAAATTATAACGAACAACAAATTGGCTGAAAACAAAGTTATGTTCTTCCATCCATATTGCGCATTATTGAACTGACGGAATATTCGCTGTAGGTTTATGTTGATTGAACAATTATTCAAATTTGCAGGCTAGCAGAACAAAAATCGATTTTTATGTTAGAAAATTATACATTTTGAAATAAGGGATACTCGATAAATGGATGAAATTAGGGGTTTAAAATGCATAACATTTATGGCAACTTCACCCTCATTCAATGAAAAATGCTTGAAAATCTTCACAAATATTCACTACTTCACAATCAAAAAAAATATTCGTTAAGTCGTTCAGTAATATTTTTTAATGCAACGCTCAATTTTGGATCCTCAAAATGAGTTGATTTGACTGAAAAACTTTGAGAATTTTTATCGGCCAGTACCTAACTTTTGTACCAAGTTTCATGGAATTTCATCGAGAAGTTTACAGGAAAATTTGAATTGACCAGCTGAACGAATTTGCAACTGAAGGTAGGGCCACCTGAAGTTTGCATTTTGAAGAAGTGGTTATTTCGAGTCTGTCAATCGTGTTTTGACAGAAAGTTTGTTTAATATTTGACACTAACGAAATGGGTCGGTTTACGCTCGAGCAAAATTTGGAAATCTAAATTCTATCTAAACTTTTCAGATACTGAATTGTTTCAGCCGTTACTATTTGGTAGTTGATCATAATTAAAACAAATTGTAGAAATTACTATGTTTTACTACCAATAAAAATATATTTTACACATTTTCTTGTGACTCGAGTTTCGGGAAATGAACTATCCCATCATCAGACAACTGAAGACCTAACAGTGGTACAGAGGTATTTAAAAAAAAGTGATAAATATTTTGAATATTTCAATAGATAACACCTAATAGTGGTACAGAGGTTTACAAGCGGAACGTGATAAAAACCCGGTTAAAAAAGCGGGGGCCTTCTAACAGATATCGGAATGTCGGCAATCGACAAAGAAGGTTATTAAACAGATGGTACCCATTTAAATATCTCAAATAATTTTTGGGGTTAATAGCTCCGTACAGTCATTCATTATTTTTACGTTATTTTGTTGTACATCTCAAATATTTGGATATACATAGCTCCATACAGTCATTCATTATTTTTTAAATTATTTTTATTGTGAACGAATTTGAAAATTTCAATAATCAAGTTTCTTTTCATTTGAATCTACATGTAAAATTTTCTTAAGTTTTTCTTTTGTCGAAAGGAATTACTGTTTTCTAAAGAATTAGTGGCAACAGTTGAATTTTTGTTTTAATGAAAAGTAAACAAAAATTCAACTTTTGTCACTCATTCTTAAGAAAGCAGTAATTCCTTTCGACAAAAGAAAATTTCACATGGGTTCGGTGGGTCAGGACGTACAGGCCGCTAGACGGTGCTCGTACCAGGATCAATTGTAGTCGTCACTCTTGAGTTTATCTTAGTTCATGGGACTGCGTTCGGGTGGATGGATAAGAATTCCCTCCGGCGGGTGAGTTGCGTCTCAAACCAACTCGGGTACTGACCTGCTGAGCCAGTAGGGGTTGGATAGTGCTTCGCTGCTACCAGTCAGACGGTTCTGGCTTTCGAGTCGCGGCCCAAACTGGTAGCTGGTGGGTTCATCTCTTCGGAGGGGTTCTCGCCACGCGCGATGATATGGCGTAATACTTATCACACTTTCTACCTCTAGGGGTGGACTGTGGAGACTACTTGGTAGTCACTTGGAAAAGAGGTCTCCCTCAAATAGCCAATAACTATCGAAAGTTCTATCACTCTAAAAAGAACACCCGATACAAGCTGAACTTTGTAAGCCTTCATACCGAGGTCTCTATTCAAAATTCTCCACGGAGAAGTGCGAGAATTGTTGAATTCTTGATAACAAGTTGATGTTCATGGATGTTCAGCCACATTCTGGACTACAGCGGCAATGTTTTCAGGTGTGATCACTGGACGAGAACGTGAACTGGTTGTTTTATCGAATATCGATCTAGTTTCTTGAACTCGCTCCACAAATTGCTGTGAGGGTATTTCATTTCTACTTTATTTTCCACGTAATTTTCTAACAGTTTAGATTCACCACTTTGAAAATAAGTAACTGATATTTCACAGTTTTGTTCAAGTGTAGATGGAGCCATTTCGTTAATGGCAGATAAAACACGAATGACAAAAGTGTTGCCAGACTCGAAATAATCATTACTTCCAAATGCAAACTCTATATGGCCCACTCTTTATACGAGGGTGTTCAATATATTCTCGGTATCGGGGTGAACGGCTATAATGTGAGTAATCAAATTATCTCATTCATTAATGGCACTATGTGATGGTAAAAATATGAAATTTCACTCATTTAAGATCATTAATACTCAGTGAAAGACGACCAGAATGACTGACGCTACAAAAATGAAGAAAAATGAGAAGTTCCTCACTAAGCAGGGAAAAAGTTGAAAAATCATCCATAAAGAGATGGTTGCTGTTTATCAAGACTGCGCCCCGTAGTTATCCAGCATTCAAAAGTGGTCAAGTGAATTTAAAAGAGGCAGGGAAAGCATTGAAGACGATCCTCTGGTACTTGAAGATGCCAGAATAAAAATGAAGATGTTAGCAAGGATGACAAATCTATCCGTGGGTACCATACAAGGTATTCTTCATGACCATCTTAACCTCTCAAAGGTCAGTGTAAGATGGGTATCGAGAATGCTCATCGCACCTCAGAAGCAAGGGTCTTTTGGGATTCTAAAGGTATTTTATTGATAGAATACACTAAAATGGTAAAGCATTACAGCAACATCATACGCAACCACCTTGCGTAATTTAATAAAAGCAATTGAAGTGAAAAGGCGAGGTAAACTCACAGCGGAGGTGTTGCTGCTTCACGAAAACGCGCCGGTGGCTGCTGTGCGGGAATGTGGCTTCGAAGAAATTACTCATCCTCCGTGCAGTCCAAACTTGGCCCCCAGTGACTACTACCTATTCCCAAATTTGAAAAAATACCCTCGTGGAAAGTGATTTTCCGACCATGAAGAACTGAAGGTAGCAATTAATACCTATTTTGAGGAAAAGCCGGAAGAATATTTTTTACTAGGTTTAGAGAAGCTCATTTCTCCATCTAACAAATGTAATAAAGTTCTAGGGGACTACATTGAAAAACTGAATTTTTCCAAAATTTTCCGAGTTGTTTTTCATGCCTATACCGAGAATCATTGAACACAACTCGTATGTCCACTTGAATGTAAACAGTGTATCTGATACATTCTGATTTAACTCGTAGAATTCTTTGAAAACAATTTTTATTATTGAATTTTGGAAAGTTATCACAGAATTATTATGCTTAGTTTTTAAAATATAAAAAAAACCTCCTCCAAGGTTTACACCCTATAAATTTATATTTATTTTCATTTCCGACAATTATCCTTTCGTGAAATTCGTCAGAATATTCTGATTTTCAATTTATACAAAATGGCGAATTCAAAAGCCGAATTCTCATAATCTATGAACCATAATTTTTTTTTAATCCGGAACATATCCACTAATTAATGCTGTAGTTGAATATTTTGAACAATGAATTCCAACCTTTCGTGATACGAATATAATTTAATTGCTTATTTTGTCAACAGCCTCGCTGACGGAGTGGTTCAGTTTGCCATACTCTAATAATGAAGCTAGCAGATAACAAGTTCAGAAGTGAGTTCCTGATTTATTCAACATCAACTAGTGTCAGGTATTACAGCTTAGTAAAATTCAGTTAATTATCAATGACGAGCGTGTTGAGGCTCCTGACGCCCACTCAGTGCTTTTATGATTTTGATTAAAATTCGGATAGATACATATGATATCTAGCATGTTATACGAGCTCCAGAATCTATTTATAGAAATACCAACATCACTGATAATGAGCCAGACATGATTCTCATTAAAATTCCCCAACGCCAAACTCATATTCGTATATATTCAATATATATATATATATATATATATATATATATATATATATATATATATATATATATATATATATATATATATATATACCAAGAATTCTAATAATGCAATCATATTCCTAATACACCTTTGACGATAACCCACATGCGCAACAAGTATTATAATTATTCGATAGATAAGAATGTTTACAGAACGTAGCTTATTGTTTGTGAAAAAACAAAGAGGTAATAGTTCCAATCCTACACAATCATATCATTCAACAATTACCATAGGTTTAAAGAACAATAAAACATAATCGATTTATCTGAGAGCCTGGGAACAAGGTTGTTATTTCAAATTGCCAATAATATCTTGGCTAGATAAAGAGGTTGGTATATGAGCGTCGTTTTTCTGCTTTCAAATCAAAAAGTCTCTCAAAACAATAACAATATCACCCTGATTGTCAACAACATGTTGCCAACTACAATACTCAAAAGTTGAGGTGGATATTCGAGAGAAAGCTGACCATCTAGAAAGTATCCTGAAAAAACAAAGCTCAATTGTAGTTATTTAGTATATATTTTTAATTCTTGAACTAGAAAATTATAACAAAATATTCATCTTATTTACTTATACAACGTCCATTTAACTGTAAACCCTTGACTAAACGTCGAGGTGAGTTAGTCCAGGACTGTAAAACTGACTGAATTAAATCATCTTTATTTCGTGTCGCAGCTCGTTCAACTTTCAATCTTTATTAGTTCACATATGTTGTCAATGGGACTAAGATCTGGTGAAGCTGCTGGCCATGAAATGGTAGTCACTTGGTGTTCTTGCATCCAAGCTTGAGCATAGGCCGAAGTATGGCATCTTGCATAATCCTGCTGAAAATGCCACCCCTCTGGATATGAAGCATGCGCCGTTTCCAGGAGAAAATCGTCAAGAATGCCACAATAGTTTTCACTATTAATGGTACCATCAACTACACAGAGAGGCTTAGCACCACGCTGAGATATTGCACCTCAAACCGTTATTTTGGTGGGAAATTTGGAAATTTAACAGTAACAGGTTGTTTTGATAGGATTTTTGAGTGATTCTAGATGGACTATGCTTTTGACCTTGGAGTCAAAAATTGTTGCCATCCTCAGGTGTTTTTTTTGGAACAATGTCGTCATAGGAATTCTTTCTCTCAAAAATTATTTTTTGATTCTTCAAAACTCTTAGGTTCTTGAGTTTGGGCGGTTCAACTCTCTATTTAACATCACCTTTTGACGGTAAGTTCAATATTACATTATTTCGTGAATAATGAACCCATTTTGAAAATTTTAACTGGGTAGTGCACAGAACATAAATAACTGACAAACTAACCAACGCCCGATATCTCTTCCCGATTCAAAAAATGTTGTCACCTTCATGGGGGTGAATTTTTCGGAACAAACTCACGATGGAAATTCGTACCCCTCAAAACAGAAGTTGACCAGTTTTTTTTAATCTCCGAAAATTCTTCGTTTCTGAGTTCTGTGGGTGGGGTCAAATTTCCGTTGGGACAACCTGTATTTCTAATAATTAAGAACAATGAGTGATTTATTACAGAAGCGAATTTATAAGACGGATGTAGGCAGCATTTTCCATTCGATAGTTTATATTGACGTACAAAATTTTATTTTTAAACTTATGAAAACTAATATAGCACAACTGACGTAGTTAGGATTTCCTTCATCCTCAGATTCCTCACAGATTGGAGCATCTGTAATTTTGCGTAAAAGATGATCCTGTTTTTCAGATACGTCAATTCTATCATAATTCCTTCACTCAGGGTGAAATTCGATAACACAATATCAAACTAAAAATTTATTACCTGCGGATTTGTTGATTATAACAATATATCATGGGAAAAGATCGATGTGTCTATTACTTCTTTCTGCAGCTATAGGTCCAAAATGATGAAGCACGAACTAACCTAGAAATCGTAACGAAATAACTTTCAATAAGTTTAATATTAGAGAATGTAGGAGGTCAATGGTTAAATCTTCTAGCTTTACCGCAAATCAATTTAACGCATTAAGTAGAATATACATGATACTAGAAAAAAAGACTACTCAAAATGTAGTCCCAAAATTAGATATGTAAGATGTTCGAGCTTTTCGGATAATATAAAATAAATAGAGGTTTATACTTGATAGAAGGTATATAAAATTATTCAAATATTTTAATATTAGCTTTCTCAATATTTAATTTCAAAAAATTATATTTAATAATTATAACTTCAGGAATTAAATTAAATTAATGTCATATAAGTACCACTTATATCAAACGACATATAGCATAAACATTCATTATAAAACATCCAAATGATATAACAAAATCCAATAAATAAAAATTGTTAACCAAAATCCTATAAATTAAATATTTTGAGTAGACAAAATTTTATTTCTGCTATCAATCTTATGAAAACTGATATCTTTCAAAAATGTTTAACATAATCTTAAGAATTTCATCATAAAACTATCTTACTTAGAATATTCAATATTATTGGATATCTTACAGAGTTACTTTTTATAAAATCTCAAGATATGTAAAAACAATACTAAAAAACAAGTTTTAAAAGAGACTAGAAGGCTTATATTAAAATATTAAATAATTTTCGGATAATATTGAAAAATAAAGGATCTTTCAATGGGAACGTCCCATTTTTGAATTGACATTACTCACGCATGGCAGCCATTGTTTATTTGTGACATTGACAGTTGTATTTGTCAATGTCTACCATTTAATCATGGAAAGGTACACACTCCAACAACGTTTACAAAGAATCCAAATTTATTATGAAAAATCGCGATCTGTTACTCTAACTTAACGCGCTTTAACTCCAATTTTTGGGCGTTATAATCGTCCGGATAAAAGAACAGTTGAACGTTTTGTGAATAAGTTGAAAACAAATTTTACACTTCATGATGTTAAAGTGCCAGTAAGACAAAGAAATGCAAGAAGTGAAGAGAATAATGCTGCTGTACGAGAAAGTGTTCGTGAAGACCAAAATTGATCGATTTCTCGACGTTCAGAAGAACTAGGCTTCTCCCAGACGTCTTTGTGGCGAATTTTACGAAAATACCTTGATTTACAAAATTGTTTTAACTCATGAACTCAAACCAACAGATCATTCAAAGTGTCGTGTATTCAGTAATTGGTGCTTAAAAAAATCGGAAATGACGAACCAATAAATTATCCGCCTCGTTCCTGTGATTTAACTCCATTGGACTTCTTTCTTTGGGGTTACAATAAGTCATTGATTTACAGCAATCATCCAGCAAATTTAGACTATTTACAAATCAATATTGAACGAGTAATTGCTAATATACGACCTGATATGTGTGAGAGTCATGGAAAATTGGGTTCAACGACTTCATTTCTTCCAGCGTTTCCGTTGTGGACATTTAAATGATGTTTTGTTTCATAACTAAGGGTATCCATTTTAATTTATAATGAAATGAAAATTTCAATAATTTTCAGATAAATATTGTGTGTTATTTACAAAACAAAATGAGGCGCTGTTAATGAAATTCTCGAATGACTGAAGTGTTGCCAGACTCGAAATACCAACTACTTCAAAATGCAAACTCTAGATGGCCCAACCTTTGTAAGTATTCTGTCGATTGTGAACAACCATAAAATACGTATAATAGCTGATAAGAATTTCGTCATTTCTGTATTCTTTTTCGGGTTTCCACACAAATGGATAAATTTACGTATACATGTTGTATACAGTGTCGTAAAAAGAAAAAGAAATGTTTTTACAGACAAGTATTGATTTCATATTAATCTAATAAATATTTTATGATATATACGTGAGAGTTTGTAAGAACTGTCATATTAATTTTTTATTCTGAACTAGAACCTTCACCAAGTAGATTCAAAATTCATAATTTAGAAAATTATTCACCAAATATGACTCAAAAATTCATGGTTCCTACAATCATGAAGAAAATTTCGATAATTTGAAATTGATTTTCAGTTTTCCATAATATTTCAGGTGGTATTTGATGTTAGGAAAGTTCATAATGATAACGATAATCTCTAAAATGCCATCGTAAGATATCAAAATCGATACCAGGCAAAAATGATCAACACAAATCATTCAAATATTTTAATATTTGCAGATATATTCTGTTAGCCTTCTGCATATTTAATTTCAAGAAATTATATTTAATATTATAACTTCAGGAATTGAATCAATGGCATATAAGTACTACTTATATCAAACGACATATAAAATAAACATTCATTATAAGACATCCAAATGATATAACAAAATCCAATAAATATAAATTGTTAACAAAAATCCTATTAATTAAATATTTCAAGTAGACAAAATTTTGTTTCTGCTTATCCCCCTTGTGAAAACAGATATCTTTCAAAAATGTTTAACATCATCTTAAGAATTTCATCATAAAACTATCTTACTTAGAATATTCAATATTATTGGATATCTAACTAAGTTACTTTGTATAAAATCTCAAGATATGTAAAAACCGTACTGAAAAACAAGTTTTAAGAGAGGCTTTGCTTCGTCAGTACTCAATCATATTCATATTCAATAAAATATAACATCAATCAACAAAAAATATTGTCTCAACTTTTAACAATTCAGAAAGCATCTTGGTAAATGAATACTGAAAATTCAAATGGAGTGTAATGTTAACTCTAAATAACTAGTTCTGTGATTGAAAGGCAATTTAACGGCCTCTGTTATAGCACAAGGACCAACATGTTTTTTAGTAATGTTTTTACATATCTTGAGATTCTCTAAAAAATAACTCAGTTAGATATTCAATAATATTGAATAATTTAAGTAAGATAGTTTTATGATGAAATTCTTAAGATTATGTTAAACATTTTTGAAAGATATCTGTTTTCATAAGAGGGAGAAGCAGAAACAAAATTTTGTCTACTCAAAATATTTAATTCATAGGATTTTTGTTAACAATTTATATTTATTGGATTTTGTTATATCATTTGGATGTCTTGTAATGAATGTTTATTTTATATGTCGTTTGATATAAGTAGTACTTATACGACATTAATTTAATTCCTGAAGTTATAATATTAACTTTAATTTTTTGAAATTAAATAACAGAATATATCTGTAAATATTAAAATAATTAAATAATTGTATATACCTTCTATCAATTATAAACCTCCATTTATTTTATTTTATTGATAAAAACAAATTATACAAAATTCTCTTTTCTAAACTACTGAAAAAGGTGGACATTTTCAGCCACCCTGTATAAACATAATTTATTCTATTGATTGAAACCAAATCCAATCATTATGCTTGGATATAATTCAATTTTTTTACATGCACTATTGTATGCTGGGGTAAGGTCGATGAACTCGAAAGAATTAAACTGAAGAAGTTTAATAAGCTACAACATTTAAGACGACTTAATAGAGTTGTGTTATCGAATCGGAAATTGGATCCAATTGACTGAATCTGCCTTCTGAAACTCAGTTCAGATCAAAAGAAGTAATGAACTTCATGTAAACGTATCAACTCAGGTATAAAAAAATGGTTTTGCGCGCTTGTTCACGTCACCCCAAATCCCACGAAATTTCACATTAGTAATCTTGTCGGTATTTCTCATCACTCTTTTCAATTTGAACTCGATTGTAGGACTGTTGTTATGGTTCCGGTAGCGCACAACATTTCTCTAATAACAATTTTTTTGTTTAATCTTCTGATTATAAGATTCTCGCAACATTTTACGAGAACATAAGCGTTATTTTCCTATTTCTGAACAATAAACTTTAGATCAATGCGATCTCGATTATATTAGGAAAAAAAGGAAATAATTTCAAATGTGAATGAATACGAAACTATCGGAGCGATTTTGCCCACTAACAAACTCTGTAGAACAAACTTAGGCCCCAAATCTACCCTGAGATATATCTAATCACTATCTCTTTCCGTTAGAGAGTTAGAGTGTTTACGGTCGGACAGAATTTCTTTATCGACCTTGGATTCTTCATCAGCGAGTCCAACCTAGTCGCTTGAGACCATTTTCGGCTCAAAATTAGATCTTCTTCAGAACAAGCATGCAAAAACTTTACAACGATTCCATAATTCATATACAGTGTCAGCATTAAATAATTACCGAATAAGTGCGAAATATAATTTTGAATGATTCTCACCACCATAGAGATATTAGAATATAATATTCATGCTAACCACAGAATACTATGATTCTTACGTTACTTTTACATCGATAACAATGGAAATATCACAGAGAGTTGTTGCTTCTGTATTATTTCTCCATTCTGCGACTATGCTTCGATTGATAAAAATAAAGCAAACAGAATTAAAAGCCTCATTTATCTGGATTTTTTAAAGATCAATTATTTTGCGAAAAAATTAAAATAATTATTATTATTCAGCTCCTGGATTCGAATCCACATCATGGAGATGCACCGCATCGGCAAAAACCACACTCCTACGCCTTTACTTGCGCGGTCACGGATGCATGTATTATTTGAAGAATACAAACATTTTCTTTCAAAGATTTAAAAGTAAAAAACTTTGTATCTTAACATAAATAGAGGTTGATACTTGATAGAAGGGGTATAAAATTATTTAAATAATTTAATATTAGCCTTCTACATATTTAATTTCAAAAAATTATATTCAATAACTTCAGGAATTAAATTGAAATAATTTCATATAAGTACCACTTATATCAAACGACATATAAAATAAACATTCATTATAAGACATCCAAATGATATAACAAAGTCCAATAAATAAAAATTATTAACCAAAAGTCTATAAATTAAATATTTTGAATACACACAATTTTGTTTCTGCTGATCAATCTTATGAAAACAAAAATCTTTCAAAAATGTTAAACATGATCTTAAGAATTTCATCATAAAACTATCTTACATAGAATATTCAATACTATTGGATATCTAACTAAGTTCTTTGTATAAAATCTCAAGATATGTAAAAACATTACTGAAAAACAAGTTTTAAGAGAGACTTTGCTTCGTCAGTATTCAAATAATTCATATTCAATAAAATATAACATCAATCAACAACAAATATTTACTCACCCTTCAATAATTTAGAAACTTCTGGCAAATGAGCTGCTGAGAAATTTAAATGTAATATAAGGTTATCTTACAAGTAAATAAATAGCTCTGTGGTTTACCCTTGATCTAAAAAAATTATTTAATTTAATTTATAGAATTTTAGTTAACAATTTTTATTTATTGGATTTTGTTATATCATTTGGATATAATGAATTTTTGAAATTATAATGAATGTTTATTTTATGTCGTTTGATATAAGTGTAAGTACTTCAATTACATTATTTCAATTTAATTCCTGAAGTTATTAAATTTAATTTTTTTAAATTAAATATGTAGAAGGCTAATAATAAAATATTTAAATAACTTTATATGTTGTCCTCACACAATATTGCATGATTCTTCGTGTCGTTATTTTACAACCATTTACGAAAATTTGAACTAAATTGGATTTGTAGTATTCACGAGGCCATAAGGCAAATGATGTTCACATATATTTGAAGTTTTGAAAATTAATTACTCGCGATCCTCACGAAATTTTGCATTGCCTTCTTGTCTTTATTTCACATCTGAATGATTAATTTGAATTCAATCTTAGGATAGTTGTTGTGGTTTCGATAACGCCCAAATATGCTCTGCCCACGAAATATGTTTTTTCTCTCACTTTCTCATGAAATTTTGTTAGAACATGGAAGTTTAAACTCTCTAGCTCCTTCCGTTTTCTGGAACAAGCGCGCAAAAATGGAGGTACTGGGATTGTATTGTCTTTCAGAAACGCTCCCGGATTATTGAATTTAGAAAAGACAATAGGACTCTTCAACGCCTGGCACAAATTATTTTTTCAGGGCGATTAGAAATGTCCTTCGTTTACCACCAAAGTTGATTCTCTCCTCTCAGAAATTCCATTTCGTCATAACAAAACGATATGGCACGTTCATGGAAAAGCACCCCTGTCCATGTCGTGACACTCCACCCCACTCTCTGACAGCCGTTGAGCCCTAAAAAAATTGGCGTGACAAACTATCTACAATCTGAAGGCAATTATTCGAATGAATTGGAAACCGATAAATAATAGGCAGAAATTCGAATCTGACTAAATAAAATTTATTCTTTGGGGACTATATCACAATAAACCCATCTTCAGACGACTTCAGCTGCCTGAAGATTAATAAATTCCCGAAACTCGTGTCACAATTAAAATGTATAAAATATCAATTAATTGGTGGTAAAACATAGAAATTTCTACAACTTGATTGAATAATGAAAATATGGAATAAATGGAGGTTTATACTTGATAGAAGGTATATAAAATTATTTGAATATTTTAATATTTACAGATATATTCTGTTAGCCTTCTACATATTTAATTTAAATTATAACTTTAGGAATTAAATTAAAGTCATATGAGTACTACTTATATCAAACGACATATAAAATAAACATTCATTATAAGACATCCAAATGATATAACAAAATCCAATAAATAAAAATTGTTAACAAAAATTCTATAAATTAAAAATTTTGAGTAGACAAAATTTTGTTTCTGCTTATCCCTCTTATGAAACAGATAAACATTTTTGAAAGATATCTCTTTTCACACATAATTTAAAAATTAAATTGAATGTGAGTCGATACTTTATAGAAGTAAAATTTAAATACCTTTAAATTAAGAATTATATATTCTAACTTCTACAATATTATATTGAAACTATATGCAAAAACTATCAAGTTATATATTCATTTCGTGTCGGGATGTAAAAAGTTTTTTTCCGAGACATTGAAGAATATTTTATATTGATTATATATAAGGATATGATTTCGATAGTTTTTGTATAACGTTTCAATATATATTGTAGAATACTGAATTGTTTCAGCCGTTACTATTTGGTTGTTGATCATAATTAAAACAAATTGTAAAAATTACTATGTTTTACTACGAATGAAAATATATATCACACATTTTCTTGTGACTCGAGTTTCGGGAAATGAACTATCCCATCATCAGACAACTGAAGACCTAACAGTGGTACAGAGGTATTTAAACAAAAGTGATACATATTTTGAATATTTCAATAGATTCTAGGTAACACCTCATAGGGGTACAGAGGTTTACAAGCGGAACGTGATAAAAAACCGGGTTAAAAAAGAGGGGCCTTCTAACAGATATCGGAATGTCGGCAATCGACAAACAAGGTTGTTAAACAGTTGGTACCCATTTAAATATCTCAAATAATTTTTGGGGTTACATAGCTCCGTACAGTCATTCATTATTTTTACATTATTTCGTTGTATATCTCGAATATTTGGATTTACATAGCTCCGTACATTCATTCATTATTTTTACATTATTTTTATTGTGAACTAATTTGAAAATGTCAATAATCAAATTTCAATTCTTTTGAATCTACATGTAATATTTTCTTAAGATTTTTTTTTGTCGAAAGGAATTACTGTTTTCTGAAGAAAGAGTGGCAAAAGTTGAATTTTTGTTTACTTTTCATTAAATTCATTTTATGTACGTTGAAAAAGGTTTTAAACAGATGCTACTTTTTAAATACTTCAAATATTTTCGATTTACATAGCTCCGTACAGTCATTCATTATTTTTACATTTTTGTTATTGTGAACTAATTTGAAAATTTCAACAGATTCTAGATAATCGAGTTTCTTCCCTTTTGATTCTACATGTAAAATCTTAAGATTATTTATAGGGGGAAAGGAATGACCGTTTTCTAGACAATGAGTGGCAAAAGTAGAATTTTGTTTATTTTTTATGAAACTCATTTTATGTTCGTTGAACCTCATCTTGAAAGAACGTCCTGTTTGTTCTATATTTATTACTGCACGTAGAACAAGATAACTCATAAACTCCTGATTTGTGTATATTCATCAACTAACATAAAATGAGTTTCATAAAAAATAAACAAAATTCTACTTTTGCCACTCATTGTCTAGAAAACGGTCATTCTTTTCCCACAATAGATAATCTTAAAATTTTACATGTAGAATCAAAAGGAAAGAAACTCGATTATCTAGAATCTGTTGAAATTTTCAAATTAGTTCACAATAACAATAATGTAAAAATAATGAATGACTGTACGGAGCTATGTAAATCGAAAATATTTGAGATATTTAAAAAGTAGCATCTATTTAAAACCTTTTTCAACGAACATAAAATGAATTTAATGAAAAGTAAACAAAAATTCAACTTTTGCCACTCATTCTTTAGAAAACAGTAATTCCTTTCGACAAAAGAAAATATTAAGAAAATTTAACATGTAGATTCAAAAGAAAAGAAACTTGATTATTGAAATTTTCAAATTAGTTCACAATAAAAATAATGTAAAAAATAATGAATGAATGTACGGAGCTATGTAAATCCAAATATTTGAGATATACAACAAAATAATGTAAAAATAATGAATGACTGTACGGAGCTATGTAACCCCAAAAATTATTCGAGATATTTGAATGGGTACCATTTGTTCAACAATCTTTTTTGTCGATTGCCGACATTCCGATATCTGTTAGAAGGCCCCTCTTTTTTAACCCGGTTTTTTATCACGTTCCGCTTGTAAACCTCTGTACCACTATTAGGTGTTACCTAGAATCTATTGAAATATTCAAAATATGTATCACTTGTGTTTAAATACCTCTGTACCACTGTTAGGTCTTCAGTTGTCTGATGATGGGATAGTTCATTTCCCGAAACTCGAGTCACAAGAAAATGTGTGATATATATTTTTATTCGTAGTAAAACATAGTAATTTTTACAATTTGTTTTAATTATATTGTAGAAGTTAGAATATTGAATTCTGAATTTAAAGAAACAATTCTGAGCAGACTTCGAAATTTCTCACGGGAAATGTTCAAAAATTATATTTGCAATTTCAATTCTGATAAAATAGACTGTTTATCGATCGAGTTTATTGTCAATTTTTCCATTTTTACGCTGAATATCGAAATAATACATTAAAGATACATCCCAACCTGACTAATTTGACCCTGAACTACATCGCTTCAGTCGATAAAATGCGGTTTAGTGGTTTATAGATTTATTGGTCAACCATCTGCACTTATGCATCTCTTATCTAAACAAACTGACAGAATAAAAATAGAAAAATATCCATAAGTTTGTGTCCGCTGGATGTACACAGTGGTATCGAAAATCAACAGATGACACCTACATGTTCGGTGTTTTGATAAGCAACTATTTACAAAAACAGAACCAACCTTCAACTATAGTTCCTAAAGTATGTGAGGGTAGCAACTTTTCTCTGGCAGCATCGTCTTCTAACAAAACGCCAGAATCGCTGTAATTACCGTAAATGTTATTCTTATCCTGCGATTTCGTTATTTTAAATCGCTCCGGCATCGTGTATCGACTTAATCAGAACCGTTCGAAATTTTTCTTTATCTTCTTATGACCGGCATCGGATTTTGACGTTGAATTTTGAATCGAAAATTTTAATAACGAATACCAACTTAACAAACGGCCAAACTGTAAAAATGTCAACAGTTTGCAATACTGTCGCGCACACTTCTAAGCTACGAGATGTCGTTCTATCGTTGTGTTTCTCTGGTGTGTAGAAAGGTGGCGATATTGACGAAACAATATCTAATCGATACATATCCTGCCCTCTATGTGTAAGTAGGCTCGGTCTTCTGCTATAAGAAAGGGATACGTTGAAACTACGTACTTGCGTTTGTCGATAAAAAGACAAGAGAAGGGGTACATTATCATATTACATGCTCCCCTACGTAATCCCAAGTGCAAACAATGGAGTTCCTTGAAAATGACAGTAGAGTGAAACATAAATCAGATTAACCTGGGCGGTACTCGGCAGAAGAAGACACTAACGATCAAATAATTTTTTTTGTGTCGGAAATCTTTGTGTTGATTGCGAAAATTCAGTCAGCGTTTTGTTTATTAGCTCCAGTTTTTAGATTTAATTTGGTTGTGATAAATGACATAAGTAAAGACATTAATACATCTAATACAATTATTTATATTAAAAGAAAGAAACTGTGATTTTCGCGCATTTAAATCTTGCGTAAATTCAATAATTTGGCTAAAAAGAAAAACCATTAGAAATCAGGAGAGAAGAACATCATATTGATAACAAGGAGAACTTCGCTTATGCCAACCATCCAACAAACAAGACACGATTTTCAAAACAATTTCAAAGTTCTTCTTAGAGAGAATTAAAAGCATAAACTGAGTTTCTTAGGAGAACGGGTATAAATAGGTTTCATCTTGCAACACCTTCATTTTGAAGTGTCACCATTAGGCTTTCCTTTCACTATCCGTCATTTCGCTGAAGTGTAAACAATCCAGTGCACATAGTTTCTGCGTGTTCTAAAAATGTCAACTTTTGTACGGAATAATGTATTTTTGCGTGTAGTTTTACTTCAATGTGAGGAAAAAGGCTGCCCAAAGTCATCATATTTTAGTAAATTTTTATGGTGACCATGCTCAATTTCGATTTGGAAGACGAAGAACGACGCGGAGCGCCACCAAAATTTATTGATCAAAAATTAGAGGCAAGGCTCGATGAGCATCCATCACAAACGCAAGAGGAACTCGCAAAAACACTTGGAGTCACTCAACCAACCAATTATCATCGTTTAAAAGCCAAGAGACGTCGAACACCGTTTTTTCACGTGTGAGCAACTGCTCCAACAAGGATTTTTGCATCGAATTGTGACTGGCGATGAAAAGTGGGTCAATTACGATAATCCAAAACGTCCGCCAACGTATGGATGCCTCATCATCAACTGTCAAACCGAATATTCATAGCGAGAAGATCGTAAATTTTACCGGGTTAAGTAACTGGCATATGAGCGTAGCTCTTTCACCAGGTAAAGAGGAAGTTGTGTGATAAGGATACGCCCTATCATCGTGCGAAGAGTTGAACTCACCCCACTTCCAGTTTCGGTTTCATTTGGAAAACCTACACCGCGACTGGTAGCAGCGAAACACTATCCAACCGCTACTGGCTCTGCAGAGTCAGTACCCGAGTTGTTTGGGACGCAATTCATACGCCGAAGGGGCTTCTCACTTGCATCCACCCGAACGCAGACTCAAGAAACAAGAAAATCCCAAGAATCGATGCTTCAATTGAAATTGGTACGAGCACCGTCAGTCCGGCCTGTACTTCAAGACCCACGAAGCCTTGTGAATTGATCCTGGCTTCAAGCACCAACGGTCTAAGCCGTATCGTCGAGATTCACAGATCCTGGAAACAATGTTAATAACTCTTCTTGTCAAGTACATTTCACACCAACAGCACCACAATGGAAGAAGTCCACTGTAAATAAGTCCTTTCAATCTCTCTTATACATTTGTTTATTTGTGACACATGTTTGTACCTATATTATATTTCAATATATTTTCCAGGGTGATATTCTTTTAATCCCTGACATCAGGTATACTCCACATTCAGTCCACTCTATTTAGATATTGGTTATATCTTAGGGAATGCAATGCAACGTTAATTCCGAAATACACAGTGTATTTTGAAATATTAGCAATAAATATAGTCGTCTCTTTACTGCCTTGACAATTTCGATCTCATTGAAATTCTATTTCTAATAAAATAATTGTATATTTACATACGAGGAGTGTTCAATGTATTCGCGGTATAGGCATAAAAGAAAACTCAGAAACTTTTGGAGAAATTCTATTTTTCAGTGTAGTCTCCTGGAACTTCAATACGTTTGATCAAGAAATGAGCTTATCTTAACCTTGTAATTAATATTCTTTCAGCTTCTCCTCAAAATAGGTATTAATTGCTACCTTCAGTTCTTCATCGTCGGAAAATTGCTTTTCATGAAGATATTTCTTCACATTTGGGAATAGGTAGTAGTCACTGAGGGCCAAATCTGGAGTGTGTGGAGAGTGAGTAATTTCTTCGCACAGCAGTCTTCGCCACGCGGGCCTTGTGAACTGGCGCGTTATCGTTAAGCAGCAACACCCCTGCTGTGAGTTTTCCTCGCCTTTTTGCTTTAATTGCTTCTCTTAAATTACGCAAAGTAATTGCGTATGATGCTGCTGTCATGCTTTCATCCTTTTAAGTTTATTCCATCAATCAACCTTTAGAATCTCAAAACACGTAGTCATTATTTTTCCAGCGGATTGGGTGACATTAAACTGATTGAACTGAACCAACAGTATTTCTTGCGTAGATGTATGATAATAGATAAAACATGGATCCATTGAATGCCGACAGCTCAGTGGTAAAGCATAGGGCTCGTAACCGGAAGGTCGCGGGTTCGAATCCTGTTCAGGTGGGAAAGAAATTTTCTAGTTGGACGGGTGTCTGCCCTCATTTCACTGTTGGGTCGAAAATTAACAGTGCTGTGACCTAAAGTGGCACAAGATCGCAGTAACAAAGCTTACCCAGAACACAAATGAACTCCTAACTCGCACAAGATGAGAAAGCTTCTGAGGGATCTTCACATAAGATCTAAGAGTGTCAGGATAATAATAAGTATAGATATTGAGAAAAATTCTGAGTCTCAACTAAACTTAGAAACTACCTTCACATTGTAAAACATTCGAATTCATAATTATCGACTTATTCTATTGACTTGTATTTAAGGAAACCGATTTTGTGAAAGTAGTTAGTTACCATACTCACCTGATGAGGTCAAAATGTAATTGACGAAACAATTAGTGTGTAGACAATAAATATTAGCGGAAATGAAGTGTTTTACTCTAAATCATATACGATGAATTTCCGTCAAGCAGAGACCGCAACAATCAAGAAAATCGTTTAAAATTAAAAATGAATATCAAAAATCTGAAAAAAATATCAATATATAAATTGAAGAATATATTTTAAATATCATACAGATTCATTCTGTCAACCTCCTACAAATTTTAATTTCAAAAAATATTAATTCAAAAACTTTTAGAATTAAATAAAATAAATGTCCGAAAACACACTGTGTCAATTAAGAAGAAATATAGAATTAAACACTTATCACACATTACCAAAGGAAATCAAAGAATTCAAATGAATATAAATTATCATTTGAATCTACTGCATGAATACTTGAAGTTGACAAAATTTTGTTTCGTGAAACCAAATCTCTTTCCAAAAATGCAAAACCTAACCTCAAGAACTTCTTCAAAAAAAACTTGTTCAAAATGAGTTCCTTCAAAAAAAATTCCTAAAACATGCAGAACATTTTCAAAAAGCGTTTTAGAATCAGCCCCAGTTCACATTTAAAAGATAAAAATATGTAACAAAATATGTCTTACCATACCAACTGAATGCAGATATCTGAACAAACACTAGAATGAAGTGAACTTTTAAAAATCCTACGTATTCTATGTTCACCCCAGAAACTACACAAAGTTTGCAAGGTATTTCATGGACAATAAGTGTAAACCAAAATATATAATTATTATACATACAATAAAATTCATACTTGGTAGAAGGATTATTAAAAAAAATTTAAATATCATACAGATTTATTATGTTAATCTACAAATTTTAATTTCAGAAAATTTTTATTCAAAAATTCTACAAGTTTTTGAATAAAAATTTTTTGAAATTTAAATTTGTAGGAGGTTAACACAATAAATCTGTATGATATTTAAAAATTTTTTAAATAATCCTTCTATCAAGTAAAACACCTCATTTTATTATTTTAAATAATCTATAAAATAAATGGAGGTTTATACTTGATAGAAGGTATATAAAATTATTTCAATATTTTAATATTTACAGATATATTCTGTTAGCCTTCTACATATTTAATTTCAAAAAATTATATTTAATATTATAACTTCAGGAATTAAATTAATGTCATATAAGTACCACTCATATCAAACGACATATAAAATGAATATTCATTATAAGACATCCAAATGATATAACAAAATACAATAAATATAAATTATTAACAAAGGTTATTTTATATGTCGTTTGATATAAATGGTACTTATATGACATTAATTTAATTCCTGAAGTTAATATATAATATTAAATATAATTTTTTGAAATTAAATATGTAGAAGGCTAACAGAATATATCTGTAAATATTATATTAAAATATTTAAATCATTTTATATATCTTCTATGGAGTATAAACCTCCATTTATTTTATTTTATTTATAATATATAATTATTTGGTTTCCTTGACATTCTTTATACAGATGGTTCTTGTGCTATAACAGAGGCCGTTAAATTGCCTTTCAATCTTTTAGATCAATGATAAACCACAGAATTATTTATTTGAGTTAACATTACACTCCATTTAAATTTTCATTATTCATTTAACAGAAGCTTTCTGAATTGTTAAAAGGTGAGAAAATATTTTTTGTCGATTGATGTTATATTTTATTGAATATGAGTATGATTGAGTACTGGTGAAGCAAAGTCTCTTTAAAACTTTTTTTGTAATGTTTTTACACATCTTCAGATTTTCTAACAAGTAATAATATTGCAATAAGCAATAATATTGAATATTCTAGGCAAGATAGTTTTATGATGAAATTCTTAAAATTATGTTAAACATTTTTGAAAGATATCTGTTTTCATAAGTGGGATGAGCAGAAACAAAATTTTGTCTACTCAAAAAATTTAATTTATAGGATTTTTGTAAACAATTTATATTTATTGGATTTTGTTATATCATTTGAATGTCTTATAATGAATGTTTATTTTATATGTCGTCTGATATAAGTGGTTCTTATATGACATTAATTCAATTCCTAGTTATAATATTAAATATAATTTTTTGAAATTAAATATATGAAAGGCTAACAGAATATGACTGTAAATATTAAAATAATTAAATAATATATGTTCAATTGAATCAGTCTTCACTGGATGAAAATCCATATTTAATAATATTAAATAAGGTTATTCTGATTTTCAGAAATTTTTATTGTTATTATAGTACACCAATTGTTTCGCTATCGCAGTAGCATCTTCAGGTAGGTGGTATCTTACATTTTGAATAAAGTTATTGTTGTGTAAACAATAAATATAAAAATAAAGTGTTTTAATTCTAAATGATTTTGGCCTGTATTCACCTGATGATTTTAACTTTCGAATAACGAGAACAACTAGGATTACGTGCTATTTCCTGAAAATCAATAAAACCCACTAAAAATAAAATTTTATACGAATAATCGAACGAGTCCCAAATTGATTCAACTCCAATTAAGGCCTTAAATTGAAATTACAGAGCACCAAAAGATAATCTGCAAATTTCATGTAATTGTGACGTGACAACTCCGGTTTTTCCAGTTAGGTACTGGATGAATGATGATTGGTTTTTGTTCGTGCACCATTCAGTTGTGGATCCGGCAGCTATTCACAGCACCGCAATAAATAGAGTTATGGACATCACGAAGGTTATTCCGCAACAATAACATCAAATTCGAAAAATTAGGTGAATAGACACCTACTGTAACTGTTAATGACTTGCGGATAAGGTCACAGATCTCGGTGTTGTAAAAGCAACACAGAACAGAACTAGTTCCCATCTTGTCTGTGCGGTGTTTCCTTAATATATTCCATCATCAAGTGCTACCATAGGAAAATATGTCAAGAATACTATGTAAGTACTTTATTAACATCTGAGATTATAAGAAAAAATTTGAATACTTTCACTGCCTAATGATGTCGAGTTTTAACGACTACAGTCTAATTTACTCTTCAACCTAATAAGTTCTTTTAGCTTTTTCATCACTGACGATAACAAACCACATGAATCAAGTTGAAACAAAAATGATGAATTTTTCTGTATTCTTTGTTGTCACGTGAGACTTCGGAAATCATTAAGAAAAATTCCAAAAACACTCGGGCAAAATCACGGACAAGCTTTTACGGGCTAATTCATTAATTCTAAATTAAATTTCACTAATTAGTCACACTTAATATCATTTGAATATTCAAAAAATCGATATATTCGACAAATTTAAAACCATTTTTTCGGAAATTGGAAAAAAAATTTTCAGTTCTGGTTCAACTAGTTTTTAATCTCTCCTTCATTTTGAGAATCTTTATAATTTTGGAACACTAGATTTTTTTATATGTGTATGTACATATATATATTATATTTAAGTATTTGTATATATACGTTTTATATCATAAGGTGGAAAAGATTTTTTTTATATATAAAAAATATTGAAAATAAAATAAATGGAGGTTCATACTTGATAGAAGGTATATAAAATTATTTAAATAATTTAATATTCTGTTAGCCTTCTACATATTTTATTTCAAAAAATTATATTTAATATTATACCTTCAGGAATTAAATTGATATCATATAAGTACTACTTATATCAAACGACATATCAAATAAACATTCATTATAACACATCCAAATGATATAACAAAATCCAATAAATATAAATTGTTAACAAAAATCATATAAATTAAATATTTTGAGTTGACAAATTTTTTTGTTTCTGCTCATCAATCTTATGAAAACAGATATTATATTCATATTCAATAAAACATAACATCGATCGATAAAAAATATTTTCTCACCTTTCAACAATTCAGAAAGCTTCTGGTAAATGAATACTGAAAATTTAAATGGAGTGTAATGTTAACTCAAATGATTAATTTTGTGGTTTACCATTGAACTAAGAGATTGAAAGACAATGTAACGGCCTATGTTATAGCACAAGAACCATCTGTATAAAGAATGTTAAGGAAACTAAATAATTTTATATTATTTATATAATTATTATATATATATATATAATATATATAATATATATATATATATATATATATAATATATATAATATATATATATATATATATATATATATTTATATATATATATATATATATATTTAATATTTTATATTATTATGAATATATTATGAATAAAATAAAATAAATGGAGGTTCAATAATTATTTATTTGAGTTTACATTACACTCCATTTAAATTTTCAGTATTCATTTACCAGAAGATTTCTGATTTGTTAAAGGTGAGAAAATATTTCTGTTAATTGATGTTATACTTTATTGAGTATAAATGTAACTGAGTACGGACGAAGCAAAGTCTCTCTTAAAACTTGTTTTTTAGTAATGTTTTTACATATCTTGAGATTTTATAAAAAGTAACTTAGTTAGATATCCAATAATATTGAATATTCTAAGTAAGATAGTTTAATGATGAAATTCTTAAGATGATGTTTAACGTTTTCGAAAGATATCTGTTTTCATAAGAGGGATAAGCAGAAAAAACAATTTGTCTACTCTAAATATTTAATTGATAGGATTTTTGTTAACGATTCAAATTTATTGGATTTTGTTATATCATTTGGATGTCTTATAATGAATGTTTATTTGATATGTCGTTTGATATAAGTAGTACTTATATGAAATTAATTTAATTCCTGAAGTTATAATATTAAATATAATTTTTTGAAATTAAATATGTAGAAGGCTAATATTAAAATATTCAAATAATTTTATATACCTTCTATCAAGTATAAACCTCTATTTATTATATTTTACTTTTTCAATAATATATTAAAAAGAGGTTTTTTCTTGGTAGAAAGATTAATACAAAATTTCAAATATCATACAGATTTATTCTGTTAATTTTTTAATTTAAAAAAAATTTTTTTTCGAAAATTTTTAGAATTGAATTAAATAAATGTTTTTAGAACACTGTGTCAATTTAGTAGACATGTAGAATTAATACTTATTACAAATACCAAAGAGAATAAAAGAAATTCAAAGAAATATAAATTGTCAACTAAAAATTATTAAATAAATACTTCAAGATACAAAATTTCGTTTCGTTCCCTGTATTATGAAAACTAAATTCATTTCCAAAAATGCAAAACATAACCTCAAGAATTTATCCAAACACAACTTGCTCAAAATAAGTTCCTTTTTTTAAAAGGAACTTATTTTGTATTTTAGTATTGGCGTAGTTTTTAATTGTCAAATGTCAAAAGATGACAGCTTCAAAAGTGGCAGCTGCCCAAATAGCGGGCTATTCAAACTGAAACCTCTTATTGGAAAATACCTAATATCAGAGGAGGTGGTTTTCTGAACATGTTGAATTCAATTCTTTTGTTTAAATATGATACTGGAAGGTCTAAAAATAATTATGTTTTTCCTCAATTCACCAAACACTTCTCATTTTTCAATGAAAAATATTTGATTACGATATAATATGTTTTTCCACGAAAAAGAAAATTCATCCATACTCCATACGAAATATTTGCAATAACACAACTCTTTTAATTGCAATTATTCGACACGTTCACTGAACAAGCTGACTGTAATCAAAATTCGAATGAAATTTTTTCATCCGAATTCTCTGTTTCGCATGTTATCATCCATATCATTGGTATGTATTACAATTTAAATTCAAACACAGATCAGTTGCTCTCTATTGCAATTCTGCGAAATTCTCATCACAAATTCAATAATATCCCATGAGAATTAGGCTGATATTATAACGGACAACGGATTCGCAGAAAACAAAATTGAACATTTTCAGTAGTAATATTACGTGTTAATGAGGTAAATAAATCACTTGGTTTGAGTTTCACAAAAGTTCAATTTTTGTTGTTGACATATATGTTTCGGTTTTGCACCCATTTTCAAAACTAAGGGGAATTTGTTCAACATTATAATTTATATATTTTTCGTACAATAGATGGAAGTGACCGATTTTTTTTTATTTGAGGTTGTTAACACTAAGATATACCTGTTGACTGTATTTGCTTATTTTCAAAGGAACTTGTTATTAGCGGATGTCAGCAATGGGTATAAATGAAATTCCATCATTTGTTATCGACAAATGTTTTTTATGGGTCGAAGAGATCTGCAGATATTCGACTAGGTCTAACTTTTTGCTTTTGTTACCTGAGTGTAGAATTTCGGTTTTACCGAAGACTATGAAGTCGTTTCCTTTTATACAATGAGCAGAAAAACCAGTAGTTGTTTTATTTTGCAGTATAGATTTTTTTATGTCTACTCTAATGTTCATTGAACGATCAGTTTGACTTATGTAAAAAGAAGACCACTCACTACAATGCAATTTGTATAATATTAAATAAGACTCATTCAATTAAACTTTAAATAAATTAAATGAAAAATAATTAAATTAAATTGAATATATAATTTGTATATGCCACTTTTTTCTCCAAATTTCAGACAATCTTTGTTTTTAACCAAAATTGAGACTAGATTTTTCTCATTTGTACATATGGTGTTGATGTCGTTTTTTCTATTGCAAATTTGTCTAGTAATTTTTGGAATATAGTTGATACTGTGAAATTTTGTTTTCGAGATAAGTCATAAAAATAACATACTGTTAACAACCTCAAATAATAAAATCACTTTCATCTGGTGTCCGAAAAATCTATAAATTGTAATGTTAAGTAAATTCTCCTTAGTTCAGAAAATATATATGTCAACAACAAAAATATAACTTTTGTGAAACTTACGCCAAGTGACTTATTTACCTTATTAATGTTTCATCAAGTGACTTTAAATTGAGAATTATATATTCTAACTTCTACAATATATATCGAAACTATATACAAAAATATTTTTCAATGTCTGGGAAAAACCTTTTCACTTACCGACATGAAACGTATTAATACAAATGTATTAACAAAAACGATATAAGTATGTATATTAACATGCAAATACAAGAAAATCCAATATTCCAAAATTAAAAGGACTTTAAATTCAGAATTATATATTCTAACTTCCACAATATATAAAATAAATTCAATAATATTGAATATTCTAAGTTAGATAGTTTCATGAGGAAATTCTTAAGATTATGTTAAACATTTTTGAAAGATATCTGTTTTCATAGGAGGGATGAGCAGAAACAAAATTTTGTCCACTCAAAATATTTAATTTATAGGATTTTTGTTACAATTTATATTTATTGGATTTTGTTATATCATTTGGATGTCTTATAATGAATGTTTATTTTATATGTCGCTTGATATAAGTGGTACCTATATCACATTAATTTAATTCCTGAAGTTATAATATTAAGTATAATTTTTTGGAATTAAATATGTAGAAGGCTTACAGAATATATCTGTAAATATTTAAATAATTCTACAATATATATTGAAATTGTAAACAAAAACTATCATATTGATATGCTTCTATATAATCAATATGAAATATTTTTCAATGTCTCGGAAAAAACCTTTTCACATCCCGACTTGAAATATTAATACAAATATATTAACAAAAACTATAATATATAAGTATGTATATTAACATACAAATACAAGAAAATCCACTATTCCAAAATTATCTAAAATTATTAAATTAAATTTATTATTATTATTAATTTTATTTCGCTCTCTAGACCTATTCAGAAATGTATTGAATTCATATTCAAATATATCACAAGATCAAAATTCAACTCACCTAAATAAGATACTTTAAAGCTTACTTCGAGTTTATTCGTTCTAGGTTTCATCTTGTTTGGTGAGTTAAAATTTGATCTTGCGATATATTTGAATCTGAATTCAATACATTTCTGAAGAGGTCTAGAGGTCGAAATAGCTAAATGTTGGAATTCTCGTTCAATTATTTTCAATTGATCCTTTATTTTGAGAATTTTAGATAATTTTGGAATATTGGATTTTCTTGTATTTGTATGTTAATATACATACTTATATAGATTTTGTTGATACATTTGTATTAATACAAAAGGTTTTTTCCGAGACATTGAAAAATATTTTATATTGATTATATATAAGGATATCATTTTGATAGTTTTGGTATATTGTTTCAATATATATTGTAAAAGTTAGAATGTATAATTCTGAATTTAAAGGCATTTATTCAATTATTTAAATATTTTAATATTAGCCTTCTACATATTTAATTTCAAAAAATTATATTTAATAATTATAACTTCAGGAATTAAATTAAATTAATGTCATATAAGTACCACTTATATCAAACGACATATAAAATAAACATTCATTATAAGACATCCAAATGATATAACAAAACCCAATAAATAAAAATTGTTAACCAAAATCCTATAAATTAAATATTTTGAGAAGACAAAATTTTGTTTCTGCTGATCAATCTTATGAAAAAAAATAACTTTCAGAAATGTTTAAAATAATCTTAAGAATTTCATCATAAAACTATCTTACTTAGGATATTCAATATTATTGGTTATCTAACTAGGTTACTTTCTATAACATCTCAAGATATGTAAAAACATTACTGAAAAACAAGTTTTAAGAGAGACTTTGCTTCGTCAGTACTCACATAATTCATATTCAATAAAATATAACATCAATCAACAACAAATATTTACTCACCCTTCAACTCTTTAGAAAACTTCTGGTAAATGAATACTGAAAAATTTAAATGGAGTGTAATGTTGAATACAAATAAATAATTCTGTAGTTTACCCTTGATCTAATATCATAAAATTGATCAGCAGAAACAAAATTTTGTCTACTCAAAATATTTAATTTATAGGATTTTGGTTAACAATTTTGATTTATTGGATTTTGTTATATCATTTGGATGTCTTATAATGAATGTTTATATTATATGTCGTTTGATATAAGTTGTACTTATATGACATTAATTTAATTTAATTCCTGAAGTTATAATTATTAAATATAATTTTTAGAAATTAAATATGTAGAAGGCTAATATTAAAATATTTAAATAATTTTATATACCTTCTATCAAGTATTAACCTCTATTCATGTTATTTTATGCATTTATTTAAATTGATTTCAAAAAATTTCAAGAAATTTCATGAAATTTAAATTTGTAGAAAAGTATTACAGAATTGCTCTGTCCAATCTTTATCAATCCTCACATTTTATCGAAGGCTTTTTCTAAGCTCCTGTGCCTATGGAAAGACTTAGTTTTTCTTTCATATCGTACGTCAGTCTCGCTAGTGTATGGTTGAATAATATTCGCGGAATACAAACTGTTGATCTGGTATTATTTTATTGTTATTTGCAAATTCAGCCAGTCTTCAGGTAACAGCTAGACAAATTCAATAACTTTTGAATTTTAAATGAACGCATTTCCGAATCTGAACTGCCATCAAACTCATGCAATAAAATTACGAAGATATCCGTCTTAAAAGGATCCATTTATTCAAAGACCAATAAATTTCCAGAATGAACTAATCACCGATATCCTATGGTTAAATGCAGCAAAAAACCACAAGAAATCTAAGAGATACCCTGAATAAACACAGGGATTTCACGAATAACCGCTGAAATCCACCTATACCAATCAGCAACAGGATTCAATTGAAAATCCATGATTGATTAAAAACACAAAAGTAGTATTACCTCGAAAACCGACCAAATTTCCTGGAAACGCAGATAATTTTCAATAAAACATGAACGGAATTGCATCATTTCCACTAAATTTCCGCTCTGAAACGTACGAAGGTCATCATAATCATTCATTATTATATCTTCGAAGATTGCTCAGCTGGTGTGTACGATTACGAGTTGTTCGGTGTTAACCAAACAAAAATTATCAATTCATATTGGCGTTTTGTGGTCAAGGTACGTTATCCCACGATATTAATTATGGAGCTTCAGGGAAGATCCCGAATGGATGGAATCGAAATTACGTCATGCTAGCAAATTGAAGGGAGAAGTGTGGGATAGACGGACTCAGTTAATGCCATACTAATTGGAAACTCATTGCTGGAAACTGTCACATTTTACGCCTATTAATAATCATGTCAATTTGGTGAAAATGAGAACGCCCAATGAAACGCGGTAAATTTCACACGAAGGTTTCGTGCACACCACTAAATTTATATGCGCTCGCCAGTTTTTTACAGGATAGGATTTTCTAGTTGAAATTTCGTTTCATATCAAAATAGAATTTATTTCAGCATAATACGAGGGGTGATTTGCTAATCTATTATAATTATCTCATTTACTAATGACACTATCTGAGGGTAGAATACAAAATTTCACTAATTTACGATCAACAGTTTTCTAGGTATCCTCAGTGAAAGACGACCAGAATGACTGACGCCACAATGATGAAGAAAATCGAGCATCGCACCGTCATAAAGTTCCTCACTAAGCTGGGAAAAAGTCAAATAATCATTCATTAAGAGATGGTTGCTGTTTACCAAGACTGTGCCCCGTCGTTATCCACCCTTCAAAAATGGTCAAGTGAATTCAAAAGAGAAAGAGAAAGCATTGAAGACGATCCTCGGTCGGAAGGGCCCTTTAGCGGCACCACTGAAGAAAATGTGACAAAAGCGGAAAAGCTGACACTTGAATATGCCAGAATAAAAATCAGGATGTTAGCAGAGAAGACAAACCTAACCGTGGGTACCATACATGCTATGCTTCATGACCATCTATCAAAGGTCAGTGCAAGATGAATACCGAGAATGCTCGCACCACAGAAGAAAATGTGAAAAAAGCGGAAAAGCTGATACTTGAAGATGCCAGAATAAAAATCCAGATGTTAGCAGAGAAGACAAACCTATCCGTGGGTACCATACGTACTATAATTCATGACCATCTTAACCTATCAAAGGTCAGTGCAAGATGGATATCGAGAATGCTCATCGCACCACTGAAGAAAATGTGAAAAAAGCGGAAAAACTGATACTTGCAGGTGCCAGAATAAAAATCAAGATGTTAGCAGAGAAGACAAACCTATTCGTGGGTACCATACGTACTATCCTTCATGACCATCATAATCGATCAAAGGTCAGTGCAAGATGGGTATCGAGAATGTTCACCGCACCACTGAAGAAAATGTGACAAAAGCGGAAAAGCTGATACTTGAAGATGCCAGAATAAAAATCAAGATGTTAGCAGAGAAGACAAACCTATCTGTGGTTACCATACGTACTATCCTTCATGACCATATTAACCTCTCAAAGGTCAGTTCAAGATGGATACCGAGAATGCTCACCGCACCACAGAAGAAAATGTGAAAAAAGCGGAAAAGCTGATACTTGAAGATGCCAGAATAAGAATCAAGATGTTAGCAGAGAAGACAAACCTATCCGTGGGTAGCATACGTACTATCCTTCATGACCATCATAACCTATCAAAGGTCAGTGCAAGATGGGTATCGAGAATGTTCACCGCACCACTGAAGAAAATGTGACAAAAGCGGAAAAGCTGATACTTGAAGATACCAGAATAAAAATCAAGATGTCAGCAGAGAAGACAAACCTATCCATGGGTACCATACGTACTATCCTTCATGACCATCTTAACCTCTCAAAGATCAGTTCAAGATGGATACCGAGAATGCTCACCGCACCACAGAAGAAAATGTGAAAAAAGCGGAAAAGCTGATACTTGAAGATGCCAGAATAAAAATCAAGATGTTAGCAGAGAAGACAAACCTATCCGTGGGTACCATACGTACTATACTTCATAACCATCTCAACCTATCAAAGGTCAGTGCAAGATGGATATCGAGAATGCTCATCGCACCTCAGAAGAAAATGTGAAAAAAGCGGAAAAACTGATACTTGCAGATGCCAGAATAAAAATCAAGATGTTAGCAGAGAAGACAAACCTATTCGTGGGTACCATACGTACTATTCTTCATGACCATCATAACCTATCAAAGGTCAGTGCAAGATGGGTATCGAGAATGTTCACCGCAACTCAGAAGAAAATGCGAGTTGAGTGCTGTAAGAAATTTAGAGCTCTGTAGAGAAGAGCCATCGACTATTTTCAAGCGGCTGGTTACTCGGGATGAGACGTCAGTTCATCACTATGACCCTGCGAGTAAACAAGAGGCCCTGCAGTGGATTGAAAAGAGCGCACAGCCCTCTAACAAGTTTACAGTCACCCCATCCGATGGAAAAATAATGGCTACGGTCTTTTGGTATTCTAAAGATATTTTATTTATAGAATACACTAAAAAGTGTGAAAGCATCAAAGCAGCATCATTAAAACAAATGCACCGTCACCGAAAAGAGTTGTCGGCTTCATGAAATGTTCATTATACCGTTGCCCCGTTCGCGCCACACCAACATTACCCCATCAGATTGATACAGACGAAATCTGAACTCATCCGTGGATAAGCAGGATCTCCATCTGTGCGCGTTACTGTTCTCACGTTCAAGAGTCCAACGACATCTTACAGCCCGGTGTTCCCTACTCAATTGCGAGTTCCCAGCGGATCTTTTGCCCTCAAATCAAAACTGTGCAACCTATTTCGGATAGTCTGACCAAAAATTATCCTACCGGTAGCTTGCCGGAATGAGCTATTAATTCGGGATGCTGTGAAGAAAGGATTTAGTGCGGTTAACCGTATTAGCCCATCTTGTATGACGGTTGTAGCTCTTGCTCTTCCACTCCCATGAGTATATGCAGTACTTTCACTAGTACGATAGCGATTCCACGATCTACTATCCGGAAACGGTTAGCAACTTCTTGTCGAGTTAAACCTTCGTTTAACCAACACACTAATTGTTCAAGTTGGACGGCTTCTAAACACATGTTTAACTCGTAACAATTAACCCATAACTGATACTACACAACAGCAGATCGATTGCAATAGCACATTATCACAAGAAATGAGATTCTTGTAATTTTTTGTAATTAAGCCATTCAGGGTCATGAGGACCATACTTTATGTGTGTGTAATACTAAAATACACGCCTCTCTACATGGTATATACAGCAATCCTGAAAGTTTTCTCTCGAATATCCACTTCAATTTTTGAGCAGTGTAATATCTAGCATTCCTATATTGATATGAGTCATAGCTCGCGTCTACCCTGAAATTTCTTAGATAAACGATAACCATCATTTTAGTCCAGTATTTCAAACATCCAAAAATTCCTAACTTGTCGATAAGTTACAAGGCCTTCAACTTTCATAATGTAGTAGTATACTTACCAAAATATATTTGCATCGCTTCGATAGCTGTTAGATACATATATCTATGTTAATAGATTAATAATTTCAAATAACAGAAAAATTCAATATTTTCGCTATCAAATGAATTAACACGAAAAATTTCGAGAATACATCAATTAATTGCCTACGCATATTTACCTACAATTGAAAATTCAATTTCCAGATGATAATTTGTTGAACTTGAAAAGTATGAATATGTCAATTTCAATGCTTGTTGTCATACCTTCAGTTCTGAATTGGATTCGTTATGAAATTTCAATGACAAGCAAAATTGATATTAATTATATTCCGAAATAATTTTCCAGCCCTTGACATTGATATATTATATAATATGTAATCAATTAATTATTTATTTTCCCAGAGTTCCCAATGATTCGTTCAAAGATTCAGGTCGTTGCATATCATTGGGTCATTTAAAATTTGCATTTTTGATCGTCTATAAATAAAAAAACTAATGAATATTTCTTCAAAGTTATGAGTTTACCAGAACGGCTGAACCTTTACGAATGAAGAACAATATCATTCAATTGACCACCCAATTTTTCAGTACTTTTTCGATTGTTTGGGGCTCAATCTCATGAATGGCTAATTCGATTTCGTTTTAATGGCATCAATCGTTCCTGGATGATTAGCGTAACACTTATCCTTAAATACTTTTCCAAGGTGAAAATTAGATTCATCCATAAAGATAATTTTTCTGGGAAAATGCTCATCTTAGACCATGCGGCCCATTGAGCGAAATGGAAACGCATCGGATGGCCACGAGGCTTTACTCCTTGCAATAAATTAACTTTGGAAGCCTTTACACCCAGGTCCTTATGCAAAATTCTCGTCAGAGAAGAGCGAGAAATGTTGAGTTCTTGAGCACGATAACGAGTTGATGTTGATGAATATTCAGCCAGATTCTGGGCTACAACAGAAATGTTTTCAGATGTGCCCACTGGACGAGAACGTGAACGGGTTGTTTTATCGAATAAAGATCCAGTTTTCACGAACAAATCAATCCACAAATTGCCAAGAGGGCATTTCATTTCAACAGTTTGTATAAAAGATTCACCATATTGGAAATGAGTTTTTTATATTTCCCAGTTTTGTTGAAGCGTAAATCGACCCGTTTCATTAATGTCAATATTAGTAGCCAACCTGAAGCTCGTTCTGCGCACGTCTTTTGGTTTCCGTTTTTGAAATGTCAACAAGACACCACCTAACCCCTCAGAGACATAAACATAGATCCACAATTTCTCATGATGATATTTTGAAAGCTATTTCAAAAATGTAAACAAGGTGGAGGACTTGCGCAGAAAGAGGCTGGATGGGCTGCGACCTCATGTAAATGAATGTATATGATTTGTGAGCAGACGACAACTGGATTTTGCACCATGATACGAGAGTTACTACTTAAGTTTTGAGATAGACAAATAAAAACAAATATTTATAATCGGAATTGGCATAGACCTTATTTCTTTCAAAGATAACGCCCAAAGAAAAAAGTCTCCTGGTCTCGGAGGCAAATTGTGATCACCTCTTCTAGAAATAACGCGACCAGGCAACTTTTCTTGCAAAATTGCGATTGTTTCGTTGCCTGTGTGGCACGTAGCGCCGTCTTGTTGAAAATAAACGTCGTGCACATCAATATCTTCCAAATCCGATCATAAAAAATCATTAATCATACCTTTGTAGCGCAATTCATTCACCTTAACAGTTGCACCAGCCTCATTTTCGAATAATTAAGGTCCAATCACACCGCCACCTGAAAAACCGTTCCACTTTTAGTAATTGCGTAACTTTTACTTGTCAAATGCCAAAATACGACAGCTTCAAATGTGACAGCTACCCAGATAGCGGATTATTCGAAATGAAAACCTCTCATTGGAAAATAATTTATACTATTCGTTATTTTTGATACCGAAAGTTTTCGTTTAGTTCATAAATTAAATCAATATTTTTTTCTGCAAATTTTATGCTCGTTTTGAAGTATAATTCTGGATTATTAGTGAAAGAAATACCTATTATGTATTTTCATTTCAGAAAGAATTCCACTTATTCGCACTTTGCTAATTTTGTTTGTGAATAATGTCTTTGTGATTAAAAATCACCTGTTTCCTATAAATAAAGAATCAAAATGTTGTTATTTAACCAGTCAATAAATGGTCCAACTCTGTATTTTCTCCTCTCTGGTAATAAATACAGATGCAGTTTACACAGCTTAATTCAGAATCATGAGAAAAGAAAATATTACAAAGAGATTACAATGATACTTTTCTATGTTTCAGATTTTGTCAGTGTCTGTTTTGTATGTATCAAAGCACAGAACGAACTGAAAATTGGAAATTCCCTTAATGACTTCGCAACACATTTATTACAGGTAAGCTTATTTTGAAATAATGACCCTTTGGATTATTTCCTCAAATAAACTAATTTCAGTTTATTTGAGTTTATACAGTTATTTATTTATTTTTTTTTATCCAGGTAGGACCATAAAACTTTTGCAAATTTAGTTCATCGTTGGGGTGAAACTGGGTCATTTCATAGTAAAAATTTGAGTGGTCGTCCGAAACAAACGACACCTAATAAAGAAGATGAAATTTTGATTCGGGTAGATGAAAATATTAGGAGTATAAATAAATTCGAGCGGTTTTTTTTTCGAAAATTGAAGATTTATTGTGGAAAATTGGTTATACATTCAAATTTCAATGAATTGTCCGTCGCTAGCCACTACTTATTCTCATCTTTCTAAAATTTATGGATCCCATCGGGAGAAAAAAACCGTTCGTGAAAGTTTAAGAGTTTTGATTCTTTCCGTTCGAAAGTAGACGGCCACCCGGACAGAATTACATCTGACCTCTGATTCTTCATCAGTGAGTCCAACCTAGTCAGTTAAGAATTTTTTTCGGCCAAGTTCGAAAGTAACAGATATTCGGATGAAACGAAGCACGCGCACAAAAACAATTTCATAATTTTCCTCTCACAACCTGACGGAATTATTAAAAAATTTCTTGGAAACTTAAAATACTAGGGAAAGAAATGAGTTACGTAGATCTCTGAAAGTCCGCATTATAATTTGATTTCAGGTTACTGCAAATGAAGCTGGAGACGAAATGAATCTGGCTCTGTCCCCATATACAGTATGGTCCCTCCTTAGTATAATTGCAGAAGGTGCCAGAGGCAACAGTTTGAAAGAATTAGAGGATGTTTTGAAGATTTTTAACGACAAGACTGAATTCAGAAATGAATATAAACAACTACAAGGCACGTTACAGGTGAGAATCTTCTAATTGAAATACAATGCAAGCTCGTTAATTTATATATACATCGGATTTTTAACGGCTGGTTTCGCCGCCTCTTCCTTCTTAGCTATAGCCATATGTCTCTGTCCTGAGTCTCGTCCTGCGTTAAGTTTCTAGTTGACATTGCTCTCTATATTCCCTCTCTCCAGTTAAGACCGTCCTCTTTTTCTTCTCTCCATCGGCACCCACATTAAAGCGCCATCTATGTTCTTCCATCCTGTTCACGTGTCCAAACCACACCAACTGTTTCCTCTCAATCTCATCTACGATTGTACCCTCAACCTGCATCATCTTCTTAATATCGCCATGCCTAACTCTATCCAGTCTCGTCTTTTGACAACTTCTACTCCAAAAATCCATTTCCAACGCCTTCATTTTATCTTTGATCCTCTTGAAGATGTCCCATGTTCAAGCATCGTATGTTGTGATTGATTGCACTATAGAACTATAAATACGTTTCTCTGTATTTCTTGTGATGTGTTTGTCCCATAGTAGTCCACTCAATGATCTAATAACAGCTCTACCCTTCTTTAATCTATTGCCAATTTCCTCCCTACTACTTTCGTTCCTGTTGAAAATTGTTCTCACATATCCTTTCTCCAAATCTAAATCTCTACATTCCTCCAGTCCTATCTTCAAATATTCCGTCTTATCCATGTTTATGTTCAGTCGTGCTAAACTGTACTGCTCCTCGAGTTTTCTAAACATGTGTGCGAAGTCATCTTCGTCTGCCGCTTTCAGCACCTGATAATCGGCAAAATTTATTATTATTATTATTTATAGTGAGCGGGCATCTATCCACCCTACCACTGCGTCCATGTGGAATATTGTGGTTCACCCCCAATTTATATTTCCCCAATAAGATCCAGTTTTTAGAAGAAACCGAAAAACTTATTCGGGGGTATTTTTTCCAATTCGCAGTGAGCCACTCACCGCTGGGCACTCTGAGAAGATGTGCATGGCTGTTTCGGTGTCCTCAAAACACAGCCTGCATTCGTCGCCTTCAGCCAGACCGATTTTGTGCAAATGCGCTTTCAATGACCTGTCATAATCCGGACATGTATTCTGAGTTTACTTTTGTCCAGACCTAGCGCTAGGCCTACCATCTTTTGGTTCGAAGCTGTTCCAAGGAACGCCTTCGAACGTTTCAGGCCAGGATGGCCCAGCCAGAAAGACTCTAGTCTAGAGTTCATTCTGCCTTTTATTATCCACTAAGCCACGTTATGTGGTATTCCCAGGAATGGTATCGGGCCTACCAGAGGCAGCGTGGCTCCAGCAAACGCCAGCCGATCTGCCTCTTCGTTAATAGTTTGAGTGGCTCGGTATCCAAACAAGAGTGATTCTGTTATACATACCGAGCCTGTTTAGAGCCGTGTGGCAACTCCAGACTTATCAGCAGATCTGACGCAGTCTCAATGGCAAAGAGTTTTGGCTGGAATATGGTAGCGTATTGACCGAGACTCAATGAGATGCTGACTCTAGGTTGACTCCCATAGACTCTCGTTCCGTTTGTCGTTCGCGAGCTGTCTGTGAACAAGCCAAGCTCGGTCCTCAATAGAACCTCAACATTCTGGGTCCATTCGTCCCGACTGGGAACGATTAAATTGAAATGCCGTTCTTGGCTCGTGACTTTTGACATTAGATCCGAGGGCATCGATAGGGTGCTATTCGTTAGAAGCTCGTCCAACAGTCCTGAGCCTCCTATCACTATTGCTTCTGGCCTGTCGATCGCCAGTTGATGTAGTTTGTATGTTGTCCATTCCGCCTCCTTCTGCATGAGCAGGTGCAGGGTTGGTAGATTTAGTAGGACCGGGCAAAATATAATGTGTACAGTGTATTATCTACCATTCTTAAACCCAGTGGCTCACACTGTTTTTGCCATTTCTGAAGGAATCGATCCAAGTATATTTTGAATAGACAAACAACACCCCTGTCTAAGGCCTTTAGCTATGTTTTTTCCTCAGTAATCTGCCCTTCAACTTTTAATCTTATCGTGATGTTTGTATATAGATTTTGGTTAGCCTTAGTGAGTGTGGCATTTATTCCGATGTCCTCCATTGTTTCCCAGAGTCTACATATTGATACAGAGTCGTATGCCTTTTCCAAATCAATAAAAGCTAGATGTGTTTCTCTATTTCTTTGCATTCTTTTTTCAGTTACCAGTTCGTTAATATAAACACAAAAATGTATGTCTTGCTCATATTACACGAACATCAATAGTAATGATGCACATAAAGATACAAAAAATTATTTCAATGAGAAAACCCTTTATGAAGGGTCGTTCAATATGGAGATTTAATATATTTATATATTTCAATTTTTAATATTATATATTCATCATATTTTCAGAATACAACAGTAGGAGTAACCTTAGAACTTTCCAGTGGAATTTTCACCAACAAAAAACATTCTTTAAAACAAACATTTCAGAAGAGAACGAAAGAATACTATGACGTGGATGTTTTACCAGTTGATTTCAAAGATCTCAAAGCATCGTCTGAAATAATCAACAACTATGTCGCAAAGGCCACAAACAATAGAATTGTCGATTTTATATCACAAGGTAAACAAAAACAAATATACTTAAAAATGAATAATTCGAAAATTCAATCTCCAGGTGACATCAGAGACGCGGAAATTTTCTTAACAAGCACCCTCTATTTCAAAGGAGATTGGACACATCCTTTCAACAAAACAGCTACGAAGAAGATGCCATTTTTCAATGAGAAAGGGGAGGAAATTGGTGAAGTTGACATGATGTTTTTATTGGGTTCTGTGGCCTTTATTAGATTGGAGGCATTGAAGGCACAAGCTGTATTATTACCATACGGCAATGTACGTTAACCCAAATATTATATATTATCTTTATTCACAAAAAAATCCTTCCAGAAAATTGAAAGTAAGAAGTCACAAATAAACGAACATAAATTTAAAGGAAGAGACTAATATTTTCAAATTTAAATATTAATTAAAACAGAATAATTCTGTGAAACCTCTATATTTTTTTTAATTCAATCAAAATGTCTTGGAAACACTATTTATATTCAAGTAGAAATATTGAATTCTCAAATATCATACAACATTCTCTACTTAAATATTTTTATTCAATTTTTTTTCAATTGAATTATATACAGGTGTCCCAGAAGTCGACATCAAGCCGAAATCGGGTAACAGGCTGAGTCATACTAGTCATCAGAAAAATATTTTAAAAAATCTAAGTCGTGTTCTTTTCAAATTATATTGCATTTTTTATTATTCGAGAAAATGCACACCCTGTGATGATTTTTGAACTCCTATTGATACAATTTTTAACTTTCTTCAAATTTTATTTTTCCTCTGTTATCCCGAATAGTGCTTCGGTAACATGTGAACTTCAATTCTAAGCCAATTACTCCAGCTTGGAAAATAATGTCACTTTTTGCCGAACCAAGTATTCAAAATTAATATTTCGCACAACTTTAACTGACTGTATTGAAATAAACAGTACCACATCAGTTTGGCAAATTACTGTAAAAGTTAGCGCGTTTATTAGGGTTTCTTAAATGGTATAACACTTACTACATTATTTCTTAGGTCGGTCGAAAAAACGGTCTTAAAGAAACACAGTTTCGAACAATTTCTTCGAACTTTCTAAAAATGATTCTAGTGCATCCAATACTTTAAGAATCTGGTTTGAATTAGATGGGATGAATACTTCCATAAAGTGTGAGTGAGACAGATAGTGACGCCACTATTTGGTATTGGCACACGTAAACGCAATACAGATCAATACGCTACGCCCCTTGGTCTACTGCGCATCTTTCCCTATTTGATCGTGTTATTTGTGTACTTACGACTTTTGGCTTCGTTTATTAGATTTGTTTGCTTGTGATTTGGATAATTTTGATCTTTTTACTACGAACTTTGATTTTACCTGGACTAACCTGTGATTGTGTATTGCCATTATGTCTGTGTATGCCACACAGGAATATGCCAACATGTACCTCATTTATGGGGAATGCAGATGTAAGGCTACTGCAACTTCGAGAATGTATCTCGAGAGATTCCCTAATGTTGATCGTTATCCAGATCATCGAATGTGCACTGTCTACTCTTCACAGCGGGCCGACTTCCAAACAAAGTGCATGGTGAAGGAAAATTTTCTTACCTTACGACGATATTATTGTGCTCTAAGCAGTTGAGGAAGAACCAAGCACTTCGCTACGTGAAACTCAGCGAAGCACCGGAGTGCCCAAAAGTGCAGCTTACCGACTATTGAAAAAACATAAGCTCCACCCATATCATGTACAGCGAGTACAAGCTCTGTTAGTTCTGAATTATGAACTTCGGGTTGCGGTATGCCAAAGCATGCTGCAAAAGAACCGGGAAGACCCACAATTCTTAGAAAAAATTTTGTGGTCGGATGAATCAACATTTAAAAAAGATGATTACATGAACCTACACAATTTACACGAGTGGCATGTGAACATGTGGACTGGAATTTTGAACGGAAGAGTCATAGGACCTTTTGAGTTGCCAGAGGTTTTAAATGCTGAAATTTATTTAGATTTTTTACGAAATCAGTTGCCAAATTTAGTTGAAGACGTGCCACTTAGTATTTTCAGAGAAATATGGTTTCAGAAAGATGGCTGCCTAGCGCAATATGCCCTCTCAGTTAGAGAATATCTAAATGAAGAATATCCGAGCAGATGGATAGGGCGATCTGGTACAATCTCGTGGCCAGCCCGTTCACATGATTTGAATCCCTTAGATTTTTTTTACCGGGAAGCAGTAAAAGAAAAAATGTATTCATAACAAATCGAAAATGTAGCTGAGCTTCCGGAGAGAATTAAGAAATCAATGCAATTCGTCAATAACGGAAGATTCGCCCGTCTGATATCCCGATCTTTTTCAAGAACATGTATTGCGGCTGAAGAAGGGCAGTTTGAACATCTTTTGTGAATTTATTAATAAAACGAAACTGAATTTCTTTAAGAAAAACCTTTTTTGTCCAATATAAAAAAGAATGTAGTTAGTGTTATAGCATTTTAGAATCCTTATCCAATGTGCTAACTTTTGAAGTAACTTGCCAAACTGATGTAGTACAATTTTTTTTTCAGTACAGTCAATTGAAGTTGGGCGAAATTTTAATTTTGAATACTTGGTTCGGCAAAAAGTGACATTATTTTTCAAGCTGCAGCAATTGGCTTAGAATTGAAGATTACAGGTTACAGAAGCACTATTCGGGATAACATAGGAAAAATAAAATTTGAAAAATGTTAAAACTTGTAGCAACAGGAGTTCAAAAATCATCACAGGGTATGCATTTTATTGAATAAAAGAAAGTGCAATATAATTTGAAAAATACAGGACTTGGACTTTCTTTTATATTTTTCTGATGACTATTATGACTTAACCTGCTACCTGATTCCGGTTTGACGTCGACTTTTGGGACACCTGTAGAGGTTTCGCAGAATTATTCTGTTTTAATATTTAATATTCTAAAAAATTACCCTCTTCCAAGGAATATACCCTTCAAATTTATTTTATTTCATGTATCGACTGCCCAAGTTATCTATGACCAAAATTCACATCGAGTATGGTCCAATTACCTTTCGTTGTAACGTTATTCAAGATTCTACTATTACATTTTGAAACGTTTCACAATTTCTTCACTAAAAACAAAGCACTTGAAAACTATCATATTAATCAAATTTCGGTGTAAACCATTGGAAAGAGCGGAATATTATACTTAGGCTAAGGTGGTTTTATGGAGATTTTTATATTTACTTATTATAGGGTGGTTTTCAGCGATGTATAATATAAGGTTGTTCGGAAAGTAATTTCGTTTTTTCCCGACAGAGGTTTTAATTCTAATTTTTCGAAACTTGCATCACAACACCTAAACTCATTTGTTTGCAGGGCTCTAAGATGTCAATGGTAGTTATTTTACCTTTGAAAGGCTCCAATATTGCAGAAGTATTGGAGCTTATGCACAAAATGCAAATGAAAACAATAATAGAAAAACTCAAGGAAGCTGAGCAACAATTCATAGATGAAGATGTAAATGTCTTCCTGCCAAAATTTTCTGTTTCATCTGATTTAAATATGAACGTTGTCCTTGATAAAGTAAGAATCAGATAAAAATATCAGGTAGAAGCAATACAATTATTATTCATTTTAGATGGGAATCAAGGAAGTATTCGACTTTCAGAGAGCAGATTTGTTGGACATGGTGAATCAATATTTATATATCTCAAGGTTAATTCAGAAAGCAGAAATAGAGGTGGATGAAGAGGGAACTATAGCTTCAGCAGCTTCAGGTGCTGCTGTTACATACAAACAACAAATACCAAAGTTCAATGCAAACCGCCCTTTCATATATTCCATCGTCGATATGGAAGCAAAAAGTGTGATTTTCAATGGGGTTTATAGAAATCCGAAAAGGGCATCACAATCCAATCAATAAAATTTATACTTATTGACTATCTTTATTTTATACCTTCCTATGCTTCACAAGGATATCTACAAGAAAATTTGGAAAAATTCAAATATTACTCACCCTTCAAATGATGAGTTTTCCTAATTACTGAAAACTGCAATTACCTGCAACTTTTATTATCACAAAATACTAATTCATGAATTGTTTATTACAAAAGACTACCAATGATCAATTGTTTCATTTATAATTATGAATTCTATGCCACGATGACAATGATTTGATTTCTATGAGAGTTAATATAAAATTCTGTGACTGCAATCTATAAATTCCCGCCAAAAGATACAAATTACTCATGTTTATTATACCATAATATATAAACAACAGACAACAGGTTGTTCTGTAGTTGTAATTCATTGTTAATTTGTAGGAGACTGCTATTAATTTACGAAACTATTCAAATAGTTACAGTGGAGTGAATAATTATCTAAAAAAATATTGACTATCATTTTTCAGAAATGGTACGAATGGGAGATCGGTGTGTCCGTGGTGAGTAAATCGTCTTATAGAATAAAATGAATACCCAAATTGTTATTCAGTTGAATAAAATGTCGAATATTTTAGTTGGAGGTGGTAAAAGCTCTGGCAAAAAAGGTGGAGGAGGTTCTAGCAGTAGCTCGACTCCCAAGTCTAAAACTTCTGCCGGCAAGCCCAGTTCTAGTAGTGAGTTCATTGTCACATTCGAAATTCTATTTTATTCATGAACGGTCCTTATATGTTCCCAGTTGGTGGTAATCCCGTTTGTCCCAGAGAAACACCGGAGTGGCAAAAACCTATCACCAGTTTCTTTCCAAAAACGGATCAAGCAGAATCCTCAAGCGAAATAGCTGAACAAAGCACTTCAAACAGTGGAGCATCTGGCAGCAAATATACCACGAATGAAGAAGATTCAGATATATCAAAAGAACAAAATAAATCTTTGGTCAATGAAGTTTCAAGTAGCGATTTAACAGTTGAAGAAATAGAAGAATTATGTGTATTAAGAAAATCAGACATTTCAGAATGGGAAGATTCTTCATGTCTAGAAAATACTTTGGAAGAAGAAAAAAATTTAAATGAATTCATAGTATCTGCATCTTCAAGCGTAACAGTTAAAGACTTGGATGAAAGTTCTAACCCTGAGTCTGATAACATTTCTTCTGAAGATAATAATTGTGAGGTTACCAGTACGAAGACCTCTGAAAATAAAACCGTCTCGAAGAGGAAACGTCAAATTACCGAGTCTCCTAATAGTCCTGAATATGAGCCCCATCATGGTACAATTGACAACAAAAAAACTCCAGTAAAAAAATTGAAATTAGATGAAAGCGTATCCGAAAACAATAATAAAAATGAAGAAAAATGTAATACTCCTACAACAGAGAGAAAACGTAAGTCAACTATAAATGTTTTAACTCCAAAAAGAATTCATAGCCGTTCTTAGGCTACAAACCATGAAATTATATTTAATGTTGAAATTCAGGCTGTAGAACCTATTTATATATTGTTAGTTTCCTGAGTTTCCAGTTTTTGTTATTCTCGATATTTTTTCTTCCGTATTGTGAAAATTCGTCTTAATAGAAAATGTTCATAGTAAGCAGTAATGTATTGATGCTGAACAGGAACAAAGAATTGGTTATAATTTATTCATATTGAATACTTCAATTCAGCACACTGTTTAAGATATTTTTTATTACTTGACATTGAAAATGTTTTCAATCCTAAACAAAGTGACTGTTTAGAAATTAATAAAATCGTTTATATTATTCAGGTGAAGTGCAACTCTGGCATTTTAAATTCATGTAACATATCTTCATTAAGGTCTGAATAGATAATAATAACATAAATGATAATTAAGGGTCACAAAAATTATTAAGCATCTTTTTGTTCATAATATTTGCTTTTCTGAGTAATTAATAGAATCAATCCTAAACAGGTAGTGAATCTCAATTACTCTGATATGTTATGAAAATTGTCAGTGTGTCTCAAATATGTCCAGTAGCTGTCCAACTACTTTTTGTTTCATTACGTAAGGTCCATATAATAATAAAGTCAGAATTCAATGTTTTGTTGTGTTGGTTTCTTTAAATGTTTATATCAACGTATAAGTAACAATAAATAAATGTTATAATTGATATTTCATTTTTCATTACTGTAAAAAAATAATATTCCTATGCTACCCCAAAAATGAACTCAGATGAATATGGGAACCTTTGAATTGTTTGGTACTAAACATAGTTTTTTTAAAAAAATTCGTTTTAATTTTGACAAAATGTTAAAAATGAACCATTTTATCCAAAAGTTGTAAAATGAGATTAATTAATTTTCCTTTATAGTTACTACAAATCTGCCAGACAAGACTATACTTACCCATATGGGAAAACTATTGAATTTATGATAGATTGGGCCGTTGCTTGGTAGAAATCAGTTGTAATTGTCATTATAAAATAAAACACTTGTTTACATTTTCTACTTTATTTTTGGCATTGACGTACGTTTCGTCTTTGCTAGAAAGACTTCATCAGAATACCAAAAATAAAGTAGAAAATGTAAACAAGTGTTTTATTTTATAATGACAATTAAAACTATTGAAGTTAAGTTACATAATATTTTTTTGGAGTTTCAGCAAATTTGTTAAAAATACCTTAAAAAATGCGAAAAGCACTGACGTAAAGTTAGGTTTTTGAGTACTTGTCCCATTCCCCACAAAATTTCACATCTGTGGATTAATACTACATATATAATAAATAAAAACACAAATTCATCCGAAAGTTAAATAAATAATTTCAGAACTACTCTCCTGAAGAAACGGAAGATCTCTAGAAAAGTTGGTTAAAAGGTTCCATCATTGCATATTGACATTAGAGTGGAAATAGAATATGTTGAACAAAACTTCATACACTTTTCATAATTTTTACTGAAATCACGAAAAAAATTGCCCGAATTTATTTTTACAAAATTATACATGAGCCTTCGAGTAGTTATTTCACATCTACATACTAAATTTGAACTCGATTGGGTTTGCACTTTCGAAAATGATATTTCGAATGAGAATAACTCAGGAACCATTGAGCCGATTCAGTCCAACTGATACGTTTAGACTTCAAACCTACCCTGAAATTTTCAAGTCTAGGTCTTTTCGTTCGGAAATTAGCATTTTCACCTTCAATCGGACAGCCCATCCTCACGAAATTTGCCATGAAACTTTTTGTCATTATACAGCCCAATATCAAATTTCACTTCGATCGGATCAGAAGTTTCGAAACTATGGGGAAAATAAAATAATGTGAATAACTGTCAACTGACCAGGTTGTTGGTGTAGAAGTATGAAACCAAAATTTCTCTCTAGATGATGTTAACCATCAGTTTAAAGGACTCTTATGCAGCGTCTCTAACAGTCTTAAACAACGATTATTTTTTAAATTATTTTAATTGTGAACGAATTTGACAATTTCACAATTAAAATAATTTAAAAAATAGTGAATGACTGTATGGAGCTATGTGAATCCAAATATTTGAGATGTACAACAAAATAACGTAAAAATAATGAATGACTGTATGGAGCTATGTAACCCCAAAAATTATTTGAGATATTTAAATGGGTACCATCTGTTTAACAACCTTCTTTGTCAATTGCTGACATTCCGATATCTGTTAGGAGGCTCCTCTTTTTTAACCGGGTTTTATCACGTTCCGCTTGTAAACCTCTGTACCACTATTAGGTGTTAGAATCTATTGAAATATTCAAAATATTTATCACTTTTGTTTAAACACCTTTGTACCACTGTTAGGTCTTCAGTTGTCTGATGACTCAGTCTTGTGACTCGAGTCACAAGAAAATGTGTAAAATAGATTTTTATTGGTAGTAAAATTTCTACAATTTGTCTCATTAATTTTGATTCTCCACTTATCTTCATATGAACAATACTTAAGTGTGATAGCAATTACATTCCACACACCTTAATGACCAATTTAAAACTTATAAGTCATAACATCGACACAACGAAACCTACTAAAACCGCGACTGAGTTTGTGAATTCTCAAAGAAAAAATGGATCAGTAGAATCATAGGTTTATCATAATCCACATAGGTACATTCATTACATTTTTCACACCCAATAATGTTTCAATTGTATATAACAATAATTAATGGAAGAATAAACGTATTTTACAATACATAAATAATATCAGAATATAACAGTAATAATAAAATATATAAAATATGAAAATCAGTAAAACTATGCCGAATCATCACTACTTGAATATTCATCCATCGTCAGGAACCAACTTTCCCTTTCTGGTTTGGCACTCAAAATCCTGCTGGAAAGTTTATATATAACAGAAATCAGTCAACTATAAAATAGGAATGAATATTGAATAGAGCAGTCTGTTACTTTAAGATAATTAATTTCAGATGGAATAAGAAAATTACCTTATTTTCTAACAATTTTTTTAATGACAATTAAACAGTGAATAGTTTCGTAGTGTTACTAGAAAGTAATTTTGCTTATTCCATTCTTCTTTTTAATTTGCTTGAACGCTGAGATAATACAGCGAGTAGCTACGATCTCATCTACAAAATAAATTTAATGACTACCAACTGTAGTACGACATCGGAATTTCCCTATAGATGGTCCTAGCTATCAGTTTAGGGACCGTAACAGCTGACCAAAGATATTCAACACACAACAACCCAAGTTCCGAACACCAATATATTTTTCTATTATGTCGAGTTTTGCGCCTACGAACTACAATTTGCAAACAGTATTGGTTTTCTGTTATCATTTGAAGAAAGCTGTTGCAGAATCGCACTGAATGCTTGTCAAAGCTTATGGTAAACATGCTCTTGGTAAAATAAATTGACTGATAAGTTGTTAAAACATGATTTGCGGCAGCTGCCAACATTAATTTGTTACGTTAAATGACTTTTCGATGTTACTGATCTGGAATACTAAATTCATATTCAAATTCAAGACTTGATGCTATACCTGGGCTTTTTAGAGTGGGTGGGCAGTGTTAAGGAAGTTCGATAATAAGACAATTCTTCCTCTAATTCCAACGGTCTTCTCTGAAGAGTCATTGTCTCAGGTATCTCTTCCTCACCCTCTGCTATGCCTGCAAATTTGCAGTTCTCACATTCACTCCTGTAAAAAAAATATTTTGTCAATAAAAATTATTATGAAGCATCTTTTCAGATACTGAATTGTTTCAGCCGTTACTATTTGGTAGTTGATCATAATTAAAACAAATTTCAGAAATTACTATGTTTTACTACCAATAAAAATATATATTAGGAGTACAAATAAGTTTCCGCCGTACGGAACCCAATTTCCTTGTTTATGAATCATTCCTAATGATTTTAAACGATGTGAGACTGCTTGCTGAGTGACTTCTAAGGTTAGAGCAAGTTCTTTTTGTGTTTGAGATGAATCTTCCTCCAATACTGCATCCTCGTAAATTTTTGGCCTTCCACTGCGATCTTTGTCTTCTACGTCGAAATCACCGTTTTTAAACTTTTGAAACCACTCTCGACACGTTCTCTCACTCAAAGCACCCTCACCATATGCTTCTACGAGCAATTGATGCGCCTCAGCAGCAGATTTCCTTAAATTAAAGAAGTAAACTAATATTTCCCGCAAATGACGCTTACTTGGTTCAAATTTTGACATTTTCAACTTATAAAAATTATATTTTACCAATATAAAATCAATGATATTTAGGAGAAATTTTTTTTTATTGTTAATTACAAAAATTTAAATGTAATGAATTAGCAAAGCTACTGAAATAAATGTTATTATTATTATTATATTAATAGGCTATGTTGTTCTTGAATGTCCAAACTATTTTTTAAGCCGGTTATCATCTGCGAAAGCTAACCGAAACTCCGTGCCGCGCCATCTACAATAAAACGGCGGAAACTTATTTGTACTCCTAATATATATATTTTTATTGGTAGTAATTTTTACAATTCGTTTTAATTATGAAGAATCTTGCTCGTAAAATAAAAACGTTCTAGCAACAATACAAATCCACTGCAAGAATAATTGGACGTGTTCTGTTAGAGCAATGTAGAACAGTCAATTGTGAATGGTACACCAGCATTTCTGATTATAAATATTATTTCTTCTTTGCCTATCAGAACGCTTAAATAGAATGGATGGAAAGCTTGAACAAACACAACAACTGAAAATTTATTGAACTAAGATTCTAGAAAACTGATCAAATATCTGATAACTGTAATGTAATTTTCCAATGCGGAATTCAAACAATTCTAGAAAGATTGAGGAAAGTAGCCGCTAACAATGGACATTGGATTTAATTTAAGTATCTTCTACAATTGAATGAAAATAATAATTTTCATAGAAAAATGGCGAACACTCATTCAGGAGCCGAATAGAACATGAAAAGCTTCTTCACTTGCCTATAGTCCTCGTCGTCATCCTGAGAAGACGTTAAACACTGATATGAGCTTTCCGCTTCTGGAATGTGCGATTTGTAATACTGTTTGATATCTTTGGTTTCTACGGCAGTTGAAGGTATACTTTCTTTGAGCTGACAAATTTTGTCCAATATTGGGGTTTTTGAGCTGCTTGGAATGTATATTGTGCTCCAATTACTACTTTTAGTCAAGGTTTTACAGTTTGTATCACTGTCCTTCTTATAGCCATGTTTAGCACTGCTCGAATCCTTACTACTCGAAGGTCTCTCCGATGTTTTTTCACGATAAATGGAGAGTTCTCTATTGGTGGATACTTCAGGCAACTGATTTTTGTAAATTGTAGCATCCTTAATTGGTGGTCTCTCTATTTGGTGATCCTTATAGAGTGATAGTTCTCTAACTGATCTATCAGGTAACTGTTCTGAGCTGCAAGGAATACTTATTTCTTTCAAATTTGCAGGGAGAGTCCGATGGTTTGATATATCTCGAGTTAGTTGTGACATTGATATTCGTTTTGGTTCCATCACTACCGTTTCTACAGCATTCACCATAGGAACTTTGCTTTTATTCTGGAAAGAAATAAAGATACTTAGAGAGTAATTTAAAAAGTGTGAACATGAATTTATCTTCATTAATTTTAATGTATTTGTCTATGTTATTAATAAAATAACATAAATAGAGGTTAATTCTTGATAGAAGGTATATAAAATTATTTAAATATTTTAATATTAGCCTTCTACATATTTAATTTCAAAAAATTATATTTAATGATTAGAACTTCTGAAAATAAATTAAAATAATGTCATATAAGTACCACTTATATCAAATGACATAAAATAAACATTCATTATAAGACATCCAAATGGTATAACAAAATCCAGTAAATAAAAATTGTTAACCAAAATCCTATAAATCAAATATTTTGAATAGACAAAATTTTGTTTCTGCTGATCAATCTTATGAAAACAAATATCTTTCAAAAATGTCTAACATAATCTTAAGAATTTCATCATAAAACTATCTTACTTAGAATATTCTATATTATTGGATATCTAACTAACTTTATATAAAGTAACTTAGAATATTCAATATTATTGGATATCTAACTAACTTTATATAAAGTAACTTAGTTAGATATCAAATAATATTGAATATTCAGTTTTATGATGAAATTCTTAAGATTATGTTAAACATTTTTGAAAGATATTTGTTTTCATAGAAGGGATGAGCAGAAACAAAATTTTGTCTATTCAAAATATTTAATTTATGGAATTTTGGTTAACAATTATTATTTATTGGATTTTATTATATCATTTGGATGTCTTATAATGAATGTTTATTTTATATGTCGTTTGATATAAGTGGTACTTATATGACATTATTTTAATTTATTTTCAGAAGTTATAATCATTAAATATAATTTTTTGAAATTAAATATGTAGAAGACTAATATTAAAATATTTAAATAATATATGAATGGTTCTGAAAGCTGCTGTATAATTAAATTTTTTCTTAAAATAATTGGCAATGTCTTCGGATATTCTATTTGTATATGAAAATTGTATGAATTTTTTTTGGAATGGGGTCTATTGTAGTAGGAAAAACGTGAGTTAATGAAGAAGCTACATATAATAAATAAAAACTTGAAAAGCACTGAAGTGAAGTAAGAAAGAAGCTTTTGAAAACGAGCATACATCTGAAATTGTTTGATGGATACTTTACGAGATATCGATCACTACAGCTATCTACCAAAACCTAATGGATTTATTTTCCCAGCCTTTTATTTCATGTAGAAAAACATTACTTTCCAGCTCCCCCTTATAAGTGAAGTGAAAATCTGATGTTAATTTTTACCTGGAAGGTTTTTGAAATTGTCCGGTGCCTGTTATCCTTCGTAACATATCTCCTGATTAACGTAGAACTTGCAGCAGCAGCCGCCGCGGCAATCCTCTGGCTATCTTCCTCAAATTTTTGCCTATGAAGTACCGGATCTATCTTCTGGTTAGCATAAATGTGATTTTTGGCATCCGAACTGGTAGGCATAGATGCTTGATTGCCGCCCCTTTCTCTCTCGCAGATATTCTCGAACGATTTGGACTTCTGTTTGCTACCTTCTGAAGTGCTTGGTCGGGTCGAATTATTGAATTTCTTCGGATTGCTAGTGTGATGCTCACTTCTGGATGCCGAATGCACTTTATCACTTGAAGTCTGAGGGTTGGCCGCCGACGAGGTTTGAGCGTTATAATGTTCTTTATTAGTTTCGTTGGAAGCTCCTTCATTTCTTGTGAGAAGTACACAACAACCGTTCTGATATTGTGGCTGTGTAGTGGCGGGATGAGCAGTACTGATGGAGTATGTTAGTGTGCTGACTTGGTTAGAATTAGAAACACTTGGTGTTGTCGGAGGCACTACACTATTAGTTGCACTGTCATGTTCCAGTTGAGAAAGTCTTACGGCTTCCTCATATGGTGGTGGTGCTTCTCCTCTAGGGAAATAATTTCCTGGTGGTTTCCACAGGGAAAACTGAGTATTGGGTTCGTAAGGGTATTCGAGGTCATTGCTTCCAGATCCGAGGTAGCTGAAATGAACAGGAATTTTAACTTCAGTAATATCTTCAAAGGCAAGTCAAGTAACCTTTGAGAAATTAAACCTATGTGCTGCCAGAATCATCTATGAATTTAAAATAATGGACTGAAAGGAGAGAGTTGTGTAGACTTACACCATTTGCAGAAAAGGTATCATGGCGACATTTTTTTGGAATCTGCACAGATCTTCAGAAAAGAAAAAGCAAAAAGAACTCTTAACTCGTATGAAAATTAGCAAAATTGCCAAGTTAAACGTTTTTTCTAGGGTGGGTAATCGACAAACATTACAATGGCATGTAATCTTCATTTGATTGGCAATTGAAAGATGCATGGAAATTGAACCAGAAAGAAACTATCAGAAATGTGATATAGCTTTCTACACTCATTGTCAGGCTGTAATTAGGAGTATGAATAATTCCGTATGGTTTTTTGGCGAAAATTGAAGCTTATTGTGAAAAATTGGTTGTACGTTCAAAGTTTGTCCATCGCTAGCCACTACTCTTTGGCCGCTATCCATGAATCGATCCATTTTTTGACCTCATCGATCCGAAGAGATGGTAAGCGGAAGGGGCAAGTTCTTGGCTGTACGCCAGGTGGGGTAGCTTCTCATTTGAGCGTTTTAACGGGCGATGCAACATGTTGCCGTGCATTGTCAACTTTGTCGTGTCTGTCAGCCATTTTGTTCGCAATGCTCGGTACAAACGCATCAATTGTCGTCCTTCCCTGTGATCCTTTCGTTCGATTGTAGCAGCTCATAATACACCACACCCAGTTGCTCCCACCAAATTAACATCTTCTTCCTATGATTTTGCTTGGCCAGGGTATCCAGACATTTAGATTATCGTAATAAACCCATTTTTCATCGCCAGTCACAATTTGATGAAAAAACCCCTTTATTGTATGCCGTTGGAACAGTTGTTCACACGTGAAACAACGGCATTCGACGTCATTCGGCTTCAATTCATATGGCACACAATTTCCTACATTTCCGATCATTCCCATTGCTTTTAAACGATGTCAAATGGCTGGTTGAGTGATTCCAAGTGTTTTTGGGAGTTTCTCTTGCTTTTGTGATGGAACTTCACCAAATCTTGCCTCTAATTCTTCATCCTTAAACTTTGGTGGCGCTTCAGGTCGTTCTTCCTCTTTCAAATCAAAATTGCCACTTTTAAATCGGGTATACCACTTCTAACACATTCGTTCAGCTAGATCATGGTCCCATAAACTAAAATACTATGACTTTCGGCAGTCTTTTTCTTCATATTGAAGTAATTAACTAAAACTCCGGCAAAAACACATTATTTGGTAAGGGTTAAGGGTAAGTGTTACGCTAACCATCCAGAAACGATTGATGCCCTGAAACACGAAATCGAAGTTTTCATTCGTGAGACTGAGCTCCCAAACAATCGAGAATGTACTGAAAATTTGGGTTAATCGGATGGGGTGCTGTAGCCAGTCGAGGCGGTCATTTGAATGATATTGTTTTTCATTCGTGAATTTCGATTTTCAACCTTTCTATAAAACTTATAACTTTGGAAAAATAATCATTATTCATTAATTTATAGCCCATCAAAAGTGCAAATTTTACAACTAAGCAAGGTTTACACCTCAAAAAGGCACTTCTGTGTATTTAGTGAGTCTTTGCAGGATCGTTAATTTTGAAGTGCTGAAATCTGTACAAACTGTGAATGAGGTCTTTCACTGTTAAGAATTGAATCAAGTACATCACTCTTTAATTCAAAAGTGCCTATTGATTGTCAAAAGAAAAAGTGTTATTCTAAAACACAATAAAGCAAGACCCCCCATCTGTGCAATGCTTGCATGCTGTCCATATGCAATTTCTGATATCCTGGTCTAAATTCAATTGATATTTATCAATTCAGCATCGAAAATTTTCATAGTAATAGCAAAATATTGTTGATAGTATAAATCTATCGAAAATGTATCTGTTTGAATGTATAAAAAGGACATCAAATTCTGCACGACATCATTATACACTTTTGTCAATTGTTTTTCCAAGTTACAATCCCTCTTCAAATATCACTGTGAACTCACCCATAACTAGCTGGGTGATATCCAAAGCCTCCAGTTATATAGCCAATGCTATTCAAACTTCTCTGGTCTTCACTTGAAGGCCTAGTTTGTCGAAGTCTTATTTTACGTCGTCGTAATCGGTGATAAAGTAGAAATAAAATTGAGAGTGACAGTAGAGCAGTGAAAGCACTTGCTATCAACCTTAAAGCTAAATCATAGGTATCCTTGTAGCCTTCATTTGTGAGTATATCATCCAGACATTTGAATTCACAGCAGGAATTGCCGATTTGAAAAGATTTACAGTTCTGGAAAAATGAAGATATTGAAAAATCAATGGGAACGATAAAATCATCAGATAAACTTGAAGATGCCAGTTAAACATAAATTTTAGAAACACTGAAGGATTTGTTAACAATAATTTCTGAATTATCATTACAATGAAAATAATTTTTGGTGGATGCACCATCAGAGTTTATTAAATAACCATTTGTAATTGTAATAGAAAATTATGATTGAGATTAAACTTTCTTTCTAGTTATTCACATGGCTGAGTTCATAGCTTGACTGTTGACATGCTATAATGTACCTCTGGAGGTTTGCACAAAACAGATTTGCACCATTTTGGGCTGCCCTTATCACAGATACAGAGGGTGCAAGTATTAGGCCCTGGAACATAATGTAATCCTTGAGCTACAACTTGGGAATGTATATCAATGCAGTGACTAGATGCCCCTGAAAAAACAACGCTCAGAACCATTTCATTGGAAAAAATAGAAGGTATCTTACTTTGGCTCAAGACTAAAAGAAATATACTTATTTGAAGGCTCGACATGTTGAAGGATCAGCGAAATTTTGAATTGTTTGAGGTAAGAAACTTAAAGATGGTATTCAATACCATTTTCATTTCAGTTGCTTCTTTCCTTACTTTATTGATTTTGATTTATCACACTGGTTTGACAATTTTGACGTTTGTTGTAATTCACACTATTCACAGATGAAAACAACAAATTTTCCTTGCATCTGTGGCATGTGGATTTTCCGAAGTAATGGCCCTCGAAGAGATCCAGATATTTTGGGAAAAAACATATCATGTAGCTAAATTCGCCTCCAAATTAACTTGTTGAAGATAGCCAATTGAAATTTATTACGCTTACGAATATTACGCTACGATTACATTCTAACTTTCGAATAGTCCTTATTGTGCTATATTTTGCCAGAAATCTCAATTCTTCATGAATTTGAAGGCTTCAAAGATTTTTTAGATGCAAACAGCTTCCTTTGACTCTTTCATTCGTTCATTGTAATCTTATTACTCCTGTTATCTGCTTCGTTGAGAATTCACTCGCACCATTTAAACGACGAAGTTAGCTTCAAGCAGGTCTTAGGTCAAAAGTTTTATACTCAATATTTTTGAGTGAGGTCAATACTGCGATATGAAACTGAAGAAAACCGTAACTGAAAACCGCTTGACCTTAGAGACATTATGCATGAAATAACAATGTTACATGAAATCACCCAGTAATATTTATTTGCACAAATTTTGTTTATTACAATAATGGAAAATATGCCGAGCTGAAGAGGAAATGATTGCTTTAGTAGTGTGGCGATGTGCCCAACTACTTGTGCTTTACCCAGAAATCCGCTTCCCGGTGTATCGCCTAGTGATGTGACCGTTTTTCTGACCTTTAATTCACCATCCTCGCCGGCTTCAAGTAGAGCAAAGTGCGAGCGTTCGAAGTGGAACAAGATCACAGGCGTCACAGGGCTTGCAAGCTGGAGCGAAACGCTTACCTCCGAAATTAAAAGGTTTGAAAGCTTCCTCGCAAGACCGCATCGCTAAGAGCTTCAGCAGAACATGTTATATTGTAAAGAACTACTGCTCGTACATACTCCAATAATACCATTGTTCAAAGTATTTAAACAATGATACTAACTAGTACATGAGCATAACTCTTGGCCAGAGCTGTTTATATACTTACATATCATCATTGTTGTTCTAGGTTTCCGCTCAGGTTTGTTCAGTCCCCAGATTACTGCTTTCTATACAGACCCCGTGTCATCCCGTGCTTTCCACTGTACAATTTCAAGCTTTACTGAGGATTTTGGAATGGCGGATCGAAGTTTCAATCTTCAATTGGAAGATCTCAATCTGCTTTAGGGAGCTGAGCAAAAAATGTTGAAAAATCAGCCTTTTGCTTGTTGATCTTGCGATGTTACCAACACAGTCATGCCAAGACATATTGTTCCACACTGTGAGTCCTAAAATTTCCTTGAAAGTACGAAATGAACGCATCTCGTTAGAAGTTAGACCGATTTTGTGCAAATGCGCTTTCAGCTTGCAGTGAACTGTCATAATTCCGACAAGTGTTTGAGTTTGGCCCTATCCAGACCTAGCGCTAGGTCCGCCATCTTTTGGTTCGAAGCTGTTCCAAGGAACGCCTTCGAATGTTTCAGGTCAGCCAGTCATGTGGTATTCCTAGGAATGGTTCCGGACCTACCAGAGGCAGCGTGGCCCCAGAAAACGCCAGCTGATCTGCCTCTTCGTTACCCAAATAGTTTGGGTGGCTTCGTATCCAAACAAGAGTGATTCTGTTATACATACCGAGCCTATTTAAAGCCGTGCGGCAACTCCATACTGTTCCCGGTGTTCAACAGTTGGATTCCAGAGCTTTTAGTACCGCCTGACTATCGGTAAATGTTTTGATTTTGCCTAGGTTGAGTTGTCGTTTTATAGGCAGATGTGCCGCGGTCTCAATGACATATAGTTCTGCCTGGAATATGGTTGCGTTCTGACCAAGACTCCTGAATAGAAAACATAACTCATCAGTAGTAAGATATTGGTCTAGAAAGAATAAGCATCTGAGTATTCCTGTGGGTACTCAGTATCCCTAAAAACTTAATGTTTGGACAGGAATTCTGGGGAATTACATCATAGGGCCATTTTTTATCGATGGTAACCTAAACGGTGCCAAATATCTGGAGCTTTCAGAGAATCAAATTATTACGACAATTCGACAGCTACCAATTAATTTCGACGATGTCTGGTTTCAACAGGATGGCTGTCCAAGTCACAACGCAAGAGTATTCACACCATATCTCAGGACGACTTTTTAAGAACGTGTCATTTCTACAAATGGCACGATCAAATGGTCCCCCATATCACCAGATTTATCTCCCAATGATTTTTTCTTAGGGGATATCTGAAAAATTTGGTTTATCGGCATGAAATTGATAGAGCGACGAATATTAATGAATTAAGGTTCAAAAGATGAGTGCCGACAGCTCAGTGGTAAAGCATAGGGCTCGTAACCGGAAGGTCGCGGGTTCGAATCCTGTTCAGGTTGGAAAGAAATTTTCTAGTTGGACGAGTGTCGGCCAACATTTTTCTGTTGGGTCGAAAATTAACAGTGCTGTGACCTAAAGTGGCGCAAGATCCCAGTAACAAAGCCTACCCAGAACACAACTGAACTCTTTACTCACACAAGCTGAAAAAGCTTCTGAGGAATCTTCACAGAAGATCTAGGAGTATCAGGATAAAAATAATAAAATAGTCCAACTTTGTGCCAAAATAGCAAATATGCCGAATCTGCTCAGAGATATGAGATTATTTCTTTATAATAGATTTGGTTACTGTTTGGCTCAACAAGGTGGATTATTTGATTTTGATTATTTTTGTTTTCGAATTTCTCATTTTCGTAAAATTTATTTTCATTTTCAAGCCAGTTATGGCGAGAAAGAACCTAAGTACTCATTTTCACAGAGGAAATTATTTGTGTCATTAATCGCGGCAGATAAATTCCTCGCATACAATGGAATAAGATTGTCGTATTTATTTTCAACCGATGTTCACGTTTCCCACGTTTGAAGTGCGAATGATTCTGTTTGCTGAACTGAAAGCAGTACAGAGCCTCGTTTCGATCGAAGTATTCCCCACCAGCCACTACCATTGATAGAGAACAGTCGTTTGTTCGTCATTGCATGGCGCTGAGGTTTTGATTATTCCACTGCTCCACTGGACATTCATGGTCCTCCAGAGTAACATTGAATTTCCTATGTCTCTGACTGTCTTTTCCATATCTGTATATTGCGTACCTGGCACCAAGCAATTAACATCTTTTTCTCGTATTGCAAAACTTTCTACGTGATAAGAAATTGACATCAAGTGAAGATTGATTACTAGAGTTTTTCGCCAATAAGGCCAAGACTTCTATGGGAGAGACATTATGAAATTACCTTTAAAATGGCAACGAATTATACAACAAAACGGTGCATATTTAACTCAAATCGGACAATTCGAAAAATATTCAATAAAGTCTTGAAGTTCACGCAAAATGATGAATCTTTTCCCAAACTATTATTTTGAAAGGTCATGTATATATGTAAGACTGTACTTTTTATCATAAAATGTTTCTGTATTTAAAAACATTATTTAAGGATCTGCTTATTTTATGGACGACTGTATAGATTGTGCAATTTAAATTCCGTTTAGATACTAGTCCCACAAGATCACTACGCACTTCCTCGTTCGAATTTCACTTTTTACTATTACCATATTCTTCACTCCGGGAATCCAACACGTTCGAAGAAACATCTGTACGTTACCTCAATACGTTATTAGCTTTTCTTTGGCAAACAGAATAATCCCCATTTCCACTTTTACTTTTCTAATTATGAATATTTAAGATGCATTTAGTTCGTATTGAGTTTTACGTAATTTCTTCCATCATGAGAATAAAAATTTTAGATAATAGGTTATAGAGATCATTTGCATAACGTTTAATTCTTATTTTGTTGGACTATATTTAATTCGAAAGTTATTTAAACAGGATTAAGATACATGGAAACAAGAATTGTGTGGGCTTGTGTGTTTAATAACAAATATTTTATTTTCGATCAATGACTTATCTTCATGCTCAATTGGTGATTCTGTTATCTACATTGTATTAAATGGTATTTTGAAATACTAAATGTTTATCAATCTTAAGGAGCTTCCTCAGATTAAATAGAAATATTACAAGCTTGTAAGCTAACGAGAATCTAAGACTGTTTTCACAATTCGTTAATTAATCACAGTTGTTTCGCCTTCTTCAAGTTTACATTTTGAACTAACTCTGAAAATTACACCTTCACTTCTTATATAGGGTTATCCATTTTGTGCTTCCCAAAAGTAAACGTAAATAAAACACTTTCATTTAGAATATCTTAGTTCATGAGACTGTGTTCGGATGTATGGATAAGAAGCCCCTTCGGCGTGTGAGTTGCGTTCCAAACAACTCGAGTATTGACCATGCAGAGCCAGTAGAGGTTGGATAGTGCTTCGCTGCTACCAGCCATACGGTTGTAGGTTCTCAAAATGAAGCCCAAAGTGGAAGCTGGTGGGTTAATCTCTTCGAAGGGGTTCTCGCCACACTTTCTGCCTCTTTGGGCAGACTGTGGAGACTGCTAACTAGTCACTTGGTGAAAGAGCTACGCTCACTGGCCAATACACTAACTGGTAGAATTCATCACGTCAAGGTACAGAGACAAACGAGGGGCGAGTCTGAGGATTATCGGCTTGAACACGATCCTTCGCGTAACTCGACAAAAAAAATCCAAAAGCGATAAAACAACAAGATCTTGGTGGCCAATTCACATCGCCGAAAGAAGAAATTACGCATCATGGGAATTTTTCTTGCAATAAAGTCAAAACGTGTCGTGTAGTGTGGCTTGTTGCACCATCTTGCTGGAACTACATCTCTTCCAATTCCTTTTCATTAATTTCAGGCCAAAATAATCGGTAATCATTTGGCTATAGCGATGAGAATTGACGGTTTAAGTGACACATTCTTCATTTTCCAAGAAGTACGGACCAATCACTCCACCAGACCAAATTGCACACCATACAGTGATTTTTTGTAGATGTAATGGTCTCTCAGCAGTTATGAGAATTTTCACTGTCCCAGATGCGACAACTTCCTTGACTTTTGTGGAGCAGTTTATATTCTTTCTCGTCAGTCTGCTGAAACAGGAATATTCATCATTGTAGACCGGCACACGCAAATGACATTTATAGAGTATTATTTCATATTCTATTTTTGGATATGAATGAACCTAGAAAAAAGCAAATTAATCTCTTATAGTATCAGTCAACTCTGTGAATATGTGCTCGGCTTATCCTGCGGGCAAATTGCTATCTGTTTATTTTTAACAACAAATACGAAAATTTCAACTTCGCCGAATTCTAAAAACGTCTGGTTTTCAAATAAGATCTATAAAAAAACTTTGCAAATTTTATACGAATTACTTATCAGTTTCTCTCCAGAATGTACATGTTCCCTTTTCGAGTATTTGAAGTTTTATATTATTATACAGGGTGCTCAAGTTATCTATGGCCACATAGGTGATTCTACAGGCCATTTGCAATAAAAAAATTCCTATGGAGAACGGTCCAATTATCTTTCGTTGAATATTTACTCAAGTTTCTACTATTTTGTAACGTTTCATAATTTTTTTACTAAATACATAGCACAGCTTGAAAACAATCATATGAACCGAAATTCATATGAACAGAAATTTCAATTCTTTCCCTTGGAAAGAGCAGAAAATTCTCCTAAGACTAGGGTGGTTTCATGGAGACTTTTATGAAATACGAGTACTTACTTATTATAGAGTGGTTTAAACCGACCCAACATCTTATCCATATGTTCGGCATATATACATATAGTATATAAATAGTTGCGAAAAAATTTAGGGGGTGATTCAAAATTGATTGTCAAAGAATAGGGTGGGTCTTTCATATAAACTTAATTTTTTTGAGCCCCCCTGCTTAGTTACAGCCCCCTAAAGATGGCGCCGAAACAGTTATTAATTTTTCTTAAAAACCAAAAAACTGACAATAATTGTAACTGAATGAAAGTTAATCAAAACAAGTCAGTTATCATAACAAAATGACATCCGCTTTCTAGATAAATTCTAGTTCGGAAATAATTCCAGCCTCTACGACTCAAGCTATGTTGATAAATTATTTGTTTTCTCAAAAACCTTGAATTTTAGCAAGTAATTACAAGGGACTTTATTTGTTAAGAATGGATCAAGTTATCCCAAATAAATTTTTTTATTTTGAAATATAGGGAGTACAAATAAGTTTCCGCCGTTTTATTGTAGATGGCGCGGCACGGAGTTTCGGTTAGCTTTCGCAGATGATAACCGGCTTAAAAAATAGTTTGGACATTCAAAAACAACATAACCTATTAATATCATTGATTTTATATTGGTAAAATATAATTTTTATAAGTTGAAAATGTCAAAATGTGAGCCAAGTAAGCGTCATTTGCGGAAAATATTAGTTTACTTCTTTAATTTAAAGAAATCTGCTGCTGAGGCGCATCAATTGCTCGTAGAAGCATATGGTGAGGGTGCTTTGAGTGAGAGAACGTGTCGAGAGTGGTTTCAAAAGTTTAGAAACGGTGATTTCGACGTAGAAGACAAAGATCGCAGTGGAAGGCCAAAAATTTACGAGGATGCAGAATTGGAGAAAGATTCATCTCAAACACAAAAAGAACTTGCTCTAACGTTAGAAGTCACTCAGCAAGCAGTCTCACATCGTTCTTCTATAATAAATATTTAATTTGTGTTAAAAAACGGCGGAAACTTATTGGTACTCCTAATAGAAATATGGAAAAAAGTTTCTTGTGAAAGGAGGTTTAGGGGCGGCTTTTTCTACCCTTTGCAATCATAGAGGAACACCACCAAAATTTTTTTGAGTGCCTTCTCACCCGCATAATATGTCTGCTATCTTTATTTTTGTCACTGTTTGGGTTATTAAGAAGAAAATTAAAAACTGTTTTTCGGGCGCCATCTTTAGGGGGCTGTAACTAAACAGGGGAGGCTCAAAAAATAAAGTTTATATGAAAAGCCCCCTATTTTTTGACAAGGAATCCCCTCTCTAAATTTTTTCACAACTACTCATATAAAATAAAATAGAAAAAGGCGTTTTATTTGATAGAAGGGATATAACAAAATTTGAATATCGAAACATATTTAATCTGCCAGTCTTCTACAATTATCATTTCAAAAAAATTTAAGTGTATGTAGACATTAATTTAATTCTAAAAGCTTTTTGAATAAAATTTTTCTGAAATTAAAATTGTAGAAGACTGACAGATTAAATCTGTTTTGATATTCAAATTTTATTCATATACACCCTGTAGAATGCAACTAACTTATTATTGAGGTAGAAACGTCTATGTTTCATTATTCTAGTGTCGAAACATCTTCCGCTTTGGCCAATATAAATTTTTGAATAGATACCGCGTGATAATTGATAAACGCCTGACAAATGTGATTTGTTTCTTTTAGATTTTGCGTTTTTTAACAAGCTCCTAGTGAATTTTCAGTTCTATAAGATATGTTTATATCAATTTTATTGAGGATTTTTTATTATTCGTGATCATGGTTTTCCATAGTTTTTGGAAATATTCATTTTTCAACCGTCAAACTAGAATTTTTGTTCCCGCTGCCAGGTTTCAAAGGTTCTTTTTCTCAAATCATGAGACCATCTTGTCGCAAGTTCTATTTGGAATAATATATTTTTTATCACAATACAAGTACATGAGTACAACGCTTTGTTTGTCTTAACTGCCATATCCTGATCACTTCAAATTATTCGAAATCTTAAGGCCGAAGAAAACTTTAATTGAATGAAAAAATTATTACTACATTTAATAGAATTAACTGATATAATAGCGAGTGAATTATTTCGATAAAACGAATCTGGCAGTACTTTCTGATATCCATTTCCTTCTCTTTCAAATATTATCGAAATAGTACGATATGCACTTCCTAAACTCGAGTATGTGTGTGATACGAAATATTAATAATTTTTTTGGATAATTTTCATCGAGAAAAATTATCCCGGGTATTTTGGAAAATGCTCAGTATAAGGGATGAATATTATTACTACAACTAAAGTTCTTCAGAATTCGCAAATAACTATTGAAATAATCAAACTGACCAGGCATTATGAATAATTATCGAACAGAATAATAAAAAGTTTGTTTTTATTCTTCAAAAAACTTCAAAATATTTGTTAGATTGAGAAATAAGCTTCTCTAAATATTGTAAAAAATATTCTTCTCAAAGTAGGTATTAATTTCTACCTTCAGTTCTTTATCATAGAAAAATCGCTTTCCACCAAGATATTTTTTCACATTTGGGAATAGGTAGTAGTCACTGGGGGTCAAGTCTGGACTGTAGGGAGGACGAGTAATTTTTTCGAAACTATATTTCCCCAAAATCAGCCTTCGCTACTTACAGATCTGGTGTATTTGAATGTATTTGGTTTCTGTTTGAGTTACCCTTCTAATGATGTTCAATATCCAATTGCTCAAAAAAAATCACCGAATTTGAAAATTTCAACTAGTATGTTTAGAGAACAAAAAAAGCTTTTTGACTAAAACACATCCGCCATCTCTTTCCTATTAAAAAAAAAAAACTTAGGGGTTATTGCAACCCTCAGGTGTTTTTTTCGGAACAATGTCGTCATAGGAATTCTTTCTTCCTAATACAGAACTCGAAAATTATTTTTGGATTCTTCAAAACTCTTAGGTTCTTGAATTTGGGCGGTTCATCTGTCTGTTCAACATCACCTTTTGACAGTAAGTTCAATATTACATTATTTCGTGAATAGTGAACCGATTTTGAAAATTTTATCTGGGTTGTGCACAGAACATAAATAACTTTCAAACTAACCAACACTCGACATCTCGTCCCTATTCAAAAAATGTTGGGGTGTTTTTTTTTTGGAACAAACTCATGATGGAAATTTGTCCCTCTCAAAACAGAAGTTGACCTATTTTTATCGAAAATTCTTCGTTTCTGAGTTCTGGGGGGTCAAATTTTCGTTGGGACACCCTGTATAATCACGGTATCATAAAATTAACGGTCCGAAAAAATTAAAATATAAAATGATCTCAATCTTAAGAATAATCAGACGTCTTACGAGTTTTTTAACGTACCTGGTACCATTCCGCTTATGCCATAATTATCAAAAGGCCCTACTGTCATGTAGCAATATTGATATTGTCCAGACACTGTGATGAACAATCATAAATAATTATTAATCACTTTGTCCAATTTGACTGGTCATTATTTATGCATAATGAATAATACACTGTTTTCAGGTGTGTTCACTGGACGAGAACTTGAACGCGTTGTTTTATAAAATATTCAGTTTTCCCGAACAAATTGATCCACAAATTGCCGTGAGGGCATTTTTAGTGAATTTACCACGTAAATTTCTAACAGTTTGGATAGAAGATTCACCACTTTGGAAATAATTTTTGAATATTTCCCAGTTTTCTTCAAGCGTAAATCGACCTATAACGTTAATGTTACACTAACTTTCTGTTACATCCTATATAAATAATGATCTCATAAAACCCCACCATGTTCACGAAAACTCCATTTACGGTAAATAATTTATTAGAATATGTTTGTTGGTCTACTTTTATCCAGTTCTTGTATTTTTTTCATCGCAATATGTCAGTAATACTGAAAAGTGTTTGTCTGAATAATATCAGGGTTGTATAAATAAATATTTTCTCTGTAATATTTTGTCTGCTAAAATGCAATTTTTATATAGGTATTTTTCGGTGAATTGTGATATTTTGATGGGTTTCTCTATTTGTTAAAAAAATAATCACCTGTAAGCATATGTCTACGAGTATGATAAATCATTTTATGACGTCTGTAGTTAATTTTTCGCTTTTGAATATTTCGTGCCATTGTTGAGTTAATTATCGAATGATTTTTTTATTCTTCTCTTAATAGAAAAATCAAAACAACTTGGAAAATCTACAGCCGTTTCTATTTTCATATTTAATTCAACAAACCAATCAACAATCACATGGGTCACCAAAAATCCATTTTCTAATCATGCTCTTGGATTTACGAGCACTTAATCTGAGTTTTTAACTGTTTTTCATTAATTCACAATCACGTCTAATACATGTCGAATCATGTTTTGTGATCAAATCCGAAAAATCATTTCAAAATCGACGCGAATCGAAATTTGCGAATGGACACCTACGTACTTGGATATCTTGTTGAGAAATATTATTTCCATTTTATTTCACCGAAAACATCAACTTTCATATATATGATTCGATTCCGAATGATCCTCTTTCACGTTTAGCTCATTCTTAATTTCAATTACCTCAAAATTGTGTATCTATCTGAAAAAACTAGCAGTATGAAACCTTCAACATTGTGGAAGAGATTGATCGAAAGTTATCTAGCTGTGAAAGAGAATATATACGTACGTAATTTTTGGAAAACTATTGCGTTTTTGAAACGACAATCGGTTGGTTACGAACCAAAAAAAATCTAAAGTTTTAACTGCAGATCAAGTATCAAAATTCATAATTGAAGTTCCAGATTACAAGAGGTTGCTTGCGAAGATAATTTTAATTTTTGGAATTTTTGTTGCATGCAGACGAGACGATTTGATTCGTCTAAACATCAATGATGTAGAAGACCAAGGTTTCTGTTCTTCATGATGGAAAAAATCACAGATCAAGGTCTTTAACCGTAACAGAGGAAGGTTGTAACTTCAAAGCGTGTGACATTTATTTATCGCCAAATACATAGCCCTAAGACCTCATTTAAAGAGTAGAAGGCTGTTTGTTGCGTTTCGCAATGGAAAATGCATTTCCCAACATAAAGGCTGTAATATCGATAAGAATTGCAGAATATTTGAACCTGGAAACCCCCCAAGATTATACTGGTCATAGTTTACGCCGATCGTAATGTTGGTAGAAAATGGAGGAAATTTGCCCAACCTTAAGAGACATGGAGGATGGCAGTCTTCAACAGGTGAATTCTACCAGAATAGTTATTGGCTATTTGAGGAAGGCCTCTTTTCCAAGTGACTACCAAGCAGTCTCCACAGTCCACCCCTAGAGGTAGAAAGTGTGATAAGGATTACGCCATATCATCGCGCTCGGCGAGAACCCCTCCGAAGAGATGAACCCACCAGCTTCCAGTTTGTGCCCCGACTCGAAAGCCAGAACCGTCTGACTGGTAGCAGCGAAGCACTATCCAACCTCTACTGGCTCAGCAGGTCAGTACCCGAGTTGGTTTGAGACGCAACTCACCCGCCGGAGGGAATTCTTATCCATCCACCCGAACGCAGTCCCAAGAACTAAGATAAACTCAAGATTGACGACTACAATTGATCCTGGTACGAGCACCGTCTAGCGGACTATACGTCCTGACCCACCGAACCCATGTGAAGTCATTTGATTGATCCTGGCGTCAAGCGCTAATGGCGGAGCCATTTCGTCGAGATCCACAAACCCTAAATAGTTACGCACAGATCCAGGGGCCAGGACAGGCCGGTCGAACCGTCAAGTCCCGTTAAACCCCGAGTCGTTTCATGAGAATATCCCGAAAATGGGGGTCTGCGAACAGATAAATGAAATACCCCTCTAGTCCAGCATGCGGACATTCAACCACTGCCCCCTCGAGTCCAACACCAATTGGGGTGGCCAGGTGGTACAAGTAACACCTGAGGGCAAGACCACCCCCCCGAGGTAACGCAGTATGCTACATAACGCACTCGGCCATTACACAGAATCCGGAGATTTATACTGCGATAGGGTAGAGTACGCCAGTTTTAAGGGAGAAGCCCTGTGCTGCGACAGACTCCCTTGTCACTGAGTTAATCAACCGGCTCAGCCCTCCATTTCACCTGAGTAAAACTAGGGCCCCATTCGGAGATCTTCCACCATACAGGTCCAGTGACTGGCGCGAAATGGCATTACGTTAGACACCAAGACTTAACCCTCCAATTCGCCGGGACGAATCTAGGGTCCTAGTCAAGAGAGCGCCCCATCACGTCAAGATCTAATGCCTGGGGGGCGGGCAGTCTTCAACAGTAGCTGAAGAGTATATTGGAGAATCGATTAACAGGAAAATAGAGGTCTCGCACAAGCTATATATATGGTTTATCAACCATCGAAAACCGACGAGGAACTTGGAGAACTGAACGAATATCTACCGATTTACCAGTATCGCTGAAGAATAGTTGTTCCGATTCTGCAGATTAATTATTGAAAAGTATAAACACCTATAATATTTAAATAAAGTTATTCTGATTTTCACTGATTTTTATTGTTATGTTTACAACAATTTTTTCGCTATCACAGTAGTATCATCGGGCAGGTTTACATTTTGAATAACTAAGCTTGTTTCCGAAATCCGTTGCTATTTATATTACAGTAAGTACAATAAATTTTTATTGAGCACTCAAACCCAAAAAAGGGGTCTCTGCAAATTCCAGCTTATCTGAATATATTTAACAGAGGTGATTCTAACAGATTTAAGGCATAACTTTTACTTTCTATATGTAGAATTTCAAAATTATGGTTGAAAATATGTCCTGTTTCTAACAAATGGTTAGAATTTGTAGAATTACTTTTATTATTGAGGATACTCTTCAAATGTTCACAAAATCTATGTCGGAAAGTTCTTCCAGTCTGTCCTATGTAAACTTTAGGGCAATCACCGCAGGTTAACTTACAAACCCCCGATTTATCATCTTTATGTGTACAGTCTTTATTATTTTTAATAAATTTACTTAAGTTTGAATTGGTTTTAAATGAAGTTCTTAAATTATATTTATTTTTGACGTATGTAGCAATTTTCTCAGAAATACCTTTAGTGTATTTTAAGGAAATGTATTTAAAATTTTCTTTTATATTAGGATATACCATATTTAAAGCTATTTTATTATTTTTACTCATCAACAATTTGTCTATCAACTTAGAATCATAGTCATTATTAATAGCTATTTGTTTAATTATGTTAAGTTCTGAAATATAATTTTCTCGATTCATGGGAATATTAACTAATCTATGGATCATACAATTGAATGCTGATAATTTTTGATTTAAAGGATGGTTTGATTTATTGTGTATAATAGAATCCGTATAGGTTGGTTTGTGAAATATTCAAAAATCATGTGAATTATTTATTCGAGTAACAGTTAAATCAAGAAAATTAATAGAATTATTATGTTCGGTTTCCATGGTGAATGTTATTGAAGGATGTATTTCATTGATGAATAAAAAGAATTTTTTTAAAAGTCTGTCTGTACCTGTGAAGCAACAGAAAATATCGTCTACATATCTATACCAATATAAAAAGTATTTCTTAAGAGGATTTTGGTGAATTTTAGTTTCATTATTATCCATGAAAATTTCTGCTAATAAAATACTTAAGGGATTTCCCATAATCAAACCGTTTTCAGATTTATAAATTTTATTTTTGAATTGAAAATAATTGTTTAGTTCAAATATCTAGACACTCTAAAATATCTTCTTTGATAATTGTATTACATCTGTTGTTAATCTGCGGTGATTGCCCTAAAGTTTACATAGGACAGATTGGAAGAACTTTCCTACATAGAATTTGTGAAAATTTGAAGAGTTTCCTCAATAATAAAAGTAATTCCACATATTCTAACCATTTGTTAGAAACAGGACATACTTTCAACGATAATTTTGAAATTCTACCTATAGAAAGTAAAAGTTATACCTTAAACCTGTTAGAACCCCTAGAAATAAATGAACACAATAAAATTTGAATATTACTTAACGAACAATTAGATTTAAATAACTCACCTCTGTTAAATATATTCAGATAAGCTGGAATTTGCAGAGACCCCTTTTTTGGGTTTTAGTGCTCAATAAAAATTTATTGTACTTACTGTAATATAAATAGCTACGGATTTCGGAAACAAGCTTAGTTATTCAAAATGTAAACCTGCCTGATGATGCTACTGTGATAGCGTAACGATTGTTGTAAACATAACAATAAAAATTTGTGAAAATCGGAATTACCTGTTTTTTCCAGAACAAACTCATGATGGAAATTCGTCCCCCTCGAAACAGAAATTGACCTGTTTTTTAAAAATTTTCGAAAATTCTTTGTTTCTGAGTTATGGGGGGGTCGAATTTTCGTTGGGACATCCTGTATTAAAAACATTTGAACTCTTGTGATAAAAAATTTTTAGTAAGACTATTTAAAAGTTTCACAATTTAAAATGTGTAATAATCGAAATTCAAGGATCGAATGAAACGTTTCATCAAAAAAATTACTGGAGGTCAGGAACTCGTAAATTGATAGTAAAATAAAGTTTACTACTCATTACAAGTTCATTCAGATTTTTGTTGGTGATAATAAAGTCAATATTTCAAAAAAGTGTGTATATACACACGTGTTCATAATAACCTTTACCATATGACCACGCGGCATTTGATAGATTTGTTGTTCAAAATGAAACGCCAATGTTCACTTTTTCAAAATATTTTTTTTGTTATGTAACCCTGAATTATGCTTCTCTAAACTGTTATCAAAATTTCAAAACCAGCTGCTCCAGCTTGGATGAAAAAGAGACTTTTTTCCCAAAAAAAAATTTTTATATACAGGTCCCGCAATAGTGCGTTGCGCTTCCATACATTTGAATCTTCGATTCGATCATCTAATTCCACAGTAACTTATAAGTTCGTCCGGTGTTTTCATTATTTCCCTCTGCTCGATTTCCTCGTTCTAGACATAATGAACCAACATTATTGTAGAAAATAAAGCAAAAATCCCAAAATAACAGCAAAACATCTCGGAAAACCTTCACAATTGAATTGTAAGATATGCTAGGAATCATCATTCTAAATTGGTAGTATGATTGCATGTACACAAATCTATTAGTGGATAATTACGAAGAACATATCCTAAGTACTTGAAAAGATGAAAATAAAACAATTATATTATCCTAATTAAGTCATATCCCAGCATCTATAATTATATAACTAGGTACATGTTGAGGAGAAAAATACTTGATGGATAATAACACTGAAATATTCGAGTTCACCAATTGATGAAGTTGAAAATTTCACTGACAACTTTCTTATATATAATCGCTAAAAATTTAGTTTCTCTCCATTATTCTCTTCTTTCTTTAATTTTCCATTTGCACATCGTCCTAATTGAAAGGTCGCAAACTACTGAACACAAAATATTTCAGTAAAGAAAAACGACAAATTTTAGACAAAAATATTTTTGAAAAAGATTTCGTTTTCATAAATATAAGATCAGAAACAAATTTTTGTCTCCTTCAAATATTGATTTATTAATTTCAATTGACAATTTATATTTGTTGGGTTTTTTAATTCTATTTGATATTATATAACGAGTTTATATGTTTTAAATTTAAGCAGTGCTTATAAGACATTAATTTAATTCTAAAAGTTTTTGAAATTAAAATTTATAGGGGGCTAACAGAATAAATCTTTTTCGATATTTAAATTTTGAATATAAGAAAAACAAATGTTAACTTCCGCTATTTTATTGATTTTCACAACAATTGTTCCGTCATACCATGACTTCATCAGGTGAGTATTTAAACTGTTTAAATACTCACCTGATGAAGTCATGGTATGACGAAACAATTGTTGTGAAAATCAATAAAATAGCGGAAGTTAACATTTGTTTTTCTTATATTGAAGATGAATTTCCGTCAAGTAGAGACCGAGACAATCAAAAATTTAAATTTTGAGCCCTTTTTCGCGATGGAATCCGTCAATTGCCAAAAAGATGGGAAAAAGTATTAAGCTGGCGATGGAAAATACTTTGAACTTAACATGTATAACCAATTTTTCACAACAAAGCTTCAATTTCCGAAAACAAACTGCGCGAAATTATTTATACTCCTAATATTCAGATTAAATTAATTCAAGTTTGTAATAAACACATGTTTTTCAAATTATCGTTTATCTGATTTTCGAAAATGCTCATTGATTGCACTTGATGTTAATCAGTTCATTATAAAATCGGTGTGAACTTTACATTTATTTGCAATTGCCTTCGAGCAAATCAGATGAAACGGGGCCAAAGTTCAATTAATTAATTCGCCACTTGAATAATCACAAAGAACTTTTCAGGATATAATCTTCAAGGTATAATTATTCGAAATTTAAAACAATGGTTAATGACATTGTTATCTATCCTCAGTTTCTACAATATAAAATTTATTGAACTGATGATTTTTTTTCTGGAATTTGAACGTTTCATTTCTAACTACCTGAATAAGTGTCTGTTTTGTAATCTTATCTTGAAATAAAGGATACAATTGCTGCTTAATTGTCCGTTAAAAGGAAGAAATGTTAATGTAATCTGAAAAATTCATGTCTGCACAATTGTTAAAATGTTTTAGATAAAAATATGAAGCACACGTTGATATCAGTTTTTTATCCATTTACGTTAATCTCTTCATTTTTGAGAAATGTATTCGCTTCTCAAACGTCACGAAAATGATCCATTTTTGAAGCGCATCATTACTGGGGACGAAAAATGTGTTGTGAATAACAATGTCAAACGCAAGAGATCATGGAGCAAAAAAGATGAACCGGATCAAAGCATTTCGAAAGCCAATATCCATCAAAAAAGGTGATGCTGTCTGTTTGGTGGGATTTTGAAGGAATCGTTTTTCTTTTGGCTTTTACCGGATGAAACTGTCATCAGTTGGACAAACTGAATGATGCACTTCAATAGAAAAGGCCAGAATTAATCAACAGAAAAGGTGTAGTGTTTCACCAAGATAATGCGAGACCTCATACAAGTTTGGTCACTCCCCAAAAGCTTTTACAGCTTGAATAGGATGCACTGCCACACCCACCACATTCTCCATATCTGGCGCCTTCGGATTATTATTTGTTCCGGTTATTGCAAAATTTTTTGGACGGTAAAACCTTCACTTCAAATGAAGAGGTCAAAAATCAGCTGGATTAGTTTTTTATCAGCATAGACCAAAAATTTTATGAGCGTAGAATCATGCTACTACCAGAAGGATGGCAAAAGGGGTTGGACCGGAATGGCCAATATATAATTTAATAAAATGTTTATTCATTATACAATAATAATATAGGATGTTCAATACTTGCACGGCAAGTGAGAGAGTGATTTACCTTTTGTGGTTTTTCAAAAAGCCGCTTTTTTTTCAATACAGTATCTTTAATAAATTATTTAATTTAATATCTTGAAGTTCTTGGTTTAGGAGTTTTTCATAGATTTTTTGTGAATTTTCGGTCGAAAACTCTTGGTTATTTTTTTTAGAGAATAGCATCTGAATTTTTCTAGTTCTAGGGTCAATCATTTTTCATTTGTTTTTTCTGCCTTTGTATCCCCTAGATGTGAAACACAATTTTGAAGCAACTAACCAACAAATGCACTTAGTAAATTTAAATCAGGGATTTAAAAATGGACTAAGGGCCACAGTTTTTTCACAAAATAAATATTTTTATTCAAAAACTTAAAACTTATAACCTTAAAAATTTTTTTCAAATTAAATTGAATGAAATGCTTCACTTTGTAGACATATAAAATTATCAACACATATGTGCGGCAGTTAACCGATAGAGAATCAAAATGAAATATAAAATATTGACCGTGATAATCCAGAAAATATCATCCAAGACAGTCTGTTTTGATTGGATATTCAGAAATAACAAATTCCATCACCAAATCAGAAACTGAGTCTATGATAAAATAATAAGAAGAAGTTTTTGCTTGAATGAAGGAATATTAGAAAATTTAAATATGAAAACAGATTTAAATCTGTTAATCTACAATTTTAATTTCGAAAAATTTTATTCAAAAATTTTTAGTTTTGAATTAATGTCAAATATCAAATAGAATAAATAAAATAACATAAATAGAGGTTAATTCTTGATAGAAGGTATATAAAATTATTTAAATATTTTAAAAATTTCAAAAATTTTTTAAAATTAGCCTTCTACATATTTAATTCCAAAAGATTATATTTAATGATTATAACTTCTGGAAATAAATTAAAATAATGTCGTATAAGTACCACTTATATCATGACATATAAAATAAACATTTATTATAAGTAATCCGAATGGTATAACAAAATCCAATAAATAAAAATTATTAACCCAAATATTTAATTTATAGGATTTTGGTTAAATCCAATAAATAAAAATTATTAACCAAAATATTTAATTTATAGGATTTTGGTTAATAATTTTTATTTATTGGATTTTGTTATACCATTCGGATTTCTTATAATAAATGTTTATTTTATATGTCATGATATAAGTGGTACTTATACGACATTATTTTAATTTATTTTCAGAAGTTATAATCATTAAATATAATCTTTTGGAATTAAATATTTAGAAGGCTAATTTTAAAAAAAATTTTAAATTTTTAAAATATTTAAATAAATAATAATAGAATAAATAACTCAACAAATATAAATTGTCAATAAAAATTAAAAAATAAATATTTGGGGGAAACAAAATTTTGTTTCTGATCTTAAAATTATGAAAACTTAATCCTTTTCAAAAATACAAAACATAATTTTAAGGACTTCTCAGAAAATATAATTTATTTGAAATATTTAATATATTTAAATAAGTTACTTCAAAAATCTCTCAAAACTAATATTCTACCTTCAAAAAACAATTAGAATTCCGATAAGGTCTTCATCAGTCCTACTTCACATTAAAAAAATAAAATCAATTAACAACAAATATAACTCACCTACAGATCTCGTGTTATGACCACATTAACTTTAAAATCCAAGATATTCTATGTTCGTCACAAAAATCATAAAAAGCTGTATTATAAGGTTTTCTTTGAACCACTTGATATTTTATATTGAGATTTTTTTATTCAAACCTAAGTATAATTATATATTAAATGAAATAATAAGAAGAGATTTTTACTTGATAGAAGGAATATTACAAAATTTGAATATCAAAACAGCTTTTAATCTGTTAGTCTCCTACAATTTTAATTGCAAAAACTTTTATTCAAACATTTTTGAATAAAATTTAGGGAGACTAACAGATTAAAATCTGTTTTGATATTTAAATTTTGAGTCTATGATCCTATCTTCTTTTCAACATTTTTCTGTGGAATAGCCTAGTTTTTTAAATGGTGCTCAGTTAGCTGACCACGTTTATTTAACTTTACTTCTAAAACAGGATATTTCGTGAATGAAGGTACGTAGATATATTTTTCATTGATTGATTTTGTTTGGGATCCAAACAACTTCCGACTAATGAGAATTTCTGAGATAATTTGTTATTTCTGAGTATCCAATCGAAACAGACTATCTTAGATGATGTTCGCTGGATGATCACGGTCAATTTTTTATATATTTTTTATTCTTTATTGGTTAACTGCCGCACATATGTGTTAATAATTGTATATGTCTATAAAGTGAAACAGTGTTTCTTTGAAATTTTATTCATTTCAATTTTGAAAAATTTTCCAGAGATTTATTACATTTGTAGAGGTTTCTGAGAAATGATCTAGTTAATGTTAAAACCTCTATCCCTACAATAATCCATCCTTGATGTCATTGTATTCAAGTGTATGAGGAATGTTTTTAATTTCTCTACTACAATTATTTTGCCTTGTATAATTGGTGTAATAGTTGACATTGACGTTTGTTGTCCTCAACTGGTGCCTTGTGTATTGAGGACAATTATTATCATTTCATTTACACAAGAAATTCCATCCACGTGACATTCCGAGATGAAAACTGGAATTTTATGTTGCGGTTGAATTTATACCTGAAACGTGGTTTTCATATCTCTATTATTAGATAAACCAATAATTCCAGATGACGTTATACTTCAGAAGCAGAAATTTTGTTGAAACTGACAATGCACGTTTTCACTGAGGTTCATTTCGTTTTTTCAAACACAGGTATTTTGCAATTTGCAACATGCTACGATGCAAATTACCAAAAACCTAGCCGCATCTAAGAGAAATCCTGAAACACGTGAAATTCTGTTTGAGGTGGACACAATAAGATCAAGCACCATGCACCTAGTCCGGCCAATTTAGACAATTGAAATAAAGAAAATTCCGACAGAGCCAAATCTTCGTAGAGACCTTAGGTTTACCACAAGGAATAAAGTGTCAAAAGTCCCAATCAGTCCCATGTGCGCTAAGGGTAACGATAAACGGTAAGTTTCATCGAAAAAGTACCTCAGAGCAGATCTTAAAATTCTCTATAAAAATGGTCCTTATGTTTTTTTCTCTAAAACCCACTATTTCCCAGATATTGCGCTTGTAAGAATCATGTTCTACATAGTATGCACACTAGACTAATTCAAAAAATCGACTAATTTTTTTTTTCTTATTCATATCGAAAATCGTCTTCGTATTGGTATAAAAAAAGTACTGTGAAAGTTACAGCTCTTAATATTAATATTGAGAGGTGCTGCATCGTGAATTTCCATTTCCCATTTAAATAACATGGGAACGATGATCGCTTGGACTTTGGAATTTTTTAACTCTCGGTAGAGATAATCTTTTAAAATGATCGAAAAAGATTTTGATAAAAAATTTAACGCTCAAAAAAGATGGTCTCCTACAATTTTTTGATATATTTATTTTTTAAAAAGTTATTTAACGTTAAAGATGGATTGATTTGAAATTTTTATATTTTTCTCATTTTCCGACGCAACTATTAACTTTATGAAAAATTTTATGGAACATTATTTGGAGAAAATTCAATTTTCTATGATTTATCTCCAAAAAAGTTTTTGATATTTCTTAAAGATCATAAATTACCTACAAAAAACAAAAATTTCCTTGAATAAATGTCATTTTACTTCTTAAAATCAATTCAAAGAAATTTTTGTTTTTTGCAGGTAATTTATGATCTTTGAGGAATATCAAAAACTTTTTTGAAGATAAATTATAGGAAATTGAATTTTCTACAAATAATGTTCTATAAAATTTTTTCATAAAGTTAATAGTTGCGTCGGAAAATGACAAAAATATAAAAATTTCAAATCAATCTAACTTTAACGTTAAATAACTATTCAAAAAATGAATATATCAAAAAATTGTAAGAGACCATTTTTGTAGAGCGATAAATTTTTCATCAAAATCTATTTCGATCATTTTAAAAGATTATCTCTACCGAGAGTTAAAAAATTCCAAAGTCCAAGCGATGGTCGTTCCCATGTTATTTAAATGGGAAATGTAAATTCACGATGCGGCACCTCTTTATATTAATATTAAGAGCTGTAACTTTTACACTACTTTTTTTTTTACCATTACGAAGACGATTTTCGATATAAATAAGAAAAAAAAAATTAGTCGATTTTTTTTAATCAGTCTAATGCACACATATGCCACGTATATACATATTTAGGTACTCAAGCAATCAAAAATGCCTACTCGTGTCTCTTTTATAATATGTATACATTATACTATTCTAATATAAATAAGGATATTCCCGAATCATTATCTTTTTTTTTGGAACAAATCATTCTTAAAAACAAGCGTCATAATTTGTATCATTTAAAGTTAGTTTGCACAAATATTAGTCATACCATAATGACTGCTGTTCGGCCTAGATCCTTCAAGTCTAAATTACAACTGGGTCTTTCAGTTTTTTTCCATCGGCATTTTACATTTGTAAAAAATACACGAAACAAAAAGCAAGTACAACTATCTTGTCTTCCTCCAACGTCGGCATCTGCTACTCAACATTTGTTTCGAGTATACTATCAAGTTCAGACATGGCAAAGCAATGAACTGAATCCTGAAGACTGGGGTTGGAAATTGATAAATAATACTTTGGAACCGATTCGAACTTTACTGCCCCCTGCTCCAGAAAAACTTCTTAACACTATTTTTTGCAATTGCAAGAAAGGTTTTAGTGCCAAATGTAGCTGTAAAAAAGTAGGGTTGCAGTGTTCTCCAGCGTGTACCAATTGCCAAGGTGACTCTTGCTCAAATGTTCAATTAAATACAAGAGAGGAAGATCCATGTGATTTTGATGAAGAGACAACAGATTCATCTTCATTTGAACAATTTCTAAGCATTCATCAACAGGAAGAAGAAGAAGAACAAGAAGAAATTGGAGAAAACATGATTGTTGAAGTTGAATAGGAAAAGTATGAGTAAGATTAAAGTAATAAAAAAAGTTAGAACGACAGTTAAACTCAGTAACCCATATCAATAATCTTCATACTATTAAATAATTATTGTTCCTGAAAATAACGTCATAAAGGTTCGTGGAATAGGCCTACCGGGGATACCACGTTAAAAAAAAACGCGTCGAGTACACTACCTCACAGGTGGTGTGGAAATGTGTGCATATTATGTAGAACGTGATTCTTAAAAGCGCAATATCTGGGAAATAGTGGGTCTCAGAGAAAAAAATCATAAGGACCGTTTTTATAGAGAATTTTAAGATCTACAACTTTGCTCTGAAATACTTTTTCGATAAAACTTACTGTTTTCGAGAAAAATCCAATTCCTTGTGGTAAACCCAAGGTCTCTACGAAGACGGCGGACGGTTAAATTTGGGAATTTGCTTGAATAATAAAGAAAAATTTGTTTTTCACTTTCTCCGGAATTTTCATTTGAAAAACAAAAAAGGAAAATTATGATTAAATGAGTTTGTTCGTATTAAATTTCATAAAAATTAAATTATCAACATAAAACATAAGTAAATCGGTCATCAGGCCATTATCAAAGGATATCATCGCTCGCTTCGTAAAGATAATTTATAACTTGTGGAATATGATATTTTAAATCTAAATAAGATTTGGGTCAAAATGAAAGGAGACAATTATAATAATATTTAGGATATATTCAGACAAACATTCCTGTATAGAGAGGGTACATAAAAAAAGTTCAACAGGTGATGAAGTAAAAGAGGCAATTAGAAATTTGAACCTATTAAAATTCTTATTGACGGACAATTATTTGGATATTTTGAAAATTATGATAAAGCTTACTTATGAGTAAGCAATAAAATAAAATTTTATTCATCAAACTGAAAGTGCAGGGAAGATATATTTTTTTTTAATTTTATTCTCATTTCTGGCATAAAACGTTTAACTGAATTATGTTCAGACATAGAAATATTTTTTTAAAAACCAACTTAATTTTCGCTCGTATTAACTAAGTACTTTCTTTCACCTAAAAAATGTCAGTCAGATACACTATAGCATTCTAAATGAGTAAAATTATGAAATTTATAAATTAAAAGGATCGTTCCATCGTACATGTAACTTTTTTGAACTAGATACTCGTAAATTGAGGACAATTAGAATTATTTTATTTACACAAGCGATTAACTTAACACAGAGATGTAAGCTGAATGTTGGAACTGAATTCAATGATTTTCATATCTTGTATACAGAATTTAGGTAAAAATTTTTTCATTGAAGAATTCGTGACTGTTGCATAGATGAAATACAAGCCTGTTTGTAACAAATAGATAAGGTAGAATTTCAACACAATGTTTTCAATCTACCTGTATACCGAGGGTTATTAATATCATCTCATTTCAACAATAGATTTACTTGACATTATCTGCGAGATAAAAAGTGAATTTCTGAAATGGTTTCTAAATGGTATTTGGTCTTATTGTTCTGTCATATGAATAGTTTGAATTGAGGTGTCAGTTTGTTTGCGCATATTATCGAAGAAACTTATTTCATTTGGTGACTTAAAAATAAATAGCGGGCTACGAGCCAAAAAATATTTTGTTTTATGTGAGAAAACATGTAGCTTCGCAAAATTTTTAGATGAAACGAATTAAATTAATTCAAGTATCAAATGAAACACTAGAACATATTCAAATTAGCTAAATGTATAGCTCATCAACATTCAACAGACATTAAAATTACTATGTCCGACTGTACACAAATTGGCAGAGTGATGAAAATATGGGACATTATTTATTTTTAAGGCAAAATTATCTGAATATAAAAATATTCGCATAGTTTTTATTTATATTGTCTTACTGATTTAAACGAAAAATTAAAGAAAAAATGAAGGGTGGTAGTCGATATTAGAACATTATATCTTAATCTTAATCTGAAATTCTTATCTATTTGTAAGAGTAGCTTCTTGATTTATTACAGATAATAACTGGATTAATTCTCCAAAAAGTTTCAATCTAAAAAAGTCTCTTGAAAACTTTTTATAATATGAAATAAATAATCAAAAGAAAGCATTCTTTTGATTCGTTATTGGTTAACTGCCGCTCATATATGTTGATAATTCTATATGTCTATAAAGTGAAACAGTGTCTCTAAGGCATTTTATTCAATTTAATTCTAAAAAGTTTCAAAGAAATTCACTCAACGGGACATAAACTTCATTGAAAAGGGAATTTCTTTTACTTGATAGAAGGTTTTTTCGATATCTTAAATCTCATACAGAGTAATTCCGTTATACCTGCTACAAATTTTAATTTTATAAAATTTCTTGAAATTTTTTTAAATAAAATTAAATAAATTACTTAGATCAATATTCTATATTTTCTTTATTCTTTTATCCCCTTTTGATGCTGTTTAATTCTACATATATATATCTACTAAAAAGAAACGCTGTTTCTGAGGTATTTAATACATTATATTTGATTTTAAAAAGTTTTGAAGAAATTTTATGAAATTGAAATTTGTAGCCAGATATAACAGAATTACTCTGTTAAATATTTAAGATATTAAACTTCATTAAGGGTTATTATTCCATCACACTTTCACGCATTTCAAAACAATTTAATTAATATTTTAATACTAAACCCTTTGAAATCGGCCTTAGGGAGAAAATGTTTAAGCCACTGAAAGAGAATATTTGAAGAAATGTATCTCTGTGAAATTCATAAAAAAATTATCTACCTGAAAGTCGAATATTCATTAGTTTTATAAGGCTTTGTCCAAAATTGTTCCCCGCTATGTTGTATGATTAGTAGTATAAAAATAATATAGAAAAAATTCCAAACAATCAGTTCATATAGATTCCGACAGATAGAACATTCTGAATAGAGAATACGAATTGCAGCGTTTCTCAAACGTCAAAATAAAAGTACTCAAAAATAAATTCTTCACATGAAGAAAAGATGACAGAAATTTAGGTTATTTTGACTCGAAGAACTTTAAAATTGGTTAAAATTCGCAGTGAGCCTTTGGAACAATTCAAAAATCATAAAAAACGACATGGTGCTAACTAGATCTTTTCCAGAAATTATTTGTGAGACGTGTAAAACTTCAATTTTTTAATCTAGAAGAATAACAAAAGTTTAGTCCGAGTGCATCTTAAATATTTCGATTTTAGGAGCAAATCAATAGATTTAATAGAAAGATACAATGAAAAAGAATGTGATTCAGTGTTAAAGCTGTAGCTATTTAGTTTCAAATGTGTTATCGGGAATTTGATTGAGGCAATGGAGAAAAAGTGTGCAGTAAATGGAAACAATATATTTAGATATATTTTCAACAAAGGAATTCCCATGGCAATCTCAGATTCAATGTAAAGGTGCGTCAATACATTTTAAAATAATAGATACCTGTCATTAAGTAACACTGCATTCAATGAGAATTTTAATAACTGCCCGACAAGGCCACTACATTCATGCTATCCACAAACGCTCATTAGCTAAACAAATTTAAACAAACTATCATTCTACTTATTTACAAATATAAACACAAGCACGTGTTCTAGAGTTTGTTTAGAGTTTTTGCACTATGTCGAACTTTTGCTGGAAATCCATGGTCTCTTTCTTGGGGTCGAACCTTTTTTTGGCTGCCAGCTTAGCTCGCAGCTCCGCCGCTGTCATGTTGAGATTCAAGACTCCGTTTTCCTCCGTTTTAGTGTCGTTATTGGATTTTTTCTCGACCTTGGTGGAGTCATTAGTTGGGATAATGGTGTCCACCTCGTCTAGGTCCACGACGAGTAGCTGAGTCTCCTCCGGCTGGCTCTTTATGAGCTCAACGACTTGCTTGTGCGTTTTTTGGGAGATGCTCTCGCCGTTTACCTCCAAAATCCGATTTCCCTGCCTGAGACCTGCAGCTTCAGCTGGCGAGCTGTCGTCCACTTTCCCGATGTACTGACCTGGTTTGCCTTTTTCAGCGTGTAGATTGAAGCCGTACCCGTCAAAGTTATCCCATTTTTTGATCACGCACAGCCGGGCTTTGGCGTAGAGGTTGCTAGTGTCAGACATTTTCGGTATAGCTTTACCCCACAACACACCAAATTCAGAGGAAGGCTAGCGATACATCACTGACCGATGCGAGACGCGACTACAATGTTAGCTGCGATAGCGTCCCGATAGCGTCTCGTTTGAAGTAGTGGTACTGGTGCACTGGCACTGGTATTGCAAGGTGCTGCTTGCGAGGCCCCCCCTTGTCCCCCGTTCATTTGTGTTGTATGACAGGTATTGGTGGTCAGCGATGTTGGTTTTTTGTTTCGATTGACGGCGGCGTTGCCGTGCTTCTTTCTTCTGGTCTTCATCTTCCATCTATTAGGGTTCCGTAGAGCGTCGTATAAAAATCCAACCCCACAAGACTCCGAACTTAGCAAATAATATTAAATAAGGTTACTCTAATTTTTACAAAATTTTATTGTCATTATAATACAAAAAATGTTTCGCTCTCACGGGTAGGTGGTGTTTCTTACATTTTTGAATAACTAAATTTAAATAATATCAAATAAGATAACATAAATAGAGGTTAATACTTGATAGAAGGTATATAAAATTATTTAAATATTTTAATATTAGCCTTCTACATATTTAATTTCAAAAAATTATATTTAATAATTATAACTTCAGAAATATAATTAAAATGATGTCATATAAGTACCACTTATATCAAACGACATATAAAATGAAAATTCATTATAAGACATCCAAATGATATAACAAAATCCAATAAATAAAAATTGTTAATCAAAATCCTATTAATTAAATATTTTGAGTAGACAAATTTTGTTTCTGCTGATCTATCTTATGAAAACAAATATCTTTCAAAAAATGTTTAACATAATCTTAAGACATCATACTTAGAATATTCAATATTATTGGATATCTAACTAAGTTACTTTCTATAAAATCTCAAGATATGTAAAAACATTACTGAAAAACAAGTTTTAAGAGAGACTTTGCTTCGTCAGTATTCAAATAATTTATATTCAATAAAATATAACATCAAGTAAAAACAAATATCTACTCACCCTTCAACAATTTAGAAAACTTCTGGTAAATAAATACTGAAAAATTTGAATGTAGTGTAAAGTTAAGTATAAATAAATAATTCTGTGGTTTACCCTTGATCTAAAAGATTGAAAGACAATTTAACGGCCTCTGTTATAGCACAAGGACTATCTGTATAAGGAATGTTAAGGAAACCAAATAATTATATATTATGAATAAAATAACATAAATAGAGGTTAATACTTGATAGAAGGTATATAAAATTATTTAAATATTTTAATATTAGCCTTCTACATATTTAATTCCAAAAAATTATATTTAATAATTAAAATTAAAATTATATTTGATAATTAAAAATTTTCCAGTATTCATTTACCAGAAGTTTTCTAAATTGTTGAAGGGTGACTAAATATTTGTTGTTGATTGATGTTATATTTTATTGAATATGAATTATTTGAGTACCGACGAAGCAAAGTCTCTCTTTAAACTTGTTTTTCAGTAATGTTTTTACATATCTTGAGATTTTATAGAAAGTAACTTAGTTAGATATCCAATAATATTGAATATTCTAAGTAAGATAGTTTAATGATGAAATTCTTGAGATTATTTTAAACATTTTTTGAAAGATATTTGTTTTCATAAGATTGATCAGCAGAAACAAAATTTTGTCTACTCAAAATATTTAATTTATAGGATTTTAGTTAAAAATTTTCATTTATTGGATTTTGTTATATCATTTGGATGTCTTATAATGAATGTTTATTTTATATGTCGTTTGATATAAGTGGTACTTATATGACATTATTTTAATTTAATTCCTGAAGTTATAATTATTAAATATAATTTTTGAAATTAAATATGTAGAAGGCTAATATTAAATAATATTATTCAGATTTTCACAAATTTTTATTGTTATTTAATACAACAATTATTTCGCTATCACAGTGTACTGATTCAATTTAACATCCGAACTTAGTAGTTTACGAGCTATTATTATACAATAATCAAACTTACATGGAATCAACTAATATTTCACAGAAGGAAAGGATTCATAAATGCTGAAAAGATATCAAATTATTCATATAAATGATGAAATTTGACTTTTAACGGGTAATGGATAAAAAATGACTCAGAAAGCGATTACAACTTTGAATAATTATGTAAATTATGAATTTTGCTACATGATGAAAATTCGAATTTAAAACTATTATAAATTATTATCAGAATTCTGGAAAGATTTTATTTTATATATATATATATATATATATATATATATATATATATATATATATATATATATATATATTAATGAATTTATATTAGATTAAAAATTTAATTGAATCGGTCCTTACTAAATGAAAATTCATTTCAATTAAATAAAATAATGAAGATTATTTCCTCCATTTATTAATTTAACAACAATAGTTTCATCACCACTGTGGCTTCTTCAAGTTCACATTTTGAACTAACTCTGAATATTACATCTCCTTTCTTTATATAGTTGAAAACTTGAAAGAAGAGGAGATACAAGTAACTAACAATTTTCGGAAGTAAAGATAAGAAAAACATATGCAAAAAGGGATACAAATAACTTTCAATTTGCAGAAATACCGATAAAGAAAAATATACGGCAAAGGGATGTAAATAACTATATAGTATATTAGGGCCAATTATCGAAAATACCTTACTAAATAAAAATATTCAACAATGGAAAACTTGCGACATCTGTTTGGTCAAAAAATTTTTTAATTTTAAATATATGCCAAGTACTGCAGATGGTGCCCTCTGAATTTTACAAGGAAAATAAGAGCTTCATTCCGCTGATAAACAAAAAAAGAAAAACAGCTCATTATGAAATAAATATACCCCACTTCCAAAACAGATAATAATGGCAAACAATTTATACAACTAATATCATTGGACCAATCTCTCAAAAAGTAGTTCAAATATTTTTAAAAATTAACTTAAAAACAGCTTTCACTCCCTCACATAAAGTTCCCAACCTCTTTTTTAATGCAAAAGACAAAAACAACCGGCTGAATTATTCTGGAGTTTATAAATTAAGTTGTCAACAGTGCAGTAGCGTATATATGGGACCAAGCGGGAGATCTTTCCAAAAACGGTTCAAAGAACATCAATCTACATTTAGGAACCAGAAAGATAACTCTAATTTGGCGAAACCAATCTCCAGAATTGGACAATCTTCAAATATTACACCTGGAAGCGAAAGGAAAAAATTAGACACCCTGAAATCCATCGAAATATTTAAGCACACGCACATTTCAACAATAAAACTATTAAATGAACAGACGGACCTTTGGCATACCCTACTTCTCGAAGTTTTGCACTAGCTGAAGCCTTCAGCGAGTATATATATATATATATATATATATATATATAATAAAATTTGAATATCAAAACAGATTTAATCTTGTTGTCTTCTACAATTTTAATTTCAAAAAATTTTTTGAAGAAACTTTAAGAATTAAATTAATGTCTTTATAAGCACTGCTCATATTTAATAGACGTATAAAATCAAAATTCATCATACAATATCAAATGGAATTAAGAAAAACCAACGAATATAAATTGTCAATTGAAATTAAAATATAAATAAGCAAACATTTTTTGTTTCGTTCCAGGCATGCGTACTGAACTCTTCAGACAGACGAAGCCCTGTTTGTTACAAAATGTATTGTTTTCTGATCTTATATTAATGAAAAATAACTCTTTCTCAAAAAATAAAACATAATTTCAAGAACTTCTCAAAAACTAATTTATTTGAAATATTCCATATATTTAAATAAATTACTTCAAAAAATCTCAAAACATGTAGCACATCCTCAAGAAATAATTAAAGTTACGATAAGATCAGTTCAACTTTACCTATAAAAAAATAATAAAATCAATTAAACAATGTATAGACAAAGATGGCACTGGGTAAGTCTATACATTGTTTAATTGATTTTATTATTTTTTTATATGTAAAGTTGAACTGATCTTATCGTAACTTTAATTATTTCTTGAGGATGTGCTACATGTTTTGAGATTTTTTGAAGTAATTTATTTAAATATATTGAATATTTCAAATAAATTAGTTTTTGAGAAGTTCTTGAAATTATGTTTTATATACATTTTGTAACAAACAGGGCTTCGTACGTTTGTCTGAAGAGTTCAGTACGCATGCCTGGAACGAAACAAAAAATGTTTGCTTATTTATATTTTAATTTCAATTGACAATTTATATTCGTTGGTTTTTCTTAATTTCATTTGATATTGTATGATGAATTTTGATTATATACGTCTATTAAATATGAGCAGTGCTTGTAAAGACATTAATTTAATTCTTAAAGTTTCTTAAGTGAAAATTTTTTGAAATTAAAATTGTAGAAGACTTAGATATTAAATCTGTTTTGATATTCAAATTTTGTAATAATCCTTCTACCAAGTAAAAAACCGTTCCTTCTTATTTTATTTTATATATATATATAATAGTTGAGATAGAATCTGTTTTATTCAGTTTGAAAATGTAGTAAACACGACAAAACTCGAGTCAGTGTATATTCCGTAAGTAAGATAAATAATAGAAAACTAAGTAATTTCTGATTTCATTCCATTTAAAAATGAACTAACACAAAATAACGGATTACTCCATCCAATATTTGATTATGAAGAAACTAATAAAGGTACGCCTATGGATGCCTTGAGAAGAAATATTATTGGAACTACATAATAGTTCCGAACTGTTCAAGTTCAAAAAAAATGCTTTACCCAAGGTCTTTCTAGATGTCTCTGCGTTTTCAATGAACTACGGTTGAATCATATTTTATAGTAATCAACTATCTAATCTATTGCATCCGGAACTGAATGATGGATAGTTGAATTGAGGATATTAAAACAAAGTAGACATTTGCATACAGAAAATTTCTATTATATAATATGTTATAAATAATGAAGTCGTTTAGAATCTTTTCATCTTCCAATACATTGAACAGGTTTGAGTCAAATTGCATATTCACCATTCCGTGTTCTAAAATGGTTTCTGAATAATATTCAAGTTGAAAATATATTTTCCGAAGGCAGTTCTTAAAATACACACATCAACATAATTTAAGCAACAGGCGAGAAGTATGCTATGGCGTTTCTTCTTACCTCGAGAATTTCTGTTGCTCTTTTTGCTCCTTTTTGTTTCATGATGATTAGCAAGTGACAGAATTTTTATTAAACTTTTTTTTACTATTAGGAGTTGAAATAAATTCGTGCCGTTTTGATTACAGATGTCGCTACTAGTTTATTATTCCATCGTTTCGTCTGGCAACACCTTCATTTTGAAGTGTCCTCATTACGCTTTCTTTTCAGTATCTGTCATTTCGCTGACGTGTAAACAATATAGTTTCTGTGTGCTCTGAAACTGTCGACTTTTGTATCGAATAAAGTGTTTTTGCGGGGAGTTTTAAAAATGCTGCCCTCCATTCCACCTTTACGAAGAAATTAGGGCCCCATTCGGTCGATCGGGATGAAACTAGTATCCAGGTCAAGACAAGCGCCCCCAGCGCGTCAAGCTACGAGGTCAGGGGGGACGAGACAAAAGGGTCTGTAATAACTAATTCAGTCAACACTTTATTAAACTTATAACAATTGTCCCGATTATTTGAACACTCAAAAAAGAAATATGGAGTTAGTCAATTTTACAACACAGGCATTTACACCAAAAGTCCTATGCAAATGAACAGACACACAGCAATGGCTTGAATGAAGTCACTTCTCACTTATGAATAGTAATGTTCGTCCTTACTTCCTTCTTTCACCATTCGAATGTAAGTACACCCTGATACTTAAACCAAATAAGGCTAGGGTCATATCTATAAGGCTTTTCCTTATTAGCCAGGGTGTCAGCCCTATCCTTCAACCTGATCCCATGAGTAAGTATCTACATCAAAACCGTTTGCGGGCTCGCTGTTTTGCTCAATAAGGCATCTCCTTTACATTGACAGACAGAATATTAAACCAGGCTGTGTCTCTTCAACTCGCCAGCTTCCGCCTTAGAGAGAAATTTTTCCACCAACCATATAGGTCTGCTATGGAACTTCCCCACTCTTATTCAAAATGCCATTCGTGGGAGTTGACCTCATCAGACCCATCGCTACACGAAGGGTCAAAAAGTGCAAGTTCACTGGTAAGTATATTTCCTGTAGATCTGTAAGCAATCAGGAGACAGCTTGATCCTCTCGACAACCGAGTCTAACTCGCATCCAGAGAATGAAAGATACAAGTCATTCACATATTTCCCAACCTTAAGATCCCTCGGGAGCAGTTCTATCATTTATTCAATATATTGAATCAAAGAAGGCTCAACTTGGAAGTTGTCCCACACCCGATTGAGGCAATCACGGCCCAAGCATCCTGAACAAAACGTCTTCTGTACCTGTTAAGTGCAACAATGTGTTCAATTATATAATCTGTTACACCAAGAGGGGTAACTGATCCAGCCAGGATCGATCAATTGATATTGGCATATGGACTTTTATTGATTGTCCATGCCACCACAGTTTACATCTTTAGAGCAATATTTCCATACAGCGAGCATGTAAGCCTTGTCAACGCATCCTGAGCCATTTATCCCACCGTGACCAAAACAAGGCCCTAGCAGGAAGAAGAAAGGCTCTAAACGATTTCGATAAGCGCAATAGTGCTAAAGCTAGATGCTAGATGCTCGATCTGGAGATCGACCATTTTTAAGTACTGGTAGCAGAAGGATATCATGTATGAGACAGTTGTTGGAGAATGATCTTATTTCGTTTCTTGGGCGGCTTTTTAAATGCTGCTACTTACCGAGATGGTATTGTGCAACCCGTTGTGGTTTCAAAAGCTACAGAAATTGGACCGAATTTCCAGCTAATACATGACAATGCCCGTCTACGCACAGCACGTAACATGCTTCCATAAGCCCGTCGGGTACTTCAAAATGGATGGTTATTCCTGCCTATTTGTTCCCAGTTGGGACTAATGCAAGATCTCTGGTGGAGAATTATAGGCAACCTATAATTCCTCAACTTGTAGTAAGAGTAGCATACCCTTCCATTCCTTATTTTTACATTTTTACTGACTTCGGGAAGAACAAGGGGGAACACCGTAGATAAACAAGGCTACTAATTTAGTAATCTGTGGGGGAACACAGGATAGCCTTGTTTATCTATGCTAAAACTCCTGCTCACTTTATTAGATTCTCTTAATGGGTTTTAATTTTCTGGGTTTGAAAGGTACTATTAGCGTTATTAACAATATGTTAATGGCATTAAAATGAAGTTTTTACTTTTTTACTTATTTATTATTGAAAAACATTTAATATACGAAAAGAGTCTTTCATCAAGCTCTTCCTATTAAGGTTATAAATAAGGTCGTGGCAAAGCTTGTCTTATTCAATCACAAAATCAATACCATTTCTTCGTGTATTAAAATCAACAACAACACAATAACCCTACGAACATCTGCAAGTACTTGGGAATATACATAGCAACAAACTCAGCTTCAAAGCTCACAAAATATTCCAAAAATCATTAGCCATTACAAAAAATTTGTCAAGAAGCACACAGGGCTAATATGGAACCATTGATACATCATTATGGCCTAGAAAGCACATCAAAGTCCAAACTACTAACGCTACCAATTTTTGAATACTTGTTATCTTTAGAGTAAACTTTTTTTCCAATACACTAAACCTTATTTAACATTAATTATGAATGTAACTGGCAGGAAGACTTTAGTCGATAGACATTTGATTACTATCAATAAAGTTGATTATTACTACTAATATCTTGTCGTTATCGACAAGAAAGCTAATACAAAATTTCGTGGGGATCGAGGCTGATATGAAAGAGCGCGCAAAAAATGGTTTTAAACGACTAGATTGGACTCACTGAAGAAGAATCCGGGGTCAAAAGTAATACTATCCGGCCGTCCGAAAATTTTTCTTCTACCCAGGCGGAAACTAAACTCTGCCACTTTGGGTTTCTGCCATGAGACTTTTCCACTTAGCTTAACACACATATAGAATAAATAAATTAAAATATACTATATTATTCGTTCATATTTCAGAATGATTGCATCGTAAAGAAGAAGAAAACATAGAAGCTTTCTGAAAATTTTCATCCGTATATTGTCATTTGAAATTCATATATTAACAACTATTTTTCATTATTTCATTGAAATTAGTGAAATCACTGAAAAGTTCAAAAGAATGACACTTATTGTTGGATAAAGAGCGGGAATTTTGAACTTGTGTCGAATATCAAAACGAGTCTTTGTATTGTTATATTATCTTCATTTGACTGTCATCATAAAACACCTAAGTGAATTGTTTCATTGATAGATTATTAAGTATATAATGAACAACTATTAACGGTATTGATATGTGGAAAGAAGAAAATTTCATATAATAAAATATATATTTGAAATCAGAATTTAGTGAAGCTTACTGCGCAGACTCGTTTTAAATGGCTGTGACTCAAATTATAGTCGGGCATTTACGAATGGAGACAACCTTCGATCGATAACAGAATTGTGACGTAAATTTGACTGTCAGTGAGTTGAGTGAATATTTGTGGTGCCGAATAAGTTCTATCAAGTGTTTTGAGTTCGGTTATTTTCAAAAAAATTGTGTTATACTGAAAACTAATCCAACAGATCCATTTTTCTGTTAAAAGTACAACACACACGCAGGTGCGTACGCAGCCGTAGTGATAATATTAACTGAGCCTGCTCCATTTCTGATAAACGCGGGATGCGCTCAACTAAAAAGTATGTGTTTCATTGTATAAAAGCATATTTCACACTTCAAAGCTTTGCTTTCAACCTCCTATCAATAATTGCAATGCATTGGGATGCCAAACCTTGGAGGCCATATTTCTTACCTATCGCGTTTCTAGAACAGTTTGTTAAGCTGGCGCCAATTTGTAAATGTATTGCCCTTTTGCGCAAATACTGTTTATGTTCATGTGCATGCGTTAAAAATATGAAATACGAAAATACAAAACAATTTTCGTATGTAATAATCATTTTGGGATAACAGAATGTATCTTTGGAGACAAATACTTATTAAAGCATGATAATCTATGTTCTTCCGGGGAAAGGGGAACCATTGTATCAATTATTGATTTTATGTAGTTGCATTTTTGTACGTGGTGTTTTCCTACTGTAAATGGTTATTTCAGTTTTCAGTTATTCGTAAAATGTTTGAAAAATGTACAAGGTTTTATAACAAACTCAGATGACATAAGTTGTTTTGACAAATACCTAAATTGTTGATTTTTGCAACCTAACCTCAAATTATGGTTGTGGTTTTTTCTGTGGGTTTTTCACCATCTTACTAATAATAATTATTATCCTTATAATTTCTCAATTTCAGAACGTCGTTTTAATACTCAATCTGAAGTATCACAAAAATCTAAAAAATGTTCCATTATGTTGTAGTTTCATTTCAAGTGAAACATGAATTGAAGACTTTTCAATTGATATCAAAATACTTTCAGAAAATTTAGGAATTTTACCACACAATATGTTTTGCATGAAATTACTATCACATTCTTGCAAGCAGTATTTATTAATTGTAATTCATAGACTTACTATCTTTAGCTCTTCGTAGTATTTGAACTTGGTAGTGTGATATCGTTCTCTTGTTCCTGTTATTATTTATTTGTTTTTAGGTTGTGGCGGATCAATGTTATGGTTGAATTATATTAATAATGAACTCTAACGGAAATCAAAATAATTCAGAACAAATAACTATGGTTGTAAGTTCGCCAGGGGAAATGTCTGTTGCATCTGACGATGACGATGACAATATGCCCTCGTCTCCTGGGTCAGGGTATGAGGAAAGTCACGATTTGTTAGCAGCTGCAATGGGTGATGAAGTTACTGCACAACTTGCTGCAGCGGGTAAGTACAATCAAATTAATAAGTGTGTCATTCATTACTGACTTCTTATAGCCTATGGCTCCCAGATAGAAATTAAAAATATTTAGAAATATATATTCAATTTACTAATATTATTTGAAGATGTTGTTCTTGCATTGATTTAAAATATTGAAGAAACAATTGAAACTTGTTAAAAATTACTTATCAATAATCAAATTTTCTTATACTTATAGTATTGCATCTGATTTTTTAATAATTGAATTTATTGTTATTTTGCAGGACCTGTAGGAGTTGCAGCAGCTGCTGCCATTGTATCTGCTAAAAAACGTAAAAGGTCTTATTCCTTTGAAACAAACCCTTCAATTAGAAAAAGGCAGCAAAATAGGCTATTAAAGAAATTACGAGTAAGTTGATGTATTTAATTGTAGTTCAACTTCTTATAGTGATTTTTTTCAGCAAACAATAGATGAATTCACAACGAGAGTTGGGCAGCAAGCCGTTGTCTTAGTTGCAACACCTGGTAAACCCGTAACAAGTTATAAAGTATTTGGTGCCAAACCGTTAGAAGATGTTATTAAGAATTTGCGAGGCATGGTTATGGACGAACTCGAAAATGCCTTAGCTCATCAAGCTCCACCGCCAATACAGGATGATCCGACTTTATTTGAATTACCACCTCTGATAATAGATGGTATCCCTACACCAGTAGAGAAAATGACTCAAGCCCAACTCAGAGCTTTTATACCATTGATGCTAAAATATTCCACAGGACGGGGTAAACCTGGATGGGGAAGAGAAAGTACAAGACCTCCATGGTGGCCTAAAGAACTACCGTGGGCTAATGTTAGAATGGATGCTAGAAGTGAAAATGAGAAACAAAAGGTGAGTTTTTCCAACAGAACAATAATAATAACAAATCATAGCTCCCTTGAAAATTAACACAATTCGCCATCTGCTTCAGTGGAACTAACAAACTTATATACGGTTTACAGATTAAAAGAATGTTATACCACTGATAATAATAGGTTGATAGGAAAGTAATGTCGCTTGTTTAAATTAAATTAAAACAAATGTATTATTAACATGTGTTTATTTTTAATCAATAATTTAATCACCTTCGTTATCGACAACCTTTTGACATCAAGTGTGCAAATTTTCAATGCCAGACCGGTAAAAATCAATTGGTGTTTGAGTAAAATATCTCGAGGTGGCATTTTGAACATCATCAAAATTTTCAAATTTTTTGCCGCTAAGAAAATGTTGTAGCGATCGGAATAAATGAAAATTCGAGGGTGCGATACCGGGCGAGTATAGTTTCTGTTGACCATTATTCTGCTGAAAATACTTTTCCATTAATGATTGGTTCACTCGATCCATTCGATTGTTCAGAATAAAGATCTGCATTAACAGTAATAATAATAATACATAATAAAATTTGAATTTGTAGTGAGGTAAAACGGAATTACTCTGTTTAGTTCTTAGTTATTTTTTCTCATTTCAAACATACTTAAAAATTCCTTAAGATGATTAGCATATGTCGAATGTACAGAATTGTATATATAATTCTGTACATTCGACATATGCTAATCATCTTAAGGAATTTAGGCATAATTTCAACAATAATTATGAAATTATCCACGTTGAAAGCAAAAGTTCTAGATTAACACTTTTAGAATTTCTTGAAATCAACAGGTATAATGCCCGTAAAATCCTTTTGAACGAACAAACAGATGTCGATCATTCTCCATTACTGAATATTTTTCCTTAATGGCATTTTTAGCGGCAAACTCCAATAAACACCTAGAGTTTTTATGACTTGTGGTTCTATTATTTGGTCACGTACCTAAAAATGTATATAAACTCGGTTACACTTAATACCATCAGACAGTACAATGTAATACCTGAAGAAGCCACATCGTGGTGAAACAATTGTTGTATTAGTACAAACATTTTTGTGGAAATAAATTACTGTCATATATACATTTTTTTAATTAAAATGAGTTTCCACCAAGTGAAGACCGAATCTATCAAATATACTTAAAATTATATTACTTTCAGATTTCATGGACCCACGCACTGAGGCAAATAGTGATCAACTGCTACAAGTTCCACGGGAGAGAAGATCTGCTGCCAACTTTCACCGAAGAGGATGACAAAACCAACATAGCTCTACATACCAATGTCAGTAGTTCTGTTGGTGTACTTAAAATGCATTCATCGGGCATGGTCCCAACTCATAAGATACAGATCCAAGCTAACGGCTCGCCTCAAATTATAACAACCTCGCCGGATGGCTTGTCAGGCTCATCTGCGCAGGTCTGCTTAGACCCCGCCGGCTATAGCTCAGACGTTGATGTGTGTAGATTATTTACAAGTACTATGGATGTTGTCTGTGTTAATATTGAAATTATCGTCATTTCATCTTTTTTTTTATTATCATAGCTTCATTTATGATAATTGATGTTTTCCTTTCCTTTTTTAGTTGGACTTGAATTATTGTGTCAAGTACCACGATAAAACCCAAATTACCATCTTCTTAAAGGGATTTACAACTTAACAAGCCACAAGGCTGTTTATGATTTATCACTTGAAAGAAGCTGTATAGTTTAGGTCTCGTATCTCCGCTTGCAAGACACAATAATATAATTCCGTGTTTATGTTACTTGTAGACGACGTATCTTGGGTGTGTTGCTTATAGTTTCGTGCATGTCATGTCAATATTTTTTTTATTTTATTAGAAAAGACATCTCTGTGTATTTATTTCATGGATGTTGAATGAGTGGAAAACTAGTTTATTATTCGATCTTTGATAGTGCTGAAAATTGATGAAAATGGACTGGGGCAGAATGGAAGGGCGTTTAATTATTAATTTAATTCTGGAAGTTTACAGCTTACATAATACATTTAACAAATAAGTGAAATTATATTTTGAAAATAATATCAGCCAGGTGAAGACCGTTTTCTGTGATGCACTGCTGTAGTTGTTCCTTAAAGGTCTGCATCGCCCTCTCACTGCCTTAACTTGTGTTTTGATCGCTTCTTCCAACTATTGCAGATTTTGAGACTTATCAACGTAGATCTTCGCCTTTAGGTGTCACTAAAGCACCCGACAGATTATAGGAACGTCACCGAACTGAAGATTATGTGTTCAGGGAAAATGCTGCTCACAATTTCTGTTGTAGCTGTATGTGCTGTTGCGCCATCTTGTTGTAACTAAAAATTTCTCGTATCAACTCTTAGTCGTTGCAATTGAAGAAGTTGAAGAAAGCGCAACTGGGCTGATTTAGATACTCATCAACCATGGTGACTAACGAATGGTGAATTCTCCTGATTTGAACTGTCAACCGTGGTTCTCTACCCACCCACCGTTCTAAAAGACGCCCATCGATTCTGCCCTACCCTGACAAGACATTTTCGATTTATAATAAACATTACTGTAACAAGTTCTGTAAATAGATGAATAATATGATTTTATAGTTACGAAAATTGGTATTTTGAACATAAATCTCAAAACACTGGGTTCTTTTGTAGAAGTCAAGTGTCAGTCTGGTCTACCATAAAAATAAACACTTTCATATTGTTAAAAAATCATATCCAAACCTTCGCAGAACAGTTTCAAATGTTTCTTCTCAAAATCTCGACAATTTCGGTGGAAACTGCTTGATCTTTGAGCTATGATTTCTAAACTAAGTCAGAGCTCAAAGATTTGTCCACAGTTAGAATTTAGGGTTTGCTACCTACTTTTGAGATAGATGAATAAAAACAAATATTTATAATCGGAAATGGCTTTATTGTCTTTCAAAATATTCCCAGTTAAGATTAGCACAGTTTTGCATGAATTTAAACCAATTTTCGAAGCACTTTTTCCATTCCAATTGAGGTACCTCCAAAACGCATCTTCAAGCTTCGAAAAATGTTGACCTCCTGATTTATAATATGTGCGAATAAGAAGAAATCATTGGGTGTCAATTAAGGACGTTTTTGTTTGATCTTATGTATGAAGCTTGCATTGTCATGGTGGAGAATTTGTTTGGCTGAAGTGTTCGGAAAAATTAAGGAAACCAATCAAGGAACACAAATCATTCTCCACCACGACATATACAAGCTCAAATGAAAACGTTTTTGAGAAGTCAAAACATCGAATTGCTGGGTCATCTGCCATATAGTCGTCGTTTGGTACCCAAAGGTTTCCTTTTTATTCGCGATTAAAAATAAATTGCGAGGTCAACGTTTTTCGATGCTTGAAAAAGAGGTCGATGTGTTAAAATCACATTTTGGCTATAACTCAATCGAAATGGAATAAGTGCTTCGAAAATTGGTACAAATGCATGCAAAAGTTTATTGATCCTAACGGAGAATATTTTGAATAATCATTAAAACCATTTCAAATCATAAATATTTGTTTGTATTTGCCTATCTCAAAATTTAATCGTATTGATGTTTACTTGGTTAATTATTTGAATGAAGTAGTGAAATTTTTTGAATTCTGCTTTAAATGTGATATGTCTAGTTTTCCATGGAATATAATCATGACAGAAATGTTTTTTTTTTTTTTTTTGTTGAGTTGATTAATCTGCCTGTCATTTTCAACTCATTTGATCAAAGCCTGACTTTAAGTCTTATGTACGTTCTTTTTAAAGTTGCAAAATGTCCAAATAAACATGAAAAGTCTTTCTTAGGGGGCCCAGTATCTTGCTGAAAGCAACTCGGATGAAGTTCACTACAACGTAAGCCAACACACTTTAAAATACTTTGTCTTGAGGTTAAGTAAAGTTTTGGAAGTAGTCCATATTTTTTTTTAGGCGCCTTGTGCCATCTTAGCTTGGTTTTGTTTCTTTTCATTAATTCACAATCATTTAGTCATTTAGAAAAGCACACTTCAATTTTCTCTGATACATTTTCAAGACCTTTTTAAGAATGCATGTTGTTGTGAAATTCACTGAATTACGTGTACTCAGGGAAAATTGAAAAAAGTTTATTTGAAATTTTATATTCACAGTTTTTTTGTTTTTAGATTGCCACACAATATACACCAACTGTTCTTCACACGATAACAAATGCCGATGGAACTGTTAGTATTGTACAAGTGGACCCAAATAACCCAATCATAACATTACCAGATGGTACTACTGCCCATGTTCAGGGCATGGCCACGGTAAGTACATTTACAAATATTTATTTACATACGAAGGAAGTTTTTCAGTCCAAGATGACATATTGGGTGTAAAGTATAACTTTCACTGTTTTCCTATAGATGGCTTCAGTGTTTGAAATGAAATTATCATGCATTGTGCATTTGTTAACATAACCCAATAGAGACAGTAGTCTATCTCTGTTACTGAATCATGAAATATTCTCGATTGAAAATGTCAGTTTAGGAGGCAAATTTTCATCATTTAGGCTTAGTTTTTATTTTTTCCTTTAATATTGGGAACTCTGCGGGAAGGCTCATTGAATACTCTTAAATACTTGTACTGAAGCGGCTTTTACTGAAAAAACATGTTGCAAGTGATTCACGAATGTAGAAAAGACAGAGGTAGAAGGTTTACAAAAATGCAGAATTGGGGTAGAATAATTACAGAATGGATGTAGGTTCATTTTGAAGGAAAATGAATAGGATGATTCGGACCGATCAGATGTCATGCTCAAAGTCCCGACTTTACACCTCTAGAATTCTTCATTTGCGATGTTTTAAAAGAAATAGTGTATATTACCCCAATTCATACTAGTGAACAACTTAACGAAGGAATACATAACTGCTGCAATATTCTGAAGCCACGACGGGGACAGTTTCGGAAAGCTGTCGACTCTATGCGAAAACGATGTAGGCTTTGCATTAGAGAAGGTGACAGGTATTTTCAGAATTTGTTGTAATAAGTTTTAAACGTGGATGAATAATAAAGAATAATAATTTTTCTTCAAATACTGTATATCTCACGGTTTCACATCTGTTGTCCAACGAATATGAAGATTTAATAGAATGTATTATACGTTGTTGAAAAGCTTAATACGTAAGACGGTTTTTGAACATAATCTCCATGGGAATTACGGTGCGGAATTTAGAGTGAAATTTGACAAAAGATTATGATTTATTATTTTGTAACCATTTTTTCCTTAGCCACCCTATAATAAGTATTTTATAGAAATCTCTATTAAACGACCCTAGTCTAAGGAAAATTTCCGCTCTTTCCATTGGTGTACACTGAATTTTGATTATTATTATTATTATCCTGATACTCCTAGATCTTCTGTAAAGATCCCTCAGAAGCTTTTTCAGCTTGTGCGAGTTAGGAGTTCAGTTGTGTTCTGTGTAGGCTTTGTTACTGTGATCTTGCGCCACTTTAGGTCACAGCACTGTTAATTTTTGACACAACAGTGACATGGTGGCAGACACCCGTCCAAATATAAAATTTTTTCCTACCTGAACAGGATTCGAACCCGGACCTCCGGTTCACGAGTCCGATGCTCCCCCGCTGGGCTATCCACACTCATTAATTAGGATTAAGATGATAGTTTTCAAGTTATGCTATGTTTCTAGTGAAAAAATTGAAATGTTACAAAATAGTAGAATCTTGAATAACTATACAATGAAAGATAATTGAACTATAATCTATAGGAACTTTTGTGTAGTAACTTGCCTATAGAATCACCTTGTGAAATTTCGCCAGAGATAACTTGGGCACCCTGTATATATTTAAGTTTCACATTTATCTTGAAATTAATGAAATCTATGTTATGACTGGACAGACAACTTCTATTGTTCTTGTAATTATTCATTTTCTCTTATCTGAGGCATAGAAATTTTATATAATTTTTTTTTTAAAGCTTCAATCCAGCCAAGGGGATGGAACGCCAGTTCATACAATTCAAACCATAACAGAAGGAGGACAAGCTGGTGAAGTGGTTGATTTGAATTCTGTTACAGAGGCTACCCTTAATTCAGAAGGTCAAATTATTTTAACCGCGGAAGATGGGCACGGTGAGTGTATTGCAGACATTAAAATTCATTCAAACTACTTTGAAAAGTTATGTTTCCTATCACTTTTTATTGAATAATTACACCCGAGTTTTATACATAACATTTTCAAACTGGAATAATTAATTGTATCTCATGGTTTTATATTGAGCGATGTTTATTTTCTTAAGAACTTCTAGATGTGCGAAATTGCAAAAGTCAGATTGCTCATTTAAGTTTAAGAGGATTATTGTAGTACTTGTAGATCTCTTATTGATTCCAAGATGTCCAGTTATAATCTTAAAAACCTACATCTGAAACTGAAAGACAAAAACATCTTGGAATCAACCACTTCTGGAAGTTCTCAAGAGAAAAAACATCCCTCAGTATAAAATCATTAGACACAACTTGTAATTCTGTTTGAAAATTTAGTAACTGTATGAAATTGTGTAGCTAAGTAATAAAAAGTGATTGAAAACCAAGTAATTTTTATATTTCATTTGAAATTAACTATCACAAAGTAACGATTACTCTATCCATTATACTAAGAAAAGTGCTAGTCTGTTTCATTCCATGAAGGTCCCCCTTTGTTCCTCGACTTTATAATTCTTTTCTCTTAGTTTTCAATTATTCTCTGCCTCTTATTATATTTCCTTCACTTCTTTCCGTTTCCATATTCTTAATTTTTTCATTTTTCTTCAATTTCATATCTTATCTGTTTAATAAATATATTTTCGATTGTCAAACCACTTTCTTTCTTTTGCTCATATTTTTGTATTGTCATGAATCATAGCCAATTCTAATCCCTATGGTTAATTTTTTCTAAATAGAAATCTTCAGATTCCTACTTCAATAGCTATAACACAATAACATGCAAATTGTTTTTAAAAATTTTGAAATAAATATTTTGAACTTGCATGCTAAAATAAACTTGATACGTTCTCTACAGAATACCCCGTTTCAGTGAGTGGAGTCATCACAGTTCCAGTTACAGCCTCCATGTATCAAACAATGGTAGCAAATATTCAACATCTACACACCAATAGCGATGGTACAGTATGTGTAACGCCTGTTGTTCAGGTTCCAAAAGTGAGTGTTTAAGTAGTGTTTTAGTATTTTGCATGAGTAATTAAAATAAGTTATAATGTCATACATCCATTTCTGCCATACATTAATGGGTAATAAAAGAATTTCTAAGGTGCTTAAAGGTTGTTTAATAAGTAGTTTTTTGAACTAGATAGTAGTGGTACACTAGTTATTTTTTTAAATTGGGCTAGCGTGAAAGAAATAATCCTGATAAAGAAAATATTATATGGTCCGGTACTTCTGAAACCATTTTTGTGTATAGTTGTTTCTGTATAAATAAGGGTAGTAATAATAAGAATGAAAAATTTTGGTGGATGTATGGGATTTCATCAAACACACATTGTAAAGCATATATTTCCTGCTTCCCATATTCCCTCAACTCGCTTATTATCTAGACTTGTAGCAGATTGATCAAATATTTCTGGGCTTAGCATGTTTTCCTTCAGCAACTTCCTTGAAACTTTGCTTTTGTTGAAAGGGGTATCAGAGAATTCTTTTTAATTTTTTTAACAGATCATAGGGTCATAACGGGATTCAAGTTCACAAAAAATTAATTCATATTTTGATTTTCAGGCTCAGGTTTCACAAGAAGTGCTAATTGAGGGAGATTTTATACCTGAAGTTCTGTATAATATTTCAGTCCATGATATCATAGATAGTTACTCTTATCAAGAAAATTATGCGTTTTTACCAGAACTGATATCTGTCTAATTTTAAGTTTATTTGATAGATGTTCTTCCAAACTTCGTCAATAACTAGAAAATTATTTATTATACTTTTATATGTCGATTTTAATATTTTGTTTTTGAATTTTTAAGTATTTATTATTTTTTGTTATTATTTTGTTTTATGTATTTTATTTGATTATTTATGATTTGTACAAATTGATTCTCAGGAATTTTAATAAGAAGTAGATAATTTAGCAACTAACGAATTTTAACTTGTTGTCTTTTCATGTTTTCCAGCAATGTGCATGAATTGGTGTAGGTATGTGTGTATGTGGCTATTAATTTTGTGGTAACTACTACTATAATGGCCTCCTATGAATCTAACAGGCGATGTGATTTATATTGACTCAATTTGATCTCCTTAAATTATATTTGACACTTCCGGTTTGGTTTTGAAAGCTCCACAAATGTTCTTTTGGGAAATAGGGTAAAATGTTTCATCATCAATTTTTTCCATGATAAAAATAACCATTCAACGCTTTTAAACAGTCTTCTCTTATACGATTTCAAGTTCAAAATATCTTAAATCAAGAAAAGAAAGACCTGAAAGTTGTCCAATTTCACAAAATCATAATGACAACGAAGAACGTTACGAGATATTTTTAGAATAAAATACAAAAACGTATTGCGTATTACTTGATAGAAATCCCTGGATGAATAGATCCAATAAAGGTGAAGTTTGTTCGTTCAATAAATTCCCGGAATTTCTAAATCTTATATTTCCGTCTTTTCAACAGGTTCAGTTTAAGATCCTTATTTTCTATGCAAAATGTTAAAAGGTTCATCAAAATCATGTTTTTCTTTTATTAGATGTTACACATACGTAGAATCCAATTTATTATTGAGGAAGGAACGTCTAGGTTCCATTATTCTATTGTCGAAACACCCGACTATTTGTTCACTTTAGGTTTTACATGTTTTAAAATAATTACTAGTGAAAAAGAAAACGCAAAACCTAAAATGAACAATTCACACTTGTAAGGTATAATCATGCCGTACCTGCTCAGAAACTTATATTAGACAAACGAAAGATTCTTTGACACTAGAATTAAAGAACACAGATGCTCTATCCTCAATAATAAGTTGGATTCTATGTATGCGGAACATCTGATAAAAGAGAAACATGATTTTGATGAACGTTTTAAGATTTTGCATAAAGAAAATAAGGTCTGAAACTGAACCTGTTGGAAAGTTTAGGAACAAACCTATTTAGAAATTCCGGGAATTTTTTGAATGAACCGACTGGTTTATCTAATTCAGCTTTATTGGATCTATTCATCTAGGGAACCGATGGTTTTACCAAAAGTAAATTTTCATTGTACCCATACTTCAAAACAGAACATATTTATGCACAGTATGTTACCAAATTTCATACTAGTTGTTGATAAGCATTTGAAAAAGTTACTATGTAAACTAAACGAGTCATGTGAGCAGGTCACAATAATAGATAGAAATCAACATATATATGTGTATTATTATATTAAAGTGTTTGACATAATTTTTACTGTCGTATAAGTGAGTGAAAATGGAATATTTTTTGTAACTCGTAAACTAAGGTAAAGTACATTTCGATTTCAAATTTATTTTTGAAAGATCAAATTAGGAAAATAATTCATATTTTGTGTTATTTATATAAGGCCATTATGGTAACAGTTCACTAAATTGTTTATCATTAGTTTCTTTTGATCATTTACAAACTGCCTAATTTTCATTTATATACTAACTTGCAGGTACTGTTATTTTTAAATTAATGAGTAGTTATAGTATGTATTAATATTCTTTGAAGGTCCCCCTATAGTCTGAAAGAATTGCCTGTCGTGTTAATAATATATAACAGTATGCCTTACTAGGGTTGCTACTTGAGTGTTGAAAAAATTTAATAATCGAAAATTAATGGTTTTTCAAAATATTCTCCGTTAGGATCAATATACTTCCATTTAAACCAATATTCGAAGCACTTTTTCCATTTTGATTGAGTTACTACCAAAACGGGTGATTTGAATTCGTCAACCTCTCCTTCAGATGTCGAAAAACGTTCACCTCGCAATTTATTTTTAAACCGGGGGAATAAGAAGAAATCATTGGGTGCCAAACAATGGTGGATAACCCATCACTTCCACGTTTTGACCACTCAAAAACGTTTTCATTTAAGCTGATGTGAGAGCTTGCATTATCTTCTATGATTGGCTTTTTGCGCAAATATTTTTGGAAAATGGTGGTCTACCAATCAGAATTGACCGTTTTTTGTTGCTATAAGGGAACTGTGGCGACATGTCCAGTTATTCCGAAAAAACAAATGACTTAAACCACATCGAAAGTCATAAAAAATCATCACATGAAAATTTTTATGATTTGGTTCCATTTTTTGATCAAAATTAATGTTTCAAATATTTAAACAACACAAATAGCACTCTTATGACATGTTCTGAATAATTAAAATTGTTATTTTTACAATGACGATACTAAAGTAGCAATCCTATCAGTTTTTTTGCACTAACATTTACAAGGATAATTGGCTGTAATTTAAAGGACTGTAGAGATGCCTTGATATTCGAGTGTTTATCTATTAAATTAGAGAAATAGTTTTTCAATTGAAGATGTTTAGATACAAATAAATGTATATATCAAAAAATTATATTATGCAGATTAGCCAAAGAAGTGATGTCCAAAGATAAAATTTAAACTTTCATGGTATCAAATTAATTAATATGATGTTCCTGGATTTTCAGTAGCAGTATATGGATTTTGAATTTTTTACCTTATATTTATAAAAAAATTGTTGATGATTACCTTGCCATATTATCCATTTGAATTTACAAAATAACTGTTTTCTTAGGCCTTATGGAATATGACTGAGAATTTGGTAAAAATTTTAAAACGTGCTTGAGAGCAAGTGACTTTCAAAGAACTTTGGGAAACAATAAAAGATCAGAATCTCAAACAGGGTTAATTTTCTTTTGCTGGGTATTGTGGTGTGTGAAGCATTATTTTGGGGATATTGAGACATTAGTCAATTTTACTTGTTTCCTCACAACAAATTATGATTATTTGTAAATTAACAGAGGGATATTAAATGCCCTTCAGAAGTTTTGTTTTCATAGATAAACTGCCTTTTTAATTGGTGCAGTCATTCGAAATGGCTGCACAAATACTGGAATAAAACTAGAATATATTAAATTTTCTTAGATTTATGCAAAAAGAATATTTACACCCCTTTCAATAGCTACTTCCCGGACGTAGGTATCAAGTTTTCTTGAATAAAATAGTTCTGTTAAAGATTTGACGAGTTCAATATTTGTTAATGTTTCAGTCCTGACTAATTAGTCAATTGACTAGTTTATGTAAACTTTAATTGTTATGTCATTTGGTATTCTAGCTAATAGTCATCAATAAAAATATAAGTTAAATAATGTTATAAACATGTTGAAAAAAATTATTAAAAAATTCTAACACATAAAGTCTCAAAAAGAACATGAAAGCAATACAATTTCACATTTCGACGTCACATCACTGGCCAGCCCTGTTATTCACTGTTGAACAAATAGGGGATCAGATATAATTTCCTTCTTGAATTATTTCAGGTCGAACCAAATAATGGGGACAGTATGGAAACGTTAGCAGTTACCCCAAATAGTTTAACTACGCACTCCATGATGATTCAAAGTTCGAGTAGTGACCAACCTCAAGTTTTACAGGTATTATCGTTAAAAGACGCAACTGTTTTAACAAAAGCGATGCAAGGTATTACAGATGTGAAAACAGAAGAGACTATAATTAACGATCAATAGTCTGATTGGTTAAAACATTTGTGAACTAATTTTCCTAATATCAAAAAGCATTGCATCGATTCATTTATACATACATGATGTCGAAGGATATTCGAATGTTTTTGTATCACAAATCTACTTCGGTATCAATTCATCTTACTTCTATTTCGTTGCGCAAAGCTGTGCGAAATAATATTTACTTAGTAGCAAACGTATTGTTAATTTTCTTTTTTCTGTAAATATATAATCCATAATTCAGCCTTCTTCAGGTTTGTTACGGTAAATGGAAGTATGATGAGTCATTTACTTGTGAACTTTGGCTATTGCTGTTTTATTTTGATAGGTATTAAATGTTGTTACTTAGGGATTAAGTAAAATGGGTACAAAGAATGATACTGATATAGTTGAGCATATTAATTCATTCCACTTGAAAAATCTTCGGTTGATTTTTTTTTCAAAATCGTATTTTCAAAAAACATTTATATCTCTTAATGGTTACATTTGTCCTCATATTTACTATTTGGCGATCAATTGACTATTAGAATTGAAATACAGTTTTGTGCGTGCTTGAATTGAAATATGATTTAGATTTGTTGAAAACTGTCGACAAATTGAGAAACACTGATCATGAGAATAATTGTATAAAATAATTGAATTCCTATTTTAGTTAAACCTAACTGTTATCATATTATTTATTTTAAAGTAGTCTTAGCAAGCTGACTGCTTGCAGATAATATTTTGTTGATAATTTTATAGCTCATATAACTCTTCTTGTTTAAAATCGAGACTAACAGCTAAATGTTTAAAAGAACATTTTATAAGAAGATAGATATAAAAGAAACGCGTTTTGAAAAACGCTCTGATTCGTATACCGATCCACCTATCACAGAGTTGTACGCAACAGTCATGATAAATATGTTGACAATTGTATGCAGACTGATAGAATAGATGAAATGTGAACTTTTAATGGTTGCATATAGGGATGCTTCTTACGATCCACACTCGAATGTGTGATTAGCCTAAAGTATTGAAGAAAAAAGAGCTAAAATATATGCTTTCCATATCGGTATTTCAATTCCGCTGTCATTAGTATTTATGAGGTTCACTGCCTCCATGACAAGATCTTATTTTTTATAATAGACACAAAATTAGTTTAATGACTCCTCATATGTAAGATATTCACAATACACTCAACTGAAGATAAATGTAAAGCATATTAGTTTCTGAAATCGTCTGAAACAATGATTAGAAATTTACTAAGTTATTTATGTCTATCGTCAATCTATTTAATACTTAATTATTATTTAATTAAAATGAAAACACGTGACTGTAAAATGTAGTAATTGTATTATTTTGAATGCAAAATGTTTTTCAAAGTTATTGAAATATAGTTTTAATAGGAGACACTTGAAATTTATTTCATTGAATTTTCAGTTAGTTAATGTGAATTTTCTAGTTGAACAGGATTTTTTAGGGGCAATATACTAAGGGTTCAAATATTTGTGATATATAGAGAAATTGGGAATTTTTGTTATCATTATTTTACACTTGATTTTGTTATTTCAGATTTTTATTGTTATTGATTCAAATTTCGTTATAGAACTTAAATTTCCAATTTTCAGAGTTTCAAAAACACCTAAGCTCATTCATACCAATCGAATAGGAATCTTTTAGGTGGAAGATTCTAATTTAAAACAAAAACGATTTTATTCTACATTTATCTATTATTTTATATTGATTTTTCATCCTCTGTATACATATATATATATTTTATACACAAGTTTTATCTTCACTATTGATAGTAATTTTGTTATTAATGGTATAAAATAGACCACTAGTTTCAACAATCATTTACTGTTAATATGCTAGTCAAATATCAGAGAATTGTTGATATTTCTGATGTATGATACAGAAACAAAAACTGTATAAACAATAAATTTTCCTTTTCTTACAGAAAAGATATTTTTTATTTATAATTGATTCATAAGAGTTTTAACCTGATTTTTCCTTAATTTACTATTCGAAAAAAATAATTCCTTATTTGATTATTACAAGTACAAATTATAGGGTGCATTTGAATGTGTTTCAAATTCAATTGAAAGTAATTTTTCTGGCAATACCAATATAATTTTTTTTTAGATGAAAATTTAATCATAATTAAGAAGTAATTTTTGTGATTATGCAGTTTTTGTGCTAGATTTCAATATTTGTGTGTGCACTTGTCACCCTTTAAATGATTAGTATATAGTCGTCGGTGTAAATAAGTTTTCCCTAGATAATAAATATTTGGTACATTGTAAAGTAGCTTTTTTAGAATTATACCAATTGTTATTTAAGTTTAATGTCCTAGGTATGTTGGAAGTATGTGCACGAAAAAAAAATGTGTGTATAGACAGAAATGATGGATTCTGATATAAATATATGTTATGTGGTTCCCTGTTGACGTGCCATCCATTTACTTTCACATTTTCCTGTCTACTTAATATTACGTACACATATTGTATTCTCATTTTTGAAAATATGATGTATTAATAAACCAAATATTATATTTTCCTAATTTTTCACTTGAGTTACCTAATTTTCTCATGTTTATTTGGTGCCTCTCCTGCCATTATTTTGATGTTTTCATTTTTGTATCAGCGTCTAGAAAATCTTGAAACTGCCTATGGATCAGGTAAATGTCGGGGAAATTCATCGGTAAAAATCCTGGAGTTGTATGCGTATTTTTGAATTTGTGGTTTTACATTGCCGTTAAAACTGATTTTAAAATCTTTACAGCAGAAGATTAGTGGTAAGTGGTGTTGTCACGCGTAAAACAGTGTTTTAGAAATTGATACATTGTTTTCAAAGAAGTGGTAGTAGGTGATATTATTAATTCAAGCCAATTTTAACTGAATTCTGTTAAATCTTTGAAAAAACTATAAGTATTTGGGAAATGATTATTTACCACAAAAAATTTCATTCATATATCCGTGTCCAGTAAATTTTGTATAATCTTGGAACTGCTGGTGGATCAAGTCATAACGTAACGGAATTTTATCGGTAAGAATCCTACAGTCATCGAGTTGAATGTGCATTTTTGAATTGATGGTTTTACAGTTGCTGTGTCTAGTGTTCCAGAAGTTGATACAATTTTTTCAAAGAACTCATTCGTTGAAACAAACTAAAATTATGTGGGAGATGACCATTTATTACAAAAATTTTCAAAATTATGTGCTTCTTAAATTTATGCGATGATAAAAAAATAATAATTTGAAAAGAATATTCCTTTTATATATTGAAGTAAGGATATTTGTGATAATTGCAGGTCATTTGAAAGTTGGGAATATTTCCGAAGATGTACTTAATGAATTGTTCAAATTCAAGGAGTTCCCTCCTTGAGGACGATCGAGTCATCATGGCGAAAGATAAAGAAGACTTTGAATTAACTAAATTTAAATTAATAATGGTAGAATTGATGTCTAGCATTTTTACTACATCTCTGGAAAAATCTTATGAATTTTCGCACACTATTTTGTACCTCTAATAAAGTTTGAGTTTTTGGACCGAATATATTTAAGACGGAATATGGATAATTCAGTGTAAAACATTTACTACACAGAATAATATCTCCCAAATAACACTTTTTCCTGTCTAATATCTACAAATTTGTTTTTAAGTGGAATATAATCAGATTTTTTATTATCATGATGAATACAATTTTTTTTTGTGGTTGTGTGTAATATATTTTTCTAGTCTCATTTATTTTTAATGACTTTTAGGAAATTTAGTTCTAATTTTGTTGACGCATGAAAAGTTTTTTTTGGCTGTCCTAAATTTTTAGGATTAAAATTCGTAATATAAGAATTAATAAGTTCGCAAACGATGCATATGGATATTGAAATGTTACCTTTTTTCAGAGTAATTAATGGATGTGATGTTACTTATAAGATTCATGCTAATTCGAAATAAGAATAGTGGGTAATATGGAACAAATTATACAAGTGCATTTTACTATGGATAATTATCTATTACAATTTATATAACCTGCCAGATTAAAACATATTATCTACAGATTCTAAAGCTAATTCAGGTTTATCATATCCCAATTCTTCAGGGGTGCTAATTCCTAGTTCATCCAAAGTGGGTTTGATTTCTTGGAGAATATATGGGTATATTTCATTCACACGACCTCCACAGTTGTCTTTGATGGTTTCAAGCAACCGAACTGTCAAGGCAAAATCGTTAACTCTGCGGCAAGCATGTAAGGCAGCAATTATTATCTTTGGTTCTGGAACCAAATCATGACCAACCAAGTCACTGATACCTTGTCTAATTTGCCAGCCGTCGATATCTTTGTTGTTGAAATATTTTACGTATCTGCAACATATATGTACAGTCAACTCATGTTTTGATTGTGCATTGTGTCTGTTTATTTGCAATAGATTTTTACTCATGAACGTTAAAATTCGAAATGAAAGAGCTCCTATTATTGTTATAATGAATTATCCCAATAATAATTCGATCTTTCTTGTAATTACGTAATTTAACCTACCTGTCGTCGAAATCGTCAGAATACATTTCTTCTTGCTTGGACGACATAAATCTTTGAGAATTGCATACTACAGGATTTACAGCCCTCTTGACGATGGAGGAAAGGCGGGATACTGATGAGCGCAACATTGTACTTTTTCAGAGATTGATTTTGTAATAAGCCACACTTCCTCACCTTTATATTTCAACTATAAATGATTATTATATATTTGACGTTTTGACACATGTTTATTTTCTCTGGTTGTGTCACAAAATCAAAATATTTTCTTTAAGCCGTTTTCGCACGTAAGGGTTCTGTCGCTTGAGATTGAAACAAAATCAAGTCATTGCATCTATGATGAAGTAATGCTATGAGGACCGTGCCGAGCAGCTTCAACGGGTTGGTTTTGAAGAGATCCGCATATTTTTATAAAGGAAGATTAGGCGGGAAGAACCACCTAGGGAATTTTATGCCTACATATCACTGTCGAAACCATTAGTAAGAGTCTATGGTCGCTTCGTAGACTTGCGCGCGCGTGAAAATGTAAACATAACCCTGGCTTTTGCTTTCCAGAAGATTGGTGGTAATCATAGATCAACAAGACTATATATTATTGTTAATCTATGGTGGTAATCCTCCGCGATTGAACGCCGGCTTCAGAGTCCAGTTTTCCTTTGTTAGAAATAGAACGCCATTGTCCATTGTTCATTAAGAGTGAAGGTTAGACACAAAGGGAAGTCGACTGAGCTGCCCTAACATGTAAAGTTATTGTATTGTATTGAATTATCTGAGGTCAACGTAAGTGTTTTTGTATCATGTATTCTTTATCCATTGGTAGATTTTACGGTATTGATGCTCCAGCTAGGGGCGACCTGTTTACTTTTATCTGAATTGACCATTTAACATATTTCATACATGTAAGCGTCTTTAATAATAATAATAATAATAATAATAATAGTGCCTTTATTCATACATTTACAATATATAAACATAGGGCGAAGTCTAGCTTAAAGCTACTCCACTCAACCCTGAAAAAAAACAAAAAGGGAAAAAAACAAAAGGATAGAAACAAAAATAAGCGAAAAAAAAATAAAATTAACGAATCAATTCCATTGTGAGTAAACAAAACATATTTCATATTCATAAAATTTTCCTAATTTATAATTGGCTCGTCAAGAATTTTGACTTCAACATTTTTCTCAGTGAGCCCAAAGAAACGCCTTCACACGAAACTAAAAATTCAGTATGTAACTTCACCGCATTGAAGGTGAAGGAGCGCTGAAACATGGCTGAACCAAATCTTGGCAGCATGAGCCTATGACCATGCCTAACGTCCACGCAATGAACATCACGTCTAAAAATTAGCTTTTCCCTCAAATACGGTGGAAGACAAGAACGTAAAATTCGATGAACCATAATCGTCAGGTGGAGCCGGAAAACATTCTCAACCCTAAGCCATCCCAAGCTGTTAATTCCGTCCCTTATTCCACTGTCATATTTCCTCACATCGAAAACAAACCGGCAGCATGAATTCTGCATTTTCTGTAGTCTGCGCCTCTGCACGGAATCAAGGCAAGGGTAAAAAACCGTTAATCCATAGTTTAGTTTGGACAAAACGAGAGTCTCACAGAGATACTTGCGTGACTGAAAATCCAAACAATATCTCTGCCGATACAAAAGGCGCAATGCAAGGAAAGAATTCCTCAACAGCAACGAGACATGCTCCCTGAATCTCAACTGGCAATCGAAAAAGATTCCCAGGTTTCTACAACAGGTGGAGGACGGAATTCTTTCACCGCCCATCCTGATCTCAACCACACCCTGAAATGTCCTAGGAAAAAAGCATATATAAAAACATTTTTTAACATTTATCTTCAAATTATTCATTTGGGAATAACGCATAATTAAGTCTAAATCCTCATTCAACCGCTCGACAGCCTGAGAAACAGAGGAGGGATGAAAAGAGAGGCGAACCTGAGTGTCATCACAATAAAAATGGGTGGATGCGAATCTGACCACCCTATGCATGTCAGCCACATATATAAGGAAAAGCAGAGGGCCAAGAACAGATCCTTGTGGCACCCCTGAAGTTATAGGGCAATAATCTGAGTATGTATCACGCAATTTAACGCACTGATGCCTATCAAAAAGGTAAGACTTGAAAAATCTCAGAGCAGTTTCATCAAAACCAATATAAGTTAATTTAGCACAAAGCAGCTCATGGTCCAGGGTATCGAATGCCTTTGCGAAATCCAATAAGGTGAGAATTGAGGCATGTCCCCCATCCAAAGATCGCAAAATATCATCAGTGATGTTCAGCAGAAGAGTGGTAGTACTGTAACCCCCCCTGAAACCCGACTGCCGCGCAGTGAGAATTCCATTGTCGGTGACGTATTTATAAACCTGAAGAAACAATATCCTCTCCAGAACCTTTGACAGAGCTGGTAGCACACTTATCGAACGAAAATCAGATAAGCTCTCAGGACTAGGGATCTTAGGTATAGGATTCACAATAGAGTACTTCCAATCATACGGATAATAACCAGACTCAATGCAAACATTAACAATGTGCGTCATGAAGGGCAGAGTAACACCGAGGGATAATTTAAGCATTCTAGCAGATATACAATCAATCCCCAGAGCGTTCGAACGAAGATCCAAGATAACTGATTTTATCTCGTCTATAGTCGCAAACCCGATCGAAAATTTTATATTTGCATCAAATCTGTTCGAGCTATAATAACTGGTTCTCTCCGGGCAAGAATCGGAAGGACTAAAAACCGACCGAAAATAGTCATTGAATTCCAGGCACAGAATTCTGTGAACAAGGATGCAATGTCCTGAAGGATTTCCAAAAAAATCCGGAACCCCGAGATCTGGCCTGGGACATGAAACCGCGTTTCTCCCTTCGCACAGCAGAAGTAACAACATTTCGCAGATGAGTATAATAACTGTAATCAGCTAAGTTCTTCGTAAGCTTATATTTAGATAGAGCAGCATTTCTCAACTTCATCATGCTTTTTATTGTAGGAGTTATCCACGGGGAAAATAATTCAGTAACTCTCGATTCGACGTAAGGGGCATGCTTGTCAAATATATCAGTCAGGCATTGACAAAAAATTGAGATCTTCAAATCAATATCACTAACATAAAGGATTCTATCAAATGACGCACTAGAAAGGTCCGATAAAAAGTCCTGAAGGGCAAACCGACGAAAATCACGATAACGAATAATCTTCGGGGTATTTATTTTTCTCTTTAAATTTATCCTGCAAAAGACACCCCTGTGATCAGATATTGAATGATCAATAATACCAGAATCAATCACCAGTTCGGGTCTGCTAGAGCAAATCACATCCAGTAAAGTCTGAGATGTCGAAGTTATGTTCATTTCATTTATTGAGGTCTTAGAAGTGGTTAACAAAGGTACTTTGTTTGAGAATTCAGAATGTTTAGAGTGAATGAAATGTGGATCCACAATTAGATACTGATACAACAACCCTGTGTCTTTCAGAGAGCCACAACAAGGCCTCTCTGAACGACTATCTATATATATATACTACTCTGTCAAGAAAGTACCGGGAATTTTGAATTAAAACAACATTTTTACATTTAATCGTCAAAATTTATTGGGTCGCCTTCAATATAGGCTCCATTTGCTCCAACACATCTATGCCAACGGCACTTCCAATTATCGAAACATTTTTTATAGGCGCTTTCCGGGATGGACTTTAGCTCTCGCGCCGAATTTTGTTTTATGGCTTCAATCGACTCAAAACGGGTGCCACGAAGGGGCAGTTTTAGTTTTGGGAAGAGGAAAAAGTCGCAGGGAGCCAAATCCGGCGAATACGGTGGTTGCTGAAGCACGTTTGTTGAGTTTTTGGCGAGAAAGTCAGTCACAATCGTAGCTCGGTGAGAAGGCGCGTTATCGTCATGCAAAATCCATGAGTTGTTCGCCCACAAATTTGGCCGCTTCTTACGGATACGCTCACGCAAACGTTTCATAACGCCTAGGTAATACTCCTTGTTTACCGTCTGACCCTCCAGAACGAATTCGTAGTGCACCACGCCACGGATATCGAAGAAAACAATGAGCATCACCTTCATTTTCGAGGGGCTTTGGCGTGGTTTTTTCGGTTTCGGCTCATTTTTTGCCACCCATTCCGATGATTGCTGGCTTGTTTGCATATCGTACTCCTAGACCCAGGTCTCATCACCAGTTATAATGCGTTCCATGAATGTAGAATCGGAATTACAGCGATCCAGCATGTCTGAAGCAACCTGTTCGCGATGACGTTTTTGAAGAATTTTCAGGTCTTTCGGTACGAGTCGTGCGGCCACCTTTCTCATGCCCAAAATATCAATCAAAATCGTACGTGCGGACTCGTGGGATATCTTAAGATCATGTGCTATCTCTCTCAAGCTGGTACGACGGTTTTCCAGCACCCTTTCCTCAATTTTATCGACGTTATCTTCGATCGAAGCCGTCGATGGGCGACTACTTCACGACCGTCCTTGAAGGCTCTGTACCACTGATATGCACGAGTTTTCGATAGAGCATTATCACCAAAGGCCTTTTGCAACATTTTCAATGCATCGGCACACGAAAATTCATTTGCAACACAAAACTTTAAACAAATTCTTTGCTCAACGTAATCACCCATAGTAAAAATCGGCACGCACTCTGACATCGACTGACTTAATCAGCTGTTGGAAACACACTAGTTGACAGATCCCGCTCAAGCTTGGCATAGTAATTAAGGACAGTGGTACCAACCTAGGAAAAAAAAATTTACCTGCCTCATTGCCCCGCCAGATTTAAATCGATAATTCCCGGTACTTTCTTGACAGAATGTATATATATATATATATATATATATATATATATATATATATAAATCAATTGCTGTTCGTTAGTCTCGCTAAAACTCGAGAACGGCTGAACGGATCTATATGAATCCTGAACTGCAGTACTGCAAAACGTTCCTTATTTCGCTTCTTCTTGCCGAGATACGATGAAAAAATGGCATCGCATTGGCCGTTGCATCTTTTGGCATTGCTGCAACTTTATTAGATGGAGGCAGAACAGCTGTTACTGTTAAAAAAGTATAGCTGACGGTGAACATGCACCTTCAAATGCTTCAGGATCCATCCGCCGAAACTTTCTCTAAACAACTGTTAGATATTGGCGATGGGAAAGTTGCTGTACATGAAAATACTGGATGCATAAAATTACAGACGGACTTCTGCACAATCATCGATTCGCAAAATATTCTCATAGATCACATATTTCCCGATATACACGCACAATATGAAAATCATAAGTGGCTGTCAGAATGAGCGATTTTGGCAGCAAAAAATGTGGACGTCAATGGGTTGAATTTAAAGATACAACAGTTGTTGCCTGGGTACTTGGTGTCATGCAAATCACCTGAAAAAAAGTGACAGAAAAATTTTCACAAAAAAAAAAATTTGAAAAAATTTTCTCCAAAAAAAAAATATTTTTTTCACCTAAAAAAGCGAAAAAACAATTTTTTTGAAAGAATTTTCTACCAAAAAAAAGTTTGAGAAAACTTTCAACCAAAAAAAATCAGAAAAAATTTTCTCCCAAAGAAAAATTTTTTCACCTAAAAAGAGTCACCAAATAAATTTTTTTGAAAAAATTTTCACCCCAAAAAAAAAATTTCTCCCAAAAAAAATTTTTTTTACCTAAAAAAAAGGCGAAAAAAAAATTTGAGAAAATTTTCACCCAGAAGAATTTTGAAAAAATTTTCACCCAAAAAAAAAGTTTCTCCCTATATATATATATGTATATATTGTTTACCTAATATCCTGACATAGGGGGGTTAGGAAAGTTTGTAGGTTAGGTTTGACCACAGAACAGTAAAAATTTTTTCTTTCTCTATGAAGTTCTGTGGGTCTGTGTACGGTAATTTTTCGTCTCTGATACGGTAATCTCAGGATTTTCGGTTGGCAACGGTGCTACTGTAGGGTTACTAGGGTGGCAATGCGCCGTTGCCAATCATACTATAAATAGTAATAACTTCAATATTCCAATTGAAAGGAGCTTAAGAAGGCAATTTTATAGAACATGAATATATAAAATTCTCAGTATAAAGCAAAACATTATTTGCAATCCTATTTCATAGTGTGTAATTCCATACTTCTGGATATTGATTATCTTTTGGAGCACTAAGTCCCTATCTATCGATATTTGTTGGAAAATAATGACCAAGCTGATCATCGAACTGTCAAAGGACCAAAGACTCCAAAAATACGAGAATGTTATATTTTTTCGAAAAGTAGGCAGTAGACTTTAGGATAATTTTCCTAATTTGAGCTGAAAAATAAGTACCTAGAAAATATGAGACTGTCATAAACTGAATGCCTGTATTTGTCCTAGTTTGAATTGAAAATAAAGTGAGTATTTACCTTCCCTTCCGTTCACTTATTGAAGGCGTAAATTTTAAGCTTCAAAATGAGAATTAATTCTACAAGGATGACTACACCAATAGAAGAAAAAGTGGACCAAAAATTAAAAGTGAGAACAGGAATGGTATCAGTCAGTGATGGTAAAAGCAGACCCATTCCTGTACGGTTACATTTGTCGATGGAAGTTTTGAGGTTACAGAAAGAAGAAATTGTGCCTCCTGAAAAACCTTTAACTTCCAAAGTAATATCCTTTTAGTATACCATTCATTCTGAATTAAATCCCATTTATTTTTAGGAACGTATGGTTCAAATTCGTAGACAGAAAGTAGGTGGATTAGGTCTTAGCATCAAAGGTGGAGCTGAACATAAACTACCCATTTTAATTTCAAGAATATATAAGAATCAAGCTGCAGAACAGACCGGTGAACTATTTGTAGGAGATGCAATTATTAAAGGTAATTTAATCTTCCGTAATTCTAATCTAGAAATAGATTTTTTTTAATTATAATACATTTATTAGCAATCAGAATACACATTCTATAAGCTTATTTGTTAACTATGGAGCTTGAGGCTCTCGCATGTCATTACATGACCTTTTCCACTGAAAAAGCCCCTTCGACTATATCTCAATGGTCATTTTCTCCTTAGTCTTTTATATTGTGGTAGTACTAATGGATGCAATAGATGGTTTGTATTGCTTTCCAGTTTAGCATGATGTTTCTCGCTCTTCTCTTTAATGACATCCTTTACGTAAGGGATTCGTAAATCTTCGTGTAGGGTTTGATAAGTGACGTACCATAGAGCATTTGCTATAATTCGAAGTATTTTTGATTGGCTTCTCTGAATTATTGGTATATTTGATTTGCTTATACATCCCTAGAGCTCGATACCATATACCCATAAATGCTTTATCACTGTTTTATAGATGGGTATCTTGTTTTGCAGTGCTAATTTATATTTTCTATCTATATGCCAATTTAGTTCTCGTGTTTTTAAGTCTATTTGCTTCCTTTTCTTAATTATGTGTTCCTTCCATGTATGTCTGCTATCTACATGCATGCCCAAGTATTTTGTGCTTGAGACCTCTGGTATTTGTACATTATTCATATATGCAGATGGACACTGGCCTCTCCGTAAGGTGTAATTCACTTGCACAGATTTGGACTCATTTATTTGGATTTTCCACCTGCGGAGCCATTTTTGGATTTCATTCAAATGTTTCTGTAATTTATTAGTGGCATTTTGTGGAACTTCGTCAAAACCTAGAATGCCTGTATCATATGCGAAAGTTCCCAATATGGTATGAGGACTTGTAGGGAGGTCAGCGGTGTACAGCACGTACAGCAGTGGTCCAATGACACTTCCCTGAGGAACTCCTGATTGTATTGGAAAGTAGTTCGATTCCTCACTACCAACTTTCACTCTGAATCATCTTTCACTAAGATATGACTTTAATAATTCATAATTACAACTAGGCAGATATTTTGCGATTTTATAGAGCAAACCAGGATGCCAGATGTACAGTATTGCCTGTGTTCCAGGGCTTTACTTATTTTATCGTTAATTCTATGAATTTGATGTATTGTGGAGTGGTTTGACCGGAATCCAAACTGATGATCTGGTATCTATTTCTCTGTATTTGGATTGGAGTTTATTCTTTGAAACACCAAATGGTTTAAAACTGTTTTATAGTCGATCTTAAGCTACTGCGCGATGCTACGACTATTAACATGGGGGTCAACTTCGATTATTTCTGCGATTTCATCGACATTTTCGACAACGGACCTGCCTGTGCACATACATTCACAACTGAATGGACCAAACAAAAAACATCAAAAGAATTGTTTAGTGTGAAATGTCACCTTGATAAGGAGCATAAATTTGAAATTGTTTGTTCGATACTTTACGAAATATCGATCATTACAGCCATGTACCCAAAAAATTATGGTGTTCTTTTCCCAACCTTTTACCATAATTTTGAATGTTGAAAAATATTTTAACATCAATAGTATTAATAACTAAAAAATTATTTTTTTTCATTTCAGTTAATGGTGAATATATAACTGCATGTCCACACGATGACGCTGTAAATATATTACGAAACGCAGGGGATTTAGTGGTTCTCACGGTTAAACATTATAAAGCTGCTACACCATTTTTACAGAAGCAAGGTAGGTTACATTTTTAGTCATTCACTTATTATTCAATATTTTGTCATAAATTTCTTGTGCCAAGTAAAATTTTGTTCAAGCTAAAACTTTTGGGGGTACAAATCAATTTGGTCCGTTTTTTAGCTCGAAAAATGAATTTATGAGGTAGTTCGAAAAGTAATTTCGTTTGTTTCCTGACAAAGGATTTAATTGTATTTTTTCGAACCCAACTTCATACTTAAGCCGCATAATCGTTATATGCTTTGAGAGATGATATAGCAAGGCTTATGTGTGAAAAAGTATAATTAATTCTACGCAGTAGTTTTTCGTAGTGCTCTTTTAAATATGGAGATGATTAAGCACCATTTTCGTCATATTTTACCTTTTTACTATAGAAAAGCTGAAAAACAAGCCAGAAAGAAATTAACTGATATGTATGGAGAAGATGAATTGATAGTATGCCAGTGACGGAACTGGTTTGTAAGACTTCGATCTGGCAATTTTGATGTCGAAGATGCACCACGTTCCGGAAGGCTGGTTGAAGCTGATAAAGGCCTTAGTTGATGCAAATCAGAGAATAACCACACGTGAGATCGGTGAGGGGTTAAATTTTACGAATTCAACTGTTTATGACCACTTGAAAGGGTTTAACCTCGAAGCTCTCGGTATATGGGCTCCCCATGTTCACACGAAAAGAAAATTATGTCATCGCGTTGAGGTCTGTGATTCGTTTCTCAAACGTCACGAAAATGATCCATTTTTGAAGCGCATCATTACTAGGGACGAAAAATGGGTTGTATATAACAATGTCGAACACAAGAGATCATGGAGCAAAACAGATGAACCGGCTCAAAGCATTTCGAAAGCTAATATCCATCAAAAAAAGGTGATGCTGTCTGTTTAGTGGGATTTTAAAGGAATCGTTTTTTGACCTTTTACCGGATAACACAACAATTAATTCGGAAGTCTACTGTCATCAGCTGGAAAAACTGAATGATGCACTTCAACACAAAAGGCCAGAATTAATCAACAGAAAAGGTGTAGTGTTCCACCAAGATAATGCGAGACCTCATACAAGTTTGATCATTCGCCAAAAGCTTTTACAGCTTGAACGGAATATACTGCCACACCCACCATATTCTCCAGATCTGGCGTCTTTGGATTATTATTTGTTCCGGTCATTGCAAAATTTTTTGGACCTAAAACCTTTATTAAAAAATCCTTTATATGCAGATGTTGATTTAATTGTTTTATTTAATTTTCTCATTATTCAATAAATCTCTATTACTTTACATTTTGTGGAGCCATTAATATCCATATCAATTTCAGAGGAAAAAGAGCAGCAAGACAGTAGCAATAGCGAGGATAAGGAGACTTCTGATGAAAGCCTCAAAGTAACAAACAGTTCTGGTAGCAGGCCAAGTTCTTTGTATTCCGAATGCGAGCAGGAACCAATAACGCGTTGGATAGATATTGTTACTTTACCACTCATGATGGCATATGTTACTAGATATATTTTTGGAACTGATAAGTTACGACCAAATTCCTTCGAAGTTAGGGGTTTGAACGGAATGAGTACTGGAATTATTCATTGCGACGACACTGCAATACTGTCACAATGGCTCAAATATATCACTGACAATATTATTGGACTCACTAATTTACAAGTAAGAAATTTAATTATTTTTTTCAATTCCTGCACCAGTTTGGATTTGAAAACAAAACCTCCAGCTTTTGGATGAATTGTTTTGTACTTCAATGTGACGTCATATACGCCAATTCCATCCAAATTATTTTCAATTACGTGGTGACATAAAAATTAATCAATTTTTAGGAGTTTTTTGCTTGTTTAACTGTTGCCAAATTACTCCACGTCACTTTTAAAATCTGTATCCTGTGAAGATACAATAAATTTTCAGACTGTCGAATAGCTCATTTGTCACATTCAAAAGAAATAACTTGGGAACTTTGAATTTGCAGAACGAGATGGAAGATTAAGTTTGTGAATATGCAAAATTCAACTATGGGGTCTGGCAATGTGTTTTAGATACCTCGAAGACTGAAGATCCGATCAAATTGAGACCGAAAAGTTAAAACCTTTCCCAACAAATTTCAGTTCCTTTAGTTGTATCTGTTGAATGTTATTATGCTTACAGTTGACTGAACAGACTTTCATTTGGTTACGAATTTTTATCTGTAGATTCAATGTTTGAGATCATCTTTGCCTCAAATTCCCGTTATACAGACACTTGAACAAAATAACAATGAGCACACATTCTAAAAATAATCCTATTCGAATTCCATCATCCTATAAATTATGAAAATATAATGTAATATTTTTTCAGATGAAACTTTATAATAGGAACTTCAGTGTATCAGATAAAATAGAATACATGGGATGGGTAAATGAAGGCGTACTGAATAACAATCAACCTTGGCAAAATTATAAACCACGCTTTTTTGCATTGAAAGGCACTGATTTGATGTTGTTCGATACACCGCCGGTAAGTAAATAAAGGGGACTTTGGAATTTTAAGAGCTTAATTACAAAAAACTCATTTCTTGTAGGTGTGTGATCTTGTATGGTCTGTATGTGTGATAACGTGCAATCGATCTGGTGTTGTATAGTATCAGTTGTGGATTAATTATCATGAGTTTTAACATGCGTTTAGAAGCCTTCCAACTTGAACAATTAGTGTGTTGGTTAAACAAAGGTTTAACTCAACAAGAAGTTACTAGTCGTCTCCGTGTTTCGCAAAGTATAGTTAGTAGAGTGTGGAATCGCTATTGTATTAATGGATGTGCTGCATATACTCATGAGGGTGGAAGAGCAAAGATCCGCTAATACGGTTAACTGCGCGACAAAATCCCTTTTTCACAGTATCTCGAATTAATAGCTCATTCTGGCAAGCTACCAGTAGGATAGTTTCTCGTCAAACAATCCAAAATAGGCTGCACAGTTTCTATTTATTTATTTATTGAGAATAGAATACAAGCAGGTGTTACAACCCAACACAGTACGCGATTGAGTACCAGGCTGTAAGATATCGTTGGGCATGAGAACTGGAACGCGCACAGATGGAGATCATACTGTGTATTTGGTGGGACCAGCTGGGTGTGGTGTATTATGAGCTGCTACAATCGAACGAAAGGATCACAGGTGAGGTCTACCGACGACAGTTGATGCGTTTGAGCCGAGCGTTGCTAGTAAAATGGCTGCAATACGCCGATAGAGACGAGAAAGTTATTTTGCAACATGACACATGTTGGGTCGCCCGTTAAATGGTACTCAGAAACGCTCAAATGGGAAGTCCTACCCCACCTGCCGTACAGCCCAGATATTGCTCCTTCCGAATTGCATCTCTTCCGATCGATGCAACATGGCCTGGCTGACCAGCACTTCTCCAATTACGATGAAGTCAAAAAGGCCGACCTTTTTTCGCGGTGGGATCCGTCAATTGCCAAAAAAATGGTGAAAAGTAGTGGTTATCGATGGACAATACTTTGAACCAATTTTTCACAATAAAGCTTCAATGTTCTACAAAAAAACTTATTTAATAATATGTCAAATTCTCTTCTCAAGTTACTTATTTTCAAATTTGTCTCCTTTTTGATCTACTCTTTTTGTTATAGTTAAATATTGTGGATTGGGGTAAATGTCCCTTAATGTTCAAAGTGTACCAGACAATGTTCAGAGTAGTGAAGGATTCGGAGAACGTGGATGAAAGACAGCATTGTTTCCTTGTACAAACTTCAGGACAAGACTCGAGATATTTTTCAGTAGAAACAAGACAAGAGTTATTGAGAATAGAAAATGCCTGGCACTGCTCCGTTGTTACAGCCGTCATGAAATTAGGTGTAAGTTAAAAAAAAATATTTGTCTCGTAAGCAATTGATCTGTCATCTTTTTGTTTTTCAGAATAAAACTTTCACAGTAAGCTGCAATGGAAAAACAGCTGGACTAACGTTAGACTGGAATTTGGGATTTTCTCTATATGAAGGAGACTCGAAAACTCCTGCATGGCAGTATAAATTTTCGCAGCTGAGAGGTTCATCAGATGACGGTAAATCGAAACTGAAGTTGCATTTCCAAGACTGTGAAACTAGGGCTATTGACACTAAAGTAAGTATGCTACTATTGTAGGAGGTATCGAAACTATCAATGAAAATGTGAGATTGTGCCATCTAAACATCCAGATGCTTGTTCTTTTTTAACAGAAGGAAGAACTTGTCAAAATAAATCTAAATGAAATGTTCAAGGGGACAGGTAGCCGCCTATCTGGGCAGCTGTCACTTTTGAAGCTGTCATCTTTTGACATTTGACAAGTAAAATCCACGCCATTACTAAAAATGGAAAGATAAACGCTTCAAAAACGCATTGAAAATATTTAAATTCACTACAACAAAAATGATGGAAATATTGCAGTCACAGTTCGCATAACTAAAGCCTTTTTGTGTTGTCGTGAAGCACCTTCTCGGCTGGCAATAGTGAAACTGGTGGAAAAATTTGAGCTGTTGGGACAAGTTAGTGATGTGAATAATCGAAATAGTGTGTGCGTCACTCAAGAACAACTGAGAAAACCCAAGTTTGTTGATTTCTCGTCGATCTTTGGAATTAGGCATTCCACAAACGACATTAAACCGTATTTAAATAAGGTTATTCTGATTTCCACAAATTTATTGATATGTTCACAACAATTGTTTCGCTATCACAGTAGCATCATCAGGCAAGATCACATTTTGAATAACATTAAACCGTTTTTTGCATAAATACTTAGCTCTTAAGGCTTTTAAAGTTCAGTTAACACAAGAACTCAAGCCGGTCGATCACCACTAACGTCGTATCTTCGCTGATTGAATTCCCTAAGTGCATCAAAATGATCCGGAGTTTCATCGAAAAATCATTTTTAGTGATGATGCCCATTTTCCCCTCGAATAAGCGGAATTGTCGCTTTTAGAGCTCCGAAATTCCAAGAATGATTGTTGAAAAGCCTCTCCATCCTCAACGTGTCACTGGTTGGTGCGGTTTTTGGGCCACACGAGTAACGAAACAATCGCAATTTTGCAAGAAAAGTTTCCTGGCTGTGTTATTTCTCGAAAAGGTGATCACATTTGACCACCGAGATCTTGTGATTTAACACCTTTAGACTTTTTTCTTTGTGGTCACGTGAAAGATAAGGTATATGGCAATGCTCCAGTCGATTCAAGACCTTAAAGATCGAATTTGTGAAGTTATTGAGGACATACAGCTGCAAATGTACAAATTGGTCATGAAAAGGAAACCTCTTATTGGAAAACCCTTTAGAAGCCCTTTAATTCGATGATATGCAATGTAAGCCTGGTTCTGTTAGTTCCAGCGAGCATGCGGCCTCGATAGACAGCATGTGTCCATTCAAACTCTAAATAGGGATAACTGTTTCAATATAAACATTTAACGCATTTGTGAGTTTTTTTTACTTTCTTTAATTTGTCATATATTTATATAAATGCAGGTAGGTAATACATGTGTCCTCTTTTTTTCACTTCATCTCGCGATAAATGAATCCGTTTTGAAAATTGATTTTTCCAATTTTTGACTAGGAAAAAAAAATTATTGGCAAATTTGAATATCCAAAACTTGAAGACAACGAAGTTCAAATACTTGCCAATTTATTTTCACATATGTTGCTTAAAGTGTTCATCTCGCACTTACTAAACTAAACACTGGCGGATATCCAGGTTTATAGCAGTCCCAATGGTATACCTTGATCATATTACATATACTAATTTTAAAATACCTGTACTTGAATAAGTATTGATCGAAAAAGCATTAATAGATAAGTTGAAGTATCTTAAAAAGTAGAGACGATACGGAAAAAACATTTCATATTTGGATTAAGCTGCCCAAGTGTTGGTTAAAACAGTTCTAAAATCTAAAATGTTGTATGTCTGTGTGATAGGGTATTATTTCTATTCAATTAATATTTATATTTCATTATAAAAAACAGCCCAAACTTATCTGAGAGATGATAATCTGCTGGAAAAACCAAATATTGCAGTATAATCCCAATTGATTGACAGATAAATCAAACAAGGAAGATTGAATTGTGAATTTTTTTTTCAGGAATTAGAATGCTCCATACTACAGAGTTTACTTTTCTGCATGCATGCTTTTCTTACAGCTAAGGTAGCTTCAGTCGATCCTGGATTTTTGTGCTCTATGATACCGTAACCCTAATATCTTTACAGTATTTCATTTAGGTCAATACCCAGAGCATAAAACGAGGTCAGCATAAATTTATTCTTCTAAATGCGGTGAAAAAATTCATTGATTGATGCATTTAAAAAAAATATTAAATGATCTAATTGATTGACGCACAAGATAGCGAGAATTTTTGTGTATCAAAGTTGTTTCTGCGTTGAAATGTGTCCGTATATTGAAAAAATATGGAATTACATCTTGAAAATAATCTTTGTAGATAATTCTTCCTAGAATATCAAATGTAAAATCATTTCATGTCTTTCATATAATAAGAATGCTCTGAGTACTGACCGAACAACATGAAGCCTGATATTTGGCGAAAGGAATTATGAGACTTGTTGATTTCACTCATGTTCCCTGAAATCTTTGCCTTTTCGCTTCGTTAACTAAGAGAAAATATATTCGAAATTTACCTTAAAATAAAATTGGTGTTTATAAATTCTTCAAAGTTTTTAGGGTCGAATTTTGACATGACTGATATTAGAATTGAAGTTTAAGTCGATTGACGTTGAACAAGAACGAAGCATTTCTTCCATATTCGTATGTATAATTTTCAGGGGGTTAAAACAGAGAGTTCAATCGGTACAATGAGCTAAAATATAAATAAGTTTAAATGGAACTGTATAATTGATGTGTAGTACTTCTTATTCACGTGGAATAGCCAAAAATCAATTCTGAGTTTTCCAAATACAGAAACCAATCAATGAAATATAACATAATGGTTAACTGAGTTCAAAATATCGTTTTTCTAGTTTATGAAATTCTCGAATTGCTGTAGGTTAATCTTGGAAACTTCCCCTTTCTGAGGATCTAAAGAAATGTATAAATTAGATAAATTGCACAATGTCTACGAAACACGTGTAGATAAAGTTGTAGTGAAAATGTTCCTTATTATAATATAGGTAAGAAAAAAGTTGAACGTTTACATTGTCCCACGAAAAAACATCCGGCAAATACTCTCGCTACATGGAATCACATACACTCTAGCACAAATACTAGTCCTTTTAAATCCGAGCCAAAAATGCATAATTTGTTTCATTTTCCCACATGAAAAATTTCAACTGATGACTTTTATATAGCTCTTCAATACCTACATGTCAATTGAAGTTATGAAAGTAGTACAATTTTATTTATCGTACAAAAGTAAAGACCCTTTTGGTGAGATGTTCAAGGATTTTTGTCGTGGAACTGGAATACTGTCCAGCTAAATATACTTGGGGTCGATTGATTTCTGTGAATACATTTTCTATTCAGGAACCTTAAACTATGGTTTGAATAAGTTGAAATTCCAGTTTAATATACAATTGTTGAAAGTTTCGCCCTGAGTATATTTCAAAGGGCATTGGTTTTAATTGTAACACATCTTCCACCTTTAGATACAATTTAATTCATTACAGAATTTATGTTCATTATGTCAACAGATTCAGTATTAGACATACTACAAAATTCACAACTAAAATACTTGTTTGTCATTAAAGAAGAACATATTTGATGAATATGAAATATGAGCTGAAAATATCACTTGTGATTCAGGAAATAGAATTATCAGTCATATTACCCAAATTCGACGCCTTATTGATATCAAATGATTTATTAATGTTAAATGTAAAATATTAATATATATAATTTTGATGATGTTATTTCATATAAAAAAATTATTACGCCTCACAGAATCTTCTTTGAACAAAATTTAAGTATATTTGGAACATTTTACTTTGAGTAACTATTAATCTCGTAGGTTATTAAATATATTTCTTTCATTTTTCCCTGGAAATTGTTAGATATTTGATGTGAATGAATTTACACACTTGTCATTAGATGTCAGTAAGTCCGAGGAATTTTTTTAGTTTTCAAAAATTTCAAACAAACATATAAGGATTATTATTTTTGTTGATCAAAAGTTATTCACTGTTACAAAATTTTTGATCTCGTGTTCAACAGTATTCAAATTTTTATTGAAAGTATTATGTGAAGCTGAATGGAAAGTCAAATGAATTTTCAAAGCTATGAATAACATTTATGAGAGAGCATTCCTTGTTGAATTATTGTTAAATTATTATTCATATTTTAGTATGTCTAGTTGGAAAACTAGTTTGTTACTTAGTTAACACATTGTTGAAGATTCAAAGAGTGATCTTATGAAATTATAATTTCACGTAAGTGATGTGAAAATAGATTTGAATCGAACCCTGATTTATTTTATGTATTCATGTATGTACTCAAAAATGTAATTGCAAGTAGAAATATTTGCAGAAGGTTGTGAACATATATTTCTGTTAAGAAAGATTTATATTACTTATCATTTTATGATATTTGCGTTCTTATTTGAGACCAATATGTAGCATATCTTGAAAGTATATTATTTATTACTTGTTGACAATATGATTAAATTTATTTAGTAGGGATCTTAATTATATTACCTTAAATATTCTCGGTTACGGTTTGGAATTTGAATTATCACAACTACCCTAATTTTACTGGTAAAAGATAACTCTTCTTTGTTGGACTAAAGCCTTTAAGATGAAAAGGATATTGTCAATTAACGATAATCAATTTTTTTCACATTAACAAAGTCACTGCTTTTTTCCTAATTATCGATTGTCACCTAGGGATCACTGAACTAGGCAGAGTCGGTGAAGTTTATAAGGTTTGTGTACTTTTCCCATTCCGTACAAAGAACAACCACCGTACATTCGATTCGGTACTTGAAGGTCTAATTTATCTATTTGGATTTTAGTTCATTATTTTAATTATTTTTAAGTTTCTAATAGACTTCTGCAGTGTTGATTCCTGAAATAAACTATAAAAATAATCTAGAAAAGCATTGACGTGAAGTGAAAAGTTATTGCGTGCTTGTTCAAGTCATTCCCCGAAAATTTCAAATCTTGGAATTACTTCTTAAAGAATCCATGTATGTTCAATAAACATACAGAATCCTGTGTTCTGCTTTCCGAACATCAAAATAAAGGTAATTTTTTACAATTTGAGATATTTTCTACCGAAGAAAATCTCATGAAAATGAAAATTACATGGTTAAAAGGCTCGTTACATATTTGCAAGAAAGAGCGGAAGAAAAATCTTCTTTTCATACTTTTTACCGAAATCAGATGGGGAAAAAAATTCTCGCAATGTATTTTCACAAACTTATGTGTGAGCCTTTGTGTCATTACTTCACGTCTAAATTCAAACTCTATCGTATATGTACTTTTGAAAATATTTTGAAATAAAAATGTCAGATAACTTAGGAACCATTTAGCCGATTGTGTCAATTCTTCATCAGTGGGTTCACCTAGTCATTTGAGACCAATTTGGGCTCAAAATTCGAAAAGTACGCCCTTAAACTAGAAATTTGGGCAAAACGATAGCATGCTGTTCTCTAGAGCGCAAATATAGAGAAACTGTAAGCTTAAAACTAATTTTCTATGATTATTTGGTTGAAAATTTGCTATTGAAGAAACTTACAGGAATTGTAACTGAAATAAAAAAATTAATTTATTTCTCCAAAGGGTAATTCAACATTCACAAAAAATAAGAGTAGTAATATATATTTTATTTTATTAAAAAATACAATTGATATAAAATTGAAGGACGGACATTTGGTGAAGTCACCATAAATTCACTATCTATATAAAAAAATTGTTTATATAAAAAGTCATAAAAAATACATAACAAATAATAGATGCTCATGTAAAACCCGGATTGAATACTTTATAATCTCAGCAGTCATTAAAAGTCTTTGTTAAGGCCACAACAATTCAATATTAGGTGATTGCATTTCTTCGAATATTTGGTATTGAGAATAAACCACCAGCCAACAGTAAATCTGAAAACCACATCGATATATTCATAAATTACATTTGTGTGTGAATGAAATGGGTGTTGAATATCTTAAATTATTAAGATAGATGTTCTGTAACCTTCAGAATATTAATTTATATTAGGTCTTTAAAAGACCGTTTCTGGAAGTGACATATTGAAAATTACAGGTTCAACTGATATATCTTTGGATTTAAGACAAGAAAAATTAAGAATGAAGGAAATGATATAACCAAATAGGTGTTAGACATACATTTTGTCCATTTGAAACTCTTTAGCAACATTTTATAATAACTACAGAAGTATATTTTGCTACAAATTCACACTTCAAATAAGTCCTTTAAATCCAAAATAATAGGTTGGGGAAAAATCCCTTATTTTTATGCGAACTCCAATACTATTTAACATGTTTCAGATTATCTGATTTGGGTTAAATATGCAATGTTTTGTTCTATAACTTGTTTTCATTTTAAAGAAAGCTTCATAATGCCTCTCTCATGGAAGTTCTGATCCTTATTGGCGAAAAACTCTAGTAATTTATTTTCAAAATCTTCTCTTGATGCCAATTTCTTATCACTGGAAGTTTTGCAATGCGAGAAAAAGATGGTCCGGACTGTATGATGGATGCATTAAAACTTCCCAACCAAGCTCCCGGAGTTTCTAGCAAGTCACTACAGACGTGTGTTTTAATCACGATACATGCTATTTTCAATAGGTCACAACCAGAAACAGTGCTTCTAAAGCACAATATGAATTAATATTGTGAAGGTCTTAGATTATTCTGTGTCTAAAATAATTTATTAACAATCTCTACCAAGCAAACTCATAAAAGTAACTTACATGGTAAGCCATCCAAATCCAATCTATGAAGGCGTAAAAAGTTGCATCTAGCTGTAAATCAAAGTTACTCAGTTGCAGTTATATTATTCTCGTCTCAAAATTGTTGGGAACTTAAAGCAAATTACTCACATAAATATAGTAACCATAAATTAGCCAAATGCCAAAAAGTAGCTGGAATATAATAGCTATTCCAAATAGAATTAACCACGGTAGCAAAAGTCCTCTTGTCATTCTTTTTAAACCCACAACTATTAAACCGGCTGATACTATCATAACCAGCAGATAAAACAGCATTAGTCCACCAACAACTTGCATAGCTGAAAAAATCAAATTTATAAATAAGGAAATACGTTTTCTTTTTAAAAATGAAATCTTGTATAGTATCTGTACTGTTACATAACAATTCATTGCTCAGCGCAGGATAAACATAGTGTAACTGGTATGAATGCAGAATATATCATTGCAGGTGATAACCTATTAACACTATAAAGAGTCGGTGAAGGCATGAATCATAAACTATCTACTTCGTTTAAAAACCAAAATTCTATTACCATTATTGTTTATTAGCACAATAAATAAAATGGTAAGCTGTTTGAAATTGTGTTATCTCCAAGGCAAATTATTCAGGATGCAGCACTTTCAAATGTACTGATTCCAGAGGCTCTTGTTCAATTTATATATCAACTTTCATCGAGTATATATATTTTTGACCAAATTAATCTTCTATTAATGAAACATAATCAGAAATTAAAAATATATTCTTCGATGGTTCGTCATAAGGAAAATGAGTTTTTGCATTAACGTTCAAACTTATTATTTCATTAACTTCTTGAACCTGTCTGCCAAATAAATATAATTTAGTGAGATTATTTATTTCGGTAGCTTCATAGTCAATACTCACAATTCCTCACATCGGTCTCAAATAATGGATTATAGAGTTGTGTAGAATCTCCACCAGTCATATCAAAGCTAATAAAAGTCATTAAAACTACTGATATTGCACCTGTATAAAATGCAATTGCTTTGCATCCGGTTTTTAAACTATCAGTCCATATACATGGTGACCAACAAGAAGTGAAAACGACCATTTTTACTTATTAAATGTTTTTCAGGCTATCCTTAGTTAGATTAGGTGGTTTCTTGCTAGGAAAATTTTCTAGTAACGAAAATTAAACAAAAATTCAACCGGTTATAGCAAATATTGTTGATAAACAGTATCATGTCACACCCTCACCAATTCAAAACATTAATTAATTATTTTATTGACTTCAACAACTGACAGTTATCAACCATAGAATTTTTGAATGACTCAACCTATTTGAAAAGAGAATCGTCTAATAATCCATGAATTTTATTTAATTAGTGAATTCAATGGAATGGAAACAATGTTGAACTATATTTTTGATTTATTAATTTCATATTTTCTAAAAACCAGTGCCAAGAATTCAAATGATGAAAGATGTTGCAGGCAGCACGTTATACAAACGCAAGAATTCATTGTTGCCGTGGTGTGTATAAGGGCGCAAGATAATTCGTTTGCTGTAATAAAACCATCGATGTAGAACGGTTTCTCTTATCTTATCTTTAGAAGGTAGAAAATAAAATTCTTTGCCTTTCATACAACAAAATGTTAATGCAATATATTATATATATATTAAATATGCACTCTATTTATCTTCGCCAATTGTAAATCCCTTCCACAGTATAACACTCTCTGTAATTTCCTACTATCTGCCGATTCGATATTTCAAAAGTTATTTGTCCCACCATGTTGCAGTATATCATAGATAAAGGAATATGATCTTGTTAATCTATGCAGTATATTCTATCACAGAAGTTTGATGTCTACGGAATTTTTTCATCACCTAGAACATAATCCCTCTTCCGAATGCTACATGAATTATGTTTTATTAATTAATGATTACTATACAGTGTGGAGACCACTAATGGAATACAATTATTTCTGTCCTAATGTAAGAAAAAAAGACATGTTGACTTTTAAATTCAATAGTGGACTTTTTAAACATAAATTGAAATATACAGGGTGATTCGTGCAAGTCCAGCATAGTCCGTTTTCTTTATTTTAAATGGAACACCTTGTATATTTTTTAAAGCTACTTAATGACCTGATTTCAACGAACTATAGCATGTATGGTGTATAATGAATAATACCAGATGAAATTTCGAAAGTATTTTTAATTGGTTTTCAAGAAACTGAATACTTAAATTACATGATGTAATTCATTTTAATACATTAAAATAAATGCTCAAAATGTTATCCAGTTTGTTCCTGGCAATAACACAGTCAGGAGACTGTGTTATTGCTATAAAACGAGTTTTATAGGAATAAAACTCGTTCCTTATTTTGTTTAAAGTTTGACTTGAAATATTCCGCATTTCTTAGTTATCCTTTCTTTGAGGTCTGTAATGCTCGTCGGCTGTGTTGCATAAACTTTGTTCATGAGATAACTCCACAGAAAAAACCAATGGCATAAGTTCTGGTGATCTAGTTGGCCACTAAATGGTACCTCTTGTTCCAATCCATTTATCGGGGAAGATTGCGTTTAAGTAAGTTCTGACCATTGAAGCATAATGGGGTGGGGTTCCATCCTGCTGGAACGAGACATTTTCATTCTGTAGGCTTGGATCTATTGCATTAGGAAATAAGTTGATTAACGCAGGAACAACCTCGTCTCTAATCAAACTCAAATATTTTTCGGCTGTGTAAATCCCGTCTACGAATTTAGGACCAATAATATGGTCACCTATGATACCTGCCTAAACGTTCACCTTTTGAGGATACTGCGTATGTGTCTCACGCATCCAATGAGGATTCCCGCTGACTAATATCTACAATTTTGTGGATTGGCCTCCCTGTTCACTGTACATGATGATTCATAAAAAAAGGATTGTTCTAGTTCATTTCTGTTCAGTTTATTCATCATTATTTCGCAGAAATGCATTCCACGATCTGAATCGTCTTCTGTTAGCTCCTGCACAAAAGTAATTTTATATTGAAGAGACCCGTATTTTTAAGGATCATACGAGTGACAGAATCCCTCATAGATTATATAAATTACATCATTACGTCACGGTATTTACCTGCGTTAGTTATGTGTCAAATATTCTGTGGCACTGTAACTTGACACGAATGCCATAAGTGACAATAACAAAGAGAAGAACGTCCTTATGTCGTTCCCATTGTATTCTGAAGTGGCAAAGAGGAAGGTTCTTGGAAAAAACCTCCTGAGCGACTTAAAAACATACTCGAGATAATAGTACTTATAACAGTCTCTCTTGGTAACTCTTAATAAGTAAACTTTTTTTAAAGGCTTCTGATTAATTGTATTTTTTACGCTTGGAATACCACCTTAGTTTTAATGTAAAATTAGTGATTGCACGCTCGTCCATTGTACTTCCACTCATCGCTTTTCATTCTTGTATTTTGCTTCAGTGTTATTTAAAGCGATCGGAATGTTTTAACTAAAATGCATTGGCTTTGTATGCGGCGAGACCCTCATAAGTTATCTATTTGTATTGTATACTTTCTTTCGGTGCCTGGTTGCTCTTTGTTGTATTTATTAATAATGGTTTTTTATTTGTACTGTTCATGGTATTCGCCGAGCCTGATATGTAACTGATTTGCATGTACTCTTCTGTGACCCCCCGGTTACTTTATGACAGTTGTATCCTCTGCAACACCTAACAAAATATCCAATATTGGTATCTTAAGTTGTTTTCTTAAAGGTTTGACATGTCCAAGTTCTCTGAATTGTGCATGAATTTTAGACACAGTACCTTGTATAATATTAGGCAACTGAGGATACCTCTGATTAAATAAGTTTGCCACTTAACTTGACTTCTGCAATTATCTCCGTAACCGATCATCTCAATTCGGTTAGTCTCAGTTTAATATTTCATTATTACTTCTACAAGAAATATGTTTTCAATTAGGAATTTACTGTTTCAATGTAAATCTCAACATCGCAACATCTAACTGTTAACAATCCACATTATTTGCAAATTTTCTTCATTTATCGGCATTTGTGGATAGTTTTTTAGGTATTCATGAAAAAAAATGGTAACAAATTTCCATGAGCGTATCGAGAATTGATTTTAGAAATGCTCCCAACTTAACTGACAGTTCAGAAATTTCATAAGCCTGTATTTAGGTTATTTAAAATATACTATAAGTTAACGCGTGATAAATTATTAATTCCATTATTTCACCTGGTATTATACAAAATAGACCATGCATTAGTTCAAACCAGGTTGTTAAGGAGCTTTAAAAAATATATAATATACAGGCTGTTCCATTCAAAATTAAGAGGACGGACTGTGCTGCTTTTGGTGAAATGGTTCATTTTGAAAGCTCTACCACTTGCTAAAAAAGACTCGCCTTTAAAAACACCCTGTATTTGAGTTTAAGACCAGACTGAAATTACTTCGAATAACTAATACAGTAATCCTCTGAAACCCAACACAATATTATTAGTGAGTTGTAGTTACAATCACTCTTATCAGTTCCCTGCCTTAAGAAGTACTAAACATGAAACCATTAACGCCCTAATTCTACAAAATGCCGTTTATGTACAACATCCTTAACTTCTTCGGTCACAGGTAAAGATAATTCTCCGAGAGATATTCTGTAAACATGTCGTTGTTTTCAGCCATATTTTATTAGTATGAACCGAAAGTATTCATTTAATTTATGCATAATAACGTTGCAAAGTTGTAACAAAAGTTCGTCATTTCCTTACGAAATTATTATAAAGGTTACGGATAATAGCTGGATTAGTTCTTCTGAACCTGTACAGATTTAGTCTGAAGAATTTCAAATTTTTTTTAAGATTTAAATAAAATGCCTTAGAATCACTGGTTCACTTTATAGACATTTAAAATTATCAACACACGTTAGCGGCAGCTAAGCAACAAAGAATCAAAATAAAGTACTGACTAATCATCTAAAGACTATTGGATTGAATCAGTCCTTACTTGGTGAAAATCCATATAAAATAATATTTAAATAAGGTTATTTTCACAAATTTGTGAAAATCAGAATAACCTTATTTAAATATTATCATCTAAAGACATTTTTTAGATTAAATCTGTAGAGGTTTCGGGGAATGAATACAGTTATCATCTGTATACCTCAAAAAACCCTTCTTAAATTAATTTTCATTTATAATTGTTTGAATTACTTTCCATTTGTATTTCCACACATGCGCATGGCAGTTTCTAGATATTGTGTCTATGATCGTATCTTCTTTTCGTCATTTTTCTGTGAAGTAGTCTATTTTTTCCAAACGGTGTTCAACTTGTTGTCCACATTTGTTAAAAGTCTAACATCATCAAAAAATGTTTTAGCGATCGGAATAAATGGAAATCCGATGGTGCGATATCGGGCGAGTATGATGGGTGAGTACCTCCCAACCCAATAAATTAATTTTTTCCAAGGTTCGTCCGTACAGTACGGTCTTGCATTGTCGTGTTGCAGAATAACGCATTTTCTGTTGACAATCGCCAGATACTTTTCGATTAAAGATTGGTTCATTCGATCCAATTGTTCACAATAAAGATGTGCATTAAAGTTTGCTCAGGTTTCAGCACTTCAAAATGAACAATTCCGCGTATACTCCTCCAAACAAAATGCTCTTCTGGTATTTGGCTGACCATTTCACCCTAAATTGCAAAAAAAAGTCTAATATTTAATTATTTAGAAGTAAACAAGTCACAAACAAGTAAATAAGTATCAAATGTCTTTGATACGACTTCGAAGTACACAATGAGCTGGCAAATGACAAGTAATGTCGTTTCTGCTTCAATTTTGGACAAAAAACAGCACGGGAACTTATTTATGCTCCCAATATTAACTTTTCTTCTATTTTCATTGTGAATTTAAACATTTAACAATCAGTAATCTCTGAATCCTGTTCCAGACATTTTTGAAATTTCCAAAATGTATGCATTGTGTATATTAGATATATTTTACTGATTGTTTTTATTTAGCATCCAAATAATTTCCAACTGAGAAGAATATAGGTTGGATTTTTGAAGTTAGTCTGTTTAAGCAATTTCCGGTTACACTTAAAGGTAAGATATTCTGATTGTTAGTTGATTTTGATATTTTAAATATTATCTAGGGCCGATGAAGAGATTATCGGAATTCTAATTGTTTTTTGAAGATATAGTGCATGTTTTGAGAGATTTTTTGATTAACTCATTTGAATATTTAAATATATTAAATGTTTCAAATAAATTATATTTTTTTAGAAGTCCTTAAGTTGTGTTTTATCTTTTTGAAAAAGAATTGGTGTTCATAATGGTAAGATCAGAAACAAAATTTTGTCTCCTTCAAATATTTATTCATTAATTTTAAATGTCTTTTTATATTCGTTGGTTTATTTATTCCATTTGACATTGTATATTGAGTTTTGATTATATACGTCTATTAAATATGAGCGGTGCTTATGTAGACATTAATTTAATTCTAAAAGTTTTTGAATAAAAATTTTTTTGAAATTAAAATTGTAGAAGACTGACAGATTAAAACTGTTTTGATATTCAAATTTTGAAGATGTTTCAAGCACCAGTTCATTTAATTTTACAGATGTTAAATCTCTGCTTAGTTTATATCTTTGTGTACTCATACGAGTATCATCATAAATTTGAAAAAAACAATCAAGCGAGATGGCCAAGTGATCACTGAAGTGACATTCGAATACGTTTGCCCTACAGTGATTCAAGTTAGCATCCAAATACATTACAACGTAATGTATTCTACTTTTGAAGACGATGTATGAGCATTAATGTTTGTGAAAATTCGGGTAGGATACAGGGAAGTTATCTTCAAGTTATAGCAAATTAGTAGGTCATTCAACAGTTTTGTAGCCTTCACTCAAATAGTCAATATTGAAATCGCCACACAGGAATGAACAATCTACAGAATTGGTAATGACATTACACTCAGGCTAGCTTCATTACACCAATGCTCAGCAACACTAATAATGTTGGGTTTTTGGTCTGATGATAACACAGATAAGTTGTTCATCTTGTTAGTGATGGATTGAATATTCAATTGCAAGAGCCGGAATCTCCAAAAGTCATATTCTGGATGGGACGGGAATTTTTCAACTGGCAAATTCAACGGTTTTGTATCGGTAACCTGCGTTGATAAAAAGATAGAACACTGCATATGTTTGGCCAGTTTGAACTGCGACTTTATTGTATTCATCCTCAGGAATAAGTACTTTGAAGGACGCATAAATATCAGGATAACGAGACTTCAATAGTTCACATCTGACATCAGTAAAATTTTAACGAAGAAAACTATCTTTGTAATGCTTTCATATCTATGATTATTTGTTTATAATTAACACAAAATAAGAAAAACTAGTATAAACAAACTTCGTAAAAAAAGCAGATTTACTAATCTCATATAGCTTTTAAGTTACTCGCTCGCTGCTCTCGTTCGTACTCAAAATCTATACTCATTTAGTAAAACTTTGCTTTTCTTAACTTGTTGTTTGATATACTATCATTTTACCCTTATCTTTAAACAGGAAACTGCATGTTATAAAATTTCAGACTATATATGTGTGTTTCATTTAACTAAAGTCCTCATCAAGTTTAATTGTACTAACATTGAGTTGATCTTTGGCATCAGTATTGAGGCTCGGTCAAAATATTCAGCGAAGAGATCGCTTTTCTGTTGCCCATCGCTAACAGTTTCATTGGTGGACGACATGGAACTTTGTTATTTATGGATAAAAATTAACAAATCTTTTTGAGGTTAACTTTGACATTATTGAATTATTCACTGACGTAATGATCAATGCCAACTTTGAAGGAGATACAATAAATTTGGGTGAATATTACATATTTTACATTCAATTGACCGATTTCCGGTACTTCTTTGATACTGTAGCATTTTATGATGACGAAGGAATCGCTCTCCTCAAGGCTCTCCATTGAGATGAGGAAATTTTCACGTCAAAGTATTAAAATCTGATACAACACAGTTGGAATCAGACCGCGACTGATTAATTCGATTTTGGTTGCGCCGGCAACCAACTTTGGATCGGTTCAATGCTGAACTCGAACATCTGAGTCGTTATACAAAGAAAGAGTTGGAGATTGAAACCGTTTTGGTTTGTTATTTTCAAATGATGGACCTTCCTACTCGTTACGAATTGAAATCCCTTCTATTATTTTGATTCAACTTGTTAATCGTCAGTTTTTGTCGTTTATTATTTATAGAGTGCGTCACATTGGAAATGGAACGAAGGTCTTTCGGGTTTAGTTCTATCCTCGAGAGGAACATCTTTTGAAATGAAAACCATCAACATACGATTTCATCCCTTCGCGTATAAACCCTACCCTTGAAATTTGAATAGGAAAGATGGGTCGCGCGATATATCATTAGAACGTTTTAACGTCTGAATATAACAAAAAATTGAATATGTTTATTCGTTTCTGAAGTATTGATTTCTTTGAATGAATAATCTCCTAATTGCTGGGGAACATGGAGTAATCATTCAAAATATAGGATAAGTAATATTTGAATAAGGTTATTCTGATTTTCACAAATTTTTATTATTATGTTTACAACAATCGTTTCGCTATCACAGTAGCATCATCAGGCAGGTTTTCATTTTGAATAACTAAGCTTGTTTCCGAAATTCGTTGCTATTTATATTACAATAAGTAAAAATAAATTTTTATTGAGCACTAAAAACCAAAAAGGGGTCTCTGCAAATTCCAGCTTATCTGAATACATTTAACAGAGGTGACTTATTTAAATCTATTTGTTCGTTAAGTAATATTCCAATTCTATTGTGTTTATTTATCTCTAGGGATTCTAACAAATTTAAGGCATAACTTTTACTTTCTATATGTAGAACTTCAAAATTATGGTTGAAAGTATGTCCTGTTTGTAACAAATGGTTAGAATATGTAGAATTACTTTTATTATTGAGGAAACTCTTCAAATGTTCACAAATTCTATGTCGGAAAGTTCTTCCAGTCTGTCCTATGTGAACTTCAGGGCAATCACCGCAGGTTAACTTATAAACCCCCCATTTATCATCTCTATGTGTACAGTCTTTATTATTTTTAATAAATTTACTCAAGTTTGAATTGGTTTTATATGAAGTTCTTAAATTATGTTTATTTTTGAGGTATGTGGCAATTTTCTCAGAAATACCTTTAGTGTATTCAAAGGAAATGTATTTAAAATTTTCTTTTATGTTGGGATACACCATATTTAAAGCTATTTTATTATTTTTATTCATCAACAATTTGTCAATCAACTTAGGATCATAGTCATTATTAATAGCTATTTGTTTAATTATGTTAAGTTCTGAAATATAATTTTCTCGATTCATGGGAATATTACTAATCTATGGATAATACAATTGAATGCTGATAATTTTTGATTTAAAGGATGGTTTGATTTATTGTGTATAATAGAATCCGTATAGGTTGGTTTGTGAAATATTGAAAAATCATGTGAATTATTTATTATTAGGAAAGTAACTGATTTGCTAATATAATCACTTTCCGGTAAAGCAATAATATGTTACCTTTATCGGCTCGGGTGAAAATTAAATTATTTTAGTGATTTTCTGATTTATAGTTTTATATTCTTCTTTTATTCTGAAATTTCTATTAGGTAATTTATGATGGTTTGTAATTATATTGGTAATGACATGTTTGTCGATATTTGTGTTGTTGTAATTTTTAAGTGCTACTAGCTCTGAACCTATTTCTACATATTCTAAGTCTTTTTTGTTATTTGAATTTATATTATATTTGTATCCTTTATTCAAAAGATTAATTTCTGTTCCATTAAATTCTGTTCCGGAAAGATTTTTTAATCTAGGGTAAAATATGTACTGTGAAATTTTTTTTGATTTTGTTGCAATTCTTTTGTTTTTATGAATTTTATCTGATACTAATTTGGTTATTTTCTTCTTCTGAATCAAACATTTTTTATATATAATATTAGCGACTTTTTCTCTTGCATTTTTATCTATAGAATCAAAGATGATATTATGGAGTCTATAAGTTAATTCTGAGTGTATTACCTTAAGATATACGTTGTGGGCATCTCGATTGGCATATTATCTCTTCATGTCTTCATGTATAGGATAAGATATTGGAACAAATGAGTGTTTTAATGAAAATTGGATGGAGCAGTCCGTTACTTTGTGATAGTTCATTTTTTAATGGAATGAAATAAGAAATTACTTATTTTTTTATCACTTTTTATTAACTGCGACTCGAGTTTCGTAGTGTTTGCCATATTTTCAATCTGAATGAAACAAATTGTATCTCAACTATTATATACACTGGCGAGGAGAAAAACGGGTCACTTGATCACTACAGTTCAAATACCTTTCCTAGTTGAAATTTTCACAAAAGAATCATGAAATTTCTGAAATGGTAGAGGGAAAAGAGAATTGTCCAAAGAAAAATGAATTTTTTTTTTGGATTTGTATGAAAATAATAGGCTTCTTTTAAGAAAATCAAAAACTTCGAAATTGAAAAAAGTTCGTAACTGCAAAAATTTCAGTATCAGTATGACGTTTGATATCCCCTAGCTCTGATTGCAGTCTCCAAACGTCTTCGCATGCTCGTGATGAGCATTCGAATATTCTCTTGTGGAATATTCTCCCATTCATGACGAAGAGCTTCACGGAGCTCTTGTAAATTCTTAGGCAATGGAACAATAGTTCTGATTCGCCTTCCCAGTTGGTCCCATAGATGAACGATGGGATTCAAGTCATGACTTTGTGCTGGCCAGTTGAACCTTGAAATTTCAACCTCATTCAAATATGCTGTCACTATTCGAGCAGTATGTGGGTGTGCATTGTCATGTATAAAAATTCCCCGCTCTCCCAGGAACAACATGGTCCTAAGAATTTCCTCTATGTACCTTACTGCTGTTAAAGATCTATAAAGATATTAAAGATTCATAAAGATCAACTCTGTGCGGCCCTCTAAAGAAACAATTTCCAGACAATAACAGATCCTTCTCCGAATGGAACTCGCTCCTCCACACAGGCATCTTTCTCCTAGACGTCTATAAACGCGTCTACGACCATCAGCTCCTCGAATGCTGAATCTGGATTCTTCAGGGAAAAGTACCTGGTCCCACTGAGCTTCTAACCAGTTCATGTGATCTCGAGCAAATTGAAGACGCGCAATTCGATGCTCTCTCAGAAGTTCTGGACCTGTCGCAGGTCTGTATAGTTGTAAATTCGATTCTGAGAGACGTCGTTTCACGGTCCATTCACTTACGTTTACCTGACGTACCTCCAGCAATCGATTTCGAGCTTCAACAGCAGTAAGATGGCGTTTTCGAAGACTTGTGGAAACAATGAATCTGTTATCCCTCAACGATTTGCACCGCCTTCTTCCAGATCCAGATCTTCTGGTCAGCTTGCCTGAATTCAGATGAAAAATAACGTAAGAAGGCTAATGGAAAATTTTGTTAAGAGTAATTAATTTTCGAAATATTAAAAACTGATGTTTGAAATCTTCAAATATACGTAGCAGAAAACCAACGAATCTAACAACTGCCTCTGGTATTTCCATTGTTATCGATGTAGCCAATTTTAGTGACCTGAAAACCTACAAGGAATATTCGAATGAGTGAATCTCTATGGAAGTGAAAATCTTAGAAATGTGGGGCAATTAAGATATCTTGTGTACTTATTAGGTAACTATTTAATGTCAATATTGTATTTGACTGATGATATCTTTGTTATATTTTCATGAATTTAGTTATTCTGTCTAATCAGTTTTTTGCTCCTAGTCCCAAATGAACTAGGTTGGATCCACTGCTGAAGAATTCGAGGTCGAAAGTAATTCTATCCGGCATATCTGATCGCCACTCTAACTTTTCTAAGGAAAGGGTAATAGACTTGAAACTTTCAGGGTAGGTTTGGAACTTAAATATCTCGGCTAATTTCGTTGATGAGCAAAATCCATCGAATGATTTTGCAGTTATTCACTTAAAATTTTCTTCTTATTTTTCTGTGGTGAGCATAGGAATATTATATCCTAATATCTCCATACTGGTGAGAATTTTAGGAATGTGCGGCAAATTCGAAATTATATCTTATATCGGGTGTTTTTTCTAGAGTGATAGAACTTTAAATTGAAATGAAACACATCTAGATTAAGATTGAAGCCAAATTGTTTTTTATTTGAAAGATAATTTTATGACATTTATATTTTAAAAATAATTTCCGGCATATATCCACCACTACTAGCTCTGAGGAACTGCATTCGACCAGACCTATTTTGGACCACTTTTTCGAGTAATTCATGCCTTATTTCATCAATAACACGATGTTGGCTTCCAAAGCGTCTATTGTTTCTGGTTTGTCAGCATAAACCAATGACTTGACATAACCCCAAAGAAAATAACCCAGTGGAGTTATGTCACATGATCTTGAAGCCCAATTAATTGGACCATTTCTCGAAATAATGTAATCGCCAAATCTTTCTTTCAATATATCAGTTGAACCAAAATACTTCTGGGTCGATACCATTCAAATTTTGAAACAAATAATCATTGATCGTCGATCTGTAACGAGCACCATTCACTGTAATATTAGATCCAGCATCGTTTTTAAAGAAATATGGACAAATGATGCCTCTAGCGTGTAAGGCACACCATACAGTGCATTTTTCAGGATGCAGTGGAACCTTCAGAACTTCTAGAGGATTGTTTCCACTCCATATATGGCAATTTTGCTTGTTTACGTAGCCGTTCAACCAGAAATGAGCTTCATCACTAAACAAAATTTTACGATAAAAAAGTGGACCAACTTCAAGCTGTTCTAGGGTCCTATCAGCAAACAAACGTTGCTTATTATGGTCAAGTGGCTTTAGCTCTAGAACCAGATGGATCTTGTATGGGTGTAGACCAAGATTTTTACGCAGAATTTTCCATGTGGTGGATGCACAGAGTCCAACTTCTTGTGAACGTCGACGAATAGACAAATCTGCATCATCATTAACACTATAACTAACAGCAGCGATATTTTCTTCTGTACACACAGTTCTTTGTCTTGTGTTTGTTGCATCGAGTAGAGAAAATATTGTCCGAAATCTATGGATAGTTCGACGAATAAGCTGCTCTGATGGACGATTTTGTAAACCGTAAATTTCACCCAATTAGCAAACAAACGACGCTTATTATAGTCAAGTGGCTTTAGTTCTTGAACCAGTTGGATCTTGTATGGGTGTAGATCAAGATCTTCACGCAAAATTTTCCATGTGGTGGATGAATAGAGTTCAGAGTTGTTGTGAACGTCGACGAATATACAAATCTGGATCATCATGACTTACAGCAGCCATATTTTCTTCTGTACGTACAGTTATTGTTGTTGCATCGAGTAGAGACAATGTTGTCCGAAATCTATCGATAGTTCGACGAATAAGCTGCTCTGATGGACGATTATGTAAACCATAAATTTCACGAAGTGCTCTTAAGTTTGGCGAATAGAACACTGATTTTGAAAATAAATTTCAACAATTTGTAAACGTTGTTGAGGCGTGAGTTTTTCCATGATAATTTGTCAATGCTCACTGAACAGAAATGTCAAAACAACCTTCTACATTCTGTCAAATCACAGTTATTCCTATCGAAAGTTCTATCACTCTAAAAAAAACACCCGATATTTGAACAAATTTTCTACTATCACGAACTGCCAACATGGCTTTTGGCTTGGCAGATTAACGGAAACTGCGACGTGTCAGCTGCTAGAGTTAGTATACAGCTGCTTGGATGATAAAATTTGTGTAGCTGGCTTATTTTTCGGTAAGTCTAGTGCATTCGACTGTTTAAATTCCAATTTCATTCTAGATAAGCTCTACAACCTTGGCTTCAGACGAGTGTTTCTAGATTGGAGACATAGCTTTTCTAGACTATTTACAACTCAAAATTGATGAGCTAAGAACATTAGGAGGAAGTAATAAGGCCTTGCTACAAGCATGCAAAAAATTCCTTTTCGTTGTTTAGGCATTTATGGAGTTTAACTCTTGGTTCGCAACAATGTAGCTTGATACCATCGGAATTCATTAAATTTGGATCTCGAATATGTTTTTAAATCTAATAACAGTCATATCGAAAGACCTCCCCTGACACCTTTTGATTTTCCCATTGGTGCAACGCGAACGTTTATTTCTGCTATTGGTGGAAAGCCAGCGTTCCGATAAGGATGCGCGTGATGTTAAGAGATTTTCTTGCCCGTTCGGGCCTTCAGTATTTTCTCGCGTTTGGTGCTGTGCAGGTGTCTGCTCGGCGAAAAGCGAACGCGCGCTCTTTCGTAAATTTTTTCGCCGATGCAGAGGTTTTTGTGAGGCGATGAGGTTTTTCGAATATTTCCTCATCATTTTTCCGGAGTTATTTTACTGTTCGTGTAGTTTGTCGTCCTCGAGCACCGGTGTATCTGCAAATGGTGAGTTTTTTACATCCATTTACGATTTGGAGTTCTTGAATCTCTGCTGCAAACTATATTTGGCGTGGTGGAGGCTTCCATTTGGACACAATTTCAATATGAAGGTTGCTGAATGATAAAAAATGAAAGCAAAAAATATTCTGCAACGTTCACAAATATATTAAGATACACTCTAAAGAATAATTCTGTGATATCTCTACATAATTTGATTTTTTTTCAGATTAAATCAAAATGTCTCAGATTTGATTTTATATGTAATAGAAAATTATAATTTTTTCACCTCTTTGATATACTTGAGTTTGGAACTTGCTTTCTTTCGTGTTATTCTGGTTGGTAGTAAACATAGAATTGACAATTTGTTTTAAGTTAACCTCTTACATTCTGTCTTATATAGTGTGTTTTTTTAGAGTGCTACAATTTTCGACTGTCGACTTTCATTCTCCATTTCATCTCTCTTTGCTTGATTAAAGAATAAAAACTTTGTACCATATGAGATATTCTGAGTTGATTGGAATCCCTGTTCAGACCGTATGCTATAGCACGTATCCATGGTTGCATCCGAAAGAATATTTCTAACTTAAGTTAGAAAATAGACGATACAGATAAAAAAGAGATATCGGGTGTTTTTTCTTAGAGTGATAGAACTTTCGATAGGGATAACTGTGATTTGACAGAAGGTAGAAGCCATGTTATTTTGACATTTCTGTTCAGTAAGCATTCACAAATTATTATGAAAAGATTCACGCCGCAACAACGTTTACAAATTATTGAAATTCATTTTCAAAACCAGTGTTCTATTCGCCAAACTTATGGAGCACTTCGTGAAATTTATGGTTTACATAATCGTCCATCAGAGCAGCTTATTCGTCTAACTATCGATAGATTTCGGACAACATTTTCTCTACTCGATGCAACAACAACAACAAGACAAAGAACTGTACGCACAGAAGAAAATATCGCTGCTGTAAGTCCACAACAAGTTGGACTCTGTGCCTCCACCACATGGAAAATTTTGCGTAAAGATCTTGGTCTACACCCATACAAGATCCAACTGGTTCAAAAACTAAAGCCACTTGACCATAATAAGCGTCGTTTATTTGCTGATTGGGCTCTAGAACAGCTTGAAGTTGATCCAGTTTCTTGTCGTAAAATTGTGTTTAGTTATGAAGCTCATTTCTGGTTGAACGGCTATGTAAACAAGCAAAATTGCTGTATATGGAGTGAAAACAATCCTCAAGAAGTTCTGCAGGTTCCATTGCATCCTGAAAAATGCAATGTATGGTGTGCTTTATACGCTGGAGGCATCATTGGTCTATATTTCTTCAAAAACGATGCTGAAGCTAATGTTACAGTGGATGGTGCTCGTTACAGATCGATGGTCATTTGTTTCAAAATTTGAATGGTATCGACCCAGAAGTGATTTGGTTCCAACAAGATGCTGCTACAGTAACAATTTATTTATCGAAAGAAAGATTTGGCGAAACATTATTTCGAGAAATGGTCCAATTAATTGACCTCCAAGATAATGCGACATAGCTCCACTGGATTATTTTTTTGGGGTTATGTCAAGTCATTGGTTTATTCTGATAAACTAGAAACAATAGACGCTTTGGAAGCCAACACAACTCGTGTTTTTTATAAAATAAGGCATGAATTACTCGAAAAAGTGGTCCAAAATTGGTCTGGTCGAATGTAGTTCCTCAGAGCTAGTCATGGTGAACATAAGCCGGAAATTATTTTTAAAACATAAATGTCATAAAATTATCTTTCATGTAAAAAAAAATTGGCTTCAATCTTAATTTAAATGTGTTTTATTTCAATTCAAAGTTCTATCACTCTAAAAACACCCGATATTTGTGCTTCCAGCTTCAAGATCTTATAAAAGTAAGGTACGTGATATATTTCCAATGGATGTTTTTATGTATCATGCAAAAAATTCGACTGACGATTATGAATGTGTTTCAAACTATGTATGTGCTATATTTTTAAATTTATATAAAGCATGTTTTGGTTTAGAATTCATATTATTTATATGAAACAGCTGTAACGGCTCTGTATGTTATTTAATTTCTGTTAATTTTTTTTTCATTTTCTATAGATTCTTTGAAATTTTGGAGTGTTCTATGATATTTGAGAAAGAAATGAAAACATATTAGGAGTACAAATAAGTTTCCGCCGTATTATTGTAGATGGCGCGGCATGGAGTTTCGGTTAGCTTTCGCAGATGATAACCGGCTTAAAAAATAGTTTGGACATTCAAGAACAACATTACCTATTAATATCATTGATTTTATATTGGTAAAAGATAATTTTTATAAGTTGAAAATGTGAAAATTTGAGCCAAGTAAGCGTCATTTGCGGGAAATATTAATTTACTTCTTTAATTTAAAGAAATCTGCTGCTGAAGCGCATCAATTGCTCGTAGAAGCATATGGTGAGGGTGCTTTGAGTGAGAGAAGGTGTCGAGAGTGGTTTCAAAAGTTTAAAAACGGTGATTTCGACGTAGAAGACAAAGATCGCAGTGGAAGGCCAAAAATTTACGAGGATGCAGAATTGGAGGAATTATTGGAGGAAGATTCATCTCAAACACAAAAAGAACTTGCTCTAACATTAGAAGTCACTCAGCAAGCAGTCTCACATCGTTCTTCTATAATAAATATTTAATTTGTGTTAAAAAACGGCGGAAACTTATTTGTACTCCTAATATAATAGTTTTTATGAGACATTTAAATTTGATTCTTCAAAAAATTAAATTATGTAGAGGTTTCCCAGAATAATCTGTTGTAATATTCACAATTAAATTACACTTGCTCATATTGTAGGAAGAAAGAACATTTTGAAACATTCATACAGGTTTGGAAAATTTCGTTTTAATGATAGAGAGATAGAGAACTCCGACCTCCAGTCGAACATTGGAATAATCGAAAGATATGCGTTATGATAATGAATTATTCAGTGTATAACTCGAAAAGAATGCTCTTCACTCTCACACAGGTGTAGCCCTTGTGGGAAGTTGGACACCTCATTCCGTTTCGGCCGATTAAAAATTTAGTCGGCACATAGAACTCAGAAGTGCTGGCGTGAAAATGAAATACAATACGATAAGACATTTCTATTTAATTGCATATTATATGCGAGGAATTTATTTGCGACAATGAATGACGCAGATAATTTCATCTCTGAAAATCAGTACTTATGTTCATTTTTGCCATAACTGGTTTGAAAATAAAATGTATTCTACAGAAATGGAAAAAACTTTGAAGGAAAAAAAAATTAATTAAAAAAACTCAACGCAAGTCGAAAGCTCGCAAATTTGAATTAAATGTTCAAATTCTGTTGTGCCAAACAGTAGCCAAATCTATTATTTATAATCTCATATCTCTAGGCAGATTAGGTATAGTGGCTATTTTGGCACAAAATTGGATTATTTTCAACCTTAATTCAACAAGATTTTCAGCTCTATCGATCTCCATAAATCCCTGTTTGTTACAAAATGTATTGTTTTCTGATCCTATATTTATGGACATTAATGAAGGATCAGAAAACAATACATTTTGTAACAAACAGAGCTTCGTACGTTTGTCTGAAGAGTTCAGTACGCATGCCTGGAACGAAACAAAAAATGTTTGTTTATTTATTTTTTAATTTTAATTGATAATTTATATTCGTTGGTTTTTCTTAATTCCATTTGATATTGTATGATGAATTTCGATTTCATACGTCTATTAAATATGAGCAGTGCTTATTAAGACATTAATTTAATTCTTAAAGTTTCTTAGGTAAATTTTTTCAAATTAAAATTGTAGAAGACAAACAGATTAAATCTGTTTTGATATTCAAATTTTGCAAAAATAAATAATCGATAAATATAGATTTTTTCTCATTCTTCCTATTTTGTCTCATCCTGCATAAAGCAAACAGTAACAAACAAAGATTTTCCATTAAATATACTGCAATTGATATAGAGGAAAATATTTATCTCATTTCCAGAATATAGATTGTTTATTTCTTGAGAAACCTAGGGAGGTCAAGACTTTTGACGATAAAATAATAAGGAACGGTTTTTTATTTGATAGAAGGATTATTACAAAATTTGAATATCAAAACAGATTTAATATCTTAGTCTTCTACAATTTTAATTTCAAAAAATTTTCACTTAAGAAACTTTAAGAATTAAGTTAATGTCTTTATAAGCACTGCTCATATTTAATAGACATATAAAATCGAAATTCATCATACAATATCAAATGGAATTAAGAAAAACCAACGAATATAAATTGTCAATTAAAATTAATAAATAAATAAACAAACACTTTTCGTTCCAGGCATGCGTACTGAACTCTTCAGACAAACGTACGAAGCCCTGTTTGTTACAAAATGTATTGTTTTCTGATCCTATATTTATGAAAAATAACTCTTTGTCAAAAATATGAAACATAATTTTAAGAACTTCTCAAAAACTAATTTATTTGAAATATTCAATATATTTAAATAAATTACTTAAAAAAATCTCAAAACATGTAGCACATCCTCAAGTCTCTCAAGTACTCTATCAAGTAAAAAACCGTTCCTTATTATTTTATTTTATATATAATATATAATTATATCAGGTTTTTAAATAAAGAAATTCATTACACAGTGTTGAATGTTTTTAACTAAGACCATTAAAGTGCCTTATAAACTTTGTGTGATTTTTTTGAGAGCATAGAACATAGAGTACCTTGGATATTAGATGTACCTATGTGAATGTTCCTGAAAATCAGATATTTCTGAAGATTGCATTCGGTAAGTCTGTTTATTGTTAATTGATTTTATTATTTTTTATATGTAAAGTTGAACCGTTGTTACATTTTGTAACAAACAGGGCTTCGTACGTTTGTCTGAAGAGTTCAGTACGCATTCCTGGAACGAAACAAAAAATGTTTGTTTATTTATTCATTAATTTCAATTGACAATTTATATGCGTTGGTTTTTCTTAATTCCATTTGATATTGCACTTGCAGTGCTTATAAAGACATTAATTTAACTCTTAAAGTTTCTTAAGTAAAAATTCTTTGAAATTAAAATTCTAGAAGACTAACAGATTAAATCTGTTTTGATATTCAAACTTTTCACGATGTCTGTATATTCACCACAAATATAGCAAAAACAATCGAGATTAAGCACACAACATCTTCTCGACGAAGCCTAATCGAAAACAACAACAAAATCTATTTTAATATAAAAAAAACGAAATTCTAATTACAAATAGAGAATGAGGGTAGTTAGCTATAACTGAAATACAAAATCTGTTGAGAAAAATTGTTGCAATCTTTAAAAAATGTATCAGTTTGAGATAGAAACCAGTGTAATATAAAATAATTCAGTTACACCCGAAACATCCTGTATAACGAGAATAAATTTGAATCATACTTTAATAGAAAATCATTATTTACGTGCCAAGTGACTTCAATCCGAAGCAAAGGAATCAAGTTCCGGAAGAGAGAAATCTCAGACGAAAATTCCTAGGAGTGAACCATATCATATGGAAGGCATGTGTTAAGTTCTCTACCATTTCGCATGAGGAATTTTCGTCACTTTGAAGGATCCAATTTCGTTGGAAGATGAACACCGCAAATACGAGCATCTAATCTTATTACCTCAATATAAAATTCTAGAAGCCACACCAAACTTTTCTCTTCATCACAGCAGTTCGGCTCTGTTCCGCATCGAATAGGTCAAGAAGTGACCAGAATCTGTAATTACAAATCTGTCAGGATGCATCTCCCGACCCCAAAGTAATTTGAAATGGGCCTGACGGTCCCTAAAATTGGGGAGGCGTGTAGTATAAGTATATTTTCCCTGAAATAAACCCGAGTGATGTGATTTTGGTCAAAGTAAAAAAACTCTTCCTTAGATGAAACACTCTATAATCAATGTTTCTCGATCCGTTCATTTCCTGGAGGGAATTTAAAGAATGAAGGAAAGTTGAACTTGACATTGGAAGATTGGACGTGTAGAATTACTCGAGATAAAAGTATGAACACAATTTTTTGGTTGCTCTTCGTTCAAATGTATTTATATATATATATATATATATATATATATATATATATATATATATATATATATATATATATATATATATTTATATATACGTTTATAGCGTCCTACGCCTTCCGGTTCTGTCTTGTCAGTCCCCTGGATGTAGATTTCGTTCGGACATAGCTTTTTCTATTCCCTCAAACCATGTTTTTTTGGGCCTTCCTCTCTTTCTTCTTTCTGGTGGTATCCATTTCAGAATCATCTTTGGTAGACGCTCGTCGCACATTCTTTCTACATGCCCGTACCAAATCAGTTGTCTTCTCTGGATTTCATCTATGATTGTTCTTTCGACTTGCATGATATCTCTGATCATATCATTCCTTACTTTGTCCATTCTGGATTTTCCTGCAGATCGTCGCCAGAAATCCATCTCAAGGGCCAAAAGTCGACGTTCCACACCCTTAGTCAATTGCCACGTCTCACACCCGTATAGCACTATACCCTCAAAGATGGAATTATATATCTGATGTTTTTTCTCCCGCGATATGTTTTTGGCCCACAATATTGAGTTCAAACATCCAATGACCCTTCTACCTTTCAATATTCTCTGCTCAATCTCAGTTTCTGTTCGGCCGGTGTGATCAATTTGAGCACCCAGGTAAGTATATTTACTACATGTTCCTATTTCTACGTTGTCTTCTAAGTGTAGATTATCTGCTTCCTGTCCAATGCATACATATTTGGTTTTCGTTTTATTCACAGACAGTCCCCACTTTTTGTATTCGGCGAAGAGCCTTGTCGTCATAAACTCTAAATCTTCCTTGTCTTGGGCCACTACCACCTGATCGTCTGCAAAATGGAGAGCGTACAAAGTTTTTGTATCGTTTAGTTGTATTCCCATACCACTGCAAGATCTTCTCCATTTTCGTAGCGTCTCGTTCAGATATATTTTGAATAACGTTGTGGACAGACAGCATCCCTGTCGTAGGCCTTTTTATATAGAGAAACTTTCGGACATACTCTTACCTAGCTTTATTCGTGATGTTGCCTGACTATAGAGCTGTTTGATGGCTTTTATGACTGTGTTACTTATTGAGGACATTTCTAAAATTTGCCAGAGCTTTTGGGTAGGGACATTGTCGTAGGCTTTGATTAGATCGACAAAAAGAAGGTGGACCTCCCTGTTTGTAGCCAATTTCTTTTCATTTAGTTGAACCAAACTAAAAATATGATCCACACATGATCGTCCTGTGCGGAATCCTGCCTGCTCTTCTATTTCGTGTGTTGCGTATTCTTGTTCGACTATACTCCGGAGGATTCGACCGTAAAGTTTACTCATCGTACTTGTGACTAATACGCATCTATAGTTGGAGCAGTCATCTCTTCTTCCCTTTTTATGGATGGGTGTTATCCATGCTTCTTTCCATGTAGATGGTATCGATTCACCGTTAATATATCTGTTCATTAACTCCTTTAAGCACTTTATTAGCTTATTAGTGCCATTCTTTAAGAGTTCTGCCGGTAACCCCTCTGGTCCTGGTGCTTTTCTATTTTTCATAGACTTTACTGCTTTCACCACTGTATCTTCGTCGATATTAATTGCTTCTCCTTGTACAGAGCACCGTATAGGCGAGTTGGCAAGATATGGCTGTCTGTCTTCTTTTAGTTCTCGAGCATAATGTTCTTTCCATTTATCTATTGGTATGGGTTGTAAATTCGTTTTATGAGAAGTCTCTTTCCTTAGTGAACGAATCAGATTCCAAGCCACTGTTGATCTTGTACCACCCATGTAGCTGTCCACTTCATTACATTTCCTTTCCCATGTTTCATTTTTGTTCTTAGTTATTAGGTCTTTGTATTTACTTTGTTCTCTTATGTATGTTATATGGTCACTAGTGTTTCTTGTACTCATCCACTTGTTGTATGATGCCTGTTTAATGTGTTTCTGTTGTTCTAATACACTATTCCAAGTTAAATTGTAGTTTTTCGTGCGGGGTTGACTTTCTTTTCCGAGCGCCTCATATGCTGCTGAGTGCTGAGTGAAATATAAAATTCAAATCTAAATTGTTGAATACCTACGAAAGATTGGATTACGTATAAGAAATAAGTTCGAGCGGTTTTGATAACTGATGACAGTTGGGTGCTGCTTCTCATGTAGAGGTGATTCAGATTCACACCAAAGAAGCCATGCAGAGTCACAATAAGATCACCTCTATCTCGTCGATCCCCAAAGGTTTGCAGATTCAGTAGTCTCAAATGAGCGTGATAGTCTCGAAGTTCATTAGAGCATTGTTTCATCTGACAACACCTTCATTTTGAAATGTAATCATGAGGCTTCCTTTTCGGTATCTGTCATTTCGCTGAAATGTAAACAACATAGTTTCTGTGTGCTCTAAAAATGTCATCTTTTGTACGGAATAATGTGCAAAGGGAGACCGACAAGCTTTTAACGAACAGCACCCTATCGATGCCCTTGGATCAAAAGTCACGAGCCAAAAACGTCATTTCAATATAATAGTCTCCAGCCGGGACGAAGGGACCCGGCATGCTTAGGTTCAATTGAGGACCGACCTTGACTTGCTCACAGGCGGAAGTAGTAGTCTATGGAAGCAAACCGAGAATCAGCATCTCACTGAGTCTCGGTCAATACGTAACCATATTCAAGGATGAACTGTTTGCCATTGAGACCGCGGCGGGTCTACTGATAAAACGGCAAATCCACCACGGAAATATCAAAATATTTAGCGATAGTCAGTCAGTACTCAAAGCTCTAAGATCCAGCTGTTGTACATCGAAAACAGTCTGAATATATATAATATAATATCCTCGGTATGCCTAACAGAGTCACAGCCCCATAAAAGCCTGACCAAAGACCTCTAATCTGATGCGACTCACCGCTGGGCACTCTGAGACGATGTGCATGGCTGTTTCAGTGTCCTCAAGACACAACCTGCATTCATCGTCTTCAGCCAGACCGATTTTGTGCAAATGCGCTCTTAGCCTGCGGTGAACTGTATATATATAATTCCGACAAGTGTTCTTAGTTTGGCCCTATCCATACCCAGCGAGTTGTTCCAAGGAACACCTTCGAATGTTTCGGGCCAGGATGTCTAGCCATAAAGACTCTAGTCTTGAGTTCATTCTGCCTGTAATCGTCCGCTTAGCCACGTCATGTGGTATTCCCAGGAATGGTTACGGGTCTACCAGAGACAGCGTAGCTCCAACAAACGCCAGCCGATCTGCCTCTTCGTTACCCAAATAATTTGAGTGGCTCGGTGTCCAAAAAATAGTGATTTTGTTATATATAGTGAGCCTGTTTAAAGCTAGGCGGCAACTCCAGACTGCTTTCGATGTACAACAGCTGGGTTCCCTGTAACTCACAACTGAATGGACCAAACAAAAAACAGCAAAGGAATTTTTTAGTGTGAAATGTCACCTTGACAACGAACATAAATCTGAATTTGTTTGAACGATACTTACGAGATATCGATCACATCTACTGAAAAATTATATAAATGTTTTAAAAAATTTTTTAAAAATTTTAAAAAATTAGCCTTCTACATATTTAATTCCAAAAGATTATATTTAATGATTATAACTTCTGAAAATAAATTAAAATAATGTCGTATAAGTAATTATTTTAATTTATTTTCAGAAGTTATAATCAAGGCTAATTTTTTAAAATATTTATATAATTTTATATACCTTCTATCAAGAATTAACCTCTATTTATGTTATTCTACTGAAAAAATAATGGATTTCTTTTCCCCAATCTATTTAACTAAATACTACTCTGTCAAGAAAGTACCGGGGTTCGAACCCATGATTAAGTACCTTCTCGAAACTATGTTGTATAATACGTACTCTGGTCAATGAGTAAGAGCAAATATCGGAAATTAACGCGGTTGAATGACGTCACTTGAAGAGCGTACTCACTATGAATCATATAGATAGAAAGAAGTGAATGAGTAATCAGGATTGCTACTTCCATTTGGAGTTTCGGAATCAATGGCTCAGATGTTATAGTGTATTCGACTGAACATTATCAAAATTAAAGGAATTGTGGAGTTGTTAAAAATTATTATTATTCATATAAAGTATGTAGACTGAACTGTTTTGTCAGATTTCTAGATGAGCGACATATATTTCATTAATACCATGACATTCTGAAACGTGAGAACAGGTTGTTGGAAAAAGCAATATAAGGAAATTAAGAAAATTGATACCTACAGTTAATAGTGTGAGTGTATTCCAAAATTGGTCGCGAACAGAAAAACAAACAATGAACTGTCTTAATGAAAACAGGTTGAAAATACTAAGTTTGCTAATTTATATGGCGAACGTGGGAAAAATTTGTCTTTTTGAACCAGAAACGGTAGGACGAAATGCTTCCGAACTTGGGATATCTGTTGGATCTGGATGAATCTATGGGAGTTCTACCTGAACCACATTTTTCCTCCTCAGAGGATGAACATACAGAACGAATGATTGTGGTAGCTTATCTGAAATTTAAAAGATCTGAAGGATTTCGGGTGACAAGGGGGACTAACGAAACCCCAACCAAATACTGATAGTGGCAAAGATTTATCGTTATTCCAGAGTTGAATTCCTGCTGAAAGGATGTTATTACAGTGGCAACCCCTCCAACAGACGGCTCTCGATCTAGATACCTAGACGTCCTAATTATTAATAATTCGTCTCCATTTAGATTTTCCAGTGGACACCGAATTGATGCGAAAATAATAGGATTAATGATAACTACGAGAATATAACATCAATATTTCAAAAGGGATTATGGAACCTAAAACAGAATTAAAAATTAAAATAAAATTTCTGAAAAAACTTTCACTATACAAACTGTCCAAGTAATCTCTGGCCAAATTACACAAGGGATTCTATAGGCAATTTGCAACACAAAAGTTCTTATAGAGTATGATCCAATTATCTTTCGTTGTGAAGTTATTCATGATTCTACTATTTTATAACGCATAGCATAATTTGAAAACTATCATCTTAATCGAAAATCAAGTCGCCGTTAGAAAGAGCGGAAAATTCTCCTTAGATTAGGGTGGTTTCATGGAGATTTTTATGAAATAATTATAGTTATTATAGATAGGTTAAGGAAAAAATTATTATAAAATTTTCTTCAGCCATAATCTTTGGTCAAAGTTTACTCTTAATTCCGCCCCATAAACCGTCAAAAACTGCCTTATTTATAAATCTTTTCAACGGTTCATAACACATTGAAGAAAAACTTTATTTATTTATTTGATAGATTCGGTCTTTACTTGGTGGAAAATCATTTTAATTAAAAAAATTTATATGGGACAGTAATTTATTTCCACAAAAATGTTTGTACTAACAGTACAATGTAATACCTGAAGAAGCCACATCGTGGTGAAACAATTGTTGTATTAGTACAAACGTTTTTGTGGAAATAAATTACTGTCCCATATACATTTTTTTAACTTTATTTATTTGTTTATTTATTACCAAATAAAGGTTTTTAAATTAGTATGGGATTTACTGGCAAGAATAACCAATTCTTTGAAATTCCCGCGATTTGAAGATTCATAAGATTCATCGTGTCCCCTAAAAGGTAACTCTTGCATACAGAGGTGCATCGTAATATCTATTAGACTTTTTAGAATTTGTCGATTTTCTTCGACTCTAGCATTAAAATTTTCAATTTCAATTTGGCGTTGTCTATTGCTGTGGCGATATTTTGTTTTTGTTTCCTCATAAGGGTAAGCTTGCAATTCGATGAAATATGTTGAGCACTTTTATTGTGTAGCAATAGATCCCCAGAGAAGATTTTCAAATCGCTATGACAACTTTTTGACCAAACTCTGTCGGAATTTGTAGTAGCTGCCTCGAATAAAATGAACGGCCAACAAAATAATTTATTTAAAGTTATACTGTCAGTAAATCAGTCGTACTTTTCATACCATGTATTTTGAAACCCCTATTTGATTTTCCGTCTCCACCCATAGTCATAAGACATTTACTTAGATCTGGAGCAGGTCGCTTAACTTCTTTAATTATGTATAATTTATCCTCATAGGAATGACTGGAAAAATGTTGCTGATTTATTAAAAAATTTACGAAACCACAAGTACTTCGAATCATCGGTCCATGTTTCTTTAAAAACGATGCTGGAGCTAATGTTACAGTGGATGGTGCTCGTTACAGATCGATGGTCAATGATTATTTGTTTCAAAATTTGAATGGTATCGACCCAGAAGTGTTTTGGTTCCAACAAGATGCTGCTACAGTAACAATTGATTTATTGAAAGAAAGATTTGGCGAAACATTATTTCGAGAAATGGTCCAATTCATTGGCCTCCAAGATCATGCGACATAACTCCACTGGATTATTTTCTTCTTGGTTATGTCAAGTAATTGGTTTATGCTGGCAAACCAGAAACAATAGACGCTTTGGAAGCCAACATAACTCGTGTTATTGATTAAATAAGGCCTGAATTACTCGAAAAAGTGGTCCAAAATTGGTCTGGTCGAATGCGGTTTCTCAGAGCTAGTCGTGGTGGACATATGCCGGAAATTATTTTTAAAACATAAATGTCATAAAATTGTCCTTCAAATAAAAAAAATTTGGCTTCAATCTTAATTTAAATGTGTTTTATTTCAATTTGAAGTTCTATCACTCTAAAAAAAACACCCGATATAAGCGAGCGTAATATTTTTGATTGGAATCTCTGTTGGATGTTTGAGGCCTTAGAACATCCCCAGTATTAAATCAATATCTTTTGAATGGATAGCTTGGATTTTCGGCCTATAAGACAATACTTTTGTCGGATTTTCATGATTATCTGTGTCGTCTTAGGTTGAATGTGTTGCTTCCAGGTGATGCGATGGTCCAAATGGATTCCTAAGTATTTGGATTCTGTATTGACGGGGATTCGACTATCGTTTATTTTCACTGGTGGACAAATGTCTCGTTTATTGGTAAATGTTACTTGCAAAGATTTTGTTTCATTAATGGTTAGGCGCCACTGTCGGTACCATTTTCCCAACTCATTCAGATGTTCTTGGAGATTTTCAGGAGCTGTTTCCGCATTTTGATGGGATGTCAGTGTGGCTGTGTCGTTCATAGAAATCCCCATGAAACCACCCTAGCCTAAGGAGATGATTAATGATTAAGATGAAAGTTTTCAAGTTATCCTATGTTTTGAGTGAAAAAATTTTGAAATGTTACGAAGACGTCAGATACTGCATAACTTTACAACGAAAGATAATTGGACCATATTCTTTAGTAACTTTTGGGTTACAAATTGCCTGTGAAATTTGGCCAGATATAACTTGGGTACCCTGTAAGGTGTTATCGACATTCGAGACGATAAAGAGCAGTTTTTCGAAATCAGTTATTTTTGTATCAGAAGATTTGAATCTTTGAATAATGAGTGAATGCAAATCAAAATTACAAACTGCCCCATTACGTCCACTTATTCTCAATGGGCACACACACACACGCCCCGCATCTGATTCAGGTCACAAATATGTTTTCTATGCTCAAAAGACTGCTCGAAGATTGTCTAGTATAAGGGTGACGTCGTATTATTATCCGTACGTGCCTTGGCGAGGTCAAAGCACCATTTCATTGAATTGATGCAATCCGAACTTCCAGACTTGTGAGTCCTCGAACGTTTCATGGTCTTCGCCGTGCAGAATGATGATGAGTGAGTTATTTCGCTAGACTGGATACAGATTGGCGCATTGCATTTTCATATTTTATTTAACTGGCTGGTTCAAATTTTTCTTACTCAGGATTTCGTTGAGTTTCATTTTTTATATGTGCCTTGTCTGCGTTTAAAAAATAGGCCAGAGATCAAGCGAGGATCCAAGAAAGGCACATGTTCCTTCTTGACTGTACGACACGCAGAAAAAGCAAGCAATTTGGATTCTTCGATTTCAGAAGAGGCGTAGAAAGAGGAAGAATTGCGAATTTAAAAGGCTCATGCGTGATTTGTGACTGAGATTGTAAATGTTCCTGTTCATCACATTCGACTCACTTAAATCATGTTAGTTATTGAATTTCAAAAGCACTACTTGCTTCAGCAACCATATGTTAGTGGCACTGAAATGTACTTTGCACTTTTTTGCATATTTATTAGGAGTATAAATAAGTTCGTGCGGTTTTTTCGAAAATAGAAGCTTTATTGTGAAAAATCGGTATTAAAGAACAACGTTTCAATATTTTGGGAGCTAATTCAAGACCTCAAAATTAGTTAAAAATATCCTATAAACATGGGTCCGTAAATGAGCCGTTTTGGAGATATCAGGTGTTTTTTTTAGAGTGATAGAACTTTAAATTGAAATGAAACACATTTAAATTTAGATTGAAGCCAATTTTTTTTACATAAAAGATAGAGTTTTTCTTTATTTGAAAGATAATTTTAAGACATTTTTGTTTTAAAAATAATTTCCAGCATATATCCACCACGACTATGAGGAACCGCATTCGACCAGACCAATTTTGGACCACTTTTTCGAGTAATTCAGACCTTATTCATCAATAAAACGAGTTATGTTGGCGAAGTGAAATTTCTCTACTCGATGGAACAACAACAAGAAAATTTTACGTAAAGATCTTGGTCTACACTATACAAGATCCAACTGATTTAAGAACTAAAGCTACTTGACCATAATAAGCGTCGTTTGTTTGATGATTGGGCCCTAGAACAGCTTGAAGTTGATCCACTTTTTCATCGTAAAATTGTGTTTAGTGATGAAGGTCTTTTCTGGTTGAACAGCTATGTAAACAAGCAAAATTGCCGCATATGGAGTGAAACCAATCCTCAAGAAGTTCTGCAAGTTCAATTGCATCCTGAAAAATGCACTGTATGGTGTGCTTTACACGCTGAAGGCATTATCGGTCCATATTTCTCTAAAAACGATGCTGGAGCTAATGTTACAGTAAATGGTGCTCGTTACAGATCGATGATCAATGATTATTTGTTTCAAAATTTGAATGGTATCGACCCAGAAGTGTTTTGGTTCCAACAAAATAGTGCTTTACCTCATGCTGCTACCGTAAGAATTGATTTATTGAAAGAAAGATTTGGCGATAACATTATTTCGAGAAATGGTCCAATTAAATGGCCTACAAGATCATGCAACATAACATTGGATTATTTTCTTTGGAGTTATGTCAAGTCATTGGTTTATGCTGATAAATCAGAAACAATAGAAGCTTTGAAAGCCAACATAACTCGTGTTATTGATGAAATAAGGCCTGAATTACTCGAAAAAGTGGTCCAAAATTGGTCTGCTCGAATGCGGTTCTTCAGAGCTAGTCGTGGTGGACACAAAAAAAATTGAGCTTCAATCTTAATTTAAATGTGGTTTATTTCAATTTAAAGTTCTATCACCCTGAAAAACACCCGATAGTTCGATAAGTTCACCAGTTACCGGTAGATATCTCCACGTAGAGTACTTTTATTCATTACTATTACTGTCCACTGACTGCTATGAGAATGACAAGGAAACAAATTTTCTGATGAATTTGAACATGTTCAATGGATGAGAAAAGCATGAATTGTCCGAAAATGCCATTCTAATTACATCATGAGCGAGCAAATCCCATCGAGACATGTGAGGCCATATGTCCTGAGCAATTATATCAGCAAGGGAATAAAAGATGCCTATTATGCAGAAGATTATAGCGAAAAATGAAGTCGAATCACGTACGCAAGTGTGCGAGCTCGTGTATACATGCATTCATTAAAGGCATATGTTACGTAGCTGAACAGAATGCAGAGAATACTGGAACTTCGTAATTTTTTTCACCGTTTTGATCGACATTGATAACACTGGCCGACAAAAAAATTTATTTTGGTTGTAACATAGAGCTGAATAGCATGTTATGGTAGAATGGACGTATCAAATACGAAGACGAGAAAAAACGTTGTAACACGTAAGGTTTTTTTTTTTGTTATATTTATAAAACCACATATGTTACAATATCTGATGTGTACTAAAAAAATGATTTCAGAATTTCTTAACCGTATATATAGACTTTATTTTGAGTTTTAAACCTAATAAACGTACCTTATATTTAAAGAAATTCAAACTTAAAAATGTTGACTTATGTCAATTCTATTTTTTCCTTTTATGAGGGGTCATATCTTCTCTTTTCAAGAACCAGCAGTAATCACCCATCATGGCTGGATCCCATCGTCCTTGATAGCGAATTTCCATTGTCCTAATATCTTGGTGGAATTTTTCACCTTGCTCGTCACTGACAGCTCCCCAATTTTCAGGAAAAAATGACAGATGTGAATGAAGGAAATGAATTTTCAATAACATTCGGGTACCAAGCGATTTATAGGCATCTAAAAGTTCATTAACTAACTGTTGGTACTTTGTATCCATAATATTGCCGAGAAATCCTCTTACTACACTAACAAATGAGTTCCATGGTCTGAGTCCTTGTCTGGTAAGCTTCTCTATAAAATTAACGTCGTGCAGCAATTTTCTGATTGGTGGTCCAATAAAAATGCCTTCCTTTAATTTGGCATCACTTAACTTGAGAAAGACTTGTTTTAAGCATTTGAATCCATCACCATCTTTATTCATAGCCTTCACAAAGTTTTTGACGTGACAACGTCTTATAAATTGGTTTGCCGGGTGACACTTCAACGCTCCGCTCACGTTATGCGCTCACAATGAGAGCGAGTGAGAGGCACGCGTCCCTTCCACTCGGGCATGGTTAGCCCGCCTAAGAGCGAGAGAGACAGACATAAAAAGTGAAAGGCACGCGTCCCTTCCACTCGAGCACAGTTAGCCCGCCTAAGAGCAAGAGAGACAGAGCGAGAGAGAGAGAGAGTGAGAGAGATAGGCATACACACCGGTTCATGTCTTGCGCTTCTATTTCGCTTAGGCGCCTGCATACAAGTTTACACGTTGCCAGTTAATTGTAAAACGATTGTGTAGTGATAATGTGAAGGTAGTTTCGTCCATCGCAACAATTCAAACAGCAAAGGTAAATAATTTCAGACTGATAATATAACATGATGAAATAAATGACTAAGACATAAGTGAATAGGTTATGTTGTAGTAATCACAATGTTGTGGTAGTTTTCAATCAAAAAAGTAGTAGAAATCGTTTCTCAACCAATAATAATTTGTTTACCTTGAAAAAATTAGCGCGACTTGCTATGTAAAAAATTGAAATAACAATGTTTAACCTCCAACCTGTCAAATCGAAACTTTCAAACATTCAAACCGAGACGACTAATCACTGCGCAAGGTCGTAAGCGCGCGATTTACAAATTCAAAGATCAAATGTGAATTAGTTTTCTCCTTTTAGAAAATACACTTTGAATTAAAATCGATTGATATTAACAATTAATGTGATTTAAATAAATGTTCTAACTTTTAAATTTAGTTTTTATATTTATAACAATGTAAAACAAGTTAAATTTATTAATAACTTATAACAACTGATTGATAAATAAAATTTTGTTAATATGAAATTCAGTGCGAGATTCTTTGTATAAATTAATGTTTTAAATATAATTCTTTGTATAAATAAATGTTTTAAATTGTTACTATTATTTCATCCTTCTTCCTACTATACGAATGAATATTCACATTAAAACTATTTTACCACTCAAAGTCGTTGTCACGTAAAACTTTCGCCCGTATACCGACTTTACAGGCAACAAATTTTTCATCAGCCCAACTCTAATGTGAAGAGGAGGCAGAAGGACATTTTTGGGGTCTACAAGAGGTCTACACTTAACATTTCGAGATCTCGGATGAAATACACTTCTTTCTGGCCAATTTTTTGTTATATCATGCTGATTTACTGCACAACTTTCCCAAAGACAAAGAAAACAGCAATATTTTGTAAATCTTCCCTGAAGTCCCACTAATACTCCTATAACTCTTCCCGTATATCTGTCATTTATACGTGTTGTAGTTTATTATATCCAAAAGAGTGCGCATATTGTCATAATTTTCTTTCACTGAATGGGTAACTGGTATAAAGGGTTTCGAATTTCCATTAGACAATAATACAGGTTTTAAACAATATTCAGACGAATCTATAAATAAACGCCACTCAGAGGGGAAATGCTCAATAACAAGTTCCTGTATTAAACCATCAATATCAGTACACGCACACAACGAATTTTCCATACTGTAGAATAAAAAAACGGAGCATTTCTTTTTCTGAAATTCGTAATTTTCGTTTAGTTGCCTAATAAGTTCCATTCCTTAAGACGAGAACCAAGAAGTTCTGACTGTTTCTTTGATAACCCTAAATTACGTACTAAATCATTTAACTCAATTGAATGTGGCTCGCCAGAACTGGGACTTGGAGTAAAAGTAGGGTCGGTGCACTGTTCTTCAGAGCTGCCTGATCATGCGTTGTCTCCAATATCTTCCAAAACGACATTTTGCGGATCTCAAGGTGCGATCGGCACTGGTAAATCTGCGTTGTGACGTACAGGTCGTATTGTAGACTGCAAATTTGGATAGTCAATTTTGTGCTTTTCCTTTTTGGAATAACCTTCAGTCTTAGTCGGGCAAAAATAGCAATCGTCTAAATGATTAGTGTTCACGCCATACTGATAGGGACTGCAAAAGGCATGCTTTTTCTCTTCCCATTCATCCATTGCACCAATGATTTTTACAATAATTTATTCTTAAGTTTTACTCGATTACTGGTAAATATGAAATTGTGTATTGAAAATTTACTACTAAGAGTTTTTTTAATATAACAGATAATAGCTGGATCGATTCACTGGAATCTCTACAGATTTCAATCTAAATAAATCTCTTGAAAACATTGCGAAATAAATGTAATGTCTTAGATAACACTGTATCACTTTATAGGCATATATATTAGCAGTACATATTGTGGTACTTAACTAATGAAGAATCAAAGAAAACATAATGTATTGGCCAAAATTATTTGAATTCATCATCTAATACAATTGAGGAATAACAAAATCAATCGCAAAAAAATTTTCCATATGGAATTCAAAAAGATCTTTTTTATTTTCTTTTTTAAAGAATAGATAGCACATTCTCTAGAGAAAAGAACCCGAAAAATTTTAACTAACGTCTAGTCAGTTAGGATTTATTTGATTAAGTAATAAAAAGAGGTTTTTTACTTGATAAGAAGGATTATTACAGAATTTTAATATCAAAACAGACTTAATCTGTTAGACTTCTATGATTTTAATTAAAAAAAAAATTATTCAAAAACTTTTAGAATTAAATTAATGTTGTATAAGCTGTGCTTATATCGGGTGTTTTTTAGAGTGATAGAACTTTAAATTGAAATAAAACAAATTTGAATTAAGATTGGAGCCAAATTCATTTTTTTTGAAAGATAATTTTATGGCATTTATGTTTCAAAAATAATTTCCGGCATACGTCCACCACGACTAGCTCTGAGGAACCGCATTCGACCAGACCAATTTTGGACCACTTTTTCGAGTATTTCAGGCCTTATTTCATCAATAACACGAGTTACGTTGTCTTCCAAAGCGTCTATTGTTTCTGGTTTATCAGCATAAACCAGAACCCCAAAGAAAATAATCCAGTGGAGTTATGTCGCATGATCTTGGAGGCCAATTAATTGGACCACTTCTCGAAATAATGTTATCGCCAAAACTTTCTTTCAATAAATCTATTGTTATTTGAATATTTCAATATTAGCCTTCTACATATTTAATTTCAAAAAATTATATTTAATAATTATAACTTCTGCAAATAAATTAAAATAATATCATATAAGTACCACCTATATCAAATGACATATAAAATAAATATTCATTATAAGATATCCAAATGGTATAACAAAATCCAATAAATAAAAATTGTTAACCAAAATCCAATAAATTAAATATTTTGAATAGACAAAATTTTGTTTCTGCTGATCAATCGTATGATAACAAATATCTTTCTAAAATGTCTAACATAATCTTAAGAATTTCATCATAAAACTATCTTACTTAGAATATTCAATATTATTGGATATATAACTAAGTTATTTCAAATAAAAACTCAAGATATGTAAAAACATTACTGAAAAACAAGTTTTAAGAGAGACTTTGCTTCGTCAGTATTCAAATAATTCATATTCAACAAATATAACATCAATCAACAACAAATGTTTACTCACCCTTCAACGATTTAGAAAACTTCTGGTAAATGGATACTGAAAAATTTAAATGTACACTACATTTACATAACGGTTAACTATAGATAAATATTTCTGTGGTTTACCATTGATCTAAAAGATTGAAAGACAATTTAACGGCCTCTGTTATAGCACAAGGACTATCTGTATAAAGAATGTTAAGGAAACCAAATAATTATATATTATGAATAAAAGGGTAAACCATAGAAATATTTATCTATAGTTAACCGTTACACTACATTTAAATTTTTCAGTATCCATTTACCAGAAGTTTTCTAAATTGTTGAAGGGTGAGTAAATATTTGTTGTTGATTGATGTTATATTTGTTGAATATGAATTATTTGAACGAATCAAAGTCTCTCTTAAAAGTTGTTTTTCAGTAAAGTTTTTACATATCTTGAGTTTTTATATAAAGTAACTTAGTTAGATATCCAATAATATTGAATATTGTGAGATAGTTTTATGATGAAATTCTTAAGATTATGTTAGACATTTTTGAAAGATATTTGTTTTCATAAGATTGATCAGCAGAAACAAAATTTTATCTATTCAAAATATTTGATTTATAGGATTAATTAATTTATAGGGTTAACAATTTTCATTTATTGGATTTTGTTATACCATTTGGATGTCTTATAATGAATGTTTCACGTTTCAACGTATCACGATGGCGGGCGGTTCATCTTCTGATCCTCCCGACAAGAAATGTCGATTTTGTGGAAGATTTACTTGTTCGAGTGATATAAAATGCAGTGGTGAAGGTTGTGATATTAAGATACACAGTAAGTGTTTGGATTCCATTGCTAGAATCGTTTTTGTTGATAAAGAAAGTTTTTTGTGCCGATGGTGCACCGAAACGATGAGACGAAACCAATCTGTTCATCAATCGAATGCAGATTCGAATCAAGATAGTAGTTCAGATGAGATTATTCTCAAGAAAGAGATTGAATGTTTGAATAGGGAGAAAGTCCTCTTAGAAAAATATGTGTCAGAATTAGAATTTTCGAACAATATTCTGAAAGCAAAATATAAACAAAATGAATCATCTTCAAAGTCTGTTCCAAATCAGTTTTTCTCACATTCGAATGAGTCAACGAAGTCATATGCATCCGCCGTCAAGTCAGATGCCGATTCTCATGTGTTGCTTGTTAGATCGATCAATAAATCTGCGAGTAGTATTGATATAGAACACGAAATAAAAACAAGGGTGAATCCAACTTCTGATAATTGTCTTGTTTTGGGAACTAAACGCGTGAAGGATGGTATTTTAATCAATTGCGGCGACGAAGGTTCCCTCGAAAGATTGAGACACACAATCGATGCGAAAACAAAGGGCTCATATAGTATTTCTGTCCCAAAAAAATTCAATCCGCGACTCATGGTCTACAGTGTGGATCCGTTTTCTGTGGACGAATCTGATTTTCTGTCCAAGATGATTAGAACAAATGATCTGAATTGCTCGACCAATGACATCAAATTGGTCACTAAATTGAAATTCAAGAATAAATTGAATGTTGTGTTGGAAATGAACCCGAATTTATTCAAGGATATTATGAAGAGAGGCTTTCTTTATTTGGGCTGGTCAAGATGCTTCGTAAAGGAACACTTTGGCCTGATCAAGTGTTTCAGGTGTTGGAAAATTGGTCATTATAAAAAAGACTGTAAGAGTGCTGCTACGATTTGTCCTAAGTGCTCTGGCCCCCATGATGGGAACTGTTGTGATTCGCTCGAATTATGTTGTATAAACTGTAAATCATTTAATCAAAATTTCAAATCTAACTATGATACTAAACATGCTGCGAATAGTAATCAATGTTGTTATTATATTAATCAGGTTGATAAGTTGAAATCAAGAATTCAGTATGCAGAATAAGCCTAAGAAATTTCTGAAAATTGCTCACTTCAATATATGTTCTCTTTTTCCAAAACTAGATCAATTGTTTGATATTGTATTGAATGAAAAATTAGATGTTATTTGTTTGACTGAAACGTGGCTGAACCAAAATATTACTAATGATAGTTTGAAAATCCCCGATTTCAAAGTTTTCAGAAGGGATCGGATGGGTCGAGTGGGAGGAGGCGTGGGTCTTTATGTCAGGGATACAATCGATTCGAGGGTAGTTTTGGGTGATTTTTCCTCTCCTGATGGGGTTGAACATATTTGGGCCACTTTGAGGGTTAATGGAGAATTTATTCTTGTGGGTACTATATATCGTACATCGGCATGTAATTTATCGACCTTCGTTAGATATTTGGACGATGCGTTATCATATGTGTCACCTCAGTACGGCCATATCATTCTTACGGGAGATGTGAATGAAAATCAGCTGAACCATAGTAATTTGTTTGCGGATTGCATCCATTCTTACGATTTCCATCAGCTAATTACGGAGCCTACCCGCATCACTATGACCACACAAACGTTGCTCGATGTAATTTGTACGAATAAGTCTGAGCTTGTAGTTGGTTCAGGAGTGTTGGATCATTCTATGTCCGATCATCGGGGTGTCTTTTGTGAGGTTGATGTAAAACCGGAAACGGGTACCCCTAAGATCGCAATATACCGCGATTATCGGGGCTTCTGCGCGGAAAATTTTAGAGCTGAGTTGTCAAGTGTACCATTTCATAATATTCTACGTGAAAGAGATATTGATTCAAAAATTTCCATTTTCAGCCGCTATCTAACTGATATTTTCGACAAACACGCCCCTTACATCGAGTCAAAAATAACAAAGCCGTTCGCTCCCTGGATAACTCCTACGGTGAAGAGTATGATGAGGTTGAGGGATAGGGCATTGACCAGGTACAAGAATTCTGGGAGCTTGATGGATTTTAAATATTACACTACGCTTCGTAACACAGTGACTGCGGCTATAAGAAAGGAAAAGGGTATTTTTCTGGCTCGGGCTGAGTCCCGGGGCACTAGTCATTTCTGGAAAGCTTTCCGCTCTATTGACACCATAAGACAAGGTGACACTTCCTTTTCTCATCAGTTTTGAAATCCCGGGGAACTGAATAACTATTTTTTATCTGTGTTCAGTCAACCAAACTCGTGTCCTGAGACTGCAGCTTACTATAATTCCAGTGTGTTCGACTCTAGTGCTCACTTCTCACTCAGTCTTTCAACTGCGGAGGAGGTCAGGGAGATTGTGCTGGGCCTGCGGTCGAACGCTGTTGGATTTGATGACATTTCTGCCAAGATGTTACAGTTGTCGATTGATATTATACTTCCTTACCTTACCCATATTGTTAATGTTTGCATAGAAACTGGTTATTTCCCAACAGCTTGGAAATATTCAATCATAAAACCACTACCTAAGGTGAAGACCCCAGATAAATTGAGCGATTTTCGGCCTATAAGCATACTCCCTGGCGTCTCAAAAGTACTCGAGAAAATATTGTCAAAACAAATATATAAGTTCATTACAGAGAAAAACGTAGTAACTCCCAGGCAATCAGGTTTTAGAAAATATTTTAGTACTACTACTCTTCTGTTGAATGTTGCAGATGACATTTTTAGGGCTCTGGATGAGGGGGAGTTTACCATTCTTACCCTTTTGGATTTTGCTAAAGCCTTCGACACCCTTGATCACGAGCTGTTGTGTGCTAAATTAGCATATTATGGTTTCGATTCAAATGCTTTGAGATTCTTCAGATCTTATCTCACAGGTAGATACCAGAGTGTGCGAATTGGTAGGGAAGAATCTGAGTTTGGTCCTGTGTTGTCGGGTGTTCCTCAGGGATCAATATTGGGACCTATTCTTTTTTTAATTTATGTGGCGGATATGTATAAGGTAGTATCGTTCGTCAATATTTATTTTTATGCAGATGATACACAAATAAGCCTCTCCTTCCATCCTTCCTGCATTGATGAAGCGGTAGAGCGGATCAATAGTGACCTATCACGTTTGGTTAAGTACTCACATGATAACAATCTGAGGTTAAATGTCTCCAAGTGTGCTTCCTTGTTCTTTTCCCTTGGAGCAGGTGGAGAAGCGGACGTTCGGCAGGTATCGCTTGAGGTCGGGAGTGAACCAATTCCTTTTACTAAAAGTTATAGAAATCTCGGTATGGTATTTGACTGCAGGTTGAGGTTTGTCGAGCACGTTGCTTTGCTTGTGAAGAGGTCATTTCTTGCTCTTCGGCATTTATACCGAAATCGGCGTGTTCTGAGTTTTAATTCACGCAAGTACCTCTGCGAGACCCTGGTGATGTCGGTCTTGAGTTACGGACTTGTACTCTATTATCCATGCTTGGATTCTGCGACTAGATACAGACTCCAAAAAATACAGAATTCTTGTTGTAGATTTGTTTTCGGGCTACGAAAGTACGATAGGGTGTCCGGTGGAATAAATGAACTTGAATGGTTGAAGCTCGATAACACATTTAAGTTTCAGATGGCTGTTTTGGTGTTTCGTGTTTTGTCTTCTTCTTATCCTCCGTATCTACGCGATAAATTAATTTTCCGGGGAGATATGCATGACGTTGCGGTCCGGCATAGATACACTCTTATGTTGCCTAGATTCAGGTCAGCCATGTTTCAGCGCTCGTTCACTTATAACGCAGTCACTGTGTTCAATGATATTCCTAATTATGTTAAATTTAGTTCTCTGAGGATTTTAAAAGTGTATTTTAGGAAACAATTACTTTCGACACAATTTCAGTTTTCTTAGTTTTTTTTTTATCTCTTTTCTTTGCATGTATTATTGCTCTAGGTTTAATTTTGTTTGGTAATTTGTATTCTGTTAGAGGTTAAGTGGAGTAGCGTAAGCTAGACTTCGCCTCGATATTTCAGTTGTGCTGTATATGACGGTTCAAATAAAAGGCACTTTATTATTATTATTATTATTATTATTATAATGTTTATTCTATATGTCATTTGATATAAGTGGTACTTATATGACATTATTTTAATTTATTTTCAGGAGTTATAATTATTAAATATAATTTTTTGAAATTAAATATGTAGAAGGCTAATATTGAAATATTTAAATAATTTTATATACCTTTTATCAAGAATTAACCTCTATTTATGTTATTTTGTTAAATCAATTGTTACGGTAGCAGCATGAGACGTAGCACCATCTTGTTGGAACCAAAACACTTCTGGGTCGATACCATTCAAATTTTGAAAAAAATAACCATTGATCATCGACCTCTAATGAGCATCATTCACTGTAACATTAGCTCCAGCATCGTTTTTAAAGAAATATGGACCGATGATGCCTCCAGCGTGTAAAGCAAGCACACCATACAGTGCATTTTTCAGGATGCAATGGAACTTGCAGAACTTCTTGAGGATTGTTTTCACTCCATATGCGGCAATTTTGCTTGTTTACATAGCCGTTCAACCAGAAATTAGCATCATCACTAACACAATTTTACGATAAAAGAGTGGAATTTTTCCGGAATTTCCTGAGTTTTATTTCATGCCTATACCGAGAATACATTGAAGACCCCTCGTATTTAATAATGCTAAAGCGATAAAATAATGAAAATTAGTGATGGTAGAGTAAAGCGTCAACTTCCCTTCAAACTGATACAATACAACAAGGCCATTTTTCACACATGTTTGTTAACATTCCATGTTTCACAGAATGCAATTATTATTCCTAATATTAGTCAAAAATTTGTAGAAATTATCCATCTGATTCAGCAGCAGGCCATCCATAAGTGCTTAATGGCATCTGAACTCACATAATAGTAATTCCTGATACCCAACCCAGCTCGCCGTCATATTAGCATTCATTGTCGTAACCGTTTGCATTGTTGTCATGTTAATTGATTACCCCACTAATTATAACGAGGGAATGAAGCATTGCCGCATCTATCTTATTCCAAATTCATTACCAAATTTATCGATCGATCAACGAATAAAGGCATCATCTTTCTCTAAACAATGTAACTCCGGTTAACTATTTACGTTTTTTCCGATCGAATTCCGGTAAAAGTACCTTTGTTTACTCTAGAATCGGGTGTTTTTTTTGAGTGATAGAACTTTCGATAGGGTTAACTGTGATTTGACAGAAGGTAGAAGCCATTTTTTTTTTAATAATAATAATAATAATAATAATTATTATTATTATTATTATTATTATTAACTATTTACGTTTTTTCCGATCGAATTCCGGTAAAAGTACCTTTGTTTACTCTAGAATCGGGTGTTTTTTTTGAGTGATAGAACTTTCGATAGGGTTAACTGTGATTTGACAGAAGGTAGAAGCCATTTCTGTTCAGTACACACTGACAAATTATCATGGAAAGACTCACGCCTCAAACACGTTTACAAATTGTTAAAATTCATTTTCAAAATCAGTGTTCTATTCGCCAAGCTTATAAAGCACTTCGTGAAATTTATGGTTCACATAATCGTCCATCAGAGCAGCTTATTCGTCGAACTATCGATAGATTTCGGACAACATTTTCTCTACTCGATGCAACAACAACAAGACAAAGAACTGTACCTACAGAAGTAAATATCGCTGCTGTAATTCATAGCATTAATGATAATCCAGATTTGTCTATTCGTCCATATTTGGGCGGATGAAAATCCACACGCCATTCATGAATCCAGGCATCAACAGCGTTTCAGCATAAATATCTTGCTAGGTGTTTTAGGAGATCGTTTGTTAGGACCAGTAGTTTTCTCACGGAATTCAACAGGAGCCGCATACCCTAACTTTCTTCAAAATACCTTGCCCGATTTTCTAGACGTGGTACCTTTGAATCAGTGGATGAATATTTGTTTTATGCAAGATGGAGCGCCCCCGCATTATACACATGCTGTTAGGAAACATTTAGATCAAACATTTAGATCAATGGATAGGGCGAGGAGGCCCAGTGCTATGACTTGCTAGATCCCCCGATTTAAATCCTTTGGACTTTTGTATTTGGGGTTATTTGAAAAGGTTTGTGTATGCAACTTCAGCGAATTACATCGAAGAGTTGCAACATCGGATTGAACTATTCTGTCAAACGATGCGAACACAACCAGGCCTTTTCGAAAGAGTCGTAATTCCTTCATACGACGATGTACTACCTGCATTGAAATGGACGGTGGTCATATGGAACGTCTTCTGTAAAACACTTGAAGTCAAAAATAAATCGAATATCTTCTGTAATTTATCGTATTTGGTGGCACTAGTATCGGATGTTTTTTTTAGTGATAGAACTTTCGATAGGGATAACTGTGATTTGACAAAAGGTAGAAGCCATTTCTTTTCAGTAAGCATTGACAAATTATCATGGAAAGACTCACGCCGCAACAACGTTTACAAATTGTTGAAATTAATTTCCAAAATCAGTGTTCTATTCGCCAAACTTATAGATCACTTCGTGAAATTTATGGTCTACATAATCGTCCATCAGAGCAGCTTATTCGTCGAACTATCGATAGATTTCGGACAGCATTTACTCTACTCGATGAAACAACAAGACAAAAAACTATACGTACAGAAGAAAATATCACTGCTGTCATAGTGTTAATGATGATCCGTATCTATTCATCGACGTTCACAACAAGTTGGACTCTGTGCATGCACCACATGGAAAATTTTGCGTGAAGATCTTGATCTACACCCATACAAAATCCAACTGGTTCAAGAACTAAAGCCACTTGACCATAATAAGCGTCGTTTATTGCTGATTGGGTCCTAGAACAGCTTGAAGTTGATTCACTTTTTTATCGTAAAATTGTGTTTAGTGATGAAGCTCATTTCTGGTTGAACGGCTATGTGAACAAGCAAAATTGCCGTATATGGAGTGAAAACAATCCTCAAGAAGTTCTACAGGTTCCTTTGAATCCCGAAAAATGCACTGTATGGTGTTTTACACGCTAGAGGCATCATCGGTCCACATCTCTTCAAAAACGATGCTGGAGCTAATGTTACATTGGATGGTGCTCGTTACAGATTGATGATCAATGATTATTTGTTTCAAAAATTTGAATGGTATCGCCATGGTATAGCAGTGTTTTGGTTCCAACAAGATGGTGCTACACCTCATGCTGCTACCGTAACAATTGATTCATTGAAAGAAAGATTTGGCGATAACATTATTTCGAGTAATGGTCCAATTAATTGGCCTCCAAGATCATGCGACATAACTCCACTGGATTATTTTCCTTGGGGTTATGTCAAGTCATGGGTTTATGCTGACAAACCAAAAACAATAGACGCTTTGGAAGCCAACATAACTCGCGTTAGTGGTGAAATAAGGCCTGAATTACTCATAGGCTGTCTCTAAATCAATAAAGGCTATGTGCGTTTCTCTATTCCGTTTTACTCTATTTTCTGTTGCAATTTTGATAGTGAAAATATTATCTATTGTTGATCTATTGTTTGCCCTAAAGCCTGCCTGTTCTTCTGGCTGTTTCTTCTCAATGCTCTCGTCAACTAAGGTTTTTAATATTCTTGAGTATATTCTACCAATTGTAGGAATGACGGCAATCCTTCTGTAGTTTCTTGGATCTGCTCTTGCGCCTTTATTGAAGATTGGTGAAATATAAGAGGTTTGCCACTCTCTTGGTACTTTTTCTCCATTCAAACATCTCTCAAATAAAGCTCTGATCATTTCTGCCAGTTTTTGAGAACCGTGTCGAATTAGCTCTGGGTTTATACCTTCTGGCGACCTTTTCAGTTTCGTTTCTTCAATAGCCTTTTTCACTTCTTCTATTCTATTGTTTCTATCGCTGGATAATCTTCAATAAAAAGTGACAGTTAAACGGAACAATTATTTCTTATTCAATCTAAAGCACTGATTAATAAATAGGGTCGCCACTGAGCTTCGGATTAATATATTAATTGGGTTAGATTCAATATGACTGACGTCACACTTTCTTAATGGATATATCTGCAACTCGATTATGGAATATATATAGTGGTAACATAAGGCAATTAAAGGAAGAGTTTAAGCACGCAGTGTTCGAAAGCGGTCATCCATCCAATAATCCCACTCAACACTGCTTCTGTGTTCAGTTACCGCAAGAGATCTCGAATGTTTCGCGTGCTATAATAAACGTTGAAGCGGTTCAATGATGAACATCCTAACAAGCTTAACAATGTTCAGTTTCCACTCAATTATTATTGATAGGGTATTTCTCCTGCGTGTACAATTTGAAAATCGGGAATTCAAAATAAAACCTCACGAAAGCCATTGAAATTTCATTTTAAATTAAGAGAAAAGAGCACAGTGTTTTTGCGAATGGTAGGGACTGCTCCAAAAAAGTTCACAAATTATTAATACATTCAATAATATGATTGAAAGTATCGGTTGTTTCTTTTTAGAGTGATAGAACTTTCGATAGATATACCTGTGATTTGAAAAAAGGTAGAAGCCATATTGTTTTGACATTTCTGTTCAGTAAGCATTGACAAATTATCATCGAAAGACTCACGCTGCAACAACGTTTATAAATTGTTGAAATTTACTTTCAAAATCAGTGTTCTATTCGCCAAACTTATAGAGCACTTCGTGAAATTTATAGTTCACATAATTGTCCATCAGAGCAGCTTATTCGTCGAACTATCGATATATTTCGGACATTTTTTCTACTCGATGCAACAACAAGACAAAGAACTGTACGTACAGAAGAAAATATCGCTGCTGTAAGTCATAGTGTTAATGATGATTTTGATTTGTCTATTCGTCGACGTTCACAACAAGTTGGACTCTGTGCATCCACTACATGGAAAATTATGCGCGAAGATCTTGGTCTACACCCATAGGAGATCCAACTACTTGACCATAATAAGCGTCGTTTGTTCGCTGATTGAGCCCTAGAATAGTTAGAAGTTGATCCACTTTTTTATCGTAAAATGGTGTTTAGTGATGAAGCTCATTTCTGGTTGAACGGCTATGTGAACAAGCAAAATTGCCGTATATGGAGTGAAAACAATCCTCAAGAAGTTCTACAGGTTCCTTTGAATCCCGAAAAATGCACTGTATGGTGTTTTACACGCTAGAGGCATCATCGGTCCACATCTCTTCAAAAACGCTGCTGGAGCTAATGTTACATTGGATGGTGCTCGTTACAGATAAGCGTCGTTTGTTCGCTGATTGAGCCCTAGAATAGTTAGAAGTTGATCCACTTTTTTATCGTAAAATGGTGTTTAGTGATGAAGCTCATTCTGGTTGAACAGATATATTCTGTTAGCCTTCTACATATTTAATTTCAAAAAATTATATTTGATATTATTACTTCAGGAATTAAATTAATGTCATATAAACACTGCTTATATCAAACGACATATAAAATAAACATTCATTATAAGACATCAAAATGAGATAAAAAAATCCAATAAATATAAATTGTTAACAAAAATCCTATAAATAAAATATTTTGAGTAGACAAAATTTTGTTTCTGCTCATATCTCTTATGAGAACAGATATCTTTCAAAAATGTTTAACAGAATCCTAAGAATTTCATCATAAAACTGTCTTACTTGAAATATTCAATATTATTGGATATCTAACTAGGTTACTTTTTATAAAATCTCAAGATATGTAAAAACATTTCTAAAAAACAAGTTTTATCAGAGACTTTGCTTCGTCAGTATTCAAATAATTCATATTCAATAAATATAACATCAATCAACAAAAAATATTTTCTCACCTTTTAACAATTCGGAAAGCTTCTGGTAAATGAATACTGAAAATTTAATTTGAGTGTAATGTTAACTTAAATAAATAATTCTGTGGTTTACCATTGATCTAAATGATTATAAGGCAATTTAACGGCTTCTGTTATAGCACAAGGACCATCTGTATAAAGAATGTTAAGGAAACCAAATAATTATATATTATGAATAAAATAAAATGAATGGAGGTTTATACTTGATAGAAGGTATATAATTGTATATTTTATATATCATATAAGCGGTGCTTATATGACATTAATTTAATTCCTGAAGTTATAATATTTATAATTTTTTGAAATTAAATATGTAGAAGGCTAATAGAATATATTTGTTAATATTTAAATATTTAATAAATTTTATATACCTTCTATCAAGTATAAACCTCCATTTATTTTATTCATAATATATAATTATTTGGTTTCCTTAACATTATTTATACAGATGTCCTTGTGCTATAACAGAGGCCGTTAAATTGCCGGTCAAACATTAGGATCTATGGTACACATGGGACACCATTTAAATGTTCAGTATTCATTTGCTAATATGTTTTTAGATCGTTGCGGTAAGTAAATATTGTTTGTTGATTGATGTTATATTTTTTAAATGTGATTGGATACTGATGAGCGAAGTCTCTCTTAAAACTTGTTTTTCAGTAATGTTTTTATATATCTTGATATTTTATAAAAAGTAACTCAGTTAGATATTCGATAATATTGAATATTTCAAGTTAGATAGTTTTATGATGAAATTCTTAGGATTATGTTAAACATTTTTGAAAGATATCTATTTTCATAAGAGGGATGAACAGAAACAAAAAATTTTGTCTACTCAAAATATTTAATTTATAGGATTTTTGTTAACAATTTATATTCATTGGATTTTTGTATCTCATTTGGATGTCTTATAATGAATGTTCATTTTATATGTCGTTTGATATAAGCGGTGCTTATATGACATTAATTCCTGAAGTTATAATATTAAAGATAATTTTTTTAAATTAAATATGTAGAAGGCTAACAGAATATATCTGTTAATATTAAAATATTCAAAAAATTCATTTGTTACTTGTTACAATGCTGCCTATCTTTCACTCAGAAATCCGAAAGCGCTAATTGGATGACCCTCTAGATCTGAAATGTCATTTCAATGGCACGGATTAAATGAATGAATGAAGAGCAAGATTTTCATGAATATTCCGAACATCCCCCAGAACTCACAGATAGAAAAAAGAACGTGATCGGTCATTTTATCGAGATGAAACCCCAACGTATAATATTCATGCGGAAGTACGTGGTTATACGGATTACCTAGTGGGGATTTTCGGATTGAGGCGATAACGGGAAAATTCTGCTACGTAATTGGTATTAAATGACCCTTTCTTACCCAAACAATGAAGGCATATGTGGTTTATGGATCTCATTTCGGCATCCTGCGCGTATCCATCTAGAATATTTATCATTTCTCACTGTTTTGAACTTCTGAACAATAACTTGACGTGTTTTGTACCCATCGGTACAAACGGTGCAACCGTTGGTGCATTTTAATTAATCTTAATTGGTTCATGTTCATTATTTACCCATGTCGTAAATAAGAAGAAAATTCAATATTCTATCTAAATATACACAACCATTTACTTTCAAAAGTCTTGCAACATTTTAAATAAGTGGATTCAATAATAAGTTGAAATTAAGTGAAAATATGAAATAAATCAATTTAATTTATAAATAACAGCTGGATTAATTCTCCGGAAGCTCTACAGATTTTAATCCAAACGAATCTTAAAATCATTCAGAATTTATTCTTAAACATGCCTTAGATAACACCGTATCACTTCATAAATCTATGTTACAGCACATGTGGTGGTAATTAACTGATATAGAATCAAAGGAAAAAATTTTTTTTTTGTAATGTAGACTTTGCATTAGATAATATGACATATGGCATTTTCAGAATTTTTGTAAGTTTGAAACTTATGAATTCGTAAGAATGTTGTAAATAATAATTTTTCCCCAGATAGTGTATATCTCACTGTTTGCACTTTTACAGTTTCACATCTATTATTCAATGAAAATGAAGATGTAATAGTATGTATCGGGTGTTTTTTTTTTTAGAGTGATAGAACTTTAAATTGAAATAAAACACATTTAAATTAAGATTGAAATCAAATTTTTTTCATTTGAAAGATAATTTTATGACATTTATGTTTCAAAAAGAATTTCCGACTAGCTCTGAGGAACCGCATTCGACCTGACCAATTTTGGACTACCTTTTCGAGTAATTGATTCCTTATTTCATCAATAACACGAGTTATGTTGGCTTCCAAAGCGTCTTTTGTTTCTGGTTTATCAGCATAAACCAATGACTTGACATAACCTTAAAGAAGTGGAGTTATGTCGCATGATCTCAGAAGCCAATTGATTTGACCATTTCTCGAAATAAAATTATCGCCAAATCTTTCTTTTAATGAATCAATTGTTACGGTAGCAGCATGAGGTGTAGCACCATCTTGTTGGAACCAAAATACTTTTGGGTCGATACCTTCAAAATTTTGAAAGAAATAATCATTGATCATCGATCTATAACGAGCACCATTCACTGTGACATTAGCTCCAGCATCGTTTTTAAAGAAATATGGAACAGTGATGCCTCCAGCGTATTGTATTAAGCACACCATACAGTGCATTTTTCAGGATTCAAAGGAACCTGTAGAACTTCTTGAGGATTGTTTTCACCCCATATACGGCAATTTTGCTTGTTTACATAGCCGTTCAACCAGAAATGAGCTTTATATCACTAAACACAATTTTACGATAAAAAAGTGGATCAACTTCAAGCTGTTCTAGGGCACAATCAGCAAACAAACAACGGTTATTATGGTCAAGTGGCTTTAGTTCTTGAACCAGTTGGATCCTGTATGGGTGTAGACCAAGATCTTTACGCAAAATTTTCCATGTGGTGGATACACAGAGTCAAACTTTTTGTTAACGTCGACGAATAGACAAATCTGGATCATCTTCAACACTATGACTTACTGCAGCGATAATACCTTCTGTACGTACAGTTCTTTGTCTTGCTGTTGTTGTTGCATCGAGTAGAAAAAATGTTGTCCGAAATCTATCGATAGTTCGACGAATTAGCTGCTCTGATGGAAACCATTAATTAATGAATAATGAACATTTAAATGGTGTCCCATGTGACCTCCAACAAATAGTTCTGTTGTTTGGATTGGGCCCTAGAACCGCTTGAAGTTGATCCACTTTTTAATCGTAAAATTGTGTTTAGTGAAGAAGCTCATTTCTGGTTGAACGGCTATGTAAACGAGCAAAATTGCCATATATGGAGTGAAAACAATCCTCAAGAATTTCTGCAGCTTCTATTGCATCCTGAAAAATGCACTGTATGGTGTGCTTTACACGCTGGAGGCATCATCGGTTCATATTTCTTTAAAAACGATGCTGGAGCTAATGTTAGAGTGAATGGTGCTCGTTACTGATCGATGATCAATGATTATTTGTTTCAAAATTTGAATGGTATCGACCCAGAAGTGTTTTGGTTCCAACAAGATGGTCCTACACCTCATGCTGCTGTCGTAACAATTGATTTATTGAAAGAAAGATTTGGCGATAACATTGTTTCGAGGAATGTTCCAATTAATTGGCCTCCAAGATCATGCGACATAACTCCACTGTATTATTTTCTTTTTGGTTATGTCAAGTCATTGATTCATGCTGATAAACCGGAAACAATAGACGCTTTTGAAGCCAACAAAACTTGTGTTATTGATTAAATAAGACCTGAATGTGGTCCAAAATTGGCTTCAATCTTAATTTAAATGTGTTTTATTTCAATTTAAAGTTATATCACCCTAAAAAAACACCCGATATATTCACCTTGTGAAATTGGACGGAGATAACTTAGGAACCCTGTACAAATTTCGAATTTAAGGCTACTTGATGAAAATTCTGATTCAGATTTAAAAATTAATATTCCTGTAAACTCTCGAATGAATCCCTTCTGTAGAATATTCGGAGATTTCTTACAAGATGGAAGTCTCCCATATTATTATTATTACTGAATTCAAATGAGTCGAATCGGCTGACAGGAAAAAATATTCAGTTTTCGCGGAGGAGAAATGGGCAAATCCCTCATGTTAGGTGTAAACTAACACATTTGGTAACAGATTTAGAGAATACATAATGCAAACAGGAGCCAAATCATTTTAGTGTAAAAGTACGGTATCCCGAATTTTGGAAACTTTTCACCCCCCAATCCGAAGACTTGAATGCATAACAAATAACGCAGTGGATGTGCTACAATCGGCAAACCGAAGTATTGGTGCGGGATGCCACTCCGAACGTGCCCAAATGTCAAATTCACCTTGTTAGAAATAACGACATCCTTGCTCCAATCCTGAAGGGTGAGCACGAGATGAACTCAACTTCGAAATTCAACATCAGAATAATTGAACTTTTCGGACAGATTGAGGGATAAGCTGCGATGTGTGATATCTTTTTTAAGAAACAGACGTACGAGGGCAGTACGAAAAATAGTCGTACAGCAAAGTAAAATAGAAAAATTTAGAAAAATATCTACTGGAGAGAAAACATTATATTTTATCGAAATTTTCACGAATTATTCAGTGAGAATGTGATACACGGTGCGTTTCGATCATAACAACAATCGTCAAGTGTGTAGAGTTACAGAATAACTAATATCTCAGGTTTGTCGATTCCTCATCGATCTTTGGAATTAGGCATTCCAAAATCGGCATAAAACCGTATTTTACTTGAAGACTTAGGTCTTAAGGCTTTTAAAGTTCAGTTAACACAAGAACTCAAGCCGGTCGATCACCAGCAATGTAGTATCTTCGCCGATTGTATCGGGATTTTCATCGAATAACCATCTTCTGTGATGAGGCTTCGTTAATAAGAAGAATTGTGATATTAACGGCCAGTTTCATAAACAACATCAAAAGGCTCCTTTATGATAAAGTCCCTTTATGAAAAAGGATCCTTTAAATGGGAGCATCAGTTTCATAAACACACATCGACCGTCCTTTACTTAAAGCTTCCTTTAATGCGCCGGTCATATGTATCCGACTGTTGGCTATCCTGAGAACTAGGGATTTTACGAATGTAGTTGGAGATGTTCTGTAAAAATTGTGAGTTATGCGTTGGAACTTGTGGAAAGAAAAAGAGAAGAAGCATAAATAAATCTTTGCATAAACATGGTTATGTGCAGAAGACAGTATATTGAAATTTATATCATTATTACGTGCGAATTGTTATATTTGGCTACAACGACAAAGCAGTGCATTCAGAAACTGATGACGAGACTTTTTTCTTTGAGACAAGGTCTCTCCCATGCTCCAATTTCAAATTTTAATATTAACAGATATATTCTGTTAGCCTTCTACATCTTTAATTTCAAAAAATTATATTTGATATTATAATTTCAGGAATCAAATTAATGTCATATATGCACCGCTTATACCAAACGACATATAAAATAAACATTCATTATAAGACATCCAAATGAGATAACAAAATCCAATAACATAAATTGTCAACAAAAATCCTACAAATTACATATTTTGGGTAGACAAAATTTTGTTTCTGCTCATCCTTCTTATGAAAATAGATATCATTCAAAAATGTTCAACATAATCCTAAGAATTTCATCATAAAAGTAGCCTACTTGCAATATTCAATATTATTGAATATCTAACCAAGTCACTTTTTAGCAAATCTCAAGATAGGTAAAATCATTACTAAAAACCACTTTTTAAGAGAGACTTTTCTCGTCAGTACCCAATCGCATTTAAAAAATATAACATCAATCAACAAAAAATATTTACTCACCTTAACAATCTAGAAATATCTTGGCAAATGAATACTGAACATTTAAATGGTGTCACATGTGACCTCCAACAAATAGTTCTGTGGTTTACCATAGATCTTAAAGATTGACCGGCAATTTAACGGCCTCTGTTATAGAACAAGGACATCTGTTTAAAGAATTAAAGGAAACCAAATAATTATATATCATGAATAAAATAAAATAAATGGAGGTTTATACTTAAAAGGAGGTATATAAAATTGTTTAAATATTTTAATATTAACAGATATATTCTGTTAGCCTTCTACATATTCAATTTCAAAAAAAATTATATTTAATATTATAACTTCAGGAATTAAATTAATGTCATATAAGCACCGCTTATATTGAACGACGTATAAATTAAACATTCATTATAAGACATCCAAATGAGATAACAAAATCCATTGCATATAAATTGTTAACAAAAATCCTATAAATTTAATATTTTGAGTAGACAAAATTTTGTTTCTGTTCATCCCTCTTATGAAAACAAATATCTTTCAAATTTTTGTTAACAATTTATATTTATTGAATTTTTTTTATCTCATTTGGATGTCTTATAATGAAATGTCGTTTGATATAAGCGGTGCTTATATGACGTTAATTTAATTCCTGAAGTTTTAATATTAAATATATTTTTTTGAAATTAAATATGTAGAAGGCTAACAGAATATATCTGTCAGTATTAAAATATTTATAAAATTTTTTATACCTTCTGTCAAGTGTAAACCTCCATTTATTTTACTTTAAAGATGGAATTCGTGAAGTTACCGGGGACGTACATCCGCAAATGTGGATTTGGTCATGGAAAATTTCATGAAAAGGATTTCCATTGTTACATACCTTCCTCTTTATAGTGAAATAAACATCCATTGATTTCTCACCAAATATACTCGTTTCGTTCAATATCAAATGAAATCTCTTATTGGAAAATTTGAATATCAAAACAGATTTAATCTGTTGTCTTCTACAATTTTAATTTCAAAAAACTTTTTTGAAGAAACTTTAAGAATTAAATTAATGTCTTTATGAGCACTGCTCATATTTAATAGACGTATAAAATCAAAATTCATCATACAATATCAAATGGAATTAAGAAAAACCAACGAATATAAATTGTCAATTGAAATTAAAATATAAATAAGCAAACATTTTTTGTTTCGTTCCAGGCATGCGTACTGAACTCTTCAGAGAAACGTACGAAGCCCTGTTTGTTACAAAATGTATTGTTTTCTGATCCTATATCAATGAAAAATAACTCTTTCTCAAAAATACAAAACATGATTTCAAGAACTTCTCAAAAACTAATTTATTTGAAATATTCAATATATTTAAATAAATTACTTCAAAAAATCTCAAAACATGTAGCACATCCTTAAGAAATAATTAAAATTACGATAAGATCAGTTCAACTTCACATATAAAAAATAATGAAATCAATTAAACAATGTATAGACTTACCGAGTGCAACTTCAGGAATGTATGATATATGAAACTGCAAATAGGTACATTTATATCCAAGGTACTCTATGTTCCATGTTCACAAAAAATCATACAAAGCTTATAAGGCACTTGGTCTTAGTTAAAACCATTCAACACTGTATAATGAATTTCTTTATTTAAAAAACCTAATATAATTATATATTATATATAAAATAAAATAAGAAGGAACGGTTTTTTACTTGATAGAAGGATTCTTACAAAATTTGAATATCAAAACAGATTTAATCTGTTGTCTTCTACAATTTTAATTTCAAAAAATTATTTTGAAGAAACTTTAAGAATTAAATTAATTTCTTTATAAGCACTGCTCATATTTAATAGACGTATAAAATCAAAATTCATCATACAATATCAAATGGAATTAAGAAAAACCAACGAATATAAATAACAGGGCTTCGTACGTTTGTCTGAAGAGTTCAGTACGCATGCCTGGAACGAAACAAAAAATGTTTGTTTATTTATATTTTAATTTCAATTGACCATTTATATTCGTTGGTTTTTCTTAATTCCATTTGATATTGTATGGTGAATTTTGATTTTATACGTCTATTAAATATGAGCAGTGCTTATAAAGACATTAATTTAATTCTAAAAGTTTTTGAATGAAAAATTTTTTGAAATTAAAATTGTAGAAGACTGACATATTAAAACTGTTTTGATATTCAAATTTTGAAGATTTTTCAAGCACCAGTTCATTTAATTTTACAGATGTTGAATCTCTGCTTAGTTTATATCTTTGTGTATTCATACGAGTATCATCATAAATTTGAAAAAAACAATCAAGACATTAATTTAATTCTTGAAGTTTCTTCAAAAAAATTTTTTGAAATTAAAATTGTAGAAGACAACGGATTAAATCTGTTTTGATATTCAAATTTTGTAATAATCCTTCTATCAAGTAAAAAACCGTTCCTTCTTATTTTATCCTATTGGAAAACCCTTTAGAACATCCTGTATAATTTGCACACAAAGTGTTCATGTTGAAATTAAGGGTTGAAACATACAAAAAAATTATAACCCGAAAACGCTTCAACATGAGAGAGATGAACCTTGGAATATGTCTATAAGTAGGAACTCCAGTGCTCCATCTTCCTATGAAGAGATAGCGAGTTAGAGACCATTGTCTCAGCCACCCTTATACGTTGAGCTACAATTCCGTTTTGTCAGGGAACAATCTCCCCATTTCTGATTCGGATTAAGAACCTGAAGCCATTTAATGGAAAATTTCGACAGAAGAGTGAAGAGGCAAACATGAAAAGTATATATAGTAAGGTAATTTATTAAATGCTTCAGATGGGGATGGCACATCTCTGAAGTATAACTAGTAAGATCTTATCGCGGGCCAATAAATCAAGCAGAGACTAGAGACGGGGCTCTGATAAAACCTCGGTTTCTCGCGTGAATCACCTAAGGCCATTTTCGGGGAAGCAACGTCGCCGATTTGTCCCAGCTGTACGAAATTTCATTTATGTCTACGCTACAAGCCGTCTGCGATAGTTGTTCGTTAAATTAACTCGATATCGTATTTTAACCTTGATCCCCCAATTTGATGTTTCTTATGAAACTTCTAACAATATTCCGACAATTTTTCATCAAGCCATCGTTCCGCTACCCGGTTAACTCGGATGTGACCGAATTGAATTTCAACTTTGCAGATTACTTGAGATTGAATGTGTTATTCTCCCTTCTACAGAAAGCTGTGCTCTTCGTACGAAACTGGATTTCTGAGCAGAGTACGCTTATTTTTACAATAAAATGATAATATACAGGGCGTCCCAGAAAAATTGATAATCCTGAAAGACTGTATAGAAGAGCTATAGGGCACTTTGAAGAAAAATGTAAAAAAATCTAATTTAGCGATCATCTGGTACTGTGACTTGAATATTTCTTTCAGTTCAATACTCAAACTTGTCGATAAGCGCCAAGTTACGCCTTATATAAAGGTGTTACTTCCAGGACCTTATATCGGATGTTTTTTAGAGTGATAGCCATGTTGTTTTGACATTTCTGTTAAATAAGCATTAGCAAATTATTATGGAAAGAGTCACGCTGTTTACAAATTGTTGAAATCTTTGTTCAAAATAAGTGTTATATTCGCCAAACTTATAGAGAACTCCGTGAAATTTATGGTTAACATAATCGTCTATCAGAGCAGCTTATTCGTCGAACTATCGATAGATTTCGAACAACATTTTCTCTACTCGATGCAACAACAACAAGACAAAGAACTGTACGTACAGAAGGAAATATCGCTGCTGTAAGTCATAGTATTAATGATTATCCAGATTTGTCTATTCGTCAACGTTCACAACAAGTTGGACTCTGTGCATCCACCACATGGAAAATTTTGCGTGAAGATCTTGGTCTACACCCATACAAGATCCAACTGGTTCAAGAACTAAAGCCACTTGACCATAATAAGCATCATTTGTTTGCTGATGGGGCCCTAGAACAGCTTGAAGTTGATCCAATTTTTTATCGTAAAATTGTGTTTAGTGATGCAGCTCATTTCTAGTTGAACGGCTATGTAAACAAGCAAAATTGACGTTTATGGAGTGAAAACAATCCTCAAGAAGTTCTGCAGGTTCCGTTGCATCCTGAAAAATGCATTGTATGGTGTGCTTTACACGCTGGAGGCGTCATCGGTCCATATTTCTTCAAAAACGATGCTGGAGCTAATGTTACAGGAAATGGTGCTCGTAACAGATCGATGATCAATGATTATTTGTTTCAAAATTTGAATGGTATCGACCTAGAAGTGTTTTGGTGCGAATAAGATGGTGCTACACCTCATACTGCTACCGTGACAATTGATTCATTGAAAGAAGGATTTGACGATAACATTATTTCGAGAAATGATCCAATTAATTGGCCTCCAAGATCATGCGACATAACTCCACTGGATTATTCACTTTGGGGTTATTTCAAGTCATTGGTTTATGCTGATAAACCAGAAACAATAGACGCTTTGAATGCCAACATAACTCGTGTTATTGATTGAAATTGGTCTGGTCGAATGCGGTTCCTCAGAGCTAGTCATGATGGACATATGCCGGAAGTAATTGTTTTATTTTTAGAACATTAATGTTATAAAATTATCATTCAAATAAAAAAAAATGGCTTCAATCTTAATTTAAATGTGTTATGTTTCAATTTAAAGTTCTATCACACCTGGTAGTTTGATAAGTTTCAGTAAATGGCTTGGCTTGTGATTTCACCATAAATTCTCCACGAATATAACAAAATTTGTCAAGAGGGATTTTGCAACTTTGGCGCGTCTGTCTTGACATTTTCGTCCTCAAAACACTTTCTTATCTACACACAGGGAACCCTGCACTTCGAAATTCAAGAGAAGACTGATTTTCAATCTTAATTTTATGTCTGAATTGTAAACAACACAGTTACTTTTCCCTTTATAAAATGCATCCATATTAACCGTCCCCTCATTGCTACTTGCTAATCTAAAATGGTCTTATTGAGCTATTGAAAAGTGGAACAAATTTGATATTATGTATGGAGGATCTGATGTTGCTATTTCTTTCAATGCCTTTATTGACATTGTAAGAACTGAAATAGGTAGGTGCTGTCCATTGAGGTATCGAGACATATCTGATAGGACATATTCTAAATGGATAACTCAAGAAATCAAACTTGCTAGTCAAATACTCATTTATCAAATCAAAATTTATCAAAAACTCAATTTATTGGTTCCAGAAAACTTGTAAAACTCTACACATGTTAGAGGTATATAAAAGAATCAAAACTGATTATATTTCAAAACTTATGAACTACAGTATCATGAAAATATCATAAACTTGTCTGATAATAGGAGTAAAAAACGGCTTGGAATATTGTGAAGCAGGAAACAGATAAACTGAAATGTGATAAGGTCATTAAGTAAGGTCTGAATGGGTTATTATGTTTAGATTCAGTGAAGGTGGCTGACGAGTTCGCTAAATGCTTTTCATCGGTAGAAAAGTCTTGTCTCATTGACAGTTATGGAGATAATCTATCTCAATCTTGTACATTGTTTCTAATGACAACCTCAACTTTTTTCTTCCACCCAGTTGATGAATATGAGATACTTAATGTAATCAAATCTCTTTAAACAATCTGTATTAGATGGTGAATATAAATAATTTGGTCAATAATTTATATTTCCTTTATGTCTTTATGAATTAATTACCAGCACATGTGATGATAATATACTACTCTGTCAAGAAAGTACCGGGAATTTTCAAGTAAAACAACATTTTTACATTTAATCGTCAAAATTTATTAGGTCGCCTTCAAAATAGGCTCCATTTGCTCCAATACATCTATGCCAACGGCACTTCCAATTATCGAAACATTTTTTATAGGCGCTTTCCGGGATGGACTTTAGATCTCGCGCCGAATTTTGTTTTATGGCTTCAATCGACTCAAAACGGGTGCCACGAAACGGCAATTTTAGTTTTGGGAAGAGGAAAAAGTCGCAGGGAGCCAAATCCGGCAAATACGGTGGTTGCTGAAGCACGTTTGCTGAGTTTTTGGCGAGAAAGTCAGTCACAATCGTAGCTCGGTGAGAAGGCGCGTTATCGTCATGCAAAATCCATGAGTTGTTCGCCCACAAATTTGGCCGCTTCTTACGGATACGCTCACGCAAACGTTTCATAACGCCTAGGTAATACTCCTTGTTTACCGTCTGACCCTCTGGAACGAATTCGTAGTGCACCACGCCACGGATAGCGAAGAAAACAATGAGCATCACCTTCATTTTCGAGCGGCTTTGGCGTGGTTTTTCCGGTTTCGGCTCATTTTTTGCCACTCATTCCGATGATTGCTGGCTTGTTTGCATATCGTACTCGTAGACCCAGGTCTCATCACCAGTTATAATGCGTTCCATGAATGTAGAATCGGAATTACAGCGATCCAGCATGTCTGAACCAACCTGTTCGCGATGACGTTTTTGAAGAAAATTCAGGTCTTTCGGTACGAGTCGTGCGGCCACCTTTCTCATGCCCAAAATATCAATCAAAATCGTACGTGCGGACTCGTGGGATATCTTAAGATCATGTGCTATCTCTCTCAAGCTGGTACGACGGTTTTTCAGCACCCTTTCCTTAATTTTATCGACGTTATCTTCGATCGAAGCCGTCGATGGGCGACCACTTCACGACCGTCCTTCAAGGTTCTTTACCACTGATATGCACGAGTTTTCGATAGAGCATTATCACCAAAGGCCTTTTGCAACATTTTCAATGCATCGGCACACGAAAATTCATTTGCAGCACAAAACTTTAAACGAATTCTTTGCTCAACGTAGTCACCCATAGTAAAAATCGGCACGCACTCTGACATCGACTGACTTAATCAGCTGTTGCAAACACACTAGTTGACAGATCCCGCTCAAGCTTGGCATAGTAATTAAGGACAGTGGTACCAACCTAGGAAAAAAAAATGTTACCTGCCTCATTGCGCCGCCCGATTTAAATCGATAATTCCCGGTACTTTCTTGACAGAATGTATATGTCTATAAAGTGATACAGCGTTATCTAAGGCATGTTTAAAATTTAATTCATCCAGCTATTATCTGTAATATTGAATCAAGAATATTATGCAAAGTTATTCACGCTGAATCAAAGAAACACAACACTGCAATTGTTCATATGTTTTTTCTTTTTCAGCTTCGAATTGAACGTTCTCTATATTTTCTCTGGTCTATTGATTTTTTTCAACTTCTAGCACCCCTATCATTATAACCGGCGAATTTGGAACCAGCGTGAGAAAACTGATATACTTAATTATATTTCCAGTTTGATGTTGGGTTTTCCAGGGCTGTTTTCTATCCCCAATTTTCATTGATTGTAATGAAATAGTGGAGGAGCGCTAAATGTTCTTTCGGAAATTATGATATTTGTTCTTTTGATCCATATCATCAATTTGGAATACAAAAAAGTGGGGAACATTTCTGGATAACCTGTGAAAACCAGATATTTCAGAAATCCTCTACAAAAATATCAGGATAAGAATCGATACTACAGCTAGGAAAAACATTTTTCATTGAATGCCATAGAAAATATATATCAACAGATGTATATTCATGAAAATATTCAAGGAATTAAATGGAAAATATAGAAATAAATACAATCTGAATGAAAATTCCTACAGTCATCCATGATTGAAGATCATCAGTAAACTTCATTTTTTACATGGAAAAAATTGAGTTTACCAGCTAACTTAATCTGTGCAATTCATTGTTGTACGGTTGAGTCCACAGTAAATCATGAATTTCAAAAAATAAACGACAACACTCTACTAAGACATTAATAAAAGAAGGTTTTTACTTGATAGAAGGATTATTACAATATTTTACATATCATACAGATTTATTCTTTTAAATTCTACAAATTTCAATTTCAAAAGAATTTTATCCGAAAACTTTTTTGAATTAAATAAAATAAATATCTTAGAAAGCACACTTTCAATTTAGTACTCATATCGGGTGTTTTTTTTAGAGCGATAGTACTTTCGATAGAGATAACTGTGATTTGACAGAAGGTAGAAGCCATGTTCGTTTGACATTTCTGTTCAGTAAGCATTGACAAATTATCATGGAAAGACTCACGCCGCAACAACGTTTACAAATTGTTGAAATTTATTTTCAAAATCAGAGTTATATTCGCCAAACTTATAGAGCACTTCGTGAAATTTATGGTTTACATAATCGTCCATCAGAGGAGCTTATTCGTCGAACTATCGCTAGATTTCGGACAACATTTTCTCCACTCGATGCAACAACAACAACAAGACAAAGAACTGTACGTACAGAAGAAAATATAGCTGCTGTAAGTCATAGTGTTAATTATTATCCAGATTTGTCGATTCGTCGACGTTCACAACGAGTTGGAATCTGTGCATCCACCACATGGAAAATTTTGCGTAAAGATTTTGGTCTACACCCATACAAGATCCAACTGGTTCATGAACTAAAGCCACTTGACCATAAAAAGCGTCGTTTGTTTGCTGATTGGGCCGTAGAACAGCTTGAAGTTGATCCACTTTTATATCGTAAAATTGTGTTTAGTGATGAAGCTCATTTCTGGTTGAACGGCTATGTAAACAAGCAAAATTGCCGTATATGGAATGAAAACAATCCTCAGGAAGTTCTGCAGGTTCCACTGCATCCTGAAAAATGTACTGCATGGTGTGCTTTACACGCTGGAGGCATCATCGGTACATATTCCTTTAAAAACGATGCTGAAGCTAATGTTACAGTGAATGGTGCTCGTTACAGATCGATGATCAATGATTATTTGTTTCAAAATTTGAATAGTATCGACCTAGAAGTAATTTGGTTCCAACAAGATGGTGCTACACCTCATGCTGCTACCGTAACAATTGATTTATTGAAAGAAAGATTTGGCTATAGCATTATCTCGAGAAATGGTCCAATTAATTGACCTCATGATCATGCGACATGACTCTACTGGATTATTTTCTTTGGGTTTATGTCAAGTCATTGGATTATGCTGATAAACCAGAAACAATAGACCCTTTGGAAGCCAACATAACTCGTATTATTGATGGAATAAGGCCTAAATTACTCAGAAAAGTGGTCCAAAATTAGTCTGGTCGAATGCGGTTCTTCAGAGCTAGTCGTGGTGGACATATCCCGGAAATTATTTTTAAAACATAAATGTTATAAAATTATCTTTCAAATAAAAAAAATTGGCTTCAATCTCAATTTGAATGTGTTTTATTTCAGGTTAAAGTTCTTTCACTCTAAAAAAAAACACCCGATACATATAGAATTAAAACTCATTACACAGTACCAAAAGGAATAAAAGAGTTCCACGAAATATAAATTATTAATTGAAAATACTAAATAAACACTTGAAGGATGCAAAATTTTGTTCCGTATCTTGTATTATGAAGACCAGATCCCTTTTCAAAATTGCAAAATATAACCTCAAGAACTTCTTCAAAAATAACTTACTCCCACTTCATATATATGAAGTGAGTCTGAGGAATTTTCGTTGTGGTAATTCTAAATTAATTTTTGAAGGTGCGTTGCATGTTTTAGAAATTTTTTTGAAGGAACCTATTTGGAGTAAGTTATTTTTGAAGAGGTTCGTGAGGTTATGTTTTGTATTTTTGGAAAGGGAATTGGTTTTCATAATACAAGATACGAAACAAAATTTTGTTTTCCTCAGGTGTTTATTCAGTATTTCTAATTAATAATTTATATTTCTTGGAATTCTTTCATTCGTTTTGGTACTTGTAATGAATGTTAATGTCTACTAAATTGAAACTTCTTCTAAGACATTTATTCAGTTGAAAAAGGTTTTGAATAAAATTTTTTTTTTCAATTAACATTTGTAGAAATTAGCAGAATAAATATGTATGATATCGAAAATACTCCAATAAAAAGTCAAATCAAAAAATCGGAAAGGGAAGTAAACCATAAGGGTCTAGGAAGCGTGATAGTCTGTACTGGTCAAACACGAATTTATTAGCATGTGCCTCATATCTAGAGAATATACTCTTAAAAAAGAAACAACTTGTGCCAAATCGACTAAATAATAGAAAAAAGAGAAATGTTCCCTTAAAAACTCCTAGGTAAGTCCCATTATATGCTACGCGTGTAAATGAAGTCTTGCATTATTAAAAATTTATAGGTCGATCACATTTTCACGTTCAGATATCATTTTTGAGTTCATTATTTCATGAATCATTAAGAAAAGCATTCAGGTCGACAGCACCTGAAGGTGATATATCTAATCGGTTTTTCCCTCACAAGTTAATAGATTATAGAGAATTGTATCGAAAATTGGAAACGATTCATTTCTAGAATCTTTATCGCAAAACTGTTAGATGAAAATCGATATATCTGAAATTTGGGATGTTTATTACCTCTACATTTGAACCGCAGCCAAACCAATTAATTCGATTATATCCTTATTAGTGATTTATTTCTTCATTACAGACCAATTCGACTTCGATTAGTTTCATAGATTTTAACAGCATACAAGGATTATAACAAACTAAGCATGCATTTTTCATTTTCATTAGATTTTCCGTTTCTTCAGGGAACAGTTTTAAAATTACATAAAATAACGTTTGTTTGACTTTCGGATGACAAAACACAGAATTCTGATTTAAAAGTGGCAATTTTGATTTGGGAGATGAAGAACGACCATAAATAGAATTGTGAAAATGATGTATCACGCGATCCCTATTGCCATTTAAAATTCTTGAGAAGGGTGCCATCTTACTTAGGGGGATGATCGTACACTAACAAATATGCTATCAAAAGATGTCCACCCCAAATATATATTGACCTCTCGCTGTTTCCCGGAAAAACTCAGGGAAATATTCGGCTGAACTGGGTCACCCTGTATATTCAAATGGCTATTTTAGGTTTCAGTTCATGGTTTCAAATCGTTAGGACCGTTTTTTTTTGACATATTGAGAAAACAAAAAATTTCAGTGAACGTATTTCCGGACAAAATTGCGATTTTTATTCATTTTGGAACATGATATTCATGTTTTGGGCTTAAAACGCACCTTCTAAATTTCAGCCAGCTGGCTGAACAAAATTTGAAGAATGTAGAGTTACTAGCTTTTAAGGTACTATTCATCTCACAGGAATGTTCAAATTTTTGGAATTTTGAACGTTCCTTTTTGTACCAGACCATGGTTTTCTAATTTTTTTTGGTTTCCTGATCTTAAAACATTGGTCCTTTACAGAGGATGCCTAAGGATTGATTGAATGTTTTGATTTCAGGTGCTGCTGGTAAGAAAGAGCTGAATGAATGAATTTAATCCACCAATACATCAGTACGTACATTCATCATTTTATGACACATATTTTTACACTTCAATATATTTCATATACTTGTTCAAGTGAAGTTTTCATTTAATCCCTGACACCAGGTACATATATTTAAATGCAGTCCACTCTATCTCTAATCTCTGACAGTAGGTTTTCAAAAATGACTTCGAAGGGCTGCTACAGATACCGTTCGATCCCTTCGAGTAAAATTTACCATATAATGGTCTTTCCTTGCAGATGTTACTTTAGGTCGACCAGGCACAGGTCTCCAGGCAACGCTGCCGGTTTCCAGGAAAAGGGCCACTATGCGCCTTACTGAAGTCCGTGGAATATTCAAACGTTCCGCAATCTGGTGGTTCGACAAAGCTTCTTGATGTAGGGCAACTATTCTTGTCCGGTGAAACTGAGAAATTCGATGTCCCAGCATTTTCCACGGAATATTCTCAATATGACAACTCTAGTTATTCGCTGAAAACTGATTAACTTCGAATACACCTGTATTCTGTCGAACAAGAAACATTTATTACTGGTTTATTGTTTTCATTTAAGTGATATGATAGTGAAGATTCCACACACAAAAAATTGTCTTGTTAAATTCAACAAGTTCAGAGTCATTTTGTAATTTAAATACTGGCGGCGTTCAAGATTTTAGAAAGAGAGAGTATTCAGATATTGTAGAGAAACTAATTAACCGGAGTCATTTCATTTTTCTTTCATTGAGAGCTCCTTAAAGTGAGGAAAAATAAAACACATTTTTTTCATATTAAGGTAATGAGAAGCTTTCGTTTAAAAACATCGATTTTCACACTCATTCGGTTGACCTGAGGTTAAGATTTGTCGTTACATTCGTTAGACGTTGAAGAAGCCTAACTCCCCAGAGACGAATGTGCAGAATTTAAAGAATGCTCTTTCATTTAATCGAATTTCAACAGCGTATTTGCACTTCATTCCTCATTACTTTCTGAGCACACCTCCGCTATGAATTTCACAACTTTGTCACAAACATTAAGGCTTTGTCGTAGGCGCTTATTTTCCAGCATAAAGTACGTGGAAAACATGAGATGAACTTTCAAGGGCTGAGATTATAATCGACTATGAACCACACGGAACCCAGCTTCAGTAATGAATGTATGAAATTTTAATTATGGTTTGATTTTCGTCAGAAAGAATTTCAACACTGTAATCGAATAATTGTTATGGCAATCCACATGATTGTTTGTAATATTTTTCCACTTTCAAAAGTCTTAAACCACACCTTATATAGGTCATTTAAAGATTGCATTTTGAAGTGAGTGGTTATTCCGAGTCTGGCAAAACTTCTGTCATTCAAGTTGTGATAGAAACTTAGTTTAATATGTGACGTTAACGAAATGGGTCGATTTACGCTTTAACACAACTGGGAAATTTTAAAAACCTATTTCCAAAGTGGTGAATCTTCTATCCAAACTGTTAGAAATGTACGCGAAAAATTCAATAAAAATGAAATTACCATATGTTTTGGATTAATTTGTTCGTGGAAAGTGGATCGTTATTTGATGAAACAACCTGTTCACGTTCTCGTTCAGTGAGCTTACCTGAAAACATTGCTGCTATAGCCTGAAATAAGCTGGAAATCCATCAACATCAACTCTTGATCATAGTGCCCATTTTTCGCACTGGAAAGAATTTTGCATAAAGACCTCAGTATAAAGGCTCACAAAGTTCAACTAGTGCAGGAAGTGAAGTCTCGTGAACATACGATTCGTTTCCACTTCATCATTTGAATGATATTGTTTTTTATTCGTAAATTTCAAAGTTCAATCTTTCTAATGATCCCATAACTTAGACAAAATATTCAATAGGTTTTCATTTATAGCCAATCAAAAATGAAAATTCTAAATGGCTCACCTTTTACTTTGAGAAGAAAGGACGTCTACAAAATATAGTTATGTTAAGTCTGACAGTTCACCAAAAGAGTGGAACAAATAATATTTATTTACATTAATATTCAAGTAAAAAATAAATGTTAAATTTGAAATGTTAATCAGAATATTTTCGTGAAACCTCTACCAAATTTAATTTAAAAAAAAATTAATAAAAATTGAATCAAAACATCTTAGAAATGCTGTTTACACAGGAGCTGAGTAATGGTTTTTGAATTTTTTCGGAAAATAATTGTCAATTCTTCTTGTTAACATTCTTAAAGCATAGCAGTACTTTGCAAGACTTGTTGCCATATATTCAATGTGTAGCCGCCAATTGAAATCCCGATCTAAATGGATTCCCAAGAATGATAGAGTATCTTCAGCTCTTATGTTCTCACCATGATAAATTAAGTTGATGGCATGTAGAAACTTTTCTCTAAATATTATTAATTTGGTCTTGGTGATGTTTATTGTGAGATTATTCTTCCCGAACCATTTTTCGAGGTTTTCCAAGTCTTTTTAAACTCCGGCTTTGCATTCATCTGGAGTGGAAGCAACGTAAATTACTGATACGTCATCGAGATACATTATAGTAGTATCATTGGATGTTACTTTAATCAAATCGTTTCTGTAAATTATATAAAGTAGGGGACCTACTATTAATCTTTGGGGAACCCCTGTATCTATATGCGAGGCATTTGATATTACTAGCTTGCCATTTTTTCCTTTTATCAGTTGACTTCTGAATTCTCCCTGTTGAGAATAATCGAAATAAATTTGACGTTATATCTCTTTCCATTTTGGCAGTAAGATGTCATGATTCACTTTATCGAAAGCTTTGGTCAAGTCCAAAAAAAGTGTCGCTATTATCTGAGTTTTATCCAATAATTTTATTACAGAGTTAAGAACTCGATATAATGCATCTATGGTCGATTTGCCTTTTCTAAATCCACATTGTTGTTCCACTAATATGTTATTCTTCTCAAAAAACTTCCTTACTCTATCAAAAATTATTCTTTCAAATATTACATTAACATTTGAGAGTAGAAATATTGGACGGTAGTTATCGAAATTGGCTTTTTCTCCTTTCTTGTGAATTGGTTTAACCCAAGCTTCTTTTTTTAGGTATTCAGTTTCTTGAAACCAATTATAAATACTTTCAAAATTTGATCCGGTATTATTCATAATAGACCATACATAATTAAGTTCATTGAAATAAGGGTATTAAGGAGCTTCAAAAAATATAAAAATAAACAGGTGTTCCATTTAAAACAAAGAGGACGGACTATGCTGGACCTGCGGTAATCAGCCTGTATATTTAAATTTATGTTTACGAAGCGAACTATTGAATTTAAAATCGACGTGTCCCATTATTGCTTATGATTTTCTGAAATAAGGACACAAATAATTTTAAAATAAAATAGAAAGGCCTTTTACTTGATAGAAGAAATGTAACAAAATTTGAATATTAAAATAAATTGAAATATGTTTATCTTCTACAATTTTAATTTCAAAAAAAATTTTTATTCAAAAAACTTTTAGAATTAAATTAATGTCTAAAACAAGCACCGCTTACATTTAATAGACGTATATAATCAAAACTCAATATATAATGTCAAATGGAATAAATAAACCAACAGATATACGAAAGTCATTAAAATTAATAAATAAACATTTAAAAGAGACATGTTTCTGGTCTCATCTTTAAGAACACCAATTGCCTTTTAAAAACATGAACACGCTGAAAGGACTTCTCAAAGAATATAATTTATTTGAAATATTTAATATATTCAAATATTCGAATAAGTTAATTCAGAAATCTCTAAAAACATGCACTATATCTTCAAAAAACAAATATAATTCTAAGCAATTTCTTCTTCAGTCCTGAATTATATTCCAAATATCGAAATCACAAAAACTAACCTATATCAAAACCTCACCACGTGTAAAGGACTAATGCTTCGAAACACAGATCAACTTTATAATTCAAGATTGATCTATGTTCTAACAAAATCAAAGAACAGTATGAGTTATTTTTAAGGCTTATTTAAATTCCATTGACATTCCATAATGACATTTATTGAAGCCAAAATATAATTTTATATATTATATATAAAATAAAATAGAAAGGCCTTTTACTTGATAGAAGAAATATAACAAAATTTGAATATTAAAACAAATTGAAATATGTTTATCTTCTACAATTTTTATTTCAAAAAAATTTTTTATTCAAAAAACTTTTAGAATTAAATTAATATCTAAAACAAGCACCGCTTCTATTTAATAGACGTATATAATCGAAATTCAATATATAATGTCAAATGGAATAAATAAACCAACAGATATACGAGAGTCATTAAAATTAATAATTAAATATTTAAAGGAGACAAAATTTTTGTTTCTGGTCTTACCTTTAAGAACACCAATTGCCTTTTAAAAACATGAACACACTTAAAGGACTTCTCAAAGAATATAATTTATTTGAAATATTTAATATATTTAAATATTCGAATAAGTTAATTCAGAAATCTCTAAAAACATGCACTATATCTTCAAAAAACAAATATAATTCTAAGCAATTCAAATAATTTTATTCCATAAGTGGTTTCTATACTGTATAGCAAAACTCAATTTCCTGAAGCAACAACTGCTGTTCCTAGTGTATTGAGGATTTCCTCTTCATTCATTCATCTACCTAGAATGATGGAATACTGGTGCCAGGGGAACTGGAATCTTGATGTTCATATGCTGGAAACAGAACGAAGCTAATGTACAGATGAGACTGATACATTAAATTCATATCATTCTTCGTTATTTCGTGAAAGGGTGAAACGTTTCCGAACTTCCACGGCTTGAATAGCCCTAAATCAACCTATTTCAGGAAATAATAAACAAATGCATTCGACCCCCCAGAAATCTACGAGTTTCATAACTCTCCTGAAGTTTGGGCTTATCCTTGTACGTCGAATGTCTGGAACAGTTCGGTCAAGTCAAGTTTCTGACGTGATCGCGCAGATGAAAAATCGATTTTTTGTGCGCTTGGTGTAGCGAACAGCGTGCTATCGTTTTGCCTAAATGTCTGTAGTTTTCGAATTTTGAGCCGAAAATGGTCCCAAACGAATAGATTGGACGTATTGATGAAGAATGCCAGATCAAAAGTATTTCTGTCCATCCGTAAACACTTTAACTTTCGAACGGAAAGAACTAGAGGCTTGTCACTTTCAGAATAGGTTTGAAGCCAGAACATTTCGGCTAAATTCGTTAATGGGCAAAATTGCTCGATATTAAATGCAAATGTGTCGGTTCCACGTCATTCTCAACAGTTAAATCTTTTTCAAACAACAACTTGGAGAATTTTAAGAACTTTAAAGCTTACATCCTTACAAAGTTCAAGAAGTTGTTTGATATTTATATTAGTCATCTTGAAAGGCAACAACCCTCAATGAATGAAAACAAACATTTATCAGCCTGGTGTTAAATCTCAGTGGTTCGTAAAGCTACACAGTGAACCCAATAGCGCCCTTGGTCTAACTGACTTAATTCTATATATCGTTAGGTCAGTAACTTGCTCGAATCAGATATAATTCTTATACAGGGTTACAGCCAGCATGCACCTTCAACTGCACTTCCATTAACCAGTGCAGAACCTAACAGTTACAATGGGTAAGTTTGAATTGACAGTAAGGTAATGGTAACGTGCTATGCCCAGGAGATCTTATCGAAGAGGGGATCTAACATAATTCGAGTCGACCGGATAAGGTTCTTTCAAAAGGACTGTATCGGGCCTCCTCGGGGTGGCCAAGGCCCAGGAAGGCTCAGATATTACTGAAGAATGGACCGAACACTATCGGCAGGGTCACGAAAACTAATCCTGGGGATATTACAATACCTCGGAACAATGATCTAGCAATCACTCATACATTCTCACAGAAGCGTTGGATATCCGGAGCTATTTACTGTCTATTTGATACGTCGTCCTCTACCAGAACTACTACTCAGTGATTTACCTTAAAGAACTCCACCGGTTCGCAAGAATACAACCTCTCAAAGCAAGCGGGTGCATGCATATGGCAAATATGCAACACAAACTGACTAGGACATTATAAAATAGATACAGTACCCCATCACCTGGGTGTGTTTATGAACGTTACAATAAAAGTGAACAAAGAAATAGGTAACCGAGGGATCACGCAAGAGTACATGCAGATCAGTTACATATCAGGCTCGGCGAATACCATGAACAGTACAAATAAAGACCCACTATTAATAAATACAACAAACAGTAACCAGGCACCGAGAGAAAGTATACAATACAAATGGATAAATTGTGAGGGTCGTGCCGTTTTAGTTATATACAAAGGCAATGCATTTTAGTTAAAACATTCCGGTCGGATTAAAGAACACTGAAGCAAAAATATAAGAATAAAAAGCGATGAATGGAAGTACAATGGACGAGCGTGCAATCACTAATTTTATATTGAAATTAAGGCGGTATTCAAAGCGTAAAGTATGCAATTAATAAGAAACATTTAAAAGAAGTTTACTCACTAACAGTAACCAAGAGGAACTATTATAAGTACTATTATCTCGAGTATGGCTTTAAGTCGCTGTAGAGGTTTATTTCCAAGAACCTTCCTCTCTTTCTTATTGTCACCCATAGCATACGTGTCAAGTTACAGCGCCACAAAATACCGTGATGTAATGATATAATTTATATAATCTATGAGGGACTCTGTCACTCGGATGATCCTTAGAGAATACGGATCTCTTCAATATTTTGGAAAGATGGAGGGAGTATTTTAAGGCATACATTACATATAGATAAAGTCACTGTGCGGTGTCTGTCTCACTGGCTGAGTCATTGGTCCATATTTCTTTGAAGAAAATGGTCAAAGAGTAACAGTTAATGCAGAACAATTTCCTGCTATTATTGAGAGTAATCTGAAGGATATGTGGTCTCAACAAGATGGTGCCACACAACAATCGGTTTATTGATAACAAATTTTGGTGATGAAATGGTCCAGTTAATTATTCTCCCAGGTAGTATGATTTAAAACCTTGTGATTTCTTTCTTTGGGGATATTCTGGGCTACAGCAATATTCTAATGTGTTATCACTGGACGAGAACGTGAACGGGTTGTTTTATCAAACTACGAACTAGTCTCACGAACTCACAAATTGCCGTTGGGGCATTTCATTTCAATTGAATTTTCCACGTAAATTTCTAACAGTTTGGAAATAAGTTTTTAATATTTCCTAGTTTTCATTTCGTTAATGGCGTGTTACCAGACTCGAAATAAACGCTACTTCAAAATGCAAACTCTAGATGGCTCACCCTTTACTACATATTCTTCCAAGAGATCCGTGAACGAATTGAAAAAAACGTTTTTATCAATTAAAATGCTCACCGAGGTCACCATTGTTAGTATTCAAGCCAAATATTTTAATTTTCAAGTTTCGATAAATTTGAATATGGAAATAGGTAAATCGATACATGGGCATCTGGTGTAGGTGATAATGAATTTCTTGTTTACAGGTCCGTTCGATCTCGGGGAAAATATCGGAGCGAATTCCTACACAAAGTATTGTTTTTGACAGTATATAGAAGTATGTCACAACAGTATTTATTTTGATTTCTTGAAATACCAGGAAATGGGACGTTTCAGAATTTCCACAGTTTGTTTATATGTTTTGAACTAGATCTCATAAAATCTTTCAGTGGGAATATTTCTATAGGATGCTTTCTTCAAAGTTTATTGAACCCATACTGAACAAATTAAATATTTCATAAGAAAACGCCGAGAGAAGTGAGAAAACACCTCTACTGGTACCCTTCTAGTATCTCTCAGATCTTCGAAAACATCACGAGATGTTGTGTGAATTGTACTCTCAGAGGTTGCTTCATGAGAAATATATATTTTTGAAGATGTCCTCCTCTTAATCTCAGTTGATCTTCTCAGAAAATATATACTTAGGTTGTTCCATATAGGCCACATTTGGTTTTAATGGTAATTAATTGTAATAGGTTTCACATTCCTTATTCAAATTCTATCAAAGATAGTCACCCCTTTTAAGGGATAGCTGGTCCACAACAGTACTATTCTACTTTTGTATCGGGTGTTTTTTCAAGAGTGATAGAACTTTAAATTGAAACAAAATGCATTTAAATTAAGATTGAAGCCAATTTTTTTTTTATTTGAAAGATAATTTTATGACATTTATGATTCAAAAATAATTTCCGGCATATGTCCACCACGACTAGCTCTGAGGAACCGCATTCGACCAGACCCATTTTGGGATCACTTTCTCGAGTAATTCAGGACTTATTTCATCAATAACACGAGTTATGTTGGCTTTCAAGGCGTCTTTTGCTTCTAGTTTATCAGCAGTTATTCAACACTACAACAATAGTTCGAAATTATTAGGATTTATTATCAAATCCAAAGCTGTGTAGAAGTTATCAAAGCGGTCAGAGCCGACTTCAAAGGTAACAATCTTCCTCACAAATAAAATAATCATCTATAAAAACCACTGTCCATTAGTTAGAGAGAAAAAACCTCAAGCGATATCCCGTGGTAAAATAAGGAAATGAGTGCACTAAAAAACAGGTCTGATAGAATTTCAACAGTGCTCAGTGCACGAAGGATCAGAATTCCTGACTGAATATAATGAACTTAGAAAGCCTGAAGGGAAAACCTGTAGAACTTTCTATGAATGGATTGTCGAGACAACCCAGGCAGACAAGACTTCAGAAGGTCATTGCAAAAGACCATTTCAACGGAAGAGACCCTACTAAAATGATGATAGTTTCACGCCAGACCTTTCAGGAAACCTAGGAGTTCTACTGACTCTTCGCTCTTCACGGGTTTAAGTGTGACAATCGTGGACAACGATTGCGATAAGCATAAGTCACCCGGGAGGTGGTGAAATCTGCACATCCTTTCGATTGACAAATCCCCACTGATCCACTGGACCCACGTTGTTTATAGATTCACATTGAATTTTCTATATTTCCTACTGTCTGTTCCATACCTGTATGGTCTCAAGTATAAGGAATCACTGCCTTTGGGAAGGTATGTAATAGCTGTCCAAACTGAAACTCTGGCTATAGATAGATATGCCCAAGTTTGTGCACACAGTACGAGAGATCAAGACTTTGCATTGCCTCATATAGTCCGATAGCACTGAAGCAACTGGTCGTTTATTTTTAGTCAGGGACCATCGGGACTGTAGAAATCCCTCATAGCGAAAACCAATAAACTAATCCTAGTTTTAGCATCAGCTTGCCAGGGAATTGAGGAAAATAAGGAAGCAGAAGCCCTCAACAAAAATTCACTCCCTTCACCAAACCGACACCCTCGAGTTGGGAGTCACCTACACTGATTAAGGCTGAAGACGATGAATGGGAAAAGGATTCTCACTGGATCAACACCGCAGATCAATTATTAGCCAAGCGCTCATCGCGTCCTCTAAGGAGAATGCTCAATTAGCCCTATCGCTGTGAAAAAACGAGCTAAGGCTGCTTACTGGGCTTCTCACTGGTCATGACCCAGGGACCTATTGGATGATAATACGTAAGTTTCGGGAGTTGGGAAGACTACTAACGTAGTCATCTGGTGAAGAGTCATTCTCACATGCCAGAAACTACACTCCAGCCACCGCTATGATGCGATTCAACACCATTCGAATTTTTTTTGGGGCTATATCAAATAGAAAGTATACACCAATGCTCCAGCAACAATTCAAACGCTGAAAGACAAAGTAAAATATGTTATTCCCTGAATAATAATAATAAGTAGTCTTTATTTGTTTCCTGTTTCATATAGAGCACAATATTGCTGAAACGTGATGTGAAATTTCATTAAGATATCGGGTGTTTTTTTAGAGTGATAGAACTTTCGATAGGGATAACTGTGATTTGATAGAAGGTAGAAGCCATGTTGTTTTGACATTTCTGTTCAGTAAGCATTGACAAAATATCATGGAAAGACCCACGCCACAACAACGTTTACAAATTATTGAAATTTATTTTCAGAATCAGTGTTCTATTCTCCAAACTTATAGAGCACTTCGTGAAATTTATGATTTACATAATCGTCCATCAGATCAGCTTATTCGTCGAACTATCGATAGATTTCGGAATCGATGAAACAACAACAAGACAAAGAACTGTACGTACAGAAGAAAATATTGCTGCTGTGAGTCAAAGTGTTAATGATGATGCAGATTTGTCTATTCGTCGACGTTCAAAACAAGTTGGACTCTGTGCATTCACCACGTGGAAAATTTTGCGTAAAGATCTTGGTCTACACCCAAACAAGATCCAACTGGTTCAAGAACTAAAGCCACTTGACCATACTAAGCGTCGTTTGTTTACTGATTGGGCCCTAGAACAGCTTGAAGTTGATCCACTTTTTTATCGTTAAATTTTGTTCAGTGATGAAGCTCATTTCTGGTTGAACGACTATGTAAACAAGCAAAATTGCCCCATATAGATTGAAAACAATCCACAAGAAGTTCTGCAGGTTCCATTGCATCCTGAAAAATGCACTGTATGGTGTGCTTTACACGCTGAAGGCATCATCGTTCCATATTTCTTCAAAAAACGATGCTGGAGCTAATATTACAGTGAATGGTGCGCGTTACAGATCGATGATCAATGATTATTTGTTTCAAAATTTGAATGGTGTCGACCCAGAGGTGTTTTGGTTTCAACAAGATGGTGCTACACCTCATGCTGCTACCGTAACAATTGATTTATTGGAAGAAACATTTGGCGATAACATTATTTCGAGAAATGGTCCAATTAATTGGCCTCCAAGATCATGCGACATAACTCCACTGGATTATTTTCTTTGGGGTTATGTCAAGTCAAGGGTTTGTGCTGATGAACCAGAAAAAATAGACACTTTGGAAGCCAATATAACTCGTGTTATTGATGAAGTTAGGCCTGAATTACTCGAAAAAGTGGTCCAAAATTGGTCTGGCCGAATGCGGTTCCTCAGAGCTAGTCGTGGTGAGCATATGCCGGAAATTATTTTTAAAACATAAATGTCATAAAATTATCTTTCAAATAAAAAAAAATTGGCTTCAATCTTAATTTAAATTTGTTGTATTTGAATTTAAAGTTCTATCACTCTGAAAAAAACACCTTATAGTTTTGACAGAGTGTTACATACATTGGCATCTCACAAAAAGCAACATTCTTAGAATTTTCAACCTCAAAGTGTTAATTTTGGATGGAAATGAAAATATTTACCCCTTTCATAAAAACTTTATGTTCTTTTATTTTTTTTCAAATGAACTTTTTAAAGTATTCCAATTATTATTAGGTATTCTCATCTTAATGTCTATCAGTATAGTTGAGCACCTGAAAAATCTAAAAAAAAATGGTTCGAATCGAACTGCTAATTTAGGAATTAAAAATTTCAGATCATTCTGTAAATTTGTCATTGACTTATTATGGAACGTTTCATAACAGGGATAAAATATCGATAGGATGTAAATTGCCTACTTACTTAGAATATAAAATGAAAGGAAAGAACGAGACACTTGGCAGGTTGAAGAGGGTGGTGATAAAATGGAATTCCGTAGAACAACGTGTTGTCGTGCCTGAGACATGCCTTAAGCAATAACACTTTCCTTCTTTATGAATGAAAACTCAGAGAGATTCTACCTCACATGCCTGCATCAAATGATGCTGCGGTTATTGAGTTTCTTAGCTGTACGATAGGATAAAATGGAATTCTCTGAAAATGACATTCTGATAATGTCGGATATTCCAGAAATTTGAATTTTTTCCGAACGGAATAATTAGGTCGCTGATAATTCGAATTTTGGGTACTCAGGTGCCATATTCTTCTATGGGGTATTTTTTTTAGAGTGATAGAACTTTAAATTAAAATGAAATTCATTTAAATTAAGATTGAAGCCATTTTGTTTTATTTGAAAGATAAATTTATGACATTTATGTTTTGAAAATAATTTCCGGCATATGTCCACCACGACTAGCTCTGAGGAACCACATTCGACCAGGCCAATTTTAGATCTCTTTTTCGGGCAATTCAGGCCTTATTTAATCAATAACAGGAGTTATGTTGGCTGCCAAAGCATCTATTGTTTCTGGTTTATCAGCATAAACCAATGACTTGACATAACCCCAAAGCAACTAATCCAGTGGAGTTATGTCGCATGATCTTGGAGGCCAATTAATGGGACCATTTCTCGAAATAATGTTATCGCCAAATCTTTCTTTCAATAAATCAATTGTTACGGCAGCAGCTTGAGTTATAGCACCATCTTGTTGGAACCGAAACACTTCTGGGTCGATACCATTCAAATTTTGAAACAAATAACCATTGATCATCGATCTGTAGCGAGCACCATTCACTGTAACATTAGCTCCAGCATAGTTTTTAAAGAAATATGGACCGATGATGCCTCCAGCGTGTAAAGCACACCATACAGTGCATTTTTCAGGATGCAATGGAACTTGCAGAACTTCTTGAGGATTGTTTTCACTCCATATACGGCAATTTTGCTTGTTTACATAGCCGTTCAACTAGAAATGAGCTTCACCACTAAACACAATTCTACGATAAAAAAGTAGATCAACTTCAAGCTGTTCTAGAGCCCAATCAAACAAGTGGCTTTAGTTCTTGAACCAATTGGATCTTGTATGGGTGTAGACCAAGATCTTTACACAAAATTTTTCTTGTGGTGGAGTCCAACTTGTTATGAACGTCGACGAATAGTCAAATCTGGATCATCATTAACACTGATTTACAGCAGAGATATTTTCTTCTGTACGTACACTTCTTTGTCTTGTTGTTTTTGCATCGAGTAGAGAAAATGTTGTCCGAAATCTATCGATAGTTCGACGAATAAGCTGCTTTGATGGACGATTATATTAACCATAAATTTCACGAAGTGCTCTATAAGTTTGGCGAATAGAACTCTCATTTTGAAAATAAATTTCAACAATTTGTAAACGTGGTTGCGGCATGAGTCTTTCCATGATAATTTGTCAATGCTTACTGAACAGAAATGTCAAGACAACATGGCTTCTACCTTCTTTCAAATAGCAGTTATCCCTATCGAAAGTTCTATTACTCTAAAAAAACAGCCGTTATATAGACAGAATAGATGCGTGGATGATTGATTTAGAATTTTATGGTAATGCAAATACAGGGTGTTGCGTAAACCGACGTCAATCCGACGGATCTGATAAGTAAGGTCATGCTTACCAGAATATCTGTCTGTAATTTTCACAAAAAAATCATTTATTCTGAATCAATAATACAGTGCCGAAAATTAAATTAGGATCATTCCGTAACGGTTGTAACATAGTTTCCTATCTGTAGGCGATGATTTTATCGGGATTTCCTCAATAAGAAAATTAGGTGTTGTTTCAAAAATTGTTTGACCTTAGTTCCTAAAAATAATTATCATCATATGGTTTGTTTCAATGGTTTCATCTGTCGAATGCAAATTGATTGAGTTGTGTTGCCATTGTAAGTGTTGAATTCTCTATAAATACTATTTTTGCGGTAAAGAGCATTTCAAGGTTACGAGTAGGTATTGAACTGTTTCAGCCGTTACTATTTGGTAGATGATAATAATCAAAACAAATTTTTTATCAGTTTATTTTACTACCACCAATTTTCAGATGTTTTATAATATGTAAGGTTTACATTTTTGCAACTAGCTTCGAACTTTCGTTCATCTTCAGGCAACTGCTCCTTAGCACATGGTACAGGGTATTTTATGTAGATCAGGTACAACGAAAAAGATCTGAAACCTTATATATGTGTTTTAATTAGTAAATAGTAAGGTTCAACCTTACTAACAAATTCTCAACTTTGGAAAAATAACCACTAGTTTTTTATTAATGGCTAATCAAAAATACAAATTTTAAATGGCCCACCTCCAATGAATCTACACAATTTACAGTGGTATCTAGATAATCCTCATCTTGCACATTGACGAATTTAACCGAGATATTCAGACTCTAAACCTACCCTGAATGTTTTAAGTCTTTAGCTTCCTTCGTTCGAAAGTAAGAGCCCGTCCAGAATTTCTTTTGACCTGAGATTCTTCATCGGTGGGTCCAACATAGTCGTTCGGTTGGAAAGTCGAAAGTAACAGACATTTGGGTGAAACGATAACATGCTATTCCCTGGACAAGACCGCAAAAACGCACAATCATAAGGGATCAATTACGCAATATCCATTTTTGTTATTATTAGTTTCAAATCTATCTCATACAATTAAAAAAGAGCGCAAAAATCGTGAAATTTTATGTGACCATCCTGAAAATTGTACGAAGATATCAAATATTGGGTGTGAATTAACTTGCTGCAAATACATACAACCTACATAGAATTATAAATTTAAATAATATTATTGAACATGATTAACCACAAACCCCTGCATTGTAATTATATATTCAGGAAAAATAATCATACAATGATGGAAATCGAACCCACATTTCATTATCGATATTCCTGCAAATCCACACGTTCATTCCACATAGTAGCACATATATAACATTCTATTAACTTTTGAAAAAACTTAATTTTTTCTGGTAAATGAATATTATTATGAGTTGAGAACGATACGATTTCATCCATTAATTATCGACTCATAGACTTGAATTACTAATTCTGTAAATGAATTTTTATAACTTACAAGTTGAGCCAAGAAAAATTATGTACTTGCAAACCTGTTAGCTTTTTTAAAGGAAGAATTCGCCATAAAAATTAAGAGATTAAAGATATTGGTTGAGAATAAGAATAATATCATGACTTGAGAACGATACGATTTCGTCCATTAATTATTGACTTATAGACTTGAATTACTGATTCTGTGAATGCATTTTTATAACTAAAAGGGTGAGTCAAGAAGAATTATGTACTTGGGAAACAGTTAGCTGTTTCAGCGGAAGAATCCAGCATCAAAATTGAAAGCTATAAGATATTGGTTGAGAATAAGAATATTATCATGAGGTGAGAACGATACGATTTCATCCATTAATTATCGACTCATAGACTTGAATCACTAATTCTGTAAATGAATTTTTATAACTTACAAGTTGAACCAAGAAACATTATGTACTTGCGAACCTGTTAGCTTTTTTAACGGAAGAATCCGCCATAAAAATTAAGAGCCTAAAGATATTGGTTGAGAATAAGAATAATATCATGACTTGAGAACGATACGATTTCATCCATTAATATTTGACTTATAGACTTGTATTACTGATTCTGTGAATACATTTTCATAACTTACAGGGTGAGTCAAGAAGAATTATGTACTTGGGAAACAGTTAGCTGTTTCAGCGGAAGAATCCAGCATCAAAATTGAACGCTATAAGATATTGGTTGAGAATAAGAATATTATCATGATTTGAGAACGATACGATTTCATCCATTAATTATCGACTCATAGATTTGAATTACTGATTCTTTTTTTGTCACTTTCACGTAACTGGATTGTGTACAGAACATGAATAACTTAGCAACACTCGACATCTTTCCTTATTCAAAAAATGTTGGGGATTGATGCCACCTTTATGAGGGTGTTTTTTTCGGAATAAACTCATGATGGAAATTCGTCCCCCTCAAAACAGAAGTTGACCTGTTTTTTTTAATCTTCTGGGACATCCTGTATGTTTATTTATATTTATTATCGCGAGTTGCTCACATGACGCGTCTTGTTAACATATTAGGAGTACAAATAAGTTTCCGCCGTTTTATTGTAGATGGCACGGCACGGAGTTTCGGTTAGCTTTCGCAGATGATAACCGGCTTAAAAAATAGTTTGGACATTCAAGAACAACATAACCTATTAATATCATTGATTTTATATTGGTAAAATATAATTTTTATAAGTTGAAAATGTCAAAATTTGAGCCAAGTAAGCGTCATTTGCGGGAAATAATAGTTTACTTCTTTAATTTAAAGAAATCTGTTGCTGAGGCGCATCAATTGCTCGTAGAAGCATATGGTGAAAAATTTACGAGGATGCAGAATTGGAGGAATTATTGGAGGAAGATTCATCTCAAACACAAAAAAAACTTGCTCTAACATTAGAAGTCACTCAGCAAGCAGTCTCACATCGTTTAAAATCATTAGGAATGATTCATAAACAAGGAAATTGGGTTCCGTACGAATTAAAGCCACGAGATATTGAACGCCGATTATGCTTAAGTGAAATGCTGCTAGCTAGACATAAAAAAAGGGTTTTTTACATCGTATCGTAACTGGTGATGAGAAGTGAATACATTATGACAATCCAAAAAGAAGAAAATCATGGGGATTACCTGGCCACGCGTCAACATCAACAGCAAAACCGAATATCCACGGAAAAAAACTTATGCTGTGTATTTGGTGGAAACAGCTAGGTGTAGTGTATTATGAGTTGCTTAATCCGAGCGAAACAATTACTGGAGCCCTCTATCGAATACAATTGATGAGATTGAGCCGAGCTCTGAAGGAAAAACGCCCTCAATACTATTCTAGACACGAAAAAATTATTCTTCTGCATGACAATACTCGTCCACATGTTGGGGCTCCCGTGAAAAAGTACTTGGAAACACTTGATTGGGAAGTGTTACCCCACCCGCCGTATTCACCAGACATTGCACCGTCCGATTATCACCTGTTCCGGTCCATGGCACATGCTCTGACGGCGCAGCGGTTCACATCTTATGAGGATACCAAAAATTGGCTTGATTCGTGGATAGCCTCAAAAGACAAGGAGTTCTTCAGACGTGGGATTCGAATGCTGCCTGAGAGATGGGAAAAAGTGGTTACAAGTGATGGGCAATATTTTAAATAAATTTATATTACCGTTCTTCTATAATAAATATTTAATTTGTGTTAAAAAACGGCGGAAACTTATTTGTCTCCTAATAGTAACTTTTTCAAATGCTTATAAACAACTATGCTGAAATTTGGTAACATTCTGTATTTGAATATTGTCTGTTTTGAGATCAAGGTACAATAAAATCTTTTTATTACTTTTGGTAAAACCACCAGGTCCCTAGTTGAGTATATCCAATTAAGGTAAATTAGATATCTCAATTCGTTCATTCAATAAATTCCCCGAACTTCTAAATCGTTTTATTTCCAAACTTTCCAACAGGTCCAGTTTCGGACTCTTATTTTCTTTATGCAAAATCTTAAAACGTTCATCATACTCTATTTCCTTTTTATTGGATGTTCTGAATACGTAGAATACAACCCATTATTGAGGAAGGAATGTGTTCCTTTATTCCAGTATCTGTAGATCTTCCGATTTGTCCAATATAAGTTTTTGAGCAGGTTTTGCGTTTAGCATTTGACGAGGTTATTATCTAAATATGGTAATCTACTCAGCACGGAGTTTTCCTTTCTAAAACAAGTTTAATATTTCCCTTTTACTTACTGGACGATCAAAGCGTTACAGCTACGGGTAAATATATGAAAACAGGGATTGGTAGAATTGCTTTTCATTGCTAACAAGTTCTTGGAACATATTCAAGCCGAGATCAGTACAGTAATAAAGACGAAATTCACATATTGCGAACGAGTTATGGCGAAAATTCTTATAAAATTTATGCGTTAAGGTGTGTCATAACAGTTGTGGAAAGAATATTGGAAAATCTGTGAACAGGGCACTCGCGATTTCCTTCGAGGTTTACAATATCGGTGACGAATTAAATTCGACTTCAGTGGCAAATGGTGTGTTGGGATCTAAAACTCCGATTATAAATAAGCAGTTTTCACACCAATATTTTCACGTCTCGTTTCTGTTTTACACTGAATTTACCGGCTGAAGCGGACATCAATAATATTTAAATTGGAATACCGTGATTTTTCAAGAAAATGCGCCGAAAATTTACAAATATTCAGTATTTCTTTCTCAAACGTTTCCTTCATACTGGCTAAGAAATGAGGATTTAAATTTAAAAAAACATCGATAGAAAGTTCTACAAATCGTAGAACCATTTGTAGAACTTTCTATTACCATAACTGATACTCCTTATTGATAATACACTGGCGAGCAGAAAAAACGGGTCACCTGATCATTACTGTTCAAATACCTATCTTTGTTGAAACTTTCACGAAAATTATGAAATGTCTGAAATGGAAGGGAAAAGAGAATTGCCCAAAGAAGAATGAGACTTTTCATTCGATTTGTATAAAAATGATAAGTTCTGAATCGCCTTCCCAGTTGGTCCCATAGATGTTCGATGGGATTCAAATCAGGACTTCGTGCTGGCCAGTTGAACCTTGAAATTCCAACCTCATTCAAGTACCCTGTCAGTATTCGAGCAGTTTGTGGGCGTGCATTGTCAAAATTCCCTGCTTTCCCAGAAATGGTATATAAGGTACAACATGGTCCATAAGAATTTCCTCTATGTACCTTACCGCTGCTGTCTGAGAAGTTCTGGACCTGTCGCAGGTCTGTGCAGCTGTAAATTCGATTCTGAGAGACGTCGTCTCACGGTCCATACACTTACGTTTACCTGACGTACCTTCATCAATCCATTTCGAACATCAACAGCAGTAAGATGGCGAAGACTTGTGGAAACCATGAATCTGTAATCCCTCTTTCGTCTTCCAGATCCAGGTCTTCTGGTCACCCTATCTATCTACTGATGCCTTGTCAATATTCTTTGGACTATAGATAGGGTACCATTGATTCTTCTAGCAACAGATCTCTAGCTCAGCCCATCTTCAATAAGTGCCACTATTCTCGCACAATCTTCAATTGGTAAACTCATTTTATGATATTGTTTCTTTCAGAGAGTCTAAAACAAAGGTTTCAATGACCAATCTTGAACGCAACCGATAAACGATGAATTTATCGTGAAGAATTATTCGAAGATTGTTTCTTTCATCAAGTGTTTCAGCCCATATGTCTACATTTTGCGTATATTTAGTTGATTTTCTAATGAAAGATAGATGATGAACAAAATATTATTGAATCAATTTGAATACGTTAGTCTATTGTAAAAAACAGAGTAAAATCTTAGTGACTCGTTTTTTTTTGCTCGCCAGTGTATTTGGTACATATTATCAGCCCAAATCTCTTTAGTAAGAAGTTATTTGAGTAAACAAAATAATCATTAAAAAAATACCTTTTTATAAATTATTTTGTTTATTCAAATAACTCCTTACTGATTTGGGTCCGAATTTATCAGGTTCTTTCTCTGGAGAATCTGCTATATATTCTTTAAAAAAGGAAAATAAAAAAAGGCCTTTTGAATTATATGTTGAACATTTTTTGGTGATAGAACTTGTGATTCTTCAACATCCAATCGGAACAAATATGTATAAGGTGATGCCTAAATAATCTGGTCATTATTTTATATTTATTTTGATTCTGTATGTCTATAAAGTGATACAGTGTATCTAGGATATATTTTTAAATTTAATTCTAAATGTTTTCATCAGATTTATTCAGATTAAAGTCTGTAGAGGTTCTGGAGAAATAATTTCAGCTATTATCTGTAATATACATGATATAGTTCGTTGAAATAAGGAGCTTTGAAAATATAAAAATGTACAGGATATTCCATTTAAAATAAAAAGGACGGACTATGCTGGACTGGCCCGAATCACACTGTATATTTAAATGTATGTTTGAAAAGCACACTAGTTGATTTAAAAGTTGACGTGTTTTTCATAATTTTCTAAAATAAGGACACAAATAATTTTATTCCATAAATGGTTTCCACACTGTATAATTCATTATTACTCACGTAGGTTATTCTCTATAAAAAATTATTATCATTGAAAATAATGGAGGACAAGCGCATTCAGTTAATGGTTAAAGTTGAACTTATCATACTGATCCTCAATTTTGAACGACACTTCCATTCATGAGAGAAGGACTTGCGGGACAATCCGTCTTTGTGGCATCTAATTTGTCCTTCCTTTCAATTCTGTCGATACCCACTGAACACCGCATGGAAAAGTTTCAATGCAAATTCATTTCGCGCCTTCATGAACAAAAGACTTCTAGTTGATATTCACAGATTGCTCTGCTCCTGTCAACGTCATTTCGTCAAGAGCGACGCGTGACGTTCAAATTTACAACCATGAATCAAGCACAAATTTGTTCAATATATTAAAATAATCGCACTCAAGAGTTCAAACACACGCCCTGCTTCCGTTCGCTTCTCGGATATCACTCCATTTGAAATTCTTCTTGCACTAGGTTCGGAAATTTGTAGTTCGAATTTTTAATTATAACTAAGGGCTGTTTTCAAGGACGAGGGGTTGAATCCGTGGCGTAGGACCATCTAGGGAGTGATATTTAGATAGTTTAGCGTTTTCTGTTGATTTTTGGAACTATGCTCTTAATGTTCTTTAATTAGTTCCGAGGGCAGTGTTGAACTTGTAACCAGAAGATCTAAAAGGCATCTTATATGAATCATATTTCAACATTCACTCGTAATTTTATTTGCACGTGTCCTATAGGAAACTTTTATATTTTTACGGTCACGAATATATACGAAGTTAAAGCGAAAGAATTGCTTTAACACGAAGTTTTTTTTGTCGGCCAAGAATTCTTGAACCTAGAACAATGCTTAATGTCCTTAAATTTCAAACAAATGGTAGTAACTCACCTCTGAAATAAACATCTTAAAGAACCATTCCATGAATATGAATACAGTCATCTAAGCTGTTTTGGAATTCCTATAATGTACTGGACAATTGAAATCACGGAACGATCAGAATTTCTTGCTTTTCCAATGACTAGTGACTTTAGCTTATAATTGCAGGCTGCATTTGTACAGGCTACGAAGGTAACCTTTTGCTTTTCTGTTTTTCTTTCTGGAGCTGTCTTCTCCCCAGGACCTACATATGTTTTGTCCAGAAGTAATTTCCAGTATAGGAAAGATTCATCAGCATAATAAATCTGCTCCTTCAACAGCTAAAGTTCATCCACTTCTTCAACCAGAGTTTTTTTAAATGGATTGAACGTTTCACTTGCAGATGACAGTTTTTCTCCTGGGATTCTGAGATATCGAATTCTTAAACGTTTCTTGTTCCTTTGCAACCATCCGCTGCTCGTATTAAAACATGGAGTATCTTTGTATTCTTCGTGCATTTTTTTTTGCTTTATCTTTAATCATAAAACCTGTGACTGGAATATTTTTTTCTCTTTGCTTAAAAACCACCAGTATAAGCTTTTTCCATTCTAAGTCATTCAGTTTTAATTTTTCCTGGTCCCACGTAAGTTTTGCTGATCTTCATCAAAATATTCACCCCCCTATTTCGAATTGCAAAAATGGTAGACTTAGCCACACGATATTTTTTTGCTAAAGCCGTCACTCCAACACCTTTTTTTAAATATTCAACTATTTCACTTTTTTGATTAAGCTTTAAATGAATCCTGGCCATACTTTAGCTTACTCGAAAACAGGATAACAATTTGGTACCGCTTTACCAAGGCAAATGACCAAAGGTAAACAAAAGAAAACTTTCAACAATCGTTTTCTTGTTCTGACTTGTCAAGTTCTTTATGTTCACTATTTCACTATTTAGTTGTTCATTGTATAGGATACCAATGCAAATACTTATTCGTTCACTATTATTAGTTCATTATAAGCATTGTTCACTATTTCGAGAGTCTAATCTATAACCAATTTTTCACAATGAAGCTTAAATTTTCGATTCAATGTTTTTCCGATTACTGATATTAATTCTTAATTGTAAATGTTCGGTCCAGTTTTATGAAATCCATAAAATAATTATACTTTTCACAATAGAAAATGTCTTTCTCAGAAGAAAAATGATTTTTTCCTGTGGAGATTAAATGTTCTTGTATTTTACGATCAGAAAAACGAATGTAACATTAGTTTGAACGCCCTGAAAGTTAAAAATGAAAAGGGTTTTTTTTACTTGATAGAAGGTTTATTGTTATGAGCCTCTTTAATATCATACAGATTTATTGTGCTAAACACACTTCAAATTCAAATTTGAATTAAAATTTTTCAAAAACTTTTTAAAATTGAATCAAATAAATGTCTTAGGAAATTCAGGTTCAATTTAGTAGACATACAGAATTAACACTCATTGCACAGCACCAAAAGGAATAAAGGAATGCAAAGCAAATATAAATTAGTAACTGAAAATATCAAATAAATATCTGGTGTTTTTTTAGAATGATAGAACTTTCGATAGGGATAACTGTGATTTGACAGAAGGTAAAAGCCATGTTGTTTTGACATTTCTGTTCAGTGGGCATTGACAAATTATCATAGAAAGACTCAAGACGCAACAACGTTCACAAATTGTTGAAATATATTTTTGAAATCAGTGTTTTATTCAACAAACTTATAGAGCACTTCGTGAAATTTATGGTTTACATAATCGTCCATCAGAGCAGCTTATTCGTCGCACTATCGATAGATTTCGGATAACATTTTCTCTACTCGATGCAACAACAACAACAAGACAAAGAAGTGTACGTACAGAAGATAATATCGCTGTTGTAAGTCATAGTGTTAATGATGATCCAGATTTGTCTATTCGTCGACGTTCACAACAAGCTAGACTCTGTGTATCCACCACATGGAAAATTTTGCGTGAAGATCTTGGTCTATACCCATACAAGATCCAACTGGTTCAAGAACTGAAGCAACTTGACCATAATAAGCGTCATTCGTTTGCTGATTGGGCCCTATAACAGCTTGTAGTTATAGCTTGAGTGAAGACAATTCTCAAGAAGTTGAAAAATGAACTGCATGGTGTGCTTTACACGCTGGAGGCATCATCGGTCCATATTTATTTAAAAACGGTGCTGGATCTAATGTTACAGTGAATGGTGCTCGTTACAGATCGATGATCAATTATTATTTGTTTCAAAATTTGAATGGTATCGACCCAGAAGTGTTTTGGTTCCAACAAGATGGTGCTACACCTCATGCTGCTACCGTAACAATCGATTTATTGAAAGAAAGATTTGGCGATAACATTATTACGAGAAATGGTCCAATTAATTGACCTCCAAGATCATGGGACATAACTCCACTGGATTATTTTCTTTGGGGTTATGTCAAGTCAATGGTTTATGCTGATATACCAGAAACCATAGACTCTTTGAAAGCCAACATAACAAGTGTTATTGATGAAATAAGGCCTGAACTACTCGAAAAAGTGGTCCAAAATTGGTCTGGTCGAATGCGGTTCCTCAGAGCTAGTCGTGGTGGACATAGGCCGGAAATTAATTTTAAAACAAAAATATCATAAAATTATCTTTCAGGTGAGTAAAAATTTGGCTTCAATCTTAATTTAAATGTATTTCATTTCAATTTTAAGTCCTATCACTCTAAAAAAACACCCGATATAAAATTGAAATTTCTAGTCAGGTTAGCAGAATAAATCTGTATGATATTTAAGATATTGCCATAAAATGAACGGTTTTCCGTTGTGATACATCGAATGACAAACAAACTGAATTTTATTCACTGAATTGTATGGCTGGCGAATATTCAGTGGTAATATCATTTAGTGTAATAAAGATATACAAAACGTGAGCGTGATTATTGATGGGAAATCCTACACATATAGGTCTGATGTCGAGTCGACATTCCCTATTCTATATGCATAGAAACTTAATGGCATTTTGAAACCTGATATAACTTTATGCGGCAACAAAATGTTTTCCATATCATCTGTCATGCAAATCAAATGCAAAATTACTATCCTTATTGGTATGGTACGGTGAGCAAAGCTCCAGCAAATGCTACTCGGAACACATGGCTTCTGGTTTGTTTACAGAACACCCTACCCCACAAATACAACTTTTAGGATTGTATACATGTTGAGTTTCAATAGACCAGGCGCGTCGTTCCAGATGACAAATAATTCGCCATTAGAATATTCCTGGATCTTATAGGGTAGCGTAAAATGGACCGGGAAAGACATTGTTTCCAGATTATTTAATTCTGGATGATGTAATAACAATAACGCTCTTTATTAGTTGAATAACTATACGAAAATGATATTGAATATAGTTATTCTCACTTTCTCATATTTTATTATGATTCAACGATCGTTTCGCTAATATCGGGTGTTTTTTTAGAGTGATAGAACTTTAAATTGAAATAAAACACATTCAAATTGAGATTGAAGCCAATTCTTTTTTATTTGAAAGATAATTTTATGACATTTATGTTTTAAAAATAATTTCCGGCATATGTCCACCACGACTAGCTCTGAGGAACCGCATTCGACCAGACCAATTTTGGACCACTTTTTCGAGTAATTCAGGCCTTATTTCATCAATAACACGAGTTATGTTGGCTTCTAAAGCGTCTATTGTTTCTGGTTTATCAGCCTAAACCAATGACTTAACATAACCCAAAAGAAAATAATCCAGTGGAGTTATGTCGCATAATCTGGGAGGTCAATTAATTGGACCATTTCTCGAAATAATGTTATCGCCAAATCTTTCTTTCAATAAATCATTTATTAAGGTAGAGCAGCATGAGGTGTAGCACCATCTTGTTGGAACCAAAACACTTCTGGGTCGATACCATTCAAATTTTGAAACAAATAATCATTGATCATCGATCTGTAACGAGCGCCATTCACTGTAACATCAGGTACAGCATCGTTTTTAAATAAATATGGACCGATGATGCCTCCAGCGTATAAAGCACATCATACACTGCATTTTCCAGGATGCAATGGAACCTGCAGAACTTCTTGAGGGTTTTTTTCACTATATATACGGCAATTTTGCTTGTTTACATAGCCGTTCACCCAGAAATGAGCTTCATCACTAAACACAATTTTACGATAAAGAAGTGGATCAATCTCAAGCTGTTCTAGGGCCCAATCAGCAAACAAACGATGCTTATTATGGTCAAGTAGCTTTAGTTCTTGAACCAGTTGGATCTTGTTTGGGTGTAGACCAAGATCTTCACGCAAAATTTTCCATGTGGTGGATGCGTCGACGAATAAACAAATCTGGATCATCATTAACACTATGACTTAGAACAGCGATATTATCTTCTGCGCGTACAGTTCTTTGTCTTGTTGTTGTTGCATCGAGTAGAGAAAATGTTGTCCGAAATCTATCGATAGTACGACGAATAAGCTGCCATCATGGACGATTATGTAAACCATAAATTTCACCAAGTGCTCTGTGAGTTTGTTGAATAAAACACTGAATAAATATCAACAATTTGTAAACGTTGTTGCGGCTTGAGTCTTCCCATGATAATTTTTCAATGCTTACTGAACAGAAATGTTAAAAGAACATGGCTTCTATCTTCTGTCAAATCACAGTTATCCCTATATAGAATTCTATCACTCTAAAAAAAAACACCCCAGACATTGCTTCTTCCGATTGATTGAACATGGCCTGGCTGACCAGTAGTGCTCCCATTACGATGAAGTCGAAAAAAGTAAACTCGAAGACGCCACAGTATCAGCGAAAAAATTGTTGTTAATAATGAATTATGGAGATATTCTTTATTAGTTTATTTAATCAATGAATTTGAATTTTCAGAGGAAATGTACTGTTGCACAAGCTTTCAAAAGCTTCTGACTTCACGTCAGTGCTTTTGTAGGTTCTTTTGTTGCTAAGTATCGGGGGTTTTTTTTTTGGAGTGATAGAACTTTCGATAGGGATAACTGTGATTTGACAGAAGGTTGATGCCATGTTGTTTTGACATTTCTGTTCAGTAAGCATTGACAAATTATCATGGAAAGACTCACGCCGCAACAACGTTCACAAATTGTTGAAATTTATTTTCAAAATCAGTGTTCTATTCGCCAAACTTATAAAGCATAATATGAACGTCGTTTGTATGCTCATTGAGCCCTAGAACAGCTTGAAGTTAATCCACTTTTTATCGTAAAATTGTGTTTAGTGATGAAGCTCATTTCTGGTTGAACGGCTATGCACACAAGCAAAATTGCCGTATATGGAGTGAAAACAATCCTTAAGAAGTTCTGCAGGTTCCATTGCATCCTGAAAAATCCACTGTATGGTGTGCCATACGCTGGAGGCATCATCGGTCCATATTTCTTTAAAAACGATGCTGGAACTAATGTTAGAGTGAATGGTGCTCGTTACAGATCGATGATCATTAAAAATTTGAATGGTATCGACCCAGAAGTGTTTTGGTTCCAACAAGATGGTGCTACACCTCATGCTACCGTAACAATTGATTTATCGAAAGAAGGATTGACGATAACATTATTTCGATAAATGGTCCAATTAATTGGCCTCCAAGATCATGCGACATAACTCCACTCGATTATTTTCTTTTGGGTTATGTTAAGTCATTGGTTTATGCTGATAAACCAGAAACAATAGACGCTTTGGAAGCCAACATAACTCGTGTTATTGATGAAATAAGGCCTGAATTACGTGAAAAAGTGGCCCAAAATTGGTCTGGTCGAATGCAGTTCCTCAGAGCTGGTCGTGGTGGACATATGCCGGAAATTATTTTCAAAACATAAATGTCATAAAATTATCTCTCAAAAAAAAAATTGGCTTCAATCTTAATTTAAATGTGTTCTATCACTCTAAAAAAACACCCGATATATTGATGCATGAGCGCACAAAGGTCCTGATGACAGGATTTTATAATTTTTTATTAGAATAGATTCGAGGCCCCGATGAATGATGGAAATATGCATGTCACAGACGAAAGACCTAATCGACATTTCACAGCGCATAGAAAATCTAATTTCGTCTGGGTGTCGGCAGACGAATCCTCACACGATATATGATGCGTATCAAATTCAAATTTCGTTAGCGGTAATCACGTTTACGATTTCCATATTTAAATTCGAATCAAACGATGCCGCAACCATGCTTTCATGTATTTTCTAGAAGATAACAGCCGAAGAGAAGAATATGTTCCGAAGAATTTAGAATGACCGATTATGGAATGAGGGGGTAGCAAAGGCAACGTTCCTTATGTTATGAAAGAGGGGTTATTGAAAACCGAAGTGCGGAAATAATGATAGAAAAACTCTTCAAATTTCACACAAAATTTATCGTTGCGGGATAGCAAAGTAATATCGTTTGTACGCAAGACCATAGAACCTATGAAAACTTACATAGGTATGTATTGACAGGTATTGCAGCAAATGGGACTAAAAGTGAGAAGACACTTATTTGGGTATTCCCAATTAGAAAGAGAAACCGACAATGGCAGTAAAAGCTATTGGGGCTGTCGCTGGTTTTTCCAAACTACATGAAGATAGTTAATAGAGGTGACCTATTGTTATCCGCTTGTTCGTGCAGGAAAATCTTCTTGGAATTAAATCAGTTTATTTCAAGTGACCCTAAGAATGTTAATCTAGACCTTTTACTCCGGAAATGGATAATTTCATATTCGTTATTGAAATTATGTTCAAATTCTTTCAAAAATTTGGCGTATGTAGAATGTCAAGGAGTTTGAAGTGTAGCTCTTTTGAGGTTCGTGGAATCTCTTCTTGAACGATCTGCCGGTCTGACCAATATTGGGCATTCCTTATAAGTCAACTTATTGACTTCTGCATTACCTTTGTTTGATTTATCTTTATTATTTTTCAGATTATCCTACCACAAAAGACCTGATTCCAAAAAAAATTCATGCAAATTTCATATATAATAAATAGAATATTCGAAGACATTGCCAATTATTTTAAGAAAATTTTCATTTATACAGCAGCTTTCAGAACCATTAAAAACATAGACAAATAAGTTAAGAATAATAAAGATAAATCAAACACAGATAATAAATCAGGAGTCTATAAGTTTCCCAATGGTTTATATTTGTCAGATCGGCAGATCGTTCAAGAAGAGATTCCATGAACATCAATAGAGCTACACTTTATATTACTTTACGTTCCACATATGCCAACTATTCGATAGAATTTGAATATAATTTCAATAACGAATATGAAATTATCCATTTCGAGAGTAAAGATTAACATTCTACGAATCCATTGAAATAAACCGATGTAATTCCCAGAAGATTCTCCTGAACAAACAAGCGAATACCAATAGGTCACATCTATTGAATATCTTCAAGTAGTTTGGAAAAACCAACGATAACCCCAATAACTTTAATTGATTATTTCTCTATTCTGAGATTATACTTTTGATGATGCTGCCCGTGCAGCATTCAAAATTGCTAGAATCTCCAGGAGATCTCCAAGCTCGTAGCTAAAAACGAATTTCTGCTTTCCAAAATTATAGAAGCTATAACATTTTTTGGGATATTTGAGCACGCACTTCGAGGCTAAGTCGTATTAATTATACAGTTGTAATAGTTAAATCCTTGAAGGATCATTGAGGGCGAGCAACTGAATATAAAACGACGTCGAAAGAAGAGGTGGTAATGGACGTTACAATAAAAGCAAACAAAGAAATAGGTAAGCGGGGGATCACACAAGAGTACATGCAAATCAGTTACATATCAGGTTCGGCGAATACCATGAACAGTACAAATAAAGAACCATTATTATTAAATACAACAAACAGCAACCAAGCACCGAGACAAAGTATACAATACAAAAAGATAACTTGTGGGGGTCGTGCCGTTTTAGTTGTATACAAAGGCAATGCATTATAGTCAAAACATTCCGGTCGGATTAAATAACACTGAAGCAAAAATACAAGAACGAAAAGCAATGAGTGGAAATACAATGGACGACCGTGAAATCACTAATTTTACATTAAACTAAGGTGGTATTCAAAGCATAAAGCATGCAGTTAATTAGAAGCATTTAAAAGAAGTTTACTTACTAACGGTTAGTTTCATAAAGAACATCAAAAGGCTTCTTTATGATAAACTCCCTGTATGAAAAAGGATCCTTTAAATGGGACCATTAGTTTCATAAACGCACATCGACCTTCCTTTACTTGAAGCTTCATTTATTGCGCCTGTCATATGTTTCCGACTGTTGGCTATCCTGTAAACTAGTAATTTTACTAATATATATGGTGATATTCTGCAAAATTGTGAGTTATGCGTCGGAACTTGTAAAAAAAAGAAGCATAAATGAGTCTTTGCATAAACATGGTTGTGTGCAGAAGTATTATAGATAAATAAGACCCACTTGCTGAAGCAAAGGAGACGTATTATAAAAAAAAACAGGTCTAGTAGAAGCTCAGATAGTGGCTATCAAGGAAGAGAATAGAAGAAAAGAAGAGAAGCATTCGAAGTTTAAAATATTTTTAGATTTATTTGATCGATTCGGTCATTACTTGGTGGAAACTCATTTTAATAAATATGAGACAGTAATTTATTTATTTCTTATTCCTTTTTGTGGAAATAAATTACTGTCCCATATATATATTTCTTTAATTATTAGATTTGCAAATTATGGAGACGAAGAGAAAATTAAATAATAATAATAAAATCTTTTTTCAATTTGAATGCACTTTCGGGCAAAAGCGGTATGAGTATTTTATCAGCATTGCTGCAGACTTTGAAATCCCCTCAAATTTGAATAAAAAACAGAAATTTCAATAACACATATTATTCTTTTCCAGATTTCATCTAAAGTAAAACAATGAATCAGAAAAACAAACATAGAAACCTATCTAAATACATACCATGTAAAGTCTTATAAAAATTATATGAAATCTAGTCATGTTGAAGACACAAATTAAATATGAAGTATAGTTTCACAAGTGACAAGCAAATTTATTTTCAATTATTACACAAATATAAATTGTGAATTAGCAAAATGTTCATTAATAATAGAATCTCTCACTTGACGAGCTGCATTAACATTAGTTGAATTTGTTTCAAAGTCCTCTTCCTCCTGCAATCATTCATTTGGAAATATTTCGTTCATATCTACAGCTATATTGTGCTAAACAGCGGTAGCAACAATAATTGCCCTTATGGTCGTTAACTTAACACTCATTCCTTCAGAAAGGATAGGAAAAGGACTTTTCCAAACTCCATACTTTCTCTCCACCACATTTCTAGTTCGTATAATTGACTGCCGATATAAATTTTCAGCTGCAGTTATAGCTTCCGGTAACTTTGTCATAAGATAAGTCTGCAAGCTATAACCACTATCACCAAGTAACAAATACCGTCCAAATTTACCACTCTCAAATTGCCTCTTCAAGACACTGTTTTTAAAGATGGTTTGACCATGTGTTTAGCCAGGTCATCTAGCTACAATGTTTCTGATTCTCAAGTCTGAATCACATACAGTTTGAACATTAAGGGCAAAATAATGTTTTCGACATCGAAAGATCTCTGCATCATCACCACCTGGAGAAGTGATTTTAATTAATGTGCATTCTATAGCACCGATGACAAGTGGAAAGGTAGCAAATGCATAAAACTTTTCTGCTGCTTGCATTTCATGATCACCTTTACACATGTTTATATATTGTGGACACAGGGATGCGACTGCAGAAGAAACTCTTCGAATAATTCTAGAAGCAGAAGGTTTAGGAATTCCCATGAAATCCATGGCTGTTTTTTATCAGCATATTTCCACTTCCATAGAATCTCAATGTCAAAAGTAGTTGGTTCATCGGTTCAATACAGCTGCCTCTGAAAATTGTCAATTTAATGATTTGTTATACAGAAAATTATATCAACAAAATAATAAATCAAAATGTTAGATGGGGAGTACAATTGATCTGCCATTTTTGAAGTAAAGATAAAACAGTTGGTTTTGTCAGGCGACAACGATCGAAGAAATCTAGATCATCTAACGTGGAAAAATGTTGTTCCCCCCTTCTGTAAATTTTTGGTCTTTTCACAATTATTTCTTCATCATTTGATGAACTAGAGCTTGAATCAGCATTCAACATTTGGTGCAACATATTTCGTAGTACGCTAAAATCAAACAAAATGGGCAAATGTGATATAGGAAGGTTATGCCCACTGTTTTTGTGTTAACCGAGCACCTGCGCAGTGTCGAGCTTTTCGTTAAAGGATCCTTTTCCAACAGTTAAGGGCCGATTTTCTCACTTTAAGATTTTTAAGTTCCCTTTAACCTTAAAATTTGCTTATGAAACACGTGTCATCATTAAAGGAGACTTTTTTGGGAAAAAGGAAGCTTTAATTTTGTTTATAAAACTGGCCGTAAGAGTTACCAAGAGGACTGTTATGAGTACTATTATCTCGGGTATCTTTTTAAGTCGCTTAGGAGGTTTATTTCCAAGAGCCTTTTTCTCTGCCGCTTCAAAATACAATGGGAATGCCACAAGGACGGACGTTCTTCTCTTTGTTATTGTCACTCATCGCATACGTGTCAAGTTACAGTGCCACATAATATGTAACACATAAATAACGCGGGTGAATACCGTGATGTAATGATGTAATTTTTATAATTTATGAGAGATTCTGTCACTTGTATAATCCTTAGTTTCTTTGTTTCGAGTTCGATCCTAATTACGTGTTCTTGATGTTCTCAAGGATATATTTTGGAATTATCCAGGAAACCTCCTGTATGTCCTCACTAGCCTGGATGAGATGTGAAACTGGCGAGCATACAGGTGCAGAATTCAAAGACGCAACCAATATTTGCCGAAGAGAGTTTATTCGAAGTCACGTTCGCAGTTTTGCTTGGCTTCATCTTACGCGCCAGGAATGTTGACAGAGTGGAGCCGTTTTAGCTTTGTGTACTTTGTACCGTTGAGTTCGAAAGTAAAATGAGTTATTCTTCAAATAATACCTTGAAACCTGCTGTTTCTTCTGTACTTTTTATCTTACTTTCTTGTAAATAATTAATTTCACAGATGCTGCATAATCTTATAGAGAACTGAATAAACAAGCAACGACTGATATGCAGATACCTTAGTCGGTGAAAAATATTGAACCTTCAGGAAAACACGTAGAAACGTTTGGTTGTATCGGTCTTTACCTAACAAAAATTCGACTTGAATTTCAAGAGAATCAAATTTATTTTTAGCTGAGAATGCCTCTCTCATAGAAGTTTTAAAGTTGAAAAACTCTAGTAAACGATTTTCACAATCTTTTCTTGAAAATTCTTATAGAGATGCCTCGATATGTAAAAAATTATTAAAATTGGATAATTATTTAGCTCATTTATGTTAACGATTGGAAGGGTTCAATAATTAGAATGAATTGAAAGAAGCCACCAAATATCCATCGACGACGTCGGACGAAACAAAAATCAATTGAAAAAACCAAGCCATAAAGAAATAATCGAGGAAGGTCAGTCGCCTAAGAAGGGCCAGTTTGTCCGAATGTGTTCCAATCTAGCATATGTGACCCCAATACTTCGTGAAACAAGCGTCACCAGTTGTTTACCAGCTTTATATGAGTATTATAAATATGAATACTTTTATTTTGCTTTCATCTGTTACAGCCATATAACGTAAATTATTACCAGATAAATCAAAATTCATCCAATTTCCTCTACTGTCGACTTCCTTTCATTCTCCATTTCATCTCTCTTTGCTTGATTAAAGAATAAAAACTTTGTACCATATGAGATATTCTGAGTTGATTGGAATCCCTGTTCAGACCGTATGCTATAGCACGTATCCATGGTTGCATCCGAAAGAATATTTCTAACTTAAGTTAGAAAATAGACGATACAGATAAAAAAGAGGTATCGGGTGTTTTTTTTAGAGTGATAGAACTTTCGATAGGGATAACTGTGATTTGACAGAAGGAAGAGGCCGTGTTGTTTTGACATTTATGTTCAGTAAGCATTGACAAATTATCATGGAAAGACTCACGCCGCAAAAACGTCAACAAATTGTTTAAATTTATTTTCAAAATCAGTGTTCTATTCGCCAAACTCATAGAGCACTTCGTGAAATTTATGGTTTCATAATCGTCCATCAGAGCATCTTATTCGTCGAACTATCGATAGATTTCGGACAACATTTTCTCCATTCGATGCAACAACAGCAAGACAAAGAACTGTACGTACAGAAGAAAATATCGCTGCTGTAAGTCATAGTGTTACTGATGAACCATATTTGTCTATTCGTCGACGTTCACGACAAGTTGGACTCTGTGCAACCACATGGAAAATTTTGCGTAAAGATCTTGGTCTACACCCATACAAGATCCAACTGGTTCATGAACTAATGTCACTTGACCATAATAAGCGTCGTTTGTTTGCTGATTGGGCCCTAGAACAGCTTGAAGTTGATCCACTTTCTTATCGTAAAATTGTGTTTAGTGATGAAGCTCATTTCTGGTTGAACGGCTATGTAAACAAGCAAAATTGCCGTATATGGAGTGGAAACAATCCTCAAGAAGTTCTGTAAGTTCCATTGCATCCTGAAAAATGCACTGTATGGTGTGGTGAGCTAATGTTACAGTGAATGGTGCTCGTTACAGATCGATGATCAATTTTAATATGAACTATGAAATATTACATATCGAAAACAAAAGTCAGAAACTAAATCTGTTAGAAACTTCAGAGATCAATAGATATAATAAAAGACCACCATTTCTTTCCACCCCTCTATTTTTTGTACCAGAAATGTGTATTTAAGTTCATGTTTTGCATTGTATACCTCAGTTTTAATACTCACCTGATGAAGTCATGGTATGACGAAACAATTGTCGTGTTAATCAATAAAATAGCGGAAGTTAACATTTGTTTTTCTTATATTGAAGATGGATTTCCGTCAAGTAACGACCGAGAGAATAAAAAAAAAACAAATTTTGAATTCATAAAATTTCTTAGAAACATTTAAATATCAAAGTGAAATGAGTTTTACTATTAAAGGCTCTTATCAATATGAAATTGAATTAAATAAATTATTACTTAATACCTTTAGTAAATATCTTATCATATTCATGTATCTTACATATTGACATATTTTGTCAATTGTAGAGTAGTGCTTCTTCTACAAAATGTGTATCGATAGATATATAAATATTGATAGATATTTACTAAAGGTATTAACTAGTAATTTATTTAATTTCATTTCATATTTAAAAATTAAATTGAAAAAACTCCTTAGAAAACACTATTTTTTTTTTAGTGGGCATAAAGAATTAACACTCTTTACACAATATCAAAAAGAGATAAAAGAAAATATAGAATTAAAAAAATGTATATATGATAGTAATTTATTTCCACATTTGTGGAAATAAATTTCCATTTTTGTGGAAATAAATTACTGTCATATATACATTTTTTTAATTAAAATGAGTTTCCACCAAGTGAAGACCGAATCTATCAAATAGAAAATATAGAATGTTATCGAACAAAATTTAAACTTGTAGCTAGGTATAACAGGATTACACTGTTTGATATTCAAGATATTGAAAAAACCTTCTATCAAGTAAAACAATGCCTCTTTTTAATATACTATTTTATACATAATAATAACATCTGGTTTTTTTACTCATACACACGTTATTTTTTTAATATAACTGGGTCTTGAAAACTACTTTATACAAACTCTGTGCATTTTCTGTGGATTGAAATTTTTATACCGTTATAAAGTACAATGGATAACATTAGTTATGAAATAAAACATTATTGCTGATTGGGCCCTAGAACAGCTTGAATTTGATCCACTTTTTTATCGTAAAATTGTGTTTAGTGATGCAGCTCATTTCTGGTTGAACGACTATGTAAACAGACAAAATTGCCGTATACGTAGTGAAAACAATCCTCAAGAAGTTCTGCAGGTTTTATTGCATCCTGAAAAATGCACTATATGGTGTGCTTTACACGCTGGAGGTCCATATTTCTTTAAAAACGATGCTATTTGTACAAGTTCTCAATACAAATATCAACTTGATAGCCTAATGGATAAATTTAAGGTCGAAAATAAATCCAACCTCGGGCGCATTATCTGTTGATTAATTTTTTTTTTCTCAAAACTGTGAATTTAAGCGTGAAATAACAAGAGACCGTATTTGTTGAAAATGGATCAAGCTATCCAAAACAAATCTTATTGTAAAATATGAATAGGAAAAAGAGTTACTTGTCATACAAGATTTAGGGGTGGCTTTTTCTACCCGGTCAATCATAGAGGTACACCACCAAAAATTCTCTTGAATGCGAGCTTCTCGCCCGCATAAAATATCTGCTAAATTTCATTCTTGTCAGTTTTTTGCTTAAAAAAAAAATTGAAAACTTTTTTTTGGTCATCTTTAGGGGGCTGCAACTAAGCAGGGGGGCTCAAAAAATAATGTTTATATGAAAGACCCACCCTATTTTTTGACAAGGAATCACCTCCTAAATTTTTTCCAACTATTCATATACACCCTGTATATCTGCGATGTTCCACATTTTTACTGCACCGATTTCCCTTCGAATTTGTTTTTGAATCCGCAGGTTAACTTCTCTTATATCATCATGGAACTCTCGATCATCTCGATTTGCTATTAATTGCTTCAGTTGGAGGAGTTGTCAGTCGATAGCTTTTCAGCGCATTAAATTTTCTAAAAGTGAGTAAACAGATAAATTATAAAGTTGAGCAATTTAACTTTTCCCCTACCTGCACCTTTATTGCTTATTTGAAACAAAACTTTCTGGAATTATTGTGCCAAAGCAACTTCACATTACACCCATGTCAAGTCATAACTCAAACATAAATTTTTCATCGAATTATGCACGATTCGTTACAGAGTGCAGACTGACAGGAAATCTCCGCGCGTATACGCTGTATTTATGTTTCCAAGAATAATGATACGTTGATGCACAAATATTGTTATGGAATAAATAATAAATTACTCAGTTTTCTATTACCGTTTTATAATTGAGAGCATGGTGACCCGAGTTTCGCTGTTTTTACTACGTTTTCGAACTGGTTCATAACGAGTTTTATTTCACATGCTTCATATAAGGGGTTATCTATTTCGTGGTCCGGATTTCACAGCTCTGTTTCTATGACATATGTCAAACAGAACTGTGAACCGAAGCCTCATATGTTTAGTTGAAGGTTAGGCATTTGACAATGTGGATCGTTTATCTACTGCTGAACGTGTGAAAATTGTGAAAACTTCCTTACAAAAACAATGATTCTGTGGTTAGAACGTTTCGTGCATTAGGGGCAGATTATGGTCGAGATAATCGTTCATATCGGGTGTTTTTTTAGAGCGATAGAACTTTAAATTGAAATAAAACACATGTTGGCTTCCAAAGCGTCTATTGTTTCTGATTTATCAGCATAAACCAATGACTTGACATAACCCCAAAGAAAATAATCCAGTGGAGTTATGTCGCATTATCTTGGAGGCCAATTAATTGGACCATTTCTCGAAATAATGTTATTGCCAAATCTTTCTTTCAATAAATCAATTGTTACGGTAGCAGCATGAGGTGTAGCACCATCTTGTTGGGACAAAAAACACTTCTGGGTCGATATCATTCAAATTCTGAAACAAATAATCATTGATCATCGATCTGTAACGAGCACCATTGACTGTAACATTAGCTCCAGCATCGTTTCTACAGAAATATGGACCGATGATGCCTCCAGCATGTAAAGCACACCATACAGTGATTTTTCAGGATGCAATGGAACCTGCAGAACTTCTTGAGGATTGTTTTCACTCCATATACGGCAATTTTGCTTGTTTACATAGCCGTTCAATCAGAAATGAGCTTCATCACTAAACACAATTTTACGATAAAAAAGCGGATCAGTTTCAAGCTGTTCTAGGACCCAATCAGCAAAGAAACGACGCTTATTATGGTCAAGTGGCTTCAGTTCTTGAACCAGTTGGATCTTGTATGGGTGTAGACCAAGATCTTTACGCAAAATTTCCCATGTGGCGGATGCACAGAGTCCAACTTGTTGTGAACGTCGGCTAATAGACAAATCTGGATCATCATTAATACTATGACTTACAGCAGCAATATTTTCTTCTGTACGAACAGTTCTATGTCTTGTTGTTGCATCGAGTAAAAAAAAATGTTGTCCGGAATCTATCGGTAGTTCGACGAATAAGCTGCTCTGATGGACGATTGTGTAAACCATAAATTTCACGAAGTGCTCATAAGTTTGGCGAATAGAACACTGATTTTGAAAATAAATTTCAACAATTTGTAAACGTTGTTGCGGCGTATGTCTTTCCATGATAATGTGTCAATGCTTACTGAACAGAAATGTCAAAACAACATGGCTTCTTCCTTCTGTCAAATCACAGTTATCCCTATCGAAAGTTCTATCACTCTAAAAAAACAGCCGATATGAGCGTACAATTCGCAACACAGTGAGAAAATTCGAAGAGGCTGGATCTGTTTTTTATGTCTTAAGTTTCAATGTTGATTTGATATCTGTTGACATATATGTTTCTGGTTTTTAGCTCATTTTCAAAACCAGAAAACTTAAGACATAAAAAACAGATCCAGCCTCTTCGAATTTTCTCACTGTGTTGCGAATTGTACGCTCATATCGGCTGTTTTTTTAGAGTGATAGAACTTTCGATAGGGATAACTGTGATTTGACAGAAGGAAGAAGCCATGTTGTTTTGACATTTCTGTTCAGTAAGCATTGACAAATTATCATGGAAAGACATACGCCGCAACAACGTTTACAAATTGTTGAAATTTATTCTCAAAATTTTCAATGTTGATTTGATATCTGTTGACATATATGTTTCTGGTTTTTAGCTCATTTTCAAAACCCGAAACATATATGTCAACAGACATCAAATAAACAGTGAAACTTAAGCGAAGTTGTTTTTATTTACTTAATTAATTTAAAAATTTTTCAACAAGTGATATGCGAGAAATCAATATCATTTAACTTTATGTTAATAAAAGCGTTCATTTGTAAGACTCATTTCACTTTAATATTAATTCTATATGTCTATTCAAATGAAACAGTGCTTCTAAGGCATTTATTCAATTTATTTTTAAAAAGCTTTTAGGAAAATTCATAAAATTAGAATTTGTAGCCAGGTATAGCAGAATTACTCTGATATCTAAGATATCGAAGAAACCTTCTATCAAGTAAAAAATTCCCCTTTTTATTATTTCATTTTATATAACATATAATTATATTAGGTTTCAGAATAAAAAAATTCATTATATAAATATCAAGTGATTCAACTTAGAGCATAATGTACCTTACAAACCTTGTTTGATTTTTGTGGTGAGCATAGAACATACAGTACCTTGGATTTTAAATGTACCTAGTTTCAATGTTGATCAAACAGACATTGTTTTGAGAGTTTTTGAAGTAACTTATTTAAATATATTAAATACTAGCAAACCTGGCCACGCCCTGCTGTGGTTTTCTTGTTCTTGGTTTAATTATTTGGTACTATTGGTATTATTAAGGAAGTGATTGATAAAAAATGATGAAAAGTGCAAATTAAATTTCAACGGATAGTAAATGTTTTATCATGCATTGACTCTTTTGAATATAAATTATAATAATTTATTTGCACTGAAAGATTGATATTCAATTATTTTTCAAATGCCATAATTAGTAATATAAACACGGATAACTAATTGAAAATATATTTGTTACTTTGATAAAGAACAATTATTGAATGAATAGAAATAATTTATATGTCGAAACAACGTTTTCGGGATCAGATAGTGCAGTATAATAATATAAATATGTGATATGATAATACTTACATATATTGAATTGTATCAGTCCTTACTTGGTGAAAATTCATATTGAATCATATTTAAATAAGGTTATTCTGATTTCCACATTTGTTGTGAACATAACAATTGTTGTGAACATAACAATAAAAATTTGTGAAAATCAGAATAACCTTATTTAAATATTACTTACATATATAATATATTTTTTTTTATAAGAAAGTTCTAAACAATAAAGCACCAATTATTAAAAAAAAATAAGAATAATTTTAATTTTTTTTCACCGAATTTCATTTACTATAATGAAAATTTTTCTTATACTTTGGACTAAGCAACACGTGGTCGGTTGAATTAATGAATTGTAGGTTATTAATTGAAGTGATAGTACTTTTAACAAAGCGCCATCTGTTGGATACTCACTCAATTCAGTCATCTGACTACCTTATACCGTCATCTGTTAGAATCTTACCGAACTATGTCTCTTTGTTAGATAAAAACAATTAATTCACAATAAATAAAATTGCAATCTCAAATTCGAGAAATAAACTATCCTATCTCTTAAGTTGGAGAAAAGCACACATTTAAAGAAAAAAAACATTAAAATCGGTGCAGTAGTTTCGGAGTTCATCCCGGACAAACATCGTGACATTGGAATTATATATAATAGATTTCAAATAAATTAGTTTTGGAGAAGTTAAATTAAAATTATGTTGTGTATGTTTGAAAAAGATTTAGTTTTCATAAATATGAGATCAGAAACTAAACATTTTGTCACAGGCAGAGCTGCCACCGCTTGTCTGAAGAGTTCAGGTGCGCATGTTTGGAACGAAACATTTAAAAATTTATTTATTGATTTTTATTGACAATTTTATATTTGTTGGATTCTTTATCCCATTCGATATTGTATAATGAAATTTGAATTTATACGTCTATTAAATGTAAGCAGTGCTTATAAGGCATTAAGTTAATTCTAAAGTTTTCTAATAAAATTTTTTGAAATTGAAATTGTAGGAGACTAACAGATTGAATCTGTTTCGATGTTCAAAATTTTATTCTATATATTACAATGGACAATTTCTTCTTTTCAAGCATTCACGTTAAAATCATTGCAGGTAAATAGTATAAGCTATGTTACAACCGAAAAAACAAAATATTTCCAGAATAAATGTGAATTGGATGACCCTAATTTTATGCTTGACAGACCATTTAATTTTTGTCAATCTTTGAAACAAAATCTGGGAATCTTGGGATTCCATATAAGTCGTGTGTATATCTTTTCACTATATAAAGACCGGATGTGAAAGGATTTCCACATCAAAAGCACGAAATAGAAATTGAGCAACAAGTGCTGTAGTGGTTTAGTAGTATTCTGTTTTCTTTTTCATCGTATTCTCCGCAAACTTGATTTATCATTGCTTTGGGATGAACTGCCCCATTTAACAATTTTACACTTAAACTACTAACGTTAATGGTTATAACTTAGGGCTTGAATTTTCTTACGGATGTAGGATTCGATAACGGGATTTATTGTGGTAAATTACACTTTTATATTTTCCGCCCGATGAAATACCACAGCGGCTAAATTACGGATCCGGATAAATGAGCCTTCTTTTCTCTGCCATCCAAAATTGGAAGGAAATAATTATAAAAGCACTGCCTTGGTATCAGCAGCTATAGCGAGCTCATACACTTATGAGGGGTCTTTCATTAAGAGCTTTCCATCTTTATATTTGAATAAATAATGCCTGTGTGAGATATCATTGATATTTTCTGTTCGTTTGGAAAGCCTCTCGACGCCATGAATATAACATTTTGCAAATGTCCGGCACGGCTTCGCTGGGGGGCACGCATTCTAAATGTCCAATGACTCTGACGCATAAATTAGGCTGAATTTAACCGATGGCATGGGTTATGTTAGCTTCAAAGACCGTTGCGGTTTGTGCCTTATTCGCATACACATGCGACTTAAGATAATTTCACAAGAAAAAGTCTAACGGAGTCAAATAGTATGACCTCGATGGTCACCTCCATGTGTGATCACCATGCCCTCAAATCGGGTGTGAAGAATGTTTAGTGTGGTACGTAGCTACGTCCTCTTGAAACCACCTGTCGTTGGTGCCCATACCATCCAATTTAGGCCAAATGGTAATCATCGACCTATAGTGCTCGCCGTTGACAGTGATGGCCTGGCCAACGTCATTCTCAAACAAATATGTACCAATGACGCCGCCAGTCCAAAATCCACACCAAATAGTGGATGCTTCGGACGCTCTTGGATCTCATGTGAATTTGTATCGTCCCAAATACGTCAATTTTGTTTGTTGACCTACCCATTCATCCAGAAATGAGCTGAAGATGATTTTTTGATGAAAATAAGGATCAGTTTCCAAACGCTTCAAGGTCCATTCAGCGAACACACGTCGTCGTCTATGCTCGTTTTCCTTAAGCTCCTGGGTTAGTTGAATTTTGTACGGGTCCTTGACCAAGTCATAACGTAAAATTTATCAAGTTGTAGTGTACGAAAGGCCGCGTTCTTGTGAGCGACGCGAAATCGACTGCATCGGTTTCTCCTCCACGCTTGTAGGGCGATTATGGTGACCGTAAAATGAGTCAAGCGTGCGAAAAATTGCCCGAACAGAACAACCATTTTGATTGAATAATTTTAACAATTGTACGTGTGATGGAACGCCATATCTGTCCATGCTGATTTGGCAAAACAGACTGAATAAATGACAGCCTATTTGATAGAGAAGAGCATCAATGTGGCCGCTATAAACTGCAAAAGTTCGCAAGTCCATATTGGAAGACCCAGTTAGTCCATGACGGCATCTTCATTAATCTGTGAATTTTCAATCCAATTTGTCACTTCGCTGAAGTTAAATTTAGATGCTAAAAATGTGTATAATACTGAAGAATTCAAATAAATTAATTCGGCAGAACTGTACCTATTAGGTACTTTAATAAGGAGTGTTAGCTATGGTAATAGAAAGTTCTACAAATCGAGCCAGTGTAACATACATATGTATAACAATTCTATACTCGATAAGGTTTTGTTCATCACAGGGGCAAATTATAGTCATGCGCACGTTCCAAACTTGTTGGTTTTCATAACTGCAATGAATGCCACCGACTATAAATCTGTCAAGAATCTATATTCGCTATACACTGAGACACTAAAGTATTAATCATAAACTAGCTTCATCTAGAGTATGAAAACATACAAGACATATCTTTGTAAGCTAAATCAAGTAAAGAAATGTATTCCCGCTATTTTCACGTTACAAACGCAGAAAAAACTTTCCTCGTGCTCAAGTCAGACCACAATGTGCCGTAATGCTCCTGATTAGCATATTCATATTCAAATAAATTAATTCGGCTAATCTGTACCAAATATCATCAATAAGGAGTGTGATCTATAGTAGTGAAAAGTTCAACAAATCGAAACAGTGTTACATATGAGTTATTTTTTTTTAGAGTGATAGAACTTTAAATTAGAATAAAACACATTTTAATTAAGATTGAGGCCAAGTTTTTTTATTTGAAAGATAATTTTATGACATTTATGTTTTAAAAATAATTTCCGGCATACGTCCACCACGACTAGCTCTAAGGACCGCATTCGACCAGACCAATTTTGGACCACTTTTTCGAGTAATTCAGGCCTTATTTCATCAATAACTCGAGTTTTGTTGGCTTCCAAAGCGTCTATTTTTTCTGGTTTATCAGCATAAACCAATGACTTGACATTACCCCAAAGAAAATAATCCAATGAAGTTATGTCGCATGATCTTGGAGGCCAATTAATTGGACCATTTCTCGAAATAATGTTATCGCTAATTCTTTGTTTCAATAAATCACTTGTTACGGTAGCAGCATGAGGTGTAGCACCATCTTGTTGGATCCAAAACACTTCTGGGTCTATACCATTCAAATTTTGAAACAAATAATAATTGATCATCGATCTGTAACGAGCACCATTCACTGTAACATTAGATCTAGCATCGTTTTTGAAGAAATATGGACCGATAATGCCTCCAGCGTGTAAAGCACACCCTAAAGTGCACTTTTCAGGATGCAATGGAACCTGCAGAACTTCTTGAGGATTGTTTTCACTCCATATACGGCAATTTTGCTTGTTTACATAGCCGTTCAATCAGAAATAAGCTTCATCACTGAACACAATTTTACGATAAAAAAGTCCATCAACTTCAAGCTGTTCCAGGATCCAATCAGCAAACAAACGACGCTTATTATGGTCAAGTGGCTTCAGTTTTTAAACCAGTTGGATCTATTATGGGTGTAGACCAAGATCTTCACGCAAAATTTTCCATGAGGTGAATGCGCAACTTGTTGTGAACGTCGACGAATAGACAAATCTGCATCATCATTAACACTATGACTTACAGCAGTGATATTTTCTTCTGTACGTACAGTCCTTTGTCATGTTGTTGTTGTTGCATCGAATAGAGAAAAGTTTGTCCGAAATCTATCGGTAGTTCGACGAATAAGCTGCTCTGAAGGACGATTATGTAAACTCTATAAGTTTGGCGAATAGAACACTGATTTTGAAAATAAATTTCAACAATTTGTAAACATTGTTCAAGCGTGAGTCTTTACATGATAATTTGTCAATGCTTTCTGAACAGAAATGTCAAAACAACATGGCTTCTACCTTCTGTCAAATCACAGTTATCCCTATGGATAAGGATGTTTTAAAAAAACACCCGATAACTCTGTATTGTCGTTAAATTAATAAATTGTGGAAATAATCTTCATAATATCATTTAAGTAGTAACTGTTATTTTTTAATCATTAAAATTGATAGTAGGTTCTACTGGATCTACCTATCGACTTGAACATAAAGTAATTTCGATCAAATTTTCATTGGATCCGCTGTTCAACAGCACAGTAATAATGTGCTTTTGAAAGCGCATTTATAGAAATTTGTTCATCTTTATATTACAATTAATACACTCAACATGAAAGCACAAGCGTTTCCATTATAGTTCCAAATGAAATCCGGTAAATAATTAATTTCTGAGGCATAATATTCCGCTTGGAAACAATCTCGCAGGGTTATTATTACATATAATAGGAAGGAATTTGATAACTTGATTTTAAATAGTTGCTGACTGAATTGAAGTCGAATATGGTGGTCTTTTTCAGCTTATTAATAATAACGTTTATTAGCATATAAATCAATACCATAGTAGAAATAGTTCAACACATTCCTATAAATGTAACAGGTTTTCCAGTAGAAATTATATAGGGTGTTTTTTTAGAGTGACAGAATTTTCGATAGGGATAACTGTGATTTGACAGAAGGTAGAAGCCATTTTGATTTGACATTTCTGTTCAGTAAGCATTGAAAAATTATCGTGAAGATATTCACGCCGCAACAACATTTACAAATTGTTGAAATTTATTTTCAAAATCAGTATTCTATTCGCCAAACTTATAGAGCACTCCATGAAATTTATGGTTTACATAATTGTCCATCAGAGCAGCTTATTCGTCGAGCAATTGATATATTTCGGACAACATTTTCTCTGATCGATGCAGCAAAAACAGCAAGACAAAGAACTGTACGTACAGAAGAAAATATCGCTGCTGTAAGTCAAAGTGTTAATGATGATCGAGCTTTGTCTATTCGTCGACGTTCACAACAAGTTGGACTCTGTGCATTCACCACATGGAAAATTTTGCGTGAAGATCTTGGTCTACACCCATACAAGATCCAACTGGTTCAAGAACTAAAGCCACTTGACCATAATAAGCGTCGTTTGTTTGCTGATTGGCCCCTAGAACAGCTTGAGGTTGATCCAATTTTTATCGTTAAATTGTGTTTAGTGATGAAGCTCATTTCTGGTTGAACGGCTATGTAAACAAGCAAAATTACCGTATATGGACTGAAAACAATCCTCAAGAAGTTCTGCAGGTTCCATTGCATCCTGAAATGCACTGTATGGTGTACTTTACACGCTGGAGGTATCATCGGTTCATATTTCTTTAAAAACGATGCTGGAGCTAATGTACAGTGAATAGTGCTCGTTACAGATCGATGATCAATGATTATTTGATTGGTATCGACCCAGAAGTGTTTTGGTTCCAACAAGATGGTGCTACACCTCATACATTATTTCGAGAAATGGTCCAATTAGATGGCCTCCAAGATCATGCGACATAACTCCACTGGATTATTTTCTTTTGGGTTATGTCAAGTCATTGGTTTATGCTGATATACTAGAAACAAATGACGCTTTGGAAGCCAACATAACTCGTGTTATTGATGAAATAAGGCCTGAATTACTCGAAAAAATGGTCCAAAATTGATCTGGTCGAATGCGGTTCCTCAAAGCTGGTCGTGGTGGACCTATGCCGGAAATTATTTTCAAAACATAAATGTCATAAAATTAGCCTTCAAATAAAAAAATTTGGCTTCAATCTTAATTTAAATACGTTTTTTATTCAATCAAAAGTTCTATCACTCTAAAAAAACACCCGATATATGTAAATTTTCGTTCCTCTGCAAGGAAGTTTGTTCAATAGATTCCCCAAAATTTTTACTGAACAGACACCAAATAAATGGAGTTGACGGAATATACTACTCTGTCAAGAAAGTACCAGGAATTTTCAATTAAAACAACATTTTTACATTTAATCGTCAAAATTCATTGGGTCGCCTTCAAAATAGGCTCCATTTGCTCCAATACATCTATGCAAACGGCACTTCCAATTATCGAAACATTTTTTATAGGCGCTTTCCGGGATGGACTTTAGCTCTCGCGCCGAATTTTGGTTTATGGCTTCAATCGACTCAAAACGGGTGCCACGAAGGGGCAATTTTAGTTTTGGGAATAGGAAAAAGTCGCAGGGAGCCAAATCTGGCGAATACGGTGGTTGCTGAAGCACGTTTGTTGAATTTTTGGCGAGAAAGTCAGTCACAATCGTAGCTCGGTGAGAAGGCGCGTTATCGTCATGCAAAATCCATGAGTTGTTCGCCCACAAATTTGGCCGCTTCTTACGGTTACGCTCACGCAAACGTTTCATAACGCCTAGGTAATACTCCTTGTTTACCGTCTGACCCTCCAGAACGAATTCGTAGTGCACCACGCCACGGATATCGAAGAAAACAATGAGCATCACCTTCATTTTCGAGCGGCTTTGGCGTGGTTTTTTCGGTTTCGGCTCATTTTTTGCCACCCATTCCGATGATTGCTGGCTTGTTTGCATATCGTACTCGTAGACCCAGGTCTCATCACCAGATATAATGCGTTCCATGAATGTAGAATCGGAATTACAGCGATCCAGCATGTCTGAAGCAACCTGTTCGGGATGACGTTTTTGAAGAAAATTCAGGTCTTTCGGTACGAGTCGTGCGGCCACCTTTCTCATGCCCAAAATATCAATCAAAATCGTACGTGCGGACTCGTGGGATATCTTAAGATCATGTGCTATCTCTTAAGCTGGTACGAAGGTTTTCCAGCACCCTTTCCTTAATTTTATCGATGTTATCTTCAATCGAAGCCGTCGATGGGCGACCACTTCACGACCGTCCTTGAAGGCTCTGTACCACTGATATGCACGAATTTTCGATAGAGCCTTATCACCAAAGGCCTTTTGCAACATTTTCAATGCATCGGCACACGAAAATTCATTTGCAACAAAAAACTTTAAACAAATTCTTTGCTCAACGTAATCACCCATAGTAAAAATCGGCACGCACTCTGACATCGACTGACTTAATCAGCTGTTGCAAACACACTAGTTGACAGATCCCGCTCAAGCTTGGCATAGTAATTAAGGACAGTAATACCAACCTAGGAAAAAAAATTTTCACCTGCCTCATTGCCCCGCCAGATTTAAATCGATAATTTCTGGTACTTTCTTGACCGAATGTATAGCTCGAAAATTGAGATATATAATAACCCGTCTTTCTATAAATGAAACGACAATAAATCATTTGAAAATCGATGGCGACGTTAATGCAAGAATCAAGTTTCAAAGTGTGTATAAATGTTTTCGTTGCTTAGGCATGAAATAGCTATCTCGAAGAGTTAATCGTTAGGACAAATTGATTGAATAAATGGGAAGTGGTTGATGGTGTAGGTATAATAACTAAATCCGATTAGTATTACCATACGAATCGATATCCCGGCTTCATGAATTCATCTTCTATACGACCCGAGGATATTCAACCGTGAATTTGATAACTTAGTAGGACAGATTCATCAACAGAAGTTGGTTCCTCGTTATTGAAGCCGAAACTTTCCAATCCTAAAGAGATGCTGAATAGTTAGGGCAGACTACCCTTAATACTTTTTATACTGAACACTGAGGGTCCACTGTGAAAAAAACAGCTTTTGTTCTCTATGAAATCAGAAGATTTTCTTATATATTCATAGCAAAGGATTTTCCAATAAGAGTTCATGAAATTTTCGCTTTCAGCTGCTGTGGAAGAGCCAGAATTCACCGATATCATCGAAAACGTCACAGTCGCTGCTGGACGCAATGTGAAATTTGCTTGTTCGGTGAAGAATCTAGGAACATATAAGGTAAGAATATTTTTGTTTTGATCTTTCACCTTGAAAACAAGTGATTAACGCACTGGTAAAGTCATAGTTATTTTTTGTTTCTCTGCGCCTTGAGTTTTCCATATGAGTGTAATAACGATAATGGATAATCCGCTATGCAAATCTAGTGTTCTATAATACGTTTTTTGATCTTCACCTTAAAATTCTTCTCAACGAGCAAACAGAAGTCGCAAGATCTCCATTGTTTGATATTTCTACTTAGTGAGTTATTTGCGATAATTGGCCACAATATATTTGATGGTGAATTGTATCTCCATTTTCGCATATTTTTCTTTATCGGTATTTCTGTATTAATTGTAATTAACTGTATTATAATTGATGATTGAAACTGTTGTCCACAAAGTTTGTTCCTCTAATTAGGATATCAGTTTTGCGTTCATTTTTCGATAAGGTTAATGAGAAAGCTTTATCTATCGAGTGTTTTTTTAGATTGACAGAACTTTCGATAGGGATAACTGTGATTTGACAGAAGGTAGAAGCCATGTTGTTTTGACATTCTGTTCAGTAAGCGTTGACAAATTATCATGGAAAGACACACGCCGAAATTTATTATCAAAATCCGTTTTCTATTCGCCAAACTTATAAAGCACATCGTGAAATTTATGGTTCACATAATCGTCCTTCCGAGCAGCTGAACTATCGAAAGATTTCGGACAACATTTTCTCTACTCGATGCAGCAACAATAAAATAGTTAATGATGATCCAGATTTATCTATTCGTCGACTTTCACCACAAGTTGGACTCTGTGAATGATGAATGAATTTTGTTTCGTTTGAATTTTGAAATTTTGGATATACAAGTGATATTCCTTTCTTGTAATTTATTTCATCAAGTAAATTATCTATGATTAACGGATTAAAATTATTATTGAAAGCTATTTGTTTAATGGTTTCATATTCTTTGTCAAAATTTTCTTTTGTCATGGGTATGTTAATCAATTTATAAAGCGTACTATTATGAGCTGATAATTTTTATGAAAATGATGGTTTGAAGTAGAATGAATCGTACCATCTGTATGTGTAGGTTTTCTGTATATGGAAAAGTCGTGCCTATTATTGATTTAAGTGATTTTTAATTCTAAGAAATTGATGCTATTATTTCCTTCTTCTTCATGAGTGAATTCAATTGTTGGATATAATTTATTGATAGATTCCAAAAATGATCAAAGTTGTCTATTTGTGCCATCAAATAAACAAATTATGTCATCTACATAGCAGTACCAATAAACGAAATGTTAAAAATATGGGTGTTTTGGATATTGGTTTCTACGTGATCCATGAATATTTCTGATAACAAGGGGGTTCATGGGTTACCCATTGTTAGACTTTCTTCGTCTAGATAAAACGTGCCGTTGAACATGAAGTAATTTTGATCTAGGCAAACGTTCAAGGCGTCTAATTTTTTTTTCACAACAGGATTCGTTCGTTTTTGGAGTAATAAATCATCAACTAATTTTATTACCGGTATACCGGTCAGTGAAATTAATTCCAATTATTTTAAATTGAAAATTCATCAGTATATTCTAACCATATTGATTTAAACTCACCAAGAATAAAATCCGAAATGGAAAGCTTGGTTATCAAATGTGTTGAATATTTGGGTCATATTTTCTTTCGCTTAATTTTTCGAAAAAAAATCAGCCTATGTGGACATCGAACGATATCATAAACTTCAGCGTAGTTCTTCACAAGAGTAAAACTCACAAATTTTCATATCATATTTCTGGATGTAAATTCCTGTGATAAGAATGCCATTTGCTGAACGCGTAAGTCTCGAATCTCAATGAAATGTTTTAATTAATTTTCCAGTCCTCAGTTCAGACGTGAAGAAACACAAATTGACATTCATGAAGAAGTGGCAGTAGGAATTCTTTGTCGACTCTTGAAAGGGAATATCAACCGATCGCCTTCTAAAAGGAAATCCTTACTCAAATCATTGTTTAAACATAAAAAATTTCATTTATGTTCGAGAAGTGAAAATTCTTTTCTCATCCACGGAATATTGGGAAAGTTGCTTGGGGTAAAAAGTTCTTTTGAAGAAGTTTCACTCATAATAGTGTTCAATTCTTTCACAACAAATCTGCTTGATGTATTAAAAAGATGATCCTGTGAGGCATCGGATTTGTATCTTTTTTGATGGAATGACTGCAATGAATTATTCAATTTCTTCAAGTTTTCGGGAAAGACATTCCTCGTTTAACTTCTCCGTTCCTAAAAACTCAATGTTGGAAAGTACTTGAGAAATAAACTAATATTGGGCTGTTTCACCATGGGTTGGGTCCTTCATCATTATCTAATTAATAATGAATATATTCAATTTCCACTCACTTTTTATTATTGAACGACAATTGTTTCACCACACTGTGGCTTAATCATGTTCTACATTTGAACTGTTACTGTGTGAAAACTTACATGGGTTATTATATACAGGATGTCCCAACGAAAATTGGACCCCTCAGAACTCAGAAACGAACAATTTTCGAAGATTTTCAAAAAACAGGTCAACTTCTGTTTTAAGGGGGACAAATTTCCGTCATGAGTTTGTTCCGAAAAAAACACCCTCGTGAAGGTTTCGCTCAGCATTATCAGCTTGTGGCATATTTTCTGGTGTATGATAGCTCACGCCGCAACAGCGTTTACAAATTGTTGAAATTTATTTGCAAAATCAGTGTTCTATTCTCGAAACTTATAGAGCACTTCGTGAAATTTATGGTTTACATAATCGTCCATCAGAGCAGCTTATTCTTCGAACTATCGATAGATTTCGGACATCATTTTCTCTACTCGATGCAACAACAACAAGACAAAGAACTGTGTGTACAGAAGAAAATATCGCTGCTGTCAGTCATAGTGATGATCCAGATTTGTCTATTCGTCGACTTTCACAGCAAGTTGGACTATGTGCATCCACCACATGGAAAATTTTGCGTGACGATCTTGGTCTACACCCATACAAGATCCAACTGGTTCAAGAACTGAAGCCACTTGACCATAATAAGCGTCGTTTGTTTGCTGATTGAACCCTAAAACAGCTTGAAGTTGATCCACTTTTTTATCGTAAAATTGTGTTCAGTAATGAAGCTCATTTCTGGTGGAACGGCTATGTAAACAAGCAAAATTGACGTATATGGAGTGAAAACAATCCTCAAGAAATTCGCATCCTGAAAATGCACTGTATGGTGTGCTTTACACGCTGGAGGCATCATCGGTCCATATTTCTTTAAAAACGAAACTGGAGCTAATGTTACAATGAATGGTGCTCGTTACAGATCAATGACCAATGATTATTTGTTTCAAAATTTGCATGGTATCGACCCAGAAGTGTTTTGGTTCCAACAAGATGGTACTACACCTCATGCTGCTACCGTAACAATTGATTTATTGAAAGAAAGATTTGGCGATAACATTATTTCGAGAAATGTTCTAATTAATTGGCCTCCAAGTTCATGCAACATAACTCGAATGGATTATTTTCCTTGGGGTTATGTCAAGTCATGGGTTTATGCTGATAAACCAGAAACAATAGACGCTTCGGAAGCCAACATAACTCGTGTTATTGCTGAAATAAGGCCTGAATTACGCGAAAAAGTGGTCCAAAATTAGTTTGGTCGAATTCGGTTCCTCAGAGCTAGTCGTGGTGAACATATGCCGGAAATTATTTTCAAAACATAAATGTCATATAATTAACTTTCAAAAAAGAAAAATTGGCTTCAATCTTAATTTAAATGTATTTTATTGCAATTTAAAGTTCTGTCACTCTAAAAACACACCCGATAGCTGCGATAACATGCTGCATGCTTTCGTGATGTGTTCTATGGTTTTCGGCTTCTCCCTGCATTTCCTACATTTGTCGGTGGTCATTCTTGGTTCCTGATGATATATTTCTGGTAGTTTGTATGTACCACCTGATCTTGGATGGCTAGCAGAAAACCCTTCGTTTCTTGGAGTAGTTCACCTGCTCCCGGCCATTCGTTCGACCCTTGTTTGTTATTATTTTTTTTTTTATCATCTGCGAAGAGTGTGTGAAAATTGAACCGTCAGATTAAGCCCTGTACGCACAAGGCACAACGACCACATGCCTGAAATCTATTCAAGCATTAATGCCATGAAAGCATCGGTCAAATAGAGCCAATTTCAAACTCTGAGTAGCAAGAATTTACACGTTTTTCAACGTGTAACTTTCTAACTTTCTAACTGGTCTGTAGGTCGACCTACAGGCTCGCTTTCGATACGGATTAATCCGAAATAAGTAAAGACAAAAGGCACAAAGGATAAATTATAGTAAGCAAAAAATATTATAAATATCCGGTGTGACACCGGGAGGGTTCCGGAAATTACTGTGGCCAGATAGAAGTCTCTGAAATCGAAAATTAAGGAAAGATATGTTGGGTTGGCGAGATTGGAACCGAGTCGGGGAGCGTCGCTAATGCTTTACCTACAAGTTTATTGATGCCCTAACTTCTTCAAGATTTATCTGTTAGACATTTACTCTGACTCCCCAACTTCTTACGCGCTTCCTCTTTCGGGAGATTAGTCTGTTGAAACCATCCCCTAATATGTCCTCTGCAATCTGTTACCGCTTTTCGATTTCAAAACTGGCGTTTCGGATGGATTTCTTCTCAAGAAACATGTGTTATTTTGATGGGAACATGGCAAGTCGCATCCACGCATGTTCACACTTGATATAAATGAAACGGTCGGAGGAAGACTGGATTTACGAAGAGTTTCTTGTATTGGGTGTTTTTTTAGGGTAATAGAACTTTCGATAGGGATAACTGTAGACAGAATGTAGAAGCCATGTTGTTTTGATATTTCTGTTCAGTAACCATTGACGAATTATCATGGAAAGACTCACGCCGCAAATAACGTTTACAAATTGTTGAAATTTATTTTCAACATTCGCCAAACTTATAGAGCACTTCGTGAAATTTATGGTTTACCTATTCGTCCATCAGAGCAGCTTATTCGTCGAAATAACGATCGTACAGAAGAAAATATCTCTGCTGTAAGTTAATGATGATCCAGATTTGTCTATTCGTCACAAAAAGTTGGGCTCTGTGCATCCACCATATGGAAAATTTTGCTTAAAGATCTTGGTCTACACTCATACAAGATCCAACTGGTTCAAGAACTAAAGCCACTTGATAATAAGCGTCGTTTGTTTGCTGATTGGGCCCTAGAACAGCTTGAAGTTGATCCACTTTTTTATCGTAAAATTGTGTTTAGTGATGAAGCTCAATTCTGGTTGAAAGGCTATGTAAACAAGCAAAATTGCCGTATATGTAGTGAAAACCTTCCTCAAGAAGTTCTGCAGGTTCCATTACATCCTGAAAAATGCACTATATGGTGTGCTTTATACGCTGGAGGTATCTTCGGTTCATATTCCTTACTTCGAGAAATGGTGCAATTAATTGGCCACCAAGATCATGCGACATAACTCCACTGGATTATTTTCTTTGGGGTTATGTCAAGTCATTGGTTTATGCTGATAAACCAGAAACAATAGACGCTCTGGAAGCCAACATAACTCGTGTTATTGATGAAATAAGGCCTGAATTACTCGAAAAAGTGGTCTGGTCGAATGTGGTTCCTCAGAGCTAGTCGTCAAGGACATATGTTGGAAATTATTTTTAAAACATAAATGTCATAAAATTATCTTTCAAATGAAAAAAAATGGCTTCAATTTTAAGTTCAATTTAAAGTTGTATCACTCCAAAAAAAACACCCGATATCTGAAGCATATAAGAACTATGCAAAAGTGTTTTTCTTCGTGCATGATAAATCATCATTTTTTCGAACCCAACTTCACACTTAATCATTATATGTTCATGGAGCTGATATAGCAAGGCTTGTGTGTGAAAAAGTTCAATTGTTTCCAGTTTCTGGTTGGTGCCTTTTTAAATATGGACAGCACTAAGCAGCATTTTCGTTATATTTTACTTGTTTACCATAGAAAAGGTAAAAATGCTGTTCAAGCCAGAAAGAAATTAACCGATGTGTATGGAGAAGATGTGTTGACAGTACGCCAGTGCCAGTAGTTGTTTGAAAAATTTCGATCGGCTAATTTTGATTTCGAAGATTCACCACGTTCCGGAAGGACGGTTAAAGCTGATAGAGACATGATAAAGGCATTAGTTGACACAAATCGGCGAATAACAACACGTGAGATCGATGTGAGGTGAAATTTATTGAATTCAACTGTTTATGATCACTTGAGAGGCCTGGGTTTAATCTCGAAGTTCGATATACGGGTTCCCCATGCTCTCAAGGAGAAAAATTTGTGTCCATTTTTGATTCTAAAAATCATTACTAAGGAGTGTAGGCTATGTTCACAGAAATTTCTTGAAATCGAGACTGTGACTTACATCTGAATAACAATTTTAAAGCCCGATTAGGTTTTTGTTTATCACTAGGAAATAAGTAGTAGACATGCCCACGTTTCGAACTTGATGCTTTTTTTTTCAGTAAACTGTAATAACTGAATGTTTTCAAGAGATGTTTTAGATTAAATCTGTAAAGGTTTCTGAGAATTAAACCAGCTATTATCTGTAATATTATATCTTTACTCGGACACGGGATATTCAAAACTGTTCCGCATATTTTTTTCATACACATATACTAGAGACTTCGTTCTTCAAAATGGAACATCTTGTGCCATCTATCTGTGAATTTTATTACAATGTTGGGAACAATAAGGATTCCATTAAAGAAAGGTTTTTCCAATAAGAGGTTTAATTTTGATATTAACAAAAAGAAGTGTATTTCGAGTTAAATAAACGAATGTTCACTTCATTGCAAAGAGGAAGGTTTGCCATTAACATAGTTACTAAAATATTTTCCCAGTGGATGACTCCTACAATAAAAAGCATGATGAAGTTGAGAAGTGCTGCTCTATCTAGATATAAGCTTACGAAGAACTCAGCTAATTACAGTTATTATACTCATATGCGAAATGTTGTTACTTCTGCTGTGCGAAGGCAGTACTTCCTTCCACTCTTCTGCTGAACATCACTGATGATATTTTGCGTTCTTTGGATGGGGGACATGCCTCAATTCTCACCTTATTAGATTTTGCAAAGGCATTTGATACCCTGGACCATGAACTGCTTTGTGCTAAATTAAGTTATATTGGTTTTTATGAAACTGCTCTGAGATTTTTCAAGTCTTACCTTTTTGATAGGTATCAGTGCGTTAAATTGCGTGATACATTTTCAGAGTATTGCTTCAGGGGTGCCACAGGAATCTGTTCTTGGTCCTCTGGTTTTCCTTATATATGTGACTGACATTGATATCTGCCAAATGGCCGCCACGGCTATGGCTGCAGCGTCATAAACTTTTCGCGAAATTTTTCATGACCAATTGACACATCTCTGAGGTCTAGAATCGATTATGGAGCATTGGTATAGGGTATTAAATCATAAGATTTCTGTGGCCAATTGTGATCACCTCTTGAATTGTTTCGTTGCTTGTGTAGCCGTCTTCTTGAAAATAAACGTCGTCCACATAAATATCTTCCAATTCGGGCCATAAAAAATCTTGAATCATAGCTCGGTAGCGCAATCGATTCATCGTTACAATTGCACCAGCCTCATTTTCGAATAAGTGAGGTCGAATCCCACCCTAAGCCCAAAAACCGCACCAAACAGTGACACGTTGAGGATGGAGAGGTTTTTCAACAATAATTCTTGGATTCTCTGAGCCCCGAATGCGACAAATCAGCTCATCGACGCAGCCTCATCACTGAAGATGATTTTTCCATGAAAATCTGGATCATTTTGACGCATTTCAAGGACCCAATGATCGAAGGTACGACGTTACTGGTAATCGACCGGTCTGAGTTCTTGTGTTAACTGAACTTTAAAAGCCTTAAGATCTAAGTCTTTATGCAACATACGCTGTAATGTCGATTATGGAATGCCTAATTCCAAAGATCGACGTATAATCGACAAACCTAGGTTTTCGACAACACTACGGGCTACTGGAGCAATATTCTCAGTTACTCTTGAGCGACGCACACGGTTTCGATCGTTCACATCACTAAATTGTCCTTACAGCTTGACTGTTTTCCATCAGTTTCACTATTGCCGGCAGTGAAGGTGACGACCCAAAAGCTTTAATTTTGCGAACCGTGACTGCAAACGTTTCACTATTTTGTAGTGAATTTTAACTTCAATGCGTTGTTGAAGCATGTATCGTTCCATTTTTAGTAATGGTATAGTTTTTACTTGTCAAATGTCAAAAGTGACAGCTGCCCAGATAGCGGGCTGTTCAATCTTATTGGGAAACCTTTACTACCACTGCATAAAACTAATGACCGGAAACTACAATTTTATCCAAATGAAATGCTTTCAACCAAAGCTATCTTCCATGAAATAAGGATAATATTTTGAGATAGTGTAATTAAAAATTCAAAACAAAATATCAGTTTTTTTAAATTGCCCATTATTCAATAGAAATAAGCCTCTGTGTGCAATTTTACTGAATAATTTCTTTGATTGCCTTCTCTATCTCTGTTTCAAAAGAAACTGTTTACCAAAATTCGAGGGAAATTTACATTTAAAATGCACGAATTCATCATAAGTTCACCCCGTATTGCGAAAACTGAAAATATATGAATTAGTTCAGACAATATGGAACTAAGAAAACATCTTTCATCATCCGCTTCAAGGAGCCGCAACCTCATTTTCTCGACCGTTGACTTCGTCCTCATGTCCTTCGAAATATCATCCACCGAAATCTTGCAATTCATAGAATTCTCTTGAAGGTTGTTTCCGCCATTCACCCATTTTTTACTTGAACTCTCACAGTTTGGTCTGAACTCGAAGAATATCTTCACATACTACATTAAGTTGCTGAGACTCCTAAAAAAAAAATACTTTCGTCAATTTATTCAATGAATTCGATAAAAAATGGAAAATGAATGACAACAACCCTTTTTATGAGGGCAACTTCGATTATCTTTTTTTTTTCGAAATTTGGGTTTCAATAAGCTAACTTCTAACAGCTAGTGTAAGAAAATTTGAATATTTAAACAAATTGAAATATGTTTATCTTCTACAATTTTAATTTCAAAAAATTTTTTATTCAAAAAACTTTTAGAATTAAATTAATGTCTTAAACAAGCACCGCTTACATTTAATAGACGTATATAATCAAAACTCAATATATAATGTCAAATGGAATAAATAAACCAACAGATATACGAAAGTCATTAAAATTAATAAATAAATATTTAAGGGAGACAACATTTTGTTTCTGGTCTTACCTTTAAGAACACCATTTGCCTTTTAAAAACATGAACACACTTAAAGGTGTGAGAGTGTAAGAGTTGTGCCGGTGAATGAGACCAGATTTCTCAGATTAATTTTGTCGGATAATGTCATGCGTCCCCTCTGTAAGATAGATCTAACAGCTTATTATAGATCTCCTTCTTCCAGTTAATTCTTGATAGAAGGTATATAAAATTATTTAAATATTTTAATATTAGCCTTCTGCATATTTAATTTCAAAAAATTATATTTAATAATTATAACTTCAGAAAATAAATTAAAATAATGTCATATAAGTTTCACTTATATCAAATGACATATAAAATAAACACTCACTATAAGACATCCAAATGATATAACAAAATCCAATAAAAAAAATTGTTAACCAAAATCCTAAAAATTAAATATTTTGAATGGACAAAATTTTGTTTCTGCTGATTAATCTTATGAAAACAAATATCTCTCAAAAATGTTCAACATAATCTTAAGAATTTCATCATAAAACTATCTTACTAAGAATATTCAATATTATTGGATATCTAACTAAGTTACTTTCTATAAAAACTCAAGATATGTAAAAACATTACTGAAAAACAAGTTTTGAGAGATTTTGCTTCGTCAGTATTCAAATAACTCATATTCAATAAAATATAACATGAATCAACAAAAAATATTTACTCACCCTTCAACAATTTAGAAAACTTCTGGTAAATGAATACTGAAAAATTTAAATGTAGTCAATAATATTGAATATTCTAATTAAGATAGTTTTATGATGAAATTCTTAAGATTATGTTGAACATTTTTGAAAGATATTTGTTTTCATGAGATTCATCAGCAGAAACAAAATTTTGTCTATGCAAAATATTTAATTTATAGATTTTTGGCTAACAATTTTGATTTATTGGATTTTGTTATATCATTTGGATGGATGTCTTATAATGAATATTTATTTTATATTAAAATGTTGAAGGGTAAGTAAATATTTGTTGTTGATTGATGTTATATATTATTGAATATGGGTTATTTGAATACTGACGAAGCAAAGTCTCTCTTAAAACTTGTTTTTCAGTAATGTTTTTACATATCTTGAGTTTTTATAGAAAGTAACTCAGTTAGATATCCAATAATATTGAATATTCCAAGTAAAATAGTTTTATGATGAAATTCTTAAGATTATGTTGAACATTTTTGAAAGATATTTGTTTCGTAAGATTGATCAGCAGAAACAAAAATTTTGTCTATTCAAAATATTCAATTTATACGATTTTGGTTAACAATTTTTATTTATTGAATTTTGTTATATCATTTGGATCTCTTATAATGAATCTTTATTTTATATGTCATTTGATATAAGTGGTACTTATATGACATTATTTTAATTTAATTCCTCAAGTTATAATTATTAGATATAATTTTTTGAAATTAAATATGTAGAAGGCTAATATTAAAATAATTAAATAGGTTTAAGCTTCGATAAAAAAATGAAGGGAGTGACAAGGTCGACTATCAACAGTGACTTTCTAGTCAAGTTTTTTAGGAAGTCAGTAAACCAAAGGTCTTTTTCATACTATAGTCCAAAGTTTTTCAATCTCATCCCGCATAATCTGAAAGAGATTAAAAATATTAACCGGTTTAAATCGGCTCTCCTTTTGGGTGTCTCAATTTGCAATTTGTATTTCTAAATTGTTTAAAAAAAATGTACTGTTAATTTTGAATAAAGTTTGATTTGAATAACTTTCTTTCGGCTGTTTTTTTGTGTTTTTGAAGTAAAACGCATTTAAATTAAGATTGAAGCCAAATTTTTTTTTATTTGAAAGATAATTTCATGACATTTATGTTTTGAAAATAATTTTCGGCATATGTCTACCACGACTAGCTCTGAGGAACCGCATTCGACCAGACGAATTTTGGACTTCTATCTGGCCACAGTAATTTCCGAAACCTTCCCAGTGTAACACCGGATATTTATAATATTTTTTGCTCACTAAGATTTATCCTTTGTGCCTTTTGTCTTTACTTATTTCGGATTCATGCGTAGCGAAAGTGAGTCTATAGGTCGACCTACAGATCAGTTAGAAAGTTGAAAAATGTGTCAATTCTTGCTACTCAGAATTTGAAATTGGCTCTATTTGACCGATGCTTTTATGGAAGTAATGCTTGAATAGATTTCAGGCATGTGGTCGTTGTGCTTTGTGCGTATAGGGCTTAATCTGACGGTTCAATTTTCACACACTTTTCGCAGTAAATAAAAAAATAATAATAACAAACAAGGGTCGAACGAACGGCCGACAGCAGGTGAACTACTCCAAGAAACGAAGGGTTTTCTGCTAGCCATCCAAGATCAAGTGGTACATACTACAAACTACCAGAAATATATCATCAAGGAACCAAGAATGACAGAAGACAAATGTGGGAAATGCAGGGAGAAGCCGAAAACCATACAACACATCACGGAAGCATGCAGCATGTTATCGTAGCTATCGGGTGTTTTTTTAGAGTGATAGAACTTTAAATTGAAATAAAACACATTAAAAGTAAGATTGAAGCCAAATTTGAAAGAAAGTTTTATGACATTTATATTTTAAAAATAATTTCCGGCATATGTCCACCACGACTAGCTCTGAGGAATCGCATTCGACCAGACCAATTTTGGACCACTTTTTCGAGTAATTCAGGTCTTATTTCATCAATAACACGAGTTATGTTGGCTTCCAAACCGTTTATTGTTTCTGGTTTATCAGCATAAATGATGACTTGACATAACCTCAAAGAAAATAATCCAGTGGAGTAATGTCACATGATCTTGGAGGCCACTTAATTGGACCATTTTTCGAAATGATGTTATCGCCAAATCTTTCTTTCAATAAATCAATTGTTACGGTAGCAGCATGAGGTGAAGCACCATCTTGTTGGAACGAAAACACTTCTGAGTCGATACCGTTCAAATTTTGAAACAAATAATCATTGATCATTGATCTGTAACGAGCACCATTCACTGTAACATTAGCTCCAGCATCGTTTTCAAAGAAATATGGACCGATGATGCCTCCAGCGTGTAACCATACAGTGCATTTTTCAGGATGCAATGGAACCTGTAGAACTTTTTGAGGATTGTTTTCACTCCATGTACGGCAATTTTGCTTGTTTACATAGCCTTTCAACCAGGAATGAGCTTCAGCACTAAACACCTTTTTACGATAAAAAAGTGGATCAACTTTAAGCTGTTCTAGGGCCCAGTCAGCAAACAAACGACGCTTATTATGATCTAGTGACATTAGTTCTTGAACCAGTTGGATCTTGTATGGGTGTAAACCCAGATCTTCAAAATTCTCCATGTGGTGGATGCACAGAGCCCAACTTGTTGTGAACGTCGACGAATAGACAAATCTAGATCATCATTAACACTATGACTTACAGCAGCGATATTTTCTTCTGTACGCACAGTTCTTCGTCTTGTTGTTGTTGCATCGAGTAGAGACAATGTTGTCCGAAATCTATCGATAGTTCGAAGAATAAGCTGCTCTGATGGACGATTATGTAAACCATAAATTTCACGAAGTGCTCTATAAGTTTGGCGAATAGAACACTGATTTTGAAAATAAATTTCAACAATTTTCAAACGTTGTTGAGGCGTGACTCTTTTCATGATAATTTTTCAATGCTTACTGAACAAAAATGTCAAAACAACATGGCTTCTACCTTCTGTCAAAACACAATTATCCCTATCGAAACTTCTATCACTCTAAGAAAAACACCCGATACATAGCATAGCCCACACTGCTCATTAATGATATTGAACCTTATAAAGTACAGACGCCCGCTGACTATAAATAATAATTGTCTTTTGTGCATTCACTGATTGAAATGAGAATATTAAACACGAATATTTTTCGTATTAGTGAAATTCTCCCTAATTTTCTATATTTAACATCTCCAGTTTCACTGCATAAACCTTTCGTATTAAATTTCACACTGGTCTGAACGTATATGCAACTTTGATGAAGGGTATATATTATGTTATACTCTCAGGAGTTTGTTTTTCAACATATTCATCAATCATGCCTTGTTGCTTTTAATTTGAATTATTCTCCGCCTAGATCAAAATGATATCAGAAATTTTTGAATGGGCTAGTACTCATATATCCCTAGAATTCACAATTCATCGGATGCAATATAGTGAGTGACATTAAAATAAAAGAGTGGTTGGAATGTGTGATGAGAAGTGAAATAAAGGTATCAGGAATAGGAATAAGTTCGTGCGGTTTACATAACATTATTTCATCTGGCAACACCTTAATTTTGAAGTGTTATAATTAGGTTCTTTTTCGTCATCTGTCATTTCGTTGAAATGTAATCATCATTAGCGTAGATATAGGACTAACTAGGATATCTTTCCAAAAAGGTTCATAGAACATCAATCTTTACTTAGGAACCAGAAGGATCACTATAATTTTGCGATACATTTTTTCGAAACCAATCATATCTTCCCAGAATTGAACACTCTTGAAATAATTAAAACAAATTGTAGAAATAACTATGTTTTACTACCAATAAAATATATTTTACACATTTTCTTGTGACTCGAGTTTCGGGATATGAACAACTGAACAACTGAAGTTCAGTTGTCTGATGATGGGATAGTTCATTTCCCGAAACTCAAGTCACAAGAAAATGTGTAAATTATATTTTTATTGGTAGTAAAACATAGTTATTTTCACAATTTGTTTTAATTATGATCAACTACCAAATAGTAACCGCTGAAACAATTCAGTATCACTCTTGAAATATTACCTCTGTAAGCGAAAGGAAAAACTAGAAATCATAGAAATATTCAAGCACAAGCACGATTTAAAAATGAAACTTTCAAATGAGCAGACCGACTTTTGGCCCAATTTTCAAAGTTTTGCACAATCTAAAGCCTTCAACGAATATATATAAAAATTTATTAGTTTTATATCATTTTCTTATACTGGATATACAGTGACGCGGGTTTCGTACATTTTCAAACTGAATAAAACAAATTGTACCTCAACTATTATATATATATATATATATATATATATATATATATATATATATATATATATATATATATAAATATATATATATATATATAAATATATATATATATATAAATATATATATATATATATATATTTATATATTAGGAGTACAAATAAGTTTCCGCCGTACGGAACCCAATTTCCTTGTTTATGAATCATTCCTAATGATTTTAAACGATGTGAGACTGCTTGCTGAGTGACTTCTAATGTTAGAGCAAGTTCTTTTTGTGTTTGAGATGAATCTTCCTCCAATAATTCCTCCAATTCTGCATCCTCGTAAATTTTTGGCCTTCCACTGCGATCTTTGTCTTCTACGTCGAAATCACCGTTTTTAAACTTTTGAAACCACTCTTGACACGTCCTCTCACTCAAAGCACGCTCACCATATGCTTCTACGATCAATTGATGCGCCTCAGCAGCAGATTTCTTTAAATTAAAGAAGTAAACCAATATTTCATGCAAATGGCGCTTACTTGGCTCAAATTCTGACATTTTCAACTTATAAAAATTATATTTTACCAATATAAAATCAATGATATTAATAGGTTATGTTGTTCTTGAATGTCCAAACAATTTTTTGAGCCGGTTATCATCTGCGAAAGCTAACCGAAACTCCGTGCCGCGCCATCTACAATAAAACGGCGGAAACTGATTTGTACTCCTAATATATATAATAGTTGAGATACAATTTGTTTTATTCAGTTATAAATGTACGAAACCTGCGTCACTGTATATCCAGTGTAAGAAAATGATATAAAACTAATTAATTTCTTATTTCATTCCATTTTGAAATGAACTATCACAAAGTAACTGTCTACTCCAACAAAAAATAAATCTGATTTTCATATTATTCTAGAACAAAATATTTATTCTAGGGATATTTTCTTTTAGAATACTCTATTCAAATTCAATTGAATTGAAAACCTTCGTCAAGTGAGACATCTTTGAATTTATATGTATTGAAAATTACAATGGAGAAGTATTTGCATATTACAGATAGTAGCTGGAATTCATTCACCAGAACCTCTACAGATTTTAATCTAAATTAATCTCATGAAAACATTTAGAATTAAATTTTAAAAACATGTCCTAGATACACTGTTTCACTTTATAGACATATATCATTACATGTGGTGGAAATTAACTAATAAAGAATCAAAAGAAGTAAAAAATAATGACCAAATTATTTGGACATCACCTTATACATCTATGTTTCGATTGGATGTTAAAGAATTACAAGTTCCATCACCAAAAAATGTTCAACATATAATTCAAAAAGGCTTTTTTTATTTTCCTTTTTTAAAAAATATATTGCACATTCTCCAGAGAAAGAACCTGATAAATTCGGAACCAAATCTCTTCAGTAAGAAGTTATGTGAATAAACAAAATAATCATATAAAAATAACTTTTTGTCACTAGACATTTCTACAACAACCATGGATAAGCATGGCCTAGAAGAAAATTAAGTTATATCACTGAAATATACAATGAAAGAAGATACGAACTACTATGGAGAAGTATTTGCATATTACAGATAATAGCTGCAGAATTAATTCCAGATATTATCTGTAATATAATAATAATATATATCACATGCACGTGGCGGTGATCTAATGCAGAGTCTAAGTCGTATCTTGTTTCATTTTATATTTCTGTGTTATAACCTAATTTTCGTGAGGCCATGCTTATCCGAAAATTGCTAAGTTGTTGTAGAAATGTCTAGTGACAAAAAGGTATTTTTATATATTTTTAAATGATTATTTTATTCATTCAAATAACTCCTTACTGAAGAAATTTGGGTCCGAAATAATCATGTTCTTTCTCTGGAGAATGTGCTATATATTCTTTAAAAAAGGGAAATAAAAAAAGGCCTTTTTAAATTATATGTTGAACATTTTTTTGGTGAACTTGTGATTCTTAATATCCAATCGAAACATAAATGTATAAGGTGATGTCTAAATAATTTTTTCATTATTTTATATGTCTTTTGATTCTTTATAAGTTAATTTCCACCACATGTGATGATAATAAATATGTCTATAAAGTGATAGTGTATCTAGGACATATTTTTAAAGTTTGATTCTAAATGATTTCATGAGATTTATTGAGATTAAAATCTGTAGAGGTTCTGGAGAATTAATTGCCGCTATTATCTGTAATCTCTGAATTTAATATCTTTTAGTTCATTATGAAAGTAAATTTAGAATACAAATAAAAATGTGATTCCCTCTTGATTTTTCCCTGAATTGCCAGTAAATAAATTTCGAACAAAATTGCGTATGGAAAATGGCTCCAGCTAAAACGCCTCTCGTTAAATAGTCATTCAAGTTTTGGAAGGAGTAAGAGTCACAGGGCCATATGTTACGAATAAGATGCTCGGCCAATTTATATTCGTTGCGATTTTGGCCAAAAATTCGGACACGAGTATCGATTTGTGCGCTGGTGCATTATCGTGTGCAGAATCCTAAAATTGTCCTTCGACAAATGTGCCTTTTCACGGCGTACATTCTGTCTCAAACGTTTCGTGGGATTCAGTTAATATTGGGTAAGATTGGTCTCAAACGCGTCGTGGAATTCAGTTAATATTGACTAACTTTAAATTCAGAATTATATTAGGAGAACAAATAAGTTTCCGCCGTTTTTTAACACAAATTAAATATTTATTATAGAAGAAATGATTTTAAACGATGTGAGACTGCTTGCTGAGTGACTTCTAATGTTAGAGCAAGTTCTTTTTGTGTTTGAGATGAATCTTCCTCCAATAGTTCCTCCAATTCTGCATCCTCGTAAATTTTTGGCCTTCCACTGCGATCTTTGTCTCCTACGTCGAAATCACCGTTTTTAAACTTTTGAAACCACTCTCGACACGTTCTCGCACTCAAAGCACCCTCACCATATACTTCTACGAGCAATTGATACGCCTCAGCAGCAGATTTCTTTAAATTAAAGAAGTAAACTAATATTTTCCGCAAATGACGCTTACTTGGCTCAAATTTTGACATTTTCAACTTATTAAAATTATATTCTACCAATATACAATCAATGACATTAATAGGTTATGTTGTTCTTGAATGTCCAAATTATTTTTTAAGCCGGTTATCATCTACGAAAGCTAACCGAAACTCCGTGCCGCGCATCTACAATAAAACGGCGGAAATTTATTTGTACTCCTAATATCTTCGAACTTTTACAATATATATCGAAAATTATATACAAATACTATCAAATTGATATCCCTATATATATATATATATATATATATATATATATATATAGTATCATATATATAGTCCGTCTAGAAAGTATCCGGAAAAAACAAAGCTCAATTGTAATTATTTAGTATATATTTTTAATTCTTGAATTAAAATATGATAAGAAAATATTCATCGGTATTCCAGGACTGTAAAACTAAAATAATTAATTCATCTTCATTTCGTGGGCTGTTCCTTCAACTTCAATCAACATTAATCTCCATATGTTTTCAATGGGACTAAGATTTGGTGAAGCTGCTGGCCATGAAATGGTTGTCACTTGGTGTTCTTGCATCCAAGCCGAAGTATGGCATCTTGCATTAACCTGCTGAAAACGCCACCCCTCTGGATATGAAGCATGCGCCATTTCAAGGAGAAAAGCGTTTAGAATGCCACAATTCTTTTCGCTATTAATGGTTCCATACAGAGAGGCGTAGCACCACGCAGAGATATTGCTCCTCAAACCATTATTTTGGTGGGAAATTTGAAAATTTGAACGGTAACAGGTTGTTTTGATAGAATTGTTGAATGATTAAGGTTCTACTGTACATTTGGTGGGAATGGAAAGGAATCATTTATTATAAGTTGCTTCCATATGATCAAATACTGAATTCGTATATCTGCTGCCAACAAATGGACCGTTTGAAGTTAGTGATTCACCATAAACGGCCAAAATTGAGCAACAGAAGAGGTGTTGTGTTCCATCAGGACAACGCCAGGCCACACACATAAGTAGTGACTTGCCAGAAACTCCAAGATTACCATTTTGCATTGCAAAACTTCCTGAGTGATAAGAAATTGGTATCAACCCGAAACATGTTGAATAAAGTCTTCAAATTCACGCAAAATAATGTATTTTTCCTGATATCTGGACAAATTATCTGCAGCTTTCTGACGGAATGTGCAAACATTCTCAAATTTCCGAATCGAATGGAAAACCACATGTCGGGCATCTGGAAATTCAAGTCAGACATTCAGCTGTAATGCATTTAATCTTTCAATTCATATTTTTGATATATAAATTCCTGCCGTGTTGAATTCAACTTTACATCGAACGCAAGTTACCAGCTTGCAGCTGGTCAGTCCCTAGAAAAGATTTTCAATTTCCTGTTGACCGTCTACTTCTCGAAATTCAGCTCTTTCAGAAACGCTACATTGTTCGATTCTCGCCAGTTATTTTCTCCATGAAGCGTTGAAAGATGTCTATGCTAGATGTACGCCTTGACCGGATTTCCTTTCCTGTATTCGGATCTGGTGAATGCAAGTTGTTTCCAATGGAACATCTGATATGCCGTTTTTAATTTCACAGGAATCCCTCTAATGAACGCGGATTTCGGTTTTAGCTGGATGCACATGGGATTTTTAAACTTCTTGTTCTGAACTGACCAAGAATAAAACGTGGCATGGAATAGACAGAAAGATATAGTTGGTTTCCCGAAAAAGAGATGCCCTATCGAAATAACACTAATTAAAAATACAAAATAAGGTTTCTCAAACTTTTATTATATATATTAGGAGTACAAATAAGTTTCCGCCGTTTTATTGTAGATGGCGCGGCACGGAGTTTCGGTTAGCTTTCGCAGATGATAACCGGCTTACAAAATAGTTTGGACATTCAAGAACAACATAACCTATTAATATAATTGATTTTATATTGGTAAAATATAATTTTTATATGTTGAAAATGTCAAAATTTGAGCCAAGTAAGCGTCATTTGCGGGAAATATTAGTTTACTTCTTTAATTTAAAGAAATCTGCTGCTGAGGCGCATTAATTGATCGTAGAAGCATATGGTGAGGGTGCTTTGAGTGAAAGAACGTGCTGAGAGTGGTTTCAAAAGTTTAAAAACGGTGATTTCGACGTAGAAGACTAAGATCGGAAGGTCAAAAATTTACGAGGATGCAGAATTGGAGGAATTATTGGAGGAAGATTCATCTCAAACACAAAAAGAACTTGCTCTAACATTAGAAGTCACTCAGGAAGCAGTCTCACATCGTTTAAAATCATTAGGAATGATTCATAAACTAGGAAATTGGGTTCCGTACGGCGGAAACTTATTTGTACTCCTAATACATATATTTTTTCTTGGAAACATTCCTGAATTGTGGGTTTTTAATATTATCATTATGTTCAATTGTAAATATAAGGGCTGTCCGTATATTGTCAAAAAACATAAAATACGTACAAGTGTCCAAAAAGAGTATCGGTTATTTGTTACTTCGATAAAACAAAAACTTCTTTAAATAAAAAAAAATTTATAGGTAATTATTACAATATAAAAAGGAAAATCATTTGGAAAAGATGATATTATCTATATGGTGACCTTTACGCTGCTTCTAATCCGAAACGAAGATTGGCGATCACACGCTAACACATAGCTCTCGATATTTCTGCCATTTCTGACCTGATGTTTGCTTCAGTTGCATCAGGTTCGTCGAATTATTCTCATAGACCTTATTTTTAAGGTATCCCCATGGAAAATCGTCAAGTGGACTGAGGTCGGGGCTTCTGGGAAGCCAGTTGATGTAACTCCTACGCGAAATGATCTTATTAGGGAATGATTCGTTAACAGCTTGCATTGCTTGATTTGATGTATAGCAAGTGGCCCCATCTTGTTGAAACCACGTTCTTGAGTTGAAACCTTGAAATTCCTGTAAGTCTGGATCCAAAAAGTTTCGCAGCATATCGCAATAACGGTCACTATTCACATTGAGTGGTCGGCCTTGTGGATCTTCATGAAAATAAAGACCGATTATGCAGATATAGCGGCCCAAACTATGACCTTTGAGATCTGTAGGGGTCGTTCATGCTTTCGACTCGGATTTTCCTCTGCCCAGTACCGACAATTCTGTTTATTGATATAACCATTCAGATGAAAATGTGCTTCATCACTAAAGAGTATGTTATCAAAATTGTTGAACCGCCGTAACGATTAAAATTCAATCGATTAGCATAGTTTGTATCCTCCAATTCTTGAACTAGTTGAATTTTATAGGCTTTTAAATGCAAATCTTTCTTTCAAATCAAATGCAAGGACGGTTTTTCTATGTTTAATGGTTGGCCTCGCTTTTGGATAAAGACGGATTTTGAAGAACTGACGCCTCCACTTCTCTAATAGTTTCTTCATCGCGGACTGAACGAGGGCTGCCAGAGTGTTGAATTTTTACCGTCGCACCTGTATTCCCGGACATCTGGATCTATTTTCTGATGCTACCCTTGTAGGATATTCCGCACGATACAAATATGCCGCTTTTTTCTCAAATTTTCAGACAAACTTTATTTCAAACCAATATATACACTAGATTTTTTTTATTTGAAATAGAAATTTTAGCGGCAGATACAAATTGCATTGTAGTGAACGCCTTTTACATAGGTCAAACTGGTCTTTCAATCGACATTAGAATAGACGAACTTAAAAAACCATACCCAAAATAAAACAACTGCTTTTTCTGCCCATTGCATAAAAGGAAAGCACTTCATAGACTTCAGGAAAACGGAAATTCAGGTGATAAAAGCAAAAAATTAGACCTACCCGAATATCTGGAGATCTCTTCGGCTCATTTGGCGAAACAAACGACCAGTTGGAATTTCATCTATCCTCATTAGTGACATCTGTTAATAACTAGTTCCTTTGAAAAATGAGCAAATATCGTCAACAGGTATAAGTTACCGTAAACAACCTCAAATAAAAAAATCCCGTCCCTTCCATGTGTTGCCCGTTGAGCAAATTCTCCTTGTAATGTTGAGCAAATTCTCCTTAGTTTTTAAAATGGGTTGAAACCCGAAACATATATGTCAACAACATAAAATAAAAATTTTTGTGAAGCTTAAGCAAAGTGTATTTGTCTAACTTATCAATAACTAAAATATTTCATCAAGTAATTTGCGAGAAATCAATATATTTCTTCTTGATTTTGGAGAAGCTGGCTGCACACCATTGTAATTCTACTAAGGAAGCATTTTTGGTGGGATGGGTATCCTGAATTCTACCAGTTAGTTTATTGACATGTGAGCATAGCTCTTCCACCAGGTGACTACTGAGCAGTCTCCACAATCTGCTCTAAGAAGCAGAAAGTTAGATAAGGTTTACGCCTTATCATCGCTCATGGCGAGAACCACTTCGAAGATTTGAGCCCACCAGCTTCCAGTTTCGGCTTAGGTTCGAAAACCTACACCGTGACTGGTAGGAGCGAATCACAATCTAACCTCTACTGGCTCTGCATGGTCATTGCCCGAGTTGTTTGGGACGTAACTGGAACGCAATCCCATGAACCCAGATAGTCTCAAGATTGATGCCTCAATTGATTCTGGTACGAGCACCGTCAATCCGGCCTTTACGTCAACACCCACGAACCCTTGTGAAGTCTTTCAATTGATCTTGGCTTCAAACACCAACGTTCTAACGGTATCGTCGAGATCCATAAACTCCAGGAACGTCTCGCAATCGATCCTGGTTCAGGACACAGCCGGTTGAACCGTCAAGTACCGCTAAACCATGAAGCATATATCGAGATATGTTGAACATGGGATGCTGTGAACAGATAGAAGAGAAACCCTCCTAGTCCAGCATGCGAACTGTCAACTACTGCCCCCTCCCGAGGTAACGCAGTATACTACATAATGCACTGGGCCATTGGACAGAAAAATCCGGAGATGAAACTAGGGTCCTTGTCAAGCTAGCGCCCCCAGCGCGTCAAGTTATAATGCCATGGGGGCGGGTGGTATGGGTATGTAATATATATTTCAAACAAGACACAACTTCAATTCTGTAGCATTTTACAATGATGCCGAATGTTTTACGCTACGATGCGTATACGCTACGTAACGAATTCTGGAATCCAGCTCTCGTCCTATAACGAAAAATATTTAAGAAGATGAACAGTGATTGAGATCCTTGAATTGCTTCGGACGGTTTATAGGAATGTAGGTGTAACTTACTTTGTTAAAAATCTAATTCTGTTAAATTACGGTTAGCCATTAGGTTGAAATGAATTAAAGCGTATTGTCATAATTATACTAAGTTTCCATGGACTCGAATTAAACTCAGGAAACGACCGAAAGCATTTAGATAACAGATAAACTTCACCGCATTAAGAAGTTCCAGAAAATAATGATAAGATTTGAGGAACAGTTTAATTTCAGGGGCGTTTTCGAAGTCCACGCATTTTGCTGAATTTTTGTCTATGGTATAATCCTTTCGTGGTTTTCATATACTACTAAAAATAATAATGGATTTGGGAAAAAGAAATCTATTATTTTTTCGATAGTTGGATGTATCGGGTGTTTCTTTAGAATGAAAGAACTTTAAATTGAAATGACACACATTTAAATTAAGATTGAAGCCGATTTTTTTTATTTGAAAGATAATTTTATGACATTTGAGTTTTAAAAATAATTTCCGACATATGTCCAGCACTACTAGCTCTGAGGAACCGCATTCGACTAGACCAATTTTGGACCACTTTTTCGAGTAATTCAGGCCTTATTTCATCGAGAAATATGGTCCGATGATGCCTCCAGCGTGTGAAGCACACCATACAATGCATTTTTCTGGATGCAATAGAACCTGCAGAACTTCTTGAGGATTGTTTTCACTCCATATACAGCAATTTTCCTTGTTTACACAGCCGTTCAACCAGAAATGAGCTTCATCACTAAATACAATTTTACGATAAGAAACTGGATCAACTTCAAGCTGTTCTAGGGCCCAATCAGCAAACAAACTACGCTTATTATGGTCAAATGGCTTTAGTTCTTGAACCAATTGGATCTTGTATGGGTGTAGACCAAGAGCTTTATGCAAAATTTTCCATGTGGTGGATGCACAGAGTCCAACTTGTGAACGTCGACGAATAGACAAATCTGGATCATCATTAACACTATGACTTACAACAGCGATATTTTCTTCTGTACGTACAGTTCTTTGTCTTGTTGTTGTTGCTGCATCGAGCAGAGAAAATGTTATCTGAAATCTATGGATAGTTCGACGAATAAGCTGCTCTGATGGACGATTATGTGAACCATAAATTTCATGAACTGCTCTATGAGTTTGGCGAATAGAACACTGATTTTGAAAGTAAATTTCAACAATTTGTAAAGGTTGAATAACTTCACAACGAAAAATAATTGGACCATGCTCTATAGGAGTGTTGCAAATTGCCTGTAGAATCATTTTGTGAAATTCAGCCAGAGATAACTTGGGCATCCTGTATATGTCATACTTCCGAGGAAACTGAAGAACATTAAAAATCACAGAACTTATAGAGGAAACTGAAGAATGGGGATCATCCAAAAAAGAGCAGAGTTTAGAATTAGCTGATAGAAAGAGGAAAGAGGTGCTTTAATTCACTTATCAATCCTCAGTAAACAGTACTTACCTGATTTGATAAAACTACTTGGAGATATCCACCACATATGTGAAAAATTCTCCTTTTTGAAAGAACTCTCTAGACATATACATATTACTCCGGCTGACCACTTATGAAAGTAAACTTCAAGAATGAATGCTGAATTCATTTGTATTTTCCTTTTAATGTTTGGTTCACTTTTTTAATTTTGTCATAGTAACGGCTAGATAAAATAATAAGAAGAAAAACCGAAATATAAATATTTTATTTTTTAAATGTGTAGTTTGACTAAAGAAGAACTTATTTGATTTCAAATTGATTTTTGAGGATGTGCTACATATTTTGAAGTCACTTATTTAAATATATTAAATAATGCAAATAAATTAGTGTTGGAGAAGTTCTGCATTTTTGAAAAAGATTGGGTTTTCATGAATATAAGGTCAGAAACAAAATTTTGTCTGCTTCAAACATTTTTTTATTAATTTCAATTGACAATTTATATTTGTTGGTTTTTTTTTTCCATTTGATATTATATAATCAGTTTTGATTTTATATGTTTATTAAATTCAAGCAGTGCTTATAAGACATTAATTTAATTCTAAAAGTTTTTGAAGGAAAACTGTCTGATATTAAAATTTATAGAAGTTTAACAGAATAACTCTGTTTTATTATTTAAACGGCTACATAAGTCTCTACGACTAATGTGTTCTGCTGTAATTTTTTCTCAGAATAAAAGATTATTATTATAATAATCTGCTTGATAAGTGCGATGTGTAACTATTAGAGGATAATAATTTTTGTAGTGAGTTTGTACAAGTATAACACGTTCAGAGAATGCTAAACGATCTCTATTGTGAAATAACAAATCTTACATTGAACATATCTCGGATGAAAATTTAGTTTGATTCATGTAATTACAACAGGAATGTCTAATCCAGGTAACGAACTGTATAAATAGGAAGAAATATGAAGACTCGACATGTGTTCGGGGTGATGAAGTTCTTAATACCAACAATTCGATATCAATCAGAGCAAAGCCTTATTGCGCTTCTGCTCCATTTCAAGGGTGAAATGGGTAATATCTGCACGTTTAATATTAATAACCAATTTTGGGTCGTTTGCACAGCTGACATCAAAGCTTTGAACATTTGTAATAATGGCTACCTATAATTCACCCATTATTCCGATCTCATTTCTCTACAAATTTTATGTATTTTGGCTAATCCGTTATGAAAAATATATTTTGAAGGGAGGGGCTGCTATAAGATTTTTAGCACTAATTTTTGGCGCTCAGCCTAAATCATTTCATTCTATGTCTATACATTTTGTTCCGAAAGTACTTTTAAACTAGAAAATAGAATATAGTGTTATATTTCAATAAATTATTAAAATTAAATTGATTGTTTTTTTGAATATTAAAATTTGAATATTAAAACAAATTGAAATATGCTTATCTTCAACAATTTTAAAATAGAAAGGCCTTTTACTTGATAGAAGAAATATAACAAAATTTGAATATCAAAACAAATTAAAATATGTTTATCTTCTACAATTTTAATTTCAAAAAATTTTTATTCAAAAAAAACTTTTAGAATTAAATTAATGTCTAAAACAAGCACCGCTTACATTTAATAGACGTATATAATCAAAACTCAATATATAATGTCAAATGGAATAAATAAACCAAAAGATATACGAAAGTCATTAAAATTAATGAATAAATATTTAAAGGAGACAAAATTTGTTTCTGGTCTTACCTTCAAGAACGCCATTTGCCTTTTAAAAACATGAACACACTTAAAGGACTTCTCAAAGAATATAATTTATTTGAAATATTTAATATATTTAAATATTCGAATAAGTAAATTCAGAAATCTCTCAAAGCATGCACTATATCTTCAAAAAACAAATATAATTCTAAGCAATTCCGTCTTCAGTCCTGAAATATATTCAAAATATCAAAATCAAAAAACTAACCTATATCAAACAACGTACCACGTCTAAATGAATAATGTTTCGAGACATAGATCATCTTTATAATTCAAGATTGATCTATGTTCTAACAGAATCAAAGAACAGTGTGAGTTATTTTTAAGGCTTATTTAAATTCATTGACATTCCATAATGAGATTTATTGAAGCCAAAATATAATTATATATTATATATAAAATAAAATAGAAAGGCCTTTTACATGATAGAAGAAATATAACAAAATTTGAATATCAAAACAAATTAAAATATGTTTATCTTCTACAATTTTAATTTCAAAAAATTTTTATTAAAGAAAAACTTTTAGAATTAAATTAATGTCTAAAACAAGCATCGCTTAAATTTATGATAGATTGGGCCGTTGCTTGGTAGAAATCAGTTGTAATTGTCATTATAAAATAAAACACTTGTTTACATTTTCTACTTTATTTTTGGTATTGACGTACGTTTCGTCTTTGCTAGAAAGACTTCTTCAGAATACGAAGTAACAGTTGTTGTACAATGAATTTATAAGATTTTTTACAGAAGGTGTACATGTGTTTTTAATTGTTCGTCGGGTTGGTTTTCTCAAAGAATATTCCCTTCAGAATCGTGTTCACTCGATCCCTTGTAAATATTGAATAGAGGGGTGTAATAAAAATCTATTTGTTCATTTACTAGGTTATTGCTGTTTTTATGTCTGATCTATCTGAACACAAATACGTTAGCCTCACATATCTCGGAAACATTAGTATTCAACTAAAAAACCTACTCAAAAAAGAAAATATTAAAGTCTCTTTCAAGACAAACAATCCTATTAGCAAATACATCAAAAACAATAAAAACAGTATGGATAAACTTCAATTATCAGGTGTATACAAACTCACTTGCCCAGATTGCCCAAAGATTTATATTGGTAGAACAGGTAGAAATTTCGGTACACGCCTAACCGAACATAAAAGAAGTTTCGATAAAAATAAAAAAGATTCACATTATGCTAAACACCTTCTTGAAAATAACCATTCTTTCACAAAAGAAATAGAAATTCTACATGTTGAAAATAGAGGTCTAAAATTGAACTTATGGGAAATTTACGAAATAAATAAACATAAAAACAGCAATAACCTAGTAAATGAACAAATAGATTTTTATTACACCCCTCTATTCAATATTTACAAGGGATCGAGTGAACACGATTCTGAAGGGAATATTCTTTGAGAAAACCAACCCGACGAATAATTAAAAACACATGTACACCTTCTGTAAAAAATCTTATAAATTCATTGTACAACAACTGTTACTTCGTATTCTGAAGAAGTCTTTCTAGCAAAGACGAAACGTACGTCAATACCAAAAATAAAGTAGAAAATGTAAACAAGTGTTTTATTTTATAATGACAAAGCATCGCTTACATTTAATAGACGTATATAATCAAAACTCAATATATAATGTCAAATGGAATAAATAAACCAAAAGATTTACGGAAGTCATTAAAATTAATAAATAAATATTTAAAGGAGACAAAATTTGTTTCTGGTCTTACCTTCAAGAACGCCATTTGCCTTTTAAAATCATGAACACACTCAAAAGACTTTTCAAAGAATATAATTTTTTTGAAATATTTAATATATTTAAATATTCGAATAAGTAAATTTTTTTGAATAAAAATTTTTTGAAATTAAAATTGTAGAAGATAAACATATTTTAATTTGTTTTGATATTCAAATTTTGTTGTATTATTTATATCAAGTAAAAGGCCCTTCTATTTTATTTTATATATAATATATAATTATTATATTTTGGCTTCAATAAATCTCATTATGGAATGTCAATGAATTTAAATAAGCCTTAAAAATAACTCACACTGTTCTTTGATTCTGTTAGAACATAGATCAATCTTGAATTATAAAGATGATCTATGTCTCGAAACATTATTCATTTACACGTGGTACGTTGTTTGATATAGGTTAGTTTTTCGATTTTGATATTTTGAATATATTTCAGGACTGAAGACGGAATTGCTTAGAATTATATTTGTTTTTTGAAGATATAGTGCATGCTTTGAGAGATTTCTGAATTTTCTTATTCGAATATTTAAATATATTAAATATTTCAGATAAATTATATTCTTTGAGAAGTCCTTTAAGCGTGTTCATGTTTTTAAAAAGCAATTGGTGTTCTTAAAGGTAAGACCAGAAACAAAATTTTGTCTCCTTTAAATATTTATTTATTAATTTTAATGACTTTCGTATATCTGTTGGGTTTATTTATTCCATTTGACATTATATATTGAGTTTTGATTATATACGTCTATTAAATGTAAGCGGTGCTTGTTTTAGACATTAATTTAATTCTAAAAGATTTTTTAATAAAAAATTTTTTTTAAATTAAAATTCGAGAAGATAAACATATTTCAATTTGTTTTAATATTCAAATTCTGTTATATTTCTTCTATCAAGTAGAAAGCCTTTCTATTTTATTTAAATTGATGATTATAATGAGTCAGCAAAAATTCTGTAGAATAAAATGACAAAGCTAGAATTCAAATATGAGTTGGACACTTCAGTCACCTATCTTCAGCAATCTTAGCAAATGAATTGGATGAATTTTAGCAACATACTAACACAAAGCAACAAGAGTTTTCAGTTTATTTTATCTTCAAATTACATTATGATGATTATGCAGCTTAAGTGTGAAGTTGGGTTCGATAAAATACAATTAAATCCTCTGTCGTGAAAACACGAAATTACTTTCCGAACAACCTTATATACACTGGCGAGCAGAAAAATCGAGTCACTAAAATTTTACACTGTTTTTTTCAATAGACTCACGTGGTCAAATTCATGTTCTAAATATGCGCAAAATGTAGATGTATGGGCTGAAAAACTTGATAAACGGAACCATCTTCGAATAACTCTTCACGATAAATTCATCGTTTATCTGTTGCGTTCAACGTTGGTCATTGAAAAGTTTGTTTTCCACTCTCTGAAAGAAAAAATTTCAGAAAATGAGTTTACCAATTGAAGATTGTGCGAGAATGGTGGCACTTATTGAAAATGGGCTGAGCCAGAGATCTGTTGCTAGAAGAATGAATGTTATTACTCTATCTACAGTCCAAAGAATATTTACAAGGCATCAGGAGACAGGCAGGTTGACTAGAAGACCTGGATCTGGAAGAAGATGGTGCACATCATTGAGGGATAACCGATTCATGGTTTCCAAAAAAAAATCGAAAATCGAAATCGATTGATGAAGGAACGTCAGGTAAACGTAAGTGAATGGACCGTGGGACGACGTCTCTCAGAATCGAATTTACAACCATACAGACCTGCGATGGGTCCAGAACGTTTCAGAGAGCATCGAATTCATCGTCTTCAATTTACACGAGATCACATAAACTGGTTAGAAGCCCAGTAGGCCCAGGTAGTTTGTCTGGTGAATCCAGATTAAGCATTCGAGGAGCTGATGGTAGTAGACGCCCATGAGAAAGATACGCAGCTGCCTGTATAGAGGAGCGAGTTCCATTCGGTGGAGGATCTGTTATGGTCTGTGGAGGTGTCTTTCTAGGGCCTCACAGAGTTGGTTTTTATAAATGGATCTTCAACATCAGTTAGGTACATAGAGGAAATTCTTATGGACCATGTTGTACCTTATATACCATTTCAACAAGGAATTTTTATGCGTGACAATGCACGCCCATATACTGCTCGAATAGTGACAGCGTACTGGAATGAGGTTGGAATTTCAAGGTTCAACTGGGTAGCACGAAGTCCTGACTTGAATCCCATTGAACATCTATGGGACCAACGAAGGTGAGTCAGAACTATTGCTCCATTGCCTTATAATTTACAAGAGCTCCGTGAAGCCCTTCGTCATGAATGGGAGAAATATTCCACAAGAGAATATTCGAAGGCTCATCACGAGTAGCGAAGACGTTTGGAAGCTGTAATCAGAGCTAGGGGAAGTCACACGTCATACTGATACTGAAATTTTCACAGTTACGATACTTGTTTCAATTTCAAAGTTTTTGATTCTCTCAAAAAATCGAATAAAAAGTTTAATTTCTCTTTGGGTAATTCTCTTTTCCCTACCATTTCAGAAATTTCATGATTCTCGTAAAAGTTTTGACAGAGAAACGTATTGAACAGTAATAATCAAGTGACTTGTTCTTTCTGCTCGCCAGTGTATTTTTCAATATAGTTTTCAGGAAATAAATTGAAAATTCAAATTTTACCTCTCCCTATTAATCAAAATTGATTTAAAAAAAAGTTAGCCGGCAACCCAAATAGAAGGGTAAGCCAAAAAGTTTCAAACCAAAAATTTTATTAGTGGATTCCATAACAATACCTACTTCTGTGCTATGTAAGTTCTCACATCTAATCAGTTTAGATGTAGAACCTCATGAAGTCACATTATTATTATTATTATTATTATTATCCTGATACTCCTAGATCTTCTGTGAAGATCCCTCAGAAGCTTTTTCAGCTTGTACGAGTTAGGAGTTCAGTTGTGTTCTGTGTAGGCTTTGTTACTGCGATCTTGCGCCACTTTAGGTCACAGCACTGTTAATTTTTGACCCAACAGTGAAATGGTGGCAGATACCCGTCCAACTAGAAAATTTCTTTTCTACCTGAATAGGATTCGAACCCTGGACCTCCCGGTCACGAGTCCGATGCTCTCCCGCTGAGCTATCCACACTTTTTGTTTTTTATGGTGAAACAATTGTTGTTCGTCAATAAAGAGTTTTTGGAAATTTCATTTACGGTTTATTCAACTCTGAGTGGAATTATAAATCAGTGAAATTTATTGAGCTACGAATGTACAAGCATGCCAAAGCTTCTGACGTAGTGAGTGCTCTTATAAATTTTTCATTTTTTCTTCGTACCTAAATACGAAGTTGGTTAATAAATGAAACTTGAAACATCTGCTTAACTGTCTTATATCATCAACCGGCCCTGTGTAAATCAGTTGGAATCGAGTATTATAATCAACAAACACCCTTCACTAACGCTTCCAGGCTCTCTGAAATTAAAATCGCAGATTTATTAGTTACTTCGTATCTTGTTGGAAGGATGGAGAGGGTGGGTTGTGTTCATCTTCGTTCTTATGCCCACAAATCATAGAACACGGATGTACCCTCCAGTTTAACCGAATACAAATCCTGAATTTCGTTTGTAATTGATTAATATGCTGCTACTCTCTTAAAACAGAGTTTTTGAATCCGGACATGCTGAATTTTCGTTACGTAGGTTCATCATGTCTTTTTAAGAATGTATCCATTACTTCTGTGATTTTACATACAGTATTAATGTACGAGTGCATGTGTACATTGAGCATTTCTGTATGTTAGATACGACGCTGCTCTGACGAATTTGGCAGCTGTTTCTGAACAGAACACAAATTCGTGTTATATCGAGTGTTTTTTTAGGTTGATAGAACTTGAAATTTAAATGAAAGACAATTAAATTAAGACTGAAGTCAAATTTTTTTTTTAATTGAAAGATAATTTTTTGATATTTGAGTTTTAAAAATAATTTCCGGCATATGTCCACCACGACTAGCTCTGAGGAACCGCATTCGACCAGACCAATTTTGGACCACTTTTTCGAGTAATTCAGGCCTTATTTCATCAATAACAGGAGTTATGTTGGCTATGGTTTCTGGTTTATCAGCATGAACCAATGTTCTGTAACGAGCACTATTCACTGTAACATTAGCTCCAGCATCCTTTTTAAAGAAATAGCGATGATGCCTCCAGCGTGTAAAGCACACCATACAGTGCATTTTTCAGGATGCAATGGAATCTTGAGGATTGTTCTCTGTCCATATATGGTAATTTTGCTTGTTTAAATAGCCGTTCAACCAGAAATGAGCTTCATCACTAAACACAATTTTACGATCAAAAAGTGGATCAACTTCAAACTGTTATAGGATCCAATCAGCATACAAACGACGCTCATTATGGTCAAGTGTCTTTAGTTCTCCAACCAGTTGGATCTGCTATGGCTATAGACCAAGGTATTTACGCAAAATTTTCCATGTGGTGGTTGCACAGAGTTCAACTTGTTGTGAACGTTGACGAATAGACAAATATGGATCATCATTTACACTATGACTTACAGCAGCGATATTTTCTTCTGTACGTACAGTTCTTCGTCTTGTTATTGTTTTTGCATCGAGTAGAGAAAATGCTGTCTGAAATCTATCGATAGTTCGACGAATAAGATGCTCTGATGGACGATTATGTAAACCATAAATTTCACGAAGTGCTCTATAAATTTGGCGAATAGAACACTGATTTTGAAAATAAATTTCAACAATTTGTGAACGTTGTTGCGGCGTGAGTCTTTCCATGGTAATTTGTCAATGCTTACTGAACAGAAATGTCAAAACAACATGGCTTCTACCTTCTTTCAAATCACAGTTATCCCTATCGAAAGTTCTATCACTCTAAAAAAAACCCGATATGTTAAGTAGCTGAGAATCCTTTTCTCAGTTACTTTCACTGAGTTACTTGTACTTTTACAGATTTCTGATAAATAATATATTTTGAGTGAAAAAATAATAAGAGGTTTTTTACTTGATAGAAGGAATATTACAAAATTTAAATATCAAAACAGATTTAAGCTGTAAGCCTCCAAATTTTAATTAAAAAAAAATTATTCAAAAACTTTTAGAATTAAATTAATGTCTTATAAGCACTGCTTCAATTTAGTAGACATATGAAACCAACTCATTATTCAATATCAAATGTAATTAAGAAATACAACGAAATATAAATAATCAATTATAATTACTAAATATTTTAATTTTACAGATATATTCTGTTAGCCTTTTACATATTCAATTTCAAAAAATTATATTTAATGCTATAACTTCAGGAATTAAATTAATGTCATATAAGCACGGCTTATACCAAACGACATATAAAATAAACATTCATTATAAGACATCCAAATGAGATAACAAAATCCAATAAATATAAATTGTTAACAAATCTCCTATAAACTAAATATTTTGAGTAGACAAAATTCTGTTTTTGCACATCCCTCTTATGAAAACAGATATATCTTTAAAAAATGTTCAACATAATCCTAAGAATTTCATCATGAAACTATCTTACTTAGAATATTCAATATTATTGAATATTTAACTAAGTTACCTTTTAGAAAATCTGAAGATATGTGAAAACATTACTAAAAAATAAGTTTTGAGAGAGACTGCTCGTCAGTACCCAATCACATTTATTTATTTTATATGTCGTTTGATATAAGCAGTCCTTATATGACATTAATATAATTCCTGAAGTTATAATATTGAATATAATCTTTTGAAATTAAATATGTAGAAGGCTAACAGAATATATCTGTAAATATTAAAATATTTAAGTAATTTTATATACCTTTTATCAAGTATAAACCTTCATTTATTTTAAAATTAATAAATATATTTGTCTCCTCTAAGTATTTATTCAGTAATTTTAATTGATAATTTATAATATCTTATAAGCAGTGCTTCATTTTAGTAGACATATAAAATTAACACTCATTATATAATATCAAATGGAACAAAAAAACCCAAATATAAATTATCAATTAAAATCACTAAATATATTTGTCTCCGTCAGTAATTTTAATTAATAATCTTCATTTCGTTGAGTTTTTTATTTCATTTGATATTATATAATGGGTGTTGGTTTTATATATCTACAAAATTGAAGCCGTGCTTATAAGATATTAATTTAATTCTAAAAGTTTTTGAATAAAATTTCTCGGAATTAAAATTTGTAAAATGAAAATGACGCAAGAATGGTGTAAGACCCATTTTCCGGGTTTCATCACTTCTGCAGAATGACCGCCCTACTCGCTGGATCTCAACCCAATGGACTACAGCGTGTGGTCGATTTTGGAGCTCAAGGAGTGTGCTAAACACCACCAAAAGTTTGGAGTCGCTGAAGAAATCCGGGAATGGGACCGATTAACGCCCGAAGAGCTGCGGCCGATTGCCGAAAATTTCAAGATGCACCTGAAGCTATGCATCGAAGGGGGCCACTTCGAAACCGCCTAAATATATTATTACCAAATGTTTATGTTATCATTATTCAATTAAAAAAAACAACAAGTTTTGTTTAATTCATCTTTATAAATGAAGTTAAATGAAAAAAAGTTTGGCCGAGATTTTTCTTGTCACCCTGTAATCCTCTACAACATTTATGATGAATACAAATATCATAGAATCCAAAGGAATCGAGATATTTGCAATAAAATGTGTAAAAAACGATTTTTTGACCTTTGATCTTGGAATATCTTTAGTCGCGGACGCCCTACGAAAACTAGGTTTTGAGACAAGTTTTAGGGTACCAAAATGAAGGTTTATGCAAGTTTATAGCTGACTATCTCTCATTCCGAGATATTTGCCCTCATTTGACTAATATCCCTTACCTAGACGTCAGAGGACGATATTCTTAAGAATTATTGTCGACTATCTTGATGATCAGCAGGCGCGCGAAACCGCGGGCGAAATCTAGTATAATATAAAGTAGCCTCAAGCAATTTATATGACGCGAAAGGTGATTCGACTCGTGTTCGATACTTTATTAAGAGGAGGTGGCACCAACAGAAGCCGAATTCCGTATTCTAATGCAGTCTCAAACTTCGCTTCAATTTAGATTAGTTTGTTCAGTCAGTATTAGATAGCCAGTATCAGTTAATAGGAATCTGTAGGGGATAGAATAGAGATATTAGGGCAAAATTCGTATTCAATTATTTCGTCTCAAAACATCTGGATGCTCTCCCCTCAATTGAGTAAAAAATCTTCATTTCGATTCATCATTTCCAAGGCTAACCTTTAGAATTCCCCATCTCGATAATTATAGTTCATGAGATTCTGAAACTTGAAAGAAGATACAGTGTATTTTTGACTAAGGCTTATAATTTCAAATATGGTAACTTATGAGAATCTAAATAGGAAGTTTTTCGAATCGCATCAGTGCAACTTACATCTGTGTTACAGTTCGAATCTTGAATAAAGCCGAATAGGTTGATCATCGGGCATAAGCCCGATTCATAGGTTTTTGGCCACTCATCAGTGCATTTCTCTAATGCCAACGAATGCAACACTGCCACGCACCTATCTAATGAACGCGAATACATATACTCAGCATACGATCCCAAGCTAAATCAAGAAGCTAACTGTATTCCCAAATACTTCTAGCATCACAGACTAGCAGGACTTTTAACGATGTTTGTATATTGGTGAGATATTTCCCGAAATGAGCCGGCGGGTGATCGAAAATGACCTCACAAGTTCTGTAGGAGGCCACGCGGACTACATTTGAATGATGTATTCCACACATAATGGCAAGGTCCAAGCATTATATTGAAATAACAATTTGATCGATATTCTAAATAAAAGAGTGTTTTATTCACGTTCACTTTTAGAAGCACAAAATGGATAATCCTGTATATTGAAGACTATACTGTAAGGAGCAAAATTTGTGTATATTATCATGATACTCCTAGATCTTCTGTGAAGATCTCTCGGAAGCTTTTTCAACTTGGGCGAGAATTGTTCAGTTGCGTTCTGGGTAAGGTTTGTTACTGTGATCTTACGTCAATTTAGGTCACCGATTAATTTGTTCGAGGGTTCGAAGTGGGCTATAAAAGCCTGACCAAAGCCCTCGAATCTGATGCGACTCATCGCTGGGCACTCTGAAACGATTTGCATGGCCGTTTCAGTGTCCTCATGATAGAGCCTGCATTCATCGTCTTCAGCCAGACCGATTTTGTGCAAATGCGCTTTCAATCTGCAGTGAGCTGTCATAATTCCGACAAGTATTCTGAGTTTGGCCTTGTCCAGACCTAGCGCTAGGTCTGCCATCTTTTGGTTCGAAGCTGTTCCAAGGAACGCCTTCGAATGTTTCAGGTCAGGATGGCTCAGCCGGAAAGACTCTAGTCTAGAGTTCATTCTGCCTGTTATCGTCCGCTTAGTCATGTGGTATTCCCAAGAATGGTTCCAAGCCTACCAAAGGCAGCGTGATTCTAGCAAACGTCAGCCGATCTGCCTCTTCGTTACCCAAATAGTTGGCCGATATCCAAACAAGAGCGATTCTGTCATGCATACGGTTCCTGCTAAACTGAGTAAAACTTGAAAAAGTTTAAGAGAAGAAATGTTTTCAATTTCTCCTTGGAACTTAAACCATGTAATATAAAAGAATCTACAGATCTTTCACCCATTGAATACGTCTGGGACATATTGCTTAGAAACTAACTCCACAGACTTTCCAGATCTTGGTTATTAGGTGCAAAAAGCCTGGTATATTATACCTAAGGAGAAAATTGGTCACCTCAAATGTATGAATGGTGGAGGCTCAAAATATTACGGATTTATCATTAGTCCATTGAGCGAAGTCAAAGCGCATCGGATGGTCCACTTTATTATCGTAAAATTGTGTTTAGTGATGAAGCTCATTTCTGGTTTAACGACAATGTAAACAAGCAAAATTGCCGTATATGGAGTGAAAACAATCCTCAAGAAGTTGTACAGGTTCCATTGCATCCTGAAAATGCACTGTATGGTGTGCTTTACACGCTGGAGGCATCATCAGTCCATATTTCTTTAAAAACGATGCTGGAGCTAATGTTACAGTGAATGGTGCTCGTAACAGATCGATGATCGAAGTGTTTTGGTTCCAACAAGATGGCACCTCATGCTGCAACCGTAACAATTGTTTTATTGAAAGAAAGATTTGGCGATGATATTATTTCAAGATATGATTAATTGGCCCCAAGATCATGCGACATGACTCCAATGGATTATTTTCTTTGGGGTTATGTCAAGTCATTGGTTTATGCTGATAAACCAGAAAAAAAAGACGCTTTGGAAGCCAACATAACTCGTGTTATTGATGAAATAAGGCCTGAAGTACTCGAAAAAATGGTCCAAAATTGGTCTGGTAGAATGCGGTTTTTCTTGACATGACCGTGGTGTATTTGCCGTTTTATCGGCAGGTCTGCCGCGGTCTCAAATATTAAACTAACTTTCTGTCAAAACACAAATAACAGAAGTGTTGCCAGACTCGAAATAACCACTACTTCAGAATACAAACGCTAGGTGGCTCACCCTTCATATGCTCTTTGTTTTAAATGCGGCTGTCTCGAAGTTTTAAAAACATATCGTCCCTATCCTAGAACCTGTTTCCATTGAAATAATTAGATTGAGAAAATTGTGACAGCCTCGTTATTTCAGAATGTAGAACAACTCAAATGTCGTTCCGATGTTTTCTTTTTCTTCTAACTGCGAAATTTATTACGTAGAACACAATGGCTCCAAATAATTTTCCAGGCGGAAATGAAATTTAAAGTACTCTCCAGATGAATGTACTTGTCTGAAAAAAAAAGAAAACGTTCAATTAGCATAATTATTTGACCTTCTCTTTCAAATTTTTGTAGCCTGAATTTCCCAGTCTGACAGAGCTGGCGCCTATGCAGGGAGTGACAGTAAAGAGATGAGTGTGAGAAGGAAAACGCGAAAAGGGCAGCATTTCGAATCGTCGTGTCTAAAACGCTAGGGAAAATTTACTACCTTGTTTACCACTTACCCACGTTTACACACTCAGCTTTGGCGAACATAGGAGCACTGTTTTTCCTGGCTGTTCGCCCGGCCCCAACGATTCAGACCTGCCGCCAGCTAATCAACCGAAGTTATTATTTTGTCAGCGTGGACGGGGCACAATATTCATTTCATTACGACAGTGTTCGATTCCTTGTCGTCGGATTCCTTTCTATTTATTAGCCCGTTCCGATGTTATTTCCAACATGCACCATTTTTCTTTAACGGTGTCAAAATCGCAAAGCAATGCGGTGCGAAATCTCTCTCTCAGACAGGACAGTTTTATTACCACCCATCATTCACACTGATTTCGAAAAATCACAAAGTGAAACATTTTAACATAAATAGAGCTTAATACTTGATAGAAGGTATACAAAACTATTTGAACATTTTAATATTAGCCTTCTACATATTTAATTTCAAAAAATTATATTTAATAATTATAACTTCAGGAATTAAATTAAAATAACGTCATATAAGTACCACTTATATCAAACGACATATATCCAAATGATATAACATAATCCAATAAATAAAAATTGTTAACCAAAGTTCTATAAATTAAATATTTTGAATAGACAAAATTTCGTTTCTGCTGATCAATCGTATGAAAACAAATATCTTTCAAAAATGTTTGACATAATCTTAAGAATTTCATCATAAAACTATCTTACTTAAAATATTCAATATTATTGGATATCTAACTAAGTTACTTTCTATAAAAACTCAAGATATGTAAAAACATTACTGAAAAACAAGTCTTAAGAGAGAATTTGCTTCGTCAATATTCAAATAATTCATATTCAATAAAATATAACATCAATCAACAACAAATATTTACTCACCCTTCAACGTTAAATTGTCTTTCAATCTTTTAGATCAAGGGTTAACCACAGAATTATTTATTTGTAAGTTGACCTCACACTACATTTAAATTTTTCAGTATTCAGTAACCAGAAGTTTTCTACATTATTGAAGGGTGTTGATTGATGTTATATTTTATTGAATATGAATTATTTGAATACTGACGAAGCAAAGTCTCTCAAAAAACTTGTTTTTTAGTAATGTTTTTACATATCTTGAGATTTTATAGAAAGTAACTTAGTTAGATACTCAATAATATTGAATATTCTAAGTAAGATAGTTTTATGATGAAATTCTTAAGATTATGTCAAATATTTTTGGAAGATATTCGTTTTCATACGGTTGATCAGCAGAAACAAAATTTTGTCTATTCAAAATATTCAATTTATAGAACTTTGGTTAACCATTTTTATTTATTGGATTTTGTTATATCATTTGGTTGTCTTATAATGAATGTTTATTTTATATGTCGTTTGATATAAGTGGTACTTATATGACATTATTTTGATTTAATTCCTGGAGTTATAATTATTAAATTTAATTTTTTGAAATAAATATGTAGAAGGCTTATATTAAAATATTTAAATAATAAAACATTTTAGATCCTATACTAATAACACTGGTCGACAAAACATTTTTTTGGTTGTAACATAAACCTGAATAGTATCGGGTGTTTTTTTAGAGTGATAGAACTTTAAATTGAAATAAAACACATATAAATTAAGATTGAAGCCAAATTTTTTTATATTTGGAAGATAATTTTATGACATTTATGTTTTAGAAATAATTTCCGGTATATGTCAACCACGAGTAGCTCTCAGGAACGCATTCGACCAGACCAATTTTTTCGAGTAATTCATCCCTTATTTCATCAATAACACGAGTTATGTTGGCTACGAAAGCGTCTATTGTTTCTGGTTTATCAGCATAAATCAATGACTTGACATAGCGCCAAAGAAAATAATCCAGTGGAGTTATGTCGCATGATCTTGGACCATTTCTCGAAATAATGTTATCGCCAAATCTTCCTTTCAATAAATCATAGTCAATAACCAAAACTTTATTCTTGAACATCCAGAAGGACACATTAAGTATCTTGGTTTTTATATTGACAGGCATATGAGTTAGGATCATCACTGTGAATATGTAGCGGAAAAACTCCGCGGTCTTCTTCATGTATTCAGAAACCTAAAAAAAGAAATTAATGTTACTAAGTTGATGAAGGTGTATTTTGCATTAGTTCAGTCTCACTTGTCATATGGTAACGTTGGTTGGGTTGCAGCTCATCGAACTCATATGGAGATACTCAACATTGTTCAAAGACTGCTACTCAAGATCATACTTGGAAAGAGCCTTCTCTTCCCCACTGATAAACTTTATGTTATAAGATATCAAGAGTGCAGGATGTAAAACAGATATACTTCTCAAAAATTATTGCTCTTATAAAAAAGAAAAAGATCATACTCCGGCCAATATAACATACCCATTTGACAAGATATAAACTTACCAGTTTTCAGACATATCCAGCCCTCAAAACAGCAGGACAAAGGTGCTGGTCCTTTCTGGAACCCAGGATGTTTGCTTTCTTACCTTTGCAGCTTAGACTAGTCAACAGCTACAGGTCATTCATGATGAAAACTAAAATATGGCTTCTCAATACTGATAGAAAACGAATACATGAATTAATAAAAAGTGGCATATAAGAATATACTTACCTGGTGATTCTGTTACTGGACCAAAGTAAGAAGTGTTTGCTAGAAGCTATGCTTTTCCGGATTTGACAATTGTGCCGAGTGCTGTAAACCGTTTCAAGACATTTATTATTTAAGTGCTTCCCCAAAAATTGACAATAGTTTCCCGAAATTTACTATTATTTTAAACCGATTATGATACTTTGTCCTCAAGATTAGATGATGCATGCTACACCTCTCTTCTATTGTGGGTGAAATTGTTTGGTTCCCTTGGTTGTGTGGTCATACTGCTTCGCTATATGTGTATAAATTCTTTGTAAATTTTTTTTTTTTTGGGACGGCTAGTAAAATGTTTCAGGTTTCTTAGTGTTAAAACTAACAGGAGAACTATTCATTAATGAGCCTATGTTCATCGTCTTGTTTGTTTGCCAGGTTATTTATTCATTTAGATAAAAATTTGTATATTTTTTTTGTGAAAGAACTTTTTTCTTTTTATTCTTTAGATTTGTTTATTAATTATGGACAAATTAACTATTATTAATATTATTATTAATTGTTACGGTAGCAGCATGAGGTGAAGCACCATCTTGTTGGAACCAAAACACTTCTGGGTCGATACCATTCAAATTTTGAAACAAATAATTAATCAGCCCAAGTTTAATGTGAAGAGGAGACAGAAGGACATTTTGGCGTCTACAAGAGGTCTTAACTTAACATTTTGAGATCCCGGTTGGAATACACTTCTTTCGGGCCAAATTTCTGTCATATAATGTTCGTTTACTGCACGATTTTCCCATAGACAAAGAACACAGCAATATTTTTGTGAATCCTCCCTGAAGCCCACTAAAATTCCTATAACTTTTAAGTCCCCACATATCTGCTATTTATACGTGTTTATTTTATCCAAAAGGATGCGCATATTTTCAGAATTTTCTTTCATTGTCACTAAATGGGCAATAGAGGATTTTAAATTTCCATTATGCAAATACCACGGCTCCTAAATTGTATTTAGTCGAATATATAAATGAACCCCACTCAGAGGAGGAATGCTCAATATCAAGTTCTTGCATTGAACCATCAGTATCAGGACACGCACACAACGAATTTTCCATACTGTAGAATGCAGAAAATGGAGCATTTCTTTTTCTGAAATCCGTAATTTTCGTTTCGTTGCCTAATGAGTTCCATTCTTTATTACAGAAACCAAGAAATTCTGACTGTTTCTTTGATAATTCAAAATCACGTACCTGATCATTTAACTCACTCTTAACAATTAAATGTGGCTCGCCGGACCTGAGACCTGGAGTAAAAATAGGGTCGATCACTGTTCTTCGGAGCTGCCTGATGATGCGTTGTCTCCAATGTCTTCCAAAACAACATTTTACGGATCTAATGGTGCGATCGGCACTGGTAAATCTACATAATGAGGAACAGGTCGTATTGCAGACTGCAAATTTGGATAGTCGATCTTGTGCTTTCCCTTTTTGAAATAACCTTCAGTATTCGTCATGCAAAAAAAGCAATTTTCTAAATGATTAATGGGTTCTAGCCATACCATAAGGACTTTTCCTCTTCACATTCATCCACTGTACCAATAATACGCTACAGCTAACACAGCACACATCGGGAACCCACTGCTTGTCGCGATCTCCAATTAAAACACCAAAATATTAGAAGTAGAAGGGTTCTACGGCCGAGTTTAAATTCAGCGTGTTTGGCTGACCGCATGTCGGTGCTTTTCACTGTGCTAACGTTTCGTCCAAATGTCTGTTGTTGAGCCAAAACTGGTCTTAAACGACTAGATTAGACTGACTGAGGTCAAAAATAAGTCTGTCCGACCGGTTCGAACGTAAATACGCTGACTTTCGAATGGAAGCTAATGTCGAAGCGACATTTGTCTAATTGCTTTTCGGGTGACTAATGTCGCATTAAAATTTCTACGAAAACTTACGGATTTTCAGAAGGTTGATTTCAGAGAGGCGATCGGGTTCTGCCCGAAAAGGGACGTCGTTGTAACAGACCGGAGAAAGTGAAGCTGCAAGGGATCATACTACTTGTCAGGTAAAAGTCGACAATACCTTGTTCATCTTCGAGTAAATCGAATAGCTTCATGATTGAAAAACGAAATTCATTCCACATGGCTAAGACACTCTGTATAGTGAATCCTTTGACGAATGTTTGTGAAGGTATTTTATTATATTACATTATCATCGGGACGAAGGTTCTTTAGGATGTGAAACGATCTCTTCCGTTAAAATTGAACAGTTGATTTTCGTCACATTCAACAACTTTCGCACAATAGCTCACGGAAATAATTTAGCAAATTCAATTTTGTCTGTCTTCCTTCCCTCTCTAGATTTTTGCCAGAATGCTTCCACTTCAGTTTCGTTTCTATTGATCGAATAACCTCAGATATGTGAACTGATGGACGTTTATAAGCCTTAAAAGGTAAATGCGGGAGAACCTTTCCTTAGGTGAAAGTTAAAAAGTTCGTTGATAAACATTGTTATTCTTTCTAGAATAATTGAATAAAATAGCGAAGCAGAAGGTTCGATAAAACTGTTTTGTGACAGTTCTCGGTTATTTTGGGGTTAATTTTGTCTGTCAATTCATCATACATATATTGCCAAGGAAAAGCAATCTCAATTGAATATTTTGTTCAGTGATGAAGCACACTTTCTGTTAAAAGATATGTGAATTGAAAGAATTTTGGCATATGGAGCTTTGATAACTACAAGAATTTTTCCCCATGATTTCAGAACTAATTTACGCTAATCTTGAAGAGATCAATCCAAGTATGAAATCAGTTTTTCTCTATACAGCATGATCAAGATGTGGCGTTGACCATGAGACTACAATAAATCCTTTTAGTCACAAAACACCCCAAATTTACTCTTTTTACAGGCAGAGCTGAAATGAAATGGCCATAAAACCCAAATTAAACAATTTTAAAGGTAAACATTCTTTGTAGAAGTTTGTTTTCAGCTAGCCATTCAACAATTTATTGTTAGTCTTCCATTCAGTTCGGTAGTTCCTAGGGTTATTTTAAGGCCTCTTATAAAATTAGTGAATCGGTTACTCTACCCCTCAACCGGTTCCATATGTACGGAATAGAATCGTGTTTACTCGACAAAGATCAGGCGAAAAGTTAGTTGGCAAGATATCTTATATAAAAGGTGTTGTGTGAATAGCCCATATGTGTTTTGCTACAATACTAATGTGGAAAATGCGTTGAAGCAGAACAGGAAATCTGTTACTGACTTCGTAAAGAGCTACCTCGGACATTTTGCTGTGAAACATGATTATCAGGAAAAAACCTGGGCTCCTCATATGATCTGTAAAACTTGTATAGATTTTTCATGGCAGTGGACGACCAGGAAAAAAGATCTGAGTTTCCGCATAACAATAGTTTGGAGAGAAAACCCCAGAACCACTTCGATGATTATTATTTTTACCTTATAAATATCAAAGGATTTAACCGAAAAAATCAAAGCAAGCGAACTTATCCTGATTTAGTACCTGCTGAACGCCAGGTCTTCCACTCAGATAAAATGCCAATCCCAATATTTCACAAGCTACCAAAGCTCTTTGACAACGAATATTGTACATCTGACCATCCATCTGATAGTTACGAAAGTTATATGAGTATGAAGAAATGACATTATTTTCCGAGAGTTTCAACCAAGAATTAAACGATCTCAGCTAAGATCTCAACTAGTCGAAAAACTCAACCTTAAACACTTTAACTTTCGAGCAGAAAGAGAAAAAGACTTGAAACTTTCGGGGTAGGATTAGGGCCTGAATATCTCGTGAGATTTCACTATTGGGCAGAATCAGTCTAATGGTTTCGCAGTTATTCACATTTGAAATGTTCTCTCATTTTTATGAATATTTTCAAAACTACAAATCCCATTAATATGTTATTTGAGTTTTAGGATGATGGGGAATACGTAACTGCAAAATTTCATAAGGTTCCTATGATTATAAGATTCGAAACTGCCCTAAGATGTAATCATTCAACAACGATTTTGAGTGAATACATAGTAATTTCCATAAAACTTCAATCATAATCAACTACCAAATAGTAACGTTTGAATTGCATTATAATAAATAAGAATTTTAGTCGTCGTTACAGAAGAACGTCGTGAAATTCCACTGACATAATGATGAATCATCCTTTAAAAAAACATCTCGATTTGTCTTTTCAGCGACTTCATATTGTCTGCGTGTTAGCTGTAATGGAAAAAGTTTCTGAACTATCGAAAGAGATTGAATGCATCATCAAACTTTTAATAACGGCTTTTTAATCATCCATAGTAAGGTGAAGCTCGCTCTAAACTTGAATAGAACTGTAGATCGAATGTATATCCTAGACAATGACACATTTTTTCACTGAAACATCTTTGTGTCAAGTATAAATCAGAATAACTTCGAAGGGTTTTTTTGAAATATTACAAACACATTGGATGGTCACGAGGCTCAGCTTCTTGCACTAGTTGAACTTTGTACGCCTTCATACCGAGGTCTTTATTCAAAATTCTTCTCAGAGAAGTGTGAGAAAGATTCAGTTCTTGAGCACGATGACGAGTTGATGTTGATGTATGTTCAGTCACATCCTAGGCTAGATCAGCAATTTTTTCAGGTGTGCTCACTGAGCACGAATGTAAAGGGTTGTTTCATCAAATAACGATCCAGTTTTCACGAACAAATTTATCCACAAATTGCAGTGAGGTCATTTCATTTCTATTGAATTTTCCACATAAATTTCCAACAGTAAGGATTGGAGATTCAAATAGGTTTTTGATATTTTCCAGATTTATTCAAGCGTAAATGTAATTAACACTCTGTCAAAATACGATTAACATAACCTGTTGCTAGACTTTAAAAAACCACTACTTCAAAATACAAACTCTAGATGACCAACATCTAGGCTGCATCAGATCTTGTCACATACATTTTCAGTATCACCGACTAGCTAGTTATAAATGGGCCTTCTTTTAGCAGGATGTCAAGGTAATATACTGAACCCAGATCCCAGATATCTCTTCACATAAATTTGCACGATGATTAAGAACTAAATCGATTATTCAATAGCCCTTATATTATTTTCAATTTACTCTAAAGTAAAAAATACACTGACCTTGAAATTAAATATTCAAATGATCAAACTTATAAACGATTTGTTCTAATCCTCTCTTCTCTAAATCTTCTCTTGTTTAATGCACGTCCTGAAATGAATACCATTTACAGTTTCTTCAATGTTTCTTCAAATGGTACGAATTATTTCGTATCGTGCTGGCCTTTACTTGATAGAAATCCGTTCTACACTTCATATAAACGAAACACATATATATCGGGTGTTTTTTTTTAGAGTGACAGATTTTTAAATTGAAATAAAACACATTTAAATTGAGATTGAAGCCAATTTTTTTTTTATTTGAAAGAATATTTTATGAAATTTATGTATTAAAAATAATTTCCGGCATATGTCCACCACCACTAGCTCTGAGGAACCGCATTCGACTAGACCAATTTTGGACCACTTTTTCGAGTAATTCAGGCCTTATTTCATCAATAGCACGAGTTATATTGGCTTCCAAAGCGTCTATTGTTTCTGGTTTATCAGCATAAATCAATGACTTGACATAACCCCAAAAAAAAATCCAGTGTAGTTATGTCGCATGATCTTGGAGGCCAATTAATTGGACCATTTCTAGAAATAATGCTATCGCCAAATCTTCCTTTCAATAAATCCATTGTTACGGTAGCAGCATGAGGTGTAGCACCATCTTGTTGGAACCAAAACACTTCTGGGTCGATACCATTTTTGACAATCAGGATGAGTTGTTCTACCGTGTAATGCTCCATGTTTACTAACTCCCATCTGTCAACTTTCGATCTGTCACGTCATAATCATGTGACATTATGACTGTCAAATATGGCGGGAAATTCAAATCTTGCGCTCTTATTGAAATACCCCTTATATGGACCAAAGAGACTTATAATTGATTAACTGTACGATAGATGGATCTGCACGTCAATATTTCAAAATGACAGAATTCCAACGGCGAAATTAAAGTGTGACAATCTTTTAAAGATTTCAAAGTGATGTAATGGATGATTTAACTTCTTCTTTTCAGAAATCGCTGAAAAAGAGTCTTTGTCTATTTCAGCAATTGACCCCTCGAATTCCGGTTGTATGTCGAATAAACAACCTGTATTATTCAGAAGCCATTCACAGTTCTCACGTTAATATTTTCAATAAGAAAACTTAGGAATCGACAGCGGAGGGAAAGTTTTAATCCGTCGGTCCGAAGTACGTCCGGGAGAAGCTTTTTTTCTCGTAACTACTAGAGATAAATTCATTTAACTTGGTACAAAAATCAAGCTTCTCCGTCCGACTTTGATCTTCCGGGCTTGGCATTCCAATCGATGCATGTTCAGGGTGTGAATTGGAATTTCCGAAGAAAAGTGGATTGTACACGACTCTCTTCTAAATGTAACACTTCACTCAATAAGCTCCGGTTTACCTGAGAAACACTTTTTTTGGGAATACGGCTTCATTTAACCACATATTCTCCTTCAAAGGGTTTTCCAATCAGAAGTTTTATCTAGGTATTAAAAAATGAGTATAATTTAAGAGAAATTGATGTATGTTTATTTCATTATAAAGACACAGGTATGCCATTAACAATGAAAAACGATTTCAGCCAAATGGCCGCCACGGCATCGATTGCAGCACTATATCCTTTTCATGAAATTTTCTATGACCAATTCTCACATTTGTGGTTGTATGTTTTCGATAACTTCACGAATTCCATCTTTATGGTCTTGAATGGATTATAAGCATTGGCATAGACCTCATCTTTCACGTGGCCCTAAAGAAAAAGTCCAAAGATGTCGAATCACAATATCTCGGTGGCCAATTGTGATCATCTCCTCGAGAAATAACACATTGCTCTGTATGCACAATCCAGTCACCGTTACAGTTGCACCAGCCTCATTTTCGATTAAGTAAGGTCCAATTACACCGCCAGCTTAAAAACCGCAACAAACAAAGATTGTGGCAAAGGTTTATGAGATACGATGAAGACCGAAAATATTCCAATCATATGTCGGCAGCAATCGATGATGCCAAGAGGCGTTTCGAGAACGGAATAGTGTCTTCTGGGAGTAGGAAGAAATTCTTCAAGTATGTCCACTCCTTCTTCACATCGAAGACATCTACACCATTAGTCAGAGGAACCTATGGTGAGACTTACGATAGCCCTGAGAAGTCAGCTGATGTTTTGGCAGAGTCCTTCGCTGCTTCCTTCACAGATGTCCGTTCGATTTAATTGACTCATAAATCTGTGATGAACCAACTACTTCCTTTAAGGACTGACTCATCCCCTGGTACGGACGGCATTACTGTTATAGTTCTGAAAAGATGTGCGATCTCGTTATGTGAACCATTGACTGCGATATTCACTGCGTCATTCCAATCTGGACAGTTGCCTTCTTCTTGGCTGCAGGTGTCGGTCCCTCCTGTCTACAGGAGGGGTGACAAACTGTGCCCTAATAACTACCGTCCTATAAACTTGACTTTGGTTGCATCAGAGGAGTGTGAACGTTTGATAGCGAATATTATGACCAAGTTCTTACCGGAGAGGAACATTTTTCCTAACACCCAGCATGGATTTTTACCTGGTCGTTCTGTCAACACCATCTTGCTGCAGAGTATAGATCAGTGGACCAAGGCTTACGATAGTGGTATTCCCATTGATATCATCTACCTCGACTTCGACCGTGTTCTCATGGACGCCTTCTCCGCAAGCTTGAGCATTTTGGAATCATAGGACATTTATTGCGGTGGATTCAGGCTCTTCTTCAGGAAATGAGTTAGGGTGTCTAACAGTTTCTCTTCGCCCTAGACCTGTGACCAGCGGTGTGCCTCAGGGGACAGTTCTGGGTCCTCTCCTCTTCTTAGTCTACACTGCCGATTTACCCCGAAGTTTGATGTCACCTTGCTCACAATTAGCGGACGACACGAAGATTTTCAACAACCTTTTCTCTGTTTATGAACTGCTCTAGGTAGACCTGATTATTCTCTCCAAATGGTCCAGGAATTGGTTGTTTTCAATGAACCTTGAGAAGTGCGTGGTTCTTCATACTGCCAAGCGGAATCCGAAGCTTCACTGCTTTCTCGATGGACATCAGCTGCCTACAACAGAGTCACCTGAGGACCTAGGACTGACAATCTCACCTGACTTGAACTGATCTCTTCAGGTAAAGAAGATAACATCCAGGGCAAGAAGCCTCGTCTTTATAGTCTCGGAGTGTTTTCCTGGTTGTTCTCTCACCGTCTATTCTAGCTTATATAAGACAAATCCTCGAATTTGCTGGCCCTGCCTGGTGCCCTATTCTAAAGACTGACATGGAGGAGTTAGAGGTGGTACAACGTTGGGTTACTCGCATTCCTTATGGCACCCAATCGTCCTTTGTATGAAGAGAGACTCTGTGTTTTCGGTTTAACCTCATTTCAAGATCGCCGACTGAGAGGTGATCTCATTTAGCTGCCGAGCTATCAATAATATGATTGGTGTTAACCTATCATCCCTTTTCAACCTCAACTCTAATAACTTACGAGGACACATGTACAAGTTGAAAAAAGAGAACTTCAGGACTACCCAGCGATAAAACTTCCTGTCCAATATATTGATGAGTGGAACAGAGATTACGTACAAAGTATGGAAGAAGCTGAAATTTTCATTGAAAGTGATGAGGATAATCATGTAATGATCTACAAGCCATTACGACATCTAATGCATTAAAATCATTGTATAAGGTGATACAGTGGACGGAGGAAAATAAAAATCGAATTGATTTCGCCACACTACTAGTCTTACATAATTTGAGACATAAGATGGGTTCAGATGGGTGTAGACAAATCGCAGAAACAAACGGAAATCACTTAATTTTTTGAGAAAAAACTTTGAAACGTCAAATTCAGCTGGTAAAATGTATCATACCAAGTAAAGTAAACTGTTGTTCATTCCAGAAAACAATTTTGTTTCATTTGAACTTCGTGTTAGTGAACAAATCAAAATAGTGAACCAGTCGTGCACTAATTAGTTCACTATATCGAGAGTCTATTGTATTTAATTTAATTAAAATGATTTTCCATCAAGTAAGGACCGATTCCAATAAATTCAGATCAAGGTCTCGTCAAGTGAAGATAGATTTTACTTTGGTAATATCGGGTGTTTTTTTTAGAGTGATAGAACTTTAAATTGAAATAAAATATATTCAAATTAAGATTGAAGCCAAGTTTTTTTTTATTTGAAAGATAATTTTATGACATTTATGTTTTGAGAATAATTTCCGGCATATGTCTACCACGACTAGCTCTGAGTAACCGCATTCGCCCAGACCAATTTTGGACCACATTTTCGAGTAATTCAGGCCTCATTTCATCAATAACACGAGTTATATTGGCTTCCAAAGCTTCTATTGTTTCTGGTTTATTAGCATAAACCAATGACTTGACATAACACCAAAGAAAATAATCCAGTGGAGTTATGTCGCATGATCTTGGAGGCCAATTAATTGCACCATTTCTCGAAATAATGCTATCGCCAAATCTTTCTTTCAATAAATCAATTGTTACGGTAGCAGCATGAGGTGTAGCATCATCTTGTTGGAACCAAAACACTTCTGAGTGGATAGCTTTCAAATTTTGAAACAAATAATAATTGATCATCGATCTGTAACGTGCACCATTCACTGTAACATTAGCTCCCGCATCGTTTTTGAAAAAATATACCGATAATGCCTCCAGCGTGTAAAACACACCATACAGTGCATTTTTCAGGATGCAGTGGAACCTGCAGAACTTCTTGAGGATTGTTTTCACTCCATATACGGCAATTTTGCTAGTTTACATAGCCGTTCAACCAGAAATGAGCTTCATCACTAAACACAATTTTACGATAAAAAAGTGTATCAACTTCAAGCTGCTCTTGGGCCCAATCAGCACCTCTCTTCTATTGTGGGTGAAATTGTTTGGTTTTCTTGGTTGTCTAGTCGTCCTGCTTCGCTATATGTGTATATATTCTTTGTTAATTTTTTTTTTTCATTTTTGGGACGGCTAATAAAATGTTTTAGGTTTCTTAGTGTTAGAACTAACAGGCGAACTATCCATTAATGAGCCTATGTTCATCATCTTATTTGTTTGCCATTTATTTATTTATTTAGATAAAAATTTGTTTACTTTGAATATCAAAACAGATTTAATCTGTTAGTCTTCTACAATTTTAATTTCGAAAAATTAAAAGAAAACTTTTAGAATTAAATTAAAGTCTTAAATAAGCACTGCTAATATTTAACAGACGTATAAAAATCGAAATTCACCATACAATATCGAATGGAATAAAAAAACCAAGAAAATAAAGTATTACTTAAAATTAAAAATAAGTAATATCGAATGTTTCGTACCAAACATACGCACCTGAACTCGTCAGAAAGGCACGTGGTACGTATGTTTTGCCCTTGACAAACATTTGAAAACATGTTCAGTTTCTGGTCTTATATTTATGAAAACTGAATATTTTTCAAGAATACACAACATAATTTTACGAACTTCTTCAAAACTAATTTATTTAATATGTTTTAATATTTAAATAAGTTACTTCAAAAACTCTCAAAATCATATAGCACATCCTCAACTTTACGTTTATAATATAAATTCAATTAAAAACAAATAAACTTGTAATCTTACCAGACAATTTCTGCAAAATCAGTGAACGCAAATAAACTAGGTAGGTACATCTAATATCCAAGCTAATCTATGTTTTATGCTGAACACAGAAATCACACAAAGATTGTAAGGCATTTTATGGCCTTCATTAAACCACTGGAAACTGTATAATAAATTTCATTGGTTTATTAGCATAAACCAATGACTTGACATAACACCAAAGAAAATAACCCAGTGGAGTGGATCAACTTCGAGTTGTTCCAGGGCCCAATCAGCAAACAAACGACGCTTATTATGGTCAAGTGGCTTTAGTTCTAGAACCAATTGGATCTTGTATGGGTGTAGACCAAGATCTATACGCGAAATTTTCCATGTGGTGGATGCACAGAGTTCAACTTGTTGTGAACGTCGACGAATAGACAAATCTGGATCATCATTAACACTATGACTTACAGCAGCGATATTTTATTCTGTACGTACAGTTCTTTGTCTTGTTGTTGTTGAGTAGAGAAAATGTTCTCCGAAATCTATCTATAGTTCGACGAATAAGCTGCTTTGATGGACGATTATGTAAACCATAAGGTGCTCTATAAGTTTGGCGAATAGAACACTGATTTTGAAAATAAATTTCAACAATTGGTAAAGTTTGTTGCGGCGTGAGTCTTTCTATGGCTTCTACCTTCTGTCAAATCATAGTTATTCCTATCGAAATTTCTGTCACCCTAAACAAAACACCTGATAGTAACGTACAAAAACTCTGTGAAAATTATTGTATCCTTCATATGTAGACAAATATGCTTGTATCATTTAGACTATACAAAGTTTAGGATTGGAACGAAATACTGATTCCATTTAATGCATCCCGACATGTTACAGCCCTCATGAATTTATATACATTCACATATCGTACACGCAAGCCGGGGTGCTGGCAGATAATTTATATTTTGCGGCGTACATCGAATCACTAATTAGAAATTTGCGTAAGCATTGAATTTCTATTTGCTTGTTCGTGCTGGAAAAAGTCCTGAATATTCGAGATGATATCGTCCTCAGGTTGATGTAATATGTTTGATTAAATTTCAAATATACAGCTGGATCATTTCCAAACGAGTGTATGTTTCAGTTGATAATATTTATTATCAATCACATGAGGGATTGTCAGTGACTCTGATGAGTGGACACTGAAAAAGCTAACTAGGTTGTGGTCATCACCTATCAATTCTTCAATCTGTTAAGTAAATTCTCTTCGGTTTTGAAAATGACCGATACTGAAAAGAAAGCTTCAAGATGAAGGTGTTTCCAGATGAAACAGTGGAATAATAAACTAGTAGGAACATCTGTTATTAAAACCGTACGAACTTAATATTCCGCATTTTACTCTCATCAAAATCTTCCGATGTTTGCTCATCTTCTACTTGTTTCATCGAAAATTATTCCAAATTATCTTGTAACTGTTAAAATTTATAATGACGTCTGAAAAAAGAATTTTTCGACTAAAATAACTTTTTTTCAGGTGGCGTGGATGCATTATGAACAATCTGCAATTTTAACAGTCCACAATCACGTCATCACAAGAAACCCAAGAATAAGTGTAACGCACGATAAGCACAGAACGTGGTTCTTACACATCTCAAACGTACAAGAAGAAGATAAAGGAAGGTACATGTGCCAAATCAACACAGCTAATGCCAAAACCCAGTTTGGTTATCTCTACGTAGTTGGTGAGTGGATATAAACATTAGTTCATTTTAAGTAATTTTTCACAAGGTTCACAAGGTTTAAGGGAAACTAAAACAGATCGTACTAAATCCCTCAATACAAGGAAAGTATTGTACATCTTCATAAAAAATAGGTCCTTTAATAATATAATGATACTTTCCTAATCAAAATTGAATTAAATAAGAAGTTACTTAAACTTTTCAGTAACTGAATATACAGTTATTTGAATTTTGCAGTATTTACTGCATTTTCAAACTGAATTAGACAAATTGTATCTTAACGATTATATGCAGGTGTCCCAACGAAAATTCGACCCGAGCTCAGAAACCAAGAATTTTCAAAAAATAAAAAAACCGGTCAACTTTTGTTTTGAGGGGGATGAATTTCCATCATGAGTTGTCCAATTCAGGACATGATTGGTTTCGGAAAAATGTTTCACATAATTAGAGTTATCCTTATGGTTCCTAAATGAAGATTGATGTTCTTTGAACCTTTTTAAGAAAGATCTTCCGATTTGTCGTATATATATATATATTTTTTTTTTTTTTTTATAATCACCATTATGGGAGTTTCCTCTAGAAGGTCCGGGTCTTAACGACCAAGGACCTTCTAGGCAGCTGTAAGGAACATTCTAACAATTCTTGTTGTCCAGAGGATCACCTCCTTCTGAGCTTTACTTATCAACTCCTGATCCAGTTCAAGGAGTTCCGTATTTTCTGCCAGGTGGCTCTCAACCAATCCATTCGTGGAGATTATCAGGGGCAGAATCTTTACCGTTCTTAGCTGGTGTATCTCTTTTATTTCAAATATATATATATATATATATAGATATATATATATATATATATATATATATATATATATATATATATTATATGCTAGTGCACTGTTGACAACTTGTTTTAAAAACTCCAGATTCATACAGCCGATTGTTTTTGTGAGTGTGTGAAAGTTGTTTTTATGTTAGTTTTTGAAAATATTCGAGCTATTTTTTTCTGAGATGGGTCCAAAATATGTTAGTTTTACACATTTATTTCAGATTGAGTTGTTTTTTCTGTTTTGTTCATTAGAGAATTTATTGTTTCTGACTATTTATTATTCGATTGTATTCAGTAACAATTCTTGTTAATTAAATTTAAGGAAATATTGTTTATGATTCTATTAAATTGAAATGAATTTCCATGAAGTAAGGACAGATACAATTAAAAATAAAATTATGATAGATGTGAGATTCTCTCTAGATGTTCTTCGTTCTGGGAGCTGGATATACAATAAGGAACACTTATATGTATCGTCTGTAATAGATAAGACAATATTTAATATAAGAGGAGAATATAAGTATAATAATGTATAAATATATCTATGTGGAATCGGGTGTGAAATGAATTAATTGAATCGGTGGGTATTTATTACGAATATAATAACAAATACGAGAAAGATAAGTACTAAGTTTTTCTAATCTGGACAGTGTAACTTACATCTTCAGTTCAAAACTTAAACAAGAAGAATAGGTTTTGTTGATCGTCTGGCATGAGGAGCAGAAATGCATGTTTCATAGCTTTTTGACTATTCATCACTGCATTGCTCTAATGCAAACGAATGCAACACAGCCACTTACCTACAGGTATGGAAAAGAAAGTCGGAAACATAGGAAATTCAATGTTAATCTGAAGGACCACGAGGGTCCAATAGAACAGTTGAAGAATCGCGATACGATAACGAATAAACGGCATTCACACTTCAAACATGGTATTCGTTAGATCATATAGATTGAAAATAAATACGACAATCTTATTCCGTTGTATGCGAGGCATTTATTTGCCATGATTAATGACATAAATGATTTCCTATGTGAAAATGATCGCGCTGAGGTTTTGATTCTTCCACTGCTCCACTAGACCCTCGTGGTCCTTTAGATTAACACTGAATTTCCTATGTTTCAGACTGTCTTTTCCATACCTACTGTTCTGCAAAACAACAGCGTCATTTAACGCACGCGAACACACATGGCCTGGGATTGTATGCTGCATATGTGTGTTCGCGTGCATAAGATGGCGTTGTTGTTTGGCAGAACAGTATGATCGCTATGCAGGGCGAATATAGGTGCGTGGCTGTGCGCCACAGTATGGCGAAACAATTTTTGTTCGTTAATGAAAAGTTTGTGAAAACTGAATTTTATTTACAATTCATGTAAAATTAGGTTCCATCAAGTTTAGATCGTATGATAGTTATGCAAATGACTACAAATTAAAAGGGGAATTTCATTCATATTACCTTGTGTTTGGTGTAGAAATTTCATTGAATGGTGCAGCATGTAGAATCTTCCTTGCCACGAGTCTCATTATCTTTCTTCAATACGGATGAATCATTTGAAGTTGGAGCTTCATTTGGACCATCGGTATCTGCAGATTCGCTTTTCTCTTCATTATTTTTCAACTCGATGTCTGTTTTTGATGTTTTACATGGTGTTTCTCTTCTTTCGAAATCATAGTTCCTTCCTTGGGCTCTAGAAAACCAATAATGTCTCATTCGCATTTCCATAGGGCGCATCCATTGAATACGAGTCACACGATAAGTATGGCTTTTACTTGCCGCAATTTCGTAGTCGAAAAAATTAGAATCCATATTCTCCAAGAAATTCAACGCGATACTTGAGGTACGAAAAACTTTCTACTTCTTAGTCTCCTGAATTAGGAATATTATCGATATTTACAAACTGCAAATCTGTGATATCGAGAAATTTTATAGTTCATTATTATAAAATTATGACCTGTCAAGATAACGATTATTTTTCTGCATGATTCAGTCTTTCACTTGATAGGAGAGAATTGTTTCATGATTCAATATAGTTGCATTATAATCGAAAAAAATTTGTTACCTCACGTGAAAAATTATGAAATATAGTACAAATTGAAAAATATTGAAGATCGAACAAATAAAGTTTATAAGTTGACTTTTAATGTTGCTCTATGGGATATATTGGTTAAAGAGGATCCGTTACGGAAGGAATTCATAAACACCAGAGAAATTATACGTCAGGCATCTCACACCAAACAAATCGAAGAATTTTGATATAGTTTAAACAACAACAAAAGTATCCATAATCAAATTTTTAGTACCAGACTAACACTGTTGGAAACAGTAGAAATTAACAGATACAAGAACCAGCTTACACTTATCCGTAACTGCAGTTTCGAGATATTACCACATCATCTATGTCCGAGGTTATTCTTAGGAAATAGAAGTCACAAAAATGAGTGAATTTTGAATGTTTTCGTAATGAAACATAATAATTTCAAAAAACTTCAATAATAATCAACTACGAAGTAATTACGGCCGAAATAATTCAATATTAACTTCATTTATAAAACAGTTTTTCCATATCGAAAGAAAAAATGTTTATCCTATTTCCTCAAAGTTGAATCATAATGAAAAATGTTTGTTATCTTGACAGGCAATAATTTTACAATAATGAACAATAAAATTTCTCGATATCACAGTTTCGTAGTTTGTAAATATCGCTTTTTATTCCGAACGTTGAAGAACAAGAGGCTCAGTGTTTTTCGCACCTTCAAGCATCGCATTGAATATCTCGGAAAATATGGATCCTAATTTTTTTGATTACGAAGTTGCCACGGGTAAAAACAATAATTGTCGTGCGCGTATTCAATGGCTTAGCCCAATGGAAGAAGGGATGAGATATTATTGGTGTTATAGAGCCGATGAAAATACGTATGATTTCGTAAAGAAAGAAGTACCATGTGAAACATCAAGAACAGACATCGAGTTAAAAAATAATCAAGAAAAGGGACAGTCTGCAGATATCAATGTTCCTAAAGAAGCTGAAACTGGAACTTCATTTATTCCATGCGTATTGAAGAAAGAAGCTCAAACTCAAACTTCCAACATTCCACCCATATTGAAGGAAAATAATGACAATTGTGACAAGAAAGATACAACATGCTGTATAATTCAATAAAATTCCTGCAGAAAACACGAGGTAAAGTGAATTAAATAGCAGTTATAATTTATCAATTAAAACAAATTGTAAAAATTACTTTTAATTCCCTTTTAATTCTACATGTAGGGGGAAAGAAACTCGATTATCTAGAATCTGTTGAAATTTTCAAATTAATTCACGATAACAATAATGTAAAAAAAAAGAATGACTGTACGGAGCTATGTAAATCGAAAATATTTGAGATATTCAAAAAGTAACATCTGTTTAAAACCTTTTTCAACGAACATAAAATTAATTTAATGAAAAGTAAACAAAAATCCAACTTTTGCCACTCATTCTTTAGAAATTAGTAATTCCTTTCGACAAAAGAAAATCTTAAGAAAATTTTACATGTAGATTCAAATGAAAAGAAATTTGATTATTAAAATTTTCAAATTCGTTCACAATAAAAATAATTTAAAAAATAATGAATGACTGTATGGAGCTATGTAAATCCAAATATTTGAGATGTACAACAAAATAACGTAAAAATAATGAATAACTGTACGGAGCTATGTAACCCCAAAAACTTATTTGAGATATTTGGGTACCATCTGTTTAATAACCTTCTTTGTCGATTGCCGACATTCCGATATCTGTTAGAAGGCCCCTCTTTTTTAACCGGGTTTTTATCACGTTTCGCTTGTAAACCTCTGTACCACTATTAGGTGTTATCTATTGAAATATTCAAAATATTTATCACTTTTGTTTAAATACCTCTGTACCACTGTTAGATCTTCAGTTGTCTGATGATGGGATAGTTCATTTCCCGAAACTCGAGTCACAAGAAAATGTGTAAAATATATTTTGATTGGTAGTCAAACACAGTAATTTCTACAATTTGTTTTAATTATGATCAACTACCAAATAGTAACGGCTGAAACAATTTAGTATCTGAGTTATAATTTATATTCATTACCATTAATTATTGGAATAATTCAATAATTCTTTAACAGGTTCTAGGTCCAGGGTTATAACAATACCAACTTTTTAAGAAAAAGGCCAACTAGTTTCGATTTTATCACAAAATCAGGGCTCTGAAATGAAAAACATGAACTATAGATACAAAATCCTTTTGAGTTGCCTGAAGTTACGATATTACAATATAATTTTAAAATCAATACAAAGCAGATATAAAAACTTTTTATGAGTGAGGAAAATTTTCTGTTTGTTTGTTGATGGATCAACTAGACTTCTTCAACTTACATTTCTATCTCGTCTGGTTTTTTGTCGTATGGAAAATGTGAAATTTTGGAAATGACAAAAACTGTCGAAAAACTGAGTTGAAATAATCTACGGCTTTCAGAGGAAGCGTGTATAATGATGGAACGATGGAGCTGGAGTATAAGGGCTTTCAATTTTGTTAGGAAAATTGTTTTATTTTTTAAAATCTTTATGCAAAATACAGTGTAACGTCTTTTGTGGAATGCCTAATTCCAAAAATCAATAAACCTGGGTTTTCGCCAACACAACAGACTACAGCGGCAATATTCACGATTGTTTCGATTCTTCACATCGCTAACTTGTTCCCACCAGTTTCACAAAAGTGCTTTAGTTTCAGTGGTTGAAGCGTACATCGCTCCTTGTTTAGTAATGCCGTAGTTTTTACTTGTCAATTGTCAAAATATGACAATTTCAAAAGTGACAGCTGGCCAGATAGCAGGCTATTCAAAATGAAATCTACTATTGGAAAACCCTTTATTTGCCGATAAGAATGTTCTACCCTTAAATTCCATTATCAATCGAAAATTGTTGCACAAGGATAAGTCTATTGATTATTATTTTTACCAATTAGCTTAATTTTGTCTTCCAGACGATATACAGAACTATCTTATTGTCTATCCAGCATCCAGGGAGATAGCAATGGAAGAAAATTTTTCAACGATCAAATTTCCGAAAAAGTTTGAATCTCTGTTATCCAATAAATGAATATAAAATTGACATTGTAATATATATGTCATTTAAAATGCAAATAAACTTATAACTTAGAAGTATTTTCATTATCTTGTATTATTTTATTATGAAGACTCTATGTCATAAATAGTAACACCAATGAATAATTTTTTTCGATGATTAAAGTAAAACAACTTAATTTCTGCTGATTTATTCAATTTCACAACAATTGTTTCGTCATGACAACATGACTTCGTCAGGTGAGTATGGTACTGTAGCATACTCACCTGGTTAAAGTAAAAGAACTTAATTTCCGCTAATTTATTTAATTTCACAGCAATTGTTATGAAATTAAAAAAATTAGCGGAAATTAAGTTGTTTTACTTTAATCATCAAGTTGTATTTCCGACAAGTAGAGACCGATACAATGAAAACATAATTGAACCAATCACTGTTCCTCTGCGCTAGGAATTTGGGGATAATTTCATTTATCAGGATGAAAACGCCCCACCACATCGCATACGAAGGGTTCGAAACATTCTTCAAGAGAACAATATCCAGAGAATGAACTGGCCAGCAAACTCACCAGAAATGAATCCAATTGAGCACGTATGGGATTACTTAAGGAGAGCAATATGCAATCGCCAAAACCCACCTTCAACTTTTAAGGAATTGAATTTAGCCCTTCAGGAAGAATGAAACGATATGCCTGAAAATTTCATTGATGACTTGATTCGTGGGATGCCTAGGCGAATTGGGTAGTTGATTGAAAGAAGAGGTGGTAATACGGACTATTGAATTTGGATTCAGTTGTGGAATAACTATAATTAATCAAAAATAATCGATAAATTTAGTTTTTTTTCTCATTTTTCCTATTTTGTGTCATCCTGCATAAAGTAAAGAGAAACAAACAAAGATTTTCTATCAAATATATTGCAGTTGAAATAAGGGAAAATATTCATCTCATTTCCAGAACATAGATTGTTTATTTCTTGAGAAACCTAGGGGGGGAAGACTTTCGACGGTGTGTGTATTTTTACCCCTAATATTTTCCTGAATAAATCTGTCTACTGGTGACAGTTCTTTCCTTCAATACTTTTCTATCTTCTTCAAACAAATAATCTATATTTTCTCCATCATGAGTAGCTGAATGATCTGCGGTTTTTAGCTGAGTTTCAAGATAGAATGAGTCAGTGAACCGGTATTCTTGAAGGGTGAAATATTTTTCCAATAATTCATTATTCGCCTAACGTATTATATATAATATGTCATCGAAAATGTAAGTTCTTGTTGTGAACTAGGAAAATGTTTTATCAGCTTTCGAATTTGGGAGTAGCTATTTCGCCAGTGGCTTAATTTGAAACGTGCCGTGCATAAGGAGATGAGGTCAATATGTCCCCGTTAGAACTAAGCGAAGTATGGTTTGAGTTGAACACGAAAATGAATTCAGCACTTTGTGTCCCTTATTATACAGAAACTAAACTCCTTATTTTTATCACATCCTCTTATATGAAAAGGAAAACCATTAAAAGTGCAGGATGTAGAATAAGGACTTCCACCAACTTCCTCGTTTGTTCTTACCATTGTTTAGTTGCGAAAATCAAGTACAGTACTCAACAGATTTTCTTACAAACAATTCTGCTTTGTTCCCCAGATGACAAACGCTAGTAGAGCTTGCTTGTTCCAAATTTTAGAAAAATTTACAATAATGGCAAAAGAAAATGAATCCTTAATGACGAAAAATGAAAATATATCATAATTGAACATGAACTAAACTTCGAAGGGTTTTTTGAAATTTTTCGAATAGTAACTAGAATAATTCTCTGAAACCTTTACCAATTTTAATCTGAAAAATATCAGAAATTTTTCTAAATAACGACTTTGAAAATAAAATGAATTCCATGAATATAAAATAAATTCTGATGAAATAAAATAAATTCCACGGACATGAAATAAATTCTGATAAAATCAAATGAATTCTAGAAATAATATATACCATAAAATAATAATTATAATTTGGTTTACACTTATGCATATTATCAGTTGGTTTTAACTGAGTCCACAAAATACCTCACAAGCTTTGTGTAATGTCTGTGACGAACATAGGATACGTTGGATTTTTAAAAGTTCACTTCATTGTAGTGTTTTGTTCAGATGAATACACTCAGCTAGTCTAGTAAGATATTTTTTGTTAATTATTTTTTTGATATGAAGAAGGGCTTATGATTTTTAGGAATTTCTTTGAAGGAACTTATTTGAAGCAAAATTTGAATATCAAAACAGATTTAATCTGTTAGTCTTCTACAATTTTAATTTCAAAAACATTTTTATTTGGAAAACTTTTAGAATTAAATTAATGTCTACAATAAGCACCGCTTACATTTAATAGACGTATATAATCAAAACTCACTATATAATGTCAAATGGAATAAATAAACCAACATATATAAAAAAGTCATTAAAATTAATAAATAAATATTTAAAGGAGACAAAATTTTGTTTCTGATCTTACCTTTAAGAGTACCAATTGCCTTTTAAAAACATGAACACAACTTAAGGAGTCCTCAAAGAATATAATTTATTTGAAATATTTAATATATTTAAATATTCGAATAAGTTAATTCAGAAATCTCTTTTTAAAAGGCAATTGGTGTTCTTAAAGGTAAGATCAGAAACAAAATTTTATAATTCAAATATTAATTTATTAATTTTAATGACTTTCGTATATCTGTTGATTTATTTATTCCATTTGACATCATATAGTGAGTTTTGATTATATACATCTATTAAATATAAGCGGTGCTTATTGTAGATATTAATTTAATTCTGAAAGTTTTTTGAATAGAATTTTTTTTGAAATTGAAATTTGTAGAAGACTAACAGATTAAACCTGTTTTGATATTCAAATTTTGTTATATTTCTTCTATCAAGTAAAAAGCCTTTTTCTATTTTATTTTATTCGAAGCAATTTGTTTTTCGAAGAAGTTCTTGAGGAAATTTTTTGCATTTTTGGAAAGGGATTTGGTTTTCATAATACAAGGTACGAAACGAAATTTTGTATCCTTCAATTATTTATTTACTAATTTTAATTAATAACTTATATTTCTTTGAATTATTTTGTTCGCTTTTGGTACTGTGTAATGAGTATTAATTCTATATGTCTACTAAATTGAAACAGTGTTCTTTTACGACATTCATTCAATTTAATTCTGAAAGTTTCTGAATGAAGATTTTTTTTTTTTGAAAGGGAAATTTGTAGGAGGTAAACAGAATGAATCTGTATAATATTTAAAAGTTTTTAATTCTGAAAATTGTAAGGAAATCACTGACTTCGGAACAGAAACTCACAAAATCAATGTATTAAGGGTTCGAATAATCCACCTTGTTGAACTAAACAATAGCCAAATCTATTATACAGAGATAATCTCATATCTCTGAGTAGATTTGCCCCAATGTAGCCACAAAGTTGAATAATTTTCAACATTAATTCATCAAGATTCGGAGCTCTGCCGAAATCATGTCCATAGATAGATGCTTTGAGATATCCCTATAGAAAAAAATCATTCAGGGATAAATCTGGTGATTTGGGGGGCCACGAAGTTTCAGCATTCGTAGATATTACTCGATCAGGAAACGTGTTTTGGAGAAACTGAGTCACTTCTCGTGAGTTATGACTTAGGCAAGCATATGTTGAAACCAAATGTTCTCAAGATTGATAGGAAGTTGACGAACTGTCGGAATAATTCGAGTTTGTGCAAGCTCTAAATATTTGGCATCAATAAAAAAGAGACCAATGATGCAATCTCCTAAATTGCCTGTCCGAACATTTTTTAGGATACTGAGTTTTGATGGAAATACTCCAATGCTGATTCCGTCGGGAAAAATATCGTACAACGATCGATTTTGTTTTTTTTTCGAATAAAATGATGACTCATCGGTAAAAATTACATTTTTCAAGAAAGAACTATTTTCATTTTGTCTTTTCATCATTGTATGACAAAATTCCATCCGTCTGATATGCTCCTGAGGAAAAATTAATATGTTGCACTTTATAGCAACGATATTTATTCCTTTTCAAAATATTCTGTCTTGTCACTCATGTTGAAAACTGTGATAAATTGAAGAAATTATTAATATACAGTCTAGCTGGAGCATCTGAAGCAACATCAGTTCTTTCAGCACGTATTTTCCATGGAATGCATCATTTTTAGAAACCCCTATACAAAAAATGTAATTTCGCAACACCATAAAAAAATGGATATTTGGCTATTTCTAATATATTCAATATCATGTTCTCTAGATATCCGAATATTCCACTCACGATATACCCAATTTTTAATCATCTATATTGTTAAACAAACATCCGTTAAATATTGAAAGGCAACCTTATCTACAAGACTTTCCAGAAACATGGAAGATCTCGCTCGATTCCCAATTACCTTCTGCCTCACGACCAAGCATGGAACGTTCAAGAATGGTGTTTGCTTGAGAAAAATGAAAAATAAATTAAATCCGTTGGTTTATTGAATTTTTCTGTCGGATGTATAGTTTGAAAGGTTCTGTTAGGCTTTCAACCCACACTTGGTGAACTTGGTAGAATTTGGGAACTCGCAAGGACCAGTCAATAAAATTTGTAACAAATAATTATGAATAATAGATGAAAGTTAAAATCTTCTTGTTCGTGACTTAGTTATTTATCTCTTTCATATTTAATTTCAGCTCCTCAATTCCGTTTACAGTAAGTATCCAGTCATTCAGGCGGCAAAAATTATATCTATAATGAACAGGGGGGTTTTTACTTGATAGGCTTTTACAATATCTTAAATATCACACAGATTAATTCTTTTTAATGGAACAATAAAAAGGAGTTTTTACTTGATAGAAGGATTATTACAATATTTTGAATATCATACATATTTATTCTGTTAACCTACTACAGATTTTAAATTCAAGAAAATTTAATTCAAAAACTTTTAAGAGTTAAATCAAATTTAATTGATTGATTAAATATAAAATTAAGACTCACTACACAGTACCAAAGGAATAAAAGAATTCCAAGAAATATGAATTATCAATTTAAAATACTGAATAAACACTTGAAGGATACAAAATTTTGTTTCGTATCCTGTATTATGTAAACCAGATCTCAAAATCCAAAGAAGGATTATTACAATATTTCAAATATACAGATTTACTCTGTTAACCTCCTACAGGTTTTAATTTCAAAAAAAATTTATTCAAAAACTGTTTGGAATTAAATTAAATAAATGTATTATAAAACACAGTTTCACTCAATTATTTTACTTATTTTTTTATATATATATATTGATTATATTCTGGTTGTTAACTCATACACATGGTATAATTTGGATATAACTGTTCTTAAAAAAACTTTACAAATTTTTTGTAATTTTTATGGACGAATATGGAATACGTTCAGGTTCAGCATTCAGAAAAATTCAAAACAGTTTGATGTTTGTTTATTGAATAACGCGTGTTTGGTAGAATACGATATATTTTTATTATTTATTTAAGCCAAATGGCCTTTTTGAAGATATGCTACATATGTTTGGGGTTATTTTCGAAGAAATTCCTGTTGTGCATTTTTGGAGAAGAATTAGGTTTTCATAATATCGGGTGTTTTTTTAGAGTAATAGAACTTTAAATTGAAATGAAACACATTTAAATCAAGATTGATGCCAATTTTTTTTTATTTGAAAGATAATTTTACGACATTTATGTTTTGAAAATAATTTCCGGCATATGTCCACCACGACTAGCTCTGAGGAACCGCATTCGACCAGACCAATTTTGGACCACTTTTTCGAGTAATTCAGGCCTTATTTCATCAATAACAGGAGTTATGTTGGCTTCCAAAGCGTCTATTGTTTCTGGTTTATCAGTATAAACCAATAACTTGCCATAACCCAAAAGAAAATTATCCATTGGAGTTATGTCGCATGATCTTGGGGGTCAATTAATTGGATAATTTCTCGAAATAATGTTATCGCCAAATCTTTCTTTCAATAAATCAATTGTTACGGTAGCAGCACTTCTGGGTCGATACCATTCAAATTTTGAAACAAATAATCATTGATCATCGATTTCTAATGAGCACCATTCACTGTAGCATTAGCTCCAGCATCGTTTCTAAAGATATATGGACCGATGATGCCTCTAGCGTGTATAGCACACCATACAGTTCACTTTTCAGGATGCAATGGAACCTGTAGATTTTCTTGAGGATTGTTTTCACTCCATAAACGGCAATTTTGCTTGTTTACATAGCTGTCCAACCAGAAATAAGCTTCATCACTAAACACAATTCCACGATAAAAAAGTGGATCAACTTCAAGCTGTTCTAGGGCCCAATCAGCAAACAAACGACGCTTATTATGGTAAAGTGGCTTCGGTTCTTGAACCAGTTGGATCTTGTTTGGGTGTAGACCAAGATCTTTACGCAAAATTTTCCATGTGGTGGATACACAGAGTCCAACTTGTGAACGTCGAAGAATAGACAAATCTAGATCATCATTAACACTATGACTTACAGCAGCGATATTTTCTTCTGTACGTACAGCTCTTTGTCTTGTCGTTGTTGTTGCATCGAGTAGAGAAAATGTTGTCCGAAATCTATCGATAGTTCGACAAATAAGCTGCTCTGATGGACGATTATGTACACCATAAATTTCATGAAATGCTCTATAAGTTTGGCGAATAGAACAATGATTTTGAAAATAAATTTCAACAATTTGTAAACGTTGTTGCGGCTTGAATCTTTCCATGATAATTTGTTAATGCTTACTGAACAGAAATGTCAAAACCAAATGGCTTCTACCTTCTGTCAAATCACAGTTATCCCTATCGAAAGTTCTATCACTCTAAAAAAAACACCGGATACATCGTTACGAAACAAAGTTTGTATACTTCAAGTATTTATTTAATATTTTTAATTAATATTCTAAATTTTCTTTGGACAAAATACACTTTTTAATAAAAAGACGAAAGGTGTCGACATTGAAAAAAATTTTTCTGATTTTGCGAAGCAACCTTTTACAAACAAAAATTCTTCAGAACGACAAAAACTGACAAACTTATAGCTCTGTGGTATCTACCGACTATACAGGTGTATATATTTTCAACAGTCAAACGATAAAACTCTCTATTTTATAGCAATAGCTTCATAAATTAGGGTTATATATTTTATGAGTCATTATATTTCGCTTGAATGTTTTTAGTTGAAGCTCTTTCTGTATACAACTTCAGGCATAATCACAGTATTATTCATTAAGAATGCCAGAAAGCTCTCGTAGCTACTGCAGTTCAAAGTTATAATCTAATATTAACATCTGTGACTACAAACTTTCAATTTGGCTTCCGAAAGTTTCCTCCTGAGGACATTTAAAACTTTACCGAACACAGAAAAACTCGTCAAATCATTTCTGTCAGATATGTCGAGTTGCTGAATGTGATGAACATTTTCGATGTACTTCTAACTCCAAAGAGAAAGAATAAGTTGTGTATGGTAATTTTGGCTCCACGTTCCGATGTATGTAAATATTTTGTATTTGAGTTTATGGTCTAGAAGCATACGCTAATTAAAAGCATTTATTCAACTACACATTTTAGTTTTAGGTAGCTAGTATGTAATAAATGGAATAAATAAGGAATAACTTCGTTTTTTTTATTATTGAGGAGACAGTGACCGAATAGTCCAGGATTCAGGGTCTTTTTTCACCATTTATCACTATCGATCTAATTTTTCGTGAGTATTTTTCGCCCAACTTTTTCTCGATTGTGGTTGCTAACAAGGGTCTTTCCAAATTTCTTCCACTGTTCCCTATTTTGAGCGATTTGTGTCCATAATATTCCTTTCTTCTTCTTAATAGAATCTAGCCATCTTGTTGCTGGATGACCACGGCTTCGTCCACCATCTCTTGGATACCAATCCTGCATCAACTGGGTCCATTTTTCAGTTGACATCCTTGCTACATGGCCAGCCTAAGTCCACTTTTTCTTGAACAGTTCTTTGCCTACATCTTTTAGTTGTGTTTTTCTTCTGATATCCACGTATCTTATTCGGTCTTTCAATTTGATTCCTAATAAACTACCTTCCATTCTTCTTTGACATACTTTTAACTTTTGTGTCTGTTTTTCAGTCAGGGCCATATGATGGAATAGGCAGTACACACATATTCATCAATTCCCTCTTGATATTCATGGAAAAGTCACCCTTCAGGATAAAAGCAGTTTTGCAATTTTGCTTGTTTACATAAACAATAAACGACGCTTATTATGGTCAAGTGGCTTTAGTTCTTGAACCAGTTCGACGAATAAGCTGCTCTGATGGACGATTATGTTTCTTCTTCTTCCGTCTTTCACTTAGGCTTGGAGCCTGTTCTTCTTCGATGATGTCTCTATTCGGTGCGAAAGTTGTCACTCCATCTCTTTCTGGGTCACCCGATACTTCTTCTTCCTAGATGTGATTTATCCCTTGCCTTCTTCACCATTCTGTCTTGCTCCATTCTTTCTATCTGTGCGTTCCATTCTTCCTTTCTGTTGTTTATCCACTCCCCGATTTTCTCCACTCCACACAGCTTTCTGATCTCATCACTCCTTTCTCTGTCATACAGGGTTTTTCCGGAAATTCTACGAAGAATCTTCATTTCCGCTGTCTCCAGCATACGTCTTGTCTTCGCAGTATCTGGTCTGGTTTCAGCCGTGTTAGTCATGATCGGTCTTATGGTACCTTTATAAATTCTTGCCTTCGTTTTTATGTTCAGATGTTTATTCCTCCATATGGTGTCGTTAAGGCAGCCTGCAATTTTATTTGCCCTCATGACTTGTTGAGATACCTCATCTTCAATGCAGCCATAACTGGATAATTCGATACCCAAGTATTTGAATGACATCACCTCCTCTATTATCTTCTGATTTACATCTAGTTTACATCGGAGAGGTTCTTTTGCTGTTGTCATGCATTTAGTTTTTTCAGTGGCTTTGTACATATTGAATTGCTTCGCGGCATTGAAGAAGACTTGGAGGATTCTCTGAAGGTCGTCCTCACTCTCCGCGAAGAGTACTGCGTCATCGGCATAACAGAGGATCGTAAACTCCCGTTCACCCATTCTGTAACCCCTTGCAGATTTCACCCTTTTTATGATCTCATCCATTATTATATTAAAAAGGAGTGGGCTTAAGGAGTCGCCCTGTCGGACTCCGGTGTTGATAGGTATTTTTCTAGACAGTGTGTCATTTATCCGGATTTGGACGCTATTTTCCGCATATATGTTCTTGAGGGTCTCAATCAAATTCGTGGGTACTCTACGGTTTTTCAGAAGGTGTATGACGTCCCCTAGTCGTACTTTATCGAATGCTTTGTGTAGGTCAACGAAACATAGAAAAGCCGGTTTGTTATATTCCGTTGATTTCTCCACTACCTGTCGCATCACGAACACAGCATCCGTACATGATCTTCCTGTTCTAAAGCCTTGTTGATCATCAGCCAGTGTTAGAATGGAGTTTATCTTTGTTTTTATAATCTTAGTAACAAGTTTGAACATCGCATCCAGCAGGTTTATTCCTCTATAATTTTTCGGTTCTTTTTTATCTCCCTTCTTGAACATAAGAATCATTGTACTTGTTTTTCAAGTTTTCGGTATCTTCCGCTCTGTTAAGATTTTATTCACTAATGATGTTATCTCGGTTGTCAAGCTGTCTCCTCCATATTTGAGATGTGGGATGTTGTCCTGTCCTGGAGATTTTCTGTTCTTCATCTTCCGCAGTGCCGCTCTGATATCTTGCTCTTCAACTGTTATATCTCGTTTATTTCAACGTTCTCTGGTTCATTTTCTTGTATATTGTTATCTTGGAACAATTTTGTGAGATAGTCTACGCAGGTATTTTCGTCTTTTGGGTTCTTCGACGTTAAATTTTTCCTTCTCTGGTAGTTGGTCCGCAACTAGGTTTTTTCTTATTCTCAGTCGTATTTTCCCCATTAATAGCTTATGGTAACTACCTACATTCGGCGAGTTCAGTGTTCTAACATCCAAGATTTGGGATGGTAATACATGGCGATTGGTTAGTATATAGTCAATCATGGACTTCTGTTCTCTGCTATTCTCGAATGTGTACTTGTATGTATCCTTGTCATTGTAGAATGTGTTGTTGATTCTCAGGTTATTGAGCAAACATAAGTTCACCATCATCTCACCGTTATCGTTTCTCTGGTCTTTGTTGAATCTGTTTGATTCCAGGTATAACATTTCCCCCTATTCTTGCATTGAGATCACCCATTATTATAACAGTTTCATCTGATGAAATCTGATCTAAAACGTTCTGTAATTTGTCATAGAATTTTTCTCTTTCGTCCTTGGGTTTACAGTCTTCCGAGCTATACACCAGAGATTGTGTTGATCCTTTGTGTTTATGTACAAAGTTTGATTTGAAGGATTCTTTCAGAGTGATAGCTGCACCCTTCAAGGATATTTCTATACTTGCCATGAAGTAGAACTCCAACTCCGGCAGCTGCTCTCTTTTCCTTATCGACCCCACTGTACACCAACAAATATTACCCGTAGTCCACCAGCCCCTTTCCCTTTTTTTTAGTTTCTTGGAGCGCAGACGATTATGTGAACCATAAATTTCACGAAGTGCTCTATAAGTTTGGCGAATAGAACACTGATTTTGAAAATAAATTTCAACAATTTGTAAACGTTGTTGTGGCGTGAGTCTTTCCATGATAATTTGTCAATGCTTACTGAACAGAAATGTCAAAACAACATGGCTTCTACCTTCTGTCAAATCACAGTTATCCCTATCGAAAGTTCTATCACTCTAAAAAAACACCCGATATAACATAATTACTTTGATATTTAAGATTTTGAATGAAATGAAGTATATATTTGATAGAATCGGTCTTTACTTGGTGGAAACTCATTTTAATTAAAAAAATGTATATGAGACAGTAATTTATTTCCACAAAAATGTTTGTAATACTACAACAATTGTTTCACCACGATGTGGCTTCTTCAGGTTCGAGTTTAAATACATTTTTAGGTACGTGACCAAATAATGGAAGCACAAGTCATAAAAACTCTAGGTGTTTATTGGAGTTTGCCGCTAAAAATGCCATTAACGAAAAATATTCAGTAATGGAGGCTTATCAACATCTGTTTGTTCGTTGAAAAGAATTTCACGGGCATTATACCTGTTGATTTCAAGAAATTCTAAAAGTGTTAATCTAGAACTTTTGCTTTCAACGTGGATAATTTCATAATTATTGTTGAAATTATGCCTGAATTCCTTAAGATGATAAGCATATGTCGAATGTACAGAATTGGATATATAACCCCTTTTTAGCTGAATACGCTATTAAAAATAGCACCCAACTTATAGACAATATTAAATCCATCCAATTACCCAAAAATTGTAAATTAATTTCTTTTGATGTACAAAATTTATGTCCTAGTTTACCTCCAATTGAAACAGTACAAATTGTAAAAAAACTATTAATTAAAAATAATACCAATCCCATCAAAATGGATGATATACTTCATTGCCTGGAAATATGTCTTGAACAAAACTACTTTCAATTTAACGGAACCGTCTTTATTTCTGACAATGGTTTAATAATGGGAAATCCACTCAGTTCAAGTTTAGCTGAAATATTCATGGACGATCTGGAATCAAAAATACACCTGAATCCTATAAGCAAATATTTTCTTTATTGGTACAGATATTTAGATGACATTTTTTGTTGTTTCAAAGGCACCGACCGACAACTACATATCTTCACGAATTTCATTAATAAACTCCACCCAAAAATCAAACTCACAATCGAAGAAGAAAAGAATCAAAGTATTAATTTTCTTGACCTCACTATAACAAGATTAAATAATTTACATGATTTTAGTATTTTTCACAAACCAACACATACAGACATCACAATACATAAAACTTCAAACCACCCCACCAACCAAAAGATGTCAGCATATAATAGTTTTATTCATAGATTATTGAATGTCCCTTTAAATTCAGAAAACTTTATGAAAGAATTAAATATTATTAAACAAATAGCGTCAAACAACGGTTACAATGCCTTTCTTAAAGACAAAATGGTATCTAATAAACAAAAGAAAATGGCATTAAATCTCGTGTACCCAATCATAAAAGAGGACAATACACAGAAATATTTTTCGTTATCTTATGTCAATGGATTATCTGAAAATATTGCTAAATATTTCAAAAGTTGTTTCAATTATAACGCGGCTTTTAAGACAATTAATGATCTTAGTACCTACATAAAAAACAATAAAGATCGTACAAATAAAGAAAATAAATCCGGAGTCTACAAGTTGACTTGCAAAGATTGCCCTTTAGTATACATTGGCCAGACTGGTAGATCATTCAAGAAACGTGTCCAAGAACACCAAAGGGGTTATATATCCAATTCTGTACATTCGACATATGCTAATCATTTTAAGGAATTCAGGCATAATTTCAACAATAATTATGGAATTATCCACGTTGAAAGCAAAAATTCTAGATGTAACACTTTTAGAATTTCTTGAAATCAACAGGTATAATGCCCGTAAAATCCTTTTGAACGAACAAACAGATGTTGATCAGTCTCCATTACTGAATATTTTTCCTTAATGGCATTTGTAGCGGAAACTCCAATAAACACCTAGAGTTTTTATGACTTGTGCTTCCATTATTTGGTCACGTACCTAAAAATGTATTTAAACTCGGTTACACTGAATACCATCAGACAGTACAATGTGATACCTGAAGAAGCCACATCGTGGTGAAACAATTGTTGTAGTAGTACAAACATTTTTGTGGAAATAAATTACTGTCTCATGTAAATTTTTTTAATTGAAATGAAGTATTTCCAGAAAACTTATGTTTCAAAGTAACCAACTACCAAATAGCAACAACTCAATGTAATCAAGTAGGATACAAGTTCCTGTTGCCACAATAATATATTGAAAATATTCCGAGAATCCACTATCGTCCATTGCTTAAAACTCCTTATATCCAATATTTACCGAGTTGAAGATATAACGAAATGAAATAAAGGACCAATCTTGGCCGAAATTGGCCATTAAAACAATAGTTTGAAGTTGGAATAGGAGCACAGTTTTAATTATTAGAACAAAAGCAAGAATATACTGCACGGGGAAGGGAGAGAGAGCCCACTTCTTGATTGCTTCAATGATTGATGGTGAACGAAGTTGTCTGGCGCGTCGGCGGACATTGGCATACAAGCTGTCGGAAGGTCGGGAACGGACACAGATTAAAGCTTTATTACATTGAAGGAATCCCGCCATTATTTCGCCTTAGCCTTCTGTGGCAAACTCAAAATTGGTTACGTCACTATACCCTGAAACATGATTTTATATGATATATTATATATTATAATTCGAAATTTCCACGTGTTGATTTTAATTCAACAATCGCTTAGCTCCATAGTAACTGGGGAAATATTTGTTTTATTCAAGGTGTATATGAATAGTTGCGAAAATATTCCTTATCAAAAAATGGGGTGGGTCTTTCATATAAAATTTATTTTTTGAGTCCCTCCTGCTTAGTTACAGCCCCCTGAAATTGGCGCCCGAAAAACAGTTTTTAATTTTTTTTTAAAAACCATAAAACTGACAACAGTTGTAACTGAATGAAAGTTAATCAAAACTAGACTGTTGTCATAACAAAATTACATCCGCTTACTAGATAAATTCTAGTTCGGAAACAATTCCAGCCTCTACGACTCACATTATCATGTTGATAATTTTTTTTTCTCACAAAACTTTAATTTTAGCAAGAAATTATAATACAAGAAACCTCATTTGTTAAGAATGGATCAAGCTATCCAGAATAAATTTTTTTATTGTAAAAGAGAAACATGGAAAAAAGTTTCTTGCGGAAGAAGGTTTAGGGGTGGCTTTTTCTACCCCTTGCAATCATAGAGAAACACCAATAAAAATTTTTTTGAGTGCCTCCTCGCCCGCATAAAATGTCTACTTGATTTTATTCTTGTCAGTTTTTTGGTTTTTAACAAAAAAATTAAAAACTGTTCCAGCGCCTTCTTCAGGGGGCTGTAACTAAGCAAGGGGGGCTCAAAATAATAAACTTTATATGAAAGACCCACCCAATTTTTTGACAAGTAATCGCTCCCTAAGTTTTTTCGCAAGTATGTGTTTTTTTTAGAGTGATCGAACTTCAAATTGAAATAAAACATATTTATATTAAGATTGAAGCAAATTTTTTTTGGAAGATAATTCTATGCCATTTACGTTTTAAAAATAATTTCCGACATATGTCCACCACGACTAGCTCTGAGGAACCGCATTCGACCAGACCAATTTTGGACCACTTTTTCAAGTAATATAGCCTTATTTCATCAATAACACGAGTTATGTTGACTTCCAAAGCGTCTAGTGTTTCTGGTTTATCAGCATAAACCAATAACTTGACATTACCCCAAAGAGAATAATCCAGTGGAGTTATGTCGCATGATCTTGGAGGCCAATTAATTGGACCATTTCTCGAAATAATGATATCAATAAATCTTTATTTAAATAAATCAATTGTTACGGTAGCAGCATGAGGTGTAGCACCATCTTTTTGGAACAAACACTTCTGGGTAGATACCATTCAAATTTTGAAACAAATAATCATTGATCATCGATCTGTAACGTACACCATTCACTGTAACATTAGCTACCGCATCGTTTTTAAAGAAATATGGATCGATAATGCCTCCAAAGTGTTAAGCACACAATACAGTGCATTTTTTTGGATGCAATGAAACCTGCAGAACTTCTTGAGAATTGTTTTCACTCCATATAAGGCAATTTTGCTGTTCACATAGCCGTTCAACCAGAAATGAGCTTCATCAGTAAACACAATTTTACGATAAAAAAGTGGATCAACTTCAAGCTGTTCTAGGGCCAAATCAGCAAAGAAACGACGCTTATTATGGTCAAGTGGCTTTAGTTCTTGAACCAGTTGGACCTTGTATGGCTGTAGACCAAGATCTTAATGCAAAATTTTCCATGTTGTGGATGTCCAACTTGTTGTGAACGTCAACGAATAGACAAATCTGGATCATCATTAACACTATGACTTGTAGCAGCGATATTTTCTTCTGTACGTACTGTTCTTTGTCTTGTTGTTGTTGTTGCATCGAGTAGAGGAAATGTAGACGAGTAGACGAGTAGACGAAATCTATCGATAGTTGGACAAATAAGCTGTTCTGATGGATGATTATGTGAACCATAAATTTCACGAAGTGCCTATCAAAAGTTATATCACTTTAAAGAAAACACCCATTATAATAATGTTAGTTTTTCTTAGGATATTGGATTCCACAAACAAAACAAAAAGTACTATTAATATTAAAAAGAAGTTTCGTCCTCGGTTGAGGGATATTCTCAATTTTATTGGCAAACAATTAAAATTCTCTGTCATATGACAAAATTCAAATTATGTGGAATTTTTGGGATGGGTTTTCTTTTTAATTGTATGGGGGATTCTTTCACTAAAGAATTGTTTATTTTCTGGTCATATTCTATCGTATTCTCCTTTGGATAGAGTAACAACAAGCGTTGTCAGTTTTAGTCATTATGAAAATTATCATTTCGAATTTTTTTTTGAATTGATTTTAACATTTTTTTTTCTATGATCTGCTCGGGCTAATAGTAATTTTTTTCTTGTGTGAAGTTTAAGTGCCCTGTATCTAGTAATGCTAATTCGGTTTGGAAAATTAATATTTCTATAATATAGAAAAAGGCTTTTTACTTGATAGAAGAAATATAACAAAATTTGAATATCAAAACAGATTCAATCTGTCTTCTACAGTTTATATTTCAAAAAAGTTTTATTCAAAAAACTTTCAGAATTAAATTAATGTCTACATAAGCACCGCTTATATTTAATAGACGTATACAATCAAAACTCAATATACAATGTCAAATGGAATAAATAAACCAACAAATATAAATTGTCAATTAAAATTAATGAATAAATATTTGAAGAAGACAAAATTTTGTTTCAGATCTTACCATTATGAACACACCAATTCGTTTTCAAAAAAACATAAAACCCAACTTAACGACTCCTCAAAAAATATAACTTATTTGAATATTTGAATATATTAAATATTTCAAAAATCTCTCAAAACATGCACTATGTCTTCAAAAAAAAATTAGACTTGCGATAATCTCTTCATCGGCCCTAGATAATATTTAAAATATCAAAATCAACTAACATCTTACCTTAGAGTCTAACTGAAGCTTGTTTAAAACAGGCTAACTTTAAAAAATCAGATAGTCTATGTTTATCACAAAATCACAGAAAACTGTAAGGTATTATAAGGTTATTTTTAAACCATTGACATTACATAATGAGATTCATTCAAGCCTAAATATAATTATATATTATGTATAAAATAAAATAGAAAAAGTCTTTTTACTTGAAAGAAGAAATAAAACAAAATTTGAATATCAAAACAAATTCAATCTGTTAGTCTTCTACAATTTTAATTTCAAAAAAAAATTTTTATTCAAAAAACTTTTAGATTCAAATCAATATCTTCAATAAGCACCGCTTATATTTATTAGACGTATACAATCAAAACTCAATATACAATGTCAAATGGAATAAATAAAGTAACAAATATAAAATAAGTCATTTGAAATTAATAAATAAATATTAGAAGGAGACAAAATTTTGTTTTTGATCTTACCATAATGAGTTTTGATTATATACGTCTAATAAATATAAGCGGTGCTTATTGTAGATATTGATTTAATTCTATAAAATTTTTGAATAAAAAAGTTAAAATTGTAAAAGACTAACAGATTAAATCTGTTTTGATATTCAAATTTTCGTATTGTTTCATAAATGAAAACAAAATAATATCAAGAACAACAGTTTTATATTTTTGTCAGGGTCGCGTTTCCTTTTATAATCATCATGTCGGATGAAGATGAAACGGTAAGGTCCGAAGAACATCAACTGCAGATATATCGAATATCCGCAAGATCTCATTCGGTAAAAAAACTGAACGAGACAGTCCCAAGCCACAATCGTCGGACTTTTGAGCAATAAATTGCATTTTATTTCATCGGATCTTATCAATGCCCATTTCGTAATAGGTATCCAGATTTTTATGTTATTCTGTTTGATTGAAGGGGAGGATATTGCGAAACCACTCACAAAACTAAGGTTATGTAATTCATGACCCCCCATGATTCCAGTTTCATTCGACTGTCCGACTTTTTTTCGAGATTCTTCATGTAGGACTACGATCAAAAAGTAAGGTGAAATTAACATAAAATTTCATAATAGTGTATTGAACAACAAGTTAAGAAAAGCAAAGTTTCACTAAATGAGTATAGCTTTTGAGTACGAGCTACCGCAGCGAGCGAGTAACTTCGAAAACAAATTTAGTTATTCAAAAATGTAAAATACCATCTACCTGCAAATGCTACTGTATAAGCGAAACAATTGTTGTATTATAATAACAAAAAAAATTTGAGAAAATCAGAAAAACCTTATTTAAAACGGATTTTTATCGAGGAAAGACTGATTCAATCAAACATTTGAAAACAGTGTTTCTGGGGCGTTTATTGAATATAATCTCACAAAGGTTTCAAGACATTTTAAAAAATTAAAATTTGTTGAATTGTAACTCTGTTTGACATTCAAGATAATATATTTGTTTAGTGTAATTCGTTTGTTGATGTTATTCTAGTTTCATATAACATCGAGAGTTGGAATTTGGCACATACAAATAAAAGTCAATTAAATGTTTATACACAAAGGACAATTTTTTCGGACTGATTCCAAAAGCGTTCGTTTACTTTGTATTTATTTCCGATTGAAAGAGAAATTAGTTTCCTTGTTGGGCGGGTCACGATATCAATATTGAACTGCTAAATTTAAGCCAATATCACGTCATGTCAGTGCAGGGTGCCTGAAATATTTCTATGTGTTTTGTAACGTAATGACACAGAATCTCGCCACAGCCCTACCACACACGCGTCTGTGAACACTAGCTAGGCCCTCCAAACGTATATTTCATCTATGCACACGATTTCCAAACATGATCACCGACCCCACATTAAATAGACCACAAATACAAGATAATATTAGCTTGATTTTTCTTTTATTTCATGCCAAAATTTTCAAACCGCAGAGTGAACAGTTTCAGAAGATCAATTCCGCTCAATAAAATATAAGCGTTCAAACTTGTTGGATATCTAATAATAATAATAATGTAATATTGAATATTTTAAGTAAGATAGTTTTATGATGAAATTCTTAAGATCTTGTTAAACATTTTTGAAAGATATTTGTTTTCATAAGATTGATCAGCAGAAACAAAATTTTGTCTAAATTTGAATATTAAAACAAATTGAAATATATTTATCTTCTACAATTTTAATTTCAAAAAAAATTTTTTAATCAAAAAGCTTTTAGAATCAAATTAATGTCTAAAACAAGCACCGCTTACATTTAATAGGCGTATATAATCAAAACTCAATATATAATATCAAATGGAATAAATAAACCAACAGATATACGAAAATAAATATTTAAAGGAGACAAAATTTTGTTTCTGGTCTTAGCTTTAAGAACACTAATTGCCTTTTAAAAACATGAACACACTTAAAGAACTTCTCAAAGAATATAATTTATTTGAAATATTAAATATATTTAAATATTCGAATAAGTTAATTCAGAAATATCTAAAAACATGCACTATATCTTCAAAAAAACAAATATAATTCTAAGCAATTCTTTCTTCAGTCCTCAATAATATTCCAAATATCAAAATCAAAAAACTAACCTATATCAAAACCTCACCACGTGTAAAGGACTAATGCTTCGAAACACAGATCAACTTTATAATTCAAGATTGATCTATGTTCTAACAAAATCAAAGAACAGTGTGAGTTATTTTTAAGGCTTATTCAAATTCATTGACATTCCATAATGAGATTTATTGAAGCCAAAATATAATTATATATTATATATAAAATAAAATAGAAAGGCCTTTTACTTGATAGAAGAAATATAACAAAATTTGAATATTAAAAAAAATTGAAATATGTTTATCTTCTACAATTTTAATTTAAAAAAAAATTTGTATTCAAAAAACTTTTAGAATTAAATTAATGTTTAAAACAAGCACTGCTTACATTTAATAGACGTATATAATCAAAACTCAATATATAATGTCAAATGGAATACATAAACCAACAGATATACGAAAGTCATTAAAATTAATAAATAAATATTTAAAGGAGACAAAATTTTGTTTCTGGTCTTACCTTTAAGAACACTAATTGCCTTTTAAAAACATGAACACACTTAAAGGACTTCTCAAAGAATATAATTTATTTGAAATATTTAATATATTTAAATATTCGAATAAGTTAATTCAGAAATCTCTAGAAACATGCACTATATCTTCAAAAAACAAATATAATTCTAAGCAATTCCTTCTTCAGTCCTCAATAATATTCCAAATATCAAAATCAAAAAACTAACCTATATCAAAACCTCACCACGTGTAATGGACTAATGCTTCGAAACACAGATCAACTTTATAATTCAAGATTGATCTATGTTCTAACAAAATCAAAGAACAGTGTGAGTTATTTTCAAGGCTTATTTAAATTCATTGACATTCCATAATGAGATTTATTGAAGCCAAAATATAATAATATATTATATATAAAATAAAATAGAAGGGCCTTTTACTTGATAAAATAAATATAACAAAATTTGAATATTAAAACAAATTGAAATATGTTTATTTTCTACAATTTTAATTTCAAAAATTTTTTTATTCAAAAAAAATTAAAATTGTAGAAGATAAACATATTTCAATTTGTTTTAATATTCAAATTTTGTTATATTTCTTCTATCAAGTAAAAGGCCTTTCTATTTTATTAAAATTTTGTCTGTTCAAAATATTTAATTTATAGAATTTTGGTCAACAGTTTTTATTTATTGGATTTTGTTATATCATTTGGATGTCTTATAATGAATGTTTATTTTATATGTCGTTTGATATAACTGGTACTTATATGACATTATTTCAAGTTAATTCCTGAAGTCATTAAATATAATTTCTTGAAATTAAATATGTAGAAGGCTAATATTAAAATATTTAAATAAGTTTAAACTTGTTCACAGAATATCTTTTTACCGTCACAAAAAACTTTGATATTCAATAAATAATAATGTATGTTACACTGTCTCGATTTGTAGAACTTTCTATTACCATAGTTCAGCCGAATTACTTTATTTGAATTAAAAAAATTTGTTGCCTGTAAAGTCGGTATACGGGCGAAAGTTTTACGTGACAACGACTTTGAGTGGTAAAATAATTTTAATGTGAATATTCATTCGTATAGTAGGAAGAAGGATGAAATAAAAGTAACAATTTAAAACATTTATTTATACAAAGAATTATATTTAAAACATTAATTTATACAAAGAATCTCGCACTGAATTTCATATTAACAAAATTTTATTTATCAATCAGTTGTTATAAGTTATTAATAAATTTAACTTGTTTTACATTGTTATAAATATAAAAACTAAATTTAAAAGTTAGAACATTTATTTAAATCACATTAATTGTTAATATCAATCGATTTTAATTCAAAGTGTATTTTCTAAAAGGAGAAAACTAATTCACATTTGATCTTTGAATTTGTAAATCGCGCGCTTACGACCTTGCGCAGTGATTAGTCGTCTCGGTTTGAATGTTTGAAAGTTTCGATTTGACAGGTTGGAGGTTAAACATTGTTATTTCAATTTTTTACATAGCAAGTCGCGCTCATTTTTTCAAGTTAAACAAATTATTATTGGTTGAGAAACGATTTCTACTACTTTTTTGATTGAAAACTACCACAACATTGTGATTACTACAACATAACCTATTCACTTATGTCTTAGTCATTTATTTCATCATGTTATATTATCAGTCTGAAATTATTTACCTTTGCTGTTTGAATTGTTGCGATGGACGAAACTACCTTCACATTATCACTACACAATCGTTTTACAATTAACTGGCAACGTGTAAACTTGTATGCAGGCGCCTAAGCGAAATAGAAGCGCAAGACATGAACCGGTGTGTATGCCTATCTCTCTCACTCTCTCTCTCTCTCGCTCTGTCTCTCTTGCTCTTAGGCGGGCTAACTGTGCTCGAGTGGAAGGGACGCGTGCCTTTCACTTTTTATGTCTGTCTCTCTCGCTCTTAGGCGGGCTAACCATGCCCGAGTGGAAGGGACGCGTGCCTCTCACTCGCTCTCATTGTGAGCGCATAACGTGAGCGGAGCGTAACGCAGTTTCTTGAAGTGTCACCCGGCAAACCAATTTATAAGACGTTGTCACGTCAAAAATAAATATTAGAAATCCTAAAAACTTTTACTATATACTGGGTGCCCAAGTTATTTCTGGCCATATTTCAAAAGGTGATTCTACAGGCAATTTGCAACATAAAAAGTTCCTATAGAGTATAGTCCAATGATATTCCGTTGTAAAGTTATTCGAGATTCCACTATTTTGTAACGTTTCACATTGTTTCCACTGAAAACATAGCATAACTTGAAAGCTATCATCTGAATCATAATTCCCTGTAAACCATTGAAAAGAGCAGGAAATTCTCACAGAATGATTGAGATTTACTCTAAAGTATGCCCCGTTAACCTTATCCTCCATGTGCAAAAATTGCCGTATTTATGAATATCTTAATTAATTAAATTATAGCTATCGGGTGTTTTTTTTAGAATGATAGAACTTTCGATAGGGATAACTGTGATTTAACAGAAGGTAGAAGCCATGTTGTTTTGACATTTCTGTTCAGTAAGCATTGACAAATTATCATGGAAAGACTCACGCCGCAACAGCGTAAACAAATTGTTGAAATTTATTTTCAAAATCAGTGTTCTATTCGCCAAACTTATAGAGTACTTCGTGAAATTTATGGTTTACATAATCGTCCATCAGAGCAGCATATTTATCGAACTGGTTCAAGAATTAAAGCCACTTGACCATAATAAGCGTCATTTGTTTGCTGATTTGGCCCTAGAACACCTTGAATTTGATCCACTTTTTCATCGTAAAATTGGAGTGAAAACAATCCTCAAGAAGTTCTGTAGGTTCCATTGCATCCTGAAGAATGCACTGTATGGTGTGCTTTAGACTCTGGAGGCATCACCGATCCATATTTCTTTAAAAACGATGCGGGAGCTAATGTTACAGTGAATGGTGCTCGTTACAGATCGATGATCAATGATAATTTGTTTCAAAATTTGAATGGTATCGACCCAAAAGTGTTTTGGTTCCAAAAAGATAGTGCTACACCTCATGCTGCTTCCGCAACAATTGATTTATTGAAAGAAAGTTTTGACGATAACATTATTTCGAAAAATGGTCTAATCGAATGGCCTCCAAGTTCGTGCGACATAACTCCACTGGATTATTTTCTTTGGGATTATGTCGTTGGTTTATGCTGGTAAACCAGAAACAATAGAAGCTTTGGAAGCCAACATAACTCGTTTTATTGATGAAATATGGCCTGAATTACTCGAAAAATTGGTCTGGTCGAATGCGGTTCCTGAGAACTAGTCGTGGTGGACATATGCCGAAAATTATTTCTTAAACATAAAGGTCATAAAATTATCTTTCAAATAAAAAAAATATTTGGCTTCAATCTTAATTTAAATGTGTTTTATTTCAATTTAAATTTCTATCACTCTAAAAAAAACAACTAAAACATCAAGTAGAGTCACCTTCATAATTTATAGAATTATTTGAATAAGAGTGCCTTTGGAGTCAAAATTCATCCAGTGAAAATCCTTTCAACGATTTCAGAAGAGATTTCACACTTGAGCAGAAATTGCTAAGTTGAAAAATACACGCTCCTGTAACATATCTCTTGATTACCTTAAAATGAAATTCTATGTTTCAAATTTAAAGTTATTACCATGCATAGACACGTGTAAACAGTATGTGGTCTTTTGTGAGGAATTTTTTCTTTTAGTGTGAGTTTAATTCTTGTTATTGTGTTCAATTCCCAATGTTGAAGCTATCTGAAGATGTAGAAACCACGAAACACGTTTAGCGTTTCTAGCTTTATCCGTTCAGAAGTTATTGTCTTCACGGGCCGAACAGATTCTTCGGATCCTTCATGCGTGAGTCAAACCTAGCTGTTTGAGACCATTTTAGTCTCAAAATTGGGCCAAATGATAGCGCAAAAAACTGTCGAAATCATCTCACCTTTGATGGACATTGATCTGCTTTTTTCGCTCTCATATACGTGTTCTTGTTGAAGTCGATTCACTGTAAGCCACATTCTCAGCACTTCCGCACACGCCGTTTCATTCACTATACAGAATTTAAGACAGATTCCTTGTTCGATATATGTTCATATTTTTATTCATTGTAAAAATCTTGAAACACACTTGAGATTAACTTATCAAATGGGGCTTGTGAACAAACTAAATGACAGATGACTCCCAAACTCCGTGTGTTTACAGAGGACCGTAATCCCAACTTAGTGTCAAAAGAGATAACAAGTTACCTCAATAGTTTTCTTGGGCTCTGATTTGACATATATCCTTTCGTTGGGACACTCTGTAATATTTGGTATAAATACACATGAGAACATTGGCTGAGTGTTACGGTTAGTGGTGAGATGTTCTTCTTTCAGGGGTAACAGAAGGTGTGAAAAAATATGGAGAAAATTCGGGAATCTCAATTCCGTATCGATTTGCATCAAATAAATTCCCCAGCGAATAAGAGCAAACTAAACGTTATGTGCTGAAGCGTGAAATCGGCCTTTTGACCGGATATGAAAAATGATGTTATTTTGATACCGAATTAAGTGAAAACAGAAGAATTTGTGAAATCACCGACTTCGATTCGGGAACTCTTCCGTTACTAGTTAAATTGATTCAACTCTATAGAAAAATTTTTTTGATTAAATTGAATAAAATGACTCTCAAACGCTGTTTACTTCATAGACATATAGAATTATCAACACAAATAAGCGGCAGTTAACCCTTAAGGAATCAAAAGAAAACTTAAAGTAACTACTGACCATCATCATCTAAATCCATCATCCAAGATGAATTTGTTTCGATTGGATATTCAGGAATAAAAAATTCCATCGAAGAAAATGTTCCATTCAAAATAATCTTTCTTATTTCCATCTTCAAAAAATAGATAGCTCATTCTCCAGATTAGAATAGGAAATTCTAAAAGTCTAACGAAAGTTTTCTGAATAAGTGCAAATAACAGAATGACCCTTATTTCATGCTTAGTTTAGAATTCAAAAACATCTTTCTTATGCCCCTCTTAACAAAACAGATAGCACATTCTCCAGAAAAGGAATATGGAATTCTAAAAGTCTTACGAAAGTTTTCCGAATGAATGCAAATTACAGGATGACCCTTATTCCATGCTAAGTTTAGAATTCAAAAAGATCTTTCTTATTTCCCTATTTAAAAAATAGAAAGCACATTCTCCAGAAAAGGAATATGAAATTATAAAAATCTAACAAAAGTTTTTTGAATGAATGCAAATTACAGAATGACCCTCATTCCATGATGACCCTTATTTCATGCTTAGTTTAGAATTCGAAAACATCTTTCTTATTTTCCTCTTCCAAGAATAGATAGCACATTCTCCAGAAAAAGAATTTGAAATTCTAAAAGTCTAACGAAAGTTAGACTGATTCTGAATGAATGCAAATTACAAGATGACCCTTATTTCATGATGACCCTTATTTCATGATTAGTTCAGCTTTTAATCCGAGTGTTTTTTGGTTCATTTTATTTCTCAAACATATCGGTCAAAGTAGACCCAGGTTCGATCGCTTTCTAGTTTCTTTACAATGTTCGGACTCTGTTGCGCCCCTAAACGATTTCGGTATTATCACCCATTATTCTAGTATTTCCCGGAATAATTCCGAAATAGAAATTATACAATCACCTTCTGCGGTAAAGAGTTTGACAGATATCGCAATTATTTCATTCCCGGGAATGTTGCCAAAACCGAAGATTTCAATTATAATCGGAAGACTGAAATTTCAATTCCATTGGAACAATCAGTGAGGAAATGGCTTTTGCCGCAGCAATATACCTCGATTTCAGGAGGGGGACTTTAGTGTCTGTTAATTAGAGAATGTTCCAAATCACACTATCATTCTTACCGAATTCCGAAACTGTTTTTGGACTAACGGTATGCGAGGTACTCGGACGTAAATTCAGAGATAAAATTGATGAATAGTATGAAAATTTTTCGAACGACCACAATTCACAGTATATTATCGGGTATTTTTTTTAGAGTGATAGAACTTTCGATAGGAATAACTGTGATTTGACAGAAGGAGGAAGCCATGTTCTTTTGACATTTCTGTTCGGTAAGCATTGACAAATTATCATGGCAAGACTCACGCCGCAACAATGTTAACAAATTGTTGAAATTTGTTTTCAAAATCAGTGTTCTATTCGCCAAACTTATAGGGCACTTCGTGAAATTTATAGTTTACATAATCGTCCATCAGAGCAGCTCATTCGTCGAATTATCGATAAATTTCGGACATTTTCTCTATTCGATGCAACAACAACAAGACAAAGAACTATACGTACAGAAGAAAATATCGCTGCTGTAAGTCATAGTGTTAATGATGATCCAGATTTCAACAAGTTTGACCCTGTGTATCCACCACATGGAAAATTTTGCGTGAAGATCTTGGTTTACAGCCATACAAAATCCAACTGGTTCAAGAACTAAAGACACTTGACCATAATAAGCGTCGTTTGTTTGCTGATTGGGCCCTAGAACAGCTAGAAGTTGATCCAATTTTTTATCGTAAAATTGTGTTTAGTGATGAAGCTCATTTCTGGTTGAACGGCTATGTGAACAAGCAAAATTGCCTTATATGGAGTGAAAACAATCCTCAAGAAGTTCTGCAGTTTCCATTGCATCCTGAAAAATGCACTGTATGGTATACTTTACACGGTGGGGGCATCATCGGTCTATATTTCTTTAAAAACGATGCTGGAGCTAATGTTACAGTGAATGGTGCTCGTTACAGATCGTAACGAGCAATGATTATTTGTTTCAAAATTTGAATGGTATCGACCCAGAAGTGTTTTGGTTCCAACGAGATGGTGCTACACCTCATGCTGCTACCGTAACAATTGATTTATTGAAAGAAAGATTTGGCGATAGCATTATTTCGAGAAATTCTCCCAATTAATTGGCCTCCAAGATCATGCGACATAACTCCACTGGATTAACTTCTTTGGGGTTATGTCAAGTCATTGGTTTATGCTGATAAACCAGAAACAATAGACGCTTGGAAGCCAACATAACTCGTGTTATTGATAAAATAAGGCCTGAATTACTCGAAAAAGGGGTCCAAAATTGCTATAAAGGATTGCCTGGTATGTAGAGATAGATACCTTTTTGAAATCTTCGAAAGTAATTGATTAAACGTCAATCATTTAATATGCAAATTCTTGGTTAAGCATACTTCAAATGGGGGTGAAAGAGGGATGTATATTAGACTTTAATGCTTTATTCACAGCCTAAAATACATATAATACAAATGTACAATTTTGAGTTGTTGATCCAGATTGAGGTGGATACACTATCTTGATCCTGGAACAGTTCTTCCTTGAGTTTTTTCTATTGTTCACGACAAAAACTTCAATTTTATTGGTTTCACTCTTGAGTTTACTTTTCACAACTTAATATCTATGTAGATAATACATTCACTTTCAACTGAACTTTCTTAACTGACTTTTTATACAGGGTGAGTAGTGACTTGTCCGACGCAAGGGATGTGTTCAACTGTACCTTTCCGCTAACTGGCGAATGAGAGAGTGGGTTTGGGTCCGAAAAGGTGGCTCAGGTAATTCCGATACGACAATAGTCTTGAAACGGCTAAAACGGTTCTAATGTGTTTCTAGGAATAATCGAAGGGAGAAATATCTTCGTTTCTTAATTGGTGTTTAGGCCCGTTTAGGTTTCTAGGAATTAAATGATTCGTATTTGAAAGGCCTAAATTGTTAAACTCTGGGAACGTAATTGTTACGTACCTGCGAAGTGAATTAAAAATTCTTTGTTCAAAGTAAATTTGAACAATTGGTCTGGTCGAATGCGGTTCCTCATAGCTAGTCGTGGTTGACATATGCCGGAAATTATTTTTAAAACATAAATGTCATAAAATTATCTTTCAAATAAAAAAAAATTGGCTTCAGTCTTAATTTAAATGTGTTTTATTTCAATTTAAAGTTCTATCACTCTAAAAAAACACCCGATACGATAAAGAATTGAATCTTATAAATCTTTGATGACACATGTTTCAATGCCAATCCTGGTTCCTCTACTGAAGTTCTGTTCTTTCTTTTTCAGTTCCTCCAAATATCGACGATTCCTTAAGTAGCACCGATGTCATTGTTAGGGAAGGTGCGAACGAAACGTTAACTTGTAAAGCCACAGGATATCCAAAGCCCAGTGTCAAGTGGAAGAGGGACGATAATTCCAAGATTACGATAAACAAGACGCTTGCAGGTCAGTTCGAAACTCTCACAGTTTTGTCACACACCCATAGTTTCTTATTATACCTCCTAAGTTATTCGACGAACTTCAGCCTCAGAAACTTCTTGGAACTTATTGCATTATGCATTTAAATAATCGCTAATGTGTTCACTTTCCCTACAACTTCCTTTGTTATGTTTGAAAATATTGGAATCGGTTTAATTTAACCGGATGCTCTGTTTTCTACTCTGTTTTTATTCTGACCAGTATAATAAATCTGAAAGTGTTCGTTGGCTTGTTGGTTCTACCAACTTAACCGATAGTCATAAATTTCTAGGGAGGGAAAAGCAAAGATTAAAATAAACTGATTGAACGAAAGGAAAAGTTCGCCTTGAATCCATCGAACATCAATGAATAAAAGGAAAGGGGTTTGGATATGTGAAGGTTCAAGGTTACATTAATCAGGCACTCAATATTTCACAGAAATATCCAGTGTTACATCTAGGAGGAATAACTCTTCCATCTTGGTTTTTTGGCAGTAGTGATATCTGCTTGTTGCAACGACTAGAATGAAGAGAAGTGGCTATGATAGATAATAGCCATTACTCAAACAGTCCTCTGTACATACCTTCCACAGCAAACTCAAAATCACGTTATGCTCTAAGGGGGTGTTTGATGGCTTCTATGACCATCGTCCATACCTAGACAGAATTTCATCCACAAAACTAATAGGGAGACCGAAAAGTAATGTCGTTTCTGCGCATGTCTATATTTGATTGTCATTTGTCAGCTCACCATCGAAGACAATCGAGAAACTCTCAAGCAGCCTTAACCAAACAAGAACATTTGCAGCAGATCGAAAAAATAAGCGGAGCAGATGTTTGGGTCCCCATAATCTGTCCGAAGAGAACAAAGCCAATCGATCCATTACATGCAACGTATTTCTTCAGCGGCATCATACAGAACCGTTTTTTATCGCATAATCACTGGAGACGAAAAATGGCTCCTATATGATAATCCAAAACGCAAAAGGTAGTGGCTCTCTCCGAATCAATCATCACGGAGTACTGTGAATCCCAAGAAGGCGCTTTTGTGTGTTTGGTGAAGTATACGCGTAATTGTTCATTTTGAAGTGATCTTTAATCGAAGAGAATTCAGCGTTTAAATTTAATTTAAGAAAGCGACATTACTTTCTGGTCCCTTAATACAAGCCCTTGATGGAGTACAGTAACAAATTATAAACAGTTACAAATGAACCAAGACACCAGATAGATCACTTTTGACGCTAAATTCTATAAAACGTAAGTCGTGCAATCCCGAATATCAACACCAGTGACGATAAGGTACTCTGTTTTTTACACTACCATAACTGCATTCGGAAGAGATGTTTTTCTCTAGTGATGTTGCCAAAGGTAGCATATTAGAGTCAAGGCTCAATCCCAAGACTTGCGGCTAAGGTCAGTGTGAATTGACCAGCTGCCTTTCATTATTGTCATGACAATTTCACTCTGGTTCTTCTGGGAATTTATATTAAAAGGCTTCAACAAGGTGGAACTTACCTTGCTCCAGAGTGCACGATGAATTGAGCACCTGAATACGTTTTTGGGGGTATAGCACCTCCAGGGCATCGAAGAACTTGGCATGTCCAGGGGACATTTCTACAACATATGACATAGGGATTCTGTTGGACCACATCCATTTTGACACATCTTCTCTACTCTTTGGCCATAAGGAGGCCTGCTGGCAAGCTGTTGGTGCCCAATTCAATAGGGCTGATGTAGTCAACTGTTGTCCAAGCTGTAGACGGATGCGTAACATAGGAATTTGAGGCATTATCATTACGAGACTGCTGAGTTACTTGCCATAAAAGGACTCCTCCAGTCTAAGAGTATTAGACTGGTCCACGGCGTTCTTATTATTTAATTCTGGCGTATTATCTTATTCTGTCAGTCTCTTGTTCTCGATGATGATGGGCGAACAGTGATGATCTTTCTGCTGCCGTATTTATCCTGTCTCACATGATCAAGGAAAATCTTCTAGTGAACGAAAAGAAAAATCTCCAATGACAGCTGGGGTGTATATGGCTAAGTTGATGATGGCGACTGGGAGCTTGAGGATCTTCTTCATTGCTCTTTTGACCAGTTGTTCGGCCTTCATGCGCATTTTGCGATTGATAGTGGAGCTTTGAAGAGCGTGTACCATAAACTCGAATGAATTTCTGAGACGTCACTTTCATGATTCTGCCTATCTGGGTGTTGATACTTCGAATGATACGGGTCGTCACGCTCTTAATGGGATAGTAGAGACCCAGGTATTTAAAGGTTTCGTGTATATCCTTTATCGGTGCAGTGACCTCTCCATACACGTAGTTTTCGATGTTGTTTGGAGGTATTGTTTTGGCTTCAGGGGAGTATGGCCTCGGATAGAGAGGACTATTTCTTGGGGTTGATCTTAGGGTGTCGATCTTCGAAAAAGGCTACAGTGTACTTGAGTAATTGGGCATCTCTGGTATTCTCGGTCAACAAGATGATAAAGTCAGCGTACCGTGATATTATTCTATTTAATTTTCACTCTTTTCAAACCTCAGCTCATCCACGATTAGATAGATGACAATGTAGATGAAGAAAAAACTTATGAATGCTTGGAAAACTTGTATAAAATGCATTAGTTTCTGAGTGCCTCAAGTTCAACCATATTCCATTGATATTCGAATTGAAATAAATTTAATTGAAAACTAATCGTCATTCATATGTTTCAATTTGCAGTTACTGAGTGGGAAGGTGAAACTTTGGAACTGACCCAAATTTCAAGATTGGATATGGGTGCATATCTGTGCATTGCCAGTAACACTATTCCTCCCAGTGTTAGCAAAAGGATTAAAGTTAGCGTTGATTGTAAGTATTAAGTACCATAAGTAAAAACGATAAACCAAGTACCACAAATTATTCTTTCGTTTTGAAATTCATTCATTCCAACTGATTCCTAACTTTTTCGAGTTTTCTCCATTTAGAATTTGTATTTTTGATCGGCTCTATAAGAAACTAATAAATATTTTTTAATTCGATATTTATGATTATCTGAAGGTAACATAATAGCATGTACTTGAATTTGAATACATTATTGAACTTCATGCAGTGAAAACTCAAAAAAATTATGGCTATATTAAAAATCAATCAGAGTAATTCTGTTACACCTCGCTATAAATTTTAATTTTATAAAATTTATTTAAATATTCTAATATTTACAGATATATTCTGTTAGCCTTCTACATATTTAATTTCAAAAAATTATAATTAATATTATAACTTCAGGAATTAAATTAATGTCATATAAGTACTACTTATATCAAACGACATATAAAATAAACATTCATTATAAGACATCCAAATAATATAAAAAAATCCAATAAATATAAATTGTTAACAAAAATCCTATAAATTAAATATTTTGAGTAGGCAAAATTTTGTTTCTGCTTATACCTCTTATGAAAACAGATATCTTCAAAAAATGTTTAACATAATCTTAAGAATTTCATCATAAAACTATTTTACTTAGAATATTCAATATTATTGGATATCTAAGTTACTTTTTAGAAAATCTCAAGATATGTAAAAACATTACTAAAAAACAAGTTTTAAGAGAAACTTTGCTTCGTCAGTACTCAATCATATTCATATTCAATAAAATATAACATCAATCAACAAAAAATATTTTCTCACCTTTTAACAATTGAGAAAACTTCTGGTAAATGAATACTGAAAATTTAAATGGAGTGTAATGTCAAATAAATAATTCTGTGTTTACCATTGATCTAAAAGATTGAAAAGCAATTTAACGGCATCTGTTATAGCACAAGAATCATCTATATAAAGAATGTTAAGGAAACCAAAGAATTATATTATGAATAAAATAAAATAAATGGATCTTTTAGATCAATGGTAAACCACAGAATTATTTATTTTAGTTAACATTACACTCCATTTAAATTTTCAGTATTCATTTACCAAAAGCTTTCTGAATTGTTAAAAGGTTAGAAAATATTTTTTGTTGATTGATGTTATATTTTATTGAATATGAATATTATTGAATACTGACGAAGCAAAGTCTCTCTTAAAACTTGTTTTCTAGTAATGTTTTTACATATCTTGAGATTTTCTAAAAAGTAACTTAGTTAGATATGCAATAATATTGAATATTCTAAGTAAGATAGTTTTATGATGAAATTCTTGAGATTTTTGTTAAAAATTTATATTTATTGGATTTTGTTATATCATTTGGATCAATGTTTATTTTATATGTTGTTTGATATAAGTAGTACTTATATGCAATAATCTAATTCCTGAAGTTATAATATTAAATGTAATTTTTTGAAATTAAATATGTAGAAGTCTAACAGAATATATCTGTAAATATTAAAATATTTAAATAATTTTATATACCTTCTATCAAGTATAAACCTCCATTCATTTCAGTTTATAAAATTTCTCAAGGATTTTTTTAAATTAAATTTGATTAATGCTTAAGAAACACTGTTTCTTTTCATAACATGAATGGAGTATGCGGTTGGCACTAGGTTATAATATATTATACATTATAAAAATTTTATTTAACATAATTCACACAGTTTTTATGTTTCACAATTTATTCAGAATCCTCACACGTGTTTCGGTCTTTCGACCATCTTCAAAGAAGTACAGAAAGTTCCTTTATGTACTCCTGAATAAAACGTGAAACATAAGTGAATTATTGGAAATATAGAATGAATACTTATCACATAGCAACAAAAGGAGATAATTAATAATACAATATAATAAACTTTTAGTTGAGACAGTACTGTGTCATACCGGCATTATGAAAAACAAATTCCACTCTAAAAATGCCTAACATGAACATAAGAAATGTCTTCGAAACATCCTTTCTATAAGAAATTCTTTCAAAAAACTCTTCAAAAATATGTAGTCCATCTTTCATGCTAGTAAAATAAAAACAATCAATAATAAAAATGTTACTAGCATGAAAGTGGACTGATAATTATCGGTGAAAGTCTTTAACGCCTTTTTAAAGATGTGCTACATATTTTTGAAGAGTTTTTTACAGATAGATTTTTGCGAAGAATTTCTTAAGTTTATGCTGGGTATTTTTAGAGTGGAATTTGTTTTTCGTAATGAAACAGTGCCCTTGTATTCTTTAATCTCCTTTTGATGCTGTGTGATGAGTGTTAATTCTTTTTGGTCTACTCAAAAAATACAGTGTTTCTCAGGCATTTATTTAATTTAATTTTCAAAAGTTTTCTGGAAATTTTATAAAATTAAAATTCGAAGCTAGGTGTGACCGAATTACTCTGTTTGATAGTTAATATATTGAAAAGTCCTTATTTCAAGTAAAAAATCCCCTCGTCATTGAAATTATAGTTATTGAAAAAAATCGACTGATTTGCTTGATTTCGCGATTTGCATTCCCACCTTATTCTCATTATTGATTTCCCTTTTTCTAGTTCCCCCCATGTTATGGATTCCGCACCAGTTAGTAGGGGCTCCTCTAGCTTATTCTGTAACCCTGGAATGTTTCACGGAGGCTCATCCCGGATCCTTGAACTACTGGACACGGGAAGATGGTCAAATGATCCACGAGTCGCGTAAATATCATACAGAGAACATCGTCGGAAATCCCGCATATAAAACTCATATGCGTCTGACCATCAATAACATACAACAAACAGATTATGGCACGTACAAATGCATGGCCAAGAATCCTAGAGGAGAAACAGATGGTACAATAAGACTATACAGTGAGTTTAAATATTTTTATCGAAGGTGTGAAGAAGTGAAACAAAGCCGTAAAAGCATGTTTCAAAACAGTGTGTTTTCAAAGTTGAAACTTTTTCTCACGGAAGGTAGAACTCATCAAAGTAAACCATTTCAACAAAAATCACTTTTATAGAATGTTCACCAGCGAGCATGCGGCCTCAATTGACAGCATGTTTCTCTTTAAACGCTGAATCGAGATTAACATTTCTTTATAAAATTCAACTTATGAATTATTACTTTCGTTAACTTGTCGAAAGATACCGCATATTTATCGGGGTGAACTTTAAATTGAAATAGAACACATTTAAATTAAGATTGAAGTCAATTTTTTTTTTAAAGATAATTTTATGACCTTTATGTTTTAAAAATAATTTCCGGCATATGTCCACCACGTCTAGCTCTGAGGAACCGCACGAGTTATGTTGGCTTCCAAAGCGTCTATTATTTCTGGTTTATCAGCATAAACCAATGACTTGACATTACCCCAAAGAAAATAATCCAGTAAAGTTATGTCGCATGATCTTGGAGGCCAATTTATTGGACCATTTCTCGAAGTAATGTTATCGCCAAATCTTTCTTTCAATAAATCAATTATTACGGTAGCAGCATGAGGTGTAGCACCATCTTGTTGGAACCAAAATACTTCTGGGTCCATACAATTCAAATTTTGAAACAAATAATCATCGAACTGTAACGAGCACCATTCACTGTAACATTAGCTCCAGCATCATTCTTAAAGAAATATGGACCGATGATGCCTCCAGCGTGTAAAGCACACCATACAGTGCATTTTTCAGGATGCAATGGAACCTGCAGAACTTCTTGAGGGTTGTTTTCACTCCATATACGGCAATTTTGCTTGTTTACATAGCCGTTCAACCAGAAATGAGCTTCATCACTAAACACAATTTCACGATAAAAAAGTGGATCAACTTCAAGCTGTTCTAGGGTCCAATCAGCAAACAAACGACGCTTATTAAGGTCAAGTGGCTTCAGTTCTTGAACCAGTTGGATCTTGTATGGGGGTAGACCAAGATCTTTACGCAAAATTTTCCATGTGGTGGATGCACACAGTCCAACTTGTTGTGAACGTCAACTAATAGACAAATCTGGATCATCATTAACACTATAACTTATAGCAGTAATATTTGTCTGTTAGCTCCTGCACAAATGGCATTTTATATGGATGTAGTTTTTCTTTATGGAGAAACCTTATGACAGTTTTATGACTTGCTCTATTTTCACAGCCAACTTCATTGTCGTTGGATCCTCTGCAATACCTTACAAAATATCCAATTACAAAGTACCTTCAACGAATTACGGTTTTCTTTTTGAAAGTTTGACATGTCCAAGTTCTCTGAATTGTGCATGAATTTTAGACACAGTACCTTGTGAAATATTAGGAACCTCTGACTAAATAAGTTTGCCACTTCAACTTGACTTCTGCAATTACCCCGTAACTTATCACCATCAAAATCTGAATTCGGTGAGTCTCAGATAATTATTTCATTATGACTTCCACAAAAAATACGTTCTCAACGAGGAATTTACTATTTCAATGTAAATCTCAGCACCTCAACTTCTGAGTTATAACAATCCACACATTATTTCCACATTTTCTTCATTTATCGGCATATGTAGATAGTTTTATAGGTATTCATGACAAAAAATGTTAACAAAACCAAGATCAATGAGCGTATCGAGAAGTGATTTTAGTAATTTTCCCAACTTAATTGATAGTTCACAAATTTCGTAAGTCTGTTTTTAGGTTATTTAAAAAATACCATAACTCATCGCGTGATAAATTATTAATTTAATTGATATTTCACCCGGTTTTATAATATGCCATGCATTGGTTGATATTAGATTGTTAAGGAGCTTTAAAAAATATAAAATAGAAAGGCCATTTACTTGATAGAAGAAATATAACAAAATTTGAATATCAAAACAAATTAAAATATGTATTCATTTACACGTGGTACGTTGTTTGATATAGGTTAGTTTTTTGATTTTGATATTTTGAATATATTTCAGGACTGAAGAAGGAATTGCTTAGAATTATATTTGTTTTTTGAAGATATAGTGCATGCTTTCAGAGATTTCTGAATTAACTTATTCGAATATTTAAATATATTAAATATTTCAAATAAATTATATTCTTTGAGAAGTCCTTTAAGTGTGTTCATGTTTTTTAAAAGGCAATTGACGTTCTTAAAGTTGAGACCAGAAACAAAATTTTGTCTCCTTTAAATATGTATTTATTAATTTTAATGACTTTCGTATATCTTTTGGTTTATTTATTCCATTTGTCATTATATATTGAGTTTTGATTATATACGTCTATTAAATGTAAGCGGTGCTTGTTTTAGACATTAATTTAATTCTAAAAGTTTTTTGAATAAAAATTTTTTGAAATTAAAATTGTAGAAGATAAACATATTTTAATTTGTTTTGATATTCAAATTTTAAAAAATATGAAAAGATACAGGGTGTACCATTCAAAATAAAGAGGACAGACTGTACTGGACTTGCGCGAATCATCCTGTGAATTTAAATTTATGCTTAAAAAGCGTACCATTTGAAAGTTGACGTGTCCCAGTGTTTTTTATAATTTCCTAATATAGGTACACAAAGAACTTCATTACATAAGTGGTTTCAAAAGTGTATATTATGATACTATTTTTAATCTTTTATTGTATTATTTTCAATACATATTGTAGAAGAACTTTCCAGAAATAATTCTGAATTTAATTGAACAATATTCCATACTCCTACGAACAAAAAGAAGATGTCTGACTGAAAGTCCATATCGAATTTAACGGTGAAACAGATTATGCTGGAGAGAAATTTCCAAACTTTTATAAACATCCAGAAGTTGATTCAAATATGTCAACCTGGTTTTGAAAAGCGATAGCTTTCATCGCGAACCCGACGTGTATATGAGGAAACTTGAAGCAGCAACAGATTTATTTTCATTTTATCGATGGCGTCGATGCGTTAAAACACTGACAATGATTGAATGGTTGTGATCGATAAGGTGCGGCTTTGAACAGCGTGGCAGTAAAAATTTGTTAAAGATTCTTTCACATTATTTTCGGATATTCGAAAACTGTACAACATACTTCACTCGCGAAAGTTTCCCCTGAAAATGATTATCAGGCGTATTTTGGGACGTAGTAGTGTACAGATACTTACGATTGGAGGCTAAATGGAAATTGGGGAACTGTGAATGGATAGGAATGTTTGAATCAAACTTGACTGAAAAGCTTAACCATTAAAAATGTGTACGTAGTTCTATTCCCAATAATATATTTTAAATCATCTTTAATAATTTTACTGAATATATGTACAATGTATAGGAATTATTTATTCCTGAAGTAGAAGATAACACGCAGATATTCTCAACACATATATATCGGGTGTTTTTTTTAGAGTGATAGAACTTTAAATTGCAATAAAACACATTTAAATTGAGATTGAAGCCAAGTTTTTTTTATTTGAAAGATTATTTTATGACATTTATGAATAATTTTCGGCATATGTCCACCACGACTATCTCTGAGGAACCGCATTCGACCAGACCAATTTTGGACCACTTTTTCGAGTAAATCAGGCCTTATTTCATCAATAACACGAGCTATGTTGGCTTACAAAGCGTCTATTGTTTCTGGTTTATCAGCATAAGGGTGATTCCGTTCTAACTGTGTTATTCAATGTCCCGTATTGTTTGTTCTTAGGTCATTAATTAATAATCAATTTATGAAATTTTTGTGCTTATTGCAAAATTATGAGCATATTTCAACATTATTTTCATATAATATAACTTGCCACTTACAGAAAACTTACAATATATCACTTAAATGTCAGTACCGTGTCATGTCCATTTCTAGAATTCATTTATAAATTGTTAGTTTTTTTTGTCGTAATAAATGATTTAAACTAATTACCTAATATTAGGAGTACAAATAAGTTTCCGCCGTTGTATTGTAGATGGCGCGGCACGGAGTTTCGGTTAGCTTTCGCAGATGATAACCGGCTTAAAAAATAGTTTGGAAATTCAAGAACAGCATAACCTATTAATAATATTGATTTCATATTGGTGAAATATAATTTTTATAAGTTGAAAATGTCAAAATTTGAGCCAAGTAAGCGTCATTTGCGGGAAATATTAGTTTACTTCTTTAATTTAAAGAAATCTGCTGCTGAGGCACATCAATTGCTCGTAGAAGCATATGGTGAGGCTGCTTTGAGTGAGAGAACGTGTCGAGAGTGGTTTCAAAAGTTTAAAAACGGTGATTTCGACGTAGAAGACAAAGATCGCAGTGGAAGGCCAAAAATTTACGAGGATGCAGAACTGAAGGAATTATTGGAGGAAGATTCATCTCAAACACAAAAAGAACTTGCTCTAACATTAGAAGTCACTCAGCAAGCAGTCTCACATCGTTTAAAATCATTAGAAATGATTCATAAACAAGGAAATTGGGTTCCGTACGAATTAAAGCCGAGGGATATTGAACGCTTAAGTGAAATGCTGCTAGCTAGACATAAAAAAAACACTTGATTGGGAAGTGTTACCCCACCCGCCGTATTCACCAGACATTGCACCGTCCGATTATCACCTGTTCTGGTCCATGGCACATGCTCTGACGGCGCAGCGGTTCACATCTTATGAGGATACCAAAAATTGGGTTGATTCGTGGATAGCCTCAGAAGACATGGAGTTCCTCCGACGTGGGATTCGAATGCTGCCTGAAAGATGGGAAAAGGTGGTTGCAAGTGATGGGCAATATTTTAAATAAATTTATATTACCGTTCTTCTATAATAAATATTTAATTTGTGTTAAAAAACGGCGGAAACTTATTTGTACTCCTAATAACTTCTAATGTTTATGATCAAACTGAGCAAAATTTACACATTTTTCGTTTAATGTATTAAGTTAACATTGAATTCCGGTTCAATTAACTTTTGTTTTTAAATTTTAACGAATTTTTGAATTTGAACTTGTGCGACTCGAGCGCCATCTACATTGAGATTTATGAAACGTCTAGTGAACCACCTTGAAAGTAAATAAATTTTCGCAAACAATTTCTACCGAATTTATTTTATATCAGTACCATGATTAAATGAGTCAGTACCGTGGAACGTAAAATTTGAAATTTGTTTCTCGTTCTTGATGCTTCGAAGTTGCAGTAAAATCCTCTCAGATTTTTATTTTGACAGTAAAATAGATAAATAATATGCATAAAAAAATGATAAAGTTTAATTCCAAAATCTTAAAATTTTTAATCAAAAAGATCACAGTTAGAATAGAATCACCCATAAACCAATGACTTGACCTAACCCCAAATAAAATAATCCAGTGGAGTTATGTCGCATGATCTTGGAGGCCAATTAATTGGACCATTTTCTCGAAATAATGTTTTCGCCAAATTTTTCTTTCAATAAATCAATTGTTACGGTAGCAGCATGAGGTGTAGCACCATCTTGCTGAAACCAAAACACTTCTGGGTCGATACCATTCAAATTTTGAAACAAATAATCATTGATCATCGTTCTGTAAAGAGCACCATACACTGTAACATTAGCTCCAGCATCGTGTTTAAAGGAATATGGACCGATGATGCTTCCAGCGTGTAAAGCACACCATACAGTGCATTTTTCAGGATGCAATGGAACTTGCAGAACTTCTTGAGGATTGTTTTCACTCCATATACGGCAATTTTGCTTGTTTACATTGCCGTTCAACAAGAAATGAGCTTCATCACTAAACACAATTTTACGATAAAAAAGTGGATCAACCTCAAGCTGTTCTAGGGTCCAATCAGCAAACGAACGACGCTTATTATGGTCAAGTGGCTTTAGTTCTTGAACCAGTTGGATCTTCTATGGGTGTAGACCAACATCTTTGCGCAAAATTTTCCATGTGGTGGATGCACAGAGTTCAACTTGTGAACGTTGACGAATAGACAAATCTGGATCTGATCTGAATCATTAGCACTATGACAGCAACAATATTTTCTTCTGTACGTACCGTTCTTTGTCCTGTTGTTGTTGTTGCATCGAGTAGAGAAAATGTTGTCCGAAATCTATCGATAGTTCGTCGAATAAGCTGCTCTGATAGACGATTATGTAAACCATAAATTTCAGGAAGTGCTCTATAAAATTGGCGAATAAAACACTGATTTTGAAAATAAATTTCAACAATTTGTAAACGTTGTTGCGGCGTGAGTCTTTCCATGATAATTTGTCAATGCTTACTGAACAGAAATGTCAAAACAACATGGCTTCTACCTTCTGTCAAATCACAGTTATCCCTATCGAAAGTTCTATCACTCTAAAAAAAAACACCCGATATGTAGATTTATATTTATTATCTTGAGTTGCTCGTATGACGCGTTTCATTAACATAGTACGAGGGGCATTCAATGTATTCTCAGTATAGACATGAAATAAAAATTCAATTTTTCAATGTTTGTTAAACTGAACGATTCATATTTCAATTGTATCCGGTTTGTGCAAGATTTTAAGTAGTTGAAGAAGAACCGATAAAATTTGTTACGCTTTGTTTGCAGTTTCTTCCCCACCTACAACATCGCCAAGAACAATTACCGCCGAAACACCAGGTAAAATCAAGAATTTATGGAATAGCTCTCGTCTAGACAATAGTATTTTTGGAAATCCATCTTCTTTAACACATATTTATATCGATGGTGAGTTCATTTTAATTATAACTGCAACTATTTTGTCAAAATTGAATGGGACAAGAGATAACTCAATTTTCTATAACTTTTTAAAAACTGAATATACCATGACACGAGTATCGTAGTATTTACAACATTTTCAATCTGAATAAAACAAATTGTATCTCAACGATTATATAGATTCGTTGAAGGCTTCAGCTTGTACGAAACATCGAGCAGTGGGGTCTGTTCATTGATAGTTTTATTTCTAAAACGTGCTTGTGTTTAAATATTTTTATTGATTCCAGGATGTCTACTTTTTCCTTTCGTTTCCTGATTTGTTCTATTAACGATACTGCACTCTTGACAACTTAATTTATGAACTCCTGAATTATTCAGCTGGTTGTTATTTCCTTTAGCATTATAAAAGTGATTGGAAATTTTATGTAAGGGTGTGAAAGCTGTTTTTATGTTATTTAAATATTTCAATATTAGCCTTCTATATATTTAATTTCAAAAAATTATATTCAATAATTATAACTTCAGGAATTAAATCAAATTAATGTCATATAAGTACCACTTATATCAAACGACATAAAATAAACATTCATTAAAAGACATCCAAATTACATAACAAAATCCAATAAATGTGGGGATTACATTTTGTCAATTTCAAGAAGTCTTATTTCTTAGAAAAAGTGGTATTAAACCCACAATGACAGATACAAATTCAGTTTGAAAATGTAGTAACACTACGAAACTCAAGTCACTGTATATTCAGTTAATAAAAAGTGATAGAAAACTGAGTAATTTCTTATTTCATTTCAAAATAAACTATCACAAACTAACGGACTACTCCATCCAAATATTTTTTCGTTTCACTACCAATACAAGAGATACAGATATGATTTGATTGAATAATTAAATTAGCTGATATCTTCAGAAGTAATCATTAAAATTGCCAATATTACGATTAGAAAAAGACGAAATTAGTACAATTTGTGATCAACATAACAAAACTCAGTATAAATCCTGAAAGAAAATATTTTTGAAATGAGCATACCTCATATCTTCTTTGCTATCTATTGTTCCTTATTTTTCAGGTCCACTGCAAAAACAAACAGATGTGGATGAAAAAAACAATTTTGAGCAGAAGAGTGCAGACTCGAAGATAAAAAATAATATTTTTGGGAGGATCACAGCGTCATCAAGTAATTAAATATTTTGCATATCATTTGATTTAATACTAGATAGAACGACGTGGTGTCGAAAGCTTTTGCGCGCTTATTCAATAACGTCCTCGGTTAATTATCTGATTTCCACTACATTAATTCATTTTCCACTATACTAATTTTTTTCCACTATACCAATTCATTTTCCACTATACTATTTCATTTTCCATTATACTAATTTATTTTCCATTATACAACAGATATATTTACAGAGTCGAATTATTCACGTAGGATTTATTTCTACATAATTATTTCTCTATTTGGTACGACGCTGCTCAATGACTAACCTTTACTCTTCATCGTGTCCCTCCATCCGCTTATATACATATTTTATTTTTCAAATAAAAACTGTGAATTGAATTGAATACTTTTTTACAGGTATAAATTCCTTCGAGCACGATTTGATATGGCTGATCCAAATGGCAGTAATATACAATATTGTACGGTGAATATGAACATTTTACTCTATTGTACTAACGATAGGAAAAAAATGAGTGAGACGCAGGAATGTACGCACGCTTCATTTTGAGCATATGTGTAAAAAAAATATAACTTGTACAACCTAAAGACCCCGTTCACATTGGGCTTTTTTCAACGCGAGTCAAACGCTGGTTATACACGAGTTGAAAAACGCAAAATGTGTACAAGGTCAAAGACTGTTGAATAGTACCTAAAATTTTAGATTAGTAAATGCACTATGTATATTGATGCTCGTGATATATCTCAATTTGCCAAAAATATGTAATCTCTTGAGGAGAAAAATGACAAGTAGATGTTTTTTATGTTATGTGAAAGAATAAAATGGACGAACTGTAATTACTTTCACCTGACCTTTTCTAACTCCTACCTTAGTTTTTAAATGACACTTTTTCTCACAAATGGATGGTAAAATAATAAGTAAACTGAAAAAAATATCGAGAAAAAGCTTCATTGAGTAAAGGTATTTTCTTCCTTATTTCGATGAATTGAATATTAGCCAGACATAATAATAAATTGAAAATTACATGGAAATATTCTTTCAAATGTTTCAAACACTAACTGGATCATTGAATAGAATGTCTTAGAAACACTGTTTTATTTTATAGACATATACAGGTATGGAAAAGACAGTCGGAAACATAGGAAATTCAAGGTTGATATAGAGGACGAGTAGGGTCCACTGGAGCAGTGGAGGAATCAAAACCTCAGCGCGATACGATGACGAATAAACGACATTTCTCTCTCAATGACCTTCCAGTAGCGACTGGGGAGATGCTTCGATCGAAACGAGGCTCTGCACTCTACTTTCAGGAATCAGAATCATTCGCACTTCAAACGTGAGCTGCGTTTTTCCACATCGATTGAAAATAAAATAAGTCGAAATATTCAGTGCAGAAAAAAAAATTCAGATCATAAATTGGTACTTTGGAGGTCGTACAATTCAAAAGACATTAAATCCTTTCAATGTTGCCTTTGAAGATAGGCCGATTCCTACCAGTTCGGCTATTACTGAAATTATTAAAAAATTCGAAGCAAAAGTGGGTGTTTACGAACATGCAATTCAACAATTCAATAATCTACAAGAAATTTCTTACACACGGTATTATCATAGGAAAAAAAATTTGTTGCCTGTAAAGTCGGTATACGGGCGAAAGTTTTACGTGACAACGACTTTGAGTGGTAAAATAATTTTAATGTGAATATTCATTCGTATAGTAGGAAGAAGGATGAAATAATAGTAACAATTTAAAACATTTATTTATACAAAGAATTATATTTAAAACATTAATTTATACAAAGAATCTCGCACTGAATTTCATATTAACAAAATTTTATTTATCAATCAGTTGTTATAAGTTATTAATAAATTTAACTTGTTTTACATTGTTATAAATATAAAAACTAAATTTAAAAGTTAGAACATTTATTTAAATCACATTAATTGTTAATATCAATCGATTTTAATTCAAAGTGTATTTTCTAAAAGGAGAAAACTAATTCACATTTGATCTTTGAATTTGTAAATCGCGCGCTTACGACCTTGCGCAGTGATTAGTCGTCTCGGTTTGAATGTTTGAAAGTTTCGATTTGACAGGTTGGAGGTTAAACATTGTTATTTCAATTTTTTACATAGCAAGTCGCGCTCATTTTTTCAAGTTAAACAAATTATTATTGGTTGAGAAACGATTTCTACTACTTTTTTGATTGAAAACTACCACAACATTGTGATTACTACAACATAACCTATTCACTTATGTCTTAGTCATTTATTTCATCATGTTATATTATCAGTCTGAAATTATTTACCTTTGCTGTTTGAATTGTTGCGATGGACGAAACTACCTTCACATTATCACTACACAATCGTTTTACAATTAACTGGCAACGTGTAAACTTGTATGCAGGCGCCTAAGCGAAATAGAAGCGCAAGACATGAACCGGTGTGTATGCCTATCTCTCTCACTCTCTCTCTCTCGCTCTGTCTCTCTTGCTCTTAGGCGGGCTAACTGTGCTCGAGTGGAAGGGACGCGTGCCTTTCACTTTTTATGTCTGTCTCTCTCGCTCTTAGGCGGGCTAACCATGCCCGAGTGGAAGGGACGCGTGCCTCTCACTCGCTCTCATTGTGAGCGCATAACGTGAGCGGAGCGTAACGCAGTTTCCTGAAGTGTCACCCGGCAAACCAATTTATAAGACGTTGTCACGTCAAAATGTTCATTATTTTAATTGGTTAATAGAAAACTAACTTTATTTGATTAAATATCAATATTCAGCTACAACTGAGAGAAACTTATGAATAAAGCAAGGGTTCATATTATTAATAATATAGTGAGACTTGAATGCTAACGACGGTTTTAAAAAAATTCTCAAATGAGTAATTTGGCATCACGGGACTTAGTAGTATTTACGTTGGACTAATTAAATAATGAGCGCTATAATGTTAGCCTCAGTAGAAAACGTCTCTTTCAATTCGTCTATGGACTTACGTTCACTCAACGTGACAATTTTTTCACGCATTCTGAGTGTGTCACAAAAATTACACTGCGATCTCACTAATTATTGAATATAAAACTTTGAATGATAAACATAAAAACCATTATTCCATAAATTTACATAAACACACTTTATGGGAAAATTTGAAATTCAGGTGTGCATGTGTAAGCAACTTCTCAGATCAGCTTGGAATCCAAAAATCAATACAGGATCACAGGTGAGTAAGAAGGAGCACATTCAAAAAATGGAAAATCAGGTAAAACATGGTAACTTCAATTAATACTTCAAGAATTTAATCAATTTCACTAACAATCTGTTTTTACGCACTCGTTCCAGGAGAAAGCGTGCCATCGTTTTGCCTAAATGTCTGAAATTTTCGAATTCCGAACCTAAAATGGTCTTAAATGACAAGGTTGGATTCACTGATAAAAAATCTGAGGTCAAAAATGCTTCTTTCCGGTCGGTCCGTTCTTCTGTGAACACGCTAACTTTCGAACGTAAAGAGCCTTGAAATTTTCAGGAAAGGCTTGGGGTCTAAATATTTCAAATGCACTTGTTAATGTTCGATAGTTACGCATCTATTCACTCAATTCATTCTTACCACCCTGAAGAAATTTCTCACGAATAAAAGCATTATTATTCTACTCCTAAATGCCAACTTCTATCCCAGATATTTAGACCTCAAACCTTCCCTGAAGTCTCAAGACTCTAGCTCTTGCCGTTCGAAAGTTAGCTTGTTTACAGTCGGATAGATTACTTTTGATCTTCGGCTCAAAATTCGAAAATAACAAACATTTGGGCGAAACAATTGCACGCTGTTTCCTGGAACAAGCCCGCAGAAAGCGATCATGCTGAAAGCTGTTTTCCATCCAGCATTTTTAGTAAACTCCGGATTACTTATCAAAATAAAAATGCTTCCACATTTTGTTTCGAAATAAACACAATGCCTTGGGAAAATATTAATGTAGTTTATTGCTTTCTTCTGTTGTTTCCTTAATTAATCCTTTTTAGATGCTGGAATAGGCTTTTAAGTGAAAACAGCTAGCTTGTCTGATTTCATTACCTAAGTTTGTTTTGAAAGGCTCGGATTAGCTTTATGTAGAATTTAACGTCAGTTCGGGGATTGGTTCCATAAATTACGGAGAGTCTTTGATATATTCTGATGAATTTATCTGTTGAGGATTTATTCTCGAATTTTTTCACCGCTTATTCGAGAAGTTTTAAAATGCATGGTCAAAATTATTGAGGAGATTTCTTCTTAGGATAACTTCAAATGAAAATTAGTGTAGGTCCCGATAAAGATTAATATGTGTACCATTTCTGGCGGATTATGAATTTACATACAGCTAGGATGCAAAATAGACTGCAATTATTGAACATAACATGATATCAAAATTGTCTGACCTCTTATTTCAATGATTAAAAGTAAAATAAAATAGGAAAAGGCTTTTTACTTGATAGAAGGAATATAACAAAATTTGAATATCAAAACAGATTCAATCTGTCAGTCTTCTACAATTTAATTTCAAAAAATTTTTATTCATAAAACTTTTAGAATTAAATTAATGAATTAAAAGCACGGGTTATATTTAATAGACGTATGAAATCAAAACTCAATATACAATATCAAATGGAATAAATAAACCAACAAATATAAATTGTCAATTAATGACGAAGATAGAATACTGAATTGTTTCAGCCGTTACTATTTGGTAGTTGATCATAATTAAAACAAATTGTAGAAATTACTATGTTTTACTACCAAAAAATATATATTACACATTTTCTTGTGACTCGAGTTTCGGGAAATGAACTATCCCATCATCAGACAACTGTTGTCTGATGATGACTGAATTTGCTTTGGTATTCCAATTTTGATTAAAAGTAAGATGGGATGAACAAAATATTTACTTTTTGAAGAAGAAAAGAATAAGTGACCTGAAAATTGATAAATTCATCTGGAATGAGTCTTTCAATGAAACGACAAAGTGAATATCTGAACAATATGAAGCCTTTTCCAATAAGAGGTTTCATTTTGATATAAAAAAAAGATTTAATTCAAGAAAAATCAATAGATCAATAGAGTAACAGTTGTACCGGCTTCATTTTCGAATAATTTAGGTTTAATCAAACCGCCAGCCCAAAAACCGCACCAAATAGTGACACGTTGAGGATGGAGTGGCTTTCCAACAATCATTCTTGGATTTTCCCACCCCCAAATCGACTATTCTGCTTATTAACGTAGCCTCCGAGATGAAAATCGGCCTCATCACTGAAGATTATTTTTCGATGAAAAAACGGATCATTTTGATGCATTTCAAGGACCCAATCATCGAAGATGCGACGATCCCAACACCCAGCTACATGCGCAAAGTGTCCCTATTTGGTGGTTATGAAAGACCGAAGCACAAAAACAACACAAATAGCAGCTTTCCAGCAGGGATCCCCTCCCTAAAAGGACCGCTGTTGCTGTTCGACTGTTAAAAGCGAGGCCCTGAAGCATCGAAGAGGAGTGACTTAAGGATCCAAGAATGGGGCCGAAGTTGGGGGCGAGCAGAGGACGAGTCTTCCCAGATAGAGAGCGTCCTAGGTCTTCCCTTCTCCACTAGCCAGCGCAAACAGTTCCTAGGCCAAGAATGGGAGAGCAACAGAGAGTCCGCAACCACAAAGAGTCCCTTTGTTCCTCCTGAAGCTCAGACCATTCAAGAGCTGAAACAGGGGTGGTATAAAGTTGACTTTTGTTGCAATGTATGTTTGCATGGTCACTAAGGCGGTTCATCTCGAATTGGTTTCTGATGTAAGTTGTGAGAGTTGTCGAAGAGGTATCACTTGGCACTTCATACCGTCAAAATTACCACATGTTGGTGGCCTTCAAGAAGCTGCACTCAAATCTTTAAAATACCATTTGGTTCGTACTGTAGGCGACCTATTAAACTCACGTCTCACATCCCTTCTTTAATCTGACTCCAACTTCCTTCAACTCCCGGTCATTTATTCGTTGGTGGGCCATTGTCTGCTCATCCTTAGCTGCATCTCCGAGAAATTTCAAGTTCTCACCTATCCGTCTGGTAACATGCCCAACAGTTGAAGCAACAGTTTTGGACGCGTTGGCAGAAAGAGTTCCTACACCAATTGATTACCCGATCAAAATTGATCCAGCCCATGTGCTCACCAAACTTAGCTGCGTAACTCTGTTTTGCCTGTTTTCGATATCTTTTTAATCCATTCAGATTTCATAATTAATTATATTTGTTAGTATTGAAATTGATATTTCAACACCGGTGAATATGTTAAGGTTCCCGCAAGTCTATGTAATCTCATGTGCAGGTCACTTGCGTATGCACACTGTAATTATACAGTGTGTTATAATACTTACATATTAATGTAAGTTTTATGGTATAATGCATAATCTATATACCGTGGTTGCTTCCAAAAGAACTGAGTTGCTCTATGAAAGAAGAGTAACCACAGAATCCATAGACTAAATTCCATATTATTTTGATATACCAAAGTGAAGTACTCCAAGAATATATTTCAAAACACTCAATACACGAGTCTACTCGAGACAGTGAGTCCGATAGCACCACACAGAAGAAGTTAGTAAGTTACTTTTATATACATTCGTCATTTTGACACATATTTTTATACTTCAGTATATTTTCTATACTTCAAGTGTAGTATTCATTTTATCCCTGAGACCAGGTACATACATTTTAATACAGTCCACTTATCTCTAATCCCTGACACCAGGTTTTCACATATTACTTATATTGGTTATATCTTAAGAAATGCAATGCAACGTTGATGCCGATATACATAGGTCATTTTGTTATATTGGCAATATTTCTAACCAGCTCTCTAATATCTAGGAATTTCGATTTTATTGAAATTCCATTGGCAAAAAACTAATTGCAAATTTACAACATGGTTGTTAGATAGTTGAACCTCCTCTTTCTTCAAATTTTCAGCTGTATAAGAAGTGAAGGTGTTATTTTAGGAGTTAGTTCAAAACGTGAACTTGAAAAAACCACAGTGTTGGCGGAAAAATTGTCGCTAAATCGATAAATTGTGGCAATAATTTTTATTATTTTATTCAACATAGAAATGAATTGTTAGTTTTTGCAGTATATATAGTGAGTGAACTTGGATTGTATCTTTCAATCACACTGTAATCTATTTTCACTGTATATACTCTGATACATGTGAATCTCTTCAATCTATGTAGTCATTACTGATAAGTAACGTAAGAAAGTATATGGCACCATCTAGTGGATTTTCTATGAATTAAGTAGCATATGTCTCGCCATTCGAAGGGAAATATTAAATATATTAGCCCATATTGATCCTGTTCCGGGTAAGTACAGGTTACTCTCTTGAAACGATCAATAAATCCACTCTATACAAACACAAAATAATAGAAATGTAATCAATTTTAAATCAAAAAACCCCTCAGCAAACGCCTTCCACAAATAAATGGTCAAACGTATATCTGAAAAAATTCAAAAAAATTGCACATTCATGGAACTTAAAAACATAGTTAACGGACATACAGGATGAAAAAATGTCACCATGAGATAGAGTAATCTTAATAACAAATTCAATCACCAAAAAATCTTCCACATAGAATTCAATGTGATTCTGGTCAATTCTTTATGTTACCTTTGATTCTTTATCAGTTAATAACCACCACATGGTTTGGATAATATATATGTTTATAAAGTGATATACTAAGGCATGTTGTAAAATTTAATTCTAAATGTTCTCTAGAGATTTATTCAGATTAAATCTGTAGAGGTTTCGGAGAATTAATCCAGCAATTATCTGTAATATTCAAAGAACTCTTCGTAGTAACTTTTCAATATATATTATTTGAAAAATTTTCCATAATTTTCATTATTACACATACGCGTGGATGGGTGGGTTTTGCAACACAGGGCGCTCACCCATAGAACTGGCCTGGTTCTACCTGATTGCAGGTACTCTGTCCATAAGGGCAAATACGTCAGAATAAGGTATGTGCTAGCTTTGAGGGGAGGGATACTACGACCTGTTAGTTTAGTTAGGGCGTATTATGATCAGACTTGAGCAAAAGTGAAGTTTTTTTTGCATTTGTTATGTGATAACATTGGGAATACATTTCTTTAGTAGAATTAGGTCGCTATGGTATGTCGTATATATATATATATATATATATATATATATATATATATATATATATATATATATATATATATATATATATATATATATATATATTTGCGCTAGTATATGATTAATACCTTACTGTCCCTGTGCATAGCGAATAGAGGTACTTGACAGATTTGTGGTCGTTGGACATTACAGTGCACTGAAAAAAAACCAACAAGTTTGAAACGTGCGCATGTATGTACTTATATCCCAGTGATCAACAAAACCTTACTGGGCTGGTACTAGTTTAGAATTGTTTTACAGATGTATTTTAAACTGTAGATTTGTAGAACTTTCTATTACCATAGCCTTATTTGGTACACATCAGCCGAATAAATTTATTTGAAATTTCAAGATGGTTGCTTGGCCATCTCAATTTCTAGTTATAAATCTGTAACAAATTTTAAGGAGTTTTAAGTTCTATTTAAACGAAAATATTAAAAAGTTACTATATTATACAATTAAAATTTTCTTGTCGATCGAGGTACATGTTCTATCTAACTCCAATGGAAAAACCACTGTCAAATTAAGAAATAAGGTGTTTTTCTCATACTATGACATTCTTCAGAGACTTGTGGTCAGGCACTCGCCTTGGTTTCATAAGAACGTGAATGATATTCTAGGACACAATATAAATACACGTCAAGCTTGACAATCTGGCATTTTGTCGACGGCAGGCAGTTGACACGTCGACAGTAGATTGATGCCATCTAAAAAATGACCCTCATCGGCCATAAAGACAGCTCCAGCAATCGCTTTTGAACGCTGGATCAGTTCACAATTCTGCAAAAAATACAATGTGGATTTGGGGGAAGAAGCATACAGTTGGCATTTTGTTCTGAAGCAGACGACCTTGTGAAAAGCAAATAAGATTGTAGATTCCTCTAATTTTAGAATCAAAAGAACAACATGGCCATCTCAGCACAAATCTAAACATTACCCATATTATGTGAACACTGTATACAGGTAAAACAGTCCAGCGGGATATTTCCGTAAGTATGAGTTTTTCTGTGAAATACCAAGACAGGTCAATTTTTATTTGTAAGGGGTATACGATTATTCCCCCGTAGGTGGGTGAAAACCCCCTTAAGAACTTTAAACGGCAATGAGTGACGTGCATTACCTACCGTTCATTTCTAAACAGTAATAGTATTTGTATTCAACATTTTCTTTTACCTTCTGTAACAAGTAAGAACTGTCTTAAACACGACACTCTTCAACACATATGTCAACAGACAAAACTGTAGGTACTGGAGTGATTCAAATCCTGCAATTCTGGGAGATCAGCGCATACAGTATCCAGAAAATTTGAATGTCTGGGTTGTAATTCTAGGAAATAGCATCGTGGGACTTTTTTCCTTCCTGACACTTTGACAAGTGAATCTTATCTCGATTTCTCCAAGATCTCATGCATATAAAATGATGATCGCATAGAAAACGTATTGTTCCAACAAGATGGTGCTTCGCCACATTATGCAGCCATCAAATGACTTTCTAAATCTGAATAATTTTTTTCAAGAATTTGATTGTAAGCAGACATCCTATTCAAAGGCCTTCAATATCCCCTGATTTGATACCACTAAAAATTTTTTTGTCACTTGGAGAGTGCCGTATTTAAGACAGTACCTACTCCTCCGGAAGATCTTCTCTAAATAATAGTGTGAGCATCTGATGAAATAACACCTGGAATGATACAGAATGTAAGACAAAGCCTTGAAAAAAGAAACTATTACTGTTTAAAAATGAACGGTGGGCAATTTGTACACCTTCATAATTGAAATTTGTTCAGAAACTCGACCTTTATGCACTTCACCTTCACTTCCAACGGGTTTCTTACACTGAAACGAACGCCACATAGAAATTTTTAAGCATATTAATTAAGGGCATGGCAAATCCTTCGAATTGATGTATCATTCGACCCCTATTGCCATTTTGAGAATTGAAGTTTTACCCTCTTCCACATTTCTGGCAGTTTACGGATCCCATCGCAAAACAGGCGGTCTCTTTGATCGCTATCCATGCATCAATCCATTTTTGACTTCATCGTAATTGAAGAAGTGCTGGTCAGCCAGGCCATGTTGCATCGATCAGAAGAGATAACAATCGGAAGGAGCAACGTCTGTAAAGTAAAACTCCCCGCAAAAACATATTTTTCGGTACAAAGTTGACCTTTTTAGAGCACATAGAAACTATGTTGCTTACACTTCAGCGAAATCACAGGTACTGAAAAGCCTAATGATGGCACTTGGATGTAGACGTGTGGGGCAGGGTTTTCAAGGTCATTCGAATGGAGGGTTTGAGGATGAGGTGTTGGACGGTGTAGACGTGTAGGTTTCGGTTGGAGGGTTTGAGGATGAGGGGTTGGAGAATCAGGGTTGGAGGCTGAGGTGTATACGTGTAGGGTAGGGTTTTCAAGGTCCAGAGATGATGTGTTTTGGATGGACGGCTGACCACCCGGAGGGTGTCTGACCCCCTGACGGCTTGGGAAGAGGGGTGGGGGTTGATAATTAGAGGCGTTTGACGCACCGGCAACTTAGACGTCTCACGCCAGGCGCTAGGGGTCTCACGCCAGGCTTTAGGAACCTTAGAAGAAAACGGTAACTCAGGACAAAACAGTAGTAGATATATCTTTGAATATCAAAAACTTCTTCAAGTACCATTTCAATACATTATCTCGAAATAATGTTATCGCCAAATCTTTCTTTCAATAAATCAATTGTTACGGTAGCTTCATGAGGTTTAGCACTATCGTGTTGGAACCAAAATACTTCTGGGTCGATACCATTCAAATTTTAAAACAAATAGTCATTAATCATCGATCTGTAACGAGCACCATTCACTGAAACATTAGCTCCAGCATCGTTTTTAAAGAAATATGGACCGATGATGACTCCAGCGTGTAAAGCTCGCCATACAGTGCATTTTTCAGGATGCAATGAAACCTGCAGAAATTCTTGAGGATTGTTTTCACTCCATATACGGCAATTTTGCTTGTTTACATAGCCGTTCAACCAGAAATGAGCTTCATCATTAAACACAATTTTAGGATAAAAAAGTGTATCAACTTCAAGCTGTTCTAGTTTGATAATAAATCTAAACAATTTGTAAACGTTGTTGCGGCGTGAGCCTTTTCATGATAATTTGTCAATGCTTACTGAACAGAAATGTCATAACCAAAAGGCTTTTACCTTCTGTCAAATCACAGTTATCCCTATCGAAAGTTCTATCACTCTAAAAAACACCCGATATGTGGCACATATTACATTATGTGATCTAAGCATAATGTGATCCTTCGGGCAAAACAATATTTTACAGTACTTCGGCATATTTTCAGTTCATGTATTCAGTTAGTTACTAAAAATCAACAGAAAAAATCAAACACCGATATATGTTTATCCGATTTTAATATTTTATCACATGTCGAGGTATCTTATCACGAACAATAATTAAATTTTTGTATTATTCGGTTAATTTTTCGAGATGATTGTGAGATGTTTAAATGATAAAATAGCATTCAATTGTCGTCAGTGTGCATTTGGATTGCATTCTGTGTATAGCTTATCGCTAAGCTTTTTTGCATTTATCGAAATGCCTAGAAGCAGAGTTTAAATTTTTCAGTTCTCCAGTTTAATAACTGGGAGATGTCGAATTATAGGGTTGCATCTGTCGATAACAGAAGTTTCCAGAAGAGTCAGTAGCTCTTTGCGCATTAAGTCACAGAGAGAATGAGTGTGAAGACAATAAGACGGAAAAGCTCTGGGTGTCCCAGAGGCTCTTATAGACAGATGAATGATTGGTATTCAGTTCCGCTTTTTTCTTATAGTCGTTCATTTTTTGGATACGATAATACCAGACCACATGCTACTAGAGAAAAGATAGCCTTTACAGTTCATCTGATCTGTCTCCAAATTAACTGATTGGTCGCATGGTTATTGACTTTGTAATGCTCTCCACAGACTTCAGCAGCCCCTTCTCATGAAGTTTGGGTGAACTGGAATGAAATACTCTAAGGAAACATCGAACACATACATCATTGAAGCCCAAATTCTTATCATTTGCAAAAAAAAGAGACAGTGAACATGTGTACCAAAATTTATCAGAATCGGATAATTTTATATAGGTGTTCACTTTTTTTGTCAATCAGTACACTATTATGAGGAGAATCCCACAGAAAAAACTAGCTGTTACATGGAGGTTAATGGCTGCAGCAGAAAAGTTGACAGATGGAGAAGCTGGTAACAGTCAACTTCTCAAATGAATAGAATTTAGCCATTATGCTGTTTGCTTTCAGCGGTCCAAACTTCTCAACTGTCAATAAGACAAAGATTTTATAGTTTCTCATGTAGTCGAAATCATCATAACTTCAAACAATCTGTGTATGGCCAACCTAACAACCACTTCAATTTATTATTTTGCTACAATACTTCAACTTCAACTTGTGCTATAAAACAAGTGCTAAATCACAGGTCCGAAATGAGCTGCCAGCGTAATAAAAAAGTTAACACACTCAATCCTGATGAGTTTCAAGTAGTTTTGTTTTTAATTTATATTACCAAATATACACTACACATCAATAAAGGTGGAAAGTAAAAATTGATGTATAAAGTCATTAAATATCTTGAAAATTGTAATTATACTTAAATGTTTTACAGAAAAATTTTATACATCTACTAGATAAACTATATCTCTCAGTTGGTCTAGCAGAAAACATTAATTGATACTATTTCATTCAAGATATAAGAATGCTCAATATATTAGGAATAATAAGAAATCACAATGATTTGGCTGGTAGTCTTCCGATTCTTTAAGAATTTATCCAACATGGGCTGTGTTCTATTTTACAGATAACTATAAAATTCATTATTCTATAAAATTTCACGAAGATAGCGTTCACTCGAATAAACTTTTTTTATTACTTTCTCCTGAGTTGTTCTTGAATTTTTCAAGAACACTTTGAAGATGATCAAATCATTCAGTGTTGAGGTTCAAAAAATTTTAAATCACAAACGATTTGATTTGTATGTAAAAACTGAAATATGAAATTTTCATTGAGGGCTGTTCATTCCTCAAGTCCATAAACTATTTCTAACGAGTAATAATTTCGTGTCTCCCTTGCGACTTTTCGACGACCACTCTGGCTGGATACTATAAATAGATCCAGAGAACTCTTATGACAATCAGATAGACATTTTCAATGGTTCCAACTATATCTGTTTTACAAAATATAACGGAACCTAAAACGAGGCTTCTACTAAGTAGGTCCCATCCATGCCAGCTCCTGTTTGATTGCTTTGAGCTGCTGAAGCTGCTGGCATATACTTTCCGCAAGCCTGTTGGTATCTCCTTGGGCAGCACCTTCCGCAACACGATTGGAGAAAACCAATAGAGACAGCAGAATGGGCAGGACTAGCTAAGGGTGAAGGAGAACCTGGCCTCTTCGGGTGACCATTATAAGGCACCTCCAGCTCAACAAATTCCCTATCGGTCGTTTTCTCCAGACATCGAAGAAGATGGTGATGTTGTAATTCGAAAATATCTTCCTCCCTATAGTTGTCATCAAGTTCGATGCCAGATTCCTGAGCTGCGATTCTTGCTTCAGCCGCTTTCTTTTTCGATACGAAAGCTGCTCCCGATGACGCCTTGGCAATGCGGATTCGAGCCAAACGGGCTTTCTGTAAAAAAAATTGGCCAATTAGAATGGAATTAGATGTGGCCAAAAAAAGTTCAGCCGTAGCAATATAATATGGTTTGCGAGATAATTCCAGGGCCAGCGTGCTATGATTTCGCCCAAATGTTTCTGCTCATCAATTTTAAGCACAAAAAGGTCTTGAATGACTAGATTGGACTCACTTGCATAGAAAAATTACGTTACTTATCTTTTGCGAAACATATACGTAATAAAAAACGTGTGCAATTAACTTGTTCTACTCCAACTGCAACTTATGCTCGCCAACATTTTTATCGTGTATATAACCACGTTCAAGTGTGGCTTTGTAATCTACTGGACCCAGAAATATTGGTTTGAAAGCTAATTAATAATGCTATACTTCCACATGCACCAGAAAATCTCCACAATACTATTTTTTGCAACTACAAGGGGTGCAATTCGAAATGCGGCTACAGAAAAGTAGGCTCATCTTGTTCACCATCATGCATCACTTGTCATAGCCAGTCGTGTTCAAAGGTTGAATCTCCAACAGAAGAAGATCCTTACATCAACAACGAAACAACTCCCGTATCACTGTTAGAATTTACGTGAACTCATGAAGATGAGGAATAAAAAAAAAGAATAGAAGAAAAAGATGGAGGAAGAGAAGAAGATGAAAAAGGAATAGACGATGATGATGCCTAAAATGACTCGAAATTTCATCAAATTTTACTGAGAAAAACCGTGGAGTAGGCCTACCGTAAAAACCACGTTAAAAAAACACTACCTCGAAGGTGGCGTGGAAACGTGTGCATATTATAAAGAAGACAATTAAAGTGAATTTTGGAATAGCTTTTTCTCAGAATTGGTTAATGTTATGTGCAAAAGTGTGGAAACAATTTTTGTGAATAATTGCATGATCTACAATTTTTATGTGAGATATTTTTATCATAAAACTAACCGTTAGTTGAAAAATTAAAAAAAACCCATTTTTGAAAACTTTAACCTTGAATAAAACTTTTTGTACACAAGGAATCGATGGGAACTTTTCACAATTTAATTAAAAATGGTGTACCAAACGTTCATGCAAATTTTCAGCTTGTTGGGAATTTATGCAAGGGTGAATGTCTAAATTTACCGGACTATTGATATTTTAATGTATTGCTTAGCGCTTCTTAACCCTCTCTTAAGGTTCATCAGTAGCCTGTGCGAGTAAGAAGATCAGGTTTGTTCTGATTAGGGTTTGTAATTGTATCCTTACGCTACTTAATGCTTATATTGATATATTATCCTGATACTCTTGGATCTTCTACGAAGATCTTTCAGAAGCTTTTTCAGCTTGTGCGAGTTAGGAGTTCAGTTGTGTTCTGGTTGGGCTTTATTACTGCGATCCTACGCCATTTTAGGTAACAGCACTGTTAATCTTAGACCCAATAGTGAAATGGTGGCCGAAACCTGTCGAATCAGAAAGTTTGTTTCCTACTTGAACAGGATTTGAACCCGGGACCTTTCGATTCCCAGCACAATGCTCTAAAAACTGAGCTATCGGCACTCATGCGTAAGGATATACTTTTGAAATAAAAAAAATATTGTTCATCTAAAATAATTAATTTCAAAAATATGCATTATATTTACCCTTTGCGCTTTTCTTTTATCTGCTCTCTGGTTTTGATGATAAATCCGACTGAAATTAGATACAATCACAGGCACAGGTAACGCTATCACAAGTACACCACTCAGAGAACAGACACCACCAACAATTTTGCCGGCTATAGTATCTGGGACCATGTCACCATAGCTGAAAAAAAAATCATTACTTTACCAACCTCTTAAACTATCGTTTAAAGACTGCACATGAGATAATCTGGTATCACTTGCAATCAATATTTAGTGTGAGTTTGGGAATAATATGTTGTATACTCGTTCATTGTTTTCTTAGATAATGAACCTTTGCAATCGATCAAGAGAAAATTATAACCTCCCTGAAAATATCACAGCTTACTATTGGAGTATACAGAGTGGGCAAGTTATCTTTGGTCAAATTTTACAAGGTGATTCTACAGGCAATTTGCAGCAAAAAAGTTCCTTTAGGGTATGGTCCAACTATCTTTCGTTGTGAAGTTATTCAAGATTCTACTATTTTGTAACGTTTAACAATTTTTGCACTTAAAAGATATCATAAATTGAAAACTCACATCTTTATCAAAATTCAGTGCACACCATGGGAAAGAGCGAAAAATTTTCTTTAAACTACGGTGGTTTTATGAAAGTTTTCATGAAATACTTACTCATTATAGGGAAAAAAATTATTATAAAATTTTCTTCAGCCATATTGTTTGGTGAAAGTTTACTCTAAATTGCGCCCTGTAAACCCCCATTCAAGTTATGTGCAAAAACTGTCTTATTTATAAAGCTTTTCAACGACGTATAATACATAGAATAAAAACTTTTCATTGAGAAATTGACGAAATAATGCCAGAAACCTTAACACACTATGGAATATTTAATTTTTACAATTCCCATGTTTGGGTCCATAATAATCCACACGCAACTGTTACAACTTATACCAACACGAGTTCAGAGTTTATGTATGGCTTGCCATGACAAGATATGAAATTTTTGGGCCAGAGAGTTTGAATTCTGCCACTTTCATAAATATTCTAGAAAATGACATTTTTGATTGATTGGAAGAGATGACTCTGAATCAACGGCTCAAAATTCGGTTTCAAATTAACGATTGCCCCGCACACAAAAGTAGAATAGTTACAGAATTGATAGAGGAAAATGGGTATGAAGATTCAGACCGATCAGATAGCCTGTTCAAAGAAAAAACGCTGCACATTTATATATAGGTTTATTTTTGCAATAAAAACTGAAAATATCCATTTTAAAGTAAAGTTTTAAAATAATAATTTTTTTCAACCTGCAATCTTCAGGGGGAAGTGATATGGCGCGAAGATTCATTTTCAGACAGCACCCGATTCTTGTAGCAAGTTTCACTAAATTTCTGTAAAATAGTTTCCGAGAAGTATGCTGGATGAATTCTAATTATTCTATTTTTGAAATATATATAAATTTTAAGGGAAGGTGAAAATTCTCTTCTTATTGAATCACAAATTTTAGAAAACGGTTTGAAATGAAACTACAGAATATTTTAAAAGAAGTGAATTTAACTGGCTTCCTTAACTTGCACAAAGACAAAACAACACGTTTAGTAGAACATCGGATAAATTTAAATTAAAATTTTTATGAGGCTAACAGAATGAATGTGTTTTGATATTTAAATTCTCTAGATAATTCATTGAATTGAAATTAAATGAAATTGCAAAGTGTCGGAAAATTTTGAGAACATGATTCTGTTTTTGACATAGAGATGACGATATATTGTACTTTGAGTTAACCTCTTTTATTTTCAGTTTTTCAAATTGCAGACGCAGATAATTTAAGGTAATGTTATATTATTTTAACTAGCATTCGCATATAGATTTCCAAACGTCCCGAAAATTATGTTCTTTTTTAATTTGTATAGGGCATTTTCGGCTTAGAATTTGTTAGTCGAATTTTCCAAGCGAAACAATATTGCATTAATTAGCTGTGATTTATATCGATTTCCTTTATTTTCTATAGATAACTTCATGTTCATAATCCATAAAGTGAAATAGTGTTTTCTAATTTTCAATTTAATTCAAAAAAGTTTTCCAGAGGTTTTTAGATTAAATCTGTGGAGGTTTCGTAGAATTAATGCAGCTACTATCTATAATATTAAAAACAAATCTTCGTAGTATATTTTTAATATACCTATATTGTTTGAATTTTTTTATAATTTGTATTTTCACACAGGCACGTGGCAGATTTCAAATATAGTGTCTATAATCTTATCTTCTTTTAATCATTTTTCTGTCAAATAGCCTAATTTTTGCATGGTACTCAAACAAGTTTTGGAATTTTGCTTTGGAACAGAATATTTGATGAACGAATGTATGTATTTATATTTTATTGATTGTTTTTATTTAGCATTCAACTGATGAAAAAATGGGATAGAATTTCAAATTATTTTTCTGGAGAATATGCTATCTATTTTTTTTAATAGGGAAATAAAAAAGTATGTATATATATATATTTTGATTGTTTCGATTTAGCATCCAAATAACTTCCAACGGATCAGAAAATGTTTTAGAATTTCTATTTTTTCTTCTGAAGAATGTGCTGTCTATTTGTTAAAAAAAAAGGATATAAAAAAGGCATTTTTGAATTCTATGTGGAGCATCTTCTGGTGAATGAATTTGTTATTGCTTAATCCACATTATTAATATCCACATGTGTGGATAATATATATGTTTATGAATGAAATAGTGTTTTCTAAGGCATTCCATTAAGTTTAATTCTAAAAAGGTCTCGAAAGATTTTTTAGATTAAATCTGTAGAGGTTTCGGAGCTTTAATGCAGCTATTATCTGTAATATTAAAAACAAATCTTCGTAGTATTTTCAATATACATATATTGTTTGAATTTTTTCATACTTTGTCTTTTCACGCATGCGCATGGCAGATTTCAAATATAATCGTAACTTCTTTTCATCATTTTTCTGTCAAATAGCCTAGTTTTTGCATGGTACTCAAACAAGTTTTGAAATTTTGCTTTCGAACAGATTATTTGATGAACTAAGTTATGTATTTATATTTTATTGATTGTTTTTATTTAGCATTCAACATGAAAAAATGGGGTAGAATTTTAAATTATTTTTCTGGAGAATAGGCTATATAATTTTGAAATAGGTAAATAAAAAAGTATGTATATATATTTTGATTGTTTCGATTTAGTATCCAAATAACTCCCAACTGATCAGAAAATGTTTTAGAATCTCAATTTTTTCTTCTGAAGAATGTGCTATCTATTTATTAAAAAAAGGAAATAAAAAAGGCATTTTTGAATTCTATGTGGAGCATTTTGTGGTGATTGAATTTGTCATTGCTTGAACCACATTCTTAATATCCACATGTGTGGATAATCTATTTGATTTTGAAGTTAAATAGTGTTTTCTAAGGGATTTCATCAAGTTTAATTCTAAAGAGTTCTCGAAAGATTTTTTAAATTAAATCTGTAGAGGTTTCGGAGCTTTAATGCAACTATTATCTGTAATATTAAAAAAAAATCTTCGTAGTATATTTTCAATATACATATATTGTTTAAATTTTTTCATATTTTGTATTTTCACGCATGCGCGTGGCAGATTTCAAATATAGAGTCTATGATCGTATCTTCTTTTCATCATTTTTCTGTCCAATGGCCTAATTTTTGCATGATACTCAAACAAGTTTTGAAATTTTGCTTTCGAACAGAACATTTGATGAACAAAGTTATGTATTTATATTTCATTAATCGTTTTTATTTAGCATTCAACTGTTGAAAAAATGGGGTAGAAATTTAAATTATTTTTCTGGAGAATATGCTATATATTTTCGAAATAAGGAGATAAAAAAGTATGTATAATATATATATTTTGATTGTTTCTATTGAGCATTCAAATAACTCCCAACTGATCAGAAAATGTTTTAGAATCTCAATTTTTTCTTCTGAAGAATGTGCTATCTATTCATTAAAAAAAGAAAATAAAAAAAGGGATTTTTGAATTCTATGTGGAGTATTTTGTGGTGATTGAATTTGTTATTGCTTAATCGACATTATTAATATCCAAATGTGTGGATAATCTATATGTTTATGAAGTGAAATATTGTTTTCTAAGGCATTTCATTAAGTTTAATTCTAAAAAGTTTTGGAAAGATTTTTTATATTAAATCTGTAGAGGTTTCGGAGAATTAATCCAGCTATCATCTGTAATATTCATCTTTAAGAATGTTGTACAATATTCGAGAAACCCATATGTTTACCGAAATGGTAACTTAGTTCTTCTAAGACATTTTGATTAAATTTTTTCATCACATTCCTTAGAGATTTAGGAGATATTTAAAATGAATTAATATTTCTCAGAAAGAGATATACCTTTCGAAGTTTTCGAAAATCATCAAATTTTGTATATGAGAGTCGCCAACTGGCAGAAGTCTGTTATAAGAAAAGATACTCACCCCAATGTTGTCATTGTGACAATTGTGTACCAGAAAGCAGCTGGAATAGAGGTGAAATTGGTTTTTCCAACATTCTTTTCCGCGTAGAACATGACTGTGGCGAATATAATGATGGCCATGGCGAGTGAAAAAACGAGGAAGCCAAGTTCAGAAGCGCAGGATTTGAGCGTATACCCCAAAATTCTTAGCCCTTGGGAGTGCCTGGAGAACTTGAAAATCCTGAAGACCCGAAATACTCTAAGGGTGACAAAAGCGCCCGAAACGTCGTCGTTATCCGTGATGCCTAAACCTATGTAATAGGGAAGAATGGCCACCACGTCGATGATGCTCATAACTGACCTAACGAATTTGTAGCGATTTGGTGCAGCGAACATTCTCAAAAGATATTCGGCGGTAAAAATCATAACGCACGCCGTGTCCAAACAGAAAAAAACAATTTTATATCGTTCGCCACAGGGCAAAGAACCAGCACGTCCTGGTCGGCTGCCACAAGGTACAGTTTCAACCACGTTGGCCATAACAGAAACGGCAATGAAAAATCCGGTGACGTAGTAAAAAACAAGGGCTGCAGTCGAGGTGTGAGGGTTCTCGAACGCTCTCCACATCTTCTGACGGATGTTCGTGAGCTGCTGAAGATTCTGATCGCCATTTTCGGATAGTTTATCGTCCATCAGCCTCTCGGCGTTTTCTCTTTTCCTGTCGCGATAATCTTCGTAACAGCAATCGCCAATAACGTCTGGAAGGATGCCAAAAAAGGCCAGTTCTTCGTCGTAGCTGGTCAAACATTCGTGTTTGGGATAGTGCAGTTTACCGGTTCTGTAGTAATTGAGGATATGTCTGAATATATCTGGGTCACGGTCAAAGAAGTATTCTTTGCACTCTTCATCGTAGAAGAATTCCCTCTCATTGGAGCCCAGCAGGGTGTCCGGGTACTTTTCCAAGGTGTTTCTCCACGTTTCGAACCTTCTGCCTGATACGTTGATGAGTAATTTCTCGTCGTCTGCTTTACGCCTATCTTTTGGAATTGGAGGCGGCGGTAATGGATGTGTTGCAATGGGTACCCATCCTATGGCCGCCGCCCGGGCGAATGGTAACCAAGCGGCGACCGAGGCCATGCTATGAGGTGGAATGTTCGTCCGAAGAGTTCACTGAGACATTTCGGTCAGCCAGCAGTTGATGGATTGACAACACAAATAAACACTGCCAAAACACAACTCCAGTTATCGATTGTTTACGTTGCCACTGCACTTCTTAACCGTAAATCTTCTTGGTGTGTTTCTATTTCGCGTCATGCAGATTTTTTCTTCTCACCCGAAGAGAAAATAGTTTCAAATCGTATCTGACCATCCTGTCTACGTATACGAGCGTCACTGCAGTCAGTGCGACGCGACTAGATGGCTGCTTTAGCTAGGACGTTTACTACGAATATCGACGACGCCTTCCGACGCATGGCGCAAGCCTGAACTCTAAACTGTGCCGATTATTTTTAATGAAATTTCCAGGCAATCCGGCCCGCTTTTCCAATTCTCCAAACTGAAGACGTTCACAAAACTTCGCCAGATGTCTCATTGCAGAACCTCGTCCACTTTGTGTGGCACAAAATGACTGAAATTCGGAGATTATATTTTGTTTTTCGAAAACGGTAAGAGACACAGAATCGGTTAAATAATGGCATAGTTTCAAGCTTGATTAAAGTTCCTCATTAAAATTTGCAAAATTCCAAATGCTTTCCGTGAAAATTTTAAAATTCCATGTAACTTGATTTTCTGAACTTATTTGAAGAAATTCCGCAGAACGAATGACACTTCATCTCTTTCACGCAAGATGGCGCAGTCAAATTTGAAATCCGACGTTTCGTACTCTAAAGATCTACGAATTTATGGATTTGTGGATGACATATGGTTGTTCAATTGTAAAAAAAGTCAATTTTCTCCCTATTTTAAATTCATTAATGAATTAAATAAATGGGGTATTCGGTTGGCTCCAGGTGAAATATTATATAATAACAATTTTATTTGAAAAAAAAAATTCACACAGTTTTTGTGTATCACAATTTATTCAGAATCCTGACACGTGTTCCGGCCTTTCGACCATCTTCAAAGGAGAACAAAAAGGAACTAAACTTTAAACTGAAAAGGGTCTTTTATTACACTTAGGATATCTGTGTGTTTTTATGGCGCATGGAAATAACAGCATCCAATATAAGGGTGTTGCCAAAGGGTATTTGGGAATTTGTTGAATTCTTCTTTTTCTCAATGGCTTTTTAGATTGAAAGATCTCTAAATAATCCATTAATTTACCCTTATCAACACTATATAATAAAGTGACACCTTTCTCATCAAAAAAATGACAATTTTCTATATTGCGTTTCGGTCTTTCGACCATCTTCGAAGGAATACAAAAAGGAACGGAACTTAAAATTGAAAAGGTTCTTTTATTACACTTGGGACATCTGTGTATTTTTATGTTCTGCAAAACCAGAAATCAACCGGTTTTGCAGAACATTTTTTTTTTAATGGGAAAGATGTCACTTTATTATATAATGTTGATGCGAGTAAATTAATGGAATATTTAGAGATTCTTTCAATCAGAAAATCCATTGAGAAACAGGAGAATTCAACAAATTCCCAAATACTCTTTGGAACACCCCTATATTGGATACTGTTATTTTCATGCGCCTTAAAAATACACAGATGTCCTAAGTGTAATAAAAGAACCTTTTCAATTTTAAGTTTATTTCCTTTTTGTATTCCTTTGAAGATGGTCGAAAGACCGAAACACGTGTCAGGATTCTGAATAAATTGGGAAACATAAAAACTGTGTGATTTTTTTTTTAATAAAATCATTGATGAATTGTCCACAATCCTTAAAATGTGAGGAGAAAAATTATAGTTTCGATTTAACGCAACTCAACACTTACGATACGTGTTGTTTCACATTCAGTTACTTCCTATGGATTAATGATACAACGGGAATAAACATCACATATATTTCAAATTTATTTTATGAATGCGTCGAAATACTGTGTGACGAAACATTTGAAAATGAAATGAATCTTCCCTTCTTTCTCGTTTGTTATCTCTTTCATTCCTTGTTATAATTTTCCTGCTGGTTGTGAGCAATTATATAATAAGGTGTAGAGTGATAGAACTTTAAATTGAAATAAAACACATTTCAATTAGGATTTAAGCCAAAGTCTTTTTTCATTTGAAAGATAATTTTATGACATTTATGTTTTGAAAATAATTTCTGGCATATGTCCACCACGATTAGCTCTGAGGAACCGCATTCGATCAGACCAATTTTGGACCACTTTTTCGAGTAATTCAGGCATAATTTCATAAATAACACGAGTTATGTTGGCTTCCAAAGCATCTATTGTTTCTGGTTTATCAACATAAACCAATGACTTGACATAACCCTAAAGAAAATAATCCAGTGGAGTTATATCGCATGATCTTGGAGGCCAATTAATTGGACCATTTCTCGAAATAATGTTATCGTCAAATCTTTCTTTCAATAAATCAATTGTTACGCTAGCAGAATGAGGTGTAGCACCGTCTTGTTGGAACCAAAACACTTCTGGGTCGATACCATTCAAAAACAAGTAATCATTGATCATCGATCGGAAACGAGCACCATTCACAGTAACACTAGCTCCAGCATCGTTTTTAAAGAAATATGGACCGATGATGTCTCCAGTGCGTAAACCACACCATACAGTGCATTTTTCAGGATGCAATGGAACCCGCACAACTTTATGAGGATTTTTTTCACTCCATATGCGGCAAATTTGCTTCTTTACATAGCCGTTCAACCAGAAATGAGCTTGATCACTAAACACAATTTTACGATAAAAAAAAAGTGTATCAACTTCAAGCTGTTCGAGGGCCCAATCAGCAAACAACCGACGCTTATTATGGTCAAGTGGCTTTAGTTCTTGAACCAATTGGATCTTGTATGGGTGTAGATCAAGATCTTTACGCAACATTTTCCATGTGGTGGATGCACAGAGTTCAACTTGTTGTGAACGTCGACGAATAGACAAATCTGGATCATCATTAACACTATGACTTACAGCAGCGATATTTTCTTCTACATTTACAGTTCTTTGTCTGGTTGTTGTTGTTGCATCGAGTAGAGAAAATGTTGTCCGAAATCTATCGATAGTTCGACGAATAAGCTGCTCTGATGGACAATTATATAAACCATGAAATAAAGTGCTCTATAAGTTTGGCAAATAGAACACTGATTTTGAAAATAAATTTCAACAATTCGTGAACGTTGTTGCGGCGTCAGTCTTTCCATGATAATTTGTCAAAACTTACTGAACAGAAATGTTAAAAAAACATGGCTTCTTCCTTCTGTCAAATCACAGTTTTCCCTATCGAAAAAAAACACCCGATATAAATACTTGAATAGAATATTTTCTGAGAAAAGCTTAGGATTGTGAAATTTTCAGCGCAAGGGGTGAATTTTTGTTGATCGCTCACGTGATTTCATTATTTGAGCAAATAATAAATAAAAAAAATATGATTCTAACCTAGATTGCGAAACGTCGGATGTTCAATTCAACAATATCAAATTTTTCAAAAAAAAAATTCCAAAATGGCGATGCTTTATCTAGCACAAATGAATGCAAAGCAGGGATTCTACAGTTAAGTATACTGGGTCCACTGCTTTATCTGATTTATGCATCCAGCATTCTAGAAAGGCAGAACATTACACTTGCCAGTTTTGCAGACGACATAGCGACATTGATAACCGATGGGAACGCAGCAAAAGCTTCCAAAAGCCTTCAAGAATATCTTAATGAACTGGGACAATGGTACCGAAAATACCACCTAAATATGGAAGGGCACGAAAAGATTATAGATCAGTTGGCAGAAAACCCGTTCAACACAAGATTACAGAGGGCTTGGCCAATTGACTTCAATTGTAAAGAGGTGCAATAATATTCGATATTTTCTACATGTCTTTTTATAACACATCACATTTACTTAATACTTGTGAAAAGTAGATTGTAAATTTCAATAAACTCTACAAAAAAAAATTATGAAGGAAGTGGCCATAAAGAAGCATTGATGAATCTCTTCAAATAAGTTAAAAAATCCGATTTCGTGAAATTTTTTTAATTTCAAAATGGAATTTAATTCAACATTGAATTATTCAGTGCTATATCTCTTACGGTTTACGAGTCGCCTCGAATTTCAGACACATACAAAACAACTTCTTTCATTTCCACGAAATTGAACTTGATTTCATCGTTATACAGAGTTCCTGTGTGAATTTCCAAACAATTTTCATTCATCGCACATTTTTGGCAAGGTTTTATATAAACATCATATCACACGATATGCCGGTTATGCCAGATCTTTTCATTCAGTCGACATCTATGACTCGGATATTAATTCATCTCAGTTATGCTATTTGAAAAAAATTCCGAATTGAATATAACTTTAAAGCGTTTTTCAAATATTTCAAACACTTACTAGATCAATTCTCTGAACCCTCTATAAAATTTAATGTCTTAAACTTTTTATAATATTGAGCAACAATTAACAAAAGCTTTATTCAGGATTACATAATAAGAATTAAATTGAAACAAAAAAACTGTGAAGATTGTCTTGATTTCTTACTTGATAGAAGTTTTTTTCAATATGTTAAATATCAAACAGTGTAATTCTGTTACACATCCACAAATTTCAATTTTGTGAAATTTCTTGAAAATTTTTTAAAATTAAATTGAATGAATAAAATAAATGGTTTATACGTGATAGAAAGTAAATAAAATTATTTAAATATTTTAATATTTACAGATATATTCTGTTAGCCTTCTACATATTTAATTTCAAAAAATTATATTTAATATTATAACTCCAGGAATTAAATTAATTTCATGTAAGCACCGCTTATATCAAACGACATATAAAATAAACATTCATTATAAGACATTCAAAAGAGATAACAAAATCGAATAAATATAAATTGTTAACAAAAATTCTATAAATTAATTATTTTGAGTAGACAAAATTTTGTTTCTGCTCATCTCTCTGGATTTTTAAAGTTGAGTTAATATTTTTTGTTGATTGATATTATATTTTATTGAATGTGATTGGGTACTGACGAGCAAAGTCTCTCTTAAAACTTGTTTTTTAGTAATGTTTTTACATATTTTGAGATTTTCTAAAAAGTAACTTAGTTAGATATTCAATAATATTGATTATTATGAGGAAAGTTAACTCTAATTCATTTAAATATTTTAATATTTACAGATATATTCTATTAGCTTTCTACATATTTAATTTCAAAAAATTATATTTAATATTATAACTTCAGGAATTAAATTAATGTCATATGACATCCAAATGAGATAACAAAATCCAATAAATATAAATAAATAACCAAAATTCTATAAATTAAATATTGTGCGTACACAAAATGTTCAGTTTTCATTTGCCAAGGCGCTTTCTCAATTGTTAAAGGTAAATAAATATTTTTTGTTGATTGATGTTATATTTTATTGAATATAAATATGATTGAGTACTGACGAAGCAAAGTCTCTCTTAAAAATTGTGATAATATTAAATATTATTTATTATTAAATAATATTTATTAATATTATAATATTAAATATTCTAAGTAAGATAGTTTTATGATAAATTTCTTAGGATTATGTTAAACATTTTTGAAAGATGCCTGTTTTCATAAGAGGGATGTGCAGAAACAAAATTTTGTCTATTCAAAGTATTTAATTTATAGGATTTTTGTTGACAATTTATATTTATTGGATTTTGTTATCTCATTTGGATGTCTTATAATGAATGTTTATTTTATATGTCGTTTGATATAAGCGGTGCTTATATGACATTAATTTAATTCCTGAAGTTATAATATTGAATATAATTTTTTTAAATTAAATATATAGAAGGCTAACAGAATATATCTATAAATATTTAAATTGAATAAATGCCTCAGAAACTCTGTTTCCTTTTAGTAGATATATAATTAACACTCATCACACAACATCAAAAGGAGATGAAAGAATCCGAAGGAAGTATAGAATATTGATCGATCTTACTTAACAAATTTTTAGTGTTTCAAATTGGCATTATGAAAAACAAATTCCACTCTAAAAATGCCCAATATAAACATAAGAAATTCTTCGAAACAACATCTCTTTAAAAAGTTCTTTCATAAAAACTCTTCAATGATATGTAGCACATCTTCAAAAAGGCGTGGGATCGAGAAGACACATTCAGAAACATCTTAGATAAATTTGTTCAGTATATACGCAGACATTTTGGTCAAAGAGTAACTATAGTATTTGATAGCTACAAAAAAAAATTTAAGTCGCAGGACAACTGCACGGTATCGCAAAAGCATCGGCATCTTCCGATATTCTCTTTGGCCAATTTACGACTGTTTCAACCAGCCAACAACAATTTCTATCAAGCATTCATAATAAATCTCGGTTGATTACAATTCTAAAAGAAAAATTTACCGCTTATTTTAGTCAAGCAACCTGACAATGACGCTGATGTACTCATTAGAGAAACTGCAATAAATCAATTCAATCCAACTATTAAAGATCTTGTTGTTGGTAAAGATGTTAATCTATTGGTATTACTTACCGCTCGAACTCCAATTGTATTATTTATTTTTTGAAACCCGGCAAGTCTCAACAACCATCGAAAATATTTTAAAATATGAGTTTATCTGGTTATCTTAAATGTAAAAATTATATACTATTTTTATATGCTGTTATACAACATAAGCAATGTTCCGAAAGGATGGAACAACAGTTTTTAAATTGTTTGAAAAATAAAAGTTTATGACATCTGCAAAAACTTTAGGAGATATGAGCTCTTCTCCAGGAACACTGATCACCAACACAATTCGCTCTGTCTTTCCGTATATGGAGCTCAAAAAAATAACTTTAGTGAAGCATACGCTTAATAAAAAATGAATGCAATTAGCTTGTCTTCCTCCAACAGCAGATTCGGCTCACCAATATTTTTATCGTGTATATTACCAGGTTCAAGTGTGACCTAGTAACCAACTAGACCCAGAAAAATGAGGTTGGAAGCTGATTAATAATGGAATGAACTATCACAGAGTAACAAACTACTCCATCTAATTAATAATGTATTGGAACAAATCCACACTGTACTCCCACCTGCACCAGAGAAGCTTGTTAATACTTTTTTCGCAACTACAAAAGGTGTGTAATTTGAGATGTGGCTGCAGAAAAGTAGGCTTATCACCAGCATGCGTCACTTGTCAAGGTCAGTCGTGTTCAAATGTTGAATCTTCAACAGAAGATGATCCTTACATCGACTACGAAACAACTGACGTATCACTGTTAGAACAATTTACGTTAACTCAGGAAGATTGGGAAGAAGATGAAGAAATAGAAGAAGAAGATGAAGAAATAAAAGAAGAAGAAGATGGAGGAATAGAAGAATATGAAGAAGAAACAAATGATGACGACGATAATGAACAGGGTGACTCGAAATTTCATTAAATTTGAGGGAGTAGGGCTACCGGGGAAACCACGTTAAAGAAAAGTACAGTACCTCGTAGGTAGCGTGGAAACGTGTGCATGTTATAGAGAATACAACTAAAGTGAATTTTGGAATCGCTTTTTCTCAGAAATAGTTAATTTTATGAATAAAAGTTTGAGAACAATTTTTGTATATAATTGCATTCTTTACAATTTTTCCTCGCAATATTTTTATCATAAAACTAACCGTTTCGCTTAAAAATCCAAAAAACCTATTTTTTTCGAATTGAATAAAATTTTTTGCACACATGGGATCAATGAGGACTTTTAACAATTTCATTTTAATGGTATCCCTAACGTTCATGCAAATTCTCAGCTTGTTGGGAATTTATGCAAGGATGAATGTCTGAATTGATCGAATTATAAGTAAAACTGGGTGTTTTTATTTTAATATCAATTAATATTTATGAATCGTGGAAGCACCGAAATGCTGATGAAATAAATATTTGTTATAGGAACCCACAAGTGTACTACACTTAATTGGAGAATATAAAAAAAATTGAGGGTAATAACTTCGCGTTGATATGAAACCAAGACATTCCGGCATCCATAATGGAGTGAAAGGAGTAAAGATCATAAAAAATATACTTTCAGTGAATATATGAAGCATTAACTATCACCCGACTGTTTAGATTCTTCATTAAATATTTGCATTAACCGACTTTCTGTAGGTGGATTAAAAACCTCCTCTGATTCGGAGAGCAATTTCTGTTCATACTCTTTCATCGATAGAGCAAACAAAAATACCATTGAAGATTCTGCAGCCGCGTTTGGTCATCCAAACAACAACAGAAGAAAAAATAGGCTCAGGTTTTTTTGTTTTTTTTTTGATACATTACATCTTAATTGTGCCGATGTGCACAACAGAATTTTGAATTGTCTTTCCTTAAGTACTGATTATCAAAATATGGCAATAAAAATCATACCGAGGTCTTTATGCAAAATTCTCCTCAGAGAAGTGCGTGAAATGTTTTGTTCTTGAGCAGGAGTTGATGTATGTTCTGCCAAATTCTGGGCTACAGCAGCAATGTTTCAAGGTATGCTTACTGGATGAGAACGTGAACGGGTTATTTCATCGAATACAGATCCAATTTTCATGAACGAATTGATCCACAAATTGCCATGAGGGCATTTAATTTCTAATGAATTTTCCACGTAAAATTCTAACAGTTCGGCTAGAAACCACCTTGGAAATATTTCCCAGTTTTGTTTAAGCGTAAACCGACCCATTTCGTTAATGTGAAATATTAAACTAACTTTCTGTACAAACACGAATGACCAAAGTGTTGCCAGACCCGAAAAAACCACTACATCAAAATGCAAACCTAGATATTGGTATGGTCTCTTTTGGGTAAAAATAAATAAAAATCTCCGGACACACAACCGTTGAATCGGAGCATAATTAAATGGTTCCATCTTAAATGGGCCCCTCTTATCACACTAAAAATGATTTATTTATTGAAACTAGTCTAAACTTATCACAGGATAATTTTGAAATTTACAATTTATAGAGAAATAGAGGCAGATCCATTATAAAACCTGTTTGATGCGTATTTACGAATCTGCAAAATCAAAATGTACACTTTCATTCGAGTGATTTAATTTTTCATTATAAATTTCACATACACACATGAGACTTTTTGGTCTGATTCTTTGATATCGATAACCTTTCTTTCACAAAAAGTACAAGAAAATGACTATTAAAATTTGTATTTGTACAAGTTAAACCTAGTTCTAATTACAAATATTTTGTTGTGCTAAAATATAGACTTTAGACTTTTTAATAAAATATAGGAATATTTGTACATTTTATACTTTTTGCGCAGAAAGATCGAATGACTATAATGAACAGTGTATTCACTACTTTATTATTATTTTTTTTTAATTTTTGTAATAGTAACATAAAATCAATCAATTCAACACAAAACTGATAAAATAGCAAAAACAATTTTATTCTTATGTTAACATAAGATTCAATAAATATATAATAAATATATCTCCAAAGAGTTCTAAAACAAAAAATAAATTACATTTTGAAATATGAGATTTCTGACTAGCTTTATGTGAGGTACTTTTTTCAATAAATATAAATTCTATGATAGCTGAACTGTTCATCGAATTATTTACATAAAATTTCTATATTTCATGTTTGATATAAAGTTCATTCACAAATTCGATTTGAATGTTTTTTAGATCGATTTCTTCAACTCGATTTATTTCCAATAAATTCATGATTTTCTTAGCACAATTAAGAACTCGTAGTGGTCTAGAGCACTTAGCCTTATGTCGCATAATCTATCTCTTGTAAGAAAATATATTTTCGTATGAAAGTTCAGCTAAATTGAATTTGTAAACATAATCGTATATTTTATTATCAATACTTTGAATGGAATGTATAACTTAATACTTAATTTGAGATCGTGGTAAGCACATTAATCGGAAAAGTATATAGTGCTTAATGTACTTTTCGAAGTGCACTGAACCTCTTGAACGAAAGAATAGGGCTGGTGAAATTCAACTTTCATATTTGCAATAATATTCGAATTACACATAAATGAGGCGAGTTTTACAAAACTTTGATTTACTCATCAATTCCATGACTTTAAAAAATAAATTGAAATGATAGTCAATATTAGATTCAGAATTATATTTTCCAACTTCTGAAATATATATTGAAAATTATATACAAAAACTATCAAAATGATATCCTGATATAAAACCAATATAAAATATTTTTCGATGTCTCGGAAAAAACTTCTTCACTTCATGACATAAAACAAATTAATACAAAATGTATTAAAAATGAAGTGAAAAATGTTTTTTCGGAGACATTGAAAAATAATTTATATTGATTATTTATATATTAGGATATATATTGCGATAATTTTTGTATATAATTTTCAATAAAGAAGTTGGAAGATATAATTCTGAATTTAAAGTTATCCATGACTTCAGATGGAAATTGATTACAGATCATAGAATTGATTCGATTAGAAGAATCTGAATTTTGAACGAGGTTCATTGGTTGAAGGAAGCGAAAGCACTAGACGAGACAATGATTTCTTCAATATTTCAAGACGCTTGAAAACAAGAAGTCATCTTACTAGAAATTAAAAAAGTACAGAATATTCTGTAAACTTCACAATATTATTAATAACAGGCCCTTCAATAAGGACTTCCGAAATTTGACAGTTGAGCGCTATAGGTCAATGATTACCAACTTCAACCTACCCTCAAAGCCATCGGTCAAATTAAGCCTGATCTATGTATAATATGTTGAATTCATAATATACCTCAGTAAAATTGTTTCTGTTGACCCATTGAGATATGTAGCGACTGATACATAATGTTTTGAACATAAAAAATTGAATAAGTACTGCAGAATATTAACCAATACATAACATGAAACGTACGTAAGAGTCTGAATCATCTATTATACAATTTTTCAATTGATAAATATTCTAGAAGATTGTATCAACAATCAGTTGTTCGTAAAACAAGAAGGTAGCTTACGTTCGTGTTTGATGATTGGTGAGTCTGTATTGGAATAGTTATATGAAATGGATTATAACTGAAGAGTTTTATAGAACAAGAAGCAACTTTAAGATGATATATTGATTATATTTTCTGCATAAATTTTTCAGTCCAAAAGATCATACGTTAATTCTCAAGAATTTTCATCATTGTGAATTCTGTCATATTTTGTGAAAATCAATTTTAAATATTGGGATAAAACTAAATTTTATGAAATTTTCATAGATTTGTTCAAAAAGAATATACGCATGAACTGTTTCGAGAACTGGGTCACTTTAGAATTATTTAGCTGTCGGAATCAGTTGTTTATGTATTCTTCTCGAAAAAATATGTGAAAAAATATAGTTTTATTCCCATATTGTTATTTCGCGATCCTCAAAATTCTCAATATGGAAATTGCATCGAAGTTTATGTTTTATTCGAAACACCTTCGTATAAATTTCACATAATAAGGGTAAGTTTACAAATGTAATGATTTACTGGCGCTAGTGATTTCAGGCGCCCAGAGAACATCAAAATTTTCTTCTTTGCGAGTCCATGTAAACGTTCATCACGGCTATCTGGATCTCGTTGGTTGATATCCGAAAAAATTCTGCAGAGCTTTGTTAACGTAGGTTCTGAGATTTGCCAACCAGGGCAATCTTTACCAGAAGATGGCTTTCCTTCGCCTGCAATATATACTCAGCTCATTCCTCATCATTGTGACCAAGGATTTTAGTTTATAGTTTTTTAGTATTTTAGGCTGAGTCCAGGTCTCCATTCCAAACAAACGAACCGGAAACACATGGCATCTCAGGAGGCAAATTTTGGCGTTAAGAGTGAGGTCGTCACTCTTTAATACCTCGCTCATTTTGCTGAAAACAACCCTAGCTCTTTTGTTTCGAAATTTTAACTCATGAGAATTCCATAATTCGTTACTGATGTCCAAGTAACTTTATTACGAGACTCGATCGATTTTCCTTCGATTTAACAGAGATTTATTATTTGCGCCACTCATACAGTATGGTGGATATGTATGGAATAAATTCTCCATACTGTATAGTCCTTGCTGATTATTACAAGTTTGGTTGTATTTCTGTTGTATTTATTGAAGTTTTGGACTCCTCCTATTGAGTCTGGAGATACAGTTATGTCATCTGCATATCGTAGGGTGCTACGAGTAAGTCCGACAACATTAATTGGGTGCCTTCTCTTAAACCCAGCAACGCATCCCTAAATATATGGAATATATTGTTCGGGGTAGAGCATTTAGTCTATTTTATTTAATAAAGTATGGAAGGAATAATGCAGCCTTGCCTAACTCCGGAAAGATTTTCAACTCGTCTGTTTGTTCTATATCCATTCTTTAGACTGCTGCGATTATTCAACTGGCGCCAGTTAATTATTGCACCTGTAAACCTATCTTGAGTAATCACCAATAAATTTCTAACATTGTAGTAGTTTTTTGCGTTATTTTTTTCTATAGAAAAGGTGAAATTATTGCCGCATCCTGTAATTCCACTTCTTTCGACCAAGAAACAGTATATTGCAGATCCTTGAAAAAGTGAGAATTATTCATAAAAATACATGTGATTCGATTTTGATTCCCGTTCAATTTCTAAGAGACCAGATGAATAGAAACAACTAATGCTGTTACCAAAAGAAAATTATTCAACATCCTTCACATTCAACCACTCGCACTGTCGCAAATGACTAAAAATAAAACAATAAAATACCATTCGAAAAATTCAAGGTATTTCATATGAGTGGGTGGTTTTAACACTATAGATTTCTACAGCTATCAGTGCCATATCACTATTTTCAGCGTCACAGCATCAACAATTGACGATTTCGAAATGCATGTCACAACACTTCATCTTGATCGTCTAAATCATTGTCCATATCATCTTGGTCGGGATCATCTCCATCCATTCCCGGTGACATATCCCCATGAAGTAAATTATTTATATTTTTTGGGTCTTCATCTTTCCATTTGTCCATCGATCTTCGCCGTGCGTTCATGAAGAAATTGCCAACTGTTGTTGGCTCTAGACCTAACTGTCTTGCTATGGTAACCTGCATTTCCTTCGAAGGCCTTTTCGTTTCCTGCATTAAATAAAAGAAGAGATATTAATCTATTTCAGCCGTTACTATTTGGTAGTTAATAATAATTTTTTTTTAATTCATTAATGTCATAGAAATTTAAATGTTTACCCATTTTGTTACGAAGGGCGTTCAATTCATCCTTGGTATCGGGGTGATTTGCTGATAATGTAAGTGATCTAATTATCTCATTTACTAATGACATTATCTGAGAGTATAAGTGTGAAATTTCATTCATTTACGATCATTAGTTTTCTAGGTATCCTCAGTGAAAGACGACCAGAATGAGTGACGCCACAATGATGAAGAAAATCGAGCATCGCGCCGTTACAAAGTTCCTCACTAAGCAGGGAAAAAGTCAAAAAATCATTCATGAAGAGATGGTTGCTGTTTACCAAGACTGTGCCTCGTCGTTTTCCACCGTTCAAAAATGGCCAAGTGAATTAAAAAGGGGCAGAAAAAGCATTGAAGACGACTCTCGCCCGGCCGGCCCGTTAGAAGCACCACTAAAGAAATGTGAAAAAAAGGAAAAGCTGGTACTTGAATATGCCAGAATAAAAATCAAGATGTTAGAAGAGATGACAAACCTAGCCGTGGGTACCATACAAGCTATCCTTCATGACCATCTTAACCTCTCAAAGGTCAGTGCAAAATGGGTACCGAGAATGCTCACCGTACTTCAGAAGCAAGTGCAAGTCGAGTGCTGTGGATTGAAAGGAATGCACAGCCCCCAAAGAAGTTTAAAGTCACTCCACCCGCTGGAAAAATAATGGCTACGGTCTTTTGGTATTCTGAAGGTATTTTATTCATCAGTAGCGTCATACGCAACCACTTTGTGTAATTTAAGAGAAGCAATTAAAGGAAAAAGGCGTGAAAAACTCACAGCTGCTTCACGACAACGCGCCGGTTCACAAGGTTCGCCTGGCGAAGTGAACCAGACCTTGTGAACTCCAGACTTTGCCCCCAGTGGCTACTACCTATTCCCAAATGTGAAAAAATATCTTCGTGGGAAGTGATTTTCCGACGATGAAGAACTGAAGGTAGCAATTAATACCTATTTTGTTTTATTTCTCGATCTAACAAAGGTTCTAGGAGACTACATTGAAAAACAGAATTTTTCCGAAATTTTCTTTCATGCCTATACCGAGAATACATTGAACGCCCATCGTAGTTGTTATCAGTTGTTTAAAGATTGAGTAATACTTTTAAACTGCACAAAAATGTGTGAACAATTCAATTTTCTTATAGCAAAACACAATAATTCCTAAAAAACTGAAATCAATTATTTCGCGAACAAATTAAAAAAAACTTTCATTCTGCCCCTGGTTTCGAACCCACCTCCTATAGATATATACACAAGATTGGGCACTTTGGAAATAAATTTTCAATATTTCCCAGTTTTCTTCAAGCGTAAACCGACCTTTTCCGTTAATGTCTAATATTAAACTAACTTTTTGTCAAAACAAGAATGACAGTGTTGCCACTCTCGACATAACCACTACTCCAAAATGCAGACTCTAGATGGCCCATTTGAAGATTTATCATCGTTTTTTGGAGATTAAAGTTCAATTTATTTAAGTTTCTTCGAAATAAAAATTATCCATTGGTTATGACAGTTAATAGATTATTAGAGTAAAAGTTCTTAACGTCCTGATTTCAGTAGACCTTTGAGCGTTATGTTTGTAGATTAAAGGTGTTGGGATCGAATTCCGGCATCAACTCTTTTCGACCATTCACGAGAAACGTCCAATGGCTGTAAATGATATGACAATCAACCAGTTATTGCTGAGTAAGTACTTTATCAATTTTCAAATATTTATTTATTTTTTGAGAGTGAGTAACTAATTCATTCAAGGTCCAGCCTGTACAATTAATAATCATACTAATATTTACCTTAAAAATAGCTTGTAGTGTACGTCGTTGAAGGTCTGTGAAAACCAATCTCGGCTTCTTGGGAGTAGGCAACTGCTCCTGATTGCTCGTTGGGTCTTCTTTCCGTTTGCAACCTGCAATGTAGGTCAAATAAATTAACAATATGAAATATAATTCTGAAATTCATAATTCATTTGCTATAGTACTAAGTTATATGAAGACCTCCGCTTATTGCACTGGTAAGTACAGGGTGCGGCAGTGAAGATGAACGTTTTTCAACAATTAATAAAATTGTCATTTATCATGTTAAAAAAAATTTTATTTGAATTTTCGGATACGTCAGTTCAGGCGTTCACGATATTCAATGGTAAAAAACAACATCTGACATATGGTGACATGGCGATCAGCAAAGCACCGCTGGAGCCGTTCTTGCAAGTTGACTTCCACCCTCTCCAGCACTGCTCTGTCGTAACTGTAACTTTAGGGCTATGCAGCGATCTTTCGTGTAATTCTCTCGGATTTTCTTAGGCTCAATAATAGCAGTTCTGCTGGTTCATAATGTCGTTCAGACGGAAATGAGTTTCATCAGCCATAAAGATAATAAGGTTCCCATTTTGATCAAAGAGTGCTTCCATCTCACTCGCGAAGTTAGTCGTTGTTCGTATTCCCATGACTGTAACTGTTGAACAACTGCCAATTTGTAAGGGTGGAAATGCAGGTCAAAGTGTAAAATACGCCTTACCGTCCGAGTTCTCTAAAGAAGTTCAGTGGAATGGTTTCGAGCAGATCAGCCTGGACTGTGGCGAAGATCGAATTTGTTCGAGTCGTTCGTGAAGCTCTTGGATGCTTTTTATTCGTGGAAACACTTCGTATACGGAGTGCGTGAATCCAACGCAGAATAGTATTTTTTGAGAGAAATTCTGGTTAATGTTGAAGTGGCAACGGAAATCACGCTGAACTGCCATGACAGACTCGTACGCGAATACATGGTGTTCCATCAACCACAGCTCCATGACTTTGACTGATAAACGGAATGCTTAGACCCTATAGGTAGTGGCCGTCCATCTTGACTGCCTCACCCTGTATGAATATTTCTGCTCAAACATTCAGAAAAGGAATTTCTACAATTATAACTTAAATGACGAGTCTTACTAGATTAATGTTATTAATCCAATTAAAAAAATTGAGAAAGCAAAGACTTGTAACCCTTGTACATATAATTAAATTGATAGGAATACAATATATCAATAATTGCGCGAAGATTTGAAAAATTATTAATATGAATACACTGACAATCATGTAGAGGTTAAAAAATATAAAAATCTATCAACAAATAAACCAGGTGGTCCATATAAAACATAAGTACACCCCTCAAGAATCTTAAATTGCAACAGGGGTTGAGAGACACGTCATTTTAACGATTTTTAAATTCTATTCATGAGAGTGCTAAAAAATTTCTGTTTAGCGTTCGTTTTAATGTTAAAAACTCGTTAGAAGCAATGGGTGAAGTGCCTTAAGTGAATTGAACGAATTTTTATTGATAAAATGTTCAAATTGCCTACCGTTGATTTCTAAACAGTAATAATGACTTTGTTCAACATTTTCTCTTACATTCTGTAACCTACTACTCTTGAAGATCTTCGCCAGAGAATAGTGTTAGCATGTAATGAAATAACACCTGACATGTTACAGAATGTAACAAAAAATTTTGTACACAATTATTGTTTAGAAATTAACGGAAGGCAATTTGAACATCCAATTAATTCAAATTTGTTCAGAAACTCGATCACTTAGTGCACTTCACCATCACTTCCAACGAGTTTGTTACATCGAAATTCCAAATAGAAAATTTTCAGCATATTTATAAGAAGATTCACTTGCCATTTAAGATTCTTGAGAAGTTACCACCGCGCTTAGGGAGATGATCGTACACCCACGAATTTGCAATCAAATATCTATATAAAAATTGACCTGTCTCGTTGTTTTTCGGAAAAATTCATACTCACGAAATATACGGCTGGACTGTTTTATGTGGGCCACCTGGGATAAGGTTTGAACTGAAAAATTGAAAGAAAGAAGATAATGGAATTTTCAACTATAAACGGGGATATTTGAGTAATTAACCAGACCCCCCCCAATCAGCATGTTCAAACTGAAATAAGACATCAAATTTGTGCAAATCGGAATCTTCTAAAGATATTTTGTGCTTTTTTTTATTTCAGCGTTTATTCAGGAAGACGCTTTCAAATTATATTTATATTTGAAACAGTTTTCCATTGAAGATCCGAAATAAACTATCTAATATATAATTATTTAATTTGAAGCATTTCTCTGAGTTTATTTAAATAACCTTTTAATTAAAAAAAACAACATTTTCTTCAAATTTTCTAATTATATATGCATAAATTTGTAATATTATTCTATCAGTTAGAACATGATTGGTGAGTGTCTAATTTAAATTGAACATTTGGAAATTTGATGAAAAACTGGACCTCTAATCGGTTTTAAATTTATATTGTATTTGTTATAGTACGTGTTTTCTTTGATTCAATATATCATTAACAGAAACATTATTAAATAAAATAATTAGAAGAGGTTTTTTACTTGATAGAAGGAATATCACAAAATTTGAATATTAAAACAGATTTAATCTGTTAGTCTCCTATAATTTTAATTTAAAAAAAATTTTATTCAAACATTTTTAGAATTAAATTCGTCTTATAAGCACAACTTAATTTTAATAGACGTATCAAATCCAAGCTCAATATATAATACAATATCAAATGGAATAAATAAACCAACAAATATAAATTGTCAACTAAAATTAATAAATAAATATTTCGTCTCCTTCAAATATTCATTTATTAATTTTAATTGACATTTAAACAACTCATATAATATCAAATGGAATCATCATGTCATTAGACATCTCATCTAATATCAAATCGAATAAATAACCCATATGATATTAAATAATGACTTTTGATTTAATTCGTCTATTAAATATAAGCTGTGATTATAAGACATTAATTTAATTCTAAAAATTTTTGAATTGAATTTTTTTTAAATTAAAATTATAGGAGACTAACAGATTAAATCCGTTTTGATATTCGAATTTTAGAAACATTATTGCCAAGATATTATATATAATAGTTCTGTAAATGTTACATAATAATCTTCGCACTCTCTTAATTTCTTAAATTTCACAAAAAAATTGCAATAAGGGTGGGCCACCTAGAGTTTGCATTTTGAAGTAGTGGTTATTTCGAGTCTGGCAACACGTCTGTCATTCGTGTTCTGACAGAAAGCTATTTTAATATTTGACATTAACGAATGCGATTCACGATTGAAAAGAACTGGGAAATGTTAAAAACTTTTTTTCAGACTGGTGAATTTTCAATTTGTTCGCACTTCTCTAAGGAGAATTATGCATCAACCTCGAGATGAAGACTTACAAAGTACAACTAGTACAAGAAGTGAAGCATCGTGGCTATCCGATGCGTTTCCATTTCGTTCAATGAGCTGATCATCGCATTCATTTGAATGATATTTTTCCATTCGTAAATGTCAAGGTATCAGGTGTTTTTTTTTTAAGTGATAGAAATTTAAACTGAAATAAAACACATTTAAACTAAGATTGAAGCCAAATTTGTTTTCTATTTGGAAGATAATTTTATGACATTTATGTTTTGAAAATAATTTCCGGCATATGTAAACCACGACTAGCTCTGAGGAACCGCATTCGATGAAACCAATTTTGGACCACTTTTTAGAGTAATTCAAGCCTTATTTCATCAATAACACGAGTTATGTTGGCTTCCAAAGCGTCTATTCTTTCTGATTCATCAACATAAACCAATGACTTGACATAACCCCAAAGAAAATAATCCAGTGGATTTATGTCGCATGATCTTGGAGGCCAATTAATTGGATCATTTCTCGAAATAATGTTATCGCCAAATCTTTCTTTCAATAAATCAATTGTTACGGTAGCAGCATGAGGTGTAGCGCCATCTTGTTGGAACCAAAACACTTCTGGGTCGATACGATTCAAATTTTGAAACAAATAATCATTGATCATCGATCTGTAACGAGCACCATTCACTGTAACATTAGCTCCAGCATCGTTTTTAAAGAAATATGGACCGATGATGCCTCCAGCGTGTAAAGCACACCATACAGTGCATTTTTCAGGATGCAATGGAACCTGCAGAACTTCTTGAGTATTGTTTGCACTCCATATACGGTAATTTTGCTTGTTTACATAGCCGTTCAACCAAAAATGAGCTTCATCACTAAACACAATTTTACGATGAAAAAGTGGATCAACTTCAAGCTGTTCTAGGGATAAATCAGCAAACAAACGACGCTTATTATGGTCAAGTGGCTTCAGTTCTTGAACCAGTTGGATCTTGTATGGGTGTAGACCAAGATCTTTACGCGAAATTTTCCATGTGGTGGGTGCACAGAGTCCAACTTGTTGTGAACGTCGACGAATAGACTGGATCATCATTAACACTATGACTTACAGCAGCGATATTTTCTTCTGTACGTACAGTTCTTTGTCTTGTTGTTGTTGCATCGAGTAGAGAAAATTTTGTCCGAAATCTATCGATAGTTCGACGAATAAGCTGCTCTGATGGACGATTATGTAAACCATAAATTTCAAGAAGTGCTCTATAAGTTTGGCGAATAGAACACTGATTTTGAAAATAAATTTCAACAATTTGTAAACGTTGTTGCGGCTATGATAATTTGTCAATGCTTACTGAACAGAAATGTCTTAAAAACATGGCTTCTTCCTTCTGTCAAATCACAGTTATACCTATCGAAAGTTCTATTACTCTAAAAAAACACCGGATACAACCTTCCTAGTTAATTCATAGCTTGGAAAAATATTCATTAGTTTTTTATTTATAGCCGATGAAAAATGCAAAGCTTAAAGGGCCCACCCCTTATCTACCAACAAAAATTATAACTTAATATAAAAACTACTTACTCCCTCGTTGAGGTATCTGTGCAGCTGAAAAATGAAAAATATTCCCAATATTATCAAGTAAACAATTAAACAAAAGAAAATGTGAAATCCGAAACAACAAATGCTGTTAAAGAAATTCACACTGAATGATCGAAATGAAAAAAAGATAAATCTCAATTTCGAAGCAATTGTTTCATTCTGTAAAGCAACAATGCCTTCGGATCGTAATAATTTCGATTCCTTATCGCGCCTACGCCACTGATTTATTGATTACAGTATGAAAAGTGCATCTGGGGGATTAGGGACCTCTTCATGCAACACATAATATCTATCAACGTTCAGAGCGTTCCGATTGCGGCACAAAACCGCACGTGCGGTTTTGTCCCGCGTGGAAAAACCGCATGAAGTTTGGAGTAATGCGTTTTTTTTTCAGCACGGAATAGCAGGATTTGACTTTCGGAATCCTGAAGGGCATTCAGTGGATAATTTCACAAATACTTCATGCATTTTCTATATGAATTCAGTAAAAAACGACTTGCATGCTCCACGCGGTATACATCGAGACATAAAAACTCACTAGCAAGAAGAGGGTGTCGTGTCTCTTCGTTTGGGGTTGACTGCTCTCGCGTTTACATTGCGCATCTGGCAGTCTGCAATGAAACAAGAGAGAAGTCAACAAAATGACAAAAATCCAAAGCTTCTTGATCAGTGGCGTAGACAAGGAAAAACCTGATAAAAGGACACCTATGGCCTAGTAAAACTTCCTAAATGCTGTTACATTTCTCCAAATAAAACTCGAAGGGACAAGAACTTGTATTTTTTGTTGTGAGAGGTAAAATATGCGTAAACTCAAATATCACAGTAAAATACTAAATGAACTTGGCAGGACATATACCCTGTCGATCAAGAATGTGTCACATTGATAAAATAATTTGGGGATGGAAATGATGCAACCACCATTTTTTTACAAAATTGCACCAAAGAACACTTTTCAGAAATCGAAAGACCCAAACAATACATACAATTCAGAGGCCAAATTGAGAGTGAAATACTTCACTTATTAACTGACCTGTAGTTCAAATAATGTATCAGATATTCGGCCTTCAGACTGAAAAAATAATATAAGAATTTGGTGTTGAAGCAGCGCATCCACCATTTTGAGAATATCTTTCCAAAAACTTCAATACGCCTCGTCTTTCAACAAATGTAGAAGAATTTGGTTAACAGATAGAGAAAATTATATATGGAATTAGGACAGAAGTAACTTTTTCACCATTCATTCCGCAAGAAAACAAAAATAATCTTGAAAGTTGTGTTATGATAGCAGAAAAAACCACCGAAGGATCATCAGATAATCATCAATATGCAACAAGGGATAATACATGAAATTTGGAAGCTATATGGAGCGTAACATAGTCAACTGAAGGTATCGGGTGTTTTTCTTAGAGTGCTAGAACTTTAAATTGAAATAAAACACATTTAAATTAAGATCGAAACCAATTTTTTTTAGTTGAAAGATAATTTTATGACATTTATGTTTTGAAAATAATTTCCGGCATACGTCCACCACGACTAGCTCTGAGGAACCGCATTCGAGTAATTCAGGCCTTATTCCATCAATAATACGAGTTGTGTTGGCTTCCAAAGCGTCTTTTGTTTCTGGTTTATCAGCATACACCAATGACTTGACATAACTCCAAAGAAAATAATCCGGTGGAGTTATGTCGCATCATCTTCGAGGCCAATTAATTGGACCATTTCTCGAAATAATGTTATCGCCAAAACTTCCATTCAATAAACCAATTGTTACGGTAGCAGCATGAGGTGTAGCGCCATCTTGTTGAAACCAAAACACTTCTGGGTCGATACCATTCAAATTTTGAAACAAATAATCATAGATCATCGATCTGTAACGAGCTCCATTCACTGTAACATTAGCTCCAGCATCGTTTTTAAAGAAATATGGACCGATGATGCCCCCAGCGTGTAAAGCACGCCATACAGTGCATTTTTCAGGATGCAATGGAACCTGCAGAACTTCTTGAGGATTATTTTCACTCCATATACGGCAATTCTGCTTGTTTACATAGCCGTTCAACCAGAAATGAGCTTCATCACTAAACACAATTTTAAGATAAAAAAGTGGATCAACTTCAAGCTGTTCTAGGGCCCAATCAGCAAACAAATGACGCTTATTATGGTCAAGTGGCTTTAGTTCTTGAACCAGTTGGATCTTGTTTGGGTGTAGACCAAGATCTTTACGCAAAATTTTCCATGTGGTGGATGCACAGAGTCCAACAAGAGACTAATCTGGATTATCATTAACATTATGACTTACAGCAGTGATACTTCCTTCTGTACGTACATTTCTTTATCTTGTTGTTGTTGCATCAAGTAGAGAAAATGTTGTCCGCAATCTATCAATAGTTCGACGAATAAGCTGCTCTAATGGACGATTATGTAAACCATAAATTTCACAAAGTGCTCTATAAGTTTGGTGAATAGAACACTGATTTTGAAAATAAATTTCAACAATTTGTAAACGTTGTTGCGGCGTGAGTCTTTCCATGATAATTTGTCAATGCTTACTGAACAGAAATGTCAAAATAACATGGCTTCTACCCTCTGTCAAATCACAGTTATCCCTATCGAAATTCTATCACTCTAAAAAGAACACCCGATAGATACCGTATTGATCGAGCAATGTAACAGAAATTGTGTCTATAGACGGAATAATGGAGAATTGGGTAAAGACGCATTCACCATTTATTAAACATCTAACCAAAAAGCATCTCAGAAATCGATTATTTACTCTATGTTCTGAATAGCAGCCAGATGAAATTGGGAAGCCTGTTTCTTACTGAACTTATTCAAGTACATGCACGGTCGATCAAAGGATGTATCAGAAACTAGGTCTACAAATTGAAAAAATAATTCAAATAAATTAATTTGGCTGATCTGTACAAAATATCAATAGTGAGGAGTTTGAGCTATGTTAATAGAAAGTTCCACAAATCGAGACAGTGTAACATACATCTGTATAACAATTCTGAACTCAAAAAAGCCCGATAAGGTTTTTTCAATCATTGGGGCATTAGTACGGACATGCGCACGTGTCGAACTTCTCTTCATTGCACTGCAATGCCAACGACTATAATTCTGTCAAGTATCTATATTCGCTATACACAGGAATACTACGGTATTAAACATACACTAGCGCCATCTAGTGTACGCAAATGTACATACATTAATATACGGCGTATTATAATCTGACTTTAGCATGAGGAAAGATTTTTCTGCGTTTGTAACGTGATAAAATCGGGAATACATTTCTTTACTTGAATTGGCTCGCTAAGATATGTCTTTTATGTATGTTTGCGTGCACTAGAAGGAGCTAGTGTTCCTGTGTAGAACGAATTTAGGTTACAAATTTGTAGTCGTTGGCATTGCAGTACACTGAAGAGAACCAACAAGTTTGAAAAGGGCGCATATCTGTACTTATGTCCCAGTGACCAACAAAACCTTATCAGGTTTTTTCGAGTTTAGAATTGTTATACAGATGGTTACACTATCTCGATTTGCAGTACTTTCTATTACCATATCTTTACTATTGAAAAAATAATGTTAGGAATTTGAACAGAACGTTTTAGAGAACCTTACTAGAAAATGTTCGATAAATCAATCGACACTATTTTGTATATAGGCAAAAGGGCCTCTCTTCGGATGATGTATCACTATAATTTGAAAAGACTGGAAAATTTTACCTATATAATATTATCATATTGTGATTTACCATTCGATGATTTGATCAAAGTGAAGAGATACTGTTATGAATCAAATCACGGATTAAAAGATTCAATTTCGTATGACCTAATAAAAAAAACACCATTATTTATCAAGAATGTAAGCTGTTTTCATTGAATGTGTATTAAATTTATTACCCATTTTGTAATAATTGTCCTCAATAATAACTACGAAATTTCTGCAATTTTTTTCAGTCAATTTAGCCCTAAGACATTCAAAATTATAGGTGAACACAGAATGCATCAGCTTACTGAAACAAGTATATCAAATAAGCAGAAAAATTGTACAAATATTATCTGTATATCCTAAATGAAGGTAAAACTTTGAAATTTCAAATTGTCTGCAGTATATTCATAACTCTGTCCTATAGTGAGTTCACCATGTTGCTTATTATTTAATGGAACTAAGAATTTTTTCTATGAATGGGCAGAGTTTTGTATTTTTCCAAACATAAGACAAAACAAAATGAATTATCGGAGTGATATTTCATAGTTTGATAGGCCAGAATGATGACCAAGAGAGATTCAATATCATCATTGCTGGAATTGAAAAATCTCAGGTGTTCATTTTTGGGTAAAAAACATTGTTGATCTTTGTTCTGGAAGGCTTATTCGCCATTCAAATTGGTTATTATTTATTGACTATCGCTATTGCAGAGCGAATCAGGAATGTATTTATAAATAGACACAATAAAGAGAACCTAAAATAATGGAAAAGCATACCTGAACTTAAGCGACAATAGTGATGCAATCTCCATTTAGATTTTGGGCAAATACATTATTTATTTCCATATATTATTGTTATCTCTTGAAAAATTATTCAAAACCTTTTTGCGACATGTTAATTTATGAAACAAATTAAAATATTCAATTGAATGGTCAAAATATGTCATTATATAGAAACTACAGTTTGAAAGATTGGAAAAGAATTTAGTGAATCTGAGAAGCAAATTAGATGAATGACAGTTATAGTTTGATCATTATAATTCGTGAAATATTTAAACTTTCCAAAGAAAATATGGAATATACATTTTGAATTTTTTTCCATATACACTTACTGTACAAATAACAAACAGTTTCTATCACAGTTTTTCAAACATTCATAAAGGCTTTCTTGGTTTGTGACTGATAATTACATCTTCTGATTCATCTTGGAAATTATGAAAATAGATTTCTAGATATTCAAGTTTTCGACTTTATATTGACAGATACAAGTATGTGGAACGTTGGTTTCACATTTGGGAAATTTAAACATGTGATTGTGAAAAATTAAATTCAGAATTATTTGTGGAAACTTCTGCAAAATATATATTGAAATATTGATATTGTATCATAATATATACGAGAATAATTATTATGGAATTTTTCTAATATCTAATGAAAATTCTTTTTCACTTGTGACATAAAGTATACAAGTGCATAAAAATATCATATATATGTACTTATATCTAGTATTCCAAAATTATATGAACATTTTTAAAATAAAAGAGTCAACTATTTTTTTATTTTATCCTTCATTTTTTAAATTTATAATTTTGGAAAGGTACATTTTTCTATATATATGAATATGTTGTATTTATACAAATATTTCACGTTAATTATATATATTATGATACAATTTTAATATTTCCATATTTATTGCAGAAGTTTCCAAAAATAATTCTAAATTTAATTTTATTTGAATAACTTCTATGAAGTATGACTTGAATGTTAATTTATCACGTGATTGTGTATGAACATTTTCAGGGATTGGAAGATAACGCATAATATAGGGTGTTAAATTATGAAAACTATGATAGTAAGACAAATTGGCAGGAAATCCCTAATATAGAGGGAAATTTGGTTCAGCTTGGACCTTTTAAAAGTAAGAGTGAAAATGAACTCACCTGCAAGTCGAAGTGCGGACATTCTTTGAAATTCAGGTTCTTGGAGCCATTTCCACATTCTCCTAAACGTTTCCCTTCCAGATTTGAGTTTGGACCATGGTTTGGGATTTCTTAATAAATCTGAAAGAGTACCCTGCGACCTACACAAAACCCTCTGGGCAAATATAGCCTGAGGTATGCTATATCTTTTGAGTTCAGCACTGATCCTCTGAGCCAGTTCTTTGGTATTTATTTCTTCAACGTCTGCACTTATAGCTGGCACACTAATCGACTGATTATTCGAAATTTGTCCACTTTTCCCGGTAACTTGCATTGTTTGTGTTTGTGGTTGTTGATTTTGTTGAACTTGTTGATTTTGTTGTTGATGGTTTTGTTGTGATTGTTGAGACGCTTGTTGGAGCGTTAGTACTGGAGGTGAAGGGGAGCAATCCCTATGAGGAGGTGCAATTTGAACTAATGTTGGAGTATGATGTTGAAGAGTTAAACCGTTGATTGTTCCACCACTAAAACTAGTCACAAGAGTCCCGTCGGGTGAATTAAGCGAAGCAGTCGGTGGACTTAACTGGGGACTTTGTAAGGTACGGGAAACTAGTTCCCGTTGAGAAGGATAGGATTCATAGCTTGGAGGAGATAAACTTTTCTGAGGGGACGGTAAACCATTTTGACTGTAAGCACTTTGGGGACTAATTGGGCTTGTTTGTTGCATGGCCATACCTGGGGAAGAGTAGTTATGAGGGGGTGTCATTCCCATCGAAGGCATAGCATACGGAGTATTCACATTCACACCAAGACCGAGTCCAATACCTAATCCGTTATTTTGCATCACTGTAAATGAACCAGAAACGTTACCGTGACCGTAGGCGAACTTGTCGGACATGGTGGAGATTGGTGGTAGAGGTTGAAGCGGTGTCAGGGTAGCGTAAGATGAGCTGGGGCTATATCCAGGTGGTGACATCCTTCCGTTGACAGAAGTTAGTGTTTGGTATGTAGGCTCCGGCTGTAAGCTCCTGTAATCACTACTGTCCATAATTCCCGATACACTGACAGACGTGGGGGACAGCTTTCCAGGGCTTAACAGCTCGGAGTCTCTCGACTCCTCCTGGGGCTGAACAATGACGGAAAGGTTGCCCTCGTTGTCCTCCTGTTTAACAATACGCCGCTCCACAACGGCACGCGATATCAACCTCATGCGGACGGCCTGCGTCTCCATGCCTCCTGGTGTGGCATGCGCGACGCCGTCTCCAGAATCGACCTGTTCCTGAAGCGTTTGTTGCTCAATCATCTTTCCGATATTGTCCATCATATTGGACGGCTAATACTTCGACAAGTCAACGTGACAACGACGCGTCTTGATGTAAACACCGATAACGCGTTCATATTAAATCCCCGACTAGACGAAACGATTTTCCAAACTAACTACTAGCACATTTTGGATTTCTGTCCCTTAGAGTCGCACAATACTGAAAAGCTCCTATATTTACCCGATTTGCCACCATGCCATTTACCTCGGCTAGCCGGAAAAGCTGATGATGCCTTGTTTCACTCTGTGCCGATTTAATTTTTTTTTTTTATTTTGGGGCGAGTGCCCTTTGGATCTTATCTCACTACATCGATGAGAAATGTCACATCACATCGAGTGGCGCTGATAGCAAATTTCTGACCGCGTGTCTTTACCGATTTTCATATCGGACTCGGATTTCGATTTGTTCGAGTGCAGAAATTGTTACTCACAGCCGGTCGATACGAAATTGAATGGGGGAGCGCGCGACGAAGCCAGGTGGTTCTGCGCGCGTTTCTATTCGTACCCTCGTGCTGCGTTTTCCTCACCCCTCGCCAACCCTCGTCACACTAGATAAGGGTGAAAACTTACAACTTACCATACCAACTGCATATTCTAACTAATGTCCGTTTTTGGGGGTCCTGTTACGTCGCATTTTCAATTCACTCCCTTCGACTTTTCAACCACGAAACGGGTTTTTCTTCTTTTCGCCGCAGCACGGTTCGATAATGGTCGATTTCTGAAAATCGTCGATATACGGGTCAATTATGCATACGCGCATTATTCAGAACATGAAAAATCGATACTCTGCCGCGAACCGAGCTGGTGGAAGGGTTTCGAGTGCCTGCATATATAGGTGGATGAAATATCACCTATCTTTATTAAACTTACACGACAACCAGTAGATCTCGCAAAATTTTCCGATTTTTACGATAAAATGTCATCTGTAAATATCTCCCTAAAATATTAAATGACGAGAAAGTTTCAATACATTTTACCGATAATACAAACAAACATATGTACAGAGGCTCCCTAAAACATAATTCTTCTGCCAGTTTTTGATTTGATTGAGCCGATGGAGAATCATTTAAATTATACATAAATAACATTATTTTAATTTCTACCCATATAAACGTAATTATACGCGAATAATTCACACCACGCTATCAAACAAAAATGATGAGCATTCAATAGTACAGTGTTATCCATTTTATGCGTAGGAAAGTAAACTTAAATATGAAACAACCTTTCATTTAAATGTCCTCCGCGTGATCTTTTACAGGACCCGATCCTTATAAGGTCATTTTCGATCACTCTCCGGCACATTTCGGGCAATATCTCACCAATAACTTGACGGTGTTGGTTTTCAGATCGTCAATAGTTTGAGGATAATCGGCATAAACACGATCCTTCGCATAACCCCACGAAACAAAATTCAAAGGCAATAAATCACTAACTAACATATAACTAATAAAGTTATTCAAAATGTAATCTTGCCTGATGATGCTACTGTGATAGCGAAACGATTGTTGTAAACATAACAATAAAAATTTGTGAAAATCAGAATAACCTTATTCAAATATTATTTAATATGGATCTTCACCAAGTAAGGACTGATTCAATTCAATATTCCATTTTTGTTGTGTTTATTCATCCCTAGAGACTCTAACAGGTTTAAGGTATAACTTTTATTTTCTATATGTAAAATTTCAAAATTAGGATTTGTGAAAATTTGAAGAGTTTCCTCAATAACACAAGTAATTTCACATATTCGAACCATTTGTTAGAAACAGTATATACTTTCAACCATAATTTTGAAATTTTATATATAGAAAATAAAGATTATGCCTTAAACCTGTTAGTCTCTAGAGATAAATCAACACAACAAAATTGGAAAATATTAATTGTTCGTTAAGTAATAACTTAACGAACAATTAGATTTAAATAACTCACCCCTGTTAAACATATTCAGATAAGCTGGAATATACAGAGACCCCCTTTTTTGGGTTTCATTGCTCAATAAAATTTAGTTATTCAAAATGTATATCTACCTGAAGATGCTTCTATGATATTGAAACAATTAATGTGTTAAATAAAAATTTGTGAAAATCAGAATAACCTTATTTAATATGGATTTTCATCAAGTAGAGACTGATTCAATAAAACATTTCAAGTAAAGTCAAAAAGTATTTAAGAGATTTTCCAGAATAAATTTGATAAGGTTTCGGAGAATTGATCCAGTTATTAGGAGTATAATTAGGTTCGTGCGGTTTTATCGAAAACTGAAGCTTTATTCTGAAAAATTGGTTATACTTCCAAAGTTTAACGTATTGTCCATCTCTAGCCAATACTTTGTCCCAACTTTCTTTCTTTCTGCGAAAAAGGGCTAGCTCTTTGGTCGCTTTCCATGCATCGATCCTTTTTTTTGACTTGATTTCATCGTAATTGGGGAAATGCAGGTCAGCCAGGCCAGGACGCATCATCGGAAGAGATGGTAATCGAAACGAGCAATGTCTGGGCTGTACTGCAGGTGGGGTAGGACTTTCCATTTGAGCATTTTTAAGCACGTTCAATAGCTCAATTACACTCAGCGGTAGAAAGGAGGGAAATGAGCAACGTAAGAATGTAATCACTCCACTTTTCATGTCCATGCCGCTGCTATTCGCGCTGCACAAGGCTCCCAGAATTGGCGGATTTTCGTGCAGAAGATTACATTCAGCCTAGTTACGGTCGGCCGAAAATGAAAAATGCGTACCTACAAAAGGTTTTCAATGTATTCTCGGTATAGGCATGAAAGAAAACCCAGAAAATTTTGGAAAAATTCTATTTTTCAAATGTAGTCTCGTAGAACTTCAATACATTTGTTAGATCGAGAAATAAGCTTCTCTAAACTTTGTAAACACATATTCTTCCGGCTTCTCCTCAAAATAGGTATTAATTGTTACCTTCAGTTCTTCATCGTCGGAAAATCGCTCTCCACGAAGATATTTTTTCACATTTTGGAATTGGTAGTAGTTACATGGGGCCAAGTATGGACGGTGCGGAGGATGAGTAATTTCTTCGAAGCCACATTCCCGCACAGCAGCCTTCGCCACGCAAGCCTTGTGAACCGGCGCGTTGTCGTTAAGCAGCAACACCCCCGAGTTTTCTCGCCTTTTTCCTTTAATTGCTTCTCTTAAATTACGCGAAGTGGTTGCGTATGATGCTTTCGCCCTTTTTTGTGTATTTTATCAATAAAATACCTTCAGAATTCCAAAAGATCGTAGCCATTATTTTTCCAGCAGATGGGGTGACTTTAAACTGGTTTACGGGCTGTGCACCCTTTTCAATCCACTGCATGGACTCTTGTTTACTCTTAGGGTCATAGTAATAAACCCACGTCCCATCCCCAGTAACCAGCCGGTTGAAAATAGTCGATGGGTCTTCTCCACAGGGCTCTAGAAACTCCTTACAGCAATCGACTCGCACTTGCTTCTGAGGCGCGGTCATAGATCAACAAGACTATATATTATTGTTAATCTATGGGTGCGGTGAGCATACCACCAAATTCAACATAAATAAGATTACAACGATCACAGAACAAAGTACATCTTCATCATTGGTGTATAGGCTCTATTTGAGAGAATCGTACATGTTTGTTTATAAGATCACCAATAATCTCTTAAAAACGGCCTAACTGTGGAAAACAACATCACCACCAATATAATACAAGAAATAGAGATAGATTTAATCTGGATAAGAACACAAAAACAAACTATGCCGCTGTAGAACTTCAAAACAAATTACCTCGAGTCATCAGATATTCCATATCGCTAGGAACATTTTGAGCAAGGTTGGGAAAATATCTGGTTGAGTAATTTTTTTTTAATACTGAAAATGAGTGTAATACAGTAGACTCGCGCTATTGTGAACACACGTCTGTGTGAACAAGAAAATATTCTCATCCTATTGAAGCTCTCGAGTGGAATGCGGTGTTATGAGGAAGCTTCTACCTCTTAATTTGGGAGGCGGCATTTTGTTCTGAGCATGCGCACCTGAACTCTTCAGACAGGCGTTGTGCGCATGTCTGCCTGTGACGCCAGTGATCTTGTGTTCCATGTCGGAACGATCGTTGAAAGCTGTGTGCCTTGCTCTACTTGAACTCGGCGGAGAGGGTCAGTCTGGTATTGTTCAGACTAGTCGTATCCTCTATATGATACGCAAGCTGCAGCAGAGCAAAGCAGAATTCTGGACGAGAAGCGAAGAAGGTGGCGCTACAGTGTATCCAGTAGTGTGAACAATCCACGAACTCGTTAGTGCGACTTACTATCAGGTGCTTTTTTTAGAGTGATAGAACTTTCGATAGGGATAACTGTGATTTGACAGAAGGTAGAAACCATGTTGTTTTGACATTTCTGGCAGTAAGTATTGATAAATTATCATGGAAAGAATCACGCCGCAACAACGCTTACAAATTGTTGAAATTTATTTTCAAAATCAGTGTTCTATTCGCCAAACTGATAGAGCACTTTGTGAAATTTATGGTTTACATAAACGTCCATCAGAGCAGCTTATTCGTCGAACTATCGATAGATTTCGGGCAACATTTTATCTACTCGATGCAACAACAACAACAACAAGACAAAGAACTGTACGTACAGAAGAAAATATCGCTGCTGTAAGTCATAGTGTTAATGATGATCCAGATTTGTCTATTCGTCGACGTTCACAACAAGTTGGACTCTGTGCATCCACCACATGGAAAATTTTGCGTAAAGATCTTGGACTACCAAGACCCATACAAGATCCAACTGGTTCAAGAACTAAAGCCACTTTACCATAATAAGCGTCGTTTGTTTGTTTATTGGGCCCTAGAACAGCTTGAAGTTGATCCACTTTTTTATCGTGAAATTGTGTTTAGTGATGAAGCTCATTTCTGGTTGAACGGCTATGTAAACAAGCAAAATTGCCGTATATGGAGTGAAAACAATCCTCAAGAAGTTCTGGAGGTTCCATTGTATCCTGAAAAATGCACTGTACGGTGTGATTTACACGCTGGACCTAATGTTACAGTGAATGGTGGTCGTAACAGATCTATGATCAATGATTATTTATTTCAAAATTTAAATGGTATCGACCCAGAAGTGTTTTGGTTCCAACAAGATGGTGCTACACCACATGCTGCTACCGTAACAATTGAAATAAATATTTGGCGATATCATTATTCCGAGAAATGGTCCAATTAATTAGCCTCCAAGATCGTGCGACATAACTCCACTGGATTATTTTCTTTGGGGTAATATCAAGTCATTGGTTTATGCTGATAAACCAGAAACAATAGACGCTTTGGAAGCCAACATAACTCGTGTTATTGCTGAAATAAGGCCTGAATTACTCGTAAAAGTGGTCCAAAATTTGTCTGGTCGAATGCGGTTCCTCAGAGCTAGTCGTGGGGGACATATGCCGAAAATTATTTTTAAAACATGTCATAAAATTATCTTTCGAATAAAAAAAATTTGGCTTCAATCTTAATTTAAATGTTTTATTTCAATTTAAAGTTCTATCTCTCTAAAAAAACACCCGATACAATGCTGATGAGACTGAATTGTAGTGGAAAATTATGCCTAATAAAACCTATGCAATGAGTTCTGAAAAAACTGCACCCGGCCTCAAAATATCAAAGCAGCGAATTACCTTCTTCGGTTGTGCAAACGAATCAGGTTCCCACTAACTCACGCCGTTGATTATTGGCAAAGTAAAATCTCCAAAAGCATTCCCTATATCTACAGAAATACAAAAAATGCTTGGATGTCAAAGGAAATTTTCAAGAACTGGTTCTTCGAATGCTTCGTACCAGAGGTAAGTGTTAATATGAAAAATAAATATTGAGCAAATGAGAATTTTTTGTAGGTAAAGCAATTTATAAAACGTTCAAATCTTCCGGGAAAGGCAATGCTTCTTCATCCATCAGCTGAAGAGTTGAGAACAGAAGATGGTAAAAATATTTATGACACTTTTTCCTACTAATGTGATTTCCTTAATTCGGCCAATGGATCAAAATGCCTTGAAGTTAACCAAACTGTATTACAGAAAAAATCTTTTGAGTTTTCTGGTGGCCCAAGGACACAACATGGCAGATGGGCTCAACCTCACCTTGAGGGATGTTGCTTTACATTTACACCGGGCATGGCAATAATTAGATCCTCTGTTAATCAAAACGTGTTGGAACAAAATTTTTGATCATAGCGACACTGATGAAGAACGGAACGTATAGTAGAGGAAGCTATCGAGTTGCTGAACATAATTCATCCGGTCAGTTGAAAAAAATTTGTAACACTCATACTTATAAAATATTCGAGCAAATCAACTTCGATTTAAGATACTAAGTAACTACTTAAGATGTTTTTCAATTTTTAGGCTGAGTATAACTGTGAAGATGTAGAAAACTGGAATATAGATATGGTGGAAGTGAACCAAAGTCTGGTTAATATTGATGGTGATTCGAATGTCCTCACTGATTCAGAAAGAAACGATTCTGATGTGGAAACAGAAAAATAAGAAGATTCCTATTGCAGGGGTTCTGAAGGTATTAAAAGTGGTTTCTCAATGGGCAAAATACTGATTTAAACATTAGTGAAAAGAAAGCCTAATGATGACACTTAAAATGAAGGTAATGCCAGATGAATCAATGGAATAATAAACTAGTAGCCACTAATGTTATCAAAACCGCACAAACTTATTTTTACTCCTAATATCTTCTTACATACATAATGGCATCGATAGGTCTTTCAAACAAATAAAAACCTACCTGGTTTTATTTTAATTTAAAAATAGGAACAAATTTCAAATTACTAAAAATTTGAATACACAGTCTTCTTAGCTATTCACTAAATTTCATCACTCAAAGTCTCCCCAATATTTTGGGTCTACTTTACTCTCACCTGGTTCCTGAATAATAAACAAAAATTATTTAATTATGCAGGGAAGGTTAGCAGCTGTTTCATTATCCGTATGTCCCCCATTGATGAATGCATGACAAAGCGTGAACGTTTGAACCGATGTAATAAATTTATCATCTAAAACTTCAAATTAAATTTGAAGTGTAATACAGGAAATTCAGGAAACTGAAAAAATGAATTGATTCATCAAATTGGACACATTTTCCATTTTAACGTTCCATAGCAATATGTATCATGAAATTTGAATATGTAGAGGAAGTTATTTGCAATAATGGTCTAATGTGACTAGTCGTGAATAAAATATAGTGAAAATTTTGATAAAATAGAATAATTTTTTTAGATCCTGGATATTAAAATTCTTTATCAACACAAGTTTTTAGAAATAACTATGTTTTACTACCAAAAAAATTCAAAGTTTTTAGGAGTATAAATAAGTTCCTGGGGTTCAACATCAAGGTGTGGACAGATGTAACAATGGAATAATGACTTAGTAGCGACCTTTGATACGAGGGGTGTTCAACGTATTCTCGGTATCTGGGTGATTTGCTAATAAAGTGAGTAATCAAATTATCTCATTTACTAATGACACTTTCTGAGGGTATAAATATAAAATTTCACTAATTTACGATCATTAATTTTCTAGGTATCCTTAGTGAAAGACGACAAAAATGACTGATGATGAAAATCGAGTATCGCGCATTTCTCATGAAGAAATGGTTGCTGTTTACCAAGACTGTATCACGTGGTTATCCACCGTTCAAAAGTGGTCAAGTGAATTCAAAAGAGGCAGAGAAAGCATTGATCACAATCCTCGCTCGGGCGAGGTTGCTTATAAACAACCTGTCTGAAATTTGGTAAAATACTGTATAAAAATTTTTTTGTTTTGAGATAAGGGTACAACAAAAAAATTTTATTATTAGGAGTACAAATAAGTTTCCGTCGTTTTATTGTAGATGGCGCGGCACGGAGTTTCGGTTAGCTTTCGCAGATGATAACCGGCTTAAAAAATAGTTTGGACATTATATTAGGAGTACAAATAAGTTTCCGCCGTTTTTTAACACAAATTAAATATTTATTATAGAAGAACGATTTTAAACGATGTGAGACTGCTTGCTGAGTGACTTCTAATGTTAGAGCAAGTTCTTCTTGTGTTTGAGATGAATCTTCCTCCAATAATTCCTCCAATTCTATATCCTCGTAAATTTTTGGCCTTCCACTGCGATCTTTGTCTTCTACGTCGAAATCACCGTTTTTAAACTTTTGAAACCACTCTCGACACGTTCTCTCACTCAAAGCACCCTCACCATATGCTTCTACGAGCAATTGATGCGCCTCAGCAGCAAATTTATTTCAATTAAAGAAGTAAACGCTTACTTGGCTCAAATTTTGACATTTTCAACTTATAAAAATTATATTTTACCAATATAAAATCAATGATATTAATAGGTTATGTTATTCTTGAATGTCCAAACTATTTTTTAAGCCGGTTATCATCTGCGAAAGCTAACCGAAACTTCGCGCCATCAACAAAAAAACGGCGGAAACTATTTGTACTCCTAATAAATTGCTCATAGAAGCATATGGTGAGGGTGCTTTGAGTGAGAGAACGTGTCGAGAGTGGTTTCAAAAGTTTAAAAACGGTGATTTCGACGTAGAAGACAAAGATCGCAGTGGAAGGCCAAAAATTTACGAGGATGCAGAATTGGAGGAATTATTGGAGGAAGATTCTTCTCAAACACAAAAAGAACTTGCTCTTACATTAGAAGTCACTCAGCAAGCAGTCTCACATCGTTTAAAATCATTAGGAATGATTCATAAACAATTTGTGTTAAAAAACGGCGGAAACTTATTTGTACTCCTAATACTTTTGTTAAAACCACATGATTTTGATGAACGTTTTTAGATTTTGCAGAAAGAAAATAAGGGTCTGAACCTGTTGGAAAGAATGGAAATAAACCGATTTAGAAATTCGGGAAAAATATTGAATGAACAAAATGAGTTATCTAATTCACCTTTATTGGATCTATTCAACTAGAGACCCGGTGGTTTTACCAAAAGTAATAAAAATTTTCATTGTTCCCATACCTCAAAACAGAATTTATACACAGTATGTTACCAAATTTCAGACTAACTATTTATAAGCATTTGAAGAAGTTACTATGTTAACGAAACGCGTCATGAAAGAAACTCACGATAATAAATAGAAATCAACATATACATTCTGTCAAGAAAGTACCGGGAATTATCGATTTAAATCTGGCGGGGCAATGAGGCAGATAAAATTTTTTTTTTCCTAGGTTGGTACCACTGTCCTTAATTACTATGCCAAGCTTGAGCGGGATCTGTCAACTAGTGTGTTTCCAACAGCTGATTATGTCAGTCGATGTCAGAGTACGTGCCGATTTTTACTATGGGTGATTACGTTGAGCAAAGAATTTGTTTAAAGTTTTGTGTTGCAAATGAATTTTCGTGTGCCGATGCATTGAAAATGTTGCAAAAGGCCTTTGGTGATAATGCTCTATCGAAAACTCGTGCATATCAGTGGTACAGAGCCTTCAAGGACGGTCGTGAAGCGGTCGCCCATCGACGGCTTCGATCGAAGATAACGTCGATAAAATTAAGGAAAGGGTGCTGGAAAACCGTCGTACCAGCTTGAGAGAGATAGCACATGATCTTAAGATATCCCACGAGTCCGCACGTACGATTTTGATTGATATTTTGGGCATGAGAAAGGTGGCCGCACGACTCGTACCGAAAGACCTGAATTTTCTTCAAAAACGTCATCGCGAACAGGTTGCTTCAGACATGCTGGATCGCCGTAATTCCGATTCTACATTCATGGAACGCATTATAACTGGTGATGAGACCTGGGTCTACGAGTACGATATGCAAACAAGCCAGCAATCATCGGAATGGGTGGCAAAAAATGAGCCGAAACCGAAAAAACCACGCCAAAGCCGCTCGAAAATGAAGGTGATGCTCATTGTTTTCTTCGATATCCGTGGCGTGGTGCACTACGAATTCGTTCCAGAGGGTCAGACGGTAAACAAGGAGTATTACCTAGGCGTTATGAAACGTTTGCGTGAGCGTATCCGTAAGAAGCGGCCAAATTTGTGGTCGAACAACTCATGGATTTTGCATGACGATAACGCGCCTTCTCACCGAGCTACGATTGTGACTGACTTTCTCGCCAAAAACTCAACAAACGTGCTTCAGCAACCACCGTAATCGCCGGATTTGGCTCCCTGCGACTTTTTCCTCTTCCCAAAACTAAAATTGCCCCTTCGTGGCACCCGTTTTGAGTCGATTGAAGCCATAAAACAAAATTCGGCGCGAGAGCTAAAGTCCATCCTGGAAAGCGCCTATAAAAAATGTTTCGATAATTGGAAGTGCCGTTGGCATAAATGTATTGGAGCAAATGGAGCCTATTTTGAAGGCGACCCAATAAATTTTGACGATTAAATGTAAAAATGTTGTTTTAATTGAAAATTCCCGGTACTTTCTTGACAGAGTAGTATATGTATCATCTAACTGAAGAATATTACTTGGAAAAACAAACTGAGTATAGATAGAGACATAGCTAAAGATATATTCATATTTTTATATAATTCTCCCCAAAAAATGTTGAAAAAGGAAAACACAAAAAAACGAACTCTACGAAACATTGAACTCCATCCAACAGGGAATATGAAAGCAAGAGTTCGAATATTCATATTCATTTATTATAAACACACTTTATTGTACTCCAAATACATGTTTTCTACAGAATTTTAATTTCTTGAAATATTCTTAATATATTAATACTTATCACATGCATTTATCACATCCACAAATATAAATAAACTATAGTAAACAAATGCACAACGCATAAAATATTTTTTATTATAAAATTCGAATTGGACATTGTATACTATTGCCCACTGTAATGATTCAATATATATATATATACACAAGGCGAGCTTAGAGCAGAAATAATTAAAACAAATAATTATATACTTGTCATACCCAATATAGTTATATAATCTGTTGAGATCTTGAATAACTAGACATAGCAACATTTATTGAAATCTTTGCGTTCAGCAAAGGCTAAAATTATTAATCAGCCATTGTTGATGGTTCGTATTTCATGAGGCGCAGACTATTTGGGCTAGACAGAACAATAATTTTCAGAATTCTAATTGAAAATATTCATTTTCGATTATATGCCACAAATTAAAACTTACCTATTTCTCAGTGTTGCTATGTGTATGACCTATTGAAAAATACTATCTATATCAATTTAATTTTTTTCAATCAGGATAATCCAAGACTAAAATCTGTACTTACTGGGTACCTTAAGAATATTTTAACTGAATTTTTATTCACATTGTAAGTCAGAATGTAGTGCAGCTTCTAGGATGTTTTCAAATTAAATCAACAATAAAACAAACAACTTGATAATAATACAATTTTTGTACCAACATTTCAAATACAATGTGAAAATGATATTCCAATATTTCAATGTCCATATAAAAATATATTCAATTTATACAAATATTTATCCCGTATTTTAAATTATGACTAAGTCAATATATCTCATTACCTAATAAACATTTACATCATGTCAAAAACAATATTTAAGTAACAATTTTTGTAATTGCAGGTACTAGCTTGGCAGCACCATGTCCACTATAATGAAATTTCAAAAAACAAATTGGTGTGCATCAATGTTTGATTATAAATAAATCGTGATAGATGCTAAATGTGGACAGTAAGTAAAATAATGAATGTTACTGTTCCCAATTAATTTTCAATTCTCACCTTTGTGAATCATGAAACTACTTATATGTGGAAAACAAATTATATATAATTTAACTGAATTATTTTATGTACAGATAATAGGTGTCCGAGTTAAATTGTATCAATAAAACATACAGCATTAATACTGAAATCTCAACTTAAGATTGATGAGAAGTTATTTATTCCACCATTGAAAATATTATTTAAACTTCAATCTATAAAAATTCGAATTCAATTTAGGCTTTATTACCCTTAATAAGTAAACGATATTATTTAAATGTAAATTATATACTCATTCAGTGATTTCCACTGAAGGAAATTACGCTGTTTCTTTCCTTAACACTTGCACCAAATGCCACGTAGTCCAAGAAAAACCTACATGTATTTAAGGATTTTTTTTTACATGAAGATTGCGATGGCGCGGTACAATGTAACATAATTTTTGTAGCAAATGAGGATATATGTGATTGAATAATTAAAGAACTTCCATCAAATAATAACTGAATTAAAATTAATCCATTAAAAATAGAATTCAAATGCTCGACTGAAATTCAGTATTGTTGCTTTTTTCTACCTGAGAATATACAGGTCCCCAATACGTTGGAAATCGAAAATAGTAACGTAAAAATTCACTGGGTTAATTTCACGTGAGAAATCTTACTGCACTGCGTTTTTGTGTTCAAAGTTGTTTAAATGAATTTTATTCAGTTTCATTATTAAATCTCTTAAAGGCGCGTACTCATTGGCGAACTGCAATATCAATAAAAATCCAAGCGTGCTTTGTACGGCCCGTGGCGATCTTTGACGCGTACACAAAGGAATTAATTGTAGCAAATATGGATCGACCGACGTTCGCGAGGAGGAACGATCGTCGTCCTTACTGGCTTATGATTGCTGAAACCTCGTGTACGCGGTATGGTTCGCCAATGAGTACGCGGCTCAAGATTTCCAAGTGCACCTAAAAGGAAGAATCAAGTACATAAATATTATTAAAGAAAACAAAATAGCATTATACCATATCCTAGCACTCGATATATTACAAGAACTTATTCAACAAAATTCTATATGTATTTTTATATTAGTTTGATTTATATAGTATGTATATTTATATTGTACACAAATCTACACTGACCCAAAAAAAAAAAACAAGACACCTTCTTTGCAGATATCCGAGAATCCAATATATATTCTAAAATACTGTAACAAAGACATTGATTCGGAATTCTGTCATTGCAAACAGAGAAAAGCCGTAGGGAAAAACTTGAGATGATATTGATTCCCTCTAGTCCATTATATGATTTGAATAAAAGAGTAATAAGCGGCCTGCAGATATTAGGAACAAAGACTATATTTGCTTAATTTGATCTATCGAGTTCAAACTTGGAACTAATTAGAAATACACTTTGATGGATGATAAATCATCGAACAAAATCATTCCACAAAAAATAGTTCACAGGAAAGTTTCAAAATAAGCTGAATTATTATCAATTTGGAGTTTATATTATTTTATAAATAATATGAATACGCATTTATTGGAGAATAAAACACTACATTTTATGAAATTTTCACAGTTCGTTCACTAAGAAATTTCAAGTGAATAAATTATGAAAATTTTATAAAATATGGTGTTTGATTCTCCAATATATACAATGGTTTTTCAAAAAAATTAAAAAAGTAATCAAAAAATTTAATTAAGTAAATATAAACACCATTTGCCATATCTACAGTTGTACAATTGTTTTTGGTTGTTGGGAGATAAAAACACTAGTATCTCAAATATTGATCAAAATGCCCATTTGAGAGAAAGAATGAGCGTGAATTCAAAACCTGCGGAATTTATAGCTCGAAACGGCATCAAAAGCTGATAGACGGAGTGTACATCGCTGAAAATGGCTTTATAATAAAAAGTACATTGAATAAAGACGGAAAAAACTAAAACAAGATTAAAAGTCTGAAAAGAATGACCTGGATTGAAAAATATATGCAAATTCAGAATAATTTCATCAAATCAATAAGAGTGTGGGACTTTATTGCTGAATTAGGATCTACGTAAAATGAACAAACCAAAAGCTGCTTTAAATTTTCAGTCGCTAATGAAATCAAGTTAGTAAAGGGGGTTTATTTCCCACATAAAGAAGGACTCAATGAATACAGGAGCCAGAGTTGTTGAATTAAACAATAATCCTGAAAATTATGCTGCCTAAAACGATACAAATATGCTCTGTTTATGCTTTTATGCAAAGCTTAATAAAAAAGTGAAGACTTTTTTTGAATGGCTATTATTTTCTTTGTGATTCAAATTGAAGACCTGATACTACCGATTATTGAAACACCTTACACGACCTTACAGTCGAAATGTAAGTAGTAAAATAGTCGCAAGTCGTGGATTTACCAAAAAAAAAACTTCACTTTCCATTGGGACGTTCAAGAACCCTCTGAAATATTCTAATTGTTCACACTTTTATCAATCGACCTTTGCAACAGGCTATACACCAAGTAATGCAGCAAGCAAACTGTTGCCCGTAATGATTGTCAAGGTGTACCTCACTCTTTCTTCATTCCACAACACTGCTAATTATTGGTTGAAAAGAATGGATTGATTTCTTGTAAATATTCAAATAAAATGGAAAACTAGAAGAAAGCAGCTATTTGTTAGCAAGAATCGATGAAATCTTGATTGAATACATTAAAAAAATCAAGATGATGTTCTACATTGGATTCTAAAAATGGGTAGATGGAAATTTACCCAGAATACAGGAAATATAAAACTTTCATATCAGGAAATGGACTTTACCAGTTCAAAGTCATACCCTCCGAATTATATTCCTGTCACTCAAGGACTTGGTTTTTCAAGCCCTTACATGGAAAATATGCCTCGACGTCATGGTTATTAGATGAACTTTTGAAGAACACTGTCCGAACCTAGAAAAAATAATATTAAGATTAAATTTTGCTTGTTCAAAGTCAAGGTGGGGAAATTGAAACATGAGAATCGTGTCCAAAAACTAGTCTCAACCAAAGAATAAATGGTAAATTTTAAATCCAATGAATGAATGAACAATTTTAATTCATATTGCATTTGGTTAATTCATTTGTTTCTTTCATAAAATTCTTCTATACAAGGAAAATCCTAGAATTATCTTCTGTCCGAGGGCTGCTATTTAGGTTTAGAGATATGGCAACATCAATATAAATATGTCAAATCTAACATTTTTATCGCAAAATTTGATGTTTTTAATGGTGAACGTACTCAGAACGTGTCATCATACGAAATTTGAAAGTTAATTTTTTTCACACGATACAAGAGTACCATTATGACAAAGAAATCCACGCACACTGTTGAGAACAACATGGAACCGATAAATTTAAATTATATAATAGAAATGTCAAATTTTAATAAATCAATATGAATTTAATAGACCTGAGAATATGCAAAACATGCAAATAACAAAGTTTTCTCCACTTACAATCAGTGTCAACTAAATCAGGTTGTGTCATTAGAGAATCCATACTTTCATTCGATGAAACACTGCTTCTAACATTTGTGAAACGATTTTGGATTTCGTCATCTTCAGGTGAAGGACTTACAACAGGAGTAACCTAAAAGAGTATTCTTCAGTTAGTTGCTTGTGTAAATTGTGTGAACTAGCTATAGAACATTTTCCCGCAAGAGAAAGTTTATCCCATCCATCATCTGTCAGGAAACCAGAAATTGATGTCATTTTTGGGCGCTGGTTCTGTGGTTTTGCCCAAATGTCTATAATTTTCGAATTTTGAGCCGAAAATGGTCTCAAACGATTAAGGCTGAACTCACTGATGAAGAATCCAAGGCCAAAAGTAATTCTGTCCGGCCGGTCCGATCCACCTGTAAACACTCTAACTTTCAGAGAGAAAAAGCTAGAGACTTGACCCTTTCAGGGTAGCCTAAATATTTCGGTTACGTTCCTTAAAGGGCAAAATCCATCCAATTGTTCCGAATTTATTGAATCTTTTTCTCATTTCCCAAAACTACTGATTCGATCTGAATTGAAATTGGTAATTAGTTGTATGACACGAAGATCTATTATTATTAAACTGCCTAAGGATCGGGTGAACAACTGAAGGCAAACAGAATTTCTGAACAAAAAGGCCTATAAAGTTGAAATTTTCAGTGTAGGTTTGGAGTCTAAATATATCAGTTATGTCTAAAAAAATTGGCAGAATCTGATCTGTCTATAAAGAAACTGACAAATTTAGCTCAGGTAGCTAGATGGCTAACGGACCATACCTCAAAATTTCGAATCCACATAGGCACATAGTGATTTTTAATATTTTATTCTTATCCAATTTCGGCAAGGAGTATATGAAGTTTCTTTCAATATATTCTTTTTCCACTCTTTCTTGTCAATATGTAATGATGCAGATCGGAAGGAGAAGCATGGAGCCCTTTAACCATGAATTTTTCATTTTTATGAGATTTTCCGTTTCTTCAGAACAGTTCTAAAATTGCAAAAAATGATATTTATTTGACTTTCAGATGACAACACAGAATTCTGTGTAGCTTCTTTAAAAAATAATTCACATTTGAAATTTTTAAGGGAAACAAAAGTAACCATCTTCGCATCTGCGCTTTTCACCAATTTCCACATTAAATTCAAACAGATACGTTTTTGACAAGTTTTTATTTTTAATCAGTGATGTTATAACCCTTATCGTCAACATTTTTCCATCTAGTACGCAAATTTCAAAGCCAGATCAATAAAAATCAAATGGTTGTTGGGCAAAATACCACGAGTAGGTATTTCAGACATCATCTAAGTTCTCAAAATTTTTTTCACCTATAACTTTTTGTAGGTGATGGTTTTTTCCTATCATTACAACTTTTTGTAATGATAGGAAAAAATGGAAATCCAATGGTTTAATATCAATTGTATGTTACTGTACAGGTACTTTCAAAAGTAAGCGTTTTTCTAGGGAGGAGATAGATCTTGTCAAAATAAACCATTTCACAAAAATTGTAATTAGTAGTTCAAATGAACAAAGATGGGCTTTCAAAATTAGCCTGAAGATTTGTTCTGAACCTAAAACCATCGTCATATATAATACCCTCAATGAAACAATGGCTTGTGTTTTTGAAAACACCTTTGTTCCTCTTCTACTATTTCAAGGTGTTTCAATATTAGGTGACTTTTCATCAAGAAACAATCACCATGATCAAGAAACAATCACCACTACCAGGTCGAGACTTAAGTTTACATGGAAAAAATTTGAATCAAATTAATAATAAGTTACCCAGCAAGTTTCGCAGTTATTTGTTATTTCACAATGTCATATATTTTTCCATGCAATGGTTTATTTCTAAAAGTTCTACCTACTGTAAGAAAAAGAATCATTTTTAAAACGCTGTAGAATCATTATATCTTGATTGACAAGAATAAATAATAAATTCCAGCAATTCAAAGAATAACAATGTTAAATGTTTGCACTAACAAGTGCATGTTTAGTTGATTCTTATAAATATGCAAAATGAGTTCGTCTAATTTGCAAATTTTAATTTATCCAATAGACATATTTCTCACTTTGAATCGAGAAAGTGATCTTGGACTATTTTCTGGTACCGAGATGATCTGGAAACGACTCTTAGGTGCTGGACTCGAAAGAGGCGATGATGAAATTGCTGACAGCTGAATAGGACTTGCGAGTGTCTGTTTTACATCTGGTATAAGAAATCGAGGTTCACAGCTCAGAGAAACTTTTCTAGAAATTACTCGTGAGATGTTATTCATCTCTTCATCACGATTGTCAACAACAAACGACTTGTTAACAGTACATATGGCATTCATCCTCTTCACTACTTGTATATATCCAGAAGGATCCTAAAAAAGGAGGTACAAATTGTGATTTTTTATTTCATGAAAATCCATTATATAGATTTGCACAAAACAATACATTTTATCATGAAAATATATGAAATAAAGATAACAACTTGAATAGGAGAGAATAATAAATTGAAGAAAAGATTACAAATTATATATGGATGGAGGAAATCACATGTTAAATGTGAATATTACAAGTCTGACAGGAAATTATTAAAAGTTAAATAATGGGGCGGGGATTACAAGTTAAGTAGGCGGAGATTAAAAGTTAAGTAGAGGGAAGTTACAACAAGTTGGGTAAGGGAAGGGATTACAAATTAGCTAGGGGAGGGGTTACAAATAAGGGGAGGTTATTGCAAGTTGAGTAAGGAAAGGGATTAAAAATTAAATTGAATAGGAGGAAATTGCAAATTGAATAGGCAAAACTAGTTGTTGAACGAATATATAAGGATTTTTATGACGTTTGCTTATTTCAGAGAAAATTAATTTTCCGATTGTTTCTCATGTAAAATTTTTAGGTCATTTAAATTTTATTTCAAAATATCTGTTTGTCCTTAGTAAACTACACTGTATTCGCTATATTTAGTTTTTGTTTTGCATTGTAGATTGAGTTTTTCTAATTGAAACATTCTGGAATTTTTTAAAGGAAATTTTGAAAAATGATTTTGAAATTTAATTAAAAGTTGTTCAAAATAACTTGAAGTTATCATACTTATTAGGTTTGTTGATGACTAGGCAAAAAAATTATTTTCTTATTTGGCAGTTTTATTCATCTAATTAATTGGATATTTGCTTTTCGGTGCAATTTATATTAATATATCGAGGAGTTCTCAAGTTAAATAAGAATTGCAAAGGCTTCACGAATTGAAACAAGTCATTACAGAGAAACAGGTACTTTTTCAATAAACCTTAATTATTACAAAATATTGTACTTACACTACATGATCTGTTAATGTCATCTATTTCTATTTTGGTTATTCTCGAGTTAGTAAGAGCATTACATAGTTGTTCTAAACCATGCACTTGTATTGCTTTATTTCCTTTTAAATTAATTTTCTGTAAGAAAAATAATTATATCAACATGGCATCCAATTAAATTTTGAAATGAGCATGGAAAAATTGTTACAATAAACGTAACCATACTTACTAACAGTGATGTATTGCCTTCAATAGCTTCTGCAAGGGAAAATATTCCTTTACAAGTTAACAATGTACATTGTAATCCAAATCCTTCCAATGACTTTGTCTCTATCAAGCCATCTTTAACATCCATCAAAACTTGATCTGTCAAATTATTATATCCAATATTTAATGTGTGGAGATTTTTACAACAATTCTATTAACAAAAAGAACTAGTTACATTAGTTTTTTCTGCTTTCCTTCTGTACTCACAATGATGTTGTTAATAACGGCCCCACTTTTTTCAGTGAGTTGATTATTGAAAACTATCAGGACAGAGAGTCCAGATCCTGGAATGTTTTGTTTAACTAATCCCTTGGATAAACTATCTAATCCACGATCACCAATGAAATTATTGCTGATGTCCAAAACCTTCAAATGTGAGTTTACCTGGAGAAAATTGCCTAGACATTGAGCTTCTCTACTGTACAATTTAGAAGATGGCAAATAAAGTTCTCTTAGTGTCGTATTACTCTTCAAGCAGTCCACTGTGTAGGTAAAATGTATTTTAAAAGCAAAAAAAAATTTAAAGACAAGAATATTATGCGAAACCTTACCTAAATAAAAGGAAGGCATCATGTCTAAGTCACAACCATCAAATCGAAGTGTTGTGATCTTAGAATTGCTCTTGATGGCGTGCAGAAGTTTCCTCATGTATTCTTCACTAATATTCATTCCTTTGAATGATATCACTTCAAGCATATCGAGGTTCATACAAGCGTTACAAAATGATTGCCATGCTTCGTTAGTTTCAAACTGAACGGACACTTCTAGTTCCCTGGTCGATTCGTAATATTCCAACATATCCAGAAATTCGCTAATAGTATCACTTGTGAATTTACAATCTGACAAAGTTATTTTTTGGAAATTCGTTACTTTCAACAAATCTTCCAAAGTTTCGTTTACATCATTTGTTAAATTGATTGAACATAGATTGAATGTTGCAGAGTGGTTTATATTATTTTTTATTTCCTACAATTGTTGAAGTACTCATATTATTCCACCGTTTGTTGTATTAAAATAAATAATGAACTTACGGCTATTTGATTTTTGATGATATCTAGTTCAATAGTTTTGTGATGCTTGCAAGAGTTTTCATATACTTCCAATACTTCATCTGAACTTTTTACATCTGAAAGGGGGGGGGGTGGCAATTAAAGATTATCATTAACCTTCTTATAAATCTGAAATTCTCCGATTTTTTTTATAATGAAGTGTTCATCGCAGTAATCCATACTATTGCGAAGAAATTTTGGATTTTTTCAAAACCCAGAAAAAATAAATGAAAAACAGGAAAAATACATGGAATTTTGTAAGAAAAACTCGTTTAAAGCAAAGAGTTTCCTCAAATATTTTGGTTTAACTTTTGAGCTATTCTTCCATCTCAAATGACAAGATTACTTTTCGTCAAAAAAATTTGCCTAAATTATTCACAAATGCATCACTATATATATAGTGATATGCATCACTATATATATAGTGATATGCATCACTATATATATAGTCCCTGTTATATAACAGTGACATACTAACATCAATTTTCAAGAGAGTTTTCAAACTCTGTTATTTTTTTTGTGAAAAAATATCACACCTTAAAAAATAGTTTGTATTGCAGACTCGCAGATTTTTCATGCTAAAATTAAGCAAAGTTTGCTACTTACCCATCTCTGCTTGCCGTTCTTCTTCAGGATACAAATAACTGGCAAGTTCAGAATCATCGGTAGGAAATGATACCCGTCGTAAACTTGCTGACGAATGACAGGAATCCAAGGAAGTGTTGGATTTATTCTCAAAGTAGGAACCTCTCCTCAATATGGAACAAAGGTTTTTCTCTTTACACGAAATCGGGGTAGACAAGTCAACTCCAGATTCTGCATTTTCATTTTTGTGAGACACTGAATATTGAAATGTCAATAAAGGCGTATCCAGTAATTCTTCATCTAACGAAAACGATTTGTCTAGAATATGTTGAAGTTTTTTTGAGTTGACGCCACTGGGTTTCAAATCTGGTGGAATCAATTATATTTCAGATGATTTTGATTAAATTAATAAACATCTAAATCCTATAAGAACTTTTTGTTTATGTACTCGTAGAGAAGGAACGGCAATGAGACATTTTGACTATTATTACACTATGTTAAAAGCTAGTTGTTCACCTGCATCGCATATAGTGGAATCTTCAGAGAGTTCATTTTCTTCCTCCATAACAGGACTTTCTGTGAAACTTTCAGTGTCACTATCTTCGAGAGGGATGTCATGGTGCTGTTTGGTGCACTTAGCATCCATGACTCTATTTTACCCAAATTTCCTTAACTTGCTGTACCTAAAATAAATAATGTGTACAAAAAGCAACACTAACAATAAGTTCGACTTGCCTCTTTTCCGCACCATTTTCAAAATATTTGGTACACATTTTCAACAGTGAACTTTAAAATTTTGTTAAAGGACAACATTCTTGATCACTATACAATTTGAAAATACAATGACTTCATTTTACCATTGATGTCTTGTAGGAAAATCAGAAGACATCTGATAAATGTTATCACGTAGTAATCAAAATTTTGTGTTGTATTGTTAAAAAAGCAACATGGCGCCAAACAATTCAAAACCAAATGTAAAGTTTTCAGGTTAAGTGATTTATCGAGGTTGGAGTTTATGCTCGACATTAATTAATTTGAATTGAAATACTTTTTCAAACATCTGACATCGAATTTTGACTGAACAATCAATAATAAAGTCATTTCCCATATTCTGTGTCTTCAAAAAAATAGAAATTTATTTTTCAGCAATTCCAAGAAATCCTCAGATAGATCCCATCTGTCACATTATATTTGCATATTTTTTGCGATGATTTATGAACAGTATGAATAGAGGAATAAGAACTGTATAAACTAAACACTAGTTGACTATAGTTGAAAACTAGTTGCATGTATACAAATCATTTTTAATTTTTTTTTGCTTTTGTGAACGATACATAGAATATTCTATTTCTACAATCGATCGTCGAATTCGCATTTTAATTCCCAGAACATTAGTTATTAAAAAAAAAATTCTGGTGTAACAGACTTTGCAAATACCACATTGACAAAACTGATATTTTAAGCATCATGTAGTACCATAAATTGATTGGTTCTTGAGAACCAATATTTCAATTTTCAGTCCTAAAAGTACATAAATTAAACGAAAACCTAGGAGTATCTATACGAGATTATACTTGTTTGCAGTAAGAATGTTTTTCATTGGCCACTTTCTGAACAGGCGAACGTTTGGTTGATTTGAATATTGAATCGTAAATAATACTTAATAGTGATTTTATTCATAATCCTCTGTATTAAAGAATTTAATGAAAATTACCCGATTATGAACAAAGCAGGCTCAACGCTATACATATCCATTTAACTGCAGATAAGAATACTTGTTCCAGTTAATCAGTAGCTAACAATATCCTAGTGCATACAAATTATGAAGAATCATTCTTTTAATCAACTGTAAAAATATACTTTTCATTTTAATTGTGTTGTAACTTAAATATGATTGAGAAACATATACTTGAAAAATGTGAGAAAGAACTACTTTCACAAAAAGTTTGAAATTTCTGGAACATTTTATAATAGGTTTGTTCCTACTTGATCGAGAACATTCCCAGAACCATCCTAAGATCCTAAATGTCTATACTCAACAGTTTAAAAATGCTGCTTCTTTTCGACTATGTAGGAGGAACCATTATATAAATAACATATAATCTTTATAAATTGAACAATCTTAATAGTTTGTCTATGAACAATCTTTTGAATATACATTTTATACTTAAAGGGAGAAACCATATATCGCTATCTTCGTTCAGCCAATGAAAAGTAAAATTGACCTCTCTTTTTTGAGTGAACTCAAATAGAGCTTTTTCTATGGTTTCTTATAAGATTTCATTTAACCCAACTTACTGACAATTCGAAATCAACAATAAACACTTATTTAACTATCTGCAGTGGACAAAACTAGACAGTGAACAAAATGAGTTATTTCATTTTCAATTTCAACTAATTTTATCTAAAACCATAGTATCCATTATATTTTCAGCTCATTCTCAATAGTGCCTAAAGGTATATTGGCTTGAAGTGGGAAATGCCACCTCATACCCCACTAATATTAGGTCAGTGTAATATTTATTTAGACCTAGATAGAATAAGAGGATCAAATATCCTACATTTGCTAAAAAATGGATTCATCTGAAACCGCAAAGAGAAAGAAGTTAGATCCTGTTTATGTGATATTCATTTCCCTTCTCCTGGATCTACTAGCTTTCACTATGATTCTTCCATTATTACCGTCATTGTTAGACCATTATAAACTGAATGATTCCACTGGATTATATGCATGGTTATCTGGTAAAGTAAAATACTTTCAAGAAATTGTTGGAGCTCCTGAAAAATTTAATAATGTCCTATTTGGGGGATTTTTGGGCTCTATGTACAGCTTTCTGCAATATCTTACCTCTCCTCTTTTGGGCAGCATTTCGGATGTTGTTGGAAGGAGATCTGTGATGATAACATGTTTGGTAAGTACATTTAATAAAATTAAACTGTGAATAAAAGATTTTTTCTAGGTAGGCATATCGTTTTCCTACATTATCTGGGCATTCTCCAGTAATCTGATTATTTTCATCATAGCTCGATTTATCGGAGGAATAAGTAAAGGAAATGTCTCATTGAGTATGGCCATAATAACTGATGTTTCTTCAGTTGAAAATAGGGGAAAAGGAATGGTATAAACAAGTTGTAGCTCTTGTCGTGATGAATATTGATTTATTTTGTGAATTTTAGGCTCTTGTAGGGATAGCTTTTTCTTTGGGATTCATCGTGGGACCTCTGATTGGAGCTGCCTTTGCCGTGTGGGCCAAATCTAGAACAGGGCAGTGGTACATCATTCCTGCTACCTTTGCGTTATTTTTATCTCTAGCAGATTTACTATTTGTCACTGTAGTTTTTCAAGAATCCTTGCCAAAGGTGGGTACAATAGCTTCCTTACATGTTTGTACAGATTGTATATCTTTCATTTTAGGAAAAGCGTGCCAAATCATTCAGAAGCAGTATTAGAAATGCAGAAGCGATGATAAATATAAAAAATTTGTTCAGTTTTTCTGCTGTTAATCATGACAAAAAAACCAATTCTAAGGAACTGAAGAAATTAGGACTGATATATTTTGTATACTTATTTATTTACAGTGGGTTAGAATTTACTCTTACATTTTTAACCCATCATGTATTTAATTATAATTCAATGCAACAAGGCTGGATGTTCTTTTCCATAGGTATCTCAATATCAACATAGATTGGTTAGAATAACCTGACATCATTAAATTGCAGGTCTAACAATGGCTGTTATTCAAGGTGGTTATGTTCGCAGAATCCCCAAGGACAAAATTAAAAAAACTGCCATTTTAGGCTTATGGTTGATCATTCCTTCCTTTATCTGTGTAGGCCTAGCAACTGGACCAATATTATTATACATGGGATTGTTTCTCTATGCAACATGTGAGTGAGGAAATATTTACTAAATATATTGAATAATATGCTGAACAACAAAAAAAAAGATAAACACCCACTTATGTTTGTGGTAACTCCCAACTGAATGGACCAAACAAAAAAGAACAAAAAAATTTTTTTACTGTGAAATGTCACCTTGACAACGAGCATAAATCTGAAATTGTTTGATCGATACTTTACCAGATTTCGATCACTACAGCCATCAACCGAAAAAAATAATGGATTTTCTTTCCCCAAACAATCATTAACTAAATGTTTATTCTTTTCCCATGAAAAATTTTTTTTTTTTAGCAACTGCACTGGTTGTACCCTGTATTATGACCATGGCCTCTCTATATGGTTCAGTAGATCAAAAAGGAACTGTAATGGGTATTTTCCGATCTCTGGGTGCTTTGGCTAGAGCTGTAGGCCCCATCATTGCCAGCATTGCGTTTTGGAGTATAGGTTCATGTACAACCTACTTAATAGGATCAGTCTGCCTTTTATGGCCAGTACTGAATTTAATACGACTGTAAATCTTTCAAATTATTTTTAGTTTTCTAAACTGAAAGTATCTTGTTCACTTTCAAAGTGATAATTATGGTATTGGTGATACATCACTATTTTTGCAATATTTAATATGAAGTATATGCTCACAGTATTTATTTATTTGTTATTATTATTGTTCTTCAAATTTATAAGTATGTTAGATTATCTGAAGTTTCATAGGTATATTTTTCTCAAGGAAATAAACCATTTCACAATAAAATTTTAGATGTATAAGCTGCATGTTTTTCCTCTCCAGTTTGTTTCCACTTTAGATACAAAAATGGTGAAAAGCACTGACATGAAGTCGAAAGCTTGTGCGTGCTTCTTCATATCAGCCACGATACTCACGAAATTTTGCATTAGCCTTGTCATTATTTTACATCTAAATGCTAAATTTAAACTCTATGATGATGCTGTTTTCTTTAACGCTCGCCGCTGTTCTGCTCATAATTTTTTTTTTTAAATCTTCTAATGATACTATCCTCACGAACATTTGTGTCATTATTCTGGTTCTAAATACAATTCAGATCGATCGGATCTGTACTTTAGAAATTTTTGGAAAAAATAAGGAAATATTTAAAATTTGAATAACTTTGGCCTACTGGATCGATTTTGCTCATTAACGAAGATAACTGGGATATTTAAACCACAAACATACTCTGAATGTTTCTAGCTCTTTCCATTTGAAAGTTACGAGTGTTTACAAACGGATTGGCCGGATAAAATTACTTTTGACCTAGAATTCTTCATCAGTGTCTAATTTTTGGAATATAGCTGATGCTGTAAATCTTTTTCTTGAAGAGGCAGATATATGGATGGTAATGATTCATTATGCTGTTTTTTGGAAATTAATTTATCTATTAAAAAAATGTATATGAGACAGTAATTTATTTTCACAAAAATGTTTGTACCACTACAACAATTGTTTCACCACGATGCGGCTTCTTCAGGTATTACATTGCACTGTCTACAGTACAATGTAATATCTGAAGAAGCCACATCGTAGTGAAAAAATTGTTGTAGTAGTACAAACATTTTTGTGGAAATAAATTACTCTCATATACATTTTTTTTAATTAAAATGAGTTTCCACCAAGTAAAGACCGAATCAATCAAATATTAATTTATCTATTATATTTTCGTTGAAACCGTTTATGTGATGCTAATGTTCTTAGAACTTTAGCATCATTCTTTTTTTAAATTATCAAGTGAGGATGGAAAACACAAATGAGTGGAAAGGAACATATTGATATTTCGTGGATGGGAGCTATTATTATGAATTAAGGTGTCTGCGAAGGTTGGTTTTTCTGAATATGTCGAATTCGAGGAGATTATTCTTTCTTGTAATTTTAATATGTGAGGTATTTAATGAATTGTCGGGGTTTTCTGTTTCCATGGTTAATTGAATTGTGGAAAGTGAATTCAGAAAGTTTAAAACATTTTTTAGTTCCCTGGTAGAGCCTAACCATATACAAAAATTTTTTTTTTACTTTCTGAATTCACTTTTCAACACAATTCAATTTATCATGGAAACAGAAAACGCCGACAATTCACTAAATTTCCTAGATATTAAAATTACAAGGAAGAATAATCTCCTCGAATTCGACATATTCAAACCATCCTTCACACACACCTTAATTCATGATAGTGGCTTCCATCCACGAGATATCAAAATGTCCGCTTTTCACTCATCTGTATACAGGTTGCTTTCCATCCCACTCTCAATTGATAATTTTTTATTACCATCAACTAACAGTTATAACGAAAATATAAGACATGAATTGAATATTACTAGGAAGAAGTATTTGCATATTACAAAATAATAGCTGGAATTAATTATCCAGAACCTCTACAGATTTTAATCTAAATAAATCTCATGAAAACATTTAGAATTTAATTTTAAAACATGTCCTAAATACACTGTATCACTTTATAGACATATACTACTCTGTCAAGAAAGTACCGGGAATTTTCAATTAAAACAACATTTTTACATTTAATCGTCAAAATTTTTTGGGTCGCCTTCAAAATACGCTCCATTTGCTACAATACATCTATGCCAACGGCACTTCCAACTATCGAAACATTTTTTATAGGCGCTTTCCGAGATGGACTTTAGCTCTCGCGCCGAATTTTGTTTTATGGCTTCAATCGACTCAAAACGGGTGCCACGAAGGGGCAATTTTAGTTTTGGGAAGAGGAAAAAGTCGCAGGGAGCCAAATCCGGCGAATACGGTGGTTGCTGAAGCATGTTTGTAGAGTTTTTGGCAAGAAAGTCAGTCACAATCGTAGCTCGGTGAGAAGGCGCGTTATCGTCATGCAAAATCCATGAGTTGTTTGCCCACAAATTTGGCCGCTTCTTACGGATACGCTCACGCAAACGTTTCATAACGCCTAGGTAATACTCCTTGTTTACCGTCTGACCCTCTGGAACGAATTCGTAGTGCACCACGCCACGGATATCGAAGAAAACAATGAGCATCACCTTCATTTTCGAGCGGCTTTGGCGTGGTGTTTTCGGTTTCGGCTCATTTTTTGCCACCCATTCCGATGATTGCCGGCTTGTTTGCATATCGTACTCGTAGACCCAGGTCTCATCACCAGTTATAATGCGTTCCATGAATGTAGAATCGGAATTACGGCGATCCAGCATGTCTGAAGCAACCTGTTCGCGATGACGTTTTTGAAGAAAATTCAGGTCTTTCGGTACGAGTCGTGCGGCCACCTTTCTCATGCCCAAAATATCAATCAAAATCGTACGTGCGGACTCGTGGGATATCTTAAGATCATGTGCTATCTCTCTCAAGCTGGTACGACGGTTTTCCAGCACCCTTTCCTTAATTTTATCGACGTTATCTTCGATCGAAGCCGTCGATGGGCGACCACTTCACGACCGTCCTTGAAGGCTCTGTACCACTGATATGCACGAGTTTTCGATAGAGCATTATCACCAAAGGCCTTTTGCAACATTTTCAATGCATCGGCACACGAAAACTCATTTGCAACACAAAACTTTAAACAAATTCTTTGCTCAACGTAATCACCCATAGTAAAAATCGGCACGCACTCTGACATCGACTGACTTAATCAGCTGTTGCAAACACACTAGTTGACAGATCCCGCTCAAGCTTGGCATAGTAATTAAGGACAGTGGTACCAACCTAGGAAAAAAAAATTTTACCTGCCTCATTGCCCCGCCAGATTTAAATCGATAATTCCCGGTACTTTCTTGACAGAATGTATATTATCATCACATGTGGTGGAAATTAACTAAAAAAGAATCAAAAGAAATATAAAATGATGAACAAATTATTTAAATCTGTTTTGATATTCAAATTAATTGGACATCACTTTATACATATATATGTTTATTTCGATTGGATGTTACCAAAAAATGTTCAACATATAATTCAAAAAGTCCTTTTTTAAAGAATATATAGCACTTTCTCCAGAGAAAGAATCTGACAAATTCGGACCTAAAATCTCTTCAGTAAGTAGTTATTTGAATAAACAAAATAATCATTTAAAAATAACCTTTTGTTTAACTGCTTAGACATGTCAAAGGACTGGAAAGTTTTAATTTGTGTGCTAATAAAATTGAGAATTTACTCAACTGAGGACGGAATATAAATAGTACTTTCCTGTTTTGAAAGTTTTCATAAATCTAATTTTATATTTTTAATTTGATCTTTCACTTAGAATCAAAACCAGCATTACATTTTGACGCTTGCTTAGATCACTGCTAATTAATACAAGACTGTAGCAACAAATGGAGATGTTTATTGCTGAAATTTCTATCACGGAGGCCCAAAAAAAATTTGAACAGATGCTGTAAGAAAATGTGGGAAAAACAGTTATACAAAAATTGTTATAATATTTTATTTTCATGGTTCCATTTTATGATATTTTCTGAAAAATAAACAAATCCACCTTAAAAACTACAAATAATTTTGTGTTTCTGGAACGTAATATAAATTCTGAACTGAAAATGAATTAATATACATAAAGGCAAAAAAATTGTAATTTTTTTAAATGAAGAAAATATGTCAAAAATAATGTTTTTACTGTGGGTCAATTCAGTTACACTCATAGATTATCCATGGTAGAGAAGCTGAAAAAGTTAGTTTGAAAGAAGAATATCTTATTTTTCAAAGGATAAAGTTCAGCCAATTTCAATATCACAGTACACACAGCTCGAAATGACGATAAAATGATCAATTTTATCAAAATTTTCTTTATTCAAAAACACTTCTATCAAGTTAAAATATTTATCAATATATCATAAAAATGTCAATGCTGAAAAAAATTTGGAATATTTCATTATCTATGGTAACAACTGAATATCACCATCAAGTGAAATCTTCCTTAAAAAAACATTTCATCATTGAGTATACAACACTAAAGGTTAATAATCTGCCTTCGAAGAAATCAAGAATTATTTTATCCAATATATATTTTTATTCCCCATTAAAAGAAACAATTTTAAAATCAATTTGGAAAATATTAAAACGTATACAATAGTGTATACAGAAATCCCAGTCTATCAAGGAAGGCAGCACTTAGAAGCTGTATATAGAAATGAATCGCATAGCCATATAAAAACGACATACAAAATTTTTCTCAAAGTCGATGAAGAAGGAAAAGGATTCCTTTTTAACGTAGTTTAATTGCTGGAACAAAGAATCCATGTCTACTTATCCAGAGTCCTAAACCAGTGCCCAATAAAATGGATAAAATGTTACTCAGAAATAGAGTACACAGCCCTTTACGAGAAAAGATGCTATTATTGCCCAGACGAGCATAACGGATGCTCAGCATTTCACGTTTTCTGGGTCTGAAGCTCCAGTTTTTGGGAGGAAGCTGGTCGGGGCGACTGCTCCAATCATTGAAAAAATCTGAGTCCTAGAAAAGTTAATACCAACATAAAATTCAATCTCAAAATACATCTCACTCTAATGAATTTAGATGCCACAATGTCTTGGCAACAAGTTTGAAAATTTGTTGAAAAAAATAACTCACAATCACAATATTCAACATGATTTTAAATGAACACAAATTTTAATTTGGAATACCCTCAATCACCAATTTTTCACTTACTTCTTTAGATTCAGAATTCAAATAATATGACTGCCACTCCAAATTGAGAGGTGTTCCTTGAACAGGGCTATTTGGTGGGCTCTTGGGACTACCCCTAGGCGAATCTCTTCGAGAACCAGCTAATGAAACTCTAGCTGATGACTGGTTTGATTCCCTTTGTGCTTCCCTCAGTAATCTCAAATAATCTTCAACATGTAATTGTTGAGTTACAGACGCAGGAGTAGCAGTTCCTCCTGAATTTGCACTTGAAATGTCGACCCATGATTCTAAAAACCATAGCAGACATTTTTAGATCATTATTTACGTCAACATTATGCATCATATTTCCAAAACGCACTTTATACTCAATATGAATAGTAAATAGCATTCCTAACTCCCTTTCTAACGATTTTCGAAAAAACTATCGTCTGGAGCAATATCTATTTTTAGTTTGAATTCGAAACAAAGCTAACAATAACAAGGAAATACTAAAAATTGATATTGCGTTTGATAGATTTGTAAACAAATAAATCTCACCTCCTAAGACATCATCAAGGCTGGACTTTGAGGATGACATTTCAAAATAATATTCTGAAATTCAATTTTCCAAGAAAATTAGCTGACAATTTTAAAACAGCACGAAAATTAATGAAAACCCAAACACCTTTGTGTTTGACAACATCAAATAACCGATGAACCTGCTTGTGCCTACGTGACTTGAAGGCAGATAGTAATAAAAATAGTCTTATAAGAAAGATACTTGCGGACATAGAATAAAATCGAAGAAGACATTTAGGCCATTCCACTGGAAAATTGTATTGAAAAAAACATTTATCCTAAGAACTTGTAATAAATTTCAACGGAAGTAAAAACTATAATTGTTTAGATTCTTGCGTAAAGATCAAAATTCTGTTTCCAACAGGTAACATCATGATAATCACAACAGCATTCAAATTGAACTACTGAATTAGAATTATTAGCTGTTAGCTCTTTGTGATAACATATGGAATGTATAGATTAAGCGGTAGGTCCAGATTCTAGATTTTGATTTATATTCTATGTGTAGTAGTTAAAGTATCATGTATCAATAATTCAAAAGAAGGATAAGTAGTAAGAACTGAAAAATAATTACGAAATTGTCTACCTCATCTTGATTTTATTCATATGATTTCAAATGTTTATATACATATGATTTAAGGTTAGTGAAATTTACTCAAATATTTTCTTGTTATCACTTGAAGAGTACTGTATACATTTATCAATATTGCTCCTATGATGTTGTTATTGATGTTTATTCCAGGAGTATCAGTAAACAGTGAGTAAAACAGAAGTGCTGAACAATGACAAGTTTGATTTTTCTATTAGTTCTATAAAATGGATGAAAATCAACCAAGCACTTCTGGTTATTGTGAAGAAGCTGGCAGAGGTTTCAGGCTTAAAAGAAAACAAATAGATCCAATAGTTTGTCCAGTTTGTGGAGTAACACTTAGAACTTCAGAAGTGGAAATGCATTTAACATCTGAAATAGAAAAACTTAACAAACTACCTTCATCAAGGCTACGGATTAATGGGAGAAATACTCCTTCAAGCTCGACATCAAATGGAACGTCTCCTCGGAGTCCATCCAATTTGGATAAAGACCAAAAATGGGAGGTCTATCAAAAGGTTCGTTCAAATAGACAGTCTAGACAAAAAATAAAATCAAGAAAACGGAAAAGTGAAGAAATAGTATGTCCAATTTGTAACAAAGATATTTCGGCTATTGCTGAAGACTTGATGGTACATGTAGAGATGTGCCTGAGGAGGTCAGAATCATCAACAGAAAATGAAGATAGTTCTGAAACTATAGATGTTGAAGCGTTTGAGGAATATGAATGGGCAGGGCAGTCAAGAATTCGAGCAACTTCATTACTTCCTGGTGGTGTCTCTAGTTTAGGTTCTTCTTTAACAATGGCCGATGATGATGAAGATTTGAATGTGGAGGACGTTGAAGATACTCAAATGTATGGAGCACCACAATATTCAGAATGTGATGTCATATTACCATGTGATGACAAAGACAATTTAGCTTTAAGGAAAGCTGTTATTGGAGGAGATCCAAAAATAGTAAGTGATATACGAGAAGAAAACTCTTCTACTTTAGAGGAATCTATGAGTGATTGTGAAAATAATAAAGGTGTGGATCCTATTGTGCAGGTATTGAAGGCTCGTATCCGTGAACTCGAAAATCGTGAACAATTTAGGGAAGATAATTTCAAATGTCTGATTTGTATGGACAAATACCGAACTCCTGTGATATCTGTTTGTTGTTGGCATGTACATTGTGAGCAGTGTTGGCTACAGACTTTAGGGGCTAAAAAGTTATGTCCACAGTGTAATATGATCACTTCCCCTTCCGATCTGAGAAGAATTTATATGTGAATATTTTCAGTTTCAGTAGTAAATGTCTTCATTTCCATAAGTCTGAACTTGAAACAGGATACTTCGTTTTAGTTTGGAAGTTATGGGCCCTCAAAGGTGAAAGAATACTCTATTACTTCTGGTCACTTTTTCCAATCATCAATTAACACTTTTATATAGATCACAAATTATATCTGAAACTTGTTTAATGTTTCCCTGTGACTCCATGTTATTCCAGTTATAATAGACTAATTATTGAAGGAAATACGAAATGATTCAGTTGATACCTTACAGGTGCTTTATTAATAAGAAACATTGACAAAGAGCTAATGTCAAACTTCCCTTTAAGAATGGGTGAAATTTCCTAGAGTATCAGCTGATGTGGATTTCAGTTATTTTTGCATTCAAAATGAGATATTTTCGAAATAAAATACCGCAAATTGTTATAAAAAGGATCAGAGACGATTTATGATTTATATGAGACGAGATGAGCGATTGTTTTTATGGAGGAAAAAGTTACTTTTAACTGGATTTTTTTCAGACTTTTGGGGGCCCATAACTTTCAAACTAAGACAGCACCCTGTCCTGACTTCAGGGATTACTTCCAAGGAGTTAATTAATTTCTTGAGCACAAATCTAAAGTCGAACCAGGGTGCTTTGTTTTATTAATAAATCCTTGAACACTCTTAGGTGGTCTGAAATATCTGTTGGACTCCGAAATGAAGACATTTATACCTATTTTCAATTTGCAAGACTATAATTGTAGAATTAATCTTTTTTTGACGAAAGTTTAATTTTTTCTATTCTATGACTGTATTCACTGAAAACCCTTCTTAAATTACAATCTGAATCATATTTTGTTTAAATAAGCAGTTGACAAGAACTTAGAGGCACTTATCTTTGTACTATCAACTCCCAGCTAATAATTAACAATATAGATATTGTAAAGAAACCAACAATGGAACATACAATGATTTTCATATTGAGATTTGTTTTCTTATTGTTTTACCTATATATTTTATATTAAAAATATAATTTATGCAACAAAACATGGAATTGACATTAAAATTGTATTTAATTTTTTCTCTACTTAAAATATTTCAGGGTAGAGGAGAAAGAAAAGACCAAGGGAATGAAACACCTTTCGTTATATATGTTTCTGCATGTCTAATTTCACCTTAACACTAATATATAACAAACATATAGAATAAATAAGTTATCATTCCAATTTGGAAGGATAAAAACACATAATAATTATCTCTCAACTAGGATTTTATTCTTGCTAATTATTTCTATGTAGAGAACACATTTTTATCAATCCTTTGTAGGAATGTGACTCTGATATTACTGAAATTTGTATTTTTACCAGTTGCAATTAGTGAACGTGTGTTGTGAGTAAATACAGTCATCCAAATTGATTCCTAGTTGAGAGTTATATTTTAATTAGACTTCTAATGGCCATGCTCCACTTGTTCCTTCAGACAAGTTTTCAGAGCGTGCAAAAAAATTTTTCTTCCGTAATCCGAGAACACTTTATATTGATCATTGCGGCAAGTTCTCTCTAATCTATCACTGCAAAAGGTAAATAAGCAAATTTGCATTCTGAACCAAATTTGATACTTACAAATCCTTTTTGAAGTTCCTAATTTCCATTTCGAAAATCCTATTCATATCTATAATATTGCACTGCAGTTCATAGTCTGGAAAATGGGAAATGATAAAATTTGAAATGTGTGAATTTTTTACTTCTGTTAATGTAAACTAAGAGAAACCAATCGTAGGCTTGCTTAGGGCTTAGAGCCTAGCAAGTCACATTGGGTGAAGCAAAGTGTTTTAAGAGGCTACAATAGACAATGTTCTTACTAGGCTCTAATGACCTGTACGTGTATAGCATTGTTGGAGACGTTGAACTGTCTGGGTAGAAAATTCTTACCTGATCCATATTCTATTAAGGACTTATTGAAGATGTCCATACGTATTTGTAAATTTTTGTTCATTTTAAGTTTCGGTGAAGGTATCAGCGTTATTATTGTCACTCGTGTATATCTTTTCTTAAGTTCTGCAACTAGATTCCTAAAGTCTATTATCATGTTACTGGCATTTCTACCCTAGAAATCATAAAAAGAAATGTTTGTAACAGAACAAGATTGAGAAAAAATATATTAAATAACTTAAACGAAGGTTTTCGCAAAATTTGTCGAGGAATTCTAGTGAAAAGTAATAGTGGATTTCTTCTGCTCAGTTCTGCAATTAGATTACAAAAGATTATTATCATATTACTGCCATTTTTACACAGGCATTCATAAAAAGAAGCGTTTGTACGTAAGAAAAATTAATTAATTAATTTCATTGAAGGTTGAATTTTCGCAGATTTTGTCGAATTGTAGCTTATCAATGGTGGGAAAAAAATAATTTTAGTTGAACTCTTTTACGGTTCGAAATAGATTTGACGGTTTTTTTATAGTTCAGAAATTACTGTCAAATATAAATGTGTGTGCAGGGTGCTTGCTAAATTTCACAAGGTGATTCTACAGGCAATTTGCAACACAAATGTTCCTGTAGAGTGTGTAAAGTTACTTAAGATTCTACTATTTTGTAACGTTTCAAAATTTTTTCACTAAAAACAGCATAACTTGAAAACAATCATCTTAATCAAAATTCAGTGTACACCATTGGAAAGAGCGGAAAATTCTCCTTAGACTAGGGTGGTTTCATGGAGATTTTGAAACACTTACTTATAGACTGGTTAAGTTGAAAATGATTATAAAATTTTCTTCAGCCATAATTTCCGGTCAGAGTTTACTCTTAATTCCTCCCGTAAACCCCCATGAAATTTATGTCAAAAACTGCCTTATTTATAAAGCTTTTCAACGACATATAATACAATATATAATAATATAAGTACAACCGGTGAGATATACACCATCTGAGGAAAAATTATAATATACGACATTGTTTATTATTCATATAAGTTTAAAACTTATCACAAAAAATTCTGAAAATGCCTGCTACTTTTTCTAATGCAACGCCTACATCGTTTTCGGAGAGAATCCACAATGATTTCTGGCATTATTTCGTTAATTTCTCAATAAACATAAAGTTTTTCACCAATGTATTATACCTACTTGAAAAACATTATAAATAAGGCATATTTAGCACATTATTTGTATGGGGATTTTTAACTTTGGCCAAAGATTATGGCTGAAGAAAATTTTTTTCTTAACCACTCTATAATAAGTATTTTATGAATCTCCATGAAAACACCCTAGTTTAAAAAGAATTTTCTGCTCTTTCCAATGGTGTACACTGAATTTTAATTATGATAATAGTTTTCAAGTTATGCAATGTTTTTAGTGAAAAAATTGTGAAACCTTACAAATTAGTAGAATCTTGTATAACTTTACAACAAAAGATAATTGGACCATACTCTATTGGAACTTTTGTATTGCAAATTGCCTATAGAATCACATGAAATTTGGCCAGAGATAACTTGGGCATTCTGTATACATGTAAGATAATTTCAAATTATAAATGATGTACCATTAAAAGATCGTTCATCCCGATCATAACTACAACTCGAGGGGCAATCTGTTGAACGTTCTCTATTTTTTCTGTCAATTTTGAAATTGTTAGTCCCACTTCACACAAACCACATTTCTTGGGTACTGAAATGGAAAAAAAAAATGTTAGAAAAATGTGTCACCATTATACAGTCCCAAATTCACCTTCATCCGATACGTAGCAACCTAGCTTCTTATCTGCCAAATCGACGAAAAAATCATCCCCTAACGCTTGATGTTTGTAAAGAATCGGCAACATTTCTTCCTAAAGCATTATTAGAAGGAATAATGGTGCCAAATAGATATTTTTATCATACAATAACAGGGTAACTTACCAGTTTACGGAATTCATCGAATTTCGTAGAATCATTAAAATTTCTCTTATTGAAAGAAGAGTGGATTGAAGCTCCTCGAGGTATTGTTTTGATGTAATTATTCCTGATTCTCTTAATGGGATTAATCATAGTAGTTTGTTCTGTCTGACATTTCCTTTTATATGGTTTCCTTTGCTTTGAAACCAACTGTTTAATGTGATGCAGTTTTTCGCTCTGCTCGATGACGATATCATTATTGAATTGGTCTTTTATAATATAAATATTTGGTAGTGTTATTAAAAAATGACTCAAATCATCGAAGCCAAATTGTCTGAATGGAATGGGATAACCACATAGATCTTCGAATTCTTCCTGCATTTCGCCCAACGGTATTCCATCACTTCCATAAGACAAAATACAGGAGGTTATTATGGCCGCTATTTCTTTCTCTGCATCGGTTGAATACATTTTTGAGATGAAATATTTTCTTTAATGGGATGATGCGTTAATCATTCGGAAAAGTTGGTGACTGAATGTTTTATTGAAAAAAATTGCCGTGACACACATGATATCGTGAACGCATAGTTTTTTACTCGAATAAACAGTATCAGCGCAGATTGAGCTAGGCTAATTTTGTAATCTGTATCAGTCTGTTTCGTGTATTCTCCCACCATATCGTTTTTAATTTCAAATACGTTTATAATTTTCTCGAAACCTTTACGATCGAAAAAAAAACCCTCAAAATTACACTTTTTGCGTTTTGGAGTAAAAAGATTTCAAATATCGAATGGAAAAATATGTCCATACTCCGTCTGTTCTTCTCTGGCTTTTCTGCCAAACCATTGGCCAAAAATTCGTTGAGCTTGGTACAAAAATCGAATGCCCTCTAGCAACAAACCATCGCGTTCTTCATTCCAAGGGTTGAAAATTGAGGGTTGCGATTTCAATTTCGGGAGTTTCGGGAAATGAACATTTCCCGAAACTAGAGTCAAGAGAAAATGTGTAATATATATTTTTATTGGTAGTAAAACATAGTAATTTCTACAATTTGTTTTAATTTTTATTAATCATAAGAATTACAGAAAACACGGGTACAATTAAATTTGAAAATCGAAACTGCAACATTATATGACAACTTATTTGAATTGAAAAAATACTTAATCACGTTGACTGTACATTATGTGAATATTTTATAAATAAATAAAAAATTAATTTCAAAATAAGAAAATTGATTAGAATAAATCCAGCAACGGATTGTTATACAGATTTGTAAAATCACGTTTCGGAAATACGATGATATTCAATGCATAAGACAGGGAACCGACGTCCAGCCGAACATTGGAATAATCGAAAGATATGCGCGTCATGATAATGAATAATCCAGTGTATAACTCGAAAAAAATGCTCTTCTCTCTCACACAGGTGAGGGGAGTTGGACATCTCATTTAGTTTTGGATGATCAGATCCAGTTGGCGCGTAGAACGCAGGAGAGGTGGACTGTAATCTATAACGCTTGAAAATCAAATACAATACGATACATCCCTATTTCATTGCATAATGCATGTGAGGAATTTATTCGCCACAATGAATGACGTAGATAATTTCATCTCTTTCTACCCTTTAAGGTGCTTTTGCGGGGAGTTTTACTTCATTCTTTCACTAAGAAGAAGTAGATGTTTATGGTGACCATGCTCTAGCTGAACGATCATGTCAGAAGTGGTTTTCCTGATTTAAAAGTGGAAATTTTAATTTGAAAGACAAAAAACGAGCCGGAGCGACATCAAAGTTCAAGGATGAAGAATTAGAGGCAAGACTCAATGAAGATCCATCACAAACGCAAGAGGAACTCGCAAAAACACTCAACCAGCCATTTGCCATCGTTTAAAAGCAATGGGAATGATCCGAAATGTAGGAAATTTGCTGTCGTATGAACTGAAGCCAAGAGACGTCGTATGCCGTTTTTTAATACGTGAATAACTGTTTTAACGTAAAAAAATAAATGAGTTTTTGCATCGAATTGTGACTGGCGATGAAAAGTGGGTCCATTGCGATAATGCAAAACGTCGGGCAAAGTATGAATGCCTCGTCATCAACTGTCATGCCGAATATTCATGGCGAGAAGATCAGGCTGTGTATTTAGTGGGACCAACCAGGTGTGGTGTATTATGAGCTGCTACAATCGAACGAAGAGATCACAGGAAGGTCTACCGACGACAGTTGATGCGTTTGAGCCGAGCATTGCGAGGAAAACGGCCGCTATGTGCCGACAGACACGACAAAGTTGGCCACATGTTGTGTCGCCCGTTAAAACGTACTTTTTATATTTACGTGTATTATTTCAAATATTTATAGTTTTCTGGTGCTTCAGAGTCGGAAATAAAAAACATGCATTTTATTAAAAATGTTTATTCATGAACATGAACAGTTAGAATTAGATAAAATCAAGACTAGGTAACAAAGAAACAAGAAAAATTAAATACAGGACATTTCGATAATAATAAGCTATTTGTCTGAACAGCCAATTTTTGAAGAGTTCAAAGTTGCCTTCAAATCAATGGCATCAATACTCCTCGACTAGTAAAATATATTGCATTTCAAAAAATGAGAATAATCAGACTTCAGTCAATTTCATTTGAGCAATTCCTGGAACCTTATATATTGTCATTGTTGAAAGAATATTATGACAGCATTGTTAAAAGCATTTGAGGATAAGGCACTTTTTGTTAATACGTTTTGAAATACAAATAATAAATTCTATGGAATGTATGTAGATAGGTTAAATAAGTTGAAAATCGTGAATAAATAAAAAAGAAGACCAGGAAAATTTATACCATCAGCACAAAATACCTTTATTACATAATAAAGTTATGAAACATATATTAAACAAAGGCTGAATGAACATTGTACTAGTATTTGCAAAATCTAAAACTGTAAAGGCTGACAAGGTAATTAATTTGCCTATTCTTCTTGAATAAAATTAAATAAATAAAAACTTTGAACTAACAATCAACAGCAGCAGTTTCAAACTTGTTCAAATTATACATTTCTTCTCTGAATTCTTTATTATATCGACAGAAATAAACTTGATCTGATATACGCTTCATAACATTCAAACTCTGCCAGTATTGCTGCTGAACAGCAATAACTTCTCTTATAACCTGTGCAGCATGTTTGTTGATTGGTTTATCAAATAAGTCGACTGGAAGAGGAACAGACTCCCCTCTTAAAGCTTTAATACACATCAACATACCATAACCTGTGGTATTTACATTATATCCACCTTCTAAAGCAACTATAATTTTTCCATTAGCAAGTGGTTTAAGGAGGTATATAAACTGCCCGTACATTTCTGGGGTAACATTATATCCACCCAGAGGATCATTGATTCCCGCATCAAATCCAGCAGAAACAATAACCAATTCAGGTTTGAATGCATATCCTATTGGGAGAATTATATTTAGGAATGCTGCCAAGTATTCGTTATTACCCATGGAATCCTGAAATTAAACAAAATACATTCAAACAATTGAATTCCGAGTATAAATGTGCTTACGAGGGGGCGTTCAATGTATACTCGATATCGGGGTAATTTGCTTAAAATGTGAGTAATCTAATTATCTCATTCACTAATGACACTGTCTGAGGGTATAAATATAAAATTTCACTAATTTACGATCATTAGTTTTCTAGGTATCCTCAATGAAAGACGACCAGAATGACTGACGCCACAATGTTGAAGAAAATCGAGCATCGCGCCGTTATAAAGTTCCTCAATAAGCAGGAAAAAAGTCAAAAAAAAATCATTCATGAAGAAATGGTTGCTGTTTACCAAGACTGAGAAAAATGAAAGAAACAAATAACCTGCAAAAATCTTCCCAGTTTTAACACAAACTGAAATAATTTCTCTTTGAACCTTGATCCCATTTAAATTTTTTACTTACATTGCTGAATGGAATGTTGACATTGAAACCTTCTCCTGGTCCGTGACCGACAAATTTAATTCCAGCAGATGCCTTGAAAGGGTAAAAATTACCATTATCAAACCTATGAATACTGATGTACAACACTTCATTGGAATTGTAAAATACGTCTTGAGTACCATTGCCATGATGAATATCGAAGTCAACTATGAGTATTCTGAAACATGAAAAAAAGGACAATAAGTATTTGCCAATAAGTACTTATTGTTGTTGTTTCTTAGGGAATAACAAACAGGCATAGCCCATTATACTTATCCACTTAGAATAAAACACCAACAACAGACAACATCTGATAAATTTTCTTCTGTTCTTCAAAGTTAAAAGTTTAAAATGAATTCTTACATAATTACCATTATAGTTAACAAGATTTGCTTTGAGTTATTTGAGTTGGGTAAAAATTCAAGTGCATCAAGCATATATAAATTTATCTTACCTTGCAACATTATATTTTTCTCTAGCGTACTTTGCAGCAATGGCGACGTTATTTAGAAAACAGAAGCCCTGAGCTTTGTCAACGGTAGCATGATGACCTGGGGGGCGAATCAATGCAGCTGCATTTGTAACTTTTTCAGTGATAACAGCATCAACTAATGTAAGTAATACACTAACTGAAGTTCTTGCAGCTTTGGCAGTATGCTTATTGACATACAGATCTTGAAACGACTTTATAGAATTAGACATCAACTTTTCCATAAAATCTTCTTTGTGGATTTTCAAACAATACACATAATCATCCCGATCTTGGGACATCTGAAAAAATAAAAATGCACATCAATTTCTGTTTGCTATTTACGTTTCTTTAAAAATTCACCTTTATTTCCGTGCAGCGTTTATTTAGTCCTGATTCTTCCATGAGTTCCATTATTCTAATCAATCTGGCAGGATCTTCAAAAGAGTGATGTCTCTTATCGGGCGCGTGAAGAAGTGTTAGAGGTTCATATGCAAATCCAGTTCCTTGGTAAGATTTATAATTATCTGAAATGTATTCCAAAATATGTTACACTAAATAAACACCATTTTTAATTAATAATTTATATTTCTTGGAATTATTTTATTCTATATCTATATGACTACTAAATTGAAACTGTGTTTATTGAGACATTTATTTTATTCAATTCTAAAAGGTTTTTGAATACAAATTTTTTTTAAATTAAAATTTGTAGAAGAACAGAATAAATCTGTATGATATTTAAAATATTGTAATAATCCTTCCATCAAGTAAAAACCTCTTTTTATTATTATTTTACAAAATCTTACCTTCATTGCTTCGAAATCTCATGATGATGGAATTGAAATCATCCTCAGCCAACTGGCTATGCTCCGGATAATAGTCTCTGGTTGTAAAAGGAGGTTTTTCAACTTCTCCAAAATATTTTACAGATACGATTTGTTCCTCGTGTGCATTCAACTTATGTTCTGGAACATATTCGAATCTCTCAACAACTGAGAAACAGTTCCAATGATCATAAAGTGCCCCTTTACAATTATTGATGGTCTCAACGATATTCTGTTGGACATAACCAGTTTCTTCCAGTAATGGACAGGGGTCATTGAGTAGCCCTTTGATGGACATCGCTGCACTTTCGCTTAAAGATGGAATAAAGTAACCTCCTTCTAGAACCATTACTATATGTCCATTAGCAACTCCAGCAAGAAGTTGAACAATATGGGAATAAAAACCAGGAGTGAGAAGCATTTGACCCTAAATAAAAAGAAATATTTTCAGAATTTGTACACGTACAGAGTTTTCCAGTAGGTTTCATTTTGATATCAAGAAGAGTATAATTTAAGAGAAATCAATGGATGTTTATTTCATTGTAAAGAGGAAGGTAATGCCATTAATGATATTTATTTAGAATAGCAGAAAGGTGAGTAATGGTATGATGAAACAATTGGTGTAAAAAATAAAAAAAAAGAATTTAAAAATGTTTTTACATTATGAATTTTAAAATAATTTCCATCAAGTAAAAACTAAGACAATCAAAGATCCAAAATTTGTTATCTAGCTAGTTAATTTTGTACTACGATTTTCTGTGTAAGTGTAACTATGTATGAATAGAGTAAAATTAGTATCACAGTTATTTCAAAATAATTATGAATAATATTAATAAAACTTACCTCAGGACAGCCAATAGCTGCGTCATAACCAGCAGAAATCATAATCAAATCGGGATGAAACTAGAAAATTAAAAACACTTACGATACTGAATAGCTTTGTTTTTTATTAATCTTACCTCATATGCGATTGGCAACAGGAGATTGAAAATAATGGCCAGATAATCTGTATCTTTTGCACCAATTTTATTAATCGGGACATTTATGTTATAACCCTTTCCCTCATCTTTTCCTATAAAGTCAAAATTCCCCTCTCTCAAGTTCGGCCAAAATAAACCATTCTGATAACGATGAATGGAGAAATACACGACACTGCAAGAAAACATTAATCAAATTATTTCGAAGATATAACGTTGAAAAAAATTTACACTAAAGTAACCAAAGATGTGTCAGTAACAGTTTGCTAGGAAAGTTTATGAACTTCGTTCTGTAAAAGTAGCATGAGCTAAGTCGGATCTGTACTTATTAGGAGTAGAAATAAGTTTGTGCAGTTTTGATAGCACATGTCACTACATGTTTATTATTCCATTGTTTCATCTGGGAATAGCTTCATTTTCATTAGGCTTTCTTTTCAGTACGTCAGTTCGCTGAAGTGTGAACAACATAGTTTCTGTATGCTCTGAATATGTCAACTTACGTACCGAATAATTTTGTCTCGATTTTGAATTGGAAGACGAATAACAACCTGGAGTGTCACCGAAGTTTAAGGATGAATTAGCCATCGTTTAAAAGCAATAGGAATGATCTGAAAGGTAGGAAATCGGGTGATGTATGAACTGAAGCCAAGACACTATTTTTCCACATGTGAACAACTTATCCAACAGCAAAAAAGAAAAGGGGTTTTTGCATCCAATTGTGACTGGCGATGAAAAGTGTTAATCCAAGACGTCGGGCAATGTATGGCAACTTTGAATATATAACCAATTTTTCAGAATGAAGCTTAAATTTTCGACAAACTTAATTACATTCTTAATATTGAATTAATGAAAAAATTATATTCTGAATACTTTCGTCATGTTGCAACCTTTAAATAGGCAATTTGTTGTGAAATAGTTAATTTTAACGAACTCTTTTTCCTGTCAAAAACAACACACCTTTTCCGTTGCTAAGTTATTAATTTATAAATTAAAAGTACTTACTCTTTACTCTTGTAGAATGCTTCTTGTGTGCCATCACCATGATGTACATCGAAATCCACTATCATAATTTTTTTACACAGTTTTTCCTTCAAGCATTTTTGAGCTGCTACAGCCACATTATTAAAAAAACAGTACCCTTCAAAAGCTTCATGTTTTGCATGATGCCCTGGGGGGCGCACAATAGCAAAACCATTGTGGTATTTGTTTTGCATCACTTGTTTTGTTACATTGATTGTCCATGTCAATGCCCTCATTGCTGCCTTAAAAGTATCCTAAACAAAAATGAAAGCTTAGTTATAGTTCATACAGACGTAGTCGATATTATACAGAGTATAGAGAAAATGAATACTGAATAGACTTAGTGAAACATTGAACCGCCTCTATATTCCCTATACTATTAATCAATATATTATAAATATAAGGTGGACCGGAAAATAATGTCGCTTTTTTAAATCAAATTCAAACAAATAAATTATTAACAAGTTTTTATTTCTGGATTTGGCTGACCATTTCACCCCAAATGGCAAAAAAGTCTAATATTTAATTATTATAAGTGAACAAGTCACAATAACCTTAAAATATCTTTGACACGACTTCGAAGTATAAATGACAATCAAATATCGACATGCACGCAAACTACATTATTTTGCTATAATGTATATAAATATTTATGTTGATAATAAGTGAACGGAAATTTAAATAGTATTTTTCAAAATATCGTAAAAAATAAAAAGTAAAGATCAAAATAATCAAATTATATAATTTACCTTCGAAAAGTAGACACCATCATATTTCGTTGCTTCGTATTCACGTTCATCAGTTCTTCTTATTTTAGATATACGCTTTAAAGTTTCGAATAGGAAATTGGAATGTACCAATTGTACATCATTTGAGGTACAACTATTGTCGAATGGAAGAACATGACATCTCGTCAGTAAGCATAACTTAGCGGCCCTGGAATATTGATAAATATTGAATATAAACAAATTTATTTTCAGTTGTGGAGTTGCTAGAAATTAAGCTCGCAAGGTAACCTATTTGCAACAGGTAAATATGGAAGAAAAAGTTATTTCGAACAAAATTGTGTCTATGACAGAAGGATATGTTGAAAAGTTTGACAAATTTTTTGTTTTGTAGGACTTAAAGAATTGGCAGAAATGGGGGAAAAAATATATTGACCTAGAAGGTTATTTTTGTACCATATCAGAATTATTTATCCGTGTGTATATTTTTCTTTACAGTTGTATTTTTTAATAAACATAAGAACCATGACTTCTACGAGAGAGGCGTTATAAAGCTACCTTTAAATCGGACAATCCAAAACATGTTAAATAAAGTCTTGAAGTTCACGCAAAAATTATGGATTTTTTTCCCCAATCTATTATTTAGTTAATTTCAAAAGACATCAAAATAAAATCTTCGAGGTCATACAATTTTGATCCCATATTTAATTTATGAATTTACATGATATGATATTGAAAAATATATATCTATTACCTGTTGATTACTTCATATAAGCGAGCTGCACTTTCTGGGTGTTTTTCATCCCAGTCATTTTGGTGATCACACATCACTTCAGTTTCAGTTCCCACTAATGTAGCTTTTCTGAAATCCTCCAAATACTTATAACATATTTCATAAGGATCTGGTGCTACACCATTAGGTACAGATAGATCACCTTCAATTAATTGTTTCTTCTTCATAGCCATCATTTCTTTGAGAGATATCTGAAATACAAAATTAATTAAATAATGGAATAATTGAAAATTGCACGGGGCTACTTTTTTGGAATGGCTATTCCTTGTCTGAGCTCTACTTGTAGATCGAGACATTTTTCTTTTCATAGAACGCTGAAAGTATTACATTGTGGTTAAAAAGGAAGTTGTTCAGGCAGAAACAATATTATTTCTAGTCCAAAGGTTCTATTAGAACAATCAATTAATGAACCAAAACCCATATCATTCAAACTGAATGAAACCAAATATTTACATTTCTTATCTTTACCATAAATTTTTTGGATATCAGTCTAAGAAAAACTACAATGAAGTAAATTAGGAGTCACTAAAGCTACATTTAATTGTTTGGAGTGGCACCTGTAATCCTTAATCAGATCATATATTCCAAAAACAAACAAACACTAAAGTAACCCGGTATGGAAGATCTACTATATAAAATAGATATACCTACGATTAATATTGCCAATGTGAATCGCGAAGACTTCGATACTTTGGATCTACTACACAATGTTGGAGCGAGTCACAGAATTCAATAATATATCACGTTGAAAACAAAAGCAATTAATTAATTGGCACCTTTGTTTTGAACTACAGAAATTACAAAACTCTTCTTCTTTTCTTTGTTTCTCTAATTAAGGGGTATATCAGAGATAAATCTCTGGGGTATATTCAAACAACACTTATATCTCTTATTTAATCTCCTGATACATGAAGGAATGACATAAAGACAAGGTTAAAACAGACCAGTTATATATTCTCGAATATTTCGGATTATTTTCGAAATTTAAATTGTTCAAAAACTATTCGTCAAGCACAATGGCAAAAGAAAAACCGAGCAATTGGTCATTATCACTTATTGAGAATTAAAAACTCAGAATTTATTTTAATGAAGAAATTGACGAATTTGCTTCGGTGAAATCCAGGAAAAATTTCTAAAATTATAACGTTTTATGATGCATATTGCTCAAAGCTAAGATTGGGTGGTTTAGCATTAAAAATATTCTAAATGATACGGTACATTTCATCATTTTGATAAATCGATTATCACTGTAATTAATATATTAATTATTGAATTGAATTAGTCCTTACTTGGTGAAAATCCATATTAAATAATACTTAAATAAGGTTATTCTGATTTTCACAAATTTTTATTATTATGTTTACAACAATCGTTTCGCTATCACAGTAGCATCATCAGGCAAGATTTTATTTTGAATAACCAAGCTTGTTTTCAAAATCCGTTGCTATTTATATTACGGTAAGTACAATACATTTTTATTGAGCACTAAAACCCAAAAAAGGGGGTCTGCAAATTCCAGCTTATCTGAATATATTTAACAGAGGTGAGTTATTTAAATGTATTTGTTCGTTAAGTAATATTCCAATTTTATTATGTTTATTTATCTCTAGGGATTCTAACAGATTTAAGACATAACTTTTACTTTCTATATGTAGAATTTCAAAATTATGGTTGAAAGTATGTCCTGTTTCTAACAAATGGTTAGAATATGTAGAATTACAATTAATTAAATTTGTGAACATTTGAAGAGTTTCCTCAATAATTAAAGTAATTCTACATATTCTAACCATTTGTTAGACACAGGACATACTTTCAACCATAATTTTGAAATTCTACATATAGAAAGTAAAAGTTATGTCTTAAATCTGTTAGAATCCCTAGAGATAAATAAACATAATAAAATTGGAATATTACTTAACGAACAAATACATTTAAATAACTCACCTCTGTTAAATATATTCAGATAAGCTGGAATTTGCAGACCCCCTTTTTTGGGTTTTAGTGCTCAATAAAAATGTATTGTACTTACCGTAATATAAATAGCAACGGATTTTGAAAACAAGCTTGGTTATTCAAAATAAAATCTTGCCTGATGATGCTACTGTGATAGCGAAACGATTGTTGTAAACATAATAATAAAAATTTGTGAAAATCAGAATAACCTTATTTAAATATTATTTAATATATTAAGATCTATTGATATTCACAATATTGTATGTATTGAAAAGTTTTTGTGACTTAAGCGTCCAAAGAGCTCCATCAAACTACATTAAAGCTTCTGAAGGAACTTCACAGGAGATCAAAATGATATCAAACACCCAAGAAGCCAGATTGCAGTTAATAAGAATACTAAAGAGCAAAAAATGATATCATTCATACACCAATTCACAATGCTCTAAGGAAAATTAAAGATCTAAAATAATAACATTTATTAAAAATTAAAATAAAACTAATACCATTTAAAAGAAAACAACAAAAATATCTAAATATCTGTTTATTTTGCGAAATTAAATTTAATCTGGGCTTTTTCGTCGTTGATCCTTAGTGGCTGAGGATCAAGGGGGAGGCGCCTGACAAAAAATATTTCTTTGAAGTCGAAGTTAAGTCCAACCCGGATTTTGTACAGCTTAAAACCCCCCACCAGCTTTCACACAGACATTTTAAATGGTTGACTCCCCTCAATGATTTCGAGCACACATTTTACATGCGTTTTTCCATGATAGATTCTTATCCAGTATAATAGCCAGATATTGATATTCCTGTTTCCATTCCAGTGATTTGGTGCATTTTTAACAGTGAAGCACCGTATGTGTTGTATCAGGTTTTTAATTTCGATAACGGGTATTCCAATACGGACTTCCTAACTTTGACAGTTAATAGCGGCCATATTGTTGAAGCTACATCTGTCGAATTGGCGTGACCTTATCACCAAGTACCAAATATTATATATTTTTTATTTAACCTCGCATTCTTAACTTCCTACCACTATTTCTTGTCCTCAATTAGATCACGATGAACGTAGGAGTTTCCAGAAACTCCCTAAAGTACGAGCATGGAACAGTACATTATATTATAATTGAAATCTTTGTTAAAAAACGAACCTGATGAAAATGGATCAATATTCCCTACATTGCTCCATTTATATTGCATGAATACTAATAATAGCCTTTTATCGAAAATCGCATTTTTTATTGATGTTAGTCTGGCTTAATGACCGAATTTTCGATAACAATTCTTCATCGTTATAATCTATCGCTTGCTTTTTTAACAATTGAATAAAGTTAATCGACAATGTTAAGTCTTCGAATGACAAATTATTTCCTTCTCAGAAATTTTCCATGGTTTTTCTCATTCAAGAGTTCGAAATGCAGGGAAATATTCTGGAATGTTGGATTGTTCTTTACAATGAAAGTATTTCAGGCAAAACTATATTATTAATACCTATATTCAAGTTTAAAGATACTATATAAAAGTCAATTGAGATGTAATTAATTAAAATCACCACAAAGTTTGCGAAAAAGTTAGCAAATAGGGAAATTTCAACATCTACATTCTTTATAGGACTATAGGAAGTTTGTCTAAACTATAGAATCAATGATAATAATAAGCAGAATACCATCAGTAAAGTTTAAACGAAGAATCACAATCTGTTATTTCCTATAAAATCATCTCATCTCCATTAAAAAAAACCTTGTATGTGTACAATGCTCCCTTCTCCCGGGATCTAAATCCGCCACTGATTCTGTGTTGTAATGAATATCTAAATCACAGACCACATTCCCTATACGTATTCTGTGAGGTAGATCAGTTGTAATATTGACCACCTGATGTCATATATTTATTTCTTTGGACAAATGTCATTTTATTGTAAATGATAACCAATTTCTGTGTTGAGAAATATTGATAAATTTTATCAATTAATAATATAATAATAATATAACAATACAGTAAGATAATTCAATTTACCGAATTCATGAGGTGATTTTTCCTTTTTTATTGGTGGATCGAAGGTATGATGGTGAAAATAATTGTGTTTTAGAAACATCTAGCCGGCCTAGTAAGTGTTTTTAATTAATATCCTTTAAAAAATTCCTCTGATTCCCTCTATTTTAATGTAGGTTTCCTTCATTTAAATTTATAAGTATAGAAAATTATAATTGGAAGTCAAAATGACAGTAAATTACAAAGATTTATACATTGCTGACAATATTGATGCCCTCAATGTTGTTGCAAAGGAAGGACCCTCGAAAAAGACTTGTAAATTTGATAGGTATGTAAATTCAGAGTGTCATTGTCTCTGTCTTTTATTATATAAACTTTTGTTGCAGCAAAATGAATAATTTGGAAATACTGTATAAAAATGCAAAAGATAATTACATCGATCAAGAAAAATCCTACATATTTTTTTATAGATTTTTGCTATATTATGCAGAATACTGTAGAACGATAAATGATAAGGAATTTATGCAAATAAGATTTCAGTCCCAGTTGCAGAAAGCTAGAAGTCAACTCGAGACTTTACAAAAAGATTTGATTCGTAGATATTCTGAAAGAGAAGTAAATGAAGAAGAACACAGAACACTTACCAAGAAGACAGTTGTTAGTTCCACTATAGTAAAAAAATTTCCAGGTGATTATTTATTTTATTCTAAGTATAGGATGAACTGATAAAGTTGAATCCAATTTTCAGATAGTGAAATCAAATGTGAAGATTTATATCTGGCTTTACAAGATCCTCAAAATAATATATTGATTGTTGATTCTCGACCTCGTCAAGACTTCGAGGAATCTAGAATAAAAATTGGCACAGTGATTAATGTTCCTGATGATGTAATTCAGTCAGGGTAAGATAGAGGGCATTGTTCTTTGAGCGGCTTTTATGAAATTGTTTGTTAGGTTGTCAGCCCACTGCATTGGTGAATATATACCTGAAGCATTCAAACCAGTTTGGCAGAAGAGAGATACATTTGATATTGTAGTGTTACTTGATTGGAAGAGTACTTCTGAGACTATGGCAGCCACAAAATTAGAAAAACTGTTATCGTCATTAGTCGATGTAAGTTTTTTAAGGCATGTTTAAAATGTTTAAAGGGTATTCAGGTGTGAACACTATTAAAACCGATTTTTTTCCTGAAAGAGACTTGTCAAATTTCTTGCTCAATTTCTTTGACATCAAATGCTGTGCTCTATTAAATCCATAATTTTCAGATTTACTATGAATTCTCAATTAAAATCTCTTTGCAATTCCTTCATAGTAAATTATTCATTTTATGGTACCATCTTTGTATTTGTTTGTTTTATTATTTTGAACTATATTGGTATTTGCAGTGGTCCAGAAATTTGGTACGACTTGATTTTTAGACAAACAAGAGATCTACCTGTTTTAATCATTCTAGTTAGACACTTCTTGTATCTTGAATGAAAAGATTTAAAATAATCGAAAAAATCTGTATTTTTTTTTAGTTTAAATCTAAAGTAACACCTTAAGCTAGAATACCCTTTAAAGTTGAAAAATAGTTGTTTTTCTAGTGGGATACTAACAAAACCTATGCCCAAAAACCCATAATATTAAGGGGAGGATATATGGAGTGGGGTCAAAAGTACCCTTATCATTGTGTTAATCCAAATGTAGTGATGAATAAAGTTAACGACGAATTGGATGAATTGTTAGATCTTGATGATATTCAGTACCCCTCCGAGGAAACGAAAGAACCACTAATAGCTTTCAAGGAACCAAGTAAGACTGTAGAATCAGTTGTAGATGTGGAGACAAGAGAAGAATTAATTGAGAAAAATAAGGAACTCGCTGTGCAGACTGAGATTATTTTGAATAAAATAATTGTTGAAGAGAATAAATGGAAGGAAGAAAAGGATACTGAAACACGAAAAGAACTTGAAAAGTCTATAGCTAACCTAGATAAGAAATTTGATATGTTAACAGCGGAGAAAAATAAAACTCAAGAGTCGTTCGAATTATACGCTCGCTTCGATCCCCAGAAGGAGAGTCTAAAAGCTGATCAAATCAAGGAAATTGCCGACATCGATAAATCTGAGAATCAGAAAATCCTCATTCGTCAGACAATTGCACAGCAGCGTTTGGATGTTTTAGAAAAAGCTCGTGCTTTGAAGCCCAAAGCTGCTGGAGATCCTAATATTGGAATAAGCCCAAGTGTAGACACTGGAATAGCTATTAAAGATGGGAAAATAGATAAGCCCATTATAAATAGGGCTACTAAGCCTACATCCATAATTCAGAGATCCCGCCTTTTCGATGGTCCACTGACTTTCAACGTGAGTAACATCAACAATTATAATTAAAATGGTTACCATGCAATGGGGAAAGTACAGCTCTCAAATTGAAAGAAACGAGTTCAAATATCGAGTTGTATTGTAATTCGAAATGTTGTTGCCAAAAATTTTTTACTTATAAGATATCAGATATCTGCTGTATTCATTTCCATTTGCTGGTGCTCGAACTATGATTGTATGACAATCCATAGTGTGGTATTGATAATCAACATGGGTTATTATTCATTTGACACAGTACATTCATTGTTTATTGTTCTGTTTCGTTAGGATACATGGGTTTTTTCAACGGCTTTTATTCATTCAAATTTCCTAAAAGTCGATTATACAGGCTGTTTTTGAAGGTGAGTCTTTTGTTTTTTGTTTGTGTTTTATACAGGTTGTTTTTAAAGTTCAGTTTTTTTTCTAAGAAGACATAGAACCCTTCAATGTATAACATGTCATGAAAAATTATATAAATGTACCAAATCAAAAAACCTTACAAAACCATTGCTGAAAAGTAAAAAAAATATAATAGAACTGATTGAATAGAAATGGAAATAAAAAATAGTCCAACCAACGTATTCTGTTAAAATCTTGACAGGAAATGGAATTTTCTTGCAATTTTATATGATTTTGATAAATATCTGAATTAAAATCAAAACTTTTCGTAAAAATCTTAATTGGAAACTAAATTTTCGTGATGGATTTCGTTCTATTTTGATTTATATGGTGAGGTTTTTCTGTTAATAAAATGTTCTGGGGGTGGTTGAACATACAACGTCAAAATTTGAATATTAAAACAAATTGAAATATGTTTATCTTCTACAATTTTAATTTCAAAAAAATTTTTTTATTGAAAAAACTTTTAGAAATAAATTCATATCTAACATACTAACATACTAGACATAAATTTATTTCTAAAAATTTTTTCAATAAAAAAATTTTTTTGAAATTAAAATTGTAGAAGATAAACATATTTCAATTTGTTTTAATATTCAAATTTTGTCATATTTCTTCTATCAAGTAAAAGGCCTTTCTATTTTATTTATACAACGTCAAATTTTTGATAATACGAAAATTTATAAAATGTTTTGAGTGTTAGTTGAAGGGGGCTAAATTGTTTAATTAAAAATCAGAATATAAAATAAGTTTTCCTTATGTTTTGGTTTGGGGAAGATTTTATGTGTATACGAGATTTAGACTATAATATAAACCATATTTTTTGCGTGTTTTTTTCTGTGATTTTTTACTATGATATAGCCCAACATTTTTGAACACATTGTACAAGGTGTTGATTCTTTTCCAATAGAAAACGTGCCTGGTGATATTTCAAATTTGAAATATTAGATTTTCTAATATATACTTAGTCAACTGAAGAGGACAAAACAACGTTGTCTCAACTATTAATTTAGTTCATTTGAGTTTATTCTTTATGTCCTTAAAATGGAGAAGGTTTTGTGAAGCTTTTCCAAAATTTTCTGATTTTCAATTTGTTAATTTAATCTTTATCCAGAAGTCCCAATATTTTTCATTAATTGTGGTTATTTATATGTGAAAATATATTTTTTTTTTTTCGAGGTAATATCTAGTGTTGTATACTAACATGAATTTTAAGATTTAATCAGTTATTCAGACTTTTGTGCTGTGTTTTGTACAATCTGGATGTTTTGAACACTTTGCATTAGGTGTTGATTCTTTTTCATCATAGAACTCGTTAACATGAGCTCAAAAAATTCTGTTAATATTTTAAAGGTTTGGGTATATGAGTTTTTCATGACGAGTTAGGCGACTTCGTAAATTTTTAATCTTGTTATTTTGTTTAATTCTACATGTTAAAGTCACCTGAAGATCGAGAATAATCATGAAATATGTTTAACGGCTTGTATTTTGAATTGAATATTCTATTATTTCTTTAGTCCTTTTGGGTTTTATTTTAATTGTATATTAGTATCTGTTCGCTGATGTGTGAACGACATACTTTCTGTGTGCCCTGAAAATGTCAACTTTTGTACCGAATAATGTGTTTTTGCGGGGAGTTTTACTTCAATATCAAGAAAAAGGCTGCCAACAGTCATCGTATTTTAGTGGATGTTTACGGTGAGCACGCTCTGGCTAAACGAACATGTTTAAAAGTGGCAATTTTGATTTGGAAGACGATTCGGGGCGCCACCAAGTTATAAGGATGAAGACACTTGGAGTCACTCAACCAGACTTGAGTTTTCCTCGCTCTTGCTTTTCTTAAATTATGCAAAGTGGTTGCTTATGATGCTTTCACCCTCTTTAGTGTAATTCTATCAATAAAGTACCGGAGCCATTATTTTTCCACCATGAGGGGTGACTTTAAACTTGTTGACCACTTTTGAACGGTGGATAACGACAGGGCAGTCTTGGTAAACAGCAACCATCTCTTCATGAATGATTTTTTTACTTTTTCCCTGCTTATTGAGGAACCTTAGAACGGCTCGATGCTCGATCATTGTGGCGTCAGTCATTCTGGTCGTCTTTCACTGAGGATACCTAGAAAACTAATTATTGTAAATTAGTGAAATTTTGTATTTATATCCGCAGATAGCGTTATGAGTAAATGAGATAATAAGATTACTCACATTATCAGCAAATCACCCCGATACCAGGAATACATTGAACACCCCTCGTACGATAATAATCATTTGTAAAGCCGAATATTCACGGCAAGAAGATCTTGCTATGTTCTTGGTGGGACCGGCTGGGTGTGGTGTATTACGAGCTGCTACAAACGAACGAAAGGATCACAGGGGATGTCTACCGACGACAATTGATGTGTCTCAGCCGAGCATTGCGAGAAAAACGGCCGCAATACGCCAACAGACACGAAGAAGTTATTGACAATACACGGCCACATGTTGCGTCGCCCGTTAAAACGTGCTTAGAAACGCTCAAATGGGATGTCCTACCCGCATGAACTTATTTATATTCCTAATAATAAAAAACTCAAAATGCACTTCTGAGTATATCCTAAATTGCGAAAATGAAACGTAAACATAGGAATAAAGGTAATAAATCAAACGATAAATGTTTACTCTGAACCTGATAAATTTAATATTGTTGAAAAATCTCTAAATAAAGAATATGTTGATTGTCATATCTACACTTCGCTTTTATATTTGTATACAATCATTTTGTTCTTAAAGAAATACCTCTGCATTGAAACATATTTCTGCTGAAGAAAATTCCATAGGTAATTGATATATATTAGATATGATACGATTGTTATTGAATATATCGTGATAAGAATGAATAATTTTGAATGGGTAATTACTCCAAGTAGTGCATTGAATGAAGCTATACAGTTGTTTTGACGAAAGATGTTATAAAATATTATTTTATATGATTGCAAGTTCGAGCGATGTATATCTAGCTTGATTTGAATTTAAAAATGGACAACTAAGATGTTTTTAATAACGTGATTTCCAATAGGAATGATGCAATTTAAAATGGTTATAATGGTAACACTGTATATTATTTTTGACGTTTCCCCTGTCATTTGTGTTCAGTAGGTTATGCCATTTAATGATGGAAAAATACACGCTTCGACAACGTTTAGGAATTGTTAAATTATTTTGTCAAAATCAGTGCTAATTTGTGAAAATTAAGAAGAATTCATGGACGACATTATTCAGTTAATCGACTCCGAATATTGCCGAGCATTGCGAGAAAAATGACGACAGACACGACAAAATTATTGACAATGCACGGCCACATGCTGCGTCACCCGTTAAAACGCTCAAATGGGAAGCCCAACATACCCGCCGTACAGCCCAGACATTGCTCCTTCCGATTACCATATCTTCCCATCGATGAAACATGGCCTGGCTGACCAGCACTTCTCCTATTAAGATGAAGTCAAATAATGGATAGCGGCGAAATAGCCGGCCTTTATTCGCGATAAGATCCTTCAGAAAGATGGAAAAAGTAGTAGCTAGCGACTGACAATACTTTGAACTTTGAATGCATAACTAAATTTTTACAATAAAGCTTCAATTTTCGACAAAAAACCGCACGAACTTATAGTCCTAATAATAATCTCTTTAAGGTGTCTGTTTATATTGAAAGTCCTTTAAGATGTACGAAACGTACGTTAGTACCGTTAAAATAAAGCTGAAATATGTTTCAATTATAAATAATTTCTACCAAGCATCGGCCTAATGAATCCTACTTTTTAAAGTTGAGCACATGACATATTTCGTTGCAATTTCTTCAGAAACGCGTTATGTGTTCAACCCTTAACAAATAGGTAGAAAACAACATGAAGTGTATTAAGTATCTGATGGATTTGGTCTTTTCTTGATGGAAATTCATTTTCAACTAGTAATAAATAAAATTCAATTTCAACAAGCTTTTTATTGTTGAACGACAATTGAATGAATTGATGAATACATTAATAATAATAAAGATAAATCAAACAAAGATAATAAATCAGGAGTCTATAAGTTCAGGATTGCCCTATGGTTTATATTGGTCAAACCGGCAGATCGTTCAAGAAGAGAATCCAGGGTCTAGATTCACATTCTTACAATCACTTGAAATTATTTATTATTATTATTATCCTGATACTCCTAGATCTTCTGTGAAGATCCCTCAGAAGCTTTTTCAGCTTGTGCGAGTTAGGAGTTCAGGTGTTCTGTGTAGGCTTTGTTACTGCGATCTTGCGCCACATTAGGTCACAGCACTGTTAATTTTTGACCCAACAGTGAAATGGTGGCAGACACCCGTCCAACTGAAAAATTTCTGTTTTTTCCACCTGAACAGGATTCGAACCCGGACCCCCCCGGTCACGAGTCCGATGCTCTCCCGCTGAGCTATCCACAAATAAACCGATATAATTCCCAGAAGATTCTCCTGAACGAGCAAGTAGATACTAATAGGCTACCTCTATTGAATATCTTCATGTAGTTTGGAAAAACCAAGGACAACCCCAATAACTTTTATTACCATTGTCGGTTTCACTTTCAACCTAAATAACTGTCTTCCTACTTTTAGTCCGATTGGCTGTAATACCTGTCAATACATATATAAGAACCTATACAAGTTTTCACACAGTATCAGTTCAAATGTAGAACATGATTAAGCCACAGTTTGGCGAAACAATTATAGTTCAACAATAAAAAGTTCGTGGAAATTTAATTTTATTTATTATTATTATTTCATTAATAGAAATAATTCTTTTTTAACGAAATCGTTCTTTTAGCCTGATGGCGGGGGCCTAATTGGTTTGAAGAATATCAGAAATACTTGCTATATGAATACTGTTGTCCAGTGTATGAGAAATATTCCAGAACTTGCAGGTTTATTCTGCACTGGGTCCTACAGCAAACATGTTAGGAGAAAACCAGATGCCATCATTATTGAGACAGCTTTTCTGTTCCGTTCATTGTGGTCAAACATCCATAAATGTTTCAATCCTATTAGTTTCTATGAGAAAGTATGCTCAATTGAACCGACCTATAAAATGGGTAACCACGAGGACTGTATGGAATTCTTTTTATTCCTTCTGAATAACCTCAGCGAAGATTGTGCCTACGATATACAAAAACCGGATATCATGTCCCCTACCCAACAAGCCTGGTTCAATCAGCTAGGAGGTAAAAGATCCATTTTCACGGAAATATTTTACCATCAACTAAGAATAACCCAAGTTTGTTACAACTGCAACAAGACCAGTTATAAATTCGAAATGGAAAGCACTTTTATGCTTCCCGTTCCTGAGGATGATTTCAGAATTGAAGATTTGATGAGAAATTATATGCAGGATTATATTATTGATGACTACTGCTGTTCCCAGTGCAAGCAACCAGTGACTAATTCTAAAACTGTCTGTGTTGCTCCAAAAGTATTAGTTATTGTTCTGAAGAGGTAAGTTAATTTGTGAATAACTTTTAAGTAAGGATTTATCACGTTTTCATCAATTTCTTGTGTTTTCCTTTTTGCACTTGGCTTAAGTTTCATAAAAATTCAATTTATGTAGTTGACATACTACTCTGTCCAGAAAGTACCGGGAATTTTCAATTAAAACAACATTTTTACATTTAATCGTCAAAATTTATTGGGTCGCCTTCAAAATAGGCTCCATTTGCTCCAATACATCTATGCCAACGGCACTTCCAATTATCGAAACATTTTTTATAGGCGCTTTCCAGGTTGGACTTTAGCTCTCGCGCCGAATTTTGTTTTATGGCTTCAATCGACTCAAAACGGGTGTCACGAAGGGGCAATTTTAGTTTTGGGAAGAGGAAAAAGTCGCAGGGAGCCAAATCCGGCGAATACGGTGGTTGCTGAAGCACGTTTGTTGAGTTTTTGGCGAGAAAGTCAGTCACAATCGTAGCTCGGTGAGAAGGCGCGTTATCGTCATGCAAAATCAATGAGTTGTTCGCCCACAAATTTGGCCGCTTCTTACGGATACGCTCACGCAAACGTTTCATAACGCCTAGGTAATACTCCTTGTTTACCGTCTGACCCTCTGGAACGAATTCGTAGTGCACCACAATGAGCATCACCTTCATTTTCGAGCGGCTTTGGCGTGGTTTTTTCGGTTTCGGCTCATTTTTTGCCACCCATTCCGATGATTGCTGGCTTGTTTGCATATCGTACTCGTAGACCCAGGTCTCATCACCAGTTATAATGCGTTCCATGAATGTAGAATCGGAATTACAGCGATCCAGCATGTCTGAAGCAACCTGTTCGCGATGACGTATTTGAAGAAAATTCAGTTCTTTCGGTACGAGTCGTGCGGCCACCTTTCTCATGCCCAAAATATCAATCAAAATCGTACGTGCGGACTCGTGGGATATCTTAAGATCATGTGCTATCTCTCTCAAGCTGGTACGACGGTTTTCCAGCACCCTTTCCTTAATTTTATCGACGTTATCTTCGATCGAAGCCGTCGATGGGCGACCACTTCACGACCGTCCTTGAAGGCTCTGTACCACTGATATGCACGAGTTTTCGATAGAGCATTATCACCAAAGGCCTTTTGCAACATTTTCAATGCATCGGCACACGAAAATTCATTTGCAACACAAAACTTTAAACAAATTCTTTGCTCAACGTAATCACCCATAGTAAAAATCGGCACGCACTCTGACATCGACTTACTTAATCAGCTGTTGCAAACACACTAGTTGACAGATCCCGCTCAAGCTTGGCACAGTAATTAAGGACAGTGGTACCAACCCAGGAAAAAAAAATTTTACCTGCCTTATTGCCCCGCCAGATTTAAATCGATAATTCCCGGTACTTTCTTGACAGAATGTATATGTTTCGGGTTTAAACCCATTTTCGAAATTAAGGAAAGTTTACTTAACATTAAAATTCATATATTAAGATGGAAGTGGTTTTTTATTTGAGATTGTTAACAGTAAAGTATACCTGTTGACGATCTTTGCTTATTTAACAGGTACTGTTAACCTCAAATAAAAAAAAAACCCCGTCATTTCCATCTGTTGTCCGAAATATATAAATTGTAATGTTAAATAAATCTCCTTAGTTTTGAAAACTATTTTGGTATTTTTTTTGGTTCTTTTCCTTTTTATGGAATTTATTAACATTTTTTAAATTTTATTATTGTAGTTGTTTTTCACTTGCTTTTTATTTCCATTTTGAGATCTACCTGAGTTCAATGCAAGAATAGCTGTAGCTAAACTTCGTCTACCTCAGGGGTGATCTCCGTAATTCATTTATTTATTAAAGACGTTTATTATTATTATAAACAGTAAATATAAATTGTTCGAATAATATCACGGATTTATTTTCAGATATAAACAATTTATCCGCAATAACAATGTATCTGTATCAAAAATTGATTCAAGAGTAGCGTTTCCAATAAAGAATTTCCATTTTGGAGGATCTACATATACTTTAAATTCAATTGCAATGCATTCTGGTTCTATGACCTCGGGACATTACACTGCAGCATGTTTAACAAATTTCAAGTAAGTTAATGTTTTTTTCGTTTGCCCATTTACCAATATTTTGATCTGCGATTTCAGGTGGTATGAATTTAATGATGAATTGGTTAGACCGATTAATCTTAATGACGATGCATTGAGGGTAAAAGCTTGTGCTTTCTTCTATTCGAAAGATTGATACCATTATATGTGATACGCCTGTTTATGCTGAATTCATCATTGTTGGAATATTGTATATTTTACTGATATTTATTTTATTATCTTGTTATGTCATCAAGTATTATAATATTTAGCCTAGGAATTTTTATGCAAAAAAACTAATTCCATTTTTTTTTTCTTATGTATTACTGAATATGTATGAATTATAATTTATTCATTGTTGCACCCTCTATAATTATAGATTGTTATTTTATAGGAAAAATTTTTCCTTGGATGGATTTGACCTAATTCAGTTCATTTCTACTGCCTTTGATGAGTAAGAGAAATCTATATATTGCCATTATTGTGATAAAAAAAGGAAATTATGAAAAATTTTCAGGAATATAAATTGAATTAAATATTCTTTTTGAAGGATCCCGTATCTTTATTATTTTTTTCAGTCTGTGGTTTAATTGAATTGAGGTTCCACAAAAATGCGTTGTAGTATGCTCCCCTTCATTTGTATGTTATAATGTGATGGCTTGAGAGCTGCATGTTCTTAAATAACGTGATTAGTCGTCTTCAATCCTCCGTCAGATTTGGTGGCCAGTTCCTTTAGAGTCTTCTACCATCCTGTGGATCAAATAGTGGTTGGAGAGAAGTATTTTTGTGATTATGGAATTTTTCAAGGTGCTTGATGGAAAAACACCATTGAAAGGAAAACTTGGTTGGATAAATGTTATCTAGACTCTAAAGCAGAAAAATCGACCATTATTGACCGCTTTGCTGAATTATGGTAGATTATAAGAGGTGGTTACACAGGAAAACAAAAAAAGTCACCCAAAATCGTTTTGGCAAACCTTAAAGTGAAAATTTAGGAGATAAAGATTACAAAGGAGCGTGTAGGCCTTTATGTTGCATGAACATTAATCTATGAGAAAGCTAGTTTCAAAGTGGGTGCCGCGTTTGCTAACAGTGGACCAAAATCAACAAGTGGATGATGCCGAGCGCTGTTTAAGCGGAATAAAAAGGATTTTATGCGTCGATATATGACAATGATGGATGAAACATTGATTCAGTACTATACACTCGAATCAAAAAGGATTGACAGCTTGAATGAGAAGTAGCCGGTGAACTTCTTCGCCCAAAGCTACCAAAAGTGCAACAGACTTCTGGCAAGGTTATGGCGTCTGTATTTTGGAATGCAAGGAAGCTTAGAAGAAACGACCCCAATGCAAAGAAAAAATTGATATTTAACCAAGACAATGCAGCGTCCCACAATTTGTTGGCTACAATGGCAAAATTGCACAAATTACACTTCGAATTACTACTTTCTCACCCATTTTCTCCATATTAGGCCACCACTGACTTTAACCAGTTCGCAGATTTAAGAATAATGCTCTCCAGAAATAGATTTTGAAGCTAAAGATTTTCAAGGAAAGGATGCATTGATCTGGCCGATGCTTCCTAGAAATTCTTTATAATTGATTAATTTATGGCCAAGAAGTAATACAATTATTTACTGAAATCAACAAGAGCACACAAGATTTATGGTACACCAAAGAAGTGGTTCCAAACATAGACTTATCTTCCTGTCTATGGTCCAAAGCCATATTAACCTCAAAACGAAAAACTACTTCAGCTCAAATAGGTATTCAAAAAGGGAACTAAAATGGCTCAAGGAAAACATGAAGTTCCTATATCAAAAGAGAGACAACATCAAATTCCTTCTAAAAGTAATTAATTTTGAATTAGTTAACAGACTTCATCCTATCGAATTTGATAATTTAGATAATTTGAAATAAGGTTATTCTGATTTTCACAAATTTGTGAAAATCAGAATAACCTTATTTCAAATTATTTAATATGGATTTTCACCAAGTAAGGACTGATACAATTCAATGATAATTTAGACTTGAATTGCAAACTAAAAATAGACATTAAAATTTGAGGTAACAATATTTATTTGATAAATTGTGAAATATTCTTTAATAACACGAATGGAGTATACGGTTGGCTCTAGGTGAAACATTTTAACAATTTTATTTAGAATTAAATAATTCACACAGTTTTTGTTTCACAATTTATTCAGAATCCTGACACGTGTTTTGATTCAAAGGAGTACAAACAGTTCCTTTTTGTACTCCTTTTTTTTTGTACAATTTAAGGTGTTACAATACCCGTGAAAAAAAAACATTAGTAAATACATTTGTATCTACTAATAATTTTGTCATCTGACTCATGTTTCATTCTTCATGAAATATTACATTTCTGTAACATAATAATTACGTAATATTTCTGTTATGTGAATCAGAGACTAAAATTCTTAGAGAATAAGACTGTACTCACATGCAGTAATTGGCCTACTTCGTAAAGACAAAAGTTTCTGAATCATGGATTAAATGTCAAAATTATTAGTGATAAAAGTTGTAGTTACCCGTGGAAATATCCAGTCCACAGAGAACCCAAGTTCTTACATATGAATCAACGAAATTCAACTTTAAAGTAAAAGCATGCTTAAGCTCCAGAAATTCGTAGCATATTCTTATAAATCTTTCATATAGAGTCCCATGTAAATTTTGACAAAAAAATATTCTCACCATAATTAATTATATTTCTTAAGAATATAAAAATTAACTTGACTTAATATCAAAATTAATAAAAATATAATATTTCTTTAAAAAGTAGTAAATATATAACATAATCTTCATATCACAAAAAATAGATACATTTCTCCTCAAATAAATATAAATAATCCATTTTCCTGCCTTTTTCTGATAATTTCTTCTGATTTGATCTATACAATCAAACAGAATTTTTACTTTCTGGTTCATTATGTGTAGAATCTCTCTCTATAAGTTTTCTCTCAGTAGTTTTAACATTTTCTTCATCTTGCCTTTTTATTTTTCTTGATGATCTACATGTTTCAGTTCATTAGAAGCTTTAGACGTTCGAAGCCTTTCTTTCTTAAAATTTGAAGATACACAATTTTCTAATGCCTTTTTGAAATACTTTATGTTTGGTTTTAAACGAGAATCTTTTTTACGGGTTTTGAATGTTGCTTTCTTTTTGAAATCATAAGAATAAATATTTTCTGGTCCACAATGAGGGTCTATTCTTGTTGGTTTCTCCGTAGCACTCTCAACAATTTCTTCATCTGCCTTCACTTTCTTGACCTGATTATCTAAATGTTTCAATTCATCAGCAGCTTTAGACCTTCTAAGTCTTTCTTCTCTAACATTAGAAGAAATACAGTTCTTCAATGTATTATTGAAATATCGTAAGTTTGGTTTTAAACGAGCAGTTTCCACTAATTTATATTGCAATTCATGACGTCTCTTAAACTGTTCAGCCTCTGCTAATAATTGTGCAACAGCTAATCTGTAAAGTAAACAAAATTCACTATTAGATAAACTGCAAAATTATGTGAAAAAATCTCAAAAGTTAAGGGGAGAAAATAAATTATATTAAAACAATGAATCCATGAACTCACTTGGTTAATTCGTCGTCATTCATCTTGTCAGTGCGTATATTGATTTCTATAAAAATACTGCCAAAAAGGTTAACTAAGTAAGGAAAAAATAACCATTTATTATTTTTCATAAACTTCTGGTTTCAAGAAAAATTAAGTACTTTCACTTTCACTTTTTGTATGTTATTTATAGGTTTACAGGCCTAACAGTTTTATATTAGATCTATTTATTGTTGACATCAGAAAATATAGTTTCTTCGGAGAATACACATTTATATAATTAATAAAATTATTTCTTAGATTTCATTATTCCATATACCAAACATCACATTTGACATTGGACCATAGAATTTTCCAGCTTAATTATTCTGTCTTCAACCATAGATCTAAACATAGACAAACTAATAAATTAGTTAATCTATGGATCTAAAATAATATATTATCTGCCCGTTCAACTAACACCATATTGATAGGAATTTATTACCTTGTCAGACTTGAAATTTTATTTCATGAAGTTTTCATGAAAAAAATAAATATCTACTTAGATATTTATATTTATAATAATGTTGGTTTTTCTTAGGATATTGGATTCCACAAACAACAGTAAAATTTATATTAAAAAGAGGACATTCTCAATTTTATTAGCAAACAAATTAAAACTTTCCAGTCATTAGATAAGTATAAGCAGAAAATTAGTATTATCTCGAAGTCAAATTGGAAAACAATGATTTATTTTTTACTGGTGCGCAGTATCGTCTATGCATTAGTAGGTTATCATAGACGTATTAATATATAATTTAGGATAATAAGCCTATGGTTGTTATACATGAATGACTCATTCGTGTAAAGATCTCGTTTATCTATGATAAAGACTTGAAAATTTCAACGTGGGTTAGGGGCCTAAATATCTTGGTTGAGCTCGTTGATGGGCTTAATGGGTACAATAGTTCTGTACTTATTCACATTTTAAACTTGTTTTCATTTTCCCAGTAGATCCGAAACTACTGATCCGATAGATTAATAATTATGACGCGAAAATTCATGCAAAATTTTTTAAGAATGGGCCGTGCGGGCGGACGACTGCAAACGAAACACCGTATACTACATTTTTCAAAAAGTGAATAAATTGTGGAAATTTTATAAAATATAGTGTTTTATTTTGCAATATACATTGGATTTTCATTAAATAAAAAAGTAATCATATTGTTCAACATTATATGTTGGCTGTCTGGTATTCCGCTGAAACTTCATCAGCGTCTCGTCCTTTGCACTTCCTACCTCAATATCTCATTGTCGGCAAACTCATTACTCACGGTACCCCTACAGTTGTGTCTTACTTATGCTTTGTTATTGTGTCCTTATGCCACCTTAGGCACAGTACTGTTAATTTTTGACCCGACAGTGAAATGGTAGCCTGCCATACTAGTGAGAAAATTTCTGCCCTCGCCAAGTTCAGTAGATAGAAGCATAACTAAAATTATCTGTATTAGTCAGTTCTCCCAAACCAGACTCTTCACAAAACAAACTAAGAATGAAATTTTGTTTTTGTAATAAATTATCAAAGAAAAAACTGCTGACATTGTGCATACTTTTAATAGTCATTCTGTTGCCAAAAATCAAGTTGAAGAAATAAGAAGTGGGTATAACATTTCTTTCTAATGACCCAAAGATTTTCCAAACATTTCAGCCGTATGCGCTAGTATTTCTCAATTGAGCGCCTCAATCGTTTCTCTGACCGGTTCTGCTGTGCATGATGGGGCATTTTCATGCTTTTCCAAATTACAGTCGTTTTGTCCGATTTGAATCGATCATTAGCTGTTAGCGATCACTGTTAACGGTTTCACCAGATTTTAGAAGCTCTTAATAGATTACACCCTTCCGATCCCACCAAAGGCGGAACATTATCTTCTTTCCAGAGCGATTTAGTCTTACAGTGGATGTCGATGATTCGCCTGTATTAACCATCATTTCACTTATCATGATTTGATGGAGAAATAACTTACTTTTGAATCTGTTGTGCAGCATTTCACAAGTGTTTTTTCGATTTTTTTTTGCTGCCTTTCATTCAGTTCATGCAGAATCAATTTTCCCACTTTTCTAAACTTTCGCATAGCTTTCAAATGAATGGAGACAGCTTTCTTCATTACATTAAATTGATCAGCGAGTTCTTGTTGAGTTCATCCAGTAAGTTTTGCAATTTGTTGTCTGCGAACTTTTATGTTGGTTTTCCATGCTCTTCATTCTCAAGTCACTGTTTTTACCAAGAGCATGTTCACCCTATGCTTCCAGAAGCATTCGATGCGATTCTGCAGCAGTTTTCTTAAACTTATTTCAAAAAACCAATGCTGTCTGCAAATTGTAGTTCGTAGGCATTAAACTCGACATGTCTTACGGTTCTTAAACTGATGGCTAACACCAAAATTCCAGTTTTATACTACTTGATTTTATCACAATGATCAGCTAAGAATTAATGATTGTCCAAATGTAACAAATCTTGTAGATGTAAATAAAGAATTTGTACATTTTAAGGTAACTGCAAATATATGTGTAAAACTTGATTAGTTTTCTCTTTATTCACAATATTGAGGTTGATAAGCAATGAAAACAACTCTTTCAGTTTTTTAATATTTTCAAATAATTCCATTCAGTCTTTTTTAACATATAATAGTAATACATAACTATCTTATTATTGCAGATGCAATCAGTACATACAATAATACCATAAATATATCGTGCACATGCACACACTCTCACACTTAAAAGTATATACAAATAGCGTTATTACTACGCACTATTGACAGTTCTTTGCGATTTCACATTTATTTTCCCCTAGTTCTTATAAATTTCTCCACAGCAGAGGATAATATAAATCAAACGTTGGTGCATACTTCAAATTTGCTGGAACTGTTGATATGCGTAGCTGTCCATACAGGCATTTCAAACACTCTAGCCAATTTATTCGAATAAGACTAAATTTTTTTCTTATCAAGGCTCTTCTTACGCCATACAAACATCTTCATCCAAGAATTATCTACAGTATTCAAGAGATGATGATTACAATATTGTAACTCGACATTTAACGAAATTATTCATTGTAGAATTCAACTGCAAAATTCTACCTGAAATAATCTTCCTTATTTTGGCACAGATGTTAAGAAAAACAGATAAATAAAAATTTAACAGATGAAATTTCATCCCTTAGATCATAAATATCTGAAATAAATCGAGTTCATTTAGTCAAGTGCCTGGGAAAACATAGAAAGTTTAAAATATTACATAATAGTGGCCCCAAAATTTATATCAATATTTGTTATAGATAACATACAATATCTCTACTTTCAAAATGATTACAAATGATATGGTTTCTAAGAAAGACATGTACGTTAGTCTTTCGCATTTGAAATTTTTGCAAGTCTTCTTATATTCGAAAATTCAGCTAGACTGTGAAAATCTGCCTATTACTTCGCAAGGACGGTTACAGTTTGTAAAATGATGAAAATACCAATCATATTAGACACACAATATGATAGTACATCCATTTCTACTTCAGACAAAACAAAATATTTGAATCACATCCATTAAAATCGTCATCTATTTGAAGCAAATTCTATTTACATCTCCCACTTGCCAAAAGTATTTTTTTGATATATTCAACGGAATCTCTTTCATAGGTTACTCAACATATGAATTTTTTTTAAATATCCATTGAAATTGTCATGACATTTTAATGATTATATAAAATAAATGACCATAATAACTGAAGATGACAAACTATTTGTTCGAGCACTTAATAATTTTGGTACATACAAAACAAAAAGTAGTTCAGATGTAATCTATGAAGAGATTTTCCGACAATAAATAGAATCAATAAGACGTCATCGTTCATTGAAATGAATGTATACACTGAAATACACATGAAACATGGACCAACATGAAGTTGAAATGAATTCTATGAATTTTCACCATCAGTTATTGTTAATTAGTAAGCAAAATCGACAACAAAAACTTAAACCTAAAGCTATACAAAACATTTATAATATACAATTTATTTGATGTCATATTCAGAAATATAATTGCCTGAAAAAAATTAGGTAACTGGGAGTTGAAATTCCAATCAAATGCAATCAGTTTAAAAAATTGAAGCTCACTTTGTTTATAAACAAATTTAGCTTTGATATTTAGTGTTAAAGCAATAATTATTCAGATTTGAGTTACTTCAAATGTTTCCATAAATCATTTAAAAAGCAGACAAAAAATTGAAGCAATTCTTAATAGAATTTAACAAACAACAACAAACAGCACATATATTATAAGATCATTTTTGACATCTATATAATTTAATTGGAATGATTGAGACGAAGGAACGGTTAAATATACAATACATTAGTTTATGCATAAAGAGATGTCCAATAAAATTCATTGAAAAGAGAAATTTAGAAATCAGATGTGGCAGAAAGGAAAAAAAAAAAGAATAATGAGAATGAAATATGTATGGGACAAATTTATTTGAAATGAATATAATATTGAATTATGCACCTGTTGAATCATTTTAGATTTCCTTCTAGAAATGAGTTAGTTCATGAATAAAATTATAAAAATTCCAATAATGTAATAATAAATTTTTAGTGATCTGTATCAATATAAGAAGTCTGAGATAAAATATTCGAAATCACAGATATCAATGAAACTATTTCAATTTCAAAAAGTCAATAATAACTATTGATTTCAAATTGTTAAGGAAAAAATTGTATTGATGTACTGTGTCTATATATACCCAATTATAAGTACCCAAAATTACATCAAAATGATCAATACGAAAATTACAACGTGTATACAATTAATGACAGATATAAAACTTTCCCTTGTAAAAATGATTTAAAATTGATATCAATAGGGAATACAATAATATAAAATTACCTGAAACATTCAGAAATTTATTTTGTCTGAAGCAATAGGATTGGAAAAAGTGTAATTAAACTTAATAAAAAATTTACAGCCAGGTTGGTAAGTTCAAAAATCTATAGAAATCAAGAAAGTTACGATGTTTTTTTACTGTTAAGCAATACAGCAATCTTCTATTTTTAAAATATGATACAGAAAATGTACACAGCCTTTATACACGTACACAATTCACACTGACACGACCTGTGTGCACAGTATGTAGAGGTTTCATCAGGTGGCCAAAAAAAACCATACCAAATTACTTGACATGTTTTAAATTATTTTTCGATGTGTTAAATAAATGATTCAACCATAAACTTATTTTGAAAAAACAATTCTCAATATTAATGAAGAGTACAGTTTTTTCCAGCCAAGCTGATAGATTGATGATTGAAAGATCGCAAATAAACACTACACCCTGCTACTTCCTTCATTGCGGAAGACAATCATCGTGATTGCAATTAACTAAATATAAAAATATAAAACTGTACAAAGATAAATACAAGGTACATCAATTATACAATTATTTAAAAAGCATTCCATATTTGTTTCATGTACGATTAATAAATGGCAATGCCATATGGGCACAGAAAAGCATAAACAGAACGATCATCATAAAAATATAATACAATTATCTGTATATAGACAGTACAACTCATTCTACCAGAGGCACTTGAGTCACTTGAGTGCGCACCACCAGTATCGACCGACGACACAGAAACAATTACTTATTGATACTCGAATACATTAAACGTCTCACGTCGGCTTAGATATGTACGTTTTCATCATCAGCAAGCGAGTTCTTGAGTACCCGAATTGAGCAGCGCGGTCAAAGGGGGAGCCGATGGATGAGTGACGTCAGGCCAATATCATGGTTGCCCATCCACTGCCATTATGTTATGAACTTGTTCTAGCTTATAGGCCAACCGCTGTTTCTGCGAAAACTCGTCCTCTTCTAACGTCACTGTTAGCTGTTCGTTGTACTTCATTGCATAAGTGTAGAGTTCGTGCAGGGCGCAATTTGTGTTGAACTCGGTTGTATGGAGCTGAATATCAAAAAATATAGTTTAATATCTCACATATACTCATTAGGTAGTAACTTCACAATAAGAATTGGATCATTCTTGAAGGTTGGCTCTCTAGAAGAGACTACATACGCAAACAAAAAAAAATAAAAATTTTATCGAACTCCTCCTTAAACCATGTCAAAATCCAATTTTTACGGTATATTAGGAGATCCTAAGTAAACTAAAGCAAAATATCTTCATACTGATAAAAAATAATAACTTGTTTTTACCTTGTGAATCATCATAACATAGGTAGAGAACAATATTGACAACATATAAATGAAAATAACCATGCAAAATACTGGTAACTCCGGAATTTACTTCTTTGACATTACAATTTATGCATTAAATTTTTAAACAAAATATACAAGTGTTCTCAAATATCAAACCTTTTTAAATAAAATAAAAAAGTAATACGAAAGTTGCAAAATTAGAGGAATATTTCGAATTGTTGAAGAAATTGTTTTAAGATAATCTGTCATTGGAACTGAAACAAAGATTAAGCCAATAAGTCGAAGTATTGAAAAATTTGAGGTCGATGTTTTTCCATGCCCCAAGAAGCGTTCAGTTTTCAGACATACTACTCTGTCAAGAAAGTACCGGGAATTTTCAATTAAAACAACATTTTTACATTTAATCGTCACAATTTATTGGGTCGCCTTCAAGATAGGCTCCATTTGCTTCAATACATCTATGCCAACGGCACTTCCAATTATCGAAACATTTTTTATAGGCGCTTTCCGGGATGGACTTTAGCTCTCGCGCCGAATTTTGTTTTATGGCTTCAATCGACTCAAAACGGGTGCCACGAAGGGGCAATTTTAGTTTTGGGAAGAGGAAAAAGTCGCAGGGAGCCAAATCCGGCGAATACGGTGGTTGCTGAAGCACGTTTGTTGAGTTTTTGGCGAGAAAGTCAGTCACAATCATAGCTCGGTGAGAAGGCGCGTTATCGTCATGCAAAATCCATGAGTTGTTCGCCCACAAATTTGGCCGCTTCTTACGGATACGCTCACGCAAACGTTTCATAACGCCTAGGTAATACTCCTTGTTTACCGTCTGACCCTCTGGAACGAATTCGTAGTGCACCACGCCACGGATATCGAAGAAAACAATGAGCATCACCTTCATTTTCGAGCGGCTTTGGCGTGGTTTTTTCGGTTTCGGCTCATTTTTTGCCACCCATTCCGATGATTGCTGGCTTGTTTGCATATCGTACTCGTAGACCCAGGTCTCATCACCAGTTATAATGCGTTCCATGAATGTAGAATCGGAATTACAGCGATCCAGCATGTCTGAAGCAACCTGTTCGCGATGACGTTTTTGAAGAAAATTCAGGTCTTTCGGTACGAGTCGTGCGGCCACCTTTCTCATGCCCAAAATATCAATCAAAATCGTGCGTGCGGACTCATGGGATATCTTAAGATCATGTGCTATCTCTCTCAAGCTGGTACGACGGTTTACCAGCACCCTTTCCTTAATTTTATCGACGTTATCTTCGATCGAAGCCGTCGATGGGTGACCACTTCACGACCGTCCTTGAAGGCTCTGTACCACTGATATGCACGAGTTTTCGATAGAGCATTATCACCAAAGGCCTTTTGCAACATTTTCAATGCATCGGCACACGAAAATTCATTTGCAACACAAAACTTTAAACAAATTCTTTGCTCAACGTAATCACCCATAGTAAAAATCGGTACGCACTCTGACATCGACTGACTTAATCAGCTGTTGCAAACACACTAGTTGACAGATCCCGCTCAAGCTTGGCATAGTAATTAAGGACAGTGGTACCAACCTAGGAAAAAAAAATTTTACCTGCCTCATTGCCCCGCCAGATTTAAATCGATAATTCCCGGTACTTTCTTGACAGAATGTATACGTCAAAAATTAGAGATGATTAGAAAGTTCCTAATACTCACTCTAGATTCTTCTGCTAACATAGCATTCATATCTTGATCAGATATGGCTGGCATCACTTTAATGTCTGAATAATATCTTTCAACCCACTCTTTATAACATGGGATATCCTTGGCATATAACAGTTTGGAACTGGGCGAATCCTTGCCTAAAAATTACACGTTTGAATAGACTGAACAATTAAGAATATGTGAATAACATACCTAATCTATGGTCAGAGGTGGAACAAGAATCCATGAAAGTTTGAGCAACTACAGACAGACAAGAATCAACAATATTTGATTTATGGATATCAAAAACGAAATTAGGATTTTTTATGAGATTTACCCAAAACCTGAGCGGTAAGGAATTACTTTTCCAGGTGTGGACAACTTCAGGATCAGAAATACCGTGCTGCAGAGCCTGGTCATCCAGAAAATCGAACATATATTTGATAGCTAGAGGCAAAGCTGAACCTCTGTGAGCTGTACTAAATATAGTCTCAAACAAATCATCCACGAATTTCTGCAAGGTACCCTTAGTTGCTAACAAACGTGTTAAATAAATTTCTGAGACCATCTTATTTCCTCTTTCCCCTTCCTTCTGATTTTCGTTATCGTGATGTTTCACCAGATGCCAACTTTTCAATCCCTGATCATGGTCATGATTCAAAGGGCTAGTCGCTCTGCTCAGAGGAGGACTAGCTGAACTAAATTTGCTAAGATTAAGTGTTTCATATTTATGGAGCTTATCATTCTTTTCTGAGAATATACTTAAATTATAAATAGAACTTTGTTTGGACACCAAATTAAGGCATCCTCCATCAGGAACTCTATAATGCTGAAGAGTATTTTTTCTCTTCCAATCACCTTCAACCTTTGTAGTACTGTCTTCATCGTAAAGGATAAGTCTACCACTAGTTCCAGTACGCCATTCTGAAAATTTGATTGAAAAATTATCAAGTGAAATTTTCAACAAACTAGTATGTTGGAGAACATTAAAATTAAAGAAACTTATTAAAATCATTTTAAATAATTTGAAATAAGGTTAGGTTAGGTTAGGTTAGGTTAGAAACTTATTAAAATCATTTTAAATAATTTGAAATAAGGTTAGGTTAGGTTAGGTTAGAAACTTATTAAAATCATTTTAAATAATTTGAAATAAGGTTAGGTTAGGTTAGGTTAGGTTAGAAACTTATTAAAATCATTTTAAATAATTTGAAATAAGATTATTCTGATTTTCACAAATTTTTATTGTTAAACTCACAACAATTGTTTCGCTATCACAGTAGCATCATCAGGCAAGATCACATTTTGAATAACTAAGCTTGTTTCCGAAATCCATGGCTATTTATATTACAGTAAGTACAATAAATTTTTATTGAGCACTAAAACCCAAAAAAGGGTCTCTGAAAATTTCAGCTTATCTGAATATATTTAACAGAGGTGACTTATTTAAATCTATTTGTTCGTTAAGTAATATTCCAATTTTATTATGTTTGTTTATCTCTAGGGATTCTAACAGATATAAGGCTTAACTTTTGCTTTCTATATGTAGGATTTCAAACTTATGATTGAAAGTATGTCCTGTTTCTAACAAATGGTTGGAATATGTAGAATTATTTTTATTATTGAGGAAACTCTTCTAATGTTCACACATCCTATGACGGAAAGTTCTTCCAGTCTGACCTATGTAAACTTTGTTTAGAAGAATCCCTAGAGACAAATAAACATAATAAAATTGGAATATTACTTAACGAACAAATAGATTCAAATAGCTCACCTCTGTTAAATATATTCAGATAAGCTGGAATTTGCAGGGACCCTTTTTTTGGGTTTTAGTGCTCAATAAAAATTTATTGTACTTACTGTAATATAAATAGCCATGGATTTCGGAAACAAGCTTAGTTATTCAAAATGTGATCTTGCCTGATGATGCTACTGTGATAGCGTAACAATTGTTGTGAGTTTAACAATAAAAATTTGTGAAAATCAGAATAACCTTATTTCAAATTATTTAATATGGATTTTCACCAAGTAAGGACTGATACAAATCAATATTATTAAAATCAAGTTCACTTTATAAGAATACTTCATCCTAATGATCTGAAGTATGATATTCATCTGATAATTCTTAAATTAACAGTTTTAAATTAGAAAAAAAAAACACCTTCAAAATGCTCTTTATAAGTATAAAAAATTAGTATATTACCTAAATCTAAATCATCTTTCCGAGGTCTCTGTGAATAAGGAGTTGCTCTATAAATAGTGTCCAGAGCTTTCTCCTTAACTTGGCTAATTGTATCACAATCTAGAACTTTGACAGGAACATTATCTGTATTATGATCTGGAACTCCCACAAATACCGTTTGTTGAGATATAGAAACATAAACAGTCTGAAAAAAAATTTGAGTCAGTACTCGTCACAAAATAATTCGTTAAAAAGTAAGCAACACCATAAAAACCGCTCAAAGATATTACGAAGAAGCTTTTCGCATTTACATATTGAATTCGATCTAATAACCAACGGGATTCCTCTTTTAGTTTAAAGCTTACAAACGCAGAGAAGAATGTTTCAAGTCACTTTTTGAACCACTAATTCAATTATCTACAACTATTTTATTACAAACCACCTGTAAAAAATTACACAATGTGTCATGTACATCCCCTCAGAAATATTTAATATTTAATTGAAAAAATTAAAAATTAAGATCAGAATTCTGAAAAACTTTTAATATTTCTTTTTTATTTTATGACATTGTATAAATTTTAGATTAATATTAGATCAATTAAAACGTATGTTTACATTGTGTTTCTTTTAGGTCAAAACGCGTTTATATTTTTTTGCATTGTTTTTTTTACGATTCCATCACCCGTTAGACTGTAAATGGCAACAGTTCAAGAATTAAACTTTGCTTCATGACGTTCTCAAATTGAATATACTTTTCAATTCTCTTTGTAACACTTGCCTTTAATGAAGGCAAGTGTTTTGCGAGCGGTTAATTGTGTCGGTAAGTGTATGTAGGGGATCATTAAGATAAAGTTTGGAAGAGGTTACTTTCACTTACCATTGGCTTAAAATCTATAGATTGTCTAATCAGTTTTTCTTCGCTGAGTGAATATCTTGCTTCAGATGTGACGGCATCAACTGGTCCCTTGTCAACCTGCTGTTTGACTGCTCTAAAAAGCATAAAAAGTGGCTCACCAGCGCATTCCTTTAAAAATTTATAGAGCAGAAATGTGAACCATGCACTCAGCATCTTTTCAGCCACACTCTCAGTTCTCCTCAGTAATAACTTTGGATGACTCTTCCCTTCAATACATTTCTCGATCAACTCTGCCAATAAAGTCTTCAAAATGTCTGTGCAATACTCCATCTTACTTTGGAGGGTTACCATTATCAAAGAAGCTACGTTCACTCTGTCACGCATTGAAAAATACCTGTTACTTTCTAACGTTCTTATAAACAACAACAGGAAAGTTTTGTTCATTATCAGTTGGCCAAATAGTCTGAGACCTTTTTCTTTTCTCAATAATTCCGGTTTTTCCCATTGCAGAACAATGTGATCATCTACGTTCGGGAACAATATTTTCATTGCATATGTTCGGTAATCGAGGAATGGAATACCACCAGAAGTTAGGTCGCCTGTTAAATCAGTCATTTCAGTTTGCAACTCAGCGAAGGCTTCTTTGCATTCGGCAGCTACCCGTAGCTCAAGAATGTCCATTTGTTCTTGCATGTTCTTGAGTACGCGGTTGCTTTCAGTAGATTTCCTCCTATACGCTATCAAGAATAGGATGAATATGAAAAATATGATTATTCCAATAACGATGATTGAATATAGGGAAACTTTAGATATCGGACCATTCAATCCTTGTGGAGAAGAATATGAGAAACGACCTATTTTATAACGTAATGAACCTCCCACAGTAACAGATACTTCTGGTAAATCTTCACTATTAGGTAGACCGTTGCTATCTAAAGCTGGGGGTTGTGTTTCAGGTGGTCTACAAGTGAGCTGCTGACGTGACAAAGAAGTTACATTACAAAAACTGTTTCCAATCCTAACCTCAACGTCAGACTCTTGGCATGCTCTGTCAATATTTTGTCCCTGAAACAAAATTAGTTAATAAATCGAAACATTTCAAATGAGGATTAGAAACTAACGTTTATATTCAAATATTCAGATTTGTAATATTTCACAGCCTTGTCGAATTCAGTGAAGACAGGGTTTGGAAACAGTAAAAAGGGAGAAAAGTTATTGGTCATAGTTAAGTTTTGTACTCCTGTTACGTTGTCCATTCTAAATCCATATTCCAATTCTAATGGTTTATCAGCATCGAGGTCTTCTTCAACTTCAATTATCGGACTACCACATATCATACTAGTGTTACTTAAAATGGTGCATTCCTACAATATGAAATTGTTTGAAAATCATAGTCCCATTTTTTGTTAAGAAATACTTACACTGATGAACATTTTTTGCTGATAATATACGTACATCTGCGGCTTTTGTATGTAGGCAAGATTTTTACCAGTTACTGATATCTTTATGCCCCCTGCAGGAATACCTTTTGGAATTTTCACAGAACTAGGTATACCAGACTCTGCAGAATAAATGACTGGATCTTCCACATACTGGAAGTATTCATCAAAGGCTCTATCAGCTTTTTCATCGAATTTCATTCTTAATTTTTCCTTTGTTATTAAATTCGAGGCGCTGGTTATGCAAAGAGCTTGTGTTTCATCAGTTGATACTATTCGACAGGGTAAGTCTCCGATAAAAGCTTGGATACTACTTCCTGCATTCATATACTTTCCCTTGATTTGTAACATTGTTCCACCTGATTTTGGGCCATACTTTGGTGATATTCCTATTATAACGGGATCAACAAATCTATAGTTTGTTTTAGATTCTCCTCTGTAATCTTCAACTTTAACGACAACTGGTCCTTCCCTATCTTCTATCCTGCCAGGACCATCAACCTAAAAATTCAGTTAATTAAATAATATTTTGCATTTACCAGAATAATTTCTACCATAGGTTTCATTGTTTCAACAATTTTTAATATACATTAGTTATATGCTCATCATTTAAATAAAATTTTCAGTTGTGATGTAATTCTTCTTGTATGCTAAACTCAAGAGTGAAAATAGCCCTAAGGTTACTTCTGATTAAATGGATTATAGTGAAAAAAGTACAGGATGTTACAGTGAAAAAATCGAGAAATAACAATTTGAAGTTCTTCATTCATATTTGGCCATTAATAACAATCATCCTGTATATTAGACTGGGCAAAAAAAACGACAATTTTTTTTAACGATACTGTACAAATATCATTCATGACAATAAAAAAAAAATTATCGTGAAAGTTTGAGCCCTTAATAATAGTATTAGGGGGTGTGTCGTTACGATTATTGGTTTTTTAACAGTAATCGCATTTTTTTACTCAAAACTGGTCAATTATTGATCTGAAAAATTCGAGCGATGCGTATTCTTGAAGGAAATTGAATTCCCTAGAAAAAAGCTATCTTTGTGAATTTATGTAAAACTAACCGTTTGCTTGTAATCGTACCTAAAACATTGATTTATTTTTTAAATTTTGCGTTTCGATTTTGCATTTTTGTAACTACCAGAAATATCAATATTTTTATGGTTCAAAATAGTTATATTTAAAGGAAATTTAATACTCAACAAAAAAGTTTCTTAACATTTTTAATTAAGTTCAAAAGTAATTTATCGTTTTTTTTCGCGTTACATATGATTTTTTCCACTTGATCGAAAAATTTATCACTTAAATATTGAGAATAATTTCATTTTGTTGGACTACTAAACTTTTTTTTTATAAAATCATAATTTAATTATGATATTTAAGTGATACATTTTTCGATCAAGTGGAAAAAATCCTGTGTAACGCGAAAAAAAAACGATAAATTACTTTTGAATTCACCTTCAACGTCCAATAACTTTGGAAGGAGTGAACTTAATTAAAAATGGTAAGAAACTTTTTTTGTAGAGTATTGAATTTTCTTTAAAAGTAAGTATTTTGAACCATAAAAATATTGATATATTAGGTATTAGAAAATAATTTCCTGAGATGCAGAAATAAGTACAAGGAGCCTGCTTTTCAATGAAATTTTTAAGATGTCTGGTTCGGCAGCTATGGAAGCGCAACGCACTATAAATATAAACAAATTACTTACCTTGCAGACAATCTGTGTAGTTCGGATATATAAATGTTCATATGGTTCACAGTTCATTCCAGCTATAACAATTCCTCTGTAAATATCCTGGAATGTTTTTCCCAAGTTAATACCATGGATGGTTATATTAGTACCACCTTCCCATGGACCCAACTGTGGACTGAAGGATAAAATTTCTGGATTAGGACAAGTTTGGTTTCTGTTAAGCCAAACTGTCGAACCCTTTTCACACTGATCCTTGACTTCACAACGATCTGAACTCTGACACCAGCCGCATTCATATTTAGGCGATAATGCCAAACACATGCCGCAATTTTCTGCCATGTCCCGACATCTATATATAACGACTGAAAAAAAAAATGTATCAAGTTATGCTCAAAAAATACTCATTGAAAAACTCACTGTGGATATTGTACGGATTATCCAGTGGTTTAGATCCACCCCATATTACAGCGAATGTAGCTGTGATATTTGGAGCTCTAGATGTATACGAAAACTCCATGGAATCGCAATAAATTGTATCTCCCAGTAACTGTGCATTAACACTAGTAACTCTCCCTTCGATATTGAATTGACAGACAAATCTAGTTTGTACTATGAATTGTCCTATGATATGTACTTTAACCCTTATGGGCTTCTTGATACCCGATGCTACAAGAATTTCTGGTGAACTTCCAATTGTTGAATTGATCGTTGGACAAAATGCTGGTCCAGATCTATAACTAGGACCTGCCCTCTAAAATGAAAAAATACGATTTTAGTGCGATTCGAATGTATTTCTTCTATTTTTAAAAGAATTACAGAAGAAAGTTCCAAGAGTATCTACCCTACCTGATACAGATGCCACTTCATGTTTCAAAGAAAATATCTAACGACTATGGTACCAACTGAAGTCAGTAATAATAATAATTTAGCCAAGATGTTGGTGAACAATAACCAACTTTTCCGAATCTGGGATTTGTCAAATTATATGTAATGATTGCAATGCTACATATGTAGGACAGACAGGCCAATATTTACAACATAGAATCAAAGAACATAGGATGTTCATTTTGAAAAACCAGAAAAAAGAAAGATGTCACTTTACTATATAATGTTGAAAAGGGTAAATTGATGGACTATTTGGAGATCCTATCAATAACAAAATCCATCGAGAAAAATGAGAGTTTAACCAATTCCCAAATACTCTTTGGGGACACCTCTATATTCGCTGTTATTTCCCTGCGCCATAAAAATGCACAGATGTCCAAAGTGTAATAAAAGAACCTTTTTCAATTTTAAGTTCAGTTACTTTTCGTACTCCTTCGAAGATGGTCGAAAGACCGAAACACGTGTCAGGATTCTGAATAAATTGTGAATATAACTGTGATAATTTTTTTTTAATTAAATTTTTATTCTCTCGTTTGTTCTAGAGAACAGAGTGCAATCGTCTTGGTCCAATGCGAATTTTGAGCAGAAAATAGTCTCAAACGACGAATTCTACCGGCCGTAAACACTCATAACTTTCCAACGGAGAGAGCTAGAGACTACTTCAGGGTAGGTTTGGAGCCTAAATATCTCGGTTAAATTCGTAAATAGGTAGAATCTGTCCGATGGTTCCGCAGTTATTCACATTTGAAACTTTTTCCAATAGTTCCGAAAGTACTGATCTGATCGGAATGAAATTTGGTATTTAGGCGTATAATAATGTTAGTGCAGAATTAGAAGATTAAAAAAGAATTTTTTATGAGCAGAGCAGTTTTGAGCGCACCGGAACCACAATTCAACTTAAATTTAGCATTTAAATGTGAAGTAACGACAAGAAGACTAATGTAATATTTCATGAGGATTGTTGGTGGTGCTTTTTACCATTTTTTGGTCATCAATAGTGAATGTCAGTGTATTAGTGAACATGGATACCATATTTTCATTTATTTCCAAGGTCTTGGTCCAACAAATATAAAAGCAGAGTTAAATTCTCTCCCAATAAGGACAACATAGTGTTAAACTTAGCCAAAAATGGTTTAAACCAAACAAAAATTGATACAGGTTCACATACAAATTTTGAAGATGTTGAATCATGACATGGGTCCATCCTGAGACCAAAAAACAGTTAAAACGCTTTTGTCAGATTAGCCTCAATTGTTTTCTGTTTTGCAAACTCGAAATTATGGCTTTCAGATGTAAGATTCGACAACACTGAAGCCTGCAGTTTATTATTATTTTGAGGAACACAATTCTCACTATCAAAAGGGTAACCAAGCTAATGAATATCAGAATTAGTCGGCTAGGGGTACTTCAGGGACCACTTTAATTCTAAAAAGAATTCAAGTTTTGTTCTAGCACGAGTATCGAATGATACCCTGGCACCCTTTTGTTTAATTTCAGTTCCGATCAGTACAGTTTTGACGATAGAATATACTCTTACAATTAATGAAACTTACACTTATTCCAGTAACCAGGATATCATTTCTGCAGTTCTCAGCTGTATCATGAGTACATCGATGTCCATCTACACACCAATCGCATGGGAACGAAGATGAAACACATTGGGTGCACGAACTGTATGTGTTGCAATCAAAGAAGGTGAAATTTGTTGCTACAAAGTCCGGCCCTGATGTCATTCTCACAGATAATTTTGAGATGAAATGATCTGAAGAAGAAATGGTTTAAAGTAACTGTATTTTTTTTTAGCTTATGTAGAACTTACGCTGTCCTGGGGGTATCGATGGTAGCAGATCAGTCCTTGGCGTTGTGCAGTTTACACCGGATCCTTTTCGGGTAGCGTTTGTAATTAATGTTTTATCTAAGGCAGTGAAAGCGCATAAGAAGTGGCCACTCAAGCTAGGCAAATTGTCGATGATTAGATCCAGCTATAAAAATTCGAAGAAATTGACAAATTAGATGGCGTGTACAGCAACAAAAAGATGGAAAATAACTACAACAAAAGACTCACAGTTCTAGCGGTTGTTCTTTGAAGTTGATTTGGAATAACGCTGGTTATGGTGGTACATCTTCCACTTTTGTAACTTATCCAATAAAGAGGATCCTTAGCTGCATCTTGACAGTCTGACCTTAAGCTGCATCTGAAACGAAAATAGCCATGTAAAAAATATCCTTACATCAAATGTCAACAAAATATTACAATGGAATTGGAATATAACTAACAGTTCGATGTGATGTTTAATATCATCGGCAGAAGAGATACCAAATTCTGTATTCATCATTATTTTCGTCTGGGCTCGAAATAATAGTAATAATCAAGAAGAGGCGAAAAGTCTATCATTTAATTATGGGATATGAAAAAACAGAGTTTACTATAGGAAGAATATTGAATACCAATCACCAATGGAATATAAAGTAATTAATATAATAAGCTGGGGAAAAAATCCATTATTTTTGCATGAACTCTAAGACTTTATTCAACATGTCCGATTTGCATCGAATATGTATGTTTTGTTCTATAATTTGTTGCATTTTAAAGGTTCACAATGCCTTTCTAACAGAAGTCTTGGTTGCTTATTGGCGAAAAACTCTAATAATCGATTTTCACAATCTTCTCTTGATGGCAAATTCTTATCACTCAAGAAGTTTTGCAATGCGAGAAAAAGTAGGTTTCTGGTCACTACAGACGAATGTGTTCAGGCGTTGACCTGTTGGAACACAACACCTCTTCTGTTGATCAATTCTGAACGTTTCTTGTCAATTTTTAGCTTCTGGGCCTCACAACTTCGATTAATTCTGTGGTTTTATCGACATTTTCGACGACGGGTCTGCATGTGCGAGGTATCCAATTAACTCACTGTTAGTGACATTGAAAGTTATAGAAATGCAGATATTACTCAACGACTATTTTTATTACATTAAAAATTTTTAGAAATTCAATATCTTGGTTGTTGCTTTGGTTCATTAAGTTTACCGTCACAACCAATATTTTTGCATCGTTTCAAACGACTGGTTCTCCTATCATTATCGAGAAAAGTCAATCGAATGAATTCCCGTAAAGAAATATACTTCCTTTCGAATCCCACATAGTTACCAAACGGATTCGAAAGAGTTCAATCCTTTTAAACCTTCTAAATGATACTGTTGTTTTTTAGAAGCGATTAATTTGATTGTATCTCTTTTAAAAATGTTAATCCCTTAACCTCACAAAAAACCTTTGTTTCGTCAATTATTTCACAGTTACTACGTTTGTTTTGCATTGCCAAAACTAAATTCCTTTATAAAACAAGGAACGAAACAAAATTTGTACTCTTCAAGTATTTATTTAATAATCTTATACTTAATCTTATCAAAAATCATCATCTTCAGTCTATCTATGGATATTTTCTTATGGTGATAAAAATGAATCAATAGGAGAATACCACCCACACTTTCCGTGAAATATGAATGAGATTACCTCTATGAAAATTTAATGATACCAACAAAGGAAACATTATCAAACAACATTACGTACATCAATTTTATCCGACTGAAACATTTCCTATTCAGATAATTTCTAGATTTCGTTTGTCAGTTCGAATAGACAGGATGTAAATACACGAAATGGATATAATTCTCTCATTTCAGTCAACATTTCCAATCGCAAAGTGTGGATAGTAACTTATAAAAAAAAATATTCAGCAGAAAAATTATGTGAAACCGCTACAAAATATAATCTTGAAAAATGCTTTGAAATTTAATCAAAATGTCTTAGGAACACTGTTTCTTTTTTTATTTTCCTTCAAGTAGAGGTTTCACAGAATTGTTCTGCTTAGTATTTTAAATATTTGAAAAATCTTCTTCCAAATAATATACTCATTCGATTTACACGAGTCACTTTACTACAAAAAAAAAGTTTTGAGCAATTAGTTCGTGGAAATGAATAAATACGAAATAAATAGTTTTTTTTATTACAGGTAACAGCTGGAATTTATTATCCAGAATCTCGACAGACTTTAAACTAAATAAATCTCATGAAATCATTTAGAATTAAATTTTAAAACATGTCCTGGTCCTTTTGATTCTTTATTCGTTAATTTCCACCAAATGTGATGATAATATATATGTCTATAAAGTGATGCAATGTATTTAGGACATGTTTTAAAATTTAATTCTAAATTTGAATATCAAAACAGATTTAATTTGTTAGTCTTCTATAAGTAAAAGTATATTTGTTGTTAATTAATTTTATATTTTAAATGTGAAGTAGGACCGATGAAGACCTCATCGGAATTCTAATTGTTTTTTGAAGATATAATACATGTTTTGAGAGATTATTTAAGTAACTTATTTAAATATATTAAATATTTCAAATAAATTATATTTTCTGAGAAGTCCCTAAAATTATGTTTTGTATTTTTGAAAAGGAATTAGTTTTCATAATTGTAAGATCAGAAACAAAATTTTGTCTCCTTTAAATATTTATTTATTAATTTTAATTGACAATTTATATTCGTTGGGTTATTTATTTCATTCGATATTGTATATTAAGTTTTGATTTTATACGTCTATTAAATATAAGCTGTGCTTATAAGACATTAATTTAATTCTAAAAAATTTTTGAATAACATTTTTTGAAATTAAAATTATAGGAGACTAACAGATTAATTCTGTTTGTATATTCAAATTTTGTATGAAGTGAAAAACCTCTTCTTATTATTTTAATTCTAAATGTTTTCATGGGATTTATTTATCTGCACTAAAACCCAAAAAAAGGTCTCCGTAAATTTCAGCTTATCTGAATATATCACCCCTAAATATATTCAGATGAGCTGTAATTTACAAAGACCTTCTTTGGGTTTTAGTGTTCAATAAATTTTTTTTTGTAAATACTGTAATATAAATAGCAACCAATTTCAAAAACAAATTTAGTTATTGAATTGAATCAGTCCTTACTTGGTGAAAATCCATATTAAATAATATTTAAATAAGGTTATTCTGATTTTCACAAATTTTTATTGTTATGTTTACAACAATCGTTTCGCTATCACAGTAGCATCATCAGGCAAGATTACATTTTGAATAACTAAGCTTGTTTCCGAAATACGTTGCTTTTATATTACAGTAAGTACAATAAATTTTTATTGAGCACTAAAACCAAAAAAAGGGTCTCTGAAAATTTCAGCTTATCTGAATATATTTAACAGAGGTGAGTTATTTAAATCTAAATAAGAAGGAATGGTTTTTTACTTGGTAGAAGGATTATTATAATTATAATAATATAATATATATATAATAATATTTATAATAATCCTTCTACCAAGTAAAAAACCATTCCTTCTTATTTTATTTTATATATAATATATAATTATATTAGGTTTTTAAATAAAGAAATTCATTATACAGTGTTGCACGGTTTTAACTGAGGCCAAGTGCCTTATAAGCTTTGTATGATTCTGTGAACGTGGAACATAAGCACCTTGGATTTATGAAATTGTTTACTTTTATTTTCTATTGAGGGCAGTGTATTCCTAAGATTCACCGAGTAAGTCTATACATTGTTTATTTGATTTTATTATATTTTTTATATGTAATGTTGAACTGATCTTATCGTAACTTTAATTATTTCTTGAGAATGTGCTACATGTTTTGAGATTTTTTGAAGTAATTTATTTAAATATATTGAATATTTCAAATAAATTAGTTTTTGAGAAGTTCTTGAAATTATGTTTTATATTCTTGAGAAAGAGTTATTTTTCATTCATATGGGATCAGAAAACAATACGTTTTGTATTATTTTGTAACAAACAGGGCTTCGTAAAGTTTGTCTGAAGAGTTCATTACGCATGCCTGGAACGAAACAAAAAATATTTGCTTATTTATATTTTAATTTTAATTGACAGTTTGTATTCGTTGGTTTTTCTTAATTCCGTTTGATATTGTATGATGAATTTTGACGTCTATTAAATATGAGCAGTGCTTATAAAGACATTAATTTAATTCTTAAAGTCTCTTCAAAGAATTTTTTGAAATTAAAATTGTAGAAGACAACAGATTAAATCTGTTTTGATTTTCATATTTATAATAATCCTTCTACCAAGTAAAAAACCATTCCTTCTTATTTTATTTTATATATAATATATAATTATATTAGGTTTTTAAATAAAGAAATTCATTATACAGTGTTGCACGGTTTTAACTGAGGCCAAGTGCCTTATAAGCTTTGTATGATTCTGTGAACGTGGAACATAAGCACCTTGGATTTATGAAATTGTTTACTTTTATTTTCTATTGAGGGCAGTGTATTCCTAAGATTCACCGAGTAAGTCTATACATTGTTTATTTGATTTTATTATATTTTTTATATGTAATGTTGAACTGATCTTATCGTAACTTTAATTATTTCTTGAGAATGTGCTACATGTTTTGAGATTTTTTGAAGTAATTTATTTAAATATATTGAATATTTCAAATAAATTAGTTTTTGAGAAGTTCTTGAAATTATGTTTTATATTCTTGAGAAAGAGTTATTTTTCATTCATATGGGATCAGAAAACAATACGTTTTGTATTATTTTGTAACAAACAGGGCTTCGTAAAGTTTGTCTGAAGAGTTCATTACGCATGCCTGGAACGAAACAAAAAATATTTGCTTATTTATATTTTAATTTTAATTGACAGTTTGTATTCGTTGGTTTTTTCTTAATTCCGTTTGATATTGTATGATGAATTTTGACGTCTATTAAATATGAGCAGTGCTTATAAAGACATTAATTTAATTCTTAAAGTCTCTTCAAAGAATTTTTTGAAATTAAAATTGTAGAAGACAACAGATTAAATCTGTTTTGATTTTCATATTTATAATAATCCTTCTACCAAGTAAAAAACCATTCCTTCTTATTTTATTTTATATATAATATATAATTATATTAGGTTTTTAAATAAAGAAATTCATTATACAGTGTTGCACGGTTTTAACTGAGGCCAAGTGCCTTATAAGCTTTGTATGATTCTGTGAACGTGGAACATAAGCACCTTGGATTTATGAAATTGTTTACTTTTATTTTCTATTGAGGGCAGTGTATTCCTAAGATTCACCGAGTAAGTCTATACATTGTTTATTTGATTTTATTATATTTTTTATATGTAATGTTGAACTGATCTTATCGTAACTTTAATTATTTCTTGAGAATGTGCTACATGTTTTGAGATTTTTTGAAGTAATTTATTTAAATATATTGAATATTTCAAATAAATTAGTTTTTGAGAAGTTCTTGAAATTATGTTTTATATTCTTGAGAAAGAGTTATTTTTCATTCATATGGGATCAGAAAACAATACGTTTTGTATTATTTTGTAACAAACAGGGCTTCGTAAAGTTTGTCTGAAGAGTTCATTACGCATGCCTGGAACGAAACAAAAAATATTTGCTTATTTATATTTTAATTTTAATTGACAGTTTGTATTCGTTGGTTTTTCTTAATTCCGTTTGATATTGTATGATGAATTTTGACGTCTATTAAATATGAGCAGTGCTTATAAAGACATTAATTTAATTCTTAAAGTCTCTTCAAAGAATTTTTTGAAATTAAAATTGTAGAAGACAACAGATTAAATCTGTTTTGATTTTCATATTTATAATAATCCTTCTACCAAGTAAAAAACCATTCCTTCTTATTTTATTTTATATATAATATATAATTATATTAGGTTTTTAAATAAAGAAATTCATTATACAGTGTTGCACGGTTTTAACTGAGGCCAAGTGCCTTATAAGCTTTGTATGATTCTGTGAACGTGGAACATAAGCACCTTGGATTTATGAAATTGTTTACTTTTATTTTCTATTGAGGGCAGTGTATTCCTAAGATTCACCGAGTAAGTCTATACATTGTTTATTTGATTTTATTATATTTTTTATATGTAATGTTGAACTGATCTTATCGTAACTTTAATTATTTCTTGAGAATGTGCTACATGTTTTGAGATTTTTTGAAGTAATTTATTTAAATATATTGAATATTTCAAATAAATTAGTTTTTGAGAAGTTCTTGAAATTATGTTTTATATTCTTGAGAAAGAGTTATTTTTCATTCATATGGGATCAGAAAACAATACGTTTTGTATTATTTTGTAACAAACAGGGCTTCGTAAAGTTTGTCTGAAGAGTTCATTACGCATGCCTGGAACGAAACAAAAAATATTTGCTTATTTATATTTTAATTTTAATTGACAGTTTGTATTCGTTGGTTTTTCTTAATTCCGTTTGATATTGTATGATGAATTTTGACGTCTATTAAATATGAGCAGTGCTTATAAAGACATTAATTTAATTCTTAAAGTCTCTTCAAAGAATTTTTTGAAATTAAAATTGTAGAAGACAACAGATTAAATCTGTTTTGATTTTCATATTTATAATAATCCTTCTACCAAGTAAAAAACCATTCCTTCTTATTTTATTTTATATATAATATATAATTATATTAGGTTTTTAAATAAAGAAATTCATTATACAGTGTTGCACGGTTTTAACTGAGGCCAAGTGCCTTATAAGCTTTGTATGATTCTGTGAACGTGGAACATAAGCACCTTGGATTTATGAAATTGTTTACTTTTATTTTCTATTGAGGGCAGTGTATTCCTAAGATTCACCGAGTAAGTCTATACATTGTTTATTTGATTTTATTATATTTTTTATATGTAATGTTGAACTGATCTTATCGTAACTTTAATTATTTCTTGAGAATGTGCTACATGTTTTGAGATTTTTTGAAGTAATTTATTTAAATATATTGAATATTTCAAATAAATTAGTTTTTGAGAAGTTCTTGAAATTATGTTTTATATTCTTGAGAAAGAGTTATTTTTCATTCATATGGGATCAGAAAACAATACGTTTTGTATTATTTTGTAACAAACAGGGCTTCGTAAAGTTTGTCTGAAGAGTTCATTACGCATGCCTGGAACGAAACAAAAAATATTTGCTTATTTATATTTTAATTTTAATTGACAGTTTGTATTCGTTGGTTTTTCTTAATTCCGTTTGATATTGTATGATGAATTTTGACGTCTATTAAATATGAGCAGTGCTTATAAAGACATTAATTTAATTCTTAAAGTCTCTTCAAAGAATTTTTTGAAATTAAAATTGTAGAAGACAACAGATTAAATCTGTTTTGATTTTCATATTTATAATAATCCTTCTACCAAGTAAAAAACCATTCCTTCTTATTTTATTTTATATATAATATATAATTATATTAGGTTTTTAAATAAAGAAATTCATTATACAGTGTTGCACGGTTTTAACTGAGGCCAAGTGCCTTATAAGCTTTGTATGATTCTGTGAACGTGGAACATAAGCACCTTGGATTTATGAAATTGTTTACTTTTATTTTCTATTGAGGGCAGTGTATTCCTAAGATTCACCGAGTAAGTCTATACATTGTTTATTTGATTTTATTATATTTTTTATATGTAATGTTGAACTGATCTTATCGTAACTTTAATTATTTCTTGAGAATGTGCTACATGTTTTGAGATTTTTTGAAGTAATTTATTTAAATATATTGAATATTTCAAATAAATTAGTTTTTGAGAAGTTCTTGAAATTATGTTTTATATTCTTGAGAAAGAGTTATTTTTCATTCATATGGGATCAGAAAACAATACGTTTTGTATTATTTTGTAACAAACAGGGCTTCGTAAAGTTTGTCTGAAGAGTTCATTACGCATGCCTGGAACGAAACAAAAAATATTTGCTTATTTATATTTTAATTTTAATTGACAGTTTGTATTCGTTGGTTTTTCTTAATTCCGTTTGATATTGTATGATGAATTTTGACGTCTATTAAATATGAGCAGTGCTTATAAAGACATTAATTTAATTCTTAAAGTCTCTTCAAAGAATTTTTTGAAATTAAAATTGTAGAAGACAACAGATTAAATCTGTTTTGATTTTCATATTTATAATAATCCTTCTACCAAGTAAAAAACCATTCCTTCTTATTTTATTTTATATATAATATATAATTATATTAGGTTTTTAAATAAAGAAATTCATTATACAGTGTTGCACGGTTTTAACTGAGGCCAAGTGCCTTATAAGCTTTGTATGATTCTGTGAACGTGGAACATAAGCACCTTGGATTTATGAAATTGTTTACTTTTATTTTCTATTGAGGGCAGTGTATTCCTAAGATTCACCGAGTAAGTCTATACATTGTTTATTTGATTTTATTATATTTTTTATATGTAATGTTGAACTGATCTTATCGTAACTTTAATTATTTCTTGAGAATGTGCTACATGTTTTGAGATTTTTTGAAGTAATTTATTTAAATATATTGAATATTTCAAATAAATTAGTTTTTGAGAAGTTCTTGAAATTATGTTTTATATTCTTGAGAAAGAGTTATTTTTCATTCATATGGGATCAGAAAACAATACGTTTTGTATTATTTTGTAACAAACAGGGCTTCGTAAAGTTTGTCTGAAGAGTTCATTACGCATGCCTGGAACGAAACAAAAAATATTTGCTTATTTATATTTTAATTTTAATTGACAGTTTGTATTCGTTGGTTTTTTCTTAATTCCGTTTGATATTGTATGATGAATTTTGACGTCTATTAAATATGAGCAGTGCTTATAAAGACATTAATTTAATTCTTAAAGTCTCTTCAAAGAATTTTTTGAAATTAAAATTGTAGAAGACAACAGATTAAATCTGTTTTGATTTTCATATTTATAATAATCCTTCTACCAAGTAAAAAACCATTCCTTCTTATTTTATTTTATATATAATATATAATTATATTAGGTTTTTAAATAAAGAAATTCATTATACAGTGTTGCACGGTTTTAACTGAGGCCAAGTGCCTTATAAGCTTTGTATGATTCTGTGAACGTGGAACATAAGCACCTTGGATTTATGAAATTGTTTACTTTTATTTTCTATTGAGGGCAGTGTATTCCTAAGATTCACCGAGTAAGTCTATACATTGTTTATTTGATTTTATTATATTTTTTATATGTAATGTTGAACTGATCTTATCGTAACTTTAATTATTTCTTGAGAATGTGCTACATGTTTTGAGATTTTTTGAAGTAATTTATTTAAATATATTGAATATTTCAAATAAATTAGTTTTTGAGAAGTTCTTGAAATTATGTTTTATATTCTTGAGAAAGAGTTATTTTTCATTCATATGGGATCAGAAAACAATACGTTTTGTATTATTTTGTAACAAACAGGGCTTCGTAAAGTTTGTCTGAAGAGTTCATTACGCATGCCTGGAACGAAACAAAAAATATTTGCTTATTTATATTTTAATTTTAATTGACAGTTTGTATTCGTTGGTTTTTCTTAATTCCGTTTGATATTGTATGATGAATTTTGACGTCTATTAAATATGAGCAGTGCTTATAAAGACATTAATTTAATTCTTAAAGTCTCTTCAAAGAATTTTTTGAAATTAAAATTGTAGAAGACAACAGATTAAATCTGTTTTGATTTTCATATTTATAATAATCCTTCTACCAAGTAAAAAACCATTCCTTCTTATTTTATTTTATATATAATATATAATTATATTAGGTTTTTAAATAAAGAAATTCATTATACAGTGTTGCACGGTTTTAACTGAGGCCAAGTGCCTTATAAGCTTTGTATGATTCTGTGAACGTGGAACATAAGCACCTTGGATTTATGAAATTGTTTACTTTTATTTTCTATTGAGGGCAGTGTATTCCTAAGATTCACCGAGTAAGTCTATACATTGTTTATTTGATTTTATTATATTTTTTATATGTAATGTTGAACTGATCTTATCGTAACTTTAATTATTTCTTGAGAATGTGCTACATGTTTTGAGATTTTTTGAAGTAATTTATTTAAATATATTGAATATTTCAAATAAATTAGTTTTTGAGAAGTTCTTGAAATTATGTTTTATATTCTTGAGAAAGAGTTATTTTTCATTCATATGGGATCAGAAAACAATACGTTTTGTATTATTTTGTAACAAACAGGGCTTCGTAAAGTTTGTCTGAAGAGTTCATTACGCATGCCTGGAACGAAACAAAAAATATTTGCTTATTTATATTTTAATTTTAATTGACAGTTTGTATTCGTTGGTTTTTCTTAATTCCGTTTGATATTGTATGATGAATTTTGACGTCTATTAAATATGAGCAGTGCTTATAAAGACATTAATTTAATTCTTAAAGTCTCTTCAAAGAATTTTTTGAAATTAAAATTGTAGAAGACAACAGATTAAATCTGTTTTGATTTTCATATTTATTTAAATCTATTTGTTCGTTAAGTAATATTCCAATTTTATTATGTTTATTTATCTCTAGGGATTCTAACAGATATAAGGCTTAACTTTTGCTTTCTATATGTAGAATTTCAAACTTATGATTGAAAGTATGTCCTGTTTCTAACAAATGGTTGGAATATGTAGAATTATTTTTATTATTGAGGAAACTCTTCTAATGTTCACAAATTCTATGACGGAAAGTTCTTCCAGTCTGTCCTATGTAAACTTTAGGGCAATCACAGCAGGTTAACTTATAAACCCCCGATTTATCATCTTTATGTGTACAGTCTTTATTATTTTTAAATTTACTCAAGTTTGAATTGGTTTTAAATGAAGTTCTCAAATTATATTTATTTTTGAAGTATGTAGCAATTTTCTCATAAATACCTTTAGTGTATTTTAAGGAAATGTATTTAAAATTTTCTTTTATATTAGGAAACACCATATTTAAAGCTATTTTATTATTTTTATTCATCAACAATTTGTCTATTAACTTAGGATCATAGTTATTATTAATAGCTATTTGTTTGATTATGTTAAGTTATGAAATATAATTTTCTCGATTCATGGGAATATTAACTAATCTATGGATCATACAATTAAATGCTGATAATTTTTGACTTAGAGGATGATTTGATTTATTGTGTATAATAGAATCCGTATCGGTTGGTTTGTGAAATATTGAAAAATCATGTGAATTATTTATTCACATGATCAATTTTCTTACATGATCAATTTTTGAGCATATCTGACATTTCAAAATTCCAAAACGGATCCGTTAGTATCGACTGAACATCTGACACGTATCGAACCTGTTTGGTACGCCAATGACTTGCAATATTGAAGGCGGTTCAGTTGCCTTGCCTATACAGAGTACTAGGTCGGGCGGAGGCTTCTTTTACTTTCTCATGATACTGTATCTTGAGAAATAGACAAATAGAAATTGAAACCTGACTTGTACACAAAATGTCATGTTGAAACAACGATCTATAAATCTCCAAGTTTAAGACCAAACAGTCTCTAAATTACATCGGATCGTGAGAGAGTCACAAAGGTACACTACAGGGTACCTAGTTCTGGAAATTGATGAAGTGGAAGCTTAATATACTTGCTTATCTAAATGTTTACACAAAGCCAACAAACCGAGAATTCCATCATAACATTTTTACTTTTGGGAAGAAAGGTGTGGCACAATACAGATGGTTTATTCCGTCAGATCCGATAAGGCCGGTGGTAATTGCTTAAAATGTTTATGTTCGAATTATACGCCATACCAAAAGTTTCTGTTTCAACGAATTTTATGGAATGGCTCACTAGGATCGACAAAGATCCATTTCTGAAATGAGAATCTATACGACTTCCAGAAGATTTATAGCTTTTATGGACTATACGCGATGAAAAAAATTTATGTCAACAATTAGTAGTTTGCACGATTGACGTGCTGTCACGTGTATTGTTGAATTGCATGAATGTAGCTGGCAAGCAAGCATCGGGTGTTTTTTTTAGAGTGATAGAACTTTAAATTGAAATAAAACACATTTAAATTAAGATTGACACAAATCTTTTTTTATTTGGAAGATAATTTTAAGACATTTATGTTTTAAAAATAATTTCCTGCATATGTCCACCATGTCTGAGGAACCGCATTCGACCAGATCAATTTTGGACCACTTTTTCGAGTAATTCAGGCCTTATTTTATCAATAACACGAGTTATGTTGGCTTCCAAAGTGTCTATTGTTTCTGGTTTATCAGCATAAACCAATGACTTGACATAACCCCAAAGAAAATAATCCAGTGGAGTTATGTCGCATGATCTTGGAGGTCAATTAATTGGACCATTTCGAAATGATGTTATCGTCAAATCTTTCTTTCAATAAATCAATTGTTACGGTAGCAGCATGAGGTTTAGCACCATCTTGTTGGAACCAAAACACTCATTGATCATCGATCTTTAACGAGCACCATTCACTGTAACATTAGCTCCAGCATCGTTTTTAAAGAAATATGGACCGATGATGCCTCCAGCGTGTAAAGCACACCATACAGTGCATTTTGGATGCAATGGAACCTGCAGAACTTCTTGAGAATTGTTTTCACTCCATATACGGCAATTTTGCTTGTTTACATAGCCGTTCAACCAGAAATGAATTTCATCACTAAACACAATTTTACGATAAAAAAGTGGATCAACTTCAAGCTGTTCAAGGGCCCAATCAGCAAACAAACGACGCTTATTATTGTCAAGTGGCTTTAGTTCTTGAACCAGTTGGATCTTGTATGGGTAGAGACCAAGATTTTCACGCAAAATTTTCCATGTGGTGGATTCACAGAGTCCAACAATGGACAAATCTGGTTCATCATTAACACTATTACTTACAGCAGCGATATTTTCATCTGTACTTACAGTTCTTTGTCTTCTTGTTGTTGCATCGAGTATAGAAAATGTTGTCCGAAATCTATCGATAGTTCGACGAATAAGCTGCTCTGATGGACGATTATGTTAACCATAAATTTCACAAAGTGCTCTATAAGTTTGGCGAATAGAACACTGATTTTGAAAATAAATTTCAACAATTATTGCGGCGTGAGTCTTTCCATGATAATTTGTCAATGCTTACTGAACAGAAATGTCAAAACAACATGACTTCTACCTTCTGTCAAATCACAGTTATCTCTATCGAAAGTTCTATCACTCTGAAAAAAAACACCCGATTACCCATTTGATAGATATTCTTGCAAATGATATACAGGGTACCTAAGTTATCTTCGGCCAAATTTCACAAGGTGATTCTGCAGGTAATTTGCAACACAAGAGTTTCTATAGAGTATGATCCAATAATCTTTCGTTCTAAAGTTATTCAAGATTCTATTATTTTGCAACGTTTCAAAATTTTTTCACTAAAAACATAGCATAACTTTAAAACTACCACCTGAATTAAAATTCAGTATGCATCATTGGAAAGAGCGGAAAATTCTCCTAAGACTATAGCAGTTTCATGGGAGCAAACGGAGAATTAACATCTCATTGAGTCTCGGTCAAAACGCAACCATATTCCAGGCAGAACTATTTGCCATTGAGACCGCGGCAGAACTGCTGATAAAACGGCAAATCCACCAAGGTAAAATCAAAATATTTACTGATAGTCAGTCAGTACTAAAAGCTATGGAATACAGCTCTTGTACCTCAAAAACAGTCTGGAGTTGCCGAACGGCTTTAAACAGTCGGTATGTATAACGGAGTCACTCTGGTTTGGATACCGAGCCACTCAAACTATTTGAGGAGGCAGATCGGCTGGCGTTTGCTGGAGCTGCGCTGCCTCTGGTAAGACCGGAACCATTCCTGGGAATACTACATAACGTGGCTAACGAAGCGATAACAGACAGAATGAACTAAAGGCTAGAGTCTTTCTGGCGGAGCCATTCTGGCCTGAAACATTCGAAGTTGTTCCTTGGAACAGCTTCGAACAAAAAGATGGCGAACCTAGGGCTAAATCTGGATAGGGCCAAACTAAGAACACTTGTCGGAATTATGACAGGTAACTGCAGACTGAAAGCGCATTTGCACAAAATCGGTCTGGCTGAAGAAGACGAATGCAGGCTGTGTCTTGAGGACACTGAAACAGCCATGCACATCGTCTCAGAGTGCCCAGAGGTGAGTTGCATCAGATTCGAGGTCTTTGGTCAGGCTTTTATAGCCCACAGTGAACGGAAAAAATTACCCCTGAACAAAGTATCGGTTTTATCCAAAAACTGGATCTCGTCGGGGAGATATAAATTAGGGGTGAACCACAATAGTCCGTGCGGACGCAGTGGTAGGGTGGACAGACGCCCGCTCGCCATAAATAATAATAATAAATAGCAGTTTCATGGGACTTTTATGAAAAACTTACTCATTATAGGTAAATCGAAAAACTCAATTATCAAACTTCCAGCTAACGTTGAGTTAGCAAATATTATTTTCAATTGAAATTTTATGCACTCTTTACTTTACCGAAATCCTGTTTTGACAGGTTAAAATTGATGTATTTTCGAATTACCCCTATGTTAATAGAAAATAATGAAAAAAGAGGAGGATAAAATTTGATTTTCACGACAATCAAGGGTGGCGTGGATGGAAGATCAAACACAAAAAAATAAATTCAGCGAGGCGAATTTTCAAACCTCGAGTTCACATAGGATTAATTATTTCGAAATGACATTTTCGGATATTTTTGTCGGTTGAATGGATCAAAGAATAAGCATATGATAAAAATGTCCCAGACAAAAATTGTAGATCATGCAATTATCTACAAAAATTGTTCTTACACTCTTTACCATAACATTAATCTATTTCTGAGAAAAAGCGATTATAATATTTACTTTAGTTGACCGCATAACATGAGTAAAACTATTAGTTTGTGACTAATTATTACTGGTGACTAATTCTTGTTTTAAAATAATGAAGTATTAAAAATGATGAAATTTGAATTCAATAATCTTAATTCTTTTGTTTTTATATATAGACATACAGTTTGCGCTTTTCAATCGTTATTTTTGATCAGGGATCATTAAGACTGAATGATAATTCTGAGAATATGAACTGAAAAGAAACCGAGTACCGCATTTTATGTGACCATGTGGCCTTGAGTAATCTATGTCTATTGTTCAATTAATTGCCTACGGGGCAGTATACGTCTAACTGATCCTATTTTTAAGGACCCAACAAAATTACCGTTAGTCTCGAACATTCCATCGTAGTGAAAAGACGTGGTTATTTCGAATATTTTCCGCTAAAATTTGTGATTTATTAGATTTTTTATGTCATAATTGTGTTTTATTTGCAATAAACCCTTACCTTCAAGTGTTGATAATTCTATATGTCTATAAAGTTAAACAGTGTTTCTAAAGCATTTTGTTCAATATAATTCTGAAAATTTTTTAAGAGATTTTTTAGTCTGTTGAGATTTCGGAGAATTAATCCAGTTATTATCGGTAATATTTCAAAAAAAACTCTTCTAATTAAATTTTCAATCTATAAACCAGTTAAAATTAATTCATTTTTGCATTATTACGACGTTATCGATAAAAATCGAAGAAAAGCAATGTGAAATTAAAAAAATAAGAAGAGGTTTTTTACTAGATAGAGTGATTATTACAAAATTTGAAAATCAAAACAGATTTAATCTGTCCGTCTCCAATAATTTTAATTTCAAAAAATTTCATTCAAAAACTTTTAGAATTATATTAAAGTCTTATAAGCACAGCTTATATTTAATATACATATAAAATCATAACTCATATAATATCAAATGGAATAAATTACCCATATGATATTAAATAATGAGTTTTGATTTTTTATGTCAATTAAATATAAGCTGTGCTTATAACACATTAATTTAATTCTAAAAGTTTTTGAATAAAATTTTATCTCCTTCAAATATTTATTTATTAATTTTAATTGACAATTTATATCTGTTGGGTTATTTATTCCATTTGATACTTTATGATGAGTTTTGATTGTATATGTCTATTAAATATAAGCTGTGCTTATAACACATTAATTTAATTCTAAAAGTTTTCGAATAAAAATTTGTCTCCTTCAAATATTTATTTATTAATTTTAATTGACAATTTATATCTGTTGGGTTATTTATTCCATTTGATACTATATAATGAGTTTTGATTTTATATGTCTATTAAATATAAGTTGTGCTTATAACACATTAATTTAATTCTAAAAGTTTTTGAATAAAATTTTATCTCCTTCAAATATTTATTTATTAATTTTAATTGACAATTTATATTTGTTGGGTTGTTTATTCCATTTGATACTTTATAATGAGTTTTGATTTTATATGTCTATTAAATATAAGCTGTGCATATAACACATTAATTTAATTCTAAAAGTTTTTGAATAAAATTTTATCTCCTTCAAATATTTATTTAATAATTTTAATTGACAATTTATATCTGTTGGGTTATTTATTCCATTTGATACTTTATAATGAGTTTTGATTTTATATGTCAATTAAATATAAGCTGTGCTTATAACACATTAATTTAATTCTAAAAGTTTTTGAATAAAATTTTATCTCCTTCAAATATTTATTTATTAATTTTAATTGACAATTTATATCTGTTGGGTTATTCATTCCATTTGATACTTTATAATGAGTTTTGATTTTATATGTCTATTAAATATAAGCTGTGCTTATAACACATTAATTTAATTCTAAAAGTTTTCGAATAAAAATTTGTCTCCTTCAAATATTTATTTATTAATTTTAATTGACAATTTATATCTGTTGGGTTATTTATTCCATTTGATACTATATAATGAGTTTTGAGTTTATATGTCTATTAAATATAAGCTGTGCATATAACACATTAATTTAATTCTAAAATTTTTTGAAATTAAAATTATAGGAGACTAACAGATTAAATCTATTTTAATATTCAATGTGAAATTGTATATTCACGATAATCAAGGTTCTCCTGGATCATCATAAATATTTTCGAAGAGCTGAATTTTCAAACTTCGAGTTCACATAGGGTTATCAGTTATTATTTTAGAATTTTCGGCTATTTTTGCTTAATCTTAATGCTATATTGACGGTTTCGAATTAATGTATTTTCGAATTACCACGATGTTATGGACTAATACGAAAGAAAGCAAGATGAAATTGGATTTTCACGATAACCGAGGGTCGAAGATTGAACAACAAAAATATTTTCGAAAAGCTATAATTATAATTCAGACTGGTCAGATCTGCTTTGTCCCGTGAACCGAACAACAATTATTATTGCGAAGCAACGTCGTGAAATCGCTTAATCTCTTCGCTGATTGAAAAAATTTCTCTGGTATTCCAGTATATCACGACTTCTTGAGCAAAGGTGCACTCTCTGGGTGCAGCGTCTTCGAGTTCTTCGGATAACGGTCCGATTTGACCTCGGACATCTAAAAGTTGACAGCAATGTGCACAAGAAAAGGCACTTCTCCTATGAACATAGCGTATAAATTGATTAGTTTCTTGGATGTGTTCGACGAAAAGACGATTTATTTCTTTTATCTTAAATGTTTACTTACCGGAACATTGCAAAATTGCTTGTTCACAGCGATACCGCCCGATTTCCAAATATGAGAACAGTGGCGTACGTTGAATTGCCTACGAACTTTTAAAGGACATTTCACTTAAAATCCAATAAAAGAAAATTATTTTGTGTACTTTCAATTTTTTATTGGGAAGCAGTGTTACTTCATTTTCAATTAAGTGGATTACTAGTTGTGTTTTATGTGAATTCCACAGTTGTTCATTTCAAAGACGTTTATTGTTTGAAAATCTCTGACTAGTTCATGTTTTTTGTAGGATTTCGATTATCAAACTCTGGGTGATCCTCAGGTGATTCTGCAGACAATTTGCAACACAAAAGTTTCTATAGAGTATGGTCCAATTTATCTTTCGATGTAAAGTTAATCAAGATTCTACTAATATTTTTTAACGTTTCATAATTTTTCACTGAAAGCATAGCATAACTTGAAAACGATCATCTTAATCATAATTCAGTTTACACCAATGGAAAGAGCGGAAAATTCTCTTTCGACTAGGGTAGTTTTATGAAGATTTTGATGAAATACTTACTTATTACAGGGTGGTTAAGGTAAAAATGATTATAAAATTTTCTTCATCCATAATCTCTGGTCAAAGTTTACTCTAAATTCCCCCGCGTAAACCACCATGGATATTATGTGCAAAAACTGCCTTATTTATAAAGCTTATCAACGACGTATAATACATTCTATTAAATCTTCATTTTCACTGGACAATAGATGTAAAATATAATAATTTTTTCTTTAACCACCCTATACAAGAAAGTTTTTCATAAAAATCTCCACGAAACGACCTTAGTCTAAGGAGAATTTTCCGTTCTTTCCAATGGTGTACACTGAATTTTGATTAAGATTATACGTTTTCAAGTTATGCTATGTTTTTATTGAAAAAATTGTGAAACGTTACAAAATAGTAGAATCTTGTATAACTTTACAACGATAGATAATTGGACCATACTCTATAGAAACTTTTGTGTGAAATTTGACCGGAGATAAATTAGGCATCCTGTACAAGACCAAACACAATTTGTAATAAATGCCAGTATTTAACTGTGTTTAAATTTTTTCAAGTCATTCAGGATTATGTAATGCAATATTTAACTTTGACTAATTTTTTTTCTTAAAATTCCGGATGAAATTTCCAAAATACTTTTTTCGAACATCTCTTATACAGCTGGACTGTCTGAATGATATTCCGTATTGAAATTGGTGTCTAAAAGAACTATTTCCGTAGATTTGCAATAATAACCCAATCACCTGTAAAGCTATCAGTTTAGTCCAATTTATGCCTCTCGAAGTACCTGAAATTGGTTTCTACTTCATCAAGACGGAAATATCTTTTATTTCAAGATAGAATTAATACCATCAGGCCAATATTCTTGCATATTCATCCTCGTTGTGTAAAAATATTTACGGACACGTACCTGTATCCAATCAAAAACAATTTCTCAATATTCAATTTTGTAGCTCCAATTGCACAACTAGTAATAACATTTGGATCGATCAATTTAGTAATAAAAATGTATCTGCAGAACTCGCCTGTCTGAAATTGTAACGAATTAAGGTCAATTTTAATCAAATATAGAGTGAGAGGATCTAACATATCAATGCGAAATGGTCGAAAATTAACAGTAAATATTTTCATAAAATTAGGAATACCAACTGGTAGGTGTCCAATCAATGAAAAATTCAGGGGTTTTTCCGCGGATTTTCGTATCATCCATCATCAATAGCTTTCTTAACCCCAAGAAATTTTTGCACGAATATGCACGTTATTATTCTTGTTCTAAATACCAAATTTCAGATCGATGAGATCTCTAGTTTCGAAAATATTGGGAAATATAAAAAACAATTCCAAATGCCAATAACTCAGGAATCATAAGACCAATTTTGCCCGTTAACGAACTCAACCGATGAATTTAGGCCCAAAACCTGTCCCTCAAAGTTTCAAGTCTCCAGCTCTTTACGTTCGAAAGGTACAGTGTTCATGGACCGATCGGCGTGAGAGAATTACTTCTGACCTCGGATTCTTCATCAACCTAGCCGTGTAAGGCCAATTTCGGTCCAAAATAATCGAAAATAACAGCCAAAACGCTAGCACGCTGTTCCCTAGAACAAGCACGCAAAAACAAACAGTTTACGTTTTGAAGCATGTAAATTTCGAAAATCATATTATATAAAATATATTTAATTTTAAAAAGTTTTTAAGAAATTTTATAAAATTAAAATTTGTAGCGAGGTATAACAGAATTACTCCGTTCGATATTGAAGTTATTTTCAACTTTAATGTTATGTTTTGCATTTTTGAAATGGATTTAGATTTCATAAATATAAGATCAGAAACAAAATTTTGTCTCCTTCAAATATTCATTTATTAATTTTAATCATTTGTTGGATTTTTTTATTCCATTTAATATTATAATGAGTTTTGATTTTATATGTCTATTAAATATAAGCAGTGCTTATAAGACGTTAATTTAATTCTAAAGGTTTTTGAATAAAATTTATAGGAGGCTAAAGAATTAATCTGTTTTGATATTTAGTTTTTTTAAGGCTTTTTCCGTGACATTGAAAAATATTTTATATTGATTATATCATTTTAATAGTTTTTATATATATTGCAGAAGTTAGAATATATAATTCTGAAAGGCATTTAAAATACTTCTATCTAGTATTGACACACATTCAAACTGATAATTCAACATTTTCTAAACGCTGTAAAAGCGTGTTTTGTTTCCATGATTACATGGAATAACCTAATGAACACAGATGACATGGGAAATGTCAAAAATAATATACAGTGCTGCCATTATATTGAATTGTATCACTCCTACTGGAAAACCCGTTAAGCGGCCCCTAGACGATCAATATTCACGTCAATATATTGCACAATAGTTGCATTGCATTATGTGGGGTGGTTAGGTAAAAATATTGTGCAATATATTGACGTAAATACTGATCGTCTAGGGGCCGCTTCACTTACATAATTAGGGGGATGATGCACGAATTTTGAAAGTGTGTAATTATTTGAAAGAGTTCGAATAATCCACTCATCCTTATTGAAGAAGGAGATTTATAACGACCGTTAAAGTTCTATTTTCGATTTCGAGTGGTTCGGTACTTCCGTAAATTATTCTTGAAGAATATATCTCGTTCACGAATCCAAAGGAAACGGTCATATTTCAGTTGCCCCAGAGATAAAATTAAATGAAGAGGAATTAATGCCTGGTCCGAAACTCCGATACCGAGTGATATTGCCTCATCTACGTTCCATTCACGAGAAACAGGATTCAGAACAGCTTGTGTCCTCCGACGAAGGGAATAGAATCAACACGTAATTAGATTTATGTTTTTTATACCTTTCAACCGGAGTCCATAGAGAACAGAAAGTTCTAAATGAGTAGCAAGATTATCGACTTATTAGGAGTATGAATAAGTTCGTGCGGTTTTGATAACAGATGTCGCTACTGGTTTATTAGGTATTCTTTTCATTATCTGTTGTTTCGCTGAAGTGCAAACACTAATGTGTTTTTACTTCATTACTTCAATATGAAGAAAAAGTTATTTTGCAGCAGAACATATGTTGCGTCGCCCGTTGAAAAGTACTAAGAAACGCTTAAATGAGTACTACCCCACCCGCCGTATAGCCCATACATTGCATTCAGATTACTCTCGAACGATGCAACATGGCCTGACTGACCACCACTTAGGTTAAATAAAAATATTTATGCTGCTGGTTTCTGAATATGTGGAAGCACTATATATATGGTGTTTTTTTTAGAGCGAAAGAACTCTCGATAAGGATAACTTTGATTTGACAGAAGGTAGAAGCCATGGTGTTTTGACATTTCTGTTCAGTAAGCATTGAAAAATTATCATGGAAAGACTCACGCCGTAACAACGTTTACAAAGGGTTTAAATTTATTTTCAAAATCAGTTATTTATTCGCCAAACTTATAAAGCACTTCGTGAAATTTATGGTTTACATAATCGTCCATCAGAGCAGCTTATTAGTCGAACTATCGATAGATTCCGGACAACATTTTCTCTACTCGATGAACCACAACAACAAGACAAAGAACTGTACGTACAGAAGAAAATATCGCTGCTGTAAGTCATAGTGTTAATGATGATCCAGACTTGTCTATTCGTCGACTTTCACAACAAGTTGAACTCTGTGCATCCACCACATGGACAATTTTGCGTGAAGATCTTAGTCTACACTTATACAAGATCCAACTTGTTTAAGAACTAAAACCACTTGACCATAATATGCGTCGTTTGTTTGCTGATTGGGCCCTAGAACAGCTTGAAGTTGATCCAATTTTTTATAGTAAAATTGTGTTTAGTGATGAAGCTCATTTCTGGTTGATCGGCTATGTAAACAAGCAAAATTGCCGTATATGGAGTGGAAACAATCCTCAAGAAGTTCTGCAGGTTCCATTGCATCCAGAAGAATGCACTGTATGGTGTGCTTTACATGCTGGAGGCATCATCGGTCCATATTTCTTTAAAAACGATGGTGGAGCTAATGTCACAGTGAATGGTGCTCGTTACAGATCGATGATCAATGATTATTTGTTTCAAAATTTGAATGGTATCGACTCAGTGTTTTGGTTCCAACAAGATGGTGCAAGATTGCTGCAACCGTAACAATTGATTTATTGAAAGAAAGATTTGGCGATAACGTTATTTCAAGAAATGGTCCAATTAATTGGCCTTCACGATCATGCGACATATTTCTACTGGATTATTTTCTTTGGGGTTATGTCATGCCATTGGTTTATGCTGATAAACCAGAAACAATAGACGCGTTGGAAGCCAAACATAACTCGTGTTATTGTTGAAATAAGGTCTGAATTACGCGAAAAAGAGGTCCTAAATTGGTCTGGTGGGATGCGGTTCCTCAGAGCTAGCCGTGATGGACATATGCCGGAAATTATTTTTAAAACATAAATGTTATAAAATTATCTTTCAATTAAAAAAAAATTGGCTTAAATCTTAATTTAAATGTGTTTTATTTCAATTTAAAGTTCTATCACTCTAAAAAAAAACACCTGATACATTATGTACTGTAAAATAATAAGGAAGCGGTTTTTTACTTGATAGAAGGAATATTACAAAATTTGAATATCAAAACAGATTTGGTCTTCTACAATTTTAATTTAAAAAAAATTAAGTAAAAAACCGCTTTCTTATTATTTTATTTTATATATAATTATATTAGGTTTTTAAATAAAGAAATTTATTATGCAGTGTTGAATGTTTTAACTAAGACCATAAAAGTGCCTTATAAACTTTGTGTGATTTTGTTGTGAGCATAGAACATAGAGTACGTTGATATACCTAGTTTTAATGTTCAACAACATATTCCTAGAGATCGTATTGTGTAAGTTTATTTATTGTTAATTTATTTTACCTTTTAAATGTAAAGTTGAAATGGTCTTATCTGAATTCTAATTATTTTTTGAGGATTTGCTACATGTTTTGAGAGTTTTTGAAGTAATTTATTTAAATATATTAAATATTTCAAATAAATCAGTATTTGAGAAGTTCTTAAAATTATGTTGTATATTTTTGAGAAAGATTTAGTTTTCATAAATATAATATCAGAAAACTAAATATTTTGTAACAAGCAGAGCTGCGTTCCCGCTTGTCTGAAGAGTTCAGTACGCATGCTTGGAACGAAACAAAAAACATTTATTTATTAATTTTAATTGACAATTTATATTCGTTTGGTTTTTTTTTTAATTCCATTTTATATTGTATAATGAGTTTCGATTTTATACGTCTATTAAATATAAGCAGCGCTTAGTAGACATTAATTTAGTTCCTTGAATAAATTTTTTGAAATTGAAATTGTAGAAGACTAACAGATTAAATCTGTTTTGATATTCAAATTATGTACTTTCTTCTGTTTTTTTTATTACTTTGTTTATTGCACCGCTAAAGCCATTTTTTATCGCAATCTTTGCTATTTTCGGTAGTTTTCGAGTGGTTGAAGGAAAGGAGTGTAGAATGTGAAACCGCACATACCGTCAAAGAAAAATAAACCTTTGGGTAACTTTCGTAGCGTTTCATCTTAAAACTTTCACTTTTCGCCACCCCCTACTGTAGGATTTAAATCGTCAACCCCTACGAAAACCGAGGGTTGAAAACACACGGCAACTTCTCAACGGTTATTATCCTGTCGGAAGTGAAAAATACAGAGAAAGGAATTCGTTATTGTCGTATCGAAATGTTTCGATTCCTGTTTAATTAAAATTGAGGGGGTCTAGCACGGATTTAACGGGAAAAAAAAACCCGGTGAGCACGATGCGAATTCAGCGAGATTGCGATTTTCATTTTCGAGTTGAAATCAATTAATACCTGACAGAGGTCTGCGGGGGGGCGTTACCTGAACACGGCTTTTTCCCCCTGTTTTTTCAATGGACGAAGCGGGAGGGATCTTAAAAGTAGATTATCGCTATTAGAGTGAGGGAGGAACAACAAAATCCGATTGAAGATTATAGACGTCTATAGAGGTGGCTTTGGGGATACACTGATATCTCCTGGGTGATTCGCACCCCCCTTTTGGCCTTTATTTTACGGTTGTAATTATGAGATTTGTAACATTTGATATGGGATGTTTTTTTAGAATGATAGAACTTTAAATTGAAATAATAATAATAATATCTCAATTATCACGCAGAATAATTTTATCATATATCTACAAAATAAAATAATGAGAAGCGATTTTTTTCTTGATAGAAGGATAATTACAAAATTAATATCAAAACAGATTTAATCTATTAGACTTCTACAATTTTAATTTTTAATTTTTTTTTAAATTAAATTAATTTCTTATAATAAGCACTGCTTATACTTAATAGACGTATAAAATCAAAATTTATTAAACAATATCAAATGGAATAAAAAACCCAACAAAAATAAATTGTTAATTAAAATTTAAAAAAAAATAAAATATTAAATGTTTCGTTCCAAACATGCGCACCTGAACTCGCCAGACAGGCGTGGTACGTATGTTTTGCCTGTAACAAACATTCGACAAAATGTTTAGTTTCTGGTCTTATATTTATGTAAACTAAATCTTTTTCAAAAATACACAACATAATTTTAAGAACTTCTCCAAAACTAATTTACTAATATTTAATATTTAAATAAGTTACTCCAAACACTCTCAAAAACAATTAGAATTCAGATAAGGTCAGTTCAACTTTACATTTGAAAAATAAAATAAAATAAAATAAAAATAAACTTGTAATCTTACCAAACGATTTCTGGAAACTTTGTGAATGCAAATCTAATATCCAAGGTACTCTATGTTCTATGCTAAACACAGAAATCACACAAAGTTTGTAAGGCATTTTATGGCCTTCCTTAAACCACTGGTTGAACTGATCTTATCTGAATTCTAATTGTTTTTCAGGATGTGCTAAATGTTACTAAAAAACACGTTTTAAGAGAGACTTTGCTGGTCAGTACCCAATCACATAAAAAAAATATAATATCAATAAACAAAAAATATTTACTCACCTTAACAATCTAGAAACATTTTTGCAAATGAATACTGAACATTTAAATGGTGTTCCATGTGACCTTCAACAAATAGTTCTGTGGTTTACCATAGATCTTAAAGATTGACCGGCAATTTAACGGCCTCTGTTATAACACAAGAACATCTGTATAAAGAATGTTAAGGAAACGAAATAATTATATATTATGAATAAAATAAAATAAATGGAGGTTTATACTTGCCGGTCAATCATTAAGATCTATGGTAAACCACAGAACTATTTGTTGGAGGTCACATAGGACAATGTTCAGTATTTATTTGCCAAGATGTTTCTAGATTGTTAAGGTGAGTAAATATTTTTTGTTGATTGATGTTATATTTTTTAAATGTGATTGGGTACTGACGAGCAGTCTCTCTCAAAACGCGTTTTTTAGTTATGTTTTTACATCTCTTGAGATTAACTAAAAACTAACTTAGTTGGATATTCAATAATATTGAATATTTCAAATAAGATAATTTTATGATGAAATTCTTAGGATTATGTTAAACATTTTTGAAATATATCTGTTTTCATAAGAGCGATGAGCAGAAACAAAATTTTGTCTACTCAAAATATTTAATTTATAGGATTTTTGTTAACAATTTATATTTATTGGATTTTGTTATCTCATTTGGATGTCTTATAATGAATGTTTATTTTATATGTCGTTTGATATATGAGGTGCTTATATGACATTAATTCAATTCCTGAAGTTATAATATTAAATATAATTTTTTGTAATTAAATATGTAGAAGGCTAACAGAATATATCTGTTAATATTAAAATATTTAAAAAATTTCATTGCGTTCGTATCGATTCCAGAAATGATTACTTCAGAAAGAAAATTTATTCACAATTTAAAAAAAATTCCAACACAACTTAAGCTAAAAAGAACAAATTGTACTAACGTGATTGATGATTAATAACATTTCAAAGAGAGCTAATTGCAGTTCAGCGTGGAATATTGTTTAATGGTACCACAGTGAATAGACAGCAAGCTGCCAGTTCTGAGAATAAATGAATAACAATTCCGCAATATTCAATAATCTGTGCTAACCATTTTCCTTTGAAATTTTTGTCGATGATATATACTGAACATTCCACGAGCGTTAAAATGGAGAAGTATTTCTTAGTCAGCGATTTCAAGATGTGGATAAACACGTCATAACTTTTAGAAATCATGAAAGCTGTCAGGAACCAGTTATTTGTTTGTTGTAATCATATTCAACAGACGAAAATGGAGAATAATGATTAAATATTAATAACTATTTTGCAATCAATTTAAGTTTTAAAACAGAAGAAATGAAAGGTAGAAAATGCATAAAATCACTAGTTTTGTCAAAAAATACTGAATATTTAATTGAATCAGTCTTTACTTGATGCAAATCCATATTAAATAAGGTTATTCTGATGTTCACAAATTTTTATTGATATTTAAAACAAAAATAGTTTCGCTATCACAGTAGCATCTTCAGATACTACTACCTAAAGCATTTACTTATTTTTTTTTAATGTTTTCGGAAATTTTATAAAATTAAAATTTGTAGCGAGGTATAACAGAATTAATATTCAAGATATTAAACTATTCGAGTTGTTTCTTTCGGAAGTTATGATGACCTACCAGACGAATGGGCACAATTTAATATGACCCTGAATTTTTACATCTGTAGGGGCAATACGATCGTTTAAGACCACTTTCGGCTCAAAATACGGTTACTTTTTGAAGACGGTTGATAAACAGCTAGTACCTTCCTTAATACTCAATAATGAACCATTATTACATTGATCACCATTAATAACAATGGTGCAACCCTACTATTCGGTAAATAAATGTAATTATTTTATTAAATTTAATAAGTGTTCACAAAAAATTTACCGAAGAATAGATCTATGGATATTTCCGACATATGCATCATAAAAGGCAAAATTATCCGATCAATTATTGGTTATTGATGTTGAATACAAATAGAAATCGATGCACTTTAGTTACATAAGATCCGGATTCAGTTTTCCTCCATCTTAAATTGAATTCTCAGTCTCTAGAACCGGTATATCGTAATATATAGGCTAATATTATGCAAAATGCACGTCTGGTTGAGATAATTCAATGAATATGATAATTTCTATCTACCTTTCCACAGAAATACTTCGCTTTTATATTAGTCATTTCGAAGTAATTATTTCAACAAAGAAAAACGGCAGATTACTTTTATATAAGAAATAATCCCGCATAAAATTTGTGATTGCTCAGACTGTTTAGATCGAATGACATTATTACTGGTTTATTATACATAAATTTGAATTCAATCTTTTTACTTTCACTTTATCCATGCATACTGCGTTTTCACATGAAAACATATGAAAAACGAATAACTGCAGTGATGCTTCCTCTATAAATTTAATCATTATACAACAGGTTGCCAAGTTATCTCTGGTCAAATTTTACAAGGCAATTCACAACTCAAAAGTTCCTATAGAGTATAATTATCTTCCGTTGTAACCATATTCAAGATTTTACTATTTTGTAATATTTCAGTTTTTTTCACTAAAAACATTGCATAACTTAAAGAAACGAGGTTCTTTCTTGATAGGAAGATTTTTACAAAATTTTAAATATCATATAGATTTATTCTGTATCTATAAATTTTAATGAAAAAAAAATTCTATGCAAAAACTTTTCGAATTAAATTTAAAAAATATCTCAGAAACATTTTCTCAATAGAATTAACACTCATTACACAGTACCAGAAGAGAATAAAAGAATTCAAAGAAATATAAATTATTGATTAAAATTACTAAATGAATAATTGAAGGATACAAAATTTTCTTTCGTTCCTTGTTTAATGAAAACCAAACCCCTTTTCAAAAATGCAGGACATAACCTCAAGAACTTCTTCAAAAACAACTTGCTTCCAAAAAATTCCTAAAACATGCAGAACATCTTCAAAAAGCTATTTCTGTTCAGATTCTAAAGATTCCCTTGTATGATATTTGAGAATTCTTATGTCAATTTAAATAGAAATACTGTTTCTAAGACATTTTGATTTAATTAAAAAAAAAATTAAATTAAATTAGGGAGAGCTTTCACAGAATTCTGTTTTAATATTTAAATTTTAAAATATTACCCTGTTCCACGGAATATACTCTTTAAATTTATAGACAGATATTTTTTGGAGGGGGTATTGTGCCCAACCGAAAAATTGAATTAACTCCAAATAAAATAGAAAAGGGCTTTTTTACTTGATAGAAGAAATATAACAAAATTTTAATATCAAAATAGATTTAATCTGTTAGTCTTCTACAATTTTAATTTCAAAAAAAATTTTTATTCAAAAAACTTTTAGAATTAAATTAATGTCTACAATAAGCACCGCTTATATTTAATAGACGTATATAATCAAAACTCAATATATAATGTCAAATGGAATAAATAAACCAACAGGAGACAAAATTTTGTTTCTGATCTTAGCTTTAATTTTACAGATAACCTTATAATACCTTACACTTTTCTGTGATTTTGTTAAGAACATAGACTATCTTGAATTTTAAAGTTAGTCTGTTTAAAGCAATTTATCCTGTTAAACACGTGGAGGTGAGATATTGTGATAGTTATTTTTATAAATTATATTTTTTGAGAAGTCCTTAAGTTGTGTTCATGTTTTTGAAAAGCAATTGGTGTTCTTAATGGTAAGATCAGAAACAAAATTTTGTCTCCTTTAAATATTTATTTATTTATTTAAATGACTTTGTTTATATCTGTTGGTTTATTTATTCCATTTGACATTATATATTGAGTTTTGATTATATACGTCTATTAAATATAAGGAGTGCTTATTGTAGACATTATTTTAATTATAAAAGTTTTTTGAATAAAATTTTTTTTTAAATTGAAATTGTAGAAGACTAACAGATTAAATCTGTTTTGATATTCAAATTTTGAATTAACTCATTTACAAAATACAATGACAAGTTGTATAATTTCAAAAAATCATCAATTATATAATTTAGTGAATGAGGAACAAGGATTTAAATTTGTGGACAGAAAAATATTTTGGAGGGTGTAATCTTAACAGAAAAATTGAATCAACTCATTCACCAAATACAATGAGAGTTAATATTACCTCCAAAAACTAATCAATTCCATAATTGAGGAGTTCAGAGCAAAAGTGAACCAAGTCGAATCTTCGAAATTAATTCATAAGATTTTTATTCAATTAATTTGTCTCTCATAATATCTCAGACAAGACTAATTTTGCAATTGCTTTTTACGTTCTACGATGATAATCTCTCAGGAAGAGTATTAAAAAATATTATTATACGCAGAAAAATTTCTTGGAATATTTTCACATTTTGTAATAAAACCTATTCAGAGAGCTCAAGTTCGGAATAAATTAATAAAATCTTATCTCATATTTCGCGCTCGAGTGAACACGTTACAAGTAGAATAGAAAATTGAAGTCTGTGGGGATAATATATTGGATTTATCATGAGCCAAACTGTGTTGAATGAATTCACATCTTCGTGGCAACTTCATAGCCATCAGTATTAAATTGTATTGAAAACTTTTCAATCTGAAAACGACGAACAGCTCTCTTACATTCAGTTTGGATTGGGTCGGACTTATCTTCATAGTCATATTAAATAACATAAAATCTCTACGTTTATTTAAATTGATATTTTAAATAAAATTTTTCTAATTTACACATCTTTATTATAAATATCGGGTGTTTTTTTAGAGTGATAGAACTTTCGATAGGGATATCTGTGATATGACAGAAGGTAGAAGCCATGTTCTTTTGACATTTCTGTTCAGTAGGCATTGAAAAATTATCATGGAAAGACTCACGCCGCAACAACGTTCACAAATTGTTGAAATTCATTTTCAAAATCAGTGTTCTATTCGCCAAACTTATAGAGCACTTCGTGAAATTTATGGTTTACATAATCGTCCATCAGAGCAGCTTATTCGTCGAAATATCGATAGATTTCGCACAACATTTTCTCTACTTGATGCAACAACAACAACAAGACAAAGAACTGTACGTACAGAAGAAAATATCGCTGCTGTAAGTCATAGTGTTAATGATGATCCAGATTTGTTTATTCGTCGACGTTCACAAAAAGTTGGACTCTGCATCCACCACATGGAAGATTTTGCGTAAAGATCTTGGTCTAAACCCATACAAGATCATACTGGTTCAAGAACTAAGGCTACTTGACCATAATAAGTTTCGTTTGTTTGCTGATTGGGCCCTAGAACAGCTTGAAGTTGATCCACTTTTTTATCGTAAAATTGTGTTTAGTGATGAAGCTCATTTATGGAGGCATCATCGGTCCATATTTCTTCAAAAACGATGCTGGAGCTAATGTTAGAGTGAATGGTGCTCGTTAAAGATCGATGATCAATGATTATTTGTTTAAAATTTGAATGGTATTGACCCAGAAGTGTTTTCGTTCCAAAAAGATGGTGCTACACCTCATGCTGCTACCGTAACAATAGATTTATTGAAACGAAGATTTGGCGATAACATTATTTCGAGAAATGGTCCAATTAATTGGCCTCCAAGATCATGCGACATAACTCCACTGGATTATTTTCTTTGGGGTTATGTCAAGTCATTGGTTTATGCTGATAAATCAGAAACAATAGATGCTTTGGAAGCCAACATAACTCCTGTTATTGATGAAATAAGACCTGAATTACCCGAAAAAGAGCTCCAAAATTGGTCTGGTCGAATGCGGTTCCTCATAGCTAGTCGTGGTGGACATATGCCGTAAATTATTTTCAAAACATAAATGCCATAAAATTATCTTTCAAATAAAAAAAAAGTGGCTTCAATCTTAATTTAAATGTATTTTACTTCAATTTGAAATTCTATTAATCTAAAAAAAACAATCGATATGTATCAAACTAGTACAGAAAATAATTCTGCCCTAGACATTTTTTAGATACTAACCAATTATTTTCAATATTTTTAGAGACTGAGAGTAGTTTTTAATATACATATATTTATGCATGTTTTTTGTATTAAAAGTGATGAAACATTCATTATAGTATATTCTGTGTATTCATTTATAAAGACAAAGAAAAATTTTTATATTCTCTTTCAGATTAAGTTCATATAATATTGATTTTCAAGAAATAAAAAAAATCTTTCTCTTATAATCATCGACAATTAATTATTCTTATAATTATTGGAGTTCAGTTTGTTCAATATCAACATATAAAAATCTGGGGGTTTTTTCAAAAAATATTCTGATTTTAAGGGAATATTGAGTATCATCTGGTGTATTTTCAATGAAGCTACATGGCAACCCTGTATATAGTTTTGTTGATCTATGACTGCAACTCAGAAGCAAGTACGAATCGAGTGGCCTAAGGAGTTTTTAGAGATCTGTGGAGAAGACCCATCGACTATTTTCAACTTATATATACTTATATGAAACGTGAGTTCATCACTATGACCCTGAGGGTCAACAAGAGTAAAAGGGTGCACAGCTCCCAAAGAAGCTTAAAGTCACCCCATCCGATGGAAAAATAATGGGTACTACGGTCTTTTGGGATTCTAAAGGTATTTCAGGAATAGAATACACTAAAAAGGGTGAAAGCATCACAGCAGTGATGCCACTTAGCGTAATTTAAGAGAAGCAATAAAAGGAAAACTCACACAGAGGGGGTTTGCTGATTAACGACAACTAGCCGGTTTACAAGGTCCGCGTGGCGAAGGGTGCTGTGCGAGAACGTGGCTTCGAAGAAATTACTCATCCTCCGTACAGTCCAGACTTGGCTCTCACCGACTACCACCTATTACCAAATGTGAAAAAATATCTTCGTGGAAAGTGATTTTCCGACGATGAAGAACTGAAGGTACCTATTTTGAGGAGAAGCCGGAAGAATATATTTTACAAGGTTTAGGAAAGCTTCTTTCTCCATGTAACAAACGTATTGAAGTTCTTGGAGACTACATTGAAATAAAGACTTTTTCCAAAATTTTCTTCTTATGCTTATACAGAGAATACATTGAGCACCCCCCGTACCTTGCATTGTCCATTATTTTCACTTTCTTTGCGGTAGTGGTTATCGAATTGATTTTATTGTCGCCACAATAATCGTGCAATTGGTCATCATAAGCCGCAACCCAGACAGGCGATATGAAATTTTGGTTTCAAAGCATTTTATCCAGACATTATCTGAATTAACTGCGGTTACAATTCTACGAGTTCTGATAACTGTGTATTATAGTAATGTTTCTGAGGATAGATAAAACTTCCAACAAAATTCAATTTGATATCGGAGGAAAAAATAACGTTCAATTTTTAACCGATTTGTATGGTGGAAATATACAGAATGTACAGCTTCATTCTTTAGTTTACTGTAATCGTCCAAATTTTTTTTCTAGTAACACCTTTTGAAAATTATAGAAAAGCGTGTTCAGAAATTGTAAAAGACTCAAATAAGAAATTACTTTATTTTTTATCACTTTTTATTAACTGAATAAACAGTACCTCGAGTTTCGTAGAGTTTACTACATTTTCAAACTAAATTAAACAAATTGTATCTCAACTATTATTATTCGTTGAAGGTTTCGGCTTGTGTAAAACTTCGAGAAGTGGGGTGTGCCAAAGGTCTAATACACCAAACGTGTACTTATATTTTTAAATACCAAAACAGACTTAATCTGTTAGCCTCCTTCCTATAGTTTTAATTTCAAAAAATTTTTGATTTTAATTAATGTCTTTTAAACACAGCTCATATTCAATAAACATATAAAATCAAACTCATTATATAATATCAAATAAAATAAAAAACCCAACAAACATAAATTGTCAATAAAATTATTAAATAAATATTTGAAGAAGACAACATTTTGTTTCTGATCTTATATTCATGAAAACTAAATCCTTTTCAAAATTTGAATGATACAAAATATTTAATTTATTGGATTTTTGCTAAAAATTTATATTTATTGGATTTTGTTATCTCATTTGGATATCTTATAACGAATGTTTATTTTATATGTCGTTTGATATAAGCGGTGCTTATAGGACAATTATTTAATTCCTAAAGTTATGATATTAAATATAATTTTTTGAAATTAAATATGTAGAAGGCTAACAGAATATATTTGTTAATATTAAAATATTTAAATAATTTTATATACCTTCTATCAAGTATAAACCTCCATTTATTTTATTTTATTCATAATATATAATTATTTGGGTTACTCAACATTCTTTATACATATGTCATGGTGCTATAACAGAGGCCGTTAAATTGCCTGTCAATCTTTAAGATCTATGGTAAACCACAGAACTCTTTGTTGGAGGTCACATTGGACACTATTTAAATGTTCAGTATTCATTTGCCAAGATGTTTCTAGATTGTTAAGATGAGTAAATATTTTTTGTTGATTGATGTTATATTTTTTAAATATGATTGGGTACTGACGAGCAAAATCTCTATTAAAACGCGTTTTTTGGTAATGTTTTCACATATCTTGAGATTTTCCAAAAAGTAACTTAGATATTCAATAATCTTAAATATTCTAAGTAAGATAGTTTTATAATGAAATTCTTAGGATTATGTTAAACATTTTTGAAAGATATCTATTTTCATAAGAGGGATGAGCAGAAACAAAATTTTGTCTACTCAAGATATTTAATTTATAGGATTTTTGTTAACAATTTATATTTATTGGATTTTAATATCTCTTTTGGACGTCTTATAATGAATGTTTATTTTATATGTCGTTCGATTTATATTATATGACATTAATTTAATTCCTGAAGTTATAATATTAAATATAATTTTTTAAAATTAAATATGTCAAAGGCTTACAGAATATATCTGTTAATATTTATTTAAAATATTCACAGAAGTCATTCGGAAGGAACACTACTGTCATCTACATTTATAATCGTCAAATGTGCCCAATCTTGTATTTGATACATTTGATGAAGCATCAATAGTTGGTTGAAACCCCACGTCTGTTGAGAACTCAAGTGCTTGAACCAAATGCCTCGATAGTAAGGTAGATGGTGTAGTTTTCCCATAGAGATATAGAAGGATTTATTGGTCATTTTGGACGGCAATGGAATTATTCGTCTCTAACAATAGACTTTGCGGTCTGGAGTTATTAGGTCGATGCCCGATAAGATGATTCGAATCTTGATGGATGATGACTCATTGCGACAAAGAATTCATGAAGGTCATTTGGTCGTTATTGATGAAAGTATACTTGTTAGCAAGCGCCAGCAAAAATTATGGGGACTTGTTTACGCTTCTCTGACCTTCTTAGAGTAAAAATTCAAAAAGATAACTCCGGAAATCCGTTTCAGAGTGCACATAATCAGAATTTTTTTTTAATCCCGATTTTGGGCAGATAATAATTTCAGAGCGTTTGAATTCTTCGAAAACAGATATCTCTCAAAAATGATTAACATAATCCTAAGAATTTAATCATAAAAGTATCCTTCGTGGGATATTCAATATTATTGAATATCTAACCAAGTTACTTTTTAGTAAATTCCAAGATATGTAAAAACATTACTAAAAAATACGTTTTAAGAGACTTTGCTCGTCAGTACCCAATAATATTTAAAAATATAACATCAATCAACAGAAAATATTCACTCACCTTAACAATCTAGAAACATCTTGGCAAATGAATACTGAACATTTCATTGGTGTCCCATGTGACCTCCAACAAATAGTTGGAAATTTTGTAAACAATTTATATTTATTGGATTTTGTTATCTCATTTTGATGTCTTATAATTAATGTTTATTTTATATGTCGTTTGATATAAGCAGTGCTTATATGACATTAATTTAATTCCTAAAGTTTTAATATTAAATATAATTTTTTGAAATTGAATATATCTGTTAATATTAAAATATTAAATTATATTTATTATAATATATATTATATTATATTATTAAATATATCTGTTGATATTAAAATATTTAAAATTTTTTATATATCTTCTATCGAGTATAAACCTCCATTTATTTAAACCTCTGTGAATATTATAATTATAAAGGTTTTCCAATAGCAATGATTCCAGTTAAAAATAAAAAAAAAAAAAACACGTAAGTTATCCAGTGAGGCACACATTTTTTTTTTATCTGAAATGTTACATTATACCATTTTGTATGGAAATCATCATTCAAATGATCCGTACGTACTGCATGGCATTCTGCTTACCCAATTTGCATCACTCTCTCACATAAATTTTGCTGTATTTCATGAATGGGTACTTACAACGTTTATTTTTAATTGCTCAGGTATTATAGAATTATTAGCATAAACATGTGACTCAACATATCCCCAAAGAAAGAAATCACAAGGTGATAAATCACACGACCTGGGAGAATAATTAACTGGACCATTTCTTGAGATAATTTTAACACCAAATTTTGTTTTCAATTAATCGATTATTGAAGTTGCTGTATGGCAGGTAACACCATCTTGTTGAAACCACATATCCTCCAGATTATTCTCAACAACACCAGGAGAAAAAATTCATGCAATATTGTTCTGTATCATACTCCATTAAATGTTTCTTTTTGATTATTTTCTTCAATGAAATATCGACCAATGAGTATGAATTGCAAACCACACAGTGACGTTATCTGTATGTAATGGTGCCAGAACAATTTCGTGTGGATTTTCATCACTCCAACTTCTGCAATTATGTTTGTTTACATAACCATTCAAACAAAATTGAGCTTCGCCACTGAATGAACTTTTTCGATTAAATTGTTCATCACAATCAGAAAATAAGCGACTTTATGGTTAATGGCTTCAGTTCATGAACCAGTTGAGAATTTCGTGAGGATGTAAATCCAAATCTCTTCTTTAAATTCTCAAAGTTCTTTTTTGAGAAAAATTTAATTGTTGAGAACGACGTGGAACCGATAAATTTGGATTTTCTCTTAAACTTGCTGCAACCAAGTTAATATTCCCTTGTGAGCGTGCATTTTTTTTTGGATTATCTATCTATGTATCTATAAGTATGGCGAATATAACACTGATTTTGAAAATAAATTTCAATAATTTGTAAACGTTGTTGCCGCGTGAGTCTTTCCATGATAATTTGTCAATGTCTACTGAACAGAAATGTGAAAACAACATGGCTTCTACCTTCTGTCAAATCACAGTTATCCCTATTGAAAGTCCTACCACTCTAACAAAAAGTTAACTGAATTTTAACTCTGTTATACTGAACAGCATCACTCAGTAGAATGTAGATAACTAAAGAAGCCACATCGTGGTGAAATAATTATTGTATTGTAATCATTTTTGTGGAAAATAAAATACTGTCTCTTATATATTTTTTAATTAAAATGAGTTTCCACCAAGTGAAGGCCGAACCAATTTATTTAATTTCTTAACATTTCACTTCTTTAATTTAAAATATTTTTTACGAAGTGAAAATATTGGGAAATGATCCTTTTTGAACACGTGTTCATTGTTATGTCATGACTTAATATAATAACGAGTGATTCATTTGTTCAAATTAGTCCTGATACAGTACTGGAAGAACAGGAGGTAGAGTTTCGAGATTTGGTATTCAGTTTCTTCAACCTCTCATCAAGATTTATTACAAGAACGTTTCGACTAAGATTTCTCGACTTCCTCTGCGTCATTTGAAAGTTCTAACACATGGCCCTGAAATGGGCATGCAATTTGATATTTTTGAGAGAATTTGGCCACAGCCTTTTCCATTATCTAAGCCGGTGTGAATGAACGATAATAATTAATTCGTTGAAAAACCGGTCTTATGCATTGCCCAAACCACGCATCTTATTGTGAGAATTTGTGTATCATTTTCGATTTTGTGAATCATTCTTGAGCTACTCAGCACGCCTATTCAGCGACACAAAATTATTCAAATTAGAGATTACTGTTGAATCATTTCAGAGAGTAGTTTATATTCAATCCAAATATTATTGGGGGTTCAATTAAATCGGTCCTTACTTGATGGAAATTCATTTTATTTAATTATTTTAATATTTACAGATATATTCCGTTAGCTTCTACATATTTAATTTCAAAAAATTATATTTAATATTATAACTTCAGGAATTAAATTAATATCATATTAATAATAATAATAAAATAAGTACCACTTATATCAAACAACATATAAAATAAACTTTCATTATAAGACATTCAAATGATATAACAAAATTCAATAAATATAAATTGTTAACAAAAATCCTATAAATTAAATATCTTGAGTAGACAAAAATTTTTTTCTGCTCATCCCTCTTATGAGAACAGATATCTTTCAAAAATGTTTAACATAATCTCAAGAATTTCATCATAAAACTATCTTAGAATATTCAATATTATTGGATATCTGACTAAGCTACTTTTTAGAAAATCTCAAGATATGTAAAACCATTACTAAAAAACAAGTTTTAAGAGAGAAAGCTTCTTGGTAAATGAATACTGAACATTTAAATGGAGTCTAATGTGGCTCGAAATAAATAGTTCTGTGCCATTGATCTTAAAGATTTAAAGGCAATTTAACGGCCTCTGTTATAGCACAAGGACCATCTGTATAAAGAATGTTAAGGAAACCTAATAATTATATATTATGAATAAAATAAAATAAATGGAGTACTGACGAAGCAAAGTCTCTCTTACAAACTTGTTTTTTAGTAATGTTTTTACTTATCTTGAGATTTTCTAAAGAGTAACTTAGATATCCAATAATATTGAATATTCTAAGATGAAATTCTTAAGATTATGTTAAACATTTTTGAAAGATATTTGTTTTCATAAGAGTGATTAGCAGAAACAAAATTTTGTCTACTAAAAATATTTAATCTATAGGATTTTTATTAACAATTTATATTCATTGGATTTTGTTATATCATTTGGATGTCTTAAAATGAATGTTTATTTTATATGTCGTTTGGTATAAGTGGTACTTATATGACATTAATTTAATTCCTTAAGTAATAATATCAAATATAATTTTTTGAAATTGAATATGAAGAAGGCTAATAGAATATATCTGTGAATATTAAGATATTTGAATAATTTCATATAGCTTCTATCAAGCATAAACCTCCATTTATTTTATCAACTTATAAATTCCAGAATTAATTTCACGGAACCTCTACAGATTTTAATCTAAATAAATCTTGATAATTAGAGAATTTAAATATCATAACAGATTTATTCTGTTATTTTAATTTCAAAAAATTTTGTTCAGAAACTTAGAATTAAATTAATGTTTTATAAGCCCTGCCTAAATTTAGTAGACATATAAAATCTAAACTCATTATATAATATCAAATGGAATAAAAAACCCCAACGAAATATAATTTGTCAATCAAAATTACTAAATAAATATTTGAAGGAGACAAAATTTTGTTTCTGATCTTATATTTATGAAAACCAAATCTTTTTCAAAAATGCAGAACATTATTTTAACAACTTCACCAAAACTAACAGAATAAATCTCTTTTATTATTTAAATCTCCTTTTCTTCTATCAGGTAAAAAACCTATTCTTATTATTTTATTATATATATAATTAGACTAAATAAATCTCCTGAAAAAATTTAGAATTAAATTTTAAACATGCGCTATATATTTGATAGATTCGGTCTTTACTTGGTGGAAACTCATTTTAATTAAAAAAACAATTGTTGTAGTAGTACAAACATTTTTGTGGAAATAAATTACTGTCTCATATACATTTTTTTAATAAAAATAAATAAATAAATATATATATATATATATATATATATATATATATATATATATAATATCACATATGGTGGAAATTAACTAATAAAGAATCAGGGGAAAAAAATTTATTTTCTTTGATTTATATCAGTTAATTTCCACCACATTTGATGATAAAATATATGTCTTTAAAGGGATACATTGTTATCTAGGGCATGTTTAAAATTTAATTCGAAATGTTTTCAAGAGATTTATTTCGATTAAAATCTGTAGAGATTTAATCCAGTTATTATATGTAATATTCGAAAAACTTCTTCATAGTAAATTTTCAATTCATAGACTCCAGATTTATTGTCTCTATTTGTTATTTTTTATATGAATTCCTGAATTATTCACCGTTTTAAAAGCTACATTCGAGTCAAATTCATTTTAAAATACTTGGTGATATAATCTGATTTTTTTTCTATCCACGTAAGGGATGGAAATGTATATTTTAGTCAAAACTTTTGTAACAGGGTAAACTAAATTCGTTGATATTTTCTATTGTTTTTCGTTTAAAGTTTTGTCTATTATAATTAAAATTTACCCGTTATCAATGCAATTTACCTAATCATATTCATTTCTTTAAAAAAGTTATCGTGATTCATAGCTATGTTAATCAATCTATGGATTGATGTGATATGCTTCCATTTTCTGGTTAATAAGATAGTTCGATGTTATTTGTCCAAACTCAAAACCTAATCATGAAGAAATATTATGAAATTGAAATTTGTTATGAGGTAAAACAGAATTATTCTGTTTGATATTTAAGATTAGCAGAAATAGTAATTTGTGAAGCAGTACATTCCGCGCTTCCTCAATATTTGATTTTCCTCATGTTTTGGATAGAAGTTCAAAAGCCAACCGAACAAGAACCTTCAACGGTGCACAGAAGCACTATAATTATTGGTTTCGAACAAATTTCTTGAGGACGTCACGACTTTATCGCTATAAATTTTTTCTTCGATCGATCCGATAGACCTTTCACACGTTAAATTGGGTCTTGCTTAAAATAAGGACATGACAACTTGGGAAGTCATTCTCGCCATCACTTTATTAGATCGATTTTCATGAATATTAAATCGAGTAGTATACGGCCACGTTGGCGCAAACTCCTGCATTTCAATGGAAAAGCCATCCAATTTAGAGGTTTTCACTTGGTCCATCAACTTCCGCAATACATTTCAGGTTTTATAATTGACGCAAATGTCCAATAAATGATTAAACTCAGCTTCAAACTTATCGGACTCGAGTGTACTATCCTAAATTGCGCCGCGCCGTCTTGCAACTTAACACTTATTAAATTACCGGAAACTAGTTGGGAGTAATTCATTTCTTAAAGATTCACAGATAACATATATAGAGGTTAATACTTCATAGAAGGTATAAAAAATTATTCAAATATTTTAGTATTAGCCTTCTACATATTTAATTTCAAAAAATTATATTTAATAATTATAACTTCAGGAATTAAATTAAAATAATGTCATATAAGTAGCACTTATATCAAACGACATATAAAATAAACATTCATTATAAGACATCCAAATGATATAACAAAATCCAATAAATATAAATTGTTAACCAAAATCCTGGAAATAAAATATTTTGAATAGACAAAATTTTGTTTCTGCTGATCAATCTTATGAAAACAAATATCTTTCAAAAATGTTCAACATAATCTTAAGATTATTTAAATATTTTAATATTAGCCTTCTACATATTTAATTCCAAAAAATTATATTTAATGATTATAACTTCTGAAAATAAATTAAAATAATGTCATATAAGTACCACTTATATCAATTGACATAAAAAATAAACATTCATTATAAGACATCCGAATGGTATAACAAAATCCAATAAATAAAAATTATTAACCAAAATCCTATAAATTAAATATTTTGAATAGACAAAATTTTGTTTCTGCTGATCAATCTTATGAAAACAAATATCTTTCAAAAATGTTTAACATAATCTTAAGATTATTTAAATATTTTAATATTAGCCTTCTACATATTTGATTCCATAAAATTATATTTAATGATTATAACTTCTGAAAATGAATTAAAATAATGTCATATAAGTACCACTTATATCAATTGACATAAAAAATAAACATTCATTATAAGACATCCGAATGGTATAACAAAATCTAATAAATGAAAATTATTAACCAAAATCCTATAAATTAAATATTTTGAATAGAGAAAATTTTGTTTCTGCTGATCCATCTTATGAAAACCAATATCTTTCAAAAATATCTAACATCTTAAGAATTTCATCATAAAACTATCTTACTTAGACTATTCACTATTATTGGATATCTAACTAAGGTACTTTATATAAAAACTCAAGATATGTAAAACATTACTGAAAAACAAATTTTAAGAGAGACTTTGCTTCGTCAGTATTCAAATAATTCATATTCAATAAATATAACATCAATCAACAACAAATATTTACTTACCCCTCAATCTTCCAGAAAGAGTTCTGCCAAACTGAAAAATCTTTAAATGTAGTGAGAACGGTTCACTATAATATATAAAAATATATCTGTGGTTTACCCTTGATCTAGAAGATTGAAAGACAATTTAACGGCCTCTGTTAAAGCACAAGGACTATCTGTATAAAGAATGTTAAGGGAACCAAATAATAATTTTTCTTTCAATCTTCTAGATCAAGGGTAAACCACAGATATATTTTTATATATAGTGAACCGTTCTCACTACATTTAAAGATTTTTCAGTTCGGCAGAAGTCTTTCTAGAAGATTGAGGGGTAAGTAAATATTTGTTGTTGATTGATGTTATATTTATTGAATATGAATTATTTGAATACTGACGAAGCAAAGTCCTTCTTAAAACTTGTTTTTCAGTAATGTTTTACATATCTTGAGTTTTTATATAAAGTACCTTAGTTAGATATCCAATAATATTGAATAGTCTAAGTAAGATAGTTTTATGATGAAATTCTTAAGATTATGTTAGATATTTTTGAAAGATATTGGTTTTCATAAGATTGATCAGCAGAAACAAAATTTTGTCTATTCAAAATATTTAATTTATAGGATTTTGGTTAATAATTTTTATGTATTGGATTTTGTTATACCATTCGGATGTCTTATAATGAATGTTTATTTTTTATGTCAATTGATATAAGTGGTACTTATATGACATTATTTTAATTTATTTTAAGAAGTTATAATCATTAAATATAATTTTTTGGAATTAAATATGAAGAAGGCTAATATTAAAATATTTAAATAATTTTATATACCTTCTATCAAGAATTAACCTTTATTTATGTTATAATCTTAAGAATTTCATCATAAAACTATCTTACTTAGAATATTCAATATTATTGGATATCTAACTGAGTTACTTTCTATAAAATCTCAAGATATGTAAAAACATTACTGAAAAACAGGTTTTAAGAGAGACTTTGCTACGTCAGTATTCAAATAATTCATATTCCATAAAATATAACATCAATCAACAATAAATGAATACTGAAAAATTTAAATTTTTCAGTATTCATTTACCAGAAGTTCTCTAAATTGTTGAAGGGTGAGTAAATATTTGTTGTTCATTGATGTTATATTTTATTGAATATGAATTATTTGAATACTGACGAAGCTAAATCTCTCTTAAAACTTGTTTTTCAGTAATGTTTTTACATATCTTGAGATTTTATAGAAAGTAGCTTAGTTAGATATCCAATAATATTGAATATTTTAAGTAAGATAGTTTTATGATAAAATTCTTAAGATTATGTTAATTATTTTTGAAAGATATTTGTTTTCATAAGATTGATCAGCAGAAACAAGATTTTGTCTTTTCAAAATATTTAATTTATAGGATTTTGGTTAACAATTTTTATTTATTGGATTTTGTTATATCATTTGGATGTCTTATAATGAATGTTTATTTTATATGTCGTTTGATATAAGTGGTACTTATATGACTTTATTTTAATTTAATTCCTGAACTTATAATTATTAAGTATATTTTTTTGAAATTTTGAAATTAAATATGTAGAAGGCTGATATTTAAATATTTAAATGATTCACAGATACACGAAGAAAAATTCGCAAAACTTTAACTCTACATGCCGATAATCACCAATAAAGATAATATATATGAAAAGTCTTTAAAACAATGTTTTTTTATAGACATAGAATCAAAAACAAAATTTTGTCTCCCTCAAATATTTATTTTTTAATTTTAATCGACAATTTATATTTGTTGGATTATTTATTCCATTTGATATTTTATTTTGAATTTTGATTTTATACATTCATTAAATATAAGCTGTGCTTATAAGACATTAATTTAATTCTGAAAATTTTCAAATTTCTTTTTAAATTAAAATTGTAGGAGACTAACAGATTAAATCTGTTTTAATATTCAAATTTTGTAATATTCCTTCTATGGAGTAAAAAACCTCTTCATATTATTTTATAATTGTTGGTCAGTACAAGACTTTTGAAAATGAGTGTACCAACGAAACATGAAATGAAAAATTTCTGGAGAGCCTATTTTGTTTGATTACATTATCGGAAAATAATAAATCATAACGTTCATTAATGGGTCTGGACGGAAATTTGATAATTCATTAATTTTGCATGGAGCACGATGCGTTTCAACCCTACAATTTCTCAAAAACGATATGGGACCCAATAGACTCCATTGTTTTGCGCCGACTGTTTCAAAATATCGAGCAATTTATAGCAACTTCCACCAGGTATTTAACAGACCGACTTTCGTTACATCGAAAATCCATTTGCTTTAGAACTGTTATGAATTCATAGCGAGAGTAGGTCGAAAAATGCCCGTTCTTCAGCGGAATCGATAAAGTTATTGCTCAAATCACGAATGCAATTCGGATCCACTTCATGACATCCTAGACCATACGCCGAAAATTAAATTTCTTTTGAATTAATTGAAATTAGGTTACGCGGTAGCTGATAGACTTAATCAGGAAGGTTATTAGTTTTGAAAACCCAAAACTGCCATCAACATGTGGGTGATTCGAAATGAAAAAAAATATACTCATAGGGGTGGAAGAACAAGAGCTGCAACTGTCGCTGCACCACGAAATCCCTTCTTCATAGCATCCCGAAATCAAAGCTTATTCCGGCAAGCTACCGGTTAGAGTAAAAAAATCGGGAATAGGTTGAACAGTCTCAATTGGGTTGGGGGTGGTTTAGATCCGCCCGACACCCTCGATTGAGTAGGGAGCACCGGGCTGTAAGATATAGTTGGGCTCTTGAACATAAGAATTTGAACACGCACAGATACGTGACCAACGTTATAGCGAACAATTCATGACGCCAAAAACTCTTTTCAGTGACGGCTCAGTGTGAGTTTGGGGAAGCATTTGTTTTAATGTGCGCACAAATCTTATTATCCTCATTAACGCAACCATGACAGTGGTAAATTATCGTGATTTTATTGTAGAACCAATTATTGTTCCCTTTGCGGTAGTCATTGGCGACAATTTTACATTAATCGACGATAATGGTCGTCCACACCGGGCAATAATTATTGAGGACCGCATAGAAATGCATAGCATTAACCGAATGGATTGATCCGCTGCCTTTCCAGACCAAAGGGTGCGTTTGGAGTTCAAAAATATAAAATACATTCAAAAATTTACAGAATCGGCTCAATGGTTCCTGAGTACTCACATTTGCAGTTTACTTTTCAAATATTTGCATATGTAGCTTTTCTATAAGGAGTAATTCACAAATTTGAGATTTTCAGGGGATGTAGACTGTTGAACATTCTCGCTAAAGCTTCCGACTCCACTTCAGTGCTTTTCACCAACAGCAATCTACTGGTGTAATAATATCGTTTTCTAAAATTTCTTTCCGAACTAAATGAAATACCTAGACACATAACAATGATCATCAAATGCCCCCTCTCAAATAACATTAATCAGCGGGTGGTTAAATAGAATGCAATAACTGGACATATCTGAATTCCGAAAGACCAACTATATCTAACGGTATGTGAACAAATATGTCATTGATCGGTACGTAATTACGTATACGTACAAACCGTCAATTAAACATATTCTTCGGTATTTCACGCATCTAAAACCGTACGTATTGCGCCATCGAACAATTCACAATCATCCGTAAAATTTGTGAAAGTGAATTCGTGTCGAGAACACAGGTGTTTTCAAAGTTAAGACCGTCTTAACATAATCCCCCAATTCACCAAAAATCACTTATGTAAAATATTCAAGGGGACACAGTTGAAAAAAATGTAAAGTTCAATTCGATGTCTTCAAATTTCCCAGAATTTCGAGTCCGGTCCTGTTACTTAGGACTCAAGTTTAATCATTTTTTTTAAATGTTTGATTGATTCGGTCTTTACATGGTGGAAACCCATTTTAATTAAAAAATATCTTAGAGACAGTATTTCAATTTGCACAAAAATGTTTAGAACAGAAAAATTGTTTCACCACGATGTGGCTTCTTCAGGTATCCACATTCTATTGGCTGATGGTGTCCAGTGTAACCGAGTTTAAATAGTGTTAGGTACGTGACAAAATAATGGAAGAACAAACAAGTCATAAAAACTCAAGGTGTTTATTGAAGATTGCCACTAAAAAATGCAATTAGGGAAAGTTATTCAGTAATGGAGTAGTGCAGTAGTGAATAATTTCATAGTAATTGTTGAAATTATGCCTCAATTCCTTATAATGATTAGCATTTGTCGAATGTACGGAATCAGATATATAACTCCCTTGGTATTCCCAATCATAAAAGAGGACAATACACAGAAATATTTTTCGTTATCTTATGTTAATGGATTATCTGAAAATATTGCTAAATATTTCAAAAATATTTTCAATTACAACCCAGTTTTTAAAACCATTAATAACCCAAGTACCTACATAAAACACAATTAAGATAGAACAAATAAAGAGAATAAGTCCACAAGTTTACCTGCAACGATTGCCCTTTAGTGTACATTGACTGGACAGGCAGATCATTCAAGAAAAGAATCCAAGAACACCAAAGGAGTTATATATATATATACACATTCGACATATGCTAATCATCTCAAGGATTTCAGGCATAATTTTAACCATAACTATAAAATTATCCACGTCGAAAACAAAAGTTCTAGATTAACACTGTTGGAATTTCTTGAAATCAACAGGTACAATGCCCGTAAAATTCTTTTGAACGGACAAACAGATGTTGACAAGTCTCCATTACTGATTACCTAGAGTTTTTATGACTTGTTTTTATATTTTTTTGTCACAAACCTAATACTGTATTTAAACTCGACACCATCAGCCAGTAGAATGTAGATACCTGAAGAAGCCACATCGTGGTGAAACAATTGTCGTATTCTAAACATTTTTGTGGAAATATAAATTCTGTCTCTTGTATATTTTTCACTTAATCATTTTTTGTTTGTGTCAGAAATGCACCTTTTAATGATTTTCTCTTTAGTCTTATTTTTTTCAATAGATCCAAACGGTTCTACACAACTAAATATTGAATTTCCATCAAGCCAAGACAAGTTTTAGCCGAGGACGATGCCAACAGGGCCCTTGGATGATTAGGGCTGGTCGCACAGAAGTACAAGTGGTCAATTTTTTCAACGTTACATATCATAATTCCGACAAGTATTCTGAGTTTGACCGTGTCCAGACCTAGCGCTAGGTTTGCCATCTTTTGGTTCTAAGTCTTTCCAAGGAACGCCTTCGAATGTTTCAGACCAGGATGGCTCAGCCAGAAAGACTCTAGTCTTAAGTTCATTCTGCCGAGCCATCCTGACCTGAAACATTCGAAGGCGTTCCTTGGAACGGCTTCGAACCAAAAGATGGCAAACCCAGCGCTAGGTCTTGACAAGGTCAAACTCAGAATACTTGTCGGAATTATGACCGGTCACTGCAAGCTGAAAGCGAATTTGCACAAAATCGGTCCGGCTGAAGACACTGAAACAACAATGCACATAGTCTCAGAGTGCCCGGCGGTGAGTACCATCAAATTCGAGGTCTTTGGTCAGGCTATTATAGCCCACTGATATCTGAAAAAATTACCCCCGAACAAGATTATCGGTTTTATCAAAAAACTGGATCTCGTCGAGAAAATATAAATCAGGGGTGAACCACAATAGTCGCGGTAGGGTGGCCAGGCAGTGGTAGGGTGGCCAGACGCCCGCTCACTATAAATAATAATGATAATAATACAAAATATTAAATCGACTTACTTATTTTCAAGAGAACACCATCCGCAGTACGGATCCTTGGCTCCTAAACATTCCAGGCAGTTTCTGTATACTCGGCATTCTTGAACTTTGACTTTAGATACCTGGAACAAACAGAATTCGGTGCTTACAGGACGTCAGATGCAAGGAGCTCTCCGGAGAGAATTTCTCGGTTGAATTCTTGGAGCTCATTTCCTATTTTAATTATGAATTTTTGTCTACGATTTTCCTCATCAGCGCCAGCGGTTTATAGAGTCTCGGGATGCATGGAAATTGCTTATCAAAACCATAATTTACCCGATATCAATTATCGGAGTTTCCTTGAGTTTTCCTCCTCCGATACCGTGAAGATTTCTTTCAATGAAAAGAGATTAAAGAGTTCATTATTTCCTTTTGTATGTCTGTCATAACTATGGCGCACAAAGATTAAATTGGATGTCAATAACAGCATGACATACCCCGTCAATAGCGATGTACTCGATATTAACTAGAATTTCGATTAGTGTATACGGGGTTTCCTTATATTTACATACTTAATATCTCGGATATTCCATTTCTATCAAAATTATAGAATTTTGTATTAAATTTATCAACATCCGTCAAACTAACTTCAAATATTCGAATGATACTCTACACAATTGGGAAAATAAATTAAAATATGAGTCAATACTAGATAGAATTGATTAAAATAACTTCAAATTCAGAATTATATCTACACAATAGATATTAAAAATTATATCCTAAAATATCAAAATTATATTCCAATATACAATCAATATAAAATATGTTTCAATGTCTCGAAAAAAACTTTTTTACTTCACGACATGAAACGTATTAATACAAATGTATTTACAAAACCATATAGTATCTTAAATATCATACATATTTATTCTGCAAACCTCACTCTAAATTTTAATTTTATAAAAACTTTTTGAAATTGAATTAAATAAATGTCTCAGAAAACACAGTTTCAATTTAGTAGGCATATAGAATTAACCCTCATTACACACCACCAAAAGGCATAAAAGAACACAACGAAAATATAAATTATTAATTGAAAATATTAAATAAATATTATACAGATTTATTCTGTTAACCTCCTACAAATTTTAATTTAAAAATAAAAATAATTTTTTCAAAAACCTTTAGAATTGAATTGATTCTGAAAGTTTTTGAATAACAAATTTTTTTGAAATTAATATTTGTAGGAGGTTAACAGAATAAATCTGCATATTTAAATTTTTTTAAAATAATCCTTCTATCAGGTAAAAAATCTCTTTTTATTATATTTTCAAATAAATACTTGAAGGATACAAAATTTTGATTCGTATCAATGTATTATGAAAACCAATCAAAAACCGCAAAACATAACCTCAAAAATGCATATCTTCGTATTCAAAAAATAAAAGTAATTAAAATAAAATAGAAAAATGCTTTTTACTTGATAGAAGAAATATAACAAGATTTGAATATCAAAACAGATTTAATCTGTTAGTTTTGAAATTCAAATTTTGTTATATTTCTTCTATCAAGTAAAAAGCCTTTTTCTATTTTATTTTATACATAATATATAATTATATTTAGGCTTGAACAATTCTCATTCTGGAATGTCAATGGTTTGAAGAAAACCATATAATACCTTACAGTTTTCTGTGATTTTGTGACGAACTGACTACCTGGATTTTTAAAGTTAGTCTGTTTCAAACAAGTTCCGTGTTACACTCTAAGGTATGATATACTGATTGTTAGTTGATTTTGATATTTTAAATATTATCTAGGGCCGATGAAGAGATTATCCGTATTCAAATTATTTTTTGAAGATATTTTGCATGTTTTGAGAGATTTTTGAATGAACTTATTTTGAATATTTAAATATATTAAATATTTCAAATAAATTATATTTTTTGACAAATCCTTAAGTTGTGTTTTATGTTTTTGAAAAGGAATTGGTTTCATTATTGTAAGATCAGAAACAAAATTTTGTCTCCTTCAAATATTTATTTTTTAATTTTAATTGTCTTTTTTATATTGGTTGGTTTATTTATTCCATTTAACATTGTATACTGAGTTTTGATTAAATACGTCTATTAAATATAAGCGGTGCTTATTGTAGACATTAATTTAATTCTAAAAGTTTTTTGAATAAAAATTCAAAAAATCAAAACAGATTAAACCTGTTTTGATATTCAAATAAAAGTAATTATCAAAAATATATCCTACCCGACTAAAACCACATATGTTTCGAACTTAGAATATAGTGAATTTTTAAAATATCATTTTATGTTCGTCACAAAAATTATATAAAGTTTGTAAGATATTTTTAAGGACCCTGTCATATCCAAATGATACTATGTATATGAGTGAAAAAACCAACATATAATTATTATATATAAAATAAATGATAAAAACGGGTTTTTCTACTTGATAGATTTATTCTGCTAACCTCACAATAAATTTTAATTTTATAAAGAAAAATTCTCGAAAACTTTTTGAAATTAAATTAAATATAGGCATCTGTATATTAATTCTATCTAGTACTGACACATTTAAATTTATTCTCTAAATTATGAGTCAAAGATCCACAAGATATTCCTCAATTATGTATTATTTTTAACATTATTTTTCTTATCATGGGACATTGTTTGGGGAGGAATAATATCTGTTGTTTTTCTGTGTTTTAAGTACAAGTGGGTTATGGTTTACAATGCATTTTTCTGGTACTTCAGATACCTTAAATTTACTCTGAGTTGATTCGTTCCAAGCTTTATCGTTTTTGACGAGTTAAATTTTGATTATGTGACATATTTGAATCTAAATTCAGTACATTTCTGATGACGGTCATATATACCGAAATAGATTAATTCTTCAAATATTGGAGTTCTGGTTCAACTACTTTTATTTCATCCTTTATTTTGAGAATTTGAAGTAATTTTGGATTTGTGGATTTTCCTATATATGTATGTTTATCTACATAATTATATAATTTTTTTTTACGTTTCAAGTCATCATCAATATTTCATATTGATTATATATTGTAGAAGTTCGAAGATATAATTCTGAATTTGAAGTTACTACACATTTTTCTCACTTTAACTGTGTACCACGTCTGATAATCTGACACCCACATCAAAATAATCTATGGAACAAGAGTGAAATATGCCAGAACTTTTCTGAAATCCCAGGCATTATTGAAAAATTTCTGTTGATATTCCTACCGATTTTTTCTTCATAGACTATTGTAACAGTCAGCAAATGATTCTTCCATTGAATGGGGGCAATATCAGTCTAAGACTAGAACTGTAATCTTGTCGGATGAATTCCGATTTGGTTTTTATCCTGAAACCAGTCGACTTCGTGTGATTAGACGACTTGAAAAAAATATGGAACATCTTGCAGTACAAGAGATGGATGACTATCAAAGTCTTACAGTCATGTTGTAGGGCGGTACTCATATTTGAGGAAGAACTGATCTCGTTTTTTGAACAGATTGTGCCATGGCCTGCGCAGTCACCAGACCTAAATACTACCGAACATTTTTGAGATTCAATGATGCGGTGATTTTTTTGTCAACAAAAGCAATTCTAAATGAGTGAACAAAGGGCTGTTTGATTCTCTTTCTATTCAATGGAATACTACAGTCCAACAGAATTCTGACTGTTTATTAACAGTATTTAACGAGAAAGGTATAAGCTACATAAATTCGGTTGTACAGGTGTATTAAAATAACAAATTCAATATTTGTTCTCTAGAATATTTTGGCGGTGATATTTTGAATAACCCAGCTTATATCTTCCTACAATATAACCTGAAATATTCATGGAGAAAGTCTCGAAATTGGATATAAAATTCCGGAATTTTATATGAAACAAATCCGGAGGAAGAATTGAGGAAAACTTCACCTTCTGGCAACAGGGATTAACGAATGATTTTCATAACAGCTTTATTCTATTCATTGCGAAACCAACGCATTTCGATTTCATATCCAGGCGATAAATTAATCATCAATAAACTCATTCGCTAACTCCACATACATTTATTCCAGGTAAATCACAAACAATTCCCCATATTTGCTTTAATCATGTTCAGGATGCGCCGGAAGAAATTATAATCGAAGTCGTACAACTGTTTAAATTGTATAGGATTCCAATTCAACGGGCGACAAAAGCTTGCGTAACTTCATATTCAATAGAAAGCGCAATAACAGTTCGATATTAGTTATAAATAGGATTGATTAGCAATTATTACATCTCTTTGTCTTCTATGAAAGGGAATGACACATACATTCAATGGAATTAAATCTCAATAGTCTATTGAAATACGAACAACCAAACTTACATGAAATCACCCAGTATTTTACAAAAAGACAAAAATAATAATAATAGTCCTTTATTATACCCAACAGGAATATACCATTAATGGATAACATGTTACAGAGTTATAATAATAATAATAATAATAATATTTATTTAGCAACTTGCTATTATACAAAAAAAAAAAATGAAATTATGTGATATTACATGTGAAAAATAACTGAAAACACATTAAACTTACGCAAACTATAAACGAAAATATTCTTTTCTTAACCTAGATTTAAACTGTCTTACACTATTAGAATCTTTAATTGTTGATGGAAGGTTATTGTACCACCTAACACCCATTACCCCAATCGATTTATTTAAAATGGTGGTATTGAAACGTTCAATAAACAAATGATCTCCCTGCCTCAAGTTATAATTTATCATATCTCCCCTTCTGATAAAGAAATCCGAAAAACATTTAGGTGCCAGACCATTTAAAATCTTGAAAACAAAAATTAAATTCGCTTCTTCTACCATTTGATTAACATTCAAAAACTTTAATCTCTTCAACATAACATTTACACCAGTATATATGCTACAGCCTAACAGAACTCTCATAGCCTTATTCTGCAAAATTTGGAGTTTATTTATATCCTTGTTATTACAAAAAATCAATATGGACATGCAATATGTGAACTGGGGATAAATTATTGTATTATATATTATTCTTCTTGTCCAATAGGACATTTTTTTGATATTCTTCTAAAGTACCCGATTTTTTTCCCCAGTTTCTTACACATGAACCTTACATGCTCCTGCAAATTCAATTGAGAATCCAACTGAACTCCCAGATAACTAACTACATTTACTTGGTCAATGGGTTCCGAATCCATCTCCACTTTCAAATCTGCTTGTTTAAAGAGGCTACATTTATATCTAGTTCCAAATATCATACACTTAGTTTTCGCAGAATTAAGCTTAAGCCCTTTGAACTTTAACCATTCATTCAAAACACACAATTCTTCATTCATACATTGGACAAGTTCTTCTATATTGTCGCCAGACAATGATATTAGTGTGTCATCTGCATATAGACTTACAGTACATTTTTTTATGTATCTACAAATATCATTAATATAGAGAATGAATAACAATGGGCCAAGCACACTACCTTGTGGCACACCAAATTCTACCTCCTTTCTGTCTGACACTTTATCTCTTATTTTCGTAACCTGGTATCTACCACTTAAAAAACTTTCAATCCATTTTAGCACAGTTCCCTTTAGTCCATAATTAGAGCAAACTTTGATCAGACTTTGCCTGTTAATTGTTTCAAACGCCCTTTTTAAATCAATAAAAACGCACAGGACTACTTTACCCTCGTCTATTTCACTTTTCCACCGGGAAAACACAAATTGACACGCACTTTCACACGAGTGTTTACCGCGGAAGCCAGACTGACCCTCATAAAAAATGTTCTCTTCCTCCAAGTATCCATTCAGTTGTTCATGCACTACTATTTCCAGAATTTTGCTCACAACTGGCAGCAAATTAATTGGTCTCAGTTCTTCAGCTTTCCGAGGATGGTTTACTTTTGGGACTGGTATTACAGTGCTACATTTAAGGTCATATGGCACAACACCACTTTCCAGAGACGTATCAACTATATTGAGCAATGGATATCCTACTACAGAAAACGTCTCCTTTAGAATTTTATAAGTAATCAGAGAATCACCAGAAGACTTGGTTTTAAGAGAGCCAATAATCCGCTGCAATCTGCTCATTGTAATCCTTCGAAACTCCCCCAAACAACTTCTTGCACCAAACTTAATCTCCACAAAATTATTATTTGGTGAAGGTATTGATGTCACAATATCTTGTATGCTATTTAGAAAAAAATCGTTCACTTTTTGCTGTATATCATATGAATCTTTACAGATATCTATATCCAAAAAATTTATCGTTTTATTTTTACCGCAGACTAATGATTTAAGTGTTTTCCACATCTTCTTACTATTGAAACGGTTTTCATCTATCAGTTTCTCATAATATCGTTTTTCTTTTTGTCGAATCAACCCTACTACCTTATTACGTTGGAGTTTATAGTTATCAAAATCAGTTTCTGCATTTGTATATTTGAATCTCCTATAAAGTACATTCCTAACTTTCTGTTCATGTATTATTTCTTTATCAATCCATTTATGAGAATGTTTTGTAGCTATCTGCTTAGAAGGTGATATGGATTCAATTGCGCCATTTATGTTTGCAATAAAGTTTTCATATAATCTATCAACATTGGTCGATGTGTTGAGTTCTATTATTAACATCCGCGAAGAAATGAAGTAAAATAATGATCCAGCCAAATACAAGTGACAATAGAATTGTCAGCTATATGATAAATATAATCCAACTTTCTGGACTTTCTAGTGTATGTGACCTTAAAACACTTTCCCACTTTCGACCTTAGTTTGTTCAGCAAACATCAATCGCAGATATACTGTAAATTGAACTGAAGCATTACGTATATTTAGATAGACCTCTAAATCAGCAGTATAAAGTTGGACAACCGAGAGAGACCAAGAGATCATTGATATAGATATCAAACAACAGCGGTCCTAAATTCGATCCTTGGGGTACTCCACATAAGAGCTCATACTCATATTATCTGAAGCCATTGTAGAAAACATAATTCTGTCTACACTGTAAATATGATTTTAGGAAACTAACATATGCCGGACTGCAGCTGAAGGACGAGATCTTCACCAAGAGAACTTTATGAAGTAAACATAACTTTTTTTCATCAAATTTGAATATTTACATCAACATAGTCTCCTTGAGGAGCATTTCAGCGTTTCTCTCACCTTTCTATACCGTCTTTGGAAAATTATTAATCTTTTTCCTTGAAATAAATTAAAAATTTAAATTTAAAAAGTTTTTTGAGAAAAAGTTTTTATAATCTGTGTGATATTTGAATCTGAAGAGGTTTCTGGGAATTAATCCTGCCTTCATCTGTAATAGAATAACAGGGCTTGATATTTAAGATATTGAAAAAAACCATCAACCAAGTCATAGACTCCTTTGAATTATTATATCGTTTCTGTTCGAATTAAAAAAAAAAAAACTTAATCGACTTCCTGCAAAATCCAATTCGGTTTGTACTGCAATAACTGAAACTATTTCGTATGTGGAATCAATAGGAAATGAACAACTTGCTTTTGTGAATGCAGATAAAAAAACATACATAATTGAATGGAACATTCAGAGTGGAACGAACACGGTATTTGTTTATTCCGAGGTTAGTTCAATTGACTAACATGAAATAAATTCCCGAATATGTTGTCTTATTTGGGTATTAAAAATATTCATGTCACAGTACATTCCTTAAATTTACTGACTGTACACTATATCGATCGTTTCATTGAAATAATTGATTTCTCATGTTATTATAATTCTGTCTGAAATTCCCAGTAGCTTCATTATTAGCATTCCGTCATCAAATGATGCTTTGAATATTTATGAAATATATTTTGCCTGGAGTTCATTTCAGATATATGAATAATAGAGATGAATCAGATATGTATGAGAATAAACACCGTTATAGTGTTGAATTCAAGACCAGTAAAATAATATCGAATAAGGTTACTCTGTTCTTCATAAATTTTTATTGTTAATATAAGACAACAATTGTTTCGCTATCACGGTAGCATCTTCAGGTAGGTGGAATCTTACATTTTGAATGCCTAAATTTAGTTTCGAAATAGGTTTCTATTCCTATTAAAGGTGCAAAAATTTTAATTGTAAAACCCAAAAGAGGAAGTCTGTAAATTCCAGCTTATCTGAATATATTTAAAGGGGTGAGATATTTGAGTCTAATTTAAGTCAAGGATCCCGCCCAAAACTTGGTTGAGATATGTTGATACTTTCATCATATGGAACAACACAGCAGAAGAACTGGACCTTTTCTTGCAACACATAAACAACATCCTACCATCGATCAAATTTACTATGGAAAAAGAAAAAGACGCGAAAATACTATTCCTGGATGTCATGGTAAAGAGAAACCAAAAAAGCTCCACACTACTCTACAGGAAACCAACGCATATGGGGCAGTACCTAAATTATAACTCCAATCACTCAGCAATAATAAAAAGAGGTATCATAAGGTTGTTATATCTTCGTGCAAAAACCATCTGTAATAACAAAGACGATTTAGAGAACGAAGTGAGAAACATCAAGAAGGATCTCTCAGCGAATAGTTACAGTCCTAAAATAATTGGAGATACTATACAGAAATGCGACCAGCAAAAGGAAAATTCTGAATTTTCAGAGGGCGAGACAAGAATATCAATACCATATGTAAAAGGCTTATCAGAGAAAATCCGCAGAAAAGCTCATGACTACAACATTCAGACGGAATAGAAGGAATAGAAGTGCATACCTGGGACAAGCATCATAATATCCAATGGAATCAAGCGAAGATTGAACAACACTGGAGAAAGCGCCAAGTTCAAAGAAGCAGTCTTCATCAAACGAAATCGAAACGTCTACAGCCACCCAAGCGTAGAAGTCACTCCCATATGGCTCCCCCTACTCGATCGAATGCAGAACGTGACTGACAGACATCTGTAATGCAGTATTTAAACTACGCCATTTCCCTGCCAGATGGAAGCAAGCGACCGTGATCTTCATTCCGAAACCAGGTAAAGATCTAAAATTCCCCCAAAATCATCGACCCATTAGTCTACTGTCGTCTATAGGGAAAATTGTCGAAAGACTCATCCATTCCCGCTTATCTGACTTCGCCATCAATAACAATATTCTTCCCGATGAACAATTCGGGTTTCGACCTCGACATTCCACCACCTTACAACTACTCAGAGTCGTAGAACATGCCCAAACTAGTTTCGAATGGAAACAAGTAACCGGTGCAGTATTTCTCGATATCTCGAAAGCGTTCGACACAGTTTGGCACGACGGCCTCGTCTTCAAACTCCACGAAGCGAAAGTACCAAATCAGCTGTGTCAACTCATCCATTCGTATCTACAAAATCGCTCCTTCCAAGCGAAAATTTCCAACGCGATCTCACAACCTAGAGATCTCGAAGCCGGGGTGCCCCAGGGCAGTGTTCTCTCCCCACTTCTATACGCTCTTTACACAGCGGATATTCCCAAAACTGACCACTCTTCGCTGGCCGTCTTCGCAGACGACACAGCAATACTTGTTCGATCCAAAAAGCCAGAGCTAGCTACCAAATATCTCCAGGAAGTCGTTGACAAACTGGAAGAATGGTGCTGTAAATGGCTTATCAAAGTCAACCCCGAAAAGAGTTCCGCTATGCTCATGGCACGCAGAACAGCACCACCGTCAGGACACGTCGAAATGTTCGGCGAAAATATCCCCTGGGAGTCGCAAGTCAAATACTTAGGTGTCATTCTTGACAAACGACTCTCATTCAATCAGCACCTGGACCACGTCGTCCGAAAGGGAAAAATGGTGCTATCAAAACTATCTCCGCTGCTTTGCCGTCGCAGCAAAATGTCCATCCCCAATAAACTGACCCTCTATAAAACAATTATCCGACCCACAGTAACTTACGCTTCCGCATGCTGGATCCACGGACCCTCTGCGTCGAAGCTCCAACAGTTACAAGTTTTCCAAAACAAAATACTCAGGACCATATTCAACGTACCCTGGTGTGTTCGCAATTCCCAACTCCATCGCGAGGCGAACCTACCACCGTTAAAAGAATTTCTCCATGAAACCGCCCTGAAAACACTTGCTAAAGCAGCGAGCCATACCAATCCACTAGTCAGACAAGCCGTCGACTATGATAACTCATCGTCCAGATACAGGCGTCCCAAGCTTGTACTCCAACTCAACCCCAATGACAACCACTAAACCAGTGTTTCCCCCAAATCAGCACATAGTGCAAATACTTCCAAGAAAAGCCCGATAAACAACCAATCGTTGGAAGGTTGACACACCTTCCACAGCCCCGTCAGTCTTAAAACCTACTCTGGGTAATCGCTCCAGAGGAGGCAGACGTCCAAGCCATCATCATTGCCACTCTCATATCCCGATAGAGTTAAAGGAGTCTATGACTCGTATAGCTCGAAACAGGACTTTTAGCTGGTAGACTCCCTCTTTTTGCTGAGCTTTTGCAACCTAGCTCACTGGGCTAGTTTGGGAGAGCCCAGGAAACTGAGATGTAGTGAACCCAGCACTGTTTCCACTCCTTATCAGTGGGGTGGATTCGTCCATAAGGAGGATTCGACCTGTATAAAAAAAAAAAAAAAAAAAAAAAAAACCATTTTCAGTTGACACAGTTGATAACGGTCAGGGATACTTTACTGACCGAAACGTCGTGTTATACAAAACAATTTTTTAACTTTATTTTTTGACGAGATATGTAATTGTTTACATATTTTTAAATTTAATTTAACTTGATTTTTAAAGAGACAATTATTCCATTCGAGGAGTTTTCTGTTTTTTAAGATCACTTCACGTTAGAATATATTGTGTATATGAAGAAATTGTGAATTCAGATTCAATCCATGATTATTGTCTCTGTTTCACAGTATATGTTAGACATTTGTTACAATTATTCTTGTATTAATTTTCAGGAAGTTTTCTGTTTTTCAGGTTAGAATATATTGTGTATGTAAACAATTCAGGCAATGGATGTCCGAAATCAAAATTATTTGAGTCTAATTGTTCGTTAAATACTATTCCAATTTTGTTGTAAAATATTTTCTGCTGCAAGGAATATATAAAATATACTTGAAACGAACTAAATCAATGACATTTTTAGCATAAATACTTTCTTTGTGTAAAATACTGGGTGAATCCACGTAAGTTGGTTATATACATATCGACTCAAGACCCTGGAGAATGGAAGAAAACACAATAATGAACCCTACCTACTTCTGATTTCCGCCGTGTAGGCGAATTGCAAGGAAAACTTTGTACGACTCCATACAGTTAGGAAAAGCAGCGAGCTGATCTTACCTTTTTCTCCGTCATAACGTACAAGTGCATGAGTTGAGAGTCTAATCGCAAATCTGCATTCACCAGAGAATTTTCTTCGACTGTTATGTCCCCATATTCGAGCGCTGAAGTGGAAGACTCGACGACCACCTGGAAAAAAAAGATAAAAATGCTAAATTACTGAAATATGTCAAGGACCGAAAGAAACGGTCTGGTAGAATCAAATAAAACTGACTAAATGTATTTAAACGATCTACATAGTGACGGAAAGCAATCCATCAAGCTATTGAACAGATGCCAAAAACTTGTTGAGTTTTGATTAATATCCATTTCGGTTTATTTGCCATCAGTTTATTTATGACGAATGCATTACGAATTCAGTTGAAAAAGACTAATATTGCAGCATAACCCCGTTTCTGAACTTTTGGACAATGGGAAACATCATTTTGCAAATATTAAAATGAAAAACAGGACTTCCTTTCGAATGAAACACTAACGACTATAGTAAAAAACAAAAACATCATGGCGAATGAATCTTTATGCGCCACCGTTCATTAATATAAGATTGGCAATAAAGTGATTACCGATAAATGTAGATGACAGTTGTTCAAATAAATTAATGATAATCTGTACCAATTATCATAAATAAGCTATAATAGAAAGTTTTTCAAATCGAGACAGTAATAACAATTCTAAACAAAAAAAAAAAAAAATCTTTAAGATCTAGGGTAAACCACAGAACTATTTATTTGAGTCCACATTAGACATCATTCAAATGTTAGGTATTCATTTGCCAAGATGCTTTCAAGATTGTTAAAGGTGAGTAAATATTTTTTATTGATTGATATTATATTTTATTGAATATGATTGGGTACTGACGAGCAAAGTCTCTCTTAAAACGTGTTTTTAGTAATGTTTTTACACATCTTGAGATTTTCTAAAAAGTGACTTAGTTAATAAATATTCAATAATATTGAATATTCCAAGTAAGATAGTTTTATGATGAAATTCTTAGGATTATGTTAAACATTTTTGAAAGATATCTGTTTTCATAAGAGAGATGAGCAGAAACAAAATTTTGTCTAGTCAAAATATTCAATTTATGAGATTTTTGTTAACAATTTATATTTATTGGATTTTGTTATCTCATTTGGATGTCCTATAATGAATATTTATTTTATATATCGTTTGATATAAGCAGTGCTTATATGACATTAATTTAATTCCTAATTTTTTTAAATGTAATAAGTAGTAGGCTAACAGAATATATCTGTAAATATTAAAATATTTAAATAATATAATAAAAATTATTTGACTGCACTTAAATACTTTTGTTCCAGAACACAGTAAAATTTACCCGACGTTTTTCTTGTCACCCTGTAATTAGAGTTTATTCGAAAAAAGCGGAATCAGTAAATATCCATTAGAATAATAGTCAGATTTGAAAAAATCACCGTTGTCCAATTTATTGTGAACCAAATTTCCACATATTTTATTATATTCGAGTCAAAGGCCTCGATTACAGAGAACATCGTCAGTCGGAACATTAGTAGAGAATACACGCCTAGTTCCGCGAGACATAAAAATAGCGAGAATGCAAACATTTCTACATTCATCAATTTCTAATGTTACAACATACGAGTCAGCTGTCAAAATTAATTCTGGAGAACATCAGTTTCATATCTGAATTCCTTGAATCTGTGCATTCCTGTTGATAAAGCCGTTGTGAACTTAGTATTCTTGTTTGGATACAGATCAAGTGAAAGAATTCTTTCAGTTACACATTTCTCAGAAAATTTAAAATACTGAATTTCACAGGACAATCTGCATATTAATAGAATAAAATAATAGTCGATACTTGATAGAAGTAACAAAATTTGAATATTAAAACAAATTGAAATATTCTAATATTCTTCTACAATTTTAATTTCAAAAAAATTTTTATTCAAAAAACTTTTAGAATTAAATTTATGTCTACACAAGCACCGCTTACATTTAATAGACGTATATAATCAAAACTCAATATATAATGTCAAATGGAATAAATAACCCAACAGATATACGAAAGTAATTAAAATTAATAAATAAATATTTAAAGGAGACAAAATTTTGTTTCTGGTCTTACCTTTAAGAACCCCAATTGCCTTTTAAAAACATGAACACACTTAAAGGACTTCTCAAAGAATATAATTTTCATATTTCAATTTGTTTTAATATTCAAATTTTGTTATATTTCTTCTATCAAGTAGAAGGCCTTTCTATTTTATTTTATATATAATATATAATTATATTTTGGCTTCAATAAATCTCATTATAGAATGTCAATGAATTTAAATAAACCTTAAAATAACTCACACTGTTCTTTGATTTTGTTAGAACATAGATCAATCTTGAATTATATAGTTGATCTGTATTTCGAAGCTTAAGTCTTTTAACACGTGAGAGATATAGGTTAGTTTTTTGATTTTGATATTTGGAATATTAAATGAGGACTGAAGACGGGATTGTCTAGAATTATATTTGTTTTTTGAAGATGTAGTGCACATTTTTTAGAGATTTTTGAAATAATTTATGCGAATATTTAAATATATTAAATATTTCAAACAAATTATATTCTTTGAGAAGTCCTTCAAGTGTGTTCATGTTTTTGAAAGGAAATTGGTGTTCTTAAAGGTAAGACCAGAAACAAAATTTTGTCTCCTTTAAATATTTATTTATTAATTTTAATTACTTTCGTTTATCTGTTGGGTTATTTATTCCATTTGACATTATATATTGAGTTTTGATTATATACGTCTATTAAATGTAAGCGGTGCTTGTGTAGACATAAATTTAATTCTAAAAGTTTTTTGAAATTAAAATTGTAGAAGATAAACATATTTCAATTTGTTTTAATATTCAAATTTTGTTATATTTATTCTATCAAGTAAAAGGCCTTTCTATTTTATGATAGAAGTAATTAAAATAACTTAAGATTCAGAATATCCTGAAACTTCTACAATATGTTTTGAAGATTTAAACATTTTTTTCAATGGTTTTTATATTATCCTGATACTCCAAGACCTTTTGTGAAGATCTCTCTGAAGCTTTTTCAGCTTGTGCGAGTTAGGAGTTCAGTTGTGTTCTGGGTAGGCTTTGTTACTGCAATTTTACGCCACCTAGGTCACAGTACTGTTAATTTTCGTCCCAACAGTGAAAAATCTTCAATACATTGTAGAAGTTTCAAGATAGAATTTTTCCAAATTTTTCTTTCAGCCTTTACCGAGATTACATTGGACGCCCCTCGTAGCTAATTTCATTTTTAATAAACAGTTTTTTAATAACGTTACATTTTAATATTGTAGTACTGTGATGGTATCAAAGCACAAACAGCAATGTGGCTTCAAGTTGAAATTTCCTCTTCCTGTTGGTCCACTTTACTATTATTAATCAATGGCGTATGGCTGCATTTTGATATTCCATCATTGTTTCCGCATGGCATACGTATTTGGGCATATACAAGCGCCATTGTTTCGAGAATGGAGATACATGTGAATACATCTGATACACCTATCTAATTAGCTATAACATTGTTGTCCTGTAGCAGCGTTTCTGCTATTTTTCGATTCTTTATGTCCTCAATGGCACATATCTGATTTAGATACAAGAGGATATCCAGGTATAATTGTGAATACTGAACCCTTTTGTCATTCTGTCACATAAAGACATGCACGTATCATGCAACACATCGATCTTCACATTATGGCTTTATTATTGATACATTTTACTGAACTCTTGAAGGGGATTGTGAATTGAACAATGTGCATAAGAAAGAAATAAAGAACAATATAATATTATATTATAATTATAAAAAGAGGTTTTTTCCTTGATGGAAGGATTATTACAAAATTTTAAATATCATACAGATTTATTCTGTTAACCTAAAAATTTTAATTTCAAAAAACTTTCAGAATAAAAGTCTTAAAAACACACTGTGATAAAATTAACGCTTATTAGACATTACCAAAGGGAATAAATAATACAATTCAATGAAATGCAAATTGTCAACTAAAAATTATCAAATAAACACCCCAAGGGTACAACATTTTTGTTTCGTTCCTTGTTTTATGAAAACCAAATTTCCCTCCAAAAATGCAAAGCGTAACCTCAAGAACTCCTTCAAAAACAACTTGCTCAAAATGAGTTCCCTTTAAAAAAAAATTTCTAAAACATGCAGAACATTTTCAAATAGAAATTCAGAATGATTACAACGGAAACTTATCAGCTCTACTTCATATTTAAAAAATAAAATCATTAACAAAAAATATCCCACCACACCAACTGAATGCCGCTTACTGGACAAATTGGGATATTTTTTGTTAATTACTTTATTTTTTAAATATGAAGTAGAGCTGGCGAGTTTCCGTTGTAATAATTCTGAATTGCTTTTTGAAAATGTTTTAGGAATTTTTTTTAAGGGAGCTTATTTTGAGCAAGTTGTTTTTGACGAAGTTCTTGAGGTTATGTTTTGCATTTTTGGAGGGGAATTAAGTTTTCATGAAACAAGGGACGAAACAAAATTTTGTACTCTTCGGGTACTTAATTTGATAATTTTTAGTTGACAATTTGTATCTCTTTGAATCTCTTTTTATTCCCTTTGGTACTGTGTAATAAGTGTTAATTAATTCTATATATCTACTTAATTGACACAATGTGTTTTAAATATATTTATGAAATAAAATATAAATGTCTTTAGAACACACTGTGGAAAGTGGAAATAATAAAATGTTTTCTTTTTTACTTGATAGAAGGTTTTTTCGATATCTTCAATATCAAATAGAGTAATTTTGTTAGACCTCGCTACAAATTTTAATTTTAAGAAATTTCTTGAAAACCTTTTAAAATTAAATTGAAATGCCTCAGAAACACTGTTTTTTTTTTGTAGAGATAAAGACACTCATCATACGCCATCAAAAAGATCCAAAGAAAATATAGAATATTTTAAATATAATACAGATTTATTTTAATTGAAAAAAAAATTCATTCAAAAATTTTTAGAATTAAATTAAAAAATGTCTTTAGAACGTATTGTGTTCGTCACAGAAATAACAAGAAGTTTGCCAACTGAATTGAAACAGTGTGTTCTAAAGACCTTTATTTAATTTAATTCTAAAAATTTTTGAATAAAAATTACTTTTAAATTAAAATTTGTAGGAGGTTTACAGAATAAATCTGTACGATATTTAAAATTTTGTATTAATCCTTGTATTAAGAAAAAACCTCTTTTCAATATTTTGAAATATAGAATATTGATCGAACTTAGTCAACAAACTTTTAGTAACGCCAGCACTGTTTCATAATGGCCTTAGGAAAAATAAACTGCAATCTAAAAATGTCCAAGTTAAATCTAAGAAATTCTTTGAAACAACCTCTCTTTAAAAGACTTTCAAAAACACTCTTGGGGGGCATTATTAGGGTGAAATTTGTTTTTCATAATACTGGTAAGGAACAGTGCTCTCCGCTAAAAGTTTGTAGAGTGGGTTCGATTAATATTTTATATTTTCTTCGGATTCTTTCATCTCTTTTTGATGCTGTGTTATGAATGAAAATTCTCAATGTCTTCCGAAAAGAAACAGCGTTTCTACTGCATTCATTTAATTTTATTTTGAAAAGTTTTTGGGCAATTTTATAAAATTAAAATTTGTAGTCAGTTATAGGGTGTTTTTTTAAGGGTGATAGAACTTTAAATTGAAATAAAATACATTTCAATTGAGGTTGAATCCAATTTATTTTTTTATTTGAAAGATAATTTTATGACATTTATGTTTTAAAAATAATTTCCTGCATTTGTCCACCAGAACTAGCTCTGAGGAACCGCATTCGACCAGACCATTTTTGGACCACTTTTTCGAGTAATTCAGGCCTTATTTCATCAATAACACGAGTTATGTTGGCTTCCAAAGCGTCTATTTTTTCTGATTCATCAGCATAAACCAATGACTTGACATAACCCCAAAGAAAATAATCCAGTGCAGTTATGTCGCATGATCTTGGAGGCCAATTAATTGGACCATTTCTCGAAATAATGTTATCGCCAAATCTTTCTTTCAATAAATCAGTTATTACGGTAGCAGCATGAGGTGTAGCACCTTCTTGTTGAAACCAAAACACTTCTGGGTCGATACAGTTCAAATTTTTCAACAAATAATCATTGATCATCGATCTGTAACGAGCACCATTCACTGTAACATTAGCTCAGCATCGTTTTTAAAGAAATATGGACCGATGATGCCTCCAGCGTGTAAAGCACACCATACAAGTGCATTTTTCAGGATGCAATGGAACCTGCAGAACTTCTTGAGGATTGTTTTCACTCCATATACGGCAATTTTGCTTGTTTACATAGCCGTTCAACCAGAAATGAGCTTCATCACTAAACACAATTTTACGATAAAAAAGTGGATCAACTTCAAGCTGTTCTAGGGCCCAATCAGCAAACAAACGACGCTTATTATGGTCAAGTGGCGTTAGTTCTTGAACTATTTGGATCTTGTATGGGTGTAGATCAAGATCTTCACGCAAAATTTTCCATGTGGTGGAGTCCAACTTGTGAACGTCGACAAAGAGACAAATCAGGATCATTATTAACACTTTGACTTACAGCAGCGATATTTTCTTATGTACGTACAGTTCTTTGTCTTGTTGTTGTTGTTGCATCGAGTAGAGAAAATGTTGTCCGAAATCTATCGATAGCTCGACGAATAAGCTGTTCTGATGGACGATTATGTAAACCATAAATTCCACGAAGTGCTCCATAAGTTTGGCGAATAGAACACTGATTTAGAAAATGAATTTAAACAATTTGTAAACCTTGTTGCGGCTTGAGTGTTTCCATGATAATTTTTCAATGCTTACTGAACAAAAATGTCAAAACAACATTACTTCTACCTTCTGTCAAATCACAGTTATTCCTATCGAAAATTCTATCACTCTAAAAAAAAAACACCCGATATAACAGAAATGATCTGTTTGATATTTAAGAAAGTGAAAATTCCATCAAAGCAAGGGAAGGCATTTAAAAGATGTTAGCCCATACATCATTCCCACATATATACTCTATGATTAAAACAAATAATGGATATTTTTTTAAATAAAAATAATTTCGGCTCTGTTGGTACCCCATTTATCATTATGGAACGACCATTTCAAAGTGTCAGGTCGACGTTGAAACCCCAGAGGTCGCAGATTTCGGCAAGGCCAATATTTCTCCAAGCATTCGGTTAAATCGAATAGAATGCGAAATATCCGATTCAGTTGGAGACAATCAAATTTTGGAAGGGTTTATTAATTTCAGTTCCATTATTTCGCTCAAATCCACTTAGTTACTTCCTCGGTTACTTTGCATTACTCGATTTACGGCTTGCACATTCAGGACACGGCCTGATTCAAGGCCTTCAACAGGAAAACGGCAAAGCCTCCAAAAGACGTGGCCCCGTTTCATTGAAAGATCATTGTGCAAGTTACCCTCCTTGCAGGTAAATAGGTGCTCTACTTGGGGTTTGAACTACAGGGTTATCCATTTTGTGCTTCCGAAAGTAAACGTAACTAAAACACTCATTTCACTTAGAATATCGGTCAAATTTTTATTTCAATATAAAGCTTGGACCTTGCCATTATGTGTGGAATACAACATCATTTAAATGCCCTCCGCGTAATCTCTTACGGCTAGTTTCATAAACGAAATTAAAGCCTCCTTTAATGATAAAACGTGTTTCATAAGCAAATTTTAAGAGTAAAATGAACTTAAAGGCTCTATCTTAAAGAGAGAAAATCGGCCCTTTACGGCTGGAAAAGGATCCTTTAACGAGAAGCTCGACACTGCGCAGGTGCTCGGCAAACACAAAAACAGTGGACATGACCTTCCTCTGTCATATTTGCCCATTTTGTCTTTTAGCGTACTGCGAAATATGTTGCACCAAATGTTGAATGCTGATTCAACCAACAGTTTCATCTTTGCTTCAAAAAATTGCAGATCAATGCTATTTCCCATCTAACAGGTAAACAAATTTCGATTTATTATTTTGTTGATATAATTTTCTGCATCCCAAATCATTAAATTGACCAGTTTCAGAGGCAGCTGTATTGAACCGATGAACCAACTACTTTTGACATTGAGATTCTATGGAACTGGAAATATGCTGATAACAAACAGCCGGAGATTTCATTGGAATTTCTAAATCTTTTGCTTCTAGAATTATTCGAAGAGTTTCCTTTGCAATTGCATCCCTATGTCCACAATATATAAAGATGTGTGAAGGTGATCATGAAATGCAAGCAGCAGAAAAGGTTTATGCAATTGCTAGTTTTCCACGTCATTGGTGCTATAGATTGCACATTAATTAAAATCACTTCTCTGGGTGGTGATGATGCAGAGATCTTTCGATGTCGAAAACATTATTTTGCCCTTGATGTTCAAACCGTGTGTGATTCAGAATTGAGAATCAGAAATATGATAGCTAGATGACCTGGCTCAACACATGATCAAACCATCTTTAATACCAGTGTCTTGAAGAGACAATTTGAGAGTGGTAAATTTGGACCGTATTTGTTACGTGGTTATAGTTTGCAGACTTATCTTATGACAAAGTTACCGGAAGCTGTAACTGCAGCTGAAAATTTATATGAGTCAATTATACGAACTAGAAATGTGGTGGAGAGAAAGTATGCAGTTTGTAAACATCGTTTTCCTATACTTTCTAAAGGAATGAGTGTTAATTTAACGACCATAAGGGCAAATATTGTTGCTACCGCTGTTTTGCACAATATAGCTGTAGATATGAACGAAATATTTCCAAATCAATGATTGCAGGAGGAAGAAGACTTTCAAACAAATTCAACTAATTTTAATGCAGCTCGTCAAGTGAGACAGTCGATTATTAATGAACATGTTGCTAATTTATATTTGTGTGATAATTTAAAATAAATTTGCTTGTCACTTGTGAAATTATACTTCATATTCAATTTGTACCTTCAACATAATAAGATATCATATAATTCTCATATGATTTTACTTAAGGTATGCATTTAATTTAATGCAACTGAACATTTTGCTACTCTATAATTTATATTTGCATAATTGAAAATCATTTTTTTTGTCGCTTGTGAAACCGTTCTTCATATTCAAATTGTGTCTTCAACATGACAAGATTTCATATAATTTTCATGAGATTTGTATTTCTGATTCATTGTTTCACTCAAGGTAACATCTGAAAAAGTTTCAAGTGAGAATAAAGAAATTAAAATATTATATGTTACTGAAATTTCTGTTTTCAATTCAAATTTGAGGGGGTTTCATAGTCTGCAGCAATGCTGATAGAATTCTAATACCGCTTTTCCCAGAAAGAGCATTCAAAATAAAAAAAGATTCAATTATTATTATTTAATTTTCTCTTGATCTCCATAATTTGCAAATCTTATAATATTGTAAGCTTCGAATGTTCTTCTTTTTTTCTATTCTCTTCCTTGATAGCCACTATCTGAGCTTCTACTAGAGCTGTTTTTTTTTATAATACATCTCCTTAGCTTCGGCAAGTAGGTTCGTAACAATTGGGCGCATCTGTTTGGAAATTCGCTTCCTCAATTTCAATGGAGCGCCACCACCAGTCCCTTTAATATGACTGTGTTGAGCTGTCACCTTTCTAGTTTTAGTTTTTATATTGTCATATTTGGATTTGAGCTAGTGCCCATTTCTCCAATGGAGAGCATTGAAAGCAGCTGCTATTATCTGCCAGACTTTATACTATAACATTAAAATTCTCTTTTTCAATCAATTCCAAGAGACGTAGTTCCTCCTCAGGTTTTAAAGTAATAATTTTTTTCTCTTTTCTTCCATATTCATTTCTATAACTCAAGTTTACTGAAATATAGCAATTCGCACGTAATAATGATATAAATTCCAATATACTGTCTTCTGCACATAAACATGTTTATGCAAAGACTGATTTATGCTTCTTTTCTTTTTTTTTACAAGTTCCGACGCAAAACTCACAATTTTCACAGAATATCACCAACTATATTCGTAAAATCACTAGTTATCAGGATAACCGACGGTCGGAAACATATGACCGGCGCATTAAAGGAAGCTTTAAGTAAAGGACGGTCGATGTGCGTTTATGAAATTGATGGTCCCATTTAAAGGATCCTTTTTTATGAATAAAACGTCGAAAATGTCGATGAAATCAGAGAAATAATCGAAGTTGACCGGCAGTTTAGTAATCGTCATCGCCCAGGACCTAAAAATGAACCACAAAATATTTTTGAACAATTTGCGCAAAGCTGGATACGAAAAGAAGCTCGATGCCTGGGTGTCACACGAATTAACAACAAAAAACCTGATGGATCAAATTTCCATCTGCGAAACATTGGCCAAACGGAATTAAATCGACCCATTTCTTGAACTGATGATGAATAGAGATGAGAACTGAATCACATACGACAATATTGCGCGAAAACTATCGTAGTCAAGGCACGGGTGTTTTTTTTTAAGTTGATAGAACTCTTGATAGGCATAACTGTGATTTAACAGAAGGTAGAAGCCATGTTGTTTTGACATTTCTGTTCAGTAAGCATTGACAAATCATCATGTAAAGACTCACGCCGCAACAACTTTTACAAATTGTTGAAATTTATTTTCAAAACCAGTGTTCTATTCGCCAAACTTATAGAGCACTTCGTGAAATTTATGGTTCACATAATCGTCCATCAGAGCAGCTTATTCGTCGAACTATCGATAGATTTCGGACAACATTTTCTCTACTCCATGCAACAACAACAACAAGACAAAGAACTGTACGTACAGAAGAAAATATGCTACTGTAAGTCATAGTCAACTGGTTCAAGAACTAAAGCCACTTGACCATAATAAGCGTCGTTGGTTTGCTGATTGGGCCCTAGAACAGCTTGAAGTTGATCCACTTTTTTATCGTAAAATTGTGTTTAGTGATGAAGCTCATTTCTGGTTGAACGTGAAAACAATCCTCAAGAAGTTCTGAAGCTATCGATTGACCAGAAACGGCCGGAATTGACAACCAGAAGAGGTGTTGTGTTCCATTAGAACACCAGGCCAGGACGTTTGTAGTGACTCGCCAGAAACTCCGGAAGCTTACTTGGGAAGTTTAAATGTCATCCACTCTATAATGCGGACCTGGCATCAAGCGATTACCTATGGCATTGCAAAACTTTCTGAGTGATAAGGAATTGGCATCAAGAGATCGATTAGAAGAGTTTTTCGCCAAGACCAAGACTTTTATGAGAGAAGCATAATGAAGCTACCTTTAAAATGACAACAAATTATAGAACAAAACGATGCAATTTCGACCGAAACCGGACAATCCGACACATGTTAATTAAAGCCTTGAAGTTCACGCAACAATAACGGATATTTTCCCCCAACCTATTACCATAAACTTTTTTCCAAAGTGGTGAATATTTACGTGGAAATTTCAATGCCCTCACGACAATTTTTGGATCAATTTGATCGAGAAAACTGCATCGTTATTTGATAAAACAACCCGTTCACCATCTCGTCCAGTGAGCACACCTGGAAACATATGTTTAAAAAGCGCCAGTATTGAATTTAAAAGTTGACTTGTCGCAGTAATTTCCTAGAATATGGATACAAATAATTGTAAAATTTTATTTCTCAAAAGATTTTCACGCCGTTTATTTGATTATCGTTCGAGAATAAAGCAAATAAAGCATTCTCGTGGTTGGGCGTGTTTTTCAAAGTCGGATGTAACGAACGCCAATGCATATCGTTAAAGCCGGTGCCTGGGGTCATCAGGCTCCACACTATGGGGCCAGCTAAGGCCTCTCGCTTTACACAGAAGTATTCCTCTCTCAATATCCAATAGCACTTGAATTCTGATGAGCCACCGCAGGGGTGGATTAAGGAAAACTATTATCACGATTCGCCCTTTTTTATTTATTATTCAACGCGTGGTCTCAAGTTTTCCTTTCATGAGAAAAAAACTAACAGATGCAGATGACGTTTCAAGGGAAATGTCATCAGGGTCCTGCGACTCAAAAGAACTGAATATCTCGTAATGCCTGACACTGACATGTCACTCTATTTTAAACAACGACTGACGGCATTACACCATACAATTATAGAAATGCAACTAGGTGTTTATTATATTAGGAGTACAAATAAGTTTCCGCCGTTTTTTAACACAAATTAAATATTTATTATAGAAGAAAGCTTGCTGAGTGACTTCTAATGTTAGAGCAAGTTCTTTTTGTGTTTGAGATGAATCTTCCTCCAATTCTGCATCCTCGTAAATTTTTGGCCTTCCACTGCGATCTTTGTCTTCTACGTCGAAATCACCGTTTTTAAACTTTTGAAACCACTCTCGACACGTTCTCTCACTCAAAGCACCTTCACCATATGCTTCTACGATCAATTGATGCGCCTCAGCAGCAGATTTCTTCAAATTAAAGAAGTAAACTAATATTTCCCACAAATGACGCTTACTTGGCTCAACTTTTGACATTTTCAACTAATAAAAAGCATATTTTACCAATATAAAATCAATGATATTAATAGGTTATGTTGTTCTTGAATGTCCAAACTATTTTTTAAGCCGGTTATCATCTGCGAAAGCTAACCGAAACTCCGTGCCGCGCCATCTACAATAAAACGGCGGAAACTTATTTGTACTCCTAATAACATAAATATAGGTTAATTCTTGATATAAGGTATATAAAATTATTTAAATATTTCAATATCAGCCTTCTACATATTTAATTTAAAAAAATTATATTTAATGATTATAACTTCTGAAAATAAATTAAAATAATGTCATATAAGTACCACTTATATCAAATGAAATTTGGATGTCTTATAATGAATGTTTATTTCATATGTCATTTTATATAAGTGGTACTTATATGACATTATTTTAATTTATTTTCATAAGTTATAATCATTAAATATAATTTTTTGAAATTAAATATGTAGAAGGCTAATATTAAAATATTTAAATAGGTGTTTATTAATGTAGCATCAAGTAACAACTAAAGGGTGGACCATTTAAAATTTCAAAATTTTTGATCGGCTATAAATAAAAATCCAACATAACTAAGTTGTCAATTAGAAAAGCTGAACTTTGACGTTTACGAATGAAAAACAATATCTTTCAATAAAACAATAAAAAGAGGTTTTTTACTTGATAGAAACATGACTCCAGAAATTTAAATATCATACAGATTTATTGTGTTAACGAATGTTTGATTGATATGGTCTTCACTTAGTGGAAGCTGATTTTAATTAAAAATATATGACAGACTATTTCAATTTCCACAAAAATGTTTATAATACAACACTTGTTTCATCACGATGTGGCTTCTTCACGTAGCTACATTCTACTGACTGATGGTCTCCAGTTAACCGAGTTTAAACTCAGTGTTAATTACGTGACAAAATATTTTGTCACCTACTTCTTTTCTTGGTACAGATTTGTGGATAATATTACCCATTGCTTTGAGGAAACAGTAACTATGTGATTTTAATGAGTTTATTAATAAAATCGGTAGTTTCGAAACTATTGGAAAATTAAAATAAAATAGAAAAAGGCTTTTTACTTGATAGAAGGAATATAACAAAATTTGAATATCAAAACAGATTAAATCTGTTAGTCTTCTACAATTTTAATTTCACAATAATTTTATTCAAAAAACTGAGAATTCAATTAATGTCTAAAATAAGCACCGCTTACGTTTAATAGACGTATATAATCAAAACTCAATATATAATGTCAAATGGAATAAATAAACCAACAGATATAAGAAAGTCATTAAAATTAATAAATAAATTTTTAAAGGAGACAAAATTTTGTTTCTGATCTTACCTTTAAGAACACCAATTGCCTTTTAAAAACATGAACACAACTTAAGGACTTCTCAAAGAATATAATTTATTTGAAATATTCAATTTAAAGAAAAAACAATTTATTGGAAAATTGAAATCGATTAAGATCGATTCAATTTAAAATTTGAAAATAATTTTTGATATTGAATTAAATCAATCCTCACTTGGTGAAAATCCATATTAAATAATATTTAAATATTTCACAATAAAATTGTGAAAATCAGGATAAACCCTATTTGAATATTAAATAATTTTTGAAATAAATAATACAGCGAATGTTTCCACATTAATTGTGATAAGATTTGCCCATCTAGTAACTGTATCGTCATTGTGAAACCTGAGCGAATTATCGGGGATGCATATTGAAATGAAAAATTCAAAGGATAGGGGATGAGACGGAATATCCTTCCTGTGTTTACGTTACACACATACGGGCAGGTTCATATTTCAGGGAGGCGAAAACTCTTATGTTTCTAAGACATTCTAAAAAATTTTTAAAATAAATATTTGTAGATACATGATAAAATTATTCTGCGTGATAATTAAGATATTAAAATAAACTTTCCGGGGGATAACAAACCCTTTCAATTTCTTTTTATTCCGTATATAATGATTACAATTTCTTAAATATTACACAGAGTAATACCCCACTACAAATTTTAATTTTATCAAGATTTTTTCCCAAAAAATTTTGGAAAATGAATTAAATAAATGCTTTAGAAAACACAGTTTCAATTTAGTAGACATATATATTTAACACTCATTACGCAGCACCAGAAAAAATAAAAGAATACAAAGAAAATTCAGAATATTTATTGAAAATATTAAATACCTGAAAGATACAAACGTTAGTTTCGCAACGATGGATTATGAAAGCAAAATTCCTCTCTAAAAATATTTAATAGACATATAAAATCAAAACTCATTATATTATATCAAATGGAATAAAAAAACCCAACAAATATAAATTTATATTACATAACAATTTATATTTGTTGGATTTTTTATTATATTTGATATTATATAATGAGTTTTGATTTTAGGTCTACTAAATTTGAGCAGTGCTTAGAAGACATTAATTCTAAAATTTTTTGAATTAAATTTTTTTTAATAAAAATTTATAGCAGGCTTACAGAATAAATTTGTTTTGATATTTGAATTTATTTTATTTAATATGTTTTCTAAGAATTTTTATAAAATTTAAATTTGTAGTGAGGTTAGCAGAATTAATTTGTGTGATATTTAAGGTATTGTGAAAGCTTTCAGGTAAAAACGCCCTTTTTATTATTTTACATACAACATTTATTTAATTTTAAAATTTTTTTAAATTAAAATTTATAGGAGACCAACAGAATAAATCTGTTTTGATATTTAAATTTTGTAATAATCCTTCTATCAAGTAAAAAACCTTTCTTGTTATTTTATTGTATGAATAAAATAAACGAACCTGTGTGATATTTGAGATATTGTAAAAGCCTCCTATCAAGTAAAAACCCCCTTTTATTATTTTACTCGGAATAAAATCAGAACAACCGTGTCTGAAATTAGCCTTGACAGAAAGAAAATTTATAATAGGAAAAGATATATTTACCGGAATTAGAGACAGGTGGTTTTATTGTCCGCGTTTTTATTTCAGATTTGACCGATATGAAACGGGAGAGATCGTGAAAAGCGCTCGTTTTATGGGCATTTTCCAGGCTAGCCAAGTGTATCTGCCAAAAGAATTGAAACTGAGAAAGCTCATTTCACGCAATGGAGAAACTCGACGCTTTCTATTTTCCATTATACTCATATCTTACTTTGCCGTTCCACCCTGAATATTGTTGGTACGATGGTTGTTACTAGGATTCATAAAAGACCAGATGTAGACACCTCCATAATAACGCATCGGCTGATAAGTTCTCGGTTTAATGAGGAAAACAATTTCTTTGATAAAATTTTACTGTATTTATCAACATTGTCTCTTTCAGAACGTACGCAACTGGATTAAACTTTAGTCACTCCTCCAGGTGAAACTTCATTTTTATTTCGCTTAAAACAGCCCTCGGAATCATGTTGGTATTCTTAATCCTAGGATGGAATTCGTGAAATTATCGAGGACATACAGCCACAAATGTGCGATTTGGTCATGGAAAATTTCATGAAAAGGATATGATGCATACCTCCCTCTTCAATATGTAATTAACATCCATTTATTTCTTTTAAAATATACTCGTTTTTTTTTTTTTTTTTTTAATATCAAAATGAAACCTCTTATTGGAAAACCATTCACATAGTCTGCAATGCACTTTCAATGAAATGCCATCCAAAGTAGGCAATTTTAACTGTCATCTGGTTCGATTAAAATGCTCGAATTGTTTCAAAATTTTATGGCAGAAGCGATCGGTGGTGACTGAACTGCAGGAAATACAGTATTTGTTTGCAGCAAACCCTTTTCTTCGGTATATCCGGATAGTATTTCTACAAAATCGATCGGCCTTATTCCCTCCAGAGCTCGAGTTGCTTAAACAGTGCTTAAGGGCAAATTAGACGGTTCATTTGCAGTAATACAAACAACCATCGTTTTTTATCACCAACAGTTCGGATTTCTATTTGTGAACTGAATGTATAAATCATTAATTAATGGATAGGATAATACTCAGGTATTTCCATTTCATAAAATGAACAAGTCTCTGAACGCAACGTACATTTAGACTTTATTAAAGTTATCGATTTATACGTTTCTCATTACCATACATGATATACAGTACGTCCTCACGTGCGTACTAATGATTCTGATACTCAAAGAAATTGTTTAAACGATGGCAAATGGGTGGTGGAGTGACTCCATGTGTTTTTGCTAGTTTCTCTTGTATTTTTGATGGATCCTTATTGAGGCTTGCCTCCAATCCTTCATCCTTAAACTTTGGTGGCGCTCTGGGCCATTCTTCGTCTTCAAAATCAAAATTGACACTTTCAAATCGGAAAAACCACTTCTGTTAGTTCAGCCAGGTATGTTGGTTAAGTGCCCTTCATTTTAGTTGGAAAAATTTTGAACTTAAAACATAAGATGGAATACTTCTTCAAAATAAGATTTCCTTGGACGTCCACGAGACCTTAGGCCAATTATTTGGTCTTCCAAAATATTTGTTTTGTATTGATTATGCCTGATAAAGTGGCCCAGAAGTTTTGTTTTCCTCAGAATAATGGTGTCAATAAGCTGTCTTTTTTCATTCACAGATGTAAGTATTTTCTCGTTTGTTTTTTTATCAATCCATTCTGTTCGGGTCATTTGCCTCAACAGCCACATTTCATTGCTTGTAATCTATCTTGTTCATATTGTCCAATATTACATGTTTCACATCCATTCAGTAGGATGCTCCAGATGTAGGATTTTATAATTTTTCTACAAGATTCGAAGCTAAGATTATTTGTAACGAGGAATCTTTTCGTTTCAAAAGTTTGTTTTGCTGAGATGATTCTTCTTCTTATTTAATTAATAGATTCATTATTACTGGTTACAAGATTTCGTATTCTTTCTATTCTTTTTTCTAAAATCTATCTCAGAGCTAATATTGCCTCTTTCGTACCTCTTCTAAACCCAAACTGATCCTTCATCTAAACATTCAACTCTTGCTTTCAGTCTATTCTTTACAATATTTAATAAGATTTTAGATGCATGTGAAAGCAAGACTATTGTTGTATAATTTTCACAATTTGTAGCATTTCCTTTTTTGGATAGAGTGATGGTCTAGCTTTTTATAAAATCATCTAGTAAATACCTTCTTCCTAGCATTTTTCAATGATTTTAAACAGTGTATGTTTCGCTTTCTTATCCACATTCAACAATTCTCCTGGTACATCATATATGCCTGTTGCTTCCCCATCACTTAAATCCTTTTAAGTGCTTTTATAAACTCATCAATTGTTAATGGTGGTCCTTTCATATCATCCTCTTCCTTTTCTAAATAGTTTTCTATTCCACCTCTTTCTCTATTCCAGTCCTATCCTTCATATAGCTCTTCTATGTATTCTTACCATCTTCCACATCTTCCATAGTAAATAAAATTTTACCTTGAGTGTTTTTTACGATGTTACTCTTTGTCTTTGGATTATATTGCATTTTCTTGATTTTAGTGTATACCCCATTGTTATTCCTTACTGTCAATAAATATAAATCTACGAATATATGTATTCCATTTAACTGAAGTCTACTTTGAAAGTTTCAAGTCTCTAGATCTTTACGTTCGAAATTTATAGTGACCTACTGGACAGTATTACTTTTAGCCTAGCATTCGTCATCAGCGAGTCTAGTTTGGTTTTTTGAGACCATTTTCGACAGCTGGCTGTTCCCTAGAACAAGCGCCCAAAAAGAAATAAACTTTGACACATTTAAGAAGTGTACGACCCAATCGGCTATTTTTGTATCTACATGTACGAAAAAAAAACACTCCAATAATGTGATTAATATCAAATTGGATATAATCCTCACGTTTAAGGAAAACCCATCTATGTCAATTAGCCTAGAAGCTGTAGAATTAAGTACTATCCGTTTGCGGGCTACTCGAGTATTGAAAGCATATAAAATGCATCCTTATAAAATTATATCAAACTCAGTAAGATGACGTTGATTGAAATACCTGTTTTTGTGAATATATGGTGCAGAGATTACACAACAATATTCAGTGAGTCTATACTCGATAAGGATAAATAAATAACGCTGGTCAACACAAGCCTCGTTTCCTTTTTTTTTTGTTATTGTGTATTTCTATGGCTCTGACTACGAAAAAAATACTAGGTGATTACTAACAGCTTTACTCTTTGAGATATATACGGTAACATATTTTTTCCTCGGGTACGATAAAATGTAATGTTGGTTTCCGGAGCAAGCAAATTTTTTTCTTTTAAACGAGATGCCAAAATTTCAGAAGCTCCTTTTGTTAAGTCCAAATGAAGAATACATGAATGCCGTAGAAACTACCAGACAAGACGAAGAGCCTGGGTAGCTTTATCAAATGTGAAGCCTTGTCTGATGATTTAGCAAAATATACTTACTTTTAAGTCTAGCACCCCCTCTTATTTGAATAATAAAAATAAAATATACGACAGTTTATGTCATTCATAATATATAATTATTTGGTTTCCTTAACATTCTTTATACAGATGTCCTTGTGCTATAACAGATGCCGTTAAATTGCCGGTCAATCTTTAAGATCCATGGTAAACCACAGAACTATTTGTTAGAGGTCACATGTTCAGGTTCAAATGTTCAGTATTCATTTGTCAAGATGTTTCTAGATTGATAAAGTGAGTAAATATTTTTTGTTGATTGATGTTATATTTTTTAAATGTGATTGGGTACTGACGAGCAAAGTCTCTTTTAAAACGTGTTTTCAAATATCTTGAGATTTTCTAAAAAGTAACCTAGGTAGGTATTCAATAATACTGAATATTCCAAGTAAGATAGTTTCATGATGAAATTCTTAGGAATATTTTAAACATTTCTGAAAGATATCTGTTTTCATAAGAGGAACAGAAACAAAATTTTGTCTACTCAACATATTTAATTTATAGGATTTTTGTTAACAATTCATATTTATTTGATTTTGGTATCTCATTTGTATGTCTTATAATGAATGTTCATTTTATATGTCGTTTGATATAAGCGGTGATTATATGACATTTATTTAATTTCTGAATTTATAATATTAAATACAATTTTTTGACATTAAATATGTAGAAGGCTAATAGGACATATCTGTTAATATTAAAATATTTTAAAAATTTTATATACCGTCTATCAAGTATAACTTCCATTTATTTTATTTTATTCATAATATATAATTATTTGGTTTCCTTAACATTCTTTATAAAGATGTCCTTGTGCTATAACAGAGGCCGTTAAATTGGCGGTCAATCTTTAGGATCTATGGTAAACCACAAAACTATTTGTTGGAGGTCACATTGGACACTATTTAAATGTTCAGTATTCATTTGCCAAGATGTTTCTAGATTGTTAAGGTGAGTAAATATTTTTTGTTGATTGATGTTATATTTTTTAAATGTGATTAGGTACTGACGAGCAAAATCTCTATTAAAACGCGTTTTTTAGTAATGTTTTTTACATATTTTGAGATTTTCTGAAAATTAACTTAGATATTCAATAATATTGAATATTTCAAGTAAGATAGTTTTATGATGAAATTCTAAGGATTATGTTAAACATTTTTTAGAGATATCTGTTTTCATAAGAGGGATGAGCAGAAACAAAATTTTGTCTACTCAAAATATTCAATTTTTAGGATTTTTGTTCACAATTTATATTTAGTGGATTTTGTTATCTCATTTGGATGTCTTATAATAAATGTTTATTTTATATGTCGTTCGATATGAGCGGTGCTTATGTGACATTAATTTAATTCCTGAAATTATAATATTAAATATAATTTTTTGAAATTAAATTTGTAGAAGGCTAACAGAATATTTCTGTTAATATTAAAATATTAAAAAATATATATATACGACAGTATTTTTCGTGATAACAAGTCACTAGCTCACAACTTAAAATGACGGAACGGAAATCACATTGAATTATCAATACTCTTGAATTCATATGGACAACAAAATATACATTAACGTCTTCAAGATCGAGTGGGAATTGGTGTGGGCAGGTATTAAAAAAACGCCGAGAAATGAGTTGTCTGTTTACGACAGGGCTGTAATTATTACTTTGTGGCAAGAAGGGCTATCGCATCATCAGATAGCCAATCATTTGAACTTTATTAGAAGTTACCTCATTAGGACTTTAAGACGATACGAAGAGAGTGGATGATGAGTGGCTATCAGATATAGGTAGAGGTCTGAATTAATTATTGACACAATGTAGAAACGCGCTTCTTACAGATCAGACGCGGTTTAGTCTCGTGAGTAATGATTATATAATAGTTTGGGAGAACCAGAAAGTCCTAGGAGGATAAATGTTGATTAACAGTTGCTCTCTAACGTGGTGGGGCAGAAATGTTTAGTTACCGAAGAACTAAATTTCTTCTACAGAACATCATTACACAAATGCGACAAATTCTAACTACACATCTTTACAAGCGAGTTGTAGCACCTCATATTTATTTATTACTATTATCTTTCGTTTTTTCTCGTTTGTTTCAAGGAACAGCGTGCTATCGTTTCGTCCAATGTCTGTAATTCTCGAATGGTCTCAAATGATAAGGACAGACTCAAGATCAAGAATCCAAGGTCAAAAGTAATTCTCTCCGACTGGTCCGTCCTTGAGCAACTTTCGAACGAAAAAAGCTTTATGCAAGAGTGGATGTCTAAATTGACCAGACTGGCGTTTGCCCGAAATAATCAACGATATCAGAAAGCATTCTTTTTCTGAAAAATGAAACTTACTGATTCTAAAATTTCCCCTTTGTTTGACGTTTGATTTACCTCAGGATCGACGAACTGTCAAAAGTGCCCGTAGTGACATTATATTAGCAGAGCCTACTATGTCTTTGTGTGCAAAATATAAAGCATATCGATTTGCACTCCAAAACGGGTTAAATTACAGATTCAAGCTGCAGCATTAGGAATAATGCAATGCTATTTATCTGTACTGTCTCAAGTGTAAAATAAAACTTTAGGATTCCTAAGATGCCTCGATAAACAATGGACTCACCTTCTTCAAGTGTCCTGTGGCAGTTCCAATGAAGACGACTGTGAAGTCTCCTGTCGAAGTAGCAGCTACGGCTGTCAGTCTTGTGTTGAAAAGTAGTACCGGTATGGCAGACATGGGCTGCTCCCCTCCTAGTGGTGTGTTGACATCCAGACCACAAAAGTCCTCAGCTATTGTTTGAAGTTTCTGCAACAAATATATCGAATTAAACGTATCGTCCAACATGTTAATAAATTTTGTATCAGTAACACACAAGCCTTCAACGAATATATATAATCGTGGAGATAGAATATGTTTCATTCAGTGTGAACATGTAGAAAACACTACGAAACTCGAGTCACTGTATATTGAGTTAATAAAAAGTGACTAAGTAATTTCTAGTTTCGTTCCATTTAAAAATGAACTATCACAAAGGACCACACCATCCAATATACTTCTTAGAGCAAATAGAAAATATTTGTTTCTTAATTGCATGTTCCCTTTATGTAAGTCTAAACCGTATTGATCTCATCTTGATTGCGATTGTTAGCACACGGAAACACCAACATCAGGAATAGTTGTATCAACTTTCCACAAATCTACCCTTATTCAATGTTCAAATACACCGAAGCTTCGTTTATAATTGAATTTTGGAGACCTGTCCTTGAATATTTGCTAAATCCTTAGCGTCATGCTTATGCATCCATCCCCAATTACTAGAATTTTAAGATGAAATTTAATCAGGTACGAATTTCCTAGTATCAGGCGATGGTGGCTGGATCCCAGACCTGATCCTGGTTGAATCAGGTGTGATCCTTCGCCCTTACGCTGATTAAATTTAATCCGGGATACGTTGAATATTGAGTTTTGGAAATGTGAAGTGTGATGTCAGGTCTCCCTGAAGTAATTAATGGTGAAATTGTTGATGGCAAATCTCAGAAAGGGGGGTCGTGATAATGTGTGTTAGTAGGTTAATGTTTGATTCTGAACCGATTAGAAAACACTGCAAATTTCACACAAATATTTGTTTGATTCGGTCTTTACTTGGTGGAAACTTTTTTTAATTAAAATCTATGTATATAATTGTAATGTAATATATTAATGTATATGAATAGTTGCGAAAATATTTGGGTGGTGATTCCTTGTCAAAAAATACGGTGGGACTTTCATATAAACTTTTTTGTTGAGCCTCCCCCTGCTTAGTTTTAGCCCCCTGAAGTTGGAGCCAAATAAACAGTTTTTTTTTTTGTTTTTAAAAACCAAAAAACTGACAATAATTGTAACTGAATCAAAGTTAATCAAAACTAGTCAGTTGACATAACAAAATGACATCCGCTTACTATATAAATTCTAGTTCGGAAATAATTCCAGCCTCTACGACTCACGCTATCATATTGATAAAAAAATGTTTTCTCAAAAACCTTGAATTCAAGCAAGAAATTACGAGAGACCTTATTTGTTAAGAATAGATCAAGCTATACAAAATCAATTTTTTTATTGTTAATTAGGAATATGGAAAAAAGTTTCCGGAGAAAAGGTTTAGGGATGACTTTTTCTACCCCTTGCAATCATAGAGGAACACCACCAAAAAATTTTTTGGGTGCATTCTTGTCCGCATAAAATTTCTGCTCAATTTTATTCTTGAAAGTTTTTTTGTTTTTACGAAAAAAATTACAAACTGTTTTTCAGGCTCCATCTTTAGAGGTCTGTTACTAAGCAGGGGGCCCAAAACAATAAGCTCTATATGAAAGACCCACCCTACTTTTTGACAAGGGTCACCCCCTAAATTTTTTCGCAACTATTCATATACACCCTGTATAAATAAGAAACAGTATTTTAATTTCCATGAAAATGTTTACAATACAACAATTAAAATAATAAAAAGAGGTTTTTTTAGATTATTACAAAATTTAAATATCAAAACAGATTTATTCTGCAAGCCTCCTACAAATTTTAATTTCAAAAAATTTCATTCAAAAATTTTTAGAATTAAATTAATGTCTTATAAGCACTGTTTCAATTTAGTAGACATATAAAATCAACACTCATTACATAATATCAAATGGAATAAGAAAAAACCCAAGGAAATATAAATTAACAATTAAAATTACTAAATAAATATTTGGAGGAGACAAAATTTCGTTTCTAATCTTATATTAAATATTTGAAATAAGTTAGTTTTGGAGAAGTTCATATTATGTTTCGCATTTCTGAAAAAGATTCAAATAAATAATGTGTTTTATTTAAAATAAAATAGAAAGGTTTAAAATTGTAGAAGATAAACATATTTTAATTTGTTTTGATATTTAAATTTTGTTATATTTCTTCTATCAAGTAAAAAGCCTTTCTATTTTATTTTATATATAATATATAATTATATTTTGGCTTCAATAAATCTCATTATGGAATGTCAATGAATTTAAATAAGCCTTAAAAATAACTTACACTGTTCTTTGATTTTGTTAGAACATAGATCAATCTTGAATTATAAAGTTGATTTGTGTTTCCAAACATTCATTTCTTTGCACGTTTGCGTTGTTGATATAGGTTAGGTTTTTGATTTTGATATTTGGAATATTATTTAGGACCGAAGAAGGGATTGTTTAGAATTATATTTGTTTTTTGAAGATATAGTGCATGTTTTGAGAGGTTTCTGAATTAACTTGTTCGAATATTTAAATATATTAAATATTTCAAATAAATTATATTCAAAAAATTTTCATTCAAAAACTTTTAGAATTAAATTTATGTCTACAACAAGCACTGCTTACATTTAATAGACGTTATATGATCAAAACTCAATATATAATGTCAAATGGAATAAATAACCGAACAGATATACGAAAGTAATTAAAATTAATAAATAAATATTTAAAGGAGACCAAATTTTGTTTGTTCTCAAATGTGTATGTTCTAACAAAATCAAAGAACAGTGTGAGTTATTTTAAGGTTTATTTAAATTCATTGACATTCCATAATGAGATTTATTGAAGCCAAAATATAATTATATATTATATGTAAAATGAAATAGAATAGAAAGACCTTTTACTTGATAGAAGAAATATAACAAAATTTGAATATTAAAACATATTGAAATATGTTTGTCTTCTACAATTTTAATTTCAAAAAATTTTTATTCAAAAACTTTTAGAATTAAATTTATGTCTACAACAAGCACTGCTTACATTTAATAGACGTATATAATCAAAACTCAATATATAATGTCAAATGGAATAAATAACCCAACAGATATACGAAAGTAATTAAAATTAATAAATAAATATTTAATGGAGACAAAATTTTGTTTCTGGTCTTACCTTTAAGAACACCAATTGCATGCTTTGAGAGATTTCTGAATTTACTTATTCGAATATTTAAATATATTAAATATTTCAAATAAATTATATTCTTTGAGAAGTCCTTAAGGTGTGTTCATGTTTTTAAAAGGCAACTGGTAATCTTAAAGGTAAGACCAAAAACAAAATTTTGTCTCCTTCAAATATTTATTTATTAATTTTAATGACTTTCGTATATCTTATTTTAGACATTAATTTAATTGTAAAAGTTTTTTGAATGAAAATTTTTTTGAAATTAAAATTGTAGAACAAAATTTTGTCTCCTTTAAATATTTATTTATTAATTTTAATGACTTTCGTATATCTTAGTTTAGACATTAATTTAATTCTAAAAGTTTTTTGAATAAAAATTTTTTTGAAATTAAAATTGTAGACCATAAACATATTTTAATTTGTTTTGATATTCAAATTTTGTTTTATTTACAAAACGAATTGGAGCGCTGGTAATGAAAGAGCGTTTATTTATTCTATATTTTCAGTTAATATATTTTCTTTTATTCCTTTTGGTGTTGTTTAATGAGTGTTAATTCTATATGTATACTAAATTGTGCCTATTTTCTAAGACATTAATTTAATTTAATTTCAAAAAGTTTTTGAGAAAAATATGTCATAAAATTAGAATTTGAAGTAAGGTTAGCAGAATAAATCTGTATGATATTTAAGATATTATAATAAGCCTTCTATCATGTTATAAAACCCCCTTTTTATTATTCCATGTCCCAATAGTCATGATTCACCCTGTATAAGTTTGGTTGCGTGCAAGTCCAATCAAATAAGAGTTGGAGGAATGTTCCTTTGGTCATGACCATGCCAAGATACTCATTAGTGAGTGTACTATTGAACCATGGCTATCTTTCTGTTCGTGGAAATTTCTTTGAGTTACAGTTAATTATATCACAGTATTTCGGAGATAGTTATGATTATGAAGTTCACGACTTACTTGTTATTTACGAATTTGCTCACGAAAGATCGGAACGGGTCACGAATTATAGCGGTCGAATTTGTTCTCAAGCCTGGACCTTCGGCAGTTATCTATACACGAATTAAACCGTGTCTTTACATGAATTTCGTTTCAAGAAACATAACACTGTGGAAACCACTTATCGAATAAAAGTCTTTGTGTTCCTATGTTAGAAAATTATAGAAAAACACTGGGAGACGTCAACTTTTGAATTCAATGCTGCACTTTTCAAACATAAATTTAAATGTACAGAATAATATTAGGAGTACAAATGAGTTTCCGCCGTTTTATTGTAGATGGCGCGGCACGGAGTTTCGGTTAGCTTTCGCAGATGATAACCGGCTTAAAAAATAGTTTGGACATTCAAGAACAACATAACCTATTAATATCATTGATTTTATATTGGTAAAATATAATTTTTATAAGTTGAAAATGTCAAAATTTGAGCCAAGTAAGCGTCATTTGCGGGAAATATTAGTTTACTTCTTTAAATTAAAGAAATTTACTGCTGAGGCGCATCAATTGCTCGTAGAAGCATATGGTGAGGGTGCTTTGAGTGAGAGAACGTGTGGAGAGTGGTTTCAAAAGTTTAAAAACGGTGATTTCGACGTAGAAGACAAAGATCGCAGTGGAAGGCCAAAAATTTACGAGGATGCAGAATTGGAGGAATTATTGGAGGAAGATTCATCTCAAACACAAAAAGAACTTGCTCTAACATTAGAAGTCACTCAGCAAGCAGTCTCACATCGTTTAAAATCATTAGGAATGATTCATAAACAAGGAAATTGGGTTCAGTACGAATTAAAGCCGAGAGATATTGAACGCCGATTATGCTTAAGTGAAATGCTGCTAGCTAGACATAAAAAAAGGGTTTTTTACATCGTATCGTAACTGGTGATGAGAAGTGAATACATTATGACAATCCAAAAAAGAAGAAAATCATGGGGATTACCTGGCCACGCGTCAACATCAACAGCAAAACCGAATATTCACGGAAAAAAACTTATGCTGTGTATTTGGTGGGATCAGCTAGGTGTAGTGTATTATGAGTTGCTTAATCCGAGCGAAACAATTACTGGAGCCTTCTATCGAACACAATTGATGAGATTGAGCCGAGCTCTGAAGGAAAAACGCCCTCAATACTATTCTAGACACGAAAAAAATTAATCTTCTGCATGACAATGCTCGTCCACATGTTGCGGGTCCCGTGAAAAAGTACTTGGAAACACTTGATTGGGAAGTGTTACCCCACCCGCCGTATTCACCGGACATTGCACCGTCCGATTATCACCTGTTTCGGTCCATGGCACATGCTCTGACGGCGCAGCGGTTCACATCTTATGAGGATTCCAAAAATTGGGTTGATTCGTGGATAACCTCAAAAGAAAAGGAGTTCTTCAGACGTAGGATTCGAATGCTGCCTGAGAGATGGGAAAAAGTGGTTGCAAGTGATGGGCAATATTTTGAATAAATTTATATTACCGTTCTTCTATAATATTTATTTAATTTGTGTTAAAAAACGGCGGAAACTTATTTGTACTCCTAATAGCTGGAATTAAATCTACAGAACCTCTATAGATTTTAATCAAAATAAATCTCATGAACACCTATAGAATTAATTTTCAGAACATATCCTAAACACACTGTACCACTTTATAAACATATATATTTTCATCACATGTGGTGGAAATTAACTAATAAAGAATCAAAAGAAATATAAAATAAAATTATTTAGACATCACCTTATATCGGGTGTTTTTTTTTAGAGTGATAGAACTTTCGATTGGGATAACTGTGAAATTATTTTTAAAACGTAAATGTCATAAAATTATCTTTCAAATGAAAAAAAAAATTTGGCTTCAATCTTAATTTGAATGTGTTTTATTTCATAAAATAAAATAAAAAAAGGCTTTTTACCTGATAGAAGAAATATAACAAAATTTGAATATCAAAACAGATTTAATCTGTTAGTCTTCTACAATTTTAATTTCAAAAAAATTTTTATTCAGAAAACTTTTAGAATTAAATTTGATTTTGATATTTGGAATATTATTTAGGGCCGATGAAGAGATTATTGAATTAACTTATTTGAATATTTAAATAGATTAAATATTTCAAATAAATTATATTTTTTGAAAAGTCCTTAAGATGTGTTCATGTTTTGGAAAAGCAATTGGTGTTCATAATGGTAAGGTCAGAAACAAAATTTTGTCTCCTTTAAATATTTATATATTAATTTTCTAAATCTGTTGGTTTATTTGTTCCATTTGACATTATATATTGAGTTTCGATTATATACGTCTATTAAATATATGCGGTGCTTATTGTAGACATTAATTTAATTCTAAAAGTTTTTTGAATAAAAATTTTTTTGAAATTAAAATTGTAGAAGACTAACAGATTTAATCTGTTTTGATATTCAAAATTTGTCTTATTTCAATTTAAAGTTCTATCACTCTAAAAAAAACACCTGATATATGTTTTGATTGGATGTTAAAGAATCACAAGTTCCATCACCAAAAGATGTTCAACATATAATTCAAAAAGGCCTTTTTATTTTCCTTTTTTAAAGAATATATAGCGCATTCTTCAGAGAAAGAACCTGATAAATTCGGACCCAAAATCTCTTCAGTAAGGAATCATTTGAATGAAGAAAATAATCATCATATAAAAATAAAAATCATATAAAAATCCCTTTTTTATCACTAGACATTTCTGCAACAACTAACCAATTCTGAGATAAGCATGGCCTATACGAAAATTAGGGTATATCACAGAAATATTGAAAATTAAATTCTGAATGTTTTCATGGGATTTAGTTAGATTAAAATCTGTAGAGGTTCTAAAGAATTAATTCCAGCTTTTATTCTGTAATATGCAAATAGTTCTTCATATCACGTGGCGGTTATCTAATGCAGTCTAAGTCGTATCTTCTTTCATTGCATATTTCTGTGATATAACCTAATTTTCGTTGGTCTTTCCAATAAAGTGAAAACATTTCGGCTGCTCAGCATTGTGATTTACTTCACTTCAAAATTCTAAAACACTAATTGGATCGTCGCTTATTCGGGTACATTGGTATGATATTCTTCATACTGACAAATAATATATTTGTTTATGATGACAATCAAATTTTCAACGCCTGCTCATGATTAAATTTTGTCCCATTTCCCACACGAACTTCGTCATATAATTTAATGAAAACAAACGATTCATGATTATTGATCCAGATTGTTGAATGTAACTCAATAGAGTTCAAGTAAATGTGCGTTATTAATCCGTTCAAATGTTCCTGCGCACATTCAACTGAAGCGAACTGGCGCGAATGGAAACCTATCATCACATCACACATTCATTTATACACCGCCAAAAGAATGATAAACAAAAGTGATTTTATTTGCGGCTATGATTCATCGTTTCAACTCATCATATCGAGTTCAAACGAAAAAATTATCCTAGGATGTTTAAGGTGAGTCATTCGAGATTTATGTCGTGAAAGTTTTGAGGAAGTGCCTTTAATATTTAGGTGTTGAAATAAATTCGTGCAGTTTTGATAACATATGTCTCTACTAGTTTATTATTATAATTATCATTGTTTCATCTGGCAACACCTTCATTTTGAAGTGTCAACTTAGGCTTTCTTTTCAGTATATGTTACGCTGGATCAGCTCGAACGAAAGGATCACAGGGAAGGTCTAGCGACGACAATTGATGCGTTTGAGCCGAGCTTTGAAAGAAAAACGGCCGCCAGACACGAAAAAGTTGTTGATAATGCACGAAAACACGTTGGTCGTTCACGAATGAAAAACAATATCATTCAAATGGCCGACAAGACTGGCTACAGTACTCCATCCGATCAACCAGATTTTTCAGCATATTGTCGATTGTTTGGGGCACAATTTATGAATGGCAACTTCGATTTCGTGTTTCAACGCATCAATCGTTTCTGGATTGTTAGCGCAACATTTATTTTTATAAGTCACGAGGCTTCACTTCTTGCACTAGTTGAACTTTGTAGGTCACCATACCGAGGTCTTTATGCAAAATTCTTCTCAGAAAAGTGGTAGAAATGTTCAGTTCTTGAGTACGATGGCGAATTGATGTTGATGGATATTCAGCCACATTTTGGGCTATAGCAGCAATTTTTTCAACTGTGCTCATAGAACGAAAACGTGTTGTTTTTATCGAATAACGAACAAATTGCCCTGAAAGCATTTCATTCCTATTTATTTGTCCACGTGAATTTCTAACAGTTTGGAACTAAATTTTTAAACTTTGAATGTTAAACAGATTTAATCTGTTAGTTTCCTACAATTTTAAATTCAAAAAATTTTAATCAAAAACTTTTAGAATTGAATTAATGTCTTAAAAGCACTGCTTATATTTAATAGACGTATAAAATCAAAACTAATTATAAGATATCAAATGGAATAAAAAACCCAACTAATATAAATTGTCAATTGAAATTAATAAATAAATAAATATTTGAATGTATCGTTCCAAGCATGCACATCTGAACTCTTCAGACAGGGAATGTACAGTTCTGCCTATGACAAAATGTTTTGCTTCTGATCTTATATTTATGAAAACTATATCTATTTCAAAAATAAACAACATAATTTCAATAACTTCACCAAAACTAATTCATTTAAAATATTCAATAGATTTAAATAAGTTAACTCTCAAACATGTAGCACATCCTCAAAAAACAAATGCTTGGAACAAAACATTAAAATATTTATATATTTATTAATTTTAATTGACAATTAATATTAGTTTGATTTTTTATTCCATTTGATATTGTATAATGAGTTTTGATTTTATACGTCTATTGAATATAAGCAGTGCTTTTAAGACATTAATTTAACTCTAAAAGTTTTAGAATAAAATTTTTTGACATTAAAATTGTAGGAGACTAACAGATTAAATCCGTTTTAATATTCGAAGTTTGTAATAATCCTTCTATCAAGTAAAAAACCGCTTCTCATTATTTTATTTTATATATACTATATAATTAAATTAGGTTTTTAAATGAAAAAATTCATTATATAAATATCAAGTGGTTTAACTAAGACCATAAAGTGCCTCACATACTTTGTGTGATGTTTGTGTTGAGTATAGATTATAGAGTACCTTGGATTTTAATTGTACCTAGTTTTAATGTTGATCAAACAAAGTTTCCACGAAGTCGTGAGCAAGTTATTTATTGTTAAGTGATTTTATCTTTGAAACTTCGGACTGACCTTAACTGAATTCTAATTGATTTTTGAGGATGTGCTACATGTTTTGAGAGAAGTATCTTATTCAAATATTTCAAATAAATTAGTTTTGGTGAAGATCTTAAAATTATGTTGTGTATTTTATCAACAGAATTAGTTTTTATGAATATAAGATCAGAAACAAAACATTTTGTCAAAGGCAGAGCTGTGCAACGCCTGTCTGAAGAGTTCAGGTGCGCATGCTTGGAACGAAACATTCAAATATTCATTTATTTATTTTAATTGACAATTTATATTTCTTGGGTTTTTTATTCCATTTGATATTGTATGAGTTTTGATTTCATACGTCTATTAAATATAAGCAGTGCTTATAAGACATTAATTCAATTCTAAAAGTTTTTGAATAACATTTTTTGAAATTAAAATTGTAGGAGACTAACAGATTAAATCTGTTTTATATTCGAAGTTTGAACTTTTAAAGTCTTAAGACCTATATCTTTATACAAAATACGGTGTAATGTCGTTTGTAGCCTAATTCCAAAACTCGACGAGGAATCGACAAAGCTGGGTTTTCGTCGACAGTACGACTAAAGCATCAACATTCTCAGTTGTTCTTGAGCGACGCACACGGTTTCGATTCTTCACATCAATAACTCGCCCCAACAGCTCGAATTTCTCAACCATTGTTGGTCGAGAATGTTTTGTAGTGAATTTTAACAATTTCATTTTTTATTAATGGCGCAGTTTTTAGTTGTCAAATGTCGAAAGATGACAGCTGTCCAGATAGCGGGTCATTCAAAGTGAAACATCTTATAAGAAAACCCTTTATTAAACTATCTTTCTGTCAAAACACAAATGACAGAAATAACCACTACTTCCAAATGCAAACTCTAGATGGCTCACCATTCACATACGTCTTCGGATAACAAACATTTGATCACTAAACAAAAATTCTACGGCCATTCCAAGTTTATAGAGATAAGTAATTGCGAGAATGGAGGACGAACCATTCGAATCGGAATTGTCATATAAATTCCGGTTATTATATTTTTTCCCCGTCTGATTGCGAGTGTAACGTGCCAGCATAATTCAATTTCTAAATCCTACCAGTCCATACAGCTTGTATTACAACAAAGCAGAGTAGTAAATAATTGGTTTATGCATGCAAATTCACCAGTGGATCGTGGTAGGTATTCTAAAAATGCGTGATTAAAAGATAGAGGATGCAATAATAACTGCAATAATCCACAGTTCCGTCTGGATTTTCATTTTTATTAGCCGGGGACAAATGTAATACCGCGCAGATTTTCATATTACCCCCTGCATTCAAGAATCGGGTTTTATTCCCATGGTATCTTAAGGGCAGATGAATCTTCCTTTAAACCGAAAAAACGCTGCTTATTTCCCACATACAATAAAAAATCCCATGATAAGTATTTGAAACACTTAACTTTAGTATACAGGGTGCCCAAGTTATCTCTGCCCAAACTGGTGATTTTACAGGCAATTCGCAACACAAAAGTTCCTATAGAGTATGGTCCAATTATATTTCGTTGTAAAGTAATTCAAAACCCTACTATTTTGTAACGTTCTACAAATTTTTCTCCTAAAACATAGCATAACTTGAAAACTATCATATTAATCGAAATTCAGTGTACACCTTTGGAAAGAACGGAAAATTGTCCTAAGACTAGGGTGGTTTCATGAAAATTTTTATTAAATATTTACTTATTAGAGTGGTTAAGGAAAAATTATTATAAAATTTTCTCTTGATCAAAGGAGAAACTAATTTAACAGGAAAAATTGTAAACAGATAAATAATATGAAAATAAAATAATAAGAAGAGGTTTTTTACTTGACAGAAGGATTATTACAAAATTTAAAATCAAAACAGATTCAATCTGTAAGTCTCCAATAATTTTAATTTCAAAAAATTCAATTAAAATACTTTTATAATTAAATTAATGTCTTATAAGCATAGCTTATTTATAATAGACATATCAAATCAAAACACATTATACAATATCAAATGGAATAAATAACCTAATAAATTGTCAATTAAAATTAATAAACAAATATTTCAAGGAGACAAAATTTTGTTTCTGATTTTACAATTATGAAAACTAAATTCTTCTCAAAAATACGAAACATAATTTTAAGAACTTCTCAAAAAATATATAAATATTCAATATATTTAAAAAAGTTACTTCAAAAATATCTCAAGACACGTATCACATCCTCAATAAAAAATAAGAATTCAGATAAGGTCTTCATCGGTCCTACTTAATGAAAAGTTATTGGACTCTCCTGGAACGGAAACAATAAATTTCTATGGATTGAACCTGAAACTAGAAAATTTATTTTAAATAACTGATATATTATTTGGGTAAATTCCGTAATGAAAATTGTCAAAAAGTTACTGAACTCACGCACTAATATCTTGATTATTTTTAATTAATTTTATTGTTACAGATCCAATCCATAGAAAATTATTGTTTCCGTTCCAGGACATATTCCAATAACTTTTAATATCATTTCAACTAAAATTTGAGTATCAAAACAGATTAAATCTGTCAGTCTTCTACAATTTCAATTTCAAAAAAATTTTATTCAGGAAACTTTTAGAATTAAATTAATGTCTACACAAGCACCGCTTAAGTTTAATAGACGTATACAATCAAAACTCAATATACAATATCAAATGGAATAAATAAACCAACAAATATGAATTGTCAATTAAAATTAATGAATAAATATTTGAAGGAGACAAAATTTTGTTTCTGATCTTACCATTATGAACACCAATTCCTTTTCAAAAACATAAAACACAACTTGAGGACTTCTCAAAAAATATAATTTATTTGAAATATTCAATTATATTTCAAATAATTCAATTCAAAAATCTCTCAAAACATGCACTAAATCTTCAAAAAACTATTAGACTTCCGATAATCTCTTCATCGGCCCTAAATCATATTTAAAAAATCAAATTCATTTAACAATCAGTATAAATCTTACCTCAGAGTGGAACCGGATAATTGCTCAAACAGACTAACTTTGAAAATCAAGATATTCTATGTTCGTCACAAAAATCACAGAAAACTGTAAGGTATTATAAGGCTTTCTTTAAACCATTGACATTCCATAATATATTTAGGGCCGATGAAGAGATGAAGCCGATGAAGCGCATGTTTTGAGAGATTTTTTAATTAACTTATTTGAATATATTGAATATTTCAAATAAATTATATTTTTTGAAAAGTCCTCAAATTGTGTTTTATGTTTTTGAAGAGGAATAGGTCTATTAAATATAAGGTATACGTCTATTAAATATAAGCGGTGCTTATGAGACATTAATTTAATTCTAAAAGTTTTTTTAATAAAATTTTTTTGAAATTAAAATTGTAGAAAACTGGCAGATTAAATCTGTTTTGATATTCAAATTTTGTTATATCCCTTCTATCAAGTAAAAAGTCTTTTTTTAATTTATTTCAACATTTTTGACGTTTTTCACAATATTTTGTATACCATTCCGTCCGAAATCAAAATAATCAAATTAAATTTGAAAATCAAAACAGATTTAATCTGTTGTCTTCTACAATTTTAATTTCAAAAAATTCTTTGAAGAAACTTAAAGAATTAAATTAATGTCTTTATAAGCACTGCTCATATTTAATAGACGTCTAAATTCATCATACAATATCAAACGGAATTAAGAAAAACCAAGGAATATAAACTGTCAATTAAAATTAAAATATAAATAAGCAAACATTTTTTGTTTCGTTCCAGGCATGCGTAATGAACTCTTCAGACAAACTTACGAAGCCCTGTTTGTTACAAAATGTATTGTTTTCCGATCCCATATAAATGAAAAATAACTCTTTCTCAAAAATATAAAACATAATTTCAAGAACTTCTCAAAAACTAATTTATTTGAAATATTCAATATATTTAAATAAATTACTTCAAAAAATCTCAAAACATGTAGCACATTCTCAAGAAATAATTAAAGTTACGATAAGATCAGTTCAACTTTACATATAAAAAATAATAAAATCAATTAAACAATGTATAGACTTACTCAGTGAATCTTAGGAATACACGGTCCTCAACAGAAATAAAAGTAAACACCTTTATATATCCAAGGTACTTATGTTCCAAGTTCACAGATTAACAGATCAACAGATTAAATCTGTTTTAATTTTCAAATTTTGTAATAATCCTTCTATCAAGTAAAAAACCGTTTCTTCTTATTTTATAATCAAATTAACTTGCCATTAATGTTAAACTTTTCACTTCACTCTCAATATATATTGAAAAATATATAAGATTAATATAAAAATAACACATGTCTAGAAAACATTTATTTTTCATTTTATGACCCTTTATACAACAGGTATACGTGAATTTATCCATAAGTGTGAAGAAAAAAAAAACATAATAATAAAATACTTTACTCAGAACACAAGCTATTATAAATATTTCATCGTTGTTTCCAATTTTCTGATAGCTTCAACACTTAAAATCAAACACAATTACAATATAACCACCGAAAAATCTTGTTGAATATTTGAAGAATAAATTAAACGCTGAAAATTAAAATACATTCTCAGACGTTATCTAGGTTGTTTAACCAATAACGTGTTATTCCTAGAGAAACATAGTTGGAACAGGTCATTTAAAAGGGTCCTGTGAACATTCTTACGCCCACGGTTAAAATAGCCAGGGTGTCATTAAATGAAACCAAATGCTTCTGTTGGAATCATCTGAGTCATCATTACCACAAGGAAAAAGCGTTCGATTTGAGTTGCATGTTAGAATTAATTCGTGATATGAACTAGAAACATTATTTTCTAAAATCACCCATTACACAAAATTAAAGAACAATATAAATTCAAATACGAGTCGATACTAGATAGAAGTAATTAAAATAAATATTGAATTCGTAATCATATTTTCTAACTTATATACTAAAATATCAAAATGATATCACAATATATAATCAATATAAAATATTTTTCAATGTCAACGAAAAAGCTTTTTTCCCATACAACATAAAACGAATTTTAACAAAACATATATAGATATGTATATAAACAAACAGAATTATGGAAAATTCTTGAAATAAAGGATAAAATAAAATATTTTTATTTTTTCAATTTTATCGAGTCAGTTGACTATTTATCGCGAAAAGGGTAATAGCTGATTTTTTGAAAATTATTTTTCAGTTTTATAAGATGAATTTAAGAGGAATTCTAGTCAAGTAGAGACCAGGACAATTGACCAAACTGAATTACTTATTTCAGAAATAAAACATGTGAATTGCACTGAAATATTCTCACACTGAAATTAATCAATCGCTCTTGCGGAAAACGGAATTTTAAAAATCACTATGATCGAAGTTATTATTAGAATATGTTGATATTGCATACAAATTAATGAGAATAGGAAAAAAATTATACCTTATTCGATAAATCAATCATAAATATTGTATTTATCTTAATTATTCCAGTTAATATACGATAGGCGCTGAAATGCGAAGGAAAATTTCTCAACTTTTGAAAACTTAAGTTTATAATTGAGACAAGTTTTTGAAAATAACTTTTTTACAAGCAAAATTAAAGAGCTTGTTACTTAATTTTCATGTATACAACATATTCCTGCAGTTTGATGCGTTTCTCCCGACCAAAGCTGTATTTTCAGAGTTGAATATACAATGTGAATGAACAAAAACTACAAAAAACAATCTATTTGCAAACCTAGAATAGAACCAATAAATAAAAAGGGGGAAATTGGTACTCGGATCCTCTATTTCTCACCAATTGAACCAATAACTTTCGACGATTTGGTAGTAACAAAAAAAAATTCAGTACAAAGTAATGCATGAGCAGTCAATTCAATTACTGAATAAGTTCTATAAAATGTGTAATCGCCAGGGTGACTCAACATAATAAAATGCGAATCCGTGAAAGGGTGAGGGGTGAAAGTTACATTACAAGTACCAGGTGGCACGCAAAACATGAATGACGTTGCTCCCCTTCTCTAACCTAGTGTTAAAATTCTTTGTTATGCTTCTCTCATCTTGTGAACGCAACGGAACGATATTATGGGTTGCCCCCACAAAGAGAGCAATACTTCACACCAAAAGTTTATACCAGATGAGTAGTCCCAGGACTACCCCACATAATAAGAAGAAAACAGAAAAAATTCTAACAGCCCTTACTTAACGTAGTGTGCTTTTTATATCATTGGTTGAAATTAATCGAAACTTTTCTCTTGGGTCAAAAAGTCTGAAAAATGAACAAATATTCGATCGTTTCGGTCTCTAATTGAATGAAATTCATATTGAATTCAAAAATATTTAATTGAATCAGTCTTTACTTGATGAAATACATATTAAATAAGGTTATTCTGATTTTCACAAGTTTTTATTGTTATTTAATACTAATAATAATAATGTTAATTTAATTACTAATAATAATAATGTTTCGCTATCACAGTAGCAATAACTGCTACTGTGATAGCGAAACAATTGTATTAAATAACAATAAAAATTTGTGAGAATCAGAATAACCTTATTTAATATTATTCAAAAATTGAGAACCATTTGTAATTTTCCAATTTTTTAATTGTTTCGTTGTAGCAAGACTTCATCAAGTGAGTACTGCGACTAAAGAATTTACAACGCGAACATTTCTGTAAATAACTGAAATATAATTTTCATGAATGTTCGTGATTTTATGATTATTGATTATGATTCACTGATGCCACTGCTATATTGTTATATATGAATATAATCAAAACTATTGCTAATTTAATACTAATTGGATAACCCACAAGTTCAGAAGTTACAGAAATATATTGTGTTTGATAAAGGTTCATTATTTTATTATATACTAATGCCACTGCTATATTGTATTAAGCAAAATTATTGCTTCCAACTGATTGGATAATCTACAAGTTCAGCAGTAACAGAAATATACTTTGTTTCTGTAAGTTATTTAAATATCGGGGTTTTTTTTAGAGCGATTGAACTTTAAATTGAAATAAAACACATTTAAATTAAGTTTTAAGCCAAATTTTTTTTTCATTTGAAAGATAATTTTATGACATTTATGTTTTAAAAATAATTTCCGGCATATGTCCACTACGACTAAGCTCTGAGGAACCGCATTCGACCAGACCTATTCTGGACTAGTTTTTCGAGTATTTCAGGCCTTATTTAATCAATAATACGAGTTATGTTGGCTTCCAAAGCGTCTATTGTTTCTGGTTTATCAGCATAAACCAATGAATTGACATAACCCCAATAAAAAATAATCCAGTGGAGTTATGTCGCATGATTTTGGCGGCCAATTAATTGGACCATTTCTCGTAATAAGGTGTCGCCAAATCTTTCTTTCAATAAATCAATTGTTACGGGAGCAGCATGAGGTGTAGCACCATCTTGTTGGAACCAAAATACTTCTTGGTCGATACCATTCAAATTTTGAAACGAATAATCATTGATCATCGATCTGTAACGAGCACCACTCTCTGTAACATTAGCTCCAGCATGGTTTTTAAAGAAATATGGACCAATGATATCTCCAGCGTGCAAGCACCATACAATGCATATTTCAGGATGCAATGGAATCTGCAGAACTTATTGTTTTCACTCCATATACGGCAATTTTGATTGTTTACATAGCCGTTCAACCAGAAATGAGCTTCATCACTAAACACAATTTTACGATAAAAAAGTGGATCAACTTCAAGCTGTTCTAGCAAACAAACGACGCTTATTAGGGTCAAGTGGCTTTAGTTCTTGAACTAGTTGGATCTTGTATGGATGTAGACCAAGATCTTTCTTCAAATCACAGTTATCCCTATCGAAAGTTCTATCACTCTAAAGAAAGCACCCGATATATTGTGTTTGATAAAGATTCATTATTTATGATACACTAATGCCACTGCTAATTGACATGTATCAAGCTAAAGTATTGCTTTGAATTAATTGGATACTCTACAAGTTCAGAAGGTACAGAAATATATTTTGTTTCTGTAAGTTACTGAAATATATTGTGTTTCATAAAGACTCGCAATTTTATGATAAATTAATGCCACTGTTATATTGACACGTATTAAGGAAAATTATTGCTTTGAACTAATTGGATAATCTAAAAGTTCAGAAGTTACAGAAATATATTTTGTTTCTGTAAGTAACTGAAATATATTGTATTTTATAAATGTTCGTAATTTCATGATATACTAATAATACTAATATATAGATACTTAAGTATTCAAACAATATTATTGCTTCGAACAAATTGAATAATCTACCAATATTATCTAATCCGCAACGCTTTTATTCAATAAATTATTATGATTTTATTGAATCTTTCACTCGATAAAGGTCGTTAATAATTTCAAATAAATATTCTGTAATCTATAAAGAATTATTAAAATTTAATTAGTATAATAAGATGTTCGAAATAGACGCCATGACACTAACACCTAAAAATCAAATATTACTCAAAATATTTCAATTGGAAGCAGTTCACTCTTAGAGGTTGACTTCCTGGAATCCAGTTTAAAAAATTTCTAAGAAATATCAATACTGATATGACATAATATTCAACAAATAGTATCTGATATTTTCATGTTGAAATTACTGATAATTTATCGATAAATGAGTAATCATATCTATTAGATTATGAAAATTACCAAATTACGGAAACTCTGCAATCATTATATTGGTTCATTGATGAATATTTGAGGGACTGCCATCAATTATGCTGGTTCTTCATGCGATAAAAATCGAGCGGCATAAGCTTGTGACAAAACGTAAGAAAATTTTCATTTTGACTTCTAAGAAGAAAAGAGCTGAAACAAAAACGAATAAAACTGAAGAAAGTATTTCTGGCCAAATTTCCTAGTTCGGGCTTATCCAGTCATTATTTTCCAAGCTGAGGAAAGGGCCGAAGAAACACACGGTGAAAAAATTTATATCAAAACGATTTCCTCCAGTGACTAAAGTACATCACCTAAATTACGAAAACAAAGGAATTACCGTTGTTATTTACCCTTCAATAATTACGACTGGTTTCGACTATGAGTTCAGTATCAAGTGAAGATACACATAGCAGTATTTAAATAATTTCAGCAGGTATAATTTAGAGATACGGATTTACAAATTGAAGATTAATTAGGAGTAAATTATTAACATCTAATGGACTGTTAAGCGTTTGGTTATGGGTTTTGGTGAAGTTTATTGATATCTAAACACTCCAACAGATTCTTTCTTTTCCTTCGTCATATTTATGATACGCTGTACGTTGTGTACAGCGACTTACTGTCAACAGTTGTTCTTTAAAACGTTCTGAAATTACGACGGGTCCATTCAACGTAAGATGCTGTGCAATTATTACAGTTTACATTAAATACTCCCAATTTATTATATTTGCCTGATTTTTTGTTTTATGTTAAAAAGAATTCTGCTTAAGCTCATGCTACTCGAGAAAGATACTTAGGTGTTTAGTTTTGTGAAATAATCTTCGACAAATATAATAAATCAGGAGAATGTAAGATAAACTATAATAATTGCACAGAAACTTCGTTGGACAGACTCTACATAATTTCAAAACACGTTTCAAAGACGTTCCGAACATATCACCACTGCAAAACATACAGCATTCCTAGATAATCTTGAAACCTCACATATATGTGACAAAGGAAGAAATATCAATCTGTTAGAATGCTTAGAAATTTAAAAACATCACCAAATTTAAAAACATAACACAACACTAAACGGTTGACAGTGGACCAGATATTAATAATTCACCCAACTTGACCTACAATTGTTAACCCAGATCTCTGTTAATTGTACCTGTAGAAATTTCTGAAATACCTGTAACTACTGTTTGTATCTTCACTTGGTAATGACCTAACAGTCGAAATCGGTCGTACTTATTGAAGAATAAATTTCAGTAGAGATTAAATAAAAGTATTTTTTTATGAGTGTTTTATATTTCATTTATGATGAATTTCCATAAAATATAAAAATCATGTATGATGCTTATTGAAAAACGCCACAATCCCTCCATGTTCCAGAACAAATATCTACATGAAGAACCAAAGCTCATACAAGAGGCTCGATTGGTTATGTTGACCTTAAATAAGAAGATTCTTATAAAATAGATTCGATCAAACGACACAGAGTGTTTTCAAATAGGAGTTCGTTTTCCCAAGAAAATGTAAAATAGACTCAAATAATTCATCACACCAAAAATCTCCTCCTATACAGGGTATCCCAATAAAAAATTTGCCATCCTCAGTAGTTTTTTTCGGAACAAGTCGTCATAGGAATTCTTTCGCCCCAATACAGAACTTGAAAATTATTTTTGGATTCTTCAAATCCCAGGTTCTTGAGTTTGGGCGGTTCAACATCATCTTTTGACGGTAAGTTCAATGTTACAGTATTTCGTGAATGATGAACCGATTTTGAAAAATTTAACTGCCTATTCGAAAAATGTTGGGGGTGGTTTATATATATATATATATATATATATATATATATATATATATATATATATATATATAAATATATCGTTATCTCAGAAACGTTGGCTCGTAGGGAAAAACTATTGATACATTTTTTATAGATAATTTTATAATTTACAATTTTCGTCTGAGGTGCTTTTATGATAAAACTCATCGTTTTGCTGAAAATCGCGAAATCATTTTTTTTTACCTTTGACCTTGAATAAAAAATTTTTCCTTACACGGGAATGATGGGGAACTTTCAGGTATTGTTTATAATTATGTTTTGAACAATTTTACTCATTTTCAGCTTGCTGGGAATTTATGTACCTTCGAATGTCTAAATTGACCGGACTATAAGGGTAGTTTCAAGTGAGTGTAACTTTTTAATCTTGCAACTTGCATAAAAGCGATTATTTGGAAAATGAATTATTTTAACGAGCTCTACCTCTGGTGAAAAAACTCACCTTTGAAAACACCTTGTATAATCCAAGGTCAAACACATTAGCAGTTTATCAACGTGCGTTACTACATGTATAAGCTAAGTGGGTCTCATTGTTGTTAGAAAGTCAATTTTGGCATTAACAGAAAATGGTCACTTACCGTAGATACGCAGGTGAGGCTTGGCGAGATGAAATCCAGACCTCTTTGGCCTTTACCGCTGAAGCAGTTTTTGATATTCTGCATGAATTTTCTTCTGATGGCTTTCAAAGAATACACGCATAACGCTGAGAGATCGGATGGCTTATTGGAATTTGCCGGTTCGCTTTCACTGAACACGGCGAATAAGACATCGTCTTGGGCCGTTATTCCCAAATCGGAGGCTAGATCCGAGCCTGCCTTCCCCACATAAGCTGCTTGTACAAGATTATATTTCCTTCCACCTTGGGCCTCACTAATACAATCAATAGGTATCTCCGTATACGAATAATAGTTCTCGTCATCGTGGCAAACACGCACTAATTTACTAATGAACTGACTAGAAGTGGTGTGCTTCATCTGTGTGGTGAGGAAGTAACTGAAACCTTCGGAGGCAAAGCCGTAAACATACGTGATGGGATACCTTTCCCTGGCCAAAGAATTGACGAACATTCTAGTACCAGTCGTGACAGCAGTTTGAGCAATGGCAAACATTCGGTCCTTCTCCAAGGAACGACTACTGACGGCAGGTACCTCCGATCTATATGGCGATCCTAAGGTGAAGGTAACTCCAACGTACATCACCTGGGTAACTGGAGGATTCGGAGGTCCTGGGGCTATGAATGCGACCGTGGAGGCTGTCGCGTTGTTAGCCACAACGGCTTCTCGCACCTCTTGCACGCCATCCGATATGTTGTGCAAGTTTCTCACGGAACAGATACCCTGGAACAAACTACCGCACGATATAAGCCTGGACGTTGTGTAATCGATGACCAACGCCTTATTGACATTGTCCGTCATCTGTTTGTTGACCGTAGATGTGCACTCTAACACCGAACATTCATCAGCGTCCAATTCCGGACCCGTACGCACTGTTGTTACCAAATCCAAGTCCGGCGACAGTTGATAGAGCTTATTCACAGCCCCAATATATACGCGACCTGTGTTCTTATCGATCACGAGGTGATTAAAAAGCTGGACAGATTGATCGCTGTAGGTTTTCACGATGTCCTTGCTGGAAGCTGCCGCCGTTGTCGATTTCAAATGAGTGGCGGTCAAAACCGCCACCAACGCGATTAAGATAAGCGGCCGCTTCATAGCAGCACCAGGTAGACAGTCCTTCAAGCCATTACTTCTGGAAAAACAAACATCAATTAATATACAATAATAGGAAAACTTGGGAACATTGTGTGCACTTCGACTTTCTTCAGTTAAAACAAACTTTGCCCTTTAGCTGCAAGGTAGGAGGTGGGATACAGTTGTGTAGGTTATCGCCAAGCTTTTCATGAATTTGCCGAAATATCTAGAATGCATGAAGTTCGCTAGGAATTGTAAGTTGCGCGAAACCGGTTTGTCAATGGGGGAAGTTAGAAGATAGCACCAAGATCACCGATTGATACACATTGTAAATATGGTAGAATGGCTGGTATTCGTTATATCGCTAAATACAAAGTTTTGGCCTTCATCATCTACACTGGCCGCTACCTCTCACAGCTGATGACTGACAAAATCATTTGCTCTGGTGCAAGGAGAGAATTCAGTGGGACCAAGAATCGAATATGGCGATCTTAGGTGACGAGTCCCGCTTCCTTCAAGGGATGCATGATGATCGAGCAAAGGTGAGAGGGTAGCAATCAATCATTAGTTTTAATAAGTTCTGGCAACATGACAGCACAGTGCTACATTCAGAAAGTAATCGAACCATAAGTGATTCACACTTTCACATCGTGCGAAATGCTGTTTCAACAAGATATTGCCAAATCGCATGTTGCCAGAGGAACCATAGTCTTTCAACATCCAGTTTGAATTGTTTTAAGCTTCATACAAAACGTTTCTTGTTACGCTGTCGAAAATGTCAGATTTTTTTATAACTTTTGAAAAAAATTCATTTTTTGAGCTAAAACACGTACTCCCAATATTGATACCGGGATACCGGGAAGTAATGTCGTTTCTGCGCATGTCCATATTTGATAGTCATTTGTACTTCGAAGACTTGTCAAAGACATTTTAAGGTTATCGTGACCTGTTCACTTTTAAATCATGGAATATTAGACTTTTTTTGCAATTTGGGGTGAAATGGCCAGCCAAATGCCAGAAGAGCATATCCGGCATTGTATGCTTTATGGGTCTTGCAAGGGGAGTAACGCAACAGTTGCAACCAAAATCATTTACGATGTTTATCCAAGTGCATTAGACGTTTGTAAATGTCAAAGATGGTTCTCCAGGTTCAGATCCTGTTAATTTGATCATCCCAAAAAGGCGAATCTGTGTGTTTGGTGGAGTATACGAGGAAATGTTCATTTTGAAGTGCTGAAACTTGGAGAAACTGTTAATGCAGATCTTTATTGTGAAAAATTGGATCGAGTGAACCAATCTTTAATCGAAAAGTATCCGACGATTGTCAACAGGATCGACGTTATTCTGCAAGACGACAATGCAAGACCGCACTGTGCAAAACCATGGAAAAAATTAATGAATTGGGGTGGGAGGTACTGCCTCACCAACCATACTCGCCCAATATGGCACCCTCAGATTTCCATTTATTCTGATCGCTACATCTTAGTGACAAAAAATTTTAAAATTTGTATGATGTCCAAAATGCCATCTCGAGATATTTTACCCAAACACCATTTGATTTTAATCAGTCCGGCACTGAGAATTTGCACGCTAGATGGCAAAAGGTTGTTGATAACGAAGTTAATTACATTACTGATTAAAAATAAAAACCTCTCAATTATTCGTTTGAATTTAATTGAAAAAGCGACATTACTTTTCGATCCACCTATAATATTTCAAAATATGCCTAGGAGTATGATTGAAATATCCAATACATCCTATAACAATTGAAAATGTTGAAATTCCATAGAGATTAAAATTAAAATTCATCACTACTAACATGTTGTATTTTAGGTGACTTTAAAGAGCCATCCGATATTCATCCGTTCGGCTTTTCTGAGAAATACGATCCAGCATATGTCAGCCAAATTTCGTGTTCATCCTTTCCTACAATTGATGGCTCTGTTTGACAGACGCACTAACAGACCATGGGACGTAAAAATCCCTCCAGACTATCGAGCCCTAAAACATCATATTTTTATGTTAACGATAGTTCGTGTGGGGTTGTTTGAGGCTTCCGCTTTGTTGATATGTACAAGAAACGACGCTTCTGAAGTATTTTCTATCCGGAATAAATATTTCTACAAAATGATGAAAGGAAACATTCAACTTACATTCACGAAATTCAAGTAATTACCCTTTATTCGCAAACTTTCAGCAAAATAATAAAATTATACTAATTGGACGAGTAATTGACGTCAAGATTTATATGTCACGAATCAAATTGTGGACGAAATATTTAACTCAACTTGTCTTCATTTAGTAAAAACCTATTATAGTTGTAGATATTTTAATATTGTTCAAACTTTCACACATTCATTTTAAATAGAACAATTATTCAGTTTACAATGTAGCTTCTATAAATACATTGCATTTTGAATAACTGAATATGTCACGAAAATAATGATATGCAAGTAAAAATGCAATCAACCAATAATAAATTATAAATATTGAAACAATAATTCTGCCAGATCACTTTATGATTTAATTTCTGAAACATTCAAATCAAAATATTTTCAAAATACTATTTCTATTCAAGTAGAAGATATACAACACTCAAAAATACAAAGGAATCTGTAGAAAATATAGAATATTAACAGAAATTAAATAAAATTCTTGCCGATACCGCCGTTTCATATAAATATTATGAATAACAAATTCTATACCAAAAATGCTTTATAAAAATTTAAAATTACAGCACATTTTCCAGAAAAGCGTTTGTAACTGGAAGCAAAAATATAAGATAGACTATTTGAGACTCAAAACATTTGTCAATTTTATGTCAAACCACAGAAATATATGTATATATATATATATATATATATATATAATAATAATAATAAATTATTGGATAAAATAAAAATTTTCATTTATTTCTACGAATAATATTCAACAGTGGAAATCTGCTTACATCCGTTCGTTGATTTTTGTAAATTTTTAATTCTAATGATTTTCATTATGTAAAATATCAAAACAATGATTAACTAGCCAACAACTATTTATTGTAAATGTTAGAACCACTGGAATTTTCTTAAAAATGTAAGAAAGTCTACAATGTATTTTTTCAGAATTTTCATCTGTTTGCCTTATATACAATTTTTGAAAATTACTGCTAATTTACTTATGAATTTCTTAATTATATATCGTTCTTCAGTAAATAAAATCTATTATTTTCAAGAATTTTCTTTCGTGTTGCGATATATTGAAAATATTTTATGACTATTATTCATCGATACCTAATCTGTTAAAATTGAATATAATTTTCTTGATTCAGCATACTATTATTAGGTGATAATTTTGGAGTGGTTTGATTTATTATGTATGAGAATGTTTATACGCACGAGTTTATATCGAAAATTTGTATAAATTATTAGTATCAATTTTCTTGATGTAATCACTACTATAATATTTATACGAATGCAGTTATGAAACAACCATTCTTATAATAGGAAACTATTAATATTTAATATTATAATTCATAAACGAATATATATATTATTAAAAATCAAGAAATTTACGTCATAGAATTCAATACCATCAGGCATCAAATTGATATTAAAAATGGCTCTAATAACAGTTTTTATATCCCAAATAAATAAGCGGAAATTTTAATAATTTTAATTTATTATTTTCTCGAAAAATTAACCTTTGTGACAAATAAAAATAATTTCTGACACCCTGAAAAATCCGAACTTTTCGTTTTGATGTGTATACATTTCAGCACTCGAATAAAGAAACGCCGCACAAATGTTAATTATGTTACCAATAGATAATAAAAACTCGGATGGGTTTCCCAGTAAAATTTTTTTCCACTTTCAACCTTTGTAATTAATAGATTTAGCTCAAAAGCTTATCATAATCGGACAATACTCAATTTTTGTACAAAGTAATTTTTGTCGAGTAGTTCCGAGAAAACATAGAACGGCATACGATGGATTGTTATTATTAAATTACAGACTTCAAAATTAAATTGTGGAGTTTTCCAGGCAATCAATTCTCTTTCCGTTCGATAACGAAGGTTTTTCATTCGAGAAAATAGTAAAATAAAAAAAGTTCATTCTCCAAGCTTTCCTCCGAGAAAAATTAATATAAAAATAAGTCTATCAGGTTTATACTTGACAACGGTTAAGATTTTATTTAAAATTAAAAAAACAGAACATTTCTTCAACCTCTAAATAATTATTTAATTAAAATAAAATAGAAAGGCTTTTTACTTGATAGAAGAAATATAACAAAATTTGAATATCAAAACAAATTGAAATATGTTTATCTTCTACAATTTTAATTTCCAAAAGAATTTTTTTATTCAAAAAACTTTTAGAATTAAATTAATGTCTAAAACAAGCACCGCTCACATTTAATAGACGTTTATAATCAAAACTCAATATACAATGTCAAATGAAATAAATAACCCCACAGATATACGAAAGTAATTAAAATTAATAAATAAATATTCAAAGGAGACAAAATTTTGTTTCTGGTTTTATCTTTAAAAAATACTACTTGCCTTATAAAAACATGAACACACTTAATGGACTTCTCAAAGAATATAATTTATTTGAAATATTTAATATATTTAAATATTCGAACAAATTATTTCAAAAATCTCTAAAAAATGTGCACTATATCTTCAAAAAACAAATATAATTCTAGATAATCCCTTCTTCAGTCCTTATTCAATATTACAAATATCAAAATCAAAAACATAACCTACATCACTCACGTGTTAAGAGACTTAAGCTTCGAACTACAGATCAACTATATATTCAAGATTGATCTATGTTCTAACAAAATCAAAGAACAAAGTGAGTTATTTTAAGGTTTACTTAAATTCATTGACATTCTATAATGAGATTTATTGAAGCCAAAATATAATTATATATTATATATAAAATAAAATAGAAAGGCTTTTTACTTGATAGAAGAAATATAACAAAATTTGAATATCAAAACAAATTGAAATATGTTTATCTTCTACAATTTTAATTTCCAAAAGAATTTTTTTATTCAAAAAACTTTTAGAATTAAATTAATGTCTAAAACAAGCACCGCTCACATTTAATAGACGTTTATAATCAAAACTCAATATACAATGTCAAATGAAATAAATAACCCCACAGATATACGAAAGTAATTAAAATTAATAAATAAATATTCAAAGGAGACAAAATTTTGTTTTTGGTTTTATCTTTAAAAATTACTACTTGCCTTATAAAAACATGAACACACTTAAAGGACTTCCCAAAGAATATAATTTATTTGAAATATTTAATATATTTAAATATTCGAACAAATTATTTCAAAAATCTCTAAAAAATGTGCACTATATCTTCAAAAAACAAATATAATTCTAGATAATCCCTTCTTCAGTCCTTATTCAATATTACAAATATCAAAATCAAAAACATAACCTACATCACTCACGTGTTAAGAGACTTAAGCTTCGAACTACAGATCAACTATATATTCAAGATTGATCTATGTTCTAACAAAATCAAAGAACAAAGTGAGTTATTTTAAGGTTTACTTAAATTCATTGACATTCTATAATGAGATTTATTGAAGCCAAAATATAATTATATATTATATGTAAAATAAAATAGAAAGGCTTTTTACTTGATAGAAGAAATATAACAAAATTTGAATATCAAAACAAATTGAAATATGTTTATCTTCTACAATTTTAATTTCCAAAAGAATTTTTTTATTCAAAAAACTTTTAGAATTAAATTAATGTCTAAAACAAGCACCGCTCACATTTAATAGACGTTTATAATCAAAACTCAATATACAATGTCAAATGAAATAAATAACCCCACAGATATACGAAAGTAATTAAAATTAATAAATAAATATTCAAAGGAGACAAAATTTTGTTTCTGGTTTTATCTTTAAAAATTACTACTTGCCTTATAAAAACATGAACACACTTAAAGGACTTCCCAAAGAATATAATTTATTTGAAATATTTAATATATTTAAATATTCGAACAAATTATTTCAAAAATCTCTAAAAAATGTGCACTATATCTTCAAAAAACAAATATAATTCTAGATAATCCCTTCTTCAGTCCTTATTCAATATTACAAATATCAAAATCAAAAACATAACCTACATCACTCACGTGTTAAGAGACTTAAGCTTCGAACTACAGATCAACTATATATTCAAGATATTTTATATATAATATATAATTATATTTTGGCTTCAATAAATCTCATTATAGAATGTCAATGAATTTAAGTAAACCTTAAAATAACTCACTTTGTTCTTTGATTTTGTTAGAACATAGATCAATCTTGAATATATAGTTGATCTGTAGTTCGAAGCTTAAGTCTCTTAACACGTGAGTGATGTAGGTTATGTTTTTGATTTTGATATTTGTAATATTGAATAAGGACTGAAGAAGGGATTATCTAGAATTATATTTGTTTTTTGAAGATATAGTGCACATTTTTTAGAGATTTTTGAAATAATTTGTTCGAATATTTGAATATATTAAATATTTCAAATAAATTATATTCTTTGGGAAGTCCTTTAAGTGTGTTCATGTTTTTATAAGGCAAGTAGTATTTTTTAAAGATAAAACCAGAAACAAAATTTTGTCCCCTTTGAATATTTATTTATTAATTTTAATTACTTTCGTATATCTGTGGGGTTATTTATTTCACTTGACATTGTATATTGAGTTTTGATTATAAACGTCTATTAAATGTGAGCGGTGCTTGTTTTAGACATTAATTTAATTCTAAAAGTTTTTTGAATAAAAAAATTCTTTTGGAAATTAAAATTGTAGAAGATAAACATATTTCAATTTGTTTTGATATTCAAATTTTAATTATTTAATTAAAAAAAATTATACTGAAAACTTTTTCGATAAACTAAGTTTCTATTTTGATAGAATTAAATTCATTATAGGAAAATTGTCTTTCATTTGCCCGAAAATAATTTTTTTTTCCGAACAACCCAATATATTTTAGTGATGGTTTTTATTTACCATCCAAATACCCTCCAACTGATAAGAAGATGGCTTAGAATTTCAAAGGCTTTTTCTGGAGAATGTGCAATTTATTATCGTGAAGTAGGAAACTTTTGTAGGGTTTTTAATTAAGTAACTATGTATCACGTGAACCAAGCAGTTGTTCTGGCATGAAAGTGTGTGCGATTGAAACATGTAGACCAAGTACGCTGTTCTGAAAGTTTCAAAAACTCACACAGAATTACTTGAATATAGTAATTGAAATGAAAGCCAAAGTTCACGAAATACTACAAACAAGAAAAATCATTAAGGATGTAATATTACGATAATCAGAAAGTTGCAAGTATAACAAAGGAATATCGACAATGTCTATAACGGAGTGTACATTATCTTGAATTCTAAATGATAACGCCAGCAATAATGATCGAAAAGGCTATTCCAAACGTTGTTGTTCTACGTGAATAACAAAGAAAACACAATTAAATTTCATGGATGTAATAATCATAAGGTATACAAGTACGTGAGGAACCAGAAATATACTACAAATCGGTTTTGTCTGTATAAAAACGTATATTCCACGAAGTTTCTAGGTCACACAATTTTAATATGATTATTTCTGGTTCAGATATGTATATGATTGGAATAAATGAAGAAATATGGCGCCAGAGTAGCAAAGAAAATCTAAATCAAATATGGTAATTAACGAATAATCTTCCTGAAAGGGAAAGTGAGGAATAAATAAGCCTCCCGATCTACAAGAACAGGTTTCGCTATTCCACACATATGCATAACTGAAGATTATTATTCATGAACAATTTGATAAAAATTCAAAGATGACGCAAACATTCTAGAGCAGATCACATCAGCATTGGAGGTTTATTTGTATGTGTGAACACAATAGATTCGATTTAAATAAAATGGTGAAAACGACGTCTCAGGAAATTTTGTATTGGCCTTCTTGTCGTTATTTTACATCTGAATGTTAAATTTAAACTGTTTCTTAAGCGCTCAACGCTGCTCCGCTCACAAATTTTTGAATTTGTTTTGAATATTCTAATCATAGGATCCTAATGAAACTTTGCAGGAATATATTCGCTATTTTTATGTTGGTTTTGAAGATTTTGAGCAGTTTTTTGCGAGATTGGTCAAAAATATGATGAGTTCCACAAATTTTTTGTCATTCTCTTATGTTTTGGAAGTGGAGTATATTTGTTTCAGAATGAGTTGTTTTTTTTATGAGAATATTTATGTTTTTTGTATCGAATTGAATTTGTAGCTAGTTTTCAATTGTATTCAATTCCCTTTTTAACGTAATATTATTTAAAGGTAGGTGAAGGAGTGTTCAGATGGTTTGAAAAGTTGGGTTTGGTTGCATCTGTGGATTTTCTGAATATATCAAAGGAAATTTCAGCAGTGGGCACAACCCACTTCTCGAAGTTTTGCACAAACTGAAGCCTTCATTGAATATATACAACAGTTGAGATACAATTTCTTTTAGTCAGTTTGAAAATGTAGTAAAAACTACGAAAATCAAGTCACTGTAACCTCAGTAATGAAAAAAAGGTACAAAACGAAGTAATTTCTTATTTATTCCATTTTTCATACAACATCAATTCACTCAATAAGGGCACTTTCTTTTTTTATATTTATATTATCGGACTTTTTCATTTTCTTTTTAACCTGAGTATTTCCAGCGTTTTCTTGAGAAAATGCTAGAAAATTAAGATATTTCGTGTGAAGCGGCAATTTACCGAATTAAATTTCTCCGAAGGAAGGAATTTCATCTCGTGAAAGTTAAATGACACCCAGACATTAACTGAATGACTCTCCCAATATCCGTTACAAATTGAAATACTTTCCTTGCAAACCCGAAATATTGCCGATAGAACAAACGGCAACATTGTTACTGCATTATTTCTGTCGATGACTCTACCATATGGTCATTACCTTCCGTAAAAGTTAAATAACGACCATGTAGGTGTATCCTTGGTCGAAACACAGTTAAGGACGTGGTTTCTCATTGTAAATTCCTCGACATCGAGAATCCATAGTTCTCAGCCTTTCGCCAGCTTGCCGCGCTATTTTAACAGTAGCCAAGCCAGAGGCTGGTGTACAAGAAGGATGACTCAAGGTCTTTCAAAGATCAATTACCGAACATCATCCAGATTCCAAACTGGCAACTTTATACCGTACGAAGAACAAAACGAACAATTAAAGATGTGAATCAGAAACCCAGTTCCGTATCTATAGAATGTTAATCTTTAAGCTGTACGTCGTCGTTCTCAAACGTTGAAAATGAAATTAATGCAGATGGGAAATTTCACTTTTGATTGTATTCAAATCGAGTACTGGGATAAACTCGCTCAACGGATTTTTAAATTCATGGATGTGGAAGAAGTGTCGAAGTAAGCATCGCAACTTATTTGACATACTGGGCACTTAGAAAAAAACTGGTAACTTAAATATCAAACAGAGTTATTCTCTTATACCTCGCTACAAATTTTATTTTTATGAAATTTCTTAAAAAATTCTTAAAATTAAATTGAATTTCTGTGGACGAACATAGAATACGAATGGTAACCATTAAAAACCATTTGAGTTCTTAGTTTGAAATACCACGAATTCGTGTAACTATGATAGATAAAATAAATGAAGGTTTATACTTGATAGAAGGTATATAAAATTATGTAAATCTCTTGAGATTATCTTAAACATTTTTGAAAGATATCTGTTTTCATAAGAAGGATGAGCAGAAACAAAATTTTGCCTACTCAAAATATTTAATTTATAGACATTCTTTATACAGATGGTTCTTGTGCTATAACAGAGGCCGTTAAATTGCCTTTCAATCTTTTAGATCAATGGTAAACCACACAATTATTTATTTAAGTTAACATTACACTCCATTTAAATTTTCAGTATTCGTTTACCAGAAGCTTTCTGAATTGTTAAAGTGAGAACATATTTTTTGTTGATTGATGTTACATTTTATTGAATATGAATATGATTGAGTACTGACGAAGCAGTCTCTCTTAAAACTTGTTTTTTAGTAATGTTTTTACATATCTTGAGATTTTCCAAAAAGTTACTTAGTTAGATATCCAATAATATTGAATATTCTAAGTAAGATAGTTTTATGATGAAATTCTCAAGATTATGTTAAACATTTTTGAAAGATATCTGTTTTCATAAGAGGTATGAGCAGAAACAATATTTTGTCTACTCAAAATATTTCATTTATAGGATTTTTGTTAACAATTTATATTTATTGGATTTTGTTATATCATTTGGATGTCTTAGAATGAATGTTTATTTTATATGTCGTTTGATATAAGTGGTACTTATATGACATTAATTCAATTCCTGAAATTATAATATTAAATATATTTTTTTTAAATTAAATATGTAGAAGGCTTACAGAATATATCTGTAAATATTTAAATAATATGATACTTTTTATTGATTGTTTTTTATTTTGTCTTTTATCTCCTTTTGATGCTGTGTAATGAGTGTTAAGTCTATATGTCTACTAAAAAAGGAAACAACTAGAGCATTTATTTAAAATAATTTCAAAAACTTTTTGGATATTTTATGGAATTAAAATTTATAGAGGTATAACAGAATTAATCCGGTATTTAAAATATCGAAGAAACCTGCTATCAAGTAAAAAAATTCCCCTTTTTATAATTTTATTTTATAAAAAAAAAATGATAATATAATTCTTAACATGGACTTCTTTTGATTTAAAATTTCCTCAAAGGATAATAAACAAAAAAATATTTAATCCCACACAAAAATTTTACAGTTCACGTTTAAGTATCCATAATTCAAAAATCGAATAAAATATCCGTTAATATTGGAAAATATTCGACATAAATTAGTGAAACTTTGAGAGTTGAAAATTAAGAATTACTATTTAAAAACTTATCTCTCAACAGTTCACTCTGGGATCTTATGTTTAAGAACAATAAATTTTTGTGTAACATTTGCATTCGAAAAGTATTGCACAAAAACAGATTATTCATTTTTTATGGGAAATAACAAACCTTTACTATTTCTAACGTTTTGAATTTGTGAAAATAAGGTTTTTAAAGAAACCACAAATTTTGATAGTCATCAGGTATTAATAACTTCGGTGACGCGAAATTATTGGATTAAAAATGCATAAACTGCGTTTACTGAAAGATATGAAAATTACTAATTGAAAGGCTTATTTTGGAACATTACATAAAATATTTCGGATAAATTACTAAAACAGAAATATATATTTATACTTTTATATGAACCCATCGATAAGATTTTGATAATTCTCCTCATGTGCTTTCCTCAAAAAAAAGTTCCCATCTAATTGAAAACGAGAAACAATTTGAATATGTAAAAAATAATTTAATGAAATGACTAAACTGGATAAAAAATTCATAGATGACGTTCTGGTTGAAGTTTTTGAATTACATGTTGTCAACTGGTAAAACTATTAATGAATAATGCGTGTTTTTTTTTTCAAACTTCTGGTGAGGTGAGATTATGTATTTCACTTAAATTCCATGCGGTATTCATCAAGAAGAAACGAGTAATTTACAAAATAATTGTATTGGTTGACTGATTCGAAGACCAGATATCAAAGTGCCGCTTAATATATTTTATTCGATACATACTTGTACTAAGCGAATCAAGTAACCAAACAGGCAGAGAAACGAATTTTCATTAAAAAGTTCCTACTTTATGAATACTTCATTATTTCTCATATTTTCACCTCATTAAAATGGAGTCAACCTACAGACCAAACATTTATTAATTTGGGGTGAAATACCAAAAATATCCTGAACTGAGAAAAATATTTTGAAATATATGCAACAGCATTAAACTGAGTATTGAATAATGCGTGTTTTTTTTTCAAACTTCTGGTGAGGTGAGATTGTGTATTTCAGTTAAATTCCATGCGGTATTCATCAAGAAGAAACGAGTAATTTACAAAACAATTGCATTGGTTGACTGATGCGAAGACCAGATATCAAAGTGCCGCTTACTATATTTTATTCGATACATACTTGTACTAAGCGAATCAAGTAACCAAACAGGCAGAGAAACGAATTTTCATTAAAAAGTTCCTACTTTATGAATACTTCATTATTTCTCATATTTTCACCTCATTAAAATGGAGTCAACCTACAGACCAAACATTTATTAATTTGAGGTGAAATACCAAAAATATCCTGAACTGAGAAAAATATTTCGAAATATATGCAACAGCATTAAACTGAGTATTGAATAATGCGTGTTTTTTTTTTCAAACTTCTGGTGAGGTGAGATTGTGTATTTCAGTTAAATTCCATGCGGTATTCATCAAGAAGAAACGAGTAATTTACAAAACAATTGCATTGGTTGACTGATGCGAAGACCAGATATCAAAGTGCCGCTTACTATATTTTATTCGATACATACTTGTACTAAGCGAATCAAGTAACCAAACAGGCAGAGAAACGAATTTTCATTAAAAAGTTCCTACTTTATGAATACTTCATTATTTCTCATATTTTCACCTCATTAAAATGGAGTCAACCGACAGACCAAACATTTATTAATTTGGGGTGAAATACCAAAAATATCCTGAACTGAGAAAAATATTTTGAAATATATGCAACAGCATTAAACTGAGTATTTTGTTCAAAACAAATCAAAACGTATTTATTTCACAGGTCGAAACCTGTAAGCTTCATCATCGAATACGTCAAGGAAGCTTTGAGAACTGAAGTTTTATTACTAGTCGAAATGGATTATTCGTTTATTTCAAAGTAAGATTCAAAAAATGAATGAAATTATACACCAATGAGAAAGAGCATTTAGCATAAAGCTCAAAAAAATTTATTTGACGATATAAATCTAATCATTATTAATTTAAAGCACAATATTATTGGTAGTTTTGATCCGTACAGATAAAATGTAGCAAATATTAGATAAAAACGTTTTTGTTGAGAACCATTAGTCAAAAACACAAAATGATACATTTCATATTATCTCAATGAATGAGGGACAAGTATGAGATGAGCTAAATAGTTAATATCCTTTTAACCTTGCATCAACAAGTGTATATGTCAAATTTTGATGGCAGCTTCAAGTCTTATTCACCACACAAAAGTATGAATTTTGTGTGGGTGTAAAAACTGATTATCACTTCCCATCATAAATATTATTTTTGTAACCCACAAGTTTCAACAGGAAGCTATTAGACCTATGACTCAACATAAGCAATGCAAATAATCCGACCTATCATTTTAGATAATGGAAATATAATTTGTAGAGATCAACAAGGCTACTCAATAAATAGTTTCAACATGCTGAAGAATATTTGGATGTATCCTCCCAAAATACAGCAAAATTATCATATTTCAAATTTATATCTATACGGTGAATAATCAGAGGGATTCAGGTTTATCATACGATAGGACATAGGATTATAGATTTTGTTAAGGAAAGGCCTATCCCATATGTAATTGCAGTCTTTGAGACATTCTTAGATTTCTTCAGACAAGAACATTCCCACGAGGGAGAATCGTTGTGGAACTCATGCATACAAAACAAACGTACAAAAATAGTAATATGCAATATGTATGCTTTTCAATTATCAAATTAAAAATCGTCAAGCTTACTTACATACAGTTTCATCACACTCATTATAGGCAATTATGAACCAAGAAATGTTTTTGTTAAAAATAACTAAGGCTCAGGTGTTTAACAAAACCACTTACATGGGTAATACTTAATGCTTGTTTCGCAATGAATGGAGAGTGCCGCTATTCATGAATGGAAAATAAAATAAAAAATGAGCTATATTCGTCACAGAGCATGAATAAATGAATTATTATTAACGCAAAACCTTGAATCAGATTGTGAGGTTCTTGTTGTCTGGCAGTGTACAAGTCCGTACAATCTGGTGCTTGAAGAAAATCGTTACAAATATTTAATTCTTTATAGGTTTCTTATCCAGGGTTCTATTGGAATAAGGGATGTAATCCAGAATGGTACACTAGGGTTCGGTTCTTGGTAGGAATGACGAAGTGCACACATCATGTTCTTATAGAAATTTCACCCAAAATAGTACCTGCGGTGTATTTTGTGAAGATGATGTTATGGGCCAAGTAATAATGAACCATTCAGCTTTGTATCACTTCAAAATCCAAAGAGTTTACACATATGTCACATACAATTCTTGTAAGTTCTTCACTCTAGGCACAGCGAGTATTCAACAACCTAAGACGATAACACTGCAACTAATAATTCTTTTAGAGTTTAAAATCATATCAACACGAATCTTGATATATTTCAGCTTATTATTCTACTATAATAACGAAATGTTTATAGTAGTCCTACGAAACTTTTTCACTTTCAGCATATAAACCTCCCGCTTAGGAGACTATCTACCAACACATTCCAATCGACGGAATGACAGCTAACAAAAAGTGAAGCTTAGATCACCCCTCCCTGCTGTTATTCTATGATTACGCATTCGCACGACTCAGGAGTATGTCTTGTCTTATTTCTACGCTCTCGTTTCAACCTGTACTTTGTTTGCGCTTAATCATTTGAAGAATAACACCAAAATGTCATTACACACTGTTCTTACATCTTTTGATTAAGAGGAGCTGAAAAAGCTGCTTCTTGACTATATATTTCAACTAACCTAAAGCCAGAACAACCTTGATGCCGTAAAGTTACGGTATCGCTCAAAACAGCTGTTTTTAAAACACGTTGTTTTTATTTCTCTTCACAATATAATTAAATGAATCGTGGGAAAATGTTTATGATACAATAAATTCCACAAATGATGAATTATGCATACGTTTCACACTTTCATTTGTAACTATAACTATAATTAAAGTTATTATAGCCGTTTAGTATCTGAATAATTCAACTTAAAATGTTATTGTTCAACTTTGGCTATGAATTGATATTGAAACCTTTTTCCAGAAGGAAATATTTTTTAATAACAATGTGGATAAAAATTTAAATTCATCTCTAGAACAACATAAAAAATAAAATTCAACAGTTATGATTATTTGGTTATGAAATGAATAATCAGTAGGATGTCTGTATTTATTTTAGAATGAGACTGAAAATTTTATAATTTTGGTTTCTCCTTATGGAAAAAATATCAATCTTTTCCTAAATAGGAAAAAATTTATTTAGTATGATGAAGATTCCTTTAGCGCCATCTACCGCGAGTTTTTCGAACTGAAAGTAATTTTACATACGTTCTTCATTACCGTCTAAGAAGATATCTATTCAATGTGTGACATTTTTCAAATATTTCTTTAACACACTATAAAATCGCACAAAAATCTATCAACATTAACCTTAGAAACAATAAATTTTCCAAAAAACCTGTTACTAGTTCCGGAATTTGAATTCCAAGACTCTTAATTGCCTAGGACTCAGAATCAGAACTGCTTTCTTTTCCACTAATTAGCTACGAGATTGGTTTAATCTCACAAGCTGAGCCCATATTCAGACTTCTTCAATCAGCGGCATTACAGGTTGCAGATCCGTTCGTATGAGACGGATGAAGAGAACAAACCTTAATAGATTTTTGAGTAGTAAACATATGTGGTATATCTTTTTTACTTTCAAATCATAGGTTAACCAGAGTACATTCTTGTTTATCGATGTCTGAAATATTAGTTCTACTATATTCTTTATTTGTCTATATTTCTTTTGATGTTTTTATGGTTAGACCATAAGGTGTATTTGTTTTGTGTTTATACAATTTTTTTGATCAGTCCCCAGTTTTGAAATAATTCCAATATCTTGTTGTATTAAAATATAATAACGAAAAAAATGTCTGAACCTTCTACATCTACATCTACATCTACTCCAAAAATTTCAATGGTTTACATCTGCGGAGGATGCCATCGCGATATTGTGTTACGTCCAAGAGATCCCATACGCTGTAGAGAATGTGGATATAGAATAATGTATAAAAAAAGAACCAAGAGACCTATAGTTTTTGATGCAAGATAAAAAATACTTTCATGAATAGGTGAAGGTAATCTGGGAATTATTACAAAAAATCTCGTTTTTTATTTATTTTTATTAACCAATAGTCCATGAAGAGTTGGTTCTCATTATTCTTGATTTTCTTCTCAGCAAAATTAAACATATGATTAGGAGAACCAGCAAGAACACTAATAAAGCACACAAAATTATGTTTCTCAATCCAGAAGCAGACCCTGTTGAAACAAACTGCTCAGTTCGTTTGAATGCTTAAAAGTGTTATCATTTACCTGAATTACTCAACTCAACCGAGATACTGGGCTGAAAGAAGTTGTAACTTATATCTGTGAATTTTTCTAATAAATTGTTCCAAAATAATGTACGTTTTCTCTGATGTCTGTCATTATCTGCAAATGAATAATGCTCTATTTCTCTTACGTAAGGATCATGCTGCACATACTTTCTCCATGGATTTGTTTCATTAGGAGTGGGCTGACTAAATCATAAGATTCAAGTTAATTACAGAGTGAGGTAAGCATCATTGGTTTGTAGTTAATCATCTGGTACAAGATTGAAAAACTAAAATATATTGCCCAAAAATCAAAATGGATATTTTATTCCTCTCAAATTTTTCTTAATAAATAATATTCTGATTTTCACAAATTTTTATTGTTATGTTTACAACAATCGTTTCGCTGTCACAGTAGCATCATCAGGCAAGTTTACATTTTGAATAACTAAGCTATGTTATAATAGGTTTTAGTGCTCAATAAAAATTTATTGTACTTACTGTAATATAAATAGCAACAGATTTCGGAAACAAGCTTAGTTATTCAAAATGTAATCTTGCCTGATGATGCTACTGTGATAGCGAAACGATTGTTGTAAACATAACAATAAAAATTTCTGAAAATCAGAATAACCTTATTTAAATATTATTTAATATGGATTTTCACCAAGTAAGGACTGATTCAATTCAATATCTTTCTTAGTATACGAGCACTGTAAACAGTAACAAACTCAAACCAATAGCCAATATTGTATCTAATTATATATTCCGTAGATAAATATGCAAATGATGGCACAGCATTGTACATGTAGATATAGTTGGGCGATAGAACAAAGCATTGGACGAATTGACTATATGCCGATAGGCCCAGATTCCATTCAAATAGAAATGTGATGGGATGAAAATTTAGTGATGTCAAACACACTATTTTCGAACCAGATCAATTCATGTTTGTGAAGGCATATGTTATAACAGCTGCATTACCACAGTAGTTTTAATCAATAGAGTAATGAGTACCCCAGGATATCAGTGCCGGATAATAGAGTTGAAAAATTATATCATTCAATGGTGCAATAGTCGACAGATTTGTTTTTATTGAAGATAATGTAAATCTCCATTGAGGGAGAAACAATTGAGAAACAATTTTGTAATTGGGTTGTTTGAATTCCAAAATGATCTTCATTCTTTGCATTGAATATTTCTTTTTTGTTCTTTTTGATTGTCGTTAAACGTTTCTTTTATTTCAAATATTTTTGCACAAAATGTGTTCTTGTAATATCCACTTCAATTTCTGAGCAATGTATTTGATGTAAATTTCAATATATTGGAATGATAATGCAAGCAGGATTTTGAACTTCTTCATTATAGTAATTTAGATTTATGCAAATCATGATGTATTATAGTGCATGGTACGACAATTCCAAGTAAATATTTAAAAAAAAAAATTGAAACTAAAAGACTTAGGCTAATATAACTTCAGTGTTTCTATTAGATACTAATACCCACCCCATATTAGTTCACTGCTTACGGAATATAGGCCTACATTATATAAAGACATATTCTCTTGGCTCTATATCGAACTCTAGCAGAAAAAACATTTAAATACAGTATGACACCAAATTTTAGGCTAGTTTTTAAGCATTTGAAAATATATATATATATATATATATATATATATATATATATATATATATATATATATATATATATATATATATATATATATATATATCCACCCCAAACATTGAAACTAGAACGTTGCATAAATCGTCTTGGTCTAATGCCATTTGGATATTGCAGTGGCCAGACATGTTCGTTATTGTTGCATGTTATTATATTAGTTTTATATAGGTTAGTGAAAATAAAGAGTTATTGTTCTCTGATTCACAGCTCTATGGTTGACAATATAACAGAGCCCGACAAGCAATGTGAGCTTCCTTCTACCACTAACGGCTGAGACGGAAACCACACCTATTGTTTGAATTCCATATATAGATCTCGATAAAGTTGTATACACAAAAAGTTTAAAAATCTAAATTAAACAGTGCATTTTATAAAAATAAAGTAAAAACAAAACATGGTTTCAGGTGTATACTAATAGGGCATTGAAGTTGACTGTTAAGGAACAAATATCGACAGAAGTTAGCAGGTTAGAATAACAAGTAATTAAGAATATCAAGAATTAAAATCCTTATAAAATCAGAAATGGAATACTTCAGACCCCCCACAGTCATTCAACATAAACGAGCCACAAGGTTGGTCGAAATGAAAGCAACTGTTTGATATATTTTTACCAGCTTCTGAGAAAACCGAAGCAGTGGAAAAGGTGAAGATAGCGCTCTTGTTGAACATATTAGAAGGATGTTGTCTCGATATTTACAAAACCTTTGAGAAAACGAAAGTTCCAACACAACAAGATGTGCTGTGCTGTTTTGATGATCACTTTCTGCCTAAACGTAATATTTGTATTTGTATGAAGACATTCAAATTCAACAATATTGCGAAAAAAGAAAGTTAAACCATCGACTCCTTTATCACAGAATTGAAAAATCATGCCTCAAACTGTGGATTCGTTTGTGAAGATGAGAATTGCAAGAAAAGCTATGCCGAAAGAATTATAAAAGATAGATTAGTCCTTGGCATACTGGATAAGCAAGTTCAAATGTATCTCCTGCGTGATACAAACATTACACTGGACAAGATACAAGAAAACTGCAAGACCATAGAAATAACAATAAAACATGTGGAATTGTTGAATTCCGAAGGTCATACATAAAGTGAAGCAATTTAGGTCATCGAAAAAAATGCAGTAGGTGTGGAGCAATGCATGATCCAAGAAGATGGATATCAGTGCAGGATCATAGAGTTGAATAATTATATCATTCAATGGTGCAATAATCCATAGATTTGTTTTGATTGAAACTAATGTATAACCCCATTGTGGAAGAACTGTAAACGATCAGATACAATTTTATAGTATTATAATAATAGAGTAGGTACCGTGTTTATCAGATAGATACAAGAATACTGCAAGACCATAGAAATAACAATAAAACATATGTAAAATTATTGAAATCAGGAAGGTGAGGTCATACATGACGTGAAGCAATTCAGGTCGTCGAAAAAAATGCAGTTGGTGTGGAATAATGCAGGATCCAAGAAAATGCCCAGATTTCTAACAAATTTGTGGAAACTACCAGAATAAAGGCCATTTTGCCAGCGTGTGCTTCTTTAAAGAATGCACAAGAAACAGGCACTCAAAGATGATCAAATTCAAACCAAGGAACAAGAAATACTCGAAGACAGGCATCAGAAATTCAAATGGTGGACAATGCAGCAGCACCACAACCTAGTACAAAAATGGCAATTGATAATACAAGAAACTGTAATAATGACGTAGTGAGTACTGAAAATTCAATTGTTATATATGAACATCTTGACATCTTGATAGTAATAGGAGTTGGTATGAGAACACTCAAATTAATAGTGACAATATTGGATTTAAGGTAGATACAGGAAGTGAATCAAGCATTTTGCCTTTAAAATTTTACAAAAGTTTGATTTAAAAAAAAAACGAAATAGCCCCAACGTCATTGACCATAATTTCTTATGGTAATTTTAAAACAAAACCCTTGGGTACAGTGCTTATTATATAAAAATAAAGTAAAAACAAAACAGTTATGATTGTTGTTCATACCGTCCCTAGTAAACTGTTACCTGAAATGGCAACAGTAAGCAAGAATGCTTCAGAGTGATAACATAGTAGAGAAATAAACAAAATGCAGATTTCGACCTGATGGAGTCTGCACGCTTGAAAAAGGTTTCTTCTGTTGAAAACACCTTGAAATTATAGTTTAATATTGGATGGGGTCTCCTCTAGCTCTTCATAATGCTCCTACTCTATCTGGCATTGTGTCAATGAGGTTATCAATAAAAGCTCGGGGAATGTTTTGCCAAATGTCCGTCCAAGCATTGGCGCTGTTGTAATGTCTGCGGTAGGTGTAATTACTGTGACATTGCAGACCAGACATGTTTAATACAATTTTGGTCTAGAGAGATAGCGGGCCAATCCATTCGGTTCATACCATGCATTTCTATTAAGTTGTTGATAATTCTTGTCCAGTGTGGACTTGCATTATCGTCGATTAACGTAAAATTGTCGCCAATGGCTGCCGCAAAGGGAACAATGAAATCCCGATACCTTATCGCTCTCATGGTTGCGTTAATGAGGATAATAAGGTATGTGCGCCCATTGAAACAAATGCCTCCCTAAACGCACACTGAGCCGCCACAGATAAGAGTTGTTAGCGTCATGAAATGTTCATTATACCGTTGACCCCGTTCTCACCACACCAATATTCTCCCAATGAACTGGTACAAACCAGATCTGGACTCATGCGTGAACAGGATCTCTATTTGTGTGCGTACCAGTTCCCATGTTCGATAGCCCAACGATATCCTACAGCCCGGTGCTCCCTTTTCAATCTCAGGTACCTGGCGGATCTTCTTACCCTTAAGTTGAAACTGTGCAACCTATTCCGGATTGTTTGACCAGAAACTATCCTACCGGTAGCTTTCCGGAATGAGCTTTTATTCGAAATGGTGTGTAGATGGAATTTCGCCGTGCAGTTAACCGTATTAGCCGACGGTTGTAGCTCTTGCTCTTCCACCACCATGAGTATATGCAGTACTTCCACCAATATAATAGCGATTCCACGCTCTACTAACTATATTTTGCGACACCCGGAGACGGTTAGCACCTTCTTGTTGAGTTAAACCTCCGTTAAACCTTCACACTAATTGTTCAAGTTGGACGGCTTCTTGCACATTATCGCACATGCGGACCACAAAAAAAGAAGATTATAGGCCTAAGAGAAGTGAGTTTTTTTGAATTTTTTTTTAATTAAGCCATTCAATCTTGAAAATTTGATTCAAGTGCAAAAAGTTAGTTTTCTCTCGAATATCCACTTCAATTTGTGAGCACTGTAGGTTGCCTATCTACTATATATAGATCTCTCGAGTTTCAACTCACCCCAGTGTTATAAAATTAGCTATATATTCTTGCAATTTTTCACTAAGTATATTTTCCTTCGCATTAAACCGTTTTTTACTTATCTGTCTTGCAATGTTTGGTCCTAGAAGTAACACCATGTCCATTGTAATAGATTTATCTGAAATTTGTAAGAAGAAGTATTCAATAAAGGTATCCATTATCAAGTAACCTACCAGCGATGTCTGAAACAAAATCGGTATGTTGTATAGAATACACGTAAGTTGGAGAATTAGAATTTTGCGACATGTAGAAAATTTGCCGAAATACTGGTGCTTCTATTTTGGCTTCATATTCGATTCTTTTCAATTGATCAATGAGGAATCTCCCATCTATATCAACGAATAATGAGTATTGCCACTCAATTAAAGAGGCAATGAGATCCTGCATTTTTTCATTCAATTTGTATAGGTCTATTATCTCTGGAATTTTGACCCTTTTCACGTATTTCTGGAGAAAAAAATATCCTTGACTCAACAAATTAATCCAGTCATCTGTAATGGAGAAATTCAAATAAGCCTAGAAATTTCAACAATAAATAAACACAACTAAACTTATCATAAAGTCACTCATTATTTTACAGAAAGTATCAATACTTAAAATGTCTTCGAAATCAAAATATTCTTAATTTCAATATACAGATATCCCACAATTAGACGTCCAGAAGAAGGTGCTTCGCGACTACCCAAAAGGACTTTGGTTTTGCGAACTGTGACTGCAAGATTTTTAGCATTTTTGTATTGATTTTAACAATTTCCATACGTTGTTGAAGCGTGTATCGTTTCATTTTAAGAGATGGAGTAGTTTTTACTTGTCATATGTCAAAAGATGACAGCTTCAAAATTGACAGCTGCGCAGATAGCGGGCTATTCAAAATGAAACCTCTCATTGTAAAACCTTTTACTTATGAGTGTGTTGTGTGTACAGTAAACATTCATTTGGTATAATAATTGAATATCTGGTTAATGTACTCAATAGTTTGAAATAGATTCAAGAAATCATACCAATCTCTGGAGACTTCACAGTAGATCCCGATCCAATCAAAGTAGGTATTTGGGAATAATCGCCATTCCGAAAGCCATCAATGGCTGAAATTGGTAAATATCTGTCATCTACTGGCAAAAAAGCATCTGTTATAGGTAATAATATATTGGTTCTATTTACTGACTGGAAAACAGAATTAAATTATTTTCGGATTGTCGCTAACGTAAAACATCATCAAATTCACCTCAGAATACATTTGAAAAGCTCCTAGAAGCTCTGGAACGCTTTTCGTTCTCAAACAATTTAAAGTACGGGCATCACATTTTAAAATTCTTATAATTTGTTTGGAATTCTCAATAGTATCATTATCAACGATCCATGGTGAAACTGCACTTCCAGAAGACAGTAATGCTCTTCTGAATAGACCTGAAAACGATCACTACATTATCTGAATGGAAAAATTAGTACAAAAATAGTTGTGATAAAAAAACATTAAAATAAAATTAATTATCAGAACAGAATATTCCGCAACCTTACTGGAATTAATTATTATCAAAAATTAATAATGATAATGTCTTGAAAACACAGTTTCCATTTTAAAGAAATATAAAAATACTTTTGTCAAATTCTATGTCCATCCAAAAAAATATATGAATGCATTTCTGTGTTTTTTTTGTGGATGGATATTGAATTTGACATATGTTTTGGACAACATTCTGTCTTTATTCCAGTCCTTAGCTTATGATCCTATGTGGAAGTAAGGTATGTGATATATTTTTATTAATTGTTCTTATTTAATAGTCGACTGAAAATTATGGACGGCATTTTAAAACACTGTCTCAAAAAAAATTCTGAGCGGATCAGCGTTGAGCGCTTTTAAACTTTCGAATAGAAAGAGATAGAGACTTTCGAGATAGATTTGAGGCCTGGGTATGTCGTTCGATTTTGTTATGGCGCAAAATCTGTCAAATAGTTTCGCAGAATTTTTTTTATCGATATTTTCCAAACTACAAATCCGATTGATCTGAAATTTGAGGTTTAAAAAGAGAATGAAAACTTTCATGATGCTGCAAAATTTCATGAGGATCGTGTGATTAGAAGATTCAAAACAAAAACAAAAATTTTGCGAACGGAGCAGCGTTGAGCGCCAAAGAAACCATAGTAATAGTCTCACAATCGAGCTCAAATTTATCATTCAGATGTAAATTAACGACAGAATGGCAAATGCAAAATTTTGTGAAGATGAAAAAGACAAAAAAACAAGAATTTTGTGAGCAGAGCAGCGTTAAATGCTACCGAAACCATAGCAACTTTCCTACGATTGGTTTTAAATTTAGCATTAAGATGTAAAATATTGCAGGAAGGCTAATGCAGGATCGTGGGTGATATTAAGCAGCCGGCAGAAGCTCCTGACTTCGCGAAAGACATCGTAGTTTAGTGGATGTCTCTACCTGAACGAACGTGTCAGAAGTGGTTTGCACGATTTGAAAGTGGCAATTTTGATTTGGATCGATGAAGAATTAAAGACAAGGTCCATCACAAACGCAAGGGGAACTCGCAAAATCACTTGGAGTCATTCAACCAGCACTTTGCCATCGTTTAAAATGAATGGGAATGATATGAAAGGTAGGAAATTGGATGACGTATGAACTGAAACCAAGAGACGTCGAAGGCCATTTTTTCACGTGTGAACAACTGCTCCAACGGCAAAAAAGAAAGGGGTTTTTCCATTTCGATAATCCAAGACGTCGGGCAACGTATGGATGGATGCCTCATCATCAGCTGTCAAGCCGAATATTCACGGTGAGAAGATGTATTTGATGGGACCAGCTGGGTGTGGGGTGTTATGAGCTCCTACATACTCAGAATTGTACATGTCGGCATGTAAGCATAGATCTTAACCGACGTTGATGTACCATTGTCATCATTGCTGTCCGGGGTTTCTACTCGAGCTTCGACACTCCAACAGACCCTCGATAAGCTGAAAAAGATGGAAAAGGATATCTGGAAAGGAATAATAGAGAATCTGCGTCAGTACAACCGAGCAGGAACCAGCAGGGATCCACCTCCTCCAAAAGGGATCGTCGTCTCGATCCCAGCACTCAGCTGCATGAGAAAAGTAACCCCATTTGGTGGTTATGAAAGACCGAGGCACAGAAACAACACAAATAACAGCTTTCCAGCAGAGATCTCCCTCCCCAAGAGGACAGGTGCTGCTATTCGACTGTTAAAAGCGAGGCTCCGAGGCATCGTAAAGGAATGGGTTAAGGATCCAAAAATGGGGCCGAAGTTGAGGGCGAGCAGAGGGCGAGTCTTCCCAGATATAAGTCTCCCCTTGTTCTCTAGCCAGTGCGCACCGTTCCTAGGTCAAGAATGGAAGAGCATCAGAGAGTCCGCTACCACAAAGAGTTGTAAGTGCCTTTTTTACTCCTGAAGCGCAGGGCTGTAACGGGGGTGACATAGAGTCGGGGGCAAGCAAAGAACGCATCCACCCAGGTCAAAACGTCGTAAGTCTCCCTTTTTCCTCCAGTGGACCATTTCGGACCCCGCTGCGGGTAAGTGACAAAGGTTGGAAAGCCCGTGCCGAGATTCAGTACGGTTTCGTCTTCGCCCGCGAGTTGACTGTTTTGCTTCTAGTTCGCATAATGAGACAGGAGAAAATGACGGGCCACAACCGCGATTCTCTGCCTATATGCACGTTCCAGGAACGACAAGTATGGATTACAAAACTTTAATCGGTCGCAGGATAGCATGACTCCGTCCTCCATTCAGAGCCACAATTACCCCGCACTATTCCAAGCTTTGTTAAAGGATATGAATGGTTGTGGGACAACATGATGGCATGGTATGCAATAAAGAAAGAAAGAAAGGAAAAATAGGTATAGGAAGTTTCTGCTTTAGGCATCACGACTTCATCCTCCATTTCACCGGGATGAAACTAGGATTTCAGTCATGACAAGCACCTCCACCACGTCAAGGTATATGAGCTGCTACAATCGAATGAAAGGATCACAGGGAAGGTCTATCGATGACAATTGATGCGTTTGAGCTAATACTCGGAAATGACGAACTCTTTATTTACACAAACATGTAAATTTCCTTATTCTAGTGGTTAAAAATAGTAATTTCCATGAACTTTCCCGAAATTGACATTTTTCTTTAAGTGTCAAAGTATCATAGACTTTTCGCCTATGAAAAATCATGAAAATTTTACCTCGCGTTCTGGGAGAGATCATATGAAGAGCAACACTTGAAGCACCAGAGTAGTGACCGAACAAAGTAATCTTGTCGCTGTCGCCACCAAAATAGGCTATATTCTCTTTAACCCAAAGTAAGGCGTAATATTGGTCAAGTAGTCCGATATTGCCTCTGAATTCTCCCGTTCCCAGTGATAAAAATCCGAATATATTCAGTCTATAGGCTACCCTGACAACAATGATCCCTCTAGATGCCAAGTCCTGACCACTAAATGTCAATTTGCTGTCTCTGGCAAAATCCACACCTCCAAAAAATACGGCTACTGAACTTTGTTGAGAAGAATTGACCTGAAAGAAGATATCAATGACATGTATATTATAGAATGTGTTTTATAGGGTCGTTCATTGGAACTTCAAGATAATGAGTATATTAACATCTAACCTCTGGCATCCATATATCTAAGTATAAACAATCTTCATTCTCATTGTCTCTTATTGGTAGTTGGGGGCATCTTGATTTTGTACTGTATGCTTGGTATGTTCCATTCCATCCCTTATGCATAATGGGTGGAGAGAATCTCAGAGGTCCTATAGGAGAAGCAGCGTAAGGAATACCATAAAATAACTTGAGGCGTGATTCTGCTTTGAACGTTATCTGAAATATGTTTTGGTTATTTTGAGGAACATTTCTGAAATTTAAAAAGACAGGGACCTTCAATCGTACGCTGCGCTCCCATAGCTGTCGAACCTGAGATCTTAGAAATTTCGTTCGAAAGCAGGCTCCTCGTATCGGGTGTTTTTTTTAGAGTGATAGAACTTTAAATTGAAATAAAACACATTTAAATTAAGATTGAAGCCATTTTTTTTTCATTTGAAATATTATTTTATGACATTTCCGACATATGTCCACCACGACTAGCTCTGAGGAACCGCATTCGACCAGACCAATTTTGGACCACTTTTTCGAGTAATTCAGACTTTATTTCATCAATAGCACTAGTTATGTTGGCTTCCAGAGCGTCTATTGTTTCTGGTTTATCATTTACCAATGACTTGACAGAACCCCAAAGAAAATAATCCAGTGGAGTTATTTCGCATGATTTTGGAGGCCAATTAATTGGACCATTTCTCGTAATAAGGTTTCGCCAAATCTTTCTTTCAATAAATCAATTGTTACGTGAGCAGCATGAGGTGTAGCACCATCTTGTTGGAACCAAAACACTTCTGGGTCGATACCATTCAAATTTTGAAACAAATAATCATTGATCATCGATCTGTAACGAGCACCATGCACTATAACAATAGCTCCAGCATCGTTTTTAAAGAAATATGGACCGATGATGCCCCAGCGTATAGAGCACATCATACAGTGCATTTTTCAGGATGCAATGGAACTTCTTGAGAATTGTTTTCACTCCATATACGGCAATTTTGCCGGCTCACATAGCCGTTCGACCAGAAATGAGCTTCATCACTAAACACAATTTTACGATAAAAAAGTGGATCAACGTCAAGCTGTTCTAGGACCCAATCAGCAAACAAACGATGCTTATTATGGTCAAGTAGCTTTATTTTGTGAACCAGTTCGATCTTGTATGGGTGTAGACCAAGATCTTTACGCAAACTTTTCCATGTGGTGGATGCACACCTCCAACTTGTTGTGCACGTCGACGAATAGACAAATCTTGATCATTATTAACACTATGACTTACAGCAGCGATATTTTCTTCTGTACGTACAGTTCTTTGTCTTGTTGTTGTTATTGCATCGAGTAGAGAAAATGTTGTACGAAATCTATCGATAGTTCGACAAATAAGCTGCTCTGATGGACGATTATGAAAACCATAAATTTCACGAAGTGCTCTATAAGTTTGGCGAATACTGATTTTGAAAATAAATTCCAACAATTTGTAAACGTTGTTGCGGCGTGAGTCTCTTCATGATAATTTGTCAATGCTTACTGAACAGAAATGTCAAAACAATATGGCTTCTACCTTCTGTCAAATCACAGTTATCACTATCGAAAGTTCTATCATTAAAAAAAAAAAAAACACCCGCTATTTGCATTTGAGCATCTCAATTATGTTCTAATATACAGGGATGTTCCCAAAAAATGTATACATTGTGGAGGATTTTTCAAATGGACCACCCGTATATTTTTATATATTTTCAATGGCCTTCAATATCTATCATGACGCAAAATATTAGAGATATTTTTCCAACGGTAAAGATCTTATTCAGAGAAAACTGCAATAGGTTGTTGGAACAGTAGTTCGTTAAAAGTCCTCTACAGATCGCCAGAAGCAATCATATTAGGAATCTTGCAAGAAATTTTTTTAACTGAAAGATTTGCTAGTCATCAAATGACTAACCTGTCATATACAGGTGTCCGTCATTTATGGTCAAATTTGAAGATTTTCATTTAAAAATCACACAGTTTTTATATTTCACAGTTTATTCAGAATCTTGACACGTGTTTCGTTCTTTCGAGCATCTTCAAAGGAGTACAAAGAGTAACTCAACTTAAAATTCTTTTGAGTTCGTTTATTACACTTTGGACATCTGTGCATTCTTATGGCGCATGGAAATAACAGCATCCAATAAAGGGGTGATCCCAAAGAGTATTTGGGAATTTGTTAAATTCTCCTTTTTTTCAAACGATTTTTTGATTGATAGAATCTCCAAATAGTCCATCAATTTACGCGTTTTAACATTTGATAGTAATCTGACATCTTTCTCATCAAACAAAGACTATTCTCTATACGCTGTTCTGCAAAACCCCTTGATTTCTGGTTTTTCAAAATAGACATCCTTTGCTCTTTGATTCTGTGTTGTTTGGTAAGATAGTTTTTATTAATTATTTTTATTTTTTGAATATGAAGTTGAGCTGACGAGTAACCGTTGTAATAATTCTAAATTGTTTTTTAAAGATGTTCTACATGTTTTAGGAATTTTTTTAAGGGAACTTATTTTGAGCAAGTTGTTTTTGAAGAAGTTCTTGTAAGTTTTCATAAAACAAGGAACGGAACAAAATTTTGTACTCTTCAAGTATTTATTTGATAATATTTAGTTGAAATTTATATTTCATTGAATTTTTTTCATTCCCTTTGGTACTGTGTAATAAGTATTATTTCTATATGTCTACTAAATTGATACATTTATTTAATTCAATTTTAAAAATTTTTGAATAAATTTTTTTTTGAAATTAAAATTTCTAGGAAGTTAACAGAATAAACCTTTATGATATTTAAAATTTTGATATAAAACTGTTTAATGTAAATATGCATTTTCATCAAGCGACTGATTCAATTCAATATTTAAGTGATTTTTTATTTCTTTCCACTTTATTTTTCATTTGATTATTAGATAATGTAACTGAATTTGATTTATTTCATATTTTGTTTTTATATTTATTAATTATTACTCCTAACATATGAATGCTTTGAAGGTGTCTATTAAACATCCATTAGGAGAAACCTACTCACCCCTTCGACGATACCTTGTCTTATATTCACCCTTGGCGGCGGTTCTCTCCAACACAAGCAACAGTTCGCAAGAATTCCCAAAAGCGCAACCTTCTTGTATAAATTCATCTCTTTCATCATTCAAATCAAACATGTCACCAATAACTATGCCACTTCAACAATAACCCGATTGGCGTTCATAACATACGGTCTTTGCCGGGTTTCCGTTCTGTTCTTTTGTTTCGCTTCCGCTAAAAAATAACAACGCATTTGGATAATTAGTCAACCGAAATGCTGTGTAGAACTGAAAAAATTCGTTTTGGGTTATCATGCAAACTACTAGAATGATCCATGCCTGAAGGCGAGCTTTTTCTATGAAACTTCAGAACAACACTTCGTGCAATTGGAGAAAAGTTGATAAAACATGCTGAAATATTTACCTAACGTCTTATTGCATTATTTAACTCTATTCTTCATTTACACCTATATTATTTCAAGGAAATACCGGGAATTCACCACTTAAAAAGCGCGCTCAAAGGGATGGTCGAAAATCAAATGTTGTCCTAAATCTATCGATAGTTCGACGAATAAGCTGCTCTGATGGACGATTATGTGGACCATAAATTTCACGAATTGCTCTATAAGTTTAGCCAATAGAACACTGTTTTTTGAAAATAAATTCCAACAATTTGTAAACGTTGTTGCGGCGTGAGTCTTTCCATGATAATTTGTCAATGCTTACTGAACAGGAATGTCAAAACAACATGGCTTCTACCTTCTGTCAAATCACAGTTATCCCTATGGAAACGCCCCCCAGGCATTAGATCTTGACGTGATGGGGGCGCTCTCTTGACTAGGACCCTAGATTCGTCCCGGCGAATTGGAGGGTTAAGTCTTGGTGTCTAACGTAATGCCATTTCGCGCCAGTCACTGGACCTGTATGGTGGAAGATCTCCGAATGGGGCCCTAGTTTTACTCAGGTGAAATGGAGGGCTGAGCCGGTTGATTAACTCAGTGACAAGGGAGTCTGTCGCAGCACAGGGCTTCTCCCTTAAAACTGGCGTACTCTACCCTATCGCAGTATAAATCTCCGGATTCTGTGTAATGGCCGAGTGCGTTATGTAGCATACTGCGTTACCTCGGGGGGGTGGTCTTGCCCTCAGGTGTTACTTGTACCACCTGGCCACCCCAATTGGTGTTGGACTCGAGGGGGCAGTGGTTGAAAGTCCGCATGCTGGACTAGGGGGGTATTTCATTTATCTGTTCGCAGACCCCCATTTTCGGGATATTCTCATGAAACGACTCGGGGTTTAACGGGACTTGACGGTTCGACCGGCCTGTCCTGGCCCCTGGATCTGTGCGTAACAATTTAGGGTTTGTGGATCTCGACGAAATGGCTCCGCCATTAGTGCTTGACGCCAGGATCAATCAAATGACTTCACATGGGTTCGGTGGGTCAGGACGTATAGTCTGCTAGACGGTGCTCGTACCAGGATCAATTGTAGTCGTCAATCTTGAGTTTATCTTAGTTTATGGGACTGCGCTCGGGTGGATGGATAAGAATTCCCTCCGGCGGGTGAGTTGCGTCTCAAACCAACTCGGGTACTGACCTGCTGAGCCAGTAGAGGTTGGATAGTGCTTCGCTGCTACCAGTCAGACGGTTCTGGCTTTCGAGTCGGGGCCCAAACTGGAAGCTGGTGGGTTCATCTCTTCGGAGGGGTTCTCGCCGAGCGCGATGATATGGCGTAATCCTTATCACACTTTCTACCTCTAGGGGTGGACTGTGGAGACTGCTTGGTAGTCACTTGGAAAAGAGGCCTTCCTCAAATAGCCAATAACTATTCTGGTAGAATTCACCTATCCCTATGGAATGTTCTATCACTCTAAAAAAAACACCCGATAGTAAACACACTGGATGGTTTGCACCATACGGTCAAATTCACTATGGAACCACACTGTGGTAATAAAATAAATTTTTGGACATAAATTTAATTAGGAAAAATAATGAAATTTCGTTTCATATATTTAGAAAACCCACAAGGACAGTTACAATCATAACCAACTCTTCAAACCATCACTCATAAACTCGCGTCCTACAGATCAATCATACACGAAGCATTTTCAATTTCCCCTCAAATAATATTAAAAAAATTAATATTAAATTATACATAAATATTCAAATCTGTATTATTTATCTAACTTTGCGATCCGCAAACTACAAATATTTTGACATGATAGCGCCAAAACCGGATGAATTGAATAGAAAAAAATTAACTGTGTGAAATTTGCAACTGCTTGAGAACTTTAATTTCTGCACCATTTTGAGAAATACGATCCCACTTTATAGGAAAAATTTTTGTGTGAAACCCTTGAAGGGCAAACTGTTATACCCTTTTGGAATGTCTTATTCCTTGCACACCACAAAATAATGGAACTAAAAGATAGAAATTGGTGTCCACTTGAAATACGAGAGAACAAGGTTGCTCTAAATGTGATAAGTGAATGTTGAAAATAAGACTGTGAAACTAAATAAAATTTGTGCCATAAATGGTATTGCGATCTTCGTTCTTGTAATTTAACACTGAACTCGAAAACCAAGGTTATTAATTCCTCGAGCAATGCAGAAATCTGGATTCGAGGAACCGTTGAATTGTTGAATAACCAGTGGTAACATCCATATCTAATATTTCCGACTTTGCTGGAGCAATGGCCAAACAAATTACCTGACAGATCACATATAGAAATTGATTTATTAGGGTAGTTTGTACTTTTCAGTTCGTTAAATATTTTTGCTTCTGTTCATGTCGACGAATGTTTTAATTTTATCGTTTAAAAATTCAAATAGTTAAACAGATTAATTCTGTTGATTTTCTACATGATTTGAGTAAGAAATATCAATTTAAATCTGTTAGAAACAATTTTTCGATTAAAAAAGACATAACATAAATAGAGGTCAATTCTTGATAGAAGTTATATAAAATAATATAAATATTTTAAAAAATTTATAAAAAATTTTAAAAAAATTAGCCTTCTACATATTTAATTCCAAAAGATTATATTCAATGATTATAACTTCTGAAAATAAATTAAAATAATGTCGTATAAGTACCACTTATATCATGACATAATTTAAACATTCATTATAAGACATCCGAATGGTATAACAAAATCCAATAAATAAAAATTATTAACCAAAATCCTATAAATTAAACATTTTGAACAGACAAAATTTTGTTTCTGCTTTTCAATCTTATGAAAACCAATATCTTTCAAGAATATCCAACATAATCTTAAGAATTTCATCACAAAACTATCTTACTTAGACTATTCAATATTATTGGATATCTAACCAAGGTACTTTATATAAAAACTCAAGATATGCAAAACATTACCGAAAAACAAGTTTTAAAATCGACTTTGCTCATCAGTATTCAAATATTCATATTCAATAAATATAACATCAATTAATAATATATATTCAACTCACCTTTCACTGTCCAGAAAAAGTTATACTTAAATGAGACCTTTAAATAGGTATTCACTAAAAATTTTTTAAAATTTTTTAAAATTTTTTTAAAATATTTATATTATTTTATATACCTTCTGTCAAGAATTGACCTCTATTTATGTTATTTTATTCATAATATATAATTATTTGGTTTCCTCAACATTCTTTATACAGATAGTCCTTGTGCTATAGCAGAGGCCGTTAAATTTGTCTTTCAATCTTCTAGATCAGGTTAAACCACAGAGATATTTCTGTGTGTAGTGAATACCTATTTAAAGGTCTCATTTAAGTAGAACTTTTTCTGGAGAGTGAAAGGTGAGTTGAATATATATTATTAATTGATGTTATATTTATTGAATATGAATATTTGAATACTGATGAGCAAAGTCGATTTTAAAACTTGTTTTTCGGTAATGTTTTGCATATCTTGAGTTTTAATATAAAGTACCTTGGTTAGATATCCAATAATATTGAATAGTCTAAGTAAGATAGTTTTGTGATGAAATTCTTAAGATTATGTTGGATATTCTTGAAAGATATTGGTTTTCATAAGATTGATAAGCAGAAACAAAATTTTGTCTGTTCAAAATGTTTAATTTATAGGATTTTGGTTAATAATTTTTATTTATTGGATTTTGTTATACCATTCGGATGTCTTATAATGAATGTTTATTTTATGTCATGATATAAGTGGTACTTATACGACATTATTTTAATTTATTTTCAGAAGTTATAATCATTGAATATAATCTTTTGGAATTAAATATGTAGAAGGCTAATTTTTTTAAAATTTTTTAAAAATTTTTCAAAAAGACATATATATATATTGTTCTCATATATCATACAACACTCATGAAAATAAACGAATCTATAGATAATATAGAATATTCACTGAAATTAAATAACATACTTAGCCGATACAGCTGTTTTGTATGAATATTATGAGTAACAAATTGTATATCAAAATATGCTCTATATAAATTTAAAGATATAGCACATTTTCCAGAACAGCGTTTGAAACTCTCGTTCATAATCGTCAGTCGGCTGTTTTGAATTATAATTCAGAACTACCAATAAAAATATAACACATATCTTATTCTCATAAAATTTGTGGGAAGTAAGAGTTGGTTAATTGAATAAAATGCTTTAGGAACACTGTTTCGCTTTATAGACATATGGGATTATCAACACATTTAAGCGGGTGTTAACCCATAAAACATCAATAGAAAAATGAAGTACTCATCTTAATCATCCAGATCTATCAACTGAGACAAATTTGTTTCGATTGGATATTGAGGAATAACAAATTACAGCACCAAAAAATGTTTCACATAATTCAGAAAGGTCTTTTTTCCCTCTTAAAACAATAGATAGCACATTCTCCAGAAAGGGAATTCTAACCGCATATTCTCCTTAGTTAGAAGTTATTTGGACGCCAAATAAAAACAGTCAATAAAAAATATCTACAGACCTTCATTCACCAAATTTTCTATTCGCAAGCGAACTTTTGATAAATGTGCTCAACGAGTTAAGCATCATTTAAAAAAAGACTATTTCACAGAAAGTTTCGAAAAGAATAGACTCAATATCCTACTACGCGGATATATGAAAATACAGACAATAAGTAATTCAAACTAATATAGATTAAAAGCTTGGTTTCGAGTAGAATATTCGGTGAATGAAGGTATGCAGATATATTTTATTGATTGTTTTTATTTAGCATCCAAATAGCTTCCAACTGAGGAGAATATAGGTTAGAATTTCATATTTCATTTTTGGAGAATGTGTTATCTATTTTTTAAAGAGGGAAATAAAAAAGACCTTTTCGAAATCTATGTGGAACATTTTTTGGTGATGGAATTTGTTATCCCTCAATATCCAATCGAAACAAATTTGTTTGGATGATACATCTGAATGATTATGTTCAGTATTTTATGTTATTTTTCGTTATTTATTGGTTAACGGCCGCTCATATGTTTTGATAATTCCATATGTCTATAAAGTCAAAAAGTGTTTCTAAGGCATTTTATTTAATTTTATTCTGAAAAGTTATTAAGAGATTCTCAGATTAAATCTATAGAGGTTTCGGATAATTAATCCAGCTATCATTCGTAAAATTTCTCCTCTTTCTCTATACATTATCAAATTATTGATAATCAAATCGGAAAAAATACTGAACACCTGTGTCTTACATAAACATTTTTATGACTCCCGAACTGATAAAGAAAAATGAGTTCAACCTGATAAACCTATATACATTCTAAATATAACGTCAGCTTGTTAACCAGTTCTAGAGAAATATATTTTTACAATTTGCAACCTTAAAACGGAACCAATTCCAATAAAAAATTTAGAGGAAAATTCTCGATTTCTTGTTCTTGTAGTTACTGTTGTTCTATGAAACCACAATGTGATAATAAAATAAATTAAATATTAATTAATAATGATGAAATTTACTTTGATACATTCAGAAAACCCAAAACCGTACCCAACTTATCAAACCATCCAAACAACCATAAATTCACTGCTTACAGATCAATTATATCTAGAACATTTTCAATTCCCTTAAAAAATATTACGTTGAAAAAAACTGAATACAAATACCCACAAATTACAAATCGAAATAATATCTAAAATATTTTGGACCAATCTCGCATAAAATAGCTCAAATGTTTTTAAAAACCAACATAGAAATAGCTTTCACACCCTCACATAAAAATTCCAACATCTTTTTTAATGCTAAAGACAAAAACGCTGAATAATTCTGGAGTTTATAAATTAAGTTGTCAACAATGCAGTAGCGTATATGCAGGGTGTATATGAATAGATGCGAAAAATTTTAGGGGGTGATTCCTTATCATAAAATAGGGTGGGTCTTTCATATAAACTTTATTTTTTTGAGCCCCCCTGCTTAGTTACAGCCCCCTAAAGATGTACGTGACAAAAACCTCAAAATGATAAGCTAGATCAAAAAATAATTGTAACTGAATCAAAGTTAATCAAAACTAGTCAGTTTTCATAACAAAATGACATCCGCTTACTAGATAAATGCTAGTTCGGAAATAATTTCAGCCTCTACGACTCGCGCTGACATTTTGATTAATATTTTTTTCCTCAAAAACCTTGAATTTTAGCAAGTAATTACAGAATACATTATTTGTTAAGAATGAGTCAAGCTATCTAAAATTAATTTTTTTATTGTAAAATAGGAATATGGAAAAAAGTTTTTTGCGAAAGAAGGTTTAGGGGTGGCTTTTTCTACCCCTTTCAACCATAGCGAAACACCACCAAAAAATGTCTGCTTAATTTTATTCTTGTCAGTTTTTTGGGTTTCACGATAAAAATTAATATTTCAATAATTTTTGTGGGCGGCATCTTTAGGGGGCAGTAAATAAACAAGGGAGGCCCAAATAAATAAAGTTTATGTGAAAGACCCGCCCTATTCTTATCTTTTCAGCCAGAACGCTTTACTCAAGGAGTGAATATTAGGAGTTTAATCAAATAAATATATTCCTTGAAAAGAGACTTAGGTCGACTTACATCGAAATGAGTGAGTGTGAAGGAATGGACCAAACTTAAGGAATGTATTGTATATGTGAAAAAAGTCGAAAGTTGGTATGCAATTTTTTTTACATTTTTTGACGTGTTGAATACACTACTGGAGTTTGGTCTCTTTCTCGACTCACCTGTATCAGTTCGATAATGCTGGATCCATATTAATTTTTTTTATCGCAATATTCTTCTTTCAGAAAAACCGGAACTGGAAAAAGTGGAAAAACAGAAAAACAATGAGCATTGAAAATTTGGTTGAGGTACCAAAATTTGTGTATAATTTGCAGCGTTTTTATTGTTTTAATGGTTCATTAATTCATATCATTTGAAGAAATATAAAAAATAATTTTTCACCATTCAAAACTGACATTGGTTTATTGTGATTTGCAGTTTCCAAGTGCAATTTTCACACACCATAATTTTTTGACGAACAAAAATAGGATAAAACAATTTATAATTTTTTCATTATTAGATATTCCACTAGAAGATCATTTCACATTGAATTCAGAATGATATGCAAAATAGATTTCGTTGGCGTGATTATAATGAGAGTTCATATCCAACTTTAGTGCATCTTCAGGAAATATTTTCTACTGATCAGTTTTTTGAATCGCTTCGATAACATTTTTCAATGTTGATTCGAGTAAGAGAAAACGCAACTGTTTCTCGATATCCCACCATATATTTTCATAATTACGGTTGTCGCTGCTTTATTTGTGGATGAAAGAAGTAAGCTGACCTCAAATTCGTTTACTATATATGGAAATATTGCACCATCATTTTTCATCATTCACCTTATCAATAGATTGTTGGACTGAACATATGCTGTATTTTTCCCCTTTGAAGCCATTTAATCGAACATAAATATGTTCGAATTCGATAGTATAAATTCACATTTTTTGAGTTATACCTACAAAAATTTTGAAATTTATTTTAGGTTGAGTTTTTGGTATGATTCATATTCACGTTGACTCATCACCAAATCTATCTGCTACATTTTATCTATCACATTCCAAGATTTGATTTGCATAATTTACACTGGATTGAGTAGAAAATAACTTAGAATATGATAATTAATCATTCTTATTTTCTTCAGAATATGAAAAAATATAATCAATTTTTTTTTAAATAGAAAAAGGCTTTTTACTTAATAGAAGGGATATAACAAAATTTGAATATCAAAACAGATTTAAACTGTCAGTCTTCTACAATTATAATTTCAAAAAATTTTATTCAAAAAACCTTTAGATTTAAATTAATGTCTTAAAAGCACCGCTTAAATTTAATAGACGTATACAATCAAAACTCAATATACAATATCAAATGGAATAAATAAACCAACAAATATAAATTGTCAATTAAAATAAATAAATAAATATTTGAAGGAGACAAAATTTTGTTTCGGATCTTGCCATTATGAACACCAATTCCTTTTCAAAAACATAAAACACAACTTAAGGACTTCCCAAAAATGAAATTTATTTGAAATATGCAGTATATTTAAATATTCAAATAAGTTAATTCAAAAATCTCTCAAAACATGCAGTATATCTTCAAAAAACAATTAGACTTCCGATAATCTTTTTATCAGCCCTAAATCATATTTAAAAATCAAAATCAACTAACAATCAATATAGCTTAGCTCAGAGTGGTAACAGGATCATTGCTCAAACAAACTAACTATTTAGGCCTAAATACAATTATATATTATGCATAAAATAAAATAGAAAAAGGCTTTTTACTTGATAGAAGGGATATAACAAAATTTGAATATCAGAGCAGATTTAAACGGTCAGTCTTCTACAATTTTAATTTCAAAGAATTTTATTCAAAAATTTTTTAGAATTATTATATTCAATAGACGTATGCAATCAATTATTTTATTTAAAATCTATTCCTGAATTTCTAAGAACTGTTTTATAATGTTTGTATACATCTACTATTCCGAAAAAATCTCATAGTCGTAGAAAATTAAGCTTTTGTTGAAAATATCCATTTCGAATTTCAAATTTGATCCAAAACGCAAGACGTCTGTTCGTGACGTCATGCTGCTCTTCGTCAACAGTTAACAATAATGAAAAAATCAATAACCCTGTAGCAGAATATTGCAAAATATAGCTTTTCTTTGTTGAATTGAAAAAGATTTTTTAGATTAAATATTTAAAACTGTGTAATAATCCTTCTACCAAGCAAACAACTCTCTTTATAATTTTATTGTTTATATAATAATTTTATATTATGGTTTACACTTATTATCATTTGGTTTTAAAGGAGTCCATAAAATACCTTACAAACTTTGTGTGACGAACATAGAATATGTAGGATTTTTAAAAGTTCACTTAATTCTAGTGTTTGTTCAGATAAATAATTTTTTGTTAATTATTTTTATTTTTTAAATGTGAAGTGGGGCTGATGAGTTCCCGTTGTGGAAATTCTAAATTGCCTTTTGAAGACGTTCTGCATGTTTGGTTCTCATAAAACAAAATTTTGTACCCTTCAAGTATTCATTCAGTAATTTTAATTAATAATTTTTATTTCTTTGAATTCTTTCATTCCCTTTTGTGACTGTGTAATAAGTGTTAATTTAATAAGTCTACTAAATTGAAACAGTGTTTTTCTAAGACATTCATTTTATTTCATTTTATTTAATTCTAAAAGTTTTTGAATAAAAATTTTTTAAATCAAAATTTGTTGGAGGTTTACAGAATAAATCTGTATGATATTTTAAATTTTGTAATAATCCTTCTATCAAGAAAATACCTCTTCTTATTATTTTACTGATTTTGATTAAATAATTTAACAATTTCTAAACGTTGTTGAAGCGTGTATCCATTATTGAATAGCATAATCTACTGAACACAAATAATAGTGGAAATGTCAAAAATAATATACAGTGTTGCTGTTATAACCACATTAAATTGTATCAATCCTATTGGAAAACCCATTTTCATTACCAGATAATACAAAATTGGTTCCATGGGATATTGAGAACCTCTTTACTCCCTTCGTTAGAAGCAATAAAACTTGTAGAGAACTCATCAGAAAAAAATATTATTCAAATAACTGTGTAATTGTTTGTAGAGTCAATTTATCCAGTGAAAACATTCAAGTATTATAGAAAAGATTTTAAATTCACTGAGATTATGTTGAGAAAAAGAATTCAAATGCTTCTATGACTTGGGACGTATCTGTCAAACAGTATCTGTTTGACGTTGAATTTCGGGACACTTTTATACATTGTTTCATATGACTCGATATATGAGTTCTTGGGAATTTTTTTTCCAACGTTTGCTATAAATTTTCAAATCTTCAACTGAATCGATAAAATGTTTTTGACTTCGAAGCTTGCATAAAAACTATAAAATCAAAAACCCTTAAAAGAATATTAACAGTTCCCTGATTCTGAATAAATTATTTCTCAAAATTTCGAGTATGTAAATGCGAATTCAATAATTAGTGTCGCGAAGTTGAAGGAACAATTGAAAGTTTTAATTCGTCTGATTAAACCTTATGCACTGATCAAATCGAGTTTGAATAGTTCAAGCTCTTTTGGGCTGTTTTATCCCCATACGTTCGTATGGGACAAAAATGGAATGATAATGAAAGTAAAGTGGGGTTAGGTTCAATTCTATAAACAACTAAATCTCATGGACGAACTGTGGTTCTATTCTTAGTACGTATTCCAACATCTTCACAGGTTATTTAGTTACTATTAAAGTGCTCAAAGGTGTTATAGTTCAGAAAATTTAATCAATACTAACGATCGGATTTCACACAAGGTAAATATAGGCGAAACTGTTTGACGGTTTGCTATGCTTCAAACATTTAAAAAAAATTGACAGTTTTGTGCGCTCCTAACTAAAATGACTAGTATGATATTCATAAACGGTTTAAATATTTGTAAAATCGCTTAAGGCCTCACATAATCCTATCTGCATGCGTTTTTGTGTCGGCAGTGTCTCCGAAGATTTTTTTTTGTTCGTCCGGAAATAGCCTGAAGATCTGAATGCACTTCTGGCAAATAGAAAATAAATACGGTAGGCGAACTCCACAAACTTCATGCAGAACATGGATTTTTATCTACCAAAGGTCACAAGCAAAAATAAACATTTAATCATAATAATTGTGATTAATATGTTTATATTTAATCATTCACCGGTAGGACTATTTTTATGTTTCTCAGTTTTCGCATTATGAGAAAACATAATTATAAGCTGCGCAAACATATCCATGTTTTATATTTAAAAAGTGAAATTTTCTTCTAACTAATCGTACCTCAAGTTTGAACAATCTCACTCGGACGTTTTGCCATATTTGTATCTTGAGTATTTTAGTTTTTTACGATGTTAACCGTGAACGTATTCGCTTTGACTTCTGAAATTTTCTCTCTCTGCGATATCGAAAATTTATACCTTAAGATTTCGTAATTTAAGTGGAAATAATTTTTTGGAGGATGCGCTTTCATCAAAATCCTTCGTATTGAAATATTTGTTTTGAAATGTGAAGAATGATCTGGAGGTAAACTATTACCGGATATCCGATGCTGATGATTCGTATTGTGGATTTTGAATCATCGTCTTGAGACGACAAAAAAGAGCCATCTTGGGCGTTTCCAGTAGCTCATTGACTAGTGTAGTTCGAACATATACGTACTCACGTTCCAGAAGATAAAGTTTTGAATTGATTTCTTCAAACGGTTTGTGAAATATTTGACTACTGAGTTATTTATAGCCAACATAAGATTTTTATTTATTGCACCAACTGATATTTTACCTAAACTTCCAATTCAGGATTCTGAACAGATTAGTAAATAAACAGCATTATTATTAAAATTTTTCAATATGACTAATATTCTAATTGATTCGTTAATGAAACACATGTTTCTATTTCTACTTGATTTTATTACAAAATTTTGAATATCATACAGATTTATTCGTCAGCCTCCTACAAATTTGAATTTCAAAACATTTTTTTAATCAAAAACTTTTGAAATTGAATTAAATTAATGTCTTAGAAAAGCACTGTTTTGAGTGGACATATAGAATTCACACATTTTGCACAGTACCAAAAGGGAATAAAAAAATTCAAAGAAATATAAATTACTGAATGAATACCTGAAGGGTACAAAATTTTGTTTCATACCTTGTTTTATGAAAACCAAATCCCTTTCCAAAAATGCAAAACGTAACATCAAGAACTTCTTCAGAAACAGCTTGCTTCAAAAAAATTCCTAAAAACATGCAGAACATCTTCAAAAAGCAATCTAGAATTCCCACGAAGTAATTCTTGAGGTTATGTTTTGCATTTTTGGAAAGGGATATGGTTTTCATGAAAGAAGGTACGAAACAAAATTTTGTACCCTTCAGGTATTTATTTAGTAATTTTAATTCATAATTTACCGTCGAAACTTAACAGTGCTGTTACCTAAAGTGGCGCAAGATCGCAGTAACAGAGCCTACCCAGAATACAACTGAACTCCTAACTCGCACAAGCTGAAAAAGCTTCTCAGGGATCTTCAGAAGATCTAGGAGTATCAGGATTACAATAATAATGCAAGAAATTCTCTATATGATCTCATGTGGGGGCTTGTGCAATACAGTATGAAGCTGGTAAAATAAGTTGCTCTCCAGTCATGTGAGGTTTTCCTGAGTTTGCTATCAGTAATGATAAATTATAGGAAGCTCGTAGTCCATCAATATCTTGCAAAGATGATATCGCAAACATTGATCTTACGCACGGTCTTTTCAGTAATTTTTCTTTATGTGTTTGAAAGTATGACAACGCCTTACATCCATTTTTGAAGGCTTCATAGAGTCGTTACTGGATCCTCTCCCGCATATAAGACACATCGGCGAGTGTTGATTTGATAGCGATGGAACAAATCCAAACTTCAGATAGTACTAAAACTCATAACTGATAAAAAAGGGGAAGAATTTTATACTTTATCGAGTCCCATTCTTATTAATTTTTTTTTGCTGACCCCCGAGATACCAATAGGGACCCCTTCTTATTTATTTCCTTTGGCGACCCCTAAGAGATCGTTATTGACCTTCAAATATTTATATATAAATTTTAATTGACAATTTATATTTGTTGGTTTATTTATTCCATTTGATATTGTATATTCAGTTATGACTGTAAAAGTCTATTAAATATTTAATTAATTGTAAGACATTAATTTAATTCCAAAAGTTTTCTGAATAATTTTTTTTTAATTAGAATCGTAGGAGACTAACAGATTAAATCTGTTTTGATATTCAAATTTTGTTATATTCCTTCTATCAAGAAAAAATCATTTTTCTATTTTATTTTATACATAATATATAATTATATTTAGGCTTGAATAAAATCTCATTATGGAATGTCAATGGTTTGAAGAAAACCTTATAATACCTTACAGTTTTCTGTGATTTTTGTGATGAACATAAAATATCTTGATATTAAAGTTAGTTGTTTAAGCAATGTTAGTTGATTTTGATTTTTAATATGATTTAGGGCCGATGAAGAGATTATCGGAAGTCTAATTGTATTTTGAAGATATAGTGCATGTTTTGAGAGAGTTTTGAATTAACTTATTTGAATATATAAATATATTGTATATTTCAAATAAATTATATTTTTGGAGAAGTCCTTAAGTTGCGTCTAATGTTTTTGAAAAGGATTTGGTGTTCATAATGGTAAGATCAGAAACAAACTTTTGTCTCCTTCAAATATTTATTTATGGATTTTATTTGACAATTTATATTTGTTGGTTTATTTATTCCATTTAATATTGTATATTGAGTTTCGATTTTATACGTCTATTAAATATAAGCGGTGCTTTTAAGACATTAATTTAATTCTAAAAGTTTATGGAATAAATTTTTTTTTAAATTAAAATTGTAGAAGACTGACGGATCAAATCTGTTTTGATATTCAAATTTTGTTATATCCATTCTATCAAGTAAAAAATCTTTTTCTATTGTATGTTGAATGTGATGTAGTTCAAGTGTAACTGTTCTGATGTTCATGTATTCTTTTTTTGAACGATCTTCCGATATAACCTCTGTTTAAAGAGATTTTTCAAAAAACTCTTCAAAATTATGAAGCACATCTTTAAAATGGCGATTTAAGATTTTAACCGATTATTTCATGCTGAAATGAAGATTATCGGTGAGAATTTCAAATCGCCTTTTTGAAGATGTGTTACATATTTTTGAAGAGTTTTTTTAACAGAAGTTGTTTTGGGGAATTTGTTAAGTTTATGCTGGGCATTTTTAAAGTGGAATTTGTTTTTCATAATGTCGATGTGAAACATTTCTGTATCCACTAAATTTTTGTTGAGTAAGTTCGATCAATATTCTATATTTTCAAACTTTGAATATCAAAACAGATTTAGTCTGTTAGTCTTCTACAATTTTAATTTCAAAAAAATTTTTAAGAAACTTTTAGAATTAAATTATTGTCTGATAAGCACTGCGCATATTATAAGACATCAATTTAATTCTAAGAGATTTTCAAATTTTTTTTTAAATTAAAATTGTAGAGGACTAACAGATTAAATCTGTTTTGATATTCAAAGTTTGTAATAATCCTTCTGTCAAGTAAAAAACCGCTTCTTATTATTTTGTTATATATTTTCTCTGGATTCTTTTATATACCTGTGTATTATAACATAATATATGTGTATTAAAAAAAAACAGTGTTTGTAAGGCATTTATTTAATTTAATTTCGAAAAGTTTCAACAAATTTTATAAAATTGAAATTTGTAGCGAGGTATGACAGAATAACTCTGTTTAATATTTAAGATATTGAAAAAGATTAAATGAAATAATATCCACGTAAAAAAGCTCTGGAAATTGCATCATGGACGAATATTTTTTCATTACGTATGAAAATTTCAATACGATTAGATAAAAAAAAAAATTTCGCTGTACGAATACTGAGGTCAATTATTCGATAAGTTCATGAACAAAAAGTTTGATACATGTAACTGAAAACCCCACTGGAAATGCATTGTGGTTATGTCATTAGTTGGATATGACACAATTTTGCACAAACCGCAGTTTATCGTTTTCAAATTCTTCATGCACGTGTTATGTTTCGATTCGTTTTAAAGAAGTTCTATTTTTTTCCCTATTAGCTTTTATGCTGTGAAAATCTTCAGTGTGATATCTTAAATGTCATACAGATCTATTCTGAAGATATGCTGCATGTTCTTGGAGTTTTTTTGAAGAGAGTTATTTTTCAAGAAATTCTTGAGATTATGTTGTACATTTTTTAAAAGGAATTTGGTTTTCATAAAACATTGGTACGAGACAACATTTTGTATCCTTCAATTATTTATTTAATATTTTCGATTAATAATTATATTTTCTTTGTATTTTTTTATTCCTTTTGGTGCTGTTTGAGTGTTAGTTCTATATGACCATTAGATTGAAACAGTGTTTTTTAGGACATTCATTCAATTTGATTTTAAAAAGTTTTTGAGAAAATTTTTTTATAAAATTAAAATTTGTAGTGATGTTAGCAGAATAAATCTGTATGATATTTAAAATATTGTAATAATATTTCCGTTAAGTAAAAAACCCCTGAACAGTATTTTTACCTTTTCTATAGTGAAAAATTTAAATATGACGAAAATGCTGTTTATTGCTATCCATATTTAAAGGGGCACCAACGAAAAATTACCGTGTAGAATTAATTGAACTTTTTCACACAGAAGCCTTGCTATATCAGCTCATTAAACATGTAATGATTATGCGGCTTAAGTGTGAAGTTGGGTTCGAAAAAATACAATTAAATCCTCTGTCGTGAAAATACGAAATTACTTTCCGAACAACCTTATAATTTACACATTTAAAATTTTCAGTAGAAAGGGACTATTGAACAAGCTTTTGAAAGCTCCCGACTTCACGTCAATGCTTTTCTCAAATTTTTTATACCTAGTTTCACATTTGACCTATATTTTATTTTACATATTAGAAAAACATTCATTTGAATGTTGAAGGCAAAGTATTTTGATAATTTTGATTTCGGACATCCATTGCCTGATTTTCTTTACATACACAATATATTCTAACCTGAAAAACATAAAACTTCCTGAAAATTAATACGAAAATAATTGTAACAAATGTCTAACATATACTGTGAAACAGAGACAATTCACAATTTCTTCATATACACAATATATTCTAACGTGAAGTGATCCTAAAAAACAGATAACGAAATGAATATTTGTCTCTTTAAAAATCAAGTTGAATTAAATATAAAAATGTATATACAATCACAAATCTAGGTAAAAAATTATGTTGTGTATAACACGACGTTTCGGTCAGTAAAGTATCTCCGACCGTTATTTCACACAGTTGACACTTGATAACGGTCAGAAATACTTTACTGACCGAAACGTCGTGTTATACACAACGTAATTTTTTAACTTTATTTTTTTGACGAGATTTGTAATTGTATATATATTTTTATATTTAATTTAACTTGATTTTTAAAGAGACAAGTATTCATTTCGTGAAGTTATCTGTTTTTTAAGATCACTTCACGTTGGAATATATTGTGTATATAAAGAAATTGTGAATTCAGATTCAATCTATGATTATTTTCTCTGTTTCACAGTATATGTTAGACATTTGTTACAATTATTTTTGTATTAATTTTCAGGAAGTTTTCTGTTTTTCAGGTAAGAATATATTGTGTATGTAAAGAAGTCAGGCAATGGATGTCCGAAAGCAAAATTATAGAAAAACATTCATTCCACTGCTTTCCTGATCGTGAGCTGTGGAACTTTTTTGATGGGCCGTACCTAACTTCTTCAAATTATGGTCATTGCGCAGATCGTCTTCTCGGCAAGTTATACAGCGGAACCTGTATATTTCGGTACCAAAACATCTGAACCAATAATACTTCATATTTGGATATAAAAGTAAACATTGGCGCCATTGATCATTCTTTTACCAAGAATAGCTAACACATATTTGGGGTTAAATGAGCTGGCAATACTGAGTCATTAACTATTCAAAGTCATATCCACATTAATCGATGACCGAATATTAACTAAGACGTTAATTCAAAACCACTAGAACGCGAACATTTCACTCGTAATATCTACACCATGAAAGGATTCATGGTACTAGAAATACATCATAATTTCTGGAATATCCGCGAGAGATATCGTTTGTTGCCCTCCTTGTTTCCAGAAAGAACACGGCAGTTGTTTAATCTCACAACTGGTAAAATTCTAGGGAATTCAAACGTTTCCAATCACCTTTTACACCCAAATAGATATATTGAGGCTGAAAGCAGTACCAACATTCCTTACACGGTATCTCCGTTTATATAATAATATGAAAGCGCGAATCTACAAGGAGTTTACGAAAATAATGCACAATTATATTTTCTTGCCTTCAAATATGGTATTTTGATTTATTTTTTTCTAAAATAACTGCGAAAGAAAACATTTTTTCATAGTTCCCAGTGAACTTTATTTCTCAATGGGTACGACCGGTTTCGACTATTGAGTCAATATCAAAATGAAGATACAAACAGTAGTTACAACTATTCAAGTAATTCCAGCAGGTACAATTCACAATTGGGATGAATTATTAATATCCAGTTGACTGTAAAGCGTTTGCTGATATGGGTCTTGTTGAAGTTTTTTAATTTCTAAACACTTCAACAGTTACATTTCTCTTCGTTTTGCACATATACACACATCGTCAAAAGTCTTGTTCCCCCCTTATCAAGTTTCAACTTGTTGAATGTAACATGACAATTTTTGTGTGTGGAATCTTCACTACCTTATCACTTAAATGAAAACAATAAACCAGCAAAAATGTTTCTTGTTCGGGAGAATATTCCACGGATTGCAGTAAGGACTGGAAACTGACAGTGTTGCCCGGAGTAACATCTGCAAGGGAAGACCATTATATCGCAAATTTTATTCGAAGGAATCTGTAACAGCCCTTCGAAGTCATTTTTTGAGGACCTAAAGAAGTGTATTCTCAACCAGTACCATAAGGAGACGGTTGCATTCCTCAAATTCAAGGGCAAGAAGACCTTTAAGAGTACCTCGGCTATCACCTGGACATAAAGCTATCCGTCGGCAATGGGCAGAGCATCACCAAGACTGGCATTTACCACAATGGTGCAAAGTACTTTTTTCGGACAAGTCCCGATTCGGTTTACAAAGTGATAGTTGACGAGAAAGGGTTTGGAGAGGTCCAGGCAAACCAGAGCGACTCAATTTCGCCTGGGAAGTTGTGCCCTTTCAAGGCGGATCAATAATGTGCTGGGGGTATAATGTTCGGTCGCCGTACCCCTCTTATTATCGTTGAACGAACAATGACTGGTGCCATCTACGTAGAAAACATCATTGGACCAATCATTGTTCTTCTGCGCAACGAATTTGGGGATAATTTCATTTATCAGGATGATAACGCCCCACCACACCGCGCACGAAGGGTTCAAAACATTCTTCAAGGGAACAATGTCCAGAGAATGAACTGGCCAGCAAACTCACCAGACATGAATCCAATTGAGCACGTATGGGATTACTTAGGGAGAGCAATATCCAATCGCCAAAACCCACCTTCAACTTTTCAGGAATTGAGTTTAGCCTTTCAGGAAGAATGGAATGATATGCCTGAAAATTTCATTAATGACTTGATTCGTGGGATGCCAGACGTATTGGGGAAGATGTGGTAATACGGACTATTGAATTTGGATTAATTTTTGGAATGACTATAATTAATCAAAAAATAAATAACCGATAAATTTAGATTTTTTCTCATTTTTCCTATTTTGTCTCATCCTGCATAAAGCAAAGAGTAACAAACACAAAAAAAAGATTTTCTATCAAATATATTGCAGTTGATAATAGAGGAAAATATTCGTTTTATTTCCAGAACATAGATTGTTTATATCTTAAGAAACCTAGGGGAGCCAAGACTTTTGACGATGTGTGTATGTAGGATTTCAAGGCTACCTAAGGATGCTGTATGTTTTGTACTTTTGATATGTTCGAAAAAGGCGGTTTTATTGTCAGTAGCTATTTAACAGTCGAAAGCGGTATAATAATTCAACCAGCAGACCATTTTTAGAAGCACTTTCGTGCATCGTCTTCAGTACTGAGCACGAATTCTTTACTATGTGTTCTATTGACTGAAAACGGGTGCCTAGTAATCCGAGTTTTGAAAACATACAAATGTCGGCCGGAGCCATATCAGGGGAATACGGTAATTGTTCGGACGACCCTAATATTTAAAATTCAGAGTTATAACAAGCTACTAACAAGACGAAACTTAAAATTAAATTTTTGGAATTTAATTTCAAGGCGTAAGTTACAGAAGCACTTGAATTCTTCTTCCAAAGTACAGTCTCCACGTCAATTTGAAATATTTTCCTGTAATCTTTAAAAGGTCTTAATAATTACAATGCATTATATAAACCACTCAGAAAACGATTACACACTTATTTTCAAATAAACACATAAATTATCGGTTTTGAGTCTACTTTGTGAAAGATCGATTTACTTACCTGCTAATAAAAAAAAAATTCTCTCATTCTAAAAGTTTTTTAAAAATTTATTATGACCAAGAAATAGTCATCTGCAGATGCAATGTTCGGGAATATCTGGGCTCAAAATTTGAAAAAAAAAATGAAAATTTTGAGTAAATGATACAAGCGAAAAGAAAACACAATTTTTTTATTTCAATAAGAATTTAGATTTCATAAAGAACTTTTCGTTGAAAGCAAAGCAAGACAATACTGCAAATACTTTTTTATTAACCCCTATAGAACGCTCTATTCGTATCGCCACATGCCATTGTCAAGGTTAAGAAGACCCATACTCCAATAGCTGTTTCATTTCCAGCTTATATCGACAGGAGGTATATTCATTTAAAAATGCAGATATAAAGGTTGCAAAGATAAAAGCGCAATAATATAATATATAATTTTCCTACCGAACGAAAAATGCAAATTGATTGTTCTACAATATAATATCCGAGAGTGAAATGAAATAAGAAATTACACAGTTTTCTATCACTTTTTATTTACTGAATAAACAGTGACTCGAGTTTCATAGTGTTCACTTAATTTTCAAACTGAATCAAACAAATTGTATCTCAACGTTTATATATATATATATATATATATATATATATATATATATATATATATATATATATATATATATATATATATATATATATATATATATATATATTCGTTGAATGCTTCAGCTTGCGCAAAACTTCGAGAAGTGGGGCGTGGCAAAGGTCTCTCTGCTCATTAAATAGTTTTATTTCTAAAACGTGCTTGTGCTTAAATATTTCTATGGGTTCCAGGATGTCTAGTTCTTTTCCTTCCGCTCCTTGGAGTAATAATTCAAGATTGTTCTGGGAAGATATGAGTGGTTTCAAAAACTGAAAACAATCAATCAAAAAGCCACAAACAATCAATTCGAAACAAAAACCATAAATTCTCTTATAGAGAAAAATTAAAAACAACTATTCTGAAACAAATATACCCACTTCCAAAACAGAAAATAATGACAAAAAATTCGGCAAACTAACATATTTTGGACCAATCTCGCAAAAACTAGTTAACTTTTTTTAAAAACTAACATAAAAATAGCTTTAAAATCCGCATATAAAATTTCCAACCTCTTTTTTAATGCTAAAGACAAAAACAACCGGCTGAATAAGTCTGGAGTTTATAAATTATGTTGTTAACAGTGCAGTAGTGTATATATAGGACAAACCGGGAGATCTTTCAAAAAAAGGTTCAAAGAACATCAATCTTCATTCAGGAATCAGAAACACATTTATGTTAATATTGATGACCGACTGCACTAAAACAATCTAATCCGGAATCCGTGGTTTCCAAATTTTTCGTATGTATATTATATACTGACGACGACTTAAAACAACATAGTTTATTTTTCGACAATGAATTAGCCTCGAAACTGGTCATATCAAGATTTTTTTGCGATAAAATTCATGAGAATTCCTTAGAAGGAATTATTTGAATACGTTTTGAAACTATTTTCGGGAACATAAAAAAATCAATTTGTTATGTATACGAAAATTCAACAAACATAAACATTGTTTAGAGGCACTTTGAGCATTTTCTTTGATTTTCAAAATGTTAACTAGTATTCTTCTATATTTGCATTTTTGAAAATTATAGGCGCATTTGTAAATTCGATAAATCCTTGCACGTATGCATTTTTAAAAATTTTTGATAAATTAAAATAGTATGATTCACACCAGTCACTACATGTTGAATATGTATTTTTATATTTTGAATAAAATTAACCAATTTATTTTATATGATTACTTTGATTTGGATTTACATCAAATAAATGCTACTACGATTAACTATTTTCGGGAACGAACAAAACACCAATTTTTAATATATACGAAAATTCAATCGAACTGAATGTTTGCTACAGGTATGCTAAATATTATCATCGATTTTCTAATTGTAAATTAGAATAATTCTTGCAGGTTTGCATTTGAAAAAAATAATTGCTGTATTCATCTCCACAATTCCGGAAGTAATAATTTCTATTCAATAACATAATATGATTTACAATACTTATATTAAATACATTTGATATGAATAGAAAAAAAATCCTATTTTATTGTACTTTTTTCAAATTGAATACTTATAACAGAAAAGGAATTTAATTGTCGAACTATTTCAGAAAAGTTTGAATATCAAAAAAGATTTAATCTTTTAGTCTCCTACAATTTTAATTAAAAAAAATTTTTTATTGAAAAACTTTTAGAGTTAAATTAATGTCTTACAAGCACTGCTTATATTTAATTAACGTATAAAATCAAAACTCATTATATAATATCAAATAGAATAAAAGACCCAACAAATATAAATGGTCAATTGAAATTATTACATAAATAAATGTTTGAATGTTTCGTCCAAGCATGCGCAACTGAACTCTGCAGACAGGCGGTAACGCAGCTTTGCCTGCGACAAAATGTTTTGTTTCTGATATTATATTTATGAAAACTAAATCTTTTTCAAAAATATTTAACATAATTTTAAGAACTTCTCCAAAACTAATTTATTTGGAATATTTGATTTATTTAAATAAGTTACTTAAAAAACTCTCAAAACATGTAGCACATCCTCAAAAATGATTAGAATTCAGATAAGGTCAATTCAATGTTATTCAAAGTTTGTAATAATCCTTCTATCAAGTAAAAAATCCCTTCTCATTATTTTATTTCAGAAAAATCCTCAGGATTATTACAACACATTTTTAATATTTTGTTGTTGGTGTATTATAATGGGATGAGCATAAACAAATTATAGAAAATGATGAATCCATTATGAGACAAGAAATTAATTACTTAATTAGGAAAAAAACTTGAACTGTACCCAAATCATTCAAAAAAATTTTCGGAAGAATACAAAAGTTTATTTGCTATGTATATAAAAATTCAACTAAACTTAACACTCTTTGCAGGAAGTTTGAGCATTTCGCATTTTTGAAAATTATAAGTCCACTTTTTTTGCAATTATCCAAATAATTATTTCTATTTGATGAAACAAAATAAAATGATAAGATTTACATCACTTACTATATATTAAATATAACAAAATTAGAATATCAAAACAGATTTAATCTGTTAGTCTTCCGCAATTTTAATTTCGAAAAAATTTTTATTCAAAAAACTTTGAGAATCGAATTAATGTCTACAATAAGCAACGCTTATATTTAATAGACGTATATAATCAAAACTCTATATACAATGTCAAATGGAATAAATAAACCAACAAATATAAAAAAGTCATTTAAAATCAATAAATAAATATTTGAAGGAGACAAAATTTTGTTTCTGATCCTACCATAATCTATTGAATATAAGCGGTGCTTATTGTAGACATTAATTTAATTCTAAACGTTTTTTGAATAAAATTTTTTTTTTAATTCAAATTGTAGAAGACTAACAGATTAAATATGGTTTGCTATTCAAATTTTGTTATATTTCTTCTATCAAGTAAAAAGCCTTTTTCTATTTTATATTAAATATAAATTTATATATTATATATCATCGTTTTTCTAACTGCGAATTCGCTAAATTACGTTTGCATTTTTGAAAATAAATGCTGAATTCTTTTCCATAATTCCTACAGGAATTATTTCTATTATAATAAAAATAATATGATTTACAATACTTACGAGTTTATTAAATACGTATTCATTTGATATCAATAAAAAAAATTATTCCTATTTTATTGTACTCTTTTTAAATTCAGAATCAAAATATGTATTGGTCCTCCAAGACATGGATACAATTGTGTATAGGACAAGTCAAATTGAATACTTCTTACAAAGGAGAAACTTATTTATCGAACTATACCAAAATAATCCTCAGGATCATTACAACTCATTTTGAATATTGTGTTGGTGTATATAAGTTGAGCATAAACAAATTATAGAAAATTACGAATCCATTATGAGACAAGTAATGAATTACTTAATTAGAAAAAAAAACTTGGACTGTTCTCAAATCATTCAAAATAATTTTCGGGAGAATACAAAAGTTTATCTGCTATGTATATAAAAATTCAACAAAATTTAACACTTTTTACAGGAAGTTTGAGCATTTCGCATTTTTGAAAATTATAAGCCCATTTTTTTTTCAGATTATCCATATAATTATTTCTATTTGATGAAACAAAATAAAATGATAAGATTTGCATCACTTACTATATATTAAATATATATTTATATATTATATATCATCGTTTTTCTAATTGTGAATTCGGTAAATTACGTTTGCATTTTTGAAAATAATTGCTGAATTATTTTACATAATTCTTACAGTAATCATTTCTATTATAATAATGAAATATAAGATGATTTCCAATAGTTACGAGTATATTAAATGGGTATTCATTTGATATGAACAAAAAAATATATTCCTATTTTATTGTACTCTTTTTTAAATTCAAAATAAAAATATGTTGGTCCTCCAAGACATAGATACATTTATGTATAGGACAAGTCAAATTGAATACTTCTTACGAAGAAGGAACTTAATTATCGAACTATCTCAAAATAATTTTCAGGATCTTTACAACTCATTTTTAATATTGTGTTATTGGTGTATTATAATGAGATGAGCATAAACAAATTATAGAAAACTATGAATCCATTATGAGACAAGTAATGAATTACTTAATTAGGAAAAAAAACTTGAACTGCTATCAAATCATTCGAAATAATTTTTGGGAGAATAAAAAAGTTTACTTGCTAAGTATATAAAAATTCAACAAAACTTAACACTTTTTACAGGAAGTTTGAGCATTTCGCATTTTTGAAAATTATAAGGGCATTTTTTTACAAGTATCTAAATAATTATTTCTATTTGATGAAACAAAAAATGATAAGATTTAAATCACTTACTTTTTATTAAATATATATTTATATATTATATATCATCGTTTTTCTAATTGTGAATTCGGTAAAAAAAATTTATTCCCATTTTATTGTACTCTTTGTAAATTCGAAATCAAAATATTTGTTGGTTCTCCAAGACATAGATACAATTATTTTCACCAAGTAAGGACTGATACAATTCAATGTATAGGACAAGTCAAATTGAATACTTCTTACGAAGAAGGAACGTAATTATCGAACTATCTGCAAAATAATTTTCAGGATCTTTACAACTCATTTTTAATATCGTGTTGTTGGTGTATTATAATGGGATGAGCATAAACAAATTATAGAAAATTATGAATCCATTATGAGACAAGTAATGAATTACTTAATTACGAAAAAAAACCTGAACTGCTCTCAAATCATTCGAAATAATTTTCTGGAGAATAAAAAAGTTTACTTGCTATGTATATAAAAATTCAACAAAACTTAACACTTTTTACAAGAAGTTTGAGCATTTCGCATTTTTGAAAATTATAAGGGCATTTTTTTTATTATACAATTATCCAAATAATTATTTCTATTTGATGAAACAAATTAAAATGATAAGATTTACATCTCTTACTTTTTATTAAATATATATTTATATATTATACATCATCGTTTTTCTAATTGTGAATTCGGTAAATTACGTTTGCATTTTTGAAAATAATTGTTGAATTATTTTCCATAATTCCTACAGTAATCATTTATATTATAATAATAAAAAATAATATGATTTCCAATACTTACGAGTTTGTTAAATACGTATTAATTTGATATGATTAAAATAATTTATTCCTATTTTATTGTACTCTTTTTAAATTCAAAATAAAAATATTTGTTGGTCCTCCAAGACATAGATACAATTATGTATAGGACAACTCAAATTGAATACATCTTACGAAGAAGGAACTTAATTATCGAACTTTCTCAAAATAATTTTCAGGATCTATACAACTCATTTTTAATATTGTGTTGTTGGTGTATTATAATGGGATGAGCATAAACAAATTATAGAAAATTATGAATCCATTATGAGACAAGTAATGAATTACTTAATTACGAAAAAAAAACTTGAACTGCTCTCAAATCATTCGAAATAATTTTCGGGAGAATAAAAAAGTTTACTTGCTAAGTATATAAAAATTCAACAAAACTTAACACTTTTTAAAGGAAGTTTGAGCATTTCGCATTTTTGGAAATTATAAGGGCATTTTTTTACAATTATCCAAATAATTATTTCTATTTGATGAAACAATATAAAATGATAAGATTTACATCACTTACTTTTTATTAAATATATATTTATATATCATCGTTTTTCTAATTGTGCATTCGGTAATTTACGTTTGCATATTTGAAAATAATTGCTGAATTCTTTTCCATAACTCCTACAGTTATCATTTATTATAATAATAAAAAATAATATGATTTCCAATAGTTACGAGTTTATTAAATACGTATTCATTTGATATGAATAAAAAAAATTATTCGTATTTTATTGTACTCTTTTTAAATTCAAAATAAAAATATTTGTTGGTCCTCCAAGACATAGATACAATTATGTATAGGACAAGTCAAATTGAATACATCTTACGAAGGAACTTAATTATCGAACTATCTCAAAATAATTTTGAGGATCTTTACAATTTATTTTTAATATTGTGTTGTTGGTGTTTTATTATGGGAGTATGATAAACAAATTTTAAGAATTGAATTGTATCAGTCCTTACTTGGTGAAAATCCATATTAAATAATAATTAAATAAGGTTATTCTGATTTTCACAAATTTTTATATTGCTACGGTGATAGCGAAACAATGGTTGTGAACATATCAATAAAAATTTGTGAAAATCAGAATAACCTTATTTAAATATTATTAAATTTTGAGAAAATAGTGAATCGATTAAAATGCAACAACCTAAACTTCAATCTGTTTCAGAATAATCTTAAGGACCTATTCAACAAACTCGTAGGAATTACAAAATAAACAAATCAAAAAACAATCGTTTACAAGAGCTTTAAAACTACATTCCATAAGGTTTAAAATAATTTGAGGACACCCTTATCGAGAGGACGATGGTACCCTTTCAGCAGTCTATTACCGAATAATGGTTTGAAATCCATCTTTTGATCATCACGGAATTAGGTGGGAGCTGATAAGAAATTGAGCATTTTTAATACAGAGGTCTCTAAATGAGCGGAATAAGCTACCATAGCACCGGTTTCGAACCGGTCGTACCATATATTCAACGCGATGCAGAGTATAGTGAAGCAGACGACGACGAGATGGTGACTACAGAGCGCGAGTTGGCTGAAGATGCCCAATGGAAAAAAATTCAACAAAATACCTTCACTAGATGGGCAAACGAACACCTAAAGACTGTCGAAAGGCATATAGCAAATTTGGAAACCGACTTAAGTGACGGGTTGCGACTGATCACGCTGATCGAAGTTCTTGCCGGGAAAAAATTGCCGAAACACAACAAAAAGCCCTTGTTCAGATCGCAAAAACTAGAAAATGTGTCAGTGGCTCTAAAATTTCTACAAACCGATGAAGCAATACGAATTGTTAATATTGGTAAGTACCTTTAAAGTTTTCGCAGCATCCGTTAAGTTATTTTTCGAATTTATGACTTCGCACTCGGACCTTGAAATTCATAAACAAATATAACCAATAGTGAACTAACATATTGTCCGAGAGTAATGGGAACAGTTCTTATCGTTGATAATAATTTGATTATCAACAGTACAGCATGTAAATTATTCGCACTCGATCAAATTCAATAGAAGTATGTAATAAATTCGTGGAACTTCTCAATAAAATCACGACGATGATGTCATACTATACCAGTCCCTAATACGTCACTGGGTTACACTAACTAAACGTATACAGGTATTTTGAGCGTTCCCATCGGTTTTAAAAGTGTAAATCCTTTCATTTTTGCATTTTTTAAAATTATTTGTGTATTTTTATTTCAATTACTACGGTGATTTGATGGAACAAAACAAAATAGTACGTTTCGCATTATTATGATTTATTTAATACGGATTTACATCAGATAAAAAGCACTAGTGTTCGACAAAAATTCCTTTTCATATTCTTGTCACAATTAATACTCATAAAAGTCTAAATTTAAACAATTTCAAACTGGACATGAAGCCAAATGAGACTAGTTTGGAAATTCTTAGTTTAGGAACATACAAAACACCATACGTAAATTCAACAAAACTGAACGTTTTTCAGAGGTACTTTAAGCCTTCTAAAAATATGAATTCGAATTTATTTATATTCGTACAATGATTTTTTCCTGATATTTGTTTCAAAAAAATAATATAGTATGATTAGCGCTACTATAATATTTACAATAAAGTTTTACACATTTAACAGAATAAATCAGTAATTTTGTTTCATTATAATTTATTCAATATGGATTTACAACAACAAAGATACACTAGTACTCCGAACATGTGTTCGTATTACTTAAATATTTTGATATTTACAGATATATTCTATTAACCTTCTACGTATTTAATTTCAAAAAATTATATTTAATATTATAACTTCAGGAATTAAATTAATGTCATATAAGTACTACTTATATCAATCGACATATAAAATGAACATTCATTATAAGACATCCAAATGATATAACAAAATCCAATAAATATAAATTGTTAACAAAAATCCTATAAATTAAATATTTTGAGTAGACAAATTTTTGTTTCTGCTTATCCCTCTTATGCAAACAGATATCTTTCAAAAATGTTACTCAATTATATTCTCTTAAAACTTATTTTTTAGTAATGTTTTTATATTATATCTTGAGATTTTCTAAAAAGTAACTTAGTTAGATATCCAATATATTGAATATTCTAAGTAAGATAGCTTTATGATGAAATTCTTAAGATTATGTTAAACATTTTTGAAAGATATCTGTTTTCATAAGAGGGATAAGCAGAAACAAAATTTTGTCTACTCAAAATATTTAATTTATAGGATTTTTGCTAACAATTTATATTTATTGAATTTTGTCATATCATTTGGATGTCTTATAATGAATATTTATTTTATATGTTGTTTGATATAAGTAGTACTTATGACATTAATTTAATTCCTGAAGTTACAATATTAAATATAATTTCTTGAAACTAAACATGTAGAAGTCTAACAGAATATATCTGTAAATATTCAAATAATTTTATATACCTTCTACTAAGTATGAACCTCCATCTATTTTATTTTATTCAAAATATTCGTATTTTAATACATTTTTGGATTGATCACTTCTTAAAAGAGGAATACTCCAAATTAGAACAATTTCAACTTGGAAATGAATCCAAATGAGACTAGTATTGAAATACTTAATTAGCAACAAAAAACTTGGACTTTTCTCAAATTCATTCAAACTATATTCGGGGACATTCAAAACATCATATTGCTATGTCAACAAAACTGAATGTAAAATAATAAGAAGCGATTTTTTATTTGTTAGAAGGATTATTATAAACTTTGAATATCAAAACAGATTTAATCTGTTAGTGTCCTACAATTTTTATTCCATATGTATAATGAAATTTGATTTTATACGTCTATTAAATATAAGCATTCATTTAATTCTAAAAGTGTTTTAAAATTTTTTTTTGAAATTAAAATTGTAGGAGACTAACAGATTACATCTGTTTTAATAGTAAAAGTTTAAAACTAAATGTTATTGAAATATTAAATTGGTTTTCATTCGCACGTGACTCATTCGTTCGCTTGTGAATTTCAGAACATTTGTGTCCACCCATTAAAAAAAAATCTGATGCATATTGAAAAAAAAAATGTTGTGATGATCTCAAGGGCGTGGTGCCATTGTTTTCAAGTCTCTCGTTACCTTGCAAAGGTGCATTAATTTCAATTGATTTTTGGGACAAGGTTATGTGGAACGACAAAACATTATTTTCCGCATGAGATAGATTTTGCTCTGGATGGAAGAATAAAACAAATGCAAATCAGTACAGCATTCGATCGATACCAGTCCTCTATCTGTTTTTACCTTTTCGCGCCTTAATATAAACTCAAATATCCATAAATTCCTTAAAAAATAACAATTCTTTCAGCGCACTAGGAAACATCTTTACCTGATTTTAAATGATAAATAAATCAGATCTTAATTTTTTTAACCTATGAAATACAATTATTTTTTGAAGAAGTGAATATAATTGAAATGATTACATTCAGTGAGGGCTATAGTCCAAATGATATTGATAAAATTTTATTCAACAAATAATATATCAGATCTCATATTTTCGACCTATGTATCACGATAATTTCTCTAAAAAATTCAATATAAATGAATAACTGCATTAAATAATGGCTGAAATCCAAAGTCACTGATAACAGCTTATTTCACGAAAAAGGAGATTTGAATCACATATTTTCCATCTCAAATTATGAACCTACAGAAAAATGCATTTATTTCATTATCTTGTGTTGATAGAATATCCGAAAACATTCCCGACTATTGAAAAAAATTAACTGTAAAAGCCTTAGTAATCCTAACAACTTAAGATATTCTCATAAAAAACAATAAAAATAAAATGAAGACAATAAAATCTGGAGCCTACAGGTTCTAGATAAACATTTTTAAGATCACTTAAAATGAACAGGTAAAATTCCATTAAAATTCTTCTGACTGAACAAACAAACGTTGATAATTCCTCCTGATTCAATATCCTTAGATAATTTTGAAGTCCCAGTAACTGACCCCAGCATATTTCATAGTTTTATTATGTTGCTGTTCCAATTTTGTTATATCTGATGCGTTTTTATTTAAATTCAAAATAGAAATCCGAGGAAGCCACATCGTGGTGAAACAGTTTTCATTTATATCACACTTGGTGAAAATAATATTATACTAATTAATTGAATATAATTATATAATAATTATACTTTATTTAGTAGTTTCTAACAAGTTAGGACCGAATCAATTGAATATTTCTGTTTATTATTACACCAATTTTTAGTTTCCCATAAATTTTAGAGATATTTTTACAATAAACAATTAAATTTTCCCCTATGTTCAATGGCCAAAATTTTAAAAAATAATTCGTTTTGACGAAATGAATACATGAAATATTAAAAAAAAATTGACGAAATAAAGAATCTCATGTGAAATTTGCAATGTCCCCACTTGAAGATAACACGACAAATGTAGATATGAAAATGGAGTATCTAAAGTGCATATGATGAATTCTTCATACAAGGAATTCCATATAAAAATATTTTTCAGTGTAACACAGACGGTTCAATTCAGACTCATTGTTCTTTATTGATATTTATTGGTTGTAGAAACTGTTGCTCACTCTGCATGAATGGAATTCTAAATATGGAGATGACATCAAGTACCTTGAGGTCGTTGAAAATACGGTGTTAATGAAATCTCTTCAAAATCCACGTACATCCACTATATTTTTGCAATCGTCAGAGTGATATTTCTGTTAAACCACTAACTGATAACGGGCATGAAACATGTCATGTTTTCTTATGTTGTCAAGATATGAAAGGAATATTCCAAAATTTGCAATAACAGGACCGGCCTTATAGAGAAAGGAATAATCCTCTATTCGCTAATTTGTAAACAGATAAATGAAACCTTTTCCATATATAGTGAAAATAAATTTTAAAATATATATTATTAATATAAAAATTAATAAAATTTGAATATCAAAACAGATTTAATCTGTCAAAGTTCTACAATTTTAATTTGAAAAAAAAATTTATTCACAAAAAAAAAACTTTTAGAATTAAATTGATGATTAAATATAAGCACGCCTTATAAAAACAAAACTCAAAATACAATATCAAATGGAATGAATAAACCAACAAATATAAATGGTCAATTAAAATTAATAAATAAATATTTGAAGGAGACAAATTTTTTTTTCTGATCTTCCAGCTATGTTTATTAATGGTTGATTCTGATTTTTAAATTTGATTTAGGGCCGATGAAGAGATTATCGAAGGTCTAATTATTTTTTGAAGATATAGTGCATGTTTTGAGAAATTTTTGAATTAACTTATCTGAATATTTAAATATATTGTATATTTCAAATAAATTATATTTTTTGAGAAGTCCTTAAGTTGTGTTTTATGTTTTTGAAGAGGAATTGGTGATCATGATGGTAATATCAGAAAAAAATTTTGTCTCCTTCAAATATTTATTTATTAATTTTAATTGACAATTTATATTTGTTGATTTATTTATTCCATTTGACATTGTATATTGAGTATTGATTAAACTGACAGATTAAATCTCTTTTGATATTCAAATTTTGTTATATCCCTTCTATCAATTAAAAAGCCTTTTCCTATTTTATTTCATAAAAATTAATAGTTTGTCTGGGAAAAACTTTTTCTGTTCAATTACATAGAGAATATACATATACAACAAAGTGTTAAATTAATATTGGTCATATCTATTTAATTTTTTTTTCAATATATATTGTGAAAATTTCAGAATGTTTTGATATTAGTTTTTAATATAAGGATGGTTCATAATTTTATAATTAGGTCAATTATTTTATATTAAAAATCCACCAATACTTTTTTCAATTTTAATATTGAACTGTGGAAATTTCGTGGTCACAAAGTGTTACCATTCGGAAAAATTAAATTAAACGAAATTAGTACAGGGAGAACTGTCCCAGGTAAACTCAATGATTCACTTGAATTCTGAAGATTTGATGTTTGAAATATTATTAATATTTATATAATGCAGTCATCATTTATCACTTGATCAAATAAACCGTGTACTGAAGAGATAATTCTCGACAAAATCGGAAGTTAACGATAAGGTTACTCTTTAGATTATTATTTTTAGAAATATTATTATGATTCATCTTTAAACAATAAGTGACATTGAATTCTTTTTTCCGTTGATAAAAGTACGCCGATTTTTGGGTAGTAATGATGATAGATAATTAATTATGAATATTCAATAACCTTAAAGAATACTACAATTAACTTAGAACAAATATCAATGAAATAATCATTTCTCCTTGCGCTATTACTATATTTAAATATTTCTAATGTAGTGTTAAAATTGTGAGAGAAATGATATACTTGACATCGAGAATGAATATTTCGGAATATTTTTGAATACATTCAGAATAATATTCAAGTATCATAGTGTGAGGTTGTTCGGAAAGTAATTTCGTTTTTTCCCGACAGAGAATTTAATTGTATTTTTTCGAATCCAACTTCACACTTAAGCCACATAATCATTATATTTTTTGAGAGCTGATAAAGCAAGGCTAGTGTGTGAAAAAGTTCAATTAATTATACGTAGTAGTTTTTGGTTGGTACCCTTTTAAATAAGGAGAGCAAAAAGCAGCATTTCCGTCATATTTTACTTATTCACTAAAGAAAAGATAAAAATGCCAGAAATTTTCTTATCGATGTGTATGGAGAAGATATGTTGACAGTACGCCAGTGCCAGAACTGGTTTGCAAAATTTCGATCCGGCAATTTTGATGTCGAAGATGCATCACGTTCCGGAAGGCCGGTTGAAACTGATAAAGACACTATAAAGGCACTAGTTGATGCAAATCTGCCAAAAACAACACGTGAGATAGGTGAGATACTAAATATATCGAATTCAACTCTTTATGATCACTTGAAAGGCCTGGGTTTAACCTCGAAGCTAGATATATGGGTTCCCCATGATCTCACGAAGAGAAATTTGTGTCGTCGCTTTGACGTCTGTGATTCGCTTCTCAAACGTCACGAAAATGATCCATTTTTGAAGCGCATCATTTCTGGAGACCGAAAATGGGTTTTGTATTACAATGTCAAACACAAAATATCCTGGAGCAAAAAAGATGAACCGGATCAAAGCATGTCGAAAGCCAATATCCATCAAAAAAATGTGTCTGTTTGGTGGGATTCTAATGGAATCGTTTTTTATTAAGCTATTACCGGAAGTCTTCTGTCATCAGCTGGATAAACTGAATGATGCACTTCAACAGAAAAGGCCAGAATTAATCAACAGAAAGGGTGTAGTGTTCCACCAAGATAATGCCAGACCTCATACAAGTTTGCTCACTCGCCAAAGGCTTTTACAGCTTGAATGGGATACACTGCCACACCCACAATATTCTCCAGATCTGGCGCCTTCAGATTATTATTTGTTCCGCTCATTGCAAAATTTTTTGGAAGGTTAAACCTTCACTTCAAATGAAGAGATCAAAAATCACCTGGATCAGTTTTTTGCCAGCAAAAACCAAATATTTTATGTCCGTGGAATCATGCTACTACCAGAAAGATGGCAAAAGGTGTTGACCAGAAGGGCCAATATACAATTCAATAAAATATTTATTCAATATATGAAAATTGTCTTTCTTTTCCCAAAAAAAAACGAAATTACTTTCCGAACCACCCAATATTTATATGACATTGTAAAGATTTCAAGGATTTCATTAAACATTTGAGTTGCTTAAGTTACTTCATTTGTTTACCAGAATATGCATAAATATTTGGCCGATTAGCTGTCATCGATTATTGAATTCTTGATGGAGAAGGTATTTTTTCTGCTTAGTCATAGGTTTATTTTTCATAAACATTATTAATAGATATAATTTAGGTCATAATTGAAGTAATGGGAAAAATATATGTATCATATTCTTTTTTTTTATGGGACAGACATATTATTTACCTTTTTGTTTGCGGCTCCGTTCTTTTCATTGTAATTTTTCTCTAATAAATTCAGTTCCCATATAAATTTCACGCTTGGTAGTTTATTTCCGAAAATAAAGCAAATGAATTTACGAATGTTCAAACATCAAGTTTCATTCAACTTGGCATTTCGAGAAGTGCATTCTAACGCATGCAAATTGGGGCCTTGAAACAGGAAGAAAATTCAAAACAAGTATCGGATCGAAGTAAGAAACATAAAAAACGAATCCGTTACGAATATCGTTATGCATAATTGAAAAAGCTGATACGAAAAATCTGACATTCATTAGTATACATGTTGACGGGATCCCGCTTGTCTAAACCTTTATTGACATCTTTAAAGTATAAATAAATGATATCAAAAGATCAACTTTAAATTGTGAGTTCAAGCGTGTTCATAGAAAAAATGAATCGCTTTGAAAAATTTCATACATGTTTTTTTATGAGGAGTTCGTGCGGTTTTGATAACATATGTCACTACTATTATTTATTATTCCATTGTTTCATTTGGCAACACTTTCATTGTGAAGTGTCATCATAAGGCTTTCTTTTCACTATCTGTCATTTCGCCTTTGTACTGGATAATATTTTTTTGCGGAGAGTTTTACTTCAATATGAAGAAAAAGTTTGCCTAAAGTTATCATATTTCAGTGGATGTTTATGGCGACCATGCTCTATCTGAACAAACGTGTCAGAAGTGGTTTGTCCGATTTAAAAGTGGCAATTTTGATTTGGAAGATAAAGAACGACCCGGAGCGCCACCAAAGTTTAAGGATGAAGAATTAGAGGCAAGCCTTGACGAAGATCCATCACAAATGCAAGAGGAACTCGCAAAAACACTTTAATTAACTCAAGCAGGCATTTTCCATCGTTTAAAAGCAAAGGGAATGATCCGAAGGATAGGAATTTGGGTGCCGTATGAACTGAAGCCAAGAGACATCGAACGTCATTGTTTCACGTGTGAACAACTGCTCCAACGGCAAAAAAAGAAAGGGGTTTTGTCCATGTGGATAACCCAAAACGTCGGGCAACGTATGATTGGATGCCTCATCATCAGCTGCCAAGCCGAATATTCACGGCGAGAAGATCATGCTGTGTATTTGATGGAATTAGCTGGGTGTGGTGTATTATGAGCTGCTACATACTCAGAATTGTACATGTCGGCATGTGAGCATAGCCCTTAACCGACGTTGATGTATCATTGCCATCATTGCTGTCCCGGGTTTCTACTGCAGTTTTGACACTCCAGCAGACCCACGATAAGCTGAAAAAGATGGAAAAGGATATCTGGAAAGGAATAATAGAAAACCTGCTTCAGTACAACCGAGGAGGAACCAGCAGGTATCCACCTCCTCCAAAAGGGATCATCGTCTCGATCCCAACACTCAGCTGTATGAGTAAAGTAACCCTATTTGGTGGTTATGAAAGACCGAAGAACAGAAACAACACAAAACACAGCTTTCCAGTAGGTATTTCCCTCCCCAAGAGGACAGGGGCTGCTATTCGACTGTTAAAAGCGAGGCTCCGAGGCATCGTAGAGGCGTGGCTTAACGATCCAAAAATGGGGCCGAGGTTGAGGGCGAGCCTTCCCAGATTTAAAGTGTCCTAAGTCTCCTCTTGTCCTCTAGCCAGCGCGCACCGTCCCTAGGCCAAGAATGGGAGAGCAACAGAGAGTCTGCTACCACAAAGAGTCGTGAGTCATGTTGTTCCTCCTGAACCGCAGACCATTCAAGGGCTGAAACGGGGGTGGCATAGAGTTGGGGGCGAGCAAAGAGCGAATCCACCCAGGTCTAAACGTCGTAAGTCTCTCTTTCTCCTCCAGCGGACCATTTCGAACCCCGCTGCGGATAAGTGACGAAGGTGGCAAAGCCTGTGCCGAGATTCAGCACGGTTTTCTCTTCGACCGTGAGGTGAGTGTTTTGCTACTAGTTCGCACAATAAGACAGGAGAAAACGACGGGTCACAACCGTGATTCTCTGCCCATATGCAAGTTCCAGGAGCGAGAAGTACAGATTACAAAACTCTAATCGGTAGCAGGATAGCATGACTTCGTTATCCATTCATAGTCACAACTACCCCGTACGATTCCAAGCTTTGTTAAAGGATATGAATGGTTGTGGGGTAACATGATGGCATGGTATGCAATAGAGAAAGAAAGAAAGAAAAAATAGGTATAGGAAGTCTCTGCTTTACGTATCATGACTTTATCCTCCATTTCACTGGGATGAAACTAGGATTTCAGTCATGAAAAGCACCCCCACAACGTCAAGGTATATGAGCTGCTAAAATCGAACGAAAAGAACACAGGGAAGGTCTAACGATGACAGATACTGAAAAGAAAACCAAATGATGATCAAAATGAAAGTATTGCTAGATGAAGCAATGCACTAATAAACTAGTAGCGACATCTGTATAATATAACATAATATTATTTTACTAATTTTACTATGCCTGTTTCAGATTCCAGTGATATAGTAGATTGTAAATTGAAGCTTATATTGGGACTGATATGGACTCTTATTTTGCACTATTCAATTTCTCTCCCTATGTGGGAAGGAGAGGACGATTTAGCCAATGGAGGATCGGAACCTACCCCGAAGCAAAGGTAAATTCAACAAACAGAAAATATTCTGGGTGGTTTTTGAAGGTTTTCATTATTACAATTTGTTGTTTCAGGTTGATGAATTGGATCCAGAGTAAAGTTCCAGAATTACCAATTAAGAATTTCACTACAGATTGGAATGATGGTAAAGCTGTGGGCGCGCTCGTAGATGCTTGTGCTCCAGGACTTTGTCCAGATTGGCCGGTAAGATAAAATATTTCCTATTTCCAAGTCACTTGAGGTCTTTTGCTTCGCTGTTGGCTTATTATGAACCTGTTGAACCGGTTTATCATTTTCTCTTTAAAATACTGTGATTCTCTGTTCATAAACAGGTTGCCCAAATTTCACAAAGTGATTCTACAGGAAATTTGCAACACGAAAGTTACTATAGAGTATGGTCCAATTACACTGGCCGAAAAAAAAAATTTTTCTGGTTGTAACATAAAGCTGAATAGCATATTATGGTAAAATGGACGTATCCAAATACGAAGATGAGAAAAAAAAAGTTGTAGCACGTAAGGTTTTCTTGTTACATTTATAGAACCAAATTGGATGTTGCAATATCTGATGTGTATTGAAAAAAATGATTTCAGAATTTTTTAACCGTATATATCGACTTTTGTTTTACACCTACTAAACGTACCTTACATTTAAGGAAAATACAAAGATTAAAAATATTTTTTCCTTTTTTGAGGGGTCATATCTTCTCTCTTCAAAAACCATCAGTAACCATCCATCATGGCTGGATCCCATCGTCCTTGATAGCGAATTTCCATCGTCCTGATGTCTTGGTGGAATCTTTCACCCTGATTGTCACTGACAGCTCCCAAGTTTTCAGGACAAAATGATAGATGTAAATGGAGGAAATGAATTTTTAATGACATTCGGGTACCAAGCGATTTGTAGGCTAATAGTTCATTAACTAACTGTTGGTAGTTAGCATCCATATTCTTGCCCAAAAATCCTCTTACTGCACTAAAAAATGAGTTCTATGCTCCGAGTTTCTGCCTGGTAAGCTTAAAATAATACGCAGCAATTTTCTGATTTGTGGTCCAATAAAAATATCTTCCTTTAATTTGGCATCACTTAACTTGGGAAAGACTTGTTTTAAGTATTTGAATCCATCACCATCTTTATTCATAGCCACAAAGTTTTTCATCAGCCCAAGTTTAATGTGAAGAGGAGGCAGAAGGACATTTTTGGGGTCTATAAGAGGTCTTAACTTAAGATTTTGAGATCCACTTCTTTCTGGCGAAATTCTTGTTATATTATGTTGATTTACTGCACCACTTTCCCAAAGACAGAGAAAACAGCAATATTTTGTAAATCCTTCCTGAAGTCCTACTAAAATTACTATAACTTTTAAGTCCCAACATATCTGCCATTTATACGTGTTTATTTTATCCAAAAGAGTGCGCATAGTTTGATAACTTTCTTTCATCGTTACTGAATGGGCAACTCTTATGGAGGGTTTTAAATTTCCATTATGCAATAACACATCTTTCAAACTGTATTTAGACGAATCTATAAATAAACGCCAGTCAGAGGGGGAATGCTCAATATCAAGTTCCTGCATTAAACCCTCAATATCAGTACACGCACACAACGAATTTTCCATACTGTAGAATGCAGAAAACGGAGCATTTCTTTTTCTGAAGTTCGTGATTTTCATTTCGTTGCCTAATAAGTTCTTTTCCGGAAACCAAGAAGTTCTAACTGTTGCTTCGATAAGGTCAAATCACGTACTGAATCATTTAAATCACTTTGAACAATTGAATGTGGCTCGCCAGAACTGGGACCTGGAGTAAAAGTAGGGTCGGTGCATTGTTCTCCAGAGCTGCCTGATGATGCGTTGCCTCCAATATCTTCCAAAACAACATTATGCGGATCTAAAGGTGCGATCGGCGCTGGTTAATCTGCATTATGAGGAACAGGTCGTATTGCAGACTGCAAATTTGTATAGTCGATCATGTGCTTTCCCTTCAGTTCTTGGTCAGGCAAAAATAGCAATCATTTAAATGATACGTGGGTTCTACCCATTCCATAGGGCAAAAGGTCTCTTCCCATTCATCCACAGCACCAATGATACGCTACAACTAACACAGCACACATAGGTAATCCGCTGCTTGTCTTGATCTCCAATTAAAACACCAAAATATTGGAAGTAGACCTTTTAAACATTTTCAGGTGGCTTGTGATTTCACCATAAATTCTCTACAAATGTAACAAAATTTGTCAGGAGAAATTTTGCATCTGATGATAATTTTCAAGTTCTGCTATGTTTTGAGTGATAACATTGTGAAGCGTTAGAAAATAGTTGAATTTTGAATAACTTTACAACGCAAGATAATTGGAAGATACTGTATGGGAATTTTTCTGTTGCAAATTGTCTGAGTTTGAAAACCACCTTGTGAAATTTGGCCAGAGAGAACTTAGGCACTATGTACAGCAGTTTTCTTAACTTTTATATTTTAATTTTCATCGACTGAAAACTGTTGCAGTAAAGACATTTTCAGATCTAAAAGAAATTATTAGAAATCAATAGTCATGAAACGTTATTTAGATCTTCCTTTCAATTTGTGAAAATATGTTTTAGATGTTAGAATTTTTTTATATTTTATAAATTTTTCACAGGTTTATGATAGATTGGGCCGTTGCTTGGTAGAAATCAGTTGTAATTGTCATTAAAAAATAAAACACTTGTTTACATTTTCTACTTTATTTTTGGTATTCTGATGAAGTCTTTCAAGCAAAGACGAAACGTACGTCAATACAAAAAATAAAGTAGAAAACGTAAACAAGTGTTTTATTTTATAATGACAATTTCACAGGTTTATTCGAAAAGAGTTTATACACGACCGGTTTCGATAGCTTTATAATTTTCAATGGTACAGTTTACAGCTGTAAACTTAGTTTTACTATATTCTTCTGAAACAATTTTGTGAAAATTAGAAAAATGTAGTTTTTTTCTATTTTAAGTGAAGAACGAGTTAAAATTTTCCATTTTCAGGATTGGGATCCTAAAGATTCCGTACAAAATGCGTCAGAAGCAATGGGTTTGGCGGACGACTGGTTGAACGTGCCACAATTGATAAAACCTGAAGAAATAGTAAATCCGAATGTAGATGAACAATCAATGATGACATATCTTTCTCAATATCCAAGTGCAAAATTAAAACAAGACGCCCCGCTCAGACCAAGAACGAGTCCTAACAAGTAAGTTCCATTCTAAGAATTTTTTCATTTTAAAACATGCAACTATTTCTTTCAAAATCCCTAAAAACATATTGACGTATTTTAAAATGTAATATTAGAAGTATAAATAAATTCTTGCGTTTTTTTGTCGAAAATTGAAGCTTCATTGTGGAAATTTGGTTATACATTCAATGTCAAGGTGTTACCAGATGAAACAATAAAATGCGTATGAATTTACAAAAACTTTGTACACTGCTCAAAAAATTTTTTTTCGATTGGACAATATTATCATTATCTAATACCCAATTTCGATTTAGAAATGAAATCAACTCGTCTAGATCTGGGGATTGCATTATGATTAAATTCCTTGGGAAACACGCACATGTCCCCACAATACTACTCTGTCAAGAAAGTACCGGGAATTTTCAATTAAAACAACATTTTTACATTTAATCGTTAAAATTTATTGGGTCGCCTTCAAAATAGGCTCCATTTGCTCCAATACATCTATGCCAACGGCACTTCCAATTATCGAAACATTTTTTATAGGCGCTTTCCGGGATGGACTTTAGCTCTCGCGCCGAATTTTGTTTTATGGCTTCAATCGACTCAAAGCGGGTGCCACGAAGGAGCAATTTTAGTTTTGGGAAGAGGAAAAAGTCGCAGGGAGCCAAATCCGGCGAATACGGTGGTTGCTGAAGCACGTTTGTTGAGTTTTTGGCGAGAAAGTCAGTCACAATCGTAGCTCGGTGAGAAGGCGCGTTATCGTCATGCAAAATCCATGAGTTGTTTGCCCACAAATTTGGCCGCTTCTTACGGATACGCTCACGCAAACGTTTCATAACGCCTAGATAATACTCCTTGTTTACCGTCTGACCCTCTGGAACGAATTCGTAGTGCACCACGCCACGGATATCGAAGAAAACAATGAGCATCACCTTCATTTTCGAGCGGCTTTGGCAAGGTTTTTTCGGTTTCGGCTCATTTTTTGCCACCCATTCCGATGATTGCTGGCTTGTTTGCATATCGTACTCGTAGACCCAGGTCTCATCACCAGTTATAATGCGTTCCATGAATGTAGAATCGGAATTACAGCGATCCAGCATGTCTGAAGCAACCTGTTTGCGATGACGTTTTTGAAGAAAATTCAGGTCTTTCGGTACGAGTCGTGCGGCCACCTTTCTCATGCCCAAAATATCAATCAAAATCGTACGTGCGGACTCGTGGGATATCTTAAGATCATGTGCTATCTCTCTCAAGCTGGTACGACGGTTTTCCAGCACCCTTTCCTTAATTTTATCGACGTTATATTCGATCGAAGCCGTCGATGGAAGACCACTTCACGACCGTCCTTGAAGGCTCTGTACCACTGATATGCACGAGTTTTCGATAGAGCATTATCACCAAAGGCCTTTTGCAACATTTTCAATGCATCGGCACACGAAAATTCATTTGCAACACAAAACTTTAAACAAATTATTTGCTCAACGTAATCACCCATAGTAAAAATCGGCACGCACTCTGACATCGACTGACTTAATCAGCTGTTGCAAACACACTAGTTGACAGATCCCGCTCAAGCTTGGCATAGTAATTAAGGACAGTGGTACCAACCTAGGAAAAAAAAAATTTACCTGCCTCATTGCCCCGCCAGATTTAACTCGATAATTCCCGGTACTTTCTTGACAGAATGTATAATACCAAATTTACGTACTTTTTACCCTGTTTGTCTTGCTGTTATCTTTGCTTTGTTTTTATCTGATGAAAAATTATATAATTTGTATTTTTATTTCAAAAGGTTACATCCACCCCGGTAAGTTAGATGAAATCTAGCTGAAGAATCATTTTGGTATCTAAGTGTGATTGTTATTAACTGAGATTTAAGTGTGGAAAAGCATATTGATCTGTGATAGTGAATAAGAAGTTTCTGCTTATAGTGTGTCTTCCTTTGTATCACAGTACTTTGTGTTTTAGAGGACTATTTTTTTCGGTAGAATAAATACTCGTAGCATGTGAAGCTAGCTGTAGTAATCATTAGATCATCATTAAGCAAAGTATCACATGTTACTCCTTGTTGATCATAATTTTTATCGATTCGCAGTGTTCCTAATACATCCTTTATTGCTTCGAATAACATTCATCAAGCTGGAAAAATTGAATTTCTGAAAAATCTTTAAGAAGTATCTAGTACATTCAGAACTTCAGAAAATTTTCCTTTTCATTATTAAGAATATATCAATTCTGACTTCATTGATTTATTATAATTGTGCAGCAAATTTATTGAATCGTAAAAATTTCTACGATTTCGCATATACTAATAATATATATTTTAGGGTAAGAGTCTATGGACCAGGTGTAGAAGCCACTGGAGTAGTTGTCGGTGCTCCAGCCACATTTACTGTGGAAACATTTGCCGCAGGAAGAGGTCAAGTAGATGTTGTAGTGGAAAATCCACTAGGTCAACAGGAACCGGTAGAAATTAAAGTTAATAATGATAGGAACTTAACATACTACTCCGTGATGTATACTCCACATTACGAAGGAACGCATAAGGTATATGTCAAATTTGCTGGTAGGGATGTACCAAAAAGCCCCTTCGTCGTTAAAGTTGAGGGACAGCCTGGTGATCCAACTAAAGTAACCGTCTCAGGACCTGGACTACAACCGGATGGCAACTTCATTAATCGCACAAACTATTTCGACATTCATACAAAAAGTAAGTCTACGAAATCTTTTCTCAGCTTCCTGATGTTTCTGACCAGAAAATTTTTGAGATTGCGGATATCATCGGACTAATCTTCTTCCTATTGCAGATGCTGGAAAAGGAGTACCAGAAGTGATCATATTAGACCCAACAGGCAAAAGGAATACAGTCCCTGTAAAAATTCGACAAACATCGGCTGACATATGGCGATGTGAATATGCTTCCTCGATGATTGGGTTACATTCTGTCAACATCTTCTTTGTCGGGAAGCCAATTCCTAACAGTCCTATTGGTGTGAAGCTATCCCCAAGCTCGGATCCGAAGAAAGTAAAAGTTTGTGGTAGAGGTCTTCAACCAGCTGGTGTTCGGGTTAAAGATGAAGCGGATTTCAAAATTTACACCGATGGTGCTGGTGAAGGTCATCCAGAGATACAAGTTATTGGTCCTGGTGGTATAAAAGAACCTTGCAAGCTCAGGAAAATAGATGGAACCACATATGAAGCAGTTTACCACCCAGTGAAAGAAGGTCATTACAGAGTGATGGTGACCTTCGCTGGGCAAGAGATACCTAAGTCACCATTTGAAGTAGACGTTGGTCCCTACAAAGAAACCCAAATCAGAGCATATGGTCCTGGATTAGTTGGTGGAGTCGTGGACTATCCGGCTTTATTCACTGTTGAAACGAACGGAGAAACTGGAGCTTTAGGATTCAGTATTCAAGGACCTTCTCAAGCAAGAATAGAATGTCAAGATAACGGTGATGGATCAGCTGATGTAAGATATTATCCTACAGCTGTTGGAAATTACGCCATTCATATCTTATGTGATAATGAAGATATACCGAAAAGTCCTTATATATCTCAAATATTACCTTCAACTGATTATTACCCTGAAAAAGTAGAAGTTTATGGACCAGGAACAGAAAACAATGGCTTACAGAAAAACGCACCTGCCAAAATCATGATAGATACCAGAAAAGCAGGAAAAGCTCCACTTGATGTAAAAGTGAGTTTATTTCCTCGCAATTCCAATTATAAATGATTGAAAATATCATTATTTTCAGAATCTAAGAAATTAATATATTTTTTTTTCAGGCAGCTGATGCGAATTCAAACAAAGTGCCGGTAGAATTGAAAGAAATTTCAGAAGGTTTATACGAAGGGCAATACATACCGAAAGCTGCCGGCAAACATACTGTTCAAGTGAACTACGGCGGTGTTGCTACAAGAAACTCTCCGTTCAGGGTGCACATTGAAGATCTTCTCGATCTTTCAAAAATTCGTTGTTCCGGTCCTGGAATTGAACAGGGCGTGAAAGCAAATACGCCAACACATTTTAACATTGATGCAAGGTAAGTTCGAAATTTGCGGGAAAAATTTTAAACCGTTTAAAATAATGAAATCGATTTTAGTGAAGTTGGAGATGCCGAAATGGGTGTGCGTTTAATGAATGAGGATAGTGATCAAGAAGTCCCTCTGAAAATATTGAATAATGGCGACAATAAATATACAGTAGAATATATCGCACCCAAATCAGGAAATTATACAGCTTCTTTATATTACGGAGGCCTCAAAGTACCAAACACTCCAATTAAATTCACGGTACAACCTAATGTTGACGTCACTAAGATTAAAGTTGATGGCCTTGAACCAAGTAAGTAAAAATATTGGATTTCTCTTACCGATGTACTGGATAAACTGATATATTTAGGTATAAGAAAATGTGATTTTCTTATATTTGATTTTCAAAATTTATACAGCTGCTCCAGTGAATAGTTTACAACAATTTAGAGTTATAACCGAAGATGCTGGTAAAGCAGAGATTGCAATATCAATCACAAGTCCGTCAGGAGCAAGAATTAAAGCTCACGTAATACCAACACATGAAGGATACCTTGTTAACTTCACCCCCACACAATTAGGGGAATATTTGCTCGGAATTTCTTTCGGTGGTGAACCAATATCCCATAGACCTTTCAAACTGACCTGTCTAACAGGTAGCGATTCACAAAAGGTAAAAGCTAGCGGTTCTGGATTGCATAAGGGCATCGTAAATCGGCCTGCAGAATTCATGATCGATACTAGAGGTGCAGGTCAAGGTGGTCTTGGTGTGACAGTAGAAGGCCCTTGCGAAGCAGCTATCAACTGTAGAGACAACGGCGATGGCACATGTTCTGTGGCATATTTACCTACAGAAGTAGGTGACTATGGCATAAATATCACTTTCAATGATGAACACATACCTGGAAGTCCATTTCAAGCATTTATATCCCCCCAAGTGAATATGAACAAAATAAAAGTATCAGGCAACGGGATTCAGTTGCATGGTAAAACGATGTGCGTTTGCGATTAACACTTTTTTGATATTGATGTGTTTGTTATTTGACACTTACAAGATGTGTAAGATGAATGGCTTTTTTTGAATATCTATAGTAAACATTTTTGCAGTGATTCCTTATGTGAATAATTTAGTGAATATAAAATCCGTACACAATTTTTGATCACAAAATTATGAAATTATGGAGTCCTAAAGATGCAGCTACTATTTAGACAGAAGATTTAATTGCTATTGAATGGCCATCCTGATTTTGCTTAACAGGATTTGTGTTGATAATTGTAGTAGAACATAGATGTTTTAAATTTTCATTCGAGTTCAAATCAACCTTTATTTTACCAAAATGAATTGGATTTGATCCGAAGTATTGGAAAAACGAAGGTTTAAAGTTTTCATTTGCATGTAAATGAAAGTAATAATAAAAGTTTCATGGTCATGAAACAGTTTGGAGTGTCTTTTAGCATCTTGACCGAAACTTGTGTTACTCTGTTCTAAAGTTTTATGATTATTTTTAGGTGTCCATACTGATTCAGTGACGGACTTTGTGATCGATGCAAGAGCATTAACTAGATCGAACGACAATGGTAAGGTAATGTGTACCATAACGAATCCTTCTGGTCAACACACAGAAAACTTGATAACGGCTTTACCTGATGGTACATATAGAGTCAGCTACATACCTTTCGAAGAAGGTCGTCATACAATAGACATAATGTACGATAACGTTCCAATACCCGGGTCACCGTTCGTGGTGAACGTCAGAAGAGGTTGTGATGCCAAGAAAGTTATTGCTTATGGACCAGGTTTAGATCGGGGTATAGTTGGAAAGACAAATACTTTCACAGTAGAAAGTAAAGGTAAGAATTCTTCAATTTCTTCGATATGTTCTTACGTCACTTCATTCTTTCTTACCTCTTGTTCTTAGTTCGTTTCTCTCATGCGCTATTTTCAATCTTCCCTCTTATTTCCCCCAGCTAATCTTCACATACTTTCTATATGCTCGAGTCACCTTCATCAGTAGAGTTTTAGATGATTATAATTTTCCCTTTCATTCCGCATTCTCTTTCCACATATCGGGTGTGTTTTTAGAGTGATAGAACTTTCGATAGGGATAACTGTGATTTGATAGAAGGTAAAAGCCATGTTGTTTTGACATTTCTGTTCAGTAGGCATTGACAAATTATCATGGGAAGACTCATGCCGCAACAACGTTTACAAATCGTTGAAATTCATTTTCAAAATCAGTGTTCTATTCGCCAAACTTATAGAGCACTTCGTGAAATTTATGGTTTACATAATCGTCCATCAGAGCAACTTATTCGTCGACCTATCGATAGATTTCGGACAACATTTTCTCTACTCGATACAACAACAACAACAACAAGACAAAGAACTGTACGTACAGAAGAAAATATCGCTGCTGTAAGTCATAGTGTTAATGATGATACAGATTTGTCTATTCGTCGACGTTCACAACAAGTTAGACTATGTGCATCCACCACATGGAAAATTTTGCGTAAAGATCTTGGTCTACTCCCATACAAGATCCAACTGGTTCAAGAACTAAAGCCACTTGACCATAATAAGCGTCGTTTGTTTGCTGATTGGGCCCCAAAACAGCTTGAAGTTGGTCCACTTTTTTATCGTAAAATTGTGTGAGTGATGAGCTCATTTCTGGTTGAACGGCTATGTAAACAAGCAAAATTGCCGTATATGCAGTGAAAACAATCTTCAAGAAGTTCTGCAGGTTCCATTGCATCCTGAAAAATGCACTGTATGGTGTGCTTTACACGCTGGAGGCATCATCGGTCCATGTTTCTTTAAAAACGATGCTGGAGCTAATGTTACAGTGAATGGTGCTCGTTACAGATAGATGATCAATAATTATCTGTTTCAAAATTTGAATGGAATCGACCCAGAAGTTTTTTGCTTCCAACAAGATGGTGCTACACCTCATGCTGCTACCGTAACAATTGATTAATTGACAGAAAGATTTGGCTATAACATTATTTCGAGAAATGGTCCAATTAATTGGCCTCCAAGATCATGCGACATAACTCCACTGGATTATTTTCTTTGGGGTTATGTCAAGTCACTGGTTGATGCTGATTAACCAGAAACAATAGACGCTTTGGAAGCCAACATAACTCGTATTATTGATAAAATAAGGCCTGAATTACTCGAGAAAGTGGTCCAAAATTGGTCTGTTCCTCAGAGCTATTCGTGGTAGACATATGTCGAAAATTATTTTCAAAACATAAATTTCATAAAATTATCTTTCAAATAAAAAAAAAATTGGCTTCAATCCCTATTTAAATGTGTTTTATTTCACTTTAAAGTTATATCAATCTTAAAAAACACCCGATATTAATATCATATTTTGATCTCTGAAATGTTCTCCCTTCTAATTTTGTAATGGACTATCTTTCTTCAACTATCTACAAATCATTCTATCATTTATTTCGGTCCACGTTATTTTCTTGAATGAAAAGGGAATTTAAGGTAGATTTCAAGCAGTTACAACTTGATCCCAAAAATGGTGTAAATGTTTCTGCTTAATTAGATAATACTTCAGTTTGGGTTATAATTATTCGTCTTTATTTAAAATCTTCACCTTAGTTCTTCAACTTCAATTAAAGCACTCCTAGAATTAACTCAAATCTACGTTCCCATTATATTGGGCGTATATGAAGAGTTGCGAAAATTTTAGGAGCTGATTCCTTGTAAAAAAATAGGGTGGACCTTTCATATAGTTTGTTTTTTTGAGCCCATCCTGCTCAGTTACTAAAGATGGCGCTCGAAAAACATTTTTAATCTTATTCTTAAAAACCAAAAAACTGACAAGAATAAAATTAAGCAGACATTTTATGCGGGCGAGAAGGCATCCAAAAAAATTTTTGGTGGTGTTTCTCTAAGAATGCAAGGGGTAGCAAAGGCCACCCCTAAACATTCTTTCGCAAGAAACTTTTTTCCATATTCCTATTTTACAATGAAAAAAATCAATTTTGGATAGCTTGATCCATTCTTAACAAATAAAATTTCTTGTTATTTCTTGCTAAAATTCAAGGTTCTTGAGAAAAAAAAATTATCAACATGATAGCGTGAGTCGTAGAGGCTGGAATTATTTCCGAACTAGAATTTATCTAGTAAGCGGATGTCATTTTTTTATGATAACTGACTAGTTTTGATCATCTATGATTCAGTTACAATTATTGTTAGTTTTTTGCTTTAAAAAAAAATTAAGAACTGTTTTTCGGGCGCCAACTTCAGGGGGCTGTAACTAAGCAGGAGGGGGGCTCAAAAAAATAAAGTTTATATGAAAGAGTCATCTTCTTTTTTTGACAGGGACACCCACTAAATTTTTTCGCACCTATTCATATACATCATGTATATTTGCATCTCAAAACACTTTTCATGTTTGTCTTGCTTTTTTCTTGCTTTTATCTATTCAACAGAGTTAAGGCATTCTTATACTCTACAATATATCTCATTTTATCAATAAACAATTTTTTTCCAGGTGCTGGAAAAGGAGGTCTTTCGCTCGCGATAGAGGGACCTTCCGAAGCTAAAATGACATGTGAAGATAATAGAGATGGTTCTTGCTTTGTTAATTATGTTCCTACTGCACCTGGAGAATATGACATTTCAATCAAGTTTGCAGATCAGCAAATTCCTGGATCTCCATTCAAGGTAATCTCCCTAACAGATGATTTGAGGTCATTCCATTTACATCTTCTTTATTTAGGTTTTGGTGGAATCGGAAGTAGATGAAAAATTAGTCAGAGCTTTCGGTCCTGGCGTTGAAAGGTCATCTTGTAGGGAAGCTATAGACACAAAGTTCACAATAGACACTTCGAAAGTTGGCGCAGCTCCAGTAGCTGTCAATATAACATCCGATCAGAAACCTCTGTCCCAAAAGCCATTCGTGAGGGACAACAAAGATGGAACCTTCGATGTTTCGTACGTTCCACCTCAAAAAGGATCAAAACTGAAAGTGCAAGTACTCTACAATGGCCAAGACATTCCAGGAAGTCCATTCGATGTTGAAGTCAGGCCTCGGATCGAACCTGAAAAAGTGAAAATGGAAGGTCCAAGTATAAACCCAAAGTCGGTTCCTGCTTCCTTCCCCACTACTGTGAAGGTCGATACTACAGATGCAGGTTCTGGAGATCTTAAATTCGCAGTTACGGTAAGTAAAAGATAAACAAGGAGCACTGTACTGGTGACTTTGGCGATGGATGATGATACAATAACGATATGTTTCAGGGCCCTGATGGTTATCCAAGACCTTTTGATTTAAAAGACAACAAGGATGGTACTTACATAGCCTCGTATATTCCAGATGAGTGTGGCAGATACAGAATTGATGCCCAATATGGCGGAGTTGATATATTCAATTCAAATTTTCAAGCTTATCCAGTAGGGGATGTAAGAAGATCAGATAAAATTGTTCTATCACAGTATATATTAATTAGCGATTTTTCAGGCTGAGAAATGTAAAATAACCGAAGGCTTGGAGAGGACACTCGTCACTGGCGAATCTTATTGTATAACTCTCAACACTGAGAATGCTGGACAGGGTGCTGTTACGTGCAGAATAAGATCAACCAGTGGAAGGTATATTTCCAATTATTCGAGAAATTTCAGTCATTCTAATTTGATTTTTTCAGTGATCTTGATATAAATGTTGTTGATAACGGTGATGGAACTGTCAGCATTTATTACACAGTGAAGGATTCCGGGGAATATACAATAAACATCAAATTTGGTGGACAGCCAGTGCCAGGAGGATTTTATACATTCACTGTAAGTTTTTTATCACTTTTTATTTGAAAAGAAGAGTTATTTATACAATTTAAATCCTCAGCTGTCTGAGACTTCTGATTTAACGTTCGTATCTCTCTTTTTGAAATAATCCTCGAAACCGCCAGGATTGTACCGTCTGAGTATATTAACGGAAGTAATTTTTTATCGCATATGTGATCGATCTGGCAGTAAGAAATGAATGCGCTGTTTTTCAATCATTTGATAATATACAGAGGGTGCCCAAGTTATTTCTGGCTAAGTTCCACGAGGTGATTCTACAGGCAATTAGCAACAAAAAAGGTTCAATAGAGTATGGTCCAGTCATCTTTCGTAGTAAAGTTATTCAAGATTCTACTTTCTTTTAACGTTTTACCATTTTTTCACTAAAAACATACAGTCCCTGCCCACTTTATTAGATTCACTGCGATTTTTATAATTATTCCTTCCTTATGAGTGCGGACAGCTCAGTGGTAGAGCATAGGGCTCGTGGCCGGAAGTTCCTGGTTCAAATCCTGTTCAGTTGGAAAAGAAATATTCTAGTTGGAGGGGTGTTGGCCACCATTTTCACTGTGGGGTCAAAAATTAACAGTACTGTGGCCGAAAGTGGCGCAAGATCGCAGTAACAAAGCATACCCAGAACACAACTGAATTCCTAAGACGCACAAGCTGAAAAAGCTTCTTCACAGAAGATCTAGGAGTATCAGGATAATAATAATAATAAAAAATAATAATTTTCTTTAAAATAATTCACTCAGTTTCTATGTTTCACAATTTATTCAGAATCCTGACACGTGTTTCTGTCTTTCTACCATCTTCAAAGGAGTACGAAAAGGAACTAAACTTAAAATTGAAAAAGGTTTTTTTATTACACTTAGGACATTTGTGTATTTTTATTGCGCATGGAATTTGAGGGTTTGTTATATTTTCCTTTTTCTCAATGGATTTTTTTATTGAAAGAATCTCCAAATAGTCCATCAATTTACCCTTATTAACATAATATAGTAAAGTGACATCTTTCTCATTAAAAAAATGATTATTCTCTATACAATGTTCTGCAAAACCGGTTGATTTCTGGTTTTTCTAAATAGACATCACAATTAATTTGATAAATCCCCGATTCGGAAAAGTTGGGTTCCTTTCTTTATTGTTCACCAAAATCATAGCTAAATTATTTCTATTTACTGCTTAAGAATTAATCCCCATTTTATGAAGACAATTGGAGATCCTACCGCTGAATCTTTTATATAAGACATTGAAAACCATATTTTCTTTTCTTCATAAGGATTATTCATATTGATATAAGTTTTTTCTTCAAATGTTGCTAAGTTTTCTTATTAATCAATTTGTCAATTATTTCAGGTCTATAGCCATTGTTCACCGATAGAGTTCTAATTAAATTGACTTCTTTTCTGAAATTGACTTCAATTTGAATTTCAACAGCACTAAATAGAAATAATTTAGCTAAGATTTTGGTGGATCAGGCTATCCAAAATTAATTTTTTTATTGTATAATAACAATATGGAAAGAAGTTTCTTGTGAAAGAAGGTTTAGGGGCGGCTTTTTCTACCCTTGCAAACATAAAGAAACACCACCAAAATTTTTTTCTGTACCTTCTCGCCCGCATAAAATGTCTGATTAATTCTATCCTTGACAGTTTTTTGGTTTTCAAGAAAAAATTAAAAACTATTTTTCGGGCGCCATCTTTAGGAGGCTGTAACTAAGCGGGGGGGCTCAAAATTAAGTTTATACGAAAGACCCACCCTATTTTTTGAGAAGAAATCGCCCCCTAAATTTTTTCACAGCTATTCATATACACTCTGTATAATCAACAGTTATCATGCAGAATCAAAAGGAAATAGAAGAATCCAAAGAAAATATTAAATTTCCATCGAACTCATTCAACAAACTTTTACTGGAGACGGCACTGTTTCATACCGGCATTATGAAAAAGAAATTCCACTCTAAAAATTCCCAACATAAACTTAAGAAATTCTTCCAAACAACCTCTCCTTTTTAAAGGCTTTTTCAAAAAAACTTTTCAAAAATATGTATAATATTTGATAGATATTTTCTTATTGATTGTTTTCATTTTGCTTGCTTGAAAGTGGGCTTATGGAAATAGCTTTTTCAAGAAGGAATTTCTTAAGTTTATGTTGGGCATTTTTAGAGTGGAATTTGTTTTTAATAATGCCGTTATGAAACAGTGATTTCTCCACTAAATATTTGTTATTTAAATATTTGAATATTAGCCTTCCACATATTTAATTTCAAAAAATTATATTTAATAATAATAACTTCAGAAATTAAATTAAATTAAAGTCGTATACTTATTTCAAACGACATATAAAATAAACATTCATTATAAGACATCCAAATGATATAACAAAATCCAGTAAATAAAAATGGTTAACGAAAATTCTATAAATTAAATATTTTAAGTAGACAAAATTTTTGTTTCTGCTCATCAATCTTATGAAAACAGATATCTTTCAAAAATGTTTAACATAATCTTAAGAATTTCATCATAAAACTATCTTACTATTCGATATTATTGGATATCTTACTGAGTTACTTTTGATAAAATCTCAAGATATGTAAAAACATTACTAAAAAACAGGTTTTAAGAGTTTTATTTATTTTATTCATAATATATAATTATTTGGTTTCCTTAACATTCTTCATACAGATAATCCTTGTGCTATAACAGAGACCGTCAAATTGCCTTTTAATCTTTCAGATCAATGGTAAACCACAGAATTATTTATTTGAGTTAACATTACACTCCATTTAAATTTTCAGTTATTCATTTACCAGAAGCTTACTGAATTGTTGAAAGGTAAGAAAATATTTTTGTTGATTGATGTTATATATTATTGAATATGAATATAATTGAGTACTGACGAAGCAAAGTCTCTTTTAAAACTTGTTTTTTAGTAATGTTTTTACATATCTTGAGATTTTATAAAAAGGAACTTAGATATCCAATAATATTGAATATTCTAAGTAAGATAGTTTTATGATGAAATTCTTAAGATTATGTTAAACATTTTTGAAAGATATCTGTTTTCATAATATTGATGAGCAGAAACGAAATTCTGTCTACTTAAAATATTTAATTTATAGGATTTTGGTTAACAATTTTTATTTATTGGATTTTGTTATACCATTTGGATGTCTTATAATGAATGTTTATTTTACATGTCGTTTGATATGAGTGGTACTTATAACGACATTAATTTAATTTAATTCCCGAAGTTATAATTATTAAATATAATTTTTTGAAATTAAATATGTAGGAGGCTAATATTAAAATATTTTAATAATTTTATATACCTTCTATCGAGTATAAACCTCTGTTTATTTTATTTAAAATATTTGTTAAGTTCAATCAATATTCTGTATTTTCTTTGGATTCTTTAATCTCTTCTTGATGCTGTGTAATGAGTGTTTATTCCATGGGTTTCCTAAAAACGCAGTGTCTAAGGCATTCATTCAATTCAATTTCAAAAAGTTTTCGAAAAATTTTATAAAATTAAAATTTGTAGCGAGGTATTTAAAATATTGAAAAACTTTTCTATCAAGTAAGTCTTTTTATTATTTAATTTCTATAATAGTACAGGGAGAAACTGTTTGAGAGATAAAGCACCCTGCACAACGTGGATAAAAAATGTCGAATTATAAATTCCATGTGATTAAATATGTCGAAAAAAGTCTGTTTTTCTAAATAAATTATGCATGTGAAAAAATTAAATAAATTATCCCCACAACCAAAATAATGTATAATAAAACGAAGAGGAATCACTAGAATATTCTGAAATATCACAATATTCTTCTGATATTCTAAAGCGTCCATATAACATTAATCAGAATTTTCTGATTCCGTCACTACACTTATGTCGGGCCCAAGACGGCATCCCGGGTATTAAATCAAAATTAAAATTCGGTAAACATACATGCCAGGATATCTTAAAAAAAAAACGAAATGTCTGTTTATAAATTCCACAAAACACACCAGCGCACGACCAATCTTACGTGTATTTCAGGATCTGTTTTATTTCGCACATTTTTTTCGAAAACAAACAAATATTCGGCTGAAAAAATTCCCTTGCGATTTGCGATATTTCAGGATATGGTTTACAATAAAATCGTGCTGCATCGAAATCGCATCCTCACAGTCGGACCAACATTTCGGAAACAAAGAGGGAATTTCATAGTTCTCGTCTATTTAAAATCGCTGCGAGATAAAATTAGTGGGATATAAGTTTGAAATAAAATTATCATTATTACGACAACAATCGAAGGGAGCCGAAGTGGCGTTTGGTTTCTTAATAACAACACCCACAAAATTTTAAAATTTAGCTTAATTGTCTTCAGTGTCCCGAAAACGCCAGCCTTAACTTCAGGTAAGGGAGTTTTTCAGCTTTTCATCGGCAAACTAATTTTTTTTTATTTCACTAACGTCGCATATAACGAAGCTCCGTGGATTGGTTTCACGATTTATAATCGATTTTCGCTTTTGGTTTCTGACCGAATTCAGGAAAATCTATTTCGAGATGCAAACCTCAATATTATCAAATGTTTAGATATCAGAAATGCTTTTTTTTCCTAAAGGATTTCGTTTTTTCTACCAAAATGATTAGTAAATCAGTAGAGCCTCGATAATTCTGTAAATTCTGTATTTGTTCTGTTTCGAAATGGTATGTACCTCTACGTTTTTCCGTATATTTGAAATAAGTGTTACACTAAATCCTCAAATATTGTATAAGGATTTGAACAGGTGGAATTCTTCTTCGCTTGCGCGATGAATTTGGAATTTGGATGACGTCATTAAATTAATCAGGATCAAATTTTCATGAGGGGAATACTCCTCAGATTTCTTTTTTTTTATAGCTGTAGGTTTCGACTCCCCCTTACGTTGCATCATTTTCGCTGTTGCTTTTCTTCGAACTACTCTACAATATTCTAGGCGAAACGATATTACATTTTTTGATCATCCAATTACACTTTTATTTCAAATTTAAGATTCATATCATTTCCTCCATGTAACAGTGTTTTCCTACAGATACATTTGTGAAGCAAATTCCGTTTCGAAAAGTAATGACGTGGCAATATTCTCTTCTTTTATTTCTCAATAAAATAGACATATTTCCTTTTCGACGAGTTTCTGAATATTGGATGGAGTAATCTTTGTGATTGTTAATTTCTAAATGGAATGAAATGAGAAATTACTCAGTTTTCTATCACTTTTTATTAACTGAATATACAGTAACCTGAGTATCGTAGTGTTTACTACATTTTCAAATAAAATAATATAAATTGTGCCCCAACTATTATATATATTTTCCAAAGGCCCGTCTGCTCATTTAATAGTTTTATTTCTAAAACGTACTTGTGCTTGAATATTTCTATGGATTCCAGGATGTCTAGTTTTTTCCTGTCGTTTCCGTAATATTTCATGATTATCCAATTCTGGGAAGATAAGATTGGTTTCAATAAAATGTTCCACGAAATTAGAGTTGAAATAAAATAAATGGAGGCTTATAGAAGATATATAATATTATTTAAATATTTTAATATTTACAGATTTATTCTGTTAGCCTTCTACATATTAAATTTCAGAAAATTATATTTAATATTATAACTTCATATAAAATGAACATTCATTATAAGACATCCAAATGAGATAACAAAATCCAATAAATATAAATTGTTAACAAAAATCCTATAAATTAAATATTTTGAGTAGACAAAATTTTTTTTCGGCTCATCCCTCTTATGAAAACATATCTTTCAAAAATGTTAATAATCTTAAGAATTTCATCATAAAACTATCTTACTTAGAATTATGAATATTATTGGATAGCTAACTACGTTACTTTTTTATAAAATCTCAAGATATGTAAAAACATTACTAAAAAACAAGTTTTAAGAAAGACTTTGCTTCGTCAGTACTCAATCATATTCAATAAAATATAACATCAATCAACAAAAAATATTTATTTACCTTTGACAATTCAGAAAGCGTCTTGGCAAATGAAAACTGAACATTCTGTGTACTCAAAATATTTAATTTATGATATTTTTGTTATTTATTTATATTTATTGGATTTTGTTATCTCTTTTAGATGTCTTATAATGAAAGTTTATTTTATATGTCGTTTGATATAAGTAGTACTTATATGACATTAATTTAATTCCTGAAGTTATAATATTAAATATAATACATATTAAATTTCACAGAATATACCTGTAAATATTAAAATATTTAAATGAATTAGAGTTATCTTTCCGGTTCCTAAATGAAGATTTATAAAAAGAGAGGTTTTTCTTGATAGAAGGATTATTACAAAATTTTGAATATCATACAGATTTGTTCTGTTAACCCCCTACAAATTTTAATTAAAAAAATTTTTATTAAAAAACATTTAGAATTAAATAAAACAAATGTCTCAAGAACACACTGTGTCAATTTAGTAGACATATATATATATATATATATATATATATATATATATATATATATATATATATATTTCTTTGAATTCTTTTATTTCCTTTAGTAACGTGTGATGACTGTTAATTCTATAAGTCTACTAAATTGACACAGTGTATTTTTAAGACATTTTGAATAAAATTTTTTGAAATTAACATTTGTAGGAGGTTAACAAAATAAATGTGTATGATATTTGAAATTTGAAAGATAACTCTAATTTTGCCAAACACTTTTTCGAAACCAACCATATCTTTCCAGAATTGGACAATCTTGAAATATTACAGCTGGAAGCGAAAACTAGACATCCTGGAATCCATAGAAATATTTGAGCACAAGCACGTTCTAGAAATAAAACTATCAAATGAGCTGATGCCTTCAACGAATATATTTAATAGTTGAGATACGATTTACTTTATTCAGTTTAAAAGTGTTTTAAACACTACGAAACTCGAGTCAGTGTATATTCAGTTAATAAAAAGTGATAGAAAACTGAGTTGCTAAATCTCGAACAAGAACCAAAGTGGCCTTTTTGATATCATTTCCCTTCCAAAATAAGTTTCAATTACCAGCTGAAAATTCTTTTGAAAATTTAGTTTGTAACACATTAAACCTTCACTAGAAATTATTGGTAATTTTAAATTATGAATCGAAAACTACAAGATTTGAATTCGAGATGATCTTATTTCAGTTTCTTCGAAATACATATTTACACCAATGCAACGGGATATGTATTAGCACGTTATTTAATATTTTGTCCTCACTGGCAATCTTTCCGAGCAGCTATCTCAAAATAACCTAACTCCCTAACATTCACAGAATTAATGATTGAACCCAGGAAATTTCTAATTTATATTCTAATTCTGAACTTCAAGACTCCAGGGCCAGGAAGCGAATCGAATATATACGATGCGGGGCCATTTGATGCACATAGATACTTAAAAGAATCGAGTAGCCATTATACATCATTTCATACTCGGGTTTGTACGTTAGCTCGTTGCTCGCACTTAAAATTGACGGAATTCCTAAAATTTTTCTCAAGTGGAATATTTCATAAAAATAACTATATTGTTATCAATTGAATTGTTTACCAATTTTCCGAGGTTGACAACATTTTTTTTGATCTTAGTATGTGACTGACTGTACCCTTGTACATATAAAAGTTTATTCTAAATCTCAAAATTTTAAATATTTAATTGATTCGGCCTTTACTTAGTGGAAACTTATTTTAATTAAGAAATTACTGTATCCTATCTATTTTTTTAATCAAAATTTAATTCGATGATTTTATCCAGTAAACTTTCGTACGCCTAATATGGACACTTATAATTCTAAAGTAATCTACGAGGGTCTTCAATAATGTGCCAAATGGAAGAATGGCAAAAGCCATATAATGTTCTTGGCATCCCCCGTAGAAAATGCTGCCAAATAAGTCCACGACGAATTGATCAAATATCGGGTGTTTTTTTTCAGAGTGATAGAATTGTCGATAGGGATAACTGTGATTTGACAGAAGGTAAAAGCCATGTTGTTTCAACATTTATGTTCAGTAAGCATTGACAAATTATCGTAGAAAGACTCACGCCGCAACAACGTTTACAAATTGTTGAAATGTATTTTCAAAATCAGTGTTCTATTCGCCAAACTTATAGAGCACTTCGTGAAATTTATGGTTTACATAATCGTCCATCAGAGCAGCTTATTCGTCGAACTATCGATAGATTTCGGAAAACAGTTTCTCTACTCGATACAACAACAACAACAAGACAAAGAACTGTACGTACAAAAGAAAATATCGCTGCTGTAAGTCATAGTGTTAATGGTGATCCAGATTTGTCTTTTCGTCGACGTTCACAACGGGTTGGACTCTGTGCATCTTCCACATGGAAAATTTTGCGTAAAGATCTTGGTCTACACCCATACAAGATCCAACTGGTTCAAGAACTAAAGCCACTTGACCATAGTAAGCGTTTTGTTTGCTGATTGGGCCCTAGAACAGCTTGAAGTTGATCCACTTTTTTATCGAAAAATTGTGTTTAGTGATGAAGCTCATTTCTGGTTGAACGGCTATGTAAACAAGCAAAATTGCCGTACATTGAGTGGAAACAATCCTCAAGAAGTTCTGCAGGTTCCATTGCATCCTGAAAAATGCACTGTATGGTGTGCTTTACACGTTGGAGGCATCATCGGTCCATATTCCTTTAAGAACGATGCTGGAGCTAATGTTACAGTGAATGGTGCTCGTTACAGATCGATGATCAATGATTATTTGTTTCCAAATTTTAATGGTATCGACCCAGAATTGTTTTGGTTTCAACAAGATGGTGCTACACCTCATGCTGCTACCGTAACAATTGATTTATTGAAAGAAAGATTGGGCGATAACATTATTTCGAGAAATGGTCCAATTAATTGGCCTCCAAGATCATGCGACATAACTCCACTGGATTATTTTCTTTGGGGTAATGTCAAGTCATTGATTTATGCTGATAAACCAGAAACAATAGACGCTTTGGAAGCCGACATAACTCGTGTTATTGATGAAATAAAGCCTTAATTACTGGAAAAAGTGGTCCAAAATTCGTCTGGCCGAATGCGGTTCCTCAGAGCTTATCGTAGTGATCATATTTAAAAGAATCGAGCAGCCATTATACATCATTTAATACTTGGGTTTGTACGATGTCTCGCACTTAAAATTGATGGAATTCCTAAAATTTTTCTCAAGTGGAATATTTCATAAAAATAACCATATTGTTATGAATTGAATTATTTACTAGTTTTCCGAGGTTGACAACATTTTTGTGGTCTTATTATATGACAGACTGTACCCTTGTACATATAAAAGTTTATTTTTAATCTCAAAATTTTAAATGTTTCATTGATTCGGTCTTTACTTGGTGGAAACTCATTTTGATAAAAAAATATAAGAGACAGTAATTTAATTTCCACAAAAATATTCACAATACATTGTGGAAATTAAAATACTGTCTCTTATTTATTTTCTTAATCAAAATTTTAATTCGACGTTTTCATTCAATGAACTTTCTTACGCATAATATGTACACTTTTAAATTCAAAGTAATCTACGAGGGTCTTCAATAAAGTGCCAAATGGAAGAATGGCAAACCGCCATATAATACTTTTGGCATCCCCCGTAGAAAATGCTGCCAAATTAGTCCACGAACAATTGATCAGATACAAAAGGTTAACTTTACTACACATATTTCAACACTTTATTATTTTTTCATCCAACTGCATATCTACTATTTTTTTCACTTCAGCATTTCTTTATATATCATGAATAAAACAGCTCTACAAGCCTTTTTTCATCTGTATACTAACATGAGTTTTCAGAAACAAATTTTTTTAATTTCGATTTCAAATTGACAATCCTCAGATTCAGTTTCTGTAAAAAGTCTCAGAGATATTCAAAAGAATTGAGTTGGAATTATACATAATTTCATATTTGGGTTTGTACGTTGTCTGTTGCTCGCACTTAAAATTAAAGAAATTCCTGAAATGTTCCTCAAGTAGAAAACTTCATAAAAATAACCATCGCCATTAATTGAATTCTTTCTCAATTTTCCAAGAAAAAATTTATTTAAAATATAATAACCCGCAAAATATTATACCCAGGTGGACAACATTTTTTTTGCTCTTATTATGTGACAGACTCCCTGTACTGTATAAAAGCTCATTCTTACTCTAAAAATTTCAATTCCATGATTTCATCCAATAAACAGAATGTTTTTTTTAGAGTGACAGAACTTTAAATTGAAATAAAACACATTGAAATTAAGATTGAAGCCAAAATTTTTCTTTAATTTGATTACATGATCTTGGAGGCCAATTAATTGGACCATTTCTCGAAATAATGTTATCGCCAAATCTTTCAATAAACCAATTGTTATGGTAGCAGCATGAGGTGTAGCACTATCTTGTTGAAACCAAAACATTTCTGGGTCGATAGCATTCAAATTTTGAAACAAATAATCATTGATCATCGATCTGTAACGAGCACCATTCACTGAAACATTAGCTCCAGCATCGTTTTTAAAGGAATATGAACTGATGATGCCTCCAATGTGTAAAGCACACCATACAGTGCATTTGTCAGGATGCAGTGGAACTTCTTGAGGATTATTTCCACTTCATATACGGCAATTTTGTTTGTTTACATAGCCGTTCAACCAGAAATGAGCTTCATCACTAAACACAATTCGATAAATAAGTGGAACAACTCCAAGCTGTTCTAGGGCCCAATCAGCAAACAAACGATGCTAATTATGGTCAAGTGGCTTTAGTTCTTGAACCAGTTGGATCTTGTATGGGTGTAGACCAAGATCTTTATGCAAAATTTTCCATGTGGTGGATGCACAGAGTCCAACTTGTTGTGAACGTCGACGAATAGACAAATATGGATCATCATTAACACCATGACTGACAGGCAGCGATATTTTCTTCTGTACGTACAGTTCTTTGTCTTGTTGTTGTTGCATCGAGTAGAGAAAATGTTGTCCGAAATCTATCGATAGTTCGACGAATAAGCTGCTCTGATGAACGATTATGTAAACCATAAATTTCACGAAGTGTATAAGGCGAATAGAACACTTATTTTGAAAATAAATATCAACAATTTGTAAACGTTGTTGCGGCGTGAGTTTCTTCATGATAATTTGTCAATGCTTACTGAACAGAAATGTCAAAAGAACGTGGCTTGTACTTTCTGTCAAATCACAGTTATCCCTATCGAAAGTTCTATCACTCTAAAAAAAACACCCGATATATGATATGAAACACTGATTGCGTCAGTTTCAATTGATAATTCTCAGGAGTTAATGATGAAATAAAAGCCTAATTTATCAACTCTTCTCCGATTTATGCTCGAGTGCCAAAATATATGTTACTACTATAACTTGACAGAAGTCGTTGTCAAATTTTCGTTTCGTATTTCGATTAATTAAAGTATGTGTGAATGGTTGATTCAGTTACAATATTTCATTTCATTTATCGCTTCGTGAGTTCATTAATTTTCTCGAATTAAGCTTTGACTAATTACCGCCTAATGTTACAAACAAGTCACTGAATAGACTGCATTTGATGTTCAGTAATTAAATGTCAACTCTTTTACATGCATAATCCGTAATATAAAATCAATGGAACATCTTCACGGTAAAATAACCTCTCATATTATTATTATTATTATCCTGATACTCCTACATCTTCTGTGAATTTTTAAATTGTTTTGAATTTTGACATTATATATTGAGTTTTGATTATATACGTCTATTAAATGTAAGCGGTGTTTGTTTTAGACATTAATTTAATTCTAAAAGTTTTTTGAATAAAAATTTTTCCTGAAATTAAAATTGTAGAAGATGAACATATATCAATTTGTTTTAATATTCAAATTCTGTTATATTTCTTCTATCAAGTAAAAAGCCTTTCTATTTTATTTTATCTTACTTAGAATATTCAATATTATTGAATATCTAACTAACTTTTTAGAAAATCTCAAGATATGTAAAAACATTACTAAAAAACACGTTTCATGAGAGATTTAGCTCGTCAGTACCCGATCACATTTAAAAATTATAACATCAAACAACAAAAATATTTACTCACCTTAACAATCAACATCTTGCCAAATGAATACTGAACATCAAAAGCGCACTATTGAATTCAAAAGTTGATATGTCTCAGTGTTTTTTATAATTTTCTAACATAAGGACGCAAATAATTTTATTCCATAAGTGGTTTCCACACTGAAATTTTCGCGTCGAATCTTCTACTACTCCAATTCGTTCTAAGTTTCTAATCGAAAAATCATTATTTTTCGAAGAAATTATAATAAATAATAAAATATAATCAGAATAACGCACAGATTCATCTTTATATCTATTGTTCTGTATTTTTTGTCTTCCAGAGATTTTTGAAATATCAAAATTTCTTACGAGCTTATTTCCGAACCCCAAAGCGGATTTTGCCCATTCGCGAATATGTTCCATTCTGTATTGAAAACCTACCAAATTGTTTCTTTCGAAGGTCATCGTGCAAAACGGGCGTACGCAAAAACAAAAATAGAGAAAAATCCGAAAGCCTTCTAATGGGTAAATTTCCGGACTACATGAGCTCATTCAAAATCTTTGTCCTCCAGTTTCTTTAGAAAGTTCTCGTGTTCGCAAACGGCAAAAATTATCGAGAAAAAAATCGACAATATTGACACTTTCGGGTGAGTAGTTTTCACAGTCAATTAAGCCATTTCATTAATATAAAACAACATTGCCAGAATGAAAATATCTCGATTGACAAACGGTGTCGTTTATTTGGAAAATAATTAACTGTATATTATTTTGGCATGTGCCATATCCAGGAATATAGGTCATTTGTTCAGTTCACTCGCTACTAAATCACGCTCTTAATTAAGTGAGCTATCACATTACTTCAGTAGAATATGGCCAGCTGTGAAAAAAAATTATACATCAAAGGATTTGACGTATAATCTTCATATTAGGAAACAACATTTCTTTTACTTTTGAAAATCAGAATATATAACTTTCATTATAATTTCTATGCGTTCATTCAATTGATTTATCGCACTTCGAAAATGTTCTCGACAATATTCACATACACACATCGTCAAAAGTCTTGGTCCCCCCTATCAATTCTCATCTTGTCTAATGTAATATGACATTTTTTTGTGTGTGGAATCTTCACTATCTTATCACTTAAATGAAAACAATAAACCAGCAAAAAATGTTTCTTGTTCGGGAGAATACAGGTGTCTTCGAAGTTAATCAGTTTTCAGCGAATAACGAGAGTTGTAATATTGAGAATATTCCGTGGAAAATGCCGAGACATCCAATTTCTCAGTTTGACCGTGCGAGAATAGTAGCCCTACATCAAGAAGCTTTGTCGAACCACCAGATTGCGCAACGTTTGAATATTCCACGGACTTCAGTAAGACGCATAGTGGCCCTTTTCCTGGAAACCTGCAGCGTTGCCCGGAGACCAGTGCCTGGTTGTATCTCTAACAGCTCTTCGAAGTCATATTTTGAGGACCTATAGACGGGTAGTCTCAACCAGTACCATAAGGAGACGCATTCCTCAAATGTAAGGGCAAGAAGACCTTTAAGGGTACCTCGGCTATCACCTGGACATGCTACCCGTTGGCAATGGGCAGAACATCACCAAGACTGGCATTTACCACAATGGCGCAACGTACTTTTTTCGGACAAGTCACGATTCGGTTTACAAAGTGATAGTCGACGAGAAAGGGTTTGAAGAGGTCCAGGCAGACTAGAGTGACTCAATTTCACCTGGGAAGTTGTGCCCTTTCAAGGCGGATCAATAATGTGCTGGGGGGGTATAATGTTCGGTCGCCGTACCCCTCTTATTATCGTTGAACAAACAATGACTGGTGCCGTCTACGTAGAAAACATCATTGAACCAATCATTGTTCCTCTTTGCAACGAATTTGGGGATAATTTCATTTATCAGGATGATAACGCCCCACGCAAACGAAGGGTTCAAAACATTATTCAAGAGAACAATATGCAGAAAATTAACTGGCCTGCCAACTCACCAGACATGAATCCAATTGAGAACGTATGGGATTACTTAGGAAGAGCAATATCCAATTGCCAAAACCCACCTTCAACCTTTCAGGAATTGAGTTTAGCCCTTCAGGAAGAATGGAACGATATGCCTGAAAATTTCATTAATGACTTGATTCGTGAGATGCCTAAGCGTATTAGGCAGTTGATTGAAAGATATTCATCCCATTTCCAGAACATAGATTGTTTATTTCTTGAGAAACCTAGGGGGTACCAAGACTTCTGACGATATGTGTATATATATTCTCGCGAATCAGTTGCGATAAGTTCATTATCTATAATAATATCACATTTTTTCTAGATGTATCGAAAATCAGTTGAAAATTTTGAACCAATTGGTAGTTTCTTCTAAAATTTTGAATATCAAAATAGAATTAATCTGTTAGTCTCCTACAATTTTAATTTATATATTATATTTTGTTCAAAAACTTTTTTTGAAATTAAAATTGTAGGAGACTAACTGATTCAAACTGTTTTGATATTCGAAGTTTGTAATAAATCTTCCATCAAGTAAAAAACCGCTTCTAATTATTTATCTCCTAAAATTTGTTATTTATTTTTTACCATATATTAATAATAGTATTTTGAGTATAGAACCTTTATTATTTGGTAGTTGGACATAATTAAAATAGTGACTATATTTTACGACCAGTCTTTCAAAATTTAAAATACGATGTCTTTAGATCATAGGAAACAGTTGTATCGGCTAAGTATATTATTTAATTTATTTCAATATTCCATATTTTCTATGAATTACTTTGCATTTTTCATTGTTGTATGAGAACTCAATATGTCTACTTAAATAGGAACATTGATTCTATGACGATTTCACGGAATTATTTTATTCTTATATTAAAAATTGAGAATATGTAGTAATGAAACATGGTATTAGGAGTACAAATAAGTTTCCGCCGTTTTTTAACACAAATTGTTTATGAATCATTCCTAATGATTTTAAACAATGTGAGACTGCTTGCCGAGTGACTCCTAATGTTACAGCAAGTTCTTTTTGTGTTTGAGATGAATCTTCCTCCAATAATTCCTCCAATTCTGCATCCTCGTAAATTTTTGGCCTTCCACTGCGATCTTTGTCTTCTACGTCGAAATCACCGTTTTTAAACTTTTGAAACCACTCTCGACACGTTCTCTCACTCAAAGCACCCTCACCATATGCTTCTACGAGCAATTGATGCGCCTCAGCAGCAGATTTCTTTAAATTAAAGAAGTAAACTAATATTTCCCGCCAATGACGCTTACTTGGCTCAAATTTTGACATTTTCAACTTATAAAAATTATATTTTACCAATATAAAATCAATGATATTAATAGGTTATGTTGTTCTTGAATGTCCAAACTATTTTTTAAGCCGGTTATCATCTGCGAAAGCTAACCGAAACTCCGTGCCGCGCCATCTACAATAAAACGGCGGAAACTTATTTGTACTCCTAATAGCTTTCGACAACTTTTTCTAATTGTTCACTGCTCGCTGTAATTCCCGCCAAAAAAATTAGTCACAACTCTGAAATTGAGTGAGAACTTTCACATTATTCGTGAATTGTCAAATTTTCCTTATCACAAGGGAATAAGTGATCAACTATTCGAGTGCTTAAATAGTTCACACCTGTTATACATATATTAAATGTTTTTAACTCTGCTCTATTTTTGGTCAGCATTAAATGCTATCATCATATCTTTGTATTGGACACGGGCCAGCATCAGTTTTGTTCGACAAATACACCGAAAAAAGTGAATATTGTACTTGTAACAATAAATTTCATGAATGAATGCGAATCTCAACAAAATTGAATGCGAGAGCTGGCGAAATGAATGTGGAGGTTTCAAAGTTTCTCGTTCTGAATTTAATCTTTATTTTAAAATGACTTGAAGTATGAAATGCGCCAACGTGTACCAATATTTATGATTGTGGAAAAACATAAATTCACTTCGATCATAGACTGTTAAATAATTCCTGTGGATCAAAGCCAATGGCAATATTTATCACGTTCAAATGAATCACGATGCCGAATATGCTGTTCGAAATTTCCGGTAATGAAAATTTGAAATATTAAATGTAACTTTATCCATCTTCTTCTTCAGATGTCATCTGAACTATGATGGTTGGCAATCATCAGATCGATTTTAATCTTTGAAACCGTAGATCACTGTTATCGCATCAAGTCTGCTGACCATGGAGTCTTCTTCTTCTTCTTCTTCCTTCTTCATTATAGGCATTTTTGCCTGTTCCTTCTTCATAACTTGTCCGGTGTTCAGTTGGCAGTCAGGTTATCGCTCCACCTTTTTCGCGGTCTTCCTATACTTCTCCTTCCCATTGGATATTTATCACGTGCGATTCTGACCACTTTCTCATGATCCATTCGGTCTATGTGTGCATTCCACTCGTGCTTTCTCCCCAGGATCCACTCATTCACCTCTTCCACCCCGCACATTTTTCTTATGTTGTCACTGCGCTCTCTATCTTATAGCGTTTTTCCAGCTATTTTCCTTAGGACTTTCATTTCACATGTTTCCAACAACCTCTTAGTTTTTGTTGTATCTGGTCGTGTTTCTGCTGTGTACGTCATTATTGGTCTTATGGTAGCTTTGTAGATTCTTGCCTTTGTCTCGGTTCGCAAGTGTTTGTTCCTCCATATGGCATCGTTCATGCATCCAGCTGTTCTCATTGGCTTATTTACGTGTTGTCTCACCTTAGACTCTACATCCCCAAAACCACAAAGCTCTATTCCCAAGTATCTGAACGTCATCTCTTGCTGTATGATTTGGTCATCGACGACGAGTTTACATCTGAGAGGATATTTGGATGTAGTCAAACATTTTGTTTTTGTGTTATATCTGTCACAAAACAAAACAAAACCATGGAGTCCTTCTACAATTTATCTAGTGCTATGTTCCCAAAGTGCTAATCACAGATTTAGTCACTTTGTCAAACTATGACAGATTAACCTCTGTTGATCATATTATAAGAAATTTAGAGAGTAGAATTGGAAAATACTACTTTTTTTATTATTTCTTGTTTTAGTTGCGACCATCTTTGAGAATGACCGCATTAAGATGGACGATGTCGTGTCCATAACCCCAGAAAGTTTTGTCACTTTAATAAATGCTTTCTTTAATTGCCCATTTACTTCGCTTTGATTTGGGGTTTAATTCCTTCCTCTATGTCAATTTTGAGTCTTTTATTATCAATTAGAAAAGGCACAGATTTCCAATATCAAAATACACACATTCTCAAAAGTCTTGGCCCCTCCTAGGTTTTTCGAAAAATCTATGTTCTGGAAATGAGATGAATATTTTCCTCTATTTCAACTGCAATATATTTGATGGAAAATCTTTGTTACTCTTTGCTTTATGCAGGATGAGACAAAATAGGAAAAATGACAGAAAATCTAAATTTATCGATCATTTATTTTTGATTAATTATAGTCATTCCACAACTGAATCCAAATTCAATAGTTCATATTACCACCCCTTCTTTCAATCAACTGCCCAATACGCCTAGGCATTCCACGAATCAAGTCATTAATGAAATTTTCAGGCATATCGTTCCATTCTTCCTGAAGGACTAAACTCAAATCCTGAAAAGTTGAAGGTGGGTTTTGGCGATTGGATATCGCTCTCCCTGAGTAATCCCATACGTGCTCAATTCGATTCATGTCTGTTGAGTTTGCAGGCCAGTTCATTCGTAAAGAAATTCTTTCTCGATATTTTCACGTTACAAACGCAGAAAAAACTTTTCTCATGCTCAAAACAGACCATTATATGCCGTAATGCTCCTAATTAGCATATTCATATTCAAATAAATTGATTGGGCTGGGTTGTTAGCTTGGGTCCATATCACTAATTGCTCAAATTGTGTTATTAATATTTATGAATAATATTTTGTTATTGACGTGTTGAATTTCAATTAAATTATAAATCTTCTTATTGGTACATCAAATTAAATGACAAGAAAAAGGTAATTCAAGTAGTTTGATCCTACAGTTTTTCTGTATTTTTCGCAATCAATGGCGAAATATACTTTTCATTAACAGTTGCGAAATGTTTTACTTTTCGCAACTAGTTACGAAAAGTAAAAAGTGTCAAAACGTGGATGAGTTTTGAAAAGGGTCAAAATTAGAAACAAATCTTGATCATCTCGGTCTTCACTTGACGAAAATCAATAAAATTTATGAAATAACTTCGGAACGTTCCGAAGTTGTTTCGAAACTTAACAGATACAATTATTTAAATATTTTAATATTTATAGATATATTTAATTTTAAAAAAATATATTTAATATTATAACTCCAGGAATTAAATTAATGTCATATAAGTACCACTCATTTCAATGGACATATGAGATAAACATTCATTATGAGATCCAAATAATATAACAAAATCCAATAAATATAAACTGTTAACACAAATCCTAGAAATTGAATATTTTGAGTAGACAAAATTTTGTTTCTGCTCATCTCTCTTATGAAAACAAATATCTTTCAAAAATGTTCATGAAACTATCTAACTCAGAATATTCAATATTATTAGATATCTAACTGAGTTACTTTTTAGAAAATCTCAAGATATGTAAAAACATTACTAAAAAACAAGTTTTAAAAGAGACTTTGTTTTGTCAGTACTCAATCGTATTCAATAAAATATAACATCAATCAACAAAAAGTATTTACTCAAATTTAATCCAGAAAGCTTCTTGGTAAATGAATACTGAATATTTAAATGGAGTCTAATGTGGCTCGAAATAAATAGTTATGTGGTTTACCATTGATCTTAAAGATTTAAAGGCAATTTAACGGCCTCTGTTATAGCACAAAGACCATCTGTATGAAGAATGTTAAGGAAACTAAATAATTATATATTATGAATAAAATAAAATAAATGGAGATTTATACTTGATAGAAGGTATATAAAATTATTTAAATATTTTAATATTTACAGATGTATTCTTTTAGCCTTCTACATAATTATTTTCAAAAAATTAAATTTAATATTATAACTCCAGGAATTAAATAAATTTCATAGAAGTACCACTCATATCAATGGACATATGAGATAAACATTCATTATAAGACATCCAAATGATATAACAAAATCCAATAAATATAAATTGTTAACAAATATCCTATAAATTAAATATTTTGAGTAGACAAAATTTTGTTCCTGCTCATCCCTCTTATGAAAACAAATATCTTTCAAAATTGTTTAACATAATCTTAAGAATTTCTTCATAAAACTATTTTACTAAGAATATTCAATATTATTGGATATCTAACTAAGTTACTTTTTAGAAAATCTCAAGATATGTAAAAACATTACTAAAAAACAAGTTTTAAAGGAGACTTATATAAAACAATAATTAATATAATTATATAAATAATTAGTTCTGTGCTTTACCATTGATCCTAAAGATTTAAAGGCAATTTAACGTCCTCTGTTATAGCACGAGGACTATCTGTATAAAAAATGTTTAGAAAGCCAAATAATTATATATTATGAATAAAATAAAATAAATGGAGGTTCATACTTGATAGAAGGTATATAAAATTATTTAAATATTTTAATATTTACATTTAAATAATTTTATATACTTTCTATCAAGTATAAAGCTCCATTTATTTTATTTTAACAGATACATTTTAATACCCTAACCATAAAAGATTCGAATATGCTATAAACCTCGAGGATCTAGAAGTATCGGAGAAAGCAGTCTGAAAAGAAATGTCTCTAAATGTTCATTTAAAATCATATCACTAAAAATAGACAATTGTTAAGTATCTATTTTTGTTTTCTTGTTTTCAGGTTGACGAAGTGAATGAATTTGAGAAGACCAACCAGTACCAGATAACCAATCCTTCATTCCGTGCCGTCAACCTAGATAATATACCAGTCCCTTGCACCGGCGGACCAGTAACAGGTAAATAAATAATAAATTACTTGGTTTTCTATCACATTTTATTAACTGAATAAACGGTGACTCGAGTTTCGTAGTGTTTACCACATTTTCTTCATTTCGTTTTTTCCCGACAGAGGATTGAATTGTATTTTTTTGAACCCCCACTTGTATATGACGATGTCAAATACAAGAGATCATGGAGCAAAAAAGATGAACCGGTTTTTATTAAGCTTTCACCGGATAACACAACAATTAATTCGGAAGTCTACTGTCATCAGCTGGGCAAAGTGAATGATGCACTTCAACAGAAAATGCCAGAATTAATAAAAAATGTGTAGTGTTCCACCAAGATTATGCGAGACCTCAAACAAGTTTGGTCATTCGCCAAAAGGTTTTATAGCTTGAATGGGATACACTGCCACACCCCTATACTCTCCATATCTGGCGCCTTCGGATTATTATTTGTTCCGGTCATTGCATAGTCTTTAGCACATCAAAAATAATATGGAATTTAGTCTATGGTTTCTGTGGTTATTCTTGTTTCATAGAGAAACTTAGTTCTTTTGGAAGCAACCACGGTATACAGATTATGCATTATACAAAAATACTTGAATATTATAGGATGCATCGAGTGCTTTTTTTAGAGTGATAGAACTTTAAATTGAAATAAAAGACATTTAAATTAAGATTGAAGCCAAATTTTTTTTTTATTTCAAAGATAATTTTATCACATTTATGTTTCAAAAATAATTTCCGGCATATGTCCACCACGACTAGCTCTGAGGAACCTCATTCGACCAAACCAACTTTGGACCACTTTTTCCAGTAATTCGAACTTTATTTCATCAATAACACGAGTTATGTTAGCTTCCAAAGCGTCTATTGTTTCTGGTTTATCAGCATAAGCCAATGACTTGACATAACCCCAAAACAAAAAATAATCCAGTGGAGTTATGTCGCATGATCTTGGAGGCCTCGAAATAACGTTATCGTTATTTCGCCAGCGTGTAAAGCACACCATACAGTGTTTTTTTTCGGGATGCAATGGAACCTGCAGAACTTCTTGAGGATTGTTTTCACTCCATATACGGCAATTTCGTTTGTTTACATAGCCGTTCAACCAGAAATGAGCTTCATCACTAAACACAATTTTACGATAAAAAATTGGATCAACTTCAAGCTGTTCTAGGGACCAATCAGCAAACAAACGACGCTTATTATGGTCAAGTGGCTCTAGTTCTTGAACCAGTTGTATCTTGTATGGGTGTAGACCAAGTTCTTTACGCAAAATTTTCCATGTGGTGGATGCACAGAGTCCAACTTGTTGTGAACGTCGACGAATAGACAAATCTGCATCATCATTAACACTATGACTTACAGCAGCGATATTTTCTTCTGTACGTACAGTTCTTTGTCTTGTTGTTATTGTTGCATCGAGTAGAATGTTGTCCGAAAACTATCGATAGTCCGACGAATGAGCTGCTCGGATGGACGATTATGTAAACCATAAATTTCACGAAGTGCTCTATAAGTTTGGCGAATAGAACACGGATTTTTAAAATAAATTTCAACAATTTGTAAACGTTGTTGCGGCATGAGTCTTTCCATGATAATTCTTTAATGCTTACCGAACAGAAATGTCAAAAGAACATGGTTTCTGCCTTCTGTCATATCACAGTTATCCCTATCGAAAGTTCTATGACTCTAAAAAAAACACCCGATATTTGGATTTAGCACATCTATAACTCATCAGTCCAACTTCGTATCAAAAAATAAAAGTTATTAATAAATATATATCTCGCCCGACTAAAATCACATGTTTTTCGATAAACAAACTTAGAGCTGTAGTGAATTCTTCTAAATATCAAAACCCTACATATTCTATGTTCGTCCACAGAGATTACACAAAGTTTGTAAGGTATTTTTAAGGACTTAGTTATATTCAAATTATAGGATGTATTTGGGTGAAAAACCCATATAATATAATAATTATAAAATAAAATAATAAAAAGGGGGTTTTTACTTGATAGACGGCTTATTAGAATATCTTAAATATCATATAGATTTATTCTGCTAACTTCACTACAAGTTTTAATTTCATAATAAGCAATTAAACAGAATAAATCTGTATAAATCTTAAATATCATACAGATTTATTCTGCTAACCTCACTACAAATTTCAATTAAATAAAATGAAAATAAAATTAAATAAATCTGTATGATATTTAAGATATTGAAATGAGCATTCTATCAAGGAAAAAACCCCTTTGTATTATTTGATTTTAATTAATGGTTTATTATTCAAAGACTTCACGAATTACCATTTCCTTTCGTTTTAAAAATCTCATTCGACGCTTTTAAAATTTTGTCTCAAAAAAACTGTTCATATTTCCGCATTGATGCAGAATTCAAGGTTGCCGAACGAAAATAAGATCAATTTTTCATCTAGTATCAATGGAGTGTCAACAATTAGCACTCTTGTCACAGGCCAATGTTGAGTGACATAATGCACATAGGTTTTCACTGCCAACTCTTTGATTGACAGTGTGTCACTAGTGTCAGCTTGCATACAAATACTTTTGCCTTCGGAAAAACATGAATATACATGGAGGAAGTCACCCATCCAATATTTAGAATGAAAATTCTGGAACTGATTCGCGTTTAGATGCAGAAAAAAAGTTTAAAAGATATTTTTATCATACGCCGGTTTTCATTAAAGAAACTTGAGAACTCAGGATATCATGACATTCTTCGATGGCTCACAATGAAGAATTGTTATGGTTTGTGTCTACGCTTCTATTTATAGAAGAAGAAGAACCGCATATACCTAAAGAAGTTGGGCATTAATTGCCTGGTTCCTCAGATTCAGATGACGAAATAATTCCCAGGATTTGGAGCATTCGCGTTGATTTTGTATCATTTCGAATTTCTTCACACGTAACCTACTTTTTACATCGCATATTTCTGTATTTTTAGACGTCAAATATTTCCTACCTTATTTATTTCCAAGCTACAGCTGTCCTCATATTCGGTTATTAATTTTATATCTTGACAGTGAAATCCCGCCCCAAAATTTGGCGCATCTCAGTTGATTCCGAAATTTTGATCAGCTCGGGTCAATCAAATTCTTATGGACCACACATACTGACTTTTTGGTATGTGTCACTTCATATAGTGGTTGCTTTTAAGAAATCTAGTAATTCATTTATTTATTTATTACAATCTCAATTCAAGTGCGGTGCTGTGTTGTTTCGTTTAAATATTTCTATAGGGTGCGGATATATGGATGAAGTTTAATATTTGAGCCAGTAGATGTGGTGGTTGTTTCAGAAAATTTTTAGTGAGAATTTTAGTGAGGGTATAATAGAAAACTTCGACTTATTATGTCCAAATATTTAGCTACAGTGACTAGTATCAGATAAAAAGTTTTTGTGTTTGTATCTTATCTGTATTCAGTTTGAATTTCTTTTAATTTCTAACATATGTAAGTATTGATCTAATTTGACTGCTTCATAACCGTATGATCAAGTATCAGGGAAAACTGTCAAATACCATGAAAATTGAATTTTATTTCGAATAAGGTTTCTTGAAGTGTACGATAATTCCAACATATTCCGGGCAAAATCTGAATCACTTTAAAAATTTTGATACAAATTAATTCCAATCTAGTACATCCTGACAATTTTTCTCATCCCCACCCATCACGTGTTCTAAGATATGAATCAGATTGGTTAACAATGGCTTAAACCTTAGATCTTCTTCTATAAGAGAAAGATTTAAATATTAATAAACAAGTTTCTTAGAGAACTTCGAATCGTCACTGACTCAAGTATTATACATCAATTCATAAATTGCACCTTCATACTTCACTTAATATATTTCGCATAGAATATGTTTTCATGGTTGAACATACCACAACCCCCAGAAGCAACTTGGTTGGATTTCGCATCACTATACATTGGGAAAACAAAAAAATTCATTCAATACTCCGATTGTGACGGTGTTGAAACGCCAATCGTACTAAGAGGCGTTCCTTCGATACCTGTTGGTGGAAAAGGTTTTGGAGTCGACTTTACTCCTCTAACCTTTGTATCTTGTTACTATATTCAAACAACCAAAGGTAAGAATACCTATAGCTGGCACAATTTTCACCCGTTCAAACGATTCATTTGCGGCTGCACAGAGAATAATTTTCATCTTTTCTCCTTTCATTATCCGAGTAAACGTAGCAACAATTCAATGATTGATTATTCCCCACAAGCGACACGAATTTTCTCGAAGTCATCATTGGTCCACATTATCCTCCATTGCTTCAATAAAACCTTTTATTTAAACCGCCCTCGAAGACTATTTTTGTGTGCGAAATATACTGATAGCAATTTCTTTTTTTACTTCAAGCTGACATAAAGATGCCAAGTGGAAACATCGATAAACCTATTATTGAAGACAACCATGATGGAACTGTAACCATTAAATATGAACCAAGGGAAGAGGGTCTTCACGAGCTCGCTGTTAAATTCAATGGGGAACACGTACAGGGATCTCCCTACAAAATCCATGTAGATTCCGTGAGTTCAGGTTACGTCACTGCCTACGGTCCAGGTTTGACCCATGGAGTTACTGGAGAACCGAGTAACTTTACAATTTCAACTAAGGGAGCAGGTGCCGGAGGCCTTTCGATGGCTGTCGAAGGTCCTAGCAAGGCTGAGATAAACTGCAAGGATAACAAGGACGGTACAGTTTCTGTATCATATCTTCCCACTGCCCCTGGTGAATACAAAGTTTCGGTCAGGTTCGGTGACAAGCACATCAAGGGTTCCCCATTTGTCGCTAAAATCACCGGAGAAGGCCGAAAAAGAAACCAGATTTCCGTAGGTTCGTGCAGCGAAGTATCTCTACCAGGAAAAATTTCTGATGCAGATATCAGATCGCTGAACGCTTCCATCCAAGCACCTAGTGGGTTAGAAGAACCATGCTTCTTGAAGAGGTTGCCCACTGGTAACATAGGAATCTCCTTCACCCCTAGAGAAATTGGCGAACACACGGTATCAGTCAAGAAAATGGGATACCATATCACAAACTCACCTTTCAAGATCAACGTTTGTGAACGGGAAGTGGGTGATGCGAAGAAAGTTATTGTTTCAGGTGCCGCTCTTCAAGAAGGAAAAACTCACGTAGACAACACTTTCACTGTCGATACAAGAAATGCTGGTAAGATCAATATATAAAATTATTCCGCAAATATTTTCAACTTGTTTGTTTCAGGATTTGGTGGTCTATCACTATCTATTGAAGGTCCGAGTAAGGCTGAGATTCAGTGCAAAGACAACTCCGATGGAACTCTCAACATCTCCTACAAACCCACGGAACCTGGCTATTACATTATCAACTTGAAATTCGCTGACCACCACGTAAATGGGTCACCTTACACTGTGAAGGTAAATCCCATTATTTGAATTCAATCTCGAATGTCTGCATGTATGTGACATTTCAGGTAACCGGTGAAGGTACCAACAGACAACGTGAGAAAATTCAACGACAAAGGGACGCTGTTCCTGTCACAGAAGTTGGTAGTAAATGTAGACTGACGTTCAAGATGCCAGGTAAGCTTTAATTGCATCCTTATCGACGTAGCTCAAAATCTGGATAAAATTTCTGTAGACCAGATGGGCTTTTTCGAATTTTTTGTCGCAAGATCTATAATAATTTTATTTCAAGGTATTACATCCTTCGATCTAAGTGCAACAGTCACGTCTCCGGGTGGAGTCACGGAAGCTGCTGAAATAAACGAGGTTCAAGACGGACTTTATGCTGTACATTTTGTACCCAAAGAGTTGGGTGTTCACACCGTTTCTGTCAAATACAAGGACATCCATATTCCTGGTAAGTACTTTCCTGATATTAAACAAAAAAAAATACGACGAGGATTAATGGCTAACTGGGATCTATCTGTATTTTTCAGGATCTCCTTTCCAGTTTACTGTGGGTCCATACAGGGACCACGGTGCGCATTTGGTTAAAGCTGGAGGTCAAGGTTTGGAAAGAGGTGAACAAGGAGAACTGAACGAGTTCAACGTTTGGACCAGAGAAGCTGGAAGTGGCCAACTTGCTATATCTGTTGAAGGTCCGAGCAAAGCCGAAATCAACTTCACGGATCGCAAGGACGGTTCTTGCGATGTTTCATACAAGGTTTCGGAGCCTGGTGAGTGACTTGTTTATATTCCCGACAACTTTTGACGGATAGGTACCGTAATTCATTCGAGTAATATTAGAAATGTTGGAAACAAGTTAAATTGAAGTTTATTCTTAGACATTAAGGTCCCCCTCACCTATTTACATCTTTCATATTTGAATTGGCGCTAATATGACTAATTCACTCATTTATTTAAAGTTCATATAGGTCGTACAATTTTGATTATTAACTTTGTTTTCGAAACGAGACAAATTTCAGCAATAAGTAGGTTGAACAGTAACACGAGTTTAATAGATCATTACCCTACAAATCAATTTGGCTTTTTGGAATCCATTCAAGTTATCATCGTAAGTGATTTCGTATTTACTATGCACTTTGTCAGTTTTCTAGTCTAGCACCAGTCTCAATTTCTAGTGAAAAGAAACTGAATGTACTACGGCAAACAATGAGGTATTTCAAATGCAATTTTATTCTAGACTTTTACTGAGATAAAAAAAATGTCACAATTCACGCCGTTTTCATAATTTGCAAAAATATCTATTTATAACATATTTATCGTCTGGATATTTTTACTTGGACAGTTTCCAGATTGAAATCTTATAATGGGATACAAGAGCATAAGTTTATAGGACCAGAAGGCAATTACATTCATCCTGACAGTTTTTTTTATCACGTGCGAACCAAGTAATCTGATCTGATATTGCTTCATTTCGCTTCAATTAAAGCCCAGTTTCAGTATCCAGGAAATATGAATTCTAAAGCAGTCTTCAGTTCAAACGTGTTTTGAAAATAAGTAACAAATTAATTCGTTAAGCGTTAGCTAACGGGGGTAGCATGACTTGATTCGTGGGTTGCCAAGGCGTATTGGGCAGTTGATTGAAAGAATAGGTAGTAATACGGACTATTGAATTTGGATTCAGTTGTGGAATAACTATTCAAAAATAAATAATCAATAAATTTAGATTTTTTCTCATTTTTCCTATTTTGTCTCATCCTGCATGAAGCAAAGAGTACCAAACAATGATTTTCTATCAAATATATTGCAGTTTAAATAGAGAAAAATATTCATCTCATTTCCAGAACATAGATTGTTTATTTCTTGAGAAACCTAGGGAGGCCAAGATTTTCGACGATGTGTGTATGTCGATTTGACAGTTCTCAAAAATGTATTACAAAGTGTGGTTTTTTTTATTAAATCCTAAGATAATTTTTAACTTCATTCAAAATATTTGTCCTACAAAATGCATGGTTTGATCAACATCCTTCCAACATGTATCAATAACGAGGTCATCAAAAATTATTCCTAACCAGCTGATTTTTTTACTGCTTTGCATACATTTTGTAGGACAAATATTTTTTCGAATGAGGTTAATAATTATCTTAAGATTAAATAAAAAACTCATAATTAGTAATACATTTTTGAGAATTGTCAAATCGACATATACACATCGTCAAAAAACTTGGCCTCCCTAGGTTTCTCAAGAAATAAACAATCTATGTTCTGGAAATGAGATGAATATTTTCCTCTATTTCAACTGCAATATTAGGAGTACAAATAAGTTTCCGCCGTTTTTTAACACAAATTAAATATTTATTATAGAAGAACGGTTTTAAACGATGTGAGACTGCTTGCTGAGTGACTTCTTATGTTAGAGCAAGTTCTTTTTGTGTTTGAGATGAATATTCCTCCAATAATTCCTCCAATAATTCCTCCAATTCTGCATCCTCGTAAATTTTTGGCCTTCCACTGCGATCTTTGTCTCCTACGTCGAAATCACCGTTTTTAAACTTTTGAAACCACTCTCGACACGTTCTCGCACTCAAAGCACCCTCACCATATACTTCTACGAGCAATTGATACGCCTCAGCAGCAGATTTCTTTAAATTAAAGAAGTAAACTAATATTTCCCGCAAATGACGCTTACGTGGCTCAAATTTTGACATTTTCAACTTATAAAAATTATATTTTACCAATATTAAATCAATGATATTAAAAGGTTATGTTGTTCTTGAATGTCCAAACTATTTTTTAAGCCGGTTATCATCTGCGAAAGCTAACCGAAACTCCGTGCCGCGCCATCTACAATAAAACGGCGAAAACTTATTTGTACACCTAATATATTTGATAGAAAATCTTTGTTTGGTACTATTTGCTTTATGCAGGATGAGACAAAATAGGAAAAATGACAAAAAATCTAAATTTATCGATTATTTATTTTTGAATAATTATAGTTATTCCACAACTGAATCCAAATTCAATAGTCCATATTACCACCTCTCCTTTCAATAAGCTGCCCAATACGCCTAGGCAACCCACGAATCAAGTCATCAATGAAATTTTCAGGCATATCGTTCTATTCTTCCTGAAGGGCTGAACTCAATTCCTGAAAAGTTGAAGGTGGGTTTTGGCGATTGGATATTGTTCTCCCTAAGTAATCCCATACGTGCCCAATTGGATTCATGTCTGGTGAGTTTGCTGGCCAGTTCATTCTCTGGGTATTGTTCTCTCGAAGAATGTTTTGAACCCTTCTTGTGCGATGTGGTGGGGCGTTATCTTCCTGATAAATGAAAATATCCCCAAATTCGTTGCGCAGAGAAACATTGATTGGTTCAATGATGTTTTCTACGTAGATGGCACCAGTATCAAGGATCTGTACTACAACTTTTGAGCGTAGGACCGGGATAACGTACCACGCAATTTGTAGGACAATGTGGCGATTATATAAATATTAACTGTGCAACAGTAAAAAAATCAGCTGGTTAGTAATAATTTTTGATGACCTGGTTATTGATACACGTTGGAAGGAGAGCCTCTTTGATCCATACATTTTGTAGGACGAATATATTTTTGAATAAAGTTAATAATCGTTTAATAAAAAAACCCACAGCTGGTGATAAATTTGTATGACTTGTCAAATCGACATATTTTATCCCTGCTACCGCAATGGAAAATTTTTGTGGGGGAAAAAGTTGGGGCGTCTCATCAAAATGGAGCTAATCACTAAAAACTGGCTTGATAGTAATGAATGGTAAAAATAGATCCTGGATCCTGGACTATAACTTAAACGTACATTACGGATTCAAACGTGGTCTTAATCAAAATTAAATTATCTTTCTTTTTGATCATAATTTTGACATAGCGCCAGCATTTCAGGGACGTTTCAATCATAAGATTTTTCACGTACCATTTGAATAAAATGCTCTTTAAATTAAAGAAACTGTACTTAATCATTAGTGATAAAGCATGACCAACAGCTGCAACGTTTCAGAAATGTCGCGCGCTTCCAACTTTTGGTAATTACAACACATCGGCCTTGAAACGAAAAAATGCCATCGAGAATATTTTCATTTTATGTGAATACATTCTGAAATGCGTGTAAGATAATTATAGCTTACAAAATTTGGAAAAATTATTCAGATTATTGGATCAATCATTAACTGAAACCTCTACGAATTTAATCTAGTGAATTTCTTGAAAATTTTTTACTGAAAATCGATATAATAATTTTTCATAAGTCATAAAATTCGACTGAAACATACTTTATATTTGTAAAGTAATATTTCAGAATGATTGAAGTTGTCTACTGATAAATCCTATTAATATTCTTTGATTTCAATGAATTTGTTGAATTTATTTCATCATTAGTGCACGATAAAACTCCGGACGCGCAAACACTTTTTTGTTTTAATATGAAAACCGTCTGCGCCTACTTGACAAAAAAATTATACATTTTTTGCAGGTGAATACCGCATTGGTTTGAAATTCAATGACCAACATGTTCCCGATTCCCCCTTCAAAGTGTACATCTCACCAGCGGTGGGCGATGCCCATTTACTGGAGGTTATCCAATTTCCCGAAGGTCATATCCAGGCCGATAAGCCATCCCAGTTCTTGGTAAGAAGGAATGGAGCGAAAGGAGATTTGGATGCAAAGGTGAGTTTCAATTACATCTTATTGAATGAAGTGATGAAGGGAGGATTTTACGGCCGACGAGATCGTGGAGTGCTTACGAAGATATTAAATTACCATATCAAAGTCTTTTTCAGTCATGTACGAAGTCGTAAAAATCAACGTAACACTTTTGAATTAATTGCGCGAAGGACTACTTAGAAAATGGGCACTAGGGTAACTCGAGAATGAAATTCTACAGGGTTGAAGCCAATTGTGCTGTTTCAGTAACTTTCGCTTCTGTGGCCACATTAAACAAACAACTAGCTCATCGGGAATTTCCTCTATGGAACCTTACGTGTTATGCATTATTGTCACCTCGCTCTCCCAATAGCTTCGAAGTCTTCCAGATAGTCTGTGTAGTGTTGTAGATTCTCCAAGCAGCTTCATTCTCAACAGGTGGTAATCTCTTACAGCACCCGATCTTTGTGAGGTAATTTTCGATGACTCTCTGTCACATTTCGGGTAATATCTCACCAATAACCTGACGGATGTCTGAGGATTATCGGCATGAACGCGATCCTTCGCATAACCCCACAAAAAAAATTCGAAGGCAATAAATCACAAGATCTTGGGTGCCGATTCACATCGTCGAAGGAGAAATTACGCGTCCTTGGAATTTTTCTTGCAATAAAGCCAAAACGAGTCGTGTTCTGTGACTTGTTGCACTATCGTACTGGAACCACATCTCTTCCAATTCCATATCATTTTCAGGCCAAAAAAAATCGGTAATCATTTGGCTATAGCGATGAGAATTGTCGGTTTGAGTGACATCTTCTTCATTTTCAAAAAAGTACGGGCCAATCACTCCACCAGACCAAATTGCACACCATACAGTGACTTTTTTGTGGATGTAATGGTCTATCAGCAGTTACATAAGGATTTTCACCGCCCCAGATTCGATAATTTTGCTTGTTTACATAATTATCAAGTGAAAAATGTGCTTCGTCCCTGAAGAAAATTCTATGCGTAAAATCGTCATTATTATTATTATTATTAATATACACAAACAAAGGGAGGGGCGAACCCATAAACCCTAAAATTAACAAAATTTGTTGCCTCAGTAGTAAACATACCTCATTAAATGTCCAATTAAAAAACCCGATAGCAAACTAAGCCAAAAAAAAAAACAAATTTTCATTAATGTCATAATAGTCTCAGCCAAACCACCCGTCCAATCCACTCTTAAACACTCCAACCGAACTCGCACCGACAATTCCCGCAGGTAGGGAATTCCACACTGCGAACACGCGATTCACTAAACAATTCTTGCGGCACCTGACAGAAAAGTTTTCCTTCTTAAGTTTTAAATGGTGACCTCTCAAACGAGTGTCAGAGCTTACACTATATATGTCCCTCAGCATGCCATAATTGTACCTCAATATACGAAAAGTGATAATCAGGTCTCCTCGTAGCCTGCGCCTTTCGAAGGTGCTGAGACCCACCATACATAATCTTTCTTCATAGCTTGGTCGTGCACCTCGAAACCAAAGTCGCGTTGTCTTCCGTTGTAGTTTTTCCAAGCACTGTTGATCACGCACTAAATCAGCATTCCACACAGGCCCGCAATATTCCAACAATGGTCTTACGTAACTGGAGTATAATCGTATCCATGATTTTAATGATATTTTTCGGAACGATTTCTTTAACATGAAGAGCCTGCTATTCACAATTTTCGTAATATGCTCTGACCACGACAAATTTTCACAAACGGTCACACCAAGATCGTTATGGGATCGTACAGTGTCCAAAAGATGCTCACCCAGCATATATGTCCTACGCGAATGATTGCCCCCGAGATGCAAAACAACACATTTATCTATATTCAGTGGCAAAAGCCAGTCCGAGCACCATTGAGATATTGAATCCAGATCTTCCTGTAGAGTTTTGTGTTGGGTGGAGTAATTAAAAATCTTCGTGTCGTCGGCATAAAAAGCACAGTCAGACCGGATGTGACGAGATAAGTCACTGGCATATAATATAAACAACAGCGGCCCAAGAACAAATCCCTGGGGTACGCCGCTCTGTACCACTCTGTCTGTCGAAAAAGAATTCCCGATGCGAACGCAGAACTCTCGGTCAGACAAAAAGGATTTTATCCAAAGGAGAAGTTTTCCCCGAATCCCACAATGTTCCAATTTATGAAACAACCTCTGCCTAGGCACCCGATCAAAGGCCTTGGAGAAGTCCAAATAAATAACGTCCATCGCCTCCCCCTGTCTAAAGCCGCAGTCCAGCTGTTGATGCACCCCAGTAGATTCGTCATGGTTGATTTACCCTTGACGAAGCCATGTTGCTGTTTTGGAACCAATTTGTGTTCATTGGAAAAATTACGAATTTTCTCAGCAATGATAGATTCCATTATTCTGCATACAACCGGTGTAAGACTGATAGGGCGATAGTTATTAGGGTCCAGCTTACTACCTGTCTTGAATACTGGTGTGATGCAAAGAGCAGGCACTGTAGACTCATTGAATGATAAATTCAATATAATAGAAAGTGGAAAGGCCAAGTATTCAGACAAGGACCTCAGGAGTAGTGGTGACAAATGATCCGGTCCAGGGGAAGAATTTTTCTTCAGTAAATTTAGATGTCGCTTTATATCATCTGGGGTGAACTCCATCTTTTCCAGGGAAGACAGCAATCTTGAACTCCTGATTTCTGGATATTGAGTTGGAGTATCCTCAAGTGTGTAAACCAATGAGAAAGTATCAGCAAGCAGGTTGGCGGCATCCAGACCATCCCGACATAACTCATCACCGCTCTTCAACAATGGAATGCCCACCTTGGATATTAAATTTGAGCGGATATATTTGTGCAGCTTTTTTGGGTTGTTGGAGGTGGCAATGGATTCCTCATATCTTTCTCGTGAACAATTTATGCACTTTTTCAACATTTCGAAAACTCCCTGTGGGCATTTAAATCATTATCATCTTTAGAACGTTTATACTTACACCATAGTTTCTTTTTATGTTTTACAATGGAAAGAATTTCGCTGTTCAACCAAGGCTTAAGTTTATTCTGAACAATGGTTTTCTGCACGGTACACTGATTCATCTAATCGTTGTTGTTCAAGCACCCAATCGCCATAAGTTCTACGCATTCTATGATCAGCTGGCTTTAGTTCTTGTTTCAACTGAACCTTCTAAGGATGGAGATGCAAAATACGCCATAGCGTCTAAGAGATGTTGTGGATGAATTGATAAATTTGAATCTTCTTCAACACTTTCACTTACAGTAGAAATATTTTCGGTCGAGCGTGCATCTCTTCGATGTATGGACCTTAAGATATCAGCAACAGATCTAGCCTCTTCGAATTTTTTCACCGTGTTACCAATTGTACAGATCTGTCCGAAATGTACTTACTAAAGAATCATTGTTTTTGAGTAAGTTTTCACAAGTTTTACACGTTCAGCAGTAGATAAACGATCCATATTGTTAAATGGCTAACCTTCAATTAAACATATGAGGCTTCGGATCACAGTTCTGTTCGACATATGTCATTGAAACAGGGTTGTGAAATCCGGACCACGAAATGGATAATCCGTTAGATAATCGGGACGCATCGGAAATTCCTGGCATATTTTCATGGTGAATAAATATGCTTGAACGCCAAATTCTGTCCACCTACAAAAATCTATGAATCATGTACTTGGTAGACGTACGAGTCTTTAACAGACCGATAAAATACGTTTCCTATGCTATTTCGATAACTGCACACTCTTTTATTAGTTTTTACTTTGACGTGATGAATGAATAAAATACGACAAAAGTCCTATATCATTACATAAGGAGCCAAACAATTTTAATTTCATCGATTTTTCAAATCAAATTCTCAGCGGGTGACATGAAATAATTTTTAGATTTTTACTCAATGGAAAAAATATAAAAAAAGGTGAAAAGCATTGACGTTAATTCGGGAGCTTTTGTGTGCTTGAACAAATCAATGTTGCATCAGCTTTCTTGTCGTTATTTTACATCTAAATGCAAAATTTAAACTGCTCTGCTCACAAAATAATTTTTTTTTTAATTTTCTAATTTAACAAACTTAGCCGTGATATTCAGACCCACAAACCTTCCCTGTGAGTTTCAAGGCTCTAGCTCTTTCCGTTCGAAAGTTAGCGTGTTTACGGGCGCACTTTTTGACCTTGGATGCTTAATTAGTGAGTCCAACCTAGTCGTTTAAGATCATTTTCGGATCAAAATTTGAAAATTACAGAGATTTGGGCGAAACGATACCAGGTTGTTCACTGGAACTTGCGCTCAAAAATATTTTGTTCGAGTCTTTGTTATTTATCAATCTCTAAAAACATTTTAAGAAGTTAATTTCCATTTCAACTTCATTTTTAGTACAATGAAAAGCCTTATTGAAACTACAGTTATCTGAAAAGGAATTTATTTCCAGAAGCTACAGTAACCGAATTTAAAGTTATAATAGTATTCAAATATTTAAATATTTACAGATAGCCTTCTACATATTTAATTTAAAAAAATTATATTCAATATTATAACTTCAGGAATTAAATTAATGTTATATAAGTACTACTCATATTAAACGACATATAAAATAAACATTCATTATAAGACATCCAAATGATATAACAAAATCCAATAAATATAAATTGTTAACAAAAATCCTATAGATTAAATATTTTGAGTAGACAAAATTTTGTTTCTGCTTAATCCATCTTATGAAAACAAATATCTTTCAAATATGTTTAACATAATCTTAAATATCTTACTTAGATATACAATAATATTGAATATTCTAAGTAAGATAGTTTTACGATGAAATTCTTAAGATTATGTTAAACATTTTTGAAAGATATTTGTTTTCATAAGAGGGATGAGCAGAAATAAAATTTTGTCTACTCAAAATATTTAATTTATAAAATTTTTGTTAACAATTTATATTTATTGGATTTTGTTATATCATTTGGATGGCTTATAATGAATGTTTGTTTTATATGTCGTTTAATATAAGTAGTACTTATATGACATTCATTTAATTCCTGAAGTTATAATATTGAATATAATTTTTTAAAATTAAATATGTAGAAAGCTAACAGAATATATCTGTAAATATTAAAATATTTAAATAATTTTATAAACCTTCTATCAAGTATAAACCTCCATTTATTTTATTTTATTAATAAAGTTATAATAGTTGAAACAATTACCTACATATTTCAAAAACACGACAATAATAAGAAATTAACTTAGTTGACATATTTGGATTAATTCCACACTCTATGCTCAAATAATTTCAGCAAATAATGTCAAAATTTCTTTTACTCTTCCCATTCATTGCTACGGCAGAAGTCAATTTTCTTGTAGCTGTATGTTTGTATGTATCCCCCCAAACAACTATTGAAGACAATTCGGACAATTGGACCACAGAAATATATCACTATTGTGGATTGATTAATATACAACTATAACCTAAATTTCCAACGTCAAACGAAGTTAGAATTACGTGATCTTACGTTCTGTTCATTCTTGGGTTCTATGAGAATTACCATGGAAAATACGATGCTGTTTTCATTTTTGTGTTTGGACAAAATTACCACCGCGCTTTCAACAAACCATTTTTATGATTTTGAGCTTGCGATAGGAACAAAATTAAAATTTTAATAATGGAAGGCATAACTTGATTTACTTATTATTGGTTTAGATTATTGGACCTTCCGGACACGAGGATGATTGCTTTGTACAGATTATAGACCTTGAAGAATATTCTGTCCGTTTTATGCCCCGTGAAAATGGCATCCATAAAATCCATGCCAAATTCAATGGAGTACATATTCCTGGCAGTCCCTTCAGTGTCAAGGTTGGAAAAGATACTGCTGATCCAGCTGCCGTCCATGCTGTCGGAAGTGGTTTACAGGATGTTAAGACGGGTAAGAATTTCCACATCTCTCTTAACTGATTCATAGTTCCTAAAAGAAAAAATCGTGTGCCAAGCTTCTCGTTAACAGAGGAACATTTTTGACACTATTATATTTAGAAATACAAATTTATCATGATATCGATACTGCTCTTAGAAATATTGATATATGTTGTCTTTACTAAATGGCCGTCTCATTTTTAAGTACATTAGCGTTAAATTTGGCAACTTACCAGATACTATGATGGATATCAATAATTGAACCATTTCAGAAATGATCGATACATAAATTATTCGAATTATCTATGACACAATTGTTTGCTGCTAATTTATGTAAGAAGTGAACATTCCTATACACTTGGCAGTAGATTTGTATTGGAGTTGTTGGCTTCCTTGTTGACGTTTGAAGTATTGTTTACCACCAAAAGCATTGATCAATTAGTCAAGCAAACGATAATTTATTTCTGATATTTTGGTCGCAGTGAAAAATATAAAGCATATGTAAAAAAGAAGCTTATCAAGCACCATGCGATTAAATGCAATTATATTTTTGCATCTTTTGAAAATTTGCCAATCATAGATATTTTAAAATTAATTTACCTCAGTCTTTGTTGAATCGCAAGGAGATACTGTTGAAACAACATAGTTTTGACATTGAATTTCATAGCCAAATCGTTCATTTGTTTGTCGTAAAAATGATATTATATTTCATTGTTTGTAGTTGATATTTGGCAACAGATTTGTATTTCTTAAGATGATACTGTGTTTTTCATTGTAATTTATAATGCAATGAGAACATTATTGGGAACTTATTCAAGTCACTAAATTTTAATTATACCAACCTATTCATTATAGAATGTCAGGGATTCTTCCGTGTTGCCAAAATTCAAGTAGAGTTAAGAATTGCATGTCAAAATTTCGTAGTTTTAATAATCTTTCTATTTTGTACACTGACTTAAGTAAATTACTTAGTGTAGGTCCTATAATTGATTTCAAATCAATTTTATGTTTCTGGCTAGGTGTGAAAACTGATTTTATCATCGACACCTGCAATGCTGGCGTGGGTACTTTAGCCGTTAATATTGATGGTCCAAGCAAAGTATCTATGGATTGTACTGAAGTTGAAGAAGGATATAAAGTTCGTTATACTCCTTTGACGCCTGGTGACTACTACATAAGCATAAAATATAATAACCATCATATTGTAGGATCACCTTTCAAAGTCCACAGCAAAGGTAAATTTAATGAAGGAATTAACAAACAAACAAATTTGACGAATTCAGAAAACTCATTTCGGTATTCTTGTAGGCGAATACATAAAACATAGGGATCTTGCCGATATAGGAGGACAAGAATCGTCATCGGTGCTGGTAGAGACAACATTGAAAACTGGAAAGTCTGGTGTTGCTAAGGGCCCCGTTCTACCCAAGTTTAAGAGTGATGCTTCTAAGGTGGTGTCTAAAGGAATGGGTTTGAAGAAGGCTTATCTTAGCAAACAAAATCAATTTACGGTATCAGCTCAAGATGCAGGTAAATTGTAGCCCTTTTTTTTGTACATTTGCATTTTGATATTGTCACTGTTTTAAATACAAATACTCCCCTATGTGTTTATCGGTTAGCCACTTGTCAACTTTCCTCTTTCAGATTATCAGGTAACCAAAGGAGTTCGTTGTTTTATGGAGCATTGCCGTCTTGAATATTTTGAAAAAATAGTATTAATGTTTTTATTTCATGAAAATCCATTGTTTATTGGAATAAACAAGATATGCTAGGTGTATATTGTATATGTATATTGAAAGTGTTACTTACACCTCGATGGAATAATTTGTTCATCTTAGATTTTTTGGCAGAACGACTATATTGCCATGGTAACAATGTCAATGTTGTAAAGTGTCCATATTAAGAATGATTTTAATTTTAAATAAAATAACAAAGGTTTGACATATCAACTGAATTCTTGCTTTATTTTGAAGCTTAAACAATGCAGTTAAGTTCGGAATAAGATATTGTTCAAATGTCTACCACTATTTACGGTTAAGGCTGTTTCATCCTCATTTCGGAATTAAAACAAATTGTAGAAATTACTATGTTTTACTTCCAATAAAAAGATATATTACACATTTTCTTGTGAGTCACTATCCCATCTGATGATGGGAATGCAACAGAATTTCATGTAATATTTTTAGTTATGGTGCCTCTGTGATGACATCAAAATTATCACCATGTTTGCAAGTTTGACTGGAGTAGAATTGTTATCTATCGAGATGTTTGTCCTATCGAAACTTGACTACCTTTCAATTGTACTCCAATTAAGTTGAGGTGGGACTGTGGATAGAAGAAGGAGAGAGAACATGAAGAAAATCAACCAAGGCTTTCCACAGAGCCTCAAGATAGGAGTTTAAATCAACTAGCTCTCTTCGTGTGGAATGAGATGCCACAAACAGATGATTAAACGTCTACAGGGGGGTACTCGGCTATCGGGGCGCCAAACACATAATTTTATTTTTTCGCATTATGGGTTGATAAAATTTCTTGTAAATGTTATCATTTCATTTTTGATATGAGACTGCCACATTGCCAAATTAAGTTGAAGAAATGATTCCTTCTGGAGGTTCCATTTTTTAACACCCTGTAACTCATAACTGAATTGACCAAACGAAAATAAATAAATAAATAAATAAATCATTTATTGGTCCCACATGACATGAAAATGTATGAGACAAGTCAGGAAAAACAAATCAATAATCAATACACAATTAATACAGTGTGTCATCAAAGATATCATCCAAGAATTCATTAACGGAATAATAGCATTTTCTCAGCAATAAGGCTTTCACACTCCCTTTGAATTGTCTGATATTAAGAGATCGAATATGAGAAGGTAAATGGTTAAATAATTTTATGCCCTGATAAAATGGCGACATTTCAAATTTTCTAGATCTATGTTTAGGTATAAAGAGAACACCTTCACTTCTTGTACGGTAATTATGAAAACTAGATAATTTAGGGAGGCTATTCTCTTTCTCTTTAATATATAACAAGGTTTTTAGAATAAAAATACTACATAACGTGAGAATACCATTATGTGTGAAAACCGGTCTACAGGACGACCTTGGACTAATTTCGAAGATCATTCGCAGAATGCGCTTCTGGATGATAAAAACCCTATTAGCCTCTGACGAATTTCCCCAAAGAAGGACGTTGTAAGACAAATGGCTAAAAACTAAGCTATAGTAGATGCTGACCAATGTTGGCGTTGGCAGCAAGTGTCTTACTCTATTTATAGCAAAAAAAGAACGACTCAATCTACAACACACCGAATCAATATGATTAAACCATCTCAAATTTTTGTCCAGAAAAATTCCAAGAAACCTGACAGCATCTTTGGATGTGGTTACCGCATCTTGGTGACGAAGCACAAGTTTCTTACTACTTGAACCGATAGAAAAATGGATAATTTCGGTCTTATCGATGTTAATCACAAGATTATTTGTACGGCACCATTTAACAAAAAAATCAAATAAAAAATCGCACAATATTTGGAGCTCTTCAAAAGATGAACCCCTAACAGCAAATGACGTATCATCAGCAAACAGAACTACAGAACACGTCTTCGAACACGATGTTAAACCGTGGCGCAAACAAAACTGTGCTAACTCATCTGTCAGGCTTATAGGAAGGTCGTTAATGAAAAGGAGGAACAGCAGAGGTCCTAGAACAGATCCCTGTGGTATTCCTAATTTCAAAGTGTACTCATGAGACAGAATATCTCTGACTTTGACATTTGATGGTCTTTTCTCGAGATAACTCTTCAACCATTCCAGGAATATACCCCTGAAACCAACATTATAACATTTTTCCATAATAAAGTTGAAAGAGAGACTGTCGAATGCTCTTGAAAGGTCAAAAAATAGTCCAGCGACATAGAACCCATCGTCAAGACACTCATATATATATTCAGTGAACTCAACAGCGGCCGATTGGGTTGAGCGGCCAGATCTAAAGCCATGCTGAGAAGAATTCAAAACATCATATTTTTCCATATATTTATTCATTCTGCCCAGGACTATTTTTTCGAATATTTTTGAAAACGAGTTTAGTAGTGAAATTGGCCTATAGTTGGTAACATCATGAATATTATTCTTTTTGAAAACTGGAATGACCGTAGCTTTTTTCAACGAAGAAGGAAAAATACCTAGATTTACTGACAAATTGATACAGTGTGCAAAATGCCGACATATCGATGGACCTATTGTTTTCAGAATTCTGGCTGAGACGGAATCCGGACCTGAAATTTTGTTATTTTTCAATGACCTTATTGCGTCAGTAACTTCAAGCTCAGAAACTGGATGGAAAAAAAATGTAGAATTTGCCATATAGGAGGTGGTACATACTGTAGATAGACTACTATTGTAAAAATGGAGAAGTGTCTTCTCCGCTACCGTTGAAAAATAATAAGCAAATATTTCAGCAACCTGTTTCGGATCATTATGGGAGATTCCATCGACATCAAGTTCAATTGGTTGATTACTTTTTCTGTTCCTTCCGGTCACAGCATTAACCATGTTCCATACCGTTTTACTTTTATTGCCAGATCTAGATATGAGAGTGTTATGGAATTTGAATTTGGAGTCCCTCAATAGCACGTTATAATTCAATTTCGCATTTTTGTACAGGGTGAAGGTTTCTTGGGTCTTCAAATTGGAATGTAGCCAATGCAGGTTCATGAGTTCGCGTTTAGCTATAGTTACTTCAGGAGTAATCCAACCTTTGGTCTGATGTTTGTTGGTGCTCAACTTAATAAGAGGGCAGCATAGTTCGAATGCACTTTGAATTGTGCCAGTAAATGAATCAAAACATGAATCAGCATCATCGCTTTTGTAAATATTCTGAAAGTCCGACGCCGATAAATGAAGAACAAACTTGTCTAAGTTAAATTGGTTCAAGTTTCTAACTAATCTAGGTAAAGAACGCGCAACATTCACCAACATTACATTGACGTCTACCATAATAGCCTTGTGGTCACTTAAATGTGTTTCAAGAACCTCAGCACAACATTTTGAGGGATCAGCATCTGTTAATATATAATCAATTTTAGAAATAGTTGTTCTACCTCTACTATCTGTGAACACTCTTGTAGGCTTCTTTGATGAAATTCTCAGACCGAAACATTCAAATAAATCAATAAACCGTTTAAGTTTTGTACACTCAGTTCTCAAATAGTCAACATTCATATCACCACACAAAAAGATAACATCTGCCAAATTTGTACAATGATTCAGGGCACATGATAATCTCTCAAGAAATACCTCTAAATTTCCGGAACCCGGTCGGTAGACACTTAAGATGCCAATTCGGCACTTATTGGCTATAACAATGATTCCACTTATCTCACAATTCATCTCATCCGAAAAGGCCGAAACACTAAGAGATTTCACTTTTACACCACTTTTAACGTAGATCATCGATCCTCCATGACCTCGAGTAGGTCGGCAGTAAAAATCAGCAATCAGGTAGCCAGGTAATGACATTGTTCCCACACTATCAGGAGTACACCAGTGTTCAGCAATACTAATGATTTCAGGGCCAACCTCATCCAGAAGCACTTCCAAATGTTCCAATTTATTGGAGACACACTGTATATTTAACTGTAAGATTCTTAACTTAGAATTTTCGCCAAAGTTTAATCCATTGGACGGTTGTTCTTTCGGGGCTGAAAAAAACGATGAATGCTAGCCCTATTTGGCCAGTTTGATCCGTCTAAAGCTTTATCATATTCTGAGCTCGGGATACACACTTTGAAGGAAGAGTAACTTTCTGGGTATTTAGAATTCAGTTTTTCACAACTCACTGTTGAGAAGTTTTTCCTCAGGAAATCCCTTAAGTTTTCAGGTGTTGTTTCGGGTTTCAGGTTTGACACATGGAATATTTTGAATTTTTCTATTCCTTCAACCACATTATTCTCAGAACAGCTTCCAAGGACCAGAGCACGACGTCGATGGCCATGTCTTCTATTTGGGACAACACTCCAATCTTCACTGTTTTTACTCATTGGTTGAGAAGAACTATTGCCTGAATTGGCGGCCTGTGTTGCTAAATTGATTGGGTTTCGTTGTTTATGCTTCGCGCTCTTACGTGAAAGATTATTTATTCCAGCATCCGCAGCATTAGTCGATGATTCTTGAATCGGACTGCAAGGATGAACAGTTACAGTATCAGCTGTAAATCCACCACCCACATTTACTGTTTCAGGTGGATGGTTAATTCTTATCACCGGGAATGGCGTTTCCTTATCAATGTTTGTGTTGGTCGCGAGTTTTTCATTGAGAATTTCGATAACAGATTTGTCGTTTTCGATTACATTTTCCAAAGTAGATATTTTGAATTTCAAGAGGCCGTTGTTTTCCATCAGTACAGCATTTTTCGCTTCCAATTCGAAAATAATCTTCAATAGAAGATCGTGATGAGATGAATCTTCGCTTATATTCTTGCAACCAGTATCGGACATCGGAGAAATTCCTCCAGAGTTATTGTCACTTGGAGTTGTTATATCTTTCTCGCAACACTTTTTTATTTTATTTGCACATCCAGGATGATACACTTTATTACAAATATTGCATTTTTTAGCAATTTTACTTATTATGCGTTTGCATGATCCGCATTCAGGGTTTGAAACCTGCAGCGTCTCGCTCGGTACAACTTTCTTACTCGACATCTTCTTTCAATATGAAAAGCAGCAAAAGAATTTTTTTAGTGTGAAATGTCACCTTGATAACGAGCATAAACCTGAAATTGTTTGATCAATACTTCACGAGTTATCGATCACTACCGAAAAAAATAATGGATTTATTTTTCCTCAAACTATTATTTATGATATCATCACATACAGTAAGAGGTTCATGTATTCTGTTGTTTTTTTTTTTTGTCTACTTCCCTAGTATTTCTGTTGAAAGGCCTGATGGTGACATTCGAAATACCTTAGATGATTTTTTTGGGGTGTTTTGGACATTTAGCTGACAATGAATGGTGTACTTCAGAATGGCATGCACTATATTTCGGTGGCAGATTTGTTTTGCATTGTGTCATTTTGGTATTCGCTATAGTACCTGTATTCGCTATACACAGAAACGCTAAGTTATTAAACATACACTAGAGCCATCTAGTCCATGCAAACATACATAAGACATACCTTTGAGAGCTTATTTGATTAAAGAAATGTATTCCCGATAGTTTCACGTTACAAACGCAGAAAAAAACTCTCCTCATGCTCAAGTCAGATCATAATATGCCGTAATGCTCATAATTAGAATATTCATATTCGAATAAATTAATTAGGCTGATCTGTACCAAATACCATTAGTAAATAGTGTGACCTACGGTAATAGAAAGTTGTACAAATCAAGACAGTGTAACATACATCTGAATAACAATTTTAAACTCAAACAAACTCGATAAGGTTTTGTTGATCACTGGGGCATTTGTAGAACTTTCTTTTACCATAGCTCACACTCCTTATTGATGATATTTGGTACAGATTAGCAAAATTAATTTATTTGAATCCTTAAAACCGTTTTCAATGATTAAAATGTGATAATTCGATAAAAGATATTTATCGTCGATTTTTATAAAACAAAAATGTCATCACAATACTGCCTCTTGAATATTTATATATCAAAATATTTTAATACATTATTCTTTTCCAGGCACTAACATTCTATTTGTTGGCGTTCACGGACCTAAAGGTCCCTGTGAAGAAGTCTTTATCAAACACCAAGGCCGCAATCAGTATAACGTGAACTACGTGGTCAGAGAAAGAGGAGATTATCTCATTATAATCAAGTGGGGTGATGACCATATTCCTGGTTCTCCTTTCAAAGTAGATGTATAAACTCTGTCCGAAGATTAGGCTTTCAAATCCCATTTTAAAATTTTCCTTTTTATTTTCATGTACATACCAAAGATATGAATATTTCTAACTCTATATTCCTCGCTTTATATATATTATATACCATATTTTTATTTTTGAATGTAAATAATTTTTGTTAGTATAAGTTTTAATTGCTCATACCTTACATATTTGCTGAACATCGAAACTTTTCAGCGTTCGCTTCATAAATATATCCTTTCCTTATAATGCTTATGCAGGAGTTAGAAATGTTTATTTTGGTGATTCATTTTTATTATTTTTCAATACCCATTTCTAATAATGCAGCAAAAGCAATAAGGAAAATGGGCGTTACCCACCCAGTTTATTAAAATAGCTTCCTATAGATTTTCCAATTCCATTCACTCAAAGTATTAACCGCTCCTTATTATTTAAAAAGAAGATTAACCTCCGTTTTCGATACTTCAACAAAATTTTTGGCTGACCCTTGTTCATTCAAGTAATTTTAATTTTTTATTTATTTCAACTTGTTTTAAACACTTAATTGTCCTAAACTATTTTTAACTATTTCGGTTTTATTATTTCTTCAGCGAAATTGATTGTGACTTTGTTAATTTATGTTACTTTAATTTTCAAATAAGAAACTCCGTTATATAGGAACACCTATTTATATAATTTTTCTAATAAATTTGTTTTATTCTGAATATAATTGTTTTCATTTTTTTTTGTAATATTCTTCTAAGAATAGTATGAATCCTTGAGAATGTCTTATTGTCTTCGTGAAATTTTGCACTAGCATGCGTTTTATTATTTTACTTCTGAATGGTGAATTTCAAAAATATTAAAATAAAATAGAAAAAGGCTTTTTACTTGATAGAAGAAATATAAAAAAATTTGAATATCAAAACAGATTTTATCTGTTAGTCTTCTACAATTTTAATTTCAAAAACAATTTTTATTCAAAAAACTTTAAGAATTAAATTAATGTCTACAATATGCACCGCTTATATTTAATAGACGTATATAACCAATACATATATAATATACAATGTCAAATGGAATAAATAAACCAACAAATATAAAAAAGGCAATCAAATTCAATAAATAAATATTTGAAGGAGACAAAATTTGGTGTGTTTATTCATTCCATTTGACATTGTATATTGAGTTTTGATAACATACGTCTATTAAATATAAGCGGTGCTTATTGTAGACATTAATTTAATTCTAAAAGTTTTTTGAATAAAATTTTTTTTGAAATTAAAATTGTAGAAGACTAACAGAGTAAATCTGTTTTGATATTCAAATTTCGAAAATATTGGGAAAAATATGAAAAATTTTCAAAGGATCTTCACAAAATAATTTTTTTCAGTTTAGTAATTATAATAACTTTAATTCGGTGGAAAGTGTGAACTGCAAATCGAAAACCTGGGTGAAACTGCAATAATCAATAATGCCTTCTAGGTAGGTTATTAGGTTAATCTTTTCTGTATGACAGGACACATGATCGATTGACGGTTGTACGAAATTAAACAAAAATCCATTCTTCTAAGGAGGAACATCAGTTTTAACGGAAAAGATTTTATTAGTTAACATTATTTAGCACATAAATATATATAATATGAATGAATATTCTTTAAATGGTGTGGTTTCAACAATGAATAATTCTTATTATTTTGATCATATCAGCATCAACGCTAAGAGTTTTACAACATTGCTTTCATTTCTGTGAAACAGTTATAAAAGGATCTAAATTAACACTTTGAGCAAGTTTCCATTCTATGCTTAATAACCCTATATCTGACAATCTCTGTTGTCCCATTGTCGATCTTAATCAGTTCATAATCCTTCTCAAAACATTGAAGCACCTTTCAGACCCGGGGCGCTATTGGTTTCACTGGGGCGCTTTGCGAACCACTGCGTAGAGTAGATTCAACCACAGGCTGATGAATGTGTTTCCATTTATTGAGGGTTGTTGCTTTTGAACATTATTAATAAAAATATATTATTCTGGTATTATTGTGTTTCGAATATTTGAACCTCCCGTCACTGTTTCCTTGCTCTCGTTAGGTGTAATTTGGGTTGCCTACACAACGTAACGTCCTATTCGCCCGCCACTAGACGATCACGATAAAAAGGTTAGCGCTCTTTAGATTACTTCGTATAACTCCAGATCTTTAAGAGTACTCCGTAAAACCCCACATCTTAGAGTACTCCGTAACACGCTAGATCTTTTAGAGTACTCTGTAAGGTACGGGATAGCTCAATATATATATATATATATATATTCCTATGTATCTACGTAAGTCATTTAGAAGAGGGGATCTAACATAATTCGAGTCGATCGGAAAAGTTACTATCAAATGGACTGACTGTATCTGGCTTCCTCGGGAAGGCTTCACAAACACGTTGGCTATCACTAGCTACCTCTAAATATTTAGATGAACGTCTTCTATCAGTAGGGCAAATTCATCATTCATTGAACGATCCTTTCCATGAGTTATAATATCCTTTCCTTGAGTTATAATATCTTTTCTTTGAATTATAATATCTTTTCCTTAATTATATTTTGCTCTAAATTGCAAATTTAAATCAAAATTTATGTAGACTAGACTTCAAGGTTCTTGGCAGGAATCTACTCATCAACAAACGTTACAGATAAGCTAACCGAGCATTCTGTTAGTTATAGATGTTGCTGAGAGATGGCATTAGTAAAAGAATGTTTAATTTTGAAAATCATCAGAATCTGTGAAATAACCGCATTTCGGCGTACGGTAGCCCATTCAATTAATTAAAAGGGAGGTTTACTTGGTATAAGGTTTTTTCCAATATTTAAATATCAAGCACAGTAAGTCTATAACACATACCTACAAATTTTAATTTCAGAAAATTCATTGAAAACAAAACATGAAATGATTGTCTTAGAATCACTGTTTCTTTTTAGTTGGCATATAGAAGATTACTGAAGATCTTATTTAATTATTTCCGTACCCTGTGAAAATGCATCCACCAAATTTCGATGATTGTTTTCTCAATTTTTCTAGTTCCATCTAGCGGCGAATAAATGAAATCAAGTCTTGTGGAGATCTATGTTTACTTTATTCCACCTAGTGGCTAATAGACGAACTCACGACTTATAGAGATCTACGTTGAATTTAGTCCATCTAGTGGTCAATGTTGGTTAGCAAAAGTATTCTTAAGAAAAGAGAACGTGTTATTTAAAACGGAATATCGAAGTGGTACTATATAATATTCTTCTGTTAAGGAATATTTCGGCATTCCCACTCTAATGAAGAATGCGGACGTTGTTCCAAAGCCTAGTGAACAGAATGAACCAGTGAAAATTATCTACTGAAATAAAAATCGATTTGATAAAGAAGTTATCAGAGACAGAAATCTCTTACGGTGACGAAGTGAATGATTACAGTTTCCTACACTTGATTAAAGAATCCCAAAGATTATCAACATTGTTAGGGCGAAATTGCTCTCACAGATGGCAGAGAATACATAGGAAATTCAAAAAGAGATTATATCGATTACTCGGTCTCGAAATGGAATTTCAATGGACTCGAATCAGCTGAAAGAATCTAAATTAAGAACCATTCGGTTTAATTAATGAATTCATATAATTTATTTCCATTCAAATACATCTGAGCCTCAAAAATTCGGACATCAATTCCAATAACAAAATTTTCAGTCTTTTCTTTGCTATTACTTGCATGAAAAAACTTTCTATATAGAGGAAATCACAATTAAAAGATTAGTATTCTGTAGTTGGATTTTACGATGGAGTATCTTTAAGATATTTAGTTGGGTTTTGCAAGAAAATTATACAGAGTGTCCCAAAGCAAAGAATACCGAGTAAATTACGGAAGACAAATTACACCTAACAGAAATCTCGAAACGCGTGAACTGCGTGAAAGGGGACACAATTAGGTCAAGTGCCATCACCCCTCTGATGATCTCAAGGGCCTCCCCTTCACAAACCTTAATAGGTTAGTGCACTGCAACTTAATGAGCTTTTGTATCCCTTTCTTGAGCTTACTGAGATGCAGACGTTTTCCTATTGAACTGTCTTCAAATCCACAGCTACCAAACTTAGAGAGAGCGTCAACAGCATCTTTGAATGAACGAATGTGGTTAGAAATGGATTCTTGTCAGAGTGGATCGCTATATCGCTTTTCTGCTAATTCTTTTCTAGATCAAATTGTACACATTGTTTAGGTGGATTCCCATCCCCAAGATGCTATAGATGGATTCTGAGTAGTTGGTTCAAGGGCTGACTATCTTTACTCCTTGCCTTGTGGTAATTTTCGAGCTATCTCTATACCATTTTAAAGTGTTTTTTTCAAAAGCTGGACGCGCTTTTACATTCATTCCTTTCTGCTTAGTATTGTGGTATTTCTAATAGCTAAATCTCTTTATAGTTTTATCACTAGGAAGTTTTGCGAATGTATTCGAGTTATCTATCGCCAGATAAAGAGGTGTGAGATCCATAATGATCTCTAGTACCCTGATTGGGCACGTTTCTATAGCCCAGATAATTGCCAATCTGTGTAACTGCGTGTACTCGTGTTATTTGTCTTGCCATGGCATCATAGGGCGCAGTATTTTTGGGTCACAACCCTAAGTCTTTCCTGGTAGATCTATCCACATTATCAAACCTTACTTGTAGTTATTTATCTTCTCAGTACTCTTTAAGTCGTATGGTCTAAAATTACATTGTTGTCATTCAGTATTGGTGTAGGAAGGTATAAAATGCCGCCGTCGATGGGGGAATATAATTATCTCTCTGTATCAAGAAGGGAGAGCTGTCATTGTTAGAAGTAGGGTCATTAGGTCAGTTAGATGATATGAAGAAGTGGCCAGCAGATGAATAAGTGCTTGTATTACTACTGTATGGCAAGACTGGTATATCGTCTAATAAGCCCGTAGGAATCGATTCCTGTCTATAACTGCGCTTAGATCTGTTTCAGAGGACATTTAACAGGGTTATTTTGAGTGCTACAATACTAACACGGGTAATATCATCAGGACTGTAATTCAGAAGACCTCTTGGGAGTTCCACATCTAACTACTTATCATCAAACCGCTTTCAGTAGGGGCAAGAGCATCTGAAATGGTTGTTGACATAATGGGGGAAAGTATTTTTTCAGAGAATACGAGGTTTGAAAGAAATCAGGACGTCCTAGGACACTACTGAATGCTATTCAAGTTGCTTTCTATCACGGCACGACAGAAATGTAAATTATTATTATTTTCCTGATAGTCCTAGATCTTCTGTGAAGATTCCTCAGAAGCTTTTTCAGCTTGTGCGAGTTAGGAGTCGAGTTGTGTTCTGGGTAGGCTTTGTTTCTGCGCTCTTGCGCCACTTTTGGTCACAGCACTGTTAATTAGTAGACATATAGAATTAACACTCTTTAAACAGCATCCAAGGGAATAAACGAATCTAAATAAAATATTCAATATTGATTGATTTAATCAATATTCTATATTTTATTTGGATTCTTTTATAGATGCTGTTTAATGAGTGTTGGAATTAATTTAATTTAATTTTAATAAGCAGGAATCATTCTGTTTGATATTTAAGATATTGAAAAAGCCTTCCAGAAAAAGAGAGCATTCTAGCACCTGCATGATTATTGCCATTAATGAAATAAAAATCCAAAGGGTTTATATAGAAATATTTATTTTAACTGTACGACATATTATACAATATATATTGTATAAGTACAAAATAATTTAAGTTAGAATAATAACAATATTCACTATTTGAGTGACAATACTGGGCTCTTTTGAATATTACACCAAAAATAGGACATTTTCCCAAATTGTAATATTCAAAAAAAAATAAACACTTATTTTCTAATGACTACATTTACTATTCAATGGCTGTTCTGCAACAGACTTACAACATGATGTGCTGAATATACACATCAATAAATAGAGTCCCAGTGAAACTGGATTGAAGAGAGAGTTGTGCCTTTCTGATAAAACTGGCTCACGACGACATTGATCATAAAAATTTCAAGATGGGGATTGATTGAATACTTGAATGATATAATTAAGATTTGGTTCCAGTACGTAACTGTGATATGTAATCTTAGTTTATATATCAAAAATATCTGTTATGCACCTTACATCATATTCAACAGGTGCTTCAATAATATTGAACATCTTGGGTCTTAACTAGGCGAATTGTATTGTACTTGAGGCCTTCCATTCCTTAACATTGAGAAATAATCTGTAAAAATATATGAGCTACAACAAAATAATAAGAAAATTCTGAAAAGTTTTTGAAAAAGATAAAAATAGCCAAGGTAGCATACAAGGAAATATCCTGTACCTTTATAGGATTATCTCATAATTTCTAACATACATCTAAAAGACCACGACAAAATGTTTTTAAGTACGAAGGCACAATTTGATTGGACGGAATTAGAAAAACCGTATATGACTAGATATTCTTATGTGGTGAATTCAAAAGGCACCTCCTCACAACTTTATTTCGCGTTGAATAAATACAAATAGTGTATATTATATTAACAATGGTGGGGTTACATTCTGAGACAATTCAGAAATGATATATTTCCCATTACAAGAGTTTGTGACTCTTGAAACGATTCTTGTGAATTTTTCATAATTTCTGGACGCATCTGAGAAATGTGCACAGAACATATCTTATTCTGCTTATCAGAAGGAACAACAAATACAAATAAATAATATAGAGGTTAAATGTACAATTCATTAATAATTTTTCAGACTATACTAAAAAATTTTTGGTTTAATCTTATAGCTCCCTTCAATACTTTTCCTAGAGTAACCAACGTTCTATCAAGAAACATAAATAAATAATGCGCTTTTTTAATATTTCGAGTTGAATTCAAAATACTAAAGAAGGCTTCAAGAAACAATTTTGTATTGCTTTATATTAGGAGATACTGAATTAAATACTAAATTTTAAGTACTATTATACAAGACTAGACTTATTTATTTATTAGATTCATAATTTACTATGTTTATAGAATTTTATTGCACTTCTTTTGCAGTACAACAAAAACTATCTGCAAAAGTAGGAGCAACTAGAGTCTGTTTTTTATTGAGCAAAAATTTACTCATCCTTGGTAACTAAGAATAATGTGGAATACTTTCGTAAACTAAAAATGGCTTCCAGAAAATTCATGCATATAATTCATCACAGTATCATAAGAAAAAATTTGTTGTCTTTCGTTTTTAAAAAAAATTTCGAGAGCCCAACCAATTTTTTCAGAGAAAGTCAATTGTATGCAAGAATATAGGACAGCCTCTAGATAAATGAGGTTCACAGCATACTTAAACTATCTGAGACACATTTTCCATGAAGATTTCACCACATTTTCCTTTTATCGAATTTGGCTAATGATATTTGAAAATACCGAACAATTATAATATATATAGGTGATGTTGTACACAAGTGAGTATATACTGACATTATCTGAAAAGGATATAGGTCTTTTTTCGATTACTAACGAAAATCTGCATTGTCATAAAATATAGATATTTGGTATGATTGTGAATTTACAGATCAAACAGATAGGCAGACACTAGAAGGTCCTATTGAAGTCTTGCTTCCTGTAATGTGGGCGCTTGTGCTGCTGTTTGGTAGGGGATTGCTGGAAAGGCACCTGCTGTTGCAGTTGGGAGACCAGGTGTTTGAGGTAAGGCTGCATAAGTGTAAGGCATGTAACTAGCAGTTCCTGTAAAAAAAAGGTATGTAGTTCGCAAATTTTATTTTTTATTTCACCTAGTAAATAGAGTAGGACAGGGTAACCTTTATACCAACAATACGGAAGAAAGACGGAGCTGATCCCCGATCATTTGGACCTATTTGCCTAACATAGTTTTTACTTATGACGATGGCGAAAGTAGTAGATAACTACTTAAGGTTAGAGAATTTGGGGAAAACACCACTTCATAAGTGTCGGTATACTTACAGGGAGGGTCTATATACAAAGACTGCCCTGTATCAGCTGACTGAAGCCATCCAGAGTTCTCTGGATAACATTCCTGGACATATCTGGAGACTTTGACATGTACAACTCATGTGTCTGTCAGAGAAGCACTTAGGAGGCGAGGAATTGACAACACCATTATATAATGGACGTATGAACTGTTGACGACAAGGATAGCTGAGAACCAGGTGTGTTATCAAACCATCATTCGCGAGACATCTCAAGGGGGAGTGATATACCCACTTCTCTGGAGCCTAGTAGTGGGTGACCTGCTACACAGGCTGTCGGATCTTTGATTTGAATGTAGAGGCTATGTTGACACATAGTAAGAGGCAAATTCGAGAGCACATTATGTGAATTACTACAAAAAGGCCTTAAAATTATTGAACAATGGTGCTGAAGATCTACCCGAGTGAGACCACAGTAACTGCATTTACCTAGAAAAGGAAACAAGAATATTACCTCCCTGAAGCCATTCCACATACTGGAGTTCATCAGAACTCTGAAACTGGAAGGTGAGCTGTAGTACAGCTTTGTTAGGGGAGGTACAATATACCTTAAAGTTGCGGTGGGAAGTAACCCCATTTAAAATTAAATCTACAATTTACAAATTACATCGATTTAGCGCCATATTTACCTGCAGCAGCAGTATAAGGTGTGTAAGCATCAAACCCATTCGTGTATTGTCCTGTGTAAGGTGCTGCAGCAGCTGCTGCAACAGCGGCTGCATTCTGATACTCATAGAACTGTGACGTTGCAGCAGCTGCAACTGCAGCCGCGTGTGACAAAGGCGATGTTGGTAAGGGCATTAAACTTCCTGGAGCAGTGGCAGTTAAATAAGGAGACTGGTAAACGTATCCAGGTGGAACACTGCAATAAAAAGCATAATTAGTCGAGGATGCCAAATGATTCAGAACTTTACTACAACGAAAACATCAAAATAAAAAAAAAACAATTCTTAGTAATAAAACTGTTATTGAAAAAATACAATTGTCGTTTTAGTAAAGTTCATGTAGAACACAGCAAACAAAATCAGTATACCAAAAAACTTTTGCAACCCTAAAACCATTTGAAACGGAAAAGAGATTATAGAAGAGTGCTACACAACTTTTTATAGTTGATTATATAGTTGATGATTCGAGCTTTGATAGCGAGCCATAGTGTGTCTAAGTGAAGACGACTTTGGCTGAGAAAGGAAGGCATGGATGACTGATTCCAAAATTAATTAAATTTAGAGAGTTAGAGTTCTAATACATTTTTTATGCAAGAAGACAATATTTTCAAAGCTAGAACAGTCTTCACAACTGAAAATGATAGAAACGATAATTTGTCATTGATATTCTGATAATTTATCAGTATCCTTTAATACATATGGTCTGAAAAATATTGATATATTATTGTGATTGAGTATCAATTTGTATTTGGTGTGTCTACTTTGTCTACTGTGACAGTTATGGTTTGATGTCCTGAAAAGACTATCACATCATCACATAACCAATCATCTGAAAGTTGTTAGAACTACGGTCATTCGGATTATCAGATGTTATGAAAAGGCTGGAGAGGTGTCTAGCAAATCTAGAAGTGGTCATCTTCGTATTACTACATCATGACAAGACCATTATATCACACAATAAACCCATGGAAATCGATTTGTGTCTGTTCCTGGTCTTAGATCCCAGTTTCAGTGGACGTATAACCGAGTTATTTCGCGTTTACGAGTAATATTTCCAGAATTGCGATCTAGAAGAACTCGTATATCGTATACGTATACATTTGTATTTTTGCATGATTATTAAGGTTCATCATTTGAGAAAATAATAAGTGAACCTTCATCTGTCAGATTACATAACGGACGATTTCTAATCGATAGTTCTACCCTATGAATTCGTATTTTTGCATAATTATTACGGTTCATCATTTGAGAAAACAATAAGTGAACCTTCATCTGTCAGATTCCATAACGGACGATTTCTAATCGATAGTTTTAACATACGAATACGAATTTATTCGTATTTCTGCATGATTATTAAGGTTCATTATTTGAGAATATAAAAAGTGAACCTTCATCTGTCAGATTCCATAACGGACGATTTTTAATCGATAGTTCTAACCTACGAATACGTATACATTCGTATTTTTGCATGATTATTAAGGTTCATCATTTGAGAAAATAATAAGTGAACCATCATCTGTTAGATTCCATAACGGATGATTTCTAATCGATAGTTCTAACCTACGAATACGTATACATTCGTATTTTTGCATGATTATTAAGGTTCATCATTTGATAAAATAATAAGTGAACCTCCATCTGTTAGATTCCATAACGGGCGATTTCTAATCGATAGTTCAACCCTATGAATTCGTATTTTTGCATAATTATTACGGTTCATCATTTGAAAATAATAAGTGAACCTTCATCTGTCAGATTCCATAACGGACGATTTCTAATCGATAACTCTAACCTACGAATAAAAGTACATATTCGTATGTTTTGCATGATTATAAAGGTTCATCATTTGAGAAAACAATAAGTGAACCTTCATCTGTCAGATTCCATAACGGACGATTTCTAATCGATAGTTTCAACATACGAATACGAATTTATTCGTATTTCTGCATGATTATTAAGGTTCATCATTTGAGAAAATAATAAGTGAACCATCATCTGTTAGATTCCATAACGGATGATTTCTAATCGATAGTTCTAACCTACGAATACGCATACATTCGTATTTTTGCATGATTATTAAGGTTCATCATTTGATAAAATAATAAGTGAACCTCCATCTGTTAGATTCCATAACGGGCGATTTCTAATCGATAGTTCAACCCTATGAATTCGTATTTTTGCATAATTATTACGGTTCATCATTTGAAAATAATAAGTGAACCTTCATCTGTCAGATTCCATAACGGACGATTTCTAATCGATAACTCTAACCTACCTAAAGTACATATTCGTATTTTTTGCATGATTATAAAGGTTCATCATTTGACAAAACAATAAGTGAACCTTCATCTGTCAGATTCCATAACGGACGATTTCTAATCGATAGTTTTAACATACGAATACGAATTTATTCGTATTTTTGCATGATTATTAAGGTTCATTATTTGAGAATATAAAAAGTGAACCTTCATCTGTCAGATTCCATAACGGACGATTTCTAATCGATAGTTTCAACATACGAATACGAATTTATTCGTATTTCTGCATGATTATTAAGGTTGATTATTTGAGAATATAAAAAGTGAACCTTCATCTGTCAGATTCCATAACGGACGATTTTTAATCAATAGTTCTAACCTACGAATACGTATACATTCGTATTTTTGCATGATTATTAAGGTTCATCATTTGAGAAAATAATTAGTGAACCATCATCTGTTAGTTTCCATAACGGATGATTTCTAATCGATAGTTCTAACCTATGAATTCGTATTTTTGCATAATTATTACGGTTCATCATTCGAAAATAATAAGTGAAAAATCATCTGTTAGATTCCATAACAGACGATTTCTAATCGGTAGTTCTAACCTACGAATACGTATATATTCGTATTTCTGCATGATTATTAAGGTTCATCATTTCAGAAAATAATAAGTGAACCTTCATCTGTCAGATTCCATAACGGACGATTTCTAATCGATAGTTCTAACCTACGAATGAGTACATATTCGTATTTTTGCATGATTATTTAGGTTCATCATTTGAGAAAATAATAATAGAACCTTCATCTGTCAGATTCCATAACGACGATTTCTAATCGGTAGTGATAACCTACGAATACGTAAATATTCGTATTTTTGGATGATTATTAAAGGTTCATAATTTGAGAAAATAATAAATGAACTTTCATCTGTCAGATTCCCGGACGATTTCTAATCGATAGTTCTAACCTACGAATAAAAGTACATATTCGTATTCGTAAAATAATAAGTGAACCATAATCTGTAAGATTCCATAACGGACGATTTCTAATCGATAGTTCTAACCCACCATGAACCCTTTTTATCATCATATGTAATAATTGGACTACTGGAATATGTCACACAAATGGACTAGTAATATATGTGCGAGCCACATCCACAGAGTCATTTGCATGATACCTAAAATTGATTTTATATGAAAAATATTTTACTCAGACACAGCTTTGAATGTCGCACCGAATAATGGAGGCCGGTAATGCGTCCAGGACCGTACTTAATGACCGATTATTCCGATTCAATTATTACGAATAATAGACTTCCTGGCCGGTAAACTCAATTATTTTCTGGACGCTTTTTTTGCAACGGACGAATTGTACATTACCCGTATTATGATTTTCATCCGTTTGCGCTTTAGAGTAATTTGTACGGACAATATTATCCGAAGCGACAGCAGAATCATTAAGACAGGAAATGTGGAAGTCCTAAAACTTAATGTATTCATTTTGAGTGACTGATCATTGGAAACTGGCCTATTCCAAAATTATGAGGATTTGAAACAGAGTCCGAATTTTCATATGTTGAATATCTGTTAGTAACATAAAAGCATTGACGCTGCTTCAGGACCTTCAGTACCTTCGTACATTAATAGTTAATTAAACTCAACTGATGATGTACATCAACAGTATACAGGACCTGTAATGTCTGGACAAATTTCACAAGGTGGTTTTCCAGGCAATTTGCAACACAAAAGGTCTTATATAGTATGGTCCGATTATCTTTCGTTGCGAAGTTATTCAAGATCCTACTATCTTGTTACGTTTCACAATTTTTCCACTATACACATACCATAACTTGAAAACTATCTTTCCAATCAAAATTCAGTGTAAACCATCGATAAGGGCGGAAAATTCTCTTCAGACTAAAGTCGTTTCATGGAGATTTTTATGAAAGACTTACTTAAAGGGTGGTCGAGGAAAAATTATTATAAAATTTTCTTCAGCCATAATCTTTGGTCAAAGTTTACTCTAAATTACGTACCGTAAAACCTTATGGAAATTATGTGCCAAAACTGCGTTATTTATAAAGATTTTCAACGACGCATAAAACATTCTATTAAATCTTTATTTTCATTGGACAAAGATGTGAAACTATAAAATTAAAATTTGTAACGTGGTATAACAGACTTACTCTGTATAATATTTAAGATATTAATGATTAATCTGGAATTTTCAGTGCATCGTCATACGATTTGTTGAATAAGGTCCAAATGCCAAGAAATCAGTAGAAATACATGTTTATAATAAATCATGAGATATTGGTCCATAATCCTCATCATTAACACAACTAGAGATAAAATATATTGAAACACCCATCGGACAAAGACATGATTTTTCCTGAAGTTTATCTATTAAAAAAAAAAAATTGATGTCAATTTACCAAATTCGGTCTTATCAGTAAACAGTAAAAAGCTTACCATTTTCTGTTAATGAAATTCAGGAAACTATAAAATTTTATTTTTAGATATTTAATATTCCATAAACCACAAAATCTTTCATGATGAAATTCATTGTTAAAACGTGTTACAGCTTGCAACAGACTATTTATACTAAATATAATCGCTATACGAACAAAACAAAGACATCAAGCTGAATCATATGAAGTAGACCAATGAGACTTTTCAATTAGGTTTATTGATTCTCGCAAGATTTTTTATTGACGTCGTCAGAATTTTTTTTTAACTAAAAATGAAAAATGAAGTTATTGATTTATTGAAAGACTGAACCAACGGCTCCAAATTTCGTTTCTCGTTGTTTGTACTTTCACAGTTTCATATCTTTTATCCAATGAAAATGAAGATTCAGTAGAATATATTATACATCGTTTAAATGCTTTATGAATGAGGAAGTTTTTGCATATAATTTTCATGGGGGTTTATGAGGGGGAATTTAGAGTACATTTTGACCAAAGATTATGGTTGAAGAAACTTTTATAATTATTTTTTCCTTAACTACCCTATAATAAGTAACACTCCAATAAAAATCTCCATGAAATTACCCTAGTCTAGGGAGAATTTGCCGCTTTTTCCAACACTATACACCTAATTTCGATTGAGATGACAGTTTTCAAGTTATGCTATATTTTTAGTGAAAAAATGTGAGAGGTTACAAAATAGTAGAATCTAGAATAATTTTAGAACGGAAAAAGTTGGATCATACTCTTTAGGAACTTTTGTGTTGCAAATTGCCTGTAGAATCACCTTGTGAAATTTGGTCAGGCATAACTTGGGCACCCTGTATACCTGTTACACTATAAAAGGACTGTATTACCGAAATGAGTTCAGTTAATCAAAATGTTAAGATCTAACAATGATGTCATTGCGAAAAAATTGTAGTGTTATAAAAAAATTGTGGAAATTATTCAGTTTAATTATTCTCTCATTTAAAATATCATTTTCGGTATGAACTGCTAATTTGTTATTAGAAAAAGTTTTGCTTGTATCTCAAATATTTTGTATTCCATTTGGATAATAGTCGAATTAATTCTCTGAAACCTCTACAGATCCAATCTGAAAAATCTCTTAAAAACTTTTCAGAATTAAATTAATTAAAATGCCTTAGTAACACTGTTTTACTTTATAGACATATAGAATTATCACCACATGTGAGCGATAAAGTATCAAAAGAAAAAGTGCTGACCATAATCATACAAATCCATCATCCAAGACAAGTTTGTTTCGATTGGATATTCAAAAACAAATTTCATCACCAAAACATGTTCCACATAGAATTCAAAAAGGTCATTTTTTATTTCCGTCTTTAAAAAAGTAGATAGCACATTCGCCAGAAAAGGAATATGAAATTTTATTTTGAAATAGGGAAATAAAAAAAGACCTTTTTGGATTCTATGTGGATGGATTCTACGATGGAAATTTGTATGGTATTTAAAATACCAAACGGATTAATTCTGTTGATCTCCTACAGATTTTAATTACAACAAAATTTTCACTCAAAAAACTTATTAGAATATAATAATAGAATACAAAGCATGTTTTAGTAATTTCTTGGGTTATGTTTTGCATTTTTGGAAAGGGATTCAATTTTCATAATACAAGATACAAAACAAAATTTGGTAAATTTAAATCTGTAGGAGGTTAACCTAATTAATCTCTGTTAGATATTTAAAATAGTGTAATAATTCTTCAATCAAGTAAAACCTCTTTTTATTATTTTCTCGTATGGTGATGGAATTTGTTATTTCTGAACATCCAATCGATACAAATTTGTCTTGGATGATTATGGGCAGTATTTTGTGCATTCTGTTGATTCTTTATTCATTAGCCACCGCTCACATGTGTTGATAATTTTTTGAATATATAAAGTGAAACAGTGTTTTTGAGGCATTTTAAATTTAATTTTGAAAATATCTTTCGACAGATTTTTCAAATTAAATCTGTGAAGCTTTCGGATAATAAATCAGCTATTATTTGTAAAATACTTCAAAAAACTCCTTCTAAGTAAATTATCAATTTATATTTCTTCCATTTAGTGTTAAAAATATCTAATTATTATTCGGAAAGCCATTACAAGAAAGAAGATACGTCCGCTGTTCGTATATACGTGGAGTTTATGAATATTAGAAGGCACATTTAACGTGTATTTTGAGTGTTTATCGCGCAGTGCGAAATCGGCGTGGACCGTCACGTTGAATGTTCATTTAAAAATAACGTATTAGTCAAAATGCGGCATGACGATAAATAGGGCGACTGAAATAGACTTGGCACTGTCTCCAGCAGACGGGATTCTCTCCAAAAATAAAAGCTTCCGCGGTATCTCTCCTTCATCTTCTTTATCTGTTAGTTGGAAATCGTCACAGGCAGGCGGGCCAACCAATCAGAAATCGCCGAACAGAAACAGATCATTTGCTATGTTGACAATTTTCGAAGACGACATTCTCGTCGGCCAAAAATTCCAACGATCAAAACAAGCGGCCAAATATCATGGCAACAGTTCGACGTTTCTAAATCTATTCCCTTTATGTAACTGTTCGAATCGTCACGTAAAAACACGAAAAAACAGAAAAGATACACAAGGTAAGACCGAAACAATAAAAAATTTGACGTAAGGTGTTTCAGAGCCCTCGTACGTAGTTGAATGAAGTCCACCAGTTGGTAAAAGTTCATTCAGATATTTCAAAATATAAGGTTGTTCGGAAAGCAATTTAGTTTTTTCCCGACAGAGTATTTAATTGTATTTTTTCGAACCCAACCTCACACTTAAGCTGCATAATCATTATATGTTTTGAGGGCTGATATAGCAAGGCTGTGTGAAAGAGTTCAATCAATTTTACACAGTAGTTTTTGGTTGGTTCCCTTTTAAGTATGGGCATTTTCGTCATATTTTTCTTTCGAAAAGCCAATATCTATCAAAAAATGATGATGCTGTCTGTTTGGTGGGATTTTGAAGGAATCGTTTTTTTTCTTTTACCGGATAACACAACAATCAACTCGGAAGTCTACTGTCATCAGTTGGACAAACTTGATGATGCACTTCAACAGAAAAGGCCAGAATTAATCACCAGAAAGGTGTAGTGTTCCACCAAGATAATGCGAGACCTCATACAACTTTGTCACTCGCCAAAAGCTTTTACAACTTGAATGGGATACACTGCCACACCCACCATATTCTCCGGATCTGGCGCTTTCGGATTATTATTTGTTCCTGTCATTGCAAAGTTTTTTGGACGGTTAAACCTTTACTTCGAATGAGGAGGTCGAAAACCACCTGGATCAGTTTTTTGCCAGCAAAAACCAAACATTTTATGAGTGTGGAATCATGCTACTACCAGAAAGAAGGCAAAAGGTGTTGGACCAGAATGGCGAATATATAATTTGATAAAATATTCATTCAATATACAGAAATTGTCTTTCAGTTTCCAAAAAAAAAAAAAAAAGGTATTACTTTTCAAACAACCTATAAATGGGTTCTACAATAAGGACTGTTTGTTTTCCAATTTAAATAACAACTCATTTCAAACACTGGATGGAGTAGTAGATAGTTCATTTTGAAATGGAATGAAAAAAGAAATTACTACTAAAAAAATAAATTTTCTGAACAAAGTTTTAATTGAGAATAATGATGAAATTTCCTTTTATTTATTCAGTTGTGATTTGTTTTATTCAGTTCGAAAATGTACTAAACACTACGAAACATAATAATTTCTTATTTCATTCCATTTTAACAAGCTACTTGTTTACGACCATAAATATGATAAAGGCAATCATAAAAAATAATCTGAGTACTCTTCAATTCATTCGGTCCAAAAAATAAACCTTACAATTGTTATTCAGCATTTAATGGACTTTGGTGTGGACAGGTACCAAATGCAGATAAATGAGCTGCTTTTGACAGGACCTAGAATGTTTGTCCTATGACAAGAACGGCTATCGCAAGTATGTTCATTACGAGTATAAGACGATATGAAGAGACTAAAGAAGCTCTCAGATCTAAAAACAGCATTACATCAGTTCCCGGCTGTATATCTTAGTTTCATAATATTTCGAAAGCTATTGTACGTGAATGAGTAACATCATCATAACTGTGATATAAAAGCCTGTTTTAGTTCCCCTGCTAACTCTTCATCACCAATCTTCAATAGTCGCGAGAACATCTAAGCTGGTTGTTGACATAAAAATATGTTCTATACGATTCACGTTCGCTAATTAAATGATATTCCATGTTCCAAGACTTGCTGCTTGGCATTATCATGCATAAAGATGAATCGTTGTCCTAATTAACCCTTCCATGGTTAATTATGTGATTAATGATGTTTTGGAGGTAGCACTTTTTTCATTGCTCTTTGTATAGGAATCATTTCAGACAATATACCTTTAAAGAGAGCTAACTAACTAGTATTTAAAAAGTTTGCATTATGAAGTAGTGGTTATTAAGAGTCTCGCAACACTTCTGTAATTCGTGTTTTGACAGAAAATTGGCTTAATACTTGACATTAACGAAAAGGGTCGATTTAGGGTTGAACAAAACTGGGAAATATTGAAAACTCGAATCTTCTATCCAAACTGTTAGAAATTTACATGGAAAATTCAATAGAAATGAAATTCCCTCAAGGCAATTTGTGGACCAATTTGTTCGTGAAAAATGGATCGATATTTGATGAAACAACGCGTTCAAGATCTCGTCCAGTGAGCACACCTGAAAACCTTGCTCCTGTAGCGCATAATGTGATTGAACATCCATCAACATCGACTCGTCATCGTGCTCAAGAACTGAACATTTCTCTCAATTTTCTGACGAGAAATTTGCGTAGAGACCTCGATATGAAGGCTTACAGAGTTCAACTAGTACAAGAAGGTCTTTAGCGATTTGTGAGGATCAGTTAAGGATAAGTGTTATGCTGACCATCCAGAAAGGATTGATGGCTCGAAACGCGAAATCGAAGTTGCTATTCATGAGACTGCATAATCGACAATCTACAGAAAAATTGGGTTGATCGAATGGGGTACTGTGGCGTTCATTTGAATGATACTGTTCTTCATTCGTTAATGTCAAGGTTCAGCCTATCTAATAAACTCATAACTTTGAAAAAATATTCATTAGTTTTCTAAATATAGCTGATCAAAAAAGCAAATTTTAAATGGTTCACCCCTGAATTGGATCTTACTCATCAATATTTTAAAAATGTGTTTTCCACATTTTTGAAAATCTATGGAAATAGGTATATTTTTGGAACCTATCAATTTACGGACAAAAACAACGTTTTGGTCTAGAAATTTTAGCTTAGTCAGCTAGGTTACATCATAAAAATACTTTCGATAATGACGTATTGGGATATCAATAATTACGGCATTATTTCTCACACTGACACCCAGTCTATTATGGAAATACATATTGTGATAAAGAAAATATTCCGTGGCCCCCTTAGGTATATTTGGCACCCTTATAACATCTCTACTTGTTATTTTTGACAATCTTATTATTTCCATAAGGCGTGGAATATGGCCCCACACATGAAGGTCTATAAAATATTCATCCGGGGGTATGTTTGACAAGCAAGTTTCAAGGTATCGATTGATGGATTCAACATGGAACGTTCTTCGTTATGAAGCATAGGGGACTTGTTTGATTCGGCTACATTATTTTCCCGCTAATTATTTTCAATGGGGGTAGTTCTATTCAGTTAAAGTATCAAAATACGTTCGTACATTCGATTTAATTTCATTCGCCATTAAAAACAACATCAAGCAATTTCACGTTTGTGATTCATCAGCATATTTCCCTATGATGAAATATGATAAGATTTTCTATTTAAACCCAAAGAAATTCACAAAAATGTTATCGAATAAACATTGATATATTTGAATCTGAATTCAACACATTTCTGAAGAGGTCTAAAGACCGAAATATCTATCAAATGTTGGAATTCTCGTTCAATTATTTTTATTAGATCCTTCATTTTGAGAATTAAAGATAATTTTGGAATAGTGGATTTTCTTGTATTTGTATGTTAATATACATACTTATATAGTTTTTTTAATACATTTGTATTGATACGTTTCATGTTGGGATGTAAAAAGGTTTTTTCCGAGACATTGAAAAATATTTTATATTGATTGATAAGTATATCATTTTGATAGTGTTTGTATAGAGTTTCAATATATATTGTAGAAGTTAGAATATAAAACTCTGAATTTAAAGTCAATTAAAAATCATGCAATCATCTACTTGCATTGTTCTTTCACATTTTTTCATAACATCAAACATTTCTGTGAAAAAACGATTCTTAAATTTACTTTAGTTTCATTTTGCATAATATGCATAACTAAGCTGCCTATTAACATCATTTAACGCATAATTTAATCAAAACTATCAGTCTGTGACTAATCCGTGCTCAAAAATAATGATTGGAAAGTATTAAAAATTCCTTTCAATAATTTTTGTGTTCGTATATATAGATATACAGTATGCATGGAGCGTCAATCATTATATAAATCAGGGATAGTTCCCGCTTAGTGAAAACACGTGGTTATTTCGAATATTATCTGCGAAAGTTTGTGGTGTATTCAGTTTTTTTTTTAAATATGTTGCAATTACATATATAAGCGGTGCTTATATGACATTAATTTAATTCCTGAAGTTATAATATTAAATATAATTTTTTGAAATTAAATATAATATGTTGAAGGCTAACAAAATATATCTGTTAAAATTAAAATATTCAATAAATTTTATATACCTTATATATCAAGTATAAACCTCCATTTATTTCATTTTTTTCATTTTATTCATAATATATAATTATTTGGTTTCCTTCACATTCTTTATACAGATGTCCCTGTGCTATAACAGAGGCCGTAAATTGCCGATCAATCTTTAAGATCTATGGTAAACCACAGAACTATGTGTTCAAGGTCACATAGAATCCTATTTAAATGTTCAGTATTCATTTGCCAAGATGTTTCTGATTGATAGGGTGAGTAAATATTTTTTGTTGATTGATGTTGTATATTATTTTAAATATGATTGGGTACTGACGAGCAAAGTCTCCCTCAAAACGTGTTTTTCAGTAACGTTTTTACATATCTTGAGATTTTCTAAAGAGTAACTTAGTTGGATATCCAATAACATTGAATATTCCAAGTAAAATAGTTTTATGATGAAATTCTTAGGATTACGTTAAAGATTTTTGAAAGATATCTGTTTTTATAAGAGGGATGAACAGAAACAAAATTTTGTCTAGTCAAAATATTTAATTTATGGGATTTTTGTTAACAATTTATATTTATTGGATTTTGTTATCTCATTTGGATGTCTTATAATGAATGTTTATTTTATATGTCGTTTGATATAAGCGGTGTTTATATGACATTAATTTAATTCCTGAAGTTATAATATAATATTAAATATAATTTTTTGAAATTAAATATGTAGAAGGCTAACAGAATATATCTGTTAATATTAAGATATTTAATAAATGTATTATATGCTTAATTTTTTTTTTATTTGCAGCATAACTGCTTTTGAAATTTGCGAATTTCTTGTTCAATTCGATTTTTTTTTAAGATTCCGTTCAAATGAAAGAAATCAACCTCCGTGAAGGAAAGGGGTAGGTATTATAAATATGCCGTCGAATTCCAACGCTCAATCATAATATCTTTTATGTACAGCGGTAAATATTCCGCCCTCAGACTCTAACATATTACCTTCTAGATGGAATGAATAGACATTACGGTAATTGTTCATTTTCTATACTGGGTTATCGATCGGAATAGGAATATTAAACACCAATTTAGAGTAAAGCAATTGTACAAAGTGTTTATGCGAACGCATAGGGTGAAACGTGTGCCCCTAATGGGGCCACCATATGGAAAGGAACATTAGTGATAAGTAATTTTGTTTTTCGAAAACTTCGACAGCTATACTCGCTATACATCCAATATGCACATCACACTTAATAATTGATAAGTTCAAAGTTGAGGGGGAAGTATGTTTGAGGTCATAAAATGCTATTTCACTACTACATTTTAAACTTGTTTTCAGCCTTGTGTCATCTCTTACCAGTTTTTCAAAATTTCCCTATTTTTCCTCAATTAATTCATTCATTATTAATAAGGAGTGTGAGCTTAGTAGTAATAGAAAATTCTGTAAATCGAGACAGTGTAACATAAATCTATATTCGCTATACGCAGAGATACTAAGGTATGACTCATACACTAGCGCCATCTAGAGTATCCAAACATTCATACAAGACATACCTTCGCGAGGTAATTCAAGTAAATAAACGTATTCCCGATATTTTTACGTTACAAACGCAGAAAAACTTTCCTGATGCTCAAGTCAGACCGTACTGGTCATAATTTGCATATTCATATTGAAATAGTTTTTTTGAGTATAGAATTGTTATACGGATGTATGTTACACTGTCTCGACTTGTAGAACTTTCTATAACCATATCACATAATCCTTATTAATGATATTTGCTACAGATCAGCCGAATTAATTTATTTCAATAATTCATTTATTGTTAATAAAATTTGTAGGAAAAAACTCCTTTCATTAAGAACATATCTTCCATTGTATAATCAATAATAAGTCCAGAAATAACAAAAAATTTAAACAAATAATAAGCTGAGACAACGTGCTTTAAATTCTTGCTGTATTTATCATCAGCCAATTGAGTCATTTAGGAAATCTAAATATTTTAAACTTTAAGAATTTGCCAGTTCTGTAATGGATCTGTAACAACATAGTGCTACGTTATGATTATAATTTTTTTTTAATTCTATGAAATTTTAGAGTGTTTGAATTGAATTAAAAATCAGAAAATTCTGAGGAATGTTTACAAAATTATTAATATCTTGGAGAAATCTATTTGGCTGGCATTAATTTTAATCTAAAAAAACTCTTAAAAATTTTTGAAAGTCTTCGAAACACTGTTTTTTTTTTATAGGCATCTAGAACTATCAACACAGATATGCGGCAATCAACCGATACAGAATCAAAAGAAAATATAAGATATGGACGCGATTGATTTTATTAAATTATTAATTAATTTTAATGAATTTTTCAATTTGATTTAAAAAATTTTTGGGAGATTTTTTAGATTAAGATTTGTGGAGGTTTTCAGAAAACATTTTCTAATTAATATTTGGAATATTAAAAAATAGTGGGGAAAAATTGGTAGACGAAACTTAGATTCAAGAGAATCGGAATTTTCAAATGAAAAAATGATAAACTTAAAATTTACAGAATTTTTCCCTGAAACAGAGAATGAAAAGACCTTATCGTTACTTTTGCGTACATACTTCAAGGTCCGTGACCAGTCTACATATAGTCTCTATTTCTAGACCATGAGAGATTATGAAGATTCGTTGTCTTTCTTGGCTAAATTCCAATTATACTCTCGCCGAACGTCATTGACCTTACCAGTTAATCCCATATAAGTTTTATGTTTTTTGGTTTGGTACTAAAATATTCATCTTTCTTAGAACATCTGCATTGAAAGTAAATGGATCTATCTCAATAGCAATCTTATTTCGAGTTAAAGGAAACAGAAAGAAAATGCATAAATAATATTTTTAAAAGCACATGAAAAATATTGAAGTGAGGCAGAAAAGTTGTCTCGTTCAGATAAATAGGTCGAGTAGATAAATAATACTATATCATAGATCATTTAAAATAATTTTTATCAGGTGAAGATCGACTCAATCAAATATTAGAAAGTCCCCAAGTATCGTTTCCATTCAACGATTGAAAATTTGAACTCATATCATTTTACATTTCGATCTCTCCAGATAAAGAACAATAAGTAGAGCTTCATTTAAGTGATCGTTGAATTTAAGTCCAGAGGAACGTGAAATTACCATAAAAATTTTTGATTTGTTCAGTTACAGGATCATATACCATCCATTGATATTTTATTTTATTACTTTACTGCACACCATAAGAGTATCGAATGAAATAGAACGTCAATTTTGTGATGGTTTTATACTTTGATATTTTTCTGAAGCCGTAAACGATTAATGTTTCAGAAGTTTTGAGTGAAACAGCAGTTTGAAAATTTATCACTTCCTTCCTTGTTATTCTAATTCGAATCATTTGTTGGTAATAAGTTATGTTCTAACGGTGTATAAGCAGATTTCAGATGTATTTTAAATGTTAATTCTTGTTTTTCTGATCCCCCTTTGTGAAAATTCATGCAGAAAACATTAATGCTTTATCTTTCGTTTTCATAATTCATAGTTTTTTAACGTAGGAAATTACAGAATGTCATGAATTCTATAAGAGCTATTTATCGCTGTTAAATAGGTCGCTTGCATGTGAATTCTAAGCTGCACGTTCGATACTTTGGATAATTGTTTAAATGGCTTTGTTCTTTTTTTATGAACTGTCTTTTGTCTATTCAACTTACAAATGGCATTCAAACCGTTATTGGCCAGTTTTAGCATTGCGGACGAATTATCTTTCTATGAAAAATTGGAAGGATGAATGAAAGATAATATAATAAAATTATATTTTTTCAGCAAAATTCAGGGAAAAGAAGCTGAAAAGCACTGACGTGAAGTCGTGAGCTTTTGCGTTCTAGTTCATTTCACCTTACAAAATAATATAATTTTGGTCTTCTACTTATACGATCCTCGCGAAATTCTGCAACAGAATCTACGTTATTATTCTACTTCTAAATATTGAAACATGTTTAAACGTGAATAACTGCGAAACTTTTGAACCGTTTTTTCCCATTAACAAACTTAGTCTAGATATTTAGACATCATCACATATTTATCATATTCAATAGACCTGATACATAACAATATAATAAATACAACTCCCCTTTGAGTATCCCAATTAAATATTCATATAATAATAACAATTTAAATTTCAGATATTGCCAAGTATTTCAAAATAAAATTTGACTGAAATGTAGCTTTCAGAACGATTAACAAATTGGGAATTCATTTGAATAATGAACAAGATTAAAAAAATGTATATGAGACAGTAATTTTTTTCCACAAAAATGTTTGTACCACTACAACAATTGTTTCACCACGATGTGGCTTCTTCAGGTATTACATTGTACTGTCTGATGGTATTCAGTGTTCAGTATTCAGAGTTTAAATATATTTTTAGGTACGTGACCAAGTAATGGAAGCACAAGTCATAAAAACTCTAGGTGTTTATTGGAGTTTGCCGCTAAAAATGCCATTAAGGAAAAATATTCAGTAATGGAGAATGATCAACATCTGTTTGTTCGTTCAAAAGGATTTTACGGGCATTATACCTGTTGATTTCAAGAAATTCTAAAAGTGTTAATCTAGAACTTTTGTTTATGATAGATTGGGCCGTTGCTTGGTAGAAATCAGTTGTAATTGTCATTATAAAATAAAACACTCGTTTACATTTTCTACTTTATTTAATAAAGTAGAAAATGTAAACAAGTGTTTTATTTTATAATGACAACTAGAACTTTTGCTTTCAACGTGGATAATTTCATAATTATTGTTGTTTATAAGGAATTCAGGCATAATTTCAACAATAATTATGAAATTATCCACGTTGAAAGCAAAAGTTCTAGATTAACACTTTTAGAATTTCTTGAAATCAACAGGTATAATGCCCGTTTTTTGTTGAATCAACTTGATTCGTGGAAAGCCTATGAAAACTATTATTAGATTTTTCAGAAGTACGAAATTGTTTTAAGTTGTACTCGTTCAAAATAATTATTGTACTGTTGCGTAGAAGGATACAAGTATTCCAAGGCGAACGCCCGATATCTGAGAAAGCATTTTCGAAAATCTCCTTCAGCCGAAGAAGCAGTTTTGCCAATTCTCCCGTGAAAGTTTGAACATCCACTGAATTAATGATTGAACACTTGTTCCGATTGGGCAGCGCGAAGGAAACGGAAATACAAACGATAGCCATCAACCTATTAGACAAAACAAGAACGTGTGTGAAAACAATTTTGCGGAAAGGAAGGGCGGGAACTAAGGCGGATAAGAGCGTGCCATTGGATAATCTGGCGCGCAAATCCGGACTAAGTCTCCGGTTTGATAACGTTTGCGCTGCATGCCTTCTAGGCCCGGAGTCCGTACTCCGGGATCGCTATTGACCCGTGGACTTACTCCCACGCGATCCTTTCCTGCGATCCTCCGCAAATCGAGGACCAGCTAGAAACCAACAAGACCGGAAGGAACCTAATGGTTATTCTGTTTACCAGACGCAAACACGAGATTTGTAACGACAATTCGATTTTTTAAAACTGAGGAGTTATTTCTAAAACGTTGGATCTACGAAAAGTTGCACGATTGTTTTTTGTTCAAATTGGGAATCCTGTTTGTCACAAATATTCAATGGAGTGGTCCGTTACTTTGTAATAGTTCGTTTTTAAATGGAATGAAATAAGAAATTGCAACAAAAAACAAAATTGTAAAGGGTTTTCCAATAAGAGATTTTATTTTGAATAGCCCGCTATCTCGACAGCTGTCATTTTTGGAGCTGTCATTTGACAAGTAAAAACGACGCCATTACCGAAAATGGAACGATTCAAGCTTTGACAACGCAATGAATTGTTAAAATTCACTACAAAAACAGTGAAAATTTTGCAGTCACAGTTCCCAAAACTATAGCACTTTTGATGTGATGTAAAGAATCGAAACCGTGTGCGTCGCTCAAGAACCGCTGAGAATATTGCTGCTGTAAGCCGTAGTGTTGACAAAAACCCGGATTTGTATGAAGACTTAGATCTTAAAGCTTTTAAGTTCAGTTGACACAACAACTCAAGCCAATCCAGCACCAGCAATGTCGTATCTTCGCTGATTGGGTGCTTGAAATACATCAAAATGACCCGGATTTTCATCGAAAAATCATCTTTAGTGATGAGGCATATTTTCACCTCGGAGGCCACGTTAATGAACAGAATTGTCGCATTTAGGGCTCGGAAAATCGAAGAATGATTGTTGAAAATCCTCTCCATCCTCGACGTGTCACTATTTGATGCGGTTTTTGGGCTGCCGACGTAAATGAACCTTACTTATTCGAAAAAGGCTGGTGCAACTGTTATGGTGAATGGATTGTGCTACGGAGCTATGATCAATGAAATAAACCTCTTACTGGAAAATTCTTTATAAGTAAATAATAGAGTATTATAAATTCATAGATTTTCTTCCTATATACATTTGAATTTTGCTAGAAGGAAAGTTGGACGATAGGAAGGGACTGATGAAGAGAAGTGATGGTTCTCACATTACTACGGTACCACAAGACCAGTATATCACCCAATTAGCCTCATAATATCAATTTGTGCCTGTTCCTCCTTCTATATCTAGGAATTATAACAGAATTTAAGAGTTTTATGGTAATATCGTCAGGATTGCGATCTAGAAGACCTTTCGGAGTTCCTCTGCTAGGTCCTCGTCACCAATGGACGAGAAAACATCTGAACTGGTTCTTGGTACAATGAAAAGGCGCGCTTTTTACAGCCGGTTATTGTCCTGAATAATTATTCCCGTATAATAGTTCAACCGAAGAACTGAATCGATTCACGTATCAAGAACAACCACAGGTGAATACTAACTCTAAAACATCATCAATTCCATAATAATATTCTTGCGCGATGAATTAGGAGTATGATTAATCTTTATAGATGATAATGCCAGGACGCATCTCTGTAGAACTGTTCTGCAAGCTTGGGGATACCGCCAAATTACCCAGACATGAACTCTTTAGAATAAGTATGGGATTATAAAATATCTCATCAGCAAATACAAGAAATTGTTGTTGCTATAACGATGGAATGAAATCCTAAAAAAATGATTTAAATATAGGTATGCATAGTTGAGTTTCCGCACTTCTCATAGGTGTATAATACAGAATATGAATTTGTCATTATCTGTTCCCATTCCTTCTTTCTTCAGAACCATTATTACTGAGTTCTTAGAATATTTTACTCGATTTATTTATATATCTAACCGCGAAGAGTTTGCAAAATCCAGTCATCCCTTTCAGGAAGTACTTCACTATGATAAAACAAGGTTATGAGAGATCCCTCTGAAGCACTATTCTAACACTTAACTTCAACTGGGCCTTGGGGAACATTCATCTTCAACCAAGACAACGAGCAGGTTCGCAAAACATTGATTCAAATCTTATCGCATTACTTTTACATCGATCAAATGGAGAACAACTTGGTGCTTCCCAGCTCTTGAGCTGCAACTCTATCCATAAGAATCAAGTGGCTCAAATACTTAAATAAGAGTTATTAACGTTGCTCTATGCAGAATGCAATATAAATATAAAAGGTTTATCTTAACTTTTTTCGAAGTGTTATCTTTGTGTCGTGAAAATATTTTGGCACAGCTCTGCTTACGTAGGTGTCACGTTATTGCCGAGATGAAAAAGAACGCGTGACAGCTGCTGCTAAGAAGTGGAATTAACTAAGTGTAAAGAACACTAGGGTACGTCTATTTTTAAGATATAGTGTCAAAGAGACCACTTAAAACGGTTCAAAACCGAGTCTTTCGGATATAAATTGAAAGACTATTTTCAGAACAGTTTCTGACGCATTCGAATTTATGTGGAAAAATTTTTCAGGGCTGTACCAGGTGATATTTCGTGCCTTTAAAAGAACTATTACGGAATATCTCCAGCCACAGGTTATTATATTACATAATTCTTTCCTTTTCAAGTTTCAAATGGACAAACAACAATTTAAAATTTTACAGTGCAAGTAAAAATGAACGAAACCTACAGCAATCCAATGGCAAAATAAAGGTTTTAGAGGGTAATTGAATTAAGTATAGAACGGTTTTTCATGGAATAAATAAGTCATAAATATTATACAGAATGTCTACTTTTAAAAGGGCCAAACTTCAAGTTATTTGCAACAAAAAATGTCATATAATACATGGTCAAAATGTTGATGGTTATTCTTCAGTTTAACATTTCTCGATTTCACGAAATCTTCCAAGTTTTTCCATAAAATCAATTATACTTCAGTTATCCTCGTAGCCTCATCAACTTTGACTAGATAGCTGGAAACGGCATTAAATTTGCTAAAAGATAAGAAGTTCTGTGTGCCGTGCTAAGGAGATGAACATCACACGATTCTTAAGTGAACAAAATCAGTCATATTTCTCCAATGGTTTTATCGATGAAAAATTATTAATTATGGACATGTTTTCTTTTCAGCAAAATTACCTCATTCAGTGCGCTTTCGAATGACATCGACTTTTTTGTTAGCTGTTTGTCCTCTGCTATAATACCATGACTAAGAAGATAACAACGAAAAGTTTAAATATTCCAAACCTAAATCTGCTCTATCTTGAAGCTCTTCAGAACTTCTTGTCTTGTAGCAAATTTAGAGGAGTTTCCAGATATGTACTCAAATTCGATGAGGCTACAAGGATAACTGAAGTATAATTGATTTTATGGAAAACCTTGAAATATTTCGTGAAATCAAAAAACTAACCATCAACATTTCGATCATGTGTTATATGACATTTTTTGTTGCAAATAACTTGTATGACCTCCCCTTGAAGTTTTGCCCTTTTAAAAGTAGACACCCTCCATAATCGAATAAGAATTGTACCAAGTATGTCAAAGCAGAATGAAGGTTTCGAATAAGAATCAAAACAAACTGATCATCATCAGAAGATTCAACTTTTTCGAGTTAAGATTAACCATATAATATCCATTAAAACAATGTGGTAGTTGAGTAACATGGTGGATAACGTAGAATAAAGTTCAGTTGCGTGAACGGAAACTGATCTTGTTTGTTGAATAGTTCTGAAAGAAATTTCATCCCTGAAAATAGCTTTCTTGTGCTTCCGCTCAAGCAGACACTCACTCACACAGTACCCATCACCACTGGCTGCATTGTAACACACCTGAGGCTTTCAGTCTAAATTGAGTCGTATTCAAACTTTCTACAACATACACAATTCATCGTATCGATTATTTAAACATTCTATGAACCTCCAAAAGCTTGCAAAAGAAAAACAATGCCTTAAACTGAAGCATTCCAGCTTGGATGCAGGCTACTTCCTCAAAATAATATATTGTAGAAAGCCACAGCTAACCAAATTCCAGAGTGAAAACCTTTTTACACACTAACACATCCACATTAAATAACAATCAAGCAACATCGATATTTGAGAGGTTAGTGGTACGTTAGTGTTACACTGCAGTCGTGAGTTACAAGTTGTCCTACCAAAGCGTATCAAAGTTACAGCAAGATATGGACAGTCTCCGATGAAATGGTGCCATTTGTACGTTTCAGGTTCCTTTGACTTTATACGTATGTCCTACGGAAAAATACGAAATTGGTCCCGAATTTATTCCGATGAAACATCCGGAGCTTAGAACAAACCAGAATATTCTGTCGAACAACGAACAAAACAGCAAATTAACAAATGCAGCACTAGTTCATTATTTTTATTTATAGTGCGTCTGTCCACCCTACCACTGCATCCGCACAGACTATTGTGGTTCACCCCTGATTTATATTTGTCCGACGAGATCCAGTTTTTGGATAAAACTGATAATCTTGGTCGTGGGTATTTTTTTCAGTTCGCAGTGGACTATAAAAGCCTGACCAAACACCTTGAATCTGATGCGACAAGTGCTGGACACTCTGAGACGATGTGCACGGATGTTTCAGTGTTCTCAAGACACAGCCTGCATTCACGGTCTTCAGCCAGACCGATTTTGTGCAAAAGGGCTTTCAGCCTGCAGTGACCTGTCATAATTCCGACAAGTGTTCTGAGTTTGGCCCTATCCAGACCTAGCGCTAGGTCCGCCATCCTTTGGTTTGAAGCTGTTCCAAGGAACGCCTGCGAATGCTTCAGGCCAGGATGGCCCAGCCAGAAAAACTCTAGTCTTGAGTTCATTCTGCCTGTTATCGTCCACTTAGCCACGTCATGTGGTATTCCCACATGGTTCCAGGCCTACCAAAGGCAGCGTGACCCCAGTAAACGCCAGCCGATCTGCCTCTTCATAACCCAAATAGTTTGAGTGGCACTAGTTCAAATCTGAGCGTTCGTATTTGTTTATTCTAGCGGACAACGAATGAATGATCCGTTTCCAGAAATTCTAAGTTAAGCCGAACAACATGGGTATGCAATTGTTCGTGAACGTGTTCGCGACTCCGTTTGCAGTTCGGTTCGTTGTTCGTTACCCGCTGTAGGATCAAAATGTTAACAAGAATAACGCTTTTTCGCTAGAACTCATAGTAGAAACTCAATAATACCAATTTGGCAGTTTTTAATGAAAATATTTTGGGCTATATACAAAAATAATTTCCAGAATATAGGATTCGTCATGCATTTACAAGAGGAGCTATTAGGCCAGTCGCTCAGCACAATAATAACTCATTCTACGTTATAAATGGTGACTGATATTCAACTGGATGGCTGTTTGAATCTTCCCCCCTCTTTCGCATTGCTGCAAGCTCAACACGGAATCTACATCGTCAGTACGAAGCATGTGAGAAGTTTATTTGTTGCAATAAATTCAACAAATGATTTCTTTTCTGAAAATCATTGTTTAATTTTTTGCCATAACGACTTCGAAAATGGAATAAATTCTAAGAATCATAAGAAAACCACTGACTTCGGAACAGAAGCTCACAAATTCAATGTATTAAAGGTTCAACCAGCCAAATCTATTATACAGAGTAGATTTGGCTCAATGTTGCCACAAAGTTGAATAATTTTCAACCTCAATTCGTCAAGATTTGAAGCTCTGTCGAAGTTATATCCTTAGATAGACGCTTTCAGATATCTCCATAGAAAAAAAATCTTTTGAGGATAAATCTGGTGATCTGGTGGGCCACGAAATTGTACCATTCGTAGATATTACTCGATCAGGAAACGTGTTTTGGAGAAATTGTGTCACATCTCTTGAGTTATGACTTGGGCAATCATCCTGTTGAAACCAAATGTCCTCCTAATTGATAGGAAGTTGACGAGCTGTCGGAATAATTTGACTTTGTGAAAGCTCTAAATATTGGCAGCATTTAGGTTTCCTCCGATAAAATGGGGACCAATGAAGAAATCTCCTAAATTGCCTGTCCAAATATCGAGATTTTTAGGATACTGAGTTTTGATGGAAGTACTCCGTTGCTGATTCTCTCGGGACCAATATCGTACAACGGATGGATTATGTTTCGTTTTCAAATAAAATGATGAGTCATCAGTGAAAAGTACATTTGTCAAGAAACTACTTTCATTTTGTCTTTCCATCATTGTCATGGACCTACCTATTCATCACTTAAGATCTGAATGTGTCACCGCCCGGTGCAAGCGATTAATTCTCCCCCACTCTGGGCAATCGGAAAGAGTAGGGAAAGATTCTAAGAGCAGTCATAATCTATAACACATAATGAAGTTATTCTTGTGCTGAGCGACGGAAACTATAGCTTCAATTTTTAATGCATTATAAATCCTATATTCCGCGAATGATTTTCGTAACCTGTATAACAAATTCAAGTTTGAAGCTTATACAGTACTTGATTTGGTATAGGTTTTCGACAAGTTTCAGCTGTTCGTATTAATACTACGTTTTAGAATGAAGGATGTTAAAATATATCCTAAATAATTATGAGATTATCAAAAAATAATGACAATTGGTTTCATGACATGATAATTTTCATTCATGTATTTCTTTGAATGTATTTCATACTCCGAAATGCTGACAACTATAAGTTAGCGATAAAAAGTCACCATAAACTCTGTTAAACTTTCGTAGGATCTATTATGAAACAATCAGCCCATAAAACTAAACCCACAACAGCAAACAGTAAAAAGAGCGTCCGAATATACACCCCTCTGCTTCATATTTGAAAAAAAAATTTGTAGAAAAAAAATGGGCCATTTTAAGCTTGCCGAAAAATCGCCATTAGACAGAGAAGACCGAGGGGGTTTGAAATTACTTTACCAAAATAAGATCAATTAGGCAAAATAAAAACAATGCTACGAATTAATAAAACGTATTCCAATACAAGGGCTGAAGTGCGGTGAATTTTTTCACAAAAAAACCTATGCAATGGAATCTGGTAGTTTCAAATTTGAGGAATGTAAGAAGTGTGTGTCAAAAAAAGGTTTTTTTGTAAAGATTTACATACTACCAGGTTTCCATTAGAATAAATTAAATTTTAAATTCCCCCAATCACTAACTACCGATCTTACTTCAGTAAAATATTTTTTACTTGGACTCGTGCAAATGACATTTATGGTTCTCCTAACTTAGGAGGGGCGGTGAAAGGTTATATGTAAAAACTACCGGCTATTTTTATTACTTAAATGAATAAATACTGAAAATAAAAATCATTCGAATAATAATTAATATTATTTCATTCATAATATAATATATTAATAAAAATAATAAACATGACAGGAGTCAGCATTTTTGTTCTTAATTGTTTAATTGAGTCAGTCTTCACTTGATGAAAATCCGTATTAAATGATGTTATTCTGATTTTCACAATTTTTACTGTTATTTAATACAACAATTGTTTCGCTATCACAATTATCAGTTATTCAAAATGTAAGATACCACCTACCTGAAGATGCTATTGTGATAGCAAAACAATTGTTGTATTAATTATGAAAATAAGAATAACATTATTTTTGTTTTTATTGTAAAGGGTTTTCCAATAAGAGGTTTCTTCATTTTGATGAAAAACGAGTATATTTAAAGGAAAATCAATGGATGTTCATTTCATTGTGAAGAGAAAGGTCATTAACAATGAAAAACGATATCAGCCGAATGGCCGCCACGGCTATAGTTGCAGTACCATATCCTCTTCATGAAATTTTCCATGACCAATTCGCAAATTTGCGGCTGTATGTTCTCGATAACTTCACGAATTCCATCTTTAAGATCTTGAATCGATTGTGGAGCATTGGCATAGACCTTACTTTCACATGGCTCCAAAGAAAAAAGTCTGGAGGTGTTAAATCACAAGATGTCGGTGGCCAATTGTGATCACCTCTTTGGGAAACAACACGGCCAGGAAACTTTTCTTGAAGAATTGCGATTGTTTGCGTTTTTGAAGGGTGTATCGTTCCATTTTTAGTAATGGCGTAGTTTTCGCTTGTCAAATGTCAAAAGATGACAGCTTCAAAATTGACAGCTGCCCAGATAGCGCGCTATTCAAATTGAAATTTCCTATTGGAAAACCCTTTATTCATATTCCTCACGGAAATTTGACAAATAATTTTATTTTTATATATTTGTTGATTTTCCGAATAAGAACACTGGTTTTGAACAACAATAATTAAAATATTTTGGTTTATTTAAGCGAGCAGTTTTATTTTGGGGTTGATAATTCAGAGGAGAACCATAAGTGTCTCTATATTTTAATAGGTGTAGTTCAATACTAATAAAAGAAAATTCACACACACAACAAACACTCATCGAAATAACTAACTGTTTACTGTATTTTTGTATCGAGGCTTAGTAGCATAATGCTGGTTCAAGACTGCCAAATTCAAATCAGCATTTGTACGGTTTAATGATACGCCAACAGTGCCTTCGTGACATTAGCTAGAAAAATAACGAAATATTCAGTTGGCGGTATGTACAACACTGAAAGTGTGTGCACTGCATGTGCTTTGTGATTTTTTTTTTCTCGAAAAGTCATCTACTTACCCATACTGGCTGGGTAGAAGAGTTGGATAGCCCGTTCTTATTCCTGGAAAAGGAAAACCTGGAAACACAAAAAAAAACTCATCAATAAAATGTTTTCCTGTTCATTGTGTTAGCGTTATATCGGGTGTTTTTTTTTTCAGAGTGATAGAACTTTAAATTGACATAAAACACATTTAAATTGAGGTTGAAGCCAAGTTTTGTTTTTATTTGAAAGATAATTTTATGACATTTATTTTTTGAAAATAATTTCCGGCATATGTCCACCACGACTAACTCTGAGGAACCGCATTCGATCAGACCAATTTTGGACCACTTTTTCGAGTAATTCAGGCCTTATTTCATCGATAACAGGAGTTATGTTGGCTTCCAAAGCGTCTATTGTTTCTTGTTCATCAGCATAAACCAATGACTTGACATAACCCCAAAGAAAATAATCCATGATTTTGGAGGCCAATTAATTGGAACATTTGTCGAAATAATGTTATCGCCAAATCTTTCTTTCAATAAATCAATTGTTACGGTAGCAGCATGAGGTTTAGCCCCATCATTTTGGAACCAAAACACTTCTGGGTCGATACCATTCAAGTTTTGAAACAAATAATCATTTATAATCGATCTGTAACGAGCACCATTCACTGTTACATTAGCTCCAGCATGGTTTTTAAACAAATATGGACCGATGATGCCTCCAGCGTGTAAAGCACACCATACAGTGCATTTTTCAGGATGCAATGGAACCTGCAGAACTTCTTGAGGATTGTTTTCACTCCATATACGGCGATTTTGCTTGTTTACAACCAGAAATGAGCTTCATGACTAAACATAATTTTACGATAAAAAAGTGGATCAACTTTATGCCCAATCAGCGAACAAACGACTCTTATTTTGGTCAGGTGGTTTTAGTTCTTGAACCAGTTGGATCTTGTATGGGTGTAGACCAAGATCTTTACGCAAAATTTTCCATGAGTCCAACTTGTGAACGTCGTCGAATAAACAAATCTGGATCATCAGTAACACTATGACTTACAGCAGCGATATTTTCATCTGTACGTACATTTCTTTGTCTTGTTGTTGTTGTTGCATCGAGTAGAGAAAATGTTGTCCGAAATCTATCGATGAATATGCTGCTCTAATGGACGATTATGTAAACCATAAATTTCACGAAGTGCTCCTATAAATTTGGCGAATAGAACAATGATTTTGAAAATAAATTTCCACAATTTGTAAACGTTCGGCGTGAGTCTTTCCATGATAATTTGTCAACGCTTACTGAACAGAAATGTCAAAACAACATGACTTTTACCTTCTGTCAAATCACAGTTAACCCTATCGAAATTTCTATCACTCTAAAAAAACACCCGATATAAGTTATTAACCAATTATTTTCAGGAATAGAAATAAGTTCGTGCGGAGATGTCGCTACTAGTTTATTATTCTATTTTTTCATCTGGCACCCTTCATTATGAAGGCTAGAACTGGTTTGCAAAATTTCGTTCCGGCAATTTTGATGTCGAAGATGTACCATGTTTCAGAAGTCCGATTGAGGCTCATAAAGACATGATAAAGGCATTAGTTAAAGCAAATCGGTGACTAACAACACCTAAGATCGGTCAGAGGTTGAATTTACGAATATATCGAACTATTTATGACCACTTGAAAGGCCTGGGTTTAACATCGACGCTGGATATATGAGCTCCCTATGTTCTCACTGAGAGAAATTTGTGTCGTCGCGTTGACGTCTATGTTTCGCTTCTCGAACGTCACGGAAATGATCCATTTTTGAAGCGCATCTTTACTGAGAACCAAAAATGGGTTGTAAATAAAAATGTCAAATGCAAGAGATCATGTAGCAGAAAAGATGAACCAGCTCAAAGCCTTTAGAATGCCTATATCCATAAAAAAAAGTAACTGCTGTCTATTTGGTGGGATTTTAAAGGAATAGTTTTTTTGCGCTTTTACCGGAAAACACAAAAATTTATTCGAAATCGACTGTCATCAGGTGGGCAAACTGGATGATGAACTTCAACAGAAAAGGCCAGAATTAATCAACAGAAAAGTTGTAGTGTTCCACCAAGATAATGCGAGACCTCATACAAGTTTGGTCACTCGTCAAAAGATTTTACAGCTTGAATGGTATACATTGCCATACATTACCCACCATATTCTCCACATCTGACGCCTTCAGATTATTATTTGTTCCGGTCATTGCAAAATTTTTTGGCCGGTAAAACCTTTACTTCAAATGAAGAGGTAAAAAATCACCTGGATCAGTGTTTTTACCAGCAAAGACCAAAAATTTTATGAGCGTGAAAACATGCTACTACCTTAAAGGTGGCAAAAGGTGTTGGACCAGAATGGCGAATATACAATTAAATGAAATATTCATTCATTATACGGAAATTCTTTCATTTTCCAAAAAAAATTTACTTGTCGAACAACCCAATAATTATGGACAATATTCGTGCCACCCTCGTATTTTGAATGCGCCCACCGCGTAGTGGAGGTGAAAGAGCGTGCGCTTCACATCGCAACCTCATCCCGGTAAATAACCACATCCGATATGGGTAAACGAATTGCTGGTCGTGCAAGTGTCCGGAAGCTTGGTAAACTAAAGCCGGAAACAGTTAGAAGGGGGGTGGAGAATCCACGCTATGGTCACTGCTTTCCGGTAAACCACTTGGCCGCTGATGGTTCGATCGGTTGGGCCACCTGGTGAAATCAACAACCATGGTTCCTTTTCGCTCCGACGCGATAAGTGTGCCAACATTTGATAAGGATACCCCTCGATTTTTTAATCTGTACATTATTCAAGGTTCAACGCCTTGCGAGTTATGGAATTTTGATGCGAAGGTAAACAGAGCGGTAACTTTTCATACAGCTGTTAAGGTGCCAGATGACACAAGATGTATATCATCCAACCAACTAGTAGCCGGTATACTTTAAATCAAAAATTAAAAATTCAAAACCAGATGTCTCAAAAAACTCTTTCTATATATCGGGTGTTTTTTTAGAGTGATAGAACTTTAAATTGAAATAAAACACCACTTTGTTGGAACCAAAACACTTCTGGATCGATAGCATACAAATTTTGAAAAAAATAACCATTGATCATCGATCTGTAACGAGCACCATTCACTGTAACATTAGCTCCAGCATAGTTTTTAAGGAAATATGGACCGATGATGCCTCCATCGTGTAACGAACACCATACAGTGCATTTTTCAGGATGCAATGGAACCTGCAGGACTTCTTGAGGATTGTTTTCACTCCATATATGACAATTTTGCTTATTTACATAGCCGTTCAACCAGAAATGAGCTTCATCACTAAACACAATTTACGAAAAAAAAGTGGATCAACTTCAACCTGTTCTAGGGCCCAATTAGCCAACAAACGGCGCTCATTATGGTCAAGTGGTTTTAGTTCTTGAACTAGTTGGATCTTGTATGGGTGTAGACCAAGATCTTTACGCAAAATTTGCCATGTGGTGGATGCAGAGAGTCCAACTTGTTGAGAACGTCGACGAATAGACAAATCTGTATCATCATTAACACTATGACTTACAGCAGCGATATTTTCTTCTGCACGGATAGCTGTCTTGTTGTTGTTGTTGCATCGAGTAGAAAAAGGTTGTCCGAAATCTATCGATAGTTCGACGAATAAGCTGCTCTGATGGACGATTATGTAAACCATAAATTTTACGAAGTGCTCTTTAAGTTTGGCGAATAGAACACTGATTTTGAAAATAAATTTCAACAATTTGTAAACGTTGTTGCGGCGTGAGCCTTTCCATGATAATTTGTCAATGCGCACAGAACAAAAATGTCAAAACAACATGGCTTGTACCTTCTGTCTACTTTTTTATCGCAAAATTGTCTTTAGTGATGAAGCTTATTTCTGATTGAACGGCTATGTAAACAAGCAAAATTGCCGTATATGGAGTGAAAAAAATCCTAAAGAAGTTCTGCATGTTCCATTTTTTTTTTTTTTTAATAATAATAAATCCACTTGACCATAATAAGCGTCGTTTGTTTGCTGACTGGACCCTAGAACAGCTTGAAGTTGATCCACTTTTTTATCGTAAAATTGTGTTTGGTGATGAAGCTCATTTCTGGTTTAACTGCTATGTAAATAAGCACAATTGCCGTATATGGAATGAAAACAATCCTCAAGAAGTTCTGCAGGTTCCATTGCATCCTGAAAAATGCACTGTACGGTGTGCTTTACACGCTAGAGGCATCACCGGTCCATATTTCTTCAAAAACGATGCTGGAGCTAACGTTACAGTGAATGGTGCTCGTTACAGATCGATGATCAATGATTATTAATTTCAAATTTTGAATGGTATCGACCCAGAAGTGTTTTGGTTCCAACAAGATGGTGCTACACCTCATGCTGCTACCGTAACAATTGATTTATTGAAAGAAAGATTTGGCGATAACATTATTTCGAGAAATGGTCCAATTAACTTGCCTCCAATATCATGCGACATAACTCTACTGGATTATTTTCTTTGGGGTTATGTCAAGTCATTGGTTTATGCTGATAAACCAGAAACAATAGACGCTTTGGAAGCCAACATAACTCGTGTTATTGATGAAATAAGGTCTGAATCTCGAAAAAGTGGTCCAAAATTGGTCTGGTTGAATGCGGTTCCTCAGAGCTAATCGTGGTGGACATATGGCGGAAATTATTTTCAAAACATAAATTTCATAAAATTATCTTTCAAATGAAAAAACAGTTGACCTCAATCTTAATTATAAATGTGTTTTATTTCAATTTAAAGTTCTATCACTCAAAAAAAAAAACACCCGAAATATTGAACAGTGTGAAAACCACTTATGGAATAAAATTCTTCGTGTCATTATGTTAGGAAATTATAGAAAACACTGTAATACATCAACTTTCAAATTCAATGGTGGGCGTTTTGAGCATAAATTTGAATATACAGTCAGAATTTAACATAATAACGAAATGAGAATTTCATAAATTCAAGAAAGTTGGGAACAAAAACCCGAACACAATTAGCTATGAACCCAACTATTTCAAGCTGGAATGGGACAAAGGAATGTAGGTGAGCAGATGTTTCCCAGAGTGCCCATTGCAACAACGTATTTGTGCAGTTGCTTTAATTGTCAGGAGTTTTTTGTCTTGGTCGATGCCTCACTTTAACAGAATTAAACATAATTTGCTTTTTGTTGAATTCGCTTGATTCATGGAAAAACGATACTTTGAAAAACATTCTTAGATTTTTCCTGTGTGTAGTAAGGGTTTGGGCCATTTCAAATTTGCATTTTTGATAGACTATACATAAAAAAGTGAAAAAAAATTTTGTTGGTGTTCCTCTATGATTGCAAGGGGTAGAAAAAGCAACCTCTAAGCCTTCTTTCGCAGAGACTTTTTTCCATAATACTATTTTACAATAAAAAAATTAATTTTGGATAGCTTGATCTATTCTTAACCAATAAGGTATCTTATAATTTCTTGCTCAAATTGAAGGTTTTTGAGAAAAAAAAATTCATCAACATGCTGAGTCGTAGAGGCTGAAATTATTTCCGAACTACAAATTATGTAGTATGCGGATGTCATTTTGTTATGACAAGGAACTAGTTTTGATTAACTTTAATTCAGTTACAATTATTTTTTGATCTGGCTTATCATTTTGAGATTCTTGTCACATACATCTTTAGGGGGTTGTAACTAAGCAGGGCGGGCTCAAATAAATAGTTTACATGAAAGACCCACCCCATTTTTTACAAGGAATCACCCCCTAAAATTTTTCGCAACTATTCATATACACCCTGTATATCAAAGACTGCGGTATAGAACCCTTCGCCAGGCTATCAAAAAAAAATTGCGTGATGATCATTTTACGACCAAGCTGTTTTAATAACGCTTAGCTGCTCTTCAATAGTTATATCCAAACGAATTCAATGACTGAATAATTTCTTTCCAGGTAGATAAACGAATTCGACCATGAAAGCAATAAACAGGCTCTTATCGTATGCATAATACATATTCTTATCTAATAATTATTTATTTGTGCAGGTGACTAACTTGAAGAAAATGAATTTGTCATTTTCAGAACGATGGTGTTAAAAGGTAACGGGACAAATATTAGAATTTTCCTCTGTTTTTTCTTTATTGTGAAAAACTGTGTGGGTTCCAGACTGATAAATATTAAAAATTTTCAGATCAATATGTTATAAAATTTCAAATAAATTCCAATTCAAATTAATAATTCTGGGAAGTTTAGGACAAAAAAAGGATTCAAAAAATTAATTATTCTTTTCAACAACAAAAAAAATTAGATCAAATTCAAACAGAATCTTAACGTGAGCGAATACAGAATAGTAGGAAATGATACGCGATTTTCAAGAAGGTATGATTATTTTACTGACTCAAATTCAATTTATATTTAGATCGGATACAAGAAACATGTATACAATTCGCCGTGAATCATTAAAAACTGAATATCTGATCGATTCAATCCACAGAACTGTGGAAGGTAGATACGTCATAATTGAAATAAAAAAATAAATGTTAATTTTATACGAAGATTTATTATTTCGTTATCAAAATATAACTACTGTCTTAAAAAAAAATTCTGCCTTTATCCACTACTTCTTTGAAGAACTCGTGAGCAATTGACGATAGAGAAATTCGGCATGACATAGCCGTTCAAGTTCAAGAACTTTTTGAATTTGAATTAAAGAAATGTCTTAGAAAACACAGTTTCAATTTAGTAGACATAGAATTGACACTCATTGCACAGCACCAAAAAGAATGAAAGAATACAATGAAAATATTAAAAAATTTTAAATATCATACAGATTTATTCTGTACCTCCTACAAATTTTAATCAAAAAAAAAAATTTATTCGAAACTTTTTAGAATTAAATGAAATAAATGTCTTAAGAACACACTGTGTCAATTGAGTAGACATATAGAATTAATTCTAACTACACAGTACCAAAGGGAATGAAAGAAATTCGAAGAAATATAAATTGTGGAATAAAATTTATTAAATAAATACTTGAACAGTTTAGATAGAAGATTCGCCAATTTCGAAAGGAGTTTTTAATATTTCCCAGTTTTGTTCAAGCGTAAATCGTATCATTTTGTCAAAGGTCAAATATTGAACTAATTTTCTGTCAAAACAGGGATGTCAGAAAAGTTTCCAGAATCGAAATAACCACTACTTCAAAATGCAAACTCTAGATGGCCCACTCTTTATTTATTATTAAAAATGCTATAATTAGAAGAACGAACACCATTGAATTTTAGTTACAACGGAAGGTAGATTGTATTTTTTTAAAATTTTATGATGAGGTTGAATAAATTTTATTCGCACTAACCTAAGTTTTACTATTTGGAGACGTTCTTTGATGTGAAGAACTCGCGAAATGATCAGTACAATTTCAGAAATGGTTAACTTTCTACTCACCAGCCTGTACATTTCCTCTGGGCTTTGCGCCTAATATTGCTAAATTTACATTGGCTTTTCGACCATCGATGATCGGATTTGGATCTTTACACGCCCTTTCAGCTGACGTTCTATCACCCATTATTACCTGAAAACAATTATATATTATACTCAAGTAATTAAAAGAACGTAAAATAAGAGTTTCATTGATATTTCAAATAAAGTTATTCTAATTTCTACATATTCATTATAGATGTGACAATTGTTTCGCTATCATGGTGGCTTTGTCACATTTTTACGTTTAGAATAACTAAACTTATTTCGTAATTAAATACGAATAACTATTTTCACAGAATTCTTTCTGGTATTTATTACTTATAGACTGACAAACAAAATACAAAAGTTCCTTCCCTTTTGCCTACTTCTAACTACTGAAGTCGTATCTGAGTGGCAGAGAGTTTTTCAGAAAGTATGTGAAAAGTATCCAATAACAACTGGAGTACCGCAAGGTAGTGTGTTGGGTCCATTTCTATATCTGCTTGATAGAGCAGATCTGTCTACAAACAGGCACACCATCGTGGGAACATTTGCTGATGGTACAGTTATTCTTGCCAGGTATAAAGACCCCGCATTAGCATTTAGCAATCTACAAGATGAAATTGAAAAAAGGCTGCGGAAATGGAGAATCATAAATAATTGGGTCAATGGACTTCACACTAAGAAGAGATCAATGCCCACCTGTGTTCATGAACAATATCCACATATCCACATCTATCTAATACTTGGGAATACATATGGACAGGACAATCATCTGGAATGTGTTTGTTAGCAAAAAAACGCAACCAAATTGATTTGAGAGTGAAAGGAAGAGTATAGCCAGAAGTAGAAGCCAGTCAAAGATACTATGTATGATAGCAAATGCTCCATGGTATGTTATTAATCAGACCTTACACGAAGACCTGAAGGTGTCATATGTGAAGAACATCATCAAAGAAAAAGATATAAAGCACCATGAAAAATTACATGACCATAAAAATACTTCTCTACTACTTTTTTTTTAGTAATTAGTTTAATTTTAACAATTTCAATGTATTGTTGAAGCATATATCGTTCCATTTTTAATAATGGCATAGTTTTTACTTGTCAAATGTTACAGCTGCTCAGATAGCAGGCTTTTCAAAACATAAAATCTTATTGAAAACCCCTTTACAAGTGTAAATCATATATAATTGTTACATTCAACACAATTCTTTGGTAGTGAAATAAAGTAATTTCTAAGAACTTGTTTCAATTGAATGAATATTCCACATAATTGTCGAAACATTGCCTGGGAGAGAATCTGAACGTACTTCCTTAAATGACGAAGAAATAAGACGTAAACCTGATATCTGTGCTCTGGTTTAGAGTATTTACAATAATTCGAAACGACGCAAATATGACGTTGTTGTGATGTTTTCCGTTGCCAATACTATGGAATTTAGAATCCAGGAACAATTGCAAGTGTTTCTGTTGCTCTCTCACAATGAACCACGAAAGAGAAACATTGTTTGATAGTTAGGTTTACGAATGAACGACTTGCGTCAGAACTACTGCTCACCCAAATGTTTATGTTCGGTCTAGTTTGTTAGAATTCTTTTATAATTTACCTACGTTTCTTCATTGACACGATATGGCAAACAACTAAAAATAAAACGAAATGTGTACATCCAAATTGGTGGTGATTTGTTGAAGACTGTTTTATTATTAGCTTGATTTCGATGGATGTATTCATTCACATAAACAGTTCGACTTGAAATCAGGAGTGAAACTGATTAACTAATATCTGCGAATTCCGGGAGAAAATTCCACCTCATCATCTCTGAATATTTAAGAAGCAGGAAAGTTTTGTAACAAACTTGAAGATGTAAAGGGTTTTCCAATAAGAGGTTTCATTTTGAGTAGCCGCTATCTTGACAGCTGTCACTTTTAAGCTGTCATCTTTTGACATTTGACAAGTAAAAACTACGCCATTACTAAATATGTATATGTCACTGTTTGTACATTAACACTTTCACATCTATTGTCCAATGAAAATGAAGATTTAATAGAATGTATTATACGTCGTTGAAAAGTTTCATAAATACTGCAGTTTTTAAACATAATTTCCAAGGGGCTTCAAGGGTGGAATTTAGAGTAAACTTTGGCCTAAGGTTGAGGCTTAAGAAAATTTTATAATCATTTTTTCCTTTACCACTTTAATAAGCAAGTATATCATAATAATCTCCGTTAAACGACCCTTGTCTAAGCACAATTTCCCGCTCTTTCCAATGGTGTACTCTGAATTTTGATTAAGATGATAGTTTACAAGTTATGCTATAATTTTAGTGAAAAATACTCTATAGGAACTTTTGTGTTGCAAATTGCCTGTAGAATCATCTTGTGAAATTTGGCCGGAGATAACTTGGGCACCTGTGTAATCTTCAATGTATGTTGTAGAAGTTGTAGAAGAAGAAGATAATATTATGAATTTAAAATTACTTATATAGTCGGTCCAAAACATGTCTTTGAAAATGATGATGTTCAAAACGTTAAAGTCAACGGTGGACGGTACAGACATTATTACTAATTTCTTCGTGCCTCGAATGAAAGCCATTAATGTTGCATGTATGTGTTTTCAAAAAGCGCCACTTGCCACATAGTGCGCTACAAAATTAGTTTAATGAAAGAAGCATTCGGCGAATGATTAATTCCACGAATGTATCTGTTATCTGACCACCTCATTCCTGCTCTTTGACGCCATTAGAATATTTTCTCTGGGGTATGTCAGTTGCATAGCTGAAGTCATAAACTAAAAACAATTGAACACTTGGAACTAAACAGTCAACGCGCTATGTCCGAAATACAGCCAGATTTACTGCGAAAAGTGTGTGATAACTAGGCCGCCAGATTACAACATTTATATACCGGCCGGGTTGGCCGCATGCTCGAAATCATATTCAAATATTAACGCCATAAAATAATCTGCCAAATAAAACGAATTTAGATTTCTTCGTCTCTAAAAACACTCTTCATTTGGTTGGAACACACTGTATATCACACTGAAAGCTAAATTTTTATAATTTCCTAGGAAAAAATTTTTGTGTGCTCGTATCAGGGAACTACTAATTCGTTCAAATATATAACATTTACGAATTTTAAGCCCAAAACGATTATCAGACACTCGACGTATAGATTGGTAATTCGTGCCCAAATTCAAAATTGTGTGTGAATAAGATAAATCTAGAAGCAAAAAACTAAATATTGACTTCCTATCAGGTACGAGATGAGTTCAATGTATTCTCGGTATAAGTATGAAAAAAAATTTTGGAAAAATTCTATTTTTTAATGTAGTTCAATGTAGGTATCAATTGCTACCTTCAGTTCTTCATCGTCGAAAAATCGCTTCGCCATGCGGGACTTTTGAAACGGCGCGTTGTCGTTAAGTAGCAGCACCTCCGGTGTGATTTTTCTTCGCCTTTTTCCTTTAATTGCTTCTCGTAAATTATGCAAAGTGGTTGCGTATGATGCTTTAGTAATACTTTAGTGTATTCTGTCAATAAAATACCTTTAGAATCTCAAGTAACCTAGTAACCAGCCGGTTGAAAATAGTCGATGTGTCTTCTCCATAGAGCTCTAAAACCTCCTTACAGCACTCGACTTGCACTTGCTTTTGAGGTGCGGTGAGCATTGTCGGTACACATCTTGCACTGACCTTTGAGAGGTTAAGATGGTCATTGAGGATAGCATGTATGGTACTCACGGATAGGTTTGTCATCTGTTAACATCTTGATTTCTATTCTGCCATCTTCAAGTACCAGCTTTTCCACTTTTTTCACATTTTCTTCAGTGGTGCCGCTAACGGGCCAGCCGAGCGAGGATCGTCTTCTAATTAGATTACTTACATTAATAGCAAATCACCCCGATACCGAGAACAAATTGAACACCCCTCGTAGTTTGATGATTTAGGATACAAATACTTTCAATAAACTTTTACTTGTCCAAGAGCCTCTCGATTATATTTATTCTTTATTTACCTTCAGCTGCATAACTCAAATATTATTTATGTAAGCCCTCCCGGATGTTATCATTGAATGTTTCTGGTATCTCCAGAAGGTAGATAGTGAAAACAATTGGAACCTATAGTGACGAAACACGGTGAACAATAACAAAAATTAATTATTTTCGTTTATCCACGGTGTAGAATTATTTAGGTATATATCAAACTATTCACGTGAACGGCATAATAATTTTTGAGTTTACTTTATCACTTTTTCTTAGGGTAAAACACACAATCGAATATGAGCATTTTGGACATCTAGATTATAACATAGAGAGAAATTTCGTTCATAGAACACAGCCGGGAATAATACAGAAAACACTCTTTTCTTCAAACAGTACCAGCTGACAATTCCAATCTTTCAAGAATGTCAATTTCAATTTGGCGTGCATCTGTGCTTCAGCTTTCATTGCATACAGTTTTTTTTGTGAACGAATCTCTACTCTATGGTATAACCATAATCATGCTGGATTGCGTATTTTTTCCTTTAAAAGATTGCTTGGTAAGTTCTATGTTGATTCCTCGGTAATACAGTTTGCTGAACAGTTTCAGAAGTACGAAACAACTATCCAAGCTTTTGCTCATTTTGTCCCATGATATGACGTCTCTAATTTACTGTGATTTTCATGATTATACAATTTTATATATTTTGTTAATGTCACCGAATGAAAGAGGTTTTTCTTGGATTATATTATTATTAATAAAGGGTTTTTCAATAAGAGGTTTCATTCTGAACTGCCTGCTGTCATCTTTTGACATTTGGCATTTTATTTGGGTGATATCGTTTTCCATTGTTAATGGAGTACCTTCCACTTTACAATAAAATAAGCATTCACTGATTTCTCCCAAAATATACTCGTTATGCTTACTACTAGTTAGCTAATGGCAAACACAACCATTCAAAATTTAAAATTAAAATAGCATGTTTTCTAAACCCCTTAATTCCCTAGAAAAATTAGATGTTTCTTTGTAAATAGTGGATAAACCCCAAACATTATAGAAGAGCTTGTCAAATCTGAGTCAAACCTATTATCGATCGTTCGTGTACATGTTTGTCTATTGATTCTGATTCCGTCCCTGGATTCGCAATGGTCCAAATGAAATGAATATGAAAAGCAGGACAGCAGCCCGCTGCATGATGCACAAAGGCAGAGGGTGCATAGTCCCCTAAAAAGGCATGAACTACATCCCCCATTTCTAACCCTCGGTTAAGCCTTGTTTCGAAGATAACAATCGTATAGATGAAATGGATTGAAACGATATATGCTTCAGATTCTGAAAACATCATGGCGTTATTTCCAAATTAATCACGAAGAACTGAAAACAATATTTTGGATGATATTTTGTGCTAAAGTAACTATTTTGAGTTGTACGATAACAACCATATGAAAGTCCCATCTGGACAAGATAATTTAAGTGAAGAATCAGTTCAAGGATCTAAAATCTTCCTTTTCAAGCTAGTTAAAAATAATTATTCGAAAAAAGTAGCAATGAAACAAGAAATAGTGATTGTTTGGAACGAAAATTCGTTATTACCTAATATATCTATGAATTCTTTAGAAAACAAAATCCAAAATAAATGGAAACTTTAGTTCTTGATAACGTTATGTGGATGATTGAACATGCTTGTGCTATGGAAGTAAAAATTTTCTGTGTTTTTGAAATCTATCAATGAATTATCACCAACCATCAAGTTCACATATGAAGATAAAAAAACAATAGCAGAATTTTTTGGACCCAAACATCACAGAAACCAATACCAAACATTACTTATCGATTTACTGAAAACCAACACACATATAGTACTATACTTTTCACTTTAAAGAATGGAATCTTTCTCACAAATTATTATTGCTAGAGTTTCTTTTATAGATCAACATAACTATGATATAAGAAAAATATATTTCCATCACATACATGGGAAAATTTTTTTAAAAGATACTCGAAAAGAAAGAAAAATTGTGGTATAAAAACGTAAAAACTAATTATTAATGAGAAAATTATTCAAATAAATTAAAAACATATGTTCGAAAAACAAGAATTTGCCCTACGAGAGGAAATAGGGTTTTTTTTGGAAATCGTCGATGGTGATCGACATAAATACTTATTGGATCAAAAATAGATGACGTTTTGATTTAATCTTTCAAATGTCTAAATTCTTGTATGAATAGTGGTATAATAAATCAATTTCAATCCAAATCTAACTATGAACGGATGAGCATACTAAGCTTCTGACGCAAAGCAAGTACTTTTCTAATTTTTTATGCCAGATATTAATTACACGTACTCCTATAACGAAACATGTTCGATTACTCTGGATGTTGTATGAAAATAATAAATCAAAAGATCCCAATTTGAAAAAGTCCATTACTCGATGATTTTTAAGGGGGGGGGGGGTTAATTCCAAATATAATGGTATATGTTAAACATTCTTATTAGCGTGGAGATTTTTGGACAGTTAAATGATAAAATGGAAAAAAAAATTCAAAAAAAATACGACATACAGTGCTTTTATTTGTTGAACTGCAAGACTAAGAACTTCTGAATAATTAACAGTAATTTCAAGCTCAGAGTCACTCTGAGATCTTGTACACCTGAATTTCATAAAGAAGCCGTCATTATTATTATTTATTTTCTTCGGTGTAAATTTTTATAATTTTCTCTTGATTTGGCCGGTGCTTGGTAGAAATGATTCATAACTGATACTAACGTACGCTTCGTCCATCTTGAAGAACTCCATCAGAGCACGAGGTTTTGAATTTATAGTTTTTGAAAAAAGTGCACAGATTTTTTATCTGTTTACTCAGAATCCCTTAAAAGTATTAAGAAGTAGGGTATAATAAATGTCGGTCTGGTCGGTTTAGATGATACTGTTGTCTTTATTCTTATTTATTTCGTATATTTCCCATAAATTCAATTTCAGAGGAAAAATTTTTTTTCAAAAAAGTTTAATATTTTACAGGTGGAAAACAGAAGTTTGAATTTATGGGAAATAGATTAAATAAACAAGCTTAACAAAACCTTTTAAACGACCATACCGACTTTAATTACACCCCTCTTTTTAATATTTCTTAGATATTCACTGATTCAATCTAAAAAATCTCTTGAAACTTTTTATAATGAAATTGAATAAAATGAGCGGCTGTTAACCAATAAAGAATCAGAAGAACACATAAAATTCAGATCCATCATTCAAGACAAATGTGTTTCGATGGAAAATTCAAGAATTACAATTTCCATGGCCGAAAATAGTTCCACATAGAATTCAGAAAGGTCTTCTTTATTTCCCATGTAAAAAAAATAGTAAGCACATTTTCCAGAAAAGGAAACTGAAATTTCAACCCATAATTATCACTTCATCAAATATTTTGTTCGATAGAAAAATTTGAAAAAACGTGGTTGAACACCATGCAATTCAAATTTTTCTTTCGAACAGAATATTTGATGACTGAAAGAATGTAGATATATATTAATGATTGTTTTTATTTATCTTCCAACTGATGGGTTAGAATTTCAGATTTTTTTTCTGGAGATTGTGCTATATATTTGTTAAAGAGGGGAATAAAAAAGACCTTTTTGAATTCCATGTGGAACATTTTTTAGTGATTCTTTATTGGTTAATTGCCGCTCGTGTGTTGATAATTCCGAAAGTCCATAAAGTGAAACAGTGATTCTAAGGCATTTTATTCAATTTGATTCTTGAAACTTTTCAAGAGAATTTTAGCTTAATCTGTAAAGTTTTCAGATATTTCCAGCTATAATCTGTAACATTAAAAATAAAGTCTATATACTTTCTTCAAAAACTAAATATTATTTTTCAAAAAAGTTCAATATTTTACATGTAGAAAACAGAAGTTTGAATTTATGGGAAATAGATTAAATAAACAAGCTTAACAAAACCTTTTAAACGACCAGACCGACTTTAATTACACCCCTCTTTTTAATAAAACTTAGAGATTCACAGATTCAATCTAAAAAATCTCTTAAAAATTTATATAATGAAATTTAATAAAATGAGCAGAAGTTAACCAATAAAGAATCAGAAGAAAACATAAAATTCAGGTCCATCATTCAAGACAAATGTGTTTCGATTGAATATTCAAGAATTACAATTTCATCGCCGAAAGTAGTTCCACATAGAATTCAGAAAGGTCTTCTTTATTCCCCATTTGAAAAAAATAGTAAGCACATTTTCTAGAAAAGGAATCTGAAATTTCAACCCATATTCATCACTTCATCAAATATTTTGTTCGATAGAAAAATTTGAAGAAACGTGGTTGAACACCATGCAATTCAAATTTTTCTTTCGAACAGAATATTTGATGAATGAAAGAATGTAGATATATTTTAATGATTGTTTTTATTTATCTTCCAACTGATGGGTTAGAATTTCAGATTTTTTTTCTGGAGAATGTGCTATATATTTTTTAACGAGGGGAATAAAAAGAACCTATTCGAATTCCATGTGGAACATTTTTTGGTGATTCTTTATTGGTTAATTGCCGCTCGTATGTGTTGATAATTCCGAAAGTTTAAAAAGTGATTCAAAGGCATTTTATTCAATTTAATTCTTAAAACTTTTCGAGAGATTTTTTAGCTTAATCTGAAAAGATTTCAGATATTTCCAGCTATAATCTGTAACATTAAAAATAAAGTCTATATACTTTCTTCAAAAACTAAAAACTCAGACCAGAAATTGTAGTACTTGTACTCTGTCTTCTAAAATGGACGAAACCATTAAAATAAAGTAGAAATGGACTATGTTCCATAAATAAATCAATTTACTAATTTTTTGGTGTGATTAGGCCCATGTTTGGGAATTTATTGAAGTTGACTTTGTCAAAAGTATTATATTTCGTGTATTTTAGCAAACAACTACAGATGAACATAATCACGTACAAGCTGTATTATCACAGCTTCAGTGACTTTTTGTTTATTGCGGTAAAGTCATGAATTGGTCAGATAAATGAAAGGTTACTTACAAATCCATATCCTCTGCTTTTTCCAGTTTGCCGGTCAGTTATGACAACGGCTTCCTCTATGTCGCCATAAACGGCAAAATGATCCCTCAAAGATTTATCTGTTGTGTGGTATGGTAGACCACCAACGAAGAGTTTCGTCCATGTGGTGTCCTTATTTTGGATGGAAGTGCCGCTGAGGCTTCCAGCACTAAGCACTCCCAAGGTGCCTAGGCTGCCCACCAAAGTCTCTGTCTCACCGTTGCCCCCAAGGCCTGCACTGGGCATCAACATGGTCTTCTGGGTTTTTTCTTCTGCGGGCTCTTGTAGTGCCGCGCGGTCCCTATGGATGTGGCTTTCTATCTGTCTGGGTGGACGTGTACCTAGAGGGTTAACAATTGTGTTTATGTACTCTTTGGTGAAGGTGCTTCTACGATCTCGCATAGGTAAGCGGAATTGGACATAAAGTTTTGAGTTTAACGAAACTCGATTTCCAACACTACCCGATAACCAGAACACGTGTGTTAGTTTGAAAGCGTTTGACGGGCTCACGCGGTGTTAAAGCACTAATTTTAGATTACTGGATGCAGCTGGCGTGTTACAACGTCTGAACTCAATAACGCACTGAAGGGACTGCCGAAGCCGATCCAACTACCAAGGGTTAACTGACGAAGCGAAGCGCGTAATATCTCACATGTGATTGCCAACAACTGACAATTCAAATACGAAATAACCCTCTTGCTCTACTGGCGTAGTCGCGCTCTGCCTGGATTATGAACGTTCAGGTTTGCACTCAGCCTTCTTCTGTCGAATTTTATGACACGTACCACACTGGTCGACCCCTGGCTTGGTGTATGCTCTCCGTGTGGAGGGGATGATCATATGGTATCCATTTGTTTAGACCCCAAACTTACGCTGTGCTTTGCGATATTAACGGTATATCTTGTAGCTTTGCATCGACGCTGGACACGGGACAAAAATACGGTCTACGTGCAGGACCGGCTTAACAATCTACTTTCTCGTGCCCACGCAAAGACGACATTTTATTGGACTTATCCATGTTTACGGTCATATAAGATAAAATAGAAAAAAGGGTTTTTACTTGAAAGAAGAAATATAACAAAATTTGAATATCGAAACAGATTTAATCTGTTAGTCTTCTACAATTTTAATTTCAAAAAATTTTCATTCAAAAAACTTTTAGAATTGAATTACTATCTACAATAAGCACCGCTTATATTTAATAATAATAATAATAATAATAATATTAGTGCCTTTATTCATACATTTACAATATATAAATATAGGGCGAAGTCTAGCTTAAAGCTACTCCACTCAACCCTGAAAAAAAAACAAAAAGGAAAAAAAAAAACCAAAAGGATTTAATAGATGTATATAATAAAAATTCAATATATAATGTCAAATGGAATAAATAAACCAACAGATATAAAAAAGTCATTAAAATTAATAAAAAAATATTTCAAGGAGACAAAATTTTGTTTCTGATCTTACCATTATGAACACCAATTCCTTTACAAAAACATGAAACACAACTTAAGGACTTCTCAAAGAATATAATTCATATGAAATATTTGCCAGCAAAGATCAAAAATTTCATGAGCGTGAATCATGCTACTACCAAAAAGATGGCAAAAGGTGTTGGACCAGAAGGGCCAATATATAATTTATTAAGATATTCATTCATAAACAACCAAAATACATACAATAAAATAGAAAAAGGCTCTCTACTTGATAGAAGAAATATAACAAATATATAAGCGGTGGTTAATTCTTAAAGTTTTTTGAATAAAAATATTTTTGAAATTAAAATTGTAGAAGACTAACAGATTGAATCTGTTTTGATATTAAAAAAATTGTTATATAAGAATTCGAATGCACAAGTATTTCAACGAACAATCAGTAAAACTTAATCGAATCTACTCGGGACAAATTCATGAAACTGTATTACCATAACAATAATGTGACATAGATTGAAAATTTACTTAAAAGGTATTGAAAATTACTATGACGAAGTATTTGCATATTACAGATAAAAGCTGGAATTAATGCTATACATATTTAAATCCAAAATAAATCTCATGAAAACATTTAGAATTAAATTTTAAAATATGATGAACATTTTTTGGTGATTCTTTAACATCCAATGGAAACATAAATGTATAAGGTGATTTTTAAATAATTAAGTCTTCATTTTATCTTTCATTTGATTCTTTATTAGTTAATTTCCATCACATGTGATGATAACATATATGATTATAAAGTGATACAGTGTATCTAGGTCATAATATTCAAATAAGGTTATTCTGATTTTCACAAATTTTTATTGTTATGTTTACAACAATCGTTTCGCTATTACAGTAGCATCATTAGGCAAGATTACATTTTGAATAGCTAAGCTTGTTTCCGAAATCCGTTGCTATTTATATTACAGTAAGTACAATAAATTTTTATTGAGCACTAAAACCCTAAAAAGGGTCTCTGCAAGTTCCAGCTTATTTGAATATATTAAACAGAGGTGAGTTATTTAAATCTATTTATTCGTTGAGTAATATTCCAATTTTATTATGTTCATTTATCTCTAAGGATTCTAACAGATTTAAGGCATAAGTTTTGCTTTCTATATGTAGAATTTCAAAATTATGGTTGAAAGTATGTCCTGTTTCTAACAAATGGTTGGAATATGTAGAATTAATTTAATTATTGAGGAAACTCTTCAAATGTCCACAAATTCTATGACGGAAAGTTCTTCCAGTCTGTCCTATGTAAACTTTAGGGCAATCACCGCAGGTTAACTTATGAACCCCCGATTTATCATCTTTATGTATACAGTCTTTATTATTTTTAATGAATTTACTCAAGTTTGAATTGGTTTTTAATAAAGTTCTTAAATTATATTTATTTTTGAGGTATGTAGCAATTTTCTGAGAAATACCTTTAGTGTATTTTAAGGAAAAGTATTTAAAATTTTTTTTTATATTAGGATACACCATATTTAAAGCTATAATATTTTGCTATTTTTATTCATCAACAATTTGTCTATCAACTTAGGATCAAAGTCAATTGAACAAATAGCTATTAATAATGACTATGATCCTAAGTTGATAGACAAATTGTTGATGAATAAAAATAATAAATTAGCTTTAAATATGGTGGTGAATCTTCAACAACCAATCGAAACATACACGTATCGGGTGTTTTTTTTAATATTGATAGAACTTCAAATTGAAATAAAACACATTTCGATCAAGATTGAAGCCAATTTTTTTTTATCTGAAAGATAATTTTATTACATTTATGTGTTAAAAATAATTTCCGGTATATGTCCACCGCGACTAGCTCTGAGGAACCGCATTCGACCAGACCAATTTTGGACCACTTTTTCGAGTAATTCAGGCCTTATTCCATTAATAACACAAGCTATGTTGACTTCCAAAGCGTCCATTGTTTCTGGTTTATCAGCATAAACCAATGACTTGACATAACCCCAAAGAAAATAATCCAGTGGAGTTATGTCGCATGATCTTGGAGGCAAATTAATTGGACCATTTGTCGAAATAATGTTATCGCCAAATCTTTCTTTCAATAAATCAATTGTTACGGTAGCAGCATGAGGTGTAGCACCATCTTGTTGGAACCAAAACACTTCTGGGTCGATACCATTCAAATTTTGAAACAAATAATCATTGATCATCGATCTGTTACGAGCACTATTCACTGTAACATTAGCTCCAGCATCGTTTTTGAAGAAATATGGACCGGTGATGCCTCTAGCGTGTAAAGCACACCATACAGTGCATTTTTCAGCATGCCATGGAACCTGCAGAACTTCTTGAGGATTGTTTTCATTCTATATACGGCAATTTTGCTTATTTACATAGCCGTTAAACCAGAAATGAGCTTCATCACTAAACACAATTTTACGATAAAAAAGTGGATCAACTTCAAGCTGTTCTAGGGCCCAGTCAGCAAACAAACGACGCTTATTATGGTCAAGTGGCTTTAGTTCTTGAACCAGTTGGATCTTGTATCGGTGTCGACCAAGATCTCTACGCAAAATTTTCCATGTGGTGGATGCACAGAGTCCAACTTGTTGTGCTCGTCGACGAATAGACAAATCTGGATCATCATTAACATTATGACTTACATTAGCGATATTTTCTTCTGTACGTACAATTCTTTGTCTTGTTGTTGCATCTCCGATATAATATTAATTATCCTAATTTTCAGAACATTCTGATTAGAATTTGAATTTTTCATTAACCCTCATCCGTAATCAATTCATAATAATTTCAATCAGTAATAATTTCTTATTTGTTTGACATTTTCACCATTTAAAGCAAAACAGGAGTAAATGATGGATTTCAGAATAACGTTTCCGAGAATGCAGCTGTCTCAAAAATCTTCGTTTTCAGCTGCATAAACTCAACATTAATTTTTTTTGAACAATTCCGTAATAGGTGCATCAGTTTTATGTACGTCTAAACAAGAATTTTCATCGTTTCCGAAATGTGGACTTAATCATAAACGGCAGCAATACGTACTCACATAAGTTTACTTTACCTCGTTTGTTGAACGTTTCTGGTCATCGACATCCTCGAATGAGAAAAGTTATTGAAAAGCTTTACTCTTAGGGTAGTGTTACGCATTGGTAATACGATGATTTTTTCAACACCACGTCTTTTCCGTCAGCTGTTGGTGCGAACAGGCCTAGACGCAATCATTTGGTTGATCAGGCCCGTAATAGCCTATAAAAGATATTTATAATGTGGCAGTATGAAGTTTTTTACTTTATAGAAGTAGTTTCTGAATTTAATAATAATAAAAAGAATATCCTGAATACTTTTCTTTGTTTCTTAAAATTAAGCGATGCCAATTTTTTTTATTATGCAGTAATATACAGGGTACACAAGTTATCTCTGGCCAAATTTCACAAGGTCCATTTATCTTTCATTGTAAAGTTATTCGAGATTCTACTATTTTGTCACGTTTCACAATTTTTCCAATAAAAGCATGGCATAACTTGAAAACTATCATTTAAATCAAAATGCAGTGTTCACCAATGGATTCTCCTTAGACTAGGGTGGTTTCATGGAGATTTTTTAAAATACCTACTTGATATTGGGTTGTTAAGGAAAAAATGATAACAGAATTTTCTACAGCCATAATCTTTGGTCAACGTTTACTCTAAATTCCACCCTTAAACCTGTGGAAATTATGTACAGAAACTGCCTTATTTATAGAGCTTCATATTTAAGAAATTCATCATTATTCATACAAATTTTTAAAAAATGCGTTACAGAAAGTGGCAGTCATTTTCTAAATTTTTGTTTTTAAGTTTTAAACTTATATGAACAATAAAGAATGTTGTAAATTATAAATTGTTCATTGAAAATGAATATTTAATAGAATGTATTATACGTCGTTGGAAAGCAACATAAATAAGGCAGTTTTTGCACAGTTTTTGACGGTTTATGGGGCGGAATTTAGAGTAAACTTCGATCAAATATGGCTGAAAAAAATTTTACAATTATTTTTTTCTTGTCCACCCTATAATAAGTGAGTATTTCATAAAAATATCCACAAACACTACCCTAGTCTAAGGAATTTTCCACTCTTTCCAATGGTGTACACTGAATTTTGATTAAGATTATAGTTTTCAAGTTATGCCATGCTTTTAATAAAAACATTGTAAAACTTTACAAAATATAAGGATCTTGAATAACTTTACAACGAAAGATAAATGGACCATACTCTGTGTGAACCTATTTATTGCAAATTGCCTATAGAACCACCTTGTGAAATTTGGCCAGAGTTAACTTGGGCACCCGGTATATTCGTAAGAAATTATAGAGAAAATATTTTTGATATATTCTAAAATGTTTCCTACCAATGAACTAAAATAAAAAACAATTGAAATGTGAAAAATTTTAGTTAGTATACAGAATTATCTTCCAATCACTGCGAAATCATCACCCTAAGGTTGAATTTGGGTATTTTGAAAGTTCTTCATAATTTTCCGCCGAAATGAACCATAGAACAATAAAATGTACGACGAGTCCAGACCTGTTCCGTGGTTACCCTAAATACAATGGTCTGCCGAGTATGCCTCGTTGTCTGGCACACCTGGCAAGGGAAAAGGGCACCCTCTCTGCAACTGAATGCACCCTCTCTGTAAGCACCATAGCGTACGATTTCCTTACATTTCATTGGTACGATTTCTCTTGACTAGAATATTTGATCAGACAGTGTTACTAGCTTGAAGCTAATGCTTTCGTATATTCCAAAATTAATTGTATTTCTCATCTCATCAAATGATACCTAAGAGCCATCAGTTTGAGAGTATTACAATTTAGGCTTAAACCATTTTTCAAGAATAATTATGATAATAATATTATTCAAATATTGGATGGAGTAGTCCGTTAGTTTGTGATAATTCATTTTAAATTGACTGAAATGAGAAATTACTTAATTGTTATAAAATGTTACACTGTCTCGATTTCTAGAACTTCCTATTACCATAACTTATACTCCTTATTAATGATTTTTGCTATAGATCAGCCGAATTAATTCTTTTGAATAGAAATGACTTGGTTTTCTATTACTTTTTATTAATGAATTTATTATTGATGAATATAAAGTGACTAGAGTTTCGTAGTATTTACCACAATTTCAAATCGAATGAAATAAATTCCGCCTGCTCATTCTATAATTTTTTCCTAAAACATGTGATTCAATGGATTCCAAGATGCAACCATACTCAACTTTTCAAACCATACTCATCAACTGCATACACATCAATGATACTAAGAGTATTTTCAATTCCTTTGAAAACGGAACTGAATACAATCAAACAAATAACCACAAACAATCAATTGGAAACAAAAACCATAAATAAAAATTGAAAACAACTCATTCCAAATTTGAAAATAATATAAAAACATTGTGAGACTAATTTTGGACCAATCCCGCTAAAAAATCTCAAAATTTTTGAAAAACTAACATAAAAACAGCTTTCACACAATCGCATAAATATCCAACCTCTTTTTTAACGCAAATGACAAAAACAACCGGGCGAATAATTCTGGACTTTATGAATTAACTTTTAAACTGGGAAATTTTTCCAAAAAAGGTTCAAAGACGTCAATCTTCATTTAAGGACCGGAAAAATAACTATAATTTTGCGAAACACTTTTTCGAAACCAATCATATGTTCCCAGAATTGGACAATCTTGAAATATTATATCTGGAAGCGAAAGAAAAAACTAGACATCTTGGAATCCATAGAAATATTTAAGACCCAGCATGTTTCAGAAATAAAACTATCAAATGAGCAGACGGTCTTTTGGCACATCCCACTTCTCGAAATTTTGCACAAGACGAAGCTTTCAATAAATATATATAATCGTTGAGATACAATTTGTTTTATTCAGTTTGAAAATGTAGTAAGCACAACGAAACTCGAGTCACTGTATATTCAGTTGATAAAAAATAAAACTGAGGAATTTCTTATTTAATTCCAATAATATTTAAATTTTAAAATATTATCCCCTACTGAAGAGCATACCCTTTAAATTTATTGTGTAGCGAATATAATAATTTATAGTGTTTTTCCTTACATGAGAACAACAACTCTTTGATATAATTGGATGTGGATTATACTTCAGTTCTGTATATTTCTAAGATTGGACATAGAATTCGAATAAACCAAAAACATTCTTTCTTATATTTTACTTCTAGCTTCAGAATCTTATATAGAAATGAGGTATGCGATATATTTTTATTGATTTTTCTTATTTATCATTCAAAAGAGTTGACGATTATGGACGCTAATTTGAAACGCTTTCCTGGAGAATGTGCTATGTTTTAAAATTTATATAGAGCATTTTTTGCAATAGAATTTGTTATTCATAACGCTCATATGAAACAACTGTAGGTATCGCTTGATTATGTTATTTAATTTCAGTCAATATTTTATATGGATTCCTTTATACCTATAAGTGTTGTATGGTAATTGCCAATTCTAGGTGTCTTCTTGACTAGAAACAGCGTTTCTAAGATAATAGTTGGGCCATTTAGAGTTTGCATCTTGAAGTTGTGGTTATATTGAGTCTGGTAAGACTTCTGTCATTCGTGTTTTAACAGAAACATGGGTTAACGAAATGGGTTGATTTACGCTTGAACAAAACTGGCAAATATTAAATAATCATTTCCAAAGTGGTGAATCTTCTATCCAAACTGTTAGAAATTTATGTGGAAAATTCAATAGTAATGAAATGCCCTCATGGCAATTTGTGGATAAATTTGCTCGTGGAAACGAGATTGTTATTTGATAAAACACGTTCTCGTCAAGTGGGCACATCTGAAAACATTGCCCATCAACATCAAGAACGGAGCTTTTCTCGCACTTCTCCGAGGAGAATTTTGCATAAAGACCTCGGTACTGAGGCTCACAAAGTTCAACTAGCACAATAAGTGAAAAGAATTGAAGAAGGTTTTTCCTAGACTTTCAAATATATTTTTCATTTCATAATTATATAAATAATATAAATTTTTTACTATGAAAATCGCCTATATACCTATCGATTCAGTCAAATTTCTCTATAAACTGCACTGTTATGTTGTGATATAATTTCTAGTATTCAAATAAAATTTATGACCACTTGGACTCTACGTAGTCATGTGATTAGAATATTCGCATGGCATAAGAAGAAAATTCCATTTTCACTGTCATCGTTGATAGTTTTATGGTTTATAAAATGAAGGGACCAGAAATATAGAGGAGACAGATGTGAGTGAACAACATAGCACGCGTTTTGGTTTACAGGACAGTATTAGGGCAACACGGGCGATTTGCGACAGGTCAGTATCGAAAATATTTGAGTTTTTCAAATTAATTAATTCGGCTGATCTGTACCAAATATCATGAATAAGGAGTCTGAGCTATGGTAATGGAAAGTTCTACAAATCGAAACAGTGTAACATACATATGTATAACAATTCTATACTCAAACAAACTCGATAAGGTTTTGGTCATCACAGGGGAAAATTGCAGACATTCAAACTTTGTGGTTTTCATCAGTGCAATGAATACCAACGACTACAAAGCTGTCAAGTATGTATATTCGCTATACACAAAGACACTAACGTATTAATCATACACTAACGCCATCTAGAGTTTGAAAACATAAATAAAAGACATACTTTTGCGAGCTGATTCAAGTAAAGAAATATATTCGCGATATTTTCACGCTACAAACACAGAAAAAACTTTCCACATGCACAAATCAGATCATAATATGCCGTAATGCTCATAATTAGCATATTCATATTCTCTATCTGTACCAAATATCATAAATAAGGAGTATGAGCTATATTGATAGAAAGTTCTACAAATCGAGACAGTGTAACATATCGCGCATGACTGCAATTTACCGCTGTGATCAACAAAAACTTATCGAGTTTAATTAAGTATAGAATTGTTATAGAGATGTATGTTACACTGTCTCGATTTGTAGAACTTTTAATTACCATAGCTCACCCTCCTTATTAATGATATTCGAGTTGTATTCGAAAATTATTCGGAGTGTCCCATTTTTATTGTGGTGTTTAATTAATGAAATTCCAGAAAATTGAAAGTATTCAATGTAAAACTGGGAAAGAAAAAGAATTCCTAGAATTTTACTATATATTTTCTTTATTTTCCGCAATCACATTCTATTATCATTTTAAACATTACTGATAATCTTGTAGGCCAAAACAGCATTTATCAAACAATGCTCCCTCACAGAAAATCGCGAAGAAAAGACATGTTCGCTGATTCAATATTCGGAAAATACCACGAGCATGTGTGAATAGACAAATTAAAATAATTATAAATGAAGATAAATTGAATATTAATTACTGTGAAGGGGTTTTTCGAATACTTCATAACTGGAATAATTCTCTGGAACCTTTTCAAATTTAAATATCTCTTGAAAATTTTCCAAGATTAAATTGAGACATTTTATTCAATTCAATTTAAAGAATATTCAGAGACGTTTTAGACTGAAACCCTATGGAGAAATATTCAGTTTATGTTTATTTATAGTAATTATAAGGTTGCTCGGAAAATAATATCTTTTTTTCCCGACAGAGGATTTAATTGTATTTTTTCGAACCCAACTTCACACTTAAGCCGCATATTCATTATATGTTTTGAGAGTTGATATAGCAAGGCTGGTATGTGAAAAAGTTCAATTAATTCTATGCAGTAGTTTTTGGTTGCTGCTTTTTTAAATATGTACAGCAATAAGCAGCATTTTCGCATAAGTTATTTTTTTACTATAGAAAAGGTAAAAAAGCTTTTCAAGCCAGAAAAAAAATAACCGATGTGTATGGAGAAGATATGTTGAGAGTACTCCAGTACTGGCTTGTAAAATTACGGTCCGGCAATTTTGATGTGGAAGATGTACCACGTTCCGGAAGGCTGGTTGAAGCTGATAAAGACACGATAAAGGCATAAGTTGATGAAAATCGGCGAATAACAACACATGAGATCGGTGAGAGGTTAAATTAATCGAATTAAACTGTTCATGATCACTTGACAGGTCTGGGTTTAACCTCGAAGCTCGATATATGGGTTCCACATGTTCTCACGAAGAAAAAATTGTGTCGTCGCTTTAATGTCTGTGATTCGCTGCTCAAACGTCATGAAAATGGTCCATTTTTGGACTGCATAATTAGTTTTTCTTCTTCTCCTTCATCTTTTCGAAAGACGAAGGCTTCTTTCACCTCTCACATGACCTTGAGATGTTGATGACCAGCTATTCTTCCATCTCTTCGGAGGGCGTCCCGGTGGTCTCTTAGTAGCTGGCTTGCCATTTCGTGCAGCTTTAGCCAATTCTGGACACATGTTCATTCCAGTATCTTCTTCTTGCACGTGACCATCTCACCTCATTTAAGATTCCACACTCCCCTCGGATGTCTTCACTTTTCCTGTGGTCTGTCAAGGTATTACCTTGAGGTTATCATCCTCTTTGTTTCGGATGTGTCGGCTTTGGTTTCAACCGCATATGTCATGATCACTTTGAAGCAAGTTTTGAATTTGACTTTATTCTGATTTTACTAGTGGATGTTGATTTTGTTTTTATTTCCGTTACATTGTCTGTGCTTAGCTATGATGTCTATTAAGTATTTTGGTATTGCCTTTGCGCTGGGCTCAGTGAGGACGTCTGTAAGCTTCAATCGATCGAATGTCTGTTTAAGGTCCACAAAACATATAAAAGCTGATTTTTCGTATTCAAGCATCATTACTGGAAACGAAAAATGGGTTGTATATAACAATGTCAAACGCAAGAGATCGTGAAGCAAAAAATATGAACCGGCTCAAAGCATTTCGAAAGGAAATATCCATCAAAAAAAGGTGATGTTGTCTCTTTGGTGGGATTTTAAAGGAATAGTTTTTTTGAGCTTTTACCGGATAACACAACAATTAAATCGGAAGTCTACTGTCATCAGCTGGGTGAAATGAATGATGCACTTTAACAGAAAAGGTCAGAATTAATCAACAAAAAAGGTAATGCGAGACCTCATTAAAGTTTGGTCACTCGCCAAAAGCTGGAGCCGAGTATTGTGAGAAAAACGGCATCGATACGCCGACAGACACGACAAAGTTTTTTTGTAGCATGACACATGTTGCGTCGCCTGTTAAAACTTACATAGAAACCCTTAAATGGAAAGTCCTACCCCACCCGACGTACAGCCCAGACATTTCTCCTTTCTTTCGATTGATATCTCTTCCGATCGATGCAATATGACCTGGCTGAACAGTACTTTCCTAATTACGATGAAGTCGAAAACTGGATCGATGCAGGATTAGTGTCAAAGAGCAGTAGCTAGCCAATACTTTGACCTATGAATGTATAACCAATTTTTCACAATAAAGCTTCAATTTTTGACAAGAAACCGCACGAACTTATTTACAGTCTTAAGATAGTGAGATGATACTACATAATACTTCTGAAAAACGGGCAGTTCAACTAACAATTATTGAATATTAATTGAAAATTCTCTCTTAATACAAGTTAATCGATGCTACGTGATTTCGAAACTGTAATTGAATATAATATAAAGTAAGGAAAAATTCTTTTATATATCCCGAGACAAAAATTTAAACTGAAGTTTCCTGATGGTACAACCAAACTGAATTGGTTATGACGTCATTTACACAGTTGCCGTCAGTAGGTAAAAGAAGGATAAGAACCTTCCGATAGAAGGCCATAAAATATAATATGGAGGTCCTTTTTTACGAACAAATTATCGTATCAACTCGGTTACCGTGACAGAAGCAGTGAAGCATAATACCATTATGCAAACTTCTTTTATTCTTCATGAAGGGGTTTGTGGGGTATCTAGCACCTGGGTACGTCCTATTTCCTACTCGACGCGCTCTTTCAGAAAGAAGGAAATTATACCAAAACGTTCTGTTCCACGAATGAAAATATATTAATTTATTTCCTTCTGAAAAACAAGAATAGTTCTCATTTCACTTTGATCACAGTGCTACAAAATGTTGATGAAACATTGAATAAGACACAAATGACTGCGTAGAAGCAAATGATTAACAATAAACTCAATAATTGTTCGTTCAGAACGTGGACCACTTAATGCACTTTACCCATCATGCCAATTGAGATTCTTGAGGGGGTTCCCACCTCATTTGGGGGGAGGATACTACACCCACGAATTTGAAATTCAAATATGTCCCTATCCAAATAAAACTTGACCTCTCGATGTATTCTCCGGAAATACTTACGGAAATAATTGGCTAGACTGTTTTATCTAAAATTTACACGGTTTCTTTGTAATTTCGGAATGAGCTCTTCATCTTACCATGATGAATGCTGAACGGCTTCACGTCACACAAAGTTACGAAATTATATCCAATGCATGGACCGAAAAATATCAGCACTGAACAGTTCATTAATTACCTGAAATTAGTCGCAAAAATCGTGCCCATATTTTTTCAACCTATATTTTGCCGTGCCAAATGACTTCGAGTTGCATTTGTTCACCAGCTGAATGTTTATTTTCGGCCAGATATAATCGACGCAGACGTTAATTCTGTAAATTCAAGACGGGTTAATCGAACACGTGATTTGGATTCAGGAGGAAAAATTGAACAGTTCCTGAAAAGACGTGGTTTTCAAGTAGAGAAAATTAAGACGTCATTTACAGTCAAGAAAATATAGTCCGGTCAATTTAGTCCAAAAAATAGGGGTACCTTGCATGAATTCTCAACAAGCTGACAATTTGTCCTTAGGGATACCATATTATTCTTTCCGTAATATCAAAGTCGTTCGGGATATCAACTGAAGAAACATGTGGAATGTGAAACCCCCTGCATTACGATGTCTCCTATGTCCAAACGCGTAATTATCAATCTTCATTTTCGAGCAAGTGTCAGAGCTGTACGTGGGGCATATCAGAATACATGAACACATGTTAATATCAGTGGGTTCCAGAATATTATTAAATGCTTAAGAAATATAATTATATTCATCATTTCTTATATGAAACTCTATGGAATACTTTCTTAGGGATGCTCTTGGATTTAATCAAATTTCATGAGATGATTCTACAGGCAATTTGCAGCACAAGTCCAATCATCTTTTGTTGTAAAGTTGTTCAAGACTCTACTCTTTTGTAACGTTCCACAAATTTTTCAACAAAAACATAGCATAGGTTAAAAAAATAAGAATATAATTTTAAAAGAATTAGAAATTAAAGATTATCATAAAATACTCACTCATTATAGGATGGTTAAGGAACACATTCTATCGGGTGTTTTTTTTAGGGTGATAGAACTTTACATTGAAATAAAACACATTTAAATTAAGATTGAAGCCAATTTTTTTTTATTTGAAAGACGATTTTATGACATTAATGTTTTAAAAATAATTTCCGGCATATGTCCACCACAACTAGCTCTGAGGAACCGCATTCGACCAGACAATTTTGGACCACTTTTGAGAGTAATACAGGTCTTATTTAATCAATAACAAGAGTTATGTTGGCTTCCAAAGCGTCTATTGTTTCTGGTTTATCAGCATAAACCAATGACTTGACATAACTCCAAAGAAAATAATTAAGTGGAGTTATGTCGCATGATCTTGGAGGCCAATTAATTGGATCATATCTCGAAATAATATTATCGCCAAATCTTTCTTTCAATAAATAAATTGTTAGTGTAGCAGCATCTTGTTGGAACCAAAACACTTCTGGGTCGGTACCATTCAAATTTTGAAACAAATAATCATTGATCATCGATCGGTAACGAGCACTATTCACTGTAACATTAGGTCCAGCATCGTTTTTAAAGAAATATGGACCGATGATGCCTCCAGCGTGTAAAGCACACCATACAGTGCATTTTTCAAGATGCAATGGAACCTCCAGAACTTCTTGAGGATTGTTTTCACTCCATATCCGGCAAATTTGCTTGTTTACATAGCCGTTCAACCAGGATTGAGTTTCATCACTAAACAGAATTTTACGATGAAAAAGTGGATCAACTTCAAGCTGTTCTAGGGCACAATCAGCAAACAAACGACGCTTATTATGGTCGAGTGGCTTTAGTTCTTGAACCAGTTGGATCTTGTATGGGTGTAGACCAATTTAATACCCGATATTATTTATCGGTTTTCATTGGACAATAGATGTGAGAGTACAAACAGTGAGATATACACAATCTCTGAGAAGACATCGGTATGAAGGCTTATTAAGTTCAGCTAGTGCAAGAAGTGGAGCCTCTTGACCAGTCGAAGCGTTTTCACTCTGCTCGATGGGCTAATGATAGAATGGCCGAAGATGAAAAATCATCTTTAGTGATGAAGCTCATTTTCACCTCGGAGGACTATGTTTTGTGAGGATCCGTTGAGGATTAATGTTTCGCGAACCGTCCAGAAACGACTGATGCCTTGCAACACAAAATCGAATGAGATTGAGCCTCAAACAATTGACAATGTACTGAAAAATCGGGTTGATGGGATCGGATACTGTAGCCAGTTGTGGCGCTCATTTTAATGATATTGTTATTCATTCGTGAATTTCAAGGTTCAACCTTTCTAATAAACCTACAATTCTGTAAAATTGTTCCTTAGTTTTTATTTATAGCGGATCAAAAATGCAAATTGTGAATGGCCCACCCCTTAGGTTCTGAAAGTTTCACATTTTCTCGCAGCTTCTTCAATACAAAAAATCTTCTGTTCGGATCTTTTTCAAGGAGAAAAATTCGAGAAAATGATGAAATCTGTTTTCCACACTGAATGTTTTTGATGTCTGCATCTCTTCGAATCAAAACTCTTCTCCTTGACAATACTTTGTCACTAAACGATTTCATGTGATTGCCTTTTAAATGACGGGTACTCCTTAAGCTAATGAAAAAAACATAAAAGTCTCACCCTAGGTGTAATTGAAGGGGTTGTTTCATTCCACCCCCTGAATACTTTATGTTTTGCGTGTAAATTCGAAGGTATTCGGACCTGTTTCTGTTGTCTATAACGCTTTTCACTGGCTTCAGTGCCCTTGTTGAGAACAAATCACTTATGGGCAAGCCTCCCCCATTTCTGATGGCCGATTGTCAATAATTTATGGAATATCTAAGGAAAACATTGAAACTGCTCACGAAGGTTTTTACTACCCGTAAGTGCCCCAGATCGACTTCCCTGAATGAGTTTATATCGGGTGTTTTTTTAGAGTGAAAAAACTTTCAATAGGAATAACTGTAATTTGACAGAAGGTAGAAGCCATATTGTTCTGACATTTCTGTTCATTAAGCATTGACAATTAATCATCAAAAGACTCACGCCGCAACAACGTTTACAAATAGTTGAAATTTATTTTCAAAATCAGTGTTCTATTCGCCAAACTTATAGAGCACTTCGTGAAATTTATGGTTTACAAAATCGTCCATCAGAACAGTTTATTCGTCGAACTATCGATAGATTTCGGACAACATTTTCTCTACTCAATGCAACAACAAACAAGACAAAGAACTGTACGTACAGAAGAAAATATCGCTGCTGTAAGTCATAGTGTTAATGATGATTCAGATTTGTCTATTCGTCGACGTTCACAACAAGTTGGACTCTGTGCATCCACCACATGGAAAATTTTGCGTAAAGATCTTGGTCTACACTCATACAAGATCTAACTGGTTCAAGAACCAGAGTCGCTTGACCATAATAAGCGTCGCTTGTTTGCTGATTGGGCCCTAGAACAGCTTGAAGTTGATCCACTTTTTTATCGTAAAATTGTGTTTAGTATTTAGCTCATTTCTGGTTGAATGGCTATGTAAACAAGCAAAATTGCCGTATATGGATTGAAAACAATCCTCAAGAAGATCTGCCAATTTCCATTGAATCCTGAAAAATGCACTGTATGGTGTGCTTTACACGCTGAAGGCATCATCGGTTCATATTTCCTTAAAAACTTTGCTGGAGCTAATGTTACAGTGAATGGTGCTCTTACAGATCGATGATCAATGATTATTTGATTCCAAATTTGAATGGTATCGACCCAGAAGTGTTTTGGTTCCAACAAGATGGTGCTACACCTCATGCTGCTACCGTAACAATTGATTTATTGAAAGAAAGATTTGGCGATAACATTATTTCGAGATATGATCCAATTAATTGGCCTCCAAGATCATGCGACATAACTACACTGGATTATTTTCTTTGGGGTTATGTCAAGTCATTGGTTTATGCTGACAAACCAAAAACAATAGACGCTTTGGAAGCCAACATAACTAGTGTTATTGATGAAATAAGGCGTGAATTACTCGAAAAAGTGCTCCAAAATTGCTCTGGTCGAATGCGGTTCCTCAGAGTTAGTCGTGGTGGACATATGCCGGAAATTATTTTTAAAACATAAATGCGATAAAATTATTTTTCAAATAAAAAATTTGCCTTCAATCTTGTCGAATACACAAATCGAAGATCATTTAAACGAGTTCATTCAGGAATTGAGTCACTTCATGTAATTCAAACAAGAACAGGAACAAAAATAACTTCTTGAATGTTGAAGGTGACCCTAATGAATTGATCACACACTGGATGTTACGTCTGAAAAACCAATAAAAAAATTGTCAAATAAATAAGTCGTGACATCTCGGGTAGCCATGTATACACACAGCTGAGATGACTGTTTCAAGCAGGAAAATCTTGCCTGTTCACCTCCATTAATTAGTGACAGAAAAAAACATTATTTCGACACTCGGTTCTAGTCAAAGATAGGTGAAACATTTCTCGGCTCTCTGGCAGGATAGAGAACGCGATCCCATTGGTCGTTAGACGTAATGACAATCTATTTATACGAGTTTCTCTTCTTCCTGTGCTTAAAAATAAAATCGAATTCATTAAAGCCAGCTGTCACATTGTTCGCAAAGAAAATAAAAATCGAAGTAATTAAACCTTCGCTCAGAACACACTTCCAATCATTTCAAACGCCCGAAAAAAACATTGCTTTACTTTATCTATTTTTGAATATGGCTCCCAAAATTCGTAGGATGGTTGGAGTTGTTGCACCTTCCAGAAATTTCAATCGAATGAATTTTTAATACTTACTGCCATCCTTTACTCCTATACTATATCTAACATTGGATTTATTATGCATACATTTCGAATGGAATAATAAAATGGTTAACTTAATCAGTCTTTACCTGATGAAAATCCATATTAAATAATGTTATTCTCATTTTCACAAATATTTTTGTCATTATAAAACAACAACTTTTTCGCTTATCTTACATTTTTGAATAACTAAATTTGTTTTCAATGTCGGATTCTATTTACGAGGGGCGTTCAATTGTATTCTCGGTATAGGCACGGAAGAAAACTTTCTATTTTTCAATCTTCCGGCTTCTCCTCAAAATAGGTATTAATTGCTACCTTAATTCTTCATCGTCGGAAAATCGCTTTCCACGAAGATATTTTTTCACATTTGGTAATAGGTAGTAGTCACTGTAGGCCAAGTCTGTACTGTACGGAGGATGAGTAATTTATTCGAAGCCACATTCCTGAACAGCAGCCTTCGTCACGCGGACCTTGTGAACCGGCGCGTTGTCGTTAAGCAGCAACACCTTCGCTCTGACTTTTCCTCACCTTTTTTCTTTAATTTTTTCTCTTAAATTACGCAAAGTGGTTGCGTATGATGCTGCTGTGATGCTTTCAACCTTTGGTGTATTCTATCAATAAAATAACTCTAGAATCTGAAAGAACGTAGCCATTATTTTTCCAGCGGATGGGGTGACTTTAATTTTCTTTGGGGGGCTGTGCGCCCTTTTCTTTCCACTGTATAGACTCTTGTTTACTCTCAGGGTCATAGTGATGAACCCACGTCTTATCCAGTAGCCAGCCGGTTGAAAATAGTCGATGGGTCTTTTAATATTTTGCCCAAAAGACGTTCTAAATTTTAAAGAATATTATCCTAAATGGAAAACTCAACAATTCCATTCTACCCCCTTCCGTGCTAGAAGCAAGATTGAACACATAGATAATTCTATAATAACGAGTATGTATTGGGGGAATGAAAAAAAATATGATTTGCAGGTATTATCTTATGGAACATGCGTTATTATCTACAACTGTCATACGAATGAAACTAGTATGTCATGATATTATACTACCATACCTAGAGATAATGTTAAAAAATCAATCAATTTGTTTATTTCAATAAAAATGTAAATGTACTTGCATCTACAAATAATATATTCAGAACTCAGAGTATTAAACATAGGGATGTCTGTTTTCAAGAAATTTATTATATTAGAATGACTTTCAAGGCGATTTTCTGCAACCTTACATATTACAAGAAGCATTAGCCAAAACCCATAGGTTTTTGTAAGTAAAATTCATTTCGAATGTTAGGATCCTCGATATCTTCTTGTGATAATATATCGAAAACTAATAAAAAATTATAAATAAGTAAAATATCTTACTTCCATAAAAAATATCGGGTGTTTTTTTAGAGTGATAGAACTTTATATTGAAATAAAATACATTTAAATTAGGATTGTAGCCAAATTTTTTTTATTAATTATTAATTTTGTACCATTTTTTCGAGTAATTCATTCAATCAATAACACGAGTTATGTTGGCTTCCAAAGCGTCTATTGTTTCTGGTTTATCAGCATAAACCAATGACTTGACATAACCCCAAAGAAAATAATCCAGTGGAGTTATGTCGCATGATCTTGGAGGCCAATTAATTGGACCATTTCTCGAAATAATGTTATCGCCAAATCTTTCTTTCAATAAATCAATTGTTACGGTAGAAGCATGAGGTGTAGCATCATCTTGTTGGAACCAAAACACTTCTGGGTCGATACCATTCAAATTTGGAAACAAATAATCATTGATCATCGATCTGTAAGAGCACCATTCACCGTAACATTAGCTCCAGCATAGTTTTTAAGGAAATATGAAACGATGATGCCTTCAGCGTTTTAAGCACACCATACAGTGCATTTTTCAGGATGCAATGAAACCTGCAGAACTTCTTGAGGATTGTTTTCATTCCATATACGACAATTTTGCTTGTTCACATAGCCGTTAAACCAGAAATGAGCTTCATCGCTAAACACAAAGTTACGATGAGAAAGTGGATCAACTTCAAGCTGTTCTAGGGCCCAATCAGCAAACAAATGACGCTTATTATGGTCAAGTGGCTTTAGTTCTTGAACCAATTGGATCTTGTATAGGTGTAGTCCAAGATCTTCACGCAACACTATGGCTTATAGCAGCGATATTTTCTTCTGTACGTACGGTTCTTTGTCTTGTTGTTATTCTTGCATTGAATAGAGAAAATGTTGTCCGAAATCTATCGATAGTTCGACGAATAAGCTGCTCTGATGGACGACCATAAATTTCACGAAGTGCTCTATAAGTTTGGCGAATAGAACACTAATTCTGAAAATAAATTTCAACAAATTGTAAACGTTGTTGCGGCGTGACTCTTTAAATGATAATTTTTCAATGCTTACGGAACAGAAATGTCAAAACAACATGGCTTCTATCTTCTGTCAAATTATAGTTATCCCTAACGAAAGTTCTATCACTCTAAAAAACACCCGATATATATATATATATATATATATATATATATATACATGGTTTGCTTGGAGTGACAGTTTTCCAATACTTTTCGAACATTATTTTTAAACAGGGATAGTTTAATTCATGGAGATAAATAACGATAAATAATAAAAAGAGGTTTTTTCTTGATAGAAGGATTATTACAAAATTTCAAATATCATACAGATTTATTCTGTTAACCTCCTACAAATTTTAATTCAAAAAATTTTTTCATTCAAAAACTTTCAGAATTAAATTAAATGAATGTCTTTAGGACACGCTGTGACATTTTAGTAGATATATAGAATTAAAACTTATTACACAGTACCAAAGGAAACAATTTATATTTCTTTGAATTACTTTCATTCCCTTTGGTACTGTGTAATAAGTATCAATTCTATATGACTACTAAATTGACACAGTGTGTTCTAAAGACATTTATTTAATTCAATTCCAAAAGTTTTCGAATAAAAATTTTTTTTAAATTAAAGTTTGTAGCAGGTTAACAGAATAAATCTGTATGATATTTAAAATTTTAAAATGATAATTTTGAGAATAGAAATTGCAAAGAAACCCACATTTTATGTGACCTTGTGGCCTTAAGCAACATCTATTTTCCCTACGGGACAGTATACTTCTTTCTACCTGCTCCTATTTCTAAGGTCCCAACAAAATTACTTGAACCTTCGCTTGTAGTGATAACATGTGGTTATTTTGAATATTTTCTGCTAAAGTTTGTGTTGTATTAATTTTTTTTTAAATATGTCATTGCAATTTTATTTGCAATAAACCCTTTCTTTCAAGTGATTGTGTTACTGTTGAACGTTCATGATGAATAAGATGACACGAAATTTCATTAAATTTTAGTGAGATTATCGATTATAGAGAAAACAACTAAAGTGAATTTTGGAATCGCTTGTTAATGGTTAACGTTATGAAAAAAAGTGAGGGAACAACTTTCTTAGATAATTGGGTGATCGACAATTCTCAATTGGGATATTTTCATCATAAAACTGACCATTTCGCTGCTATATCCAGAAAACCTTTTATTGCGAAATTTGACCTTGAAAAAAATTTTTTGTACACATGAAATAACCGATGACAGATTGAGTGGCCAGAATGCGCCATCGACGCCAAAGCTCGGATTTCAACAGGTGGATACTGAAACGAGTAGGTATTCTTCTTATAACATATTCGAAACTGAAGAAAATACCCTACACCAATTGTTTGAATTTCCATATTTAACCGAGCATTATTAAACTGAATCGTTTTTATTTAGTCAAAACACAATTATACTAATATAATATCATTGGGCATTTCAAATTATATCACAATCTGACTACGTGGGAAAAGCATGTTCCGGACACCCACAAACTGCTGTATTTGGAATGACAACTGACACAAATATAGATTCAAATTGAAATACCTTCAGAGATTTACGTAGATATACGCTCCAGTATTTATATCAACACTTGGCATTAATTTCAGATCATATATAGTTGCCAAAAAAGTTTTTCCTTGCTAATACTACCCATTCAAATAAAACGACAGTTGACAAATGTACGTTGAATATCATTTAGATCAAATACGTGAAAAATGAAAGTGTCTGAAGATGAAGCACAAGAACAAGATATACTAAAAGTAGCACTAGCAAACTGTTAAGATAAAACTGGATATTTTTTCATTTATTCGTTGAAATTAACGTGTCTCGTCATCTTAAGCCATAAACCACGTGAAAAAGATTGCAATAATGAACCAGAACCACTAGAATAAAAAGAACTTTAAAGCCTGAATAATTGAAAAAAGAATATCAAAACAGATTTAATCTGTTAGTCTTCTACAATTTTAATTTCAAAAAAATTTTTATTCGAAAAATTTTAAGAATTAAATTAATGTCTAATAAGCAATGCTTATATTTAATAGACGTATAAAATCGAAACTCATTATACAATATTGAATGGAATTAAAAAAAACGAATACAAATGGTCAATTAAAATTAATAAATAAATAAATGTTTTTTGTTTCGTTCCAAGCAAGCGTACTGAACTCTTCAGACAAGCGTACGCAGCTCTGCTTGTTACAAAATGTTTAGTTTTCTGATCTTATATTTGTGAAAACTAAATCTTTCTCAAAAATATACAACATAATTTTAAGAACTTCTCAAAAACTAATATATTTGAAATATTTAATATATTTAAATAAATTACTTCAAAAACTCTCAAAACATGAAGCAAATCCTCAAAAAATAATTAGAATTCAGATAAGACCATTTCAACTTCACATTTAAAAAATAAAATCAAATTAACAGTAAATAAACTTACTCAATACCATCTCTAGGAATATGTGTTTGTTCGAACATTAAAACTAGGTATATCTAATATCCAAGGTACTCTGTTCTATGCTCACAACAAAATTACACAAAGTTTGTAAGGCACTTTAATTGTCTTAGTTAAAATATTCAACACTGCATAATAAATTTCTTTATTTAAAAACCTAATATAATTTTATATTATATATAAAATAAAATAATAAGAAAGCGGTTTTTTACTTGATAGAAGGAATATTACAAATTTTGAATATCAAAACAGATTTAATCTGTTAGTCTTCTACAATTTTAATTTCAAAAAAATTTTTTACGATTAAATTAATGTCCTATAATAAGCCCTGCTTATATTGAATAGTCGTATAAAATCAAAATTCATTATACAATATCAAATGGAATAAAAAACCCAATAAAAATAAATTGTTAATTGAAATTGAAAAATAAGTAATATTGAATGTTTCGTTTCAAACATGCGCACCTGAACTCGTCAGGCAGGCGTGGTACGTATGTTTTGCCTGTAACAAACATTTGACAAAATGTTTAGTTTTTGGTCTTATATTTATGAAAACTAAATCTCTTTCAAACATAAACAACATAATTTTAAGAACTTCCCCAAAACTAATTTATTTGAAATATTTAATATATTTAAATAAGTTACCTCAAAAACTATCAAAAACATGTAGCACATCATCAAAAACAATTAGAATTAATTAATTTAAAAGTTGTCGAATGAAATTTTCTGAAATTAAGATTATAGGAGACTAACAAATTAAATCTGTTTTGATATTAAGATTTCTTCTTGTTTGTCAGTCTTTAAGTTAAAAAATACCAGAAAGTATTTTGGAAAAATATTATTTGTTTTTTTTATCACCTTAGTTGGGGACAAATTCCGTTCCTAAGCCTGTATAAAATGTTTTTGGGTTAGTGAAAAGCAGCTATTAGCTAAGCCAATAATATTCTGTTTCAAATAATTTAATTCACAATAATCAATATTATTACTATTTATAAGATCGAGATCGTAAGATTCCTTCTTAAGTGCAACATTTTTCAAAGATGCGTGGTTGAAGTAAGTTAAAGGGGAAAATTTGGTATTTCACTCCAAAACTACATTATTTGTTAGGAAACGAGACACAACTTAATACAATAATGAAATATACATGTAGCTGATCAATGAAAACAGTTAAATGAAAAAATCTGGCGACAAAGAATAAAAAACTACTGAAGAAATCGTAAAGAAAGTGATACATAATAAGTTCAAGATCTAACGATAATAGATTAAAGCAATTTCATAACTCATTTCCAACTGGTATCATTTCAAAATGATATCATTCCCTGTGAACAAAATCATGTTCAAACCCTACAATATCATGGACCTTCTGTACAATAGCATTTTTCGTAAGGTCTTGAGGGAACAAGTTGGTATACGGGAAGTTATGGTAGAACAGAGGGAATGGGGATGGATTCTGGGTTATACTAATAGCCTCGTTGCCATGAGAAGGTCCATAACCACTGTGGTGGATATTGTACGGAGGACCATAATCCTTATGAACTACAGGTGGTCCGTAAGTCAAGCTGATGTGGTCATAATTTCCCCCGGGCCCATAACCAGTTGGTTGGGTTGCATTTTGAGAACCTTGAGTTGTAGTACTGGGTGTCGGTTTTGTTGTAGCAGATGTAGTGGTTGATTCAGTTGTAGTTGACTCTGTGGTTTCTGTCGTAGTGGAAGGCTCAGTAGTTGTTGTAGTCGTGGCCGCTTGTCTTGGCTTGGGTTTGAATTCACTTTCTTTCGGCTTTTCAGTTTCTTTCGAATCCTTATCATCGAGCTGCTCAATAGATTCATCACTATCTTTATATTCATCACTGTCATCGTTTCTCTTCTTCGCTTTCGTTCTTTTGGTTGGCTTCCTCCTTTTTCTATATGGTTTGGTTGTTCTTTCGTAGAACTTTGTAGTTTTTTCGTAATAGTCATCATACAAGGAATCATCATATTCAGAATTGTCATATAAATCTTCATAATTTTCTGTTGTAGGTCTTCTTCTGATCGGTGGTCTTCTAGTTCTATATGGAGGTGGTCTTGTGGCCAAATCGTCGTATTGATCATAATAGTCATAATAAGGAGTTGTGGTTCTGTAATGATTCGTCGGATATCTGTTTCTAGGATCAATTGGAAACCTATTTGCGTAATCCCTTCTTGGTGGTGGATATTCCCTCCTTGGGTAAAGATTCCACCTCTGCGGGGGAAGCTGTCTTCTATAATTATACTGTGATTGGGATGTGAATTGATCGAAAGTGTTAGGACTCTCAATGGTTGTATCAACAGTATGTTCTTTATTAGAGGGTGAATTTTGAACAATGATTGTAGATGGCGTTTCGTATGCTAATATTGTGTCGTCAGTTGTATGATGATCTTCTGTCTGAAGAGGATCAGGGGGCGAATAATGATCGTGATAGCCTTCAGCAGCAAAAGCTGTGAGTCCATGCAGGTATGGGCTTGCTGGTCTCCAGATTTGATTTGGCTGCTGGATTTGATTGAATGAGAGATAATTCACTGGTTTATTGGAAAGCCAAGGCCGGTGGGATATTGGGAGGAGACTTGACGCTGCATATTTTGCTACAGCCTTCGTTAGGAAGGTTGCTAGAAGAAAACTCACAAGAGGTCCATATGTACGGCTCTGACGATGACTGTAATCATGAGGAGTTTGCTGGACTGAAATAAATTTAACTCTTTGTAAAAATTTTCATATCAATGATGAGAACATAACGAAATCTACTGACTTAAGTATGCTTGACCAAGTTGAACAATTTCAAGCAGTTTCTCTACGGGCACATCAACTTTGTCAATTTAGAATACATAAGAACACGTAAAAATGTTTATATTTTCATGATGAAACAGTAGGATATAATTTGGAAAAATAATTAGTCACATATCCAAGTACATTCCAACAAAAACTCAAAATGAAACAATCCTAACAGCATTCAGCATTTCGAAAGATTTGGGCCTGCCTCTTATTAATTGTTAGCCAGATTTAAACTTTTAAAATTCATAAGATGAAATAATAGTTCAGACATCAGAATTCAAAGGAAATTTATTGTAGGAATCCTTAGACTTTTAATACCGTGTTATGAATTAAGTAACAAAAAATTAAATTTATGATTAATTTTAAGAGACCAAAAATACAATACCAATTGAAAACCTAATTCATATCAAATAATATTTAAATAAGGTTATTCTGATTTTCACAAATTTTTATTGTTATGTTCACAACAATCGTTTCGCTATCACAGTAGCATGATCAGGCAAGATTACATTTTGAATAACTAAGCTTGTTTCCGAAATCCGTTGCTATTTATATTACAGTAAGTAGAATAAATTTTTATTGAGCACTAAAACCCAAAAAAGGGTCTCTGCAAATTCCAGCTTATTTGAATATATTAAACAGAGGTGAGTTATTTAAATCTATTTATTCGTTAAGTAATATTCCAATTTTATTATGTTTATTTATCTCTAGGGATTCTAACAGATTTAAGGCATAACTTTTGCTTTCTATATGTAGAATTTCAAAATTATGGTTGAAAGTATGTCCTGTTTCTAACAAATGGTTGGAATATGTAGAATGAATTTAATTATTGAGGAAACTCTTCAAATGTTCACAAATTCTATGACGGAAAGTTCTTCCAGTCTGTCCTATGTAAACTTTAAGGCAATCACCGCAGGTTAACTTATAAACCCCCGATTTATCATCTTTATGTGTACAGTCTTTATTATTTTTAATAAATTTATTCAAGTTTGAATTGGTTTGAAATGAAGTTCTCAAATTATATTTATTTTTGAGGTATGTAGCAATTTTCTCAGAAATACTTTTAGTGTATTTTAGGGAAATGCATTTAAAATTTTCTTTTATATTAGGAAACACCATATTTAAAGCTATTTTATTATTTTTATTCATCAACAATTTGTCTATCAACTTAGAATCATAGTCATTATTAATAGCTATTTGTTTAATAATGTTTAGTTCTGAAATATAATATTCTCGATTCATGGGAATATTAATTATTCTATGGATAATACAATAATATGATAAATGATAAAACGATTGTTGTAAACATAACAATAAAAATTCGTAAAAATCAGAATAACCTTATTTAAATAGGATTATCACCAACTAAGGACTGATTCAGTTCAATATCTAATTCATATCAACTGGTACATTGTTAGGAAAATATTATGTTATTCGGTTTCCAAGAAAGATTTAGTATTGCTTGTTTTATAATAGTTTCGAAACTGATTTTTGAATACCTAATTGAATATAATGAACAGTTCCACAGATATGAAATTTGTGATATTATGTAATTACTTCAGATCATTTTCGGATCACAATTAATAAAATACAGACAATTAGACGAAATGGTAGTACTCTGTAAAGCAGATTGAAAATATACAGAAAATAGTTGCAGCACACACGTCAACCTCAACCAAAAATTTGCAAAATATGTTTTCAATAAGTTATAAACAATTGATTGTTCGATTTACTTACAACTTCCTCCAACTGTGCAATTAAGAACAACACTCAAATTCTTCATAGCGAAGTCTAGACTGATGCTAATGTGAGTTACAAATGAAACTGAAACTTATAAAAATATAGAAAGCATTGTTGAACATGGTGGTTTTATCTGATACCACCAGCAGCATAGCATAATTTCCATTTCAGAGAAATGAGAAGTGACGAAATCAGAAGTATGGAAGCAGTATCGCAATGTTCAAGATGCATTTTTCCTATTTTCGAAACAGTATTATGCCACGAAAACTATTTTCTATAATATGTGACCAGCTGGATAAGACCAGAACTACTACTAGGCTTTCACCGTTTTTTCTCCGAAATTGGCGGCTTGGTTTTGAGAACTTTTTATTATATTCATGACTTTAGAGTATACTCTGAATATACAGGGTGACAAGAAAAACCTCGGACAAACTTTTTTTCATTTAACTTCATTAAACAAAAGAAATTAAACAAAACAACAGCGAATAATAATAACATAAACATTTGGTAATAATATATTCAAGCGGTTTCGAAGTGGCTTCCTTTGGCGGCGATACATAGCTTCAAACGCTAATATAATACGTTTTTTAAGGTTTAGTCCAGCACAGTCCGTCTTTATTTTAAATAGAACATCCTGTATGTTTCGAAATTTTTTGAGCTCCTTAACAACCTAATTTCAACTAATGCATGGTCTTTTATGTATAATACTGGGTGAAATAATGAAATTAATAATGTATCACGCGTTGAATAATGGTATTTTTCAAATAACCTAAATACAGACTTACGAAATTCCTGAACTATCAATTAAGTTGGGAAAATTTCTGAAATCAATTCTCGATACGCTTATGGACCTTGGTTTTGTTAACATTTTTTGTCATGAATACCTGAAAAACTATCTACATTAGACTGGGCCAAGAAAAAATGTCAATTTTTTTTAACGATACTGTAAAAATATCATTCATGATGTTAAAAAAAAATTATCGTGAAAGTTTGAGTCCTTAGTAATAGTATTAAGGGGTGTATCGTTACGATTATTGGTGTTTAACAGTAATCACATTTTTTTTTACTGAAAACTCGTCAATTATTGATCTGGAAAATTGGAGCGATGCGTATTCTTAAAGGAAATTGAATTCCCTAGAAAAAAGCTGTCTTTGTGAATTTACGTAAAACTAGCCGTTTGCTTGTAATCGCGCCTTAAACATTGATTTATTTTTTCAATTTTCCGTTTCGGATTTGCATTTTTGTAACTACCAGAAATATCAATATTTTTATGGTTCAAAATACTTATTTTTAAAGGAAATTTGATACTCTACAAAAAAGTTCCTTAACATTTTTAATTAAGTTCACTCCTTCCAAAGTTATTCGACGTTGAAGGTAAATTCAAAAGTAATTTATCGGTTTTTTTGCGCGTTACATATGATTTTTTTCCACTTGATCGAAAAATTTATCAGGGGTTATTAAGGAGCTTTTCGAAATATAAAATAAGTGTTCTATTTAAAGTAAAGGGGACGGACTATGCTAGCCTTGCGCGAATCACCCTGTATATTTAAATTTATATTTTTTAATTATATATTTATATTTATAAAACGCACTATTGAATTTGAAGTTGACGTATCCCAGTATTTTTTATAATTCTCTTACATAAGGACACAAATAATTTTATTCCATAAGTTGTTTCCACACTGTATTCACATATTAAATAAATCATGAATTCATGAAATGATAGAATAACGCGACATCTATTACTGATGAAGCAAAGCGTGTGCAAACGCTCCTCTAATTCCTGTAATAGGACTGACGCCCTCTCTGGATGTATGGAAACATGATCATTTTCTCAGGAATCATTAAACTGTATACGATTTAAATAAAGTGTTTTATTTTAAATCATATACGATGAATTTCCGTCAAGTAGAGACCGAAACAATCAAGAATCATAAAACTGTGATTTTTGCGCTCTTATTTCCAGGGAACATTTCGCCCAAATGTCTGTAATTTTCGAATTAGGAGCCTCTAAAATGGTCTTAAATGACTAGGTGACGAAGAATTCAAGATCAAAAGTAATTCTGTCCGACTGGTCCGTACATAAAAAGGCTGAAATTCGAACGGAAAGAGCCTTGAAACTCCATTCGATAGTTTCGCAGTTATTCACGTTTGAAAATTTTTTATATTTATCCCAATATATTCGAAACTACAGATTTTAACCAGTGCTCGTCTGATATCTTTTTCCTTCTTAAATTTTTTGCTGGAAGAAATTTTGTGAGGGCAGAAACAAATGATAAACGGAAGGTGCTAGGTCCGGGGAGTATGGTGGATGCGACAGAATTTCCAGCCTATCTCTGCGACTTTCTGACGAGTCCCCAAAAGCAGCATGTTGGCCTGGCATTGTCATGAAGCAGTATGATGTCTACACGCTTCTGTAGCATTTCTTCTTTGTTGGAATTCGTACAAAATACAGTGGCGTAAATGAACTTTATCGGTAGTCATGGGTACACGATCGCGTCTCATTTAATACTAATAAGAATGATCTTCGTTTTAGTTTATCTGCGACGTTAATGTGTATACATTGGTAGCGATCAAAAGAGAGGGGCCAAGACAAGAAGTTGCTTATTAGTCCAATCAAGAAGATCGTGAAATCGGGTTTTTCGCTAATACGGCTGATTTTGTATGAAAATAATCAGAAAAAAGCGTATAAAACTGTGGGCAAAGTAAAAAAATTTCCAATCCCCGGGAAGGGGGTGAAAAAAATGAAAAACTACCCCAAAATACGATTTTTGGGTTAAATTTCGAAAATATCAAAAAAAGTTTCAACTAAAAGTTGTAGAGCATAAAATTTCAGGTCTACCTCTCTCCGACCATTTTTTCCCTAAAATTCTTTTACCCCTAGGACGGTATAAAGGGTTTAAAAAATAAAAATTTAATAAAAAATGTAAAAATTGGACTTTTTGAATTTTTTTTTTCATTCTCTTAAAAAAACTATAAACAACAATCGTAGAGAAAAAAATATTTTTTTTTTCATCCCTTCTATTAAAACTGAAGAGGTGAAAACGGATTTACCTCAATATTTCACTTAAAACGGGTAATATTAAAAAAAAATTTTTTTCAATTGATTTTTAAATTTTTTTATAAATTTTGATGTAATATTTATATTTGTAGATTTTTACCTGCAGGTAATAAAACCTTTTAAAGACAGGTAATTTATGTATTCGTCATAGAAGGGATGAAAAAAAAATTTTTTTCTCTACGATTGTTGTTTATAGTTTTTTTAAGAGAATGAAAAAAAAAATTCAAAAAGTCCAATTTTTACATTTTTTATTAAATTTTTATTTTTTAAACCCCTTATACCGTCCTAGGTGTAAAAGAATGCGTTTTAGGGAAAAAATGGTCGGAGAGAGGTAGACCAAAAATTTTATGCTCTACAACTTTTAATTGAAACTTTTTTTGATATTTTCGAAATTCAACCCAAAAATCGTATTTTGGGGTAGTTTTTCACTTTTTTCACCCCCTTCCCGGGGATTGGAAATTTTTTTACTTTGCCCACAGTTTTATACGCTTTTTCTGATTATTTTCATATAAAATCAGCCGTATTAGCGAAAAACCCGATTTCACGATCTTCTTGATTGGACTATATCGTCTCCGGATTCCGCAAAGTATAGTTAGTGCGTGGAATCGCTATCGTATTGGTGAAACTGCATATACCCATGAAGAGCAAGAACTACAACCACCGCACAAGATCGGCTAATACGGTTAATTGCACGACGAAATGCCTTCTTCACAGCATCCGAATTGATAGCTCATTCCGGCAAGCTACCGGTGGGATAGTTTTCGCTAAAACAATCCGGAATGGCTGGCACAGTTTCAATTTGATTCAAGAAGCTTGAGTAGGGAGCACCGAGCTGTAAGATATCGTTGGGCAGTATTTGCTCATAATTACCATGGGTGTTTGGGAGGGCGGAATTTAGAGTACACTTGAGCTGAAGAAAATTTTATTACAATTGTTTCTTCAATCACCCTATAATAAACAAATGTTTCATAAAAATCTCTATAAAACTACCCTAGTTAAAGGAGAATTTCACACTCTTTCCAATGGTGTACACTGAATTTTGATTCAGATTATAGTTTTCAAGTTATGCTATGCTTTCATCAAAAACGTTGTAAAACAAAATAGTAGAATCTTGAATAACTTTACAACGGAAGATAATTGGACCCACTTTATAGGCACTTATTTGTTGCAAATTGACTGTAGGATCACTTCGTGAAATTTGGCCAGAGATAATTTGGGAACCCAGTATAGTTGAATATCAAAACAGATTTAATCTGTTAGTCTTCTATATATTAAATATTTTAAATAAATTATATTCTTGGAGAATTCCTTAAATTATGTTTTGTAATTTTGAAAATGGATCAGAAACAAAATTTTATCTCATTCAAATATTTATTTAATTAATTTCAATTGACAATTTATATTTGTTGGTTTATTTATTCCATTTGATATTGTATATTGAGTTTTGATTTTATACGTCTAATATTATCATTATCATTACTTTAATTCTAAAAATTTTTGAATAAATTTTTTTTCGAAATTAAAATTATAGGAAACTAAAGGATTAAATCTGTTTTGATATTCAAATTTTGTAATATTCCTTCTTTCAAGTGAAAAACCTATTTTTATTTCACCCTGAATATTATTTGATTTCAAATATATCCTTTTTATTATTTAAATATTTCAATATTTACAGATATATTCTGTAAGCCTTCTACATATTTAATTTCAAAAAAATTATATTTAATATTATAACTTCAGGAATTAAATTAATGTCATATAAGTACTACTTATATCAAACGACATATAAAATAAACATTCATTATAAGACATCCAAATGATAAAACAAAATCCCATAAATATAAATTGTTAACAAAAATCCTATAAATTAAACATTTTGAGTAGACAAAATTTTGTTTCTGCTCATCCCTCTCATGAAAACAGATATCTTTCAAAAATGTTTAACATAATCTTAAGAATTTCATCATAAAACTATCTTACTTAGAATATTCAAAATTTTTGGATATCTAACTGAGTTACTCTTTAGTAAATCTTAAGATATGTAAAAACATTACTGAAAAACAAGTTCTTTGCTTCGTCAGTACTCAATCATATTCATATTCAATAAAATATAACATCAATCAACAAAAAATATTTTCTCACCTTTAACAATTCAGAAAGCTTCCTGGTAAATGGATACTGAACATTTAAATGGAGTGTAATGTTAACTCGAAATAAATAATTCTGTGGTTTGCCATCAATCTTAAAGATTGAAAGGCAATTTAACGGCCTCCGCTATAGCAGAAGGACCATCTGTATAAAGAATGTTAAGGAAACCAAATAATTATATATTATGAATAAAATAAAATAAATGGAGGTTTATACTTGATAGAAGGTATATAAAATTATGGGGATGAGCAGAAAAAAAATTTTGTCTACTCAAAATGTTTAATTTATAGGATTATTGTTAACAATTTATATTTATTGGATTTTGTTATATCATTTGGATGTCTTGTAATGAATGTTTATTTTATATGTCGTTCGATATAAGAAGTACTTATATAACATTAATTTAATTTCTGAACTTATAATATTAAAAAAAAATTTGAATATTAAAACATATTGAAATATGTTTGTCTTCTACAATTTTAATTTCAAAAAATTTTTATTCAAAAACTTTTAGAATTAAATTTATGTCTACAACAAGCACTGCTCACATTTAATAGACGTATATAATCAAAACTCAATATATAATGTCAAAACATGAACACACTTAAAGGACTTCTCAAAGAATATAATTTATTTGAAATATTTAATATATTTAAATATTCGAATAAGTTATTTCAAAAATCTCTAAAAAATGTGTACTATATCTTCAAAAAACAAATATAATTCTAAGTAATCCCGTCTTCAGTCCTCATTTAATATTCCAAATATCAAAATCAAAAAACTAACCTATATCTCTCACGTGTTAAAAGACTAAAGCTTCGAAACACAGATCAACTATATAATTCAAGATTGATCTATGTTCTAACAAAATCAAAGAACAGTGTGAGTTATTTTAAGGTTTATTTAAATTCATTGACATTCCATAATGAGATTTATTGAAGCCAAAATATAATTATATATTATATGAAAAATAAAATAGAATAGAAAGGCCTTTTACTTGATAGAAGAAATATAACAAAATTTGAATATTAAAACATATTGAAATATGTTTGTCTTCTACAATTTTAATTTCAAAAAATTTTTATTCAAAAACTTTTATAATTAAATTTATGTCTACAACAAGCACTGCTTACATTTAATAGACGTATATATTCAAAACTCAATATATAATGTCAAATTTAATTCTAAAAGTTTTTGAATAAAAATTTTTTGAAATTAAAATTGTAGAAGACAAACATATTTCAATATGTTTTAATATTCAAATTTTGTTATATTTCTTCTATCAAGTAAAAGGCCTTTCTATTCTATTTTATTTTACTTATAATATTAAATATAATTATTTGAAATTAAACATGTAGAAGACTTACAGAATATATCTGTAAATGTTAAAATATTTGAATAATTTTATTTACTTTTTAGCAAGTATAAACCTCCATTTATTTTATTTTTTTATATCCTTTTTTTTCGGAAACTCCTCATTTTATGAGGACGAGAAGTTTTATGTAACGCATGGTGTACTCGTAGATAGATAATTCAAAAAGACAACCTTATTTTACGTTTGGCTACATCTCCGACCCTGTAAGTGCGTATTTTTCGATTGATGCAACCTGAAATAATCTAATCATATCGGCTTATCTCCCATTAGTCATTTTCTAAGATACAGGTTCAATTCGATACCTGAATCCTCCTTACGAGTAACGAAAATATAAACAAAAAGTGGTCGATCTTAGTTAGACATGTATCTCAATTCTCCTTAATGATCCATCCGAGCGATTTGTTGAGATCTGATTCACGATCAAAGCAGTTTACTGCACCACTAAACTTGCAAGGAGAAAGTGATAATGATTGGGGCGTATATATTTTCCCCTGTTTGGCTAAACTGTTTAATTGGAAAACTTTCGCCAAACCATCAGTGTTTACCGTGATATTATCCTTGATTGGCTTCATTCAAGGGTTTTTGCTTTTTTATTTCAGGAACACTTCGGATGTATGGTCCAGACAGTATGGCATACCCAAGAGCACTACAGGTAAGAATCTTCTCATGATCTCTTATTTTCGTTATATATCCTTGGATTCAAATATTGACTAAAAAACCCGGTCACTACTTGAAATCTGTACCGCATATATTCGAGTATTTAGACTAATTTCTTCATGACCGTCTGCTTTTTTAAATTTAAAAAACAAGCAGGACAGGGTATTTATGCATATACTGAAATAGAAGAGGTGATAAAAACAGGTTAAAAAGGTTAAAAAATATATAAAAGACAGTGTTTTAATTTCCACAAAAATGTTTATAATACAGCAATTGTTTCACCACGATGTGGCTTCTTTAGGTATCTATATTCCACTGGCCGATGGTGTAACCGAGTTTAAATACAGTGTTAGGTATGTGATAAAATAATGGAAGAACAAGTCATAAAAACTCAAGGTGTTTATTGGAGTTTGTCGCTAAAAAATGCCATTAGGGAAAGATATTCAGTAATGGAGATTTCTCAACATCTGTTTGTTCATTCAAAAGGATTTTACGGGCATTTTACCTGTTGATATCAAGAAATTCTAAAAGTGTTAATCTAGAACTTGGGCTTTCGGCGTGGATAATTTCATAGTTATTGTTGAAATTAAACCTGAATTCCTTAAGATGATAAGCATATGTAGAATTTACGGAATCCGATATGTAAATCCTTTGGTGTTCTTGGATTCTTTTCTTGATTGGTCTACCCAGTTTAGCCAATATATACTAAAGAGCAATCGTTGCAAGTCAACTTGTAGACTACAGATTTATTTTCGTTATTTGTTCGATCCTCATTGTTTTTTATGTAAGTACTAAGGTTATTAATAGTTCTAAAAGCTACGTTGTAATTGAAACAATTTCTGAAATATTTAGCAATATTTTCAGATAATCCATTAACATAAGATAACGAAAAGTATTTCTGTGTATTGTCCTCTTTTATGATTGGGTACACGAGATTTGATGCCATGATCTTTTGGTTATTGGATACCATTTTGTTTATAGGAAAGGGGTTGTAACAATGTTTAAAGCTATCTCTTTAATAATATTTAATTCTTTCAAGAAGTTATCTGGATTCAGAGGGACATTCAATAGTGTATGAATAAAACTATTATATGCTGACATCTTTGTGTTGGTGGGGTGATTTCAAGTTTTATGTACTGTAATATCTGTATGTGTACAACTGTTGTATTATAAACATTTTTGTGGAAATTAATTGATTTAATAGTTTGGACATAAGCTTCGCGGTTATTTTTTGATAAGGGTAATGCGAAAGCTCTATGGATCATCGATTGATACGCTGAAATTTTTTGTGAAAATGGGTGATTGGAGTCAATAGGAATACATATATCAGTGGATGTGGGTTTTCTGAACATTTTAAATTCTATTTAACTGTTCGAATGTGATATCCAAAGGTCTTTATGCAATTCTAGTGTTTGAATCTTTTTCTATTATAATTTGAATTTGATTTTTGGGTGAATATTATTTAAGAACCTCAAAAATTGAATCATTTGTCTGGATATTCCGAAAATATACGTATATATATATATATAAGTATATCGTCTACGTATGTGTACCTGAAATGAATATTCACGGGTAATTTTGAATTGAAGATTTTGTTTTCTATTTCGAACATAAACATATCTGTAAGGAATGGACTCAGTGGTGAGCCCATAGCTAGACCGTTTATTATAGAATAGAAAGTTCTAGAAATCGAGACAGTGTAACATACATCTGTATAATGATTTTTGGTACAGATCAGCCGAATTTATTCATTTTAGCTAGGCCGTTTAATTATTCGTATATTTTATTGTTAAATTGAAAGAATATCAAAGCATATTAATGCTATAAAACTTGTTTATGATTGTAATATTTTGAATATTTAAACATATATTTCCAGAATGGATCATCTATCTGAATGAATTCTTTGTTGGCTTGGTAGCACTGCCAATCTCTTATTGGGCTTCTGTAACACACAAGATTAGGTGGATTTCTCTGATAACAATAAGCCATGGAATATTTTCTATTTCGATGTTTATACCAGAAAGGATGTTCGCTAGGGCTACATCCCTCCCAAGTTCGACTGGTGTGTGGAAGTTATTAATGAACAGACTGGTTCACAAATTAACAAACTCTTGAATCTTGTGTTAAAATAATATATATCTGATGGCCGATTGTCAATAATTTATGGAATATCTAAGGAAAACATTGAAACTGCTCACGAAGGTTTTTACTACCTGTAAGTGCCCCAGATCGACTTCCCTGAATGAGTTTATATCGGGTGTTTTTTTAGAGTGAAAAAACTTTCAATAGGGATAACTGTAATTTGACAGAAGGTAGAAGCCATATTGTTTTGACATTTCTGTTCATTAAGCATTGACAATTAATCAAGACTCACGTCGCAACAACGTTTACAAATTGTTGAAATTTATTTTCAAAATCAGTGTTTTTTTCGCCAAACTTATAGAGCACTTCGTGAAATTTATGGTTTACATAATCGTCCATCAGAGCAGCTTATTCATCGAACTATCGATCTATATAATAAATGTTATTCCACAGTTCTTTGGAGTGCACAGATTTAAAAAAAGTGAAAACGTGAAACTTGGTACAAGAATCTAATGATCTTTCAAGATTTTCAGCCAAATCAATTCAATCTAAGGGTTGAAATCAAAATAATATATTTCTCGAGAGCTTATCGGTATTTATTGCAAGATAACCCCTTGGGTAAATTTCACAGGGTTTTTCAATACGTGAACCAGTCTATAACGAAGCGTTGGTTATACCTTTGCTTCGTAAAAAATGTCATTAATTCCGTGAAAAAGATGAAGAATTCTTTTATGATTTCAGTGTCATTGTGTGGCGAGGGGTATCAAAAAATACAAGAAGATATTAATGCTGCAGCATACATTTATATTATTATATATCAGTTTCTGGGCGCTGCAGCCTCTGTTGCGTTCTATTCTCTCGGATTGGTTTACATGGATGACAATACTATTAAAAATAAACCAACAATTCTTGGTAAGATAAATTAAAATCCGTATCAATTATTTTTCAGATATAAAGGTTGCGCCATCTAGAGTTTGCATTTCGAGTCTGGCAACACTTCAGTCATTCATGTTTTGACCGAAAGTCAGTTTAAATTCGACATTACCGAAATGGTTGCTTGAAAAAAGTGAGAACTATCTAAAACTTATTTCCAAAATAGTGAATCTTCTATGCAAACTATTTATCATTCGTAAATGTCAAGGTTCAACTTTTCTGATAATTTCATATTTTTTAAAAACTTTTCATTAGTTTTTATTTATAGTCGATCAAAAATGCAAATTTTAAATAGCCTAACACTAATGTTAATTATTTGAAATCTAAAATCATGTTTTTTCAGCTATTGCCTTAGGGTCAAGGTTGTTAGGACAACAGTTTGGTATTTATGCTTCTTGGATACCAAACTGGTTCAACACTTCTTACATATTCAGAAGTTTTGGTAAGCATTGTTCATTGAATTACAATAATCTTTTTCAATATAATATTTCAGTTTGGCAAGCTGCTTGTTTCCTGTACATAATATTCACAATTGGTATAGCAATGTTTCCGAAAGTTTTACCGTCATTATTGATTAAAAAATTAGCAGCCTCCCTACTTGAAATTGCAAGTGGAATATCTACCAGTGACGTCGTACATATCGAGCCAGATGGTAAGATAAAAATATTGAATGCTGTTCCCTAGAACAAGCACGCAGAACTCGTTAAAATTCAAAAATAGGTTATTTGTTGAAATGTCTGGCGAAAAAAGGTATTTTTATATATTTTTTAAAGATTATTTTGTTTATTCAAATAACTCCTTACTGAAGAGATTTGGGTCCGAATTTATCAGGTTCTTTCTCTGGAGAATATGCTATATATTCTTTGAAAAGGAATATAAAAGAAGGCCTTTTCGAATTATATGTTGAAGATTTTTTGGTGATGGAACTTGTGATTCTTCAACATTCAATGTATGATATTGATTTCTGGCATATCACTTGATGGAACATTTTCATTTTAATAAAGTGAATATAAACAACTTGGCTTAAGTTTCACTGGTTAAAACAGTGAAACTTAAGCCAAGTTGTTTTTATTTACTTTATTAACGAAACATGTATGTATAATGTCTAAATAATTTGGTCATTATTTTTATATATTTTTTGTTTCTTTATTAGTTAATTTACACCACAGGTGATATATATATATATATATATATATATATATATATATATATATGTATAAAGTGATACAGTATCTAGGCCATGTTTTTTGAAAATTTAATTCCATCTAATTGTTTTCATGATATTTATTTAGATTTAAGTCTAGCTATTATCTGTAATATTCAAATACTTCTTCATAATAAATCTTCAATATACACACATCGTACAAAGTTTTGGCTCCCTGAGGTTTCTCAAGAAATAAACAATCTATGATCTGAAAATGAGCTGAATATTTTCCCCTATTTAAACTGCATTATATTTGATAAAAAAATCTTTGTTTGTTACTCTTTGCTTCACGCAGGATGAAACAAAATAGGAAAATTGAGAAAAAATCTAAATTTATCAATTATTTATTCTTGATTAATTATAGTTATTCCACCTCTTCTTTCAATCAACTGCCCAATACGCCTAGACATCCCACGAATCAAGTAATTAATGAAATTTTCAAGCATATCGTTCCATTCTTCCTGAAGAGCTAAACTCAATTCCTCAAAAGTTGAAGGTGGGTTTTGGCGATTGGATATTGCTCTCTCTAAGTAATCCCATACGTGCTCAATTGGATTCATGTCTGGTGAGTTTGCTGGCCAGTTAATTCTCTGGATATTTTTCTCTTGAAGAATGTTTTGAACCCTTCTTGTGCGGTGTGGTGGGACGTTATCATCCTGATAAATGAAATTATCCCAAAATTCGTTGCGCAGAGGAACAATGATTGGTTCAATGATGTTTTATACGTTGATGGCACCAGTCATTGTTCGTTCAACGATAATAAGAGGGGTACGGCGAACGAAAATTATACCACCCCAGCACATTATTGATGATAGGACACAACTTCCCGGGCGAAATTGAGTCGCTCTAGTCTGCCTGGACCTCTCCAAACCGTTTCTCGTCGACTATCAGTTTCTAAATCGAATCGTGACTCGCCCGAAAAAACTACGTTGCGCCATTGTGGTAAAAGCCAGTCTTGGTGGTGTTCTGCCCATTGCCGAGGGGTAGCTCTATGTCCAGGTGATAGCCGATAGTACTCTTAAAGGTCTTCTTGCCCTTAAATTTAGAGTGCAACCGTTTTGTCACTTATATCCAATTGTCTGCTCATCTGGTACTGGTTCTTGGATTTGAATCGGAATGCTGCAGAACAGCTGCTTTCCGCTCACGTTTTATATTACTTTGTAGATTTCCTTAGTTAGTACTTATTGTTTATTCAGAAAATTTTTTCAGGTCTCCTGGTTATTCTAAAAAGAATACTAAAGAAAAAAATAATTGTACTTAGCATAATATCAGCAGTAGCCATGGAGTCCGCTCTGATAAATTTTGACATTTTCGAAGATTACTTCAAACAATCTAGATATCTCATTTCCGACAACTTCGATGATTTTGGATATAACAGTTCATTTTCTCTTAATTTTGTGACGAATATAATGGAACAGCCCTTCACTATATTATGTTTAGTAGTGACAGGTTTGGTAATATCCCAAAGGAAAACAAAGATGAAATATTTGATTCTTTGGAACATAGCAGTCTATTCAGTAGCCACTCTACTTTTCACTAGTAATCTTTTTATGAAATGTGAATATGAAGATATGACACAGTTGGTCCCTTCGTGCAGTGTCGACTGTGGTTGTACGCTAGATGAAACATTCAATCCAGTTTGTTTGAAAGGTAGAACTTATTATTCACCTTGTCATGCTGGATGCAAGAGTATGGAGAAGATAGAAAAATATCAGGTACTGTCTACAAGATACTTTCTTTGGTTACTTAATCACTACTTGAGAGAATTAAGTTTCCTCAGTGAATGTTTGGTAGCCATAAAGATTCAAAGTTTGTTGGATTTTCTTCCAGATCTTTAAGAATTGTACTTGTGCCTCGTTTGAAGGAATCGCTACTGATGGCTCATGTCATTTAGATGAATGCAGATTCTTTTATCAGATATCACAAATGAATAATGTTATTATTCGAGGAATTATAGCAACTAGTACTGTTACCAACATAGTGATTATCCTGAGAATAATAAGAGGAATTAATAAATCTGTAGCTCTTGGTTTGGATATGGCTCTCTTAAGCTTGGTGCCATTTTTACCAGTGAAGTTCGGGTATGAAATCGTTGCAGGTACATATGCCCTTTCAATAGTTTTCTCCATGATTTTCCTCCTTTGATTTTCAGAGAAACTGTGCCGTCACTGGTACCAAGGAAAATGCAGGATATTCTCCCCACAGCTCAGCACATTCCTGACCAATATAACTATAGCGTTGATGCTTCTGGGAACAGTAACCCAAATGTTATTGTTGTCGACAAAAATGAAAGAACTGGAGAAACCTGTTCGAACACGTAAAAATAGAAAAAACAGTGATATTTCATCCAAGAGGGCTGCATCTGTTCAAAATTTCGACTCAGATGTAAGCGAAGGTCAACAGATCCAAGATGACTTCTTAGGTGAATTTGATTCTTTGGGAGATGATCATGATTCCGATCAGGATCTGAAAGGCGACAATCGAACCGCTGTAGACAAAACTAGTTCTAGAATGTTGGAGTCTCATCTGTAAAATAAAAGCAAGTGGTTAGTAAAATATTTGAAATATACAACAGTGTTTTTCAACCATTCATCTTGTAATAGTAGAATAGATTCTGTAAATATATTTCATGTTTCTTTTTCTAGATGAAAATGTCTAAGAAACCTGGAATTGTACTCTTCGAAGTACGAGTGTATATATTAGGAGTAAAAATAAGATCGTGCGGGTTTTTTTTTGTCAAAAATTGAAGCTTCATTGTGAAAAATTGGTTATACATTCAAAGTTCAAAGTTGTTCGTCGCTAGCCACTACCTTTTCCCATCTTTCTGGCAATTGATGGATCCCATCGCGAAAAAAGGCCGCCTCTTAGACCGCTATAAATGCACCGATCTGTTCTTTGACTACATCAATACTAAGTACGTTTTAACGGGCGACGCAACTTGTGGCTATGCATTGTCAATAACTTTGTCGTGTCTGTCGGCGTATTGTAGCTGTTTTTCTCGCAATGTTCAACTCAAACGCATCAATTTCTGTTGGTAGACCTGCCCTGTGATCCTTCAGTTCGATTGCAGCAGCTCATAATCACACCCAGCTGGTCTCACCAAATACACAGCATGATCTTCTCGCCATGAATATGTTGATAATAATAATACATTTATTGCAGTATCAATACACAAATGTTCAACAATTTGAAAAAATAATCATAATGAATTAATACAAACTGTGAAACGACCTACATCAGCAAAACTGTTATAACTGTAAGCCTTTATTTTAATAAGAACTAAAGAAAGCACTAAATATTTATTTCCCATCCTATACCAAGAGTAAGCATATCCTGAATGGCGATCGACAGGCCAGAGGCAATAGTGATGGGAGGCTCAGGACTGTTGGACGAGGTTTTAACATCTGTAATATACAACAGAATCACTCTTGTTTGGATACCGAGCCACTCGAACTATTTGGGTAACGAAGAGGCAGATCGGCTGGCGTTTGCTGTCTCTGGTAGGCCCGGAACCATCCTGGGAATACCACATGACGTGGCTAAGCGGAACGGTTTCGAACCAAAAAATGGCAGACCTAGCGCTAGGTCTGGATAAGACCAAACTCAGAATACTTCTCGGAATTATGACAGGTCACTGCAGGCTGAAAGAGCATTTGCACAAAACCGGTCTGACTACAGACGAAGAATGCAGGCTGTGCCTTGAGGACACTGAAACAGTCATGCACATCGTCTCAGAGTGCCCAGCGGTAAGTCGCATCAGATGCAAGGTGTTTGGTCAGGCTATTTCAGTCCACTGCGAACTGAAAAAATTACCCCCGAACAAGATTATCGGTTTTGTCCTAAAACTGGATCTCGTCGGGAAAAACACGAAAAAAAAATTCTTTAACGCTCCGTATCTTTTTCCAGAGCAACACATCGTCAAAAATCTTGGCCCCCCTATCAACTCTCAACTGGTTGAGTGTAACATGACAATTTTTTGTGTGGCGAATCTTCACTTCTTATCATTTAAATGAAAACAATAAACAAGCAAAAAATGTTTCTTGTTCGAGAGAATACAGGTGTATTCGCAGTTAATAAGTTTTCAGCGAATAACGAGAGTTGTAATATTATGTAATATTAAGCATATTCCGTGGAAAATACCGGGATATCCAATTTCTCAGTTTGACCGCCCTACATCAAGAAGCTTTGTCGAACCACCAGATGGCGCTACGTCCAATATTCCAAGGACTTCAGTAAGGCGCATTACTGAAGGGCTACTGACAGGTGTCTGGTCGACACAGAGTATTATCAGCAAGGGAAGACCATTAAATCGCGAATTTTACTCGAAGGAATCATACGGTATCTGTAAGAGCCCTTCGAAGTAATTTTTTGAGGACATATACACGGGTAATCTCAACCGTACCATAAGGAGACGGTTGCATTCCTCAAACGTATCATCAAACGAGTCACGATTCGGTTTACAAAGTGATAGTCGACGAGATAGGGTTTGAAGAGGTCCAGGCAGACTAGAGCGACTCAATTTCGCCCGGCAAGTTGTGTCCTTTCAAAGCGGATCACTTATGTGCTGGAGTGGTATAATTTTCGTTCGCCGTACCCCTCTTATTATCGTTGAACGAACAATGACTGGTGCCATCTATGTACAAAACATCATTGAACCAATCATTGCTCCTCTGCGCAACGAATTTGGGGATAATTTCATTTATCAGGATGATAACGGTCCACCACACCGCACACGAAGGGTTCAAAACATTCTTCAAGAGAAAAATATCCAGAGAATTAACTGGCCAGCAAACTCACCAGACATGAATCCAATTGAGCACGTATGGGATTACTCAGGGATAGCAATATCCAATCGCCAAAACCCACCTTCAACTTTTCAGGAAATGAGTTTAGCCCTTCAGGAAGAATGGAACGATATTTCTGAGAATTTCATTAATGACTTGCTTCGTGGGATTTCTAGACCTATTGGGCAGTTGATTGAAAAAAGAGGTGGTAATACGGACTATTGAATTTGGATTCAGTTGTGGAATAACTATGATTAATCAGAAATAAATAATCAATAAATTTAGATTTTTTCTCATTTTTCCTATTTTGCCTCATCCTGCATAAAGCAAAGAGTAACACACAAGGATTTTCTGTCAAATATATTGCAGTTGAAAAAGAGGAAAATATTCATCTCAATTCCAGAACATAAATTGTTTATTTCTTGAGAAGCCTAGGGGGGAGGGGTGGTCAAGACTTTTGACGATGTGTGTATTTTATGTCATATTTATATATTTTGGCATATTTGGTCCGAATAACCTGTTCCCAACCTACGTCCTAATAGTTCTGATTCACCTTGTATATTGCAAGGGAGATTATTTCGAATGAATTATTTTTTATCATTTTCAAACAATAGACGTGTATTTTTCACAAAAAATCCTGTTTCATGCTTCTACGATTGGTATTCAACAAGCTACCGGTATTGATGAAACGGAAAGATGGATTATTTGAAAACCAAACCCTTCTTCTGCCCTTTCCATGCCTGAATAATTTCCAATTAAATATATATCTAATTCGTTACTTTTCCGGTAAAGTATAAGCAGAAAATCTTTTTATTGATGAAAGTAGAGAGGTGAAGACGAATTCAGTCTTTTCCAATAAAGGGATGGTATTAAAAATAAATGGAAAGTTTTACGTTCAGCCAGCTAGATTACCGTAGATTGGAGGTATTGCGCTTTTGTTTAAAAATAATGTTTTTTGGAATTGAGGTTATGGAAATGAAGATTATTTCGAGGAATTAATCTTGAGATGTGTTTTAAAAGTGGATTGGAACAGGTGCAAATGTCATTTCTCTTATTAGGAGTGGAAATAAGTTCGTGCGGTTTTGATAATATATATCGCTACTAGTTTATTATTCCATTGTTTCTTCTGGTAATACCTCCATTTTGAAGCGTCATCATTAGGGTTTCTTTTCAGTATCTGTCATCTCACTTAAAGTGGTGGAAGTTTTGCGAACTGTGACTGCAAAATTTTTACCATTTTTGTAGTGAATTTGAACAATTTCAATGCGTTGTTGAAGTGTGTAGCATTCCATTTTGAGTGATCGCATATGGTTTTTACTTGTAAAATGTCAAAAGATGACAGTTTCAAAAGTGGCAGCTGCCCAGATAGCGGGATTTTCAAAATTAAATCTTTTATTTGACAACCCTTTAGAAAAAACTACGAAGTGCGTTTTGCACCATACCCACGGTAGCCATAGTGGTCCTAATAAATCTACCACACCTGCACCTACTCGTGCAGAGTGAGGCAGATCGGATCACATACAAACTGTATAAACTGGCGATTGACAGGCCAAAGGCAATAGTGATGGAAGGGTTTGGACTGCTGGACGAGCTTTTAACGAACAGCACCCTATCGATGCCCTTGGATCTAATGCCAAAAGTCACTAGCCAATAACGACATTTCAATGTAATCATCCCCAGCCGGGACGAATGGACCGAGCATGCTGAGATTCTATTGAGGACCGACCTTAGCTTGTTCACAGATGGCTCGCGAACAATGAATGGAATGGAAGTCTATGGGAGCAAACCGAGAATCAACATATCATTGAGTCTCTGTCAAAACGCAACCATATTCTAGGCAGAACTATTTGCCATTGAGACCGCGGCGATCTGCTGATAAAACAGCAAAGACACCATGACAAAATCAGTACTAAAAGCTCTGGAATCCAGCTGTTGTACATCAAAAACAGTCTGGAGTTGCCGCTTGACTTTAAACAGGCTCGGTATGTTTAACAGAATCACTCTTGTTTGGATACCGAGCCACTCAAACTATTTAGATAACGAAGAGGCAGATCGGCTGGCGTTTGCTGGAGCTGCGCTGCCTCTGTAGGCCTGGGAATACCACATGTCGTGGCTAAGTGGACGATAACAGGTAGAATAAACTCAAGACTAGAGTCTTTCTGGCTGAGCCATTCTGGCCGGAAACATTCGAAGGTGTTCTTTGGAACAGCTAGGACCCTAGTTTCATCCCAATGAAATGTAGGGTTAAGTCTTGGTGCTTAACGTAATACTATTCGCGCCAGTCACTGGACCCCTGTGGTGGAAGATCGACCGAATGGGGCCCTAGTTTCACCGTAAGGAGGAATGGAGGGCTGAGTCGCGTTGATCAACTCAGTGGCAAGGGAGTCCGTCGCAACACAGGACCCCTCCCTTAAAACTAGCGTACTCTAGCCTATTGCAGTAAATCCCCGAATTTTTCTTTCCAACGGCCGAGTGCGTTATGTAGCATACTGCGTTACCTCGGGAGGGTGGATACCCTTGTACTACCTGGCCATCCAATTGGTGTTGGACTCAAGGAGACAGTGGTTGATAGTCCGCATGCTGAACTAGGAGGGTATTCCTTCTATCTTTTCGCAGACATTCATGTTCGGGATATTCTCATGAAATGTCTCAGGGTTTAGCGGGACTTGATGGTTCGACCAGCCTCGTCCTGAATCTGGATCGATTGCGAGACGTTCCTGGGGTTTGTGGATCTCGACGAAACGGCTAGTCCCTTGGTGCTTGACGCCAGGATCAATTGAAAGACTTCACAAAGGTTCGTGGGTCTTGACGTGCAGGCCTAATTGACGGTGCTCGTACCAGGATCAATTGAGGCATCAATCTTGAGATTATCTTAGTTCATGAGGCTGCGTTCGGATGGATGGATAAAAAGCCCCTCCGACGTGTGAGTACCAAACAACTCGGGTACTGAACATGCAGAGCCAGTACAGGTTGTATAATGCTTCGCTGCTACCAGTCAGAAGGTTGTAGGTTTTCGGACTGAAGCCCAAACTGGAAGCCGGTGGGTTCATCTCTTCGGAGGGGTTCTCACCACGCGCGATGATAAGGGGTAACCCTCATTACACTTCCTGCCTCTTGTGGCAAACTGTGGATACTGATAACTAGTCACTTGGTTAAAGAACTACGCTCACATGCCAGCACACTAACTGGTAGAATTCACGTGCCTGAAGACGATGAATGCACGCTGAAACAGCCATGCACATAGTCTCAGAGTGCCCAGTGGTTAGTCGCATTAGATTCGAGCTCTTTGGTAAGGCTTTTATAACCTACTGCGAACTGAAAAAAATACCCCCAAACAACATTACCGGTTTTAATCAAAAACTGGATCTCGTTGGGGAAATATGAATTAGGGGTGAACCACAATAGTCCGTAAGGACGCAGTGGTAGGTTAGACACACGTCCGGCTCACTATAAAATAATAAATAATAATAATAAAGACTACGAAAGTCTAACCAAGTTATTTCTTTTTTCATTTCACTTCTAATGTTAAGGAGTAAATCTATGAATTCAGATAAGGGCGATCGAAAAAAGAATCACGATTATCTGAAAGGAATTCACCATTTTTGCGTGTTGCTTTATTTCAATTAAAACCCTCGGATTAGAGGTACGAAGAGAATTGCTGGTATAGGTCGGTCTGAAGGAGAGATGGCCGTTCTTCGAAGTGCAACGAGAATTGAGTCAAAAGCGAATGTAATCATAAATTCAGACGGGGCTTAGGCCAAATGAAATAAAAACGGGCGATTAAGTCGAGAGAACGGGAGTAGAAAGGGTAAGACGTAAAGAGAGGGTCCCAGAGGCTGGTGTCTGTTATATTTATTTGTTTTTCTGAACGATTTTGTCCGAGACAATGCGGAGAGCAAAAGAACAGAAAGGATGCTCCGTGATTTGGCGTAATCCTCGTATAATGGTTGTATAATTCTACCGAAGGCCGGGATCTGGCAACTCTTTCTCCTTCTGGATCGTCTAATGTATTCAGGGAGTATTTTCTTGGTGGCACGATTAGTTCCGGTTGCTTAGTATTTTTAACAGGCTCGAATTTAGACGAGCGAATCAGGGGTCGAGGATTAAAATGTAATAACGCCGAAATTACATTTTTAATTTGAATAACTTATTTTTCGTGTTGATTTAAGCATTCCCGAGATATTGAGCTCGCTAAGACGTGCCCCAGCGGTAAAAATTGCGATTCAGAAACTAAAGCTAAATGTATAATGGTGTAGATTGGGGCTTAAAAATTATAATGGGGGTGAAATAGCTGCGGAATACTGCTGGCCCACCCCATTTGGCCACCGTATCGTCTCAGAGGAAATCTGATCACGTGCGCGGCTTGATCTCGGCACGTAATGAAGGATGGTCGTTCCTTTCCAAAAGGTAAGACGTCCTGCTAATGAGGTCTCTCTAGATGAACTCCAAAACCTTTTTACTCTGCCCTGTCTCGCTTAAATTCCGAATTAATATTTATAGCACCAGAACCGAATGACAACCAGATTTTCGATGGGAAAGAAAGAAAATTACATGGAAAATATGCCCTTTTGATGTTAATTTTCTTTATGCCTTTTTGATGTTTCAATTTCTGTTTCAGATCGTATATACTGCACCAAGATATCACAGTTCATAGTCCCATTATGTTATTGATTAATCAGAGGAAGGCCGGACGGGAGCCCAAGAAGGTACGACTAAATTTAAAGCGAATATTCCTAAATTTAGATCATTTTAGAAAAACTTTGATTATTCTAAATGAAAGTGATCCTCAAATTTTCTTGGAGTCTTTTCAGCGGTTGTTATTGGATGCCACGCAACATTTCACTATTAAACATAGGCAAGGGCGGATCCAGCGTTCAATTCAAGGGGGGTCATATACATATATTACAATTTTATATATATCGGGTATTTTTTTGGAGTGATAGAACTTTAAATTGGAAAAAAAACACATTTAAATTAAGCAGCGATATTTTCTTCTGTACGTACAGTTCTTTGTCTTGTTGTTGTTGTTGCATCGAGTAGAGAAAATGTCCGAAATCTATCGATAATTTGACGAATAAGCTGCTCTGATGGACCATTATCTAAACCATTAATTTCACGAAGTGCTCTAAAAGTTTGGCAAATAGAACACTGATTTTGAAAATTAATTTCAACAATTTGTAAACGTTGTTCCGTCGTGAGTCTTTCCATGATAATTTGTCAATGCTTACTGAACAGAAATGTCAAAACAACATGGCTTCTACCTTCTGTCAAAGCACAGTTATCCTTATCGATATTTCTATCACTCTAAAAAACACCCGATACCTAAAACATCACTCAAACAGATAGATGCGCAAAGTTTGCGGTATGCAATGCATGTCATTGGCAGTTTTGTGGTCTTACCAAGTAGAAATCTTTTCCAGAGCGCTACAAATTTTCACTAAGTTGTCTTCTTTAAATTGTAGATGCCCATCATTATTTTCGACCCAGCGCGTCTCACGGATACTTTCATTTGTAACTCCAAGTTTTTTTTTTTTAATTTGATGTCTCTTAGCGGATGCATTGGCAAATGCCACAACTTTTATAATCGCGCCCGAGCTGTTGCGGTAAGAAATAACTTTGGATGACGTAGCTAATGTTAAAGAATGTGATTGCTGCACGGGCAACGTGTAGCATATACAGCTTTTTTGACAACTCCTGTATAGCACCCCTTGTATCTGAAGCCATAACCGAGCAGTTGTCAGTCCCAATACCCACAAACCATGTTAAATCTATATTAAATTTGAGACAGAGATTTTCAACGATTTTCGCCAGTGTTACAACTGTCAACCGAGGCTCTATAACGTCTTTATTTTTATCCACTTAATCACATCTAAGAATATCGTATGTATCACAGAACGTCACAAAATCGTCCTTTATGATACCATTGTGAAGATATCTAAATGATAGGCTCAACTGTGGGATATGTGATCTATCTGTTGTTTCATCGAATAAAATTGAAAAGTATTCAGCTTTCTTCACTTTCTGTAATATTGATTCCTGAATGATTTCCTTGCAAACATCAATATACTCTTTTTGCACACAGTTTTGCTAATTTATGTTGCGTTAGATTAAGAAATTTAATCAATAAGAATAGAAAAATTATCATTAGTCAACCTAGACTCAGCCCAGGGGAGGTCATGACCCCCATGACCCCCCTGAATCCGTGTATGAACATAGTAATCATAGAAAAATTATAGAATCGATTAGTAACGGCATTATGACATCAATTCAAACGGGAGATAAAATGAAAAAGAATTATGTAAAAATGTCAACGCCCAATTAGAGGAAGAAAACAAGGAATATGGAAACACGCTAAACAAACTTGAACATAAACAAAAGAATTAATATTACAAGAAACATATCGAAAATAAAAAGAATATCATCAGAAATTTACATAAAGTATTCAAGGATGTAACTTATGAAAGAGATGAAAAACGTAATATCATCAATATGAAAAATTGAGACGGCATGAATTTCAATTCATTTGATACAGCAAATTTCTATAATGATTAAAATTTGAATATCAAAACAGATTTAATCTGTTAGTCTTCTACAGTTTTAATTTCAAAAAATTTTTATTCAAAAAATTTTTAGAATTCAATTAATTTCTGCAATAAGCACCGCTTATATTTAATAGACGTATATAATCAAAACTCAATATACAATGTCAAATCGAATAAATAAACCAACAAATATAAAAAAAGTCTTTTAAAATTAATAAATAAATATTTGAAGGAGAAAAAATTCTGTTTCTGATCTTACCATAATGAACACCGGTTCTTTTTCAAAAACATAAAACAGAACTTAAGGACTTCTCAAAAAATATAATTTATTTGAAATATTTAATATAAAATATTCGAATAAGTTAATTCAAAAATCTCCCAAAACATGCACTATATCTTCAAAAAACAATTAGAATTCGGATAATCTCTTCATCGGCCCTAGATAATATTTAAAATATCAAAATCAACTAACAATCAGTATATCTTACCTTAAAGTGTAACCGAAAATTGCTTAAACAGACTAACTTTAAAAATCCAGAGTTTCTATGTTCGTCACAAAATCATAGAAAACTGTAAGGTATTATAAGGTTTTCTTTAAACCATTGACATTCCATAATGAGATTTATTAAAGCCTTAATATAATTATAAATTATGTATGAGATGAGGAACATCCTAGTTGAAATTTTCAAATTCGGTGATTTTTTTTGAGCAATTTGATATTGAACATTATTAGAAAGGTAATTCAAACAGAAACCCAATACATTCAAATATACCAGATCTGTAAGTTATGATAGGAAACATCCAGAAAAAAATGTAAACTATTTAAAGAATTCACGTATGTATTGTTCAAAATAACCACCATCAACCTCCATACAATGATATTTCCACACATTTTCCCATCATGAACGATAAGAAAATCGAATGTTTTTAAAGTAAAAACATTCAAAAACTCTTAGGTTCTTGAGTTGGAGAGGTTCAACTGTCCGTTCAACATCACCATTTGACGGTAAGTTCAAATTAAATTATTTCATAAATAGAAAACCGATTCTGATAATTTTAACTTTCAAACTAACCAACACTAGACGTCGCTTTCCCATTCAAAAAATGTTGGGGTTTGATGCCACCTTAATGGAGGTGTTTTTTTCGGAACAAACTCATGATGGAAATTCGTTCCACTCAGAACAAAAGTTGACCTGTTTTTTTTAAATCTTCGAAACTTCTTCGTTTCTGAGTTCCTGGGAGGTCGAATTTTCGTTGGGACACGTTGTATATTAAACTTAATGATGGAAATTGGAAAAATTCCCTATGAATTTAGAATTACACCTGTTCACAAAATGGATTCTGAAACATCAGTTTGAGAAATGTGTAAAAGTCAGCAGGCTTAATAGTTAAAACAAATTGTAGAAATTACTATGTTTTACTGCCAATAGAAATATATATTACACATTTTCTTGTGACTCGAGTTTCGGGAAATGAACTATCCCATCATCAGACAACTGAAGACCTAACAGTGGTACAGAGGTATTTAAACAAAAGTGATAAATATTTTGAATATTTCAATAGATTCTAGATAACACCTAATAGCGGTACAGAGGTCGTACGTGATAAAAAACCGGGTTAAAAAAAGGGGCCTTCTAACAGATATCGGAATGTCGGCAATCGACAAAGAAGGTTGTTAAACAGATGGTACCTATTTAAATATCTGAAATGATTTTTGGAGTTACATAGCTCCGTACAGTCATTCATTATTTTTACGTTATTTTGTTGTACATCTCAAATATTTAGATTTACATAGCTCCATACAGTCATTCATTTTTTTTCAAATTATTTTTATTGTGAACGAATTTGAAAATTTCAATAATCAAGTTTCTTTTCACTTGAATCTACACGTAAAATTTTCTTAAGATTTTCATTTGTCGAAATGAATTACTGTTTTCTAAAGAATGAGTGGCAAAAGTTGAATTTTTGTTTACTTTACAATAAATTCATTTTATGTTCGTTGAAAAAGGTTTTAAACAGATGTTACTTTTTGAATATCTCAAATATTTTCGATTTACATAGTTCCGTACAGTCATTCATTATTTTACATTATTGTTATGGTGAACTTATTTGAAAATTTCAACAGATTCTAGATAATCGAGTTTCTTCTCTTTTGATTCTCGAACTCGATTATCTAGAATCTGTTGAAATTTTCAAATTAGTTCACAATAACAATAATGTAAAAATAATGAATGACTGTACGGAACTATGTAAATCGAAAATATTTGAGATATTCAAAAAGTAACATCTGTTTAAAACCTTCTTCAACGAACTTAAAATGAATTTAATGAAAAGTAAATAAAAATTCAACTTTTGCCACTCATTCTTTAAAAAACAGTAATTCCTTTCGACAAAAGAAAATCTTAAAAAAATTTTACATGAAGATTCAAATGAAAAGAAACTTGATTATTGAAATTTTCAAATTCGTTCACAATAAAAAGAATTTAAAAAATAATGAATGACTGTATGGAGCTAAATCCAAATATTTGAGATTTACAACAAAATAACGTAAAAATAATGAATGACTGTACGGAGCTATGTAACCTCAAAAATTATTTGAGATATTTAAATGGGTACCATCTGTTCAACAACCTTCTTTGTCGATTGCCGACATTCCGATATCTGTTAGAAGGCCCCTCTTCTTTAACCCGGTTTTTTATCACGTTCCGCTTGTAAACCTCTGTACCACTATTAGGTGTTATCTAGAATCTATTGAAATATTCAGAATATTTATCACTTTTGTTTAAATACCTCTGTACCACTGTTAGGTCTTCAGTTGTCTGATGATGATAGTTCATTTACCGAAACTCGAGTCACAAGAAAATGTGTAATATATATTTTTATTGGTAGTAAAACATAGTAATTTCTACAATTTGTTTTAATTATGATCAACTACCAAATAGTAACGACGGAAACAATTCAGTAGGCTTACTAGTTATAACAAAATAATAATATTTTATCCCAAAACAACTTCTTTCTTCAGACGATTCCACTAATGGTTTTTGGTGGTTTATCAATCTTGCAATGCTTGCATGCTTGATCTTGATGTTGTCTCTGGTAGATTTTTGTGATTCGTAGCTAATTTCGGGGGATTGAGTTGTCTAAACTGTTAATTTTATTTAATATCTTGAGAATGTGTGCAATACAGGTGAATTTGTGAATAAACACTAATGAAGTATAGCGCATACAGGTGTTGAACATATAGGTGCTCAAAATGAGATCATTATATTAATTAGTGTGTGAGAATGAATAATTGATTATTTTTTCGTTTTGTTATTGAAGAAAATGATAAATTTACTGTTTAATGAAGAGAACACAACTTTTTGCACGCTTGTTCCTGGAAACAATTTTGAAATTTTTTGCACACATGGGATCGCTGTGGATTTTTCACAATTTCATTATAAGGGTGAATGTTTAAATTGACCATCTGTCAGAAATTTTTGACGTGACAACGTCTTATAAATTGGTTTGCCGGGTGACACTTCAAGAAACTGCGTTACGCTCCGCTCACGTTATGCGCTCACAATGAGAGCGAGTGAGAGGCACGCGTCCCTTCCACTCGGGCATGGTTAGCCCGCCTAAGAGCGAGAGAGACAGACATAAAAAGTGAAAGGCACGCGTCCCTTCCACTCGAGCACAGTTAGCCCGCCTAAGAGCAAGAGAGACAGAGCGAGAGAGAGAGAGAGTGAGAGAGATAGGCATACACACCGGTTCATGTCTTGCGCTTCTATTTCGCTTAGGCGCCTGCATACAAGTTTACACGTTGCCAGTTAATTGTAAAACGATTGTGTAGTGATAATGTGAAGGTAGTTTCGTCCATCGCAACAATTCAAACAGCAAAGGTAAATAATTTCAGACTGATAATATAACATGATGAAATAAATGACTAAGACATAAGTGAATAGGTTATGTTGTAGTAATCACAATGTTGTGGTAGTTTTCAATCAAAAAAGTAGTAGAAATCGTTTCTCAACCAATAATAATTTGTTTAACTTGAAAAAATGAGCGCGACTTGCTATGTAAAAAATTGAAATAACAATGTTTAACCTCCAACCTGTCAAATCGAAACTTTCAAACATTCAAACCGAGACGACTAATCACTGCGCAAGGTCGTAAGCGCGCGATTTACAAATTCAAAGATCAAATGTGAATTAGTTTTCTCCTTTTAGAAAATACACTTTGAATTAAAATCGATTGATATTAACAATTAATGTGATTTAAATAAATGTTCTAACTTTTAAATTTAGTTTTTATATTTATAAAAATGTAAAACAAGTTAAATTTATTAATAACTTATAACAACTGATTGATAAATAAAATTTTGTTAATATGAAATTCAGTGCGAGATTCTTTGTATAAATTAATGTTTTAAATATAATTCATTGTATAAATAAATGTTTTAAATTGTTACTATTATTTCATCCTTCTTCCTACTATACGAATGAATATTCACATTAAAATTATTTTACCACTCAAAGTCGTTGTCACGTAAAACTTTCGCCCGTATACCGACTTTACAGGCAACAAATTTTTTTGTTGAATGAATTTTTTTTTGTGGAATTTGCTCTATTAATGGGAAATCTATACGTTGAAGAATATATGTAGATTTTTCCGATGTGTGTTAAGACAACCAAATATTTCAGTTTTCACCCTTTACGTTAGCGAGTTATTTTAATTCCTGGATTAGCACAAGTTCCCCAAATTTCCACCTTCAGAAGGGAGGATAACATCTGACAGCAATCATAAAAGTGCAAATGGAGTATCAGAGCGAGAGTGGCTTGATTACCCCTCGCGCATTACTGTATCCCCATCGTCTACGTCTTTGCCGATATCGCATGTCTTTCTGGAATAAGCCAAATGTGTTTTCGCATATTACACATAATACGCAGCTCAGCTGCATTAATTCTAGCCTCGTTGCGGTACTGGAGCAGCGCAAAAGCATTAGCATGATCATACCTTGTCTGGAACGGGAGGAATGTCTTAACCCACTTCCTAGCGTGTCGTCCTGCGTCTTAGAAAGCGGTTCAGCGGATGCCACAAGCGGATTATCGGATGGATGCAGATCAGGTCGAACTGCGGCCCAGCCATTGTGCGCTAACACTTGCGGCGTTCTGGAGGTTTGAAACGAGGACGCTCTTAGCAGGAGGGATTATCACAAGTTCTACTTCTTTTATCGATATTCAAATTTTACTCAGTTCCGGCGCATTTTGAACAGTTATTTTCAACGATAAATATTAGGAATTGGCCTAGATGCGAAGTTTTAAATACCAACAAACGAGAAAATCTCAGATTTCAAAGAAAAATTCTCGATTTATACAGGATGAATCACAACTATTGGGACATAGGTTAAGGACAGGTACCAGCCCAAACTGGTAGCTGGTGGGTTCAGCTCTTCGGAGCGGTTCTCGCCATCTGCTATAATAAAGCGTAACCCTTATCACTATTTCTGCTTCTAGGAAACGATTTCGCTTCGTCTGCAAAGCACAATATCTTTAATAACGTAAATAGGGGTCATTCTTGATAGAAGGTATATAAAATAATATAAATATTTTAAAAAATTTTAAACAATTTTAAAAAATTAGCCTTCTACATATTTAATTCCAAAAGATTATATTCAATGATTATAACTTCTGAAAATAAATTAAAATAGTTAATAATTTTTATTTATTGGATTTTGTTATACCATTTGGATGTCTTATAATGAATGTTTATTTTATGTCATGATATAAGTGGTACTTATACGACATTATTTTAATTTATTTTCAGAAGTTATAATCATTGAATATAATCTTTTGGAATTAAATATGTAGAAGGCTAATTTTTTAAAATTGTTTAAAATTTTTTAAAATATTTATATTATTTTATATACCTTCTATCAAGAATGACCTCTATTTACGTTATTTTATTTATAATATATAATTATATGGTTTCCCCAAACATTCATACAGATAGTCCTTGTGTTATAGCAAAGGCCGTTATATTTGTCTTTCAATCTTCTAGATCAGGTTAAACCACAGAGATATTTCTGTGTGTAGTGGATACCTATTTAAGGTTCTCATTTTTAAATAGAACTTCTTCTCGAAGGCGAAGGGTGAGTTTGAATATGTGTTATTAATTGATTTTATATTTATTGAATATGAATATTTGAATACTGATGAGCAAAGTCGATTTTAAAACTTGTTTTTCAGTAATGTTTTGCATATCTTGAGTTTTTGTATAAAGTACCTTGGTTAGATATCCAATAATATTGAATAGTCTAAGTAAGATAGTTTTGTGATAAAATTCTTAAGATTATGTTGGATATTCTTGAAAGATATTGGTTTTCATAGGATTGATAAGCAGAAACAAAATTTTGTCTATTCAAAATGTTTAATTTATAGGATTTTAGTTAATAATTTTTATTTATTGGATTTTGTTATACCATTTGGATGTCTTATAATGAATGTTTATTTTATGTCATGATATAAGTGGTACTTATACGACATTATTTTAATTTATTTTCAGAAGTTATAATCATTGAATATAATCTTTTGGAATTAAATATGTAGAAGGCTAATTTTTTTAAAATTGTTTAAAATTTTTTAAAATATTTATAATATCTTTAATGTTTTGTTGACCATCCTATATCCTATAACCCCTTTTTTAACGTATTCTATAATTTCGTTCATCATTATGTTGAGAAAGGAGTTGGGCTCAGGCTATCACCTTGACGTATTCCAGTTCTGATGTTTATTTCTTCCGTTAATTTTATATTGACTTTCAGTTTTGCTGTACAGTTACTGTTCAAATCTCGGGTATATCTGCCGTTCAGGTCATGTTAGCTTATGATATCTGGTAGCCTCACTCTATCAGATCTGTTAGTTGCCTTAGTATAAAAATTGCAACTACTGTTGATCTATTTTGGCGAAAGACTTGCTGTTCTTTACATATTTCTACTTTGTTTTCAATTCTTTTAGCTATTATCTCTGTGAAAACTTTTTGGACTGTACACAGTACTGTTATTCCTCTATAGTTCTTAGGTTCTTTTTTGTCTCATTTTTTGGATAACGGTATTGTTATGCTTGTGCGCCATTCTTCTGGGATCTTTTGTTCTTTTATGATTTTATTGAAAAGCTTTGTTATTTCCATAGCTATGCCTTCACTCCAATACTTGATCATTTCGTTGCTGATATCATCCAAACCTGGGGCTTTTCTGTCTTTCAACTTTCTTATTGTTTCCATCACTTCATCCGCTGTCATTCCTATCTGAGATGCACTTCCATTTGTCAATTGAGTCGGTTCTCCTTCATGATCTTGGATCGTTTTTATTCCAGTCTGATCTTGGTCTGTCTTCTGAAAGTATGAAACCCATTCTTCTACGCTGATGTTGGTCTTCATTAATCGTTTTCCCTCGTTTCCTCAGCATCTTCCACAGTTTTTTTTTGCCCTCTATACAGATGGTGGTCTATTGCTTTGGTGAAGTTCTCCCAGTATTTTTCTTTTAGTTCCTTGATGGCTTGGTTCACTCTATTCTTTATTCTCTTGTATTCTGTGTACTCTTCTAGAGTTTTTCTGTTTCTATAAAATATATATGCTCTCTGTTTTTCCTTTTCCAGCTGCCTTACTTCTTCTGTAAACTATGGTTTATTGTTTTTGCTGCCGTTTATGTTGACTTTTCTTACTCCAATCGCTTCCATCGCAGTTGCTTTTATGTTGTGCGAGATTTTAGTCCTGGACTGGCTTACAATGTTATCTTCCTCTACGTGGTTTCTAAAAAATCATTTCTACGTAATATTGGTACTGTTTGAATACGAAAATTTTACCGGTTTTTGAGATGAACGCAATTGAAGAGTTCATTGTTTCAGAAGGTTATTTCAAGTAGAAAAACTTGTCACGTAAGGCTTGGGTAAGGTTTTAAGAAATTTTATTAAATTAAAGTTTCGAGGTGTAACAGAATTACTCTCTTTGATATTTAAGATATCCCAGACAATTGTGCTTTTTTTTACCATCTCTTCCGATCGATGCAACATGGCCTAGCTGACCAGCACTTCTCCAATTACGATAATATCAAAAAATTTATCTAATAATGGATAGTGGCCAAATAGCTGACCTTGTTTCGCGATGAGATCCGTCAATTGTTAAATGATGGGAAAAAGTAGAGGCTAGCGATAGACAATACTTTGAATGTGTAACCAATTTTTCACAATAAAGCTTCAATTTTTGACAAAAAAACCTCACGAACCTATTTATTCTCCTATAAATAATATGAAATATGATCTTCTGGCCATGAATATTCGGATTGACAATTGATGATGAGGCATGGCCCCATCAATGGACCCAATTTTCATCACCAGTCAAAAACCCATTTCTTTTCTGCTGTTGGAGCAGTTGTTCACACGTGAAAGAACAGCGTTTGACGTCTATTGGCTTCAGTTCATATGGCACTTAATTTCCTACCTTTCTGATTATTTCCATTGCTTTTAAACGATGGCAAATAGCTGGTTGATTGATTCCAAATGTTTTTTCGAGTTCTTTTTGCATTTGTGGTGGTTCATCCTTGCCTCTAATTCTTCATCATTAAACTTTTGTGGCGCTACGGGTCGTTCTTCGACTTCCAAATCAAAATTGCAACTTTTAAATCAGGCAATTCACTTCTAACACGTTCGTTCAGCTAAAATACTGACTTTCGGCAACCTTCATATTGGCACCCATTCGGATCATTCCAATTGCTTTCAAACGATGACAAATGGCTGATTGACTGACTCCAAGTGCTTTTTCGAGTTCCTCTTGCGTTTGTGATGGATCTTCATCGGGCCTTACCTCTGATTCTTCATCCTTAAATTTTCGTAGCGCTCCAGATCGTTCTTCGTCTTCGAAATCTAAATTTCAAATTGAGCAAACCACTTCAGACACTTTCGTTCAGCTAGAGCATGGTCTAGCTTTCATACGATGACTTTGGGCAGCCTTCTTCTTCATATTGAAGTAACGAAGTAAAACTACCCGCAAAAATATATTATTCCGTACAAAAGTTGACATTTTCAGAGAACACAGAAACTGTGTTGTTTACACTTCAGCGAAGAGACAGATATTGCAAAGAAAGCGTAATGATGACACCTCAAAACGAAACCGCACGCACTTATTTGTACTCCTAATATAAATGTTTATAATGGGAGAAAATTATAAACCTTCGTTTATGAAAAATGAAATTTCTTTCTCCAATTAATGAAACAAATGGACTGTTGTTTTAGGGTCATATATTCTAGATTTTGAGTAGGACGGATGATCTGAAAGATGAAGAAGTAGGCGGATTGTATAAACTATACATATTTCAATGATATCTTCAAAGAATAATGTCCGCAACCCTAGTTTTATCGCTTGTTAAATGACAGATGCTGATTTAGTGGAAAAGTATATTCTAACTTCATCCCTATTTCAATATTATCTATAATATTCATGGGAGATATATGGAGCTGGATTCTGAATTGGCTGATGCCATAACAGCTATTACATTGTCGGATTCCGAAGATAGACGCACTCCAGGGCCTTTTTTAAATATAAACGATTTCCAAATAATGGCTTCTGTCTTACCGCGTTTTGGGTATATTTGAATGAATCTGTTTATCATCAGAATTTGCAATGACGTTATCGATTTTTTAAAGAAGACACATGGTGTGTTGTATCGGGTGTTTTTTAAGAGTGATAGAACTTTAAATTGAAATAAAACACCTTTAAATTAAGATTGAAGCCAAATTTTTTTTTATTTGAAAGATAATTTTATGACATTTATGTTTTAAAAATGATTTTCGGCATATGTACACCACGACTAGCTCTGTGGAACTGCAATCGACCAGACCAATTTTGGACCACTTTTTCGAGTAATTCAGGCCTTATTCAATCAATAACACGAGTTATGTTGGCTTCCAAAGCGTCTATTGTTTCTGGTTTATCAGCATAAACCAACGACTTGACATAACCCCAAAGAAAATAATCCAGTGGAGTTATGTCGCATGATATTAGAGGCCAATTAATTGGACCATTTCTCGAAATAATGTTATCGTTTCTTTCAATAAATCAATTGTCACGGTAGCAGCATGCGGTGTAGCACCATCTTGTTGGAACCAAAACACTTCTGGGTCGATACCATTCAAATTTTGAAACAAATTATCATTGATCAACGATCTGTAACGAGCACCGTTCACTGCAACAGTAGCTCCAGTATCGTTTTTAAAGAAATATGGACCGATGATGCCTCCAGCCTGTAAAGCACACCATACAGTGCATTTTTCAAGATGCAATGGAACCTGCAGAACTTCTTGAGGATTGTTTCCACTCCATATACGGCAATTTTGCTTCTTTACATAGCCGTCCAATCAGAAATGAACTTCATCACTAAACACAATTTTATGATGAAAAAGTGGATCAACTTCAAGCTGTTCCATGACCCAAGCAACAAACAAAAGACGCTTATTATGGCCAAGTGGCTTTAGTTCTTGAACCAGTTGGATCTTGTATAGGTGTAGACCAAGATCTTTACGCAACATTTTCCATGTGGTGGATGCACAGAGTCCAACTTGTTGTGAACGTCGACGAATAGACAATTCTTGATCATCATCAACACTATGACTTACAGCAGCAATATTTTCTTCTGTACGTACAGTTCTTTGTCTTGTTGTTGTTGTTGCATCGAGTAGAGAAAATGTTGTCCTAAATCTATTGATAGTTCGACGAATAAGCTATTCTGATTGACGATTATGTAGACCATAAATTTCACGAAGTGCTGTATAAGTTTGGCGGTGAATAGAACACTGATTTTGAAAATAAATTTAAACAATTTGTAAACGTTGTTGCGTCGTGAGTCTTTCCATGATAATTTGTCAATGCTTACTGAACAGAAATGTCAAAACAACATGGCTTCTACCTTCTGTCAAATCACAGTTATCCTTATCGAAAGTTCTATCACCCAAAAAAAAACACCCGATATAATACAGGATGCAACACATATTCTTGAAATTTTATTTGTGCCTTCAAACTGCATTCTGTTTTAGAAGTCTGACACGTCTGACAGACTGTGCGTATACTGAATTGCTTCAGCAGTTACTATTTGGTAGTTGATCATAATTAAAACAAATTGTAGAAATTACTATGTTTTACTACCAAATTTCAAAATAAACAAGTGCAGTTTCGGAAGACATTTCGAGCTACTTTAATTTTTTTTTAATGTTTGCAATTTTTTATTTCTTTCTTTTACTTTTGTTATTAAACCCAAAATATCAGTTTTGAAAATGTTTTCTTACGCACAGTCTAAAATTAAAACAAATTGTAGAAATGACTACGTTTTACAACCAAAGACATATATATTACACATTTTCTTGTGACTCGAGTTTCGGAAAATGAACTATCCCATCATCAGGCAACTGAAGACCTAACAGTGGTACAGTGGTAGTTAAACAAAAAAGATAAATATTTTGAATATTTCAACAGATTATAGGTAACACCTAATAGTGGTACAGAGGTTTACAATCGGAACGTGATAAAAAACCGGGTTAAAAAAGAGGGGCTTTCTAACAGATATCGGAATGTCGGCAATCGACAAAGAAGGTTGTTAAACAGATGGTACCTATTTAAATATCTGAAATATTTGAGATATGCAAACAAAATAATGTAAAAATAATGAATGACTGTACGGAGCTATGTAACCGCAAAAATTATTTGATATATTTAAATGTGTACCATCTGTTTAACAACCTTCTTTGCCGATTGCCGGCATTCCAATATCTGTTAGAAGGCCCCTATTTTTTAACCTGGTTTTTTATCACGTTCCGATTCTAAACCTCTGTAACACTACTAGGTGTTACCTAGAATCGGTTGAAATATTCAAAATATTCATCACTTTCGTTTAAATACCACTGTACCACTGTTAGGTCTTCAGTTGTCTGATGATGGGATAGTTCATTTCCCGAAACTCGAGTCACAAGAAAATGTGTAATATATATTTCTTTGGTAGTAAAACATTGTAATTTCTACAATTTGTTTTAATTTTAGACTGTGCGTAAGAAAATATTTTCAAAACTGATATTTTGGGTTTAATAACAAAAGTAAAAGAAAGAAATAAAAAATTGCAAACATTAAAATAAAATTAAAGTAGCCCGAAACGTCTTCCGAAACTGCACTTGTTTATTTTGAAATTTGAGCTTTTAAAATATGGATTTATGAATTTATAGGTCTTATTAATGGTGAAAATTGTTAATTAATCAACAACGGAATATTTTGAAAACCTTCACAAAACGATTAATATTATGAGACTTACTATTTGACGGTAGGATTTTTTTTTGAAGGAACTTATTTTGAGCAAGTTGGTTTTGAAGAAGTTCTTGGGGTTATATTTTGAATTTTTGGAAAGGAATTTGGTTTTAATAAAACAAGGTACGAACAAAATTTTGTACTCTGCAAGTATTTATTTAATGATTTTTAATCGGCAATTTATATTTCTTTGGATTCTTTTATTTCCTTTGGTAATATGTAATAACGGTTAATTCTATATGTGTACTAAACTGACACAGTGTGTTCTAAAGACATTTATTTAATTTAATTCTAGGTTTTTGAATAAAAATTTTTTGAAATCAAAATTTGTAGGTTAACAGAATGAATCTGTAGGATATTTGAAATTTTTTAATAATCCTTCTATCAGAGAAACAACGTCTTTTTATTATTCGAAAGGTAATTGACGAAACAATTGTTGTGTGAACAATAAATATTAGCGGAAATAAAGTGTTTTACTTCAAACATATAGTTCACAAGATCCGTCTTGTTGCTTTTAATTTTTTTTTTTTGTGAAGAGACAAAGCGTTAAAGGCTGCTTCTAACAGCAGAAACTTTCCTGATCGCTATCGAAAAAATCTGACCTTTTTCGGCTCTCGTTTCTCAGGGATCCGCGATTGAATCGTCTTCGAGAGTATTAAAATTAAGACAGGGAATTGGGATAGTTCAGTCAGGAATCGAACATCAAATAGCTGTCTGGAGAGGAAATATTAGATGTTAATGGGTTCAAAATAAGGGTAGGAGAGGTTCCTTTATGCCGCATGTCTAACTATCGTATTAAGTGTTCCAGAAATTAAATAATCCCCTCAAAGCACAAAGCGTCCCTTTGGGAAACGAGGAGTATTGAGCTTGAAACCGAGCTTATTCATGAATTTGTGAAATACACCTGGACATGAATCAAGGGAAATAATGTATTCTCCACTGTCGTTTTTTGTTTTCTCGTACCAGAGCTTTTATAAATTTATAGGTTTAGCTATGTAAAAGTAGTTTCTGAATTTAACTAAAAACCAGATTATTTTAAGTACCTATAACCAGATAATTATTTATTAAAATTTAATTCCATGCCTAGGAGAAAAAATTTACTGGATGAGCCTTCAAGTTGTAAATTAATTTAAACCATAGATTACTTTCATAAAAAACATTTTTCATTTTTAGGAGTATGAATAAGTTAGCGCGGTTTTGATAACAGATGTCGCTTTCCTTATGTCATCTGGTAACACCTTCATCTTGAAGTAGGCTTTCTTTTAAGTATCTGTCATTTCACTGAATTTTAAACAACACAGTTTCTGTGTACTCTGAAAATGTCAGCTTTTGTACTGAATAGTGTGTTGTTGCGGGGAGTTTTTCTTCATCACGTCAACATGAAGGTTGCCGAAAGTCATAGTATTTTAGCTGAACGAACTTGTCAGAAGTGAATTGCATGATTTAAAAGTTGCAATTTTGATTTGGAAGTCGAAGAACGACCCGTAGCGCCACAAAAGTTTAAGTATGAAGAATTAGAGGCAAGGATGAACCATCACAAACGCAAGAAGAACTCGCAAAAACATTTGGAGTCACTCAACCAGCCATTTGTCATCGTTTAAAAGCAATGGAAATGATCAGAAAGTTAGGAAATTGAGTACCGTATGAACTGAAGCCAAGAGAGGTCGAAAGCCGTCTTTTCACGTGTGAACAACTGCTCCAACGGGAAAAAGGGGTTTTTCCATCAAATTTTGTCTGAACTGAAAAGTGGGTCCATTACGATAATCCAAAACGTCCAAATGTCTTCAACTGCAACACGAATATTCATGGCAAGAAGATCATGCTCTATATTTGGTAGGACCAGGTGTATTATAAGCTACTACAATCAACCGAATAGATCAGAGGGGAGATATGCCGAACACAATTAAAGGCTGCAATACGCCGACAGATACGACAAAGTTATTTTTCAGCATGACACATGTTGCGTCGCCCGTTATAACGTACTTAGAGAACTCCAAACTCACTCGCCGTTCAGCCCTTCCGATTTCCATCTCTTCCGATCGATGCAACATGGCCTGGTTGACCAGCACTTTTCGAAAAAAAACCGCACGAACTTATTCAAACTCCTGATACAATTTTTTCAGATTCGGTTCAGAGAAAAAAAGCAGTCTTCCTCTTGAAGCTTTGATGTGGCCATTCCGGATTGATTGAAATTTCGTGAGAAGGTTTCTATAACTATATAACATATTTTTCGATTATCAGTTTTTTCCTTCTTTCACTGGTTTCCTAGTTATAGACTCGTCGATTCATAAAACTATAAGAAATAAGCATAGGTTGACTGAAGTTTATCTCAAGTCGTTACAGGAACTTTCAATGATTTTCGGAATTTTAATTATTCTTCATCATTTATCCCAAATCAAACCGTTCTTTATATATTCAATATTGTATGTTACTAAGGAGTAGAAATAAATTCGTGAGGTGTTGATAACAAATGTCGCTAATAGTCTGGTAATACCTTCATTTTGACTGTCATCATTAGGCTTTCTTCTCAATATCTGCCGTTTCGCTTGAGTGTACTCTGAAATCTTTTGTACCGAATAATGTGTTTAAGCGTGGAGTTTTACTTTTTTACTTCAATAGTAAAAAGAAGACTGTCGAAATTCATCGTATGTTAGTGGATGGTGACTATGTTCTAGCTGAATGAACGTGTCAGAAGTGGTTTGCTCGTTTTAGATGTGGCAATTTTGATTTGAAAGACGAAAAACGACCCCAAGCGCCGAATAATTAGAGGCAAAACTCGATGAAAATCCATCACAAACGCAAGAGAAACTCGCAGAAACACTTGGAGTCACTCAACCAGTTATTTACCATCGTTTAAAAGCAACGGCAAAAAGAAAAGGGGTTTTGCATCGAATTGTGACTTACGATAATCCAAAACGTTGGGCAATGTATAGATGCTTCATCATCGACTGTCAAGGCGAATATTAATGGCGAGAAAGATAAGCTGTGTATTTGGTGTGACCAGCTGGTTGTGGTGTATTATTAGCTATTACAGTCGAACGAAAGGATCACATGGGAGGTCTACCGACGACAATTGATGCGTTTGAGACGAATATTCCGAGAAAAACGGCCGCAATACACCGACAGACATGACAAAGTTATGCACAAGAATCCACATGTTTTGTCGCCCGATAAAACGTACTCAGAAACGTTCAAATGGGAAGTCCTACCCCACCCGCCGTACTGCCCAGACATTGCTCCTTCCAATTACAATCTCTTCTAATAGATACAACGTGCCCTGGCTGACCAGCACTTCTCCAATTGCGGTGAAGTCAAAAAATGGATCGATGCATGGATAGCGGCCAAACAACCGGCGCAAAAACTTTAAACTTTGAATGTATAACCAATTTTTCACAATAAAGTTCCAATTTTCGACGAAAAACTCATTTAGACTCCTAATAACATGAACAGAAATCACATCCACTGAATCATTTATGATAATACCATAAAATATTTAGAAAATCATATTCTTCTCTCGAATCGCCAAATCCGAAACTGATTTTCCATTTATTTAACAGAAATTATCGAATAAATTTCTGGAATTGCTAGATAATTTCCCCTGCGTAACCATAATTCAATACCCAGCAGATTTTGTGATGTTCATATCTTGGATATATTACATAACACGTGTAAATAAAAACTTTTCTCGTTTTATATGAATAGTTCTGAATTTATGTGGTAATATTATTGAGATCCTAAATACGCAAGCGGAAGAAGGAGCAGCTTAACACCATTATTTTATATTATACGATCACGATAAAGTCTGATCAAAGCTGAAACTTCCTGAATCAGGCAAGAAAAAATATGAGAGGGATATTATTTGTATGCTATATCTTTGAAATTTTCGTTCTGGTTACGTACGACAATTTGTCGAAGCAACTTGTGGCATCTTCAAGCCTTGTTATTAGAACAAGTCAGATTAGAAGCAACTGAATTAATTAATTAGGTGGATATTTATTTCAAAATATAATGAGTATGAGGTATGGCTCAAACAGTCGAAAATATTTTATTGATCGCCGAGCATAAGCAGCAGACCTGCATGTTTCAATGCTTGTTGGCATATCTTCAGTGTAAAGCTGTAATGCAGATGTTACACAGCCACACACCTATATTTGCCCTGCATAGGAACACCACACACTAGACTAGAAGGGTATACCATCTATCTGGCCGCAATAAACTCGTGATTCAGGATTTCTCGAGAAGTACTTCAGGATTTAGCGGGAGTTGACGGTTCGAACGGCCACGTCCGGAACCAGGATTGTGAGACATTTCTGGGGTTTTTGGTCTTGGCGATACGGTTTTAGACCGTTGGTGCTCGAATCAGGATCGATTGAAACATCTCACAAGGGTTCGTGGGTCTTGACGGTACGACTTGTTGACGGTGATCGTACCAGGTACCAGGATCAATTGAAGCATCGATTCTTGAGATTTTCTTGTTTCTTGAGTCTGCTATTGGGTGGGTGGAAGTAAGAAGTCCCTTCGGCGTGTGAGTTGCGTCCCAAGCAACTCGGGTACTGACCTGCAGTGCCAGTAGCGGTTGGACAGTGCTTCGCTGCTACCAGTTACGGTGTAGGTTTTCGAAATGAAGCCTAAACTGGAAGTTGTGGGGGTTCAAACCTTCGGAGGGTTTCTAGCTTTACGCGAAGATACGGCGTAAGTAGTCACCTGGCTCATATGCCAGTAGCTTCAAGGGTAGAATTTACAATGCCTACTATTGCTCTCTCCCTTGTGACCTTAAAATTAAATTCGATAGTTTGATTTGAGGGTTCGTGTCAAATAGTGAACATGCTTATAGGTAAACTGTGTTTAATTTTTTCTTGAGAGCATTCTTGAAATGTGAGTTTTTTGAATCTAATCATTATGTTCAATTTTAAATATTAGAGCTGTCTACAGATTGTCAAAAAACGAGAAATACGTATAATAGTCTATATTTTGAATTAAGTGTTTTGTGGCGATGGGCACATCTCCAGAGCAGAGTGCAAGCGTTCGATATCGGCGTTCAACAAGGTCATTGGTAGGCTTGCACCCCATTGCCAATCTGATGCGTTCAGGGGCTTGCAAGCTGGAACGAATAAGTTGTAAGGTCAGAACTTCCAGCAGACCATCTGATCGGTCCGAATCTTCCTATCCATTTTCCTTCAAGATGAATCTTGAAGTTCTGTATCTATTCTACTATTGTGTGTTGGATAACCATTCATTTGAAATCAAATTTGGAGCCCTTGGTTCAGAGGCATGTCTTCCAATAAATGAAACATTTCATTTTCCAAAAAGTTGCTGGAACTGGAAGAATTCGAACGCTCTGGAATTATTATCGGCCCAAAAATTTCATATCTTTCTTCATGAAGAAATTGTGAATTCAGATTCCATCCATGATTATTGTCTCTGTTTCACAGTATATGTTAGAAATTTGTTACAATTAGTTTTGTAGTTTTCAGTTTTTCAGGTTAGAATATATTGTGTATGTAGAGAATTGAGGCAATGTATTCTTTGTATTATACGTCGTTAAAAAGCTTAATAAACAAGGCATGAGAGTTTACGCGGCGTAATTAAAAGTACACTCTAATCAAAGATTACAGGTGAACAAAATTTTATAATAATTTTTTTCCTTAACCACTCTATAATAAGTAAGTATTTCATGAAAATCCCCATGAAACCACTCTTATCTAAAGGGAATTTTCCACTATTTGCAGTGAATTTTGATAAGGGCGACAGTTTTCAAGTTGTACTATGTTTTTAGTGCAAAATTATGAAACGTTATAAAATAGTACAATTTTGAATACTACGAAAGATAATTGGACCATACTCGAAAGGAACATTTTTGTTGCAAATTGCCTGTGAAGGCAAATGAAACAGTTTCACAACGATAAACTAATCGTGGTACAAACATGAATCCATCGAGCCAGACATTGGTCTCTCTCACACCTGAATACAATCAACGGATTCACCTGAAATAAATTTACCACGATAAACTAATCCTGGTAGTTTGATCAAAATCAGGCTTCGAAAATTCTAAATGTAAATTTAAATTTTTATTGAAAAAGTGTTTGAGTTAGGGAAGTGTAGGTCTAGAGGAGTTGAACTAGCAAAGGAGGAACCCTAAACGCGATCTGCTAACGGCACGACCGACAGGGGGCCAGAAACAACGGCCAGCAGTGTAATTTATTAAATCGCGCGTATGAAAGATTCCGGCATCTGTGGAAGCGGAGTATGGCTCAACTGTTAAGACCTTCGACTTAAATATTGCAGCAATTATTCTAAATACGGCTTTGAAACCATCAAGATGGTTATTCTTTCCAGGCCACGGACCCGGTAATGCCGTATTTCTGTTTGGAAATAAGGCGAGTACAAAAGATCTGCCAGACGACACGGAAAGAACTCTTGTGATGAGGATGAACGCAAAGTCCTCGCTCCAAACAGGTGGTGATTTCGAGCGACTCCCGCTTTGCATAACAATCGCCGGTTAAGTAGAGTCGATCAACGTCAGCTCCGCTTCTTTTTGGGCTATTTACGCGGGAATATTAGAAAGCACTAAAACTGTCACAATGGAACGACTTTTTAATCTCTCGGCGCCCCGTTCTCGCTCCGGATTAATCCCGCGGACGCAAAATAAATGAATTTTAAGAATGACTTTCTCCTTCTTCCGTCCACGATCGCTCCACGCTTATATACGCCGCAAACTTTGGCCTTAGAATTAAGCCGAATGAGGACTAAGACCTGGGAATGCGAGACCCCAAATTCGACGGGGCTTCTTTCACCAAATTGAAATTTACGCTCTTTACCGTCCCGAGAATTATTCTGACATTTATGGAGGGGTCTTGACGTAATCATGCGTTTCAGTTTTCTTAATTATGTGTTGTTCTTGAGGGAATGCCGATATCAGTGAAGACTGATCATCAAGTAAAGACGTTGGCTATTATCACGTTTGTTGAGATAGTTTGGTCTCTTCACAATTTCGAGAGCTCGTAAGCATGTTTTCGTTGCAATAGTTTTGTAGCTATCAAAGTCAATTTTGTGACCTGGATCTGCGTGTTGTGTGAACAGTGCATAGGATGGATCAGGTTTACGTACAGCTAATGGGTCTTCGTATACTCTGTTAGTGACCCCTCTACTTCTATGACCTATGTATGACCTGAGACATTCAACGAATCTTGAGATTCGTTTGGAATTGGATCTTTGGGGGGTCGAAGAGAGGTCGATATCTTATTGCTAGCCATGAAGATGGTTTTTATATCCGTAGGATGCGACTTATTTCATCAGTAACACTTCAGATGAAAGAAAAACAATCCTCACCTTTTGTATCCTACAATAGCTCTTTTGTTTCAAAAGTTTTTTCTGAATAGATGGATAGAGCAAAAATAATACATTTAAATGAGATATCACATATAATGAGTGAAATGTTGTCAGTCGATATAAATTTCAATATTCACAATTTCTCATAGTCTCAATATCAATTAATGTAAAACAATATTCTGAAATCAGATCAGAGTTATTATTTAAATCAATTTTTGGAAGACTCCAGGACGCTGGACTATTAATTTTATTAAGTCATATTGTCGTTTGTACTTGTAAACAATTTCCATTTGAAGCCAGTAAAAGATCTTAGTGAAGTTACAGATAGAAAAATCCTGCCTATTTCGGGACACCTATCCACAAAACCAGATACCATGTTCAATAGCGGAACCCTCTAGTGATGGTCACAGCCCAAAGGCACAACACCCCTTCAAGAACAAACACTATATTCTAGCCCTCTATTTTTCAAACGGAATTAAGCTAAACTATACCGACCACGATCCGATTAGTGACTGTCTATCACTAGTGCTCAACGACGACTCCCTTTTTCCAACTTGCAAAACGTTGAGTTTATTCCTCCTACTCAAAATTTTCCTACGTCGGTTTTTCCGAAGTTCCCGTCGCTTAAAACACCCACACACGTCTAGACCATCTAGACCTTTAGACTTGTCGCTTCCTTTCTTATCTCGACTTTACTGAGAATTCCCAATCTTAGCCTCGGAGTCATTTGTGCCGTCTGCACTAAAATCATAATCGCGAACTTCCGTTCCCAAGACTTCCTGTTAAATTTAAATGAATGGATCCATTGATTAATACACTGCTGCTTTAAAATTCTCGCCCGTATTAAGGCCGCTTATCGGCTACGATCCTCAAGTCACCGAGTTTTTTTCAATAGACTTCGTTAAATCAAAATTTATTTCTCAATTACTAAGTAAAATTTTTATTATTACATCTTTACCGTCTCGAGAATTATTCTGACATTTATGGAGGGGTTTTGACCTAATCATTCATTTCAGTTTTCTCAATTATGAGTTGTTCTTTAGGCAATGTCGATATCAGTGAAGACCGATCATCAAGTGAAGGGTTTTTCACGAAAAGGATTTTAATTTGAAAAAAAAACATTTAAACTTAATTCTTGCTTTATTTTAAATCTTGACCAATGCAGCTATGCTCGGAATAAGACACTAACTTTAATCGTTACTCTATAGAGGAACAACAATAAACTATCACTTGTCGGATCATCTGGCGTAGAGACTGGACATATAGCTTGTAAACATTCATGCAAAATAAAAATGTAGGATGGTTCATATATTGAATAAAGAAAATACCAGGAGTTTTCAGGAACAATTGCGAAATGTAGGTTGGGGTTCTGTTCGCTCAGTGCGAGTTTGCTTCAGGAACTTTCACCAGACGTTAATGCATTCTTTCAACCAGTGCTTTCCTTGAAAGAAGAGTGAAATTAGTCAATACTAAAAGTAAATGCTGGGAAAAACCTGAAATGATTGAAATTTAAAAAAAAAAAATGGACGCAGCCTGCCCAATGAAAGAGGTGAAAAAAGATGATAATTTGAAGAAGCTATATCATAGGTTGGCAAAAAAATCCATTATTTTGACGTGAACTTCAAGACTTTATTCAACATGTTTCATATTGTCCGATTTGGGTTTAATATTCACCGTTTTGTTCTATAATTTGTTAACATTTTAAAAGTAGCTTCATAATGCCTCTGCCATAAAAGTCTTGGTCCTTATTGGCAAAAAACTTTGGTAATCGATTCACACAATCTTTTCTTGAAGCCAATTTTTTATAACTTAGGAAGTTTTGTAATGTGAGAAAAAGATGGTAATCGCCTGGTGCCAGGCCCGGACTCTATGGTAGATGCACGTCTGTAGTGACTAGCGTTGTACTGATCGAACACAATACCTCTTCTTTTGGTGAATTCTGGTCGTTTATAGTCAATTACTAGTTTCAAACGGTCCAGTTGCCGACAGGAGAGAAACGAGTTTAATGTTTGGCCATATGGAAGCAACTTATAATGAATGATTCCTTTCCAGCCCCACCAAATGCTCAGTAGAACCTTTCTGGCCGTTAATCCTGCTTTGGCAACCCTTTTGAGCTGCTTCATCGCACTTTGATCACGATAGGTTTCACACAATTTTGTCGTATGTGACCCATTTCTGATCCCCAGTCATTATCCGTTCAAGAAATGGGTCGATATCATCCCGTTTGGCTAAGGCTTCGCAGATGGTGTTAATTGTTGTGGCACCCAAATATCGTGATTCTTTTTGAATCCAGCTTTGCGAAAATGTTTTGAAACTGATTTATGGTCGATCTTTAGCTCTTGGGCGATGCTAAGACATTTAACATTTCCATTATTTCTGTGATATATTCGACAATAGGTCTGCGGGATGCATCTTTGACATCAGAAATACCTGAACAGAATCGACGGCACCAATTGCAGGTAATTGGCTGTTACAGTATAGCTATAACTATAAAATGTACTGATTTTTTTTGTTGACCTCCGTATTTAAAAGCCTGTAACTCACAACTGAATAGACTAAGCAAAAAACAGCAAAAAAATATTTTAGTTTGAAATATCACTTTGAGAACAAGCATAAATCTGAAATAAATGTTAACGGAAGCCTTTATGAGTAAGACTCATTTCACTTCAATACAGTTTGATTTGTCTGAAGTTAAAGCTTGCCGAGTTCACAATTTCAACTATTTCGTTCAACCCCAACAGAACTCCAATAATTTGCAGTTCTTCCAACCCGAAGGTATTCTTGCAGTATTAATTGCATCTAAGCAGTAATTCTTCAGCGTGCAGTCTGATCCGGAGGCTCTACAGCTGCATAATACGTTTCGTAGAAGTTCAAAGCGTCACAAATAATCACCGATAAACCTTACTAATGATTTGCCCCTGAATTGGAAAAATCCATCGACAACGAGGCGCACTCACAAAGCGTGAACGAAAATTCTCTTCAAAGAACTAATTGCTAAGATTTCCGTTCGGTGCTTCGCGCCATTTAGCATTTCTAATTCGCATTATAACAAATCCGATTTGCCTGAAAAAATATATTCATACCTTGAAAGAAGCCCTAATCTTCCGATACATTTCTATAATGAGTAATTACCCATTTGATCTTCACAAAGAATTTCTTGATCACCCTCTCTCTCCATTTACTTTGGCCGCTCCAGGAGCTTAGCTTAATAAAATATGGCGCAAGTAAGACCGCAGCGAAATGAAAATTCAGTGGATACCGGGCACGATTTCTTAATTAGGTATGTCACAAAGGGAGGACTTGCAAACGAAACATCCCTAAAAAATCAGCAGTGTCTCCCTCGAATTATTTCGCGTTTCCTAATAAATACTATATGTTGATCAAATTAAATACAAAATATTGATCTATTTCAGCCATTATTATATGATAGTTGATCAAAATAACAACAAAATTTAATAATATTGGAAGAAGTAGTCCCTTACTTTGTGATAGTTCATTTTAAAATGGAATGAAATAAGAAATTACTCAGTTTTCTCTCACTTTATTAACTGAATATACAATGACTCGAGTTTCCTATTGTTTACTACATTTTTAAAGAAAAATTTTTGAATATTATACTGTTATTCTCCTACAAATTTCGATTTAAAAAAAAATTTCAATCAAAAACTTTCAGAATTAAATTTAAGACATATGGAATTAAACACTTATCACACAGTATCAAAGGAAATCAATGAAATATAAATTATCAATTGAATCCACTAAATAAATACTTGGAGGGTACAAAATTTTGTTTCTTTCCTTGTTTTATTAAAACCAAATTTCTTTCCAACAATGCAAAACATAACCTCAAAAACTTCTTCGAACACAATTTACTCAAAATAAGTTCCTTCAAAAAAATTCCTAGAATATGCAGAATATCTTCAAAAAGCAATTTAGAATTATTATAATGGAAACTTCACATTTCAAAAATAAAAATAAAATAATATATATCTTACCAGACAATACTGAATAAAGATATCTGAATAAACACTAGAACTTTCAAAAATCCTACGTATTCCATGTTCGCCGCAGAAACAACACAAAGTTTGCAAGCTATTTTAAAGACTCCTTTAAAATGATAATATTTAATATGTGTAAACCATAATAATTATTATATATGCAATAAAATAATAAAAAGAGGTTTTTCACTTGATAAAAGGATCATTTAAAAATTTTAACTATTATACAGATTTATTCTGTTAACCTCCTATTTTTAATTCGACAAAAAATTTTTATCCAAAAACTTTTAGAATAAAATAAAATAAATATCTAAGAACACACCGTCTCAATTCAGTTAACATCTAGAATGACACACTTATCACACGCACCAAAGGGAATAAAAGAATTGAAAGAACCTCTTGTTATTATTTGAATAATCCGTCTGCTCATTCAGTACTTTGATTTCTAAAACGTGCTTGAGTAATTCTATAAATTCCAAGATTTCTCGTTTTTCCTTTCGCTTTAAGGTGTAATAATTCAAGATGGTCCAATTCTGGGAAGATATGATTGGTTTCGAAAAAATGTTTCGCAAAATTAGCCTCAAATTCAAACAAAACTTTTAACGAACAAACACAGTTCAACTTATCCTAGTTTCGAACTGTGACTGCACAATTTTTACCATTTTTCTAGTGAATTATAACAATTTCCATGTTTTGTTAAAGCGTATTCTTCCATTTTTGGCAAATTCAATGTCTACTAACAAGGAACAGTGTTTCTAAGACATTTTAATTCAGTTTAGTTTTAAAAATTCTTAAGAAATTCTCTAAAATTAAAATGAGTAGAGAGGTATCGGGTGTTTTTTTTTGAGTGATAGAATTTTAAATTGAAATAAAACACATTTAAGTTAAGATTGAAGCCAAATTTTTTTGTATTTGAAAGATAATTTTATGACATACATTTATGTTTTAAAAATAATTTTCGGCATATGTCCACCACAACTAGCTCTCAGGAACCACATTCGCCCAGATCAATTTTGGACCACTTTTTCGAGTAATTCAGGCCTTATTTCATCAACAACACGAGTTATGTTGGCTTCCGAAGCGTCTATTGTTTCTGGTTTATCATCATAAACCAATGACTTGACATAACCCCAAGGAGAATAATCCAGTGGAGTTATGTGGCATGATCTTGGAGGCCCATTAATTGGACCATTTCTCGAAATAATGTTATCGCCAAATCTTTCTTTCAATAAATCAATTGTTTCGAAAGTAGCATGAGGTGTAGCACCATCTTGTTGGAACCAAAATACTTCTGGGCCGATAACATTCAAAGTTTGAAATGAATAATTATTGATCATGGATATGTAACGAACACCATTCACTGTAACATTAGCTCCAGCATCGTTTTTAAAGAAATATGGACCGATGACGCCTCAAGCGTGCTAAGCACACCGTACAGTGCGTTTTCAGGATGCAATGAAACCTACAGAACTTCTTGAGGATTGCTTCCACTCCATATACGGCAATTTTGCTTGTTTACATAGCCGTCCAATCAGAAATGAGCTTCATCACTAAACACAATTTTATGATGAAAAAGTGGATCAACTTCAAGCTGTTCCAGGACCCAAGCAACAAACAAAAGACGCTTATTATGGCCAAGTGGCTTTAGTTCTTGAACCAGTTGGATCTTGTATAGGTGTAGACCAAGATCTTTACGCAACATTTTCCATGTGGTGGATGCACAGAGTCCAACTTGTTGTGAACGTCGACGAATAGACAATTCTTGATCATCATTAACACTATGACTTACAGCAGCAATATTTTCTTCTGTACGTACAGTTCTTTGTCTTGTTGTTGTTGCATCGAGTAGAGAAAATGTTGTCCTAAATCTATTGATAGTTCGACGAATAAGCTATTCTGATTGACGATTATGTAGACCATAAATCACCATTCACTGTAACATTAGCTCCAGCATCGTTTTCAAAGAAATATAGACCGATGATGCCTCCAGCGTGTAAAGCACACCATACAGTGCATTTTTCAGAATGCAATGGAACCTGCAGAATTTCTTGAGGTTTGATTTCACTCCATATACGGCAATCTTGCGTATTTGTATAGCCGTTCAACCAGAAATGAGCTTCATCACTAAACACAATTTTACGATAAAAAAGAGGATCAACTTCAAGCTGTTCTAGGGCCCAATCATCAAACAAACGGCGCTTATTATGGTCAAGTGGTTTTAGTTCTTGAGCCTGTTGGTTCTTGTATGGGCGTACACCAAGATCTTTACGCAACATTTTCCATATGGTGGATGCACAGAGTCCAACTTGTTGTGAACGTCGACGAATATACAAATCATCATTAAGACTATGACTCAAACCAGCGATATTTTCTTCTATACGTACAGTTCTTTGTCTTGTTGTTGTTGTTGCATCGAGTAGAGAAAATGTTGTCCGGAATCTATCGATCTTTCGACGAATAAGCTGCTCTGATGGACGATTATGTAAACCATAAATTTCACGACGTACTCTATAAGTTTGGCGAATAGAACACTGATTTTGAAAATAAATTCCAACAAATTGTAAACGTTGTTGCGGCGTGAGTCTTTCCATGATAATTTGTCAATGCTTATTGAACAGAAATGTCGAAACAACTTGGCTTCTACCTTCTGTCAAATCACAGTTATCCCTCTCGAAAGTTCTATCACCCTAAAAACACCCGATGTAAAAGAATAAATCTGCTTGATATTGGAAAAAAACATCTTCCAATTAATAAACCCCCTATTAATTATTTTAGACCTTCTAAATTCGAAAATAAATATGATATGATATCCACCCATCGCTTCGTTCAAAAGTTGGTGCAGATTGGAAATGACATTGTCTTTTCTTTTGATTAACACCAACATCCACGAGAATCCATCGCGCGGACGGACAAAAATACGATATTCTGTGGCAAAAGCGACCATACTGAAGTAAGGACATTGTTCAAACGCTTCATCTCCCACCCAAATGAATAACAACCCCTTTTATTTCCTTTAGATGCGTCGAGGGTGACACTGCATATGCTTCTTCAGGAGTTCGTGTTCAAAGGACAAAATATAATAAAATGTAAATAGAACTGACGAAATTGGGCCCAAGGGTGCTGGATCTTCTATCTAAGAAAGGCAATAATACTCCGAGCCAACAAATCATTTCAATCCTACATAATCTTACTCCGCGTATTGCTAAATGTTTGAAATATGGTTATGGCTTGTACAAGTACACATTGAATTTCAATTGATCTAATTTTGCACCAGCTACTTGCTTTATTTACTGCTCAACATGGCGAAAAGCGTTAGAAAGGAACTAGAATATGGGAAAAACATATAACTTGGAATATTTCTCGGCAGACCAATGTTGAATTTCTTTACGTGTGTATACGGCACTTCAAAATGCGGAAAACCCAGCGGCGGGGTGCTTTTGATTTATTATTTCGAAATAATGAATCTCTAGAACCGAAGAAAAATTTGAAGCTATTGAAATTGAACAGTTCACGATTCGTATTATGAGTACAAATAAGGTTTGTTGTCGAAAATTGAAACTTTATTGTGAACAATTCGTTATACACTAAAAGTTCAGAGTATTGTTCCTCACTAGCAACTTCTTTTTCCCATTGGTTTTGCTCTACGAGACTAAGTTCGTAAGTTGAAGATTATAACGGTTTATACATTTCATGGTCCGGATTTCACAGCCTTTTTTCTATGACATATGTTAAACAGAACTGTGATCCGAAGCCTCATATGTTAAACGTTAGTCATTTAACAATATCGATCGTTCATCTACTGCTGAAAGTGTGAAAATTGTGAAAACTCACTACAAAAACAACGATTCTGTAGTGTTATTTTTACAGTGATAGAACTTTCGATAGGGATAACTGTGATTTGACAGAAGGTAGAAGCCATGTTCTTTTGACAATTCTGTTCAGTAAGCATTGACAAATTTACATGGAAAGACTCATGCCGCAACAACATTTACAAATTGTTGAAATTTATTTTAAAAATCAGTGTTCTATTCGCCCCAAACTCATAGGGCACTTCGTGAAATTTATGGTTTCCATAGTCATCCATCAGAGCAGCTTATTCGTCGAACTATCGATAGATTTCGGACAACATTTTCTCTACTCGATGCAACAACAACAACAAGACAAAGAACTGAACGTACAGAAGAAAATATACGTAGAACATATGCCGATTGGGTGCTTGAACAACAACGTTCGAATGAAGATTTTTCGCATCGAATTTTCTTCAGAGACGAAGCATATTTTTCACTCGGGGGCTATGTAAACAAGCAGAAAATCCTCATGTAACTGCTGAGGGACCATTACATCTACAAAAAGTCACTGTGTGGTGTGCAATTTGGTCTGGTGGAGTGATTGGCCCTTACTTCTTCGAAAATGAAGAGGAGGTGTCACTTAAACCGTCAATTCTCATCGCTATAGCCAAATGATTACCGATTTTTTTTTTTGGCCTGAAATTAATGATAGGGAATTGGAAGAGACGTGGTTCTAGCAAGATGGTTCAACAAACCAAACAACACGACCAGTTTTGGCTTTATTGCAGGAAAAATTCCCAGGACGCGTAATTTCTCGTTTCGGCGATGTGAATTGGCTACCAAGATCTTGTGATTTATCGCCTTTGGATTTTTTTTTGTGGGGTCATGCGAAGGAACGTACTCATGCCGATAATCCTCAAACTACTGACGATCTGAAAACCAACATTCTTCAAGTAATTGGTGAGATATTGCCCGAAATGTGCTGGCGAGTCATCGAAAATTACCTCACAAGGATCGATTTATGTAAGAGATCACGCAGAAGACATTTAAATGATGTTGTATTCCTCACATAATGACAAGGTTCAAGCATTATATCGAAATGAAAATTTGATAGATATTCTAAATGAAAGAGTGCTTGTCCGTATACTGTTAAAAATTCTTCAGAATTAATCAAGAAATTGAAACATACTTCCTTACCAAAAAAATGTAAATTCATCTCATTAGACCTGATAAGCCTATTCACTTCTATTCCAACTGATGAAATCCAAACAATGTTAAAAACTTCGATCAATAAAGACCATCTATCACAAAATAATGAAGAAAATCTTTTCAAAACTTTATAAATGTGTTTAGAACAGAAGTATTTTAAATTCAACAACAAATTCTTCAAGCAAATCAATGGCTTACTGTTGGAAAGTCCTATAAGTCCACTTTTAGCTGAATTATTTTTCTTACTTTGAAAAATTATTATTCGCTAACAGTACAAATGATAAGTTGGTAAAACTCGTTGACTTTTGGGCTAGATATGTAGATGACGTATTTTGCATTTGGACTGGAACTGACAGGCTGCTATCGCAAGTTTTGAATTAGCTGAATAGCATAAATGAAAATATCAAATTCACAATAGAATCAACTTCTTAAATCTTAATATAAGTCATACTAATGTTCGAATTCGACATTTTTAGATACTGATATCATAATCCATTCAAAATCTAATCAGTCACGGCAAATTAAAATGTCAACATTCCATAGTTTCATTCATAGACTTTTGACACGTGTCAGGATACTGAATAAACTGTGAAACATAAAAACTCTGTGAATTATTTTAAATAAAATTGTTAATAGCAGATATATCATTTGAACCAAAAGAAGAGAAAAATGGTATATTATGAAAATGAGCGAAGCGCTGAGCAATATTTCCTTTTGTTATGTCGCCAGACGGGCACATTAAGAGTTGCCGAATGAATGCATCTACACGCTGAAAATTCTATATCATCTTTGTCCTTTCTTCCATGTTTCGACTAGAGCACGATGTGTTAAGGCTTTTTACAATAATTGATTTATGGGGTGAGCTCGTACCTTTTACGTGTTTTTATTTTTTGGGACGAATAATTGCATTAGTCGTATGGTGAATAAAGTTTTCAGCAAATTAATATAATGGATTTGTCAGCATATCAAAGAAGTAGCAGTCGGTTGGGGTGATAGACTCTAGAAGGCTGGTATTTAAAGGGTTAGGGAAACCCTCGACATAGGCGTGCTCTTCTATGGCGTTCGAATTTTCGAGAACCGCTTTGAAGGAAAGCGGAAAACAGAGGTTATGTTTCTAAAGGGTTTTCCAATAAGATGTTTCATCTTATAATGAAAAAACGAGTATATTTTGGCAGAAATCAACATTTCATTGTGAAAAGGAAGGATAATTTCGCGATTCACATCATCATGTTCTTGAATCTATTGTGGAGCATTTGCATAGGCCTTATCTTTCACGTGGCCCCGAAGAAAAAAGCCTAAAGGTGTTAGGCTTTTTTCTTCGGTGTTAGGTTTTCCGCTTTACTTCAAAGCGGAAAACAGAGGTTATGTTTCTAAAGGGTTTTCCAATAAGATGTTTCATCTTATAATGAAAAAACGAGTATATTTTGGCAGAAATCAACATTTCATTGTGAAAAGGAAGGATAATTTCGCGATTCACATCATCATGTTCTTGAATCTATTGTGGAGCATTTGCATAGGCCTTATCTTTCACGTGGCCCCGAAGAAAAAAGCCTAAAGGTGTTAGATCACAAGATTTCGGTGGCCAATTGTGATCACCTCTTCGACTAGGAAACTTTTCTTGCAAAATTGCGACTGTTTCGTTGCTTATGCTTATGTATTAAATCACAAGATCTCGGTGGTCAATATCTTCCAATTCCTGCCATAAAAAATCATTAATCATGGCTCGGTAGCGCACCGTAACTGTTGCACCAGCCTCATTTTCAAATAAATAAGGTCTAATCACACAACCAGCGAAAAACCGCACTACACGTTGAGGATGGAGAGACTTTTCAACAATCATTCTTGGATTTTCCGTGCCCCAAATGCGACAATCCTGCTCAATGACATAGCCTCCGAGTTGAAAATAGGCCTCTTCATTGAAGATGATTTTTCAATGAAAATCCATATCATTTTGATGCTTTTCAATGACCCAATCAGCGGAAATACGACGGGGCTGGTGATCCACCGGCTTGAGTTCTTGTGTTAACTGAACTTTAAGAGACTTAGAACCTAAGTCTTTATCTAAAATACGGTGTAATGTGGATTGTGGAATGCCTTATCCCAAAGCTCGACGAGGAATCGACAAACCTGGGTTTCCGTCAACACTACGAGCTATAGCAGCGATATTCTCAGTTGTTCTTAAGCGACGTACACGGTTTCGATTCTTCTTTTCACTAAATTGCCCCAGCGGCTTAAATTTTTCCACCAGTTTCACAATTTCGGCTTGAAAAGATACTTCACGACGAACCAAAAGTGTTTTAGTTTTGCGAACTTTGATTGCAAAATTTTCACCACTTTTGTAGTGAATTTTAACAATTTCAGTGCATCTTTGAAGCGTGTATCGTTCCATTTTTGGTAATGGCGTAGATTTAACTTATCAAATGTCAAAATATTGTAGCTTCAAAGGTAACAGATGCCCAGATAGCGGACTATTCAAAATGAAACCTCTTATCAGAAAACCCTTTACATGTGAAAGGAAAACAAGCGGGTGATTTTCATATCAGAAAACAGTAATCAGGGAAGAACACTCTAAAAAAGTTCGAAGAAAGAAGAGCACTTATGATATGAATACAACTCGATACGAAACCTTCTACAAATTATATGAAAAAATCGAAATAAACAATTGCGCGTGGAACGGTAATATATTCGGAGTGCCCAAGTTATCTCTGGTCAAACTTCATAAGGTAATTCCATAAGAAATTTGCAACACAAAAGTTCCTATAAGATATGTTCCAATTATCTTTCGTTGTATTGTTGTTTAAGATTCTACTATTTATAACGTTCAACAAGTTTTTGAACTAAAAACACAGCATATCAGCATAAAAGTGCCATCCTAATCAGTACTATTGTAAAGAGCGAAAATCTTGGATAAGGGTGGTTTCATGGAAATTTTCATGGAAAACTTACAAACTACAGGGTGGTTAGGGAAAAAATTATTATAAAATTTTCTTCAGAGGAAAAATGATTATTAACGACATTCTTTATTATTCACATGAATTTAACACTTATCACAAAAAAAATCTTCTAAGACCTGCCTCTTTCTCTAATGCAAAGCCTACATAGTTTTCGGACACAATCCACAGCTTTCCGCAGCTGCCCCCGTCGTTGACTTAGCATATTGCAACAGTTATGTATTCTTTCGATCAGCTGGTCGAGTTTCAATTGGGGTAGTATACACCATATCTTTTAAAACACCCCAAAGGAAGGAGGTCGGGACTTCGAGAAGGACCGTTTTCCGTTTTCTTTGAAAATGAACCTCCATCCACTCTGTAACTATTCTACCATTGTGCGCTGGATAACCGTCCATTTGAAACCAAATATGGGGCCGTAGGTTCAGAGGTATATCCTCCAACAAACCAAAAATTTCATTCTCCAAAAGATTTCTGAAAGTGGCAGAATCAAAACGCTCTGGAATTATTATCGGTCCAAAACTTTCATATTTTGTCATGGTTAGCCATACATTAACCCTGAACTTGTGCGGATAATAATGAATCGTAACAGTTGCGTGTGGATTAATTTGTGCCCAAGCATGGAAATTGTGGGAATGAAATATTCCAGAGAATGTGAAGATTTCTGGCATTATTTCGTCTATTCCTCAATAAAAATAAAGAAAAGGGGGTTTACGAGAGGGAATATAGAGTAAACTTTGTCAGATGGTGTATATCTCTTTGTAAATTCAGTTTCAGATCTATTGTCCAATGAAAATGAAGATTCAATAAAATATAATATACGTCGTTGAAAAGTTTAATGAATAGGGCAGTTTTTACACATGATTTCCATGGGGTTTTATTGAACGGAATTTAGAGTAAACTTTGACCAATGATTATAGCTGAAGAGAATTTTATAATAATTTGTTCCTTAACCATCCTATAATGAGCAAGTATTTAATGAAAATCTCCATAAAAGTACAAGTTTAAGAAAGATTTTTTGCTCTTTCTAATGGTGTACACTGAATTTTGATAAGGATGATTTTAATATTTACAGATATATTCTGTTAGCTTTCTACATATTTAATTTCAAAAAATTATATTTAATATTATAACTTATAACTCATATAAGTACCGCTTATATCAAACGACATATAAAATAATATATAACAACATCCAATAAATATAAATTGTTAACAAAAATCCTATAAATTAAATATTTTGAGTAGACAAACTTTTGTTTCTGCTCATCCTCCTTATGAAAACAGATATCTTTCAAAAATGTTTAACACAATCTTAAGAATTTCATCATAAAACTATCCTACTTAGAATATTCAATATTATTAATTTTAAGAGAGACTTTGCTTCGTCAGTACTCAATCATATTCATATTCAATAAAATATAACATCAATCAACAAAAAATATTTTCTCAAATCAACAAAAAATATTTTATCTAATCTTAAGAATTTGATCATAAAATAAAAATAAAATAAAATAGAAAGGCCTTTTACTTGATAGAAGGAAAATAACAAAATTTGAATATTAAAACAAATTGAAATATGTTTATCTTCTACAATTTTAAATTCAAAAAATTTTTTATTCAAAAAACTTTTAGAATTTAATTTATGTCTAAAACAAGCACCGCTTACATTTAATAGAGGTATATAATCAAAACTCAATATATAATGGCAAATAAACTATTATTATTATTAAATGGAATAAATAACCCAACAGATATACGAAAATAATTAAAATAAATAAATAAATATTTGAAGGAGACAAAATTTTGTTTCTGGTCTTACCTTTAAGACACCAATTGCCTTTTAAAAACATGAACACACTTAAAGGACTTCTCAAAGAATATAATTTATTTGAAATATTCAATATATTTAAATATTCGAATAAGTTAATTAAAAAATCTCTAAAAAAATGTGCACTATATCTTCAAAAAACAAATATAATTCTAAGCAATCCCGTCTTCAGCCCTCATTTAATATTCCAAATATCAAAATCAAAAATTTGATCATAAAACTATCCTACTTAGAATATTCAATATTATTGGATATCTAACTGAGTTACTTTTTACAAAATTTCAAGATATGTAAAAACATTACTAAGAAAAAAGTTTTAAGAGAGACTTTGCTTCGTCAGTACTCAATTATATTCATATTCAGTAAAATATAACATCAATCAACAAAAATTATTTTCTCACCTTTTAACAATTCAGAAAGCTTCTGGTAAATGAATACTGAAAATTTAAATGGAGTGTAATGTTAGCTCAAATAAATTTTTAGATCGATGGTAAACCACAAAATTATTTATTTGAGTTAACATTACACTCCATTTAAATTTTCAGTATTCATTTACGAGAAGCTTTCTGAATTGTTAAAAGGTGAGAAATAATTTTTTGTTGATTGATGTTATTATATATTTTACTGAATATGAATATAATTGAGTACTGACGAAGCAAAGTCTCTTTTAAAACTTTTTTTCAGTAATGTTTTTACATATCTTGAGATTTTCTAAAAAGTAACTTAGTTAGATATCCAATAATATTGAATATTCTAAGTAAGATGGTTTTATGATGGAATTATTAAGATTATGCTGAAGATTTCTTAAATATATCTGTTTTCATAAGAGGGATGAGTAGAAACAACATTTTGTCCTCTAAAATTATTCAATTTATAGGATTTTTGTTATCAATTTATATTTATCGGATTTTGTTATATAATTTGGATGTCCTATAATGAATGTTTATTTTATATGTCGTTTGATATAAGTGGTACTTATATGACATTGATTTAATTCCTGAAATTATAATATTAAATATAATTTTTTGAAATTTAATATGTAGAACGCTAACAGAATATATCTGTAAATATTAAAATATTAAATTAGTTTTATGCTATGTTTTTAGTGGAAAAACTTGTGAAACGTTACCAAATAGTAGAACCTTGAATAACTCTACAATGAAAGAAAATTAGACCATACACTATAGCAACTTTTGTGTTGAAAATTGCCTGTAGAATCACCTTGTGAAGTTTGGCCAGGGGTAACTTGGGCACCTGGTATAATTAAAAATCATTAGAAATATATAATTATTACTGAACTTGGTGATTCAACGTCAGGGCCTCGATCAGACTATCACCAGTAGTTTCGGAGATTACGATACTTCCGCTAGGTCCAGCCAACTGCTCACTTTGACGTTACTAAATGGTGAAGGCGTGTAAACAGCCTACCATTAGAACCTAGATCAATCAAGGTTGATATAAACTCATTGGTTCGAAGAACATCCAGATCATAAGATTGTTTACAATTTTCAATAACTAATACTGGAATTCAATGGAAATGATCATACAGAAGTTTACAGTTTGCGAAAATATAAAATATGGTTGATTAAACCTATGATTTCACAGTTATTATTTATGTCCGAGATTGAAATAACTGAGATAGAGAGATAATAAATGATAAATTTGCTGTTAATGTTAGGCATAAAAGGGAAAATTGGATAATCTTTCGGATTACAATAGAAACAATATGCTACAGAATGGCGAATGCGCCGGTGTCTAATTGTAAATCTGCTAAGAATTTTATTCCAATTCAATGAAAGTGAATTAATCGTGAAGTGAAATATTCAAAATGAGAAAGAATTCATTTATGCTTTTGAGGAATTAACTGAGATATCTCAATCTTCCTCTCACTTCCAATAATCTTGTAAATACATCCCTCCTATTTGAATTATTAAAATAAATTATGGAACAAATGAAACTGTTTTCTAAAGAATAAGTGGCAAAAATTGAATTTTTGTTTACTTTTCATTAAATTCAATTTATGTTCGTTGAAAAAGGTTTTAAACAGATGTTACTTTTTAAATATCTCAAATATTTTCGATTTACATAGCTCCGTACAGTCATTCATTATTTTTACATTATTGTTATTGTGAACTAATCTGAAAATTTCAACAGATTCTAGATAATCGGGTTTCTTCCCTTTTGATTCTACATGTAAAATTTTAAGATTATCTATTGTGGGAAAAGAAGGACCGTTTTCTAGACAATGAGTGGCAAAAGTAGAATTTTGTTTATTTTTTATGAAATTCATTTTATGTTCGTTGAACCTCGTCTTGAAGGAACGTCCTGTTTGTCCTATATGTCTATTACTGCACGTAGAACAAGATAACTCATAAACTCCTGATTTGTATATGTTTGGAGTAGGGTCCTTTGCGTTAAATAATACCGATGATAATTTGTTTTGCGTTTTGAAGGCAATATTGACATCTGATTTTGAAAAACTATTGGCCACTTTTTGACTTATGCTACCAAAGTACGATAGAGAAATGAATTTTTTATTTTCTTCAGTTTTTATGATGGGACAAATTTGGCTCATAGCTATTTTAGATAGTTTCTGTCGAATTAGATTATCTATTATATTGGGGTTGAAACCGTTGTTCGCGGCTTATGATTTTATAGTTTGGACTTCAGCTTCGCGGTCATTTTTTGATACGGGTAATGTGAAGGCTCTATGGATCATCGATTGATACGCTGACATTTTTTGTGAATATGGGTGATTGGAATCAATAGGAATACATATATCAGTGGATGTAGGTTTTCTGAACACGTTGAATTCTATTTTTCTATTTGAGTGGGATATTAAGAGGTCTAAAAATGTAATACTGTTCTTCTATTCTTTTTCTAATTTGAATTTAATTTTTGGGTGAATATTATTCAAGAAATTCAAAAATTGACTCAGTTGTCTGGATGTTCCGAAGATACACATGAGAATATCGTCTATGTAACTAGATTTTATTTTCTATTTCTGACATGAATATGTCTGCAAGGAGTGGACTCAGTGGTGAGCCCATAGCTAGGCCGTTTAATTGTTCGTATATTTTATTATTAAATTGAAAATAGTTTTTGAGCAGGCATTGTTCTAAAAGGGCAATGAAATCACCGTGGATCACGGGATTTACATGTGATTTTTCAAGAATTTCTGAAGCTAAATGAATGCTATCATTTCTCGGTATATTTGGAATTATATTATCCACATCCAGGCATACTAGGTAGGAATTATTTGGTAAAGAAAAATTTTTAAATTCCGTTGTTTATTCTATGGAATTTTTTATTGTGTATTTCGGAGTGAAATTAGTAAGCCTTTTAAACATTTCATTTAATTTTTTCTCTATTTTATAGGTAGGGCTGCTAATAAAGGAAACGACTGAGCGAATTGGTGCATCTTCTTTGTGAGTTTTTATTAGACCGTAGAGTTTTGGTGTGCTAGGATTCATATTTATGAGATGATAATTTGATTTAAATAAGGAGATGTCTGAAAAAGTTTTTCTCAATAATTTTTGAATTTTAGTCGTCGGGCCAACGGGAATTTCTACGATATCTTGATATTCAATGAAATCATTCATTTTCTCTATGTACTTCGATCTAGAAAGGATAACTGTGGCATCTGATTTATCTGCTTTTGTGACGGTAAGATCATCGGATTGAATTTCTTCTTCTATACGTTCAATACCTTTTTAAATACCACTGTTAGGTCTTCATTTGTCTGCTGATGGGATAGTTCATTTCCCGAAACTCGAGTCACAAGAAAATGTGTAATATATATTTTTATTGGTAGTAAAACATAGTAATTTATACAATTTGTTGTAATTATGATCAACTACCAAATAGTAACGGCTGAAACAATTCAGTATTTGAAAATTATTTTTGGATTCTTCAAAACTCTTAGGTTCTTTGGTCGGTTCAACTGTCTCTTCAACATCACCTTTTGACGGTAAGTTCAATATAATATTATTTCGTGAATAGTGAACAGATTTTGAAAATTTTAACTGGGTTGTGCGCAGAACATGAATAATTTTCAAACTAACCAAACCTCGACATCTATTTTCTATTCAAAAAATGTTGGGGGTTGATTACACCTTCATGGGGGTGGTTTTGACGAATTTCCATCATAAGTTTGTTCCGAAAAAACCACCCCCATGAAGGTGTAATCAACCCCCAACATTTTTTGAATAGAAAATAGATGTCGAGTGTTGGTTAGTTTGAAAGTTATTCATGTTCTGCGCACAACCCGGTTAAAATTTTCAAAATCGGTTCGAAGTTGACCTGTTTTTTTTAAAACTTCGGAAATTCTTCGTTTCTAAGTTCTGGGGGGGTTGGGATCAAAATCACACTAAAGTTATTTTTACTCCTAATAAAATAACAAAAAACATATCTTATTCTGAACCTTTCCTCTGCAAGATGCCAGTGTACGCTACTGCGGCAATAGTGATTTAGTTTTGTAATTTTATTGACAAAATTAACGAAAGTTTCAGGTTATTAATTAGAGCGCTAAAAGCTTCACAGAAGCATCCCGACTTCACGCACCTGGACGTAGAGAGATATGGTCAATATCAATTTGGGCTAATTGAATCACATCCTGGGGATGCCAAGCCGTACGATGAAAAGCAGAAAGGGGCCCACGATATCCCTAAACATACAAACATAACCAAACATCGATTCGGTTCTTTGTAAGATACAAATCAATAAAATTGCCGTTTTCCAAATCCTGACGGCCTATTTACTCAAGACATCATCCAGTATACTCCTCCGTCTAATTAAGTTTGCTTTCGCAAATGTCCCCGCAGATCTGTGTATATCTCGTTTTCAGACGCAACAACCTTATCGTCTGATATACGGACTGCCTAATGGTTTAAGTAAATATAACTGTCAAACCTCATGAGCGTTTCGAGCGTTATGAATGCCACATAATTGAATGCTAATGCAGATTGTGCCCCCAAACTGGCTCGACTTTCTTGTCCTTCGAAACTCGAAATATTCCTCTCGCAACTTCTTCCATTAATTTTTTTACTTGATTCCGAATGTTCACGAAAATAAGTTCCCGATCGGTGATTGAATGTTTATCTATCTGATTTGACAAGCGTCAAAATCCCGGAGACTTCGTAATGAGACAGTATTTATGACTTAGTTTCAATTAAAATATCTAGGAACACACATGTTGTGTCATGAGCTTTAGCTGTATAGATGAATTTCATTGATGCATAACTCTGATATACAATCGTAAAATTCAATATGATTTAAAGTGAAACACTTCAAATGTTTGATTGATTCGGTCTTTACTTGGTGGAAACTCATTGAACAGAAAAATATATAAGAGACAGTATTTTAATTTCCACAAAAATGTTTATAATATCTGGTGTTTTTTTTAGAGTGATAAAACTTTAAATTGAAATAAAATACATTCAAATTAAGATCGAAACCAATTTTTTTATTTGAAAGATAATTTTATGACATTTATGTTTTAAAAATAATTTCCGGCATATGTCCACCACGACTAGCTCCGAGGAACCCCATTCGACCAGACCAATTTTGAATCACTTCTTCGAGTAATTCAGGACTTATTTCATCAATAACAGGAGTTATGTTGGCTTTCAGAGCATCTATTGTTTCTGGTTTATCAGCATAAACCAATGACTCGACGTAACACCAAAGAAACTAAGCCAGTGGAGATATGTCGCATGATCTTGGAGGCCAATGAATCGGACCGTTTCTCGAAATAATGTTATCGCCAAATCTTCTTTCAATAAATCAATTGTTACGGTAGCAGCATGAAGAGTAGCACCATCTTGTTCAATACCATTGAAATTTTGAAACAAATAATCATTGATCATCGATCTGTAACGAGCACCATTCACTGTAACATTAGCTCCAGCATCGTTTTTAAAGAAATATGGACCGATGATGCCTCCAGCGTGTAAAGCACACCATACAGTGCATTTTTCAGGATACAATGGAACCTGAAGAACTTCTTGAGGATTGTTCTCACTCTAAATACGGCAATTTTGCTTCATTACATAGCCGTTCAACCAGAAATGAACTTCATCACTAAACACAATTTTACGATGAAAAAGTGGATCAACTTCAAGCTGTTTTAGGGCCCAATCAGCAAACAAACGACGCTTATTATGGTCAAGTGGCTTAAGTCCAACTTGTGAACGTCGATGAATAGACATATCTGGATCATCATTAACACTTATGACTTATAGCAACGATATTTTCTTCTGTATGTACAGTTTTTTGCCTTGTTGTTGTTGCTATATCGAGTAGAGAAAATTTTGTCCGAAATCTGTCGATAGTTCGACGAATAAGCTGCTCTGATGGACGATTAGGTGAACCATAAGTTTCACGAAGTGCTCTATAAGTTTGGCGAATAGAACACTGATTTTGAAAATAAATTTTAACAATTTGTGAACGTTGTTGCGGCGTGAGTCTTTCCATGATAATTTGTCAATGCTTACTGAATAGATATCTCAAAACAGCATGGCTTCTTCCTTTTGCCATATTACAGTTATCCCTATCGAAAGTACTATCACTCTAAAAAAACACCTGATACAATAGTTGTTTCACCACGATGTGACTTCTTCAGGTATCTACATTCTACTGGCTGAGGGTGTCCAGTATAACAGAGTTTAAATACAGGGTTAAGTACATGACAAAATAATGGAAGAACAAGTCATAAAAACTTAAGGTGATTATTGGAATTTGCCGCTAAAAAATGCCATTAGGGAAAGAAGAAAGTCTAGAAGTATTAATCTAGAACTTTTCCTTTCGACGTGGATAATTTCATAGTTTTTGTTGAAATTCCTTAGGACGATAAGCATATGTCGAATGTACGGAATCCGATATGTTACTTTCTTGTTGTTCTTTGATTCTTTTCTCGAATGATCTACCTGTCTGGACAATACATACTAAAGGGCAATCGTTGCAAGTCAACTTATAGACTCCAGATTTATTTTCTTTATTTGTTCGATCTTTATTGTTTTTTATGCAAGAACTAAGGTTATTAATGGTTTTAAGATAGCTTCAAGCAACGGTTACGACTCCTTTCTTATAGACAAAATGGTATCCAATAAACAAGAGAATATGGCAATAAATCTTGTGTACCAAATCATAAAAGAGGACACTACACAGAAATAATTCTCGTTATCTTATGTTAATTATGTTAAATAGTTTCAGTTGAAAGGCAGCTTTTAAAATCATTAATAACCTTAGTACTTACATAAAAAACAATAAGGATCGAACAAATAAAATAAATAAATCTGGAGTCTACAAGTTGAGTTGCAACGATTGCCCTTTAGTATATATTGGCCAGATAGGTGGATCATTCAGGAAATGAATCCAAGAACACCAAAGAAGTTACATATCGGATTCCGTACATTCAACATATGCTAATCATCTCAAGGAATTCAGGCATAATTTCAACAATAACTATGGAATTATCCACGTCGAAAGCAAAAGTTATAGATTAACACTTTTAAAATTTCTTGAAATCAACAGGTACAATGCCCGTAAAATCCTTTTGAATGAACAAACATATGTTTACAAATCTCCTTTACCGAATATTTTTCCCTGATGGAATTTTTTAGCGACAAACTCTAATAAACACCCTAAGTTTTTATGACACTTTTTTGCCATCTTAACACTGTATTTAAACTCAGTTACACTGGACACCATCAGCAAGTAGAATGTAGATACCTGAAGAAGCCACATCGTGGTGAAACAATTGTTGGATTATAAACATTTTTGTGGAAATTGAAATACTGTCTCTTGTATATTTTTTAATTACAACAATGTATCACCTTATTCAATGAATAGAGTATGCGATCGGCTCTAGGTGAAACATTATAACAATTTTATTTAAAAAATTCACACTGTTTTTATATTTCATAGTTTGTGTACCGCAGGTTAACCTATATACTCCCGATCTCTTGTAATTTCTAACAGTTTGGATAGAAGGTTCCCTACTTTGGGAAGAAATTTTTAATATTTCCCAGGTTTGTGCAAGCGTAAATCGACACATTTCCTCAATGTCAGATATTGCACTAACATTCTATACCAACAGAAATAACAGAAGTATTGCCAGACTTGAAATAACCACTACTTCAAAATACAAACTCTAGATGGCGCACCCTTTACATTCGTAAAATTCAATATTTTGCAAATACAACAATACTAGAGTATTCAAATATGGCTTTATTTTCGTTCACGTCTAAGTGTTTCTAAGTTTCTAATTTTTAAGAGACTTTCTAAATAAAATTTGTAAAGGTTTCATAGAATTTGTGTAGTTATCGTGCGGTTTTTCTCTGAAAATTGAAGCTTCATTGTGAAAAATTGGTTATACATTCAAGGTTCAAAGTATTGTCTGTCGTTTTAACAGGCGATACAAAATAATTTTGTCGTGTCTGTCGGCGTATTGCTGCCGTTTTTCTAGCAATGCTCACCTCAAATGCATCGATTGTCGTCGAAAGACTTCGTCTGTGATCCTTTCGTTCGATTGCAGTAGCATATAATACACCAACCCAGCATGATTTTTTCATCATGATTATTCGGCTTGAATATTTATTTATATATAGTTGATGATGAGGCGTCCATACGTTGCCGACGTTTTGGATTATCATAATGGGCCCACTTTTTATCGTCAGTTACAATTCTATGCAAAACTCCCTTCTTTATTGCCGTTGGAGCAGTTTTTCACACGTGAAGAAACGGCGTTTGACGTCTCTTGTCTTCAGTTCATACGACACCCAATTTCTTTCATTTCCATTGCTATTAAACAATGGCAAACGGCTACTTAAGTGACTCCAAGTGATTTTGCCAGTTCCTCTCGCGCTTGTGATGGATCTTCATCGAGCCTTGCCAATTTTGAATCGGGCAAAGCACATTCTTTCAGCTAGAGCATGGTAACCATAAAAATCCACTTAAATACGATGATTTTTGGCAACCTTTTTCTTCATTTTGAAGTAATGAAGTAAAAAGACCGCAATAACACATTATTCGGTACAAATGTTGAATTTTCAGAGCACACAGGAACTATGTTGTTTACACTCCAGCGAAATGAGGGATACTGAAAATAAAGCCTAATGATGACACTTCAAAATGTGATTTCAGATGAAACAATGGAAAAATAAATTAAAATAATAAGAAGAGGTTTTTTACATGACAGAAGGATTATTACAAAATTCGAATATCAAAACAGATTTAATCTGTTATTCTCCTCTCCCCTAATTTCAATTTAAAAAAATTTTTTGGAATTAAAATTCTAGGAGACTAGCAGATTAAATCTGTTTTTTTATTCAAATTTCTTAACAATCCTATCAAGTAAAAAACCTCTTCTTATTTTTTCATTTTCTATATAATGTATAATAGTTATTATTATTATTAATATATTTAGGTTTAAAAATAAATCTCTTTACACCAATATCATGTGGCTTAACTAAGACCATAAAATACCTAACAAGCTCTGTGTGATTTTTGTGATGGACATAGAATACCTTGGATTTTAATGTTAGTGTATTCAAATGAGGATACCACGAAGTCTTATATGTAAGTTATTTATTGTTGATTGATTCTACTTTTTAAAATTTGTAGTAGGACCTAAGAAGTATCTGAATCCTAATTGTTTTTTCAGGATGTGATACATGTTTTGAGAGATTTTTGAATAATTTATTAAATATTTCAAATGAATTATTTTTTTTGAGAAGTTGTTAAAAATATGTTTCGTATTTTTGAAAAGGATTTCGTTTCCATAATTGTAAGATCAGAAACAAAATTTTGTCTCCTTCAAATATTTATTCATTAATTTTAATTGGCAATTTATATTTGTTGGGTTATTTATTTCATTTGATATTGTCTATTAACTATAAACTGTGCTTATAAGACATCAATTTAATTCCAAAAGTTTTTGAATAAAATATTTTGAAATTGAAATTATAGCAGACGAACAGATTAAATCTGTTTTGATATTCAAATTTTGTAAAATACATTAGCTGCGACATCTGTTAACAAAACCGCACGAACTTATTCATCGAAATTTTTTTTCACTTTATTAATTAAAAAATTTTTCACGAAGTTATTTTTGAGAAATCAATATATTCTGTCTAATAAATTTATTATTACTTATAGTAAAATATCGGAACGTAAACGGAAAATTTTTAGATGGGTCTATATCTCGAATCATAAGCCGACGCGAAAACAAGTTTCTTGAAATCGATGATGCATTGTTGATATGAAAAAGGTAAATTGTCCGTGCAAAGGGCAGGTCGAAGTTTCCAGGCAGGATACGAAAATTGAGTTTAGAGTTAAAGCTCTAAGGTAAGTAGTGAGTAATATACTTAGCTCTGAAAACTAATTGTTGCATAGCATATAACGATAATAAGTCCCGCTCTAGCTCTTAGAAGGTTCGAATCGCTCTTTGTGAGACTTGGACATTATTATTGAGGGCTAATGGATTTTAAGAAGGGTTGACTTGTGTCTTCACTTCTTGATGACAGTTGGGGGCCAGTTTCCGATCTCTAGAATATACCTTGCCGCAGCTTCTGATTTTCCTTTATTAAATCGATCCCTACAAAGGCGCCAACAGACTTTCAGGAGAGTGAACATCGAATTTCATCTCACTTATTAGATAATCAACTTTTGTTCGCTGCTTTATGACAAGCTCGCTAGATGGTTATCTCGGTTACATTTGACGATGTATTTCACATCCAGAAATATACTCAGTGTTTGATTGATTCGTTCTTTGCTTGGTGCAAACTCAATTTTATTGAAAATATTTAAGAAATAGTATTTTGATTTCCACAAAAATGTTTATGATACAACAGTTGTTTCACCACGACGTGGCTTCTTCAGATATCTACATTATATTGGCTGATGGTGTGATAGAGCTTAAATACAGTTAAGTACGTGACAAAATAATGGATAAACAAGTCATAAAAACTTAGGGTGTTTATTGGAGTTTACCGCTAAAAAATGCCATTAGGAAAAGATATTCAATAATCGAAATTTGTCAACATTTGTTTGATCATTCAAAAGGATTTTAGGAGCATTGTACCTGTTGATTTCAAGAAATTCTAAAAATGTTAATCTAGAACTTTTGCTTTCGACGTGGATAATTTCATAGTTATCGCGAAATTATGCCTGGATTCCTTAAGAAGATTAGCATATGTCGAATGTATGGAATCCGATATGTAACTTTTTGGTGTTTTTGGATTCTTTTCTTGAATGATCTACCTATCTGGCCAATATATACTAAAGGGCAATCGTTGCAAGTCAACTTGTAGACTCCAGATTCATTTTCTTTATTTGTTTTTTTTATTTATATTTATTTTTTCTTCATTCATTATTTAAAACCATTATTAACCTTAGCACTTACATAAAAAACAAGTAGGATCGAACAAGAAAAGAAAATAAATCTGTAGTCTACAAGTTGACTTGCAACGATTGCCCTTTAGTATATATTGGCCAAACAGGTAGATCATTCAAGAAAAGAATCCAAGAACACCAAAGAAGTTACAAATCGGATTTCGTACATTCGACATATGCTAATCATCTTAAAGAATTCAGACATAATTTCAACAATGACTATGAAATTATCCACGTCGAAAGCTAAAGTTCTAGATTAACACTTTTAAAATTTCTTGAAATCAACAGGTACAATTGCCGTAAAATCTTTTTGAATGAACTCGCGTGAATCACCGTGAATATTTAAATATATGTTTAAAAAGCCCACTATTGATTTCAAAAATTGACGAGTCCCAGTGTTTTTTATAATTTACTAGCCTAAGGACACAAATAATTTTATTCCTTAAGTGGTTTCCACATTGCAGATTATTTGCACAATTTATTAGGTTAACGATAATTGTTATGCCAAGCTTTGTCAAGTTTACATCTTGAACTAACTATTTATATTACGCATTCACTTCTCATATAGCTAAAAACTTGAGGAAAGAAGCGGTACAGCTAACAATTTTCGGAAATAAAAAGAAGAAAAACATTATTGCAAAAGGGATACAAATAACCATCAATTCACGGAAATACCAATACAGAAAAATATGAAAAAAAGGGGATAACAATAAGCATAAAATATATGGGTAAAACCATTCAACAATGGGTATTTTGAAAAATCTGTTTGGTCTTTGAGCAGAATTTTAAGGTTCTTGTATCTACTAATTTCTGCTGCTTCCAAAAGCGCGAGACTGGTGAAAAAATTGTCGTTAACCTAAGAAATTGTTGAAATAATCTCTATTATTTTATACATTATAAAGACGAGCCAGGGATGGACTGACTCTAGCACTTAATGGTCAGAAACTATCTTCTGGTTTAAGATATTGGCGGAATTGCACCATTTATTCTGCAAAAAAAAGGTATACTGGTGCAACATTGAAAAATTCACCGTTTTCGAGTAACAAGCATTTTTCTGATTAAATATAAAAATATTTTTTCAAGCTGTTCATTATTTCTATGGTTACTAAAACTTCCCTTTCTGTGATTGTTAATATTTCTGAAATTTTCATTGACAAAAAACATGCAGTTGTGGTTCGAATAATAAAAAATACATAATACTAAATAAATAAATGTATTAATACTTGTAAATATACATAAAATTGTTGGACGATATCATTAAAACATCTGCATTTCAACAAGTTTATGAATAAGAGCTAGACAGTGGTTTTCATCTTTATGAATCATGTGGGAATATAAAAGCGCATTCACCATTTTTTAGCGGATCTTGTTTAGCACTGTATTGGAACAAATGTTTTTGATACTGCATATCCGAGTTTGCTTCACTGTTTCATGACTTGTTGTAATCGAACAAATTCTGTTCATGCTATTCTCAAAAACAAAAAAGTTTATTGACCTGTAACATTAGGGCGGAAGCTCAGTGGTAGAGCTTAGGGCTCGTAACTGGAAGGTCTCGAGTTCGAATCCTGTTCAGATGGGAAAGAAATTTTCTAGCTGGACGGGTGTCGGCTACCATTTCACTGTTCGGTCGAAACTTAACAGTGTTGTGAGCAAGATCGCAGTAACGGAGCCTACCCAGAACAAAACTGAACTTATAATAATAATAAACGATGAAACCAAAAGGAAAAAAAACCACTTATTCTGGTGTTTGTTAAGAAGACATTCAGCGAGTCTGGTAAGATATTTTATGGTAATTATTTTCATTTTTTAAACATGAATAAGGACTGAGGAGTTTTCGTTGTGGAAATTCTAAATTGTTTTTTGAAGATGTGCTGCATGTTTTAGGATTTTTTTTGAAAGAACTTATTTGAAGTAAGTTGTTTTCGTAGAAGCTCTTGAGGTTATGTTTCGCATTTTTGGAAATTTTTATTATACAAGATACGAAACAAACAAAATTTTGTATCCTTCAAGTATTTATTGATTAATATTTCGGAACTCTCAAAGAAATCTGAAACTTCCTTCATCCCCTCTATTTTCTGTTATGCAATATGAACTCTATATAGACATCTTCGAGTATTGCATCGGGTGTTTTTTTTTAGAGTAATAGAATTTTCGATAGGGATAACTGTGATTTGACAGAAGGTAGAAACCATGTTGTTTCGACATTTCTGTTCAGTAAGCGTTGACAAATTATCATGGAAAGACTCACGCCGAACAACGTTTACAAATTGTGGAAAATTGTTTTCAAAATCATTGTTCTATTCGCCAAACTTATAAGAGCACTTCGTGAAATTTATGGTTTACATAATCGTCCATCTGAGCAGCTTATTCGTCGAACTATCGATAGATTTTGGACAACATTTTCTCAACTCGATGCAACAACAACAAGACAAAGAACTGTACGTACAGAAGAAAATATCGCTGCTGTAAGTCATAGTGTTAATGATGATCTAGGTTTGTCTATTCGTCGACGTTCACAAAAAGTTGGACTCTGTGCATCCACCACATGGAAAATTTTGCGTAAAGATCTTGGTCTACACAAGATCCAATTGGTTCAAGATCTAAAGCCACTTGTCCATAATAAGCGTCGTTTATTTGCTGATTGGGTCCTAGAACAGCTTGAAGTTGATCCACTTTTTTATCGTAAAATTGTGTTTAGTGATGAAGCTAATTTCTGGTTGAACGGCCATGTAAACAAGCAAAATTGCCGTATATAGAGTGAAATCAAACCTCAAAAAATTCTGCAGGTTCCATTGCATTCTGAAAAATGCACTGTATGGTGTGCTTTACACGCTGGAGGCATCATCGATCTATATTTCTTTGAAAACGATGCTGGAGCTAATGTTACAGTGAATGGTGCTCTTTACAGATCGATGATCAATGATTATTTGTTTCAAAATTTGAATGGTATCAGTCCAGAAGTGTTTTGGTTCCATCAGGATGGTGCTACACCTCATGCTGCTACCGTAACAATTGATTTATTGAAAGAAAGATTTGGCGATAACATTATTTCGAGAAATGGTTCAATTAATTGGCCTCCAAGATCATGCGACATAACTCCACTGGATTATTTTCTTTGGGGTTATGTCAAGTAATTGGTTTATGCTGATAAGCCAGAAACAATAGACGCTTTGGAATCCAACATAACTCGTGTTATTGATGAAATAAGGCCTGAATCACTCGAAAAGTGGTCCAAAATTGGTCTGGTCGAATGCGGTTCCTCAGAGCTAGTCGTGGTGGACATATGCCAGAAATTATTTTTAAAACATAAATGTCATAAAATTATCTTTCGAATAAAAAAAATTGGCTTCAATCTTAATTTAAATGTGTTTTATTTCAAATTAAACTTCTATCACTCTAATAAAAACACCCGATATAATCAGTATCGAATAGTACTCACCTTATGACGAAACAATTGTTATGAAATAAAATATTAGCGGAAATAGAGTATTATTTTTTATTCATAATTCAAATAGAAACCGTTCTCGAAAACAAATTTAGTTATTCAAAATGTAGGATACCACCTACCTGAAGATGCTACTGTGATAGGGAAACAATTGTTCTATTAAATAACAATAAAAATTTGTGAAAATCGAAATAACACCATTTAATTTTATTGGGTAAATAATTTTGAGACCCTGAAATAAGGTTACATGTCCACAATCTAACGAAACGACGTTAGATAAAATATTTATTCGGAGTCCCAGAAAAATAGAGTACAAATCAAAATCATCAGAGAAGAAAAATACTTATCTACATTTCGAACATTATCGAAGCTGAACATGATTCCATGATTACCTTAATTACAAAACTACAACTATATCCAGTTGTTTACCCGATTGTATATCGAATTTCCTATGAAGATTATCGATATGCCGACAATTTGATAATCTTTGTTTGCCAAACTGGATGGATAATTGTGAAGGTAACACAATCTCCCGATTGGTAATCGGAAAGATACTTCGTTGTATGGTCAGCGATATGTTAGGCATCTTCAACCAAATAGGTTATTTTGATTCTAAAAATTTCCATACAGGAGAGAATATCCCGAAGAATCCATGAATTTCCAGATTTTTTTGGTTGCACATGGAAAACAATGAATTAGACCGATATTATCAAAGATATCCTCGTATTTTAACAGGGAATGCATACTGTCAAAAATAAAATAATGATCATAAGTTCGAATCGTGTTGGCCTTTACTTGATAGGAATCCATGGTACACTTTAATTAAATAATACACAAAGAGGGAAAAGACAGTCGGAAACAGGAAGTTCCATGTTAATCTAGAGGAGCACGAATATCTAGTGGAGCAGTGGAAGAATCCAAACCACAGTGCGATGCGATGACGAATAAACGACTGTTCTCTATCAATGGTATTGGCTAGTAAGGGGGGATACATCGATCGAAACGAAGCTCTGCACTTCTTTCAGTTCAGCAATTAAAATCATTCGCACTTCAAACGTGGGATTCGTTTGTCCATATCGGTTGAAAATAAATACGACCATCTTATTACTATGTGAGGAATTTATTTGCCACAATTAATGACCCAAATAATTTCCTCTGTGAAAATGAGTACTTGGGTTTCTTATCGCCATAATAAGCTTAAAAAAAAATTCTACGAAAATAAGAAATTCAGTGGAGTCCTTAAGTTTTTAATTGAATTAAGATTTATTTAGTTCCATTGAACATTTACGGCAACACCTGGTACGAACAAGATGGCTGCCCAGCGCATTACGCTGCCACAGTAAGAGAAGAGCTCTACATCTCCTTAAAAATGATCTCGTATTAAGCCGAGCGTATCTTCTTGATGCGGCTTCTGCCTGTCTTCGGCGCACCTCGTCCAAATCTTGGATTGGTTTGGAATACACTTTATCCTTCATCGTACCCCAGTAAAAGAAGTTCAAAGGGTTCAAATCGGGTGAACGGGCAGGCCACGAAATCATACCACCCCGCCCAATCCACCTATCGGTGTATTCTTGTTTGAGGAATTCTCTTACTATGGCAGCATAATGCGTTGGGCAGCCATCTTATTATTATTATTATTCTGATATTCCTAGATCTTCTGTGAAGATCCCTCAGAAGCTTTTTCAGCTTGAGCGAGTTAGGAGTTCAGTTGTGTTCTGGGTAGACTTTGTTACTGCGATCTTGTGCCACTTTTAGGTCACAGCACTGCTTATTTTTGACCCAACAGTACCGACACCGGTCCAACAAGAAAATTTCTTTTCCACCTGAACAGCATTCGAACTCGGACCTTCTGGTCACGAGCCCTCCACTGAATATTATTTCAAACGCACGTTAAAATGGCACATTAGAATAATTTTTAAGTAAGGTAGATAAATTTGTTAAAAACGGGATTATATCGAAAGAAAAAATTGTCTAGAATTTCAGCAAGAATTTACCAAGTGTCATACGATTTTGGAATCCTTACTGAATGCGCCAAATTTGGACGTCACTTGTCAAACTCGCTTAGTAAATTTTTTCAGTACAGTCAGTTTAAACTGGGAAAGTTTTTGGGAAAAAGGTCTCTTTTTGATCGAAACTGAAGCAGCTGGTTTTGAAATTTTGACAACAGTGTAGAGAAGCATTAATCAGGGTAACATAACAGAAAAATATTGAAAAAAGTGAAGATTTTTGGAAACAGGAGTAAAAAGCAACAGTATGTGGAATTTTTGAATTTTTTTAAAGGCCTATGATTTAGAAAACGTACCACATGGATGTTTTAAAATATTTTTCTGATAACCAGTAGGACTTGGCTCGTCACCCAGTTCTGGGAAAGCCTGTATATCGTTTAAAATCAATTACCTTCAAGTTGAGACCGACTCGATCCGTACTTTAGAATTGAAAACAAACACTTGACTGTAAATAGGAAAATGTAGTAATATTTTCAGTAGGAGAATCCCTAAAAAGGAAAAAATCTATGATATCCACGAACAATTGAGAGGATTTCGATCGTTATCGTCAGCAATTATCTGCGAATTACCGATATACTATCTATAAATAATCGCTCAATCCACGTTTCTGGTTATTTTTAATGCAAATCTCCAGCTAAGCCCTTCTAAAGATATGATACGGTTCAGATCAAAGGAAATAATCAATCTGATCTGAAATCACGGCGTTATATACCGATCTAAATACAATTATTCAATTCCGAGACGGATAAACCCTTCAAATATTTATTTTGGTAATATCGGAGGACGAAACGTTATGAACCTTCGCTAAATTGTTTGAAAACGGGATCAACCGCGTGTACGCGAACAGATTCCTATTGTTTTACGATGTTTGAGATTCGACTATGCTAAGAACGTAATAACATAATACGATATTTTTTCCAAAATACCGTGAATAGTGTCTAATCCCTCGTAGAAAATGAATATGACGAGTTAATACGTTGCTTTGTTTCCAGCTAGATAGATTTATAACCGATTTCTGTCGTCTTATTTTCTAAGGAAAATTACGCTAGAATCAGAATATCAATGATTTTTTAGAGAAAGAATACCTTATAAAGGGGTTTCAATAAGAGATTCCACCTTGAATCTGATGCGACTCACCGCTGGGCACTCAAGACGACGTGCATGGCTGTTTCAGCCTACATTCATCATCTTCAGCCAGATGGATTTTGTGCAAAAGCGCTTTCAGCCTGCAGTGACCTATCATAATCCCGAAAATTATTCTGAGTTTAGTTTTGTCGAGACCTAGTCCTAAATCTGCCATCCATGTTCCAAGGAACGCCTTCGAATGTTTCAGGCCTGGATAGCTCAGCCAGAAAGACTCTAGTTTAAAGTTCATTCTGCCTGTTATTGTATGCCTAGCCACATCATGTGGCATTCCCAGGAATGGTTCCGGGCCTACCAGAGGCAGCGTGGCTCCAACAAACGCCAGCCGATCTGCTTCGTCGCTACCCAAATAGTTTGAGTGGCTCGGTGTCCAAATAAGAGTGCTTCTGACATACATACCGAGCTGGACGGACTCTGGCCGGACTGGATGTTGCTTCTTATGGGGAGAAGCCCTAACAGCAAGCCCGCAAATGAATGAACGGCCCATCTAGATCTGGGTAATTCCTCGTGCCGCAGGTCCATGAATTAGTGGACGCCAGGACTAAAAACCTGTGCTGTTCGTGGGATGGACCGGTTTGCTGGGGTGGATCCATGGGTGGGTGCGGTGCCTGGTGTGGTTGGACCTCTTTGGCCATCTCTGGCGGATATCAATTCCAGAAGAGCTGACGGGGATTAGCAGACCCGCCTTACCTGGTGTGCTGGGCTCAGCAAGGCCTGGATTCCAAGATCCTTAACTGCTAAGGAATACATTTCCGCAGCATGCCCCAGCAATGACGCGATGATTGCTACCACGGGATGGCGGTAGTCCACAGGAGCAATCCTGGCCGCCCTATTAGAGGGGGCTAGCGGGGTTCTGACCCCCTCGGCGTGTGAGTTGCGTCTCCAACTCGGGAAGTAGCCTGCATAGCTACAAAAGGTAGGATAGTGCATCCTTCCGCCAGCGAGGGTGGAGGTCTTGTAAACCAAAGCCGTACTGGAAGTCAAATGCCTCGGTGTTTGGCGCGTTGATTTGGTGTATCCAAATCCCTCGCCCATGGGGGCGGTGACCATCAAGCCTTAGGGTAGGTGCGTCACGTTAAAACTGTTCCTTCCTTCCTATACATACTGAGCCTGTGTAGAGCCGTACGGCAACTCCAGACTGTATTCGATGTAAAACAGCTGGATTCTAGAGCTTTTAGTGCTGATGGACCATCGCTAAATATCTTGATTTTGATGTGGTGGATTTTTCGTTTTATCAGCAGATCCGCCGCGGCTTCAATGGCAAATTGTGTCTGGAATATGATTGCGTATTAACCAAGACTACATGAGGTGCTGACTCTCGGTTTACTTCCATAACTCCGTTCCGTTCGTAGTTCGCGAGCCGTCTGTAAAAAAGCCAAGGTCGGTCATCAATAGAATCTCAGCATGCTGGGTCCATTCGTCGCGGCTGTGGATGATTACATTGGAATGCAGTTCTTGGCTCGTGAGTTTTTACATTACTTCCGAAGGCATCGATTGGGTGATGTTCGTTAGAAGCTCGTCCAGCAATCTTGAGCCTCCCATCACTATTTCCTCTGGCCTGTCGATCGCTAGTTGATGTAGTTTGTATGTGGTCCGTTCTGCCTCCCTCTGCACGAACAGGTGCAGGGGTAGAATATTTGGTAGGACCTCCATGGCTTTCATGGGTGTGGTGCGAAACGCATCTGTAATTGCGAGGCAAACCTGCCTCAGTAGTCGTGTGAGATAATGTTGGCCAGTCGTTTGTTGGCCCATCTTCCACCACGCTACAGCGCCATACGTTATCTGTGTATTACCATAGTGTATAGCCCATAATGGGACAAGTTAGTGATGTGAAGAATCGAAATCATGTGCGTCGCTCAAGAACAACGGAGAATATTGCTGCTGTGGCCTGTATTATAGACGAAAACCTAGGTTAGTGGATTCCTCTTCGATATTTGGAATGAGGTATTCCACAAACGACATTACACCGTATTTTACATAACGACTTAGATCTTAAGGCTTTTAAACTTTACTTAATACAAGAACTGAAGCCGGCTCCACAGAATTTTTTTGTTTGATGTTTAAATTTATTGATAAAACGTCCCTAAACACAACTTGTAATTCACAGTATGAAAATGTAGTAACTCAATAATAGAACCTGCCATGTTTTCTCACCGACTCAACAAGTTTGTTCTCGGATAATCAAAACAAACCGAAAGTATCAATCAATTAAACGAGTGCAAATTATTGAATGGAATTATCAAGCTCTGCATGTATGATATGAATATTATCTTAACGCCACAGCTGGCTGGTATCGGACACGATTTTCAATATTTTCGGAACGAAACTAATAAGAATTGAATCGTATTCAATGAATTATTATTTGTCATTCCACAAAGCAGAAAATATTTTAGTTATCTCGTCAGAATGGATAAACTTGGTCATTCTTCGAATTCTTTTCAGATATTAGTTCTAGAACCATGAATGGTAAATTTCTGTATAGTGGATAGATATGTGATACTTCCTACACTTAAAATAAACGTTTTTGAATTCCAAGCAAAACTTAGAAATATTATAAATAAATTCGTGCTGTTTTATTGTGAAGAATTGGTTATGAATTTAAAGTTCAAAGTATTGTCCGTCGCTAGCAACTACTTTTTCCATCTTTCTGGCAAATGATGGATCCCATCGCGAGAAAAGACTCTTAAATTTAAAGTTTGGCCCTTTGGCAGCTCTAATAATGCATCGATGCATTTTTTGACTTCATCGTAATTGGAGAAGTGCTGATCAGCCAGCCAATAAATAGTTAAGAAAATGTTCTAACCCCATGGTGAATAACTAAGGAGTATTGTAGAGATTAATTTTTTTTATTTATCAGCCTGATACTCCTAGATCTTCTGTGAAGATCTCTCAGAAGCTTTTTTAGCTTGTGCGAGTTAGGAGTTCAATTGTGTTCTGGACAGGCTTTGTTACTGCAATCTTGCGCCACTTTAGGTCACATCACTGTTAATTTTCGACCCATCAGTGAAATGGTAGCCGATACGCGTCCAACTAGAAAATTTCTTTTCCACTTGAACAGGATTCGAACCAGCGAGCTTTCGGTTACGAGTCCTAAGCTCTATGAAAACTCGTATGAAAACTTAATTCCTTTCCAAAAATGCAAAAATCAAGAACTTCTTCAGAAACAACTTGCTAAAAATGAGTTCCTTCAAAAAAATTATTGAAACATGTAGAACAATTTCGAATTATTACAACGGTAACTCAACTTCATATTCAAATGATGAAAATAATTAACAAAAAATATCTTACCAAACCAATTGAATGCTAATAATTTTTAGTTGACAATTTATATTTCTTTGAATCTCCTTCATTTCCTTTAGTACTCAGTAATAAGTTTTAATTCTATATGTCTACTAAATTGACAGAGTGTGTTCTAAAGACATTTATTTTATTGAATTCTAAAAGTTTTTGAATAAAATTTAAAAAAAGGTTAAAAGAATCTGTATGATATTTAAAATTTTGATAGATATGGTGGAGTTAAAGACAATTCTGTATTGACAAAGTACACACGTTACTCTAAAATCAAAACGAATTAGCTAAAAGAACCTGAGACACACATATGTACAGCAAGTTCACACGTTATTTCAGAAAAAGTCATGAAGTTATGTAATACATGGAAAAAAAGATAAAATTGAAGAAACAAATCGATTATGTGGATTTCTTAGCACAACAACGACATCGCCTTGAGCAAAATAACTACAAGATGTGGATGGTTAATTATCAAGTTTTTCCTGAAACAGTTAATTTCATGTGATGCAAAACTCTCACGTCATTTGTTTGCGGAAAATAACAACAGATGCATAAGTGGATGATAAGAAAACACGGTTTTTCAGAAATAGTTCGGTTGATATGATCAAAATTCGATTGAGGTGAAAATTAAGATCTCAGAGGAAAAATGTAGGAGAAATAACACTTTCTGAAGCAGCGCAAACGGTCTCCTCGAATGAAGAAGTATATGGTGGAACTGGAGGAAATTTTGCATCGATTAAGTCGATACTTACTGCTTGGATCCCAACGAAAGCGTCTTGAGAAAAAATATCTGAGAGACCCATAAGTGTATAGTAAGCCCACGTTATTTTAAAACCAGTTCATGATGTTTGCAAAACTTCGTGAGGATTATACTAAAGATTTCAATCAGAGGAATTTATAGAAGTAATTCTTTTCACTATAGTCTGGTTTATAATATTGAAGAAAGAAATATTCTGTATCGATTGGCAGATTATTTTTTCCAAAATCGCAATGACACCGTTTTGAGAAAAATTCCTGAAAGAAGCACATGTGAGTGGGAAGTTGACATGGTTTTTCAGAAAGAGTTCATGTGATCTTATGAACTCAATGGTGATGAAAATAAATATCTCAGGGGCGAAACCCATTCCGTAATATTGAAGAAGCAAATCCTGTATCGATAAGGTAGATTCTTATGCCCAACATTACATCGGCACCGCTTTCAGAAAAATACCCGAAAGGACATGGGAAGTCAACATGGTTCTTTTGCCCAACATAACCACGGTAACGTCTTCAGAAAATTACCCGAAAGAAGCACATGTGAGTGGGAAGTTAAGATGGTTTCCCAAAAAGAGTTCATTTGATCTTATGAACTCAATCGTGATAAAAATAGATATTTCTGGGGCGAAACCCATTCCATGATATTGAAGAGTAAATGATTCAATTGAAGAAGCAAATCCTGTATCGATTAGACAGATTCTTATGCCCAACATCACAACAGCACCGTCTTCAGAAAAATACCCAAAAGAAACACATGTGAGTGGTAAGTCAACATGGTTTTTTTGCCCAACATTACCACGGTAACGTATTCATAAAATTATCCGAAAGAAGCACATGTGAGTGAGAAGTTAACATGGTTTTTCAGAAGAGTTCATTTGATCTTATGAACTCAATCGTGATGAAAATAGATATTTCAGGGGCGAAACCCATTCCATGATATTGAAGAGTAAATGATTCAATAGGAGAAGCAAATCCTGTATCGATTAGACAGATTCTTAAGCCCAATATCATAACGGCACCGTCTTGAGAAAAATACCTGAAAGGCGCACATGTGGATGGCAAGTTAACACGTTTGTCTGGAAACAGTTTATTTCATTTTATGCGGAAATCTGTGGGGATGAATAATTTTCTTGAACCCTTTGTTCTGCGTGGGACATACCGACAGGAGTAACGCCTATAAAGACGTCGCAGCTCCGCCTCCTGTTCAATTCATTTGAGCGTCCAGACGTCTCTGCCGGCGAGCGCAAGCGCCTAAATAACTTAAACTTTTAAGAAATCCTCCGGAGCTTCGAAATAATTGACCTATATAGCGAAAAAAGTAGATTTTACGAGATCGCTCCCAGAGATCCCGGAGAAGGGATCGATTATAGGGGCTGCGAGAGGCGAGAGGGGGCGAACGATGTAGACTTTGGCTAGGTTAGATTTATTCCGAAATATTGATGAGCAAGATTGGGTGCAGATCTGGTTGGCCAGTGGGCTGGCCAAACTCATTAAGAAAAAGTGTGCAGATGATGGTTTTTTAAAGTCCCAAAGAGAGTTTTGCACGATCAGCGCATGAGGGGGTGGCGCAAAGTCGCCGCGACGAGATTCGCTCCACTCGGCGTCAGTTTAAACGCGTCCGTGCACTAGCAGGGACTGTGACGCTCCTCGCTGGGTAGCCTCAGTCACGTTGTTCAAGTTCACGTTACGAAAATGCTAAATTGACTTCGCTCGTGTTTTGAGTTGCAATTTTCCGAAACATGGACTTTCAAAGTGCTATGGAAACTTTCGCAGAAGCATGGGTCGCTGCCAAAGGCCACTCGATCTCAGATATTTCATCGCAGGTAACAATAACCGCTAAGTTTCTCACAATAACAAAAACTCCAGATGAAAACATCCGAATACGAAAACATTTTGGTGGAAATATAACACAAACTTAACCTGACTTTCGCTTTTTACTGCTGTGGGTAATTCGGACACCTGTTGTCAACCCTCATTCAACATTTCCGACATCAAACATTATTTATATCGTCCACAATACACATTCAGACTTTCATATATTTTCAACGATAAAATTCAATGCTAAATATCGGAAAAATTGATCAGTTCTAAATTTCTTTCGCTACTCTTTATATTTTAAACAAGGGTATATATTAATATACCTTCACGGCATTAAAATCATTTTTCTAATTTCAATTTTTTTAGATTTTAGATTTTTTTAGTTTTCATTAATCAATGAAAAATTAGTTACATCGAAAACAACTACAAGATCTGTCGAACTGTCGAGTGTTATTTGCGAATGAAATAAAACAGAAATATCAAAAATAAATCAACATGTGTTATTAATTCCATCTGGAAACAGAGCTGCTGGTTTAACGAAGAATACGAATCATCGAAAATAATAATAATGATAAAAAAAATAATATTAGGAGTACAAATAAGTTTCCGCCGTTTTTTAACACAAATTAAATATTTATTATAGAAGAACGGTAATATAAATTTATTTAAAATATTGCCCATTACTTGCAACCACTTTTTCCCATCTCTCAGGCAGCATTCGAATCCCACGTCTGAAGAACTCCTTGTCTTTTGAGGCTATCCACGAATCAACCCAATTTTTGGTATCCTCATAAGATGTGAACCGCTGCTCCGTCAGAGCATGTGCCATGGACCGGAACAGGTGATAATCGGACGGTGCAATGTCTGGTGAATACGGCGGGTGAGGTAACACTTCCCAATCAAGTGTTTCCAAGTACTTTTTCACGGGAGCCGCAACATGTGGACGAGCATTGTCATGCAAAAGAATAATTTTTTCGTGTCTAGAATTGAGGGCGTTTTTCCTTCAGAGCTCGGCTCAATCTCATCAATTGTGCTCGATAGAGGGCTCCAGTAATTGTTTCGCTCGGATTAAGCAACTCATAATACACTACACCTAGCTGATCCCACCAAATACACAGCATAAGTTTTTTTCCGTGAATATTCTGTTTTACTGTTGATGTTGACGCGTGGCTAGGTAATCCCCATGATTTTCTTCTTTTTGGATTGTCATAATGTATCCACTTCTCATCACCAGTTACGATACGATGTAAGAAACCCTTTTTTTATGTCTAGCTAGCAGCATTTCACTTAAGCATAATCGGCGTTCAATATCTCTCGGCTTTAATTCGTACGGAACACAATTTCCTTGTTTATCAATCATTCCTAATGATTTTAAACGATGTGAGACTGCTTGCTGAGTGACTTCTAATGTTAGAGCAAGTTCTTTTTGTGTTTGAGATGAATCTTCCTCCAATAATTCCTCCAATTCTGCATCCTCGTAAATTGTTGGCCTTCCACTGCGATCTTTGTCTTCTACGTCGAAATCACCGTTTTTAAACTTTTGAAACCACTCTCGACACGTTCTCTCACTCAAAGCACCCTCACCATATGGTTCTACGAGCAATTGATGCGCCTCAGCAGCAGATTTCTTTAAATTAAAGAAGTGAACTAATATTTCCCGCAAATGACGCTTACTTGGCTCAAATTTTGACATTTTCAACTTATGAAAATTATATTTTACCAATATAAAATCAATGATATTAATGGGTTATGTTGTTCTTGAATGTCCAAACTATTTTTTAAGCAGGTTATCATCTGCGAAAGCTAACCGAAACTCCGTGCCGCGCCATCTACAATAAAACGGCGGAAACTTATTTGTACTCCGAAAATTTTCGGTCTTTCAGTAAACTTTATTCAAAATTACTAAAATCATCATTGAAATCAAGTTTGCGATATTTTCATCCCTAAATTTTACATGATCTGAATTAAATTAAGGTATTGAATAATTGTTATACATTAAGGAATTCTTTGGGGAGATTTTACCCAATGATATCTCAGATAAATAATTAACTATTGGACATTCAAAAAAGCAAAATTTTTCGTAATTTAGTTTAGAGTTCTGCATTTGTCATAACGAAGAAAAAATTTTTTTCTATTGAAATATCAACAATTTAGAATGAACAAACACAAACAAGACTTATATAATGATTTCTAATTGAATTCTCAAAACTGCGGAACACTAAACTGATGCAGATTCGTTCTGCCATAAGAATATCCGATGAGAATTTGTGTAGGACCTGTTTCAAGCGATCAAAAAGCAACAATATCGAACGCACCAAGTCGGCAATAATTAAATTGAAAGTAATTCATTCTCTCGTTTAATCACTTCAGGCTCAATTTTCTTCAATTACATTTCAGGAATAAAGATAAACTGGACAACACAACACTAAATCCGTGTAATTGTTTGCAATTTTCCGATAATTTTCTGACGCGTTATGTTGTTTTCTAGACATACGAAGAATTCAATTTTAATGGAATTATTGAATGTATAAACTGGGAATTTTATTCATTTTCTTATGGTTATTGCACGCAGATATGTTTTGAAGATAAAGCATTTTATTAATTTTTTTTTGTGTGAGTGTAATGTTAATGCCTCACGTTTCCTTTTTGTATTGAGAGCGATTCCTCAATAATGTAGAATATTCATTTAACCGGGATTTCCAGACACTAAACCTTCCTTGAAAGTTAAAAGGCCATAGCTCTTTCCTTTCGAATGTTAGCGTGTTGTCCAATTCTGGGAAGATACAATTGGTTAGGAAAGCATTATGTGAATAATTACTCACATTATTAGTAAATCACCTCGATATCCCGAATACATTGAACACCCCTCGTATATATAAGCTACTGCACTGTTGAGAAGTTAATTTATGAACTTCAGAATTATTCAGCCGGTTGTTTTTGTTTTTTTGCACTGAAAAAGAAGTTGAAAATTTGATGTGAGGGTGTGAAAGCCTTCCTTATAATAGTTTTTGGGAATATTCGAGCTGTTTTCTGCTATATTTTCAAAAACTAACATAAGAACAGTTTTCACACTCTCATATAAAGTTTCCAACTTCTTTTTTAACGCAAAAGACAAAAACAACCGGTTGAATAATTCTAGAGTGCAGTAGCTTGAATTATTATTATTATTATTATTATTATTATCCTGATACTCCTAGATCTTCTGTGAAGATCCCTCAGAAGCTTTTTCAGCTTGTACGAGTTAGGAGTTCAGTTGTGTTCTGTGTAGGCTTTGTTACTGCGATCTTGCGCCACTTTAGGTCACAGCACTGTTAATTTTTGACCCAACAGTGAAATGGTGGCAGATACCCGTCCAACTAGAAAATTTCTTTTCTACCTGAATAGGATTCGAACCCTGGACCTCCCGGTCACGAGTCCGATGCTCTCCCGCTGAGCTATCCACACTCATGAATATAAGACAAACCGGGAGATCTTTCCAAAAAAAGTTCAAAGAACATCAATTTTCATTTAGGAAGCGGAAAGATAACTCTAATTTTGCGAAACATTTTTTCGAAACCAATGGAATCTTCCCAGAATTGAACAATCTTGAAATATAGCACCTGGAAGCGAAAGGAAAAAAGTAGACATTCTGGAATCTATAAAAATATTTAAGCACAAGCAAGTTTTAGAAATAAAACTATGAAATGAGCAGAAGGACCTTTGGCATACCTCACCTCTCGAAGTTTTGGACAAGCTGAAGCCTTCAACGAATATATACATAATAAGTGAGATACAATATTTGAATATTAAAACAAATTGAAATATGTTTATCTTCTACAATTTTAATTTCAAAAAATTTATATATATATATATATATATATATATATATATATTTGATTTTGATATTTGGAATATTATCGAGGGCTGAAAACGGGATTGCTTAGAATTATATTTGTTTTTTGAAGATATAGTGCATTTTTTTAGAGATTTCTGAAATAACTTATTCGAATATTCAAATATATTAACTATTTCAGATAAATTATATTCCTTGAGAAGTCCTTTAATTGTGTTCATTTTTCTAAAAGGCAATTGGTGTTCTTAAAGGTAAGACCAGAAACAAAATTTTGTCTCCTTTAAATATTTATTTATTAATTTTAATTACTTTCGTATATCTGTTGGTTTATTTATTCCATTCGACATTATATATTGAGTTTTGATTATATACGTCTATACAATGTAAGCGGTGCTTGTTTTAGACATAAATTTAATTCTAAAAGTTTTTTGAATAAAAAATTTTTTGAAATTAAAATTGTAGAAGATAAACATATTTCAATTTGTTTTAATATTCAAATATTGTTATATTTCTTCTATCAAGTAAAAGGCCTTTCTATTTTAAGTGAGATACAGTTTGTTTCATTCAGTTTGAAAATGTAGTAAACACTATGAAACTCGAGTGACTGTATATTCAGTTAATGAAAAGTGATAAAACTCTCTTATTTCATTTAATTTCAAAATGAACTATCACAAAGTAACCGACTACTCCATAAAACATTTAAATATTAGAAGTTACATTAATATGGGTGTGAATCTGAAATTTGGTGCAAAAACGAAGTATTAAGAACACTGTTCATTATATATGAAACATAATTAGGGAATGATTTATACTGGCCATGAAATAATCGACAAGTCATGTTGAAATTTCCCAGAATAATATTCAGTTTTCACCTGAATTTCTAAAGTATAGGTTTCAGTTAAATGATCACACAGAATCTGCAAATTAAGCACGAAAAATCTGTTGAGCGGAAATGCCTTCGAAAACGTCAAATTCAGTGCTCTAATTCCACGAACGGAAAAATCCATTGATGATAAACTTCGGAAGAATTTGGCCAGGTAAAACCGTAATGGAAGAAGAGGAATCGTATCGTTCATCAATAGATAAAACAGACAACTTTCAAGAAGTTATTAGCGTTCTTGGATTATCCATCAATATTCTGTGATAGTCGTTTCCAAGATACCATAATCATTCATCGGTTTTTAATGCATAACTTACCGGTTCTGAAAATGTTATTCAAATGTCGGGTGAAACGTTCGATATATTATCGGAGATAGCAGACTTTCGTCAAAATTTTGTAGTATCATAGATCATCCGATATCTATCCATTTGATTTGAATAAATGCGAATTAAATTCAATTTTTCCAACGTATTTACATACGATTTAATTTTATCGTTTTCTGAATAGTCGTTTTATTGAAATTCAACCGACTTGTCCAATCGTATCACATGGTGCTTCTGTCCATCAAACGAAATTTTGCTTCGTTTGCCAATGTCGGACCGACTGAAGAAGTCGAGCTCCTTGAATGTTTAATTTCCGATATTTTCACACACTCCTGCCGCAGTTCAGAATCAAGCACCTGTTCGAATAAGGAACCAGAGTTAACAGAATATGTATTGAATTCATCCATGTTTATTTATTAATTCAAATGAGGTGCTATACTTCGGGAAAAGTAAAGCAGAAAACTTGATCCCTTTACTTATGTTGTTCTAAAATTAATGTTGAGATCTTAATGAATTTCAAAAGAATCATGGAGCTAACCTATAGTTAGCTCCATGAATTTTTCTATAAAAAATTTAATTGAATCGATCCCTACTGAACATTTGTTCAAGAAGTGAAGTTGACAAAGCTACAGTGTTGGCGAAACAATTTTCTTTAATAATGAATTGCGGAAATAATCTTCAGTTTGCTGACGATCAGGTGGTGGTTGCTAAGAGCAGGGATAACATGGTGTATATGATGGACAGGTTAATCGAGGAGTACACTATTTGGGGTTTGACAGTTAACATCGATAAAACGAAATATTTAAGTGTAGGAGCCGAATCCGCAGATCTGGAACTAGAAAATGCACAAAAAATATCCTCCAGTAAGAGTTGTGTTTATTTGGGGATAACTTTCGATGAAACCGGTACAGACGCAGAGGAAATTGAAAAACGTATCGTCCAGGTAAAAAAGGTAATTGACTGTCTCAATGGAATATTGTGGAGTAAGGAAATATTGAGAAGAACTAAATTCAATATTTATGAGACGATGGTCAAGAGTATACTACTGTATGGTGCCGAAACATGGAGAATAACAGAAAAACACAAGAAAAAGGTGGAGGTAGTGGAAATGGACGCGATACGACGATCTTTATGTATTTCAAAAAAAGACCATATAAGAAAGGAGAACATCAAAGAGATTATGGAAATCGAAGGAAAAATAACACAGGATATAGAAAATAAGCAACTAACATGGTACGGACATGTAAGACGTATTCCTGAAACAAGACTCCCGAAACAAGTACAATCAATCATGGCAACCTGCACAATCGAGGAAAAGAGAAGACCCAAAATTGAGTGGCACAAATCCGTACAAAAATCCATGAGTGCAAGAAATTTAAGAGAAGAAGACTGTGCAGATAGGAAGAAATGGCGATTAGGCGTCGGACAACGTAGAAAAATGTTTTAAACCGACTTATATATATATATATATATATATATATATATATATATATATATATATATATATATATATATCTATCGGGTGTTTTTTCAGAGTGATAGAACCTCAAATTGAAATAAAACACATTTAAATTAAGATTGAAGCCCATTTTTTTTAATTGAAAGATGATTTTATGACATTTATGTTTCGAAAATAATTTCCGAAATATGTCCACCACGACTAGCTGTGAGGAACCGCATTCCACCAGACCAATTTTGGACCACTTTTTAGAGTAATTCAGGCCATATTTTATCAATAACACGAGTTATGTTGGCTTCCAAAGCGTCTGTTCTTTCTGGTTTATCAGCATAAACCAATGACTTGACATAACACCAAAGAAAATAATTCAGTGGGATTATGTCGCATGATCTTGGTGGCCAACTAATTGGGAGCATTTCTCGAAATAATGCTATCGCCAAATCTTTCTTTCACTAAATCAATTGTTACGGTAGCAGCATGAGGTGTAGCACCATCTTGTTGGAACCAAAACACTGCTGGGTCGATACCATTCAAATTTGAAACAAATAATCATTGATCATAGATCTGTAACGAGCACCATTGACTGTAGCATTAGCTCCAGCATCGTTTTTAAAGAAATATGGACCCATGATGCCTCCAGCGTGTAAAGCACACCATACAGTGCATTTTTCAGGATGCAATGGAACCTGCAGAAATTCTTGGGGATTGTTTTCACTCCATATACGGCAATTTTGCTTGTTTACATAGCCGCTCAACCAGAAATGAACTTCATCACTAAACACAATTTTACGATAAAAAAGTGGATCAACTTCAAGCTGTTCTAGGGCCCAACCAGCAAAAAAACGATGATAATTATGGTCAAGTAGCTTTAGTTCTTGAACCAGTTGGATCTTGTATGGGTGTAGACCAAGATCTTTAAGCAAAATTTTCCATATGGTGGATGCACAGAGTCCAACTTGTTGTGAACGTCAACGAATAGACAAATATGGATCATCATTAACACTATGACTTACAGCAGCGATATTTTCTTCTGTACGTACAGTTCTTTGTCTTGTTGTTGTTGTTGCATCGATTAGAGAAAATGCTGTCAGAAATCTATCGATAGTTCGACGAATAAGCTGCTCTAATGGACGATTAGGTAAACCATAAATTTCACGAAGTGCTGTATAAGTTTGTCGGATAGAACACTGATTTTGAAAATAAATTTCAACAATTTGTTAACATTGTTGCAGCGTGAGTCTTTCCATGATAATTTGTCGATGCTTACTGAACAGAAATGTCAAAACAACATGGCTTCTACCTTCTGTCAAACCACAGTTATCCCTATCGAAAGTTCTATCACTCTAAAAAAACACCCGATATTTGACTTCATTTTATTCAGCTGAATAAATGGTTGGTTAAAAAAATTCCCTTATTTTTGCGTGAACTTCAAGACTTTTTTCAACCTGTTTCGGATTGTTCACTTTAGGTCAAATATACACCGTATTGTTCAATGATTTGTTGCCATTTTAATGCCTCTATCATAGAAGTCTTGATCTTTACTGGCGAAAAACTCCAGTAATCGATCCGGGATCATTTTGATGCATTTCAAGGATCCAATCAGCGAAAATACGACGTTGCCAGTGGTCGTTCATTTTTGTAGTGAATTTTAACGAATTCGATGCGTTGTTGAAGCGTGTATCGTTCCATTTTTAGTAATGGCGTAGTTTTTACTTGCCAAATGTTATAAATGACAGCTGCCCAGATAGCGGGATATTCAACGTGAAACCTCTTATTGCAAAACTCTTTACATTCAGGAGGGAAATAATACAATTCCGTGAAAAAATTTTGTCGTGATAATGTCACACCATTTCGTCCAAAATAAAATTTAATGTTTTTTTATGTGCGAACATAAAAGGCTATTATGTATTTTGTATAATTTTTCAAACATGACGTTTGGTGAAAAGAACGAAAGGGCATCATCAAATTACAACATTAGTAGCCGATCGTAGAAACGACCAGTATGTTATGTCATGTGGAACAATATCCGGGACTTAAAGCCTCTCTTGCTGGGGTAAGTCGTACACCTGTGACGTTGAAACGTTAGGGTGTATATGTCATGTAGTCTTCAATTTATCTTTACTCACAATTACAAAGTTCTTAATTCAATATTCACAGGTGTCGTTTTTACCCTTACCTACTTTTTATTTTATGTTCAGGATTATTTTTGTTTCAATTTTAATTTATATATATTATCGACTCGTTGTACAAGCTCGTCAAAATGATCTTCGAAGTGTTTTCATGTGAACAAGTAGACTGTATACGAATTTTTCCAAATCTGATTTCATTTACCGAATTCTGTTGAATTCACAACGGATCGCAGAAACTTGAAAGAAATAGTTGAGTATTTCATCTTTTTATTTTCGAAAATAGTTTGCAATGAATTCATTCGATATAAAGATGAAGAAGTCTTGGTTGAATACTATTTGGACGCTTGGTAATTAACGCAAGGAATTGAAATTTGCCAGAATGAATTTTACGCTTAACTGGAGTCTCCAAATAGGTCTGTTAGAAATATTTCAAAAGATAATTATCCCACAAAACGGAAATTGAAGATTTAATGTTGAATGTGTAATATTTCATAACGAATAGTATACTCGAATCAGGAAAACTCTCAAACGTCTTGCTACTGTACCTTGGATGGGGTCAACTCAATTTTTCAGTACATTGTCGATTGTTTGGAGTTCAATTTAATGAATAGTAACTTCGATTTCGTGTTTCAAGGCATCTCAAAGCATTTCGAAAGCCATTATCTATCAAAAAGAGGTGATGCTGTCTGTTTGGTGGAATTTTAAAGGAATTGGTTATTTCTTGAGCTTTTACCGGATAACACACGATTAATTCGGAAGTCTTCTGTCATCAGCTGGACAAACTAAATGATGCACTTCAACAGAAAAGACCAGAATTAATCAACAGAAAAGGTGTAGTGTAGAGACCTCATAAAAGTTTGGTCACTCGCCAAAAGCTTTTACAGTTTGAATTGGATATACTGCCACACCCACCATATTCTCCAGATCTGGCGCCTTTCGATTATTATTTGTTCCGGTCATTGCAAAATTTTTTCGACGCTAAAACCATCACTTCAAATGGAGAAGTAAAAAATCATCTGGATCAGTTTTTTGCCAGCAAAGGTAAAAAATTTTATGAGCGTGGAATCATGCAACTACCAGAATGAAGGCAAGAGGTGTTTGACCAAAATGGCCAATACATAATTTAATAAAATATTTATTACAAAATTTTAATATCCAAATAGATTTAATCTGTTAGTCTCCTATAATTTCAATTGAAAAAAAATGTTATTCAAAAATATTTAGAATTAAATTAAGTTCCTGTAAGCACAGCTTATATTCAATAGACGTATAAAATCAAAACTCAATATACAATATCGAATGGAATAAATAACCCAACAAATATAAATTGTCCATTAAAATTAATAAATAAATATTTGAAGGAGACAAAATTTTCTTTCTAATCTTACAATTATGAAAACTATGTCCTTCAAAAATACAAAACATAATTTAGGGACTTCTCAGAAAAGGAATTAGTTTTCATAATTGTGAGATCAGAAACAAAATTTTGTGTCCTTCAAATATATATTTATTAATTTTAATTGAAAATTTATATCTGTTGGGTTATTTATTCCATTGTACATATTGTACATTGAGTTTTGATTTTATACGTCTATTGAATAAAAGCTGTACTTATAAGACATTAATTTAATTCTAAAAATTTGTTTGAAATTAAAATTATAGCAGACCAAAAGATTGAATCTGTTTTGATAATCAAATTTTGTAATATTCCTTCTTTCAAGTAAAAAACCTCTTCTTATCATTTCAACATATTTAATCATATAATTGAAAATTGTCTTTCATTTTCCAAAAAAAAAAACGAAATTACTTGCCGCACAACGTAATAAATGTTAGCTGTATAGCTTGTAATATTTAGCACAACAGAGAGAGAAAAAAAATTACTCAAAGACAAAAATTCTTGAGTGGAATTGAAAACAGTTAATGATGTATTTGTTCAGTTGAGCATATTAGGAGGGGTGGGCTATTTTAAATTTGAATTTTTGATCGGCTATAAATAAGAAAATAATGAATATTTTTTAAAAGTTATGAGTTTATTAGAAAGATCGAACCTTGACATTTACATGGTCAATAATATCATTCAAATGACAGCCATGACTGGCTACAGTACCCCATCCGTGTTTTCAGGTGTGCTTATTGAACGTTAACGGGTTGTTTTATCAAATAACGATTCAGTTTTCACGAACAAATTGAATCACAAATAGTCTTGAGGTGATTTCATTTCTATTGAATTTTTATGAAAATTTCTAACAGTTTGGATTGATGACTCATCACTTTGGAAATATGTTTTTAATATTTTCCAGTTTTGTTCAAGCGTAAATCAACCCATTTCGTTAATGTCAAATATCAAACCAACTTTCTGTCAAAACACGAATGACAGAAGTATTGCCAAACTCTAAATAACCACTACTTCAAACTCTACACTCGATGAATATGTCTGCAATGCCGTTTGATCCTTTTTATTCGATTTACGGAACCCTAAAAATTGGTAATACGATAAATACTGATGGAGGTTGTATTTATCTTGTCAACTAGCCAGTAAACTGACAAGGTTCTTATTCTTGTGGATTTAGACATATTGAATAAGATATATCGGATTTAGAAGGATAAAAGGCAAGGCTGATACTTGGGTATTATTAAATTAAAATGGAAATATATGCAAAGAAGTCTTAATTTTATTAAGTATAATGCGAATGTGGGCTGAATTTGTTTATTTCTTGTAGATTTACCTCTGTACAAGGGATTATAATAATCATAGATTACTCCAATTTCAGGTTAGCAACCTCACAACCGGTATTTTTGAGATTTAAGAATGCTTTTCATTTCATAGTTTACACGTTGATTTTAGCAGAGGTGGCTTTTTTGTCTCGTTCAGTGGCGGATTTGAAGATTTCACAGGGGGCACTCTCCTTAACCATTCACTGTATCATTAGCTCCAGCATCGTTTTTAAATAAATATGGACCGATGATACCTCCTGCGTGTAAAAGACACCATACAGTGCATTTTCCAGGATGCAATGGAACCTGCAGAATTTCTGGAGGATTGTTTTCACTCCATATACGGCAATTTTGCTTGTTTACATAGCCGTTCAACCATAAATGAGCTTCATCACTAAACACAATTTTACGATAAAAAAGTGGAACTTAAAGCTGTTCTAGGGCCCAGTCAGCAAACAAACGATTCTTATTATGGTCAAGTGGCTTTAGTTCTTGAACCAGTTGGATCTTGTATGGGTGTAGACCAAGATCCTTACGCAAAATTTTCCATGAGGTGGATGCACAGAGTCCAACTTGTTGTTTACGTCGACGAATAGACAAATCTGTATCATCATTAACACTATGACTTACAGCAGCGATATTTTCTTCTGTACGGACAGTTGTCTTGTTGTTGTTGTTGCATCGAGTAGAAAAATGTTGTCCGAAATATATCGATAGTTAGACGAATAAGCTGCTCTGATGGACGATTATGTAAACCATAAATTTCATGAAGTGCTCTATAAGTTTGGCAAATAGAACACTGATTTTGAAAATAAATTTCAACAATTTGTAAACGTTGTTGCGGCGTGAGTCTTTCTATGATAATTTGTCAATGCTTACTGAACAGAAATGTCAAAACAACATGGCTTCTACCTTTACTCTAAAAAAACCACCCGATAGTATAGTCATAAGTAGTTTATGTCTTCCTGTTCACGCTGTATCTATTAATTAATTCATTCAAATATAATGACATCCAATGTTGAAATACTCTTTTTGTTCTTTGGTAAATTGGAGGCATGTTGCAATATTAATCGATTTTTTCTATAATTAACTATCAACAGAACCTCCTTCAATTATTAACAAACATATCTCAATCAAATTAGTGGATCTCCGATTCAAAATGAAATTACTCTGAATGAAAGATACATTATAAAAAGTTGCTAAGAGAAAAAGCGATTTTATGCAAATTTAACTGCGAAAAAAGTATCTGTTGGGCTGAACAAAATGCAAAGTTCAGATTCAATTTAATTATTGATAATGTGTTGCTCCAATAATTATTATTAAATATATCGGCAGAATCGTTCCTAATATGATCTTAGAAGGGACGAATTTTTCTATTCATTATCTGTTATGTTTATTTTTGACAGAAATGAGTCGTGGAATTCAGAGGTGGTTAAGTTGGAAGATATGAAACTAGGAATTTAGATGGTATCTTCAGAACTAAGAGGGTTTTTATAACAGAAATCATCAGGCGATGAAAAAACACAAAGACTCTAAAATTTCATAGAAACCTTTTAGGTCAAGTAAACCCTCAAAAACATCAAAATTTTCGTTGATACATTTTTGCAACCTATCACAAAATGTTCTAGCAACAGAATATAAATAAGCTTCACTACTGCTTCGTGAATTCAATATCAACAGTCTGTTCGACAGGAATAGTACAATAAACCAATACCGTGGCCACCCAGGTCTCCAGATCTACCACCAGAAGATTTTTGGCTGTGGAGATACACTAAGGAAAAGGTTCATTGCACCTACTGTTCATTGTTTTTGATATTTCTACTCACTTTTAGTGAATCGTATGGCATTTTTCTGGCCAGTCTCGCAAAAAAAGTGCGTACGAGTCCAAAGACCGATCTAATTAATGAAATCATTTTCATTCCCGTACGATTTGCCGTGCATTTGCTACGAACGGACTAAAATGTGACATTTCTCAATTTTCCCTGGTTTTGAAGATTACGAAAAACGGTTAGACATGCCCTTTTGCCGTAAATGTCGTACTGGTTCATTTGACCTACCAGTTTATTGAACAACCCGAAAAAAAAATTAGTAATCTATTATATTAATCAATATTATAGTATAACACTGGACTCAATGTATCGATGTGCACTTTTCTACAGAAAAAATATCTTTTGTTCAAACAGTAAACGACATATCAATCTGCCCTCGTACGTTCAATAATTCCCACTTAAAATTCCGGAATGATGGTCGAAAATTTACGGAACATTTTTAATCTTTCAATTGTACTGTCCTCATGCACGTGAACAAAGTAATTTCGCATTATTCACGATACAATAACTGTTTCATATTCATATAAGAGAATTAAGGAATTACATTTCTTCAATTTCGTAATGTTAAGCCAAGAGAAGAATAACATTTAAAAGATCCTTGAACTAAACCCAGATAAAGATATTCCTGATTTCCCTACGGTTCAAAAAATATTAAAATTCAACCGAATAACCAAAAGATGAATAGATAAGAACATTGTTGAGCGTTTTTTATCCATTCCATTTGCATAACTGCGTTCAATATTTCGCTAATTATCATCACCTATATTTGAATTAGAAATGGACTGTGAGACCAGCTGTAATGGCCCTCTGGTTCAGTCATAAAGAATATTAATCTACCATGATTATGTAGGTTTATCAGAATTTTAAATACAGTATCAACAACGTTCAACTCTGCATATTTTAATTATGCTAAGATCAACAGTGGCAATTCACATATATATTATAAACGGTGAATCTTACTTTCTTCGATGTCTGCGATTCTTCTAAAGTTGATTTATTAGGAATATTCAATTGTTAGGTGCTTTACTTGACGAAAATTCGTATTATAGATATTTGAATAGAGTTCAAAATTCGTAAAAATTCATTAGATGAGCTACCTAGCATAGTGCTTTGGATCCGACTTTTCAAATGAAGAGAAGTTGAGTTTTGTAAGGATACGAACCTAAATCTTTTCTAAAAATTCACCAGGTTGTTGTTTGGGAAATATTTAATTGTTGAGAACGACATGGAACCGATAAATTTGGATTTTGTCTCAAACTTGCTGCATCTAAGTCAATATTACTGTGTGTGCATGCATTTCTTCATTGTACTGGTACTCTTGTATTGCGTAAAGAAAATTCACTTTCAAATTGGTTCACAATACGACGAAAAATGAATCGATGAATTGAATTTAGGTAACTCTTATGTATCGAATTTAGGTAATGAAGAAAACCATCAAGCTGTCTACTTATACCTTTAAAGCATACTAATATGTCATCTACATATCTGTACCAGTACACTATCTTGTTAGCGATTCTATTTTGATTTTCATTAATAGTTTTTTTCGATACTCTCCATGAAATTAAATCTATGAAAACAACAGCTGCAAGCAGCGGTTTCAATCATAATATGAAAGATAATTTAGAGAAACAGAAAAATTTCAAATTACCAAATAATTAATAATAATTTAAACAACCGAAAGATTATTTCCTTTCCAGACGTAAGTCTTTCAAATTAGTCACAAGCATTGCTTTTAAATCATACAAAAATATAGACTTTAATATTTGATGCAAAAAACTCAAACATCAGCCACGGGTTTATTAGTAAATATGTTTAACCTGCAATAGTCAGTATAGGACAGATAAATATTGATTCAAAACAAGATCCAACATAAATAAAGTGCACTAAAAACAAGCAAACTTTCAAATTTGCAACTTATTGCATCGAAAATAGCCACCCTTTTTTTCAATAAGTGATCTAAAAATTTTATATGTTGAATAAAAAGTCAGAAAGCTTCGCTGTTTGGGCTATACTGAAATTTCCAAATAAGTTCATAATAAAGATAATCTGAACAATGATCTATGCAAATCCAAAATATTTAACACATTTAAATAATAAGTTAACTACTTTTCTCTAAATTCTATAATACTTGTATCCTTGTTATTTTACTTTTGTACCACACTAAATCTTTTTTCAGCTGTTATTTTTAAAATTGTCAGAACAGAACGACGTATTTCCGCAAATTTCTAGATTTTTCTTCTCAAAATATTTCCTGAATGTTTCATTATTATTCAGAAAAACTACGAGCGTAATAAATTTACATTGCCATACGTAGCCAGATTGATAAATAAGATCATTAAGTATTTTACTATTAATTTTTCTGATCATCAACTTTTTTCTCCCTTTTTCATTGAACAATTTGATTTATCTCGCATCACCTTTCATTCGTTATATTATTTCTCTATTTCCTGGTTGGAAATGACATTAAACAAGAAAAAAATGCTCTTAATTGAAGCTGTTAATCAATTTTCCACCGGAAAGATCAGCAATTCAGGGATAATGAGACAAGACTTGTTCTGTTACATCTGGAATATTCATCTAACATGTTTGTCAGTCGACTGAAGATGTTATATTTAAATTAATTTTTACCATTTCGTTATTGATCCCACTAAATCCAGAAGCGAGGAAAAAATCTACCCCTTTTGAAATAAGCGCTTTGGTATTGTTTGTTACAGAGTTATGCTTAATCAGTTGTAGCAGGAACTTTCTCTCTTCAATAACAAATATTAGAAGTAAAAATAAGTTCGTCCAGTTTTGATAATAGATGTCCCTACTAGTTTATTATTCCATTGTTTCATCTGGCAACACCTTCATTTTGAAGTGTCATCACTTGGATTTTTTTCAGGGACTGTCATTTCATTGAAGTGTTAACAGAATAGTTTCTGCATGCTCTGAAAATTTCAACTTTTGTACCGATTAATGTGTTTTGCGGAGAATTATTTCATTACTTCAATAGAAGAAACCTTGTGTAGAAGTATCAAAGCGTAATTTCCTTATAGATAAAATAAAATAGAAAAAGGCTTTTTACTTAATAGAAGGGATATAACAAAATTTGAATACCAAAACAGATTTAATCTGTCAGTGTTCTACAATTTTAATTTGAAAAAAATTTCTATTCAAAAAACTTTTAGAATTAAAAAACTGTTTTAGCAATAATCCGGTTAACACTCTGAGGTAAGATATACTGATTGTTAGTTAATTTTGATTTTTTAAATATGATTTAGGACCGATGAAGAGATTATCGGAAATCTAATTGTTTTTTGAAGATATATGTTTTGAGAGATTTTTGAGTTAACTTATTCGAATATTTAAATAAAAAGAATATTTCAAATATTATAAATTATATTTTTTGAGAAGTCCTTGAGTTGTTTTTCATGTTTTTGAAAAAGAATTGGTGTTCATAATGGTAAGATCAGAAACAAAATTTTGTCTCCTTCAAAGATTTATTTATTAATTTCAATTGACAATTTATGTTTGTTGGTTTATTTATTCCATTTGATACTGTATATTGAGTTTTGATTGTATACGTCTATTAAATATGAGCGGTGCTTATTAAGACATTAATTTAATTCTAAAAGTTTTTCGAATAAAATTTTTTTTGAAATTGAAATTGTAGAAGACCGACAGCTTAAATCTGTTTTGGTATTCAAATTTTCCTTATAGATGGCGCTTGCCATCGGTTTAGGAACCGGTAGACCGCTACTGCAGTGCCATCATCTCCCTCTAATAGCTCACGAAAATTTGCAACACAAAACAACCCAAGTCTCATACACCGGTATATCTTGTATCTCAAACAAGTTTTGTAACTACGAATTACGATTTGTGGACAGCATTGATTTTCTGTTATCATTTGAAGAAAACTGCTGCAGAATCGCAATCAATGCTTGTCGAAGTTTACGGTGAGCATGCTTTTGGTAAACAATGTTTAGAGTGGTTAAAAATATTCAAAAAAGGTGATTTTGACGTGAGAACCGGAGAGCGTGAGAAACAACCGAAAAAGTTCGCAGACAACGAAGCCTTATTGGATGAATATGATACTCAAAGTCAACAAGAACTCGCGGATCCATAAAATGTGATGCAGAAAGCGCTCTCCATCCGTTCGAAAGCTATAAGAGAGATTCAGAAAGTCGAAAAATGAGTTCTTCATGAACTGGATGAAAGGTAGCAAAAAAGTCGAAAACCACTAGTGAAATTCTGCTTGATACAAACCATCGAATCGTCACAGGGGATGAAAAAAGGATATATATATTTAAAATCCTAAATGTCGTAAATAGTGGGTGAATCAAGAAGTCATCGACATCCACTGCAAGGTGAAATCGCTCTGGAAAGAAGACAATGTGTATGTTTGGTGGGGTCAAAAGGATGTTATCTATTCTAATAGACTGGTCAACACAAGTCTTATTCCCTTTATTTTTTTCTAATATTGGGTATTTCAATTGTCCTGACTATGGAACAAATACTGGGAGATTGCTAACAGCTTTATTTTTTAAGATATACAGTTTTATTATTGAACACCATCAAATGATCTTTTATAAGATTTCCTTGAATGAACGACTTCAGGTAGATCTCGTTGCAAACTCCAGTAGCTGTCTGCCATCATATGGAATTCCAACCGCCCCTGATAACGCTCTTCCATTGTCCTAATATCCTGATGAAATCTTTCACCCGGCCCCTCATTAAATCTCCCAGATTTTGTTGAAATCGGTCTAAATGCGAGTGCAGGAAGTGGATTTTCATGCTCATGTTGCCCCCTTGCTCGTGCAAGTTCGATAGCATGCACTCAACAAGCTCGACATGGTCGTCAGATTTTTTTTGCCCAGGAAATTAGTCATAACCAAAACAAATGAACTCCAAGCTTTGGATTCGACTTCCGTCATTGATTTGACAAAATTAGGATCTTCCACAAGTTACCTAATCTGTGACTCATCAAAAATACCAGCTTTCAATTTTTCTGCACTTACTCATGGAAACCTGGGAGAAATAAAATTGAAACAATCGCCACGTATGATGCAGACTCGGCTAACTAAAGGCACATTCATAACATTTTTTATACCAATTTTTAGCTCTTCCCGCACTAGCCAAACTTTTTATGGCCAATGGTGTTGTTTGTCACAACTGTCAGAGACAGATGAAACAAGGAAACTTTGTGTTTCCTCCTTGTTGACCCAAAAGAAAGTTAACCATTTTCAGATCAACATAAATGACACATTTGTGGTCTTGATACTTAATTTTTTCCATTGCCTTGGAAACATTTGCGTATTCTCCTTTAAAAGTCGTCGAGTGTGATAGGTATAGATCCGTACTTGTTACCGTTATAAAGCAAAACACACTTCTTTTGCTGGTGTCTATGAAAGGACGGCAATCACAAGGTTGGTACTTTTTTAATCCCATCTGTTGCAAGATACCACCAACATCGTCAGAAAAAACTAAATCCTTCTCTTGGAAAAATACGTAACAGATTTTTTCTCGTGTACGATGAAATGTAATGTTGGTTTCCGGAGTAAGAAAATTTTTTTCTTTTAAACGAGATGCTAAAATTTAAGAAGTTTCTTTCCGTAGGTTCAAATCTCTTACTGAGTCATTTTGTTCTTTCTGATTAAATTTTGAGGTTCTGAAAGACAAATTTTGTAGTATAAATCACAGTCTTCACTTGATGTATTTCGTTCGGGTTCACACAGATTTGGATCATCAGAAGAATTAGATGTGCTGGGTTGCATCTCTCGTGATTTCAATGGAGGCCGTTGAGCAGCAGATGAGTTAGGATATAACCACTTACTTCGATTTCCAGGGGTAATTCCGTTTGATTTCACAGCGCAGAAGTAACAGTTGTCAACTTGTTTTCGAGGTTCTCGTGAAAACATGGGTTTTACGAACATTATTGCATCTTTTCTTCCACTAGACCATAACCACCCATTTCTGGCATACAATATGAGGAACCCATGTCTTGTCCTGTTAACACAATTTTATATATTGATGATATGGAGTTGTTACAAAGTCCCATGTAGGTTTTCGATATTTTGCAAATATATTAGGAGTACAAATAAGTTTCCGCCGTTTTATTGTAGATGGCGCGGCACGGAGTTTCGGTTAGCTTTCGCAGATGATAACCGGCTTAAAAAATAGTTTGGACATTCAAGAACAACATAACTTATTAATATCATTGATTTTATATTGGTCAAATATAATATTGATAAGTTTAAAATGTCAAAATTTGAGCCAAGTAAGCGTCATTTGCGGGAAATATTAGTTTACTTCTTTAATTTAAAGAAATCTGCTGCTGAGGCGCATCAATTGCTCGTAGAAGCATATGGTGAGGGTGCTTTGAGTGAGAGAACGTGTCGAGAGTGGTTTCAAAAGTTTAAAAACGGTGATTTCGACGTAGAAGACAAAGATCGCAGTGGAAGGCCAAAAATTTACGAGGATGCAGAATTGGAGGAATTATTGGAGGAAGATTCATCTCAAACACAAAAAAAACTTGCTTTAACATTAGAAGTCACTCAGCAAGCAGTCTCACATCGTTTAAAATCATTCTTCTATAATAAATATTTAATTTGTGTTAAAAAACGGCGGAAACTTATTTGTACTCCTAATATACCTAACACAAACACAGCAAACCAATCAGGCACACAACATCTTCCTGATGAAGCCATATCGAAAACAACAACAAAATATATTTAAGTGTCCAATAAAAAACGAAAATCTAAGTAAAAATAGTGAAGAAGGGTAGTTAGCTATAACTCAAAAAAAGCTGTTAGAGAAAAATTATTCCATGTTTAAAAAATACACGTCAATTTCAGATAGAAACAAAAAAAATCACAGGAAACAAAAAATATTTTTGTGGACCAGTGTTATGAGTTGCTAAAACCTGAAAACGTCACTGTGTTGTGCCTACGGTGGTCAAGAACACAGTAGCAAAAGCCCCGCCAGAGCATAACGTGCAAACTTGTGAAATATATAGCTTCCCCGCGATTCCGTGAGGTGCAGGTAAAAGTTTCAGAATATGCATGTCAGGAAGTTGTGTTCTAAAGACATCATGACATTGAATCTAATTACGGTCTATCGAAAATAACATGGACAATGTGAACACAGTGAAGATACTGCTCAATTACCGTCTCTATATACGAGATCGAATTTAAAAGACAGGTATTAACCTAATCAGAATCATGATTATCGTCAAACTTGAATCGGCTGATGAAAAAACTTAAATTATTAAAACGAATACCACTCGAAATTGATTCGCAATAAGATGACCGCAGATTTATGATTGTATAAATTTTAATTTCCGATAAATCATTTTCCGAAATTATTGTATCGAAGTGAAAAGGTAGCTTTAGGGTTGCAAATAATTTAGGCCCTTAAATTTCAATTTTAAACTTGATATTTTCATCTTATAGTTAATATTTATTGTTTACACAACAATTATTTCCTAAATAACATTTTTACTTCATCAGGTGAGTACAGTAACTTAACTACTTTTACAAAATCGGTCTCCTTAAATACAAGCATGAGCAAAAAGAAACGTGATAACATGAAGGATTGTTTTGGGAATTTTCAGAATTTATTCGAAAAGGTGCAATAACGGGGATCGGTTTAAATCTGTCTGATCATTAAGTAAGAGGTGTTTTTAATGATGACGGTTCATTTCTAGTGCTTCAAAAAGGTCCAGTTTATTGCATTTGTTCTCGATATGGAGAACTTCGAAATTATAGTCAAAATCATGTCCTAATTCTTGTAGGTGGTTGGCATAGGTAGAATTCAATTAATTTTCAACGAATGAATTCTTTGATCCTATTTTTGAAAGTTCTGCCTGTACAGGGCATATATGAATAGGAGCGAAAAAATTTAGAGAGTGATTCCTTGTCAAAAAATAGTGTGGGTCTTCCATATGAAGTTTATTTTTTTTTTGGGACCCCTCTGCTTAGTTACAGCCCCCTAAACATGGCGCCCGAAAAACAGTTTTTAATTTTTTTCTCAAAAACCAAAAAACTTTCAAGGATAAAATCGAGCAGAAATTTTATGCGGGCGAAAAGGCTCCTAAAAAATTTTTGATAGTATTCCTCTATGATAGCAAGGGGTAGAAAAAGCCACCCCTAAACCTTCTTTCGCAAGAAACTCTTTTCCATATTTCTTTTTTACAATGAAAAAATTAATTTCGATAGCTTGATCTATTCTTAACAAATAAGGTCTCTTGTAATTTCTTGCTAAAATTCAAGGTTTTTTTAGAAAAAAAAATGTATCAATATGATAGCGTGAGTCGTAGAGGCTGGAATTATTTCCGAACTAAAATTTATCTAGTAAGCGGATGTCATTTTGTTATGACAACTGATTAGTTTTGATTAACTTTGATTCAGTTACAAGTATTGCCAGTTTTTTGGTTAAGAAAAAAATAAAAACTGTTTTTCTGGCGCCATCTTCAAGGAGCTGTAACTAATCAGGGGGACTCAAAAAAATAAAGTTCATATGAAAGATCCACCCTATTTTTTTAAAGGAATCACCCTCTAAATTTTTTTCATATACACCCTGTATACTCCGATCTTTTATTCTTATTAACGTTATCTGTATTATTTTACTAAAGAATTTATGGTGTTATATCAAATACTGAGATTTCGATTTTTCTTCAGATTTCTTTCTATCAGTTCAGATTTTCGTCTCATATACGGTAAGCAAAAATAGTTTTCATTTTTTATTTTCATTTGTGGATAATGACATGAATTGTTTTTGTTGAATTTTATTAAGTAGTTTGTCGATAATTGGTGGGTTATACTCATTATATACTGCAAGTTGTTCGATTATATTTAACTCTATTTCAAAATTTTTCTGTGACATAGGTACGTTAACCAGTCTTTATAAAATAGTATTGTATGCTGCTAATTTATTTGATAAGGGGTGATTTGAAGAGGAATGTGTTAAGGAGACCTATTTTGTGAAAGTATTTAGTTATCATACTCACCGGATTAACTTCACAAAATATTCTATTCAAAGCGAACTTTTAAGTTAGGTTATTTCACAGACAAATGTTAAAAAGCAGATACAATCATAGACTCAATATCTGGAGATCTGCCGAGTATCTCTTTTCGATATTTTTCTGTGACATAGCCTTATTTTTTAAAATGTTATTCAACTCGTTTTCTGCATTTGTTGAAAGTTCGCTTTGAACAGAATATTTTGTGGATGAAGGTATGTAGATATATTTTACTGATTGTTTCTATTTGGCATCCAAATAACTTCCAATTGAGGAGAATATGGGTTAGAATATCAGGTTCATTTTCTGGAGAATGTGCTATCTATTGTTTAAGGAGGGAAATAAAAAATCCTCTTTAGAATTCTATGTGGAAAATTTTTTGGTAATGGAATTTGTTATTCCTGAATATCCAATCGAAACAAATTTGTCTTGGGTGATGGATTTAGATGACTATGGTCAGTACTTTATGTTTTTTTCATTCTTTATTGATTAGCTGCCGCTCACATGTGTTGATAATTCTATATGTCTTAGAAGTGAAACAGTGTTCCTAAGGCATTTTATTCCATTGATTCTGAAAAGTTTTTGAGATTTTTTAAATGAAAATAGTAAGCCAAAACTACAAAAATCTCACAACATAGTGTAATTTGAACCAAATTGATTTCTTGATTTTTACAATTTTACTGATTTTTCAGGGAATTATCAGCGAATCTTTCAGTTGTGGCATTTTTGGTGGATTATCCCAGAAAAATAATCCACTGCGTGGATGTTAGTTAAACTAGTCATTAGCGCGCATTTCCATTGATCAATTCGAACTATGTAATTGCGAAATGTGACGCTGGAAATAATAGAAATACACGAAATATCTATAAAATTACCGGTTTTGTTGCATAGAAACCTCTAAAATAATATGGCCGATTATTAAAATTAATTTGTTTCCTATGTTATTAATTTTATTTGCATTTGCACATAAAATAAATAATAATATATTGTAGGATAATCCTGACGTTACGTCGTTGGTTGGGATTTATTTTCATCATGTAACACAATATTGGGCTGGATTAATATCGAACATACAATGGAAAATGTATTACTTGTAAAATCTATTTCGCATATCGATTCTGCTTGGACTTATCGTCGGTTTTGATACGTACGGACTAGTGTTTGATTTCTGCGTGGTATTTGTTTTGAATTTTATCATACTAAATTGCATTTCGACAACAACGAAACTGTCATGTGAAATGCGATTAATGCAAGATGGAAAACATTCCTGTTCGATTGAATTTCGAATAATTTCCATTTGAATGTTATGTGGAATTTGATAATTTCGTTCGATTTTGAAAGAAAAAACGCTGCAAATCATACAATTTTACATAAAAATTCATTATAAAAGGTTTTCCAATAAGAGATTCAATTTTGATATTGAAGGAAACGAGTATATTTTGAGAGAAATTAATGGATGTTTATTTCGTTGTGAAGAGGATAGTATGCTATCAACAATGGAAAATTATATTAACCAAATAGCCGCCACGGCTACGTTTGCAGTAGTATATCCTTTTCATGAAATTTTCGATGATCAATTCGGCTGTTTGGCCTCGATAACTTCACAAATTCCATCTTAAGGGTCTTGAATCGATTGTGGAGTATTGGCATAGACCTTATCTTTCACGTGGTCCCAAAGAAAAAAGCGTAAAGGTGTTAAATCACAAGATCTCAGTGGCCAATTGTGATCACCCCTTCAGAAAAAAATACGACTAGGAAACTTTTCTTTTAAAATTGCGATTGTTTCGTTGCTTGTGTGGCAAGTAGCGTACCTTCCAAAAAAATCATTAATCATAGCTCAAATGCGACAATTCTGCTTATTAACGAAGTCTCGGAGGTCACAATGGGCATCAGTGAGGTATATTATCACAGGCTTCATCTCCTTTCACAATTTTCGGACAAAATTCGCAAAATTAAGTCATTTGGAAGTAATGTTAGCTCTTTGTTTCGAGCACACAAAGATTGGTAGAATTTATTCTGGTGAGAATCAGTACTGATACACAGTCAAATATAAAATCCAGCTACTATTTCGTAATCTTGAGTCTGACTGACACAGAAAATTGTTATTATCAATATTAGTACGGAGATTTGCCAAAGTAATCGTTGAGATAACATGAATGTCAAATGGCATTTGAATAAACACCGAAAGGTAATCCAGCACATGGGCTAATCTCTTGATTATATGTCTAACATATTTCGCGTAAACCTGAGCAAATATAAGAGCAGAAGCTCGTTCAGAATTCAGACCAAATCTCTCTGTACAAACAAAAAGTGTTTTATGACTCCTACTTAGGTAGTAGATAATGAATTGTTTTCAAATGAAGAAGATTATTGTCTCAAAGATCCACGTGGTAGAACGAGAACAAGATACAAAACAATGAAAAAGTGTTCAGCATTCTTTAATTCACGAAAAAACCTCCAAAACCTAAGTTTTTTTTTATCACCATCAAAACAATCCACTCAAACGTCTTAAGATCTATAATTAATTGAAAAAACTAAACAAACGATTTAGTAGCAAACCGATCTAAAAAGTAGAAGATATTTTTCAGATATGAGGAGTTTATTCTTTAACAATAGAAAGTCCGCCAATTCATTATTATTATACAATAAAATAAAATAATAAGAACAGGTTTTTTTACTTGATAGAAGGATTACAAATTTCAAATATGAAAACAAATTTTTTCTGTTAGCCTCCTACAAATATTAATTTAAAAAAATTTTATTCAAAAACTTTTAGACTTAAATTGATGTCTTATAAGCACTGCTGAAATTTGGTAGACATATAAAATCTTAACTCATTTTATAATATCAAATGGAATAAAAAACCCAACGAAATATGAATTATCAATTGAAATTACTAAATAACTACTCGAAGGAGACAAAATTTTGTTTCTGATCTTATATGTATGAAAATTTTTTTTTCAAAAATGCAAAACATAATTTTACGAACTTCTCCAAAACTAATTCATTTTAAATATTCACAATATATTTCCAAAATCTCTCAAAACATGTATCGGGTTATTTTTAGAGTGATAGAACTTTAAATTGAAATAAAACACATTCAAATTAAGATTGAAGCCAAATTTCTTTTTATTTGGAAGATATGTCCACCACTACTAGTTCTCAGGAACCGCATTCGACCAGACCAATTTTGGACCACTTTGTCGAGTAATTCAGGCCTTATTTCATCAATAACAATAGTTATGTTGGCTTCCAAAGCGTCTATTATTTCTGGTTTATCAGCATAAACCAATGACTTGACATTGCCCCAAAGAAAGTAATCCAGTGGAGTTATGTCGCATGATCTTGGAGGCCAATTAATTGGACCATTTCTCGAAATAATGTTATCGCCAAATCTTTCTTTCAATGAATCAATTGTTACGGTAGCAGGATGAGGCGTAGCACCATCTTGGTGGAACCAAAACACTTCTGGTTCGATACCATTTCAAATTTTTCACTGTAACATTACCTTCAGCATCGTTTTTAAAGAATTATGGACCGATCATGCCTTCAATGTGTGAACCACACCATACAATGGACTTTTCAGGATCCTGTGGAACCTGCAGAATTTCTTGAGGATTGTTTTCACTCCATATACGGCAATTTTGGTTGTTTACATAGCCGTTCGACCAGAAATGAGCTTGATCACTAAACACAATTTTAAGATAAAAAAGTGGATCAACTTCAAGCTATTTTAGAGCCCAATTAGCAAACAAACGACGCTTATTATGGTCAAGTGGCTTTCGTTCTTGAACCAGTTGAATCTTGTATGGGTGTAGATCAAGATCTATACGCAAAATTTGCCATGTGGTGGATGCACAGAGTCCAACTTGTTGTGAACGTAGACGAATAGACAAATCTGGATCATCATCATTAACACTATGACTTACAGCAGCGATATTTTCTTATGTACGTACAGTTCTTTGTCTTGTTGTTGTTGTTGCATCGAGTAGAGAAAATGTTGTTCGAAATCTATCGATAGTTCGACGAATAAGCTGCTCTGATGGACGATTATATGGACCGTAAATTTCACGAAGTTCTCTATAAGTTTGGCGAATAGAACACTGAGTTTGAAAATAAATTTCAACAATTTGTTAAAGCAACATGGCTTCTACCTTCTGTCAAATCACAGTTATCGCTATCGAAAGTTCTATCCTCAAAAACAAATTTGAATTTTGATTTAATATGTCTACTAAATTTAAGCAGTGCTTATAAAACATTAATTCAATTCTAAAAGTTTTTGAATAAAATTTTTTTAAATTAAAATTTCTATAAGGCTAACAGAATAAATCTGTTTTGATATTTAAATTTCAACATTATTATTGTACAATTTGTGAGAAGTTCAAGGAAAGAATGAAGTTATTATAATTACAAAAGAGTTATTTCAAGAAAACAATAAATCTTTACTGAGAGGAAATGAATCTGGAAGAGAACAAAAATTTAACTAACTATGAGGGAAATATTCCTACAGTTTATACAAAGCGATAAAATCTTCTCAAATACTCAACTCTATGGACAAAAAATAAAGCGGTGAGAAATATTTTGACTTTTACTTGGGAATACCTAAAAGAGGCTGAAAATAGGAGAGTCTATTTGAACAAAATTTGTTTTTTATTATATCAGTTGATCTATAAAATTTCTAGTTAAGTCAGCATATTTTTTGTCAGTTTGTAAAACTTTATATTTACTCAAAAAAAGAATATTTCCACAATTTATGGATATACCTCAATTTGAGAATACTCTTCATTATTTTATTCAATCAAGTAAGGACCAATTCAGTTAAATTCTTCATAACTACAATTAAAATGTTGTCTTGTGTCTAATAAATAGTTTGCATATGTAAAATTTCACTGGTCACTTTTTAATGGTGGATAACGACGGGGACAGTCGTGGTAAACAGCAACTATCTCTTCATGAATGATTTTTTGACTTTTTCCCTGCTTAGTGAGGAACTTTATTACGGCGCGATGCTCGATTGTCTTCATCCTAGTGACGTCAGTTATTCTGGTCGTCTTACACTGAGGATATCTAGAAAACTGATGATCGTAAATTAGTGAAATTTTATATTTACCCTCAGATAGTGTCATTAGTAAATGAGTTAATTAGATTGCCTACATTATTAGCAAATAACTCCGATACCGAGAATTCATTAAACACACACCCTCGTAGTTTGAGTTTAGTTACTTTTCATTTGTAGTTTTCAAATTTAAGTCCGCTCCAAATGAATTGATTTTAGTGTCTACCTGCATTTATCGATGAAATTTCCATAAGATTTCACTAGATCTGAACTATATTCTTCTTCAACTGAAAATAATCATCCAAATGTATAAAATTTATTTGCCGAGGACATGAGTGGCAATATTGGAAAAAAGTCACAGCGTGTTCATGTATTTAATGAAAGGGATTAATCAGTAATTATATTTCAAGAATGTATAATTAATGAGTATATTATACAAATTTCCCATTCGATTATCCGAATGAATTGTATTTCGTATTTTAATGAAGAGCTCGAAATTTCTGTCGAATGTATATAAAATTATCATTTTATATAATCGGAATCAGATAGCGCTATTTAGAAAAAATGACCTCAATGGACTTGAAGCTCGGAAGTCACATTTTTCGGCGTTCGAGTCATACATTTGACTCCACAGTCTGTGACTCCAAATTCAAATCTCAATAGTATTGAAGTAAAATTAGAAGCATTCGTGGTGTTTTCTGCTTTATTGCGAAATATTGGTTATACATTCAAAGATCAAAGTATTGTCCATCGCTAGCTACGGACGTTTAAAAAAATTCATTCAATTTTCACAAAAATGTTTCTAATTGTTTCACCACGATGTGGCTTCATCAGGTATCTACATTCTACTGGCTGATGGTGTTCAGTGTACCCGAGTTTGAATATATTGTTAGGTACGTGACAAAATAATGGAAGAACAAGTCATAAAAACTTAAGGTGTTTATTACAGTTTGCCGCTAAAAAATGCTATTAGGTAAAGATATTCACAAATGGAGACTTGTCAAGATATGTTCGTTCAAAACGATTTTACGGGAATTGTACTTGTTGATTTCAAGAAATTCTAAAAGTTTTAATCTAGAACTTTTGCTTTCAACGTGGATAATTTCATAATTATTGTTGAAATTATGCCTCAATTCCTTGATGATTAGCATATGTCGAATGTAGGGAATCAGATATATAACTCCTTTGGTGTTCTTGGATTATTTTCTTGAATGATCTACCTGTCTGGCCAATGTCAACTTGTAGACTCCAGATTTATTTTCTTTATTTTTTCGATCCTTATTGTTTTTTATGTAGGTACTAAGGTTATTAATTGTTCGTTTTTGAGTTCTGGGGGGGTCAAACTTTCGTTGGGACACCCATAGAAATCCATATAATCCTGTATTATTATATGATTATCATAAGCCTGCTTTTTTTCTTCAGCATGGAAAATGAATTCGGCTTTTATGGTATGATGTGTATTAGTCTTTGGTGATTCAAAATATTTCATTTTGGCAAATTTTTTCATTCAACTATAGATGAACGATAACGAACTAGTACATTTAATAATTCAAGCTATAAATAATTTGGATCCAATTCGATTTTCGCTCTAATCTTTGCTCTCAATGTACGAGCGCGTTTGAGTTGCTAACGCGTTTTTACGATTTTTGTTTTTCAGTACGAAATAGTTGAAAAAATGCCTTGTCGTCGTGATGCCTGGAATATGCGCAAGGTGGATTTGAAAAAAAGATAAATGACTTTATGGCTGTTTTATGGGTTCCCTTACCTGAACATGATTTATTGTGTTTTGTATTTAGTTATAGATAGATTATCCCTAAAGGCAAACTTGTCTGATTCTCTTGATTTTAAGCGAACTAATAGGAACGTGTCTAGACATTCATTTCATACCTCAGCATTACATTGTTAAAAAATAATTTTTGAAAGAAATCCGTTCTGTACCGTAACAGGTTCAGATTGGAATTTGAGGTTCAAAATACAAATCTCACGGATTTGGGATACCTGAGAACCGCAGGTAGATTCCGCTAATTCTAATGAAATCTAGTGATCCATTTATCTGCACAGGCCAAGAATTAGGTCGGATTATGCTTCGTCAATCCGTTACCAATAATAATATACCGACTGTTGATCGAATGAGTTTCAATAAACCCACGAAAATCACAAATAATGTCACAGGATTCTCAGATAAAAGGTGAGCCATTAAAGATTTGCATTTTGATCGGCTATAAATAAAAAACTTATAAATATTTTTCCAAAATTGTGAGTTTATTATAAAGGCTAAAGCTTGACATTTACGAACGAACAACAATAACATTTGAATAACCGCCACGACTGGCTATAGTACCCCAGCTAATCCACCAAATTTTTCTGTACATTGGTGATTGTTTGCGCTCAATCTCACGAATCGCAATTTCGATTTCGTGTTTCAAGACATTGATTGTTTCTGGATGTTTTACAAAATTAGAGTTATCTTGCTAATTCTCAAATGATTATTGATGTTCCCTGACTTTTCAAACTATCCAAACTCTCTCATTACTTTCTTTCTATAGATCATTTATACATAGAGCATTTTCCATTCTTTTAAATAATATTTTGCAAAACAAATACAATCGAACAAATTGCTTAAAACAATTATTTCAAAAATTATGAATTCTCCTGTGAATAAAATGCAGCTCATTTTAAGACGAAAATCTATCACTTTCACAACAGAAAACAATAACAATAAATTTGCTCAACTAACATATTTTGGACTAATTTCACAAAACATAGCTCAAATAATTTAAGGAATAACATTAAAATAGCTTTCACTTGCTTATATGAAATTTCTCATCTATTTCTTAATGCTTAAAGAGAAAAACAATCAGTAGTTTATAAATCGAGTTATAAGTGTATCATAAGTCCAATATGTTCCCAAAGAGTATTTGGGAATTTATTAAATGCTCCTTTGTCTCAATGACTTTTTTGATTCAAAGATACTCCAAATAGTCTATCAATTTACCCTTATTAACATTATATAGTAAAGTGACATCTTTCTCATTAAGAAATGATTATTTACTATACAATGTTCTGGAAAACCCTTTGATTTCTGGTTTTTCAAAATAGACATCTTATGTTCTTTGATTCTATGTTGTAAATATCATTAGGCTTGTCTGTTCTATATATACACAATCATCACATTTAATTTGATAAGTCCCCGATTCGGTTAGGGTTATGCAGATCATTTCATAGAAAATAATCATTTTTAAATGAGAAAGATGTCACTTTACTATATAATATTAATAAGGGTAAATTGATGGACTATTTGGAGATTCATTCAATCAGAAATGCCATTCAGAAAAAGGAGAATTTAACAAATTCCCAATTCTTTGGGAACACCCCTATATTAGATGCTCTTATTTCCATGTGCCATAAAAATAAACAGATATCCTAAACGTAATAAAAAACCTTTAAAATAATGAAAAGAGGGTTTTCATTAGATAGAGGAATTACTACAAAATTTAAATATCAAAACAGATATATTCTGTTAGCCTCCTACAAATTTTAATTCAAAAAAATTTTTATACAAAAACTTTTAGAATTAAATTAATATCTTATAAGAACTGCTTCAATTTAGTAGACATATAATATCAACACTCATTATATAATATCAATTGGAATAAAAAAAACCCAACGAATTATAAATTATTAATTAAAATTATCAGATAAATACTTGAAGGAGACAAAATTTTGTTTCTAATCTTATATTTATGAAAACCAATTAGTTTTCAAGAATGCAGGACATGATTTTAAGAACTTCTCCAAAACTTAACTTTTTTTCAAATATTTAATATATTTAAAAAAGTAACTTCAACAAATCCCTCTAAACATATAGTAAATTGTGTTTTGAGGATGTACTACATGTATTGAGGAATTTTTTGAAGTAACTCATTTAAATATTTAAATATATTAAATATTTAAAATAAGTTAAGTTTTGGAAAGGTTCTTAAAATTATGTTTTGCATTTTTGAAAAAGATTTGGTTTTCATAAATATAAGATTAGAAAAAAAATTTTGTCTCCTTCAAGTATTTATTTAGTATTTTTAATTGATAATTTATATTTCGTTGCGTTTTTTATTCCATTTGAAATAATATTATATAATGAGTGTTCATTTTATATGTCTACTAAATTGAAGCAGTGCTATTAAGACATTAATTTAATTCTAAAAGCTTTTGAATAAAAATTTTTTGAAATTAAAATTTGTGGGGTGCTATTTTGATATTTAAAAAGAACTTTTATTCAATTTTAAGTTAAGTAACTTTTTATAGTCATTTGAAGATGGCTGAAAGATCAAAACACGTGTCAGAATTTTGAATAAACTGTGAAAAAAAACTGTGTGAATTTTTTGAATAAAATGGTAGATTTTCACTATTTTAGTGCATTTTTCGAGCGTATATTGATCCATTTTTGAAATCATATCAATTTCACTTGTCAGTTTTAAGATGTAAGCTTGACAAAGTCAAGGTTGGCGAAACAATTGTCGTTAGAGGACCTGATGAATGTACAGAATGAAATAAAAATTTTTTCCTTCGCTTAAAAACTTTATTTTTACAAGAAACAATGAACTTAAATTCATTAATCCACTGCACGCACCTTCTATTAAATATAAATTATGTAATGTTATCTCTTGACGAAATTAAAGGCACATCGATTCTCTGAAAGGGTTTGAATAGCGTTCAAGAACAAAATAAAATGAATGGGACCCACTCATGTCGTGCCATTTTGAGCAAATGTAAGTTTCAGTTGATTGCTTGTAATAAATGGGATCTTTAGGCAACAGATAAACTATCGGATGTCAGCTTCATTTCTCTCTACTTAGAACACATTAAACTCCAAAAGACATTAGTGGGTATTCTAAAGATCATAATCTCAAAATTAAGAATCGCTTAAATATTATGCTATAAACCCAAATTTCCTGGAAAGCTGTGACAAACCTTAAATTTCGAGATCATTATTTCTCTAAAGTCCGTTTTCATTGTAGATTCCGTACAGAGTTTGTCGCGTGCGCAGGAAGAGAATTTCTTCAAGAACTGTTGGGTATATTAGTGCACAGTGTTTTAGATAATCTCATTTATCTTATTTATATTTCGGCAAGATAACCCCACCCCTTTGAAGCTTAATACTTTTGCCAAGGCTTTCACATTAATATCTCTAGTGCTGGCATAAATTTAAAGCGACTGTTGTTTATCTGTGTGTGTGTTTGTTATTCAAAAAGTGGTGCTTGCATTTTTGTGTATTATTTATTGAAAATGGTGGAAATGAAAAGTGATTCTGAGGTTAATTCTTCAATACAACGACTTGCTGAGGAATGGATGGTGAGTATTTTTCTAGTAGGTACATTTGTGAAATGTAACATATAAACATTCTAAAAACAAAACGAAACTCCAGGCCGATATCAAAATACTGCGATGGTTGTTTAATTTCGACAACATATTACATGTAAATATTGATCCTTAATATTGGTGCATCGGAAAGTAATGTCGCTTTTTCAAATAAAATTCAAAGGAATAAATTATTAACAAGTTTTTTATTTTTAATCAATAATGTAATCACCTCTCAGATACTGAACTGTTTCAGCCGTTACTATTTGGTAGTTGATCATAATGAAAACAAGTTGTAGAAATTACTGTTTTACTACCAATACATTGATATTTTACACATTTTAATAATTAACTATTCAAAATTTGAATATCAGAACATATTTAATCTGTTAGTCTTCCATAATTTTAATTTCAAAAAATTTTATTCAAATACTTTTAGAATTAAATTATTGTCTTATAAGCACATCCTTCAAATATTTATTTACTTAGTTTAATTGACAATTTATATTTGTTGGGTTATTTATTCCTTTTGATATTAAATAATGAGTTTTGATTTTATAGGTCTATTAAATATAAGATATACTAATAAGACATTAATTTAATTCTGAAAGATTCGAATAAAGTTTTTTGAAATTAAAATTATAGGAGAGTAACCGATTAAATCTGTTTTGATATTCATATTTTGTAATAATCCTTCTATAAAGTAAAAAACCTCTTCTTATTATTTTAATTAACTTCAGACAACAATTGTCTGAAGATGGGATAGCTAATTCCCGAAAAAATGTGTAAAATATCAATTTATTGGTATTAAAACATGGCAATTTCTACAACTTCTTTTAATTGTAATCACCTTCGTTATCAACAACCTTTTGCCATCTAGTGGCAAATTTTCAATGCCGGACCGATTAAAATCAATCGGTATTTGAGTAAAATATCTCGAGATGGCATTTTGGACATCATCCAAATTTTAAAATTTTTTGTCACTAGGAAAATGTAGCGATCGGAATAAATGAAAATCCGAGGGTGTGATATCGGGCAAGTATGGTGGGTGAGGCAGTACCTCCCACCCCAATTCATTAATTTTTTCTAAGGTTCGTCTTGCACAGTGCGCTCCTGCATTTTCGTGTTGCCGAATAATGCATTTTCTTTTGACAATTGCCGGATACTTTTCGATTAAAGATTGGTTCACTCGATCCAATTGTTCACAATAAAGACCTGCAACAGTTTGTCCAGGTTTCAGCACTTCAAAATGAACAATTCCACCTATACACAACCAAACACACAAAAGCGGCTTTTTGGGATGCTCAAAATGACCAAATCTGAACCTAGAGAACCTTCTTTGGCATTTAGAAATGTCTAATGTACTTGGATAAACATCGCAAATGTTTTTGGTCGCAACTGTTGCGCTTTACTACTCTTGTGAAACTCAAAAACCATACAATTCCATATATGAGTTTTACTGCTTGATATATAAGTCATATGTATAACAAGTTACAATAACCTTAAAATATCTTGTACATGACATGACATGACGAAGTACAAATGACAATCAAATATCGACATACGCAGAAACGACATTACTTTCTGGTCCCTTTATTATTTTGGCGTCTGAATATTAATTCGTTTTGAGTCTTTTCCATATCTCTCCAATAAAATAATAAACTGGTAAGCTTGGGGTATAATATGTTATTTCCTATTTTCTATGGCTTTCGCCTAGTTATGCGATGGGCAGTTTATCATGTCGACTTCAATATTATTGATTTCTAATATATGAATGTGACTTTGTTACCTATAATTTCCATTACCTGTATAAATAGTTTAGAAATAGAAGAAATAATAATCCATAATGTAAAAAGTGTTCATAAACATATTAATTTGAAGATTTTATCACTAGAATAAAATATACTGAAAGAATTAAAGAGCCAGTATAAATTTTTTAGTGATTGTTTTTTCTATTGTATTTTTACCATTCACAGTTAAGACATCTTGAACTGGATTTAGTGATATTGGCGGTAGCCATGATAAATAACTGCTTGAAAAAAACTTTCAATTTTACGTTTTCTAAAAATTCCAACAAAAAAATAGTAGGATTCAAGGCTTTCCTTCTGAAACAGTTCTCGCAAAAATTGGGTTTAATTGAATGACTGGATGTATAAATATGTTTGAAATTGTTGCAGTTTGTTTTTTTCTCTTTATTTTGTCCAGTAGACTATTAGACTATTTTCTGGAATATATTGAGAATATTTAGTTGGACAATATATTTCAACCGAACTCCTACCAGAATTACAATTTTTCAAAAATACTGACCATTTCATTTGTTTCTCGACCAGCGATTCAGAGCTATTAAATAAAGCTAGTCACATATTAATAGAAATTTAATTGAATCGGTCCTTACTTGATGTAAATTCATTTTAATTAAATAAAATAATAAAGATTATTTCCACAATTTATTAATTAAGAAATGTAGAAATTAATATTGGATGGAGTAGTCCGTTACTTTGTGATAGTTCATTTCATTTATTAAATAAAGTGATAGAAAACAAAGTAATTTCTCATTTCATTCCAATTAGAAATTAGTAGGTAGAAAAACCTTATTTTCAATGATCAAACAGATGTCGCAAGATCTCTATTGTTGAATTTTTTTACTTAGTGAAGTATTTCCGATAATTGTCACCAATATATTTTATGGTTGTTTGTATACTTTCTTTTCGCATATTTGACTTTATCTGTATTTCTATAAATTGATGGTTATTTCTATTGGTTGGATTTGTTTTTCTTATCTTTATTTCCAACAATTGTTAGTTGTACCTCCTCTTTTTTCAAGTTTTCAGCTATATAAGAAGAAAAGGTGTAACTTTTGGATTTAGTTCAAAATGTAAACTTGACGAAGCCACAGTGTAGGTGAAAAAATTGTCGTTAAATTAATGAATTGTTGAAATAATCTTTATTATCTTATTTTACGTAATCCGATGCCATTTTCACAACTGAAGTCCGTATTTTTTCGATATGGTAATTGTTGTAAAAAATGATTTAATTTTTATCTGGAAAATACGTTCAGAATGATTGTATAAAGGTGAGTAATATTTTACTAGGTAATCTTGATCATTGAAAAGTGATAATAGATTAAAGCCAAAAATGACATAAATGTGTATCTAAATATTTGCTATACCGGGTGCCCAAATTATCTGTTGCCAAGTTTCACAAAGTACTCCTACAGAGAATTTGCAACAAAAGAGATTCCATAGAGTATGTTCTAATTTTCTTTCCTCGTGAAGTTATTCAAGATTCTACTATTTTGTAACGTTTCACAATGTTTTCACTACAAACATAGCATAACTTGAAAGCTATCATCTAAATCATAATTCTGTGCACACCATTGTAAAGAGCGGAAAATTCTCCTTAGAATAGGGTCGTTTTATGGAGTTTTTTTATGACATACTTACTCATTATAGAGTGGTAAATTGATTGTAAAATTTTCTTCAGCCATAATTCTTTGGTCAAAGTTTAAACTAAATTTCACCGCGTGAACTGCCATGCAAATTATGTACAAAACTGCCTTATTTATAAAGCTTTTCAACGATTTATAATGCATTATATTAAATCTTCATTTTCATTGGACAAAAGATGTGAAACTGTGAAAGTACAAACAGAGTTATGCATGTTCCTACAAAATTTCAACGTTTGAATAGAAAATTTAAAACAAAAACAAAAATTTTCCGAAGCACCGTTGAGCGCTGAAGAAACCAATATTTAACAGTTCAACGATCGAATTAACATTTAACATTTGGATTTTAGATAACGACATAAAGGCTAATGCAAAATTTCGTGTGAATCGTATAATTAGAAAATAAATATTTTGTGAGTACTGCAGCGTTGAGCGCTACCGGAACCATAGCAACAGTACTACTATCGAATTAAAATTTAGCATTTAGATATAAAATAACGACAAGAATCAAGTGAGAAATAAGTCTGTTTTCTATCACATTACAATGACTCTACTTCGTAGTGTTTACTACATTTTCAAACTGAATAAAACAAATTGAATATCAACAAATATACAGGGTGTCCCAGAAATCAACGTCAAGCTGGAAATTAGTAACGGGGCAAGTCGTACTGGATATTAGAAAAATATTTTGTGGCATGCTTTCAAAATGATAGTCATTTAAAAAAAATTCTAAAACTTTTACAACCCTCTCTTTTTACTCCTTTTGTCACAATTTTTCCTTTTTCCAAATATTGTTTTTGTTATGTAACCCTCGATGATGCTTCTCTAAACTTTTATGAGAATTTCAAAAGCAGCTGCTCCAGCTTGGATAAAAAAATAAACATAAAATAAATTTTGTTTCGTTTGAATTTTGAAATTTTGGATATAATATCACTTGTATATCCAAAATTTCAAAATTCCAACGAAACAAAATTTATTTCATTAACTTACATATGCCAAAAATCTGAAAAGATTGCTAGATATTTAAAGAAAAAAGAAAAATATAACATCTCTTTTAAAACCATTAATTCTTTAGACAGCTCAATAAAGAATAATAAAAACGTTATTCCTAAAAACAAAAAATCAGGAGTTTACAAGTTAACATGTAGTGACAAACAAGGGTACAAGAGCGTGAAAATATTATATTAATAATAAACCAAATTGAACTTATGCCAAACATTTATTAGAGACTGGTCATAATTTTATTATGAACTATGAAATATTACATATCGAAAACAAAAGTCAAAAAGTAAATCTATTAGAAACTTTAAAGATCAATAGATATAATAAAAGACAAATTTTATTGAATGATCAAATAGATTTAAAAAGATCCCCACTTAATATTTTTCATTAATTGTAAACTATCTCTTTCCACCCCTCTATTTTTTCTTTCAGAGCTGTGTATTTAAGGTCATGTTTTGCATTGTATACCCCAGTTGAAATACTTCCCTGATGAAGTCATGGTATGACGAAACAATTGTCGTGTAAATCAAAAAAATACCGGCAGTTAACATTTGTTTTTCTTATATTGAAGATGAATTTCCGTCAAGTAAAGACCGAGACAATCAAAAATAAGATACAATCAAACAAATAACCACAAACAATCAATTCTAAACAAAAACAACAGTGCAGTATCCATAGAACAAACCGGGAGATCTTTCCAAAAAAGGTTGAAAGAAAACCAAGCTTCATTTAGGAACTGGAAGAATAACTTTAATTTTGCGAAACATTTCTTTGAAACCAATCATATCTTCCCAAAATTGGACAATCTTGAATATTACACCTGGAAGCGAAAGGAAAAAAGCTGGACATCCTGAAATGCATAGAAATATTCAAACACAAGCACGTTTTAGAAATAAAAATATTAATAGAGCAGATGGACCTTTGGCACACCCTACTCCTTGAAGTTTTGCACAAGCCGAAGCCTTCAACGAGTATCTATAATAGTTGAGATTCAATTTGTATTATTCAGTTTGAAAATGTAGTAAACACTACGAAACTCGAGTTACTGTATATTCAGGTAATATAAAGTGGTAGAAAACTGAGTAATTTCTTATTTCATTCCAATTTACGATGAACTGTGACAACTAATCCAACCAATATTTAATGAGTAGAAGGCTAATGTCAATTTTCGTGAGGATCATGGGTGATTTGAACAAGCGCGCTTGTTCAGTGCTTTTCACCGTTTCGTTACGAATATTTTTGGAAAACCCTTCATTTTGACTTGAAGTCTTTCAAACTCGGACATTCCATAGTTGCTCTTAACGAGCCATCCCCACTCCCGATCGAAAAAATCTTGTGGGGTGAAGGACCAAAAGAACAGTGTGTTTCGGCAACACTGACCTACATAGTGGCATCGAAGCCCTGTCGGAAACTTCGAACTTGCACGATAATCCCCAGGTAACGATCGCTAACCCCGCACGCTTTCATTTTCGTCTGGTTTCATTTCATTAACGTCCACCCGGCCCTTGTGGAAAGTTTATTTCATCATAAACGCACTTCCTCCATCCGTTGTAGGAAAAAGAGTCCCCGGGCATTTCCGGTCGAGTCCGACGAATTTTCGAAAACGACGATGTCGTTCAGCGAGCGAGGAAAACTAGTTCTGATGCGCAACAGTTACCGCTACACGAAGAACTATACTTTGAAGAGCGGCGAGAAAAAGTGGATATGCAGTAACAGAAAGTGCAGCGCGAAATTTTATACTTTCGGGTCGAGGAATCGTGTGAGCAAAATAATTTTCGACGAGCACAACCACAGCGCTGCGAACGCTCTCAAGAAGTCCAGGAAGAAGATTGCAAAGGCGAAAGGCACCTGTACGACTAGTGCAGATTACAATTGCGCTCACGTGAGTCACTATTTCATTTGTTCAAAAAAGTATCAGGTGTTTTTTTTTAGAGTGATAGAACTTTCGATGGGGATAACTGTGATTTGACAGAAGGTAGAAGCCATGTTGTTTTGACATTTCTGTTCAGTAAGCATTGACAAATTATCATGGAAAGACTCACGCCGCAACAACGTTTACAAATTGTTGAAATTTATTTTCAAAATCAGTGTTTTTTTCGCCAAACTTATAGAGCACTTCGTGAAATTTATGGTTTACATAATCGTCCACCAGAGCAGCTTATTCGTCGAACTATTGATAGATTTCGGACAACATTTTCTCTACTCGATGCAACAACAACAACAACAAGACAAAGTACTGTACGTACAGAAGAAAATATCGCTGCTGTAAGTCATAGTGTTAATGATGATCCAGATTTGTCTATTTGTTGACAACAAGTTGGACCCTTTGCATCCACCACATGGAGAATTTTGCATAAAGATCCTGGTCTACAACCATGAAAGATCCAGTTGGTTCAAGAACTGAAGCCACTTGACCATAATAAGCGTCTTTTGTTTGCTGATTGGGCCCGAGAACATCTTGAAGCTTATCCACTTTTTTATCGTAAAATTGTGTTTAGTCATGAAGCTCATTTCTAGTTGAACGGCTATGTAAACAAGCAAAATTGCCGTATATGGAGTGAAAACAATCCTCAAGAAGTTCTGCAGGTTCCATTGCATCCTGGAAAATTAACTCTATGGTGTGCTTTACACGCTGGAGGCACCATCAGTCCATATTTCTTTAAAAACGATGCTGGAGCTAATGTTAAAGTGAATGGTGTTCGTTACAGATCGATGATCAAAGATTATTTGTTCCAAAATTTGAATGGTATCGGGCGTGAAGTGTTTTGGTTCCAACAAGATGGTGTTACACCGCATGCTGCTACCGTAACAATTGATTTATTGAAAGAAAGATTTGGCGATAACATTATTTCGAGAAATGGTCCAATTAATTGGCTCCAAGATCATGCAACATAACTCCACTGGATTATTTTCTTTGGGGTTATGTCAAGTCATTGGTTTATGCTGATAAACCAGAAACAATAGACGCTTTGGAAGGCAAAATAACTCATGTTATTGATGAAATAAGGCCTGAATCACTCGAAAAAGTGGTCAAAAATTGGTCTGGTCGAATGCGGTTCCTCAGAGCTAGTCGTGGTGGACATATGCCCGAAATTATTTTCAAAACATAAATGTGGTAAAATTATTTTTCAAATGAAAAAAATTTGGCTTCAATCTTAATTTAAATGTGTTTTATTTCAATTTAAAGGTCTATCACTCTAAAAAAAAACACCCGATATAAATTCTTTTCAATATATAATCATTAGTTACTGATTGGTAGGTTAGGATGTTTTGTACTTTCTTTTTTGTCGTATCGACCACTACATTGTCTCTGATAAACAATTAGAGAAGGGTTTTTGGGTGATTTTTTTTCTGCCACTCTGGTGGAGGGGTGCGCAGGTAATTCCCTTCAGATAGGCAGGCATATCTCTACCTGGCGCCCAATCTGATAAACTCACGCCCATCTTCACTCAGTTATAGCCGCGAACCAAATTGCCTCGTGGCTGGCTTCCTCAAAGTCCATGTCATATACACTACACCCAGTTGGTCCCATGAAATATACAGCATGATCTTCTCGCCATCAATATTCGGCTTGACAGTTGATGGTGAGGTATGGACCCACTTTTCATCGCCAGTCACAATTCGATGCAAAAATCCTTGTGTTTTATGCCGTTGGAGCAGTTGTTAATACGCGAGATAACGACGTGTCTTGGTTTCAGTTCATAATGCACCCAAGATCCTACCATTCGGATCATTCCCATTGCTTTTTAACGATAGCAAATGGTTGATTGAGTGTCTCCAAGTGTTTTTGCGAGTTCCTTTTACATTTGTGATGGATCTCGATCTAGCCTTGCCTCTAAATCTTCATCCTTCATCACTTCTGACACGTTCGTTCAGCTAGAGCAGGGTAATCATAAACATCCAATAAAATACGATGCTTTTCGGTAGCCTTTTGCTTCATAATAAAGTAAAAATATATTATTCGGTACAAGTTAACATTTTCAGAGCTCACAGAAAGTATGTTGCTTACATTTCAGCGAACTGACAGATACTGAAAATAAAGCCTAATAATGACACTTCAAAATGAAGGTGTCGCCAAATGCAACAATGGAGTAAATAACTTTAAGCGACATGTAATCGAAACCGCGAGCCTATTTCTACCCCTAATAATAAACCAACATTTGCATCATTTTCCAAGGAAAATTTTGCATACTCGAATATCAGATAATATCTTTCCCATGAAGATAATTATCAAAAGAAGGATGAATCTTACGACTGAACAGAACGGGCATGAATGTGATGTTTAATTCGGGTATCGCGTTGCCAGGAATTTGCACGGATAAACTCCCCTGGAATTAGAAAGTTCGTAGAACGGATGATAATGAATGCGCTTTCTGCTCTCTCTGTATATATTTATTATTTGCGGATTTATTCCCCGCTTGAAGCGCACAAGGAAACTCGTTGCTATTTAATTCAAGACTAAGAAAACGTCACCGAAAAACCTACGCACAAACGCTTGTTATATGCGGATTAGGGGAGTTATGAGTCATAGAGATTTAGTTAGATCTTCTTAGATCCCGGCATTGGATGTTTTGTCGCTGCTCCCGAAGCGCCAGGGGGATGGACGAAAGAACGGAACCGATAGGGTTATCATGTTGCTCTCATCTTCTACAAACAAATTCTTTGTAAACGTAATCTTTATTATCTCCGAATCGATAAATGCCCAACAGTCTCGTTTTAATATCCATTCAAATGTCTAAGCATTCATCAAGGACGTGAAGGTCTTGTGGGCGCTGAATATATATGATATTTGTATCATTGTATATCGGTTTCCTGCGAAGGACTATATCCTCTTAAAACTAATTATTAGAAGTGGAAATGAGTTTGTGCGTTTTCATAACAGATGTCGCTGGTAGTTAATTATTCTATTATTTCATTTTGAAGAGTCATAATTAGGCTTTCTTTTCCGTATCTGTCATTTCGTGAAGTGTAAAGAACATGGTTTTCCTGTGCTCTGAAAATTTCCACTTTTCTAAATGATTTAAAGTAAAACACTTCATTTCCGCTAATATTTATCGTTTACACAACAATTGTTCCGTCAATCACATTTTGACTTCATCAGGTGAGTAACAACTTTTACAAAATCGCTCTCCTCAAACAAAGGGCCTTTCATTATCAGCGCCTCATTTTTTTTGTAAATAAAACACATTTTTTATTTGAAAATTTTTGAAATTATTATTTCAATATGAGGTACAATGGATACCATTACTTAGGAAACAAAGCACCATTCAAATGTCTACCACGGAAACGCTAGAAGGAATAAAGACATTAAACCCAATTTTCCATGACTCTCACACAAATCAGGTCGTATGTTAGCAATTACTTGTTCAATATTGATCTGTAAATCGTCTAAATTTGCTGAATGTTTGCTGTTAACGAATAACTTAATGTAACCCCAAAGAAAGAAGTCCAATGGAACAAGGCGGATAATTTATCGGTTCATTACTTGAAATAATCGAATCACCGAATTTTGTTTTCAATAAAGTCATTGTGTCATTTGCAGTACGACAAATGGCACCGTCTTGTCGAAACCACATGTTCTGAAAATCAAGAGGAACCAATTCAGGCCATAAAAAATTAGTCAACATTGAACGATAACGATTTCCATTGACAATTACCGCCTCATGAGATTCGTTGAAAAAAAAGATACAATGACTCCTTCAGCATAAAATCCGCACTAAACAATAAGTTTGTCGGAATGTAATGGCAGTTCTTGATATTCTTAAGGTCCTTCACCACTCCAGATACGCCAATTCGAACCGTTTAACCACAAATGCCTCATCGCTGAGAATGATTTTCTTATGGAAATCTGCATCATTTTCGATGTTTTCTAAGCAGCAATTACTGAACACACGACGCTTTAAATGATCTGGTGGTTTGAGTTCTTGGGTTAAAACAATTTTGTAGGGATGTAAACCAAGGTCTTTTAGTAAAATTCGCCACAAAGACGTCTGCGAGAAGACTAGTTCTTGTGACCGTCGAGAAATCGATCAATTTTGGTCTTCACGAGCACTTTCACGTAAGGCAGCAATATTCTCTTCACTTCTTGCATTTCTTCGCCTCACTGGCATTGTAACATCATGAAGGGTGAAATTTATCCGGACGATTATAACGACCAAAAATTGTAGTACAAGCACGTTTAAGTTAGAGTAACAGATTGCAATTTTTCATAATGAATTTGGATTATTTGTAAACGTTGATGGAGTTTGTACCTTTCCATGATTGAATGGTACACATTGACAAATACACCTGTCAATGTCACAAATGAACAGTGGCTGGCATGCGTGAGTAATGTCAATTTAAAAATGCGGCGTTCCCATAGAAAGACATGAAGGTTTGTTTTGGAAATTATCAGAATTATTCAAAAAAATTCAATAACAGGGATCGGTTTTAATATGTCTGATAGTTAAGTGAAATCGGTTTATTTCTAGTGCTTCTAAAAGGTCCAAACTATTGCATTTATTCTCGATATGGAGAACTTCGAAATTATGTTCAAACTCATGTCTCAATTCTTGCAGGTGGTTGGGACGGGTAGAATTCGATATATTTTTTACGTATGAATTCTGATGTTCATTAATATTGTTTGGCCAATGTGTTCATATGGACATGTACCGCAACTTAACCTATATACATACTCCCGATCTCTTATTCTTATTGACGATATCTTTATTATTTTTTATTGATTTACCTGAAGAATTTATGTTTTTATATGGAATATTGAGGTTTCGATTTTTCTTCAAATATCTAGCTATCAGTTTTAAATTTTTGTCCTAATAATAAATTATATAATGTAATAATGTGAATAAAATAATATTTCATATAAAACCATAAATTCTTTAGGTAAGTCTATAAAAAATAATAAAGATATCGTCGATAAGAACAAGATATCAGGAGTATATAGGTTAACCTGTGGTATATGTCCATATGTATACATTGACCAAACAGGCAGAGCTTTCGAGAACAGAATCAGTGAGCATCGTTAAAAATAAATCGAAATCTACCTATTTTAACCACCTACAAGAATCAGGACATAGTTTTGATCATAATTTCAAGGTTCGCCATATAAAGAACAAATGCAATAGACTGGACCTTTTAGAAGCACTTGAAATAAACCGGCTTCATAAAAAACACCAATCCCAGTTATTGAATCTTTTCGAATAAATTCTGAAAATTCCCAAAACAAATACTCATTTTATCACGCTTCTTTTGGCTCAGACTTGTATTTAAGGAGAGCGAATTTGTAAAAGTAGTTAGTTACCACAAACGGCCAAACAGACATTGCTCATTCTGATTACCATCTGTTCCTATCGATGCAACATGGCCTGGCTGACCGCAATTCTCCAATTGTGATGAAGTCAAAAAATGGATAGCGGTCAAAGAACAGGGGACCCCGCAATGGGGTCCTTCAATTGACAGTATTTTGAATTTATAACCAATTTTTCACAATAAAGCTCAAAGTTTCGACAAAAAACCGCAAGAACTTTTTGATACTCTTAATACAATAGAAAACATTTTAGATAAAGGCGATTTTTTTTTGTTTTGAAATACCATGGCAAACATATTATTAATAACAAACACATCACTCAAATGTACACCGCAGATTTGTTTGCAGGTTCGAATAATCAATAATTAATCTAATTGTCTGTTACTTGTTGCAATTAATCGGGTATAATTTCATTTATGCTACGATTTCAAAGCGTCTCTAACTCGAGATTTATTGGCATAGATCAACGACCTTGAATATCTGCACAAAAAATCTAGAGGTGTTAAATGACGACTTCATGGAGGCCAATCAACAGTTACATCTGTGAAGATCACCAGATACAGGGCTGCATCACTTTGGTGAAGAAACGTGCATATTAATACACATAACTTTAAACGAATGCAGTATGCAGTTGGCTCTATGTTAAACATTATAACAATTTTATTCAAAAAATTCACACAGTTTCAACGATTATTCAGAATCCTGACACGCGTTTCGGCCTTTTAACCATCTTAAAAGGGGTACAAAAAGTAACTAAACTTAAAATTGAAAAAAGGGTTCTTTTATTACACTTAAAACAGTAGTGTATTTTTATGGCGCCTGGAAATAACAGCATCCGATATAGGGGTGTCCCCAAAGAGTATTTGGGAATTTGCGAAATTCTCTTTTTTCTCGATGGCTTTTTTGATTGAAAGAATCTCCAAATAGTCCATCAATTTACCCCTTTCAACATTATATAGTAAAGTGACATCTTTTTCATTAAAAAAATCATTATTTTCTATACAATGTTCTGCAAAACTAGTTGATTTCTGGTTTTTCAAAATAGACATCCTATGTTCTTTAATTCTATGGTGTAAACGGACAGACAGGCCGATGTTTACAACATAGAATCAAAGTACAGAGCTAGGTACTTTTATCTGATGAATCCAGATTCAACATTCGAGAAGCTGATGTCGTAGACGCGTTTATAGGCGTCCAGAAGAAAGATACAGGCTGATGCCTGTAGAGAGGAGCGAGTTCCATTCGCTGGAGTATCTGTAATTGTCTGGGGAGGTGTGTCTTTAGAGGTCCGCACAGAGTTGGTTTTCATAAATGGATCTTTAATAGCAGTAAGGTACATAGAGGAAATTCTTATGGACCATGTTGTTCCTTATATACCACTCCTGGTAGAGCAGGGAATTTTTGTTCATAACAATGAACGCCCACATACTGCTCGAATAGTAACAGCGTACTTGAACGAGGTTGGAATTTCAAGGTTCAACTGGCCAGTACAAAGTCCTGACTTGAATCCCATCGAACAGGCGGGTCAGAACTATGGTTCCATCGCCCAAGAGCTCCGTGAAGCCCTTCGTCATGAATGGAAGAATATTCCGCAAGAGAATATTCGAAGACTCATCACGAGCATGCGAAAACGTTTGGTAGCTGTAATCCGAGCTAGGGCAGGTCACACGTCATACTTATAGTGAAATTTTCACAGCTACGATACTTTTTTCAATGTCGAAGTTTTAATTTTTCAAAAAGGAGCTTATTATCTAATAAAAAGGTTCATTTTTCTTTGGGCAATTCTCGTTTCCCCACCATTTCAGATATTTCAGGATTCTCGTAAGAATTTTATCTGAGAAAGGTATCTATATGAACAGTAATGATCAAGTGACCCGTTTTTCCTGCTCGCCAGTGTATTTTTCAGGGACAAAAAAAGGAACTCGACTTTCTCAATTTTTTTTCAAGTCGAGAAAAAATGACGTAGTAGGGCAATAAGAACGTTTACGATTCAAACATATTCTTCGACGTTTACACGAGTTAAGCGAGGATGAAGCGAAAGATAAAAGCAACACGCTGATCCCTTCTTAAGATATCCAGTTCATAAAATGAATCTGTTAATGAAATCAGGATGTGCCGCACTTTAAACTGCGAGTTAGTAGCGATTTGGATTGCAAGCGTAATTGGCCGGAATATTAACGAGTTAAATATACTTAAAATGAATTTCGAGAATGATTATATTAATACATGATTTATACTTGTGTCAAGTCAAGACGTAATGCCTATCTCGTGGACAATTAAGTAAAGATCTATTTAATACAAGCAATTTTTTGCGTAGGGTATAACTTTGAGGAATTCTGTTGGTTTTTGACCCCACTTAACCCAGATTAAACGCGTTCACGAGTCGCAGTTGACAGGACCGGTTGCTTGGAAATTTTTATCGATATGAAAAAAAATTGGCTGAAATTTATCATATCACTCAAGAAAAACTCCCTTTTTCTGATTAATTATTTGGAAATAATACGTGGGGTTTCCGAATCTATTGCTCTCAAATAAATACTCGTAGGTTGTTACTAATATTAAGATAGTTTGCAATTGTTTTTTCGAGAAGCGAAACTCAACTTTATTCAACGCGAAATCGGAGCGTACACAAAACCCTAGTCACTAAATAATTCACATTTGTTAAATGCAACTTTTTCAATGTAAAAGATGATAAGAAAAACCTCGGACAAACTTTTTGCCATTTAACTTTATTAAACGAAAGAAATAAAATGAAACGAGAACGAATAATAATAACATAAACATTTGGTAATAATATATTAAAGGAGTTTAGAAGTGGCTTGCTTTGGCGGCGATACATAGCTTCAGACGCTTCTTGAAATTTTCGCCAATGGGCTGCAGTTCTTCGGGCGTTAATCGGTCCCATCCCCGGCGCAGGCATTGCTTCAGCGACTCAAAACTTTTGTGGTGTTTAGCACATGCCTTGACCTCTAGAATCGACCACACGCTGTAGTCCATCGGGTTGAGACCCTGTGAGCAGATATGATGAAACCCTGAAAACGGGATTTACACCATTATTGCGTCATTTTCGCTTTGTGAGCCGGAGCGGAGTCCTGTTGAAAGGTCCAATGCGTGTCACCGAAGTGCTGCTGGGCCCACGGAAGTACTACGGCATCGAGAATGTAGCAGCGGGACACTTCCTGATTGATTTTGACTCCTTGATCCACGAAAACCGAGGGTATTTTGCCTCTTTGCGGATTTTGACGATGTTCGACGAAGACCGACGTACCGGGAACCTTTGCGGATCAGACTCTGTCTTTTTGTTGGTTGTGGGATTGTTCTACGGTGAAAAGCTTCCCGTCTGTAAAGAGACTTCGCTCCCATTGCTGACCAGCGGCAAGACAAAGGAGTTGGCGGCACCTTTGGAGTGGTACGCGCTTGTTTTCATCCGTGGGGAGTTGAACTTTTTGGAACTTGTATGGCTTTAGGTTGAGCTCCCATTTGAACACTCGACGAACGGATTCAGGGTTGATACCGGTCTCACGGGCTATTTTCTTCATGGAGACCCTCGGATTTCGATTGACTCACTTCTTGACGATATTGCGATTGCTAGGCGTATTGACAGTGCGTTTTCTTCCACTTCTTGGACGACGACCATCATGGCCAAACTTTTTGAAACGGAAAATTGCATCAGACACGGTTTGTCGAGGCACATTGAGCAAACGAACAATTTCGCATTGACCTTGACGAAACAGCTCCAAAATTGCACAACGTTTGTTTGACATTCTAACACTCTGCAAAATAAGGTAATATCAAAATGAAAATTCACATAATGGTACAAGAGAATCTAATAGAATAAAAATTATTTGCCTGCGCTAAAATACTTTTGTTCCAGAACACATTAAAATTTGTCCGAAGTTTTTCTTGTCACCCTGTACAGGAGCCCAAGTTATCACTGGCCAAATTTCAGGCAATTTACTACACAAGTTCCTGTAGAGTATGGTCCAATTATCTTTCGTTGTAAAGTTGTTCAAGATTCTACTATTTTGTAACGTTGCGCAATTTCATTAATAAGGAATGTGAGCCATTGTAAAAGAAACTTCTACCAATCGAAATCAGTCGAATTAATTTATTTAAAAGTTCCACAATTTTTTCACTGAAAACATAGCATAACTTGAAAACTATCATCTTAATTAAAATTTTATGAACATTTATTTCTTAACCACCCTTTAATTAGTAAATATTTCATAAAAATCTCCATGAAGCCACCCCAGTCCAAGCAGAATTTTATATATAGATATATTTGAATTTGAATATCAAAACAGATTTAATCTGTTAGTCTTCTACAATTTAAATTAAAAAAAAATTTTCATTCAAAAAACTTTTAGAATTAAATTAATGTCTACAATAAGCACCGTATATTTAATAGACGTATATAATCAAAACTCAATATATAATGTCAAATGGAATAAATAAACCAACAGATATAAAAAAAGTCATTAAAATAAATGAAAAAATATTTAAAGGAGACAAAATTTTGTTTCTGATCTTACCATTAAGAACACCAATTGCGTTTTAACAAAACGAAATTTTATATCCTTTAAATATTAATTTATTAATTTTAATGACTTTTTTTATTCTTCAACCAATTCTTCGTTATCCAATACTTCTCTTTCCCTGAATTTTTCCCTGTATTATCAGTTGTAGAAGTCGATACCTCTCCGGATTTCTCATAACGTGACCCAGGTATTCAAGTTTTCGTTTTTTCACTTGGACAAGATCTCCTTCTCCTTGTTGAATCTGCGGAGAACTTCTGCATTCGTGATGTGGTCAACCCATGAGATCTTCAGAATACGACGGTACAACCACATCTCAAACACCTCTAATTTCTTGCAGGATGCTTCTGTTAATGTCCATGCTTCGACACCATACAAAAGCACTGGAAAGATATAGCACCTCAGTAGTCTTATTTTGGTCTTCATAGCTAAGGTACTCGTAAAAAGCTTTTTCATTTTGAGGAAGGCACTTCGAGCTTTCTCGATTCTACATTTCACCTCAATGGAGTGATCCCAATCTTCGTTAACGTTCGTTCCTAAGTAAGTATAGCTGGTGACTCTTTGTACAAACATGTTGTTGATCTTCTATTGAGCGGTTAGTTCTTTATTCTTTGAAATGATCATGAATTTCGTTTTCTTCACGTTTAGATGTAGTCCATATTTTTCACTCACATTTACTATCCTATCCATTAACCTCTGCAACCCATGTATATCATTCGCCATAATAACGGTGTCGTCTGCATATCTAATGTTGTTAATAACTTCTCCATTCACAACAATGCCATCCCCACTCTCCTCAAGGGCTTCCTTAAATATGTACTCTAAATAAATATTGAATAGCAGTGGGGATAACACGCATCCCTGTCGAACTCCTCTCCTTATCGAAACCTCATCAGACTCCTCATTTTCCACTCTAGCAGACGAAGTTTGCCTCCAGTAGAGATTGGCAATGATTCTCAAATCCTGTCCTTCCAACCCGGCCGATTCCAGAACTTTCATCATTTTATTGTGCCGCACTTGATCGAACGCCTTCAGATAATCAACGAAGCAGGCATAGACATCGTGGTGTAGAAGACTAACAGATTAAATTTGTTTTGATATTCAAATTTTGTTATATTTCTTCTATCAAGTAAAAAGCCTTTTTCTATTTTATTTTATATATACATATATATTATTATTATTAAAAAGGAATTTGAGCTATGATAAAAGAAAGTTCTAGAAATCTAGACAGTGTATAACATACATCTGTATAACATACATCTGTATAACAATTCCTCACTCAAACAAACTCGACAAGGTTTTGTTGATCACAGAAGCAAATTGCAGACATGCGCATGTTTCAAACTGATTGTATCGTCAGTGTATGTATCCATTGCATCATTTCCGACTGTCTTTTCCATACCGGTATATATGTTTCATTTAACTGAAGGGTACAATGGATTTCTCTCGTGTAAAGACCAGCAGGAACGAAGTTTCCTCCATATGGTCTGTACAATCAGATATTAACTCTTATTTTCCATTCGCACCTCCTGCCTGAGCCGATCCTGGATGCAGCAATATAGATTAATGCGACATACGTAAATTTTATCGTTTGATTTATTCCTTACAGAGTCAGGCGCTAGCTTTAACGAGGAATTGCAAGTCGCCGGTATATCCATCAACCCCTGCTACAAACGAAAGATCTAGTCGAGAATCTGCAGAGAAGGCACCCACGCCAACCCCTGGAATTCAAACACCGCTAGATGCTACAGTATCCCCATCCCCGATCAAGGAAGATTTCGAGTCCTCAAGAAGTGCACCAGGTGAGTTGTGATTCCGAAATGAATTCTACATAGGAGAATTGAAAATTTTCATAATTTTAATTCGTTTTTTCATTGCACACAGTAACCTAAGCATTCACCATTTAGCGAACACTAGTTCGTAGATTACTGTATACTGGGAAAAGATAATAGATAAGTTTATTGAGCACTTATGTCTCGTTATGAGAGTAATCGTTCAGAAATAAGCATACATTCGATCTTTATGCAAAACACATTATACCTAATTTTGAAACAGTAGGGTTGTTGTTTCTATAAAAATAAACCATTCAACAAGAGATCGTCTATAAAAAGATTCAAACTAGGTTACTGCAAAGAACAATAGAAAAATCGAGACTACTACGGTCCTCGTTCACTTTGGAAAACAATAAATTGAAAGAAGTTTTAAAATTACTTTCAAGTTTTAATGAAAAATAGCTTATATATCGGGTGTTTTTTCAGAGTGATAGAACTTTAAATTGAACTAAAACACATTTAAATTAAGATTGAAGCCAATTTAAGATTTAAATGGTAGATAATTTTACGACATTTATGTTTTGAAAATAATTTCTGGCATATGTCCACCCCGACTACCTCTGAGGTACCGCATTCGACCAGACCAATTTTGGACCACTTTTTCGAGAAATTCAGGCCTTATTTCATCAATAACACGAGTTATGTTGACTTTCAAAGCGTCTATTGTTTCTGGTTTATCAGCATAAACCAATAACTTGACATAACCCCAAAGAAAATAATCCAGTGGAGTCATGTCGCTTGATGTTGGAGGCCAATCAATTGGACCATTTCTCGAAATAATGTTATCGCCAAATTTTTCTTTCAATAAATCAATTGTTGCGGTAGTAACATGAGGTGTAGCACCATCTTGTTGAAACCAAAACACTTCTGGGTCGATACCATTCAAATTTTGAAACAAATAATCATTGATCATCGATCTGTAACGAGCATCATTCACTGTAACATTAGTTACAGTGCATCAATTTCGAATGCGGATAGAAAAGCAAGTTCCTTCATCTCGTTATTAGAAAGAATGATGATTTAAAGAAAAATGAATAGAAAAAGACAAAGAGGACGCTTCGCCATAATCGATATCTAGATCAAACCTCGCAGACCTGGCGAAATAAAATACTATATACAATTAAGTTCGAGTGGTCACGAAATTTGGAATCGAACATCGACCAAGAAAAAGAGGATATTTTTAGAGATTCAAATGAAACTTATAGAACAAAGCTAACAGCACCAGGATTGATATCTCAGTTTTTGAAGAGTGACGAAAGAGAGAGAGAGGGGCATCATTATGAAGCCATTGAAGAAGGATGGAACCAACACCTGAATACTATGATATTTTAAGATTTTACAGGTCAAGGTCTGTGGTGGCGAGTGATTATATACTTTAGGGGTGTAAAACCATAGAGGGTGCTGTTCGCAAGTCGCTGAAACCAAAAAATTTTGTTGGAGCCCAAGACGATACTTTTAGACTATTCTACTATTAAAAATTATCAAATTTAAATATGTTGTTTCAAAGGAGCTATTAAATTTGGAAGTGCACATGGACAATTATTGAGAAATCGTCATTGGCCAAGGTACATATCAGAGTACAACACATCGGATTAATGAATTCACATTGTTGTCAGATTTCCAGGACTGAAGAACAAGACCAAAATCTAATGGGAATTCGACAATAATGTTAATTCATTGAAAAATATATAGTAGACGGTATTTTATTTTCACAAAAATGTTTGTACTACAACAATTGTTTCACCACGATGTGGCTTCTCCAGGTATCTACATTCTACTGGCTGATGATGTTCACTGTAACCGAGTTTAAATACATACGTTAGGTACGTGACAAGATATGGAAGAACAAGTCATAAAAACTCAAGATGTTTATGTTGCAGCTAAAAAATGCCATTAGAGAAAGATATTCAGTAATGTAGACTTGCCAATATCTGTTTGTTCGTTCAAATCGATTTTACGGGCATTGTACCTGTTGATTTCAAGAAATTCTATAAGTGTTTATCTAGAACTTTTGCTTTCGACGTAGATAATTTCATAGTTATTGTTGATATTATGCCTGAATTCCTTAAGATGATAAGTATATGTCGAATGTACGAAATCCGATATGTAACTTCTTTGGTGTTCTTGGATTCTTTTCTTGAATGATCTACCTGTCTGGCCAATGTATACTAAAAGGCCAATGTATACAAAAAGTCAACTTGTAGACTCCAGATTTATTTTCTTTATTTATTTAATCAAATTTCAAAAAGTTCTTCGAGAAAATTTTTTTATAAAATTAAAATTTGTAGTGAGATTAGCAGAATTAATCTGTGTGATATTTAAGATATTGTAAAAGCTTCCTATCAAGTAAAAACCCCCTCTTTAAGTTTTCATGTGAATTTAATCAGCAGACGTACTATAACGTGTTATTTGCAGTCGTTAAATAAAACATATTTTGGTAATATTCGTCCGCTTCCATACTATTGTTCAACATTTTATTGCATTTATCTCTAACTTATATCCTGACGCCTTCAAAATGATCTGATGATCGACTCTCGTTCAACAGACCACAATCGAAACCCATAATTAAAAACGTTTTTTAGTCAAATAAATCTCCTGAATTAGCGAATCCATCAATGACAACATGATCTAAATGAATGTGTTAAAAACAACAGTATCATACTGTTTGCTCACTCCACAATTATCACTTTCAAACTATAACTAGCAAATCGATTCGTTTTTTCTACTTCTAGAATTTAATGCCTCAGATAAGAATCAGACAAAAATTCCCAATATATATCTTTATGCGGCAATATTTCAAAATTAATTTATAATTCATACTTTCTGAAAATCTTTTTTACTAGCACGTGATAATTAAATTTATAATTATAATCATTATAATTGTCGCTTTAAATGAGGTGTTGGAATTTTCATGTGCAACAAAAAGTACTTAGAAGCGTTATTTATAACTCCAAATTAGATAACCATGAAAAACTTACTTGTTGCTCTTGAAAATATATATGTTGATCAGATCTCACTATCAGTAATTCCCTACGTGGTTTTTCAAAAATTCGATTCGAATTGCGCATTTCATTAATTTGTTTTGATCGTTGTTTTTTCGTTCTCTTATCTCAATTGATTTAATTTAATTTGAAGGTCCTAAACTCTATTATTTCTGAAAAATTATCCGTCAAACTTCTAATGAGAACAATATTTAACAAAAAGTTATTATCATATATTAGAGAAGCACTGGTACTTATTTCTGCAGATAATATCTTTTTCTTACCTACTATACCATTTCATATTCCTTAATATTTTCATTCATTAAATAGTACATTTAAATTTCCACAAATTACACAAAACTTACACAAAAACGTTCTGACAAATGTGTTTCACGTTGTGTACATTTCAACATGGATCTAAGGGGGTTCTTGTTCGCCATAAGAATTAATACTATAGAGCTCTAGGGACTCCAATAAGTAGATATAACTTTTATATTCAACATTCAAAATTTCGAAATTCTGACTAAAAATGGGTACTAACAATTCAATTAAATGGCTTTATTTTTACGATTGGCAATCTTTTTAAAGTTCTTTTTTCTTCAAAATTTTGCATATCAAAAGCTAAAGTAACATTGAATGTTTAGAGATACTTGTAGTTAAGAGGAATTCCTTCAAATCCTTGTTGAAATCTTTACCTACACCACTATAATAAAGAAAACGTTTCGCGGAACAAATTTAAATTTTCAAAATATAATACTATATATACAGAAATTAATAATTGTCATATTTGAATGAAAATGGTGAGAATTTAATCATATTATTTAATATACGATTCAAAATGTGTTTCAATCTGAATATTCGAAGAAGAGTGGTAGTTGTGAATTATTCTAAATCAGATAAAATATACCCAGAAGTTTCTCAACTGGGAAACAAATTTTTGCCGATTCTCTGGACAGGTTTCTTCTGGTTCATACTGTTCAACAAATATGTGATATTCCGCTAAATATTAAACAAGGGATTAAAATTCAGAATACTAAGGCATAACTATTTTATTGGACTATAAATCTTGCATTGGATTCGTTGCAATCGAAGTCTATATTGTGGAGCTTGCATTCTACCTTCAAGCTGCAGTTTTCTGTTCAAATATTAATCTATTAATAGAGATTTATTGACCGCTTTTTCTGAATTCTGCATTGCTATGTAAATATAAATGAATTTATTGCTTCGAAAATAATGAGAATTTAATTACACAGCTATAAGCTTTTACTTGGCTTAATGGAATTTATTACTTATCGCTGTATTTATCTGAATTTTTGTGGAAATGAAATAAGTGACTTAATAAAAGACGGTGGGTGTATATAGAGCAAATATAATGAAAATTTTTTGGGATTAATTAATGAAAAATTTTATATTGCTCCTTGAAGAAAAATTTCAGCAGACTAACAGACTTTTTATACATAAGAATTAAGAATTGATTAATTCTGGCCTTTTTTGTTGAATTGCTTCATTCAGTTTGTCCAGATGATAACTTAAAATTAAAAAAAATGTTCTTTTATTGCACCTTGGACATCTGTGCATTTTTATGGCGCATGGAAATAACAGCATCCAATATAGGGGTGTTCCCAAAAAGTATTTGGGAATTTGTTGAATTTTCCTTTTTCTCAATGGCTTTTTCGATTGGAAGGATCTCCAAATAGTCCTTCAATTTACCCTTTTTAACATTATATAGTAAAGTGACATCTTTCTCATAAAAAAAAAGATTATTTTCTATACAATGTTTTGCAAATCCGGTTGATTTCTGGTTTTCCAAAATAGACATCCTATGTTCTTTGATTCTATGTTGTAAACATAGTCTGACCTATTTATGTTTTATTACAATCATCACATTCAATTTGATGAATCCCCGATTTATAATAGTTGGAATTCTTTTTTTTATTGTTCACCAACATCTTAGCTAAATTATTTCTATTAACTGCTAAAGAATCAATTCACATTTTATGAAGACCAATAGAGATCCTACTACTGAAACCTTTTATATAAGCCATTGAATACCGTATTTTCTTTTCTTCATAGGGATCTGTGCATTTTCATAGCGCATGGAAATAACAGCATCCAATATAGGGGGCTGTTCCTAAAAAGTATTTGGGAATTTGTTGAATTCTACTTTTTCTCAGTGGATTTTTCGATTGATAGAATCAATTAATCCTTTTAACGTTATATAGTTGTGAACATCGGCCTGTCTGTCAGGACATTAACAACATAGAATCAAAGGACATAGGATGTCTATTTTGAAAAACCAAAAATCTTTCTTCAATTTAAAGTACTCTTTTAAAAATGGTCGAAGGACCTAAACATGTGTCAGGATTCTGAAATAAACTGTGAAACTTAAGAACTGTGTGAACTTTTTAAATTAAAAATAAGATTAACATATCAACCGTATAGAAAGAATTTTTGTATAGTTTTCATTGCATTACAAACACCAACTTGATCCAGGGGAAAAACTAATTCCCGTACAGAAGGGTTTATGATTTTGACATCGAAATGGATTGAATTGAAGGTCTGGGAATGGTCTGAACTTTTCCAAACAAGAGAGAAGATTTGGCTTCGTGATACACCTCAGAATCTTGTTTATATTTTCGTCGACATCCCCGAAAAGGCTCGGGCTAATCGTTTTTAATGACTAAGTCGAGAAATTCCGCGAAATCCGTCGTCGGCCTGAATGGAAACGAGAAGCGACAATCCAGTCGGCTGCTTCAGTCGGTGGAAAAGTTTCTAGAAGTTCCGTGTCACCGCCATCAGGATTAGGTACATCAACGAATAATCGGAGAATGTTGAACGTCAGATTCGACAAGAATTAGCCAGGCCATTGTTCCAGACGAACGGTGAGTTTTTGCGCTTTGAGTTCGTCCAAGACCGGTCAGAGGCGTTACGCAAACGTCTTTGGGCGAGATTTCAAGTTCGGCATATACTGCTTCACAAATATGAGTATTGGGTTTCCCATCAAGCACGATATGTTTTTGAAATTGAATAAAATAAAAAATATCCTTATATCTATATGCTGGGTCTGATAAACTAAAAGTAAAGCAAAAATATGACAATAATAATAACACTGACCGACAAAAGAAGTTTTTTTTGTTTTAACATAAAGCTGAATCGCATATTATGATAGAATGGACGTATCCAAATACGAAAATGAGAAAAACAAAGTTGTAACACCTAAGGTTTTCTTGTTACATTTATAGAACCATATTTAATGTTTCTGGTTTCTATTGAAAAAAATTATTTCGAAATTTTTTAACCGTATATATCGACTTTATTTAGTTTTACACCTACTGAACGTACCTTACACTTACGCTTGGTAAGCTTCTCTGTAAAATTAACGTCGTCCAGCAATTTTCTGATTTGTGGTACAATAAAAATGCCTTCCTTTAATTTGGTATCACTTAACTTGAGAAAGCCTTGTTTTAAGTATTTGAATCCATCACCATCTTAATTCACAACCTTCACACAATTTTTCATTGAGCCCAAGTTTAATGTGAAGAGGAGGCAGAAGGACATTTTTGGGGTCTACAAGAGGTCTAAACTCAACATTTTGAGATCCCGGTTGAAATATACTTCTTTCTGGCCAAATTTTTGTTATATAATGCTGATTTACTGTACGACTGTCCCATAGACGAAGAAAACAGCAATATTTTGTAATTCCTCCCTGAAGTGTCACTAAAATTCCCATAACTTTTAAGACACATTACATGAATTTTTATAATAGAAGTGAGGTAATACGCATTGATGGTTATTAGGTTCCATACTGACAACGGCTAGATCATTAGGATTACGAATAGATGATCATTTGAATTGGAGAGAACACATAAATGATCTATGTAACAAATTAAGTGAAGTGATTTACTCCATGTGTTCTAAAAAACTATTTGTCAAGTCAACAACTTAAGAATATATATTCGTCATGTTTTGAAACACCTCTTCGCTATGGAATTATTTTATGGGCTTTCAGCTCTGAATTTGAAAGAGTTTCTATCATGCAGAAGGGAGTATTGAGAATTATGTTTGGATTATCTTTCAGGGAATCATGCAGGGTAATATTTAAAAGATTTAATGTGCTAACATTAACTGGCTTGTATATATATGAGGTATTTTCGCGGGAATGATTTGAGCGAATATTGTACTTTTCAACACAGATATGAAACAAGACGTAACAATTTGATTTTTCCTAAGCACCAGTCATCTTTTTATGAAAACAATGCAATTTATATGGGAATACGACTTTTCAAAAAACTTCTTCTTGATTTAAAGAGTATAGTGCATGTTGAAGATTCAAGAAAGATTCATTCACGTTTTTGGTGTCACATGAGCCATACGATATGACAGATTATTTGGGTTGGTTAGTTCAGTTTTCGTTTTTTTCTCTTTGTTGCTTTTTGACAGACACGACGAAGTTATATTGCACAAAGACCACATGTTGCCGTACAGACCAGACATTGCTCCTTCCGACTACCATTCCTTCCAATCGATTTAACATGGCATGGCTGACCAGCACTTCTCCAATTACGATGAAGTCAAAAAATGGCTCGATGCATGGATAGCGACCAAAAAGCTGGCCTGTTTTCGTGATGGGATCCATTAGTTGCCAGAAAGATGGGAAAAATTAGTGGCTAGCAACAGACGATACTTTAAAATTTGAATGTATAACCAATTTTTTACAATAAAGCTTCAATTTTCGGAAAAACCACCCGAACTTATTTATACTCCTAATAGGTTTCGTAGCTCGGGTATTCGAGGTACGCCACTGATTTTGGTTCGAGTAGAGCTCCCAGTCGGCCACTCATTACGGATTACTCAATGCTGTCTACGCATAATGCTCTTGCAAAGGACAGGGAGCTGATTCCTTGTGCCATTTAATCCGTTGCTGCGTTTACGAAGCGCACTTTTTGTCCCGAGTCTGAGTTTTTACAAGATTTCGAAGGCATGCCATCATACCACTGTCTGCGTAGCATACAGGCCAAAGCGTCTTACACAACAGCTTATTTCTATCCACTTTCTTATTAGCTTTAGACTTGTTAGTCTAAAGTTTTAATTCGCGCAACTTGCAAAGAGTGGAGAGGTGGAAGGAGGATTTCGAAAGGCCCCGTAAACTCCAGTTAGAGGATGAAGGGTCTTCGAACCCACAATACTGTTTACAATAAGTCCCTGGCTGTGTTTTGCCCCTGCCCTTCTCGCCAGCTAATACGATTTCATGCAGGATTTACGATGAGATTTAAACTAGTTCTCGGGATTCCTATAGCTCAACGTCTTCTTCGGGTAATATCACCTTGCGGGTCCATGGCCATGACGCGGTCGGAAAAGGTGCTGTCTAATTTCTGTTTAATTATTGTGTCCCCCATTACACCTACAAGCTCGGGACTGATATTCAACTCTGTTACGCCAAACACAACAGGTGGATCAGTTATATTCAGCAAATGTCTAAGATTGAAAAATTTTTGAAATATTCCCAAAAAATTTTTTAGGTTGCAACATAAAACTGAATAGCAGCATATCATAGTAGAATGGAGGTATTCAAATACCAAAATGACACGTAAACTTTTCTTGTTACATTCATAAAACCGCATTTATTGTTGCAATATCTGATGTGTATTGAAAAAAAAAAATTCTGAATTTTTTAACCGTATATATATAGACTTTATTTAATTTAACATCTTAGATTTAGGAAAAACACAAGGATTAAAAATATTGACTTAAAATACTAATTAAATTATGAGGGATCATATCTTCTCTCTTCAGAAACCAGCAGTATTCACCAATCATGGCTGGATCCCATCGTCCTTGACAACGAATTCAATTGTCCTTATATCTTGGTGGAATCTTTCACCCTGCTCGACACTGACACCCCCTGAACTTTCAGGAAAAATGACAGATGTGAATGGAGGGAATGAATTTTTAATGACATTCTGGCACCAAGCGATTTATAGGCATCAAATAGTTCATCAACTAACTGTTGGTAGTTTTCGTCCATATTATTGCCCAAAAATCCTCTTACTACACTAACAATTGAGTTCCATGCTCTGAATTCCCGCCTGGTATGCTCCTCTGTAAAATTAACGTCGTCCAGCAATTTTCTGATTTGTGGTCCAATAAAATTGCCTTCCTTCAATTTGGAATCACTTAACTTGGGAAAGTATTTGAATCCAACACCATCTTTACTCATAGCCTTCATAAAGAATTTCATCAGCCCAAGTTTAATGTGAAGAGGAGGCAGAAGGACATTTTTGGAGTCTACAAGATGTCTAAACTTAACATTTTGAGATCCCAGTTGAAATACACTTTACAAATTTTTGTTGTATAATGCTGATTTACTGCACAAATGTCCCATAGACAAAGGAAACAGTAATATTTTGTAAATCATTCCCGAAGTTCCACCAAAATTCTTATAACTTTTAAGTCTCCATATATCTGCCATTTATACGTGTTGTAGTTTATTTTATCCAAAAGATTGCTCATATTTTCATAACTGTCTTTCATCGTTACTGAATGGGCAACTGGTATAGAAGGTATTAAATTTCCATAATGCAATAACACACCTTTTAAACTGTATTTAGACGAATCTATAAATAAACGCCACTCAGAGAGGGAATGCTCGATATCAAGTTCCTGCATTAAGCCATTAATATTAGTATACGCACACAACGAATTTTCCTTACTGTAGAATGCAGAAAACGGTGCATTTATTTTTCTGAAATTCGTAATTTTCTTTTCGTTGCCTAATAAGTTCCATTCCTTAAGACGGGAACCAAGAAGTTCTGACTGTTGCTTTGATAACCCCAAATCATGTACTAAATCAACATAGAATCTACACATAAAGTGCTATTGAAAGTACTGAATTCACTGTAAATAAATAATAAAGACACCCAGCGAGTGAAACAATAAGGTGCATTGAACGAATGTCTTGCACATTACTGGTCATTGGGTATTCCATAGAGATAAGAGTTAACGAACATAAAAATCCATTTTTCAGAATCGAATCACAACTTGAATTTCAGGAAACTAATTTTCTACAGCTTAGCGAAATCTAAACGGTAAACAATCAATTATATTTCCATTTATCTACAGAAGGAGCTTTGTTATCTGAGTAAAATGTATTCTCAAGTGTAATTTCAATTTAGTTTTGAAAATTGGCTAGAACTAGAAACATGCTACATATTTTAAAATTTAAATACTTAAATTCATTATCATGGGTGCTAGGTTCGAGTCTTAAAAAAGTAAATTTTGGTTGAAAAAAAATTTTTAAATTATTATTCCGAGTCTCTTTGATGAAAGCTCTTATTAAGAATTAAAAACATCGAAAATATGAAAAACTTTCATAATATATATTGAAAATATTTATTTTTCTTTAATTGACACTGTATACAACATATGCGTAATTTTTTCCCTTTGTGTGAAACTCAAAAAAGACTACAGAATATACTGAACTCTAAATATAAACTCTAATATATAATTCATGGTTGTTGTCAATCATCGGATAGTTCTAACATTTAGAATTGAACACAATAACAAAATCAAAACATACCCTTAAGACACGTGGAATTTGTCTAGAATTATTTCTTAAAAGTATGTTTTGATCCAGGTATTTTGTTCAATTTTTGATGTTAGAACTATTCGATCATTGAAAACAACCATGATATACATATAATAGTTTATATTTACTATTGAGAATATTTTGTAGTCTTTTTTGGGTTTCTTTTGGGTTTTCACATAAAAAAATTACGTATATGTTGTTTACATTGTCGTGTAAAGAAAAATAAATCTATTCTTAGACAAATATTAATGTAATATAAATATAATATACAGGCGCCCAAAGACTGTGGAGTATTTAATTTCCACAATTTCCATGTTTGGGCTCAAAATAATCGACACGTCACTGTTAGGATTTATTACCATCACGAGTTCCGAGTTAATATATGACTAGCCATGACACGATGTGAAATTTTTGGGTCGGTAATAAGTACAGTTTCACATATATTGTCCAATGAAAATGAAGATTTAATATCGGGTGTTTTTTTTAGTGTGATAGAATTTTTGATGGGGATAACTGTGATTTGACAGAAGGAAGAAGCCATGTTGTTTTGACATTTCTGTTCAGTTAGCATTGACAAGTTATCATGGAAAGACTCACACTGCAACAACGTTTACAAATTGTTGAAATTCATTTTCAAACTCAGTGTTCTATTCGGCAAACTTATAGAGCACTTAGTGAAATTTATGGTTTACATTAACGTCCATCAGAGCAGCTTATTCGTCGAACTATCGATAGATTTCGACTCGATGCAACAACAAAAACAAGACAAAGAACTGTACGTACAGAAGAAAATATCGCTGCTGTAAGTCAAAATGTTCACAACACGTTCACAACAAGTTGGACTCTGTGCATCCACCTCATGGAAAATTTTGCGTCAAGATCTACAACCATACAAGATCCAACTGGTTCAAGAACTGAAGCCACTTGACCATAATAAGCGTCCTTTGTTTGCTGATTGGAACAACTTTAAAATTGTGTTTAGTGATGAAGCTCATTTCGGGTTGAACGGTTATGTAAACAAGCAAAATTGCCGTATATGGAGTGAAAACAATCCTCAAGAAGTTCTGCAGGTTCCATTGAATCCTGAAAATGGTGTGCTTTACACGCTAGAGGCATCATCGGTCATATTTGTTTGAAAACGATGCTGGAGCTAATGTTATAGTGAATGGTGCTTGTTACAGATCGATGATCAATGATAATTTGTTTCAAAATTTGAATGGTACAACAAGGTGGTGCTACACCTCATGCTGCTACGGTAACAATTGATTTATTGAAAGAAATATTAGGCGATAACATTATTTCGAGAAATGGTCCAATTAATTGGCCTCCAAGATCATGCGACATAACTCAACTGGAGCATTTTCTTTGGGGTTATGTCAAGTCATTGGTTTATGCTGATAAACCAGAAAAAATAGAAGCTTTGAAAGCCAGCATAACCCATGTTATTGATGAAATAAGGCCTGAATTACTCGAAAAAGTGGTCCAAAATTGGTCTGCTCGAATGCAGTTCCTCATAGCTATTCGTGATGGACATATGCCGGAAATTATTTTTAAAACATAAATGTCTTAAAATCATCTTTCAAATAAAAAAAATTCGGCTTCAATCTCAATCTAAATGTGTTTTATTTCAATTTAAAGTTCAATCACTCTGAAAAAAAACACCCGATAGAATGTATTATATCTTTCCAGTGGTTGACATTGAATTTTTGTTGCGAGTTGTTCGTGAAATTTGACCATAGATAACTTGGGCACCCTGTATATTGTGAATATTTTTCAGAGTTCTGATATTTTTTATTCTAAATATGAGCTTTCCTCAAGTATACTCGAACTTATTATTTATATAATTAAATAAATATATTATGTAGAGATTCTACAGAATATTATTTTTATATTCAAAATTGAATATCAACTTTCAGCAAAAATAAACTCGAAACAGTTCAATTTTAAATGTAGTAAAAATGTTGACTTTGCGTTTCTATTTTTTCATATGTTGTGTAATGTTCTCTAATATTCAGTATAAATCGAAAAATTATGTTTGTTATTGATTTTTGTCATATTTGTACCCAAAAAATTTATGCTGTTAGTTTTCTTCGCTATATGCGGAATAGGATAAAAACTAATATTATTATTTAAAAACCGTAAGACTCCTCAGTATTCGGTGGAAAGTTTGCGGTGTGAATTAAATACAAGAAATATCCCACCTGTTCGATCGTTTTATTTGAGGTTTAATATATTTATACAGCGCGACCGCTCGTGGAGACAAATAGAAAAAAAACACAGGAGCTTAATAAATTGCATGGAGAATTAGAAGAGAGCGTCCACGGGAATCGACGAAGATGCGTAGATAGAGAGACCGAACTTGCATCATGTTCACACACAATTTTAATCCGTCTGAACGTGCTTATCTCCTCGTATCATTCATCTATTTGTTTTCGCCGCAATCGTGTCCCGAGGATTTGCGTTGAGTCGATCCACAATCCACCAGGAACCCCTACAGAACGTGGGCGAATGGACGATTCAACTTTATGCAACAACCATTGGCGTTGTGAGTAACAATAACACGCACACTTCCATTCCCATAGGATAACTATCGATTCGTCAGGTTTTAACCCCCATTGTTAGATTCCACGAGAATGCAGCAGATCCCTGCAATAATCTACTGCCTGAACAGCCTCGCGATCGTAGTATCTCATAAAGGGTTTTCCAAAAAGAAGTTTCATCTTGAATAGCTCGCTATCTGGGCAGATGTCACTTTTGAATCTGTCATCTTTTGCCAGGTTAAAACTACGCCATTACTAAAAATGGAGCGATACACCCTTCAACAACGCATAGGAATTGTTAAAATTCACTAAAAAATGGTGAAAATTTTGCAGTCACGGTTCGCAAAACTAAAGCACATTTGGGTCGTCGTGAAGCATCTTTTCCACCAGTAAAACTGGTGGAAAAATTCGAGCTGTTGGGACAAGTTAGTGATGTGAAGAATGGAAACCTTCTGCGTCGCCCAAGACCGAGAATATTACTGCTGTAGCCCGAAAACCCAGGTTTGTCGGTTCCTCGAAGATCTTTGGAATTAGGCATTTCACAAACGACATTAGATCGTATTTTGCATAAAGACTGAGGTCTTAAGGCTTTTAAAGTTCAGTTAACACAAGAACTCAAGGCGGTCGACCACCAGCAACGTCGTATCTTCGCTCTTCGGGTCGTTCAAATGATACAGATACTGTCGCGTAGACAATTGAACAATAGACAGATGTTGATCAAGGCCACATGGTCACATAAAATGCAGGACTCGGTTTCTTTCCAGTTCATATTCTTAGAATTATCATTCAATCTTAATGTATTGAACAAACCGGAGAGAACGGTTGATTGGTAGAGCTCTCTGTAATAAACATGTCTCAGAATAGCAGGTTAGAGTTCTGTAGGTATTTGACTCGCCCTCACGTGTCGTGTACAGTTGGGCATTGCGTCGACACATTACTCTCCCCCCAATGAACATGTAGAGGTCACGATAAATTGCGGGCGAGGTCTGAATGGCTTGGGTGGTAAGTTGCCAGACAACAATTCTACCTCTGAGACATTTTGTTATTTTAAGTCTTACTCATTTGCCATCGTTTGAAAGCAATGGGAATGATCCGAAAGGTAGGAAATTGGATGCCGTATGAACTGAAGCCAAGAGATGTCGAACGCCGTCACTTGGAAACAACTGCTGCAACGGCAAAAATGTGGTTTTTGCATCGAATTTGTACAGTGGCCAGAAAGATGGGAAAAGTAGTGGACAATACTTTGAACTTTGAATGTATTATACAATCAATTCAAACACGGAAAAAGATAGCGATAGTTTAAACAACTATTTTTCGACAATAAGGCAGAGAATTCAGGAAAGCATTCAACCTTTTCTAGGATCATCGAACGAATTACCGAAAAATCTTCCATGTTTATGTATCCTGACGAGATTTTAAATATTTCTAAATCTTTAAAGAACAAGAATAGCAAGGACGTCTACGGCTTTTCGGTATCGCTATTGAAAGAGTTCATTCCACACAAAAAAGAACCTTTATATGAGATCATAAATGATTGTTCTGAACAATGGGTATTTCCGGAGAAGTTGAAAGTTGCCACTATAATACCAATCTTGAGGAAAGGCGATCCAGAATGTTGTTAGAACCACAGACCAATATCCATTTTACCAGCCGTTTCGAAAATCAACCTTGAAAAACCATTTAGTTGTTTTCGTTGAAAGGAATAGTTTCTTACATAAATCCCAACATGGATTCAGGAAGAGCGGGTCAACTATATCAGCAATGGAATCCAGCTGTTTTACATCTAAAACAGTCTGGAGTTGCCGCACGGCTTTAAACAGGCTCGGTATGTATAACGGAGTCACTCTGGTTTAGATACCGAGCCACTCAAACTATTTGGGTAACGAGGGGGCGGATCGGCTGGCATTTGCTGGAGCTGCGCTGCCTCTGGTAGGACCGGAACCATTCCTGGGAATACCACATGACGTGGCTAACGAGGTGATAACAGGCAGAATGAACTCAAGGCTAGAGTCTTTCTGACGGAGCCATTCTGGCCTGAAACATTCGAAGTTGTTCCTTGGAACAGCTTCGAACAAAAAGATGGCGAACCTAGCGCTAGGCGTGGATAGGGCCAATCTAATAACACTTGTCGGAATTATGACAGGTCACTGCAGACTGAAAGCGCATTTGCACAAAATCGGTCTGGCTGAAGACAATAAATGCAGGCTGTGTCTTGAGGACACTGAAACAGCCATTCACATCGTCTCAGAGTGCCCAGCGGTCAGTCGCATATGATTCGAGGTCTTTGGCCAGGCTTTTATAGCCCACAACGAACTGAAAAAATTACCCCTGAACAAGATTATCGGTTTTATCCAAAAACTGGATCTCGTCGGGGAGATTTAAATTAGGGGTGAACCACAATAGTCCGTGTGGACGCAGTGGTAGGGTGGACAGACGCCCGCTCGCCATAATGATGATGATGATATCAGCAATGATAGATGTATTGGAAACAATTCTGGAGGCGAAGATGTGGAATTATCCAGCGTAGACCTGAGCAAGGATTTTGATAGCGTCTCGCATGAAATTCTTTTGAATAAACTCCGGTTTTATGGCGAACGAGGTGAAACCTTCGAAATATTATCTTATCTGATAAAAAGATCTCAGAAGGTTGAGTGGAACATCTGTACATCTCTTAACTATATAATGTACAAATGTAAAGGATAAATGAATGTAGATGCACATGGATGAATAAATTGAATTGAATTGAATATCAAAGTAGTCAAAACAGGAGTGCCACAGGGTTCTATGTTAGGACCTATTTTATTCAGCACGAACAATCAATAATAAAGAGAATAAAACAGATTTCCAGGTGAGAGACGGCTAAGCTCACCTACTTTTCAGCCTTCCACTGTCAAATGTTGTATGGTATTATACTCTGGGGCCAGAGTACCACTATAGAGAAGGTCCCTTTAAAACAAAAAAGAGTTCTATATGGGTTGAAACAAGCTGAGAGCTATTTTCAAAAGGGAGAGAGTACTTACCGTAACATCCTGTTTCATACCTCTGTCAAATATTTCCATCAAAACAAGAGCAAATTCTTCACCAACTAGCATTATCACGAGTATGACACCCGTGGTAAGCATCACTTTACTCTAACATATGCCAGAATTAGGAAAACAGCAAGGTCTCAATTTTATTTGTCTTAAACTATATAATAAATTGTCCGATAATCTGAAAAAACTGAAGGAACTAACTTTCAATGAAGGGGTTGAAGATCTACTGTTGGAGAAGACCATTTATAGTCCGAATGAAAATTATGAGTTTTAAGATATTATTCAATTCATTGTATGTATTTCATTAGGTTGATAATGTATTTTGACCGTAAATATTGTGCGATTATGACGACAAGCCGTGTAATTTCATTGACGGTAAATATTTATAGGTTTTTGTAGGTACATGTTCAAATAAATTATCATTATTATTAATCTTTCATAATGAAACTTCAATTTTCGATAAAAACTGGACGAACTTATTTGTACTCCTAATGGGAATATATTAGGATGGTCTGCAAAAGTTTCGAATGAGGCAAAGATGGAAAACTTCAGCGAGGAACAACATTTTTCTCGATTTTACTATGAAAATAAAAGATGAAGCTATATTTCTATTATTCGATCGATTTCGACAACTAGACGGATCGGTTTCATAGTTTCACTCGAAAATATTCCTCTGGAAATTAGAGCCCGCAGATCGGTTGGAAATTCAAGTTCAAATCGCGAAGCTCTTCTATTGATTGTCGTTACTCTTATCTTGGCTGATGTAGTCCCCCGAAATTAATCGATTCCGTTGATTATGTAGAGCTTATTTTGTGTCTGGATTACGTTGACGGAATTCCGACGAAGAGATTGTTTATTCCTGAGAAACGTAGATAACACGCACCACTAGCTGAGACTCAATCCCCCAAGGAGAATTAATCTCTACATTATTCGGATTAGCGGAGTGAGAGACGGGTTGTGGAGGTTCCGATTTCGAATCGAACGAGGCAAAGCGCGCGCGGGGCGCTAGCGACGTTATAAGAAGAATAGAAACACCATCGTGTGGATTCATCATATCTCGAGATTAGCGCTAGCGTCTGATCCTTCTCAGGCCCGGCTTATGTGTCCCAAGGTGATCCCAGATCGACGAAGGCTCTCGTTAATCTTCTACGACGCGACAATAGCCGCGCCAGTGGCGTACGAATCACGCCTTCTGTTCAGTGTGGTTTGCTCCGTACGAAACTCGTCAGTAAAGTACCTTACCACTGTTTGTTTATTATTCCTGTTTTTTAAAGCAGTTTTTCAAAAAACTTGCCTCTTTGATAGTTCGATTCCCCAAAGATGTCATAACTCCATCACCATCCTTGTACATAAAAAGGGTTGCACAGCCGACTTGGAGAATTATCGACCGATAAGCCTTCCGAGTCATCCTTACAAACTTTTCACAAGAATAGTAACCACCCAGTTAGAAAATAAACTGAATCTTCATCAACCTGTAAAACAGGCTGGCTTTCGCCGCGGATTTGGAACAAATGACCACCTCCAAAGTATGAAAACCCTCATCGAAAAGACAATCAGACAACTAGTCTTGGCGTTTATCGACTTCCACAAAACTCATTCACAACATCTATAAAAATGCCATAGTGATAGTAAAATCTTTCGAAAAAACTGACCGTTTATCCATTGGTTGAGGAGTTAGACATAGCTACACAATAACCCCAATTTCATTGTTCATCACTGTTCTTGAGATTTACGCTTCGCGGATGTCTTAGTCCTTATTTCGGATAACCGAGGGAAATGAAAGAGATGCTGAATGATTTGAAGAGGATGCGTGAGAAAATTAACATATGCGAAAATCAAAATTTATGACTAATCTTGTTACTAGTGCTAACATCGACATTGGTGATGATGAAGTTGAGATGATGGATAGTTATATCTTGGTCACAAAGTTCGTATCTCGAGATATAGCAAACAACCGAACTGAATAGAAGACTAACTCTTGCGGCCTATGGGAAACTTTTCTATCCGCCTTAAAAGAAAGGCTTTTGATAAGTGCTTGCTCCTGGTATTAACCTAAGGCTCCTAAATTTTAACATTAACAACCTAACAACCTCAACTGCCAGGAAGCTGAAAGTTACACAAAGAAAGATGGAGAGATCACATAAGAAATGAAGAACTGCGCAGGAGAACTGGCGTAGACGATGTTATAAGTATTTGATAGATTCGGTGTTTACTTGGTGGAAACTCATTTTAATAAAAAAAATGTATATGAGACAGTAATTTATTTCCACAAAAATGTTTGTACTACTACAACAATTGTTTCACCACGATGTGGCTTCTTCAGATATTACATTGTACTGTCTGCAGACAAATTCTTCTTACACTAGGGTGGTTTCATGCAAATTTTTATGAAAAACTTACTTATTTTGGTTGAGGAAAAAATTATTTTAAAATCTCCTTCAGCCATAATCTTTACAAATCACAATTACGCACAAGTTGAAATTTTTGTTTCATTGGCTTTTTACAAAGATACAAATATCAAGTTTTTCACAGGTTTGAAAAATATACCAGTAAACCGAGCAAGCAACAGACTTACCCCTCGCCGCTCTTTTACTCCTGACTCGTGAAAAGTATGCTTCAATAATTCCTTTGGAATTTTTCTGGATTTTGTAAAAAGAATGAAATCTTGAATCACGTTGTTCATTCTTTTTATACCATTTTTTCTGTAGCAAAGGCGCAAGCTGTGTCTTTTTTCTTCAATTTTTCGCCCAAATTCTGAATAGATTGTACGGTAACGAGTTTCAGTCATGTCGGCAAATATTTTCTATTAAAAATCTTTGTGTCTATTGCAATATACATAATAACTCCCCTCGATAACACAAAATTATCCATCGAAATTCGATTCATGCAATTCGTGAGCTTTTTGGACGCTATTGAGAGAAATAATCAGAACAATATCAGTTGGCATCAACAACCTGTATATTAGCATGACATATATAATTGGGAGAAATAACAATTAGTAAGGTGCATTGGAATTTTCATATGCTACATAATTAATATTAAATAACGATTGAACAAATGATTTGCCTAGCGAATATCTCTTACAGTGTTATATATATACATTTCAATGAAAATCTATCGATGGAACTCCCCTGGATGAATCCTAATCAAGCAGCCTACTGGGCGCTTGTTGATAATGAAATATCAAAATGATTAAGCGTAGGATGACTATACTAATCAACTTTGATTTTTTTTCAAAATTATTGGTTTTGATAACTCCAGAGGAAATATCAGTACTTTAATTTGAAAAACAGCTGTAAGTTTTACTTATATGCTTAATGTTACATAATTTTACATAGATGCTCATTTATAAGAAGAAATAAAAAATCCTATCATTTTTTTTAAATATCGAACAGAGTCCTTCTGTCATACCACGCTACAAATAATAATTTCATGAACTTTGTTTGAAACTTTTTAATATTAAATTAGAGCTTTTGCGCTCTTGCACATATCACCGACGATCCCCACGAAAGTTTGCATTATTTTTCTTGCCGTTATTTTACATTTAGCTTACTTCCCAGGCTCCCAACATATGAGGAGATGAATGTCCCCAACTTCATAAAATAATTCTCAGAAGTTCTAACTATAAGAGGACTGGCATATATCATGCAACTAGTATCACAACCGTGGCCGGTATTCTTAATTTCATGCAGCTCCCCCCAGCTGTTTATCCATTTCCTGAGTTTATCCTCTCAATCTAGTGCTAAACTGACGATACTGTAATCACATCACAAAGGCCGACAATCTTCAATTGTCGACGTTATTGTTTGTAGACAACCTGCACATCAATAAATATGTACATTATTTTTTATCTGCAGATAAATGATTTAGATTTAGAAATAAAGTAGGAAATTTGAATTCGTTTCAATTAAAATTGAAGGAACAACGATACAACATCGAAACATTTCTGGGCATAATTTAACTTGGTCTTTATCAAGTTTCACTCGTTAGTTCGAGAAAACAGATATTTGAACCAATTTTTCCAATTATATTTAGCTGAAAACGCAGTGGAATCTAGATTCAATCCACGGCATCAACAGTTCCTTGAAACATTATAATGGGTCAATTGGAATTACTGGTGAACATAAATGAAGTGTTAAACATTTAATTTTTGTATCAACATTTCTATTTTTAATTAAATTGACTTCTTTTCGGAAATTGACTTCATTTAACAGGATGCTCAAAAGTCTATGAATGAAACTATGGAAGGTTGAAACTATAGCTGTGAACAATAGCTATAGAACTGAAATCATTGACAAAAAAGAAAACTTACCACAATATTTCAAAAAAAATTATATCAATATAAATGATCCTTATGAAGAAAAGAAAATATGGTTTTCAATGGCTAATAATAGGATCTCTATTGGTCTTCATAAAATGAAAATTAATTCTTTAACAGTAAATAGAAATAATTTAGTTAAGATGTTGGTGAACAATAAAGGAAAGAATCCCAACTTTTCCAAATCGGGGATTTATCAAATTAAATGTGATGATTGTAATACAACATATATAGGTCAGACTATGTTGACAACATAGAGTCAAAGAACATAGGATGTCTATTTTGAAAAACCAGAAATCAACCGGACTTTCAGAACACTGTATAGAAAATAATCATTTTTTAATGAGAAAGATGTCACTACTATATGATGTTAAAAAAGATAAATTGAAGGACTATTTGGAGATTCTTTCAATCGAGAAAGCCATTGAGAAAAAGGAAAATTTAACAAATTCCAAATACTCTTTGGGAACACATACCTATATGCTGTTACTTTCATGCGCCATAAAAATACACAGATGTCCTAAGTGTAATAAAAGAACCTTTTTTCAATTTTAAGTTTAGTTACTTTTTTTAATCCTTTACAGATAGTCGAAAGACCAAAACACGTGTCTCAGGATTCTGAATAAACTGTGAAACATAAAAACTGTGAGAATTTTTTTGAACAAAATTATTATAATGTAAGAACCAACCGCATACTCCATTCATTTAAATCGATTAAATCACAATTGCTCCCAAGTCTCTGGAACATGATGAATAAATTGCATTCAAGAAATTTTCTTTCAATGATGGAACTCCTCACAAATAATTTCAGTTCTTGGAATCCATAACGCGAGTTCAATTTCCAGGAATAGAATGAAGACGAAGAATCCTAGGAATCGATCAAATAACTAGCTATAGCTTTTCAAACAAACTTGTCGGATACAGTTAACTCTGTACCTTCTATTACATCAAAGTTGAGACCAACATTTTGAAATTCAATAAATATAGAGTGATTTTAATGGTGAGTTACTCAACAAGAAACAGAACTCGCCAAATTAACTCTTCGTCAAACATAGCTGGTCCAATAATGTTTTCCATTTTATGTGAGTGCTTTGTCCTCCCAAAATTCATCTTGTAAACAAAATTTTATTTCTTTTGTATTCAGATGAATTTTATTTTTGCTATAAAAATCGAAATTCTCACTAAAGCTAATATACTAACCGTGGTACGATACATAACTTATATTATTTCGTCTGATGCATCTTTGAATACAGAAAAGATTAGAAAAATTCCATTAGATACATTAATTAGTTTCTCTTGGTCCGTGTGTTTTGAATTATCAAAGATACTTCAACCCTCAACTGATTTACCCCCTACATACTCACAATGCTTGCTCGATTGCAACACCCTCGCGTTTCTGTAAGCGATGTGGGGATTATCCTCTAGTGATTGATGAAGTGAATGAAATCCAGTACACCCCAGCACCAAAACGCTCGGCTTATCCAGAGTTTTCAAAGTACATACAAACCTTAATAATATCAGACGAGTGGTTAGGAATTGATTAGCGGAAAAATCAAGGGTTTTTTACGGACCACAAATTATGAATCATTCAACGGATTAGGCACTATCGTACTATGCTTGTAAACCACGAAATAAATGTATTCAGAAATTCAATATCAGTTTTCACTATTATTCAACAAAAATCGATTTCATGAAATTACTGGATGTATGTCGATTTCAGTCAATTTTCCTTGAAAATTTTCCGCAAAATGAGATTGCCAATCATGAAGACCTTTTTTTCATTTCGTTTCTCAGATCATAATGATGGAATAATCGGACAGTTTTCCTATTAACAATCATAAATGGATAATAGGTATAGCTCTGATTTTAATAGTTTAATTCCCTCGATATGCGTCAAAAATAATAAACAGGACAGAAAAAATTAATGGTGAAAAACTGGTTCTGACCGGTTGTTTCTTTTAACTTAATTTGTCTATCTTCACAAAATCGGGATGTTCTATATCATGAATATATTACCACGCCATTCTTAATTATCAGGCAGCAGACTGTAGCTTATGAGGAAGACCATCTTCGAAAAAATCTAAAAGCTTTGTCATGTCTTTTCACCCCTTCAAAAGAAAGACTCATTCTTAAACATATATTTGGTAGCAATGTTTGAGAAAAATTATTCTGTGATATGAGAAAAAATATCCAGAATTTTGGTCGCGTAATTCATAAAATATTTTGATATCAAAAAATAATTTTAGGGTAGTTATATTCCCTTAATTTCAGATACTGAATTGTATCAGCCGTTACTATTTGGTAGTTGATCATAATTAAAACAAATTTTAAAAATTACTATGTTTTACCACCAAAAAAATATATATTACACATTTTCTTGTGACTCGAGTTTCGGGAAATGAACTATCCCATAATCAGACAACTGAAGACCTAACAGTGGTACAGAGGTATTTAAACAAAGGTGATACATATTTGGAATATTTCAATAGATTCTAGGTAACACCTAATAGTGGTACAGAGGTTTACAAGCGGAACGTGATAAAAAACCGGGTTAAAAAAGGGACCTTCTAACAAATATCGGAATGTCGGAAAGAAGGTTGTTAAACAGATGGTACCCATTTAAATATGTCAAATAATTTTTGGGGTTACTTAGCTCCGTACAGTCATTCATTATTTTACATTATTTTTAAAAAAATTTTACATGTAGAATCAAAAGGGGAAAAACTCGATTATCTAGAATCTATTGAAATTTTCAAATTAGTTCACAATAACAATAATGTAAAAATAATGAATAACTGTACGGAGCTGCGTAAATCGAGAATATTTGAGATATTTAAAAAGTAGCATCTGTTTAAAAACTTTTTCAACGAACATAAGATGAATTTAATGAAAAGTAAACAAAAATTCAACTTTTGCCACTCATTCTTTAGAAAATAGTAATTCCTTTCGATAAAAGAAAATCTTAAGAAAATTTTACATGTAGATTCAAAAGAAAGAAACTTGATTATTGAAATTTTCAAATTAGTTCACAATAAAAATAATGTAAGAAATAATGAATGAATGTACGGATCTATGTAAATCCAAATATTTGAGATATATAACAAAATAATGTAAAAATAATGAATGACTGTACGGAGCTATGTAACCCCAAAAATTATTTGAGATATTTAAATGGGTATACCATCTGTTTAACAAACTTCATTGTCGATTGGCGACATTCCGATATCTGTTAGAAGGCCCCTCTTTTTTAACCCGGTTTTTTATCACGTTACGCTTGTAAACCTCTGTACCACTATTAGATGTCACCTAGAATCTATTGAAATATTCAAAATATGTATCACCTTTATTTAACTACCTCTGAACCACTGTCAGGTCTTCAATTATCTGATGATGGAATAGTTCATTTCCCGAAACTCAAGTCACAAGAAAATGTGTAATATATATTTTTTTTGGTAGTAAAACATAGTAATTCTTACAATTTGTTTTAATCCCTTAATTTCGTTTCAATAGATATTCAGCTGCTTTTTTAGGATCCTGCGTGAAATCGGTAAGACCGACAAACATAGAAAACCTTATATTATATTACAATTATTTCGAAATATTCTTTCTTGGACATAACTCATATATCTTATAAAATTGGAAAATCCTACTATCTGATCCCCATACATACTTTTTCTTTTGATTCGGAGATTCTAAATGTTAATCCTTAATCCTCAAATCCTGCATAGTTTCCGTCTGGAACAGGACAAGGCATGTCCTTCCTCCCCCCGTAATCCCGGCTTTCTCTAATTCCCTACCTTCAGCTAATCCAGCTTTAACTGGCCCACCATTTCTATTTACTATCTAGGGTGTACGGGCATATGGGCAAAAACCAGATATCCATGAGCGTCGACACAAGGAATTATCTCTTTATTTAAATGTAAATTGGCCTGGAAACCAAACAATATTCGTCTCCGGATTAAGTAAGGATATGGTCTCCAAACCAACCGCAAGAAAGTTGCTGGAACGGCTACAAGTGTAGGCTGATACCTGTGTCATTTACGGCATCTTACGAACATATGTTCAATACCCGTCTTATTTCATTAATACCAATAGTGGAAATTACTCTAACACTCAATATTGACATTGAATATTCATTTAAAAGCACACGTACGCATTCAGGGCGCCTTGATAACTTTCGCTAATTTGTGTGAGTTCAATCTAAAAATCCGATAATAAAGGGTTTTTCAATGGCGATGATACAAGTTAAACATTAAAAATAACAATGGAATAAATTAAATTACTTTGTTTACTATCACTATTTTATTAGAGGATACTGTGACCAGAGTTTCATAGATTATACTACATTTTCAAACTAGTGTATATCATGTTATTGAGGAATTACATATTTGAAATTTGAATATCAAAACAGATTTAATCTGTTAGTCTTCTACAATTTTAATTTCGAAAAAATTTTTTATTCAAAAACGACTTACATTTAATAGACGTATATAATCAAAACTCAATATATAATGTCAAATGGAATAAATAAACCAACAGATATAAAACAAGTCATTAAAATTAATAAATAAATATTTAAAGGAGACAAAATTTTGTTTCTGATCTTACCTTTAAGAACACCAGTTGCCTTTTAAAAACATGAACATAACTTCTCGAAGAATATTATTTATTTGAAATTTTTAATATATTTAAAAATTCCAATAAGTTAATTCTGAAATCTCTCAAAACATGAACCACATCTTCAAAAAACAAATATAATTCTAGGCAATCCCTTCATCGGTCTAAATAATATTCCAAATATCAAAATCAAATAACTATCACTATATCTCACTTAGACGTGTTAAGGATGAATGCTTCAAACAGACTAACTTTAAAATTCAAGATGGTCTATGTTCTAACAAAATCACAGAACAGTGTAAGGTATTTTTAAGGTTATATTTAAAATCATTGACATTCCATAATGAGATTTATTGAAGCCTAAATATAATTATATATTATATATAAAATAAAATAGAAAAAGGCTTTTTACTTGATAGAATTAATATAAGAAAATTTGAATATCAAAATAGATTTAATCTGTTAGTCTTCTACAATTTTAATTTAACAAATCTTTTTTTTTTTTAGAAGACTAACAGATTAAATCTGTTTTGATATTCAAATTTTCTTATATTTCTTCTATCGAGTAAAAAGCCTTTTTCTATTTTATGAAATCATATATCTTTAAGGGAGGCTTCGGTTGGTGTTTCGAAGAGTGGGGAGGCCCACATCTGTCTGTTCGTTTAATAGTTTTATTGCCGGGTTTCAGGAATTCTTGTAGATTTCTATTGATTCCAAGATATCTAGTTTCTTTCCTTTCGGTTCGACATGTAAGATTTCAAGATTGCCTAATTCTGGGAAGGTATGGTTAGTTTCGAAGAAATGTTTCGCAAAATTAGAATTATCTTTTCGGTTCTTGAAAGATGCTTGGTGTTCTTTGAACCTTATTGTGAAAGTTTTTTCGGTTTGTCCTACATATACACTACCACATTCATTTCAACTTAATTTATAAACTCCTGAGTTGTTAAGCCGGTTGTTTTTGTCTTTAGCATTAAAAAATAAATTTGAAATTCTATGTGAAGGTGTGAAAGCTAGTTTTATATTGTTTGCTGAAATTATTTGAGCTATTTTTGGTGAAATTGGTCCAAAATATGATAGTTTTATAAATTTTTTGTCATTTTTTTCCCGTTTTTATAGGATATATCTGTTTGAGGATTAGTTGCTTTTCTTTCCTGTGTATGAGTGAGTTTATGGTTTTTGTATCGAAATGATTGTTTTGGGCTATCTGTCTAATTGTATTCAGTTCCCTTTCATGTGCAATATTACTTAAGGGAATGGAGAAGGCTCTATGAATCATTGATTTATACGCTGATGATTATCGAGAATCGCCTTTTTGAAAATGTGCTGCATGTCTTCGAAGAGATTTCTTTGAAAGACCTTTTTAAAGAGAGGTTTTTCGAGGAATTTCCTAAGTTTATGTTGGGCATTTTTTGGGTGGAATTTAGTTTTTATAAGGCCGGTATGAGACAATGCCGAATGTTTGTTGAGTGAGTTCGATCAATATTCTATTTTTTTTTGGATTCTTTTATCTCCTTTTGTTGCTGAGTAATGAGTGTTTATTCTGTACAGGGTGTCCCAACGAAAATTTGACACCCCACCCAGATCTCAGAAACGAAGAATTTTCGAAGATTTCAAAGAAACAGGTCAATTTCTGTTTTGAGGGGGACGAATTGCCATCATGAGTTTGTTCCGAAAAAACTACCTGAGGATGGCAACAACCCCCAACATTATAGGGAATAGGAAAAATGATCATTGCATGGAGGTTTGTGGTGGTCATTTTGAACAATACATACGTTAGTTCTTTAAATAGTTTGAATTTTTTTTCTGGACGTTCCCTATCATTACTTACAGATCTGGTGTATTTAAATTTATTATTAACCCTTCAGATAATGTTCAATATCAAATTGCTTAAAAAAATCTCTGAATTTGAAAATTTCAACAAGGATGTGTAGAGAACAAAAAAAGCTTTTTAACTAAGACACATCCGACATCTCTTTCTTGTTAAAAAATTTGGGGGTTGTTGCCACCCTCAGGTGGTTTTTTCGGAACAATGTCCTCATAGGAATTCTTTCTCCCTAATACAGAACTTGAAAATTATTTTTGGATTCTTCAAAACCCTTAGGTTCTTGAGTATGGGCGGTTCAACTGTCTATTCAACACCACCTTTTGACGGCAAGTTCAAATTACATAATTGTGAACCGATTTTGAAATTTCCAACTGGGTTGTGCACAAAAAAAATAACTCTCAAACTAACCAAAACTAACAAATGTTAGGGGTTGATGCCACCTTCATGAGGGTGTTTTTCCGGAACAAACTCATGATGGAAATTCGTCCCCCTCAAAAAAGAAGTTAACCTGAGTTTTCGAAATCTTCGAAAATTCTTCGTTTCTGAGTTCTAAGGAGTGAAATTTTCGTTGGGACACCCTGTATGTTCACTTAAATTAAGCAGTGTTTCTATGGCATTCATTTAATTCAATTTTACAAAGTTTTCGAGGAATTTTATAGGATTAAAATTTGTAGCAAGGTAATAACAGAATTGCTCTGTTTAACATTTAGGAGATTGAAAAATTCTTCTGCCGAGTAAAAAAATCCCCTTTTTATTATTTTAACCTGTAACAGGTAGTGATTTGGAAGTAAATGAAAGGAAGTTATTTTGTTGATTATCAAGTAGAATCAAAGTAGTTCGATCAGATTTCTGGCTGAAATGATCTAGAAAAGCATAAATTAATCAATACCAGGGGTATAACTTTTGGTGTGAACCCTGTACGTCGTAGCAGTTTGTGTAACAGCGTAAATTGAATTTTTCCCAGCACAGCTTTTCTGGAGTAAGAAATGGAACAGTGGATAAACAGTGGAGATTTCTCTGAAAATTGAGGAAAGCCAGTTTCTGTCTTTCGAACGTGCCCGGAGCAGCGGGCGTTATTCGGTTGGTAATCCTTGAGACGTAGGCTTCGCTACGGGGCAGTCTCCGTTGCTCTAGTTAAAACTTCGTAATATGCAGAGGCCTTCTTAACCTAACAAGATTAGCATAGACAGGCCAGGACAACGGCACTAATACCTCCCCGTTTCCCCTTGGGGTTATAAGGCGATCCCGACCAGATCCTTGCCGTACCTTACGTATCTTCGGCAGGCATACCGGGTGCCTCATGCAGAAACTTCGCTGAAAAACTAGAACCGAACGCAGTTGTAATCCTTCTGAACTCTCGTATTAATCGCACATCCAGCGTTTCCCATCGCGCATCAACCATTTCTACAGACACTGGACTGTTCCATCCGTTACCTACGTTAATTGGTCATAATTAGAAGTTTTTGAATATTATTATATTAGGAGTACAAATAAGTTTCCGCCGTTTTATTGTAGATGGCGCGGCATGGAGTTTCGGTTAGCTTTCGCAGATGATAAGCGGCTTAAAAAATAGTTTGGACATTCAGGAACAACATAACCTATTAATATCATTGATTTAATATTGGTAAAATATAATTTTTATAAGTTGAAAATGTCAAAATTTGAGCCAAGTAAGCGTCATTTGCGGGAAATATTAGTTTACTTCTTTAATTTAAATAAATCTGCTGCTGAGGCGCATCAATTGCTCGTAGAAGCATATGGTGAGGGTGCTTTGAGTGAGAGAACGTGTCGAGAGTGGTTTCAAAAGTTTAAAAACGGTGACTTCGACGTAGAAGACAAAGATCGCAGTGGAAGGCCAACAATTTACGAGGATGCAGAATTGGAGGAATTATTGGAGGAAGATTCATCTCAAACACAAAAAGAACTTGCTCTAACATTAGAAGTCTTTCAGCAAGCAGTCTCACATCGTTTAAAATCATTAGGAATGATTCATAAACAAGGAAATTGGGTTCCGTACGGCGGAAACTTATTTTTACTCCTAATAATACTATTTTTTATTTTTGAGTTATCTCCTGCCATATTTTACGAGGTGATTCTTTAGGCAATTTGCAACAAAAAAAATTACTCTATAGTATGGTCCAATTATTTTTCGTTGTGAAGATTCTACTTATTTTGTAACGTTTCACAATTTTTTCATTAAAATCATAGCATAATTTAAAAACTATCATCTTAAACAAAATTCAGTACATGCCATTTCGAAAGAGTGGAAAATTATCCTCAGACTAGAGTGATTTCATAGAGATTTTTCATTGAATACTCACTTCTTATAGGGTGGTTAAGGAAAAAAGATGATAAAATTTCCTTCAACCATAACCTTTGGTTGAAAATTACTCTAAATTGCACCTCGTAAACTTTCATGGAAATTATGTGCAAAAAATGCCCTATTATAAAGCTTTTCAACGACGTATAATACATTCTATTAAATTTTCGAAGATTTATTAGGAGTACAAATAAGTTTCCGCCATTTTTTAACACAAATTGAATATGAATCATTTCTAATGATTTTAAACGATGTGAGACTGCTTGCTGAGTGACTTCTAATGTTAGAGCAAGTTCTTTTTGTGTTTGAGATGAATCTTCCTCCAATAATTCCTCCAATTCTGCATCCTCGTAAATTTTTGGCCTTCCACTGCGATCTTTGTCTTCTACGTCGAAATCACCGTTTTTAACCTTTTGAAACCACTCTCGACACGTTATCTCACTCAAAGCACCCTCACCATATGCTTCTACGAGCAATTAATGCGCCTCAGCAGCAGATTTCTTTAAATTAAAGAAGTAAACTAATATTTCCCGCAAATGACGCTTCCTTGGCTCAAATTTTGACATTTTCAACTTATAAAAATTATATTTTACCAATATAAAATCAATGATATCAATAGGTTATGTTGTTCTTGAATGTACAAAATATTTTTTAAGCCGGTTATCATCTGCGAAAGCTAACCGAAACTCCGTGCCGCGCCATCTACAATAAAACGGCGGAAACTTATTTGTACTCCCAATAAAAAAGTAGGTCAACTTCTGTTTTGAGACGGACGAATTTCCATCATGAGTTTGTTCCGAAAAAATCGTTCCCATGGCATCAACCCCCAAAATTTTTTGAATAGGGAAGAGATGTCGAGTGTTGGTTAGTTTGAAAGTTATTTATGTTATGTGCATAACACAGTTGAAAGTAGGTATTAATTGCAATCGTTTCCTTCTGCTATTATTTAAGTTCCAGTACTTGACAAAATGAATTTTATTGAAAATATGAATAAAAACAATATTCTAATTTCCGCTAATATTTTATTGGCACTACGATCGTTACGTCATACCATCACTTCTACTACTAAGTAAGTATTTTGTAATACTCACCTGAAGAGTCATGGTATGACGTAACGATCGTAGTGCCAATAAAATATTAGCGGAAATTAGAATATTGTTTTTATTCATATTTTCAAGATGAATTTCCGTCAAGTAAAGACCGAAACAATCATAGATGAATTTTATTCTTGAACATTTAAAAAAGGATTTTGAAGATTCATTTAATCCATACAGTTAAAAGGTTGTTATCTTTGAATCTTCAACGGCATGATTCTTTAAATCTCTAATTCTGGTATTTGTGTTTGCTAAATCTTATTAATATGAGTGACAGAAATTTGATCACTGTCCCATACAATATTCTCCGCATTCATTGATATTAAGAGGTTTACATTTTGAAACTACACTTTTTTTACTTTAATTGGAAAATGAAGCTTTTTTAGGTATACGGGTAATACATTAAATGAGAGGATGAGATTTCTTTCAGAAGTTCTTAGGATACTTTTAAAATTTTATAATTCTTCCCAATACTCATCAGTAATTCAGATTTAAGATTCGAAACTTATTTGCAAACAATCACTAATGGTAAAACTGTGAAACGTGTAATGGAAAAGCCTATAGGTAATGAAGCTAATTGAGTTGCAGTTTTGATTCCACGAGTACGTCGAGTACAAAGCAGCTAGCTTCTGTGTCTGGAATCATTTTCAAGAAGAATGAATACCACCAATTAAAATAACTCAGTATTGCATATATTTTATCAGAAATAAAGCTGCAGTTTCCAATATCCTGTAAATTTCAGATCATAATTTTCGCGTCAGCGCTTTGAATACGTTCATTTTCAATTAGAGTGAAAAAAATTGATTACATCAATTATGGAAAATTCAGTTTCCATTGGGACATTTAATTACAAGACTTCCTTCAAGGGGATGAAATCTACCACCCCCAGTGCATATCGATTCTTGTTTCGTTACGATTCATCATAGGTTTTCGAATGGGATATATGAATTTCTCTTTGAAGTCTCATGTTCTATATTTTCCTACAATTGTGATATCCATAGAATTGATTTTGCGCTGTTAATCTTCATTAACAATAGGAATTCATCATGATTCGTGAAGTCGGTACATTATATCACAATTCAGGCGTATGCATTTATGAGCCCTGCTTTCTTGATCTAAAATTGATAGCAATTGGTTCGTTCTTGCAGCATTTTGATGTACAAAGATACTTGCTCTATTCACCCGTTAATAATTGTTAACGGTTTCTATCTCAAATTGACGTGTATATTTTAAATATGTCGAAAATTTTCCTCTAACAGCTTTCGTTTTTGACTTATAGCTTACTACACTCATTTACTATTTTTACTTGGATTTTCGTTTTTTATTGGACAATGAAATATAATTTGTTGTTGTTTCCGATATGATTTCATCAAAAAGATGTTATGTGCTTAGAATCGATTGTTTTTGCTATATTTCTGGTGAATATATATTTTAAAAATATCGAAAACCTTCATCAGACTTTGTGAAAACTGCGCATCATCAATACTTCAAAATAAAATTGTGTAATCAGGACAATATAAGGGTTCCTTATATTGTATGCCAGAAATGTATGGTATGTCTTCGGTTATGGCCCAGTGAAAAAAGAAATGCAATAATAACTGAAAAGTATATAGGAGACAGTATTTTAATTTCCACAAAATGTTTATAGTATTACCACGATGTGGCTCTTCAGGTTCAGTATAAGCGAGTTTGAATACGTTGTTAGGTACGTGACAAAATATGGATGAACAAGTCCTAAAAACTCAAGATGTTTATTGGAGTTTGCCGCCAAAAAATGCCATTAAGGAAAGATATTCAGTAATGGAGACTTGCCAACATCTGTTTGTTCCTTCAAAAGGATTTTATGGGCATTGTACTTGTTGCTTTCAAGAAATTCTGAAAGTGTTAATCTAGAACTTTTGCTTTCGAAGTGGATAATTTCATAGTTATTGTTGAAATTATGCCTGAATTCCTTAAGATGATTAGCATATGTCGAATGTACGGAATCCGATATGTAACTTCTTTGTTGTTCTTGGATTCTTTTCTTTAATGATCTACCTGTCTGGCCTACAGTTTTATTCATAGACTATTGAATGCCCCTTAGAATTCAGATAACTTTTTGAAAGAATTAAATATGATTAAATAAATAACGTCAAACAACGGTTACGACCCCTTTCTTATAAATGGAATGGTATCCAATAAACAAAAGAGCATTAAATCTTGTGTACCCAATCATAACAGAGGACAATACACAGAAATATCTTATGTTAATGGATTATCTGAAAATATTGCTAAATATTTCAAATTTTCCATTACCACGCAGCTTTTAAAACCAATAATAACCTAAGTACCTACATAAAAACAATAAGGATCGAACAAATAATAAAAATAATAATAATATTCCCTTAGTGTTTGAAAGAAATGTTTGATTGTATCGGTCTCTACTTGTCGGAAATACATCTCGATGATTAAAGTAAAACAACTTAATTTAATTGGCGGAGATTAAGTTGTTTTACTTTAATCATCGTGTTTGAAAGAGTTCGATCGTCTAAGGAGAGCAGAAGCCTGTATAAGGTTTGGGAGAGAACATTTTCAAAATTTGATCAGTTCCTTTGTTGTTATTCAGTTTTTTTTTGTTATGATTAACTTTTGAGTTTTACGTTTCTTATAGCAATATATTTTTTGTGATGATTATCGAATCTTTATGAATAATAGCTACAGATAGGGAAAATAACCATAAAAGCTAATAATGAATTTAATCACCGCAGCTTTCGAACTGGATTTTTATGACAATTTGGATATTTCTGAGGATTTCGAGAGAATGGTTCAAAATGTTTTTCTCGAAATTTGTAGTAGACTAAACTACAACAAAACCACAAGTTTAGCATAGCAACAAAGCTTTTTTTTACAATTTTTCAAACTGACAGTGGCTTATCAGAAAAAAGTTCTGGAGTAAAACAGAGGACAGCTCTCACCTTGAAAACGAAACGCTTTAAACTATTCAAGGAATCTCCCCTCTACGTTTGTACCTCCAATTTAGGAACATCCAGTATACATTTTCATGAAAAAACACAGTTTCAGGGTGTCCCAAATTTGTATACACCGGAATATGGAGATATCTCGAATGATTTTGTTTTTCCTATGATTTTTTTCAATTAACTGAAAATAGAAGATTACGCGTATCTTGAGAGACAGTCCGTAGGGAGAACTGGGGACCTGAAACCGTCTCCTCGAGGGAGAATTCCGTTCAAGTTGATAAGCCGGCCGTGTTATTTTTGTTTTATTAGTTGACGACGGTATGGGGCGGTTGAGGCAAGGTCCAGCGAACGGTCTAAGGATGCAGATGTGGTAAGGCGAAGCCAGGCTTGCAGAGAGAACTAAATCTCGGGGATCCGGCTGCCAGATCCGGTGGGGTCCTAATCCTGTCGGCTTACCGCGCTGTGTATAGTCCACTAGTCGCTAATCCCACTAGCTGTAATCCAGCAGGGCTGACCAGCGTCTTAACTGAGGCTCACATTGCCTTCCGGCCCTTTGTTTCGACCCCAGCTGATCAATAATGCAACCTTATAAATAATAGTTCCTTCCTAATAACTGTACCGCAGAAATCCTTTACTTGAGACGCCGTAGAACGCCTTCGTCTTTAATTAATCATTTATCTCACGTCTTCCGATCATACGAAATGTTCCGTCCAGGTTCGTTCAACACTATCGAACACCCTTGAAATTATTGTCATTTTAATGGGTCATTTAAAGTTAGATATTATTGTATAGAGACAATATTTGCTAAATTAATTGATTATTTTGAACCTTAATTCATTAATATTCACCGCTCTATCAATTCCATGGCCATAACCCCAATTTTTTTAGATATCCCCCAAAAAAAAAAATCATTGGGAGATAAATCTTGTGTTCAGAGGGGGGGCGATTTGATCGTGCCATTTGTAGAAATGACACGTTTAGGTTACCATCGATAAAAAAAGGCCCTATGGCCCCGGTAGTCCTGTCCAAACATTAAGTTTTTGGGGATCTATGATTGTTTCGGTCTTTACTTGACGGAAATTTATCTTGAAAATATGAATAAAAACAATATTCTAATTTCCGCTAATATTTTATTAACACTACGATCGTTACGTCATACCATGACTTCTTCAGGTGAGTATCACAAGATACTGAGTATACCATGCACAGGAACTTAATTTTATAGTACATGGATATAACAAAAAAAGAAGAGGGGCTGAAGAGAGTTTTACAATTCTTTTGGGAAACTGAAAAATGGTTCAAAAAAGATTCAACAAAGGGGAGTTACTTAATTCTGTTTGGTTATGCAATAATATTTTTCTTTTATGATATCTATTGCTTTCTAAAGTTTCTAACAAGTTTAATCTAAAACTTTTATTTTCTGAGTGTGAAATTTCAAAGTTACTATTAAGACTATGTCCTGTGTCTAGAAGGTGCTCTGCGTAGGTTGACTTTCCTTTTTTGTTACAATAGCATTTTTCATGTTCCCTGAGTCTCGTCTGGAACCATCTTCCTGTCTGACCAACATATATAAAATGGCAAGTACCGCAAGTTAACTTATAAACACCTGATTTCTTGTTCTTAGATGTTTTATCTTTATTATTTTTTATTAGTTTTCCTAGGGAGTTATTCGTTTTATAAGAAATTCTAAAATTGTGATTCTTCTTTAAATATCTAGCTACCTTTTCTCTTTTTGGTCCCAAGTATGTCAACGAAATGTATTTACTTTCAATTGGATCATTATTTATGGGATATACTAATTTCAAGGCCAGCTTTAATTGTATTTTTGTGAAAAGATTCTCAATAATCGGGACGTTGAAACCGTTGTTCAACGCAATCTGTTTGATAATGTTATATTCTTTGTCAAAATTCTCACGTGACATGGGTATGTTGGCTAATCTATATAACATGCTATTGTATGCTGCTTATTTTTGTGAGTATGGGTGGTTTGATGTGAAGTGAATTGTGCTATCTGTATGGGTTGGTTTCCGGTATATTGAAAAAACGTGTTTATTATTAATTTTTGTGATAGTTGAGTCTAAAAAGTTTATACTATTGTATAGTATTGTATACAATAGTATGAACTTTTTAGACTTACTATTGTATAGTATTGTATACAATAGTATAAACTTTTTAGACTTAACTATCACAAAAATTAATAATAAACACGTTTTTTCAATATACCGGAAACCAACCCATACTCAGGGAACATGAAAAATGCTATTGTAACAAAAAGGGAAATTCAACCTACGCAGAGCACCTTCTAGACACAGGACATAGTTTTAATAGTAACTTTGAAATTTTACACTCAGAAAACAAAAGTTTTAGATTAAACTTGTAAGAAACTTTAGAAATTAATAGATATCATAAAAGAAAAATATTATTGAACAACCAAACAGAATTAAGTAACTCCCCTTTGTTGAATCTGTTTTGAACCATTTTTCAGTTTCCCAAAAGAATTGTAAAACTCTCTTCACCCCCTCTTCTATTTTTGTTATATCCATGTACTATAAAATGAAGTTCTTGTTCATGGTATACTCAGTATCTTGTAATACTCACCTGAAGAAGTCATGGTATGACGTAACGATCGTAGTGTTAATAAAATATTAGCGGAAATTAGAATATTAATTTTTTTTTTATTTTCAAGTTTTTGGGGATACTGGGTTCGCACTGGAATACTCAGATGCTTATTCTTTCTACACCAATATCTTACTACTGATGGGTTATTATTTTCTATTCGAGGGAAACATGAACTATTTTCATTTACTTTTTCCATCATAGTTCCACATAGTTTAATTCGTTTAAGGTATTCTGGAAAAATTTCTTGGTTTGTTTGAACTTTATAACATCGGCAACCATTTCTTTTCAAAATATTCTTCTATTGCTCATATTGACTTGTTTAGCAATTTGTTTACTCGTACAAGGTGCACTGGTTTTAACTGCAGTACACACATCTACACTTCTTTTTTCAGACGATTTGCTCTAATAGTTTTTGGTGGTTTATCAATCTTGCAATGCCTTGTTCGTAAACACACACATTTCTCCAATGTTTTCATTATTTTAGAAATAGCCGAACTTGAAGAAATCGGCCTATCTTCAAAGGCAACAATAAATGAGTTTATTGTCTCTTGAATTGATTAACCACTAAAGTACCATTTAAGGATCTGAATTTTTTCTTCTACACTGAACATTTCGATTTACTTTGTTTTCAATCGCTATGGACAAACAAATACCACGTTTGAAGTGCGAATAATTCTGATTGCTGAACTGAAAGCAGTGCAGAGCCTCGTTTCGATCGATGCATCCCCCCACTAGCCAGTCGTTTATTCGTCTTCGCATCGCGCTGAGGTTTTGATTCTTCCACTGCTCCAATGGACATTCGTGCTCCTCTAGATTTTCTATATTTCCGACTGTCTTTTCCATACCTGTATATATATAATCATCGTTGAGATACAATTTATTTTATTCAGTTTGACAATGTACTAAACACTACGAAACTCGAGTTACTGAATATTATTTCAATGAAAAGTGATAGAAAACTAAGTAATTTCTCATTTTATTCCATTTTAAAATGAACCTTCACAAAGTAACCATCCAATATAGGATAAATATTAAAATTCATTCAAGTTGATCCTGCAAACAAAACCGAGACAGATATTCGGTTATGTTTTATTCGATTTAAAAAGTCTTTTAATATTATCTCTAATGTTTTGTATTTCGTTCAATTTTAAAAACATATCATCCTTATTGGGAAACTCAATAATATCCAAATAAGTGTCTGATACTTAGTCGAGATGACATTAGTAATCGTTTAAATTGCCAGATAACCGAAACGAATGTATTGGTATATCTGCAAAAATACCCGTTGTGATATATTCTGAGGTGGGGATTTGCTCATTTTATTTTCAATTTTCCGAATGGAAGAAATGAGGGGTGAGATAAGAACCCCATGAATATGATGAACGCCCTGAGTTACCCTCAGATTAGGCTGCTCGAAATTGTGTAGCGAAAAAGGTTCATCTTTTGGTTCCTTATTAGACAACGTAATGATTTATCCGAGAATGGGGCTTATATTATGTCCCATTAAGTGCTATTTACTAAAGGGTGTGTCATCTAGAGTTTGTATTTTGTAGTAGTAGTTATTTCGAGTCTGGCAACACTTGTCATTCGTGTTATGACGGAAAGTCAGTTTAATATTTGACATTAACGAAATAGGTCGATTTACGCTTGAACAAATCTGGGAAATATTGAAAATCCAATAAGGAGCGCAGATCCAATGAGTTGGTCCACATCATGTGCGTCTAATCCAGATTTAAAAGAGTTCTGTTTCCTCTTGAGAAGAGGCCTAAATGTAGACATAAGTGATTTTTTCTTAGCTTCCAGATCCTCAATTGGAATATCCCTCATATTCTTACTAATTCTTCTCCAAGCATCATTCACTTTGTCGTGTGTTTGTGATTTTTATCTATGCAGTTCCAAATTTCTCTTTCAGTCTGAGAAGGTTATTATTTTATCGTAACTCCACACCGTCGGCGTTTGAGAAGACATTTGTCATTACAAAATTCGCAAAAACATCAACGTAGGAAAATTTAAATATGAAAACAGATTTATTTTTTAGCCTCCTAATAATTTTAATTTAAAAAAATTTTATTGAAAAACTTTTAGAATTGCATTAATGCCTCATAAACACTGCCTAAATTAAGTAAACATATAAAATCAAAACTCATCTATATCAACTATATCAAATGGAATAAAAAAGTCCAACAAATATAAATTGTCAATTAAAATTAATGAATAAATATTTGAAGGAAACAAAATTTTGTTTCTGATCTTCTATTCTATGTTCGTCACAAAAATCACACAAAGCTTGTGAGGTATTTTATGGCCTTAGTTAGAACCAAATGATATATATATATATATATATATATATATATATATATATATATATATATATATAATGAAATAAAAACCAAAATATAATTATATATTATATGTATATACAATAAAATAATAAGAAGTTTTTTACTTGATAGAAGGATTATTACAAAATCAAATACCAAAACAGATTTACTCTGTTAGCCTCCTATAAATTTAATTAAAAAAAAAAAAATTTCAAAAACTTTTGACTTATAAGACATTAATTTAATTCTAAAGGTTTTTCAATTAAATTTGTTGAGATTAAAATGTATAGAAGGCTAACAGAGTAAATCTGTTTTGATATTTAAATTTTGTAATAATCCTTCAATCAAGCAAAAAACCTCTTCTTATTATTTTATTGTATATATAATATATAATCATATTTTGGTTTTAATCTCATTATCATGAACATGAGAAGTGAAGTGATCACAGTCTCACGTTGCCATTTCCCTGCTTCTTATCGCTGAAGTAATTGTGTGTAATTGAGCTATTAGATTCATGTTAAAATCATGGACCACGCTTTCCATTTGAGCGATTTTTCAACTAGGCTGTTAAAACAAAAAGTCGTTATCGGATAAAGCGACGTATTCGCGAGCCCAATTTAGAATTGATAAAAACACCGATCAAAATAGCGATTATCCAGACATAAAAACAATTTGAAGAAAAAATTACAACCGTCCATATTTAATGACCTGATTGGCACCATAAAACATACTAATACGATAGCAATAATTGTAACTCGTATAACATTCTATAATCGGGCACGTTTTTCACAACCCCAATCATCCTATAATCGATAAAATCGTAGAATTAATAATTGTATTAAATGAATATTATACCTTTGGTTGATTAATCAATATTTCAACAAAGATTGAAGTCGATTCCAATTGAACTGATTGATTGTTAAGTCCTTATTGTATGTTATTTGAATATTTATCAACAACCATATATTTTGTATGACTTATTAATTATTAAATTATACATTATGCAACCTGAACTTTTTATAAAGTATTTTTTGCTTTTTCGAATTTATATCCGCAAGGAAATTTCCAGTTCAAATTACTCGATATTAATGACAATTTGAAAGGATTTATTTCAAGTAATAGATAATAGTTTTTAAACGAATAAATTATCAACAGAAAAAGAATTTCAATGAGCATAATACAAATATAATATCTGACGAACGTTTCGCTTCATAGGTGTTCTTCAGTAATGTCCTACGAGGGGCGTTCATTGTATTCTCGGTATCCGGGTGATTTGCTAATAATGTGAGTAATGGTCCTCTAGATACTTCAAGATTGTCCAATTCGGGAAAGATATGATTGGTTTCGAAAATTTTTTTCGTAAAATTAGAGTTATCTTTCCGGTTTCTAAATGAACATTGATGTTCTTTGAATCTTTCTGGGAAAGATCTTCCGCTTTGTCCCATATATTCGCTGTTGAGAACTCAATATATAAGCTTCAGAATTATTCAGCTGGTTGACTACAATACTCGAGTCACTGTATATTTTTAGTAAATAAAAAGTGATAGAAAGCAGTAAGTTCTTATTTCATTCCATTAGTCATATACATATGAATAGTTGCGAAAAAATTTAGGGGGGTGATTCCTTGTCAAAAAATTGGGTTGGTCTTTCATAAAACTTTATTTTTTTGAGCCCCCATGATTAGCACCCCTAAGTATAGCGCTCGAAAAACAGTTTTTAATTTTCTTCTTAAAAACTAAAAAACTGAGAATAATTGTACCTAAATCAAAATTCATCAAAACTAGTCAGTTATCATAACAAAATGACATCGGCTAACCAGATAAATTCTTGTTTGGAAATAATTCCAGCCTCTACCAACTACGCTATTATGTTGATAAATTATTTTTTTTCTCAAAAATATCGAAATTTAGCAAGAAATTACAAGAGACCTTATTTATCAAGAACGGATCAAGCTATCCAAAATTAATTTTTTTATTGTAAAAAAGGAATATGGAAAAAAGTTTCGTGCGAAAGAAGGTTTAGGGGTGGTTTTTCCTACTCCTTGCAATCATAGAGGAACACCACCAAAAATTTGTTGAGTGCCTTCGGGCTCGCATAAAATGCCTGTTTAATTTTATTCCTGTCAGTTTTCTGGTTTTTAAGAAAAAATTTAAAAAATTTTTTTCGGGCGCCGCCTTAAGGGGGTTGTAAGTTAGCAAGGGGGGCTCAAAAGATATGAAAGACCCATCCTTTTTCTGACAATTATATTTTTTCGCAATTATTCATATACAACTTGTTCTTAATATTAATAATATTATAAACATTTTTAACTAATATTGTGACAACTTCCATAATTTTCTGTTTTCAATATGCTTTTTCAAGGTGTTCTAAAATTATTATAACAATATGGTCAAGGTATAACGTTGAGTTTGCATCTGCAATAAAACCCTAGTTATTCTTGAATCATAAACACTTGGAATTTACCCCCTTTGTAGGTAGAGATGGAGTAAAATACTAATTCAAGAATATTGAAATTATAAATTTTATCTGGGGGTATATTTTTAGCAAATCCTTGATAAATTTATTGTTAGTCTGCAATTAAGTGGGGTAGTTTTTAGGATTATTGCAAACCCCCTTGGAATAGAAGCATGTTTACTCGACGAAGACCACGCGAAAAGTTATTATCAACTTCTGAAGTAGTGAAAAATTATTGCGGTACAACATTATAAGTATTGAAATATATGATTTAGGTTAATTACTAAAGATGAAGGTTGTGACATTCGATTGTCATTTCTGTACTAAAAAAATGGTATAGAGCCTTCTTATTTGATTCTCTCTATTTCAGCCAAATAATTCCGTAGTTAATCTATTTTTTTCTTTTCCTTGCAGCTAAATCTCTTCCCGTCCATTGTATTGTTGAAGGTATATCCTCCCTAGACGACAAGATACCAGAACGTGGGGTTTGGAGAAGAAGGCCTATAGTTGAAAGAGATAGCTACGTCATTATTCCCGTTGGAACACCGTTCCACAGTCTGGTTCAAGTAGCTCTTCTGGGACTTGGTTACTCACAGGACACAGCTTCAGCTGCAAGAGGTGCCGTCATGATCAAGAATTGGAGACCCCTCAGCTTCGACAAAATCACAGTTGATCCGATGGTGACAGTCGGAGACGTTTTAGGAGAAGTAGCTAACATAGCAACCTTGAAGATCCAGATCTTCAGGGCTAGGCCTGGAGCAGCGTCTGACGTAAAAGATAGACTGTTGAGGTTCATGTTGTTACAATGTCATGGAATTCTTTTGAACTCTGGATGTCCACTCGACGAGGTGAGAATATAGTTTTTTGTGCTGAGTTGTTTTCTCTGAGATCTAAATGAATCATTTTTTTCATTTCGGTCCTTAAGTAATTTCGGTATTTGAAAATATTCAAATGAAAATTTCAATTTTTCATTATTCGATACAAAAGTTAACATTTTCGGCGAAAAGAAAGCTTAATGACAGCACTTCAAAATAAAGTTGGTGCCAGATGAAACAAAGGAATAATAAACTAGTAGCGACATCTGTTGTCGAAAGCACACGAACTCATTTTTAATCTTGATTTAAATTATGTACCGTGAATTTTGGTGGATGCGCTCGATCATATTTTGTAATGATACGTTCAATCAAAAGGAATTACGGTATACTTTTAATCTTGATAAATCGAGAAACAAATTTTCCGGTGCTGTAAGGACATCTATAAAATTTATTGTGGATATCAATACAAGGAGTTAAATGAACCAACTTGAAACTTGAAAAAAAAATACAGAAAAATTCTTCAAAATAATTATAAAAATCAAATACGTCAATCATTTATATCCGACAATATTTTGTGACTGGAATATACAGTATGTTCTGTTGAGTATAGTTAAGCGCAAACCGAAAGGTATAGATGACTAATCATTTGAACATATCTTATTTTCAATTTATAATGGGTGTCCAGAAAGTAATTGCATTTTTTTTTTTTGGAAAATGAAAGACAATTTTCGTATAATGAATAAGTATTTTATTGAATTATATATTGGCCATTCTGGTTCAACACCTTTTGCCATCTTTCTGGCAGTAGCATGATTCTACGCTCATAAAATTTTTGATCTTTGCTGACAAAAAACTGATACAGGTGATTTTTGGCCTCTTTTTTTGAAGTAAAGGTCTTACCGTCCAAAAAATTTTGCAATGACTGAAACAAACAATAATCCGAAGGAGCCAGATCTGGAGAATATGGTGGGTGTGGTAGTGTATCACATTCAAGCAGTAAATGCTTTTTGGCGAGTGACTAAACTTGTATGAGATCTCGAATTATCTTGGTGGATTACTACACCTTTTCTGTTGATTAATTTGTCCAGCTGATGACAGTAGACGGTGTTATCCGGTTAAAGCTAAAAAAAAACGATTCCTTTAAAATCTCACCAAACAGACACCTTTTTTTGATGGATATTGGCTTTTCCAAATGATTTGATCCGGTTCATCTTTTTTGTTCCATGCTCTTCAAGAATGGATCATTTTCGTGACGTTTCAGAAGCTAGTCACAGACGTCAACGCGACGACACGAATTTCTGTCCGTGAGAACATGGGGAACCCATATATCGAGCTTCCAGGTTGAACCCAGGCCTTCCAAGTGGTCATAAACAGTTGAATTCGACAAATTTAACCTCTCATCGATCTCACGTGTTGTTATTCGCCGATTTACATCAACTAATGCCTTTATCATGTCTTTATCAGCTTCAACGGACCTCGGTTGAAGGTCGACATCAAAATTGAAAATCGAAATTTTGCAACCCAGTTCTGGCACTGGCATACTGTCAGCATATATTCTCCATACACATCGGTTAATTTCTTTCTGGCTTGATCAGCATTTTTACCTTTTCTATACTAAAAAAGTAAAATATGACGAATATGCTGCTTATTGCTCTCCATATTTGAAAGGGTACCAACCAAAAACTTCTGCGTAGTATTTATTGAACTTTTTCACACACAAGCCTTGCTATCTATGTCAGTTCTCAAAACATATAATGATTTTGCGGCTTGAAAGTGAAGTAAGGTTAGAAAAAATACAATTAAATCGGGAAAAAATTAAATTACTTTCCAAGCAACATTATCATATAATCTGAAACAGTATCAATAGAATATTTGGTAGCTTATATATCCTGGGATTGAAGCCCATTAATAGCTTTTTTCATTTTCGATTTTCACAAACAATAAAAAAATTCCAAGAAACGTTAGAAGGCTTCCAAATTAACGACATTAACTTGAATATATCCCAAAATTTAAACCTCAAACTTGTGCACATATTTTTCATGAATTCCCTTTGTAATATACTATATGAATAGTTAAGGGGATGATTCCTTGTCAGAAAATAGGCTGAGTCTCTCATATAAACTTTTTTTTGAGCCCCCCTGCTTAGTTACAGCCCCCTAAAGATGGCGCCTGAAGAACAGTCATTAATTTTTTTCTCAAAAACCAAAAACTGACAATAATTATAACTGAATCAAAGTTAATCAAAACTAGTCAGTTGTCATAACAACATGACATCCGCTTACTAGACAAATTCCAGTTCGAAAATAATTCCAGCCTCTACGGCTCACGCTTTCATGTTGACAAATTATTTTTTTTGCGCAAAAACCTTTAATTTCAGCAAAGAATTACAAAAGACCTCATTTTTTTAATAATGGGTCAGGCTATCCAGAATGAATTTTTTATTGTAATATAGGAATATGGAAAAAGTTTCCTGCTAAAGAAGGTTTAGGGGTGGCTTTTCTACCCCTTGCAAACATAAAAGAACACCACCAAAAAAATTTTCCAGTGCCTTCTCGATCGCATAAAATATCTACTCAATTCTATTCTTGTCAGTTTTTTAGTTGTTAAGAAAAAAATTAAAAACTGTTTTTCGGGCGCCATCTTTAGGAGGCTGTAACTAAGCAGGAGGGCTCAAAAAAAATTATGCCGATATTTTCGAAGCATCATTTTGTAATTTAATTTCTGAAGAAACTAAGTTCAAGCCACAAATTCCTCCCAATCTGATTCCGCGTTTCTGTTCGCTGTTAAGCCAATCACGTGGTTTGATGTCCTCCTTTTATTTAGCTCGCGACAAGAGAAAATCAAATAAGCATTTGTATATATTCACAACAGATTGAAAATCCGAAACGTTGCCGTACTGGAAACAAAATGGGGTTATTTTCGGAATAACGGCTTAAAATGTTCAAAGAACACTGAAATATCCGAATACCATAATATTGAGTTCCATTCGCCTAAGCATGATGCGTCTTAAGAATTAAGAGAATGAATGTATTAAGGGTGCAGAGAATAGCAGTAACCTCGCTTTTAATAAGATTATGTAGCATTATTTCATGGTATTAATGAGATCAAAAGCCTTCTACATCTACAACCGGGGCAGATCCGACCCCTTCCATTTCTTGCTTCTGCCTTAGCGTTAACAATGTCGTGCTCCTTCTTCTCCAATTGATAAGTATACAACAAATATCAAGGGGTGAATGTGAATCGTACTACGAAGGTATTATACTTGGATTATAATTGTGCAATGCTTATTCACTATTCGGTTCAGCATCTTCATTTTGTCCACAGAATACGTTGCTAATTCAAACACGGATATGAAGGCGCTATTTACTACGAAATTGTATTAAAACACTTATCCTGTTCAATACTGATGTGAAGTTTATACGTTCTTAACGTTCATATTCACTTTGAAGTCGGGAATTAAACTATTCCCAGATCGTTATGGAAGGATAACACGGCTTGATGTTCAGACTTGACGCAAGCCTAATTCTTGTCTATCTTATACTGGGTGTCTGTTTTTAATCTTGCAAATCCTTAAACAGTCCGCGCGCATGTAGTGGACCAAGGGGTTATAGGTGATATACGAGTTTATTATCTAGCAGAATTCGATTTGTGTTGATATTTACTTCATAGAAGGTTATAATTAAATTAAATAAATAGAAACAGTTTCTTTTTAAGTAGACAAATAGAGTTAACACTCAACACACAGCATCGAAAGGATATAAAGGAATTCAAAGAAAATATAGACTATTGATCGAACTTACACAACAAGCAATTAGTGGAGAAGATACATTTTGTAAACAACCACTTTTTAAAAAGCTCTCTCAAAAATTTGTTCAATAATACTACAGCTTCGAAAAGGCAATTTGAGATTCTTGCCGAAAATTTTCAGTCCACTTTCATTCCACCAGAATAAAAACTCTCAAAAAAATAACTAACACACTTACACGACCTTAATGGTTATCATTCGTGTTTTATGTTCGTCCACTGAAGATACACAGTAAAACTATTTTTCAAGACCCAGTTGAATCAAAAAATGTGTATATGTGTGAAAAAACCAATTGTTATTATTATACTTAGAATAAAATAATAAAAAATGGAAGTTTTACTTGATGTAATCTTTTTTCATTATCTTGAATATCAAACAAAGTAGTTCTGTTATACCTCGCTACAAATTTTTAAAAGTTTCTTAGAGAATTTTTGAAATTTAAATAAATTAAATGCCTTAGAATCACTGTTTCTTCTTTAGTAGACATATAAAATTAATATAAGAAAAACAAATGTTAACTTCCGCTATTTTACTGATTTTCACAACAATTGTTTCGTCATACCATGACTTCATCAGGTGAGTATTTAAACTGAGGTATACAATGCAAAACATGACCTTAAATACACAACTCTGGTACAAAAAATAGAGGGGTGGAAAGAGAGGTATACAATTAATGAAAAATATTAAGTAGGGGGGATCTATTTAAATCTATTTGATCATTCAATAAAATTTGTCTTTTATTATATCTATTGATTTCTAAAGTTTCTAACAGATTTAGTTTCTGACTTTTGTTTTCAATATGTAATATTTTATAGTTCATATTAAAATTATGACCAGTCTCTAACAAATGGTTGCCATAAGTTGAATTCGGTTTATTATTAATGTAACATTTTTCATGTTCTCGTATCCTTGGTTGGAATGAACCACATATACACATTGGCAATCACTACATGTTAACTTGTAAACACCTGATTTTAAGTTTTTAGGAATGACGTCTTTATTATTTTTTATTAAGCTGCCTAAAGAATTAATAGTTTTAAAAGAGATGTTATATTTTTCTTTTTTCTTTAAATATCTAGCAATCTTTTCAGATTTTTGGCTTATGTAAGTTAATGAAATAAATTTGGTTTCGTTTGAATTTTGAAATTTTGGATATACAAGTGATATTGCTTTCTTGTAATTTATTTTATCAAGTAAATTGTCTACAATTAACGGATTGAATTCATTATTTTAAACAATTTGTTTAATCGTTTTATACTCTTTGTCAAACCCATGACGAAAGAAAATTTTGACAAAGAGTATGAAACGATTAAACAAATAGCTTCAAATAATGATTTCAATCCGTTAATTGTAGACAATTTATTTGATAAAATAAATTACAAGAAAGCAATATCACTTGTATATCCAAAATTTCAAAATTCAAACAAAACTAAATTTATTTCATTAACTTACATAGGCCAAAAATCTGAAAAGATTGCTAGATATTTAAAGAAAAAAGAAAAATATAACATCTCTTTTAACACTATTAATTCTCTAGGCAGCTTAATAAAAAATAATAAAGAAGTGATTCCTAAAAACTTAAAATCAGGTGTTTACAAGTTAACATGTAGTGATTGCCCATGTGTATATGTGAGACAGACAGGCCGTTAATTCCAAACAAGGATACGAGAACATGAAAAATGTTACATTAATAATAAACCGGATTCAACTTATGCCAACCATTTGTTAGAGACTGGCCATAATTTTTATATGAACTATGAAATATTACATATTGAAAACAAAAGTCAGAAACTAAATTTGTTAGAAACTTTAGAAATCAATAGATATAATAAAAGACAAATTTTATTGAATGATCAAATAGATTTAAATAGATCCCCCCTACTTAATATTTTTCATTAATTGTATACCTCTCTTTCCACCCCTCTATTTTTTGTACCAGAGCTGTGTATTTAAGGTCATGTTTTGCATTGTATACCTCAGTTTAAATACTCACCTGATGAAGTCATGGTATGACGAAACAATTGTTGTGAAAATCAATGAAATAGCGGAAGTTAACATTTGTTTTTCTTATATTGAAGATGAATTTCCGTCAAGTAAAGACCGAGACAATCAAAAATATAAAATTCACACTCATTACACGGTATCAAAAGGAGATAAAATAATTCAAAGAAAATATAGAATATTGGTCGATTTCGTTCAACAAATATTCAGTGGAGACAACACTGGTTGAAGTATGATAGATACTTTTTATTGATTTTTTTATTTTGCTGGCATGAAAGTGGACTGAAAATTATCGATTGTAATCTCAAATCGCCCTTTTGAAAATGTTCTACATATTATTGAAGAGTTTTTTGAAAGAGCTTTTAAAAAAGAGGTGTTTCAAAGAATTTCTCAAGTTCGAGTTAGGCATTTCTAGAGTACAGTTTGTTGTTGGATAAAATAGCTTTAAATATGGTATACCCTAATACAAAAAAAAAATTGAATATATTTCTTTAAAATACACTAAGGGTATTTCTGAGAAAATGTTATATACCTCAAAAATAAATATGATCCAAGAACATCATTCAAAAATTATTCAAACCTCAGTAAATTTATTAAAAATAAAAAAGATATAAGTTAACTTACGGTGATGGCCAAAAATTTCACATGGGACAGACAGAACATTTCGAGAGAGATTTGAAGATTATCTGAAGAGTTTTCTCAATAATAAAAGTGATTTCATATATTCGAACTATTTTTTAGAAACGGGACATACTTTCAACCATTTTTTTTCAACCAGTTTAGACCTTTAGGAAGAATGGAACGATATGCCTGAAAATTCCATTAATGACTTGATTCGTGGAATGCCTAGGCGTATTGGGCAGTTTATTGAAAGAAGGGATGGTAATACGGACTCTTGAATTTGGATTCAGTTGTGAAATAACTATAATTAATCGATAAATTCGGATTTTTTCCTATTTTGTATCATCCTGCATAGAGAAAAGAGTAACAAACAAAGATTTTCTATCAAATATATTGCAGTTGAAATAGAGGAAAATATTTATCTCATTTCCAGAACATACATTGTTTATTTCTTGAGAAACCTAGGGGGGCAAGACTTTCGACGATGTGTGTAGAAAATAAAAGTTATGCCTTAAACCTATAAGAGTCACTAGAGATAAATGAATAAATCAAAATAGGAACAGTACTCAACGGATAATTAGACCTAAATAACTGTCCACTATTAAATATTTTCAGATGAAGTGGAAAGACCGATTCAATTGAATAGAAATAATTTCAAATTAAATTCAATAACTTTGGACACTATTCTAAGTTGGTTCTCTATTTTTTGCAGTTAACATTGGCAAAGCTTTGCCAGGATAATTCATTGAGTGGTTGCGCTACACCTGAGTTAAGCGAGGAAGCAAGAAGAAAGTTCGATCACTGGTGGCGACTTCAATTCAGCGCCCCATCAGCCGCTCCCAGGACGCCATTTAGTAACACGTTCTCCTCTCCTTACTGCACACCACCAACAACTATCAAAACTGAACGAACGATGCAAGAATCAGGCCATCCTGCTCTACAAACTGTACAAAATAGCTATCCTACACCAAAAGCAAGAATGCGGACCAGTTTTGATCCAGAGCTTGAGCTGCCGAAATTGCAGAGGTGGTTCACAGAGAATCAGCATCCAAGCCGCCAACAGATACAGCAGTATGTGAAGGAGTTGAATAATCTAGAATCCAGAAGAGGAAGAAAACCGCTGGATGTGAACAATGTTGTCTACTGGTTCAAAAACGCCCGAGCAGCTCAAAAAAGAGCTGAAGTCAGGAACGTCAATCCCGGAATGTCTTGTCATTTACCACTGAACGGTTACAATAACCACAGTCCGTCAAACGGCGGTTTTCTAATTTCAGAAGGTTACTTGAATCCGGATCGTTTGGTAGACCATAGATTGAAGAATAGCCTCACTCCAAGGAGGAACATGCTGGCATCCCATACGTCGGATGAATATTCCAACAATGGATCGGATTTAGAAGAAGATACATCGGAGGCTCAACCTCCAAGTCCAACAGGGCCTTTGTCTCTAACGAAAAAATCAGCCTCTAGGGAACAGAGTCCTCACTGTTCGAGATCACCACCTCCTTCAAACCTTCAAGTAAGTTGTAATTTCGAATACATATTTTTCAATATTATATAGTGAATTATTTTCAGAACGAAATCTGCAAACAGGAAACGAAAGATGAACCTATCAACTACCATTCGCCCGTTCAAGACACAACAAACAACAACAGATTATCTGATGTGGATGAAGATGATGTCGAGATGGAAAGCGATTTGAAAACGCAGCATGGAAACAGTAACGACACATCTCCGGATAGCATTCCTAGTTTCAAACGGATTTGTGCCAGTCCTGAGGATAATTCCTTCGCTGCAAGGATACCCCCCGAAGGTTTCGACAGGTTAGGGCTTCCCCTCACCAGTAGTGTATTTAACCAACTTTACATGACCCATTACATTCCCAGTTTACCCCACGCAGCAGCCTCCCCTTCGGCGTCCAACTCCCTCAATCTATCTGCCGACGAGAGACGCAAGAGAAATCGCACTTTCATAGATCCTGTAACGGAAGTACCTAGGTTAGAACAATGGTTTTCCATGAACACTCACCCCTCCCATCCTCTAATACTGAAATACACTGAAGAATTGAACCAAATGGCGTATAGACAGAAATTTCCACGTTTGGAGCCGAAGAATGTTCAATTTTGGTTCAAGAATAGAAGAGCCAAGTGTAAGAGAATGAAGACGAGCAGGTTCGATAACCAAGGTACATATCATAGTGAAAGGGATTAAAAATTTCTAATCATACACTAGTTTGGATGACTACGTTCAAGAAATAGAAAAAAGGAGTTTTAAAGCTAAGAAGCTCGAGTTACAATTCTCAGTCAATTGAATGAAAAATAAGCCTTTCCTAGTTTTTCACGTGAATAAATTTCCTAGTTTAATAGAACACCGTTTTTTCTATTTCTACGTCGTTCAAGAAATTCTTCAATGCATCCTATTGGAATTAATCTCACTAGCATTTTAACCTATCTTGAGAAATAATATTCTACTGATATGATGATAGCTGAATAGAACGAATTCAGTCTGGCATCCACAGGATGTGTAAACTTCGAGGTTTATATAATCCGAACTGGGATAAAATTCCGTTTCGAAATTTGAATGATTCTGAATACTTTCGGAAATATCAAAGAAAATTGAAAATTTCATGAAACCTGTTTCGCGTTTCTCTGGACTCATTGTGGAAAATTTATCAGGATTAATTAAATTTAATAATGTTCCATTCCTCTCTCATATATGAAGACACTACCAAATTTTAAATCAGACTCTTCCCTAGAAACTATCATCGATTTTCCTTATTTAATGCAGATCTGGATTTTCAATTTCATTGGTTTCCCATAGTACCATTTCTTATACGACAAATTTTCGATTTGTAGATGTTGCGATTGACAGTTTCTCAATTTTGGAAGTTGGTTACTGGGATGTAATATTAATAACAATTGATTGATAACCGTGCGTCCAATCTTTAAGAACATAAATTCAAAAATAAATATCCAAATAATCGCGTTTTCATTTCTATGCATTTTCGTATTCTCTCAATAAGATATGTTAGCACTCCATTTTCGAGGAGTGGGCAATGACTCAATTTTTCATTCAAACATTTTCCAATAGTGAATCGGAAGCCTCGATTTAATCCTTCCTAAAATTTTATCATGTTATTTAAAAGTATGTTTAATCAAGATTAATCTAAGTAACAAATATTTCACGAAATATTCTGTTGTTAGAATTAACAATCTTATGAACAGAAGAAAATAAATACTAAGTCTCTTTGAACGCGACTAAGAAAATTTTTAGAAGAAGAATTATTTGACATTTACTTTCGTTCTTAATTCAGTTTTGGCGCAGTGCTCATCAGTTGATTGATTATTAATAATATTACATCCTGGTATAAATTTTCAGATGCAAATGTCAAAATTTTCATCGAATTATTTATGAATTTTTGATAGGTCATATGAGAAATGGTACTCCAAAGAAACAAAAAAAACGAGATTAAAAATCCAAGTCCGAATATAGGAAAAAAATTCAAATAGTACAAAATTTCGGATTTCAAAATGAAGAATATTTTTTCGGATGGTAGAAAGATATTGAATAATGGATATTTCAAATTTTAAAACAGAATTTTGTGCCACTTCAGTTGTAAAACTAAACCATGATTTGAATGATACGTTAGCTTTAACCGTTTCCAAATTAGCAATTATTAATTCGAATTACAGAAACCTTGTAGACCAGTATACTTTAGAAATTAGAATTATGATGGGTTAAAAAAATGGCGCATTCGCTTCCAATTTGGTTGCATATTTCCACGAAGATAAAATAACTCACTTTTTCAATACATGAAAAATAACAGAATTAGAGTTTTATCCAAAAACAAAATCACTAAGAGTAGACAACTGTTAAAATTGTAACTTTTTGACATTCTGCCGGTTACAAACTATGTTAAACAATCCAATCAGCGCCCTCTAAAATTATAACAAACATCAAAACTTTGCTATTTTATTTATCCTACCAGTGGAATTTAGACACCTGCTAAAATTTTAAATTTTAGTTGAATAGTAAGCTGATAATAAGAAAATAACATTCAGGGATCAGTAGATATTTATAGTCAGTAGGTATTATCAGTTTAGTAGGAATTTGATCAATTCTACCTGGTTGGAGAAGCACCGAAAAGCAACAATTTTTGTCATTTGCTTGAATTTTAGGAGGTCACAGAAATTTGTAGGAGTGTTTCAGAACATATCCTCCGCTAAAATTGTTAAAACTGTTAAAACTATGTGTCAGTATGGAACTCAAGAAAGAAAAAATTGTTCTGTCACATAGCTTAACTACCTTTCCAGAAATATAAATGAAATTTCGTTCGATTTTCTTCGGATAATTAGAACACATAAGAAAATAAAAATAAACAACGCAAACAGTTTTTTCAATATAAAATTTCAATTAGTTTTAAGGAAAAACTTTCGAATTCAGTGATGAAGCCTGCTTCAAAATATCCCAATTTTATTTCTCACGATATCTGAAATTGATAGGAGTGCGATCTGTGTCGGAAAAATCAACTGTGCTCGGAAATATGACGTAATTTTGTTACTTTAGTTTTTTTCTGGAACGGATAATACTTCCGTATTAATAAATTATACGACAATAAAAATTGGCAAGCTCTCTGAAGAAAGCGATTAGGAGAATTCTCAAACTTGTACATATGTCAGAAAACATACTATCAAAGAGATTTGGGACAATTTAATTCCAAACAAAATAGGCATCGCTTTTTTCAATTCACGTTTTCATCAGCGAAAATTATTATAAACATAATATATTATAAGCTGAATATAACTGAAATAACTATTTTATTTCAACATTTTACTGATAAAACTATCTGATTTACATATCATTGTTCAATAAGTTTTTCACGTACATTAAAAGTTAAGTGAAAATTACCATTAGCTATAGAAAATTTCCAGTTTTAATATTAATAAGTTCTTCTCAAGTGTTTTGCCTATTTTTGATTTAATTTGAGTTAATGTTGAGCTAACCAAAGATTGTTGAAAAGATTTATTCATAGGATTTATGTTTTGTTGAATCTATGTATCATACGCTGTTTTTAAATGTATTGTTCTTATAGTAGTGTATCGTATATATGTGAACATTTTGGTGTTTAAGCTGTATGTTAATATTGAATGTAGTTCTACGAAATTGCATAAATATATTGTCTTAATATATTTCCTATTTATAAAAATGTATTTATGTAAATAAATTATTTAAATAAATGTTTTTATTCATCAATATGACCCATAAATTCTAAAAAGTCAGCAAAAAAAAGACTGAGAGTTGAACAAAATTCAATGTATACAAATCATTCATTATACACAAGACAATATTAAAAGTAATTATAACTAAACCAAAAGCTCAATTAATTAAAATCAAAAGAGTATTTCAACAGTTTACATAAAGAAAAATTCAATTCAATAATAAAATTGTTTCCCTCTTCTCGATCTGTTCAATTGTAACAAATAATTAAAATATTTTTCATCTCTGTTATGCGCGCTTGTTCCAGTGAACAGCCTGCTATCGTTTCTCTCAAATATCTGTAATTTTCGAATTTTCAGCCAAAAATGGTGTCAAATGAACAGGTTGGACTCTGATGAAGAATCCGAGGTCAAAGTAATTCTGATCGGCAAGAGCTACAGACTCGAAATTTTCAGGGTAAGTAGAAAGCCTGAATATCTCGCTTGGGTTCGTTAATAGACAAAAGTGGTCCAATGGTACAGCAGTTATTCACATTTCAAATTTTTTCTCATTTTCCTAATAGTTGCGAAACTTCTGATCCAATTGAAATATAATTTGGTATATGGGTGTCGGTGTATGTTTAATAATGACAAAGTTCGCGCAACATTTCGTGAGGATCTATGTTTGGAAAATCGGTGCATTTTTATGGCGCATGGAAATAACAGCATCATATAATACATATTTCTTCTGTCTCTTTATTACTTAATTTCCACCACATATAATGATAATATATGTGTTTCTAAAGTGATACAGTGTATCTAGGACATGTTTTTTAAAATTTAAATCCAAATATTTTCATGAGATTCATTTAGATTTAAATCTGTAGAGGATCTGGAGAATTAATTTCAGCTATGATGACAATACGCGTCATCGGCTTTAAATGTTAAATAAATATACAAACTTTTATAGAATCAATCAAATATTGGATGGAGTAGCCCTTCACTTTGTGATAGTTCATTTTAAAATGGAATTAAATGAGAAATTACGAAACTAATACTGAGTAATTTCTCATTTAATTCCATTTTATCACAAAGTAAAGAGCTACTCCATCCAATATTTTATTGATTCCATAGAATAAAATAGAAAAAGACTTTTTACTTGATAGAACAAATACAACAAAATTTGAATGTCAAAGCAGATTTAATCTGTCAGTCTAAATAAGCACCGCTCATATTCAATATATATATAATATATAATATATATATATATATATATATATATATATATATCAAAACTCAATATTATACCATGTCAAATGGAATAAATAAACCAACCAATATAAAAAAGTCATTTAAAATTAATAAATAAATATTTGAAGGAGACAAATTTATATTTGTTTATTGTTTATTTATTCCATTTGATATTGTATATTGAGTTTTGATAACATACGTCTAATAAATATAAGCCGTGCTTATGTAGACATTAATTTAATTCTAAAAGTTTTTTGAATAAAATTTTTTTTTGAAATTTGAAAAAATTGTAGAAGACTGACAGATTAAGTCTGTTTTGATATTCAAATTTTGTTTTATCCCTTCTATGAAGTAAAAAGCCTTTTTCTATTTCATTCTATACATAATATTTTATTATATTTAGGCTTGAATAAATCTCATTATGGAATGTCAATGGTTTAAAGAAAACCTTATAATACCTTACAGTTTTCTGTGATTTTGTGACGAACATAGACTATCTGGATTTTTTAAAGTTAGTCTGCAAGTTCTGGTTACATTTTAAGGTAAGATATACTGATTGTTAGTTGATTTTGATATTTTAAATATTATCTAGGGCCGAAGAAGAGATTATCGGAAATCTAATTGTTTTTTGAAGATATAGTGCATGTTTTGAGAGATTTTTGAATTAACTTATTTGAATATTTTAATATATTAAATATTTCGAATAAATTATATTTTGTGAGAAGTCCTTAAGTTGTGTTTTATGTTTTTGAAAAGAATTGGTGTTCATAATGATAAGATCAGAAATAAAGTTTTGTCTCCTTCAAATATTTATTTATTAATTTTAAATGACTTTTTTATATTCGTTGGTTTATTTATTTCATTTGACATTGTATATTGAGTTTTGATTAAATACGTCTATTAAATATGAGCCGTGCTTATTTAGACATTAATTTAATTCTAAAAGTTTTTTCAATAAAAATTTTTTTGAAATTAAAATTGTAGAAGACTGACAGATTAAATTTGTTTTGATATTCAAATTTTGATTCCATAGAAGTTTGTATAATTATTTAACATTTAAAGACGATGACGCTTATTGTCATCATCGCACAATATTAAGAAGAAATAAAAACCTGTTATTTCAACCGATTGTTACACCCGGATTATAATCTCCATGACGAAGCATTGTTTTTTATTGTCCTCCCTCCCTTTCGAAAGATGAAGTGGATGAATGAAATGAGGGTTGGATTGAAAGCGAGCTTAGAAACCAGATAACGCCACGCCAAATGTGTGTCAACTTATGTTCTGAGTGAGAACATCATCGGACAGTGTTATCAGGAAAACAGAAGCTGATTATCACGGTCTGACTTCCTGGTGGCTTGAAACTTACAGACGATGACGCGTATTGTCATCTACCCTCAATTGTAATCTCTATTTAAACAGTTCAAGACGGTCTATATGTATCGCTCTCAGGATACGTCGGTCAGAATTCTGGGTTCCCCTATGCGATTTCAATTTAGTCGTGTTAATTCACCTGTCAAGATGACTCAGGGATAGTTTTCAGCAGAGAAAGTCGATTTGGCGAGAGCGGTCAAGAAATACAACATGAACTGTTCACAACGAAAAAGATTTAGCTTTCCTCGAAGAAAATTAAAAGCACTTACTAAGGATAGCGACCTTAAGATCGTTCTTTCATCAATTTGATTGTTTGCCATATATTTAACTTTTCTAGGAGTTTTTGCATGGGAAGTAAAAATCGAAAATGAAAACAAATATATACTGGGACTCCATCCAGGCCTTTGAACAATGAACAATGAAAAAAAACTTCTAACTTTTACTTCGATAGGCTGCCCAAGTTATATCTGGCCAAACTTCACTGGGTAATTCTACAGGCAATATTTTCTATCGAGTATGGTCCTATTATCTTTCGTTGTAAGATTATTCAAAATTCAACTTTTTTGAAGTGTTTCACAATTTTGTTATAAAAAACAAAGCATAACTTGAAAACTGTTATTGAAATCAAAATTTAGTGTACATCGTTGGAAAGAGCGGAAAATTCTCCTTGGACTAGGGCGGTTTCATGGAGATTTTTATGAAATAGTTACTTATTATAGGGTGGTTAAGCAAAAAACGATTATAAAATTCACTTCAGCCATAATCTTTGGTCAACTCTGAATTCCACCACTTGAAAATCGTGTGCAAAAACTGCCTTATTTATTAAGCTATTCAGAACGTATGAGACATTGAAAAAAAACTTCATTTTCATTGAGAAATTGACGCAATAATGCCAGAAATCATGAAAACCATTTTGCTTTCAATTAGTTAGTTTTAATGGATATAGTAGTAAAATATTCGCAAATTTATGTTAATTTCGTATGTATGAGATGTTTTTCGAACGTTTTCTATTAATTCTATCGAATGCCTTATCTAATTTTTTGTTCCTCTTTTTGTTAATTATATCTCAATATTCATAATGTGTTCATAATTGTAAGATAATAATCAAAATTTTGTCTCCTTCGAATATTTATTTATTAATTTTAATTAACAATTTATATTTGTTGGGTTATTTATTCCATTTTATATTATATATTGAGTTTTGATTTTATAGGTCTATGAAATATAATCTGTGCTTATGAGATATTGATTTAATTCTAAAGGGTTTTGAATGAAATTTTTTGAAATTAAAATTATAGGAGACTAACAGATTAAATCTGTTTTAATATTCAAATTTTTTCTGCGCATTACTAACTGTTATTATCCAAGAAAATGGAAAAAAGATATATTAATATCCATTCCAAAAGCAAATACAGATCACTCTAAAATAGATAACTATAGACCTATTAATAAAATAAATAGGACAACTTCGTTTTTAAACCAATTTTTTTTTATTTATTTCATTTTATCCCACAAGGCTCAGTCCTGTCGCCATTTCTTTATAATTTATTTTGCTACGACATATATAACAATAAAAACCCAATAGGACGCTACATAGATAAACAACCATATATGTTATAGTTTGCAGACGATACAACACTTATTACACATATCAACACAACATCTTGTAACGTTAAAAAACGATCCACTGTTGATTTGAATTTCAATCGCTAAAAAACGCTCCAATAACGTGATTAAATAAGTTTGAAGTTTACGCAATGAAAGTCGACGTTGTTATCGCATGCGCTGTAGAGTTGCATTATTTTTAAGAAGTGTTGAATTGCCCAGACTTCTTTCTATTCGTACCGTGAGATTGCAAGAAGACACATCGAGTGGTATTTTTATCAATATAAGGTACCTAATCAAAGAAAATCGTGGAATATTGAATTTTTATTGTTTCTTATAAGACGTCTAATCACAAGGCGTCTTAGTACCGGATGATGTTAGAACTAGACAATATTAGTTCGGGACCTTCTTTTTGCTGGAGTGCCTTTATGGTTGGATTATCTTGATACCAGACAATCTTCCTTGTGCCGGATTTAGAGTATCTTATTACCGAACCAACTCAGTTGCGGATGGTCTAGTGGTCTTTGGGAACAAGTTGAAACTTAAGACCTACTGATTATATGCAGAATAGTGACTATCGTTGGAGAAAGCACTATCACTCCGACACCTTGGAAAACAATATTCCAGGAGAACCTCAAAGATAAGTCCTCATGTAAATCTCGGATCTCAGGCTTACTATAAAACTGTATTATATTGTATATGAGAGTCACTATTTTAATTGTAATGTTGAAATAAATGGATAGGGAGTAAGAGTTTGCTTTTTCGCTATCAGATTGACAATTTGGGATTCATTCGGGAAAGACAAGTTTTATTTGTCTTTTCATTGGCGAAATATGAGGCATTTTACGAAGTAGGATGTTTCATGTGCTGACGGACAAAGTCCCTAGAGCAAGTTAGAGCGTTTTAGTTGCACTTCCTTTTATCTTTTTATCATAGCCTTCGCTGGGTGGGTTAGCAATTTGCTTTCACTGGCGTCAAACGTGTGGAATACGAGTAACATTTTTCCTGAATGGTTTTCTAATGTGTTTCTGGTGGTGAGAGTGACATCATCGTAGGTCTGAGTTCCGAGATTGCATGTTTGATATTGGAACTATATTTCAACTTTTATCTCATTATTATATTATCTCATTTATCTGAATGAGTGAATCATGAATAAAATTTGAATATCAAAACAGATTTAATCTGTTGTCTTCTACAATTTTAATTCCAAAAATTTTTCTTCAAGAAACTTTAAGAATTAAATTAATGTCTTTATAAGCACTGCTCATATTTAATAGACGTATAAAATCAAAATTCATCATACAATAGCGAATGGAATTAATAAAAAACAACGAATATAAATTGTCAATTGAAATTAAAATATAAATAAGCAAACATTTGTTGTTTCGTTCCAGGCATGCGTACTAAACACTTCAGACAAACGTACGAAGCCCTGTTTGTTACAAAATATATTGTTTTCTGATCCTATATTAATTAAAAATAACTCTTTCTCAAAAATATGATTTCAAGAACTTCTCAAAAACTAATTTATTTGAAATATTCAATATATTTAAATAAATTACTTCAAAAAATCTCAAAACATGTAGCACGTCCTCAAGAAATAATTAAAATTACGATAAGATCAGTTCAACTTTACTTATAAAAAAAATAATAAAATCAATTAAATAATGTATAGACTTACCGAGTGCAATCTTCAGAAATAGCTTATAACAGCTTATAAGGCCTTATAAGCTGTGTATGATTTTTTGAGAGCATAGAGCATAGTGAATATTATATATACCTATGTACGTGTTTCTAAAGATCATATATTTCTGAAGATTGCATTCGGTAGGTCTATTTATTGATCTTATCGTAATTTTAATTATTTTTTGAGGATGTGCTACATGTTTCGAGATTTTTTGAAGTAATTTATTTGAATATATTGAATATTTCAATTAAATTAGTTTTTGAGAAGTTCTTGAAATTATGTTTTATATTTTTGAGAAAGTGTTATTTTTCATAAATATAGGATCAGAAAACAATACATTTTGTAACAAACAGGGCTTCGTACGTTTGTCTGAAGAGTTCAGTACGCATGCCTGGAACGAAACAAAAAATGTTTGCTTATTTATATTTTAATTTCAATTGACAATTTATATTCGTTGGTTTTTCTTTATTCCATTTGATATTGTATGATGAATTTTGATTTTATACGTCTATTAAATATGAGCAGTGCTCATAAAGACATTAATTTGATTCTTAAAGTTTCTTCAAAAAATTTTCTGAAATTAAAATTGTAGAAGACAACAGATTAAATCTGTTTTGATATTCAAATTTTGTAATAATCCTTCTATCAAGTAAAAAACTGTTCCTTATTATTTTAAATCATTTTTTTAATGAGAAAGATTCGCTGTACTATATAAGTTAAAAAGAGCTAATTGATGGACTAATTGGAGATTCTTTCAATCAAAAAAGCCGTTGAGGAAAAGGAGAATTTAACAAATTCCCAAATACTCTTCGAGAAAAATACACAGATGTCGCAGGTGTAATAAAAGAACCTTTTCAATCTTAAGTTTAGTTACTTTTTGTACTCCTTTGAAGATGGTCGAAAGACACGTGGCAGGATACTGAATAAACTGTATAACATAATAACTGTGTGAATGTTTTTTTAAATAAAATTGTTATAATGTTTCACTAGAGCCAACCGCATACTCCATTCATTTAATAGGCATTTTTAGATATACTCGTAGGTATTTCTCGGTAATCCTTACAACTTCTGTACAATTACGCAATAATAGTAATAATCTGCAGCATCATTTAACTGAATAAGCAGCAAAAAAAATATAATAACAATTGTTTAATGGAACCTGAATCCTATTTGATCATTACGGAGAATAGAAAATTCCCGGAAAATCCTGTGAAAAACGTTCTTCACCTGAGTAGCTGATATTTTGAATAATCCAATAAATACAAAGGAAAAATCGATTGTCTGTAGAAAAAAGGATAAAATCTAATTATACCTAGCCAGACGATTGAATAGTCTCAGAAGGAAATTGTTGTTATAGCTGCTGAATGGCAACCGATATTTGGGATCTTGAACTTGAACAGCCTTATCAGAAACTATTATTATTTTCCAAATAAGATTCTTGGAATGAGGATTTTCGATTCATTTGTGCATGAAAATCTGTATTAGAGAATTAACATTGTAGACTCCATTGTTCGTGTCCGCAGATGTTGTTTTAATGAATATTTTCTGCGATTTTCTTGTTCTGCGTCTGAGAAGCATCGAGATAATACACCCCAACAAATAGGATTTCAGCCAATTAAAAATGTCTGAAGAGGAACGCACTTGAAAGGAGCTAGTCTGCTTGATACCTGGAATTCATTAGTGGAAGAAACCGACCAAATGATGTGATTGGGTAAGGCAAAAAGTCACCTCTTAACCAGTTCCATTTTCCATCCACAGGGAGATCCATTGGAAGCGGAAAAATTATCCGCCAGATGTAAATTCCTATTTTTTCAAGCGAAATATAACCAAGCTGCTCATCTTAAGGAAGAATTCGATTCCACCCTCCTGAATAAAATATTTAGGAATTTCTCGACTTCTTCGTAAAAGAAGAGGGAGTATCTACAGATTAGGATATACTCGTAATAAAATTCCACAAAAGCACTGACGTAAAGTCAGAAGTTTTTCCGGGCTTGTTTATATGTCCCACGATCCTCACGAAATTTTGAATTAACCTTCTTATCGTTATTTTCATCTACATACTAAATTTAAACTCGGTTGTAGGACTGTTTGCTATGGTTTCGGTAGCGTTAAATGCTGCTTTGCTCACAAAGTTTTGAGATCTTCTGATGATACGATTTTCACGAATTTTGGTTGGACCAGTTCGTTACTTTGTGATTTTTGAATTTTCGTCAATAACATATTGACTTCGTCAGGTGAGTACGGTAACTAACTACTTATACATAATCTTTCTCCTCAAATACAAGTTTCACTAAAAATACGTGATAAAATGAAGTTTACAAGGAATTTATTAAAAAAGGTTCAACAACAGAGAGCGGTTCACATGTGTTTAGTCGTTCAACAAAATATTCATTTTATGATGCCGGTTTATTTCCATTGCTTCTAAAAGGTCCAATCTATTGCATTTGTTCTCGAAATGGAGAACTTCAAAGTTATGGTCAAAATCATGTCCGGATTCTTGTAGATGCCTGGCATAAGTGGAGTCTGATTTATTCTTAACGAATGAATTCTGGTGTTCCTGGATCCTACTCTCAAAAGATCTACCCGTTTGGCCAATGTATGCATATGGACATGTACCACAATTTAACCTATATACTCCTGATCTCTTGTTCTTATTGACGATATCTTTATTATTTTTTATTAATTTACCTCAAGAATTTATATTTTACAATAACACATAATATTTTTATGTCTCTATTTTTTGAAATTTGAATATCAAAACAGATTTAATCTGTTAGTCTTCTACAATTTTAATTTAAAAAAAGTCACTTTAGAAACTTTAAGAATTAAATTAATGTCTTTATAAGTACTGCTCATATTTAATAGACGTATAAAATCGAAATTCATCATACAATATCAAATGGAATTAAGAAAAACCAACGAATATAAATTGTCAATTAAAATTAATAAATAAATAAACTTTTTTGTTTCGTTCCAGCATGCGTACTGAACTCTACAGACAAACGTACGAAGCCCTGTTTGTTACAAAATGTATTGTTTTCTGATCCTGTATTTATGAAAAATAATTCTTTCTCAAAAATATATAACATAATTTTTAACAAAGACCATTAAAGTGCCTTATAAACTTTGTGTGAATTTTTTTGTGAGCGTAGAACATAGAGTACCTTGGATATTAGATGTACCTATGTGAATGTTCCTGAAAATAACATATTTCTGAAGATTGCATTCGGTAAGTCTATTTATTGTTAATTGATTTTATTATTTTTTATATGTAAAGTCAAACTGGTCTTATCTGAATTTTAATTATTTTTGGAGGATGTGCTACATGTTTTGAGATTTTTTGAAGTAATTTATTTAAATATATTAAATATTTCAAATAATTTTTGAGAAGTTCTTAAAATTATGTTTTATATTTTTGAGAAAGAGTTATTTTTCATAAATATAGGATCAGAAAACAATACATTTTGTAACAAAGAGGGCTTCGTACGTTTGTCTGAAGAGTTCATTACGCATGCCTGGAACGAAACAAAAAAATGTTTGTTTATTTATTAATTTTAATTGACAATTTATATACGTTGGTTTTTCTCAATTCCATTTGATATTGTATGATGAATTTCGATTTCATACGTCTATTAAATAAGAGCAGTGCTTATAAAGACATTAATTTATTTCTTAAGGTTTCTTAAGTAAATTTTTTGAAATTAAAATTGTAGAAGACTAACAGATAAAATCTGTTTTGATATTCAAATTTTGTAATAATCCTTCTATCAAGTAAAAAACCGTTCCTTATTATTTAATTTTTTTTATTTCTCGATTCTCACTTGAAATTTTTTCTGATGTTACCTAAAGTAAAACAATGAATCAGAAATACAAACATAGAAACTCATGTAAATACATACCTTCTAAAATCTTATGATAATTATATGAAACCTTGTCATGTTGAAGGCATAAATTGAATATGAAGAACAGTTTCACAAGCGACAAAAAAATTTATTTTCAGTTATTATATCATACAAATATAAAATATAAAGTAGCAAAATGTTCATTAATAATCAACTGTCTCATTTGACGAGCTGCATCAAATTAAATATATGCCTGAAGTAAAATCATGCGAGAAATATATGATATCTTGTCATGTTAAAGGGATAAATTGAATATGAAGAATAGTTTCACAAGTGACAAGCAAATCAATTTTCAATTATCACACAAATATAAATTTTAAATTAGCAAAATGTTCATTAATAATCGACTGTCTCACTTGACGAGCTGCATTAACATTAGTTGAATTTGTTTGAAAGTCCTCTTCTACAGCTATATTGTGCAATACAGCGGTAGCAACAATAATTATCCTTATGGTCGTTAACTTAACACTCATTCCTTTAGATAGTATAGGAAAACGACGTTTCCAAACTCCATACTTTCTCTCCACCACATTTCTAGTTTGTATAAATGACTCCTTATATAAATTTTCAGCTGCAGTTATAGCTTCCAGTAACTTTGTCATAAGATAAGTCTGCAAACTATAACCTTTATCACCAAGTAACAAATACGGTCCAAATTTACCACTCTCAAAATGTCTCTTCAAGGCAGTGTTATTAAAGATGGTTTGATCATATGTTGAGCCAGGTCATCTAGCTATAATATTTCTGATTCTCAGGTCTGAATCACACACGGTTTGAACGTTGATCTCTGCATTATCACCACCCGGAGAATTGATTTTAATTAATGTGCAATCTATAGCACCAATGACACTTAGAAAACTAGCAATTCATAAAACTTTTCTGCTGCTCGCATTTCATGATCACCTTCACACATCTTTATATACTGTGGAGACAGGGATGCGATAGCAAAAGAAACTCTTCGATTAATTCTAGAAGCAGAAGGTTAAGAAATTCTCATGAAATCTCCGGCTGTTATCAGCATATTTCCAGCTCCATAGAATCTCAATGTCATTGCCTCTAAAAATTGTGTCAATTTAATGATTTGGTATGCAGAAAATTATATCAACAAAATAATAAATCGAAATTTGTTTACCTGTTAGATGGGAAGTAGAATTGATCTACAACTTTTTAAGGTAAAGATAAAACAGTTGGTTTTGTCAGGCGAAAACGATCGAAGAAATCTAGATCATCTAACGTGGAAACATGTTGTTCCCTCCTTCCGTAAATTTTTGGTCTTTTCACAATTATTTCTTCATCATCTGATAAAGAACTAGAGCTCGAATCAGCATTCAACATTTGGTGTAACAAATTTCATGATAAGCAAAAATCAAACAAAATGGGCAAATCTGACAGAGGAAGGTTATGTCCACTGTTTATGTGTACCTGCGAGCACCTGCGCAGTGTCGAGCTTCTCGTTAAAGGATCCTTTTCCAGCCGTAAAGGGCCGATTTTCTCACTTTAAGATAAAGGACGCTTTTAAGTTCCCTTTAACCTCAAAACTTGCTTATGAAACACGTTTCACTTTTTCGAGAAGGGAGGCTTTAATTTCGTTTATGAAACTGGGCGTGAGTGTAAAAAAGGGCCTTTATTCAATTTAAAGTTAAGTTACTTTTTGTACTCCTTCGAAGATGGTCGAAAGACCGAAACATGTGTCAGGATTGTGAATAAACTGTGAAAAATGAAAACATTGTGAATTTTTCGAATAAAAGCGTCACTGTAGTTCTCAATCTAGGAAAAACCTTATTTCAGATGGAAGACGGTGGAAATGGCGGAAGACGAAAGAAGTCGCAAGAAAGGATAACCTTCCGGGGATTTGTATCAGTAAAAATTCTAATCCAAAGTCAATAGCGAAATTATTTTAAATTCAAATCATTCCCGGAATCGATAATCTTCGCTAATTTGATTTCTTATCTGCAAGCTGAGAGTACAGAGCGTAGGCGAACTCTTTCCCCTCCCAGTATTATCCCTAATTTTTATTGGCATTTTTATCATTACCGAGATTGCTACGGTGGCTGGGAGTTAATCGGATCACAAGTGGGGCCTTTAAGAACGTGATCAAGCAGGGCGCTGCGGATTTGGCGGTGTCTTCTCCATGGGCCCCACATATCTCCCTTGGAGATGGAAATTGAATAAGCCAACTTAGAATGGACGTGACAGTATATTTTTTATCTTTAATTTAGCAGCAGTCTGATAAGTAGCTGGAGTTGGAGAATATGCATTTGGCTAACGGGGCTCAAGCCCAGATTACGCTTCTATATCAGTATTTATTATTCATAACCGAGTCGGAAACGTGAAATACTACTAGAATGTATGATAAAAGAGTTTTAAATGGAGTCCGCTGAGATCATCCCATAAAAGGCGGAGGAAAACTCAACCGCTAAATATACAATTATTCTCCTCTTTCTTACCTCGTTCTGACACCGCATAATTTACTTTTTTGTCCAACTTATTTCATTATAGTCTGGAGAAGGACTGCACTCAACTACACGGCAATTACACTGGGATAACGGCCTTATCGCACGACTCGAGACAAAAGCTATTTTCTCATCTTTCATGACCCGCAGAAAAAATAATCATGACGAAATTCATCCTTTTCATGACATATCTTTGTGTATGAGGAAAATTTTGGACGGTTCTTCAAATATTCCGTGTCAATTCATTCGAAATTCATAATTGAAAGGAGAAATCTGAAAAAGCTATTATACACAGAGTGTCCCAGAAGTCGACGTCAAGCCGGAATCAGGTAACAGTTTAAGTCATAATAAGCCATCAAAAAAGTATAAAAGAAAATCAAAGTCCTGTATTTTTTCAGTTATATTGCACTTTCTTTTATTCAATAAAATGCACAACCTGTGATGATTTCTGAACTCCTGTTGCTACAATTTTTTACTATTTTCAAATTTTGTTTTTCCTATTTTATCCCGAATAGTGCTTCTGTAACCCGTAATCTTCAATTCTATTCCAATTGCTCCAGCTTGGAAAATAATGTCACTTTTTGCCGAACCAAGTATTCAAAATTAAAATTTCGCCCTAATTCAATTGACTGTACTGAAAAAATATTGTACTACATTAGTTTGACAAATTACTTCGAAAGTTAGCACATTTAATAAGGATTCTAAAATGCTATTACACTAACTACATTCTTTTTTAGATTGGACAAAAAAGATTTTTCTTAAAGAAATGCAGTTCCGTTTTATGACAAGATTTAATAAATTCACAAAAGATGTTCAAACTGCCCTAATTAATTTAATTTTTTCCGACAGAGGATTTAATTGTATTTTTTCGAACCCAACTTCACACTTAAACCGCATAATCATTATACGTTTTGAAAGCTGATATAGCAGGGCTTGTGTGTGAAAAAATTCAATTAATTCTACGCAGTAGTTTTTGCTTGGTGCCCTTTTAAATATTGAGAGCAATAAGCAGCATTTTCGTCATATTTTACTATAAAAAAAGTAAAAATGCTGTTCAAGCCAGAAAGAAATTAACCGATGTGTATGTGAAGATGTTGGCAGTACACCAGTGCCAGAACTGGTTTGCAAAATGTCGATCTGACCATTTTGATGTCACCACGTTCCGGAAGGCCGGTTGAAGCTGATAAAGGCATTAGTTGATGTAAATCAGCGAATATCAACAAGTGAGATCGGTGAGAGGTTGAATAGGTTCCCCATGTTCTCACGGAGAGGAATTTCTGTTGTGTTATTTGCTGCTGTAGCCCGTGGTGTTGACGAATACCAAGGTTCATCGATCTTTGGAATTAGGAAATACACGAATGACAGTACAACGTGTTTTACATAAAGACTTCTTTTTACGTTCAGCTAACACAAGAACTCAAGCAGGTCGATCACCAGCAAGGTCGTATCTTCGCTGATTGGGTTCTTGAAATGCATCAAAATGATTCGAATTTTCATCGAAAAATCAAAATGTGACCCTTATTCACCTTGGATTCTACGTTAATAAGCAGAATTTTCACATTTAGGGCTCGGAAAATCCAAGAATAATTTCTGAAAAGCCTCTCCATCCTCAACGTGTCATTGCTTCCTGCAGTTTTAGGTCTGGCGATGTGATTGGACCTTACTTATTCGAAAATGAGGCTTGTGCAACTGTTACGCTGAATGATGCAACGTTATCATTCAGAGTAATTAGATTTTTATCCTTCGGAAGTCAATTTGAAATTTATTTCATCATCGATAAGTGATGGAACTTTCGATAGGGATAACTGTGATTTCACAGAAGGTAGAAGCCATGTTGTTTTGACATTTCTGTTCTTAAGCGTTGACAAATTATCATGGAAAGACTCACGTCGCAACAACTTTAACAAATTGTTGGAATTTATTTTCAAAATCAGTGTTCTATTCGCCAAACTTATGGAGCACTTCGTGAAATTTATGGTTTACATAATCGTCCAGCTTATTCGTCGAACTATCGATAGATTTCGGACAACATTTTCTCTACTCGATGCAACAACAACAACAAGACGAAGAACTGTACGTACAGAAGAAAATATCGCTGCTGTAAGTCATAGTGTTAATGATGATCCATATTTGTCTATTCATCGACGTTCACTACAAGTTGGCCTCTGTGCAGCCACCACATGGAAAATTTTGCGTAAAGATCTTGGTCTATACCCATACAAGATCCAACTAGTTCAAGAACTAAAGCCACTTGACCATAATAAGCGTCGTTTGTTTGCTGATTGGGCCCTAGAACAGCTTGAAGTTGGTCCACTTTTTTATCGTAAAATTGTGTTTAGTGATGAAGCTCATTTCTGGTTGAACGGCTATGTAAACAAGCAAAATTGCCGTATATGGAGTGAAAACAATCCTCAAGAAGTTCTTGCATCCTGAAAAATACACTTTATGGTGTGCTTTACACGCTGGAGGAATCATCGGTCCACATTTCTTTGAAAACAATGCTGAAGCTAATGTTACAGTGAATGATGATCGATGATCAATGATTATTTGTTTCATAACTTGAATGGTATCGACCCAGAAGTGTTTTGGTTCCAACAAGATGGTGCTACACCTCATGCTGTTACCGTAACAATTGATTTATTGAAAGAAAGATTTGGCGATAACATTATTTCGAGAAATGGTCAAATTAATTGGCCTCCAAGATCATGCGACATAACTCCACCGGATTATTTTCTTCTGCGTTATGTCAAGTTATTGGTTTATGCTGATAAACCAGAAGTAATAGACGCTTTGGAAGCCAACATAACTCGCGTTATTGATTAAATAAGGCCTGAATTACTCGGAAAAGTGGTCCAAAATTGGTCTGGTCGAATGCGGTTCCTCAGAGCTAGTCGTGGTGGACATATGCCGGAAATTATTCTTAAAACCTAAACGTCGTAGAATTATTCTTCAAATAAAACAAAATTTGACTTCAATATTAATTTAAATGTGTTTTAGGTCAATTTAAAGTTCTATCACTTTAAAAAAACAACCGATGTATGCATATCATATTCCTACATTTCGGAAATTATATTCGTTACCTGTACATGAGCAGTAGATAAAAAAAATGGACTACTTTCAACAAACAATCTTAACGTTTGTAAACGTTTGTGGAGCAGTTTATTTTCAATGAATTTCCACCAATTGTTCGTTAGTTGACTCGTTCCTTCACTTAACAAAACCGAAAGTATAAACTAAAAAAAGTTTCTACCTTTTCCCCAAATTTACGGTTTCGCAAACGGTTCACGTCCGAATACAAAAGCGCAAAGGAACAATCCGGTGAATTCAAAAGAGCTCTCAGTTTATATCTCGCGAAGATATTTTTGCCACAAATTTAATACTCATAATTTCATCGAAGGAATAGGAGATACTGACAATCGACTTCTTAAAAATGTTTTCTAAAGCAAACCGCGAAGAGATAAGACCCCGGTAAATGCCAGGGCACTACTTCTGATTGAATTTTAATTAAATTTCGGTGAAGATTTTCCAGTGATACGGTGATAGGCGTCCCTATATTACCCGGTAACAGTTTTTCTTATTAGCTACGACCAAACAATGTGCGGTTAGCTGAAATGCAACCGTTGCTTCTCCCCCATTTAAAGAGTGCTGACAGGAAATTAATTCTCAAAAATGAAAGCTGCCAAAGTGGTTGGTTCAGTGACAATCGAGGCCGATAACGACGCATTCGTCTTATTTCGTTTAATAAACGAAGCTATACACGGGTTATCGTCCTACGGGTTGGATGGCTCCAACGATTTCAACTAAAGAAATCATTTTTATTTCGTTTCTCCCCACCAGAAACGTCGGTTTTATTCCAAATACACGCATTATAAACGGTCCTTTTTCGTTCGCTTTCATCCTTCAATTTATACTTCATATAGAAAAGGAAAAACGAATTTTCTCTTAGGTTATTTCTGATTGAAGACTGCGCACACATTAAGAATTTCACAGAAATAATTTCTATTATTATTCTTCCTACAGATAGATTGCTTAATTCAAATATACTAAATTCTATTTCACAGAAAGAAGAAGATACGATCATAGACTCAATATCTTTGAACTGCCACGCGCATGTGTAGAAATACAAATAGAAATAATTCAAACAAATATCTTTATTAAAATTTACTCAGAAAGGTTTTTTATATATTACAGATAATAGCCGAAATAATTCTCCGAAACCACTAAAAATTCAATCTGAAAAATCTCATTAATAATGTGAGTATAGAAGTGTTATACAGTTGTATGTTACACTGTCTGGATTTCTAGAATTTTTTTATAACCATAGCTCATTCAATTAGAAAAGCGATCAAATTTTTATTTCAATTTTATGCTTGGACCTTGCCATTATGTGTGGAATACAATATCATTCAAATGTCCTCCCTATGATCTCTCACTCAATATTTGTGAGGTAATTTTCGATGAGTCACCAGCACATTTCCGGCAATATCTCGCCAATAACTTGGCGGATGTTGTCTTTAAGATCGTCAGTATTCTGAAGAATATCGGCTTAAATACGATCCTTCCCATAACCCCACAAAAAAAATCCAAAGGCGATAAATCACAAGATCTTGGTGGCCAATTCACGTCGCCGAAACGAGAAATTACGCGTCCTGATAATTTTCCTTGCAATAAAGCCGAAACGGGTGGTGTTATGTGACTTGTACCATTTTGCTGGAACCACATCTTTTCCAATTCCATATCATTAAATTCAGCACAAAAAAATCGGTAATCATTTGTCTACCACACCATAAAGTGACTTTTTGTGGATGTAATGCAGGTACCCATCATTTTCTCCAGATCTGGCGTCTTCGGATTATTATTTGTTCCGGTTATTGCAAAAATTTTTGGACGGTTAAACCTTTACTTCAAATAAAGAGGTCAAAAATCACCTGGATAAGATTTTTGCCAGCAAAGACCAAAAATTTTATCAGCCTGAAATCATGCTTCTACCAGAAAGATGGCAAAAGATGTTGGACCAGAAGGTCCAATATATAGTAAGTATATTGAGATATTCATTCATAAACAACCGAAATACATACCTTCCTTTACATAATATTCTGTTCGAAAGCGAATTTTTTACAAATGCTGACAACGAAAAGATCTTGGTCGACACCCAAACAAGATCCAACTGGTTCCAGAACTAAAGCCATTTGACCATAATTAGCGTCGTTTGTTTGCCGATTGGGCCCTAGAACAGCTTGAAGTTGATACACTTTTTTATCGTAAAATTGTGTGTAGTGATGAAGCTCATTTCTGGTTGAACGGCTATGTAAACAAGCAAAATTGCCGTATATGGTGTGGAAACAATCCTCAAGAAATTCTGCAGGTTCCATTGCATCCTGAAAAATACACTTTATGGTGTGCTTTACACGCTGGAGGCATCATCGGTCCAAATTTCTTTAAAAACGATGCTGGAGCTAATGTTACAGTGAATGGTGCTCGTTACAGATCGATGATCAATGATTATTTGTTTCAAAATTTTAATGGTATCGACCCAGAAGTGTTTTGGTTCCAACAAGATGATGCTACACTTCATGCTGTTACCGTAACAATTGATTTATTGAAAGAAAGATTTGGCGATAACATTATTTCGAGAAATAGTCCAATTTATTGGCCTCCAAGATCATGCGTCATAACTCCACTGGTTTATTTTCTTTGGGGTTATGTCAAGTCATTGATTTATGCTGATAAACCAGAAACAGTAGACGCTTTGGAAGCCAACATAACTCGTGTTACTGTTGAAATAAGGCCTGAATTACTCGAAAATAGTGGTCCAAAATTTGTCTGGTCGAATGGAGTTCCTCAGAGCTAGTCGTGGTGGACATATTCAGAAAATTATTTTTAAAACATAAATGTCATAGAATTATTCTTCAAATAATATAAAATTTGACTTCAATATTAAATTAAATGTGTTTTATTTCTATTAAAACAAATTGTAGAAATTACTATGTTTTACTACCAATAAAAATATATATTACAGATTTTCTTTTCATCAGACAACTAAGTTGTCTGATGATGGGATAGTTCATTTCCCGAAACTCGAGTCACAAACAAATGTGTAATATATATTTTTATTGGTAGTAAAACATAGTAATTTCTACAATTTTTTTTAATTATGATCAACTACCAAATAATAACGGCTGAAACAATTCACTGTTTTATTTCAATTTAAAGTTCTATCACTCTAAAAAAAACACCCGATAGATATCTGGAAACAACCACGCGCATGTGTGAAAATAAGAATTAAGTGTAATTCAAACAAATACCTTTCTACTGGAAAATTATTTCAGGGTGCTTGAGAATTTTCACTGATTATAGTTTTTTCTTTTTTATGTGTAATGTTGGTATATTTTTTCATATGTAAAATTGCTGGTCCGTATATAATTATATGAATAAATGAATAAAATCCCAGAAAACAGACAGCATAACCTTTTTTTGGTTATTGGCCTTCAAAATGCTTTGAGCGGGTTCATCTTTTTTGCTCAATCTCTGGCATTTGACATTGTCAAGTAATAATGCACTTCAAAAATGGATCATTTTTGTGACACGTTCGCTCAGTTAGAGCATGGTCATCATAAACATCCACTAAAATACGTTAGCCTTTTTCTTCATATTGAAATAATGAAGTGAAACTTCCCGCAAAAACACAAAAGTTGACATTTTCAGAGCTATGTTGTTTACATTTCAGCGTAATGACAGATACTGAAAAGGAAGCCTAATGATGAAACTTCAAAATGAAGTTTTTGCCAGATGAAACTATGGAATAATAAACTATTAGCGACATCTCTTATCGAAACTACACGCACTAATTTTATTCCTTATAATAATGATTTCAGTTGTTGAGCGAATATTACGAACAATCTTTTACTCTTATGAGTGATGAATGAATAGAACGTCAGAGAATCGAGAACGGTGGAAAATCGATAGAGAAAAATAATATCAAGGGTCGAAGGAAAATAGTTGGGGACATTTCGGTTGTGCAGTTAATAAGAAGAAAAGTATCGGGTTGAAGCTAAGCCGAGTTTCACAATATTTTTCGGTATATAAGTAATCCTCTGCCAGTTTTATGATAGGTGGATAATGTTATTGGGAAAAGGAGATTAAGAATAATGAGGGGGTTCCCCGCCAGCTCGAAGCGGTCGTATCTAATGACGACCTGCAGCCTCCTTCTGGGGCTGATTTCCTTCAGATATATCATAATAATTCCTAGCTAACTGCAGATTCCCTTAACGTTTGTGCGTCCCGCTATACAACAATATAATTCCAAGAACGTCGTAAATCTCAACTTTTAGGAGTGCTACGGCCCGCTAAAGAGAGAAAGCGGGAAAGGCAGGGGATTAAAGATCAGTAATCTTATAGGATAGATGAATTATGGCGGTATTTGGCGCTTCTCTCTGCCGCACTCGGTTCCCTTCTGCAAAAATCCTTTATGTTTTCCGGGAAATTGCCATTTAATTGGCCAAGATTACCGCTTCGAAATTAATTAAGATTCTATAGGGCATGCATCTTGGGCGAATCGAACGGCCCCCAGGTGCGACGGCAGCGTCCTAGAGGCGTCTTCGTCGCCCAGTCAGACCGGCGTCGATGCAAACGAGAAAGAGCCGTACCTAAGTATCATCATATTTTATTCGCTATCTGCGTTAATCTCTCATATACGGGCACCGTGCAATCGGCAATAACCATTAAACACGCCAAAAGATTCCCCAGCTAAGTCTAAACTCGCGCAGAAATAATACTCCACTGAATATATCACTGTGCTGTCAGAATCCGCACAAGAGGCCGGACTCATCCTAAATGCTCCCTAGAGTCTCGGGCGCGGAGAAAATGCCGCAGAAATGCCGAAATAAAGGAAAGATCTATACCACATCAAAGAGTACGGGGGAGATTCGATAGATTCTATGCAGAGATGTTTCAATATATCATGTGGAAATCATAACGAACTGCTCAAGACCACGTAAAATTAAATGAGAAATATTCCCATCAACAACCATACGGAGTTCTCCGGAACCTCAGATTTTAAAATAAAGATAAATAATAAATTTCACATAAATAAATAAATCTCTTGAAAATGTTCAGCATTAAATTTAAAACATACCCTAGATAACACTGTATCACTTTATATATATATATATATATATATATATATATATATATATATATATATATATATATATATATATATATATATAAAGTGATACAGTGTTATCTAGGGTATGTTTTAAATTTAATGCTGAACATTTTCAAGATATATATATATATATATATATATATATATATATAGATATAGATATATATATATATATATATATTATGTATAAAATAAAATAGAAACAGGCTTTTTATTTGATAGAAGTAATATAACAAAATTTGAATATCAAAACAGATTCTACAATTTTAATTTCAAAAAAATTTTTATTCAAAAAACTTTCAGAATTAAATTAATGTCTAAATGAGCACCGCTCATATTTAATAGACGTATATAATGAAAACTCAATATACAATGTGAAATGGGATAAATGAACCAACGAATATAAAAAAAGTCATTTAATATCAATAAATGAATATTTGAAGGAGACAAAATTTTGTTTCTGATCTTACCATAATGAACACCAATTCTTTTTCAAAAACATAAAACACAACTTAAGGACTTCTGGAAAAATATAATTTATTTGAAATATTTAAATATTCAAATAAGTTAATTCAAAAATCTCTCAAAACATGCACTATATCTTCAGAAAACAATTATAATTTCGATAATCTCTTCATCGGCCATAGATAATATTTAAAATATCAAAATCAACTAACAATCAGTATATCTTACCTTAAAGTGTAACCAGATCTTGCTTAAACAGATTAACTTAAAAAATCCAGATAGTCTATGTTCGTCACAAAATCACAGAAAACTATAAGGTATTATAAGGTTTTCTTTAAACTATTGACATTCCATAATGAGATTTATTCAAGCCTAAATATAATTAAATATTATGTATAAAATAAAATAGAAAAAGGCTTTTCACTTGATAGTAGAAATATAACAAAATTTGAATATCAAAACAGATTTAATCTGTCAGTCTTCTACAATTTTAATTTCAAAAAAAATTTTCTTCATAAAACCTTTAGAATTATGATAAATTGATGTCTAAATAAGCACCGCTCATATTTAATAGACGTATATAATATATACCATAATTTTGTCTCTTTGAATATTTATTCATTAATTTTGAATGACTTTTTTATATTCGTTGGTTTATTTATCCCATTTGACATTGTATATTGAGTTTTGATTATATACGTCTATTAAATATGAGCGGTGCTTATTTAGACATTAATTTAATTCTAAAAGTTTTTTGAAAAAAAATTTTTTTTAAATTAAAATTGTAGAAGACTGACAGATTAAATGTGTTTTGATATTCAAATTTTAATATATATATATATATATATATATATATATATATATATATATATATATATATGTATATATATATATATATATATATATATATATATACAACTTAAATTTTCTTGAATCCTGTTATCTACAATAATGTTGGAGTTTCTTCGGATATTGGATTCCATAAACAAAAACGAAAAAGAACTATTTATATTAAATAGACGTTTCGTCCTTGGTTGAGGACATTTTCAATTTTATCAGCAAAATATTAAAACTTTCCAGTCACTTGACAAGTCTGTAGAAAAATATTACAATAATAAACATATAAAATAGAAATAACTGGTGATGTACCCAAGCAGAAAATTATTATTATCTCGAAGTACAATAATAAAACAATGATTTATCTTTCACTGGCACTCAGTATCGTCTATGTGTTAGTTATTCTAACTGACGTCTATCTGACAGAAATGTTAAAAACACCGATATTTCACGTTGGACTGCGGCATTCATGCAGAATAACTAACACATAAACAATACTGCGTGCCAGTGAATGATAAATCATTGTTTTAACATTTGACTTCGAGATAATAATAATTTTCTGCTTGGGTACATCACCTCTTATTTCTATTTTATACGTTTATTTTCGTAATTTTTTCTTACAAACTTGGCAAGTGACTGAAAAGATTTAATTTGTTACTGATAAAATTGCAAATGTCCTCAACCGAGGACGAAACGTCTTTTAAATATAAATAGTACTTTGTTTCTGTTTATTTTATTATTACTTATTATCTCCACGTTAGGCGCCAGTTTATTACGGATGAATTAAAAATTATTTAAATATAAATTATTTATTAAAAAAAATCAAGTTATGGGAGCCAATTCGTTATTATTACTCAAAATAATTAATTAGACAAGTTTTGGTTGATCCCCTTTTTAAGAGTTCATTTTCTTATGGAATTTACTTCTAAAGTTTCGGTATGAATACTTGTTGGATCACCCTTGTATATAATTGAAAGTATTGCGCTAAATTTTAAATATTATAATTTTGTAATTGAAAATTTAAATTTCATTCAATTTGGTTTGCTTTAATAGGGGGGTTCAGTTTGAATCTAAATAATTTAATTTTTAAAACATATATTGAATCAAAGAAATCTGAATTATAAATCTATGAATATTAAACGAATCTATGATTATTCAACCTTATCTCTATTCCGTAGTACTAATATAAACAATAAAAGTATTTTCAATAAAAGTTGTACAAAATCAAAAATATTTCTACGTTTGGTAAGTTTGTTCATCACTTTGAACGATCCTTTTGAGTGTCCTTACTCTGTTTCAGGAATTTGTTTTAGATTCTTAGGGAATGTTATTTCTTGAACGTTCTAAATTTACAGCCAACTTCTTTGATTTCTTCTTACCATCCAAATTGTTCTATACTTGATTTATATGTGGGATATTTCCATTAAAACATTCAGGTAACGGATTTCTGGATTCAACTTCAATTCATAATATTATATATGTTATATTCTCATAGGTTGTGGAACTGGAACTCTGGAGCATTTTCATACTGAATTGACATTTCGTCTGCCTTGCCTTTTATAGTTTTCTCGAAAAATTGAATTCCAAAGCTTACTAGCATTTGTCAAAACTACTGAAAAATGACGCTTTCAATGATTATACAAAATTAACTCTATTTCTTGGTTCGAAATTGTTCTAGAGAATTTGCCCAATTTTTTATGAACATTTCGATACTAGTTTCATGTTAAACAGAACAGTGGAAGCCTTGCTTTGCATCCGTATTTCAAGAGTCAACATTTTTCATAGTTTAACTTCAAATGCTTCTAACTTATAACTCAAAATTACTTATGAATTTGATTACATTTCTCTAGCTGATATGCTATTACAACTCTTTTCAAGCATAAACATCTTCGAGGATATTTCTTATATACATGTTTTCTGACGTACACACTTTGTTTCATTGAATTAATTGGTTTTTGATTAATTGTGTCCTATTTATAAAATATTGGTAAGTCTGATTTGATTTAACTTGGTTTTATAATGAAATAAAAAGGCCTTTTACTTGATAGAAGAAATATAACAAAATTTGAATATCAAAACGAATAAAAATATGTTTATCTTCTACAATTTTAAATTCAAAAAATTTTCATTCAAAAAAACTTTTAGAATTAAAATAGTGTCTAAAACAAGCACCGCTTACATTTAATAGACGTATATAATCAAAACTCAATATATAATGTCAAATGGAATAAATAAACAAAAAGATATACGAAAGTTAATAAAAAATTAATAAATAAATATTTAAAGGAGACAAAATTTTGTTTCTGGTCTTACCTTCAAGAACGCCAGTTGCCTTTTAAAAACATGAACACCCTTAAAGGACTTCTCAAAGAATATAATTTATTTGAAATATTTAATATATTTAAATATTCGAATAAGTAAATTCAGAAATCTCTCAAAACATGCACTATATCTTCAAAAAACAAATATAATTCTAAGCAATTCCGTCTTCAGTCACTTATATTTCTTGCAACTTTGGCTGTCTTTACATTGGATAATTGTGAATTGAATTCTTTCTGTCAGTTCTTTTTTAAGATTTTTAACAAGATTTCTGAATTTTGATCACCGTTTAAAGAACCTTCACTAGACTAGTGGTTATGTACTCCAAATATGCTTTTTCTTCATGATTTTGGCTTTTGAGTGTTTTTATGAATTGAATTATTAAAATTTCTATCAGAATGGAACTTATTTAATTGAATTTGGTCTGATGACACTCTAACGAGTCAACTTATATACATCGTTGAGTCTTTTCCTTGATATTTATTTATCATTATTCATTTTAATTGTAAATTCCATAACAATATGTTTTTCCAATGACTTCTCATTTTTACCAGCAATTTTCTTCAGTTTCTTGATATCCACAGCAATTTCCTTGGAATATCTGTAAACAGAAAACAAACAGCAAATAAAAATGGATGAGGCTGTGGCTATTAAAGACATCATTAATTGTCATATTTGATATGAAAAAGAGCAAAGATTAAAACGCTTGGAAATTTTTCATTCTTTCAAACTGCTTTGAATCAGGAAATATCTGCCAAAATTGGATGAAATTTGGAAACAATAATGTGCATTAACTGTTTTGGTTCACTCAATACGAAGCTTATAGAAAATGTTCGAAAGTTTTCTACCTCCCTAATATAATATTTACTTACTGCTAATTTAAATTGTTGCTTTTAGTCATTAGAAAATTATAATATTTGTTATTTTAGATCTTAAGATTTCCTTTTTTACTCCATCACTCTGCATGAAGTTTGAAACACTTATTAAAATAAAATTAAACTGCTCCCGTCATTGCAGCAATTATGTATTATTTTGATAAGCTGGTCACCAACGAGAATTAGGGTAGTATACACCATATCTTTTAAGACACCCAAATGGAAGAAGACTACAAGTGTAAGGTCGGGACTTCGAGTAGGCCATCTGATCGGTCCGAATCTTCCTATCCATTTTGCTTCAGAATGAAACTCAATATATTCTACTATTATGTACTGGACACCTGTCCATCAAAACTAAGTTTCAATTAAAAGAAAAATATTTTCTCATTATTTCTGACATCATTTCGTTAAGTTCTCAATAAAAAGAAAGTTTTTCCCCGATGTGCTATACGTCGTTGAAAAGCTATATAAATAACCAACGGCTCCGAATTTGATTTCAAATGAACAGTTAAACAATACAGAATAGTAGAGTATTTACAGAATGGATGAAGGTTAATTTTGAATGGACAGGAAGGTGGATAGGAAGCCCGATAAAATCAGATACAGTCCTCTTGGTAGTTTAGCTTTTTGTTGACTCATGTTATGTTAGGTCATCCATTTAGGATGACCTTCTGGAAAGTCTAAATTACCCCCTCTCTGTCTATCCAGATCCCTTCTTTCGCGTCCTTATTAGCTGCAGGTTCAGCACCAGCTGAATAATGGTTGTAAAAATCCCTCCAATGTGTAAAAATGATATCTTACTCGTATATGAGATATTTACGGAACTAACAATATGTATGAATAAGATAGGCACTTATACCTAAGGTTCACTCTGTACGTTACAGAATAAAAAAGAAAATGTTGAACAAAGACACTGTTACTGTTAAGAAATGAACGTTAGGTGATTTAAACATCTATTTATAAAAATTCGTTGAGAAACTCGGCCACCCAGTTTTTCACGCCAAAACGAATGCCAAACAGAATTTTTTTTTAAATTTGAATATTAAAACAAATTGAAATATGTTTATCTTCTACAATTTTAATTTAAAAAAATTTTTTATTCAAAAAACTTTTAGAATTAAATTTATGTCTAGAACAAGCACCGCTTACATTTAATAGACGTATATAATTAAAACTCAATATATAATGTCAAATGAAATAAATAACCCAACAGATATACGAAAGTAATTAAAATTAATAAATAAATATATGAAGGAGACAAAATTTTGTTTCTGGTCTTACCTTTAAGAACACCAATTGCCTTTTAAAAACATGAACACACTTAAAGGACTTCTCAAAGAATATAATTTATTTGAAATATTTAATATATTTAAATATTCGAATAAGTAAATTCAAAAATCTCTAAAAAATGTGCACTATATCTTCAAAAACCAAATATAATTCTAAGCAATCTCGTCTTCAGCCCTCATTTAATATTCCAAATATCAAAATCTAAAAACTAACCTATATCTCTCCACGTGTTAAAAGACTAAAGCTTCGAAACACACATCAACTATATAATTCAAGATTGATCTATGTTCTAACAAAATCAAAGAACAGTGTGAGTTATTTTAAGGTTTATTTAAATTCATTGACATTCCATAATGAAATTTATTGAAGCCAAAATATAATTATATATTATATATAAAATAAAATAGAAAGGCCTTTTACTTGATAGAAGAAATATAACAAAATTTGAATTTTAAAACAAATTGAAATATTTTTATCTTTATCTCTATCACATTTTTTAGAGATTTTTGAATTAACTTATTCGAATATTTAAATATATTAAATATTTCAAATAAATTATATTCTTTGAGAAGTCCTTTAAGTGTGTTCATGTTTTTTAAAGGCAATTGGTGTTCTTAAAGGTAAGACCAGAAACGAAATTTTTTCTCCTTTAAATATTTATTTATTTATTTTAATTACCTTAGTATATCTGTTGGGTTATTTATTCCATTTGACATTATATATTGAGTTTTAATTTTATACGTCTATTAAATGTAAGCGGTGCTTGTTCTAGACATAAATTTAATTCTAAAAGTTTTTTGAATAAAAAAATTTTTTGAAATTAAAATTGTAGAAGATAAACATATTTCAATTTGTTTTAATATTCGAATTTTTTTCAGTCTATTCATAATGAGAATTACAAAATCTTCGAAGTGTTGTTTCACTCGACTCCTATTGATGTTTAAGATTCTTGAGGGGGTTGCCACCCTGCTAAAGGGGGTGATCGTACACCCTCGAATTTGCAGTCAAAAGATGTGTCCCCTTCCAAATAAGGATTGACGTATCTCGGCATTCTTCAGGACTTACGGAAATATCCGCGTGGACTGTTTCTTGTGTATTGCAAAGGTTTTAAGAATGCTCTGATAATAATTTACGTCCAATTTAATTAGCGACTGCATGAAAAATTGATCGGAACATATTTTCATAAAAAATCTTGCATTACAGTCCTGGTTCCGCACCCTTAAACTTACCACCCTCGTTCTACTACAAAGACAAACATATTTCATTTTGTATATGAGCTTTATATTCTTGCACGACGTTATCAGAGCCACCTATGTGCCGCCAGGATTGCAGCTACGTTTTGCCTCCTCCGAATCTCGCCAAATCCACCAGACTAGATTCTTCATTCAAATAAAGAACCTTTTTTATTCTTTATATCGCGTTTCGCGCCCATTAGATTTAAAAGAACCAAGTCGTGATAAACAGAGTGTCTTATATAGCCTAGCCCCAAATTGAGAGATGCACTGGATTGTTTCTACAATGATTTTTATTTCGAAATAAAAGGTTAATGGCAAATTTTTAAGCGACAGAATTTTGTGTGAAACTAACGAACCCAGAAAAGAAAATTTAAGGATGCGTGGTCATGTGAAGGAAACCCATCAGATCTATACATTAGATTAATTGAAAGAGTGGAATAAAATAAGAGTTTACTCAGTTTTCTATCACTTTTTATTAATTGAATATAGTGACTGGAATTTCATAGTGTTTACTACATTTGCAGACTGAAAAATACAAATTATATCTCAACGTCTAGTTTTGGTAAGATATGCTTGGTTTCGAAGAAATGTTTCGCAAAATTAGAGTTATCTTTCCTGTTCCTAAATGAAGATTAATGTTCTTTTAAACTTTTTTGGAAAAATCTCTTGGTTTGTCTTATATGAACGCTACTACTGCACTGTCGACAACATAATTTATAAAATTCAGATTTATTCAGCCGTTTGTTTTTGTCTTCAACATTGAAAAAAAAGGTTCAAAATGTTATGTGAGGGTGAGGGTGTTCCAGATAGCTTTGAACAAAAACCTTTTACCGATAAAGAGGATTTGGAAATGGATACCTTCTTATATTCTGACGACACTAACGTGATGATTTATTTCATCCTATAACGTTGAACAGATGACAGTTGGACTACAAACTGCATTCTTGAAAATTAAGGAAATGCATGGGCACTAAATTTCGATAAAACGAGTGTTTTTCTTCAATACTAGATACAAAATGGCTTATCCTGAAAGCATCAGGATGGGCGATAATGAGATTACAATAAAGTCAAGTACAAGACTAATCGGAATATCTGTTGACAGATATTTGAACTGGAGACAACATTGTGAAGCAATAGTACCAAAATTTAACTCAGTAATTTATACTCTGGAAGCTATCAAAAACAATGTTGATATGTCGACAAAAAACCGCACGAACTATAACTCCTAATAAATGAATACACGTTATCTGAAAGCGGTGATAAAAAGTCCCGTATTTATCGAGACAAAAACATTCGAAAATCTTCTTCCTGAAGGAGGAAAGTTATGATTTCCAGAGTCCCGCGGAATCCTGAAAACCATCGCTGGATGGTTAGGACCGGCAGGAAAGAATGCATAACAGCGATAGTGGAACGGTCCCTTAAGCGCACGCCTTAGAGATGATGAACGATTATTGAGTTAAATAAACAGTCCGTGCGAGGAGCCGTAACTTATAAATATCTATCCTGTTTTCCTTACGGGACTTAGCGTGATATATAGCGGTGTAGCTATAAGGATTATAACTGTTACTCCTTTCTTCATAAGTTGGAGTTGCGGCGTCTTACTTGAGCTCGCATAACTCGCTATCGTCGCCTGCTGCGGATATCTTAATAAGATTCATGAAAGGATGCCATATTTTATATCTTCCGTATATGCAGCACGGGGCCCCAAAAACCACCGCCTCTGTCCGGTCGCTTAGATAACTCGCCGTTTTTAGGCATTTACCGCCGCCACAATTCATCCCTTAAGACCCGTTTGGAATGATCAATCTCACCTGGAATTCTCTCCGCGAACAGATCTCGCAATTCCCCTGTATTACTCGATCGTACCAGAACGTCTCTCTTTCAGTCCAAACCGTAGACGTAAAGGGTTTTTCAATCAGAGGTTTCATTTTGAATAGCCCGCTATCTGAGCAGCTGTGATCTTTTGACATTTGACAAATATAAACTACGCTATAACTAAAAATGGCGCTTCAAAAACGCATTGAAATTGTTACAATTCAGTACAAAAAAGGTGAAACTATAGTCCAGTATCTATACTTCCTATGTTCTCAAAATTGTTTGAGATAATAATAAAAAATAGATTACTGAGTTTCTTCAATCATCTTAACATTTTCTGCAAACAACAGCATGGGTTCTTGATGGGAAAATCAGTGGAGACGGCACTGAGGAAGGTGCTTGAAAATATAGGAGAAGCTACAAAAATCTAGTTTACAGGCATGTGACTTATCCAAGGCTCTTGATAGTATTTCACACTGAGTGCTTTTAAACAATCTTGAATACTATGGAATCATCATCACGAGGCTCGTGACCTGATGAAAAGTTATCTGACAAACGGGATGCAGAAAACAAGCTTAGGAGGCAGGTCTTTCTCTTGGGGGACGGTGAGTCATGGTGCACCGCAGGGTTCTGTGTTGGGTCCCCTTTTGTTTGTGATATATATGAATGACTTGCCAGCTAATATGAAATCAGATCAAACCGTCCTCTTCGCTGATGACACTTCTTTTCTGAACAAAGGGATGGACAACCAGGAATTGAGAAAGACAAGAAGACAATAAGGGAAGCCCAGGTATGGTTTATGATGATGAACAGTGATAAAACACAGAGACTACTTTTTGAACCAAAGATGTCTTCGGACAATCACATTAGGCTACTTGGTGTCAAATCTCAAGTTTTCTGTCCACATTGATGAAATGGTTCCTAAGTTGTCAAGAGCTACCTACACAGTTAGAAGAATAAAGCAAATAGCGGGAGTTGAAGCAGACAAGTAGATAAGTAGTGTTACTTGTGTGTATGCAAAATAGAAGGTGGTTTCAAACAGGAAATATCAACTGATACCCTTGTGACAATTCTGCATACCGATGATTTTGCAATGTTGGTATGATCTCCTATCGTCATTTTGAAACCGCCAGTTGCATAAAATCTTAGGTGAACTAATAATTGTAATCTCGCATCGATCCATTTATTCCTTTTAGTGCGTGGATCAATTTCTGGTCCAATTTTATGTAATAATTCGATCACGACATTTTTGTTGAAACGAAAATGTATTTTGGACTCAAGATCATCATAATCTCCAAAATAATCACTTCTGTCTCTAATTATTCTGAGTCTTCGAATTTCACTTAAATCTTCTTCTGATTTTATGATTATATCACTGGAAAAATTACCCAATAAACTAAAAAATTCACCAAAATCGACAGGTCGACTTGATCTGTGATTAAGCAGCGATTCTAGGTTAGATCAGAGCAGAAAATGTTTTGTACTTGATCGATGATCAACAGAGGTTGACAAAGTGATTTAACCTGTGATCAGTATTTTGGGAACATAGAACTAGATAAGTTTGCTAAGGACTTCCTGGTCAACAAGCTTGATCCGATGACAAGTTTTATGAAACCCACTGTTAAAGCAGTATTCTCCAGACAATTTCTATGTTTCAAATAGTGCATCGTTACCCTTATCATTCCGTAGAAAATATAATGAAGGAAATATCCTACTTGTCCAGGAAGCAGGAAGCTTATCCCAACATACCCCTTATTGACAAAAAGGGTCTTAAATCGAGACTGGAGAAAAACCACCGCAAACGTTTTAGCTCACTCGTTTCTCTTTGCGCTTCGATTGAACCGATTCAAAAGCCACTCTACTTGTCATCCGCATCATTCCTTCTGCCGCCCTCTAGATCAAGCCTCAGATAAAGCCTCGCTGAAACAAGAGATTACACGTGCTTCGGCCAGGAAGGCAGTCCCCCGAGTTTATAGATCAAATACTATATTGGTCGTTCTCTAATCCAACAGTAATCTTGAAGTGGACAAAGGCTACCACGGAAAATGGAAAGACAAAACATGGAAATCTGCTTTTCATAAAATATATACGCCCGGCCGAATCTAGAGGGATAAACGGAGGGTTTTTGTTCGGACATATCTACCATCCTCAAGAACCTACGGAATTGATGAATTGCGAGATCTAAATATCTCTGGAAAAAGTGAATAGCACATTTTCAAATTGAAAACGAAGTCTCAGCAGTTACCAATAAGAAATAACTTCGTTTCCTAAAAAAATAGAGATAATTTCCACAATTTATTAATTTAACTACGAATGTTTCGCCAACACTGGATACGTCAAATTTTCATTTTTAACTAACTCTCAAAATTACACCTTCACTTCTTATACAGAGTGTCTGCTTTCAAAAGGGCAGAACTTCAAAGCGAGATCATGCAAGTTATTTAAAACAAAAAGTGTCATATAACACATGGTCGAAATTGTGATGGTTATTCTTCAATTCAACATTTCTTGATTTCACGAAATATTTCAAGTTTTTCCATAAAATTATACTTCAGTTAACCTTGCAGCCTCATCAAATTTGACCACATATCTTGAAACGGCATTAAATTTGCTACAAGATAAGCAGTTCTCTGTGCCAAAACTTCTTATTGCAGGCGTGATAAGGAGATGAATATCACGATTCTGAAGTGAACAAAATAAGTCATATTTTTTCAATGGTTTTATCGATGAAAAATTATTTATTATGGACATGTTTTCTTCTCAGCAGAAAATACCACGTTTAGTGTGCTTTCTGCTTGTCTCTGCCATAATATCATAACTGAGAAGATAAAAACGAAAAGTTGGTGACCATGCTCTAGCTGAACGACCCACCAAAATGTCTTCACCATCAATTTCTAAAGGCACCGCCTTGTCGTTGTAGACAGGTTTGTCGGTTAAGAGCCATTCTGTTTAGCTGGAAATATCTTGAACAACTCCTAAGATGAAATACTTCTTCAAAATAAGATCTCCTTGGTCGATCTTTTGTCAATTATTTGGCCTTACAAAATATATGTTATGTATTGTTTATGCCTGATAATGTGGCCCAAAAGTTTTGTGTTCCTCAGGGTGATGCTGTTAATAAGCCGTCTCTTTTCATCCACAGATGTAAGTATTTCCTCGTTTGTTTTTCTATCAATAAATTTTGTTCGGGCCATTCGCCTCCACAGCAACATTTCCATTGCTTGTAATATATCTCGTTCATATTGTCCAATCGTCCATGTTTCACATCCATTCAGTAGGATGCTCCAGATGTAGGTTTTCATGAATTTTTCACGAGATTCAAAGCTAAGATGTTTATTTGAAGGAGGGCTTTTTTCATTTTAAAAGCTTGTTCTGCTTCTTCTTATTTCATTAATTAATAATTACTTGATACAAGACTTTCTAGATAGCTTTTACTTACTCAATTGGAATATCTTTAAGATGGAAATTTAAATTCTGAGTATTTTTCAATTCTTTTACTATCATGGCTTTTGTTTTCTTTGTATTTATTTTCAGTTTAAATTTTTTTAGGGATGTATCAGTGACATAATTGCACAGTTGATGTTGATGCTTCTGGCCTTTTCTTTTATTTAATAACGTAAATAGAGGTCATTCTTGATAGAAGGTATATAAAATAATATAAATATTTTAAAAAATTTTAAACAATTTTAAAAAATTAGCCTTCTACATATTTAACTCCAAAAGATTATATTCAATGATTATAACTTCTGAAAATAAATTAAACTAATGTCGTATAAGTACCACTTATATCATGACATAAAATAAACATTCATTATAAGATATCCAAATGGTATAACAAAATCCAATAAAATAAAAATTATTAACTAAAATCCTATAAATTAAACATTTTGAATAGACAAAATTTTGTTTCTGCTTATCAATCCTATGAAAACCAATATCTTTCAAGAATATCCAACATAATCCTGGGAATTTTATCACAAAACTATCTTACTTAGACTATTCAATATTATTGGATATCTAACCAAGGTACTTTATACAAAAACTCAAGATATGCAAAACATTATTGAAAAACAAGTTTTAAAATCGACTTTGCTTGTTTTTCAATAATGTTTTGCATATCTTGAGTTTTTGTATAAAGTACCTTGGTTAGATATCCAATAATATTGAATAGTCTAAGTAAGATAGTTTTGTGATAAAATTCCCAGGATTATGTTGGATATTCTTGAAAGATATTGGTTTTCATAGGATTGATAAGCAGAAACAAAATTTTGTCTATTCAAAATGTTTAATTTATAGGATTTTAGTTAATAATTTTTATTTTATTGGATTTTGTTATACCATTTGGATATCTTATAATGAATGTTTATTTTATGTCATGATATAAGTGGTACTTATACGACATTAGTTTAATTTATTTTCAGAAGTTATAATCATTGAATATAATCTTTTGGAGTTAAATATGTAGAAGGCTAATTTTTTAAAATTGTTTAAAATTTTTTAAAATATTTATATTATTTTATATACCTTCTATCAAGAATGACCTCTATTTACGTTATTTTATTTATAATATATAATTATATGGTTTACCCAAACATTCATAAAGAGAGTCCTTGTGTTATAGCAAAGGCCATTAAATTTATCTTTCAATCTTCTAGATCAGGTTAAACCACAGAGATATTTCTGTCTGTATTGGATACCTATTTAAGATTCTCATTTTTAAATAGAACTTTTTCTCGAAGACGAAGGGTAAGTTTAAATATGTGTTATTAATTGATTTTATATTTATTGAATATGAATATTTGAATACTGAAGAGCAAAGTCGATTTTAAAACTTGTTTTTCAATAATGTTTTGCATATCTTGAGTTTTTGTATAAAGTACCTTGGTTAGATATCCAATAATATTGAATAGTCTAAGTAAGATAGTTTTGTGATAAAATTCCCAGGATTATGTTGGATATTCTTGAAAGATATTGGTTTTCATAGGATTGATAAGCAGAAACAAAATTTTGTCTATTCAAAATGTTTAATTTATAGGATTTTAGTTAATAATTTTTATTTTATTGGATTTTGTTATACCATTTGGATATCTTATAATGAATGTTTATTTTATGTCATGATATAAGTGGTACTTATACGACATTAGTTTAATTTATTTTCAGAAGTTATAATCATTGAATATAATCTTTTGGAGTTAAATATGTAGAAGGCTAATTTTTTAAAATTGTTTAAAATTTTTTAAAATATTTATATTATTTTCTTTTATTTATTTACGGGGACAAAGGGCAACCTTTTCTTGCTCCTTTTGTAGGACCATTTAGGTCTTTAATAGCAGATTGTGTCTTGTACAGGTTTAGGATGAATCTACGGTCTTTCCAATCCAAGACTGCCTTTCCTAATGATTTAAATAGAAGCTCCAAGTTTACTTTATCGAAGGATTTTTCTAGATCTACGAAAATTCTTCATGAAATCTGTCTCAGAGCTAATATTGCCTCTCTCGCAGCTTTTCCACTACTGAACCCAAGCTGATCTTCATCTTAACATTCTTCAACCCTTGCTTTCAGTCTATTTTTTACAATATTCAATAAGATTTTAGATCCACCAAAGTTTGAGGATGAAAAATTAGAAGCAAGACTCGATGAAGATTCATCACAAATGCAAGAGAAATTCTCAAAAACACTTGTGGTCGCTCAACCAGCCATTTGCCATCGTTTAAAGGCAATGGGAATGATCCGAAAAGTAGGAAATTAAGTACCGTATGAACTGAAACCACGTGCGAACAACTGCTCCTACGGCAAAAAAAGGGGCTTTTTGCATCGAAATGTGACTGGCGATGAAGAGTGGGTCCATTACGATAATCTAAAACATCGGGCAACGTATGGATGCTTCATCATCAACAGTCAAGGCGAATATACACGGCGAGAAGGTTATGCTGTGTATTAGGTGTGGTCTATTATGAGCTGCTACAATCGAACGAAAGAATTACAGTACCAACGACAATTGATGCGTTTTAGTCGAGCATTGCGAGAAAAACGGACACAATACGCCGACAGACACGACAAAGTTATTGACAATGCACGGCCCTATGGTGCATCACCCCTTAAAACGTAATTAGAAACGATCAAACCCTTACTCCAGCCGCCGTTCAGTCCAGACATTGCTCCATCCGATTACCATCTATTCCGATCGATGCAACTTGGCCTGGATAATCAGCACTTCTCCAATTAAGATGGAGTCAAATTACCAGAAATATGAGAAAAAGTAGTGGCTAGTGACAGACAATACTTTGAACTTAGAATGCTTAACCAAATTTTCACAACAAAGCTCCAATTTTCGACAAAAACCCCACGAACTTATTTATTTTTCTGATACGTTTGAATACAATTAAGAAATTGTTTTCATAAAATAACGTCGAAACAATTTTCCATACAGAAATCCTGGGGAAATGCCCCAGTAATGCAACGCTTATGACGGACTGAAAGAAATTTTCATATTCGTGCATGTTACCATGGACTTTGCGTCCTATTTCAGAGTCAGCAAATTCAAATTCAGGAGATCTCTTGACCGGAGAAGCTAAGTCGATATTCTCTAATGCGAAACTTGAACCGTTCGAGCAAATAATACATCAATTCAATTCCATTCATTGGCCCAATCCAATATATCAGGACGGAAAAGAGATTTATGATTTTCTCGGATGATATTTGGAAAATATGCAAATGGACCATCAGACTTTTCTATCAAATTATGTGAATAATGATTAATGGAAATAGTGATTGATTTACTGAAAATAAACTGTAAGAAAGAAACTATACCAAAATGAACTCTATTTTTCAGTTTGAATTTGAACATTCAAATATTCTCGCTTTAAATTAATAAATTCAGAATTATTTCTGGTAGCTGTAATATATCGGGTGTTTTTTTAGAGTAATAGAATTTTAAATTGAAATGAAACACATTTAAGTTAAGATTGAAGACAAACTTTTTTTTATTTGAAAGATAATTTTATGACATTCATGTTTTGAGAATAATTTCTGGCATATGTCCACCACGACTAGCTCTGAGGAACCCCATTCGACCAGACCAATTTTGGACCACTTTTTCGAATAATTCGGGCCTTATTCCATCAATAACACGAGTTATGTTGGCTTCCAAAGCGTCTATTGTTTCTGGTTTATCACCATAAACCAATGACTTGACATAAACCCAAAGAAAATAATCCAGTGGAGTTATGTCAGATGATATTTCAATAAATCAATTGTTACGGTAGTATTATGAGGTGTAGCACCATCTTGTTGAAACCAAAGCACTTCTGGGTCCATACCATTCAAATTTTGAAACAAATAATGGTTGATCATCGATCTGTAATGAGCATCATTCACTGTAACATTAGCTCCAGCATCGTTTTTGAAGAAATATAGACCGATGATGCCTCCAGCGTGTAAAGCACACCATACAGTGCATTTTTCCGGCTACAATGGAACCTGCAGACCTTCTTGAGGATTCTTTTCACTGCATATACGGCAATTTCGCTTGTTTACATAGCCGTTCAGCCATAAATGAGCTTCATCACTAAACACAATTTTACGATAAAAAAGTGGATCAACTTCAAGCTGTTCTAGGGCCCAATGAGCAAACAAACGACGCTTATTATGGTCAAGTGGCTAGTTCTTGAACCAGTTGGATCTTGTATGGGTGTAGACTAAGATCTGTACGCAAACTTATCCATGTTGTGGATGCACAGAGTCCAACTTGTTGTGAACGTCGACGAATAAACAAACCTGGATCATTAACACTATGACTTACAGCAGCGATATTTTCTTCTGTACGTCCAGTTCTTCGTCTTGTTGTTGTTGCATCGAGTAGAGAAATTGTTGTCCGAAATCTATCGATAGTTCGACGAATAAGCTGCTCTGATGGATGATTACGTAAACCATAAATTTCACGAAGTGCTCTTTAAGTTTGACGAATAGAGAACTGATTTTGAAAAAAAATTTCAACAATTTGTAAACGTTGTTGCGGCGTGAGTTTTTCCATGATAATTTGTCAATGCTTACCGAACAGAAATGTCAAAACGACATGGCTTCTACCTTCTGTCAAATCACAGTTATCCCTATCGAGAGTTCTATCACTCAAAAAAAACACGCGATATATCAAAAACAATATATTAAGATATTAAGAATATATTGAATCAAAATAAAATATTTTTCAATATTTAGAAAAACCCTTTCTCCCCTTTTTGATATAAAACGTATATATACAAATGTATAAATACGACCTATAAAGGGTGTCCCAACGAAAATTTGACCCCCCCTAGCACTCAGAAACGAAGAATTTCCGAAGATTTTAAAAGAATAGTTCAACTTCTGTTTTTAGGGAGACGAATTTCCATCATGAGTTTGTTGGCATCAACCCTCAAAAATTTTTGAATAGGGAAGAGATGTCGAGTGTTAGTTTGAAGGTTATTTATGTTCTGTACACAACCCAGTTGAAATTTCCAAAATGGTTCGTTATTCACGAAATAATGTAATATTGAACTTACAGTCAAAAGCTGATGTTGAACAGGCAGTTGAACCGCCCAAACTCAAGAACCTAAGAGTTTTGAAGAATCCAAAAATAAAATTTGAATATCAAAACAGATTTAATCTGTTAGTCTTCTACAATTTTAATTTCAAAAACATTTTTATTCGGAAAACTTTTAGAATTAAATTAATGTCTTCTATCACTTTTTATTATAACTGATATACAGTGACTCGAGTTTCGTAGTGTTTACTACATTTTCAAACTGAACGAACAAATTAGATCTCAACTATTATATATGGGGATTGTAGGCTTCGGCAGAGCTTCGAAGAGAGGGGTTTTCCAAAGTTCCGTCTGTTCGTTAAGTAGTTTTATTATTGGTACGTGCTTTTTATATTTTTCAATTTCTATGGATTCCAGGATGTCAAGTTTTTTTTCCCTTTCGCTTCCACGTGCAAGATAACAAGATTGTTCAATTCTGGGAAGGTGTGATCTGTAGTGAAGAAATGGTTCGCAAAATTGGAATTATTCTTCCGGTTCCTAAAAGCAGATTCATGCTCTTTGTACCTTTTATGGAACGGTCGGCCCGTTTGACCTATATACACACTATTACACTCTTGACAACTTAATTTATAGACTCCAGAATTATTCAGTCGGTTCTCTTTGTCTTTCGGATTAAAAAAGAGATTAGAAATTTTATGGGAGGGTGTAAAAGCTGTTACTATGTTAATTTTTGATAAAATTCGAGCTATTTTTTGTGAAATTGGTCCAAAATATGTTAGTTTTATAAATTTATTGTTATTATGATCTGATTTGGAGATGGGGTAAATTTGTTTACGAATTAGTTGCTTCTGTTTTATGTTTATGATGGAATTTATAGTTTTGGTTTTGAACTGATTTTTTGTGGCTATTTGTCTGATTGTATTCAATTCCCTCTTTAACGTAATATTATCTAAAGGAATTGAAAATGCTCTATGTACCATTGATCTATAAGCAGCTAGTTTATGATTGATCGGATGGTTTGAAAAATTTGGTATTGTTGTATCAGTTGATGTGGGTTTTCTATATATATCAAAGGAAATTTCATTATTACTGTTAATTAAAGTTATGTCCAGAAAATTTATTCTATTATCGAATTGTGTTTCCATGGTGAATTTGACCTTATTGTGCAAACTATTGAGATATTCTAATGTTTCATTTAATTCTGAATGTGTTCCGCAGAAGCAAGCCAATATATCGTCTACATACCTGTACCAAAAAGTGATATGCTTTGCGTTTGTGGATTTTAGAATTTTTCTTTCAAAACGGGACATAAAGATTTCAGCGAGTAATGGGCTGAGAGGTGATCCCATGGCAAGTCCATCTTTCTGTTTGTAAAATTTACTATTGTATTGAAAGTAATTTTCTTCCACGCAAAGTTCGAAAAGGGTTAAAATTTCGTTTTTTATCACAGGATTGATGTTATTTTTTGTTAGGATATTTTCGATTATATTCATGCATTCTATATTTGGTATATTCGGGAACATATTAACTACATCAAACGACACTAGAATACTATTAACTGGAAGGATAACATTTTTTAGTTTTTTTGTGAGCTCGATTGAATTTTTTATTGAATAGGGTGAGTTGAATTGTGTTGTTTCTTTAAAAATTTGGTTTAATTTAGAGGCTAGTTTCGCAAGGGGGCTATTAATATATGATACCACAGGGCGTATTGGACAATTATCTTTATGAAGTTTAATAAGGCCATATAGTTTGGGAGGTGTAGGATTCATATTAATAAGTTTAAATTTATCATAATCTGATAAAATAATTTGAATATCTTTGAGCGTTGTTTTTAGTTTTAGTTGAATTTTTGCGGTGGGATCTCTTTTTAGTTGTATGGGCGATTCTTTCTCTAAAAAATTGTTTATTTTCTGGTCATAATCTTCTTTGGATAGAGTAACAATAGAATTTCCTTTGTCGGCTTTAGTCATTATCAAATTATCATTTCGAATTTTGTTTTGAATTGATTTTACTATTGATTTTTCTTTTTTATTCTGTGAGTCTGTATGGGTTAGTAGTAAGTTTTTTATTTTTTCTTTGGTGAAGTTTGGGTTCGGTGTTTTAATTAGCGCTAATTCGATTTCGGAAGTTAATGTTTCAATGATATTTTTTGAGGTTATGTGGGGATTGTAATTTGGACCTTTCTCAAGAAGCCTAATTTCATCTGTAGAAAAAGTGGTATTCGAGAAATTTATGAATCTATTATATGGTGTTGTGTTAGGAATTGAATTTTTCTGTTCACTGTTATTTTGTTTAAATATCAGGTTCTTCAGTTTTTTTGATTGATTGATATATTTTTTGTGTTTTATGATAGATATAGTATGTCTAGTTTTATCATCTAGTAAGTCAAATTCAACCGGGTGGAGTCTATAAGTAAGTTCAGAGTGTAGTACCTTAATATGTAGAGACAAATTGTTCCTGATGCTGAACCATTTTTTACTTTCTTCTTTAAGCCATTTGGTTTGTCCTGATGTTATTGCTCTTCTGGATTGGATAGTGTTCGTCTTGCTTCTTAATTGAATGAAAGTTGGGAAGACTTTGTTCCGAAGACATTGTTGGGTAAACCAGGCATTCTGGATAGCTGTTTGGCGTTTGAGATGCAATTTGAAGTATAGTGTGGACTGTTTTTCTGTACTTGCTTGTTTCAAATATTGGATGGAGTAGTCCGTTACTTTGTGATAGTTCATTTTTATGGAATGAAATAAGGAATTACTTTGTTTTCTATCACTTTTTATTATAACTGATATACAGTGACTCGAGTTTCGTAGTGTTTACTACATTTTCAAAGAATTTTGAAAGAAAAATTCTAAAATCCACACACGCAAAGCATATCACTTTTTGGTACAGGTATGTAGACGATATATTGGCTTGCTTCTGCGGAACACATTCAGAATTAAATGAAACATTAGAATATCTCAATAGTTTGCACAATAAGGTCAAATTCACCATGGAAACACAATTCGATAATAGAATAAATTTTCTGGACATAACTTTAATTAACAGTAATAATGAAATTTCCTTTGATATATATAGAAAACCCACATCAACTGATACAACAATACCAAATTTTTCAAACCATCCGATCAATCATAAACTAGCTGCTTATAGATCAATGGTACATAGAGCATTTTCAATTCCTTTAGATAATATTACGTTAAAGAGGGAATTGAATACAATCAGACAAATAGCCACAAAAAATCAGTTCAAAACCAAAACTATAAATTCCATCATAAACATAAAACAGAAGCAACTAATTCGTAAACAAATTTACCCCATCTCCAAATCAGATCATAATAACAATAAATTTATAAAACTAACATATTTTGGACCAATTTCACAAAAAATAGCTCGAATTTTATCAAAAATTAACATAGTAACAGCTTTTACACCCTCCCATAAAATTTCTAATCTCTTTTTTAATCCGAAAGACAAAGAGAACCGACTGAATAATTCTGGAGTCTATAAATTAAGTTGTCAAGAGTGTAATAGTGTGTATATAGGTCAAACGGGCCGACCGTTCCATAAAAAGGTACAAAGAGCATGAATCTGCTTTTAGGAACCGGAAGAATAATTCCAATTTTGCGAACCATTTCTTCACTACAGATCACACCTTCCCAGAATTGAACAATCTTGTTATCTTGCACGTGGAAGCGAAAGGGAAAAAACTTGACATCCTGGAATCCATAGAAATTGAAAAATATAAAAAGCACGTACCAATAATAAAACTACTTAACGAACAGACGGAACTTTGGAAAACCCCTCTCTTCGAAGCTCTGCCGAAGCCTACAATCCCCATATATAATAGTTGAGATCTAATTTGTTCGTTCAGTTTGAAAATGTAGTAAACACTACGAAACTCGAGTCACTGTATATCAGTTATAATAAAAAGTGATAGAAAACAAAGTAATTCCTTATTTCATTCCATTAAAATGAACTATCACAAAGTAACGGACTACTCCATCCAATATTTAAATTAATGTCTACAATAAGCACCGCTTATATTTAATAGACGTATACTGTATATTCAAAACTCAACATACAATGTCAAATGGAATAAATAAACCAACCAATATAATAAGGCAATTAAAATTAATAAATAAATATTTGAAGGAGACAAAATTTTGTTTCTGTTCTTACCATAGTAAAACCAATTCCTTTTCAAAAACATAAATCACAACTTGAGGGTTTCTCAAAAAATATAATTTATTTGAAATATTTAATATATTTAAATATTCAAATAAGTCAATTCAAAAATCTATCAAAACATGTAATATATCTTCAAAAAACAATTAGAATACGGATAATCTCTTCATCGGCCTAGATAACATTTAAATATCAAAATCAACTAACCATCACTATATCATACCTTAGAACTTAACACGTGATTTGTTCGGAAGAGACTTACTTTAAAAAACCAGGTAGTCAGTTCGTCACAAAATCACAGAAAACTGTGAGGCATTCTATGGTCTTCTTCACACATTGACATTCCATACTTATATTTTTTCTATCAAGTAAAAAGCCTTTTTCTATTTTATTTTAATCCAAAAATAATTTTCAAGTTCTGTATTAAGGAGAAAGAATTCCTATTGTACCGGTTTTGTATAAATCGCGCTCTTTAGTGATATCCCAGAGAACATATAAGCTCAGGTTTGTATTGAAACAGCTGACCAGGGCAATAAAATACCGAAACTCTATTCTGGAATTGCGAACTTTAAATTGGCAAGTATCGCCTTGCTATGCACAAAAGCGCGCTCAATTAAATTCCCAAATCTCAGTTCTGGTGGTTGCTGAATTAATTTTTCAATTCCGGTTTCTTTGAGCATCTTACGAGTTGAGCCTTATCTGTTTTAGTGTTCAGGACGTAATTGCCCATTAAGGAATGTTAAATGCTTTCTTAGCTCTCGGTAAGGAGGGGTTGTATGGTGGTCAGGGGGGAGGCTAACGTTCCTTTGCCATAATATGCATGTTTCAACAGTTTATACAAGTTATTACAAGTTGGTGGCAATCTTTGGCAAGAGGATGTATTGAACATCTTCGTTAATTCCAGGTAAGTCGTCTCTTTGAATGACCACCCCTATCGATCCATCACATGCGAATGCCGAGGCCAATTAGGGGCATTTCCTTTCATATTTCCAGTGAAAACTTGATAATAAGTAATGATCTAGCAACCACCGTGCTTTCTTCGTATTTGTGATGGTGTCTAAGATATTATTGATCTCCTCATCAACACAGGGTGTCCCAACGACAGAATATGTCAAACTATCGGCGAATGCGAAAAATTCTGAATAAAACGCAGAAACGTGAATTTTAGTTTGAATAATTGGTTCCCTCAAACTTACCCTTAGAAGTATAAAGAAGTTCGTGCTGTTTTTTGTCGAAAATTGATTATACTTTCAAATTTCAACGTTTTATCCGTCGCTAGCCATTACTTTTCCGATCTTTCTGGCAATTGACAAATCCCATCGCGAAAAAAGGCCGGATTTTTGGTCGCTACCTATGCACGCGAATACACATACGTAGCATACAACCCCAGGCCAAATTAAGGAGAACTGTACTCCCAATTACTTCAAGCGCCACAGACGAAGAAATATTCCTCATGCTCAAGTAATATACAATTAATCCGCTATGCCAATAATTAGCATTTCCTTCCAAATGAAGTTATAGTTACAGTTCGAAACTTAAAAAAAGCCGAATTGGAATTGGAAGTCTTTATTGGCGAAAAACTCTAGTTATCAATTTTTCACAATCTTCTCATGATGCTAATTTCTTATCACTCAGAAAGTTTTGCAATGCGGGAAAAAGATGATAATCGCCTGGTGCATTAAAATTTTCCAATCAAACTCCCGGAGCTTTTGGCGAGTAATTGCAGACATATGTGGCCTGGCTTTGTCCTAATCGAACACAACACCTTCTGTTGGTCAACTCACGCCGCTTCTAGTCAATCGCTAGCTTCAAACGGTCCAGTTGTTGACAGTAGAGATACGAATTCAGTATTTGTCCATAAGGAAGTAACTCACAATAAATTATTCTTTTCCAATCCCATCAAATAGACATTTGAACCTTCCTGGCCGATAGTCTTGGTTTGACCACAGTTTAAGCTGTTTCACCACGCTTTGACCACGATGGTTTTCGCACAATATTGTCGCATGTGACCCATTTCTGATACCCAGTTTCCACCCGTTTAAAAATTGGGTCGATTTCCTTCCGTTAGGCCAAAGCTTTGCAGTTGGAAATTCGATCCATCAAGTTTTTTGGTGTTAGTTGGTGTGGCACTCAAACATTGAGCATCTTTTTGAATCCAGCTTTGCGCAAATGGTTTAGAAACTACTAACATACCGGTCAAAAATCTGCCATAAACCATAAACGCCATTCACAATTTCAGCCGCCTAGCTTTTATTTTCGCCTTATCAAAGAAAAACTATAAAATTCACCGAATTTTCTCTTTGTTGGCTTCCATTTTCAACACCATGTAACTCACAACTGAACGAACCAAACAAAAACAGCAAGAGCATTTTTTAAGTGTGAAATGTCACCTTGACAACCAGTATAAATCTGAAATTGTTAGATCGATATTTGACGAGATATCGATCACTACATCTACCGAAAAAAAAAATGAATTTCTATTCCCCCAACTTTATATATATGGAGTGTGGAAGAAATAACCCAGTGGAGTTATGTCGCATGATCTTGGAGGCCGATTAATTGAACCATTTCTCGAAATAATATTATCGCCATATCTTTCTTTCAATAAATCAATTGTTAGGGTAGCAGCATGAGGTGTAGCACCATCTTGTTGGGACCAAAACACTTCTGCGTCGATACCATTCAAATTTTGAAACAAATAATCATTGATCATCGATCTGTAACTGTAACATTAGCTCCAGGATCGTTTTTAAAGAAATATGGACCGATGATGCCTCCACCGTGTAAAGCAGTGCATTTTCCAGGATGCAATGGAACATGCAGAACTTCTTGAGGATTGTTTTCACTCCATATACGGAAATTTTGCTTGTTTACATAGCCGTTCAACCAGAAATGAGCTTCATAACTAAACACAATTTTACGATAAAAAAGTGGATCAACTTCAAGCTGTTCTAGGGCCCAATCAGCAAATAAACGACGCTTATTATGGTCAAATGGCTTTAGTTCTTGAACCAGTTGGATCTTGTATGGGTGTAGACCAAGTTCTTTACGGAAAATTTTCCATCTGGATCATCATTAACACTATGACTTAAGCGATATTTTTTTCTATACGTACAGTTCTTTGTCTTGTTGTTGTTGTATCGTGTAGAAAAAATGTTGTCCGAAATCTATCAATAGTTCGACGAATAAGCTGCTCTGATGGACGATTATGTAAACCATAAGTTTCACTATATACTATATAGTCCAATAAGTTTGGCGAATACAACACTGATTTTGAAAATAAATTTCAACAATTTGTAAACGTTGTGACAACGTGAGTCTTTCCATGATAGTTTGTCAATCCTTACTGAAAAGAAATGTCAAAACAACATGGCTTCCACCTTCTGTCAAATCACAGTTATCCCTATCGAAAGTTCCATAACTCTAAAAAAAACACCCGATATGTATGTTTTTGTTTTTCTAATTTTCACTCAGTATTTGTCAGTTTCTATACGATTTTTCATAAACGCAACTTTCAACAATTAACCCGAATCAATTTTTCCAACAATCTAGGTTCTTCCCATTCTCAAATAGGCCCTAATCTACGAACAAACGTTAACTGGTTGCCAATAGAACGTTTTTGGACTATCTACTGGAATACACGCCATCCAAAGTGCGCGACAGGCATAAAATAACCCTTAATGGACTATTACACATCGTTCTCGGGGATGCTAGCTATCCTGTGAAATTAATCTCTTCCGGGTGCGGTGATTTTCAAGCCAACGGAGCACTAGTTAAAACCCAATGCTTCGGCTAACCTGTTGCTGAACTCTGGCTCATCTAGCAGGCAAGTTCGGTTCAACTTTTCCCAGGAATCTCTCGTGGAAACATTCCTTCGGAATTAGTCCGAAATCTGTTACCAAATTTTTGATTTGATTAGTTGTTAAAGAGCATTTGAAGAAGTTACTATGTGACGAAACGCTTCATGTGTTCAACATATAGTGTGTCCCAACGAAAATTTCTTCCCCCAGAACCCAGAAACGAAAAAAATTTCGAAGATTTTAAAAAACAAGTCAACTTCTGTTTTGAGGGGGACGAATTTCCATCGTGAGTTTGTTCCGAAAAAACCACCCTCATTTTTTGAATAGGGAAGAGATGTCGAGTGTTGATTAGTTTGAAAGTTATTCGTGTTCTGTACAACACCCAGTTGAAATTTTCAAAATCAATTCATTATTCAAGAAATAAAGTAATATTGAACTTATCCTCAAAAGGTGATATTGAACAGACAGTTGAACCGCCCAAAGTCAAGAACCTAAAAGTTTTGAAGAATCCAAAACTAATTTTCAATTTCTGTATTAGGGTGAAAGAATTCCTATGACGAGATTGTTCCGAAAATACACCTAAGAATAGCAACATCCCCTAACATTTTTTGAATAGGGAGGAGATGTTGGATGTGGTTTAGTTGAGAATTTATTTTGTTCTCTAAACATCGCAGTTGAAATTTTCAAATTTGTTTATTTAATGGCAGAAAAAAAATTGGGGGTTATTGCCACCCTCGGGTGTTTTTTCGGAACAATGTTGTCATAGGAATTCTTTCTCCCTAACACAGAATTCTTTTGGATTCTTCAAAACTCTTAGGTTCTTGAGTTTGGACGGTTCAACTGTCTGTTCAATATCACCTTTTGACGTAAGTTCAATATTACATTATTTAGTGAATAATGAACCGATTTTGAAAATTTCAACTGTCTATCTCTTCCCTATTCAAAAAATGTTGGGCCTTTTACTTGATAGAAGAAATATAACAAAATTTGAATATTAAAACATATTGGAATATGTTTGTCTTCTACAATTTTAATTTCAAAAAAATTTTATTCAAAAACTTTTCGAATTAAATTAAAAAAAAAAAATTTTTGGAAATCAAAATTGTAGAAGACAAACATATTTCAATATGTTTTAATATTCAAATTTTGTTATATTTCTTCTATCAAGTAAAAGGCCTTTCTATTCTATTTTATTTTACATATAATATATAATTATATTTTGGCTTCAATAAATCTCATTATGGAATGTCAATGAATTTAAATAAACCTTAAAATAACTCACACTGTTCTTTGATTTTGTTAGAACATAGATCAATCTTGAATTATATAGTTGATCTGTGTTTCGAAGCTTTAGTCTTTTAACACGTGGGGAGATATAGGTTAGTTTTTTGATTTTGATATTTGGAATATTAAATGAGGGCTGAAGACGAGATTGCTTAGAATTATATTTGTTTTTTGAAGATATAATGCACATTTTTTAGAGTTTTTTTGATTTACTTATTCGAATATTTAAATATATTAAATAAATTATATTCTTTGAGAAGTCCTTTAAGTGTGTTCATGTTTTTAAAAGGCAATTGGTGTTCTTAAAGGTAAGACCAGAAACAAAATTTTGTCTCCTTTAAATATTTATTTATTAATTTCAATTACTTTCGTATATCTGTTGGGTTATTTATTCCATTTGATATTATATATTGAGTTTTGATTATATACGTCTATTAAATGTAAGCAGTGCTTGTTGTAGACATAAATTTAATTCTAAAAGTTTTTGAATAAAAATTTTTTGAAATTAAAATTGTAGAAGACAAACATATTTCAATATGTTTTAATATTCAAATTTTGTTATATTTCTTCTATCAAGTAAAAGGCCTTTCTATTCTATTTTAGAAAAATATAACATCTCTTTTAAAACCATAAATTCTTAAGGCAGCTTAATACAAAATAATAAAGACGTCATTCCTAAAAACAAAAAATCAGGTGTTTACAAGTTAACATGTAGTGATTGCCCATGTGTATATGTGGGACAGACATTCCAAACAAGGATACGAGAACATGAAAAATGTTATAATAATAAACCAAATTCAACTTATGTCAACCAAAGACTGGTCATAATTTTAATATGAAATATTACATATCGAAAACAAAAGTCAGAAACTAAATCTGTTAGAAACTTTAGAGATCAATAGATATAATAAAAGACAAATTTTATTTAATGAGCAAATAGATTTAAACAGATCCCTCTAATTAATATTTTTCATTAATTGTAAACCATCTCTTTCCACCCCTCTATTTTTTGTACCAGAGCTGTGTATTTAAGGTCATGTTTTGCATTGCATACCTCAGTTTAAATACTGATGAAGTCATGGTATGACGAAACAATTGTCGTGTAAATCAATAAACCTCTTCACTTTTTCGACCTTATTTATCGCTCTTTGGATGGGGGACTTTGTGTATTTGGTATTTTCTTTGATCTCACAAGAGCTTTTGATTGCATTACCTCACAGTTTATTATTATCAGTAAATTGTACAATGTAGGTTTCAGGGGAAATTTTCTAGATTGGATTTCAAGTTTTTTATCAAATCGAACCATGTCTGTGAAAGTTCTTGAGGCATTATCAGACAGTTATGAAAGTGAGTTAGGTGTTCCTCAGGGTTCTGTTTTTGGACCGCTACTGTTCATTCTCTTCATCAATGACTTGCCCTTCTTCATTGTTAATGAGTGGTTGGTCATTTTTGTGGATGATACCTCTGTGGCGAATTGTGAATTTGCCCAAGATTGAATCAGTTGTATTCGAGAAGAGGAATTCTGTGGCAGAGCCATTTTGTCTGTATTATCAAAACAGAGAGTTCAAACCAAGCGGTTCAATAATTGGGTGTATACGTTGATAAGAACTTGAGATGGTGTGAACACGTTGACCATGTTTGCGGGAAACAGCTCATCTTTTTACGCTATAAGACGCATTAGAGACTCACTTTCCTTTGACACAATTCTGATTGTATATTATAGTTTATGTTACAGCCATATGGCCTTTAATATTTTGGTGTGGGAAAATTCTGTTGAATTCAATAGAGTTTTTCTATCACAAAAGAGAATAGTAAGGATGATGTTCAGACTTGGTTCTCGAGATCACTGCAGACCTGTATTTTTGCAAATGCTATTCTGACAGTACCTTGTATCTTTATTTCTAAGTCTTTGCAATATGTCAAGGAGAATGAGTCACTATTTGCCAAGTTGTCTAGCTTTCACAACTACTCTTCAAGAAGCTCTGAAACTTTGTCTATGCCTATCCACAGAACCACAAAATTTGAATCATCTCCATTATACCAAATTATGAAACTTTATAATCATCTACCAAATTCTATTAAAATTATGAATAAATTGAAATTTAAAAATACTATTAAATCACTAATGCTCTGTAGAGTATACTATAGTGTCAGAGAATATTTGGATGATGATTCTTTTTTGTGATTGAATTTACATTAATTGACTTGTCCTAATCATGTAATGTCTTACAGGATCAATTAATATTATTATTATTATTATACCCTTCCAATTTAGAAATCGACATATGTGTATTATTTAATTGAGTGTACCAACTCAATGTTCAAAAAACCGGGACCCTATCAGCCGTTAGTACCTGATCTTTCTCATCATATTCTCGTGCCTAGTACAAACCTTTTCATTCAATTATCAGAAAATCCGGAATAAACCTCAAAAAACTTGTTAAATTCGAAGACGTATCCAGTTTTTGTTATTGCATTAAGACCGTTCAATTTTGATCGTCTCAGTGAAGTTCTTAGGTCGGAAAATAGGAAGGAAATCTAAGACCACACCGACGAAAACGGGATAGCAGTTTTTTGCTTGCGGCAGAGCGATGGGAATAATTTGCGAAATTTATGAAGATGAGATGCTCGTTTTTCACCGCTGTCGTCTCAGCTGTACGCCAAGGACAAGGAAACTATAAGCCCGGCTTATTACTTCCTGCCGTAGCTTCACACTTGATCATATTTATGTGATGTCCGGATTATCAGTAGCCGACTACCTCTTACACCTCCAAGACGCCTCATATCGATTTATGGGACACCCTTAGTCCCTGCTCAAGCCTTTCTATAAATCCCTATTAGGCGAAAGTAATTAGCTTTATATGATGACGTATCGTTCAGGACTTTGCCGGCTGCGATCATGTGGGTATCTCGATTTTCACACAAAACCTAACCCCTCAAAAACACTGCAAATTAATGACAAAATATTTCAATTATTAATTGAAACAATTCTCTGAAACATCTTCGAATTTCTAAATCTAAAAAACCTCTTAAATTTTTTAAAAATTAAATTAAATAAATGTCTTAGGAAACACAATTTCAATTCAGTACACATATAGAGTTAACACTCATCATACAGCACCAAAAGGAATAAAATTAAAGAAAAAATTATTTAATAAAAATATTATTATAAATAAACGCTTGAAGGATTCAAAATTTTGCTTTGTATCAATGTATTATGAAAACCAAATTCCTTTCCAAAAATTCACAACATAACCTCATGTATATCTTCAAAAATAACTTTCTTTCAAAAAAATTCCAAAAACAAGTATCACATCTTCAAAAAAGCCATTTGGAATTGCAACATCGATATCTCGTCAGTCCAACTTCGTATCTAAAAAATGAAAAAAAAAATTGAAAATATATTTTACCCGACCAAAACCACATGTCTTCTTCTAAACAAACTTAGAATAGAGTGAATTTTTATTTAATTTAACTCTAAAAAGCTTTTGTGAAACAATCAAAAACTAAAATTAAAATTGATTTAAAATAAAATAAGAAGAAACGGTTTTTTACTTGATAGAAGGATTATTACAAAATTTGAATATTAAAACAGATTTAATCTATTGTCTTCTACAATTTTAATTTCAAAAAATTCTTTTGAAGAAACTTTAAGAATTAAATTAATGTCTTTATAAGCACTGCTCATATTCAATAGACGTCAAAATTGATCATACAATATCAAACGGAATTAAGAAAAACCAACCAATATAAACTGTCAATTGAAATTAAAATATAAATAAGCAAACATTTTTTGTTTCGTTCCAGGCATGCGTAATGAACTCTTCAGACTAACTTACAATTTTATATATATATATATATATATATATATATTTTATATATAATATATAATTATATTAGGTTTTTCAAATAAAGAAATTCATTATACAGTGTTGAATGGTTTTAACTAAGGCCAAGTGCCTGATAAGCCTTGTATTATCTGTGAACATAGAACCTAGAGTACCTTGGATATAAAGGTGCCTAATTATATGTCTGTTGAGGATCGTGCAGTTCTGAGATGGCACTGAGTAAGTCTATACATTGTTTAATTGATTTTATTATTTTTTTATATGTAAAGTTGAACTGATCTTATCGTAACGTTAATTATTTCTTGAGGATGTGCTACATGTTTTGAGATTTTTCGAAGTAATTTGTTTAAATATTTTGAATATTTCAAATAAATTAGTTTTTGAGAAGTTCTTGAAATTATGTTTTATATTTTTGAGAGTTATTTTTCATTAATATAGGATCAGAAAACAATACATTTTGTAACAAATAGGGCTTCGTAAGTTTGTCTGAAGAGTTCATTACGCATGCCTGGAACGAAACAAAAAATGTTTGCTTATTTATATTTTAATTTCAATTGACAGTTTATATTTGTTGGTTTTTCTTAATTCCGTTTGATATTGTATGATGAATTTTGACGTCTATTAAATATGAGCAGTGCTTATAAAGACATTAATTTAATTCTTAAAGTTTCTTCAAAGAATTTTTTGAAATTAAAATTGTAGAAGACAACAGATTAAATCTGTTTTAATATTCAAATTTTAAAATTGATTTTATAATAGCTTAATAGAATATATCTGCATGATATTTGAGATATTGAAATAAGCCTTCTATCAAGTGGAAAAACCCCTATTCATTATTCTATTCTATATATAACAATGATATTTTGGTTTTTCACTCATACATACAGGGTGACAAGAAAAACCTCGGACAAATTTTACTGTGTTCTGGAACAAAAGTATTTAAGCGTAGCCAAATAATTTATATTCTATTAGATTCTCTACCTTTTCTTGTACTATTATGTGAATTTTCAGTTCGATATTACTTTATTTTGCAGTGTTTGAATGACAAACAAACGTAGTGCAATTTTGGAGCTGTTTCGTCAAGGTAAGCGTCAATGCAAAATTGTTCGTTTGTTCAATGTGCCTCGACAAACCGTGTCCGATGCAATTTGCCGTTTCAAGGAGCTTGACCATTATGGTCGTCATTCAGGAAGTGGGAGAAAACGCACTGTCAATACGTCTAGCAATCGCAACATCGTCAAGAAGCTAGTCAATCGAAATCCGAGGGTCTCCAATCAAGAAATCTACCACTGCGACATTCTCGAGGCCGTAGTACTTTCGTGGGTCTATCAACACTTCGGCGGCACTTTTCAGCAAGACTTCGCTCTGGCTCAAAAGCGAATATGACACAAGAATGGTGTAAGCCCCATTTTCCGGGTTTCATCAAATCTGCAGAATGGCCGCCCTACTCGCCCGATCTTAACCCAATGGACTACAGCGTGTGGTCGATTTTGAAGCTCAGGACGTGTGCTAAACACCACAAAAATTCACTTTATAGTTTGTTTAGAGGAAGACATGTGGTTTTAGTCAGGTGAGATATATTTTCATTGATTACTTTTAATTTTCAGATACGAAGTTGGACTGACGAGATATTGAAGTAATTCCAAATAGCTTTTTTGAAGATGTGCTACATGTTTTTGGAATTTTTTTGAAATTACTTATTTTAAAGAAAGTTATTTTTGAAGAAACTCTCGAGGTTATGTTGTGCATTTTTGGAAAGGATTTTGGTTTTTATAATACATCGATACGAAACAAAATTTGGAGACTTCAAGTGTTTATTTAATATTTTTAATGAATAAGTTATATTTCTTTGAATTCTTTTGGTGCTGTGTAATGAGTGTTAATTCTATATGTTTACTAAATTGAAACTGTATTTGCTAAGACATTTATTCAATTTAATTCTAAAAAGTTTTGGGAAAATTTTTTTATGTAATTAAAATTTGTAGCAACGTTAACAGAACAAATCTGTATGATATTTAAGATATTGAATATATCACTCTTCAGGCCCTTCCAACTGTAGATACCACACTCAAATTTCTTGGCATAGCAATGCAACCGAATCTGACATTCAATGCACATACGATAAGAAGAACAAAAGAGCTTGTAGGAAAAACAGCAGCAAAAATGGCCTACTTTATATTTTTTCATAGTCTCATCAACTTTGGAACCTTTCACTGGGGAGGAAAGCCTGGGAACGGTAAAATTTTCATAATTTCTACGCATCATAAGTGGTTTGAAAAGTACGGAAAGTTCTAGAGAATACTTCTCTCAGGAGAACAATTGCTCTCTTGCGTCATGTATGTCCAAGATTCAAAAGATAGTGTGACAAAAAGTGGAGACTACCACAGTTATGGCACAAGAAATGCGAACGAACGTGTCAGAAGTGGTTTGGCCGATTTAACAACGGCAATTTTGATTTGGAAGACCAAGAACGACCCGGAGCAGCACAAAAGTTTAAGGATGGAGAATTTAGAGGCAATCCTCGATGAAGATCCATCACAAATGCTATAGGAACTCGCAAGAACACTTGGAGACACACAACCAACCATCGTTTAAAAGCTATGGAATGATCCGAAAGTTATGAAGTTGGTTGCCGGATGAACTGAAACCAAGAGACGTCGACGCCGTCTTTTCATGTGTGAACAACTACTCCAACGGCGTTTTTTCGCGATGGAATCCATCAATTGCCAGAAAGATGGCAAAAAGTAGTGGCTAGCGACGGAAAAAACTTCGATGTATAACCACAATAAACCTTCAATTTTCGATAAAAACCGCAGTGACTCATTTACACTCCTAATATGTATATACTTTCCTTGTCATTAAATGTATAAGTATTTTCCTAAACATAATTTTTGTTTTTGATATCACTCAAATATCAACAGATTTCTTATGGCTAAAATTAATTTGCAGAACTGGTTTCTTCAACAAGATTACACTTGATTTATTGTAAAAAATAATTTCATTTCTTTATATGTCTAGGATAGAATTCATCACAATAGATTTTTTCACGTAAACAAATGACAAATTCGTTTTCCTAATAATCTCATCTCTAATATGGGTATATATCCAGTACAACCCGTACCTCTTATCTTCAATTTATCATATCATAATCATTTGTTTGCACATAGCGTTTATCTCTGTACCTAGAATTGGGTTTTCAGTAGAATATGTAGTAAAGTTTTGTATATGGATATATCTCGAAAAAGACATTTTCAGACATATCGCGCTTAAGAAAATTAGGATGTAAAACGAAAATTCAATGAAATGAAAATTCTGTGCTTGATTTTCACCATAACGATGCTTGAAATCGTGAGTTTGGGGGTAGTTCCGACTAGTACTTTGAAGCCACCAAACTGTCCAAACTTTTGTATTTGTGATTATTTCGAGAGTATTGTGCAGTGTAAGAACGCAAATTTGAGTGAAATTCCTGAAAGTATTGATGAAAACGTGAGTAGGATACTTTAACAAAGGCATCATTGATCTCTGATTATTGGCGATAAAGAACACATCGTTTCAAGAAATAAACATCTCATTGAAAAGAGAAAATGAAAATTCTAAATATAGGTAAGGATAAAGCAGAAAAAATATAAACATCATTGAGATAGATTCATTGAGATATGATGATTCGAATTTTCATTTTTTCAGTTTTTCTGTATAAACATTTGTTATGATACACAAAACATGTGTCTGGTTATACTTGGTTGATGTAATTTGTCGAAAATCATCAATTAGCATTGACTTTTATAATATCAATCAACATTGAATAATTGTAACTTGATGTCAATGTATTAGAAAGTTTCTTAACTGGTCAAAACAAATATTCTGAAGATTTATTTTTTAATCTGCAAAAGTGTCGCCATCTACTAGAGATCGAAAGAAACAATATAACCTCCATGCATTCATAAGTATCTTTCCACGGTTCTATTGCCACCTATTGTGTGAAAACGCAACTTTCAGTTGCCGAGTTCAATATTACAGAACACGACTTTTTTATACCTACTTCTAGTTGTCAAACACAGTCTAAATGTTTGAAACGAACAGCATATTATTTTCTTCAACATTTTATACAATGAAAGTTTCATTACCTTCTGATTCTCAGAAAAGGAAACTTTATGACTCAATTTGTGATGGAAATAGAAAACTTCCAATACTGTCTCATCGTAAGCACCTGCAGATGGCAGCACGATGCATTATTGAAACATGTTTTCCGATTCTTCTTGTTTTTGTAGGTGAAAAATAAACATAAATATTTCCAGAAAATTGAATATAACCTCTAACTTGAATTCTTATTATTATTTAAGGTCATTACTATCAATATAATATTTCCCAATGTTCCCACCCTTAAAATTTAATGTTAAGACACAGATTCATTAACAATTAATTTGACAGATTCTTTTATGGAAAAATTACTTTTATCTCGTAAATTATATTTGTTAGATTGGTCGTTTAATTGAAGAAACTGAAGAATACTCGTTATTCGGTTTATAATTGATAATTACGTTCAATAATACGAAAGCAGTAGGGAACAGGAGAAATTACAGTATAATTGTTTTATTTTCGTTAATTTACTGTTATTAATATAATTTCTCAATTTCAGGTCACATTTTTCACATTGTCACACAATAACTTCAATGGAATACCAAGGGACATTGAAAAACTACACAAACTATATTTTTTGGATCTTTCAAACAACCCATATATTAGAGTGGTTGAGTTGAACTTCAGGAGTGAATCACTTAAAAATCTCCAATTGAAAAGATGTTCAGTGGATTACATCGACAACAGCATTTTCCGAGGATTTCCTGACTTGGAAATACTGAATCTATCAGGCAACCCAATAAGCTTCCTCAACAATACTCTTATCTCTGAATCATTGAAGATTTTAGTCCTAAGCGAATGTAGGCTGAAATATTTGAATCCCGACACGATTTCTAGATTGACAGCATTAACATATTTATCCCTCAGTGGAAATTTAAATCTGAAACAGTTCCATGCAGAATCGGACAGTTTACTGACGTTGGATGTTTCGAATTGTAATTTGGAACATCTTCCTTCGGGACCTTTGATAAATGTTGTTGAATTAGATTTGCACGGGAATAATATTCAGTCGTTGCGAAACAAGAGTTTCGTTCATATCACCAGCGTGGAAACATTGAACATTTCTTACAACGCCATAAAATATATTGAAGTTAATGGTTTTTCACGCCTAGACCGTCTGACAGTGCTCGACCTTTCGTACAACAGGTTAGCAACTATAGAAAAAACTACATTCAAGAAGAACGGGCGGCTAAAGTCCTTGTATTTGTCACACAATTACCTCAGGAAGACCAAGGAAATTGCCAGCGATAGTTTAGAGCTTGTCGATTTAAACTCTTGTGAAATAAATTCGTTGACGCAATATTCATTGTCAAATATGCCTGCTCTGACTGAATTGCACCTAGTTCGTAATCAAATATCACACATTCCCGATAATATAGAGGCTCCACACTTGGTGTACTTAGACGTCAGTTATAATGACATAAGTTCTTTAAACAATGCCACGTTCGCCTCGTTGAGGTCCTTGAGATTTCTCGTTTTATCTGGGAATAAACTTACGAGCCTAGATCCAATATTCTTTCCCCAAGTTATTGATTTGTCGATTGAGGATAATCCCTGGTTGTGTGATTGTCAAGATTTGCGTCAAATTTACCTGTGGATGATGAGAACTGACCAAAATATGAAACGCCTGAGATGTCAGTTACCTGTTAAACTCGAGGGTCTTACATGGGAGGAGGCATGTTCAAGCACTTGGTCCAAGGTGAGCCATCCTAAAGCCAATGTCTGGATGTACAGCCTGTCGTTTTTCCTCACTGTTGCCGTTTTAATTTTCCTGCTGTTTGTCTCGAAGAAGCTGGATCAGCGAAGGAAAATACAGGCTGAGCAGCAAGCTGCCGAAAGACTGGCTGTGGAGAGAGAAGAATTTATCCAAAGGCAACAGAGAAGAGAACGCCTTCGACAACTTGAAGACCAGGAAATGTTCCGAAATGCGCCAGATCCAAGAGAATCACAGGGGCCGCCTACATATAACGAAGCACTAATGTTACCTAGGTTGGATGCTTCTCATCCAAGCCTGGCGGGCAGCTTGCACAGTTTTTCATCCTTGCACGCCAGCAATCCAGATGTTTCCAAGAGGAGAAAGCCAAGAAGAAAACGAAGAAGGAAGTCATCAACTTCGCAACCTGGGGCATCTTCTAACCCTAACCTCACTGAAGGAGAATTAGACTTAACAGACATTGACAGACAACAACATAATACAGAATTAGAAGAAAGTAGTTTTTGAAATGAGAAATGAGTAGAAAATTTAAGCTCTGAATTGTTTCATCGAAATATCATGACAGTAAAATCATCATCATATCAGTATTTGTTGCATTATTTGTACATTTCCGGAATAATATAGATTCACAATAGCATACTGATTGAATCAAGGGTCCTCATATTTAATTTTCTCTGAGTGGAAAAATAACTGTCAAAATATATCTTAAAATATTTCTTTTTAAGATGGAAATTTTTGCGTGCAAATCCCTTTAAAAAAACCATAAAATTTGTTCATACGCATATCTTTTGCATGAGAACGGAAGTAGAAATAAAATCAACTTTTGATATGTTTTTCAGAAAGGGTTTCATATATTGAAACACCTTCTAAGTGTACCTCAAATTTTAAAGAATTTCAACCAACATTGTGATACATTGAAAAGTACGTAAAATGTTCAAACTTTATAAACTGTCGTATTTGTAATTGCAAATACCATATTTTTGAAGGTAACATTAAAAAAAAAAAAAGTATCCTTTATGTGTATATAAGCTCAATGTTTTGGTTTCCCCATCAGAACTTCCATATAAATAATATTCAAACGCAGGGATTATCATAACTTCTTTCGTGACAAATAATGAAAAGTATGTTGCGCTTTTCCAGTAATTTCTAAAGTTTTAAAACGTACATAAATGTCTTTGCTCTAATTTCTACAAATTTGTAATTTTTTTGGAAATACTCGATATATACTCCAATATATTATGTTGAAAGAATGAACAACACCTCCTAAGAATAATGCATTTTTTTAAGTTTCTACCGAATCGAAATTCGATCAGTGAAATTTGAAGTTCAATGAAATGTGCGCTTTAAAAGCTCACTTGTTTCGTAAGAAATTCTATATCCAGCTATTTTTCCATGAGACATTGAAAATAAATAAAATAACTACTGGAATAAAACAAAATGTTTATGAAACTGTTTCTTGCCGTTAACCTCTTTTATTGGGAATTGCTTTTGAATACATTTTTAGGCAGCCCTGAATTCAATGATCTATTATGGATGCCTTGCTGATTTTATCACCCAAGTAAGATCATTTCTAAATTGAAATTGCAGAAAGGAATGGATCGTCTTGTGTGGTCACTTGAAACTTCAGGTGTGGATTTCCTTGGATTTTTCCATAAACAGAAGGTGAATTCAAAACCAATTCGCAATGAAGGAGATTTGGAGGAAGAATAAATGAGGAAGTACAATATACAGGGTACTTAAGGTATCTCTGGCCAAATTTCACAAAATTATTTTAAAGGAAATTTGCAATACAAAAGATCTTTTAGAGTATGATCCAATTATCTTGTAAAGTTATTCAAGATTCTACTATTTTGTTACGTTTGAAAACATAGCATAACTTGAGAACTAACATCTTAATCAAAATTTAGTGTACTCCCTAGACTAGGGTCGTTTTATGGAGATTTTTATAGAAAACTCATTTATTGGTTAAGGAAAAAATGATTATAAAATTTCTTTTAGCCATAATCTTTGGTCAATGTTTTCTCTAAATTCAACCCTGTAAACCCCTATGGAAGTTATGTGCAAAAACTGCCTTATTCATAAAGCTTTTCAACGACGTAAAATACATTCTATTGAATCTTCATTTCCATTGAACAATAGATGTGAAACTCTGAAAATACAAACAGTGAGATATAAACCATCTGGGAAAAATTTATTATCAACGACATTCTTGATTATTCATACGAGTTTAAAACTTATTATAAAAAATTCTGTAAATGCCTGCCACTTTCTCTAATGAAAACCCTAGAATGTTGTGAATAATTTTTTTTCAGATGGTGTATACCTCACTGTCATTTTTACATCTATTGTCCAATAATAACGAAGATTTAATAGAACGTATTTCAATTTCAAAATACACATAAACAAACAAGTTTTGATGGACTTCAACAATTTTTTTTTTCAATAAGAAGTTCAAAATTGATTTGCTGAATTTGAATTTGTTAGAAAATTTTAAAGTGCATTATTACTGGATATGGTTCAATCACAAAATCACAAATTTGTGAAATGACAGTAAAAATGTTCAGACACTTCAGGCAAATTGAGAAACGTTTAGATTACTATGACTATAAAACTAAACTTACTTCTCAATGCTCTGGAGTTTGCTACAGAGAAAATTAGGTTTATTACTTTTCTTCAATATTCCCTATCACATGTGCACATCTTCAATCAACTTTGATCTCTAAGAGAAGCAACTGTAATTAACTGCTTTTCTTTTTGGAATAAATGAATCAAAAGACCCTGAATAATAGTATGTATGTGAATTTTAACATTTAATAAGTACTCCCATGGGACAACCTTGTCTTATAATAAATTCATAAAAGTACTGTTTATTTACGACCGAGTGAGTCGTCAAGGATTCAATTTTGTATAAAATTTATTATATTTCTTTAATATTAATACCCGTAAATTATAGCAAAATATAAATGAAATGAGTTGTTTAATTATTTACTCGAATAGAAACCCGTTCGTGTGAAAATTATTTCATGTTAATACATTTTGAATTGAACTCTCTCTGTAATAAATAAAAAAAACTTATGCATTCGGAACGCAATATTATTTAGGTTAAAAAAGAGTGCGGTTTTGACTCGATTAGATTTCATGCATGGAAGAATCCAATCCAGTTCCTAGGTTGCATTTTTTCAAATATTTAACCATCGTGGACTATGCGAACAATAAATTTTTGTTTTGTGGGATTTAATTGTTAGCAACATCCGCTGCAACTTCCTGTTTTATTTCAAAGGCTCGGATGAGGGTTGAGCTGTTATCATAGGCGAATATCCAACTAGGCTCATTTCTGGAATTCCTGTGACAGAAGTTTTGCGATAAACGTACATTACATTACTCAGCTTTCTCCAAATTGTTCCAGGAAAATAATTGTCTATTGAATACATTCTTCGTTAATATTCGAATTATTTACCATTTACGTTATGATTTTAATTTCAATGACTATTGTTTCGTTATTATCAGTTTATTAAATGGATAAGTCTAAATTGCGCCTTCAGTTAATTATTTTTGTCGATTATATTTTCGATACTAAAAAAAGGAGTATCAATAAGTTGGATACAAAAACCCTTTTTTTTGCCGTTGGAGCAGTTGTGTGAAAAAACGGCGTTCGACGAAAATAATAAAATTCAAGATGGAACAACATATAACAAACATAATAAATATAAGAAAAACAAATATTAACTTCCGCTATTTTATTGATTTATACGACAATTGTTTCGTCATACCATGACTTCATCAGGTGAGTATTAAAACTAAGGTATACAATACAAAACATGACCTTAAATACACAGCTGTGGTACAAACAAAGAGGGATGGAAAGAGTGAAAAATGTTTGGGGGATCTGTTTAAATCTATTTGATCATTCAATAAAATTTTTTTCTCTATAATATCTATTGCTCTCTAAAATTTCTAACTGATTCAGTTTATGACTTTTGATTTCGATATGTAATATTTCATAGTTCCTATTAAAATTATGACCAGTCTCTAACAAATGGTTGGCATAAGTTGCATTTGGTTTATTATTAATATAATAATATTAATTCATTTTCTCGTACCCTTTTTTGGAATGAACCACATAAACACATGGGCAATCACTACATGTTAACTTGTAAACTCCTGATTTTCTGTTTTTAGGAATGACGTCTTTATTATTTTTTTATTAAGCTGCCTAAAGAATTAATGGTTCTAAAAGTGATGGTATAATTTTCTTTTAATTTAAATATCTAGCAATCTTTTCAGATTTTTGGCCTATGTGAGTTGATTAAATAAATTTTGTTTCGTTTGAAGAGGCCAAAAATCTGAAAAGATTGCTAAATATTTGAAGCAAAAAGAAAATTATAACATCTCTTCAACAATCATTAATTCTTCCGGCAGCTTAATAAAAAATAATTAAGACGTCACTCCTAAAAACAAAAAATCAGGAGTTTACAAGTTAACATGTAGTGATTGCCCATGTGTATATGTGGGACAGCCACATCCAAACAAGGATACGAGAACATGAAAAATGTTATATTAATAATAAACCAAATTCAACGTATGCCAACCATTTATTAGAGACTGCTCATGATTTAATAGGAACTATGAAATATTACATATCAAAAACTAAAGTCATAAACTAAATCTGTTAGAAACTTAAGAGATCAATGGATATAATAAAAGACAAATCATTTTGAATGATCAAATAGATTTAAACAGATCCCCCCTTCTTAACATTCTTCATTGATTGTAAACCACCTCTTTCCAGCCCTCTATTTTTTGTACCAGACCTGTGCATTTAAGGTCATGTTTTGCATTGGTTACCTCTGTTTTAATACTCACCTAAAGAAGTCATGGTATGACGAAAAAATTGTCGTGAAAATCAGTAAAATAGCGAAGGTAATTTTGTTTTTCTTATATTGAAGATGAATTTCCGTCAAGTAAAAACCGAGACAATCAAAAAATTACAAACATAATATCCAGTTTTCGGATTCAGAATATAGTTTCAATATATATTGTAGAAGTTATATATAATTCTGAATTTAAAGTAATTTATTTTCAATATAATAACAACATTGTGACTTCTTCGAGTTTAGAAAAAAACTGTATTCATTTTATTATCATCAACATTTAAAACAAGAAATAATAAACCGAAGTTATAGCAAGAAATAACTTTTAACAAATAATAATAAATTCAATTGGATGTTTGAACAAATAGGATTTCATTTCGGCAGGGACTTGGTTACAAAAATCTCCAGCTGCAAAAGAGGTTAGCTTCTCTTTAGTTAGAGAATAAACACCCTTCACCGTTTGATCTTTAGGACCTTAAGGGGCAGAAAATAGGTCCATACACGTGTTAGCAAAGCAGCTGCCGAAGATCTCTTTCAATGATTGATTCTATTCACAAAAATGGGCACCAATATTACTGAAGAAACAATGGCACAGCTTGCTCCAGAACAAAGATCTGTCAGACCTGACTCTAGTACTTGGAATTCAAACATGTGCAACTTTGGTCAATTCCTTCTACGTTGCCCGAACAAATATCCAAATTTGTTCAAGATAAATTGTACAATTCGGTTTAATATTATATAATGCAATTAATTCCGAAGCGTAATTTTTAAATATTCATAGTAGAAACACAAAGTGACCTTCTACTAATACGAAATGCAAAAAGTCAATTAATAACCAATGAGTCACTTTCTACTATAAATGGAATAATATACTTTTTACAACATTCCAATGTAGCCATTATTTTTCCCTTTCATATGAACATAAATTTCGTATGAATTTTTTGCATAAATTGGTTTTTTCAAAATTCAATAGTTATTTTGAGTGGTTTCCCAGGAATTGAATGTTGAAATTTATTTCGAAACACTGTACCGCCTCTGAAGAATTCGTTGGTTCAACAAAAATATTATTTCGTTTGGAAACTCAACGCAAATTATAGAAAGTAGAAATAAAATATAATTTTGATATATGAAGAGAAAATACCTTCAGTATTTTTGAAGATACACAGATATAAAAGATGAGTCTCATATCTAACTGGAAATAAATATTATTTCATTAAAAATTAACCGTATAAAATGTATAAAAAACAAACAATATCACCAGATGATCCACAGTGTGCTCAAGAATCACGTTCAAGAGAATTTTTTAGCAGGTATATTTCCGAAGACACTTCTGTATCAGTATTACCGCACTAACTTTTTAATGCGATAATTCACGATGAACCGGTTAAAAGTTATAAATCGACGTAAAAAAATGAACATTTTTTAGAAGATATGATAAAAACAAATATAAAGTATGCCTGATTCTTTGATATGAATAAATTAAATTCTAATTAATTTGGTGATCAAGATTTAAGGAAAAACAATTTAATCTCCACTAGCGTTAATAGAAAATAACTATTTATTCAAGGTGGTTGTGAAATTCCCAAAGTTCTATTTAAAAAGGTTCAGTTATGGGAATTTATTTGAGACTGTTTGTTCACTGATATCTGTTTTTTATTGTACCTATTTATCTCTAGTGCTCCTAGGATACTAGATTGGTTTTCATTCTCACTTTTTAGAACTTCAAAATGTTATCAAAATCATCTATGGTTTTTACTCAACGGTTGGCATAAGTAAAGTGTATATTTTAATTATTAAGCAAAATAATTCTGTGAGACCTCTGAAATATTTAATCTTACAAAATTCTGTGAAAAATATAAAAAAATTCAATCAAAATGTCTTGGAAACACTGTTTATTCTTATGTAGACATATATCGGGTGTTTTCTTTAAGTGATAGAACTTTAAATTGAAATAAAACACATTCAAATTGAGATTGAAGCCAATTTTTTTTATATTTTTGAAAGATAATTTTATGACATTTATGTTTCAAAAATAATTCACGGCATATGTCCACCACGACTAGCTCTGACGAACCCCATTCGACCAGACCAATTTTGGACCACTTCTTCGAGTAATTCAGGCCTTATTTCATCAATAACACGAGTTATGTTGGCTTCCAAAGCGTCTATTGTTTCTGGTTTATCGGCATAAACTTGACTTGACATAACCCCAAAGAAAATAATCCAGTAGTTTTATTTCGTATGATCTTGGGGGCCAATTAATTGGACCATTTCTCAAAATAATGTTATCGCCAACTCTTTCTTTTAATAAATCAATTGTTACGGTAGCAGCATGAGGTGTAGAACTATCTTGTTGGAACCAAAACACTTCTGGGTCGATACGATTCAAAATTTTGAAACAAATAATCATTGATCATCGACTTGTAACGAGCACCATTCACTGTAACATTAGCTCCAGCATCGTTTTTACACCATACAGTGCATTTTTCAGGATGCAATGAAACCTGCAAATATACACTGATTTTTAAAAAAAATTTCAACAATTTGTTAACGTTGTTGAGGCGTGAGTCTTTCCATGATAATTTGTCAATGCTTACCGAACAGAAATGCCAAAACAACATGGCTTCTACTTTCTGTCAAATTACAGTTATCCCTATCGAAAGTTCTATCACTCTAAAAAAACACCCGATAGAAGTCTCATACTTCAACTTCACCAACAACCAAAGACATAAAAGAATCCATAAAAAATATATAATATTGGCCGAAATTACCTAGCAAACCTTAGCCGATACGGGTGTTTGAAATGGACCTTGTGACTAACAAATTCTATCCCAAAAAATGCTCCATACAAATAAAAAAAATTTTTTAAATGAACTTTGGAACTCCCATCCATCATCATATATATCACATACCTTGCTCTGAAATACACTCAGGTGGTTCAAATAGAGAACAGAATGTTTTAGGTTGACCTAAACCATTAGTCCGATTCTATTTTCGTCCACAGAATCCGGACCATGCCTCTTCTTCTTTAGGTGTATTCTGTGGACGAAAATAGAATCGAACAAATGTTCTATTCTCTATTTGAACCACGTGAGTGTATTTGTAAGCAAGGTTTGTGAGATATATGATGATTGAGGGGAGTTTCAAACGCTGTTCTAGAGAATGTGATTCATTTAAAAAAAATTGTTTTGTATGGAGCTGGTCCACCAAATACACAGCATGATTTTTCCTCGTTATGAATATTCGTCTAGACAGTTGATGATGAGACATCCATACGTTGGACTTTTCATCGCCAGACACAGTTCGATGCAAAAACCGAGAAGTTGCAGACATCTCTCTGGATTGTTTAAGAGTGGTTTTGAGACTCTTCCATCGCTATCCAGAAAAAAGAGACATTACCGATAGGTCTTGAGAAGTGGATAGCGAAAACGTGCACAAGATGGGTTTCTGACAGTATATATTGTATAATACCGCACGTTTAAATATAATTTTAGCTTAATCATATCCTAAAACATCTATAAAAATGAGATCTTGGACACAAATTTTCAACTACTCATATCGGGTGTTTTTTTAGAGTGATAGAAATTTTGATAGGGATAACTGTGATTTGACAGAAGGTAGAAGCCATGTTGTTTTGACATTTCTGTTCAGTAAGAATTGACAAATTATCATGGAAAGACTCACGTTGTCACAATGTTTACAAATTGTTGAAATTCATTTTCAACATCAGTGTTCTATTCGCCAAACTTATAGAGCACTTCGTGAAATTTATGGTTTACATAAATGTCCATCAGAGCAGCTTATTCGTCGAACTATCGATAGATTTCGGACAACATTTTCTCTACTCGATGCAACAACAACAACAACAAGACAAAGAACTCTACGTACAGAAGAAAATATCGCTGCTGTAAGTCATAGTGTTAATGATGATCCAGATTTGTCTATTCCTCGACGTTCACAACAAGTTGGACTCTGTGCATCCACCACATGGAAAATTTTTCGTAAAGATCTTGGTCTACACCCATACAAGATCCAACTGGTTCAAGAACTAAAGCCACTTGACCATAATAAGCGTCGTTTGTTTGCTGATTGGGCCCTAGAACAGCTTGAAGTTGATCCAATTTTTTATCGTAAAATTGTGTTTAGTGATGAAGCTCATTTCTGGTTGAACGGCTATGTAAACAAGCAAAATTGCCGTATATGGAGTGAAAACAATCGTCAAGAAGTTCTGCAGGTTCCATTGCATCCTGAAAAATGCACTGTATGCTGATGCTGGAGCTAATATTACAGTGAATGGTGCTCGTTACAGATCGATGATCAATGATTATTCGTTTCAAAATTTGAATGGTATCGATCCAGAAGTGTTTTGGTTCCAACAAGATGGTGCTACACCTCAAGCTGCTACCGTAACAATTGATTTATTGAAAGAAAGATTTATCGATAACATTATTACGAGAAATGTTCCAATTAATTGGCCTCCAAGAACATGCGACATAACTCCACTGGATTATTTTCTGTAGGGTTATGTCAAGTCATTGGTTTATGCTGATAAACCAGAAACAATAGACGCTTTGGAAGCCAACATAACTCGTGTTATTCATGAAATAAGGCCTGAATTACTCGAAAAAGTGGTCCAAAATTGAATGCGGTTCCTCAGAACTAGTTGTGGTAGACATATGCCGGAAATTATCTTTAAAACATAAATCTCATGAAATTATCTTTGAAATAGAAAGAAAAATTTGGCTTCAATCTTAATTTAAATGTGTTTTATTTCAATTTAAAGTTCTATCACTCTAAAAAACACACCCGATACATATACATAACAAACTCTTCATCTAGAAGTTCGAATATATTTCGTATTTTACTTCCTGTATATTCTGGTGTTCATTTGAATAAATCTACAATATAACATAACCCCAGGAAAAATTATCGAAAGGTGTTAAATTCTTTGATTTGGGAGGCCATCAACATTTGACAGATTTCATTCGTGTTTGATGCGATCCGAGCTCGTATCGTATCATTTAAACGGTGGATTTTACGGTAGTCGGTTCAAGGTCGATGCAATAAATTTAAGGATCGTATTGGAATCGAAACCAGTTTTTTCCTCACGAAAACATCGAATCTTAAAAGGATTCGCAAATGGCTCGTTTTTTGTCATATTTGTTTTGAGATTCACTCAAATTAAACATTCCATCTGGAAATTAAAAAAAAATTGTTATTATACTTAAATTTTATAATGATTGTAAAAGATTGTAGTCAACCAAAATATTTAATTGTAAAGGAAGAAGACCTTGAATTTCAATGAAAGCTTTCAGTATATATTTAACATCTATATAATATAATTCCAAAATATTAATATCGCCACATTGACCTTCTATTTATTATTCATTTGTGTTCAAAATTTTTGGGGGTTTGAGTCATTTTCAAAATCTGAAATGGTGAAAAACCCTGAAGTGAAGGCTTGAGCGTGAAGCGATGAATAAAAACACAGAATTATGTGTTTTGTTACCCGAAAGTAAAATAAACGTCATTTTTGCAGTTTAAGAATCGTTTCCCTGAAGGATCTCATGAAAATGAAAAATACATGGTTAAAAGCATCCAACCATTTACCTTCAATGACCATCGTTACATATTGGCAAGAAAGAGTGAAAGAAGAATATTTAAACAAAACTAAACTTTTGCGAAATGAGATAAGAAAATATTAAACATATTCTAGGAAATTTGCATGAGCTTTCGTTTCGTCATTTCACATCGAAATATCGGGTGTTTTTTTTAGAGTGATAGAACTTTCGATGAGGATAACTGTGATTTGACAGAAGGTAGAAGCCATGTTGTTTTGACATTTCTGTTCAGTAAGCATTGACAAATTACCATGTGAAGACTCACGCCGCAACAACGTTTACAAATTGTTGAAATTTATTTTCAAAATCAATGTTCTATCCGCCAAACAATCCTCAAGAAGTTCTGCAGGTTCCATTGCATCCTGAAAAATGCACTGTATGGTCTGCCGTACACGCTGAAGGCATCATCGGTCCATATTTCTTTAAAAACGATGCTGCAGCTAATGTTACAGTGAATGGTGCTCCTAACAGATCGATGATCAATGATTATTTGTTTCAAAATTTGAATGGTATCGACCCAAAAGTGTTTTAGTTCCAACAAGGAGGTGCTACACCTCATGCTGCTTCCATAACAATTGATTTATTGAAAGAAAAATTTGGCGATAACATTATTTCCAGAAATGGTCCAATTAATTGGCCTCCAAGATCATACGACATAACTCCACTGGATTATTTTCTTTGGGGTTATGTCAAGTCCTTGGTTTATGGTGATAAACCAGAAACAATAGACGCTTTGGAAGCCAACATAACTCGTGTTATTGATGAAATAAGGCCTGAATTACTCGAAAAAGTGGTCCAAAATTGGTCTGGTCGAATGCGGTTCCTCAGAGCTAGTCGTGGTGGACATATCTTTATGCAAGTGATCTAGCGCTTCATATAAAGTCCAGCAAGTCCTTTTATGCCGATGATACTAAGGTGTATGGAAATGCCTTAGTTGGGCATCGACTCCTTCAAGAAGACCTCGACTCGATTGGTCGGTGGTGTGGGGATTGGCTGTTGCCTCTTAACGTCGATAAATGCGTGGTGCTTCATCAAGGAAAGAACAATCCACTCCACACGTACACAATAGGTGGTCAATCGTTGCGCGCGGTGTCCTCTCATGTGGACCTGGGAGTGACTGTAAACATTGACCTAACTTGGTCAGAACATATTATTTCCGTATGCAAGCGCGCCAACACGCTGATCTACCTCATCCGCAAAACGTTCTCCTATCTATCATATTCGAATTCCATAAAACTGTTCAAAACCTACGTTCGTCCAATTTTGGAGTACGCTGGACCGGTGTGGTGTCCGGTTCTGGTGCGCGATAGGAACCTTTTGGAGAATGTTCAGCGTCGGGCCACGCGTCTGACTTTTGGTGAAGTGCGTCCATCCTATCCCGAAAGACTGAGAATGGCACAACTGATGGCTTTTGACCAACGTCGACTCCGAGGAGACCTCATAATATCTTTCCGTATTGCGAAGTATAATTATGCTAATCTGAGGGAACTTTTTATCTTCAACAATGATTTGCGGTTGAGGGGTCACAATCTCAAACTGAGGAAGGAGAAATTTGCTACAAGACAGAGACAGAACTTTTTGGTGAATCGTGTTTTCGAGGCGTGGAATGGCTTGCCTAGCGATGTGATGAATTCTGTGTCGGTGAATAGTTTTAAAAACAAAATAGACGTTTGTTTGTTTGGTTAATTTTAGTGCATAGATTAATTATTTTTCAGTTTCTTTCTGCATGCATTGTATCAGCTTTTTTTTTGTATTTTTTAGTTTTTAGGCTTACATGGGACTCTGTCCCTAGCCTTTATTTATGTTTAATAATAATAATAATAATATTCCTGAAATTATTTCTAAAACACAAATGTCATACAATTATATTCCAAATAAAAAAAAAATTGGCTTCAGTCTTAATATAAATGTGTTTTATTTCATTTTAAAATTCTATCACTCTAAATCTAATCCTAACGTAAATGAACTATAATATAATATCAATTTAGTTAAAAAATTCACACAGTTTTTATATCCCACAGTTTATTCGGAATCCTAACGCGTGTTTCGGTCTTTCGGCCATCTTCAAAGGAGTATAAAAAGTAACTAAACTCAAAATTGAAAAAGGGTTCTTTTATTACACTTTGGACATCTGTGCATTTGTATGGCGTATGGAAATAACAGCATCCAATATAGGGGAGTACTAAAGAATATTTGGAAATTTGTTGAATTCTCCTTTTCAATGGATTTTGGATTGATAGAATCTCCAATTTATCCTTTTTAACAATATATAGTAAAGTGACATCTTTCTCATTAAAAAAATGATTATTTTCGATACAATGTGCTGCAAAACCGATTGATTTCTGGTTTTTCAAGATAGACCTCCTATGTTCTTTGATTCATAATGTAAACATAGTCTGTCCTATATATGTAGCATTGCAGTCATCACATTTAATTTGATAAATTCCCGATTCGGGAAAAGTTCCTTTCTTTATTGTTCACCAACAACTTGGCTAAATGATTTCTATTTACTACTAAAGAATTAATTCCCATTCTATGAAGACCATTAGAGATCCTACTGCTGAAACCTTTTCTATAAGTCATTGAAAACCATATTTTCTTTTTTTCATAAGGATAATTTATATTGATATAAAATTATTTTAAAATATTGTGGTAAAACTGTGGAATATAAAAACTGTGTGAATTTTTTAAATAAAATTGTTTTAATGTTTCACCCAGAACCAACCGCATACTCCATTCATTTTATATCGGATAATAGTATTTTAGAATAAAATTTGACTCAAATGTAACTTTCACAACGGTTAATAATTTGGGAATTCATATAAAAAAGAATACAAATAAAACCAATAAAGGCAATAAATCTGGAGTTTATAACTTGACTTGTGATGATTGCTCTATGGTATAAAATGGTCAAACAGATAGATACTTTAAGAAATTAATTCATGAACACCAGAGGAATTATATCTATATATCAAGATGCCTAAAGAATTCCTTTAGGCAGCTTAATAAAAAATAATAAAGATGTCATTCCTAAAAACAAAAAATCAGGAGTTTACAAGTTAACATGTACTGATTGCCCATGTGTATATGTGAGACAGGCAGGTTTATTATATTAATAATAAACCAAATTCAACTTATGCCAACCATTTGTTAGAGACTGGTCATAATTTTAATATGAATGTATGAATGAATAATATAATAAAAGACAAATTTTATGGAATGATCAAATATATTTAAACAGACCCCCCCTACTTAATATTTTTCATTGATTGTAAACCATCTCTTTCCATTCCTTTATTTTTTGTACCAGAGCTGGGTATTTAAGGTCATGTTTTGCATTGTATACCTCAGTTTAAATACTCACCTGATGAAGTCATGGTATGACGAAACAATTGTCGTGTAAATCAATAAAATAGCTGAAGTTAAAATTTGCTTTTCTTTTATTGAAAGTGAATTTCCGTCAAGTAAAGATCGAGACAATCACAAAATCAATGAAGTATTCCAGATAAATGGCCCCAATATATTAAATGGTTTTTTCTATTCTCCGTTTTGCATATTTTTACTTATCTATATTTCCGAAAAATTTTTCAAGTTTTTCCTGAATGATAGCTATATAAGATGTGAAGGTTTCAATTTTTAGAGTTCGTTCGAAATATAAACCTGAATAAGCCATAGTGTCAGCGAAACAATTGTGGTAAATTAATACAATGTGGAATTATTCTTTATTATTTTATTTAAGTTTATCATTCAATTTGTTAAATTTATGTGATTCAAAATGATTTAATCTGTCAGTCTTCTACAATTTTAATTTCAAAATAATTTTTTATCGGAATTCTAATTGTTTTTTAAAGATATAATGCATTTTTTGAGAGATTTTTAAGTTAACTTATTTAAATATATTGAATATTTCAAATAAATTATATTTGCTGAGTAGTCCTTAAATTACGTTTTGTATTTTTGAAAAGGAATTGGTTTTCATAATGGTAAGATCAGAAAGTAAATTTTGTCTCCTTCAAATATTTATTTATTAATTTTAATTGACAATTTATATTTGTTGGTTTATTTATTCCATTTCATATTTTATATTGAGTTTTGATTTAATACGTCTGTTAAATATAAGCCGTGCTTATGGGACATTAATTTAATTCTAAAAGTCTTTGAATAAAAAATGTTTTTGAAATTAAAATTGTAGAAGACTGACTGATTAAATCTGTTTTGATATTCAAAGTTTGTTATATTCCTTCTATCGAGTAAAAAGCCATTTCCTATTTTATTCCAGAAGGGGGCTGAAATTATTCTTTTTTCGATCATACAGGCTTTTAAAATGGGAAAATAAAAACCATATGAATTTCGAATTTCTAGGTTCTACGAAATGGAATTTTTCATCCCTCAATTTTTATCAATTTGATTGATTCGATGCTTAGTTATTCTATGAACTTTCATGCATTTATCTTCAATACTTCAGAAAGAAAGCGGATCTAAGTTTACATTTAAATTTACGCACTTCATAGTATGGAAAGCACGAAGGGAATGCAGACAAATTTTTTGCTGTACAATTTTTGAGGTTTATTGTGTGAGAAAATAAAAAACCAAAACGCTTTCTTACGGAATATCAACTGTTCAACAGGCACATTTAAAACAAGTTTTAGGTACCTACAAGATGGTAGAACATAAAACCGAATCCTCTGTCAAAGGGATGAAATGTGTATTCAGCGCAAGTTCAGCTTTCACTATAGCGATGTTTTTCGAGCGCGGAAGCGTTCGGAACACATCTTGAAATAACTGAGTATACTGACACACCTATAGTGGATCAACTTGAAATTCATTCATGAATTTTTTATGAATGAATTGATGTTACGTGCTCACCTCATATATATTTGAGGGTTTCCCCATGCCAAGTTTAATCTTTCCTCATCGACGAATCGAATGATTTCAATTTATCGAATTGAAAACTGGATTTTATTAATATGTATTTTTCAATAAGATATATTATTGAGAAAAAAGGTATTATAGTTGATAAAATCCAATGTCCGAAACTAAGCAATATCCTAGATTTTAAAAACAACTATTTCGCTACTAAGCAAGTCATTCAGAATTAAAGGAAAAATGTAATTTTCGAAGAAGAATGCATCGGTATGTGTTGGTTTACGCCAAATTGAAAAGTCATGCTTATTGACAATTTTGTGTGTAAGTTTAAGAAGCTGAGGCTTGTTTTGTTTTTGATAAGTTCATCCTGTAATCACTCACATTCACACAAATCAGCAGTGTAAACGGCATGAGATTGAGACTAGTCAACATACATAATTATGACACAGGAGAAATTTAAAAAAGAAAGTTGAAAATAGAGCGCAATTGGCAAGTTGCGTTTAATAATGGCTTCAATCCTTTTGATTTTAGACAAACAGTGTATTAGTATATTACAGATAATAGCTGGAATGAAGTCTCCAGAACCTCTACAGATTTTAATTTAAATGAATCTTATGAACACTTTTAGAATAAAATTTTAAAACATGTCCTAGATACACTGTATCACGTTATGGACATATATATTGTCATCACATGTGGTGGAAATTAACTAATAAGAATCAAAAGAAATATAAAATAATGACCAAATTATTTAGACATCACCTTATGTTTCGATTGGATGTTAAAGAATCACAAGTTCCACCACTAAAAAATGTTCAACATAATTCAAAAAGGGCCTTTTTATATTTTCGTTTTTTAAAGAATATATAACACATTCTCCAGGGAAAAAACCTGATAAATTCGGACCCAAAATCTCTTCAGTAAGGAGTTATTTCAGTAAACAAAATAATGGTTTAAAAATGTATAAAAATAACTTTTTGTCACTAGACATTTCTGTGACAACTAACCAATTTTTGGATAAGCATGGCCTATATGAAAATCAGGTAATATTACAGAAATATACAATGAAATAAGATTGCTATGAAGAAGTATTTGCATATTACAAATAATAGCTCGAATTAATTCTCCAGAACCTCTACAGATTTTAATCTAAATAAATCTCATGAAAACATTTAGAATTGAATTTTAAAACATGTCCTAGATACACTGTATCACTTTATAGACATATATTTTATCATCACATGTGGTGGAAATTAACTAATAATGAATCAAAAAAATATTAAATTATGACCAAATTATTTAGGCATGACCTTATACATATATGGTTTCGATTGGATGTTAAAGAATCACAAGTCCCATCAGCAAAACTGTTCAACATATAATTCAAAAAGGCCTTTTTATATTTTCCTTTTTTAAAGAATATATAACACATTCTCCAGAGAAAGAACCTAATAGATTCGGTTCCAAAATTTCTTTATTAGTTTATTTCCACAGCGTGATGATAATATATATGTCTATTAAGTGATACAGTGTATCTAGGATATGTTTTAAAATTTAATTCTAAATATTGTCATGAGATTTATTTAGAATAAAATCTAATGAGGTTCTGGATAATTAATTCCAGCTATTATCTGTAACTTCTTCATAGTTATTTTGGTATATTTTATAATCAGTTATATTGGTATATTTTATAATCATTAAACAGAATAAAAATATATTTTTACAGGTCAAAACTCTTAAAAGAACAGCTGTATATCCGAATGAAAATGAAAACCACAATATTTCATACATAACTCATAATAATATAATAATAAAAAGAGTTTGTTTTTTTATATAAGGATTATTACAAAATTTTAAATATCATACAGATTTATTCTGTTAACCTACTACAAATTTTAATTAAAAAAAAAATTATTCGAAAACTTTTAGGAGAAATAATTCAAAACAATAAATATATTGAGAATAGAAATGAGTACTTGCGGTTTTGATAACAGATTTCACTACTTGTTTGATATTCAATTGTTTCATCTGGCAACACTTTCATTTTAAAGTGTCAAAATTAGGCTTTCTTTTCAGCATCTGTCATTTCGCTGAAGTCTAAATAACATAGTTTCTGTGTGCTCTGAAAATCTCAACTTTGTATTTTTGCGGGGAGTTTTACTTCATTACTTAATATGAACAAAGATGCTGCCGAAAGTCATCGTATTTCAGTTGATTTTCATGGTGACCATGCTGTAGCTAAACGAATGTGTCAAAAGTGCTTTGGCCTATTTAAAAGTGGCAATTTTGATTTGTAAAAGAAAGAACGACTCGCAGCGCCACCAAAGCTTAGGGATGAAGAATTATAGGTAAGGCTCGATGAAGAGCTATCACAAACGCAAGAGCAACTCGCAAAAACAGTTGGAATCACTCAACCAGCCATTTGCTATCGTTTGAAAGCAATGTTCAAGATTCAGTTATAATGTGGAATAGTTCTTTTAACTTTATTTAACAATTGATGTACGATGGTGCAAAAGCTCCGGATATCAATAAGGTGATTTCATGTTTTTTCCGAATTGATGGCATTAAATATCCCATCAATGGTGTTCTCTGAACGAGTGTTAAATTGCAAAGTTTGTTCCGCTCATTAAAAGGTGTATATCTGCATTGCGAACCGTAGACATATCAATCGGTCAGATTTCCTTCGATATCAACTTTTTCGCGAGGTTATCGAACCGTTATAGGGTGGTGTTAATGTTTCCACAATAAGGACGTGATTAGGAACGGTTTTCATCTACTAGAATGGAATGGCTCTATTATAATCTTGTAGTACCTAACAGTCGTTTCAATTTGATTGCTTTAGTACAATTAGTACCTGGAATATTGCTCACTTTACGAGGTAACTCTGCATGTTACAGTAACATCGAAAGGTATCAACAAGTTCGTTTGAGATTTATCTACTGCCTACTAGTTCCATGAAATTGAAATTCCTCTGTGATATGGTCGAGTTCTAAATATGCGGTAGATGATTGACTAAGCTCGAATGTACCTACATAAATATATATGTCAGTTGCTTTCATGACACAACAGGTTTTTCATGTGGCATGTTATAAATGTTCGAGATGGATGATTAGCTTTAATTAAATATAAACTACATGCTCGCTGAATATCTTCTGAAAATCGACTGAATCAGCTAGGCTTGAACTTAATGTTACTCTGCGAAATATAATTTTCAAGTGATTTGCAATTTTCGAATAAATAACAATTAACCACCCAATTGTTTCAATTCATACTGTTTCATCAAGCAGTGGCATATAACTGCTATGGTATTTAATGAATGAAAAATAATTTACGTAACAAAATTGAATTATAATTCGTTTCCATTTGCATAAGCTCAGATAAAGTAAACAAAGTCAATGAAGTTTTGGGAAATTAATAAATGAAAATACTATCACTTCAAATAACCACACATAAGACATTTAACTTTCAACAATACACAAAAATTTGAATATCAAAACAGATTAAATATGTTAGTGTCCTATAATTTTAATTTCAGAAAATTTTTCATTCAAAAACTTTTAAAATTAAATTAATGCCTTATAAGCACAGCTTATATTTAATTGACACATAAAATCAAAACTCAATATATAATATCAAATGGAATAAATAACCGAACAAATATAAATTGTCAATTAAAAATAATAAATGAATATTTGAAGGAGACATCTTCAAAAAATAATTATAATTCAGATAAGGTTTTCATCGGTTCTTACTCCCTTGTTTTTTGAGCATGTGAGACATGTTTTGAGAAACTTTTGAAGTAACTTATTTTAATATATTAAATATTTCAAATAAATTTTTTTTGAATTCTTAAAATTATGTTTTGTACTTTTGAAAAGGATTTAGTTTTCATAATTGTAAGATCAGAAACAAAATTTTGTCTCCTTCAAATATTTATTTATTAACTTTAATTGACAATTTATATTTGTTGGGTTATTCATTCCATTTGATATTATATACTGAGTTTTGATTTTATATGTCTATTAAATATAAGCGGTGCTTATAAGACATTAATTTAATTATAAAAGTTTTTGATAAAATTTTTTTAAAATAAAATTATAGAAGACTAACAGATTAAATCTGTTTTGATATTCAAATTTTTAAATATTCCTTCTATCAAGTAAAAACCTATTCTTATTATTTTATAATAAACAAAAAGTTCAGTAAATGCAGAGCCAAAAGGAAAAATAATGTGAATTAACAACATTCAGGAACACAAAAACAAATTTTAGATGATAAGAAAATACATAATGAAAAATTTAAAAAATTTATATGAGGTACTTACTTCTTATTACGTGCCTCGAAATCAAATATTATTATATATTATTTGCACTTTAAATTAAGAGAAATATGAAGAAAATCATATCAGAAATCAGAGTGGCTCACTGAAAACAAATTTAGAATGTCATCGAAAATAGTGCCAAAAGGTTCTTTGAACAAAATTTTGACCATCATGAAATCATTCGATTTGTTGCTAAAATACGCGAATCTTTTTGAATTCAATTAAAGATAATAATACAGGTCTAGAGAAAACTTTTGGCGGGTTCTATTTTGTCGATGTAATCTTTCTTACAGTTAGCGTACAATAATAGATGTGTCATCACATTATATGCTTAAGCAGTTACAATATTTGATACTTATATCATACATGTAAACAGTGAAAATTATGGCACTCAACACTGATCCTTGGGGATACCCATGACCATCACCATTATAAGAACGGAGTAAAAGGCTCATTCGAATATAAGGGGTGAAAATAGTTGGCGGAAAGATGAAATGATAATTTTGGAAACCAGTCACGAAAGTTATTTGAAAGTGAAAACATCTATTAGTATGGTTACGCTTAATCAAAAGTGTTTTCACAGGAATGGGGACATAGCATAGTTAGCGAATTATAAACAGCAATAGAAGTGTGAAAAAATTAGACTGATGGAGATAATGAATAATAATAAGAAGTTGCTAATCATCGACATTATTCATACATAATTATAACTCAATTATTTTTTTTTTAATTTCCATACTAACGTAATAAATCAAGGAAAGTTTTATGATACAAACTTGCTGAAATGGTAATAAAAGCGGAAAATTAATCGAACTACTGCACTTGAGAATTGTTTGCAATCATTACACAAAATAGCCTTGATTTTTTCCCAATCAAGATGAAGAATTAAAGTAATTATATAAAGTATGAATTTGAATTTATTTGGTGAAAGTTTTAATTTCAAATTAAAAACTATCATCAGAAATCTGAAAAACCTCTACAATATATATCAGGAGTAGCATTGTCAGATAGGTGGTATATCTTACATTCTTAAATAACTGTTAACAACTACAAAATAATTTTAATAGCTCATATTTTGTGTAAAGCATTTTATCATTTTGTAGTCCTATTTGAGTTTTCACACCAATGGATAAATTTACGTATACGATGTCACAAAAAAAGAATAAATGTTTTTCCAGGTAAGTATTAATTTTATATTGATTTGAAAATTTTTTTCAATATATAGTCTAATTGTTTCAGAATTCTGTCATTAATTTTGAAGAATTAAAGAATAATCCAAACTCAAAGTTATTGGTATAAAATGAAATGTCAAAATGAAGCACTATATATAAACACTTTGGCGTTTATGCGAACTCAATTAATAATGGAATATTATTATTTATGGCCATTTGGACATATTTAAAAGTTTTTTAAGCGTAGTGACGAAACAAATATGGAAAGATATTTTTTGTTAATTATTTTCACTTTTTAAATATGAGGTAGGGCTGATGAGTTTTCCATTGTAGAAATTCTAAATTGCTTTTTGAAGATATTCTGCATGTTTGAGTATTTTATTTTAAAGAAGATATTTTGAGCAAGTTGTTTTTGAAGAAGTTCTTGAAGTTATGTTTTGCATTTTTGGAAAGGAATTTGGTTTTCATAAAACAAGGTACGAAACAAAATTTTGTAGCTTTCAAGTAATTATTTAGAAATTTTAATGAATAATTTATATTTCTCTTATTCCCTTATGGTTCTGTGTAAAAACTGTTTATTCTATATTAAATTAAAAGAGTGTTTTCTAAGACATTTATTTAATTTAATTCTAAAAGTTTTTGAATAAAATTTTTTTTGAAATTAAATAAAAATTTTTTGGTTGACAGAATAAATCTGTATGATGTTTAAAATTATTATTTATGGCTATTTTAACATAATTAAAAGATTTGTTTATGCGTAGTGACGAAACAAATGTGAGAATGTAGGGTGGCGAAGTGGTACTAGATGAAAATAACAATTTTCAACAATTTATAAAATTATTATCAAAATGAACAATGTTATCACAATTTCAGAATGAATTTTGTTGTGAAGAAATAGAACACCGAATTCAGTAAACTTTCTCATAACTTCTAGGATTGGAACTCCAAGCTATGTTAACAAAGAATATAACCCGATTCGTGACGCTGGAGTCCGATTTTGTCTTCTAGGGTGGTCTCATTGTTTTGCCCTTGAGGATTTCGATCTATTTCAATACCACGCCTGAATTTCTTATAGCTTTATAATAATTATAATATATAAATTCTGTGTGACGTACCAGCATACAAAATAAAGGGGCAAATTTTAGCGAATTAGTCAAATAGTAATCACTATTTCTGAATCTAGATATATCTTGAATATCAAACAGAGTAATTATCTTATACTTCACTACAAATTTTAATTCAATAAAATTTCTTGAAAACTTTTTAAAATTTGATTAAATAAATGCCTTATAAACATTGTTTTTTTTTTAAAAATTTGAATATTAAAACAAATTGAAATATGTTTATCTTCTACAATTTTAATTTAAAAAAAATTTTTATTCAAAAAACTTTTAGAAATAAATTTATGTCTAACAAGCGCCGCTTACATTTTATAGACGTATATAATCAAAACTCAATATATAATGTCAAATGGACTAAATAACCCAAAAGATATACGAAAGTAATTAAAATTAATAAATAAATATTTAAAGGAGACAAAATTTTGTTTCTGGTCTTACCTTTAAGAACACCAATTGCCTTTTAAAAACATGAACACACTTGAAGGACTTCTCAAAGAATATAATTTATTTGAAATATTTAATATATTTAAATATTCGAATAAATTATTTCAAAAATCTCTAAAAAATGTGCACTATATCTTCAAAAAACAAATATAATTCTAGACAATCCCGTCTTCAATCCTCTTTTAACATTCCAAATATCAAAATCAAAAACATAACCTATATCACTCACGTGTTAAAAGACTTGAGCTTCGAAACACAGATCAACTATATAATTCAAGATTGATCTATGTTCTAACAAAATCAAAGAACAGTGTGAGTTATTTTAAGGTTTATTTAAATTCATTGACATTCTATAATGAGATTTATTGAAGCCAAAATATAATTATATATTATATATAAAATAAAATAGCATTTGACATTATATATTGAGTTTTGATTATATACGTCTATTAAATGTAAGCGGTGCTTGTTAGACATAAATTTATTTCTAAAAGTTTTTTGAATAAAAATTTTTTTGAAATTAAAACTGTAGAAGATAAACATATTTCAATATGTTTTAATATTCAAATTTTGTTATATTTCTTCTATCAAGTAAAAGGCCTTTCTATTTTTTTTATATATAATATATAATTATATTTTGGCTTCAATAAATCTCATTATAGAATGTTAATGAATTTAAATAAACCTTAAAATAACTCACACTGTTCTTTGATTTTGTTAGAACATAGATCAATCTTGAATTATAAAAGTTGATCTGTATTTCGACGCTTAAGTCTTTTAACACGCGAGTGATATATGTTATGTTTTTGATTTTGATATTTGGAATGTTAAAAGAGGACTGAAGACGGGATTGTCTAGAATTATATTTGTTTTTTGAAGATATAGTGCACATTTTTTTAGATATTTTTGAAATAATTTATTCGAATATTTAAATATATTAAATATTTCAAATAAATTATATTCTTTGAGAAGTCCTTCAAGTGTGTTCATGTTTTTAAAAGGCAATTGGTGTTCTTGAAGGTAAGACCAGAAACAAAATTTTGTCTCCTTTAAATATTTATTTATTTATTTCAATTACTTTCGTATATCTGTTGGGTTATTTAGTCCATTTGACATTATATATTGAGTTTTGATTATATACGTCTATTAATATAAACGGTGCTTGTTAGACATAAATTTATTTCTAAAAGTTTTTTGAATAAAAAATTTTTTTTTTAATTTAAATTGTAGAAGATAAACATATTTCAATTTGTTTTAATATTCAAATTTTGTTATATTTCTTCTATCAAGTAAGGCCTTTCTATTTTATTTTATATATAATATATAATTATATTTTGGCTTCAATAAATCTCATTATAGAATGTCAATGAATTTAAATAAACCTTAAAATAACTCACACTGTTCTTTGATTTTGTTAGAACATAGATCAATCTTGAATTATATAGTTGATCTGTATTTCGAAGCTTAAGTCTTTTAACACGTGAGTGATACAGGTTATGTTTTTGATTTTGATATTTGGAATGTTAAAAGAGGACTGAAGACGGGATTGTCTAGAATTATATTTGTTTTTCGAAGATATAGTGCACATTTTTTTTAGAGATTTTTGAAATAATTTATTCGAATATTTAAATATTTCAAATAAATTATATTCTTTGAGAAGTCCTTTAAGTGTGTTCATATTTTTAAAAGGCAATCGGTGTTCTTAAAGGTAAGACCAGAAACAAAATTTTGTCCCCTTTAAATATTTATTTATTAATTTTAATTACTCTCGTATATCTGTTGGGTTATTTAGTCCATTTGACATTATATATTGAGTTTTGATTATATACGTCTATTAAATGTAAGCGGTGCTTGTAGACATAAATTTATTTCTAAAAGTTTTTTGAATAAAAATTTTTTTGAAATTAAAATTGTAGAAGATAAACATATTTCAATTTGTTTTAATATTCAAATTTTGTTATATTTCTTCTATCAAGTAAAAGGCCTTTCTATTTTATTGTTTTTTTTAGTGGACACACATAATTAACACTCATTATACAGCATCAATGATTCATTTATTCTATATATAATAATTACAATTTCTCTCTTCGCTCATGGAAACACTATGTTTTAGATAAAACTGTATATTTTTTATTGATTGTTTTTATTTTACTGGCATGAAAGTGGACTCAAGATAGATGAGAAATCGCCTCTTCGAAGATGTGTGTATTGAGTAAGTTCGAGTGTTTATTTAATTCAATTTCAAAAAGTTCTTGAGAAATTTAATAAAATTAAAATAAGTAGCGAGGCATAACAGAATAACTCTGATTGATATCAAAGATAATGAAAGTACTTTCTATCGAGAGAAAATTCCCCCTTTTCATCAAATTTAGATATAGTTTTTTTAAATGTTGAGGGGCCTTTTTTCTCTTCTAAGTTCAGAACATTTTTTTTGTATTCATGATAACATCGAATATAACAACCATATCTAGAAAAGCCTTAAAATCATTTTAGAAGACTAGTGTTCAGTTGAAGATTTGTACTTATAAAAAATATTACAGAATAATAGCTGGAATTAATTCACCAGAACCTCTACAGATTTTAATCTAAATAAATCTCATGAAAAAAATCACAATTAAATTATAAAAAATATCCTAAATACACTGTATCACTTTATAGACATATATATTATCATCACTTGTGGTAGAAATTAACAAATAAAGAATCAAAAGAATTATAAAATAATGATCAAATTATTTAGACATCACCTTATACATATATGTATATGTTTCGATTGGATGTTAAAGAATCCATCACCAAAAAATGTTCCACATATAATTCAAAAATACCTTTTCTTATTTTCCCTTTTTAAAGGATATTTAGCACATTTTCCAGAGGAAGAAACTGATAAATTCGGACCTAAAATCTCTTCAGTAAGGAGTTATTTGAATGAACAAAATAATCATTTAAAAATATAAAAAAATAACTTTTTGTAACTGGACATTTCTGCAACAACTAACCAATTTTTGGATAACAAATTCTGGGATAGTTTAGTTGTTGCAGAAATGTGTTGTGTTAAAAAGGGGTGTTTTTATATATTTTTAAAAGATTATTTTGTTCATTCAAATAACTTCTTACAGAAGAGATTTTGGGTCCAAATTGATCAGGTTCTTTCTGTGGAGAATGTGCTATATATTCTTTAAAAAAGGAGAATAAGAAAAGGCTTTTTTGAATTATATGTGGAAGATTTTTTGGTGATTAAACTTGTGATTCTTTAACATCCAATCGAAACATATATGTATAAGGTGATGTCTAATTAATTTGATCATTATTTTATATTTAAAATAAAATAGAAAGGCCTTTTACTTGATATTTTATATTTATTTTAATTCTTTATTAGTTAATTTTTACCACATGTGATGATAATATATATGTCTATAAAGTGATACAGTGTATATAGGACATGTTCAAAATTTTAATTCTGAATGTTTTCATGAGATTTATTTAGATTTAAAATCTGTAGAGGTTCTGGTGAATTAATTCCAGTTATTATTCTGTAATATGCAAATACTTTTTCATAGTAATTTTCAATTTATATATACGTTGCGGTTATCTAATGCAGAGTCTAAGTCGTAAATGGTTTCATGTTTTATTTCTGATATAACCTAATTTCCCAAAATCCCAAAATTGGTTAGTTATTGCAGAAATGTCTATTGATAAAGAAGGTATTTCTTATATTTTCAAATGATTATTTTGTTTATTCAAATAACTCCTTACTGAAGAGATTTTGGGTCCGAATTTATCAGGTTCTTTTTCTGAAGAATGTGCTATATATTCTTTGAAAAAGGAAAATAAAAAGAGGCCTTTTTGAATTATATGTTGAACATTTTTTGATGATGGAACTTGTGATTCTTTAACATCCAATCGAAACATATATGTATAAGGTGATGCCTAAATAATGTATTTTATATTTCTTTTGATTCTTGTCTCATCAACAACGATCGAAATGAGCTTATTATAATTTGCGTTGTCCAATGAACGATTTGCCAGACAAAACACGGTTAGAACATAATTATGTTGGGAGACAAGGTCACGATCTCTTTTAGGTAGGTAGCCTATTTGTGCATAGCATATATCAAAATCTATTTATGTCCAATCTTTTTCTTCCGGTTTAAACTATTTCAAATGACGTTTATTGTTAATCATAATCATTTTGCATCATTCATTTTACACCTACTACCAATTTTCTACTTTAGTTTCATTTGAATTGAGAAAGGTTGTTGATTATCATGAGAAAAACTATCACGATGCAAACGTTCCACGTCTAAAATAATTAGAAGATCGAAAGTACTCTCTTCTTTTCAATCTGACCCATAATTTGAGGTTGATTAGATTGATAATTAATTTAGGGATTAAATTCATTACTGTACTGAGTGGAGGAAATCCCAGCGATAATAAAAGTCGATATTTTATCATTCATAAACCAATGGTACAATCGTTTGATCGCCTCAAAATTTTCTTTAAATTTCTTTGCATCTTAACACCTTTAATTATTCTAAATAAAATAACACAAATAGAGGTTAATTCTTGATAGAAGGTATATAAATTTATTTAAATATTTTAATATTAGCCTTCGACATATTTAATTTCAAAAAAATATATTTAATAATTATAACTTCTGAAAATAAATTAAAATCAAGTCATATAAGTACCACTTATATCAAATGACATATAAAATAAACATTCATTATAAGACATCCAAATGGTATAATAAAATCCAATAAATAAAAATTGTTAAACAAAATCCTATAAATTGAATATTTTGTTTAGACAAAATTTTGTTTCTGCTTATCAATCTTAGGAAAACAAATATTTTTAAAAAATGTCTAACATAATCTTAAGAATTTCATCATAAGACTATCTTACTTAGAATATTCAATATAATTGGATATCTAACTAAGTTACTTTATATAAAAACTCATGATATGTAAAAACATTACTGAAAAACAAGTTTTAAGAGAGACTTTGCTTCGTCAGTATTCAAATAATTCATATTCAATAAATATAACATCAATCAACAACAAGTATTTACTCACCCTTCAACAATTTAGAAAACTTCTGGTAAACTGAATTTTTTTTTTTTTTAATATAGTGTAACGGTTAACTATAGATAAATATTTCTGTGGTTTACCCTTCTATCAAGAATTAACCTCTATTTATGTTATTTTATTCATAATATATACTTATTTGGTTTCCTTAACATTCTTTATACAGATAATCCTTGTGCTATAACAGAGGCCGTTAAATTGTCTTTCAATCTTTTAGATCAAGGGTGAACCACAGAAATATTTATCTATAGTTAACCGTTACACTACATTTAAAAAATTTTCAGTTTACCAGAAGTTTTCTAAATTGTTGAAGGGTAAGTAAATATTTGTTGTTGATTGATGTCATATTTATTGAATATGAATTATTTGAATACTGACGAAGCAAAGTCTCTCTTAAAACTTGTTTTTCAGTAATGTTTTTACATATCTTGAGTTTTTATATAAAGTAACTTAGTTAGATATCCAATAATATTGAATATTCTAAGTGAGATAGTTTTATGATGAAATTCTTAAGATTATGTTAGACATATTTGAAAGATATTTGTTTTCATAAGATTGATCAACAGAAACAAAATTTTGTTTATTCAAAATATTCAATTTATAGGATTTTGGTTAACAATTTTTATTTATTGGATTTTGTTATACCATTTGGATGTCTTATAATGAATGTTTATTTTATATGTCATTTGATATAAGTGGTACTTATATGACATTATTATAATTTATTTTCAGAAGTTATAATTATTAAATATAATTTTTTGAAATTAAATATGTAGAAGGCTAATATTAAAATATTTAAATAATTTAGTTATTGTAAAATTTAAATATCAAAACAGATTTATTCTGTTAGCCTCCTACAAATGTTATTTTATAAATATTGTAATATTTACAGATATATTCTGTTAGCCTTCTACATATTAAATTTCGAAAAATTATATTTGATATTATAACTTCAGGAATTAAATTAATGTCATTTAAGCACTGCTTATATCAAAGAACATATAAAATAAACATTCATTATAAGACATCCAAATGAGATAACAAAATCCAATAAATATAAATTGTTAACAAAAATCCTATAAATTAAATATTTTGAGTACAAAATTTTGTTTCTGCTTATCCCTCTTATGAAAACAGATATTTTTCAAAAGATAACAATTTATATTTATTGGATTTTGTTATCTCATTTGGATGTCTTATAACGAATGTTTATTTTATATGTCGTTTGACATAAGTAGTGCTTATATGACATTAATTTGATTCCTGAAGTTATAATATTATATATAATTTTTTGAAATTGAATATGTAGAAGGCTAACAGAATATATCTGTAAATATTAAAATATTTAAATAATTTTATATACCTTCTATCAAGTATAAACCTCCATTATTATGTATTTTATTCATAACTACAAATTTTAATTTCAAAAAATTTTAAAATTAAATTGAAGCACTGCTTAAATTTAGTAGACATATAACATAATATCAAATGGAACGAAAAAACCCAACCAAATATAAATTTTCAAATAGAATTACTAAAAAAATATTTGAAGGAGACAAAATTTTGTTTTAGAAACAAATCATTTAAAATTTGCATTTTTGTTCGGCTATAAATAAAAAACTAATGAATATTTTTGCAAAATTGTGAGTTAATTCGAAAGTTTGAACCTTGACATTTACGAATGAAGAAGAAAAATCTTGCATACAATTCATATAATTTTTTGGTGAATATTTGGAGTTTGATTAAGAATATTTTGGATGTGAACTGTGTAAATTTTCATAAAAACTGTATTTGTATTCTTTATATCATTCTGCACAACCGCATATAAAACAAAAAATGAATACTGTTGTGTTCGAAATAGAATGGAAAGATGGTTCGAAATTTGATCGACTTCTTCGCACCATTTGACCAGTTCGATGAAATTGCCGGCACAGCAGGCTGTGACTATCATAAAGTAACTAAAAATAGTATAAGGTTGTTAAAATCATATTACCTCTTAACAAACTTGTAAGTAGAAAACAATAAAATTGTATGGCCTGCAGCAGAAGTTGCTCCTGTAATTTGAATATGCCTACCTACATCTACTCTTGCAGTGTTCAATTTCACAGTATGTAAGAACATAATTACATGTCTTGGAACATATTTCTAGTCAAAATCGAAGAGTAATTTTCAATAACGAAAAATAGGTGAAGCGATTTGCCACCTAGTAAATGTTAGAACAGTCAGTATATGAAAAAAAGTATACTCAATCTTAGAACCATACAAACTAAGGAATTAATGGTCTGAGGAGAAATTAACGTTCTTTCCAATGGGGTACACTGCATTTTGATTGAGATGATAGTTTCCAAGTTAGTGATAAAATTGTGAAACGTTACAAAATAGTAGAATCTTGAATAACTTTATAACGAAAGATAATTGGACCTTGCAAATTGCCTGTAGAATGACTATTTGAAATTTGACCAGAGATAACTTGACCATCCTGTATCATAAATAAACGTTATTTTTGGATAATCACCCTTTGTTAACAGTTTTTATTTCGTATTCATAATACATGTAAGCCCAAATTTCATTTTAGAGCTACTGGCGACCGTAAGTCATGTTCGTGAAGACTATTGACGAAATGGTATAAAAAATGGTGAAGATGCCGAAAGAATTATTACCCTGTAAAAGGGGGTTATAATGCAGTTATAAAGATACATGTCGTTACACCATATGCTACAGAAAGATCAACCCTAAAAGATATCCATCATCATAACTGCCGGTATCTGTTTTGTAGAAACTGTTCCTCAAGGACGAAGAAGATAATGACTGTAGGCTGACCGCCAAAGCGAATCTGTCGACACTAATTATCTTTGAAATAGTTCGAAGAGAAGCTCTCATACTTCAATCTTTTGACTTCTCCGGCTCATATATACAATATGTGTCCTTGTACAGTAGTCAAGAATTCCTAGAACACACTGGTAATTCTAGAACAGGAAAAAATATATTCTGAAAGGATGGATATGATTCTTTCTAGGAGAAGAATAATTAGAAATCAGAATAATTTTTTGATGATATTACCCATTTTGGAGAAACTGCTACAAATTTTAGATTAAGTTAGCAGTTTATTATTTAAAAATAAAATTTGGCAATAAATTTTTGGAGTTTTTTCCATTCAGATCTGAATTCTGAACCCTTAGAGAATCAAGCTGAAAATTGAGTGTAATTACTATGGGAATATCTGAATATTCCACTGCATTTTATGAAAATCCGATTGTAAATTTTAAGTTAATTTTTTTTTCATTACAAACCTAAATTTTCAACCCATGGAGTAGTGAATTGATTTATTTGATTGTTTCGGTTTTTACATTGGACAGAGTCGTTCGTTACTTACTTCACTTTCGAAATAAGAAATTACTTAATTTTCTATCACTTTTTATTAACTGAATATAGACTGACTCCAGTTTAATAGTGTTTACTACAATTTATAGCTGAATAAATCAAAATTTTAAATATCATACAGATTAATTTTGTTAACCTCCTACAAATTCTAATTTAAAAAAAAATTTTATTCAAAAACTTTTAGAATTAAATTTAATAAATCTTTTAGAAAATACTGTTTCAATTTAGTAGACATATAGAATTATTACTTATTACACACTAACAAAAGGGAATAAAAGAATTCAGAGGAATATAAATTATTAATTAAAATTACTAAATAAAAACTTGAAGGGTACAAAATTTTGTTTCGTACCTTTTCTATGAAAACCAAATACAAAACATAACCTCAAGAACTTTTTTGGACGGTAAAACCTTGACTTCTAATGAAGAGGTCAAAATTCAGTTTTTGTCAGCAAAAACCAAAAATTGTATGAGCCTGGCATCATGCTACTACCACAAAGATGCCAAAAGGTGTTGGTCCAGAATGGCCAATATATAGTTTAATAAAATATCTATTCATTATACGAGAATTTGTGTTTCATTTTTCCAATAAAAACGAAATTACTTTCCGAACAACCCAATGGATCATGATGGATTGTTAAACGTACTCTTATATAAATTTAACATCAAGTAAGTTGTTTTTCTCTGTGGTGCTATAACGTCTGTGGTTTCTGAATGTTATCTTCAACAAGTCTTGTAACCAGTAACCTGCAAAATCTTCAATGTTTTATTGAATGCTCCACCTCAAGCCACAATGCAATATTTCAACCCCGTTTTCGCCAAAGAACTGAAAAGCGTAATTAAAATTTTTTTTGGAACTTTCGATAGGGATAATTGTGATTTGACAGAAGGAAGAAGCCATGTTGTTTTAACATTTCTGTTCAGTAAGCATTGACAAATAATCATGAAAAGACTCACGCCGCAACAACGTTTCCAAATTGTTGAAATTCATTTTCAAAATCAGTGTTCTATTCGCCAAACTGAAATTTATGGTTTACATAATCGTCCATCAGAGTAGCTTATTCGTCGAACTATCGATAGATTTCGGACAACATTTTCTCTACTCGATGCAACAACAACAACAAGATAAAGAACTGTACGTACAGAAGAAAATATCCCTGCTGTAATTCATAGTGTTAATGATCATCCAGATTTGTCTATTCGTCGACGTTCACAATAAGTTGGACTCTGTGCATCCACCACATGGAAAATTTTGCGTAAAGATCTTGGTCTACACCCATACAAGATCCAACTGGATCAAGAACTGAAGCCACTTGACCATAATAAACGTCGTTTTTTTCCTGATTGGACCCTAGAACAGCTTGAAGTTGATCCACTTTTTTATCGTAAAGTTCTGTTTAGCGATGAAGCTCATTTCTGTTTGAACGTCTATGTGAACAAGCAAAATTGACGTATATGGAGTGGAAACAATCCTCAAGAAGTTCTGCAGGTTCCATTGCATCCTGAAAAATGCATTGTATGGTGTGCTTTACAAGCTGGAGGCATCATCGGTTCATATTTCTTTAAAAACGATGCTGGAGCTAATTTACAATGAATGGTGCTCGTTACAGATCTATGATCAATGATTATTTGTTTCAAAATTTGAATGGTATCGACCCATAAGTGTTTTGGTTCCAACAAGATGGTGCAACACCTCATGATGTTACAGTAGTGTCATGAGCTAGTCGTGGTGAACATATGCCGGAAATTATTTTTAAAACATAAATGTTATAAAATTATCTTTCAAATATAAAAAAAATCTGGCTTCAATTTTAATTTAAATGTGTTTCATTTCAACTAAAGTTCTATCACTCTGAAAAAAACACACGATATCTCACGCATCACATCAAATTGGTGGATAAGAGCTCTCAAACGTTTATGTACATACATAATATGTTCTGTTCATCTAAGATGTTGAACAAGGACGACTCCTTAATATTTAATTGAAGTTGTTTTCACAGTTGATGTCGTGAAATTGCAAACTCAAATGTTCAGGTTAGTTGGAGTGAATAGCATGAAATTAATTTTCGATGAATTGATGCGTTTGAGCCGAGCATTGCGAAAAAACGGCCGCAATACGTCGAAAGACACGACAAACGTACTAAGAAACGCTCAAATGGGACTTGACCTGGCTGACTAGCACTTCTTCAATAACGATGAAGTCAAAAAATGAATCAGCAGCTGAAAAGCAGGCTTTCTTTCGTCAATTGACAGAAAAATGGGAAGGAGTAGTTAGTAGCAACGCACAATGCTTTGAACTTTGACTGTATAACCAATTTTCACAATAAAGCTTCAATTTTCGACAAAAAACTGCACGAAGTGGTTTATACTCCTTATTTGTTACAACCGAAAAAACAGAAGATTTCTAAAAGAAGTGCAAATTACGGGATGACCCTAATTTAATGCTTGGCAGTGTATTTGCGAACCCAAAAACATTCAATGGAAAGAACGAACGCATGTAATGTTTGGACGAGCTTAAGAATTACGGACCTCGTAATGGCAAACAACTCAAAACAATTCGAAAATTGCAGAAATTAAGTTGTTGATTCTAAGAGATCCCCTTCTATAGCATAATGAATTTTTATACTCGTCATATACGAGAGAAATACTCAAACATAAGAGGGGATGAAAATATACGCAAGACACTTTTTTATTACCTTGAAGCATTTTCCAACTAGCTCATAAATAATAAATTATATTGTTAAATTTTTTTTCCACCATATTTCTGCTTCATTTTTCCACTAATAAGTGGTTTATCTGGATTCAAAGGCACCCTACCCTAAGGGTCGTACCTTCGGATGTGTCTTTTAAGTACTGGTCCCTTCCTAAATCGATCGGGCGACCACAATCTTCTAGGTTTTATGAATTTTTATAGCTGGCGCTATTTTTCAATAGATAAACTAGGGTGATCCACAAGAAAGGAAGTTCCGTTGTAGATAAAAACTTTTTAACAAAACAGACTTCCTACCAGAGACAAATTTGTTTCTTAAATCCCATTTTATATGAAATGGCTTGTTCGATAATGGCGATTAGAAAAGGTCACCACGAAAGGCTGTTGGATAGCTTAACGTATTTAGATTTAAAATAGGAAAAGGCTTTCTACTTGATAGAAGGGATATAACAAAATTTGAATATCAAAACAGATTTAATCTGTCATTTCTTATTCAAAAAGGTTTTAGAATTCAATTAATGTATTATAAGCACGGCTTATATTTAATAGACGTATAAAATCAAAACTCAATATACAATATCAAATGGAATAAATAAAACAACAAATATAAATTGTCAATTCAAATTAATAAATAAATATTTGAAAGAGACAAAATTTGGTTTCTGATCTTACCATTATGAACACCAATTCCTTTTCAAAATAATTAAACATAATTTAAGGACTTCTCAAAAAATATAATTTATTTGAAATATTCAACATATTTAAATATTTAAAAAGTTAATTCAAAAATCTCTCAAAAAATGCATTATATCTTCAAAAAACAATTAGAATTCTGATAATTCATCGGGCCTTAATCATATTTAAAAAATCAAAATCAACCAACAATAAATATAACTTACTTAAAAGTGGTCCCTGAATCATTGCTTGAACAACCTACTTTAAAATCAAGATATTCTATGTTCGTCACAAAATTCACAGAAAGCTGTAAGGTATTATAAGGTTTTCTTATAACCATTGATATTCCATAATGAGATTTTTATTCAAGTCTAGATATAATTATATATTACGTATAAAATAAAATAGGAAAAGGTTTTTTACTTGATAGAAGGGATATAACAAAATTTGAATATGAAAACAGATTTAATCTGTTAGACTTCTACAATTTCAATTAAAAAAAAAATTGTATTCAAAAAACTTTTAGAATTGAATTAATGTCTTAGAAGCGCGGCTATAAAATCAAAACAATATCATATGGAATAAATAAACCAACAAATATAAATTGTCAATTAAAATTAATAAATAAATACTTGAAGGAGACAAAATTTTGTTTCTGATCTTACCATTATGAACACCAATTCCTTCTCAAAAATATAAAACATAATTTAATGACTTCTCAAAAAATATAATTTACTTGAAATATTCAATATATTCAAATATTTAAATAAGTCGATTCAAAAATCTATCAAAACATGCATTGTATCTTCAAAAAACAATTAGAATTCCCTAAATCATATTTAAAAAAATTTTGTCTCCTTCAAATATTTATTTATTAATTTTAATTGACAATTTATATTTGTCGCTTTTTTCAACCCATTTGACATTGTATATTGAATTTAAATAATTTTATATACCTTCTATGAAGTATAAACCTCCATTATTATGTATTTTATTCATAACTAAAAATTTTAATTTCAAAAAATTTTAGAATTAAATTGAAGCACTGCTTAAATTTAGTAGACATATAACATAATATCAAATGGAACGAAAAAACCCAACGAAATATAAATTTTCAAATAAAATTACTAAAAAAATATTTGAAGGAGACAAAATTTTGTTTTAGAAACAAATCATTTAAAATTTGCATTTTTGTTCGGCTATAAATAAAAAACTAATGAATATTTTTGCAAAATTGTGAGTTAATTCGAAAGTTTGAACCTTGACATTTACGAATGAAGAAGAAAAATCTTGCATACAATTCATATAATTTTTTGGCGAATATTTGGAGTTTGATTAAGAATATTTTGGATGTGAACTGTGTAGATTTTCATAAAAACTGTATTTGTATTCTTTATATCATTCTGCACAACCGCATATAAAATAAAAAATGAAGACTGTTGTGTTCGAAATAGAATGGAAAGATGGTTCGAAATTTGATCGACTTCTTCGCACCATTTGACCAGTTCGATGAAATTGCCGGCACAGCAGGCTGTGACTATCATAAAGTAACTAAAAATAGTATAAGGTTGTTAAAATCATATTACCTCTTAATGACTTCTCAAAAAATATAATTTACTTGAAATATTCAATATATTCAAATATTTAAATAAGTCGATTCAAAAATCTATCAAAACATGCATTGTATCTTCAAAAAACAATTAGAATTCCCTAAATCATATTTAAAAAAATTTTGTCTCCTTCAAATATTTATTTATTAATTTTAATTGACAATTTATATTTGTTGTTTTTTCAACCCATTTGACATTGTATATTGAATTTTGATTTTATACGTCTATTAAATATAAGCCGTTCTTATAAGACATTGATTTATTTCTAAAAGTTATTTGAATAAAAAAATTTTTTTTTAATTAAAATTGTAGAAGACTGACATATTAAATCTCTTTGGATATTCAAATATTGTATTTAGATATACTGCATTTGAATACGTCGAAAGATGGTTCATAGAAATCAGTTTCTGTTTAATTAATGTGTTAATGCCCAAGATTTTAATTTTCTATATGTCATAAACTAATTTTTTCCACAATCGCATTATCAATAATATCAACCATTTATTAATATTCTTCTTTGTTTTTAAAATACTCAAAACTTCTTTCTGAGGTGAAGTTTTTTCGCAGACGCAACATTGTTCTTTCAAATTAATAGCTTCTGCAAATAATTGAATTGGCAATGCCTTTTGTGTGATAAGAAGAACAATAACTTCATGCAAATATTTCAAGTATCCCATAATGAAAACACCCAACCGAATCGATTAACACGTACAAACCCTTATCAGAAAATTATTCATTGTTAATCGTCATTCGATTATACATTGTGAATCTTTTCCAATAAAAGAATAGTGTAAATATTTGTCCATTTAAATGCGTGGGTTTGATTCAAATCATATCAATAAAAATATTATGTGTTATGACTGGAGGAATAATTTCTATGATTATTATTATTGAATAAAATAGAAAGGCCTTTTACTTGATAGAAGAAATATAACAAAATTTGAATATCAAAACAAATTGAAATATGTTTATCTTCTACAATTTTAATTTCCAAAAGAATTTTTTTATTCAAAAAAAAACTTTTAGAATTAAATTAATGTCTAAAACAAGCACCGCTCACATTTAATAGACGTTTATAATCAAAACTCAATATACAATGTCAAATGAAATAAATAACCCAACAGATATACGAAAGTAATTAAAATTAATAAATAAATATTCAAAGGAGACAAAATTTTGTTTCTTGAATTTAAGTAAACCTTAAAATAACTCACTTTGTTCTTTGATTTTGTTAGAACATAGATCAATCTTGAATATATAGTTGATCTGTAGTTCGAAGCTTAAGTCTTTTAACACGTGAGTGATGTAGGTTATGTTTTTGATTTTGATATTTGTAATATTGAATAAGGGCTGAAGACGGGATTATCTAGAATTATATTTGTTTTTTGAAGATATAGTGCACATTTTTTAGAGATTTTTGAAATAATTTGTTCGAATATTTAAATATATTAAATATTTCAAATAAATTATATTCTTTGGGAAGTCCTTTAAGTGTGTTCATGTTTTTATAAGGCAAGTAGTATTTTTTAAAGATAAAACCAGAAACAAAATTTTGTCTCCTTTGAATATTTATTTATTAATTTTAATTACTTTCGTATATCTGTTGGGTTATTTATTTCATTTGACATTGTATATTGAGTTTTGATTATAAACGTCTATTAAATGTGAGCGGTGCTTGTTTTAGACATTAATTTAATTCTAAAAGTTTTTTTTTTGAATAAAAAAATTCTTTTGGAAATTAAAATTGTAGAAGATAAACATATTTCAATTTGTTTTGATATTCAAATTTTATTATTATTGATAAAAACGCAACAAATTCAATATGAAGCTTCAGTTCTTTTCTGTATACCGGGTGCCCAAGTTATCTCTGGCCAAATTTCACAAGGTGATTCTACAAGAAATTTGTAACAAAAAAGTTCCTATGATCCACTCATCTTTCGTTGTAAAGTTTTTAAAGATTCCATTATAATATTTTGTAATTTTTCACAATTTTGTCTCTAAAAACGTGGCATAACTTAAAAACTATAATTTAAATCCAATTAAAGTGTACACCATTAGAAACAGCGGAAAAATCTTCTTAGACTAGGGTGATTTCAAGGAGATTTTTACGAAAAACATGATTATTATAGAGTGGTTACAGAAAAAATGATTATAAAATTTTTCTTCAGTCATAATCATAATTCAAATAAATCAATTAAGCTAGCCGAATTATTTCATTTTAATATTAATATGCTAATTATGAGCATTACGGCAAATTATGGTCTGATTAGAGCATGAGGAAAATTTATTCTGCGTTAGTAACGTGAAAATATCGAGAATAGATTTCTTTACTTGAATTAACTCGCAAAGGTATGTCTTGTATGTATTTTGCATACTCTAGAATGGCGCTAGTGTATTATTAGTACCTTAGAGCCTCTGTGTATAGCGAATATAGATACTTGACAAATTTGGAGTCACAGCATACATTGCACTGACGAAAACCAATCAGTGCGCATGTCTGCAATTTGCCTCTGTGATCAACAAGTTTGTTTGAGTATAGTTTTGTTATACAGATGTAAGTTACACTGTCTCGATTTCTAGAACTTTCTATTACCATAGGTCACACTCCTTATTAATAATTTTTGGTTCAGATCAGCCAAATTAATTTATTTGAACGCTTCAGAAAATATTGGAAAAAACCTGAATTCTTGCCGTGGACCTTGAATAATTTTTTTCTGCAGAAGTAGGATCGAAGGGGATCACTTGTAAAGGTTTATTTAACTTTTATACCAATTTATAGCTATATGCGAGTTTTGGCCAAGTTAAATCTCTATTCTGACTGAACTATGACGCGTAATTCATTAAGTTTGATATTAGTCTGGGCAGACTTCGTATAAAATCGAAATATTTTACACCAAAGGTGTACAAATCTGTAATGATTTAAAATTCTCGAGGGTATCACCTGTCGATACACTTAAAAAGCATTCAAATCGTTTCATCGATCGGTGATCTTCACAGGTGATGACAAAAAACTACAGCAACCCACGAGTGCCAAAATTGCCAGTCAGAACACGCACCTGTATATAATTATTGAAACAATAAAATAACATCCAGTCCAGGTGCTAAACATGGTCCAGATATCAGGCTGCAAACTTCCAGCTGAATCTTGAAGCAGTTATCACGAAATCACAATTTAATTACACCAAATTCCTACAATTGGTCACATTCAGCCTTGTGAGAGTTAATTACTATTTTCAAACATCAAAAATACTTTCAATTTGTTTAAAGGATGTTCCATTCGAACTGTAATTCAGAAATAATATATTCGATGTTGTACGATTGAGAATATTGGTAAATAATAATTTATACAAAAGAGAATTTCAGCACATAGCAACGATTATAACTTGAAGCATATTTTTTAATGTTTTTTTTTCTGAGAATATCGCAATTCACATCCGTTATAAATTTAAGTGTTCGGAAAACATCAACAACAGTGCACAAGGATAATAAAAATTGAAAATCTTCAACAGGGTCGTAGTTAGGGTTCAGAGTAAGCCAAGTACAAACATTTCATAAGCTCAGTAATTGATATAAGAGGAATTGTTGATACATAAATTTTACAATATATTCTTAAATATTGGATGGAGTAATCCATTACTTTGTGATAGTTCATTTTAAAATGAAATGAAATGAGAAGTTACATTAAAATAGCTTTCATAACCTCACATCAAATTTCCAAATTCTTTTTTAATGTTAAAGACAAAACAACCGGCTGAATAATTCTGGAGTTAATAAATTAAGTTGTCAAGTAGCGTATATCCTTCAAAAAAAGGTTCAAAGAGCATCAATTTTCATTTAGATACCGGTAAGATAACCCTAATTTTGCGAAACAATTTTTGCGAATGCAATCATAACTTTTCCAGAATTGTACAATCTTAAAATATTACACCTAGAAGCGAAAGGAAAAAACTAGACATCCTGGAATACATAGAAATATTTAAGGCCAAGCATGTTTTAGAAATAAAACTAGTTCTTTTATTCCATTTTATATTGTATAATGAGTTTTGATTTTATACGTCTATTGAATATAAGCAGTGCTTATATTCGGAAACAAGCTTAGTTATTCAAAATGTTATCTTGCCTGATGATGCTACTGTGATAGCGAAACAATTGTTGTGAGTTTAACAATAAAAATTTGTGAAAATCAGAATAACCTCATTTCAATATTATTTAATATGGATTTTCACCAAGTAAGGACTGATACAATTCAATATTTAAGCAGTGCTTATAAGACATTAATTTAATTCTAAAATTTTTTGAAAAAAATTGTTTGAACTTAAAATTGAAGGAGACTGACAGATTAAATCTGTTATGATATTAAAAGTTTGTAATAATCCTTCTATCAAGTAAAAATTTTTCTTTATTATTTTATTTTATATATAATTATATTAGGTTTTTAAATAAAGAAATTCATTATACAGTGTCGAGTGGTTTAACCAAGACCAAGATATAGTATAATGAGTTTTTATTTAATACTTCTATCAAATATAAGTAGTGCTTATAGTACATTAATATAATTCTAAAAGTTCTTGAGAAATATTCTTTCACGAATATGTAAAATCGCTGAGATACAATTTGTTTCATTCAGTTTGAAAATGTAGTAAAAACTTCGAAACTGAAATCACTGTGTATTTATTCAATAAAAAGTGATAGAAAATTAAGTATTTTTTAATTTCATTTTAGTATATTCTTAGTGGAATATATTTCTTTTTTTTAGAAAATATTTTTTATAGTGACTGGTAAATATATCCATGGTATAAAAAATATTGAATATATTCTGAATCATAAGTATCATATACAGTGCCAAAAGGGAATAAAATAATTCATAGAAATACAAGCTGTTAATTATAATTACTAAATGAATACTTGACGAACATAGAATATGTAGGATTTTTTAAAGTTCACTTCATTCTAGTGTTTCGTTCAGATAAATATATTCAGCTTGTCTGTTGAGATTTTTTTGTTAAGTATTTTTATTTTTTAAATATGAAGTAGGGCTGATGAGTTCTCCGTTGTGGAAATTTTGAATTGCTTTTTGAAGGTGTTCTGAATGTTTTTGGAATTTCTTTGAAGGAACTTATTTTGAGCAAGTTGTTTTTGGAGAAGTTCTTGATTTGCATTTTTGGAAAGGGATATGGTTTTCATAAAACAAGGTACGAAACAAAATTTTTTACCCTTCAGGTATTTATTGAGTAATATCAATTAATAATTTGTTTTTCTTTGAATTCTTCTATTCCTTTTTGAAACTGTGTAATAAGTGTTAATTCTATATGTCTACTAAATTGAAACAGTGTTTTTCTGAAAGATTTATTTAATTTAATTTTAAGTTTTTGAATGAAAATTTTTTTGAAATTAAAATTTGTAACAAGCTACAAGAACAAATGCGTATGATATTTAAAATTTTGTAATAATCCTTCTATCAAGCAAAAACCTCTTTTTATTATTTTATTCTGAATTATATTCTACTATCAGAACAAATATTTCAGTTTGAAATGGTTTCTTCACACTTTTTGTACAGATCATAAAACTGATTCCGATTTGGTATAAATAATATTAATAATATTATTACTGTTAATTTCAATAAGATTAATATGTGAGATATTGTTGAATTTAGTACTCCGAGTGATAGAGAAATCTCAGTAAGATCAACTTTGACAGTTAACTGCCCAAAAATTATTGCCTATGTTCTTCTATTCAATCATTTCCACTTCACGTGTGCCTTTTAAATAAATAAAAATGCCTAGTTAATTCAAAATGACTAGTAGTGAATGAACAAAAACTAAATCTGGCTTGTTTGTATTCAAATAGCGTTTGTATAATTTTGAGATGCAAAATAGAACGTGAAATACCAAAATATGAAGAAGTCCTCTTGGAATACCCCGAAATTAACGTTGAGGTTGAGAAAAATTCTCAAATAATCATGCGAGATATATTGGTATTATGACAGAAAGTTAGTTTAATATTTGACATTAATGAAATGGGTCGACTTACGCTTGAACAAAACTGGAAAATATTAAACACTTATTTCCAAAGTTGTGAATCTACTTTCCAAACTATTGGAAATTTACGTGGACATTTCAATTTGTGGATTAATTTGTACGTGAAAACTGGAACGTTATTTGATGAAAGAACCCGTTCACGTTCTCGTCCAGTGAGTACACCTGAAAAAATTGCTGCTGCAGCTCAGAATGTGGCTGAACATTCATGAACATCAACTCGTTATCGTACTCAAGAACTGAACATTTCCTGCACGTCTCTGAGGTGAATTTTGCATAAAGACCTCGGTTTGAAGACTTACAAAGTTCAACTAGTGCAAGAATTGAAGCCTCGTGAACCTCTGATGCGTTTCCCAGTAAAATCATGTTTAGCGATTCACCTCACATTCACCTCGGAGGACTATTTTTTGTGAAGATCCGTTAAAGACAAGTGTGACGCTAACTATCTACAAACGATTGATGCCTTGAAATACGAAATCGCAGTGACAATTCATGAGGTTGAGCCCGAAACAATCGACAACGTACTGAAAAATTGGACTGATCGGATACGGCTCTGTAGCCAGTCGTGGCGGTCATTTGAATAGTATTATTTTTCATTCGTAAATGTCCAGGTCCAACCTTTCTACTAAACTCAAAACCTCGAAAAAATTTTCATTGGTTTTTTTATTTATAGCCGATGAAAAATTCAAATTTAAATGACTAAATTATGGAGGGTCGAATCTAAAAGATCTTTTCTCAATCATATAGGGAGAATTGACGTAGAAAGATAAAAGCAAAAACTTCAACACTCTTCAATTCTATGGAAAACTGGAATATTCAAACGAACAATGTTCCTATTCATTAATCGGGATACATTAAAGATAAAGAGAAAAAATGACGAAATTGTAATAAACAGATTTCAGTTAATTGCATTCATTTTTGAATAATCGATCTTAATGCTCCCAGTTAAGTGATAACATTGGCTGCCCTTCTCGTTTAGAAGAAACCATTACCATCATTATAAAGACATTCAAAATGATAACATTTAGTCAGGCTCCGGTTGCATTTTCGACATTCGTTCAATGAATGGAAAATAATGATATTTCTATGCTTATATTACACCAGCAAACAGTAATCGATTGGAAGATTGAAAAGCCTTATATTACTTCATAAATTTAACCGGAGAAATAATAATTTGAATGATTTTAGTGTATAACTTCCGTTTCTCTACGACCTGACTTAGGGATGGAATTGAAGAAAAAACTGTTATCAAACACATACCAAGAGATTCACGTTAAAGTATCAGTATTATATATATAGTACAATCTGAAATTTTCTACTTTTTTGAGAAAAAAAATTCGAAGATTCACATGAAATTTCACACGAATATACGCGTTATCATTCCACTTCAAAATGCAGTTATTCACATTTGAAATTTTCTTTTATTCTCATTAATACACTGCTCAAAAATTGAAGAGGATATTCGAGAAAAACTTACTTTTTGCACTTGAATCAAATTTAGAGGATTGCTGTACATATCATGTGGAAAGGCGTATGTTTAGAAGTCGTTCAACTTGAAAAATTAGTGTGTTGGTTAAACGACGGTTTAACTCAACAAGAAGTTGGTAACCGTCTCCTGTTTTCGTAAAGTATAGTTAGTAGAGGGTGGAATCGCTATCGTATTAGTGGAAGTGCTGCATATACTCATGGGAGTGGAAGAGCAAGCGAAATCCCTTCTTCACAGCATCCCGAATTAATAGCTTATTCCTGCAAAAACTAGCTCGATATGGAGATCTTTGAAATTATGGTCAAAATCATGTCCTGATTCTTGTAGGTGGTTTGGTATAGGTAAAATTCGATTTATTTTTAACGAATGAATTCTGATATTCATTGGTCCTATTCTCGAAAACTCTGCCTGTTTAAATGTAACGCAGTTTAACGTATATACTCCTGATCTCTTGTTTTTATTGTCCATATGTACACATTGGCCAAACAGGCAGAGCTTTCGAGAATAGGATCAATGAACATCAGAACTCATCCGTTAAAAATAGATCGATTTCTACCTTTGCCAACTAACAAAAACATACATATCGGGTGTTTTTTTTAGAGTGATAGAACTTTCGATAGGGATAACTGTGATTTGACAGAAGGCAGAAGCCATGTTGTTTTGACATTTCTGTTCAGTAAGCATTGACAAATTATCATGGAAAGACTCATGCCGCAACAAAGTTTAAAAAAAGTTGAAATTAATTTCCAAAATCAGTGTTCTATTCGCCAAACTTTTAGAGCACTTCGTGAAATTTATGGTTTACATAATCGCCCATCACAGCAGCTTATTCATCGAACTATCGATATATTTCGGACAACATTTTCTCTACTCGATGCAACAACAACAACAAGACAAAGAACTGTACGTACAGAAGAAAATATCGCTGCTGTAAGTCATAGCGTTAATGATATTTCAGATTTGTCTATTCGTCGACGTTCACAGCAAGTTGTACTCTGTACATCCACCACATGGAAAATTTTGCGTAAAGATCTTGGTCTACTCCCATACATGATCCAACTGGTTTAAGAACTAAAGCTACTTGACCAAAATAAGCGTCGTTTGTTTGACGATTGGGCATTAGAACAGCTTGAAGTTGATCCACTTTTTTATCGTAAAATTGTGTTCAGTGATGACGCTTATTTCTGGTTGCACGGCTATGTAAACAAGCAAAATTGAGGTATATGGAGTGAAAACAATCCTAAAGAAGTTCTGCAGGTTCCATTGCTTCCAGAAAATGCAGTGTTATGGTGTGCTTTACACGATGGAGGTGGTCCATATTTCTTTAAAAACGATGCTGGAGCTAATGTTATCCCGATTTGTCTATTGGTCGACGTTCACAAGTTGGACTCTATACATCCACCACATGGAAAATTTTGCGTAAAGATCGTGGTCAACACCAATACAAGATTCAACTGATTCAAGAACTAAAGCCACTTGACCATAATAAGCGTCGTTTTTTGCTGATTGGGCCTTAGAACAGCTTGAAGTTAATCCACTTTTTTATCGTAAAATTGTGTTTAGTGATGAAGCTCATTTCTGGTTGAACGGCTATGTAAACAGGCAAAATTGAGGTATATGGAGTGAAAACAATCCTCAAGAAGTTCTGCAGGTTCCATTGCATCCCGAAAATGCAAAGTTATGGTGTGCTTTACACGATGGAGGTGGTCCATATTTCTTTAAAAACGATGCTGGAGCTAATGCTACAGTCAATGGTGCTCGTAACAGATGGATGATCAATGATGATTTGTTTCAAAATTTGAATGGTATCGACCCAGCAGTGTTTTGGTTCCAACAAGATAGTGCTACACCTCATGTTGCTACTGTAACAATTGATTTATTGAAAGAAAGATTTGACGATAACATTATTTCGAGAAATGGTCCAATTAATTGGCCTTCAAGATCATGCGACACTGGATTATTTTCTTTGGGGTTATGTCAAGTCATTGGTTTATGCTGATAAACCAGAAACAATAGACGTTTTGGAAGCCAAAATAACTCGTGTTTTTGATGAAATAAGGCCTGAATTACTCGAAAACGTGGTCCAAAATTGGTCTGGTCGAATGCGGTTTCTCAGAGCTAGTCGTGGTGGATATACGCCGGAAATAATTTTCAAAACGTAAATGTCGTAAAATTATCTTTCAAATAAAAAAAATGGCTTCAATCTTAATTTAAATGTGTTTTATTACAAGTTTTATACAAGAATCAGGACACGATTTTGACCATAATTTCGAAGTTCTCCATATCGTGAACAAATGCAATAGACTGGAGCTTTTAAAAGAACTAGAAATAAGCCGGCATCATGGAAAACACATTTTACTTAACGACCAGACAGATTTAAACCGATCCTTATTCACGAACCTTTTTGAACTAATACTGAAAATTCCCAAAACAAACCTTCATTTTATGACGTTTCTTTTGCTCAGACTTGTATTTAAGTAGACCGATTTTGTAAGAGTCGTTAGTTACCATAATCATTTGATGAAGTCAAAATGTAATTGACGAAACAATTGTTGTGTAAACAATAAATTTAAGCGGAAATAAAGTGTTTCACTTTAAATCATATATGATGAATTTTCGTCAAGTAGAGACCGAAGCAATCAGGAATTTTCACAAATAGTTTATTTAATATCATGTACTTTTATTCAACGATAAATTTACGAGTGATCGAATCAAATACTTCCATAAAATTTTCGTAGCTCAGTTTGTAACTATGATCTTTTCGGAATAACAAGCAAAACTTATAACGAATATTTTTCGAAACTTATCCCTTGAAATAGCTGCGAACGAATTGATTCCCCACAAATAGATTACTAATGTGAAGTCCTTCGTCTTAATCCTATATATTAGTCAAGGACAAATTTCGTTTTTCATTTCTATTTAAATTCACGTGTCATTTAACACAGAAGTTCGGAATTGCTATTAAGGTGAAAAAGTAGTGCAATGACTTATCTAAAAGATATCTAGTTACCAAAGGACGGACAGAAGTGATTTTTGCCATATTCAGCATGAGACATGCGTGTCGAAATAAGGTGAATAGTATGAAATTGAATCTTCAGAGAGCAATGTACTCGAGTCTCTTTGCTATTGGATGAATTGTCGAAAAATTCCAATTGAAGAAAGAGACAAATTATTTCATTAGTAGTAATTTTATATAGGAATCTCTTACTAACCATTTGAGTTAACAGCCGTTACAAGTGGTCAGTCTCAAGTAAAACTAGAAACAACATTTTAGGACGTTTAAATAATTTGTCCCTAATATTATATTAAATATTTCTTAATTAAATCTCAAAGGACTACAATCTCAGTAGTCTTCTTGAAAAGGTTTCTGATGAAGAGTACTGTGATATGTTATTTATTTATGGTTTTGCGAATGGAAACGCTCGTAAAACTTGGCGAGAATATGCCAGACGAAAAATGACCAAATAAACAAAATTTTAGTGAAGTTGATGCAGGAGCTGGTAGATCGAAAATGCTTCAAAGTAATAAAAAATTGTGAAAATCGTTATCCCAATGAGTAGCTCACTGTTTGTTCCTTGAAAGTTTCACATCCATTGTCCAATGAAAATGAAGATTAAATAGAATATATTATACGTCGTTGAAAAGTTTCATACATAAGGCACAAAATTTACATGGCGAAATTTAGAGTAAACTTTGACCAAAGGTTATGGCTAAAGAAAATCTTATACTCGTTTTTTTCTTAACCACCCTACAATAAGTGAGTATTTTATAAAAATCTCCATGAAACCACCCTAGTTTAAAAAGAATTTTCCACTTTATCCAATGTTGTACATTGAATTTTGATTAGGATGTAAGTTTTCAAGTTATGTTATGTTTAAGTGAAATAATTTTGAAACGTACAAATTTGTAGAATCTCGATTTACAATGAAAGATAATTGGACAGTACCCTGAAGGAAATTTTGTGTTGCAAATTGCCTATGGAATCATCCTGTGAAATTTGGCTAGAGATAGCTTAGTATAGATGGGGAACATTATCTAACATTCGAACGTCTAGGTCGACAATTTGCGTTTCAGGCAGGAACACAAGGTTTTTTTACTAGCTTTAGTTTCACTGGCACACTCTGAATCATCTTATGAGCTCTTTTATAGACGAACGAACTAGATTCAAAAGTGATATTCATCTTAGCTAATGTTTTCTTACATTTTCATAATCCGTTTCACTATTAACGTCTATTTCAAACCTAAAGAAAAATACTATTCTTGTACCATCAGCTTGAGAAGAAAGAAATTAACTTCAGGATATTGGAAAATATGCATACTCACCCAAACGCTTAATCATTGGATGTTCATCAAACTTGTTATAAAATTTCGTTATTTATTTATACTTATAGATAGAAGCTGGTTCTATATGGATAATAATGAATCAATATTCGATAAATGCATACAATTGTTTCCAACAGCAAATGAACTCATAAGCTTAATATTCCCCACATATTGCAGATTATAAATCTATTAATAACGAAATTCTACATTCGAAAGAAAAACGAATATTATTCTGACATAAAATTTTTGGGTACCCCCCATATAACTGACGGTGAAAATTTGAACAGATAAGATCGAATGCAATTGAGACCCATTGCGTATTTAATCATCTTTTTTCGCTGCACTTTGAACCTTAATACGAAAACAATCCTTCTTGTACTTTGAAATCGTGTTAGTAAATAGCGATAAGATAACTGAATGAGCATTTACAAAGGTAGGAATTTGACAAGTGTGTTTCGTTAAGATCCTCAATCTAACGCATGGTACTCGATATTGAGGCCTCAAAATGTTCGAAAATGTTCTTACCCACAAAATAAACTGAGCATTAGATATTATTGAAAATTTCGTCAAGAAAAGAAACTCATTTTATTTTACTTTCCGCTGTTTTTAATTTCACAGACAAAAATATAGGAACCCGAAAAATGTATATCATTTATTGTTTTATTGTTGAAATTATGTCCAAATTCTTTTAAATGACTGACATATGTTGATTTATAACTTGTCTGGTGTTCATAAATTTTTTTGTCTTAAAGGATCTACCCGTTTGACCAAAATACAGGGTGTATATGAAACTTTTAGGTGGTCAAAAAATAAGGTGGTTCTTTGATATAAATTCTATTTTTTGAACCCCCCTGCTTAGTAACATCCTCCTTAAGATTTATGTGACAAAAATCTCAAAATGATAAGCCAAATCAAAAAATAATTGCAGCTGAATCAAAGTTTATCAAAAATTAGTCAGTTCGAATAACAATATGACAGCCGCTTACTAGATAAATGCTAGTTCGGAAATAATTTCAGCCTCTACGACTCATCATTTATCATGATGATAAATATTTTTTTTCTCAAAAACCTGGAATTTTAGCAAGAAATTACAAGAAACCTAATTTGTTAAGAATGGATCAAGCTATCCAAAATTAATTTTTTATTGTAAAATAGGAATATGGAAAAAGTTTCTTGCGAAAGCAGATTTAGGGGTGGCTTTTTCTACCCCTTTCAATCATAGAGGAACATCACCCAAAAAACTTTTGAGTGCCTTCTCGCCCGCATAAAATGTCTACTTAATTTTATTCTTGTGAATTTTTTGGTTCTCATGAAAAAAATTAAAAACTGTTTTTCTAGCAAGGGGGGCTCAAATAAATAAAGTTTTTATGGAAGACCCAACATATTTTTTAACAAGGAATCACTTCCTAAATTTTTTCGCAACTATTCATATTTGTATACCAAAGAGCTATAATTAGAAGTCAGTTTAAAAACACCAGATTTATTGTCTTCATTTATTTCATCTTTGTTGTTTTTCATGTGCATTCCTCATAAATCGTTCTAAAAGCTACATTACTGTCAAAGTTTTCTTTAAAATAATAGGAGGATCGGAAAGTAATGTCGTTTCTGCGCATGTCGATATTTCATTGTCATTTGTACTTCGAAGTCGTGTCAAAGACATTTTAAGGTTATTGTGACTTGTTCACTTCTAAATAATTAAAGATAAGATTTTTTTGCAATTAAGGGTGAAAGGGCCAGAATACCAAAAGAGCATATCCGGCATTGTATGCTTTTTGAGTTTCGGAAGGATAGTAACGCAACAATTCTGACCAAAAATACTTGTGATGTTTATCCAAGTGCATTAGACGTTCGTAAACGCCAAAGATGGTCTCTAGGTTCAGATCCCGTAATTTTGATCATCCCAAAAATGCGCTTCTGTGTGTTTGGTCGAGTATACGCGGAGTTCTTCTTTTAAAGTACTGAAACCTGGACAAACTGTCAATGCAGATCTTTATTGTGAAAAATTGGATCGAGACGCTCCAGACCTGATTTTTGAATAATTGTGGAACCGAAAAAGAAAATCCTTTTTGCGAGCATGTTCTAGAGATAAGCGCGCTATTGTTTTGGCCAATTGTCTGTAATTTTTAATGAATTAATTCGGCTGATCTGTACCAAATATCATTAATAAGAAGTGTGACCTATGATAGTAGAAAGTTCTACAAATCGAGACAGTGTAACATTCTATACTCAAACAAACTCGATAAGGTTTTGTTGATCACATGGGCAAATTGCAGACATGCGCAATTTTCAAACTTGGTGGTTTTCATCAGTGCAACGAATGCCAGCGGCTACAAAGCTGTCAAGTATCTATATTCGCTATACACAGAGATGAAAACATACATATAAGATATACCTTTGCGAGCCAATTCAACTAAAGCAATGTATTCCCGATATTTTCACGTTACAAACGCAGAAGAAACTTGCTTCATGTTCAAGTCAGACCATAATATTCCCTAATGCTCATAAATACGACTACATCGGGCTCATAATCGTGAGCTTCAGAGTTCGAACCGCGGGCCAGAAAAGAAATTTTCTAGTTTTGGGAGACCGTCAAGCCATTCGCTGTTGGGTAAACAATCAACACAAACCTGATGTGGATACCATAGTGGACATTCTGTCTGTCTGTATCCCTTGGATCAATAAAATAAAAAAATTAGCTCACACTCATTATTGATATTTGGTACAGATCAGCCGATTTTATTTATTTAAAATTACAGAAAGTTGGCTAAAACAATAGCGCGCTTATCTATAGAACAAGCTCGCAAAAATTATATTTCTTATCGGTTCCACTATTATTCGAAAATCAGGTCTGGAGCGTCGCCAAAATTGGGAAACGTCGCCTTAATTTTTCCCGTGAACGAACCGTCACTGGAATTATTCATGGAAAAAATGGATGAAGATGCCGAATGGTGAATAGATACTACACACATGGTCAAAAGTATTGCCCCCCCCCTATCAACTCTCAACTTGTTGAATGTAACATGACAATTTTTTGTCTGTGGAATCTTCACTATCTTATTACTTGAATGAAAACAACAAACCAGCAAAAAATGTTTCTTATTCGGGAGAATACATGTGTATTCAAAGTTAATCAGTTTACAGCGAATAACGAGAGTTGTAATATTAAGAATAATCCATGGAAAATGCCGAGACATCCAATTTCTTAGTTTGACCGGCAAGAATAGTAGCCCTACTTCCAAAAGCTTTGTCAAACCACCAGACTGCGCAACGTTTGAATATTCCACGGACTTCAGTAAGGCGCATAGTGGCCGTTTTCCTGGAAACCGGCAGCGTTGACTGAAGACCGGTGCTTGGTCGACACAGAGTAACATCGCAAATTTTATTCGAAAGAAACGAACGGTATCTGTAACAGCCCTTCGAAGTCTTTTTGGGAGTCTATAGACGGGTAGCCTCAACCAGTACCCTGAGGAGACGGTTGCATTCCTCAAATTTAAGGGCAAGAAGACCTTTAAGAGTACCTCGGCTTTCACCTGGACATAGAACTACCCGTCGGCCATGGACAGCACACCACCAAGATTGGCTTTTACCACAATGGCGCAACGTACTTTTTTCGGACGAGTCACGATTCGGTTCACAAAGTGAAAGTCGACGAGAAAAGGTTTGGAGAGGTCCAGGCAGACTAGAGCGACTCAATTTAGCCCGGGATGTCGTACCCTTTCAAGGCGGATCAATAATGGGTTGGGGGGTATAATGTTCGGTCGCCCTACCCCTCGCATTATCGTTGAACGAACAATGACTGGTGCCATCTACGTAGAAAACATCATTATTCCTCTGCGCAACGAATTTGGGGATAATTTCATTTATCAGGATGATAATGCCCCACCACACCGCACAAGAAGGGTTCAAAACATTCTTCAAGAGAAAAATATCCAGAGATATATATAAATTTAGATTTTTTCTCATTTTTCGTATTTTGTCTCATCCTGCATAAAGCAAAGAGTACCAAACAAAGATTTTCCATCAAATATAGTGCAGTTGCAATAAAGGAAAATATTCATCTCATTTCCAGAACATAGATTGTTTATTTCTTGAGAAACCTAGGAAGGTCAAAACTTTTGACGATCAGTGTATACTTGACAGATTTATAGTCGCTGGCATTCATTGCACTGATTAAAACCAACAAGTTTGTTTGAGTATAAAATTGTTATACAGATGTATGTTACACTGTCTCGATTTGTAGAACTTTCTATTACCATAGCCTTATTATTGATATCTGGAACAGATCAGCCGAATTAATTTATTTCAAATTAGGCAGTTGGGCAAAACAATAACGCGCTTATCTCTAGGACAACCTCGCAAAAAGGATATTCTTTTCCGGTTCCACTATTATTCGAAAATCAGGTCTGGAGCGTCTCCAAAAATGGAGAAGCGTCGCCTCCATTTTTCCCGTGAACGAACCGTCACTGGAATTATTCATGGAAAAAATGGATGAAGGTGCCGAATGGTGAATAGATACTATTCTTGGAAGTGGATGAGCTTCTAAAGTCATTCGAAATAATATTTAGAAATAGTTAGAAGGCTTCTATTTTAAGAGAAGCGAACAGTTAATGACATTCTTATTTTTATTTCAACGGATCTGAATGTTCTCCCTTGATATGATGCGAGCCACGATAAACTCATTGGACAAATACTTAGCATTTGGAGATAAAAATAAGCGACAGCCGATCGAATTGTTGTTTGCATAGTAATAAACCGCAAAGTGATATAATGCTAACAAGTCTATGTCATTATTCCACGAATCATCAATGCAAACAAGAAAATTTTGTATTCGGGTATTCCATGAAGTGAACTCAATGGTCCTTTGATTCAGTTCTCAAATAGAAAAACAGAATTTCACGATTGAAATTAGTCATCAAGCATCTTCACGAATTTTCCAATGAACACTACTAGTCCAGGATTCAAGGTCTATGTTTACCTAAAAAATATACACACATCGTCGAAAGTCTTAGCCCCTCTAGGATTCTCAAGAAATAAACGATCTATGTTCTGGAAATGAGATGAATATTTTCCTCTATTTCAGCTGCAATATATTTAATAGAAAATATTTGTTTGTTACTCTTTGCTTTATGCAGGATAAGACAAAATAGGAAAAATAAGAGAGAATCTAAATTCAATTCAATTTATTCATCAAAAAAAAAAAAAATACACCAAAATAAAAGATAAACAATTTCAATCACAGAAATATTACAGTCTAAGCCAAGCTTGTATACTGTGATATTCTGTACATAGTAACGATGAAAACTCCTTTCTAATGTGATCAGATAACAAAAAAGTTTGCATACTTGAAAAGGGGAACAGCAAAAAAAAAAATTACCACCGAATGGAAAACAAAATCAAGCAGAAAAAATTTTCTCGAATCTACTAGAATTCAACATAATGTATTTCCGGAGACGATCTTTACATACTTTACTCTTTACATTGAAAGATACCTTCAGCTCATAAGGAAGAAGATTATAAAATTTGGGACCATAGTACAACCAACTTTCTTGCAGATGTTTTCTATGGAACCGCGGAATGACAAGATTTCTATTCACAACCTGTCTTGTTAGGAATGCATGCTGCACCAATTCGCCTCTCCCTTTTATTTGATTCAACAATACTTCATAAATATAAAGCTGTTTGATATTCAGCCGGTCAGATTCCATATACAGCCTTTCAGATCCGAACCTTCTACTCAACTTCAAGATTATCTTCAATATCGTCTTATGCACTATTTCGAGACCTCCCATGTTATTTTCATTTATACCACCCCATATAACAATTCCATATCTCAGTACAGACAAAACTAAAGCGTCGTACACCCAGAAACATTCCTGCACAGAAAGAATATTCCGGACATTATAGATAATATGAAACAGTTTCTTAATACGTTTCACAAAGTAAGCTGCATGCTCGCCCCATCTCAGATGTTGATCGATAATAACTCCCAAATACCTGACCGACTCGGCCTTTTCAACAGCCGGGCACTGACATGTCAACAAATTACATTGATCCATATGCAGATGTATCTACTTAAACCCCGGCTGATCAGATGCTCTAAGTGAAAATGTAATGAACTTTGATTTAAATATATTCAAACTTAACAAACAATGGGATAACAGTTGAAAAATAGTATTAACACCCTTAACTGCAATCTGATAAGCTTCCTCCCATGTATCCCCCCTGAAAGTTAAAACAGAATCATCAGCATACGCGACCACCTCAAGACTCGTAGCACGAAGCAACCAGTCAATTAAAACCAAAAAGAGGATCGAACCAAGTACAGTCCCCTGTGGAATGCCGATATCAACCTTCAATGGCCGACTCAAGGCGCTTTCTATCTTGACCCACTGAATCCGACCATCCAAATATATCGATTATTTAGTTTTGATTAATTATAATTATTCCACAACTGAATCCAAATTCAATAGTCCATATAACGATCTCTTCTTTCAATCAACTGCCCAATACGCCTAGGTATCCCACGAATCAATCCCTGAAAAGTTAAGGGTGGGTTTTGACGATTGGATATTGCTCTACCTAAGTAATCCCATACGTGCTCAATTGGATTCATGTCTGGTGAGTTTGTCGGCCAGTTCATTCGCTGGATATTGTTCTCTTGAAGAATGATTTGGACCCTTTGTATGAGGTGTGGTGGGGCGTTATCATCCTGATAAATGAAATTATTCCCAAATTCGTTGCGCAGAGGAACAAGGATTGGTTCAATGATGTTTTCTACGTAAATGGCACCAGTCATTGTTCGTTCAACGATAATAAGAGGGGTACGGCGACCGAACATAAGACCCCCCAGCACATTATTGATCCGCCTTGAAAGGGCACAACTTCCCGGGCGAAATTGAGTCGCTCTAGCCTGCCTGGACCTCTCCAAACCCTTTCTCGTCGACTATCAATTTGTAAACGGAATCGTGACTCGTCCAAAAAAAGTATGTTACGCCATTGTGGTAAAAGGCAGTCTTGGTAGTGTTCTGCCCATTGCCGACGGGTCTATGTCCAAGTGATAGCCGAGGTACTCTTGAAGGTCTTCTTGCCCTTAAGTTTGAGGAATCCAATTATCTCCTTATGGTATTGGTTGAGACTACCCATCTATAGGTCCTCAAAAAATGACTTCGAAGGACTGTTACAGATACCGTTCGATTCCTTTCTAGTAAAATTTGCGGTATAATGGTTGTTTACATTTTAGCGAAATGACAGATACTTAAAAGAAAGCCTAATGCTGACACTTCAAAATGATGGCGTTGCCAGATAAAACAGTGGAATAATAAACTAGTAGACGACATCTGTTATCAAAACCACACGAACTTGTTTCTTCTCCTAATACTTTCAAAAATGGACTGTAAAATTTCTTTAGAGAAAGGTTAAAATTTTTCCGCTGATACATTCCAAAATTTTATGATTGGAAAAAGTGATAAATCTGGATTGTCTTATGTATATCAAATTATCGTTAACATTCCAAAGCCGCTTCCCACCATGCTGCTCTTGAGAGAAATTTCAACAATTCTTTCTCATGCATGCGCCTTTACTTCACAGCTAATCGAGATGAAACTAATTGAGCAACGAAGATTGCTCAAATTCCTTGGAGAAATTGCGCACTGTATAGTCCGTACTAATCACAACTAATTTGACATTTCTGTAAAGGGATAATCGTATTCGCTCAAAATGAAAAACCGCGCAAGAAATTCGTGTTGGCGAATGGGTGTTGAATGTGAAGATATACAGTGTGGAATCCACTTATGGAATAAAATAATTTGTATCCTTATGCTAGAAAATTATAAAAAGCACTGGGACACGTCAACTTTCGAATTCAAATGTGCGCTTTATGAGCATAAATTTAAATATATAGGGTGATTCGCGCAAGTACAGCAGAGTCCACTTAATTTTGAGTGGAACATCCCGTATATTTTTATATTTTTGAAAACTCATTTCAACTAATATATGGTCTATTATAAACAATACCGGCTAAAATAATGAAATTAATAATTTATAACGAGTCATGAAAACTCAAGATAATAAATACAAATCAACATATACATGTTTCATTTAACTGAAATCTGGTACGAACTTGTAGTACACATTGTGGTCTGATAATGAGCTGATTTTACAATTTATTTCTATAAAAATATTAAAAAATAAATATAATTTCATTTCAAACAATCGTGTATTTTATTCAATTTGAAAAAATATATAACATGCTCGGGAAATCTAGTAGAAACTAATAAGTACAGTGGTCTGACTTTGAGCTGGTACCTGACCACAAAGGGCGCCATCCCTTGTAAGAATTCCCTTTCATCCTTCAACTTATCGGTTTCTCGATCTGAAAGTCACATACACAGACGAGCAAAAAGGTTCCACTCAACTTTTCGACATAAAACAGTTGAAACAACCGGTAGTTGTTTAACTCGTTTCATTCGGTCATTGATTGTTCGTCAATCTAAGAACGTGACAAAATTTGACACAAAGATCAATTATTTCACAATTAAACGTTCAATAAGAAGTCCTTCAGTCCTATAATGTTTCCGTTGCGAATCTTCAACCCTTAGTAGTCCGGTCAATTTAGCCGAAATAATAGGGATACCCTTGCATAAATTATATTGATAATATATATTGAAAATTACTATGAAGAAGTATTTGCATATTACAGATAATACCTGGAATTAATTCTCCAGAATCTCTACAGATTTAAATCTAAATGAATTTCATGAACACATTTAGAATTGAAATAAAATAGAAAGGCCTTTTACTTGATAGAAGAAATATAACACAATTTGAATATCAAAACAAATTAAAATATGTTTATCTTCTACAATTTTAATTTCAAAAAATTTTTTATTCAAAAAACTTTTAGAATTGAATTAATGTCTAAAACAAGCACCGCTTACATTTAATAGACGTATATAATCAAAACTCAATATATAATGTGGAATGGAATAAATAAAACAAACAGATATACGAAAGTCATTAAACTTAATAAATAAATATTTAAAGGAGACAAAATTTTGTTTCTGGTCTTACCTTTAAGAACACCAATTGCCTTTTAAAAACATGAACACACTTAAAGGACTTCTCAAAGAATATAATTTATTTGAAATATTTAATATATTTAAATATTAGAATGAGTTAATTCAGAAATCTCTCAAAACATGCACTATATCTTCAAAAAACAAATATAATTCTAAGCAATCCCTTCTTCGGTCCTGAATAATATTCCAAATATCAACATTTAGAATTAAATTTTTTAAAAACTTGTCCTAGATACATTGATTCACTTGACATAGATATTATTATCACATGTTGTGGGATATTAACTAATAAAGAATCAGAAGAAATAAAATAACGACCAAATCATTTAGACATCACCTTATACATATATGTTTCGATGTTAAGGAATCTCAAGGTCCAACACTAAAAAATGTTCAACATATAATTCAAAAAGGCCTATTTTCATTTTCCCTTTTAAAGAATATATAGCACATTCTCCAGAGAAAGAACCTGATAAATTCGGACCAAAATCTCTTCAGTAAGGAGTTATTTGAATAAATAAAATAATCATTAAAACATATAGAAAAATAGTTTCTTTTCACCAGACATTTCTGCAACAACTAACCAATTTTTGAATAAGCATGGGCTGTACGAAAATTAGGTTATATCAAAGAAATATACAATGAAAGAAATACCTATACAGATTTGAATCTAAATAAATCTCATGAAAACATTCAGAATTAAATTTTTTTGAAACTTGTCCTACATACATTGTATCACTTTATAGACAAAAATATTATCATCACATATGGTGGAAATTAAGCAATAAAGAATCAGAAGAAATATAAAATAATAATCAAATTATTTAGACATCACCTTATACATATATGTTTCGATTGATGTTAAAGAATCACAAGGTCCATCACTAAAAAATCTTCAACATATAATTCAAAAAGGCCTTTTTTTTCCTTCACAAAGAATATATAGCATATTCTCCAGAGAAAGAACCTGATAAATTCGGACCCAAGACTCTTCAGAAATTGTTATTTCATAACATGCTAACACTTTTCGTTGGCGAAAATATTCTAGAGAATTAGGTACTGTCAGAATTTTAAAATTTGAATCATTCCAGTATCTACAGTTATGTCTGTAGACATAACTTCATGAGACAAGCATACTGAATACAAAAAATTAGGATCATTCATAATCTTTTCACTTATTTGTTTGCAACATCGTAATCGCTGATCAGGGTCGTCTTAATTGAGTTTTTAGACATGGTGAATTTTATAGGGATTCAAATGATGATTCCTCAGCGTTTTCTGGAAAAACACATACACACGGAAATATCCATCTTAAATATTTTATGTGCATAGATCTCAAAGCCTAAACTATACAATTTTCGGTGGGAATTAATGATTTCTCCTTAATCAATCACTAAGGTTTATCATTAGAGTAAATAATGAGTCAAAATCTAGAAATCGAACCTATCAAACTTTAAACCCTATTAAATATGTTCCACTTTTTGTCCTTAAGTAGGCACAATTCAAAAATCGAATGGAACTAGGGTAGCTCTCGATAGATCTCCATCGAAACTACTGAAGTGTAATTTATGACAATAGGTCCAAATATCGAGTATCTTCCTGAGAATTAGAGATAACGATTTAAAAATAAACATGTGTTCCCAAGTACTCCTATGAACTCTATAGATACACAGGGTGTTTATGAAACATGAATTGCATCCTCGAAATAAGGAGGCTTTCAAAGAAACATTTTAGATGAATCATTTGAATTTCTATCAAACCAATATGAAGAAAAATGCTGCCGAAAGACAACCTAATTAAGGCGGTGTTATGCTCTAGCTGTACGAACATGTTATCCGATAAAAGGTAAAAAAAAACGATTCCTTTAATTTTCCACCAAACAGATAGCATCAGCTCTTTTTGGCTTTCGAAATGCTCCATGATCTCTTATATGTCCCACATTGTTGTATACAACCCATTTTTCGTCCCCAGTAATGATGCGTTTCAAAAATGGATCATTCTCGTGACATTTGAGAAACGAATCAACAGACGTCAACGTGAGAACATGGGAACCCATATCGAGCTTCGAGGTTAAACCCAGACCTTTCAAGTGGTCATAAACAATTGAATTCTTTAAATTCAACCTCTCACTGATCTCACGTGTTGTTATTCGCCGATTTGCATCAACTAATGCCTTTATCCTGCCTCTATCAGCTTCAACCGACCTTCCGGAAGCATCTTCGACATCAAAACTGCCGGATCGAAATTTTCCAAACCAATTCTGGCACTGGCGTACTATCAACACATCTCCATACACATTGGTTAATTTTCTTCTGGCTTGAACAGCATTTTTACCTTTTCTATAGTTAAAAAGTAAAATATGATGAATCTCCATATTTAAAAAGGCACCAACCAAAAACTACTGCGTAGAATAAATTGAACTTTTTCATACTCAAGCCTTGCTATATCAGCTCTCAAGACATGTAATGATCATGCGGCTCAAGAGTTAAGTTAGTTCCAAAAAAAAATCAATTAAATATTCTGTCGGGAAAAAAAACGAAATTACTTCCCAAACTACCTTATACTTCAATTTCAAAGGTTGTTAAGTTCGGAAAAATTGGACCACCGATTTTGTCCTTTAACGAACTTGACCGAGATATTGAGACCCTAAATTTACTATGAAAGTTTAAAACCTCTTACTATTTCCGCTTGACCATCTCCACAAGTAAATGTATATTTTTCTTTGAGTTCTTTTATCTTTTAGGTGCTATGGAATGTTTGATAATTCTATATGTCAACTAAAAAAACCTTCTTTCGGAGACATTTGATTTAATTTCGAAAAAATTTCTCAAATTAAAAATTTGTAGTGGTTTCAGAGACTTATTCTGCTCAATAGTTAATGAGTATTCTCTTCATTAAACCGATCACCCAATGTGCTATGTTTTTCGTATAATCCAATGTTTCAGTAGTTTTAAATGCATAAAACTCGATATTTTCTACCTGGTTTCAAGGTTAACAAAAATTTATTCACTGTATATTTTCGTTCGCTTAATGAAATTTACCAGGACATTAACTGACCTACATTATAACAATCCTGACCTTTTTTTAAATGTGTAAAAAAAGACGCGTGATGACCTCTCATAACGAGACTCTCGTTTGGCACAGAATTGAGCCACTTAATTTGAGATGCAATCAAATTGAGTGGACAAGTTATCAGTAAGCCCGAACTTCACGAGATTGTAACAAAGGTTAAATTCTATTTTTATCCGGAAAAAACACAATTCTATCTCGCGAATATCGGATGAAGTGGAATTATCTATATTTTCATTTCGTCTGGACCACTCAGGACCGATTTTTGAAATTCTATAACAGCTATTAGCGAAGGAAAAGTAAGGATCTTGCAGACAATTCACAGGACCATATAACAATATTATTATTCACTGCGTACTTCCGCTAATCAGTTGATCGCCAAAAGTAAGGCGCCATCCTGTATCCTGCATCATTTGAATTCATATCCTTCACTGTCTTACAAATTTAAGACGTAACGACACTTCCGCACCATAAAACAGGACACGCAGGTATCTTTTTCGGATGTTATTGTTCCTTAAATCTGTTACAGACCTTTTATAGATTGTCAGAAAGTATGAGTCCACTTTGAAGTAACTTAAAATCTATACATATAATGAAACGGTAGAATTGAAATGTCTGTTCATTGAAAATGTTTGCCGGAAATCGATTGTGAATGATAAGAGAAGACAAAAGATCGATGTTTGAAATTTTTGTCTGTCTATCTTTCTGTCTGTTATTTACCGCTGCTTTTCGAAACTTCTTGAAAATATGCTGCTATCATAGGTATCAAGTTTGTTTGAGTATAGAATTTTATACAGATGTATGTTACACTGTCTCGATTTGAAGATCTTTCTATTAACACAGCTCAGAATCCTTATTAATGATATTTGGTACAGATCAGCCAAATTAATTTATTTGAATATGAATATGCTAATTATGAGCATTACGGCATATGATTTGAGCATGAGGAAAGTTTTTTATGCTTTTGTAACGTGAAAATATCGAAAATACATTTCATATCATAACTTGTTGATTGAAGTTTCAAACACGACTCTAAATTTTCATTGATGACTTCTTGCTCTACTTTTAATCATATTCATGCAACAAAACGCTTCCTCGCACGAATATGATGATCCGAAGATAGTCAGCACTCCAAATGCAAACTTCTTCACCTCACTGTAGAAATCTGGAAGACTATTCCATGCGTCGAATATAAGTGTCTTAACTCGCGGCATTTCTTTTAAAGCTGTCCACTTTTGTTGCGTTCCGCACATACATTTCTGGACCTCCATCTATTCTATAACTAGTCCATTGGAAACCAAATTTGGGTCGTTGGTTCAGAGGTATGTCTTCCAATACATCAAAAATTTCATTTCCCAAAAGATTTCTGAAAGTGGCATAATTCAAACGCTCTAGAATTATTATCGACCTAAAAATTTCACATCTTGTTATGGCTAGCCATACTTTAACCCTCAACTCGTGCTGGTAAAGAGTCGTAACAGTTGCGTGTGGATTATTATGGACCCAAACATGGGAATTATGGATATTCCAGAGCGTGTAAAGGTCACCTCGTCACTCCAAAATATTTGGTCATGTCATGTTTTGTATTATATTAAAGATTAATCGTTCTGCCAGCTCTTCCATAAACTTCACTAAAAGTTCCTTCATTTGGAAATCTTCGATTAGGAAATCGTCTGGCATATTTTCACTTATCTTTACGAGGGTTTCCATTCACAAAACCATAAATAAATGAAAAATCGCGGTACTCTTAATTAGAAAACACTTTGAAGAAGACTGATGAGATTATAGTCCTTTGAGATATAAGAAACGAATGTTCAATATAAATATTGAGGACAAGTTTTGGAAACGTTTCAGTTATCATTTATTTTCCAACAATCAGCTCGTTCCTAAGGCAACGAACTATGCATAATACGTGCAAAAATACAACTGATATTTACAATATGTACTAACGCAAAAAAAAAACGATAAATGACTGTGAAGGTCCACTTAAACACAAAGAACACGTTTTTGCTTTAACGAAAAAGAGAAATAACAAATTAGGTCAGGCATTCGACAGAGTTAATAAAAGACATCTGACAAACATCTCACATATAAAGAATTAACATAAATTTGCAAATATTTCACTACTATATCCATGTAAACTAACTTTTAATTAGAAGCAAAAGATTTTTCCATACTTTCTGGCAGTATTTCGACAATTTCTCAATGAAAATAAAGTTTTTCTTCAATGTATTAAACGTCGTTGAAAGTTTTTTTGAATACGGCAGTTTTACACGTATTTTGCATGGGAATTTACGTCGGGGAATTTAGAGTAAACTTTGACCTAAGATTTTAGCTGAAGAAAATGTTATAATCATTTTTCCTCAACAACCTTATAATTAGTAAGTATTTTATAAAAATCTCCATGAAATCACCCTTGTTTGAGAAGAATTTTCTGTTCTTTCCAATGGTGTACACTGAATACTGATTCAGATGATAGTTTTCAAGTTATGCTATGTTTTCAGTGGAAAAATTGTGAAACGTCCCAAATTAGTAAAATCTTGAATAACTTCACAACGAAAGATAATTGAAATTATAAACAGAAAACAATATTCTATTTCCGCTAATTTTTTATTTCACAACAATTTTTTCGTCATACCATGATTTCATCAGGCGAGTCCTACCAGATACTGATTATACAATGCTCTAAAATGTCTATACATATTATAGGTTGCATAAAATAAAATAGAGGGGATGAAGGAAGGTCTACATTAGTTTGGGAATTCCGAAATATTTCAAAAAAGATTCAATAGGGAATAGGATTTGTTTTTTATGATACCTATTAATTTCTAACATTACTGATAGGTTTAGTCTGAGACTTTAATTTTCAACGTGTAAAATTTCAAAATGACTATCAAAAATAAGTGTCCAATATGTGCTCTGTATAAATTGAATTCCTTATGTTCCCTTAGCCTTGTCTGGAAGGATCTTCCTGTTTGATCAACATATTCAAACTGGCAAGTACCGCAAGTTAGCTTATAAACATCTGATTTCTTGTTCTTAGATATTTTATCTTTATTATTCTTTATTTATTACCCTAATGAATTATTAGTTTCGTGAGAGATGTTGAAGTTATGATTTGTCTTTCAATATCTAGCTACCTCTTCTGTTTTTGATCTTAAGTATGTCAATGAAATATATTTATTTCCATCAAATTATTGCTTTTGAGTTATACTAATGACAAAGCTCCTTTTAATTGGATTTTTACAAAAAGGTTTTCTATAATTGGAACATTGAATTTGTAGGTCAACGCAATCCCTTTAATAGTTTTGTACTCTTTGTCAAAATTCTCATGTATAATAGGAATGTTGGCTAATCTATACAGAGTATCCCAACGGAAATTTGACACCCCCCAGAACTCAGAAACGATGAATTTTCGAAGATTTTAAAAAACAGGTCAACTTCTTTTTTGGGGAGGCGAATTTGCATCATGAATTTGTTCCGAAAAAACCACCCCCATGAAGGTGGCATCAACCCCCAACATTTTTTGAACAGAAAGGAGATGTTGAGTTTTGGTTAGTTTGAAAGTTATTTAAGTTCTGTACACAACCCACTTAAAATTTTCAAAATCGGTTCATTATTCACGAAATAATGTAATGTTGAACTAACCGTCAAAAGGTGATGCTCAACAGACAGTTGAACCGCCCAAACTCAAAAATCTAAGAGTTTTGAAGAATCCAAAAATAATTTTCAAGGTTTGTATTAGGGAGAAAGAATTCCCCTGAAGATGGCAACAACCCAGAACATTTTTTGAATAGAGAGGAGATGTTGGATGGGTTTTTTGGCAGAACAAGTTTTACTTTGTTTTTACTTCAAAAACGTGCGATTTTGTTGTCGTTCATGATGGGAAAATGTGTGAAACGCATGAAATTCATTACAATGTATACTATTTTCTTGAAGATTCTTTCTCAAATGTGTTTCAGTCTTTCGTTTCTGCATCATAATTGGGTTTGAGACTTTGGATGTTCTCTATCATTACTTACAGATCTGGTGTTTTTGAATGTATTGGGTTTTTGTTTGAGTTACCCTTCTGATGATGTTCAATATTAAATTGCTTAAAAAAAATCCTCGAATTAGAAAATTTCAACTTCAATGTTTAGAGAATAATATATTAATAAATATAAATTTGATTTTATTTTCCAAATGTAAAATTTAACTGACCTTATCTGAATCTTAATTGTTTTTGAGGATATGCTACATGTTTTTGAGAGTTTTTGAAGTAACTTATTTAAATATTTAAACATATTAAATATTTCAAATAAATTAGTTTTGGAGTTCTTAAAATTATGTTGTGTATTTTTGAAAAAGATTTAGTTTTCATAAATATAAGGCCAGAAACTAAACATTTTGTCAAATGTTTGTTACAGGCAGAACATACGCAGCACATATGACGAGTTTAGGTGCGCATGTTTGGAACGAAACATTCAATATTACTTATTTTTCAATTTTTAATTTTAATTAACAATTTATTTTTGTTGGTTTTTTTTTATTCCATTTGATATTGTATAATAAATTTTGATTTTATACGTCTATTAAATATAAGGTCGATTTTTGATGCAACTGCATTAAAAAAATTATGTCTTCAAAACTTTAAGGCCTATAACAATAAATTCTTAGTTTCTGTTAGTTGATAACCACTTCCCTGTCACCCACATCCAGCTGATCAACTACTCACAAGACATTCGAACTTATGATTGAAGAATGTTATTGTGGGAATGACTGGTAATTCCCATTTCCATAGGCGTCTTCAGAAAAACCCTCAGTACATAGAGATTAGCCTCTGGCGAATTTGTGTAAACATATGAGTCAACGGAATCCGTGAAAGAGCAAAAATTGCAGAATTTTCGACGAATTCACCTTGGGACTGGAAAGTTGAAATGATAAATAATGAGAATTGAAATTGACAAACTAACTGACCTACACCCAGTTAACTCGCCGTTGATGCCGGCGTCAAAGACCAGGTGACTCAGTCGGATTTTACGATCACCTTCTACAGATCGACTTATGGTAATTGTCTTCATTATTTCCGGGCGAAATTGACACGGCTGAATTACGAAATTCATCTTATATAACCGTGGACTGGATGAGGCGCAAGATTGCGGCACGGACTTTCGGTGAAATTCAATTTTTAATAATTGTTATTATTACGTCACAGTGTAGGAAACACTGGTAGATAGCACTTTAACGGCTTATAATACAATAAAACAGTGCAACACCATGATTAATTATAAAAAAATAATGGACTTCGTGCATGGATTGTAATCGGTTAACGATATCAAGCTCCAACTATTTTTGGAGAAAGCAATTTCAATTAAGCCAAAAAAATGTTAAAAGTACTTAGTCAGTAGCTTTACTGAGCTGGTTCATAATTAATTGGATAAATTCCACTAATACATAACACTTGGTACAAGTTTTAAATTTTTTATTGTCTCGGTCTTTACTTGACGGAAATTCATCTTCAATATAAGAAAAACAAATGTTAACTTCCGCTATTTCATTGATTTTCACAACAATTGTTTCGTCATACCATGACTTCATCAGGTGAATATTTAAACTGAGGTATACAATGCAAAACATGACCTTAAATACACAGCTCTGGTACAAAAAATAGAAAGAGTGGTGGAAAGAGAGGTATACAATTAATGCAAAATATTATAATATTATAACTTTAGAAATCAATAGATATAATAAAAGACAAATTTTATTGAATGATCAAATAGATTTAAATAGATTCCCCCTACTTAATATTTTTCATTAATTGTATACCTCTCTTTCCACCCCTCTATTTTTTGTACCAAAGCTGTGTATTTAAGGTCATGTTTTGCATTGTATACCTCAGTTTAAATACTCACCTGATGAAGTCTTGGTATGACGAAACAATTGTTGTGAAAATCAATAAAATAGCGGAAGTTAACATTTGTTTTTCTTATATACAAGTTTTAAAGTTCATCAAAATAAAGGCTGGGCCATCCAGGATTTGCTGTTGAAGTAGCGGTTATTTCGAGTCTGGAATTCGTAGTTTGACAGAAAGGTCAGTTTAATATTTGACGTTAATGCAATGGGTGGATTTACGTTTCAACAAAATATTATAAGGTTATTCGGAAAGTTATTTCGTGTTTTCCCGAAAGAGGATTTAATTGTATTTTTTCGAACCCAATCGCACTCAAGCCGAATGATCATTATATGTGGACAAATACTTTGTTGCCAACTCAACAGCTGTTCTTCACTCAAATTATCGATACGCAATATTTATACACAAATTTTCGGTTAATTCTAGTCAAATGATCTGGTCATATTGAAAGTTTATTGAATTATGTTTAATAATAATAATAACACATCATAAATGTGAGTACTTATCTGAACCATCGATGTGGATAACGAAGAAAAAAGTAGTCAAGCCTCGGTTAAATAATAAAATTAATGTGTTAAATATACCAAGAACTTTAATAACTTCACTAATTCCTGCTGAAAAAATCGTGGTAAATCCTGCATCTCAACGAAATATGAATAGAAACGAAGGTCATGAATTAATGACGAAATAATTGCCAAAATTCAGCTTAAAACTATTAAGGCTCATAATATCTCATATTAATGAGAACTGCTTGCTAATGATCTTCAGAATCTTGAACAGATAATTTCACATGAGCATAAACTACGCATAAACACCTTTACAACCGGAAGTGATCAAAAAATAATATTGATAATTTAAATAATGACAACGTCTTTCTATTTTATTAACGTTCTCAATTCAAAAATCATGTGATTCCACTTTTTTCACCAGTCATTTTTCCAGATTCGGTTAAGGTAAAAGGTTGGAATTGTTTGAAGATTTCAGAATGTGTAAATGCACCCTGTGCTTTGTGATGATTATTTGTTTCAAAATTTGTATGGTATCGACCTAGAAGTGTTTTGGTTCCAACAAGATGGTGCTATACCTCATGCTGCTACCGTAACAATTGATTTATTGAATGAAAGATTTGGCGATAACATTATTTCGAGAAACGGTCGAATTAATTGGCCTCCAAGATCATGCGACATAACTCCACTGGATTATTTTCTTTGGGGTTATGTCAAGTCTGGTTTATGCTGATAAACCAGAAACAATAGACGCTTTGGAAGCCAACATAACTCGTGTTATTGATTAAATAAGGCCTGAATTACTCGAAAAAGTGGTCCAAAATTGGTCTGGTCTAATGCGGTTCCTCAGAGCTAGTCGTGGTAGACATATGCCGGAAATTATTTTCAAAACATTAATGTCATAAAATTATCTCTCAAATAAAAAAAAATTGGCTTCAATCTTCATTTAAATGTGTTTTATTTCAATTTAAAGTTCTATCACTCAAAAAAAAACCACCCGATACATCTGTGGTATGCAGAAATTGGTGTAGTCTTAACGGCATACCTATGAATGTTTAACCGAATTAAATACTTCAAAATACCGATTCGTTATGTTATAGCTGTGTCCTTTGGCTCCTTAAGGCGATTGTTCATTCCATCGTTACTCAAATTAACCCTGGAAGTTAACATTACAGACCTAGAAACCGCCATCTGACGACGATCGATAACCACCTTTCTTCGATATTTCATCATAACCTAGTTCAATCATTTAGAGCAATCAATCTAAGAGATTTTTACGGATGGTTGAGAATGTACCTTCTGGTCGTTCCATATTTTCTCCGCTGACAATGACAACATTTGCCCGAGAAAAGCTAAGTGTAGGTCAGCGTGCTGCTTTTAAAAATTCGTTGAAAGTGAGAAATGTCTTTCACTTTTCCTTATCAAGGTGAATTAACGATTTACGATATCAATTAGGAGAGAATTGTTACGAAATGATAACTAAGAACTCTTTCGTTATCTTCCAGCAGCGGAGTTTTCATTTTTTCCGTATCAATAATGTTGTATACAATCTATGATTGTTTCGGTCTTTACTTGACGGAAATTCATCTTGAAAATATGAATAAAAACAATATTCTCATTTCCGCTAATATTTTATTGACACTACGATCGTTACGTCATACCATGACTTCTTCAGGTGAGTATTACAAGATACTGAGTATACCGTGAACAAGAACTTCATTTTATAGTACATGGATATAACAAAAATAGAAGAGGGGGTGAAGAGAGTTTTACAATACTTTTGGGAAACTGAAAAATGGTTCAAAAAAGATTCAACAAAGGGGAGTTACTTAATTCAGTTTGGTCATTCAATAATATTTTTCTTTTGTGATATCTATTAATTTCTAAAGTTTCTAATAAGTTTAATCTAAAACTTTTATTTTCTAAGTGTAAAATTTCAAAGTTACTATTAAAACTATGTCCTGTGTCTAGAAGGTGCTCTGCGTAGGTTGAATTTCCCTTTTTGTTACAATAGCATTTTTCATGTTCCCTGAGTCTCGTCTGAAACGATCTTCCTGTCTGACCTGTTGTATACAATAAAAAGAACAAGAACGCTCGGCATTTTAAACGAAAGATTTACCGTAACGCTGCAAATTTTGAATATATATATTATTTACTATCAAAGTTTTCAATGATGAAAAGGGATTTTTTACTTGATAGAAAGTTTTTTCAATATCTTAAATATCATTCAGAGTAATTCTGCTTAAAATAAATTAATTCGACTGATCTGTACCAAAAAGCATTAATAAGGAGTAGGAGCTGTGGCAATAGAAAGTTCTAGAAATCGAGATAGTGTAACATACATATATATAACAATTCTATACTCAAACAAACTCGACAAGGTTTTGTTGATCACAGGGGCAAATTGCAGACATGCGCACGTTTCAAACTGATTGGTTTTCGTTAGTGCAATGTATACTACTGAGTCCAATTCTGTCAAGTATCTATATTCGCTATACACAAAGACTCTAAGGTATTAAAAATACACTAGCACCATCTAGAGTATGCAAAATACATACAAAACTTACCTTTGCGAGCTAATTCAACATAACATATTCATATTCAAATAAATCAATTTGACTGATCTGTACCAAAAATCATTGATAAGGAGTATGAGCTATGATAATAGAAAGTTCTAGAAATCGAGATAGTGTAACATACATCTGTATAACAATTCTATACTCAAACTATTACCATAGCTCATACTGCTTATCAAAGATTTTTGGTACAGATCAGCCGAATTAATTTATTTGAATATGAATATGCAAGTAATTAGCATTACGGCAAATCATAGTCTGATTTGAGCATGAGGAAAGTTTTTTCTGCATTGGTAACGTGAAAATATCGAGAATACATTTCTTTACTTGAATTAACTCGTAAAGGTAGGTCTTGTATGTATTTTGCATACTCTAGACGTTGTTAGTGTATTATTAATATCTTGGAGTATCTATGTATAACGAATATATACAGTATATACGAATAGTATACTAGACAGATTTGGAGTCAGTGGCATACATTGTGCTGACGAAAACCAATCAATTTGAAACGTGCGCATGTCTGCAAATTTTGCCTCTGTGATGTACAAAACCTTGTCGAGTTTGTTTGAGCATAGAATTGTTGTACACGTGAATTCTACCAAGTTTTCGTATTGGCATTCGAGCATAGCTCTTTCATTAAATGACTACTCAGCAGTCTCCACAGTCCACCCCAAGAGGTAGAAAGTGTGATAAGGATTACGCCATATCATCGCGCGAAGCGAGAACCCCTCCGAAGAGATTAACCCACCAGCTTCCAGTTTGGGCCCCGACTCGAAAGCCAGAACCGTCTGAATGGTAGCAGCGAAACACTATTCAACCTCTACTGGCTCTGCAGGTCAGTACCCGAGTTGTTTGTGACGCAACTCACCCGCCGGAAGGAATTCTTATCCAAGCATCCGAACGCAGTCCCATGAACTAAGATAATCTCAAGATTGATGACTTCTATTGATCCTGGTACGAGCACCGTCTAACGGCCTGTACGTCGAGACCCACCGAATCCATGTGAAGTCATTTGATTGATCCTGGCGTCAAGCACTAACGGCTAACCCATTTCGTCGAGATCCACAAACCCTAAACAGTTACGCATTGATCCGGGACAAGGACAAGCCGGTCGAACCGTCAAGTCCCGTTAAACCACGAGTCATTTCATGAGAATATCCCGAACATGGGGGTCTGCGAACAGATAAATGAAATACCTCCCTAGTCCAGCATGCGGACTTTCAACCACTGCCCCCTCGAGTCCAACACCAATGGGGTGGCCAGGTGGTACAAGTAACACCTGAGGACAAACCACCCCCCCGAGGTAACGCAGTATACTACATAACGCACTCGGCCATTACACAGAATCCGGAGATTCATACTGCGATAGGGTAGAGTATGCCAGTTTTAAGGGAGAAGCCCTATGCTGCGACAGACTGCCTGTCACTGAGTTAATCAACCGGCTCAGCCCTCCATTTCACCAGAACGGCAAAACTAGGGCCCCATTCGGAGATCTTCCACCACACAGGTCCAGTGACTGGCGCTAAATGGCATAACGTTAGACACCAACACTTAACCCTCCATTTCGCCGGGACGAAACTAGGGTCCTGGTCAAGGCAAGCAGCCCCATCACGACAAGATCTAATGCCAGGGGGGCGAGAATTGTTGTACAGGTGTATGTTACACTGTCTCGATTTCTAGAACTTTCTATTACCATAACTCATACTCCTTATTAATGAGTAATGCTGCTATACCTCGCCACAAATGTTAATTTTATGAAATTTCTTAGAAACTTTGTAAAATTTTATACCATATTTGGGAATCTATATTAAATGCGCCAAATTTTGACGTCACTTGCCAAACTCGCGTAGAACCATTTTTTTCAGTACAGTCACTTTAAACTCCGCAAAATTTCTATTTTAAAATTGTTTTTGGGAAAAATGTCTCTTTTTTATCCAAGCTGAAGCAGCTGGTTTTGACATTTTGATAACAGTTCAGAGAAGCAAAGTTCAGGGTTACATTACTAAAAAAATATTCGGAAAAATTGAAGATTTCTGGCAACAGGATTTAAAAAACCGTCACAGGGTGTAAAATATATAGATTTTTTTTAAATGCCTATCATTTTGAAAGCATGCCACATTTTTTCTATATTTTTCTGATAACAAGAACGACTTGCCTTGTCACCCAGTTCTGGCTTGACGTTGATTTCTGAATCAGCCTGTATAGGAATTAGGTATGTAATATATTTTTATTTGAATATTTTAATATTAGCCTTCTACATATTTAATTTCAAAAAATTATATTTAATGATTATAACTTCTGAAAATAAATTAAAATAATGTCATATAAGTACCACTTATATCAAATAACATATAAAGTTAACATTCCTTATAAGACATCCAAATGGTATAACAAAATCCAATAAATGAAAATTGTTAACCAAAATCCTATAAATGAAATATTTTGAATGGACAAAATTTTTATTTCTGCTGATCAATCTTATGGAAACAATTATACATATTTTTGAAAGATATTTGTTTTCATAAGATTGATCAGCGGAAACAAAATTTTGTCTATTCAAAATATTCAATTTATAGGATTTTGGTTAACAATTTTTATTTATTGGATTTTGTTATACCATTTGGATGTCTTATAATGAATGTTTATTTTATATGTCATTTGATATAAGTGGTACTTATATGACATTATTTTAATTTATTTTCAGGAGTTATAATCATTAAATATAATTTTTTGAAATTAAATATGTAGAAGGCTAATATTAAAATATTTAAATAATTTAATATACCTTCTATCAAGAATTAACCTCTATTTATGTTAATATATTTTTATTGATTGTTTTCATTCTATAGTTTCTAGAGATTCCTTTATATATTAGACTGTTGTCTGATATTTGAGAATTCTAGGTTTACTTAAATAGAACCAATATTTCTAAGACATTTAAATATTTTTTCATTTGAATTATGTAGGTTTCAAAGAATTCTGTTTTGATATTAAAATTTTTTTTAATATTTATATGACAGTTGCATTGCCCTATTCACAATTAAAACTGTCAAATAATAAACCAATATTATCATCAATTCAAAGTGTTGATGGCTTTATTGGTGACACAGGAACCACAGAAAACAACTGATTACATTCCGAAAAAACAAAAGAGAGCGGTTTACCTTTCATATGCAAATTTTTGGGCAAGTTCATATAACTGTCCCTCGTCCAAACTTCCTCGTGGTTTAATGACCAAAATATAATTACGTCAACAACGTTGCAATGATATTATTTTAGCATTTAATTAAGGCTACCATTAAAAACTGGACGCATCACAAAATTCGCCGAAAAGATAATTCACAACGCGAAAGACCATATGGCGGTCAGAGTCTTTTACGTCCTTCCGGTGTATAAAAAAATCATCTTGAGAAATAAAAGAATTTTCAGAAACTCTGGGGGTCTTGCTTTTCACAAATTGTTCGAATTAAAATTTATACCTCGGCTATATTCCACAAGTAGAGTAATAAAAAGGGGGGTTCTTACTAGATAATCTGTAAGGGTGCCAACACCACTATACATTCTAATTTTATAAAAGCATCTTATCAAAAACTTTTTAATTAAATTAATGTCAGTTTCAATTTAGTAGACATATAGTATTAATACTCATTATTACATAGCACCAGAAGGAATAAAAGAAAATACAAAATATCAATTAAAAAATATTAAATGAATACTTGAACGATTTTTATAAAATTAAAATTGTGATGAGGTTACCCTTTTTGTTATTTCAATTTATACAGGGGTTTTTTTTGGAGTGATAGAACTTTAAATTGAAATAAAACACATTTAAATTAAGATTGAAGCCAATTTTTTTTAGTTGAAAGATTTTTATGACATTTATGTTTTAAAAATAATTTCCGGCATTTGTCCACCACGACTAGCTCTGAGGAACCGCAATCGACCACACCAATTTTAGACCACTTTTTCGAGTAATTCAGGCCTTATTTCATCAATAATGCACGAGTTATGTTGACTTCTGAAGCGTCTATTATTTCTGGTTTATCAGCATAAACCAATGACTTGACATAATCCCAAGAAAATAATCCAGTGGAGTTATGTCGCATGATCTTGGAGGCCAATTAATTCGACCATTTCTCGAAATATAATTATCGCCTTATCTTTATTTCAATAAATCAATTGTTACGCTGGCAATATGAGGTGTAGCACCATCTTGTTGGAACCAAAACACTTCTGTGTCTATACCATTCAAATTTTGAAACAAATAATCATAGATCATCGATCTGTAACGAGCACCATTCACTGTAACATTAGCTGCAGCATCGTTTTTAAAGAAATATGGACCGATGATGCCTCCAGCGTGTAAAGCACACCATACAGTACATTTTTCAGGATGCAATGGAACCTGCAGAACTTCTTGAGGATTGTTTTCACTCCATATACGGCAATTTTGCTTGTTTACATAGCCGTTCAACCAGAAGTGAGCTTCATCACTAATTACAATTTTACGATAAAAAAGTGGATCAACTTCAAGCTATTCTAGGGCCCAATCGGCAAACAAACGACGTTTATTATGGTCAAGTGGCTTTAGTTCTTGAACCAGTTGGATCTTGTATAGATGTAGACCAAGATCTTCACGCAAAATTTCCCATGTGGTGGATGCACAGAGTCCAACTTGTTGTGAACGTCGACGATTAGGCAAATCTGGATCATCATTAACACTATGACTTACAGCAGTGATATTTTCTTCTGTACGTACAGTTCTTTGTCTTGTTGTTGTTGTTTCATCGAGTAGAGAAAATGTTGTCCGAAATCTATTGATAGTTCTACGAATAAGCTGCTTTGATGGACGATTATGTAAACCATAAATTTCACGAAGTGCTCAATAAGTTTGGTGAATAGATCACTGATTTTGAAAATAAATTTCAACAATTTGTAAACGTTGTTGCGGCGTCAGTCTTTCCATGATAATTTGTCAATGCTTACTGAACAGAAATGTGAAAACAACATGGCTTCTTCCTTCTGTCAAATCACAGTTATCCCTATCGAAAGTTCTATCACTGAAAAAAAACACCCGATATAATAATTAAATTTTAGTTTTCACTGATACACATGGTATCATTTGGATATAACTGAGTCCTTAAAAATACTTAACAAACTTTGTGTAATTTTCATGGACGAACATGACATATGTAGGCTCAAATATTTAGAAAAAATCACTTCAGCTCTATGTTTGTTTAATAACACGTATTTGGTTGGGTGAGATATATTTTAATTCATTCTTTCTATTTTTAGATACGAAAACTGAAGAGTTATCGACGTGGTAATTCCAAATGGCACAAGTTGTGCTGCATGTTTTTGGAGTTTTTTGAAGGAACTTTTTTGAAAGGTGTTATTTTCGAATTATTCTTCAGGTTATGTTGGGCATTTTTGGGGATGAATTTGGTTTTCATAATAAATCGTTACGAAACACACGTTTGTTATATTTCAATTATTTATTCAATATTTTTTAATCGATATTCTATATTTTCTTTGGATTCGGTGAATTTTTGGTCTCTGTGTTTCCGAATAACGGATAATATCGGGTGTTTTTTATTAGAGTGATAGAACTTTCGAGTTTGTTGTTTTGACATTTCTGTTCAGTAAGCATTGACAAATTATCATGGAAAGACTCACGCCACAACAACGTTTACAAATTGTTGAAATTTATTTTCAAAATCAGTGTTCTATTCGCCAAACTTATAAAGCACTTCGTGAAATTTATGGTTTATATAATCGTCCACCAGAGCAGCTTATTCGTCGAACGATCGATAGATTTCAGACAACATTTTCTCTACACGATGCAACAACAACAACAAGACAAAGAACTGTACGTACAGAAGAAAATATCGCTGCTGTAAGTCATAGTGTTAATGATGATCTAGATTTGTCTATATGTCGACATTCACAACAAGTTGGACTCTGTGCATCCACCACATGAAGAATTTTGCGTGAAGATCTTGGTCTACACCCATAAAATATCCAACTGGTTCAAGAACTAAAGCCACTTGACCGTAATAAGCATCGTTTGTTTGCTGGTTTGGCCCTAGAACAGCTTGAAATTGATCCATTTTTTTATCGTTAAATTGTGTTTAGTGATGAAGCTCATTTCTGGTTGAACGGCTATGTAAACAAGCAAAATTGCCTTATATGAAGTGAAAATAATCCTCCAGAAATTCTGCAGGTTCCATTGCATCCTGGAAAATGCACTGTATTGTGTGCTCTACACGCTGGAGGCATCATCGGTCCATATTTCTTCAAAAACTATGCTGGAGCTAATGTTACAGTAAATGGTGCTTGTTACAGATCGATGAGCAATGATTATTTGTTTCAAAATTTGAATGGTATCGACGCAGAAGTGTTTTGGTTTCAACAAGCAACCTCATGCCGCTACCGTAACAATTGATTTATTGAAAGAAAGATTTGGCGATAACATTATTTTCAGAAATGGTCCAATTAATTGGCCTCCAAGATCATGCGACATAACTCCACTGGATTATTTTCTTTAGGGTTATGTCAAGTCATTGGTTTATGTTGATAAACCAGAAACAATAGACGCCTTGGAAGTCAACATATTATTATTATTATTATTATTATTATTTATGGCGAGCGGGCGTCTGTCCACCCTACCACTGCGTCCGCACGGACTATTGTGGTTCACCCCTAATTTATATCTCCCCGACGAGATCCAGTTTTTGGATAAAACCGATAATCTTGTTCAGGGGTAATTTTTTCAGTTCACTGTGGGCTATGAAAGCCTGGCCAAAGACCTCGAATCTGATGCGACTCATCGCTGGGCACTCTGAGACGATGTGCATGGCTGTTTCAGTGTCCTCAAGACACAGCCTGCATTCATTGTCTTCAGCCAGACCGATTTTGTGCAAATGCGCTTTCAGTCTGCAGTGACCTGTCATAATTCCGACAAGTGTTCTTAGTTTGGCCCTATCCAGACCTAGCGCTAAGTTCGCCATCTTTTTGTTCGAAGCTGTTCCAAGGAACAACTTCGAATGTTTCAGGCCAGAATGGCTCCGCCAGAAAGACTCTAGTCTTGAGTTCATTCTGCCTGTTATCGCCTCGAAGTCATCTGACATAACTCCACTGGATTATTTTCTTCGGGTTTATGTCAAGTCATTGGTTGATGCTGATAAACCAGAAACAATAGACGCTTTGGAAGCCAACATTACTCGTGTTATTGATGAAATAAGGCCTGAATTACTCGAAAATGTGGTCCAACATTGGTGGTCGAATGCGGTTCCTCAGAGCTTGTCGTAATTATTTTTAAAACATAAATGTCATAAAATTATCATTCGAATAAAAAAGAATTGGCTTCAATCTTAATTTAAATGTGGTTCATTTCAATTTAAAGTTCTATCACTCTAAAAAAAACACCCGATAAAAAGATATGATTCTCATATTATTTCGGGGGAATAAAAGTTATTTGTGAAAAATTCGTCGCATTTATCATTCCATTCTCGGGTCATTGTGAAAAATTCGGAAGAGCGTTGAAATGTTAGCTGTTGACTTTATTAGGTAATATTTTAAGGTAAGTTTTGATCTTCTTCAGATAGTCAGATTTACGTCATGATATGGTTAGCCTTGGATATGAACTCAGGATTCTCCCGTCATCGAAATTATTTAATTTACTACAGACTACCTTGGCATCATGGAAGTTTTAAATGTTCCGAGAATTGGTTGGTTTTAAATTCTGTCCTCTCTTTGCTTAAACCGTCACAAATTTTCCTGTTTAAGTGCTTCTACCAGACACCATTTAGTTCGAATATTGAAAGAAAAGTTTTATCAAATGATAATTTTAGACTTATTGAGGAAGATTTCGAGGTCAAAATCAATTGTAAATTCGAAATTTGCAAGGTAGAATTTAACTACAAATGAAATTTTTACAGGGGATCAGGAAACATGTTGATTTTGTTAACTTATTAGGAGTACAAATAAGTTTCCGCCGTTTTATTGTAGATGTCTCGGCACGGAGTTTCGGATAGCTTTCGCAGATGATAACTGGCTTACAAAATAGTTTGGACATTCAAGAACAACATAACCTATTAATATCATTGATTTTATATTGGTGAAATATAATTTTTATAAGTTGAAAATGTCAAAATTTGAGCCAAGTAAGCGTCATTTGCGGGAAATATTAGTTTACTTCTTTAATTTGAAGAAATCTGCCGCTGAGGCGCATCAATTGCTCGTATAAGCATATGGTGAGGGTGCTTTGAGTGAGAGAACGTGTCGAGAGTGGTTTCAAAAGTTTAAAAACAGTGATTTCGACGTAGAAGACAGAGATCGCAGTGGAAGGCCAAAAATTTACGAGGATGCAGAATTGGAGAAATTATTGGAGGATGATTCATCTCAAACACAAAAAGAACTTGCTTTAACATTAGAAGTCACTCAGAAAGCAGTCTCACATCGTTTAAAATCATTCTTCTATAATAAATATTTAATTTGTGTTAAAAAACGGCGGAAACTTATTTGTACTCCTAATAATATTTCGAGAAAACGAGTAAAATTATAGATTGCAGATAAAACAGCTAGCTAGGTATAAAGACTTACAAAGGGCTTTCAATTTATTTTCGGTATAGGCATGGAAGAGAATTTTGGAAAAATTCTAATTTACAATATAGTCCCCTAGAACTTCAATACATTTGTAAGATCGAGAACCTTGTAAAAATTTTCTTCAACGTGCTTTGACTACAATTTTTTGTCGTTATAATCTTCCGGATTGAACAATTGAACGTTTAGTGAAGAAGTTTGAAACAAATTTTACACTTCATGATGTAACAGTGCCAGTGAGATAAAGAAATGCAAGAAGTGAAGAGAATATTGCTGCCTTACGTGAAAGTATTCGTGAAGACCAAAATTTATCGCTTTCTTGACGTTCACAAGAACTAGGCATCTCCCAGACGTGTTTGTGGCGAATTTTACGGAAAGCCCTTGGTTAAAATCCATACAGAATTGTTTTAACTCAAGAACTCAAACTAGCAGATCATTTAAAATGTCCTGTTTTCAGTAATTGGTGCTTAGAAAAAATCGTGCAGATGCCGGGTTTTCATAAGAAAATAATTCTCAGCGATGAGGCTCATTTCTGGTCAAACGGCTGTGTTAACAAGCAGAATTAGGTGATAAACCTAAAGAATATCAAGAATTGCCATAACATTCTGACAAACTTATTGTTTGATGCGGATTTTATGCTGGAGGAGTCATTGGACCTCATTTTTTATTCAACGAAGCTCATGAAGCGGTAATGGTCAAAAGAAATCGTTATCGTTCAATGTAGACTGATTTTTTAAAACTGAAATGGTTCATCTTGATTTGTAGAACATGTGGTTCCTACAGGATAAACCACTTGTCATACTGCCAATGACACAATGACTTTTTGGAAATCGAAATTCGGTGATTCGTTTATTTCAAGAAATGGATCGATGAATTATCCGCCTCGTTCCTGCGTTTCAGCGTCATTCTTTCTTTGGGATTACATTAAGTGACTGGTTTACAGCAATCATCCAGCAAATTAAGACGATTTACAAATCAATATTGAACGAGTAACTGCCAACATACCACCTGATTTGTGTGAGAGAGTCATGGAAAATTTGGTTCAACGACTTCATTCCTGCCAGCGTTTCCGGAGTGGACATTTAAATGATGTTTTCTTTCATTTGTATCCTTTTCACTTTATATTGAAATAAAAATTACAATGAATTGAAAAATTTATTGGTTTGTAATTATAGGATATTTTCTCGAAGATTCTTCAATCCATTAACGAACTTTTCACATACTTGGGTGTTCAATAAACTTCAAATTACGATCACAATCATTGAACTCTATATAACGTAGTATTATATACTAATGCGCTGAAGCTCCTGACGGCAAGTCAGTACCTTCAATTTTTTTATTATTCATAAATTCTTGTATGGACCCGCCGCTGGTTTCAATGAGATATTAATAGGCAGTATGTGCAAGTAATACATGAATACATAATGCTTTTGTTGACTTTGTGTGTAACGCAATAATTATAGAAAAAAGATAAATACGATTCAAGCGAGCACGTTCACTTGAATCACTGTGGAACTCCCTCCGGATTCTATGAAATTGACAGGAAGCGGCTAGATAATGTATGTCCGACAGGAAATTCGATAGAAAATCTCAGAACATACTCAAGAATTGTGTTTGTCATTTGACGCATACGTATCGCTTCCATGTAGGTTCGATATATGTGATACAAACGCTTACTGAATATAAAGAAAGTTCAAAGCATCCTCCGCAAGTACGGGGTGTGTTCGAAAAATCGCTGCAAAATTTTCAAGAACTTGTATTATTTCCCATTCATCAAATGATTAAAAGAATAAGTGTCATGACAACCGATCATAGTATAGAAAAACACTAAGGTTGTTTTTTTTTCTATGTCGAAAGGCTTTTTTCTGGAGAGGGCTGCAAACCAGTGCGGGTAGGGGTCAAATGTCGAAAGCCCGATCTAACTAATAAAAACATTTCCATTCCCGTACGATTTTTCTTTTTTTTACGATTAACCAATATGCTTCTATGTAGGCCGGCAGCTCAGTGGTAGAGCTTAGGACTCGTAACCGGAAGGTTACGGGTTCGAATCCTGTTCAGATGGAAAAAAAAATTTCTAGCTACCATTTCACTGTTGAGTCGAAAATTAACAGTTCTGTGACCTAAAGTGGCGCCAAGATCGCACTAACAAAGCCTACCCAGAATACAACTGAGCTCCTAACTCGAACAAGCTGAAAAAGCTTCTGAGGGATCTTCTCAGAAGATCTAGGAGTATCAGGATAATAATAATAATAACTCTCGATCTCTTGTTCTTATTGACTGCAATTTGGAAATTGCAGTAAAACTATTGAATAAAATTCAACAAAAATAATCCATGTCTTTAGTTCACCGACAAATTAAAATAAAAAATGAAAAGTATATTTACTTGCCGTATATAGGACGGAAATCTAAAATGAAAGCTAGATTTTTTAAGAAATATCGAAATCTCAATATTTCATATAAAACCATAAATTCTTCAGGTGAATCGATTAGAAATAATAAAAATATCGTCAATTAGAACAAGAGATCTGGAGTATATAGGTTAACCTGCGGTACATGTCCATATGGACATGTACGTCCGTATATTGAAACTTGCAAGATGAAAATTTTCGTAATTAATTTTCACAAAATTATGCATGTGCCTTCGTGTCGTTATTTCACATCCATATACTAAATTTGAACTCGATCAGATTGGTACTTTCGAAAATATTTGAAAAATAAGTTTCAAATAGGAATAACTCAGGACTCATAAGCTGATTCCGTGAACGATATCTTACAGGCCGGTGCTCCCTACTCAATCGTGGGTGCAATTTTTTCAGGTGAAAAAAAATTTTTTTCACATGAAAAAACTGATAACAAAAAATTTTCACCCAAAAAAAATTTTTCGACCAAATTGTGAATCTAAACCATCCTCGAATCCCCTTGAACTCAAACAAAAAATTTCATCAAAATCGGTCCAGCCGTCTAGGAGGAGCTCAGTGACACACACACGCACACAAGAAACTCAAAATTTTGAAAAATTTTTTTGGGTGAAAATTGTTATTATTTTTTTTTTGGTCAATTTTTTCTTTATTTTCAGCAAAAAAAAATTTTGGAAAAAATTTTCACCCTGAAAAAAATTTCTTTCACATGAAAAAAAATTTCGAGAAACTTTCACCAAAAAAATTTTTTTTTCACATGAAAAAGTTTATTTCCAGAAGAATGTGCTATATATTGTTTGAGGGGGGAAATGAAAAGACCTTTTTGAATTCTATGTGAAGTATTTTTGGTGATGGAATTTGATATTCATGAATATCCAATGGAAACGAATTTGTCTTGGGTGATAGATTTAGATAATTATGGTCAGTACTTTGTTTTCTTTGATTAATTGGTTAGCTGCTGCCCACATGTGTTGATAATTCCATATGTCTATAGGGTGAAACATTGTTTCTAAGGTATTTTAATTAAAATTAATTCTGAAAATTTTTCAAGGAATTTAAATCTGTAGAGGGTTCGGAGAATTAATTCAGCTATTATCTGTAATATGTCAAAAAACCCTTCTAAGTAAATATTCACTCTATATAATCGTACATCAGTTTGAAGACGAATGAGGATCACAAAAAGTATCATTCATTTTGTTAACAATCTTCAGAACTTCGATTGCGCTATTTCTAACATCTCCGTTACTTACATAAGCCCATCAAAAATAAGAGAACAGCGTTATATAAGGTGATTTTCGACATAAATACTACTTAAGCGATGTAATCCCAAAGAGCATCGACTTTGACAAGATATATTTTACACAACTAGGTCCCCAGCTATCTTGTACAGGTTGATTCCAAGTTTGGCCTTGACCGTAATTGCAATTTCAGTCGAAATCAGGAAATCGCATTAGGTACTTCAATATTTGTCATCCCATTTTCATTTATTCACGGTCTACGGCGTTACCTAATGTGGTTCGTTACAGCACCGCTCTAATGCCAATTTGTCTACAAATTTGTCCGTTATTCTTTATGGAGTTTGATGAACCTATACATTATATGCAAACCAACCCGTTTGCCGATTTCTTTATATCTGATTCATAGATTTCAGTTGAATTTCAGTAATGCAACCTCCAGGTTTATTGAAAGTTCAAGGACTTATTGATACAAAGAGATCGTTAACCTCGATCAACGAACTTAGAGTTCAATGAAAAAAAAAATTACCACACTGCTCTATGATCATCAGTTCATGAGTAATGAAAAAAGGTATGCAACACAGGTTTGTAGATGAGGAAAAAATTACAGAAACGATACAAGTCGAATTGGAAACAATCAGATCTAAAAAATTTAACTATTTTACTGAATCGGTCCTTACTTGAAGAAAATCTATTTTAATATTGGGAGTACGAATTAATACGGTTCGCTTTTTAAGCTCGAAAAATGCATTTATTCGAAAATATGTGATTCACAGAATTATTCTCTTTCAATACTTAAATTTTAAAATAGCTTCCTTTTCCCTAGGATAAAAACTTTGAATTTATTTTATATATAATAATAGATAATTTGGTTTCTCACATACGCACATCTTTGATCTCGGGTGTTTTTAGAGTGATAGAACTTTCGATAGGGACAACTGTGATTTGACAGAAGGAAGAAGCCATGTTGTTTTGACATTTCTGTTCAGTAAGCATTGACAACTTATCATGGAAAGACTCACGCCGCAACAACGATTACAAATTGTTTGAAATTATTTTCAAAATCAGTGTTCTATTCGCCAAACTTATAGAGCACTTCGTGAAATTTATGGTTTACATAATCATCACTCAGAGCAGCTTATTCGTCGAACTATCGATAGATTTCGGACAACATTTTCTCTACTCAATGCAACAACAATAACAAGACAAAGAACTGTACGTACAGAAGGAAATATCGCTGCTGTAAGTCATTGTGTAAATAATGATCCAGATTTGTCTATTCGTCGACGTTCACAACTCTGTGCATCCACCACATGGAAAATTTTGCGTAAAGATCTTGTTCTACACCCATACAAGATCCAACTGGTTCAATAACTAAAGCCACTTGACCATAATAAGCGTCGTTTATTTGCTGATTGGGCCCTAGAACAGCTTGAAGTTGATCCACTTTTTTATCGTAAAATTGTGTTTAATGATGAAGCTCATTTCTGGTTGAACGGCTATGTAAACAAGCAAAATTGCCGTATATGGAGTGAAAATAATCCTCAAGAGGTTCTGCAGGTTCCATTGCACCCTGAGAAATGCTCTGTATGGTGTGCTTTACAAGCTGGAGGCATTATCGGTCCATATTTCTTTAAAAACTATGCTGGAGCTAATGTTACAGTGAATGGTGATCGTTACAGATTGATGATTAATGATTATTTGTTTCAAAATTTGAATGGTATCGACCCAGAAGTGTTTTGGTTCCAACAAGATGGTGCTACACCTCATGCTGCTACCGTAACAATTGCTTTATTGAAAGAAAGATTTGGCGATAACATTATTTCGAGAAATGATCCAATTAATTGGCCTCCAAGATCATGCGACATAACTGCACTGGATTATTTTCTTTGGGGTTTTGTCAAGTCATTGGTTTATGATGATAAACCAGAAACAATAGACGCTTTAGAAGCCAAAATAACTCGTGTTATTGATTAATTACTGAATTACTTGAAAAAGTGGTCCAAAATTGGCCGTCGAATGCGGTTCCTCAGAGCTAGCCGTAGTAGATATATGTCGGAAATTATTTTTAGAACATAAATGTCATAAAATTATCTTTCAAATAAAAAAAAATTGACTTCAATCTTAATATAAATGTGTTTTACTTTAATTTAAAGTTCTATCACTCTTGAAAAAATACCCGATATAATCAGATTTGGCTTTTGTTTTATATATTTCCATGGTTGGACAGAGAAATGACAGATATTTGGGATTACCATCAAACATTCTGTCTTATATTTTATATCCTGCTTCAAAAGCTTATACAGGATGTCCCAACGAATATTTGACCGCCCCAGAACCCAGAAACGGGTAATTCTCGAAGATTAAAAAAAAATGACAACATCTGTTTTGAGGGAAACGAATTTCCATCATGAAATTGTTCCGAAAAAACCACCCCATGAAGGTAGCATCAACCCCCAACATTTTTTGAATAAGGAAGAATTATCGAGTGTTGGTTAGTTTGAAAGTTACTTATGTTCTGTCCACAACCCAATTAAAATTCTCAAAATCGGTTCATTAATCACGAAATAATGTTATATTGAACTTACCGTCAAAAGGTGATGTTGAAGAGACAGTTGAACCGTCCAAACTCAAGAAACTAAGAGTTTTGAAGAATCCAAAAATAAATTTCAATTTCTGGATTAGGGAGAAAGAATTCCTATGAAAACATTGTTCCGATAAAACCACCTGAGGGTGGCAACAACCCCCAAATGGTTTTTCGGAACAAACTCATGATGAAAATTCGTCCCCCTCAAAAAAGAAGTTGACTTGACTTTTAAATCTTCGAAAATTCTTCGTTTCTGAGTTCTGGGCAGGGTCAAATTTTCGTTGGGACATTCTGTATAAATATTTTAACACGCCATACCTTGAGAAACAGTATTTGTACATTGAAAAGGTACGTTTCTTCTGAATTGTACATGTTTTGTGTTTTATTGGCCGATTCCATGTACATTTCCGACATTCTAGTATACAGGACGATCGACATAATCCTTCAAAGGGATTATACTAGAGGTCATTTGCAACACGGGCTTAGTTCTCCAATCTCCTCTGCTAGATAATTCGATTATGTTTTATCGCAAGCGTGAATGGTCTAAGAAATTTTAAGTGAGCTTTATCGTTATCATAGAAATAATCATAATTGCACGTGGGGTATTTGCTGACAATGATGAAATCCTATCATACACATATAAACTGCTCTTCGAAAGTTAGGGATATTGAATTAATTTGTGTTTTCTCTTCGGAAAACCCCTTTTTCCTTTAAAATATGTAGAGTGTTTCAGATTAGAATAATAAGATTTCACGAAGTTATTTATACTCTAAATAAATGTATAAAATTTATCGCCCTGTGTCATAGAAACGAAATATTGAACGATGTTCAGTTAACATTTCCTTCTCAACTCAATTGCGATTATGCAACAAATAGTGTGAAACTAACTGTCTATTTAAAGAAGTATGTAATCATTTATTTCTCAAAAATTTCCGAAAAGATTATTCACTTCCGCCCTTGTTTTATGGCAAACAAATTGTACCCTGGGTTCAATCATTTGAACTGAATGGGGAATAATAATAGGTTTAACATCCAACGTCCTATAAGTATATTTCGACAATATTCCCTTGGGCCATCGAAAAATACCCAAGGTTGAGGTTACAACCAAAAATTATAGATCCATTGACGACAGATGCTTCTTGAAAGCCTCGTTCATTCAACAGACTCGATTGTATTGTGTACGGAAAACTAGACAATAAATTCATCACATCGGGATACTACCAGAAAAATATTGAATTTCGATGTTCAACAGGCAGCTCGAACAATTGAATACATTAAAAAATTCACGTTATCGAGAATAACTTTCGATTCAAACATTCATAATCCATTTATGTTGGAGTGAACAATATCACTAGCATCGATTAAGAATTCTTAAATATCTATTGTTAAGGAGCTTCATTATTCCTTCAATTTTCATTATCATTCTTTGTGACTTTGTTATATTTCATACCTATCAATTTTACATCACAATGGTTTTAAAAATGGTGTCATTGATGAAATGTTGACAAATAATGTGGAATATTGTTCATTGTGGTGTTCTGTAAAATATAAAGGTGTCCCAAAATGAATGGATAATCCTGAGACCCTGTATGCAAGAGCTCTTGGGCTTACAAAAAAAATCTATCCCCGCTAGAGATATATTTTTTCAAAATAATAATTTCTACTACACTACATTGAGTTTCTTTGTTACACGCTCACAAATAGATCAAGTCCACCAGTTTCTTCATGGTAAAATATTCTTCATTAAAATAGATATGCAGAAAACCGTATGTCATTTTTTTTTTTAAATATCCAACTTCAAATGTCATCATAAATTGTGATGAATATTTCATTATGTGAAAGTTTAATCATTCATGGTGGAAAAAAGTAAGGAAACCTACTCAGGTTCTTAACTTAAAAACTTAAAAAAATTTGCTCTTTTCATGCGGATTTCGAAATATTATGAGGTTGTTCGGAAAATTATTTCGTTTTTTCCCGACAGTGGATTTACTTGTATTTTTTCGAACTTTCACACTTAAGCCGCATGATCTTTAAAGTTTTGAGGCTTCTATGTGAAAAGGTTCAGTTAATTCTACGTAGTAGTTTTTGGTTGGTGCCCTTTTAAATATGGAGAGCAATCAGCAGCATTTTCGATATATTTTACTATGGAAAAGGTAAAAATGCTGTCCAAGCCAGAAAGAAATTAACTGATGTGTATGGAGAAGATGTGTTGACAGTACGCCAGTGCCAGAATTGGTTTGCAAAATTTCGATCCGGCAATTTTGATGTCGAAGATGCACCACATTCCGGAAGACCGGTTGAAGTTGATAAAGACACGATAAAGACATTAGTTGATGCAAATCGGCGAAATACAACACGTGAGATCGGTGAGAAGTTAAATTTATCGAATTCAACTGTTTATGACCTCTTGAAAGACCTGGGTGTAACCTTGATGCTCGATATATGGGTTACCCAGGTTTCCACGGATAGAAATTTGTGTCGTCGCGTTGACGTCTGTGATTCGCCTCTCAAACGTCACGAAAATGATCTACTTTTGAAGCGCAGCATTATTGCAGACGAAAAATAGGTTGTATATAACAATGTCAAACGCAAAAGATCAGAGAGCAAAGAAGAAGAACCGACTCAAAGCATTTCGAAAGCAATATCCATCAAAAAAAGGTGATGCTGTCTGTGTGGTGGGATTTTAGAGAAATTGTATTTTTTTTGAGCCTTTACCGGATAACACAACAATTGATTCGGAAATCTACTGTCATCAGCTGGACAAACTGAATGATGCACGTCAACAGAAAAGGCCAGAATCAATGAACAGAAAGGTGTAATGTTTCACCAAGATAATACGAGACCTCATACAAGTTTGGTCACTCGCCAAAAGTTTTTACACCTTGACTGGGATACACTGCCACACCCACCATATTCTCCAGATCTGGCGCCTTCGGACTATTATTTGTTCCGGTCATCAAACATTTTTGGACGGTAAAACCTTTACTTCAAATGAAGAGGTCAAAAATCACCTGGATCAGTTTTTTGTCAGCATAGACCAACAATTTTATGAGCGTGGAATCGTGGTACTACCAGAAAGATGGCAAAAGGTGTTGGATCAGAATGACCAATATATAATTTAATAAATTATTCCAAAATTTGAATATCAAAACAGATTTAATCTGTTAGTCTTCTACAATTTTAATTTCAAAAAATTTACTGAAGAAACTTTAAGAATTAAATTAATGTCTTTATAAGCACTGCTCATATTTAATAGACGTATAAAATTGAAATTCATCATACAATATCAAATGGAATTAAGAAAAACCAACGAATATAAATTGTCAATTAAAATTAAAATATAAATAAACAAACATTTTTTGTTTCGTTCCAGGCATGCGAACTGAACTCTTCAGACAAACGTACGAAGCCCTGTTTGTTACAAAATGTGAATATTTATGAAAAATAACTCTTTCTCAAAAATATAAAACATAATTTCAGGAACTTCTCAAAAAGTAATTTATTTGAAATATTCAATATATTTAAATAATTTCAAATAAATTAGTTTTTGAGAAGTTCTTGAAATTATGTTTTATATTTTTGAGAAAGAGTTATTTTTCATGAATATAGGATCAGAAAACAATACATTTTGTAACAAACAGGACTTCGTACGTTTGTCTGAAGAGTTCAGTACGCATGCCTGGAACGAAACAAAAAATTTTTGTTTATTTATATTTTAATTGACAATTCAAATTCGTTGGTTTTTCTTAATTCCATTTGATATTGTATGATGAATTTCGATTTTATACGTCTATTAAATATGAGCAGTGCCTATAAAGACATTAATTTAATTCTTAAAGTCTCTTCAGTAAATTTTTTGAAATTAAAATTGTAGAAGACTAACAGATTAAATCTGTTTTGATATTCAAATTTTGTAATAATCCTTCTATCAAGTAAAAAACCGTTCCTTGTTATTTTATAATAAATTATTCATTCATTATACGAAAATTATCTTTCATTTTCGCAAAAAAAAAAACAACGAAATTACAGTGAAGCTGCAGCCCTTTATAGGGAAAGATACCCTAACATGCGTATTCATCAGATTCCATGGGTGAATTCCTGGCAGCAGTCTTGGTGGCTCAAGCACAGGACGAATCGCTAACACTGTTATGGAAGATACAGTTCTTGAGGAAATTGAGCGAGATTAAGAGCAAGATTTTTTTTCTGCCGGCAGATGCTAGCGAAAATGGAAGAAGATCCACAATTCTTCGATAATATTCTTTGGACTGATGAATCAACACTTGAGCGAGATGGATACTGCAACATGTACAACTTCTGGCACTTCTGGCAAACTTCGAATCCTCATTTGATGGCAGAAGACAGGTCCCAGTACCAGTTCAAAATGAATGATTGGACTGGAGTGTGGAATACCAAGATAACAGACAACTTAACTGGTGAAAACTATTTAGAATACCTTCAACATGAATTGCCAACTTTGTTGAAAGTGAAAGAATCACATTGGTTCCACGATGGGTGTCCATCGCACTATGCAGCGAACGTCCGTGCTTATTTGGACTTATCTACCCAGTTAAACGGCCTCTATGTTCCCCGGATCTGAATCCGTTGAATTTCTTTACTGGGATTGCCTAAAAGACTTCTACTCCGTGCCAATTAGGAAATCTTGAAGAGTTACGTAACCGTGTACAGCAAGCTGCTTCAAAAATTTCCGTTCAATGTCATGCGCGACTTCTGAAGAGAGCGTTCAATCGTAGATGTCACGCATGTATCAGAGTAGGTGGCAGATAGCTCGAACATTTATAATAACAATGTGGACATTGTACATACTAAATATCACATTAAAGTATTACTAAGTACCTACTCAGAACAGTATAAAAAAAACTATTTGATTTAAACTTCGATTCCCTGAGTAAGTGATGAGTTTTACCATTTTGAAAATTGTCCACTTAGCCTTTTATACATTTTTTCCGTCATGAAGTTCGAACTTTAACATATTGAAATATTCATCACATTTTATGATGACATTTGAAGTTCGATATTTTTTCCAAAAGAATGACAACACTTGTTCATACGGTATTCCACATATCTATTGGTATTTTAATGAAGAATATTTCCATCGGGATAGATTTTGTTTGGAGCGCCCAATAGCTCTTCTATACAGTGTTTCAGGATTATCCATTCATTCTGGGACAGCCTGTATATTATTATTATTTTTTATTAGAAACTCATCAAATTCATTACATTCAAATGGTATGAAAATCAAAACTGCGAATGAAACTTAAGTATACAAGATGATTTGTTGAATGTACAAGTGTCTGATATTGAAATGGACTGAATATACAATACAGAATTATAATTAACAATTTGAAAAAAAATTCATGCGACGTATAACGGATTAAGTGAAAATTTCTTAAATTAAATCGAATGACTTACTATGTAATATCTTTAGTGAATATCTAAGGATATGTTTTTATCTTACAATTTATATTTCGAGGAAGCACTGGTCTAAAAATGACAAATTTTAAATTTTTATCAACTGAAATATAATAATCGAAATATAAAGTTGGCGAAGTAATTCAACATAATATTCATAATCTAAATACAATGTGTTATGTTGAATTACTTCGCTAACTTTTTATTTTGATTATAATTAATAATCCCTATTATCAAGAAAAAACTTCTTTTTAATATTTTACTATTATATTTCAGTTGACAAAAATTTATCATTTTCGCAGCAGTGCTTCCTTGACAAGATGTGTATCGTGAAATATAAAAATATCCTAAGATATTTACTGAAGGTATTACGTTGTAATTCGTTTTATTTAATTTTATGTCAATAAAAACTAACTAACTCTGGGGGACAGGCCCCCAGTTCTAATTGAATCGGTCCTCACAATAAATAAACTTCCAAATTTTCGACATAAATATATTTTGACAACAATCATAACATTAACATAAATACTTTTAAATAACATTCGTTTAAAAATGCGTATAGGACAAAACTAAAATGATCAGTTTTGTGTCCATACCTACACATCAGTTTTTTTTTAGAAGTTAACACAAATGGTGTCTATGTACAAAATGTTTGATTTACATGATAAAAAAAAACTCAAAACACTTAACTATTATTACATTATCGAATTTCATAATACTCTACATTTTTGGTCAATGAAAATGTTCCTTTTGATTCATTTGAAGTCTTTTGGGGATCATTTTTTCTTGGAAGCAAAACCGTTAATATTTCTCGCAGAGAAATACTTCATATTCCCTGAAACACTGAACAGCAGTCTAAAATTTCAACCTCCTCATTTTTTGTCGTAAAACTAAAACCCCTTTTCAGATTAAGTTATATAAAAATCACAATATAATAACAAATATCTTTATATCTAACGATTCAGAGAAGTGAACAGGGAAATCAAAAAATCAACTAAAAGATTCAAATCATTAATGAGCAATTTTCGGAGAAAAATTAGCAAAGAACATCGTCAATAGAATCTAGAATAATGTTGAAAAATTGGAGAACGAAAAGATAGTTTCGTGGAGTTTAATGGAATAGATTTTTGAAGGCAAAGAGACAAAAAATTAAAAAGTTTCAATTTTTAAATGGAATTTATCCCACTTGCATAAAGTTTGGTGCAATCAATAACAACAATATTGCCTGTTAACACAGGAGGACAAAACAACTTATTGAAATTTTGAATTGCTGAAAGAACTGCTACCATTTTATGCTCGAAATCAAAGGTTTTTGATGCGTGAAATGAAATGATCTGAAATGTACGAAAAACATATATCAATGTTTAGTCCAACAAAAAAAAAAGTGAATGAGGTGATCTGAATGTACCGTCCATTTTGATTCTCAGGCCTTTAGTCCGTACACAATACCAAACCTTTAACGGTCGTTTCTTGGAAATGGTCAGACGTGCAGCTTCACAAACGATATCCTGTCTTTTGTTTGATACCTCCTTTCACCATTCACTTCGAAAAATTTCACTTGAGATTTGAAATTTCGTACGACAAAATTTTTCCTATTTCAAGTCGAAATGAACACAATTAGCGAATCTAGGAAATGAAATAAAACTTTCCAGCCTCGTATTTCCTAGATACTTACGGGACCTGTTCTGAAGCACCAATCTATTTCAATTCTTCTGAGATGAAGGAATGCCACTATAAGTCATTTGCACAATCCGTTAATTTCTTAAAACAAGATAGGAACGAGAAGTCCAAAGGTTATCACATTTAATTTATAAATTGGTATTCAAGTAAAGACCGCACTGATTAAGAACGAAATCAGTAACTATCATCAAGAGGTTTGGTTACAATTTCTCCTTCACTGTTAATCTCGCGATGGACCAATTGGGGGGTTTTTAGCACTGATGGAGGAATCTCGCTGGATGTGATAGTCACCCTTTCTGGTTTTGGACTTCCAGTATCTTCGTTCTCTGGTGTCCTCAATGTAACGTCCAACTCTTCCATGGAAACTTTTGGATGGTCACTCTTGCCGTTTTGGCCATTGATCAATGGTATTCTCTCGGGGCGGATATCTTCCTCTTTTTGTTTCTCGTTGTTTGTTCCATTAGATATTTCCCTGTATTTGCCAAGTGGTTTCATTTCTTCACAAATACCGTTCTCAGTCATTGAGTTTCTTCTCCTTCTCGATTTTCCATTAGAAACCTTCTTCTTGACAATTATGAAGATGGCTACTATAATCATCAGTACAATAACAGTTCCAATTAGATAATAAGTTAATCCCTCATCGAACGATGCTTTCTCTAGGTCCCCTGAAGTCTTACTCTCTTTAGCTCCAATTATGAGATTTTCAGTCTGTTTTGTGGATGCTTTCGTCGCTTGAACTGGCAGTATAGTTTTCTTAGTAACAACTTCTTCAACTGGTGCTAAAGATTTTTCTGGTTTTACTGCTGGTGGTGTTGTTGGATCTTGCTCTTTACCAAACAGATCTTCGAACAAAATGCCCACTTGTTCTTTGATTGTAAGAAGAGGAGAAGTATGATTCTCCTTCAGTATTTCCAAAGGTTTGAATGTAGAACAATCAATAACACATGCAGATGGATCTTCCTTTTCATAATTTCCACTACCTTCATCACCACTACCTTCGAAAAGATCATCTTCTTGTGGAAGTTTCTCCACTTTTTCAGGTTCTTCAGTGGAATGTCTAATAAATTCAGAATTATCAGGGTCTTCCTCGTCTTCAGTAGCCTCTTCTTGGTCTCCAAGCATTGGGTTCAGAAGAGCATCAGCAATAAGAAACTGCAGATTCTTTCCGTTCATGTTCTTGGGAGAATAGCATTCAACATTTTCTGTTATGTTGACCTTAAGAGAAACTAAGTTAACGTAGTTGTTGATGGCACTTTCATCGCAATTGACAGGATTGCCTTGCAAATGTAAGGTTTTAAGATCATGTAGACTAGATAAGTCTTTTGGTATATCCGCGATCAAGTTGTGAGATATGTCTAAATCTTGTATGCTTTTTGGTAATGAGGAAGGAGACACCATATTCAGCTTATTTTTAGATATTAAGAGTTTCTTCAGCTTTGGCAGATTAGGAAAATATTGAAGGTTTTCTATTTCATTATTGGAAAGATCTAAATGTTTCAAGTTTTTCAATTTTTTCAGTCGTTTTTCAAGTAATGTTATAGATGTGTTGCTCAGGTCAAGGCTTTCGAAAGTGTTCGCTTGTTTTTCATCGATTTTAAGTAGGAATTTTTGCGAACTACACTTAGCATCCAAACGGTCACCATTAAATTCACACTTGCATAGTTTTGGACAAGGTATGAATGCAGCTGGAGTTCCCAGATGGAAAGAGGCAACAAGCATCATCAACACAAATAACTTCATTTTGAGTACCTGAAACAAAAAGATAAAATGTAGCGAAATCTAGGAAATACTTCATTCTCCTAAAAGCGTTATGTCAATATACCAAACCAACAATTTTATCTTATCAAAACTAAAAGGTGGTAAACAAAGATGATAATTCAATTTTCAAAACTGCAATAGGTTATTGTTTGACAATTCTCACAATTTCAGGAAATTCAAGCTGATACTGTTATCTAATGAAGCTATCGGCAACTCTTATCGAAAAAAGACATCCCGAAGCAACTGTGTGAATTTTCTCACATAAATCATGGGCTCAATCCAACATAAAACCAGCACTGTTCGGAAGGATCAAAATGAAATACTGAAGAATAGGATTAACATAAAAGGGCTGGGCCTTGAATTTCATAATCCGTGTGTGTACGAGTTATACCCAAAATACCAACAATAAGAAATGGGATTTTATGCGAGAAGACTTTCTTGTACTTAAGAATTATTTCAGGGGATAAGTATATTCAGGGGATAAATTTCATGTGAAAAGGCGTATGTCTGAATTAAGCCGAGATGATACTTCAATTCGCTCAATGTAATAGATATGTGAATGGGGTGATGTGAAGGAAGTAGTACTCTGTTTAATAATAAATACGTAATGAAGTAACCACATCATTATACAGTGTGGAAACCACTTAAGGAATAAAATTATTTGTGTCCATTTGTTGGAAAATTATGAAAAACACTGGGACACGTCAACTTTCAAATTCAATTAAATTAAAGGGTCATTCGCGCAAGTTCAGCATCGTCTGTCCTCTTTATTTTAAATAGAACATTTTCAACTAATGCATAGTCGATTATGTATAATACCGGGTAAATTAATAAAATTAATAATTTATCACTCTCTCCATGTATAACCCATCAGAATAAAACATCTCAGAAAAAATTCATTCGAATCGGAATTTCACATTGAACTACCGAATCTCAATTTGTTGACATAATGAAAAAACAATATTTCTGTTGCGAATTTCACATATTCACGAAGTTGATATTTCTATTTAGTCTTGAAACCTACCCTGTAAAATATCTATGTTATTTCTTTAGAAAGTTATCATCCTAAGAAACGGAGGGACAGATTCGTACTTAGCAGAGAAGTTTTCGTCCGTAAGTGCAATTTTAATTACACATCACCGGATATATTAATTAAAATAATAATTTATTGATTCGTTTAGACAAATGGATAGATAGATAGGATAGATCAGAGAATTAACTATTCACTAATACATCACAGAGGTAATTATTCACCGTGTAATAAATAACATTTTACTAACAACAAGACTTTCAACAACTTTCTTAAATTCATCAAGATTAAGGGATCGAATACAATTGTGAAATCAGTTTTGGCTTCAGTAAATCACATTCGAAATTTCATCCTATTTTTGTCCATAATTTCCAAACTACAAATCTGAAATTTGGGGTTTGAAAAGATAATAAGAACGCATGAGCGGAGCAACGTTAAGAGCTAAAAAAAAAACATAGCAACAGTCCCACTAAGGACTTTAAATCTACCATTTAGACACCAAACTGTTTCAGCCGTTACAATTTGGTAGTTGATCATAATTAAAACAAATTGTAGAAATTACTATATTTTACATAAAATATCAATTTATTGGTAGTAAAACATAGTAATTTCTACAACTTGTTTTAATTACCATTTAGATGTAAAATAACGAGAAAAACAAAAGAGGATCGCACAATTAAAGGATTAAAAAAATATATGCATATTATGTGAGCAGAGAACCGTTAAGTACTACCGAAACTATAGCAAAATTGCTGCGATTGAGTTTAAATTTAGCATGTAGATGTAAATGACAACGACAAGGCTAATGCAAAATTTCGCGAGGATCGTATTAGGAGTAAAAATTAGTGCGGTTTTAATAACGTATGTCGCACCTTGTTTATTATTCCTTTGTTTCATCCGCAACACCTTCATTTTGAAGTGCAATCATTAGGTTTTTTTTCCCGTATCTGTCATTTGCTGAAGTGTAAACAACAGTTTCTGTATGCTCTAAAAATGTCAACCTTGCAGACTTTATGTTATTTCTGTGACGAACATAGAATACTTAGGATGTATTGGGTGTTTTTTTTAGAGTGATAGAATTTTAAATTGAAATAAAACACATTTAAATTACGATTGAAGCCAAATTTTTTTTTTACTTGAAAGATAATTTTATGACATTTATGTTTTAAAAATTATTTCCGGCAAATGTCCAACACGACTAGCTCTGAGGAACCGCATTCGACCAGACCAATTTTGGACCACTTTTTCGAGTAATTCAGAACTTATTTCATCAATACCACGAGTTATGTTGGCTTCCAAAGCGTCTATTGTTTCTGGTTTATCAGCATAAATCAATGACTTGAAATAACCCCAAAGAAAATAATCCAGTGGAGTTATGTCGCATGATCTTGGAGGCCAATTAATTGGACCTTTTTTTGAAATAATGCTATCACCAAATCTTTCTTTCAATAAATCAATTGTTACGTTAACAGCATGGTGTAGCACCATCTTGTTTGAACCAAAACACTTCTGGGTCGATACTATTCAAATTTTGAAACAAATAATCATTGATCATCGATCTGTTATTAGCACCATTCACTGTAACATTAGCTCCAGCATAGTTTTTAAAGAAATATGAACCGATGATGCCTCTAGCGTGTAAAGCACACCTTACAGTGCATATTTCAGGATGCAATGGAACCTGAAGAACTTGAGGATTGTTTTCACTCCATATACGGCAATTTTGCTTGTTTACATAGCTGTTCAATCAGAAATGAGATTCATCACTAAACACAATTTTACGATAAAAAAGTGGATCAACTTCAAGCTGTTCTAGGGCCCAATCAGCAAACAAACGACGCTTATTATGGTCAAGTGGCTTCAGTTCTTGAACCAGTTGGATCTTGTATGGGTGTAGACCAAGATCTTTACGCAAAATTTACCATGTGGTGAATGCACAGAGAACAACTTGTTGTGAACGTCGACGAATAGACAAATCAAGATCATCATTAACACTATGACTTACAGCAGAGATATTTTCTTCTGTACGTACAGATCTTCGACTTGTTGTTGTAGCATCGAGTAGAGAAAATGTTGTCCGAAATCTATCGATAGTTGGACGAATAAGCTGCTCTGATGGACGATTATGTAAACCATAAATTTCACGAAGTGCTCTATAAGTTTGCCGAATAGAACACTGATTTTGAAAATGAATTTCAACAATTTGTAAACGTTGTTGCGGCGTGAGTCTTTCCATTATAATTTGTCGATGCTTACTGAAGATAAATGCCAAAACAACATTTTTTCTGCCTTCTGTCAAATCACAGTTATACTTATCGAAAGTTCTATCACTCTAAAAAACACCCGATATATAAGTTCGCTTTATTCTAATGTTTGTACGGTAAACAGCATGCAATCGGTTCTGTAAGATATCTTTGTTAATTATTTTTAATTTTTTGAATATGAAGTCGAGCTGAAGATTTAACGTTGTTAAAATTCTAAATTGTTTTTAGAGATGTTCTACATGTTTTAGGATTTTTTTTAAAGAAACTTATTTTGAGCGGGTTATTTTTGAGGAAGTTCCTGATGTTATGTTTTGCATTTTTGAGAGGGATTTTTTTTTCCATAAAACAAGTAATGAAAAAAAGTTTATTACTCTTCAAGTATTTATTCAATATTTTCTTGTTGACAATTCATATTTCTTTGAATTCCTTTCATTCCCTTTGGTACTTTATGGTATTAATTCTATATGTCTACTAAATAGAGACGGTGTGTTCTGAAGATATTTATTCAATTTAATCCTTAAAATTAAATTAAGAAGAAAAACAAAAAAAACCGTAAACGTAGAAAATCTCTACATTTTTTATGGAAACTAAAAAACCTTATTTTAAATTTGCACCCTTTCTTGTGGGCGAAATTATTTGTTACGGACCTGACGTCACAATTTGCTCTCCTACGAATTCCTTATGGCGATATCTCACGCTCTTCTATCTAATATTACAACGACCCTCCCATATACCTGATCTTGCCACTGTTGTTGGATCTCGATGGTTAGTTACGCCGTTTTTGTATGTTCACAGAATATGGTCGGTGATTTCAGTATCGGCATTTTTACTTTGAAGAGAAAGTATCCCGCATTCTGAATTTATTCTCGATCTGAATAAGCCTGATTTATTCGGTTTTACAATCTCGTGAAACTTCGGAAATGGTCTGAAGAAAGCAGGAGCTCCGTTTAGATGTCCTTTCAAATTTCAAAGCAGGACTCGTAAATGTTCAAACGCTGTAAGTTCTGCCCAAAGGTTCTTACTTCATGTACAAAAAAAGAAGATACTTTCTATTTGCATCTGTCTATACGTGTAGTTTTAATGCATTTTTGCCACTATTTCTCCGCAATTATATAAATTATGAGTTTTGAGTCTATTTTGTGAAAGATCAATTTAAAAAATTTGAACATCAAAACAGATTTAATCTGTTAGTCTCCTATAATCGTAATTTAAAAATTTTATTGAAAAACATTTTGAATTAAATTAATAATATAAAATAAAAACTCATTATATAATATCAAATGGAATGAATAACACAACAAATATAAATTGTCAATACTACTATTTGAAGGAGACAAAATTTTGTTTCTGATCTTATATCTTAATCACACAAAGCTTGGAATATATTTTATGGTCTTAGTTGAACCACATGATATTTATATGACTTTTTTTAAAACCTTAATATAATTAGATATTATATATAAATATGATATAATTATATAATCAGAAATAAAATTTTGTCTCCTTCAAATATTTATATATTAATTTTAATTGACAATTTATATTTATTGGGTTATTTATTCCATTTGATATGATATAATGAGTTTTGATTTTATATGTCTATTATATATAAGCTGTGCATTAATTTAATTCTAAAAGATTTTGAATGAAATTTTTCGGAACTAAAATTATAGGAGACTAAATCTGTTTTGATATTCAAATTTTGTAATAATCCTTCTATCAGATACTGAATTGTTTCATCCGTTAATATTTGGTAGTTGATCATAATTAAAACAAATTGTAGAAATTACTATGTTTTACTACCAAAAATATATATTACATATTTTCTTGTGACTCGAGTTTCGGGAAATGAACTATCCCATCATCAGACAATAAGATATATTTTTGGTAGTAAAACAGTAATTTCTACAATTTGTTTTAATCCTTCTATCAAGTAAAAATCCTCTTCTTATTATTTTATATCAATTTGAATTTGAAAACTATTAGAAAATCAGATTTCTCGGAAAACTCCCTTACATGTACGTGTAATATACGTATATATATTTTGGCATCAAGGGTATGACTCGATTTATTGAGATAATATAAGTAAAACTCTTTATTCCTGCGAATTCGAAGTAATGGGTTTTCCAATAAGAATTAAACAATTGAAATGGTAACACTGGCAACATTGTTTATTATTTTTGACATTTCCTATGTCAATTTGTATTCAGTGTACAGTGTACAGTGTACAGTCATTTGTATTCAGTGTACAGTGTACAGTGTACAGTCATTTGTATTCAGTGTACTATGTCATTTAATCATGAAAAGATACACACTTCAACAAAGTTTAGAAATTGTTAAATTATTTTATCAAAATCGGTGCTCATTTGTGAAAACTGTGAGAAATTTAAGAATTCATGGACGACATTTTTCAGTTAATCGACTCGCTATTCGTCTTATTGTAGACAAATTTGAAAGTGAATTTTCTTTACACGATACAAGAGTACCAGTACGAAAAATAAATGCACGCACACAAGGGAATATTGACTTGGTTCTCAAAAAACAACTTGGAGAATTTCAAGAAAAGAAGAAAATTTGACTGGTTCAAGAACTGAAGCCATTTGACCACCATAAACGTCGCTTATTTTCTGGTTTTGCAACTTGAAAATGATGAATAATTTTATGGAAAAATTGTATTCAGTGATGAAGCTCATTTTTGGTTGAATGGTTATGTAATCAAACAGAATTGCAGAATTTGGAGTAATGAAAATCCACACGAAACTGTTCAGACACCATTATATACAAATAGTCACTGTGCTGTTGCAAGTGAAGGGCACCTAAATCAGTACAATCAATTAATCAAATTTCGGACAAACCTGACCTGGAAATCGAAAGCATTAAGAGCAGGGCCATGCATCCATAGCTATTAATGTTCGTGAAACTTTTTTCTGACGTTCATCTACTAATTGATCAAAGTCGGTTGGTCGGTAGTTCATCGTTGTGGTCGAGACAATTACCAGAACTTAAATGCGAAACTGATAGATGTTATCGAACCCCTCACAGGAAATGCGGTTGAAATGTATGATCGAAAGAACTAACTGTTAATGACTCGATAACTGTAAAATTTCGTCTAGAAAAAGATAAAAACTTAATGTGAAATTGAAAAAAAACCCCATAACTTGTAATTTTGTTCGTACATCAATTCTGAATATTCTAGATGGGAAACCTAAAGATTAGGATCTCGCTATTTTTTTTTCGATGATTGGGTACGTTTATTCAAATCTCTCCATTATGTGAAGATGTACATCGTTTTCATGGTGATTGCGTACAATCTGAAGAATTTCAATATTTTTCGATTTCAGAACGCATTGAAATCTAATTCAATCGCATTATAGCATAATTATAATTTTTTACATTCACAAAGTTGACTGACATATCAAATTAACTGTCTAGAATGTTTGTTATTTTTTCAACTTCAAAGAGCACTTTGTATGTTTTATTATTTTCCGAAATATTTTTTTTATATGTAAGCATATTTTCGAAGATCAATTTTTTGTTTTATTATTTTCTTGAATAATGAACTTTTGTAATCGAACAAAAAAGCGCAGCCAATTTTGCAGAAAGGTTTATTAGTGATTAGATAATGAAATAAATGTTTTAAAAACGCAAAGGTATTTTTTTTTAGATTCTTTTATCTTTTTTCGGTGCTGTGCAATTTTTGATGATTCGATATATCTAATAAAGAAAAACAGTGTTTCCAAGACATTCTCATTTTATTTATTAATTATTTATCTTTTAGAAATCTTAGAAGTAAAATACCTTTTCAATTTATTTTTATTTTATAGGGTTTTCTGAAAATTGTTGGTTATTTATTACCTAGCCCTTCATTACAAGTTTCAATAGCTATATAAGAAATTTTTAGAGTTAGTTCAAAATGAAGCCAAAGTGCTGTGGTGAATTAATAAATTGCGGAAATATATTTTATAAGGCTGAAGGACCCAGGTTATTTTGCATCAAATCTGTTATTATTATTATTTTTCACTAATACATTTAGTTCAGTTTTAATTGGAATGAAATACGAAATTATATATTTTCTATAATTCTTTATAACCTGCATATAGAGTGACTCGAGTTTCGTACATTTTCAAATTGAATAAAACCTAAGGTATCTCAGCTATTATATACAGGGTGTATATGAATAGTTGCCAAAAAATTTAGGGGGTGATTCCTTGTCAAAAAATAGGATGGGTCTTTCATATAAACTTTATTTATTTAAGCCCCCCTTGCTTGTTACAGCCCCCTTAAGATGACGCCCGAGAAACAGTTTTTAATATTTTCCATGAAAACCGAAAAACTGACAAGAATAAAATTAAGCAGACATTTCATGCGTGCGAGAAGACACTCAAAACAATTTTTGGTGGTGTTCCTCTATGATTGCAAGGAGTAGAAAAAGCCACCTCCAAACCTTCTGTCGCAAGAACCTTTTTTTTTTTCATATTCCTATTTTATATATATCATATAAACTTTATTTATTTAAGCCCCCTTGCTTAGTTACAGCCCCCTTAAGTTGGCGCCCGAAAAACAGTTTTTAATTTTTTCCATGAAAACCAAAAAACTGACAATAATAAAATTAAGCAGACATTTCATGCGTGCGAGAAGAAACTCAAAACAATTTTTGGTGGTGTTCCTCTATGACTGCAAGGAGTAGAAAAAGCCACCCCTAAACCTTCTTTCGCAAGAAACTTTTTTCCATATTCCTATCTTGCAATAAAAAAAATTATTTTGGATAGTTTGATCCATTCTTAACGAATAAGGTCTCTTTAAATTTCTTGCTAAAATTCAATAATATAATTAATATTTAATCATTAAAATCACATATAATTTGTTTTGATATTCAGATTTATCTAGTGAGCGGATGTGATTTTGTAATGACAACTGTCTAGTTTTGATTAACTTTGATTCAGTTGCAATAATTTTTTGATCTGGCTTATCATTTCGAGATTTTTGTCACATACATCTTTAGGTGGCTGTAACTAAGCAGGGGGGGCTCAAAAAAATAAAGTTTATATGAGAGACCCACCCTATTTTTTGACAAGGAATCACCCCCTAACGTTTTTCGCAACTAATCATTCACACACACCCTGTATATTCGTTGAAGGCTTGTGCAAAACTGCGAGAAGTGTGGTTTGCCAAAGGTCCGTCTGCCAATTCAATAGTTTTATTTCTAAAACGTACTTGTGCTGAAATATTTCTATGGATTCCAGGATGTCAATTTTTTTTCCTTTCGCTCCCAGGTGTAATCTTTCAAGATTGCCCAATTCTGGAAAATATGATTGGTTGCGAAAAAAATGTTTCGCGAATTCAACGAAAGGAAAACACTAGGCATCATAGAATCCACAAAATTATTCAAGCACAAGCTCTCAACTAATATATGTTATCATTAAGATACAGTTGGTTCTATTCAGTTTGAAAATGTAATACACGAAACTTGAGTCACTGTATATTCAGTTAATGAAAGTGATATAAAACTAAGTAATTTCCTATTTTATTTCATTTAAAAATGAGCTATCATAAAGCAACGGACTAGTACATCCAATATTCAGTTCATTTAGACTAGCGCATGCAAAAATCCTACGAATCGCAGTCAACAGCTCTACCGATTTTCTGATCTACCTCAAATGCAAACTACTTGGAGGGTTTTTCTTGCAACTTCCTTCATCAGTGTTCACCGACTCTCCAAGGCAGATCTCTATCTGATATGGCATTTAAAATTCCTTTGATTAGAATCGCCCTACGAAGGAGCGCATGCAAGAAAGCCGGTTGTGTATGCCATCGGAGGATGGTCGTCTACACCAGCGGCCTGGAAGTTGGAATTGCGGTAACAAAACGCTCAGTCTTCCTCAGAGAACTTTATTGGTCGGTGGATGTCGTACGATTCACACGGCTTGAAGGCAAATGACATGGCAAGGCAAGCAGACAGGTAGACCTGCAGTTGCGCAACAAAATATTTTGCGAAAACACTGAATTAACGGAACACCTTATTAACTTGGACTTGAGACGTTCATCTCAATGGATACAGTAATACTTAACACTATTTTTTCTCACTTTGCAAGCCAGTTGCAGACTATTGAGCCAAGTGGGCCATTCAGATTAAAAAGAAATTAATTATTAAAACCAAACCTTCAATAGGAAATTCCCTATTCAAGACCAAGAGGATCTCTTAGCAAAGTCAAATCTTATAAAATAATTAAAAAGCAAATAATAAAATGGGGTTTTCACTTGATGGCTTTCACACACATTAATTCTCAAAAAAATGTTTAAATATCATACAGATTCATTCTGCTAACATCCTACAAATTCTAATTTCAAAAACTTTTCGAATTAAATTAAATAAATGTCTAAGAACACACTGTATCAATTTAGTGGACATATAGAATTAAACACTTATCACACATCACCAAAGGGAATGAAATAATCCAAAAAAATATAAATTATCAATTAAATATACTGAATAAATACTCGAAGGGGACAACATTTTTTACTCGTTCCTTGTTTTATTAAAACCAAATTCCCTTTCAAAAATGCAAAACATAACCTCAAGAACTTCTTCAAAAAAACTTGCTCAAAATAAGTTCCCTCAAAAAAATTCCCAAAACATGCACAACATCCTCAAAAAGCAATTTAGAATGATTGCAACGGAAACTAATCAGCCCTAATTCACATTCAAAAAATAAAAATAATTAACAAAATATATCTTACCATACCAACGAATGCCCATATCTGAACAAACTCTAGAATGAAGTGAACTCTTAAAAATCCCGCGTATTCTATGTTCGCCACAGAAACTACACAAAGTTTGCAAGGTATTTTAAGGACTCCCTTAAAACCAAATGATAATATGTTATAAATGTAAACCAAAATTTTGCCCCCTTCAAGTATTTATTCAGAAGATTTAATTGATAATTTATATTTCTTTGGATTCTTTCATTCCCTCTGGTAATGTTGTTTAATTATTTCATATTAATTCTGCTAACCTCAGTCCAAATTTTCATTTTATAAAAAAATTTTCTCGAAAACTTCTTTGAAATTAAAGTGAATAAACGTCTTGGAAAACACAGTTTCAATTTAATAGACATATAGATTTAACACTTATTACACAGCATCAAATGGAATAAAATATTCAAAAGCAAATATAGAATATTAATTAAATTATTAAATAAATACTTGAAGTTTGTTTCATAACATTATTATGAAAACCATATTCCTCACCAAAAATGCACAACATGACCTCAAAAATTTCTTCGAAAATAAGTCTCTTTAAAAATTAAATGAATGGAGTGTGCATTTGGCTCTAGGTGAAACATTATAATAAATTTATTAAAAAAAAAATTTACAGTTTTTATGTTTCAGAATTTATTCAGAATCCTGACCTCTTTGAAGAGTTACTTTAAAAAACTCTTCAAAAACATGCATTACATATTGGAGTTAGGAATTTCAAGTCGATAATCCTCAGTCCAACTGAGGATTATCCAAAAAATAAAAATAATCGATCAAGCATTCTATCAAGTAAACCCCCCTTTTTATTATTTTATTTCATATAAAATAATTATATTTTGAATATTAGATGGGGTAGTCCGTTACTTTATGATAGTTCATTTTTAAATAGAATGAAATGAGAAATTACATTGTAAAAAGCGAAAATCATGACTGTTCTTTGTTAGTTGGTAGAGGAAGATGAAGTTTGTGAGGTGTATTTTATATTTTTTAATGATTGTTTTATATTTTAGATTCAAGTATTTATTTAATAATTTAATTAATATTCTATATTTTCCTCGGATTATTTTATTCCTTTTGATGCTGTGTAATGAGTGTTAATCTTATATGTCTACTAAATTGAAACTACATTTATTCAATTTAATTTCAAAAAATTTTTGAGAAAATTTTTATAAAATAGAAATTTGTAGTGAGGTTTGCAGAATAAATCTGTGTGATATTTAAGATGATTAAAAATATTTAAATATGCGGATAACTGATTATAAAATGAATAAGCATTCGAGGCGTACTTGATAGAAATAATTTGAATAAAATTTAACTCAGAATTATTTCTGGAAACCTCTACAACTTACGGTATGGTGCAAATTAAAAAGATAAATTCATTTTCTCTCCAAAAAAACAATTTTTGTTCAAAATGCTGATATACTTCGGGTTATATTTCTGATTACCCAATGGTCAAGGGAAAATCCTCATTGGATGGAGGACATGCAAATTTCAAATTGCCTAACCCATATCATCCCATATTGAACCACCTGATATTTCACTAGAATATAATAAGTCTTCGTTTAAAATTTGAAACGTTTTTTACATGAAATGATTAATTATAACAGTACTTAAATTCAAAAATGCAATAAATTAAATGCACTAAGAATAGAAGCTGGTTATCTTCATACCACATTGCTGAAGCAACAAAACCAAGAACATAACGAGCAGTAAGTCGAGAAATGCATAATAATCTCAACCGAAACTAATGCGAAACACATTTAGTTATTGTTAAAACGTCCATCAGTAATGGCGGACGTTTGGAATTGCCGTCCCTGAGGGTTTTCACGCTAAACAGTAAATAAATGAAACCTGTGGGGCTCTGATTGGTGAATAATTACCTAGAGAATGCAAGTTGCAATAACTCACAACCAAAAACATGTGGACTAACTGCGGGGAGTCTTAAATGCTAGACAACCCCCTCAGGGGGTAACCTAATACCCTGGTCACTGAGATGCAGAGGATAATCATAACGCATTTGAAGATAGAATGAAATATTCAACACAAAAAATTAGTAAAATAGAAGTTGTTGGTTTTATGTGGGTGATAAAAAATTAGATGGTAATATATCAACAATTAAATTGAATTTCCTCATTTAATTAGTGTTATAATGTATCATCTCCTAATAAAATCGAAGTCAAAAATAACCCGACACATTCTACAATAATAATTAAAAATTTCAAACCGAACAAATTCATTAGACAACAATTCAGTGAGAAAAATATATTTGAATCCAGATCAAGAAATAATCAATACGATTATACCAAAATCTTGGAAACAGAAAAAAAACCGCTTCCTAGAAAAAACAGAAATAATCATAATCGGGTGTTTTCTTTTTAGAACTTTCGATAGGGATAACTGTGATTTGACAGAAGGTAGAAGCCATGTTGTTTTGACATTTCTGTTCAGTAGGCATTGACAATTTATCATGGAAAGTCTCACGCCGCAACACCGTTTATGAATTGATTAAATTTATTTTCAAATTCAGTGTTCTAATCGCCAAACTTATAGAGCACTTTGTGAAATTTATGGTTTACATAATCGTCCATCAAAGCAGCTTATTCGTTGAACTATTGATAGATTTCGGGCAACATTTTCTCTACTCGATGTAACAACAACAACAAAACAAATAACTGTACGTACAGAAGAAAATATGGCTGCTGTAAGTCATAGTGTTAATGATGATCTAGTCTATTCGTCGACGTTCACAACAAGTTGGACTCTGTGCATCCACCACATGGAAAATTTTGCGTTAAAGATCTTGGTCTACACACACATACAAGATCCAACTGGTTCAAGAACTAAAGCCATTTGACCATAATAAGCGTCGTTTGTTTGCTGATTGGGCTCTAGAACAGCTTGAAGGTGATCCACTTTTTTATCGTAAAATTGTGTTTAGTGATGAAGCTCATTTCTAGTTGAACGGCTATGTAAACAAGCAAAATTGCCGTATATGGAGTGAAAACAATCCTCAAGAAGTTCTGCAGGTTCCATTGCATCCTAAAAAATGCACTGTATGGTGTGCTTTACACACTGGACGCATCATCGGTCCATATTTCTTCAAAAACGATGCTGGAGCTAATGTTACAGTGAATGGTGCTCGTTACAGATCGATGATCAATGATTATTTGTTTCAAAATTTGAATGGTATCGACCCAGAAGTGCTTTGGTTCCATCAAGATGGTGCTACACCTCATGCTGCTACCGTAACAATTGATTTATTGAAAAAAAGATTTGGCGAGGACATTATTTCGAGAAATGGTCCACTTGATTGGCCTCCAAGATCATGCGACATAACTCCACTGGATTATTTTCTTTGGTGTTATGTCAAGTCTTTGGTTTATGCTGATAAACCAGAAACAAAAGACGGTGTGGAAGTCAATACATTTCGTGTTATTGATGAAATAAGGCCTGAATTACTCGAAAAAGTGGTCCAAAATTGGTCTGGTCAAATGCAGTTCCTCAAATTTGAGCTCCAATCTTAATTTAAATGTGTCTTTTTTCAATTTAAAGTTCTATCACTCTAAAAAAACACCCTCTATAAGGTAGATCGGAAAGGAATGTCGCTTTCTTAAATTAAATGCAAACGAATAAATTATCAACAAGTTTTTATTTTTAATCAATAATGTAATCACGTTAGTTATCAACAACCTTTTGCCATCTAGTGTACAAATTTTCACTGGGACCGATAAAAATCAATTGGGTTTTGAGTAAAATATCTCGAGATGGCATTTCGGGCATCATCCAAGTTTTCAAATTTTTTGCCTTCAAGGAAATTTTGTAGTAATCGGAATAAATGAAAATTCAAGGGTGCGATATCGGGCGAGTATGGCAGTACCTCCCACTCCAATTCATTAATTTTTTCCAGTGTTCGTCTTGCACAGTGCAGTCTTGCATTGTCGTGTTGCAGAATAACACCTTTTCTATTGACAATCGCCGGATACTTTTCGATTAAAAATGTGTTAACTCGATCCAATTATTCACAATAAAGATCTGCATTAACAGTTTGTCCAGGTTTCAGCACTTACGCGTATACTCCATCAAACACACAGAAGCGCCTTTTTGGGATGTAAACCAGGCTTTGCAGTACTTCTGCTTGATTCATTTGGAGAGAGCCACTGTCTTTTGCGTTTTGGTTTATCTTATAGGACCCATTTTTCGTCTACAGAAATCAAGCGATCAAAAAAAGGTTCTGTATGGTGCCGTTGCGTGTGTTAGATCGGATGGCTTTTTTCTCTTCGGACAGATTATGGCGGACCCAAACACCTGCTCTGCTTATTTTTCCAATCTGCTGCAAATGTTCTTGGATGGTCGACCAAGGTTGGTTAAGGATTTCTGAGAGTTCCTCGATTGTCTGACATGGATTTGCTTCCACTTCTGACCTTAGCATGTCGTTGTCTAATGTTGTTGATCGATAGGACACAGAGAGATCAAAATCACTGGATCTGAACTTAGAGAACCATCTTTGGCATTCACGACCGACTAATGCACTTGGATAAACATCGCAAATGTTTTTTGTCGCAACTACACGTTACTACCCTAGTGAAACTCAAAAAGCATACAATGCCGGATATGCTCTTCTGGTATTTGGCTGGACATTTTACCCCAAATTGCAAGAAAACGTCAAATATGTAATTATTTAGAATTGAACAAGTCACAATAACCTTAACATGTCTTTGACTCGACTTCGAAGTACACAATGAGCTGACAAATGACAATCAAATATCGAAATGCACAGAAACGACATTACTTTCCGGTCCATCTATTATAAGAGTCCTTTCTCTAATGTTTTCGTACAATTTATCATGGCATATAAGGAAACAAGAAACAAAAATGAGGGGAAAATAAATTGACAGAAATCTTTGCTGCAGATAAATATAAGATGGAAAGTCAGCTCTAAAATGTCTTTCTTGAAATGCAAGAAGTGCCTGTCTGTCCTTCAATAAGCTACAAATTGTCGTGCTATTATAATAAATTCTACGAAAATTTATAGCTCCAAAGGAATCTTATGAAAAATAGAAACGTCACCTCCATGCAAACTGAGGAAACAAATTATAGGTTGAAGAACGATCAACTGCAATCTTCTCCCTTTCCATAACAGATTCTTAGATGAACAGAATCTGGCTACAGACACATCGAAGGCAATAAGTCTTATCTGCTGTGTTTTATCTCGTACGCCAACTACGATAAATGTGTCAATATAACCCGAGTAACAATTGAATGTCCAAGATAGAAATTTTATGAGTTCAATACCGCCAAAGACTTCGTGAAGTTTTCACTTGAGCGAATTTACTTTAAATCCTTTTTTGGAGATCAGCAAACACACCTGGTTGTAAGGAGTCTATCAACGATGAATAACAGGGCAGTATTAAGAAAATATTTTAACGTCTTAAACTTTCTCACAAAGATCAACAGTTGAGCAAATAGGATGAAATCATTTTCTGATGAATTGATAGATACAGATAAAGAATTAAATAAAATGTGAAATAATTGACAATGCTCATGCAAATCTTTAGGAATTAACCAAAATGCAAATAATAAAAAGGGGATTTTTTTTACTTGATAAAAGGTTTATTCAATGTCTTGAATATCAAACATAGCAATTCTGTAATACCTTAACAGGAATTTAAATTTTATAAAATTATTCAAAAACTTTCAGAATATAACAGATTCTTGAAACATACTTTATATAACCTCTGTGGACAAACATAGAATGTAAATGGTTGTTTAGTTTAGCCACTAAGTTGACTATTTGCGTTCTTTCTGTTCTAGATACACGTGGCGTTATAAGTATGAAAGATATTTTTAATACTTGTTTTTGTTTTGCGGATTTAAAAGTGAACGGAGGAATTTGTTTTTTGATAATACCGATATGAAACACTAAATGTTCATTGAATAAATTCCAATCAATATTCTATATTTTCTTTGGCTTCTTTTATTTTCTTTTGATACTGTGTAATAAGTGTTAATTCTATATGCCTTAAAAAGTGAACAGTGTTTTCTTAGGCAGTTATTCAATTTTAGAAGTTTTTAAGAACTTTTGTATCAAACTTGTAGTAAGCTATCACAGAATTGTTCTCTTTGATATGTAAGATATACAAAATGCAAATTTCTGGTAAAAAATAAGGAAAATATCCATGATTAGAAATGAAGTAGATAGTACAAATGAAAATTTTTAGTACGTTATGAAAAAAGTAAAGTAATAATAAATCAACATTCGAGGCAATTAAAAACGTTGACTATTTAGAAAAATATTGTTTTGAGAAATAACTTTACATTCATACATTAAAAATTGATTTCACGCAGGTCTAAAAATTTGAGCTGTTTATTTTGCGGGGAAATTGATTATTAAAAGTGAAGGAGAATTAGAGAATCAATTCCATCTAGTTGTTGTTGTCAATGGTTATTTATCAAGTCCCCAATTAATGTTCAATGATCAATTAAGACTAAAATGATTACATAGGAAAGGTCACCAATGTATGGATTATAAGCTAATCAAGAAATAATAAGTGTGTGAAAGACTATTTCAGTGACACAAAAAAATTGTAGGAATTATTCTACCTCAAACTTCCATTACCATTGATGGTAAAAATTCATAGCCGGTATTTTTAATTCGATGTTGAAAATTACACCGCTAAAGAAATGAATGCGAAATTTTCACTGCTCAGGTGTATGAACCATCTCAAATAGATCACCGTCTGTTGGCTTATCAAATTATTTCAAGGCTAATTCAATCAAGGCGGTGATGAAACTGGTAAATAACTTTTTCAGTGATTTTTTATATCACTGAATCTCATGAAAAATTCATGATTATATGAATGAATTCTTGAGTACATATGAATCGAATAAAATTTACAAGGAATATTTGGCGAAACAAGATAATTTCGTGGGTTCTGTACACAAAAGAAACATAAGTTATTCGATCTGGTCCCGAAAAAAAAAATGCATAATATTGTTTTCAGAGCCCACGATCAAGGTCCAGACAAGGATAATCTAGTCTTCGACGAAGATGTCTCACGTTCAACATTGTCCAAATGTAGAATAACAAATAACGCCATTATCCTTCTTCAAAATAATTGAATGATCGAAAAATAACCTACGCACATCATATATTGAATATGATGTAAAACAAGAATTGAGTACCGGTTGTAAATATTAAGACCCGTTGTTAATGATATATTCAATTTTTTTTCGATCCGAAAAAACCGGGACCGCGTCACAAACAAAACTAGCAACAAATGATACGTCATAAAAAAAATATTGACGTCAAGGATTCAAATTCGCCCAAACGTTCAATCAAACCGGATCCCTGCCGATTCCAGAGGTCGATTCATGAATTAAGATTCTTATGACCCGAAACGAAGGTATTCCAAACAATAAAGGTAAATAAGTTAAAATCCAAAGATTTTACACAGAAAATCCCCATATGAAATTTGTGGGTGGCTGTGATAGTTTGCCATCAATCAAAATGAAACTTCGACAATATTTATATTAAAAATAATAAACTAAATAATATTCAAAAACAGTTTTTCTGAAAATATTCAAAATGAACTCTTATAAGTATAAAAATTATTGAGCAATTCAAAATGAAATAATATGCAAGGCGCTTGATTTTTGAAGATATTGCAAGACACAATTATAAAATAGAGGAAACAACTTCATTCATTGTATATGAAATCATAAAAAATATAAGTTATCTTATGTCCGAGATAATGTTAATGTAGAACTCTGAATGACTATACTTAAACAAACTCATTATCAGTATGCAGGTCAGATTAAGGAAAAAGATCATTTAAACTAATGCTGTAATGACTTTCGTATAATTATACAATAGTTGGAATTTGTCAATTCCGAAATAATTTGGGGAAAGTCAGTAAAGTTGATCAAAAGAATTGCTTGCCAGTTTTATAATATAGAGATCAATTCATCACAGAAAAAAACTTCACGCTATAAATTGGTAGTAAAGAACTTCAATTTCTATGTTTCAATTCGTATTGTATCTATACTTTCGATAGAAGAATTAATCATAGTTGAATAATGTTAAATTTTTTATGATTCGCTGATTACAAATGGTCACGTATAGAAAAAAATTAAAAGAATAAATAATCAAACAGCATCATGAAGTTCGTGGACTTGAAAGAATCAAAAGTAATGCTCCTTTGAATAATTCATAACAATTCTTTCCGATTTGAAGTTAAAATTCAAATAAAAATTCAAGTGTTACATGGAGTTTAGCCTGGGTTCAACAGATGAAAAAGATCAAGGATATTATTCAAATGGAAATAACGTCAACATAAAAAGAAAATTGAATACTTACTTCGGAATTGTCACTTCAATAGAAAAAAAACAGGAGAGTTTAGATGAGTTGCCGACCACAAAATCTCATCCACTTTTGCACATTTCCGAAAAACTTTTTCGTGAAACACAGAGCAGAGCGCACTTTGAAACTCGCGGGCAGTGAAGAACGCGCCAAGCTTTGTATCGCTGCAATTTTAGACTAGCACTAGGTCCCTTTATGCAAGGCCTATCTCTGTAGAGACAAATACGAACTAAAGTTTAGTGACGAGTGTTGACTGTAGTACCGAAACGCAACCTTAGAAAATATGTTATGCAATGACTTCTCCAGAGCACAGACATAGAACGTATGATTTCGAGTTTTGAGTTGAGGCGCGAACAGTGGTTTGGGCTCGATGAGTGCGTCACCTTTTGTCGAACTTTAGAAGTCAGATTATGGGTAACTGCATTCGGAACAAAGTACCCTATATCGCTTTCACCACTTCAATATATATTCTAGATAATTCTAGACAGATGGGACGACAATTAGGGATACATTATATCACAATTGCAAGTAATATCTTTCACGGAAAGAGAAATCCATTAAATAGATGATACACAGATAATATAAGCAACTCTAATTAACAAAACAAAGTAAAATGATTAACTCGTACCACTCAAGCAATACAACTGGTATCATAGAACAAGTTCTTGGAGAAATTGGATATTACTACAAATAAACTCAATTATTCCAAAATGGCATGCTCTAGTCTTGAATTTAACGTAATTATAGGGTTAAAATTAATTTAAGTTAATAGGCCAATTATTTTTTACTGGGGGTTATACAGGACGTCCCAACGAAAATTCAACCCCCCAGAACTCAAAAACGAAGAATTTTCGAAGATTTTGTTCCGAAAAAAACCACAACCACAACCCCTAACATTTTTTTAATCAGTTAGTTAATTTGGAAGTTATTTTTTCTGTACACAACACAGTTAAAATTTTCAAAATCAGTTTCATTATTCATGAAATAATATAATATTGAACTTACCGTCAAAAGGTGATGTTGAACAGACAATTGAACCGCCCAAACTTAAGAACCTAGGAGTTTTGAAGAATCCAACAATAACTTTCAAGTTCTGCATTAGGGTGAAAGAATTCCTCTGACGAAATTGTTCCGAAAACACTAGTTGAGGATGGCAACAACATTTTTTGAATAGGAGATGTTGGATGTGGTTTAGTTGAGAAGATTTCTCTGGTCTCTAAACATCCCAGTTGAAATTTTCAAATTTGTTCATTTAATGGCAGAACATTCGATTTTCTTATCTTATTCTTTGGAAGAAAGAATAGAAATTCTAAGATTATACTATAGGAATGACGAAAATTCTAGATTAACTGCAAGGGAGTAAGTCACCAAATTATGTTAAGCATTTGATGAATAAATTGGAAACTACTAGTTCCATTCAGAGTAAGAAACACGAAGTCCAGTCCGAAATGAAGCTATTGAAATAGAAGTATTGGGATATTACAGATGGATATCCATTAGATTTTTTCTTGTGGGGACATTTGAAGTCCAAAGAATCATCACGGAATGCCAATTACTGACACCAGAAATTTTCGAAAATGTTAGAGAAGGATTTGAAAGTAGACTATATCATTGTATGGAGGTTGGTGGTGGTCATTTTGAGCAATACATTTCTTTAAATAGTTTACATTTTTTTCTGGATGTTCCCTATTATTATTGAGCGTGGACAGCTCAATGGGAGAGCATCGGGCTCGTTACCGAGTAGTCACGGTTCGAATCCTATTCAGGTGGAAAAGAAATTTTCTAGTTGGACGGGTGTCTGCCACTATTTCACTGCTGGGTCAAAAGTTAACAGTGCTGTGACCCAGAACACAACTGAACTCCTAACTTGCACAAGCTGAAAACGCTTCTGAGGGATCTTCACAGAAGATCTAGGAGTACCAGGATAATAATAATAATTACTTACAGATCTGATGTATTTGAATGCATTGGGTTTCTGTTTGAGTTATTCTTCTGATAATATTCAATATCGAATTGCTTAAAAAAATCAACGAATTTGAAAAATTCAACTAAGATGTTTAGAGAACAAAAAAAGCTTTTTAACTAGAACACATCCGCCATCTCTTCCCTATTAAAAAAAAAAATTGAGGGTTGTTGCCATCCTCAGGTGGTTTTTTCGGAACAATGTCGTCACAGGAATTCTTTCTCCCTAATACAGAACTTGAAAATTATAACTCTCACGTTCAACATCACCTTTTGACGGTAAGTCCAATAATTACATTATTTCGTGAATAGTGAACCGATTTTGAAGATTTTAACTGAGTTGTGCACAGAACATAAATAACTTTCAAACTATCCAACACTCAAGATCTCTTCCTTATTCAAAAAATTTTGGGGGTTGATGCCGCCTTCATGGGAGTGTTTTTTTTTTCGGAATAAACTCATGATGGAAATTCGCCCCCCTCAAAACAGAAGTTGACCTGTTCTTTTGAAATCTTCGAAAATTCTTCGTTTCTGAGTTCTGGGGGGTCAAATTTTCATTGGGACACCCTGTATAACTTTAATGTCCCTTCGCCTAACAAAAATATGACTGGGGCATTTTTCAACAACTTTCTCATTTTATTTTGTCTATAGGTCGTATGCTGAAAGATGAAAAATTATATCAAAATGTCTCAGCAACACTTGGACAGAAAATTCTGGAATATCATACAACAGTCAAAAATGTAAAGGGATATATAGAAAATACAGAATACTGACAAAACTGAATAAAACATAGCCGGTTCAGCTGTTTTATATGATTATCATGAATAACAAATTCTTTAACAAAATTTGTTGCTATAGAAACTAGTTTCAGGAATTTTTGTCAGATACTTTCGGAGAAAAGCTCAGAATTACGTACGGCGTACTCCTGATGAACTGATTTCCATTTTGTCTTTGAAATCTATGTAACGGGTGTTTTTTTAGAGTGATAGAACCTTCGATAGGGATAACTGTGATTTGACTGAAGGTAGAAGTCATGTTGTTTTGACATTTCTGTTCAGTAAGCATTGACAAATTATCATGGAAAGACTCACGCCGCAACAACGTTTACAAATTGTTGAAATTTATTTTCAAAATCAGTGATCTATTCGCCAAACTTATAGAGCACTTCGTGAAATTTATGGTTTGCATAATCGTCCATCAGAGCAGGTTATTCGTCGAACTATCGATAGATTTCGGACAACATTTTCTCTACTCGAGGCAACAAAACAACAAAACAAATAACTATACGTATAGAAGAAAATATCGCTGTTGTTAGTCATAATGTTAATGATGATCCAGATTTGTCTATTCGTCGACGTTCACAACAAGTTGGACATCCTCCACATAGAAAATTTTGCGTGAATATCTTGGTCTATACCCATACAAGATCCAACTTGACCATAATAGGCGTCTTTTGTTTGCTGGTTGAGCCCTAGAACAGCTTGAAGTTGAGCCACTTTTTTATCGTAAAATTGTGTTTAGTGATGAAGCTCGTTTCTGGTTGAACGGCTATGTAATTAAGCGAAATTACCGTATATGGAGTGAAAACGATCCTCTAGAAGTTCTGCAGGTTCCATTGCATCCTGAAAAATGCACTGTAAACGATGCTGGAGCTAATGTTACAGTGAATGGTGCTCGTTCCAGATCGATGATCTATGATTATTTGTTTCAAAATTTGAATGGTATCGACCCAGTAGTGTTTTGGTTCCAACTAGATGGTGCTTCACCTCATACTGCTACCGTAACAATTGATTTATTGATAGAAACATCTGGCGATCAGGTTATTTCAAAAAATGGTCCAATTAATTTCCTCCAAGATCATGCGACATAACTCCACTGGATTATTTTCTTTGGGGTTATGTCAAATCATTGGTTTATGCTGATGAACCAGAAACAACTTTGGAAAACGCTTTGGAAACCAACATAACTCCTGTTATTGCTGAAATAAGGCCTGAATTACTCGAAAAAGTGCTCCAAAATTGGTCTGGTCAAATGCGGTTCCTCAGAGCTAGTCGTGGGTGATATGTGCCGAAAATTATGTTTAAAACATAAATGTCATAAAATTATCTTTCAAATGAAAAAAATTGGCTTCAATCTTAATTTAAATGTGTTTCATTTCAATTAAAAAAAACACCCGATAGAAAATTGCTTTTCCACCCGATCACGAGCCCGAAGCTCTACCACTGAGCTCTCCACACTCATTTTAATATGTATAAGAAAAGTTCTGCAGAATTCTGATTTTAATTTTTAATTCTATATTAGAGCTTTTACCAAGTAGACACAATTTAATGATTTCTATAATAATGAAATAATTTGTTAAATTATGTCACCTACACATTCGAAAATGGTCAAACTTTCAGCTTGTTCATCTGCAATATTTGATTACTTTCATCTTGAACTACTTAATAAAATTTCAATTGCTCAAGGAGAATAGGTAGTAACACTTTGTAAACATAATGGGAGCACAAGTTCGAAGTGCTCTATGGTTGGAAACCATCATGTTCCAACAACAAATATAGCATCCGCCAAAACAGATTTCATTCAATCGAACAATAATTACTGAATGTTCGCGAAATCCTGCATAGATGGCTCCACATAAATCATGGAATGAGTTCTTTGACTGATAATTGCGAGTTCAAATTCGATTTCGAAAAAATAGAGGGGAAAATGATAATAATAATATATTTATTGTTTGCATCACCCAAAAATACGTAAGTACAAATATAATCAATAAAATAATTTTCAACTCTGTGTGTACAACAAAGGTCCAACGGTTATCAGAATTCCACACTGCATTCTGCTCTGGTCGTGAATTGGTTTTCCATTTCTATGACATGACAAACGTAGGAACTTTTAAGTCATACAAAAATATACACAATCAGTAATCATGAACAATCCTGAAAGCAAAATGAAGCAGCACACCAAGACTTCAGGATAGACAAAAGATGAATGGCAGCAAATCAAACATACAAATTTTCCAAAAGAAGAAAAATATCAATCAGACTGGTTGACATTGGTCAAGAAGCATCGCAGATCTTAATTGATTTTTGAAAGAAGAGAGGGACCGATCCAACTACAGTTTATTTACTCAACAATATATAGAATTAACAATAAATACAATGTGCTAGATTTAAGCAAATAAACAGTACACAATCCATGTAGTACCGTTTCCGGTACTGTCTATGGATATAGACTCTAAAACTCTCGCACATACATCACGGATACTTAACATTTCAACATTAGAGTAAAAACTTACACAATACAAATATTCAATTTAGTGATATTCAAAAACACATACATAGAGATCCATGAAGAAAGAGGAGGTAAAATTTGCTCCCAACCCAAAATTTTGCCAATCAGTGAGCGGAACAATCAGCGAACAAAAGTCCAATTTGTTAAGGACACCTAAAATTCTCAACCACTAGACAGGGTCAATCAACAAGTGAGTAAATCTTCTACCCTGTTGAAGAATCCACAGCTTCAGTTCCCTCCTGAAACCATATTTCGACCGCATACTGCGCAACCTCTCAGGGATCAGACTAAAAGCTCTAGGTGCAATATACGTAAAGGATCTCTGACCAATAGACTTATTGGCTCTCGGTAAGTGAAAGCTGTCATTCAGTACTCCACGAGTGTTATATGGATGATCCAGTTTCCTGAGGAAAGTTTTGCCCTCCTTTGCAAAAACTAATATAACCCTGAGGAACAGCTGTCGTACGTCGAGGACTCCCAAGTCCATGAACAACTGATTCGAATCATATCGGGGAGGCTTAAAGGACATAATCTTCAAAAGTTTCTTCTGAACGACCATTAGAGGTGTAAGTATAGTTTTCCTTACACCACCCCATCCAACAATCCCGTAGCTCAGCAGCGACTCAGCCAAGGCAGCATAAACAAGCTTCAACTGTGATAAAGGTAGTATATATCGTATTTGGTAAAATTTGTAAAACAATGAACGGATCTTTTTTTTCAGATTAGTAACCTGTATGTCCCATCTTAAATAGGAGTCAATGTGAACACCCAGATAACGAACACCATCAACAATCCCAGCCTGTTCCGCACCGAAAGAAACATAATTATAGGAGGGCAGTGAGGCCCGAGATGGCGTGAAAGGTACGACCTTCGTTTTAGCTACATTTACTGTCAACAAGTTACTTCGAAGCCAGTTATTTATCCTTTGCAGATCAATCTCTGCCATATTCCTAACCTCAGTCCACGAGTCTGCGCAATACAGAAAGGTTGTGTCATCTGCGAAGGAAATCGCCGTACCCGGGGATTCCGAGGTGAGCAAACCATTCAAAAATAAAATAAATAATATTGGCCCAAGGACGGTACCCTGTGGCACACCACAGCAAACCCTTCTGCTCGAACTGATCTTTCCTCCGAGCTTTACCATTTGTCCACGATCGGTGAGGAAATTCTCAAACAGCTTCAGAACGACCCCTCTCACACCCAGGTGTTCAAGTTTTTCCAATAGCAGCCGATGGCTCACCGTATCAAACGCCTTCTTCAAATCTATAAAAATCCCCAAGCATGGCTTTCCATCATCAATGGACTGGTAAATCAATCTCGTGAGTTGTGCTATGGCATCCTGAGCACCAAGCCGCTCTCTGAACCCGAATTGATTCGGCGATAGTATTTTGTGCGCAGTGAGGTACTCCCTAAGGCGTGTCTCCACTATTTTCTCGAATATTTTTGAGAATGATGATGTCAACGAGATAGGCCTATAATTGTTCATATTATCCTTTTCTCCGCCTTTATGTACCGGTATTATGTAAGCTGTTTTAAACATATTCGGGACAAACCCCTGAGACAGGCACAAATTGAATACATGACATAGTGGTTCCAAAATGAAATCCTTCATGATTTTAATTGTTTCATTTCTAATACCATCCGGACCAGGTGCCTTGTTGTCCTTCAGTGATGATATGAGATTGTCTATTTCAGAGGTACTGGTTGGCTTGAGGAACATTGAATGTGTCCTGCGTGTGTTCTCAGCTCTATCGTTGTTTTCATTGTTTCCATCTTCTACATCATCTAATCTGGAAATTATATCAGGGCCCACGTCCGCAAAAAACTTATTAAAACGATCAGCAATCTCTTGAGTATCCGTTATTTCCTCATTTTCGTCCATCTTTATCCTTTTAACACCCTGATCTTTTCTCCCATACTTGTTCGTGAATTCATTCAGCACCTTCCATATGTTCCTAGATGATCCCATGTTTCGCACTATTTCAGTCCTGAAATATGCACTCTTTGCCCTTCTCAGCAGCTTGTTCAGCTTGTTCCGATAATCGACAAAAGTTTTCCTGCAAGTCGCGTCATGCGGTGAATTCTTGTAAACCCTGTATAATCTATCTCTCGTCTTTATGGATATTATAAGTCCCCGAGTGATCCAAGGTTTCTTCTTCTTTTTTTCGTGAAATTTACTAATCGACGTTGAATCAGCTACAACATCCAACACTCTGGTGAAAAACAAACTCGTGGCATCTTCCGCATTATCACACTCATAGAGATCGCTCCAATCCGCCCGCTCCAGACAATTCAGAAGTCCTGTTTGACTCAGTATGCCGCGACTCTTATCCCCGCCTGATACCTCAGGTATCTCGCCCCGAAGGCTGGTCGAAGCTATGGTCGCATAGTGGTCCGTAACACACGTCTTGAGTATTATTGCCCTTGTGTTAAATTCGAAGCTCTGACACTTGCTACGTGCAAAAATGTGATCTATACACGTTATGGATGAGTCCGTGACCCTAGTGGCCCTATTAATGAGTGATATATACCCATTTTCATATAGTGTATTCTGGTACATATCTGACTCTGTGGTGGCCTGCATGATGTCTATATTTATATCTCCAACCAAGTATACATGTTCACAGCAAGTAAAAGACCGATCCCGCAAAACCTCATACAGACCGTCCACAAACTCCTCGACATTTGATCCTGGCGATCGATATACAGCAACCACACCGATGTTAACGCTCCCCACCTCCAGAATCAACTTAAGTGCGTTCGCAGGACCTACCCTTATATCGGATGAAACAAAGGAAATATCCTCTCTTATGTATACAGCAACACCGTCATTCTGATTCGCCCTATTCTGCGTTACCACCATTTTATACCCCTCAAGAGAAAACAGAGACCTGTCCTCCACCTTCCAGGTTTCCGTCAGAACAATGCAGCCCGGAAGATCGATCTGAGAAAGCAACACCTCAACATGTATGAAATTCTTCTGGATGCTTCTTATATTCATATGGAATACAGCAAAATGGCAACCCCTCACCTGTAGCATATTATCAAGTTCACCGATTGACTCCGCTTCCACTGTTACAACATTATCGCATACAAAATCATCAATATAAGGATCCATTCCTTTCTAGTTCTATACTATCCAAAAATAACTTTTTTTTTTCCTTTTTCAGGTACCAACCAATGAAGAGAGAGTTAAAAAAAAAAAACAAAAACAAAGAATTTGAGTAATATAAATAAAACAACAAATGTAAAAAAAAAAAAGACAATCAAATGAGTAAATGTGCAATATAAACAAAAATGCAATAAAATTATCTATTGGAACGAGTCCTACCTCTCTTCGCCTTTTCCAATATGCCCTGTCCCCTGATAGAACCACCAACTTTTGGAGTATTGAGTGGTCTGTGCACCGTTCCTCCCACAGATTCCCCAACTTCAGGCTTCCCTCGGACGGCTGCTGCAGATGGTTTCCCGGAATCGACCCTGGTCACAGAAACTTGGGCAGGTCTCGCATCCGATGTTCGTGCTGGTGTTGGTGGGGCACTATTCACTTTGCCCTTACTGCGGTTCTCGAGCTCAGTCAATTCTTCAGCGGAATAAGGTGTATTATTAATGTGCAACCTTCCCTTCTTGATGTAGCATATATTCTCAGGGTTCTCCCTGTATTTGGCCAAATGATGCCTGAGGATTTGATATTCCTCACGTTGTTTTTCTGTCAGATCGTTTGATACATATATATTCGTACCTTTTAGTTTGCTGGAGTTTCTCAAGATCTCCCACTTTCTCAACTCAGAGATGAGCTCCAGTTTGATGGGAGCTTTTTCAGATTTTCCAATAGTGTAAAAATTATTAATGTCTGATGGTCTTAAATCGACTCCAAGCAAGCGTTGAACTTCACCGCAGACAAATCCGACCGACAAAGCAGTAGAAGGCTTTTTGAGACCGAACATTACAATGTTCTTTTTTCTGCTAACTTGATCCAGACGTTCATTTTCTAACTTCAAACCAATATTTTCTCTCTCAAGTTCCTTAACCTTGAAATTAAGTTCCTCAATTTTCAACAAAACCCTAGCCTCACTCGCCTGCAGCAAACCCCTCAGTTCCTCCTTGATACTCCTGAGTTCACCCCCAGTTTTCACCACTTCGTCATACAATCGTTCCAAAGTGACCTCTCCCTGGTTCTCCAGCATTTCCGTTAATGTATGTACACCTTTACAACGGAACTCGCACAGCGATCGTTTTCTTTTTTTGTTTTCGATAACTGATAAGATAAGATATACCTGACTCGGTTTCCCGGGTTCTTTCTTCTTATTCAGAATTGAGAATGATGTATCGTTTGTATATTAACGCAAGTAGATTTTATATTTCTAAATGGTATTGATACGTATTTTCAAAGTTTAAAAAAATCGTTTGCAAACGAAAACAGAATGGAATTTCTTACGGGAACACTCGAAAATCGACCACACATGCCAACTACCAAATAATAATAATCAAGTGAATCCAGAGCATTCATGGAATAAACAATATTATAGGAAAATTATCTTTCAAATATTTCCCTTGCGTGCGAAACCTCATTCTTCTGTATAAGTAGGGAGGTGTCTTAAATTTCAAGATCCTGAAATAGAAGCAACACTTGTATAATCTTGCTCTATTCGCCATGTTAAGGCAACCCGTTCTTCTTAATGAAGGAAATGTGGGCTCTCTCCTTTTAAAGCCGTAAAGAAGTCGAAGACAAGAATTTTGCATCTTCTGGACCCGATATAGGCAGTTGGAGTCCAAGCAAGGAACATACACCGAGCAACAGAAATTGAAATGAGAAAGCACGACAGCCTCAAGGAGAACCTTTTTAGTTTTCATCGGTAAATAATGCCTTTGAGCATAAATACTTTTCAGTCCACCATATGCCAATCTGAGCTTTGATGCAACAACATGCTCACTGAATCGCAACTTCGAGCCCAATACAAGCCCCAAACTTTTACCGGCGTCAGAACATGGTAGGGAAAATCCACTGAAATTTACTGTTGCCGTATTTTCCACTTTATCTATTCGTGAATCATTTCCAAAAATCAAAACGGTTGACTTGTCTGGGTTCAACATAAGTGAATGGTCATCCGCCCACCCACAAAATGACTCTAATTCCCCATTGAGAAGCCCCACAGTAAACTCCATATCATCATCAGGGAAAGAATAATAAATTTGAGTATCGTCAGCATAGCAGTGCTTCCGACATCCACTCAAAGAACAAGGAGATCTGGAAGTATATATTGTGTACATCATCGGTCCCAATATACTTCCCTGGGAAACTCCAGCAAGTAAATTCATCCCCATAAACTACCCGCTGCACACGATTGCGTTAAAAAGACTCCATCATTCCACATGGCTCAACACTGAATTCAAAATGGAAAATAGGCAACAACATAATTTGGTGGTTTATTAGGTCAAAGGCCTTGCTAAAATCAAGAAGTACCAGTATTGATATTTCATTACGATCTCGAGTAACAAGAATGTCATCTACAACATCTGCTAAAGCAGGTTCAAAACTGTATCCTTTTCTAAACCCTGACTGATTCTGTGGTAAAATATTATTCAATTTGAGATACTTGTTTACTTGTGTTTATTCGCTCTAAGACCTTTGCAAAAGTTGGAAGTACATTAAATGATCGTGGCTGATTCAAAACTGTTGGATTGGCAACTTTAGGAAGAGGATTAACAAGGGCTTGCTTCCAGAGATCTGGAAAGTAAGACGTGAGAAGGCATTCAATTATTATATGCGTGATATAGGGAACTATATGAGGGCAACATTACTGAATTAAAATCGAATTTAGTTGATCCACGCCGAAATATTTTGTCCTTATGCCCAAGACAGCCTCAATTATTTCATTTTCATCAATGAGCTGGAAGTGAAAACTATTATTCATTTGTGGTAATACATTATTTTCGTAAAAGTCCATGATTTCCGGTTTTGGCGGATCAGTTTGGTGGAAGCGCTCACAAAATGTTTGTTCATCTCATTCACATTATTCAAGTATGGTGGAATTTCAGGTTGTCCGGCTTTTTGCTCATTTCTTACGGCATTGTTTGCAAAGTTCCGCAGTTGTTTATAGATCACTTCATTTTCCTATGATGTGTTCTCATAAAAAATGAAATTGTTCGTATCATGAACCATTTTGAGCATCACATATAAATCAATATTTACCTCCACGTGACATTCTTGAATCAGGGAATAATCAGTGCAAGAGAACATGAGACAGCAAATATGATGTGAAAATAAACTGCTAGTCAAAAGTTATGGATTTCGATGTTTTCCGAAGATGCATATTTTCCGTATCATCTCAATATTTTATTTCAATTAAATAAACTTATAACAACTATAGAAACGACTTCTGGTTCATCGTAACGCAAGTTTTTATCGCGTTTAATCATTATTCATCCACGTGTGTCAGAAATACGTATTTTAATGATTTTCCCTTTTATCCGTTTTTAATAAGATCAAACTGTGCTACGCAATTGAAATTCAAATTTCATTATTCATGTCAAAACAAGTTCTGTCCGAGGACGACCCCAACAAACCCTTGGGATGCTTCAAGCTAGTCGAACACAAGTGCAAGTAGCCAATTTCTTCAATGTTAACCAAAGTTTCGTACCAGAAGTAAGTGTAATATGAAAAATAAAACGTGAGCAAATAAGAATTTTTTGTAAGTGAAGCAATTTCTAAAATGCTCAAATCTTCCGAGAAAGGAAATGCTTCTTCTAGATAATGCACGCTCACGTCTATCAGCTGAAGAGTTGAGACCAGAAGATGGCAAAATATTTGTGAAGTTTTTGCCTGCTAATGTGACTCCCTTAATTCAACCAATGGATCAAAATGCCTTGAAGTAAACCAAACTGTATTACAGAAAAAATCTATTGAGTTTCATGGTGGCCCAAGTACACAACATGGCAGATGGGCCCAACAACCTCCTTGAGGGATGCTGCTTTACATTTACACCAGACATAGCAACAATTAGATCCTCTGGTAATTTACCGTGTTAGAAAAAAATTTTTGACCATAGCGACATTGATGAAGATGATCTACCTCTTGTGAAGCTCCGAGAAATATTGATGAGTAAAAAATCGGAACCTATGGTAGAGGAAACTATCGAGTTGCTGAACACACGTCAATTGAGAAAATTTTGTAACACTCATACTTATCTAGTATTCGAGGAAATCAATTTCGATTTAAGATACTAGGTAACTACTTGAAATATTTTTCAATTTTTGGGCTGAATATAATTGTGAAGATGTGAAAAACTGAAATAGAGATATGCTGAAAGTGAACCGAAGGCTAATATTGATGGTGATTCTAATTTTCTCACTGATTCCGAAAGAAGCGACACTGATGTGGAAACTGAAGAAAATAAGAAGATTCCTATTGCAGAGATTCTGAAGTGAAGGCATTAAAATTGGTTTCTCAGTGGGCTGAACAAAATACTGATATAAACATAAGTTAAATAGAAAGCATAGGAACAATTCAGTATAAAGCAGTGAATGCTCAATTATCAGCCAAGAAAGTGCAAAAACAATAACTTCTTATTTCAAATGAAAATTTTATTTTTTTTTAAATTAAAGTTTAACATCGAGAGCTTTGGTTTCGTATAATTTTTTTTAATCCTATAAGCACTTACTTCATGTCTTTTACACAGCTTTAACTAGTGTGAACGGCTTGAAAATATGAACAAGAAAAATTTGTTTGGGTTCATACTAGCGCGAGTCTACTGTATTTAGAAATAGAATAATAATGCACATGTTCATGCAAAATTTCGTGAGTATCATATGAACAAAAGTTTAGGAAACAAATTTTTAGAACGGATCAGCCTTGAGCGCTATAAACACTAAAACTTCCAAATTGAAAGTGATAGGGACTTGAAATTTTCGGGTCCTGAATATCTTGGTTGAGTTCGTTATTGCGCAAAGTCCGATAGGTTGGCATTTATTCACATTTCATATTTTTTCTCCTTTTTATTGATATTTTTCAAACTATTAGGAATATAAAAAAGTTCGTGCTGTTTTTTGTCGAAAATTGAAGCTTTATTGTGAAAAATTGGTTATATCGTATGTTTTTTTTAGAGTATGATAGAATTTTAAATTGAAATAAAATGCATTTAAATCAAGATTGAAGCCAATTTTTTTTTATTTGAAAGATAATTTTATGACATTTATGTTTTAAAAATAATTTTCGGCACATATCCACCACGACTAGCTCTGAGGAATCGCATTCGACCAGACCAATTTAGGAGCTCTTTTTCGAGTAATTGAGGCCTTATTTTATCAATAACACGAGTTATGTTGGTTTCCAAAGCGTGTTCCAAAGTTGTTTCTGGTTCATCAGCATAAACCAATGATTTGACATAACCCAAAAGAAAATAATCCAGTGGAGTTATGTCGCATGATCTTGGGGGCAATTAATAGGACCATTTCTCGAAATAACATTATCACCAGATGTTTCTATCAATAAATCAATTGTTACGGTAGCAGTATGAGGTGTAGCACCATCTAGTTGGAACCAAAACACTTCTGGGTCGATACCATTCAAATTTTGAAACAAATAATCATAGATCATCGATCTATAACCAGCACCATTCACTGTAACATTAGCTCCAGCATCGTTTTTAAAGGAATATGGACCGATGATGCCTCCAGCGTGTAAAGCACCCCATACAGTGCGTTTTTCAGGATGCAATGGAAGCTGCGGAACTTCTTGAGGATTGTTTTCACTCCATATACGACAATTTTGCTTGTTTACATAGCCGTTCATCCAGAAATGAGCTTCATCACTAAACACAATTTTACGATAAGAAAGTGGATCAACTTCAAAGCTTTAGTTCTTGAACCATTTGGATCTTGTATGGGAGTAGACCAAGATCTTTAAGCAAAATTTTCCATGTGGTAGATGCACAGAGTCCAACTCGTTGTGAACGTCTACGAATAGACAATAGTTGTTGTATCGAGTAGAGAAAATGTCCGAAATCTATCGATATCCATCATGTCCAAACAAGAGTTCCAACGAGTAATAATTGCTTGAATGAGCAAAAACTGACTTCTTAATATTTGTCCTTTTTATGGATAGTTGGGCATATGCATGATGGTGTTAACTTTTTAATCGGCTTGCTTAATTAGTTTTATTTCCGTTGCTTTTGTAATATGTTCCACATAAGTTGCAAGAAACACTTCTTGTATCTAATTTTTTAAAATACGTCCACACAATAGAAGAATTTTTCGAAGACGACGTATTTTGGCACTTCACTATTTCTATGTAACTAGATTTGAAATAAATTAATCTGAATAAACACGTGCTTCTCTGTTATGATATATGATGTTATGAAATTCATTACCTCTCTGTTTACCTTCGCTCGTTGTTAATCACAGAACATAGATCATACACAGACTAAGTAGAGGAAGAGATACTAAAGATATTAACAGTGACAAGTGATAAGTAAAAAATAAAAACTTATTTTAAAGGAAATATCGACCGTCGATCTCAATATCGAACTATCGATATTCGTCCAAAAAGTATTGGTAATAAATATCGATATTTCATCAATATCCAAGTAGGACCTACCATTTGAGCGTTTCTAAATACGTTTTAATGGCGACGCAACATGTGGCCGTGCATCTTCAATAACTTTGTCGTGTCTGTCGGTAAATTGTGGTCGTTTTTCTCGCAATGCTCAGCTCAAACGAATCAAATGTCGTCAATAGACCTCCCTGTGATCCTATTGTTCGATTGTAACAGCTCATAATATACCGCACCCAGCTGGTCCAACCAAATACACAGCACGATCTTCTCGTCATAAATATTCGGCTTGACAGTTGATGATGAGGCATCCATACGTTGCCCTACGCTTCTCACTGCGAGTCATAATTCGATACAAAAATCCCTTCTTTTATGTCGTAGCAGTTGTTCACACGTAAAAAAACGGCGTTCAACGTCTCTTGGCTTCAGTTCATGCGGCATCCAATTTTATCTTTCGGATCATTCCCATTGCGTTTAAACGATGGCAAATGGTTGAGTGAGTCCAAGTGATTTTTCGAGTTTCTCTTGCGTATGTGATGGATCTTCATCGAGCCTTGCCTGTAATTCTTCATCCTTATACTTTGGTGGCGCTTCGAGTCGTTCTTCCAAATCAAAATTGTCATTTTTAAATTTGGCAAATCAATTCTGACACGATTGTTCAGCGGAAGCATGATCACATTTTCAGAGCACACAAAAACTATGTTGTTTACATTTCAGCGAAATGACAGATACTGAAAAACGAAGCCTTATGATGACACTTCAAAATGAAGATGTTGCCAGATGAAAAATGAAATACTAAACTAGTAAATACTCCTTATATTATTGTTTTTGTGCTGAATTTGCTATATACTGTAAAAATATACTTGAATTTTTCCGGTGTGTATATAAATGTACGGACGCGCTAAATTACATGTCAATTAAGTACTTTATTGATTTTTTGTATACTAGTTTGTCCCTTTCTCAACTGTCATTTTTTCATCCTCTCTTGCAAATATAATACCTTATGTATTAAAATTTGAATATCAAAATAGATTTAATCTGTTAGTCTTCTACAATTTTAATTTAAGAAAAATTTTTATTCAAAAAACTTTTAGAATTAAATTGATGCCTACAATAAGTACCGCTTATATTTAATAGACGTATATAATCAAAACTCAATATACAATGTCAAATGGAATAAATAAACCAACAGATATAAAAAAAGGTCATTAAAATTAATAAATAAATATTTAAAGGAGACAAAATTTTGTTTCTGATCTTACCATTGAGAACACCAATTGGCTATCAAAAACATGAACACAACTTAAGGACTTCTCAAAAAATATAATTTATTTGAAATATTCAATATATTTAAATATTCAAATAAGTTAATTCAAAAATCTCTCAAACATGCACTATATCTTCAAAAAACAATTATAATTCTGGTAATCTCTTTATCGGCCCTAAATAATATTCCAAATATCAAAACCAATTTATCCTGTTAAACACGTGGAGGCGAGATAAAGTGATAGTTATTTGATTTTGATATTTGAAATATTTTTTAGGGCCGATGAAGAGATTACCAGAATTACAATTGTTTTTTGAAGATATAGTGCATGTTTTGAGAGATTCTTGAATTAACTTATTTGAATATTTAAATATATTAAATATTTCAAATAAATTATATTTTTTGAGAAGTCCTTAAGTTGTGTTCATGTTTTTGAAAGGCAATTGGTGTTCTTAATGGTAAGATCAGAAACAAAATTTTATTATATACTAAAAATTTATTTATTAATTTTAATGACCTTTTTTATATCTGTTGGTTTATTTATTCCATTTGACATTGTATATTGAGTTTTGATTATATACGTGTATTAAATATAAGCGGTGCTTATTGTAGACATTAATTTAAATCTAAAAGCTTTTTGAATAAATTTTTTTTTTAAATTAAAAATGTAGAACACTAACAGATTCAATCTGTTTTGATTTTCAAATTTTGTTTTATTTCTTTCAAGTAAAAAGCCTTTTTCTATTTTACCTTATGTATTGTAATTTCAGAGTTGGTCATTTTTGGTTGTTAATCGATATCCAATTATGTAGCCAGTTTAACATTAAAATAAATGTGCGTAATTGTTGAAAATCAATATTGACGTGCGTTTTGATTGAACCTGCTGAATTTCGCTGACAAATAATTCATTGGAATCTAGAATTTGTGGGATGTGGTTAACAAAAAGGTTTCGATGCGCAGTTATCAAAAGTTTAGCAATATTTTCCTGGGAAAACTAGGTGAACTGAATCATTATGGAGATAATGTGTGCATCGTCGATTCATATAATGCATATCGTGAATTAATATCTACATGTTCATGAATTTCTTTTCGGCATAAACTTATGGTCGTGGTTTCAGTGATGAACTCTGTTGTCTTTCGAACTTTGGACATAGAGTGAATGTGACAACACTGCACCTGTTATCTCTACGTCAGGTAAACCAGGTAGGATTATGGCAGTAGTGGGACAGGATACTTAGTTCGCTTTACTATCTCTACGCATATGTTTCGTTTCCAGAAGTGGTGGCACTAACAGAAAATTAAAGGTTTTTGAAAATAACTGGTGAGTTGAATCAAAGAAAAAACTACTAAACCCAAGTTGAAAATACTCTTATTCGCTTCTAACAAAGTTTCATTTAAGTTAGTTCGAAGATGCGCAAATTGCTCAAGGCTAATGTAACTTTGGTAACAAAGAGACACCATTGGTCATCTTTCTACATGCCAGTATCGAATTCTTCACTGACAAGCCGCTCTCCCTATTGAACGTCAAATAGCAACAAACTTGACGTCATTGTGTTTTTTTTCTGTCGGTCGTAGTTTGTCATATTTCCAGCCTAATCTGATTTATCTCTTGAATAAATAGGTGGATACAAAGTTATCTTCAATATTGCGCAAACAAAACAAGTGTGTAAATATTCGTGTATTTGTGAATACCGCTAACCAGCGCCAAAAAAAGTTGGATGCTAATGGACTTGTGTCTGGAGATTTCAATGCTGGTTTATATGAATAACCTTATGGAAAACTGGCTTGAAATAGCTGTACACACATTCGACCAAAAGGAATTATATTGTACATTCGTTTCAATGAATTCGAAATATATTTTTGGAAAATTAAAATAAGATAACTTTATGGATTTGACACTCTTTACTCAATGGAAATATAATTTAAGCCTAAATCAAACAATAACATTAAATAAAACAATTCAAACATCTTCAAAGGAATATATCTGAAGTCATAAGAATGGTTCTGATTCAACGAAAAATATTCTTTTAAGATATGTATTAAAATTTGACATATTTGTTTCCTGATAGGAATTGTTGCTGGCTTTTTATTTTACGATAATTGTGATAAATTCTGGAGTGAAACAATGTTTCATCAAATTTTCTAGAAAATTGGATAAAATATATTGTTTTACTGTAATATAAATATTTACTTTTATTCTTCACCTATATCTCCATTCTTTCATTTCACCTTAATTTTTTAACATACCGTAAAATATTGAGGGGGAAAATTGAATCCAGCATTTCAAAGTTTCATGTATGTCTCCTGACAACTTTTTGAGATTTTTTCAATATTTATTTCCGATCTATCATACTGAAGATCTCCTGATTCCTTGTCAAAAAATAGGGTGGGTCTTTCATATAAACTTTATTTTTTTGAGCCCCCCTTGCTTAGTTACAGCCCCCTATAGATAGCAATCGAAGCACAGTTTTTAATCTTTTTCTTAAAAACAAAAAACTGACAATTAGTGTAACTGAATCGAAGTTATTCAAAACTAGTCAGTTGTGATAACAAAATGACACCCGCTTACTAGATAAATTCTTCTTGGGAAATAATTCCAGCTCGTACGATTCACGCTATCATGTTGATAAATTTTTTTTTTTCTTGAAAACTTTGAATTTTAGCAAGAAATTACAAGAGACCTTATTTTGTTAACAATGGATCGAGCTATCCAAAATTAATTTTTTTTTGAGTGGTTTCTCGCCTGCATAAAATTTCTGCTTAATTTTATTCTTTTTAGTTTTTTGGTTTTTAAGAAAAAATTCAAAAACTGTTTTCAGGCACCATCTTTAGGGGGCTGTAACTAAGAAAGGGAGCTCAAAAAATGAAGTTTATATGAAAGACTCACCCTATTTTTTGACAAGGAATAACCCCCTAAATTTTTTCCTAACTATTCATATACACCCTAATATACATTTCAGTTTTCAGTGGAAGCCATTAGTAAATTTTCGAGTGATTCAAAAAATTGTGAAAGTTCAATGTTTCCAGTTCAATTGAGACTGTCCTCAATAATTCTTACTGAGAATTGTCCTGACAATGGTCTCATGATCCTTTTATGTATTCAACAAATGAAACATCATCAAAAACATCTCGGACAAGTATGAAAAAAAATTAAAATGCGAGTCGATACTAGATAGAAGTAATTGAAATAACTTTAATAATAAAAAATTAATGAATATTATCCCAAAGTTATGAGTTTATCAGAAAATTTGAACCTTAGTATTTACGAATGCAAAATAATATCATTCAAATGATCGCAACGACTGGCTACAGTACCCCATCCAATCAATTTTTCACGACATTGTCGATTGTTTGGGGCTCAGTCTTATAAAAGGTGACTTCGATTTCATGTTTCAAGCCATCAATCGTTTCTGGACAGTAAGCGTCATATTTATCCCCACAAAAATATTCTTCCGAGGTGAAAATGATGTTTTGATGTTGATGGAATTTTACCCACATTCTGGGCTACAGGGGCAATGTTTTCAGATGTGCTCACTGGACGAGGACGTGAACGGATTGTTTTATCAAATAACGATCCAGTTTTCACGAACAAATTGATCCACAAATTGCCGTGAGGGAATTTAATTTCTATCGAATTTTCCACGTAAATAAACGGTTTGGATAGAAGAGACACCACTTTGCAAATAAGTTTTTCATGTTTCCCAGTTTTATTCAAGCATAAATTGACCCGTTTCGTTAACGTTAAATATTAAACTAATTTTCTGTCAAAACACGAATGACAGAAAAAAAATTCATACTCTAGATGGCCTACCTTCTACTTGAAATTTGTTTTAATAACAAATATTACCTAATCATAATTATTATATAGTTGTGACCTAAATTCACGATTTTATTCTTCAAATTGTAAAAATGAAATAACTCATTCAATAATAATTACTATTTTCTTCTCAATTTTGTAATAAAGTACCAGAGTTTTCAATGTTTCACGCAATTGTGAAAGTTCAATATTTTCAAGAAGGTTGAGCGTATATTTCTACCGAATATTTCCGTTTTCGCAACTATACATAAATTTCGTTAATTAATTGCTTACATAGGTGTCAAGTGCTATATTCGAGTCCACTCTATCAGAAAAAAACAATATTGCTTCTTTAAATATTTCAACATGATTTCTTCATTATTATTGATTTTTTTTTATTCCACAATTCCTTCAGAAAAATAAAGCTAAAAGCCTTTTCTGAATATACCATCGTAAACTGCTCGTCAAATGTTGATGATATCGAATTTATTTGTGTTTGCTCTTCAAAAGAACCCAATTTCCTCTTGAAATATTTATATGTAGTGTGTTTCAGGGTAGAATAATAAGATTTCAAAGGAATGATGTATTTACAACAAGAATATAATATTTTAAATAGTTTAGAATTACGAAAAACAGAAATTGAGAATTCCAAAAATTTATACTTGTATTTAACCTAAATACAATACACTGCTTGGCATCTTCTCTGCATGCTTTAAACCAAGTTATTCGGAATATTGCTCAATTTGTTGCCAAAGTTGTGCAAAAGATTTCGGAGCTGTTGAAGCGTTTCCGGCTGTGGTGTGGGCATCAAGAGTTCTTTGTAATTGGTCCCAAGCGTGCTTGATTGGATTAAGATCAGGGATTTTGGATGGACGTGGAATACCCTAGTTTTTTCCAGCAGTAATCATCTAGTGGCAGTTGCCTTATCATCTAGAAAAATTAAATCGTCGCCAATAGCTGCGTGAAAGTATGAGACTAATCCGTTGATAACTTCATCAACATATGCCTGAGACGTCTTAGTTCTAGGAAGTACTAATAAGCCACTTCTGCCATCCAGATAAACTACCCCCAAACCATAATTGTGCCTCCTCGAAAAGGTAGCCACTCGTTTTAGTGGCCGTGTCCAAACCTGTACTCATCGACTATCAGAGAAACATCCATATCTGGACTCGTCAGTAAAGAGTACGAATGGTCATTCATCTCGCAAGTGTCCACCATAATATTGGACGCTTGTCTACGTGAGTGACTGCAACTCTTCTTAACAAGCGTCTCGATGTTGGATTGACTGCATGGAGACTTCTTCTGACTATGCTTAGGGAAACTGAAGTACCTGTGTCATCTCGAAGACGTTGACTTGCCATTCTGCAAGTGTTGAGAGCCTCTCTTCTCACCGAAAGAGTCAATAAACAGTATTCTATATGTGTTTGTAGCACGTGGTTTACTACCACTTCTGGGTCTTTGAGGAACAGTTGCCGGGGTAAAGTAGCGTGCTAGTAAATGTGATATCACATTGAAGAAATTGACTGACCACTTGCACTTGTGTTCTACGAGCCTGACGCATCCTGAGGGCTCTGTTGGTATCGTTCTCGGATAAAACTTACATGACATAATGAAATCTCGATTTTGAATTGCGTAAAACCGTTTGATCTTATTGAAAACGATATACAGACTGAAAAGGAAATCATTGAAATTGCATTTATGACACACATGGACAAAAGATGATTAAACTTGAGAAAAACTTGCTTCATGTTGAACCAGAAGACGTTTCTGTAATCGTGATAAATTTATGTTATTAAAATGAATATTAATTAAGATGAATCGGAAAAATATGCATCTTCGCAGAATATCAATCTTCTTAACTTTTCACGAGCAGTTTATTTTAAGATTGCACCACGTTTACCGGTCATTCTGTATATAAGCCTCAGTTCCAGTTTCATATACAGAATATTCGGTGAATATTGTACAATCTTAGAAGTTATGATGAAAACCAAGTCATGAATAATCAGAATATGAAATAAATAAAGACATAATAACATTTGGGAAAATCGCTCCCGAGCCTGTCTATAAATTGTAATTTAATAAAAAATTATGCCAACCAGTAATAATAACGAACTTTTGTGTGGTAGTATTGAAGACAGTGTAAAAAATTAACGTTTTCTGTAATCAGCCTAAAAATAAAGCGGAAATGAACCAGTTGATTATTCCACATGGCACCGATATGAGAATTGTTCTAAATAATGCAGCGATTGTCTTAGGCTGATATTTCGAACAGTTCATGAATCATTGCTGAATTCGACAGATAGATATTACCGAACGTGTACCTTTCTTTTGTTCTTATAATATTTGCATAGGAACTTTAAATAAATAAATATACGTGCCTCACGAGTTTCCATACACTATGAATGAAAATATTGGTATTTAATTGTATCGGTCTTTACTCGATGAAAAAAATAAGGTTATTCTATTTTCAATGAAAAAAATTAAGTTAAAATGTCCACAAAAACACATTATTCGATACAAAAGTTGATATTTTCAGAGTGCAAAGAAACTCTGTTGTTTACACTTCAGCGAAATGGCAGATACTGAAAGGGAAACCTATTGATGACACTTCAAAATGAAGGTGTTTCCAGATGAAACAATGGAATAATAAACTAGTAGTGACGTCTGTTATCAAAATAGTACGATCTTATTTATACTCCAATATATGTCAAATATTTCGAAATAAATTTTATTCTAATAATATATAATCCTTAATGGGAAACTCTTTATTCCGCGGTTAACCTCAAAGACTTTAAGATCGTCAAGCAATCATTTCTATCATATTCGTATCAGTGAGTAATTTCCAGTTCAGTGCCTTCAGGCAAAGAAACTAGAATCAGGCTAATCACTTCATATTAACTAATTTGGTGGAAAAACCACTTGGAAGTCATTTATGATTAAAGCTCCTAATAGATATGAAACTGAAAGATATTTGGAATATGTCATATATAATGAATTTCAAACAACATACTCGGTTCGACCTTAATGGGAAAGATACTTTAAAGGCATTTCTTCTTTATTAGGTCAGTTTTTGTAAGGTTCAATACACTGATGCTTTATTGTTTCACAATTGATTTCTTGGAAGTTCAAATCATAAAACTGAATTCTTAACAAAATTACTAAATTCTTTTATTTCTTCACTCGCTTCCAGCAGTGTTTTTCATCTCTATTTTCAATTATTCCAAAATTACTGATAACTAAATAAGAGGTGGGCCACTTGAAATTTGTAATTTCGATCGGTTTTAAATAAAAAACAAATGAAATTTGAATATCAAAATCAGATTTAAACTGTTAGCCTCCTATAGCCGCCAGTCGTGGTGGTCATTTGAATGATATTGTTTTCCACTCGTAAATGACAAGGTTCAACCTTTTTAATAAAGTCATAACTTTGAAAAAATATTTTGTAGTTTTTTAAAATAATATAAGAAGAGGTTTTCTACTTGATAGAAGGATTATTACAAAATTTGAATATCAAAACAGATTCAAACTGTTAGCCTCCTATAATTTTAATTAAAAAAATTTTACTCAAAAACTTTCAGAATTAAATTAATGTCTTTTAAGCACAACTAATATTTAATAGACATATAAAATCAAAACTCATTATATAATATCAAATGGAATAAAGAACCCAACAAATATAAATTGTCAACTAAAATTAATAAATAAATATTTGAAGGAAACAAAATTTTGGTTCTGATCTTATATTTATGAAAACTAAATCCTTTTCAGAAATACAAAACATAATTTTAAGAACTTCTCCAAAAAATAATTTATTTGAAATATTTAGTATTTTTAAATATTTAAATAAGTTACTTCAAAAATCTCATCCTCAAAAAAAAAACAATTAGAATTCATTTAAATATTTTAATATTTACAGATATATTCTGTTGGCCTTCTACATATTTAATTTCAAAAAAATATATTTAATATTATAACTTCAGGAATTAAATTAATGTCATATAAGTATTACTTATATCAAACAACATATAAAATAAACATTCATTATAAGACATCCAAATGATATAACAAAATCCAATAAAGATAAATTGTTAACAAAAATCCTATAAATTAAATATTTTGAGTAGACCATAAAATACCTTACAAGCTTTGTTTGATTTTTGTGATGAGCATAGAATACGTTAGATTTGTAAAGTTCCCTTAAAAAAAACCTTACTTGAATTCTAATTGTTTTTTTGAGGATGTGATACATGTTTTGAGAGATTTTTGAAGTAACTTATTTAAATATATTAAATATTTCAAATAAATAATTTTTTTGAAAAGTTTTAAAAATTATGTTTTGTATTTTTGAAAAGGATTTAGTTTTCATAAATATAAGATCAGAAACAAAATTTTGTTTCCTTCAAATATTCATTTATTAGTTTTAATTGACAATTTATATTTATTGGGTTTTTATTCCATTTGATATTATATAATGAGTTTTGATTTTATATGTCTATTAAATATAAATATGAGACATTAATTTAATTCTGAAAGTTTTTGAGTAAAATTTTTTTAAATTAAAATTATAGGAGGCTAACAGTTTAAATCTGTTTTGATATTCAAATTTTGTAATAATCCTTCTATCAAGTAAAAAACCTCTTCTTATATTATTTTAAAAAACTAATAAATATTTTTTCGAAGTTATGACTTTATTAAAAAGGTTGAACCTTGACATTTACGAGTGGAAAACAAATTTCATTCAAATGACCGCCACGAGTGGCTTTATTACCCCATCCCAATTTTTCAGTATATTGTCGATTGTTTGGGGCTCAATCTCATGAACGGCAACTTCTATGATTAGAAGATTCAAAACATAAACAAAAATGTTATCGTTTTATTCTTGATGTACTACTATCACTAAAACAATTATCCATTCTGTGTGTAACACTTCTTATGTCACTGATTATAATAAATATTCTCACATTCTGAAGAGGCACATTATTACGAGTCAAAATAAATATTTATGGCCGGTATAAAGTAATTGTTTACCGAAACAAATTGATTCTGAATATGGCATTAATGAATAATTTCTAAATCATTTGCATGCACATGAATTTTCTACTAATCCGGAATTCTCCCATGGTAGCCAAATGAGTTTCCGTTCAACGCCTGAATTTGGATTCTCTTTGCCCCTGAAGACTGTTTAATTTAAATTCAATAATTAGTCACCAAGGTTCAAGAATGTCAATTGAGTAGATCGTCCATGCTGTCGCGGTTTTGTGTAACGTTATAAGGAAGGTCACGTTCAGATTAAAATATATTTTAAACGTCCACACCTGAAAGAGTTCATGACAAATTTCACGACCTCACTGGAATAATTGACTGAAAAAGTTTTTCGTCTATGATTATCGGTTGTTAAGGTTCAATATTACGTTTGAAAGTTCCTTCAACTCGAAATCTGTCATTGACAAAACTCTTGAAGTTAGATTCAGTTCTATGAATTTTAAAGAGAAAGAAAATAGAAATTTTTGATCCATTATTTTCGATAAGTCTTTCGAAAATTTTTGGTGTAAGTCTCATCATTGTGCAACGAGTATTTCAACATTACAAGTAAATTGATCTGTTCACTAGGTAAGGACGAGGAAAGACTGCAAGATCTAGAGATCACCGCTTTCTCATTCCTAGTGCTTTGCGAAGCCGAACGGTCACGACAGTTTTTCTTCAAAATCATCTCCAAGAGATGATTGGACAGTTAGGAAATAGCTTCAAGTGTGTTTAGCGATATTCAAAGTGGATAAAATATCGAACAAAGGATCTTTCTGGAATTTTGCATTGCAAATGAAATTTCTAAGCGAAAGTAGGCTTACGGTGAATCTACTTTATCAAAAACAAGAATGCGAAAAAAGGTGATGTTGACAATTTTTTCGATTTTCGCTGTATTGTGCATTCGGAATTTTTGCCAGAAGGCGAAGAGTAGACGAAGAATATTATGCGGTATTCAGATTTAAATATTGGATGGAGTAGTCCGTTACTTTGTGATAGTTCATTTTGATGGAATGAAATAAGGAATTACTTTGTTTTCTATCACTTTTTATTATAACTGATATACAGTGACTCGAGTTTCGTAGTGTTTACTACATTTTCAAACTGAACTAACAAATTAGATCTCAACTATTATATATGGGGATTGTAGGCTTCGGCAGAGCTTCGAAGAGAGGGGTTTTCCAAAGTTCCGTCTGTTCGTTAAGTAGTTTTATTATTGGTACGTGCTTTTTATATTTTTCAATTTCTATGGATTCCAGGATGTCAAGTTTTTTCCCTTTCGCTTCCACGTGCAAGATAACAAGGTTGTTCAATTCTGGGAAGGTGTGATCTGTAGTGAAGAAATGGTTCGCAAAATTGGAATTATTCTTCCGGTTCCTAAAAGCAGATTCATGCTCTTTGTACCTTTTATGGAAAGGTCGGCCCGTTTGACCTATATACACACTATTACACTCTTGACAACTTAATTTATAGACTCCAGAATTATTCAGTCGGTTCTCTTTGTCTTTCGGATTAAAAAAGAGATTAGAAATTTTATGGGAGGGTGTGAAAGCTGTTACTATGTTAATTTTTGATAAAATTCGAGCTATTTTTTGTGAAATTGGTCCAAAATATGTTAGTTTTATAAATTTATTGTTATTATGATCTGATTTGGAGATGGGGTAAATTTGTTTACGAATTAGTTGCTTCTGTTTTATGTTTATGATGGAATTTATAGTTTTGGTTTTGAACTGATTTTTTGTGGCTATTTGTCTGATTGTATTCAATTCCCTCTTTAACGTAATATTATCTAAAGGAATTGAAAATGCTCTATGTACCATTGATCTATAAGCAGCTAGTTTATGATTGATCGGATGGTTTGAAGCTGCTTATAGATCAATGGTACATAGAGCATTTTCAATTCCTTTAGATAATATTACGTTAAAGAGGGAATTGAATACAATCAGACAAATAGCCACAAAAAATCAGTTCAAAACCAAAACTATAAATTCCATCATAAACATAAAACAGAAGCAACTAATTCGTAAACAAATTTACCCCATCTCCAAATCAGATCATAATAACAATAAATTTATAAAACTAACATATTTTGGACCAATTTCACAAAAAATAGCTCGAATTTTATCAAAAATTAACATAGTAACAGCTTTCACACCCTCCCATAAAATTTCTAATCTCTTTTTTAATCCGAAAGACAAAGAGAACCGACTGAATAATTCTGGAGTCTATAAATTAAGTTGTCAAGAGTGTAATAGTGTGTATATAGGTCAAACGGGCCGACCTTTCCATAAAAGGTACAAAGAGCATGAATCTGCTTTTAGGAACCGGAAGAATAATTCCAATTTTGCGAACCATTTCTTCACTACAGATCACACCTTCCCAGAATTGAACAACCTTGTTATCTTGCACGTGGAAGCGAAAGGGAAAAAACTTGACATCCTGGAATCCATAGAAATTGAAAAATATAAAAAGCACGTACCAATAATAAAACTACTTAACGAACAGACGGAACTTTGGAAAACCCCTCTCTTCGAAGCTCTGCCGAAGCCTACAATCCCCATATATAATAGTTGAGATCTAATTTGTTAGTTCAGTTTGAAAATGTAGTAAACACTACGAAACTCGAGTCACTGTATATCAGTTATAATAAAAAGTGATAGAAAACAAAGTCATTCCTTATTTCATTCCATTCAGATTTAAATCTGATAGAGTATGTTTTGAGAGGAGATGGGAGACGTTTACGGAGTCTTGTGCCGACTCTCAGAAATTCTAGGGAGCTTTGCTACATACTGATGCACGAATGGGACAATATTCTGCAGTATGTGATCCAAGAAGACTTCAATGAAGATGGCTCGACGATATCAAGTCTCAGGCGGGAAACAACCGGCATAAAATAGCACAGGACAGATTAGAATGGATAAATGTAAAGGAGGCCTATGTCTAGGGGTGGATGAACAATGGCTGAAAAATAAGAAGAAGATGTGATCCATAATCTAATCCAATGCCTCCTGGTGTGCAAGCTGTTATCACTTCTAGAGAAATAAAGTAAATTTCCCAATTTCCCCTAAAATTATATCAAATTGAATTTGTAGTTTTCATCAATTTCAATAAACTTTGGACAATACATCAAAAACACTTTATTATTCACAAGAAAATCATCGCGAAATGTCACAGCCGAAAAAATTTTAAAAAAATTATTTATAAAATGCACAAAGACCGTAATTTTATGCTGGGCAGTGTATTTTCCAGGTCAGTTTGCACAAACGTGTTCGACATCGGTTTTCAGTACTGTTATTGTTTGTTGTTCATTAACAATGTCGTCTTAAGGTTTACAAAACCATAAAAGGTCGAAAACGCATTAGATTCAATACCGTGATGACATTCATGTTTCCGATTTGAACTTATTTCACGCTCGTAGCAAAGCGCTACGATTTCTTCCCAATTTTTTGCATTTCGTTAATGAATTAAGAATGGTCTCCAACCATTGCGCTGGAATTAATAGATGAAAAATCCGTTTATAAATTAAATTCCGTCCTTTGGGTTTGCTAACAAGATTAACTTCTGAAAGAAGTAAGCTAAAATCGTCAAACCTAGTTTTAAAACAACAAAATGTGATCGTTGAAATAACAAAATTGGATTAAAACCTTAAGAATTGTGATACAAATAACGTTTTCTGGAAAGTTATACTCTTAGTACTCATAAAGTCTTGACAGTTGTATTTGTCAATGTCTACCATTTAATCATGGAAAGGTATACACTCCAACAACGTTTACATATAATCCAAATTTATTGTGAAAAATTGCGATCTGTTACCCTAACTTTACGTGCTTTAACTACAATTTTTTGTCGTTATAATCCGGATAAAAGAACAATTGAACGTTTAGTGAAGAGCCTAATTCAAAGATCGACGAGGAATCGACACACCTGGGTTCTCGTCAACACTACGGGTTGCAGCAGCAAAATTCTCAGTTGTTCTTGAGCGACTCACACGGTTTCGTTTCTTCACTAACTTGTCCCAACAGCTAAAATGTTTCCACCAGTTCACTATTTCCGGCCGAGACCAACGACCCAAAGTGCTTTAGTTTTGCGAACTCGGACAGCAAAATTTTCACCATTTTTGTAGTGAATTTTAACAATATCAATGCGTTGTTGGAGCGTGTATAGTTCCATTTTCAGTATTGGCGTAGTTTTAACTTGTCAAATGATGACTGCTATTCAGAATAAAACCTCCGATTGGAAAAACCTTTATTATAACCAAATAATCACATTGATTCCTCTGAAGTAAAGCTGGTGAAATAAATATCAAATCGATGACTAGGGAATGGATCGGAAATTATCTGAGAAATTATTTTTATCCTGATACTCCTAGATGATCTTCTGAGAAGATCCCTCTGAAGCTTTTGCAGCTTGTGCGAGTTAGCAGTTCAGTTGTGTTCTGGTTAGGCTTTGTTACAGCGATCTTGCGCCACTTTAGGTCACAGCACTGTTAATTTTCGACTTAACAGAGAAATGGTAGCCGATACCCGTCCAACTAGAAAATTTCTTTCCCACCTGAACAGGATTCGAATCCGCGACCCTCAGGTTACCGAGCCCTACGAGCTGCCGGCCTACATATACTAACTGACAAAGAAACTGCAACACCCAGAAGGAGCTGTTTAAATTTTTAATTGTTTTTTGGTTAAAGATAGATAGTATAGCAAGGAGTAAATGATTAAAATTTGGAGAAAAAAATCGTGAAGGTCTTTTCATGTAAACATTATTTGTTACTTGAATATGTAGTCGTTTTTTCAAATATTTTACGTTTTACAACAAACCAGCTGTTCGAGGAGATCCAAAGTTGATGTTTAGTAGTTGTTAAAATGCCTAGAGCACGTGTACGCGGAATTTATCGCCAGCTAAGTGAATTTGAAAGAGGTAGAATTATTGGTCTACGGGAGGCGGGGTTGTCATTTCGAGAAATCGCTAACCGTACGAACAGAAATCCAACTACTGTTATGAAATGTTGTCAAGCGTGGTTTGATAATGCCCAAAATCGAAGAAGAGTAGGCACCGGACGTCGAAGGATCATAAATGAAGTTCAAGATCGACGTCTAAGACTTAGGGCTATTAGAGACCGATTTGCGACAACTCGATCTTTAGCTGATGAGTGGTTAGGAGAATAAGGCCGCCTGTAACTGTCCGAACGGTTTACCGCCGGATAAGGTCTTTTGGACTGCAGCATTATCGACCCCATCTTGTGTTACCTCTGACGGTTGAGCATCGCCGGCAACGATTACAGTGGTGCAGAGAACGTCAACATTGGAATGTGGAATGGCATCAGGTCGTCTTTTCTGATGAATCTCGATTCTCCTGGGGTACACATGATGGCCAAAGAAGGGCTAGACGACGTCGGGGAGAAAGACGTGAACCTCAGTTTGATATTGTGCGTCATGTACACCGGACAGTAGGCGTTATGGTATGGGGTGCTATTGCACATGTAAAGTAGGTCACCTTTAGTCTTTATTCGAGGTAACATGACAGCGCTGCGCTACCTTCAAGAAATAGTGAAGCCATATGTTTTTCCTTACTTTAACCGGCTCGAGAATCCAATATTTCAGCAAGATAATGCTCTACGTCATGTTGCCAGAGTTAGTTTAAACCTTTTTGAAGCGACCCATGTGAATATTTTGCCATGGCCGCCTAGATCCCTCGATCTTTCGCCCATAGAGCATGTTTGGGACATCATGGGTAGAAGGCTTGGAAATTTACCCCAGCCCCCACGGACTTTAGCGGCTCTGAGACATGAACTACAGGTAGCTTGGGATAGTATCCCTCAAGAAGAAATAGACCATCTTATTGCATCAATGCCAAGACGTGTTGGAAAGTGTATAAATAATCGCGGTGGATAAACACATTATTAACAAATTTATTAAAAAAAATTTTAAACCCTTCGTGTTTTTCTTCAAATTTCAATCATTTATTCCTTGCTATACTATGTTTTACCAAAAAAAATTTAAAATTTAAACAGCTCCTTCTTGGTGTTGCAGCTTCTTTTTCAGTATATTTCATACATAATTGATTCTGCAATTTTCATATAAATATTTTCCTAGAATTAGATTAATTTCTTGTGGAAAGACTTAGTTTTGGAAACATTCTGTAAATAACAATTTTATTAACGCATTCTCCAAGGTGAACCAGTCCTTACAATTCAATTTTACACTTCATATCGTGTCTGAAACACCTCAAGATCCAATAATTAACGACATCCATTCCGAGCTACCGAATTATTCGAATTATTTTCACCATTTGAAATAGATATTAAGACGTAATTCAGGTTCCAAGTATAGCTGTAATGCGCTAAGGAAAAAAATATGTGCTATAAATGTGCTACGCAAAGCATGACATGTTTACTATGCCAATTCTCCAGCGTTGCAAAAAATTATCTTGGCGATAAATTTGTACTTCGCACTTTATGAATAGCGAATGTGCAAGGTACTTTTGATTTCACCTTGGGGAATTGTAGTTATCTATGAATTTTCTAGCTACCCCTGAAATGTGCATACTTTGAAATAAGGGGTAGGCCATTTAAAATTTGCATTTTTTATCGGCTGTACATATAAAGGGTGTTTCAATAAGAGCGCAAGATTTGAATTGCGCGCCATTTTTGACGGTCATAATGTCACATGATTATGACGTGACAGATCGAAAGTTGACAGATGGGAGTTAGTAAACATGAAGCATTACCCGGTAGAACAACGCGTCCTGATTTTCAAAAATTATTATCACAATAGTGAAAGTTTAATTGCCATTATTCCTAAAGTGCGTCCAATGTTCGGTGGAAATAATGTGCCTAATTCATCTACTGTGAAACGAATAATAAAAAAATTCGAAAGTACTGGTTCAGTTAGTGATGTGAAACATACGATACGAGCCTGAGAGGTCGTTCAGAACAAAACATCACGGCAGTTCGCGAGAGTGTGACAGAAAGGCTAGAGATGTCAATTCGCCATCGAGCACAAGAATTGGACATTTCAACAGGCACTCTTCAGCGAATTCGTACTAAAGATTTACAGCTGCATGCCTACAAAATCCAACTGACTCAACAACTTTTGCCAGTAGACCATGAACAGCGAGTTTGCTCCTTGTCGTGTCACCGATTTGGTGACCAGAATTGGCCTTCACGCTCTTGCGATTTAATGCCTTTAGCCTTCTGGCTATGGTGTTATCTGAAGTCACAGATTTATGACAATAAGCCTGCAACCATCGAAGCATTGAAAGCCGAAATTAGACGCTGTATCAATGAAATACCACCACATGTATTCAATAACGTTATTGAAAATATCATCAAAAGGGTACGCATATGCCATTTACAAGATATTTTGTTTCATACATAATTCCCAGATGCATATTTTCTAAATCAATAAATATTTCAATACTGTGCTACAGAAAACCGTGTTTTATTGACACTGAAATCTTGCGCTCCTAATGAAACACCCTTCAGAATCAAAAGGCACTAAGTTTAACTACTTGGAATTTGTTGAAATTCTCAAATCTTTCTGAACAAAAATACATGAAGTGTAAGAATACATTTCCTCAAACATAACCTATTCCCTATTTTCGATATATCACGTCCTATGTCTAGAAAACTCACATTTTCCATGAAGCATCTGGTATAATTTAAATATACCGCGCCTCACGGTTTCTACAGGAAGACAAACTCGGACAGTTTCACGTATTATCCCAATTGTTTACATTTCCGAGTTTTCTTTTGAACTGGCAACACTGCCAATTTTTCAAGTTGTTCATGAATTCGTCAATAAAATTCAGGTTTCGGAAATAAAAATGTCCCAAAATATCATATAAATTAATGCCATTTCTTTGTCTTACTTCACTTTCAATTTTGTCTACAACACGACGAATAGTGAGTTGATTAACTGAATAATGTCGTCCATGAATTCTTCTTAAATTTTCAGTTTTCTCAAGTGAGTACTGATTTGGATAAAATAATTTAACAATTTTTAAACGTTGTTGAATGATTAAAAGGCACAACTTACTGAACACAATGACATGGGAAATGTCAAAAATAATATACAGTGTTGCCATTATAACTATTTCAAATTGTATCATTCCTATTGGAAAACCCGTCATTAAAGGTTATAAATATTTCATTAGTATCGATTTATGAAAATAAAGTCATTATTTAAAAAATGTCGAAAGCATCCCACGCTTTCTTACCACACACTACAATGAACTATCGGATGTTTTTTTTAGAGTGATAGAACTTTAAATTGAAATAAAACACATTTAAATTAAGATTGAAGCCAAATTTTTTTTATATTTGAAAGATGATTTTATGACATTTATGTTTTAAAAATAATTTCCGGTATATGTCCACCACGACTCTGAGGAACCGCGTTAGACCACACCAATTTTGGACCACTTTTTCGAGTAATTCAGGCCTTATTTCATCAATAACATAATACCGCCAAATCTTTATTTCAATAAATCAATTGTTACGGTAGCAGCATGAGGTGTTGCACCATCTTGTTGGAACCAAAACACTTCTGGGTCGATACCATTCAAATTTTGAAACAAATAATCATTGATCATCGATCCGTAACGAGCATCATTCACTGTAACATTAGCTCCAGCATCGTTTTTAAAGAAATATGGAACGATGATGCCTCCAGCGTGTAAAGCACACCATATACGTGAATTCTACCAGAATAGTTATTGGCTATTTTGAGGATACCTCTTTTCCAAGTGACTCCACAGTCCACCCCTGGAGGTAGAAAGTGTGATAAGGATTAAGCCATATCATCGCGCGTGGCGAGAACCCCTCCGAAGAGGTGAACCCACCAGCTTCCAGTTTGGGCCCCGACTAGAAAGCCAGAACCGTCTGACTGATAGCAGCGAAGCACTATCCAACCCCTACTGGCTCAGCAGGTCAGTACCCGAGTTGGTTTGAGACGCAACTCACCCGCCGGAGGGAATTCTCATCCATCCACCCGAACGCAGTCCCATGAACTAAGATAAACTCAAGATTGACAACTACAACTGATCCTGGTACGAGCACCGTCTAGCGGCCTATAACCTGACTCACCGAACCCATGTGAAGTCATTTGATTGATCTTGGCGTCAAGCACTAACGGCTAAGCCATTTCGTCGAGATCCACAAACCCTAAAAAGTTACGCATTGATCCGGGGCCAGGACAGGCCGGTCGAATCGTCAAGTCCCGCTAAACCCCGAGTCGTTTCATGAGAATCTCCCGAACATGGGGGTCTGCGAACAGATAAATGAAATACCTCCTAGTCCAGCATGCGGACTTTCAACCACTGCCCCCTCGAGTCCAACACCAATGGGGTGGCCAGGTGGTACAAGTAACACCTGTGGGCAAACCACCCCCCCGAGGTAACGCAGTATGCTACATAACGCACTCGGCCATTACACAGAATCCGGAGATTCATACTGCGATAGGGTAGAGTACGCCAGTTTTAAGGGAGAAGCCCTGTGCTGCGACAGACTCCCTTGTCACTGAGTTAATCAACCGGCTCAGCCCTCCATTTCACCAGAACGGCAAACTAGGGCCCCATTCGGAGATCTTCCACCATACAGGTCCAGTGACTGGCGCCAAATGGCATTACGTTAAACAAGACTTAACCATCCATTTCGCCGGGACGAAACTAGGGTCCTAGTCATGAGAGCGCCCCCATCACGTCAAGATCTCATGCCTGGGGGGCGTGCACACCATACAGTGAATTTTTCAGGATGCAATGGAACCTGCAGAACTTCTTGAGGATTGTTTTCACTCCATATACGTCAATTTTGCTTGTTTACATAGCCGTCCAACCAAAAATGAGCTTCATCACTAAACACTATTTTACGATAAAATAATGGATCAACTTCAAGCTATTCTAGGGCCCAATCAGCAAAAAACGACGCTTATTATGGTCAAGTGGCTTTAGTTCTTGAACCAGTTGGATCTTGTATGGGTGTAGACCAAGATCTTTACACAAAATTCTCCATGTGGTGGATGCACAGAGTTCAACTTGTTGTGAGCGTCGATGAATAGACAAATCTGGATCATCATTAACACTATGACTTAGAGCAGCGATATTTTTTTCTGTACGTACAGTTCTTTTTCTTGTTGTTGTTGCATCGAGTAGAGAAAATGTTTTCCGAAATCTATCGACAGTTCGACGAATAAGCTGGACGATTATGTAAACCATAAATTTCACGAAGTGCTCTATAAATTTGACGTATAGAACACTGATTTTGAAAATAAATTTCAACAATTTGTAAACGTTGTTGCGGCTTGAGTCTTTCCATGATAATGTCAATGCAAAACTGAATTCAATTTGAAAATGTAGAATCACTACGAAACTCGAGTCACTGTATAATCGTAACTAAAGTGATAGGAAACAAAGTAATTTCTCATTTCATTCCAATTAAAAATGTTACTCCATCCACTATTTGATTATAATGAAGTTTTCGAACAAAAAGTATGTGGAAATTTGAATAAGTTCTATTAATCATCGTTATTTTCATTCCAATATTGCGATTATAATAGATAAATGAATGAGGTAATACTCCTTTCAGCTCTTATCAGAAACTCCTTACGCACTCCTCCGAAACGTCAGATTCCAAAACTCCATAGAGTAACCCTATAAAGATGCAGAGAGAGAAAAACAATAGGGATATTTAATCAGTCACTCACTGGCTCTATCACTTACGTGCTTTTTCATATTTATATACTTGAAACCTTGAAATTTGGTACATTCCGAGTGCATGGACGTAGATAAAGAGAAAATTGATCCGTTAATCCAGGAAAATGTCTCAATAGTAATTAGTTACGAAATAAGCATATAATGAGAAACTACACGAGCTAGATAAAGGATAAATTTATTGAAAGTCATCTAAAGCAACACAGTTTTTAAGTAAACTGTAAACTATATAAAATAAAAAAAATATTTTAATGTAAACACAGAATAATCCGTAACCTCTACAAAATTATTAGTATTAAATTAGTAACAATGCCCGAGACGCATACTTTATAAAGAGTAGACTCAATAAAATTATAATCTAATATAAATATTTTAAAAAATTTTTAAACAATTTTAAAAAATTAGCCTTCTACATATTTAATTCCAAAAGATTATATTCAATGATTATAACTTCTGAAAATAAATTAAAATAATGTCGTATAAGTACCACTTATATCATGACATAAAATAAACATTCATTATAAGACATCCAAATGGTATAACAAAATCCAATAAATAAAAATTATTAACTAAAATCCTATAAATTAAACATTTTGAATAGACAAAATTTTGTTTCTGCTTATCAATCCTATGAAAACCAATATCTTTCAAGAATATCCAACATAATCTTAAGAATTTTATCACAAAACTATCTTACTTAGACTATTCAATATTATTGGATATCTAACCAAGGTACTTTATATAAAAACTCAAGATATGCAAAACATTACTGAAAAACAAGTTTTAAAATCGACTTTGCTCATCAGTATTCAAATATTCATATTCAATAAATATAAAATCAATTAATAACATATATTCAAACTCACCCTTCGCCTTCCAGAAAAAGTTCTATTTAAAATGAGAACCTTAAATAGGTATCCACTACACACAGAAATATCTCTGTGGTTTAACCTGATCTAGAAGATTGAAAGACAAATTTAACGGCCTTTGCTATAACACAAGGACTATCTGTATGAATGTTTAAGGAAACCATATAATTATATATTATAAATAAAATAACGTAAATAGAGGTCATTCTTGATAGAAGGTATATAAAATAATATAAATATTTTAAAAAATTTTTAAACAATTTTAAAAAATTAGCCTTCTACATATTTAATTCCAAAAGATTATATTATTAAATTATATTATTTTATATACCTTCTATCAAGAATGACCTCTATTTACGTTATTTTATTTAAAATTATAATCATTTATGAAATATATTTTGATTTGCATAGTGCATTTTTCAGGTCAAAATTTGATACTCAAATTTTTCCATATTTATTATCTCAAACACGTATAAAAAAACTATATTTTTTATCAATTATCTTTTGTTTGTATAAATTTATTTTTATTTTAAAACGTTGTACAATATTTGAAAGTTCCATATGTCTAGCAAAATATTAACTTAGTTATTCTAAGACATTTTCAATTGAATTTTTCTTAAATTAAATTAACTATGAATTTAACCTTTATCCAATATAAAGTCAACAAATTTATTTTTTTAAATTTTTTCTGCTTTACCACAGACATTTATAATTTGGGAAAATATTGAAGAGACCATTTACGATTTCTATATGTCTACTAAAAAAGAAAACTTATGTTTGTTTATAAGGCATTTTTTAAATTCAATTTAAAAATTTTTTTAAGAAATTTGATGAAATTAAAACTTGTAGCGAGGTGTAACAGAATTACCCTGTTTGATATTTGATATTGAAAAAACCTTCTATCAAGTAAAAAATTCCCCTTTTTATTATTTTATTCTATATATAATATTTACAGTTTGTTGTTTCACTCACTGTATTTTTTGGATATAACTGGGTCTTGGAAAATACAACCTCTGTGTTTCTTAGTTTGAAATGACACGTGATCGTGTAAGTATGATATCTATTTTTTATTGATTGTTTTTATTTTGCTGGCATGAAAGTCGACTGAAGATTATCTCAAATCGCCTTTTTGAAGATGTGCTTTTTGAAAGAGAGGTTGTTTCGAAGACTTTTTTGAGTTTATGTTGGGCATTTTTTGAGTGGAATTGGTTTTTCATAATACTGTCTTCACTAAATGTTTGTTAAGTAAGTTCAATCAGTATTCTATATTTTCTTTGGATTCTTTCAATCCTGTGTAATGAGTGTTAATTCTATACGTGTGCTAAAAAAAAGTGTTTCTAAGGCATTTATTTATTTGAATTTTTAAGTATTTAAAAATTTTATAAAATTGAACTTGTAGCGAGGTATAGCAGAATTACTCTGTTTGATAATTTAAATATTGAAAAGATTCTTATCAAGTAAAAAATCCTCCTTTTTATTATTTTATTCCATTTATGTTGTTTTTTATTATATATTTATGAGGAATAACCTAATTTTTGCATTACCTAAAAATTAGTCCTTTTCTATGAATATTTGATGTAGTGTAAATTTTTTATTGATTATTTTATTTTTATCCAAATAACTCCTAAGAGAAGAGACTTGGGTTAGAATTTTTTATTTTTTTTCTGGAGAATGTGCTATCTATTTTTTTGAAAAGGAAAATGAGAAAGACCTTTTTGAATTCTATGTGAAACATTATTTGGCGATTGAACTTGTTATATCCTAATGATCAATCGAAACAATTTGTATTAGGTGATGAATTTAAATAATTCGGTCAATAATTCATATTTCCTTTGATTTTTAATCAGTTAATTACCACTACATGTGCTGATAATATATATGTCTATAAAGTGATAGTATTACCTAGAGCATGTTTAAAATTCTGAATGTTTTCAACAGATATATTCAGATTAAAATCTGTAGAGATTCCGGAGACATAATCTACCTATTATCTGTATTATTCCAAAAACTCTTCATTATAAATTTTCAATATATATATTCATTATTAAATAAATAAAAAAAATACTTTAATAGATTTAGGACTAATTATTTTTTTCAATTTAAACTCTTTGATTAATTCGTTTTGGCTTAAATCTCCGATTCGCGAATTTTTGTCGAATAGTTACCGAAAAAATTTCAAAATGCGAATGGACAAATTCTCATTAGATTTTTCAAATCGATGTATAATTCTGGGTTTTTTGCAATAATTTCTTTCAAGTACTCGAAATTTACATATTCTCAAAACCTAATTGCCTCCTAAATGCAGCTCATTACATTGGAAAGACGATCTTTTGTATTGTGCGTTCAAGTTTGTACCTCTATTTTGTGTATGCTCCCCATAAATTCTTTTACCCATGAATTTAACAGTTATGACGTATTTCCGGTTGAAATTGCATGGACAGAAAGCATTCCGATACGATCCATAATGAAACAAAGAGAAACTTTGTTGATGTAGATAGTAAAATAAACAAACGTAGGTACGCTTAGGTTTTACTTAAAGTTCCACAATATATTTTTTTTAGGTGACTAGGGATACTCTTGTAAATTTCAGTAACATTTCAATAAACTATCATAACTAACACGTACGATCAAAGGTATATTTTGGTCTAGACCTGAATTCAAACACAGCATGTTTGTTTTCGAAATTAAGCAATATTTAAACTATACTAACAGCAGCTGTCTATCAACAAATATCATTTGATGTTTGAAGATATGAATACTACTACACTTGTAAATCCACTGAATCCACCGAATTTTATTTCAAACGCACATTGAAATGGCACATTCGAATAATTTTTAACTAAGGTAGGTAAATTTGTTAAAAGCGGGATTATTTACGAAGAAAAATTGTCTACAATTTCAGCAACAATTCACCAAGTTGAAACCCTTACTAAATGCGCCAAATTTTGACGTCACTTGCCAAACTCGCGTAGTACTTTTTTTTTATACAGTCAGTCAACTCTGAATTCCCGTATAAATCAAACGGTATTTTTTTGTGAATTGTATTCATTTAGTTATTTTTTTCACATATTTTTAAGGGGTTTTCAACAAATTTGCAATTTGCAAAAGACATTCTTGACCACTCTTATAGTATCGGGTGTTTTTTTGAGAGTGATAGAACTTTAAATTGAAATAAAACACATTTAAATTAGGATTGAAGCCAAATTTTCTTTTTATTTGAAAGATAATTGTATGACATTTATGTTTCGAAAATAATTTCCGGCATATTTCCACCACGACTAGCTCTGAGGAACCGCATTCGACCAGAGCAATTTTGGACCACTTTTACGAGTAATTCAGGCCTTATTTCATCAATAACACGAGTTTTGTTGGCTTTCATGTTTCTGGTTTATCAGCTTAAACCAATGACTTGACATTACCTCAAAGAAAATAATCCAGTGGAGTTATGTAGCATGATCTTGGAGGCCAATTAATTGGACCATTTCCCTAAATAATGTTATCGCCAAATCTTTCTTTCAATGAATCAATTATTAAGGTAGCAGCATGAGGTGTAGCACCATCTTGTTGGAACCAAGACACTTCTGGGTCGATACCATTCAAATTTTGAAACAAATAATCATTGATCATCGATATGTAACGAGCACCATTCACTGTAACATTAGCTCCGGCATCGTTTTTAAAGAAATATAGACCGATGATGCCTCCAGCGTGTAAAGCACATCATACAGTGCATTTTTCAGGATGCAATGGAACCTGCAGATCTTTTTGAGGATTGTTTTTACTCCATATACGGCAATTTTGCTTGTTTACATAGCCGTTCAACCAGAAATGAGCTTCATCACTAAACACAATTTTACGATAAAACAGTGTTTCAACTTCAAGCTGTTCTAGGGCTCACTCAGCAAACAAACGACGCTCATTATGGTCAAGTGGCTTTAGTTCTTGAACCAGTTGGATCTTGTATGGGTGTAGACCAAGATCTTTACGCGAAATTTTCCATGTGGTGGATGCACACATGGTTCTTCTGTACGTACAGTTCTTTGTCTTGTTGTTGTTGTTGCATCGAGTAGAGAAAATGTTGACCGAAATCTATCGATAGTCCGACGAATAAGCTGCTCTGATGGATGATTATGTAAACCATAAATTTCACGAAGTGCTCTATAAGTTTGGCGAATAGAACACTGATTTTTAAAATAAATTTCAGCAATTTGTAAACGTTGTTGCGGCGTGAGTCTTTCCATGATAATTTGTCAATGCTTACTGAACAGAAATGTCAAAACAACATGGCTTCTACTTTCTGTCAAATCACAGTTATCATTATCGAAAGTTCTATCACTCTAAAAAAAACACCTGATACATCAGTACATATATAAAATCGCTTTTTATTTCCCCAATATTTCAAATTTACATCAGATGCTAAATAAATAAGATAGGAGGCTAAAAACATTATCTTCACAAAGTGGGCGCTGGACAAAAAAAGTTGACAAACTATGATAGACTGTGCTAAAATCGCAGCATCTACTTGTACAGTGAAGTTCCATGGCACAAGTTTTGCTCGCTACGAAATAATGTTGAATGTTTTTATCGACAATATCCTAACTGGAAACATCTATTGTCCCAAAATCTAAATAACTCTGACTAATGTGCAATCGATTGGAAAGAAACAGCAATGGTAGGCTATGCGTTGAAGTTAGAAGTATTGTATACCAATTTTAATGGTATTGACGTTGATTTAGTCCATACTGGATGGACTTAACCAGAATACAAGTTTTGGATATTTCAATTTATAGATTTCGAAAGGAAATTCCTCTTAAAACAAGGTTTTAGAAAAGTATGTTTCACCAAAAATTTTAAAGGTTGTACATTTTTGTGATTGCAGTGTCTTCGTATATTATTTTATCATTTGACACAAATCGGAACAGTTGTCCTGTGATGGAGCAATACTTAATACGGATCTGAATACTGTTTTTTCAATATTTCAAGAAATTAGTTGAAGTCAACCGTAGCAATTTTTGAAAACTGTTTCGACCATCTTCAAAGAAGTAACTGAAATCATTGTCAAAATGATTTAAAAGAAAACTTACCACAGTATGTAAAAAAAATATCAATACAATATAAATGATCCTTATGAAGAAAAGAAAATATGGTTTTTAAATGGCTTATATGAAAGGTTTCAGCAGTAAGATATCTTTTGGTCTTCATAAAATGGGAATTAATTCTTTAGCAGTAAATGGAAATAATTTAGCTAAGATGTTGGTGAACAATAAAGAAAGGAACCTCAACTTTTCCGAATCGGGGATTTATCAAATTGAATGTGATGATTGTAATGCTACATATATGGGACATATAGGCCGATGTTTACAACATGGGATCAAAGAACATAGGATGTCTATTTTGAAAAACCAGGAATCCACTGTTTTCGCAGAACATTGTATAGAAAATAATAATTTTTTAATGAGAAAGATGTCACTTTACTATATAATGTTAAAAAGGGTAAATTGATGGACATTTGGAGATTCTTTCAATCAAAATTCATTTGGGTGAAACCATAGCACGCTCTTTCCTGGAACAAGCGCGCAAAAGGGTGTATCAAGATATTTTAAAAATTTTAAGGGGCTTTAACGTGATTCTGAATGAAATAGTACATGAAAATTTTCAAATACTTAGAGGAACGTTTTATGTAGTATTTTCTTCCTAAAACTATAATATAAATTAAAATATCCAAAACTGTATCGATGCAACATGGCCTGGCTGACCAGCACTTCTCCAATTACGATTAAGTCAGCGGCCATAGAGCCAGCCGGACTTTTTTCGCAATGGGATTCGTTCCAAAATTATTAAATAATGAATTGTGAAAAATAAAAACTACTATTTTAAATATAAATAATTCTCAATTTAATTTTATTCAAATAACTTCTATCAAGTACGACTCAAATGTTGATTTATATCATAATTATTTTATGAACGAAATTCTTTTATCCGCTACTTGTGTGGCCTGTCAATTTCCTTTATTTCTACTCCAAACATGTGTCCCCGCGTCGAGAGTCCATAAAGAATCGCATTTTATGACCATCTGCCGTTTTGAAAACAAATTTCTACACGTTCACCTATTGTTGTACGAAGCGACAAATAGGCAAATGTATTGTAACAAAACACCATAAAGTTTACGGCGTTCAGATCTCATTTCACGGAGCAAATGCTTCTCTCGGTACACGGTTATGACCTCTTCAGTCTCATTCCAATTACAGTTGCGCTGCACCCAATCAAAATACGACTCAATCTCAAAATTCCGAAAAAAATTTATACTTTCGACTTCAGTTCGATTTTTTTAATCATTGACCATAACATTAATTACGCATCTAAATGAATCTAATTTACTCAGTTTATATTTATCAAAAGTTAATATTTAACTTAAAGATACCCTCATTACGGGTGGGTCATTTGAAAGTTGCATTTTTGATCCAATATAAATTAAAAAAAATAATGAACATTGATTCACAAATTACCGTGAGGTCATTTAATTTCTATTGAATTTTCCACGTAAATTTCTAACAGTTTGAATAGAAGATTCACCGCTTTAAAAATAAGTTTTTAATATTTGCCAGTTTTATTCAAGCGTAAATCGATCCATTTCTTTAATGTCAAATATTAAATTAACTTTCTCTTAAACTGCGAATGACAGAAGTGTTGCCAAACTCGAAATAACGACTACTTCAAAATGCAAACTCTAAATGGGCCACACTTTAAAATTAAGTATATACAGGTGTATATATGGTTGCGAAAAAAAATAGGGGGTGATTCCTTGTCAAAAAATAGGGTGGGTATTCCATATAAACTTTATTTTTTCGAGCCCCCAGCTCCCTAAAGATGGCGCCCAAGAAACAGTTTTTGATTTTTTTCTTAAAAACCAGAAAACTGACTAGAATAAAATTAAGCAAACATTTTATGCGGGCGAGAAGGCACTCAAAAAAATTTTTGGTGGTGTTTCTCTATGATTGCGAGGGGTAGAAAAAGCCACCCCTTAACCTTCTTTCGCAAGAAACTTTTTTCCATATTCCTATTTCACAATAAAAAAATTAATTTTGGATAGCTTGATCCATTCTCAACAAATAAGGTATCTTGTAATTTCTTGCTAAAATTCAAGGTTTTTGAGAAAAATAATAATTTATCAATATGATAGCGTGAGTCGTAGAGGCTGGAATTATTTCCGAAGTAGAATTTATCTAGTAAGCGGATGACATTTTGTTATGACAACTGAGTAGATTTGATTAACTTTGATTCAGTTACAATTATTTTTTGATCTGTCTTATCATTTTGAGATTTTTGTCACATACTCATTGACATGGCGGTGTAACTAAGTAGGGGAGGCTCAAAAAAATTAAGTTTATATGAAAGACCCACCCTATTTTTAACAAGGAATCACACCCTAACTTTTTTCGCAACTATTCATATACGTATATAAGTAAGAGTTCTGATGAATAAATACGGTATTCACCATCCCCACGTATCTATCAATAGACTATACCTGCCTAGACAATCTGGCAGCAAAAGTCTACAGAATATCGAGATCACTCATGAGAAAGCGGTGAGTGAACTTAGAAAATATTTTCAATCAATAAACTCACCGTTTTCAAAATGATATGCAGAGAAGACCATAACATCACGGCTCTAAATCTAGGATGTACGACGGATCCACCTGAGATGTCACTTGAAGCAATTTCCGAGGAATGGCACAGCAAACCCCTACACAGGAGGTATCCAGCAGCGCTGAAAGAGAAGAAAATCAATCAACAACATTCTCTCACTTACCTTACATCTGATTACCTGTTTCCAGAAACGGAGGGACGCATAGCTGCGATACAAGATCAAGTCGTACCAACAAGAGCTTATATGAAACACATAACTGGAAAAAATATACTTGCCGATAGATGCCGTAAATGTGGTCAAGCTCTCGAGGCAATCCAGCATATGACCTCGTCTTGCTTCATTCTGGCACCCAGAGAATACACTAGCCGCCATAACACAATGGCGAAGGTATATCACCAAGTCATTGCTTTAAAAACTGGCCTCACAACTGCCACGAAGAAAATATACGAGTACATACCTGCAACCATACTGGAGGACCGAAGCTTCAAACTATGCTGGGACAATACTGTTGAGACAGATAGGAGGATAGCACATAACAGACCTGACATTGTACTGTTTGAAGAAAACACCATAATAGATGTAACGGTACCAGCCGACGACAACATCAGTAGAGCGTATTCTGAAAATATGAACAAATATCACGATCTTGCCTTTGAAGTGAAATAAATCTATAAAATGAAGACGGTCTCGATTATCCCCTTGATAATTACTACCAACGGACTGGTTGAAAGCCACTTAGCCGATAACACCAAATCTCTAGGACTTGATTTAGAGCTCATTAGTATGGCGCAGAAAGAAGTACTGCTGTGGACGGCTAGGATAGTGAGAATGTTCCTGACAACGACCTAAGAGAATCTTGGTCAAGTTTGACCCGGTTCATCTTAGTAGTCAAAACCCTAATAATAAGCAAATTATAACATTAAATTCACTTAATCTACAGCCAAGTGCCGTTTTCTTGTTCCCCTCTTCCAGACCTCTCTATCGAACACATCATCTTCTTGTAAGTTCCGAGCTGCCATAGCTTCTCTCATTGTGCCATTCCACAATCTTCTTGGTCTACCTCTCTTTCTCCTACCGGAAGAAAACCACGCAAAAACTTTCTTTGGCCATCGATTTTCAGGCATTCTGAGGACATGTCCAAACTATATCAATCCCTGTCTCCCAATCATATCTTTCACAGTATCATCCGCTTTCATGATACGTCTGACTTCCTCGTTTGTTCTTCTTGCAAGTCTCGATATTCCACCACCTCTTCGCAAGTGATCCATCTCCACTGCTGACCACGCTTCACATCAGCACCCATTGTTAATAGCTCAGCACCATAACAAAGGGTTGACGCCATAAAAGTATGTCCAAGACATTTTTTGGTCTTCTGCGATATGTGCTTGTCCCACCAGAGCCTGTTGAGACACCCCACCACTTTTTTACCATTGCAGATACGATTTCTAATCTCATCTTTTCCTATGCCATCCTTGGTCACTGTAACCCCTAGATACTTAAAACTATCCACCTGTTTGATAGTTACCTCCTCATTTGGTGAGGAGGTAGAATTAAGTGATTATAAATATAATAATTGTGAAAAGCACTGATGTGAAATCTCTTCTTCACAGTATCCCGAATTAATAACTTATTTCGGCAATCTACCGATAGTTTCTGGTCAAACAATCCGGAATAGGTTGAACAGTTTCAATTTGAGGACAAAAAGATCAAGCAGGCACCCGTTATTGAGTAGAGAGCAGCGGGCTGTAAGATATCGTTGGACTCTTGAACATGAAAACTGGAACGCGCACAGATGGAGATCTTGCCTGTTCACGGATGAGTCCAGATTTCGTCTGTATCAGTCTGGTGGGCGAATGTTGGTGTGGCGAAAACGTGGTCAACGGTATAATGAACATTTCATAACGGCAACAGCTCTTTTCGTTGGCGGCTCAGTGTGCGTTTGGGGGAGGCATTTGTTTTAACTGGCGCACAGATCTTATTATCCTCATTAACGCAACCATGACAGCGGTAAGGTATCGTGATTTAATTGTAGCACCATTTATGTTCCCTTTGCAGCAGCCGTTGGCGACAATTTTACGTTAATCGACGATAATGCTGGTCCACACTAGGCAACAATTATCAACGACCGCATAGAAATGCATGGCATTAACCGAATGAATTGGCCAGCTGTCCATCCAGACCAAAATTGTTTTGATCATGTCTGGTCTGCAATGTAACAACAATTACACCGCTTATCTGAACCACCACAGCCATTACAACAGCTCGCCAATGCTTTGACGGACATTTGGCAAAACATTCCTCAAGCTTTCATTGATAACCTCATTGACTTGATTCCGAATAGAGTAAGAGACTACGAAGAGCTAGAGGAGGCGTCACCCGATAATAAACCGTCATTTCAAGGTGTTCCTAACAGAAGGAACCTTTTTTTAAGCCTGCAGACTCCGCCAGGTCTGATCTTCATTTTGTTTATTCTCTAAAGTAGTGTTGCTTACTGTTACCATTTCAGACAGGTTAATTGTATGTAGAAACCTAACTTAATACATCAGTACATATACAAAAGTGCTTTCGTATTTCCATTTATATATTATTATATGTACGCAAATTATCCACTTCAATTTCTTAAATTTCCATCAATCATGTGAATCGTTCTTGAGATATTCAGAATGTATTGAAATGTGTGCTGTGATTGTCAAGAAATGTGTGAATATTTAAATTGTTTTTCATATCTAAGTTTAAGAATTCAAATCAATAGGAACCTTTTTATTAGTATTGGAAAAACACAAATATTGGCGGGTTTTGCTCATTCACGAAAATTTTCTTCCAAATTGAGCTTAAAACCTGTCCGGCAAGTTTCTTCATTTGTTCAACATGGATTTCGGATAAAAATAGTTTTAAAAACGCTGACTAAACTGGAGTACCCTATACATGGTATCTGCTCGTTAAAATCGAATAAAAATACTTATCTTTAAAGGAATTGCTCGAATACATTGTCTTCTCATTTCCAATATTTTTTTAAAGCTGAAATTGAATTCATCGCACTTGATTCGATCAAATGTAAAGAACTAGATAAATAGGTTGTAAAATCGCACGTACTGAGATAAAAGTTTATACAGCGCGTCACTTTGAATTGAAGCCTCAGTCAAGAGTATCAGCTATAAAATTAAAATACAAATTAAGCATTTTGTATCTATTTCATTTCCTTATTGTCTGTTATCAGACAAGCGTTTGCTGTGTATGAACTTTATTTCTATTTCAATGGGATTAATCTGTTTACAGTAAACGTGTATGAGTGTCATGATTAGCATTAAATAATATTGGTGACATGACGTCACGAGCTTCAACACTGTCATACAATTATAAACCGAATAATTTCGTTGCTTTGTTACATCTTTAAAATACTTGGCAATATAACCCGATATTCCATTTACGTGAGGAATATACACACATCGTCAAAAGTCTTTGGCCCCCCTGGGTTTCTCAAGAAATAAACAATCTATGTTCTTGAAATGAGATGAATATTTTCCTCTATTTCAACTGCAATAAATTTGATTAATTATAGTTATTCCACAACTGAATCGAAATTCAATAGTCCGTATCACCACCTCTTCTCTCAATCAACTGCCCAATACGCCTAGAACTTCCACGAATCAAGTCATTAAAGAAATTTTCAGGCATATCGTTCCATTCTTCCTGAAGGGGTAAACTCAATTCCTGAAAAGTTGAAGGTGGGTTTTGGCGATTGGATATTGCTCTCCCTAAGTAATCCCATACGTGCTCAATTGGATTCATGTCTGGTCAGTTTGCTGGCCAGTTCATTCTCTGGATATTGTTCTCTTGAAGAATGATTTGAACCCTTCGTGTGGGGTGTGGTGGGGCGTTATCATCCTGATAAATGAAATTGTCCCCAAATTCGTTGACTAGAGGAACAATGATTGGTTCAATGATGTTTTCAACGTAAATGGCACCAGTCATTGTTCGTTCAACTATAATAAGAGGGGTACGGCGACCGAACATTATACCCCCCCAGCACAATATTGACCCGCCTTGAAAGGGCACAACTTCCAGGGCGAAATTGAGTCGCTCTAGTCTGCCTGGACCACTCCAAAGCCTTTCTCGTCGACTATCACTTTGTGAACCGAATCGTGACCTTCCGAAAAAAAGTACGTTGCGCCATTGTGCTAAAAGCCAATCTTGGTGGTGTTCTGCCCATTGCATTTGGCTAGCCCTATGTACAGGTGATAGCCGAGGTACTCTTAAAGGTCTTCTTGCCCTTAAATTTGAGGAATGCAACCGTCTCCTTATGGTACTGGTTGAGACTACCCGTCTATAGGTCCTCAAAAAATGACTTCGAAGGGCTGTTACAGATAACGTTCGATTCCTTCGAGTAAAATTTGCGAGATAATGGTCTTCCCTTGCAGATGTTACTTTGGATCGACCAGGCACCGGTCTCCTGGCCTGGAGTAAACAGATAAAACTACTGAAAGAAAACATGTACTGATAATGGATTCTGGGAATTTAGATGGAAGATCTTTTTTGTTGAGCACTTATCAAGCAACAACTTTTTTTTACTGAAGCAATCACGATAATCTCAAACAGATAGTGAACTGTGTTAGAACAGAAAAACAAAATACTACCAAAAACTACAAATTACGAGATGACCCTAATTTTATGCTCGGCAGCGTATAAAGCGACCATAGATGTAAAATGAGTACATGTTTGACTCGAAAAGATAGAATTCGAAAAGGAAATAATAAACGTTACTTTAAAATCTTCACCATTTTTCCACCAAAGAGAATGGTGCGTTACAAATATGAACAAATATATCGCAATCCTTTGTACATGGAAATCCTATTGTAATGATAATTGCAAATATTTGATTAACCCATTTCTAGAATAATTATATCCGAATTATAAATATAACAAATTTCCATTAATTAGTATCCGAACAATATATTGAATGTTCAAACAGATATTATTGTATTTTTTACGATACAATTATGAATTACTGATAAAAAATCTTTGGAAGAATGTGAATAATTAGTATTGTATTAATGAAATCTGTTCGGAGGAATTTTATGTAATCAAAAGTGATAGATATTATTCATGTTATGAATTGAAATATAAAAAGAGAACTCATTTAAGTTCGAGTACTCGTTCAGTGTTTACTTACATCAGTTTCTCCAATAATAATTCATAATTTTAACGTTTCTAACGTAAGTTGAATAAAACAATTCACATAAAGCTGAATTTTTCTTCGTATCGTGTTGGCCTCTACTTGACAGAAATCCATTGTACACTTTAGTAAAATGATACACATATATATCTTGATTTCTATTTATTATCTTGAGTTGTTCACATGACGCGTTTCGTTAACTTAGTAACTTCTTCAAATGCTTGTAAACAACTAGTCTGTATGAAATAAAATAGAAAGGCCTTTTACTTGATAGAATTTGTTTGTATATTCAAATTTTAGTCTGTATGAAATTTTGGGTTATTCAGAAATGCTGCTATGCCTCTGAAGGTTTGTGACGTCACAGTTAGGTAGCTTACTCGATATAAAACTCCGTCTTGTTCACTCTAAGGAGGTTTCGCATGATAATTTGATCTATACAGTTTTTCCATTTCCCGCATCTTCTTGGTAACCATGTTCGAATTACCACAAATCTTCTACAGTTAGAGAATTTGCACGGCGGAGCTTTCGAAGTCCGAAAGCACCTGAAATCTGCGATGGGCAGGATCGATTCAATTCTCCAGATAGAACTACTTTAAATAAAAGAGTTCCTATCGCTAGATGAGATGTTTCTCTTCCTTGGGGTCAATTCTACCAGTTAGTTTATTGGCATATGAGCATAGCTTTGTCACCAAGTGACTATTCAGCATTCTCTACAATCTGCCCCAAGAAGCAGAAAGTGTGATAAGGGTTACGCCTTATCATCTCGCAAGGCGAGAACCACTCCGAAGAGTTGAACCCACCAGCTTCCAGTTCGAAAAACTGCACCGTGAGTGGTAGCAGCAAAGCTCTAACCAACCTCTACTGGCTCTGCATGTTCAGTACCCGAGTTTTTGGGACGCAACACACACACCGAAGGGGCTTTTTATCCAACCACCCGAACGCAGCCCCATGAACCAAGATAGTCTTAAGATAGATGCCTCAATTGATCCTGGTACGAGCACCGTCAATCCGGCCTGTAAGTCAAGACCCACGAAACCTTCTGAAGTCTTTTAATTGATTCTGGCTTCAAGTACCAACGGTCTAGACGTATCGTCGAGATACAAACCCCAGAAACTTCTCACAATCGATCCTGGTTCAGGTAGAGGTCAGTCGAACCGTCAAGTACCGGTAAATCCTGAAGCATTTCTCGAGCAACATGAGTTGCTGCGAAAAGATAGAAGGAATACCCTCCTAGTCCAGCATGCGGACTGTCAACCACTGCCCCCTCGAGTCTACACCAATTGGGTGGCCAGGTCGTACGAATACTTCCCGAGGACCTCCAGCCTCCCGAGGTAACGCAGTATGCTACATAACGCACTCGGCCATTGCACGATAGGGTAGAGAACGCTAGTTTTAAGAGATAAGCCCTGTGCTGCGACAGACTTCCTGTCACTGAGTTAATCAACCGGCTCAGCCCTCCATTTCACAAGAACGGCAAAACTAGGGCCCCATTCGGAGATCTTCCACCACAAAGGTCCAGCGACTGGCGCGAATGGCATTACGTTAGGCACCACGACTTAACCCTTCATTTCGCCGGGACGAAACTAGACTGCTAGTCATGACAAGCGCCCCCATCTCGTCAAGATCTAATGCCTGGGGGAGCGCTTCCCTGGAGTGTCAGCCATTAAAAGGTAGTGCAAACTAAGCACCAATTAAAAGTATCCACTAAAATGTAGCGTGACTAGAACGCCCTATTTTGAAAAACTCACACTTACTATATTTAATTATATTGTTATATGCATCATAGTTTCTATTGAATGGTAAACAAATATTTAACAGTTTTCTCTATTTGTTACAGAAAAACGATGAAGATACTAGGTTTACTTAGTATAATCTTCATCCTCGAGGTGACATGCAGAGACTTGAGGCTCGAAGTCACAAACACAATTTGCCTCGATGGATGCAAGTGCCAAAACACAAAAAATACGTCTTTGGAAATTTCGAACTGTTTGAGACCACTCGACATCAAGTCAGACTTCAATAGATCTAATAACCACTTTACGAGCATCCGTTTCAATCAGGTGGCAATCAAGAATCTTGATGTCAATGCGTTCAACTCCTTCACCGAACTCGAGCATCTCGAATTCACAGCAACGGAAATCAAAAACATGCATCCCCAGGCTTTCATCAAAGCGGAATTGAATTCATTATCATTTTCTAACAGCAAATTCTGGAATTTGCCGAATATCCAGTGTTTAGACCTAGAGGAATTGATAATCAGCAACTGCAACTTGAAGAGGGTGCCAAAGTTCGAAGATCTTCCATCCTTGACGATTCTGTATTTGAACGGAAACAGAATAAGCGCTATCAAAGAAAAGACTTTCGAATCTTTGGATTCACTGGAGGAAGTTTACTTGAATAATAATGAATTAACCGGTCTTTTACCAAAAGTGTTCTATTTAAACCCTCAACTTTCTTATTTAGACCTCAGTCATAACCTACTGAATTCATTTTCACTTGAAGGAACAATGAAGTTGGAAACCCTTCAATTGAACAACAACCTCCTTGAAGTCTTTGACACAACTTCCAGCCAAAACCTGAGAAATCTTAAATCTTTGGACTTAAGTCATAATAAACTGACCAAAATTGACCAAGAAACGTTCAGGAATATGCCAGCTTTGGAAATGATAAATTTAGGTTATAACCAACTGGCACTTCTAGATAACAATACATTCTCTTACAACAGCAATTTAGAGAAGCTTATTTTAGATGGCAATAATTTCAAGATCCTTCCAATCTTCGAAGGACGCACTGATATATTCAGGAAGATATACAATTTCTCTTGTAGGAAATGTGGGCTAGTATCATTGTCTTCTTTCACATTTGGCAGCATGCCAGGATTAAATCAAATTGCGTTATCCGATAACCACTTGGAAAAACTTGACCCCAAGGCCTTTGCATTAGTGTCAGGACTGGAAATCTTGGACTTATCTGGAAATAATTTGACTAAACTGGGAGGCAATGTGTTCTCAGACAATAAGGAATTGGTTGAAATCAATTTATCTGGAAATCCTTTGAAAACATTGGATCCCAAAGATTTTATCGACTTGAAAAAATTGAAGAAACTAGATGTATCAAATGCTCAACTGAAATCACTATGGATAGATAACTATGAATATGTTTTGAATGAATTGGAGCAGCTAACCATATCAAACAATTCAATAGAGGACATCAGTTCAGATGACCTAAAAGTTATGCCCAACTTGAGATACATCGATCTGGAAAACAATCCTTTACAATGTTCTATACATTTGGCTAATTTGATCAAATGGCTTACAATCCACGAGGTGTTTTCAGTTGAAGGCATTAACGTTTTGAGGCGAAATGAAAAGTTATTAGACGAAACACAATATTTTGAAGGTACTTACGATCACAAGACACAATGGGAAAAATTAGTAAAGAAATCCTGTGTTCCTAGTGACGATGAGGAAAAGAATAAAAACACCGATTTCGTTGTTAATTTAATCATCCAGAATTCTAGAGAAATCAATTCTGTACCCATTGTCGACCCACCTCAACAAGAACCTAGCTATGATGATCCCAATGAGGACGATGACGAAGAAGATAGTGAGGAAGATGATGGAGGATACTCGGACGAACCTGAAGATGCAATTTTCGATAATGTTTCTGCTAAAGATGAATTCAGTTTGAATCAAATGACAAACATTATTTCCGTCACAACAGTTTTTGTTATTACTGCCCTTGTAGTACTTTCGGCAGCTGTTTCAATCACTCTTGTTATACTCAAGAGGCACAACACCCTTAATATCAACAATGCCAATCTTCCGCGTATTAAGATACCAAGATGGGAGACCATACCCTCCCAGAAAAAGCATAGTGGCTCAGTTTATCGTCCTTTGTCAGAGGAAATTTTAACGCCGCCTACACCAAAATTCAATCGTTACGAATTTAAAACAAGTCCCATTGTCCACAGCTCACAACCATGAACTACTAAGGGTTATTTATACAATATGTTACAAGAACTATTTTAAAGGTACTACTTATGTTAGATTTTAATGCCATATGGGTGATCGTTTGCTTGTAACAAAAAATACTGAGAGTTTCTCTAGATTTTTTTTAGATGAACTGCATTTGTGATTTTGATATTGATAAAGACGATAAAAGCGTTGTTATTCTTATATTCTAATTACTTGTAATACTATTTAATTTTCTTTTTCGTTTTAGTCACTTAGCTTTATTTTGTAAAATAAATAATATAACATTACTTGTGGATTTATGTATGTATTTTAAGTAGAACTATTAACTCCAAATAAAATTAAAATTTTACTCAAGTCTCGAGTCGTAATTCTCAATCAGTTATAAAAAATAATGCATCGTTAGATTTAAGTCATTCAGAACCACAATAGCTACAAATAAGGTCTGTTCAGAAAAATGCTGAACCTTTTTCAAGAAAACTTTATTTCCAATTTTAGATTATTGTTTTATGTTCTAAGTACTCGCATCTACTATTCACAGATTTCTACCAACAGTTTTTCCAATTTGCGATAGTTTTATTTGAAATGTCCTTTACCGACTTTTCTTTAATGTCATCTACATACTAAAAGCGATGTCCTTTAAGTACAGATCATTATTGGGGAAACAAAAAAAAATCAAGGACGCATGTTTAACCAATGGATTTTTCAAGAATTAGTACGAAATTTTGCAGCATGTATCTTCAGTTTTTCAGATAAAATCTCGTACCATGGTCCAACTGAGATGCCAGCAATTTCTCTGAAAATTTGCATATTCCAGATCTTGATTTTCCGAACGTGGAACTCGATAGTTGAAGTCGAAGGCCTTGTTAATCGAAGATTGTCTTCAATTGCCTATGCGACTCCTTTTAAATCGTGATAACCACTTATGGAATGGCGGTCCACTCAGAGCATTATTATTATTATTATCCTCATACTCCTAGATCTTCTGTGAAGATCCCTTAGAAGCTTTTTCAGCTAGTGCGAGTTAGCTATTCAGTTGTGTTCTGGGTAGGCTTTGTTACTGCGATCTTGCGCCACTTCAGGTCACAGCACTGTTAATTATCGACCCAACAGTGAAATGGTAGCCGACACACGTCCAGCTAGAAAATTTATTTCCCATCTGAACAGGATTCGAACCCGCAACCTTCCGGTTACGAGCCCTAAGCTCTACCACTGAGCTGCCGGCCTACAGTATCTCTGTAAGCTTCTTTCAAAAGCTGAAACGTTCCTTGCGACAGTTTCCTTCAGTTTAACGAAAATTTCAGGTTGTATCGGCTTTCTAGAAAACCGAGCACACTTCAGCTGGATAGGGGCGTAGATTGTTCGCCGTTACCGAATAACGTTGGCCAGGGTGCACCACGCCGAGGTCAATCTACCACACCCCCTTCGCAATGTTAGTCATTTAGCGAGCACCTTCTTCGCTCCTCGTCTATAATCCTGCCTTGCTCTGTTGCAGCTTGAGCGGCGTATCATATAGAGGACACGATTAGTGTTGGAATTCTTGACTGACCACCCCCTCTGAGTTTAAGTAGGGCAACGTTCAATGACCGTTCCAAAGCGGAACACCTGCTCACTGGCGTCACAGGCAGACATACGCACCAATCCTGTCTGAAGAGTTCAGATGCGGATGCTCAGAACGAAATGCCGCCTCCCAAATTAAGAGGTAGAAGCTCCCTCACAACACCCGCATTCCTTAAGAGTTTCACTCAGAGGTTCCCCAACAGACCAAAGAGTTGACAGCCACACGAAGAAGATGCATGGAATCCTTTAGCTTAAGGACCTTAATTTTCATCATCAAGTCAGACTCTGTTATATACATTCTGTCAAGAAAGTACCGGGAATTATCGATTTAAATCTGGCGGGGCAATGAGGCAGGTAAAAAATTTTTTTCCTAGGTTGGTACCACTGTCCTTAATTACTATGCCAAGCTTGAGCTGGATCTGTCAACTAGTGTGTTTGCAACAGCTGATTAAGTCAGTCGATGTCAGAGTGCGTGCCGATTTTTACTATGGGTGCATATCAGTGGTACAGAGCCTTCAAGGACGGTCGTGATGTGGACGCCCATCGACGGCTTCGATCGAAGATAACGTCGATAAAATTAAGGAAAGGGTGCTGGAAAACCGTCGTACCAGCTTGAGAGAGATAGCACATTATCTTAAGATATCCCACGAGTCCGCACGTACGATTTTGATATTTTGGGCATGAGAAAGGTGGCCGCACGACTCGTACCGAAAGACCTGAATTTTCTTCAAAAACGTCATCGCGAACAGGTTGCTTCAGACATGCTGGATCGCTGTAATTCCGATTCTACATTCATGGAACGCATTATAACTGGTGATGAGACCTGGGTCTACGAGTACGATATGCAAACAAGCCAGCAATCATCGGAATGGGTGGCAAAAAATGAACCGAAACCGAAAAAACCACGCCAAAGCCGCTCGAAAATGAAGGTGATGCTCATTGTTTTCTTCGATATCCGTGGCGTGGTGCACTACGAATTCATTCCAGAGGGTCAGACGGTAAACAAGGAGTATTACCTAGGCGTTATGAAACGTTTGCGTGAGCGTATCCGTAAGAAGCGGCCAAATTTGTGGGCGAACAACTCGTGGATTTTGCATGACGATAACGCGCCTTCTCACCGAGCTACGATTGTGACTGACTTTCTCGCCAAAAACTCAACAAACGTGCTTCAGCAACCACCGTATTCGCCGGATTTGGCTCCCTGCGACTTTTTCCTCTTCCCAAAACTAAAATTGCCCCTTCGTGGCACCCGTTTTGAGTCGATTGAAGCCATAAAACAAAATTCGGCGCGAGAGTTAAAGTCCATCCCGGAAAGCGCCTATAAAAAATGTTTCGATAATTGGAAGTGCCGTTGGCATAGATGTATTGGAGCAAATGGAGCCTATTTTGAAGGCGACCCTATAAATTTTGACGATTAAATGTAAAAATGTTGTTTTAATTGAAAATTCCCGGTACTTTCTTGACAGAGTAGTACTGCTCTTTGGAAAACAGTTCTTAATAATAATTGTCTTTATTCCCACATAAATGGTTACATTATATATACAGATGTATTAATAATTTAGTTCTGAAAAAGGCGAAATCCAGATATCTACGAACATATTCCACTCCACTTCACCTATTGAAAAATGTTGAATAAAAGTTATGGTAACTGCGGATGTAAATCTCGCTGTTTGAAACATATTTCACTCTGCCAGAGATGTAGGTAACGGATTTTAAACTGACTTAGGAAAATGTTGATACTGTGTTGTTTATTTTATCAATATCAGACGAGAAAGTAACTTAATATTATAATTTCAAATCCACACATATTTATTCGAATTTTTTTCCAACACGCTAGCTTGGAAAATCGAAGTAGCTCTTTTGCTCCTCCGCCAAACTGATGAGATTCTGAAAAGATCGAAAACTAACCAATAGGCAATGGGGCCACAACACGTGGTTTTGGTGAAAGCACCCATTTTCCAGTACGCCGAGATAAAAGTGCAAACACAAAAGACAAGATTGCGGGAAAAGGTCAAAACAAACATCAGGGTGGCTACGGAAAAACATTTTAGTGTACTTCATGGAGAAACTCCATAGTTTAGCGAGCTATGTGAGGACGTGCGATTTTCTGCTGAATCAGCCTCCAAACCATTACTTCAACAGTCCTGTGTACATGTCTATCAACAGGTGAATTCTACCAGAATAGTTATTGGCTATTTGAGGCATGGCCTCTTTTCCAAGTGACTACCAAGCAGTCTCCACAGTCCACCCAGAGGTAGAAAGTGTGATAAGGATTACGCCATATCATCGCGCGTGGCGAGAACCTCTCCGAAGAGATGAACCCACCAGCTTCCAGTTTGGGCCCCGACTCGAAAGCCAGAACCGTCTGACTGGTAGCAGCGAAAGCACTATCCAACCTCTACTGGCTCTGCAGGTCAGTACCCGAGTTGTTTGAGACGCAACTCACCCGCCGGAGGGAATTCTTATCCATCCACCCGAACGCAGTCCCAAGAACTAAGATAAACTCAAGATTGACGACTACAATTGATCCTGGTACGAGCACCGTCTAGCGGACTATACGTCCTGACCCACCGAACCCATGTGAAGTCATTTGATTGATCCTGGCGTCAAGCACTAATGGCGGAGCCATTTCGTCGAGATCCACAAACCCTAAATAGTTACGCACAGATCCAGGGGCCAGGACAGGCCGGTCGAACCGTCAAGTCCCGTTAAACCCCGAGTCGTTTCATGAGAATATCCCGAAAATGGGGGTCTGCGAACAGATAAATGAAATACCCCCCTAGTCCAGCATGCGGACTTTCAACCACTGCCCCCTCGAGTCCAACACCAAGTGGGGTGGCCAGGTGGTACAAGTAACACCTGAGGGCAAGTCCACCCCCCCGAGGTAACGCAGTATGCTACATAACGCACTCGGCCATTACACAGAATCCGGAGATTTATACTGCGATAGGGTAGAGTACGCCAGTTTTAAGGGAGAAGCCCTGTGCTGCGACAGACTCCCTTCCATGTCTATCAACAGCAAACTCTATATTACCGCTTTCTATGGCGGCGTCATTGCCCTCCTATCTCCTTCGTGCATACCAATAGAGAATCGCGATTCGTCGCTGAAGACGACATTATGCTATTTTGGCTCTCAATGCTGTCGTTCTTTAATCGAGTTCAAACTTTGACGACAGTGATCGTAAATCACACTAATTGTAGACGGCATGACAAAATCCAAAGGACCAGCGATTTGACGCGTAGTAGACAAACGATCTCTTAGAGCTAGTCGTTTGAAGCATTCCCCTTTCTCCTGTTCACACAGGACACACAAGCCTTACAGTTATTGCAGTCAAATTAACACAACGGCCAATTTCGCGACAAGGTAAACCAACATCTACATAGGCAATAATTCTACTATATCGAAGCCGCTAACATGGTGATAATTCTGATGACATCGAACTCAACACATTTTATTCCAAAAAAAATTTCAAATATTATACGGAAATATTCTGTTAACCTCCTAAAAATTTTAATTTCAAAAAATTTGTATACAAAAACTTCTAGAATTAAATTAAATAAATGTCTAAGAACACACTGTGTCAATTTAGTAGACATATAGAATTAAACACTTATCACCCATTACCAAGGGGAATAAAATAATTCAAAGAAATATAAATTATCAATTAAATCTACTGAATAAATACTTCACATTTAAAAAATAAAAATAATTAACAAAACATATCTCGCCATTCCAACTGAATGCAGATATCTGAACGAACACTAGAATGAAGTAAACTTTTAAAAATCCTACTTCTTCTTCTTCTTTCTCGTTACCAACTAATTGGAGGTTTTGGGCTCAACCGAGGTTATGTACCCAGTCTCTTACTTTCCCCACCCTAGTACACCAGGTTTTGACACACACAGGACTAAAACATACAGGTTAGTTAGTATGCACATATATAACTCAATCGACTATATTTTCAAATGTGAAACCTGTAAAAATTCCATTAATACTTCAGTGACTTCTATTGATCGACTATATAAAAAATAATTGACGTTAATTGGACATACTAATTTCAGATTAATTGATTTCTCATACACTATTTTACAATTATGTAAGTTGAGCTGACAATCATATGACATGTGTAATATTTCCATATTCCCCACATTGGCAATATGGATTATCGTTGTTTTTGATTCTACATAAATGTTCAGGGGTCAGGCAATGACAGGATTTCAACATCATCATTGTTGTGATACTCTTTCTAGAAAAGTCATTATTAAATAAGAAGTATTTTTGTGTGGAATATTTATCCCTATTGATGATAGCTGAATGACTTGGTATCCATACGCGGGACTGTATTCTATGCTCGCCACAGAAAGTACACAAAGTTTGCATGGTATTTTATGGACTTCCTTAAAAGCAAATGATAATATGCTAGAAGTGTAACCAAAATATTTTATTATTATATATATGTGGCGTGCCCGCTCCTCTCGCAGAATTCTACTCTGCTCTGCTGCAGCTTCCCGATGTAGCATTAAGGGGCGTGACTGGTAGCAGACAATACCTTAAACATCCGTCCTCGCCGGGGTTAAGTAGGGCAGAGTACAAGCGGTCAATAACTGACATTCCAACGAAGAACCGAGTCACTGGCAGAGATGCGCATGCTCGGAACGAAATTAAGAGGTAGAAGTTCCCTCATAACACCCGCAACCTTCGAGAGCTTTATATACAATAAAATAATAAAGAAGTTTTTTTACTTGATAGAAGGATTATTGAAAAAATTTTAAATATCATACAGATTTAATCTGTTAACAGAATAAATAATCCTTCTATTTTTAACATTTTATACCGCTTAACATTAGCAGACGGAGGCGCATAACTAAAAATATCTGTCTAGTCAGCTCTCATAAGCTCACAAAAAACTAGAGAGGGGAGTTTGCTTTTGTATGTATCGCTTAGATTTCGCTTTGAAATTATGAATAACGTAAAATCTTATGGAAATGGCTTGCTGAACTAGACATACATAGTAAACCTAACTGCAAGAGAATCCCACAGAGCTCTCATATTATTATTATTTTTTAGGGTGAGCGGGCGTCTGTCCACCCTACCACTGTGTCCGCACGGACTATTGCGGTTCACCCCTAATTTATATCTCCCCGACGAGATCCAGTTTTTGGATAAAACCGATAATCTTGTTCAGGGGTAATTTTTTCAGTTCACTGTGGGCTATGAAAGCCTGGCCAAAGACCTCGAATCGATAATCGCGAAGACGCGACTCACCGCTGGGCACTCTGAGACGATGTGCATGGCTGTTTCAGTGTCCTCAAGACACAGCCTGCATTCATTGTCTTCAGCCAGACCGATTTTGTGCAGAGCTCTCATATGACACAGGGTTTGAATGATTTCTTCCAGGAGCTTTCGATATTTATGAATACGTTTTGGACATAGTAGATAGATCTTTTGTGGGGTAGTTAAACTTTGGTTTGACACTAGAAAGCGAAGTTTTTCGGATTATGGAGTCCAGCTTGAGTCCTATGGGATGAATATTGAGATGCTTATACACTTTTGCCCACAAATATGAATATTTTCAATAGTTGCATTCTGGTTTTAAAATTTCCCGAATTGTGGAAGGTTTTAAAGGTTTTTCCTCTGCCAGATGTTATGAGTTTCAACTACAGCCGCTCGATATCCATTCTATCTCCTTGTGCAAGGATATTCCAGAAAATTTCAGCTCTTATTTGGAGGGCTACAACATTTTGCCTTCTCATCAATCTGGATTCTGGACAGGTTGCAGTTGACATTGCTGTGCGACTCTTCTTGATGTAGTAAACTCATCATTGCTGACATAGTCAAGAAAGAATTGTAATTTTGTGCTTTCAAATTACCCCAAAACATCTCATAAAATATAAAGTGCGATTTTGCAACATATAAGATTGTCGGAATCGGCCATTAAAATGATCAAGTCCTATCTTCGAAATAGATGTCAGTGTGTTGAGATATTCTCTGGTAGGTCAGAAGTAGGTATTATTCAAAGCGGTGTACAACAGGGCTTGGTACTTGCTCCAATTTAATTCTGCATCTACACGTTTTTCATCATTGATGGAATGAAATTCTGTAGTCTTGTGATACGCTGATGACACTTAGCTCCTCTATTCATTCATAGCTACAGAAATTGAACAAGCAAATAAAGAAGATAATGCTGATCTTGATAGACTGCTGGAGGTTTCATCCAAATACCAACTTTTGCCGAATCCAGATAAGACTAAGGTCCTCATCTTGAGTGAAGCAAGCAGGGATACAAGAGATAAAGTGGATATTACAGTTAGTGGAGTTGAAGTTCCTGTCGTTACATCGGTGAGGAATTTGGGAGTTATTTTAGACGCAGAGCTCCGTTTTACCGAACATGTGTTTTACGCTTCAGGGCAGAGAAAATTATACGCCAGCAGACATTTACTGCCACATAAAAGCAAAATATTATTAATTTATTCGTTGGTTTTGAAGCACTTCAACTACTGTGATGTGGTTTACGAATAGTTCTTGTGTATGGTTGATAAGACACGAAATCAGATATCATACTTAGGTTCATTTATGGCATTACCCAATGAACACTGGATTCCCTCTCATCAGTTTGGATTCAGGCAAGGACACTCAACAGTTCAACAGACCCATCGAATAACAAGATTCATCCATCAAACATTTGAACAAAAACAGTACTGCACATCGGTATTCCTAGATGTAAGTCAGGCTTTTGACAAAGTCTGGCACGCTGGGCTCTTGTATAAAATCAAAACTATTCTCCCTCTGAAGTATTTCAGCATCTTGAAGTCGTACCTTACTGATCGAGAATTCAGAACAAAGGTAGGCGAAGAAACATCTAAAAATTACCCCATTAAAGCCGGAGTCCCACAAGGAAGTGTGTTGGGTCCTATTCTTTATATTCTGTATACTTCTGATCTGCCGACATGTGATAACACAATCACAGGAATTTTTGCAGATGATACCACCATAATGGCCTCCCATGAAGACCCCATAACAGCATCTAAACTTGTTCAAGAACATCTGAATCTAGTGGAAAAATGGATCAAGAAATGGAGAATAAAAATAAATGAAACAAAATCAAAAAAAGTAGATTTCACCTTGAGAAAAGAACGATGCCCACCAATTCACCTTAATGGAAAAGCAATACCACAGGCAGAAACAGCAAAGTATTTAGGATTCCATCTAGATACCAGACTTACTTGGAAAGAACACATAAACAAGAAAAGGAAGCAAATAGACTTGAAAATCAAGGAGATGTATTGGCTTGTGGGAAGAGGTTCAAAACTGTCATTAGAAAATAAAATTCTACTGTACAAAACAGTTATAATTCCAATCTGGACGTATGGACTTGAAATTTGGGGATGTGCAAGCAAGTCAAATATAGCCAACATACAAAGAAGCCAGTCCAAGATATTGCGAATGATAGCCAACGCACCATGGTATGTCACAAACCTAACACTCCATGAAGATATGAAAATCCCCTTTGTTAAGGATGTCATTAAAACAAGAAGTAGAAATCACCATTCTAGATTGAAAGAGCACACAAATACCCTACTACGACCCCTAACAGAGGACAACCAAGCAAGAAGACTGCAAAGGAAATGGCCAACTGACCTTATGGAATATTAAGAGATTCCCCCAATGGGGGGAACTTCTTCACGCTTAATTCTCACTGTATGGATATAAAATTAGCTTATAGAAATGTATTCTGATTGCTGATAAATAAATACCTTTAAAAAAAAAAAAAAAAATTTATGGCATTAAGTATAAGCCAGTAATCCATAAGTTGAAATGCCATCAATGGTAGAACATGGAGCAAAAGAAGGAGCTACACTCTACAGGTTTTATTTCATTCAATTATATTGTTCAAATTGCCTCCATACCTGTAAAACAAAATTAGAATCAGATCAGATGTTCACAGTTTAAATGTAAGATTCAGGAGGTAACTTTTTCAACCTACTCATAAAAGAGTCCTTTTCCATATTCATTTTCTATTTATACACTATATAACAGCATTCCTTTTATGTTCCATCAAGGTTTAAAATTGGTTAAGGTCACTTCTTGATACGTTGAATGATTATTGAGGAGTCTTAGATTCGTGTGAATGTGGGATAAATGTGGAATTATTTATTTCTCAGGGCGTGTGTTCTCTTGGCATAGGTTGGGGTTAAAATATGTGAAATGAGATACATATTCAGTTTTTTTCAGTTCTTAATCCAAAAAGGCTTACAGTAATAACAGTTCGTTTTAATTATATTTTTTCAAGTTGTTGAATATTTGTGCATTGATACTGCAATTGATTTATCATTTCTTCCAAAAAAGTGACACTCTGAACTTTAGGAAAGCACCCATAACATAATTGTCACGGGTTTTGATGGGATAGAATAATGAAAAACATCCCTAGTATTTGATAATTTGTATTGAATACTTGGACAGTACCTGAATACAGCCTGACTATTAGAGAAAACATATACATACATACATAGATACATCAAAAGCTACAGTATTTGTAAGCATGTTTGTGCATCGAGATACTTTCAAATAAATATTTCTCACCAGTCAAAAAATTAAACTGAAGATCTGGAACTGATGAGTTTCATCGAAATCATCAGCTAGTATGTTGTCTTTCTAGCAAATGCCATTCTGATTTTTACAGACCTTAGGTAACTTCTTCACGTTAGTGCGTTTTATTCAAGCGTGGAATCAGCACAAAATAAAAAACTTGAAATGCATATATGCCTTTTAAATTTTTTCATATCACTACAGAAAAATTGATGTAAAAAAATAAATGAATACTACGATACCTGTTGTCTAGAACCACCAAATCTCATGTTTAACTTTAATTTGGAAATGGATTCATTCATGATTTCAACATCAGTTTTTCTATCAATTCTTCCTATAAAATTTAATTGAATTCTATACATATATACAATAAACAATATTTCTTCCTACTTCTTACATACATGTCTTTGGTTTATTAATAAAATATTACATTTATCAATTTGAAATGAAAGAATAAGTCCGTCAAAACCTAAAGAGCACATGCTCTAAGATTGTATACAGCTTGTTTTGAAAGGTGAGGTTTTAACAGAATGTAGAACCTGGCAAAAGGACCACCAAAAATTATCTAAACAAGTTGCAATATAACAGTGTTTTTAGTTGAATTTCATTAATTCTAATCACAGTTTTTATCACTAATATGGACGACAAAGTGAGATAAACACCTTGTAACTTCTTCCATCTTCAAAGTGTTCTTTGGAACAAACCGTCTGACCTATTCCTTTAAATAAGATCAGTTTTATCAGTGAATTTTTGAACTTCCTTATTTTGCAACTTGACTAGTTTTAAATCCTTTAGAAAAAAATTTCACCGTTGAAACAACTTGCATATAAATATTTTGTTGTCAATCACTGAAAACAAGAGAGTCATAATGAAAAAAGAACTTCCAAAGGCAATTACTGGTTGTGAAAATATAGTGTATAAATAAAGAGACAGAAGTCAAATGGTAGTTTTCAGCGCGTCTAACCAAGAAGCTTCCTTTGATAGAACAGACCAAATTATAAACCAACCAACTTTATGGACTAGTAGTCCATAAAGTTATCAATCCATCAACAGAAAAAAACTTTTAAATAAATCTTAGTGAAAAAACAGTATCAATCTTGAAGTTTTAAAGAACCCTGTAAGTTAGGTTATACAAGACATAACCTATATTTCCTCTAAGCTAGAGTGTACAACAATATATTTGCCTAACACAAACATGCTCATATTAGAGTAAAGCAACAAATAATTAGTTGTCTTAAAACAACGAACCTTAGAAGCATAAATTGTGGTGTAAAATAACAATGGCGCGTTAAATTTTATCCAGGAGCGATTAGAAATTAGAAAATTCAACAAAGCAATTTGACTATTCAACAAATAATGAGCAAAATTCAACTGAAGATGAAATAAAGTATCTATTTGTCTAGATACAATACAAAAGATTTAGTTATTGCAATTATTGTATATATTCATAAACAGAAAAGAAAATTAGATCCCAATCGATGACACGAAGTCTACATTAAACATCAAACACATAGTTAAACATAACATCCTCTTTTAACTAATACCAGATGGGTCATCAAGTCCCGAGACTCAACACCGTTGTTTCTGTTCAAACGATGGATAAAAACGAGTTTCGTGTGTTATCAGTTTTTTAATGGAAAAAAATACAATTCAAGCTCAGCAATGGGTTGAAGAGTGTTACCGAGAAAAGCGTCCATCAATTTTTTTAATTTTAAACGCGGTCCAACAACCACAGAAGATATTGAACTCCCAGGCCTCCAGTTGAGGTGACTACGCCTGAAAATATCCAAAAAGTCCTGGAAATTGTTGTGTCCGATCGTAAAGTGAAATTTCAAGGCATAGCTATCCTAAAGTATCAAAAGATAGCGTGTCCTAAATTGTTCATGAAAATTTGGATATAATTTTTTTTTCAAGTTGGTGCCACGTTTGCTCACAAAAGAGGAGCGATGTTTGAAACTGTTTACGCCTGATAAAAAAGATTTATTGCGTCCGTACATAACAATGGATGAAATATGGATTCATTACTATACGCCGAAGTCGAAAAGAGCGTCGGTCGAGTGACTTGTACTTGTTCGCAGGCCTCAAAAAAGTTGCTACAAGGAAAGGGATTTTGCAACAATGATGAGGTTATAGCCGCAAGTGAAGCCTATTTTGAGGTCAAAGTCAAATCATTGGAATTATTGTATCGCTACTGAAGGTTGATCAATGAAGTCGAATTTTGCAAAAAAAAATGTGTTTCAAATGGTTAGTCCCGGGTTTTAATGACCCAGGTGTTAGTTTGAAATGCCGAAATGAATAATTCGAAGTAGTCGCCACAATTTCACTTTTATATGAGGCAGTGAGTTTGTTGATGTCAGATTTATACTAAATAGCAAAAAAAATTTTGCGGCTCGGTAACTTAAAAAAGAACGAAGAAAAAAGTTGGTAATTGTAAAACGAGTTATACTGAAGGTTTTCATAGTTTCTAACATGTATTCATTGATTATGCATGCAGCTCATAATCCATTGAAAATCCAAAAGAAAAAATATTTAAAGTATACAGGTTTGCTTTTGAAGGTCAAGTGGGATATAGAACAAGTCATAAACCATTTCACGAAAATAAATCGTATAAATTTCAACACAAAGTTCATAAATTAATTAAATGAATCTTACTACGGTACTACAAGTTACCACCTAAAATAGAGTTGATGCAGTACACTTTATGATGTACTCATTAATAAACAATTAGTTCTTCATATTCCTAACATGCTTGTGAAAAAGCACAAAGCAATTTTTTTTATCATTTTGGCATAGCCCCACACGTTGAACATTGTCATCTGATTCTGTGGTCCCTTTTCTGTGCTGCATAACGGAAAGTGTTATGAGGATACCATGTTCAGTTATTTTTCTTTTGCTTGAATTTACTTGCTACTGGTTCCACATTCTTCCTACCCCTCTTTCTTGAATTTTCAACTCCAATAAGGCCTGAACTTTTTCAGATTCATTATGCGCTCTGCCCTCCTCTTGCTGAATATAATGAACGTGTTCACTATGAATACATCTACATTGCTTAGCAGTTCACTTTCAGCATCTGAGTTATCTTCATGTATTTCTGAAAAACAGACTCTGCACCCACGAAAGACTTTCGAAACAATTCGTCGAATTCTTGGTAACACATACTCTTCAAATCCTAGTAGTTTCACCATGAAACCACTTACTAGAACACGTAAATCATACTTCATTCTCATTTTTGGCTGAATCAACTTTCTATCGACTGTTCATTAACATACTGAAAATTTTCAACAACCTAGCAGATTGAATTAAAATTATAGTTTTGGTTGAACAATACTTCTTTCACTTGGTAATCAGAAGAACGACTTACTTCGAAACATCGGTTATTTTCATGCACCGACAAACTTATTTCTCCATCTATAGCAGTAATATGCAACACAATAAACAAGAAGTTACCCACTAGGATGCTATACAAAAGCGTTTCCAAAGGGTGGTTTCAGTGTGGGCCAAGTTAAGAAATATTTGAAGTCCGTAATAGTTATAATTGAATAAATAAAAACTTTTGGTTATTTCAGTTACTGCGTAACTTTTAGGAGATTTTTCGAAGAATGGTTTATTTGGACGAGTTGAAAATATGGCACCTTCAAAAACAGCCTATATTTGTCAATGGTTTTAACGGCAAAAACAAACCCAGATATATAGTGACACATGCTCATCTAAAGTTTGCTACTAGAATAAACAGTAAACCTTCAAATCATGTAACACAATTATTTTCAATAAACTGAATCATAGTCTCTGGATCTACCAAATAATTTGATCGACCCTTTTCAAAATAATATAAAATATATAACTGAGCTGAATGCATAAAACAAGATCAAACTGAATTTGACAGACATAATTTTACAACACAGATTAAAAAGTAATAAGAAAATAAATATATTAAAAATAAATATTTAAAAAATTATGGCGAATGCATCTGAGTTAATACTAGATATATGACAAACATATGGCTTATAGTTTATACAGAATGTACAGTTATTGCATGTTTCGGCTAACAAACTAATTTTACGCAATTACATTTGATGAAAAGAATTATTTATTGTCATTAATGATTCGATTTCAATCATTCGAAAACCACACCTATACATAATTATTGCGAAATAAGTACTCATAATTTCCAGGTAATGAAAATCAAGGTAAAAGAGCAAGGATAATATTTAAAAAAGTTATATACATAAAAAATTACAATATCTACATAATAAATCAAGATCAGTCAAAAATAGGAATTTTTGGCATTTTAGAATTCACCTAACAGGAAATCAGGTTTACAAATTAGTTATGAAATCTCGACAGCTCAACTTTAACCAATAACTAAATATTCAGTTGCAGGTTTTAAATCGTCAATTGTCAATAGCATTAGATCAGTAACTGGATTGATCATCAATAAAATTTAGTTATGTTAGCTGAACCATAACTGATTTTAAAATTAAAAACCCGAAAATATAACTCTTTTATATTTATATTGATACACCTTTCTGCTATCTAGACCTTATACAACAAAAATATAATACTTTAATATTTTGAGTAGCGTTCACTAGTCAGGTAGCATATGAACGAAACTTATCGGAAACATACCAGTTCGATCTGGTTCATTCTCTACCATACCTTCCATCCAGTTGTCGTCATCTGTCTGCTCGTTCAATACAATTATTATTTCACCCTCTCGAAACGAGAGTTCATCATCGTTATCTGCATTGCAGTCGTAGAGTGCCTTGCACCTTCGTAGATTGCCAGCACCATTCGATGAATACAGCCGTCCTCCGGTCACTGACCTTGGCGAACAGAGGGAGCTGCTCGATATGGGACTAGTAGAAATTTTAAGTGGTGGAGAATCGGAAAGCTGAACAAATAAAATTTTGTTAAATAACATATTGAGATTGGAATAAAACAGTGTAAATAAATACGGGGATAATCCATTAAGTACTCGACTTGACTATAGATGGTGTTATAGCAAATCCACAAAGTTTCTTGAAACAAGGTGCTTCAATATCATTTTGTCAATGCCTAGACAGGTACAGAAATATACTCAGCTAGGAAGTATTTAATTTTTCAGATATATTTTGTAGAACAGAACACTGAATTTTGCCAAATTTTCACATTTATTTTTCACTAAGAACGTGATAGACGACTGCTAAATCATTGTCAAGCGTAAAGAAATATATCTGCATGATAATGCACTGCAACACAGATCCGATCAGGTGATTACTGCTAGAGAACACAGCCGGAAACGCTTCAACAGCTCTGAGACCTTTCACAACAATTTTGGCAACAAATTGAGCACGATATCCTCAATAATGAGGTGGAAATCATGCAGAGAAGACTCCAAAGCAGTTTTTAATGCACGTCTTGGTCATACTTTGTATTGAGGCTGAATTTTTCTTTATTTTCTTGGTAAGTCGTGTACTTTTGGAACTACCCACATATATCTTCTGATATAATTGTAAGAGCATCCCAGTTAAAAAAATTTATAGCCAGGTACCAAAAACATCTCAAAATACTAGGTGGTCCCTTATTATTATATCAGTTAGTAAAGTTTAGATGATTCAAGATTCAATTGAGAGTATCTCAATATTTCGAGGGCTCATTGGCCATGATCATTGATCAATAACTTATACAGGGAAACGTCTGAGAAATATGTATTTGGAATCATATGTTGACCTGAGTAAATTGAGTCATAAGCTATAACAAATTTTCAGCTCAAATATTTGTATAAGTCTCTTTGAATTTTGATTATCTTCGATTGAATGAATAACAAATAAAAAATAAATGAGAACATTTTTTGTGATACTATATTCCAATCTAACCCAACAGAGATAAATAATTCAATTTTTAGAGAAGCATAAGGACTGAACACTTCAGAAAATGTTATAATAATACAGAAAATTAGTCATCTCTGCTGGCCCAGATGGAACAGCTCAGCCATTCAAAAGTTACAAAATTTGTTACAAACAATTCACAACCAGCATCAATAAGCAAAATTAAATGATGTCTGATAGAATTTTAGGTTAGGATAAGCCAACAGATCATTCCATCATAACATTAAGTCTGGTTAAAAATCTCACATAACACTGATTTCTTTTTACCGTTTCAGATTTTCGCATTGTCGATGCACAAGATTTCAAATGATAGATCAATCTTTTCTGCAAACCAATCAGTCAAATAATGTCATTTCCCTCAAGTTTACAATTTGTTAAACACACTGTAGAACTCCAATTACTCAGAAGTTCATAATGTATTTAACATAAATGGTGTTTTAGTTGAGATGGTTTCTTTCATACTATGTTAATGTGAATTTAGAGGAGAATATTTGGAATGAAAGCTAATAACTATGTTATTCTAGATGGAACCCTGTATAAACATTTTGGATTTCTCATCTGATTTGAAAACAACTTCATTAACTAGAGTGCACAGCATAAAATTAGGGTCATCCCGTAATTTTAATGTATTTCAGAAATCTTTTGTTTTTTCGGCTATAACATAAGTTACTAACTTCATGGGATGATTTTGATGTGATTGCTCAAATAAAAGTTTCTGTTGATTTATTCAAAGTTTATTGAAAATGGTGAAGATTAAAAATTTTGTCTGATATGCTTTTGGGTAAAGCAATAAAAATTTTGGGAACTTTAGTAGGGAGTATTCTCTCATAGAAGTTTGCACATGGCTTGCTTGCTTTGGATAAAATTTTGAATCACATACTGCAGAATATTGTCCCATTTCTGCCCCAGCTTATAGAGAATTTGTGGAAACGGGCATATGTGCCTATACACATCTCATCCTAACTATATTCTGTGGGATTTACACGTGAATTTCCAGCAGACCAAACAAATCTTGTGATATGAACCTTGTCAAGATAAGTAATAACTATCCGTACATTGTGGGGCCTTATCAAGCACAATGGTTACACCTTCTCTAAGAATAACCTTGAATGGTTCAACATGGTCTTCTAGAACCTCTGTAGGGTACCAATGAACAGTCAAAGTCCTATTTTGATTGAGCCTTGTCGCCGCTACACTCTTACACGTCTGTCTGAGCCCATAAGACAAAATCGAGATTCATCGGAAAACAATACGCGATCCAATTGTCTATTGTCCAAGCTAAGTGTTCTTGTGCAAGATTCAACAATGCAATCCGATGTTCACCTGAAAGTGGAGGTCTAGTAGCCCTAGTTCGAGAAGATAATCCAGCAGCGTGGGTCGCTTTATAACCAGAGCGCTAGAAACAAGAAAGCGATCGTCTCTGGCTGATGTAGTACTTCGTCGTCCTGAACCAAATCTTATTATGACCAGACCAGCCTCTTGGTAATGTTGAAATACACTCGTTACACACTGGAGAGACACCAAAGTTTCTCGCAGTTTCGCACTGACCACGGCCATATTCCAAGGCCGCCAGAATTCATGCCGCAAAAACAGTATTGATAGCCACTTCAACATTTGCAATGGCAACACACTCAATCAAACACTTTGCAACAGAAAATAAAACCACTGAAACATAATTTTTTTTATCAAACATTTATGGAAACAACAACTTATTTTATTCAAGCAATCACGAGAAGATCATCACATACAATTAGTAAACTATGATACAGAAAACAGAAAAAAAACAGAAAAATAAAATAAAGAATTCTAAAATAAATGCAAATTACGATATAACCCTGATTGAATGGTAATATACATGTTGTTTAATGGTGTATATACAGCGAGTCTTTCTTTACATTGTATACTAATTTCAACCATAGATTCCTCTCATCAAATAAAAGACTCTTTTTATTTGCCATTTTTCCAGATTCGATTCAGGTTAAAAGATACAGGCTGTTGAAATTAAAAAGTTTTCTTTTGTCGTTTTGACATTGTTATTCCGAATGAAATTAATTACAGGTACTTTTTTTCTTCAATTTCCACTAGTTTTCTAGACTAGCGGATTCATAGAACTATAACAACTAGCATAAAGAAAGCAGGTGAAGTTTTTCTTGGGTCATTATAAGAATCTTCAATAATCTCATATAAATTAAATTACTCCCATCATTTTTCCTAAAACGCTACTTTTTTGGGATATTCAACATTGAATGATATGAAATCTGATAAGAATTCGAGACAATTTTTGTGGACCTAGATAAAGCCTTGAATCATACTATACCCACGTTGCCAAATTGTTTTTCTTTCAAAATCAATTTATGAACTTGTTATAAGAGGAGAGGAATCTATGGTTAAAATTTATCTACAACTTTAAAACTCGTACTATATATTGTAAATAAAAATGCATTCCGCACACCACTCAGCATTTTGAAAATTATGAATTAGTTATTAACAAAATTAACTTTTTTAACAACTTTAGTGTGTCGTTTAGAAATATTCCATACATATTGTAATATATAAAAAATTTATCAGATATGGTTGAAAACTAGATTCAAAATCGAGGTGATGTTAAATCCAAAAATGTAAAAACATGTTATCCCAGCTATGTCGCCACAAATGAGCAACCCATACAATGGATATTTTCAATAATGAGGCTTTTATATATCAGAAGATAGAGCTCGTAAAAATAATTAATTTCATAGTCGCCTACATACAATGTGTAATAAAAGAAATAATCAACTCAATAATAAAAGATCTGCCCTTTTCAGACCATTTACTCAACTCGTCCCAAGCTGACACGAGTCTATTCGACAGTACTGCAATGATTTAGGAAGTACCATGTAATTTCTCTATTGTTTTGATTTAATATTGAGCTTCTGTCAATTCATTGAACAATGCCGCACCTTTCTGATTATAATTATCTTATTGGCATTATTGGGTTTATGATAATGCTGAGGAAATTTTGAGTGTATCGTCAGCTAACACTGAAACATTCCTGTTGAGAAATCAAGTTGAAATTGGAAATGACAAAAGAATAATCATAATGTCATTTAATCCATATCATCATTAAGAGGTAGGTGCATCACAACAGCATGATCATCCCCCAAGAAGTAAGTTTTGGCTGTGGTTACTAAATTACCATCAGAACATCATCGACTGTACTAGGATCAATTTTACAGCCAAATTGCTGAACTTATATATGGGAAATTTTTGTGCAATTGTCTAGTTTAAGAAGGTGCCCTAATTTCTGTTAGAAAAGCCTCACTTTGAAACCGCCCAATATTTAACCTATGGGCTATTCTCATGAAAATGTTTTCATAAATTTACTTTGAAGTTTGTACTTATGACGGTGAAACTATTTCAAATCAATGGCCCCAAATTTTATGTCTCATTTCTAGAAAATTCTTAATTGTTATGTTTTCACCCAAAGACAACCAAGAAAACCATTTTCATTTCGTCATTTTGTCTATCAAAAGTTTTCTTTGGTTCTATTTTCCCCTGAGCTAAAGCTAAATATTTCGTGATAACTCTAAATCCTCTGGAATCATAGTCTGGCATTCTAAATTCGAGGCCTTCTTGATTAAAATATTTCACTATATACTCATTAAGATACGAACTTTAAAATATTAGCCATTATGAAGACAATCCGCTATTGCAAGAATTCAGGAATAAAATCATATAAAATGAACTTGAAAGTCCCCACTTGCAGAACATAAATAAATTAAACTTACCCTACGAGGTGGAGGTATTGGATTGTGCATTCCCTCAATATCAGACATCAGGGAACATATGCTCTCTGTAGATCTGCCGTTAGAGAGCCTGCTAGAGGGAGCTGGTGGTGGTGGATTCTGTGGCCTCCTTACCACGCCCAATTTATCGTTATTCTTATCAGAGGATATGACTAGTTTGGTTCCTGAAACATAAGAGTTTCCCAAATTAACTTTTGTAAAATTTCCCCATATTGATTTATGACGCATGCGCGTCCTATTTAAATCCGTCGTGCTTTAGGGGATGCGCATGCGTGATAAGTTCTCAATATGGTTTTAGTAGGTATTTGCTGCAATATGTGCGTCAAAGATTCGTTTACAGTAGAAGCAAAAGCACCTCAATCACAGCATTAGTAGTTTAGTTTTAGGGTTTAATTTTTACAATCTATAACACTAATAAACTAATGATCACAAGGCAGATTAGGCGAGGAAAGATTATCAAATAAATATATTCAAATTCTACGATAAGAATACTCGATATTATTACATTTGATCACTGAAGGCACTGCTTTGATTACTTCAGAAGATCCATACATGGGATGAGCAAAAGGAAAACTCACAAAAGTAGACTAAAATATGAGTTTCCTCGCCTAAACAAAAATCAAAGCATTTAATGTACCTATCACAGATCTGGGCGAGGTGGAATCAGTACTTGGAGAACGTTTATGTGTATGACTAAGAGTATGGTAACCAGCTGCAAATGGATCAGACGGAGTTCTACTGTGGCTACTTGGAAGGGTACCGTATTGCATCTGCATTGATCCTGGAGGAGGTAAAGGAGCCACCCTCTTCTTTAAACTACCATGAACATTCACTGCAGATACATACAAAAAATTAATCCAAACAGCCGTTGATCGATCCAACTACACGAGAAAATTTTTCCATTTGAACCCAATGAAAAATTATAGATTGTGTTCAGAAAATTCGTCACAAATTTTGAGGGGCGGCAATATAGCCCAAAAAAGTAGATAGTGATATTCACGAGGTGTGGCAGAAAAGTAATGAGACTGGCAACACTTCAAGCGATCTGGCAACGTTGCGGTTATCTTTGATATAGCACGTGCATCAGTACCCTCCCACAGCTCAGTGCCCACTATTAGTGAAGTTGTGCTTTGTTTGTACGTCATGCAAAATGGGACGGCGGATTTTGGAGCAACATCGAGTCATTAAATTTTGTGTTAAGCCTGGAGAATCGGCAAATGTAATGTTTGAAAACTTAGAACAGGCCTATGGGGAATATTCTTTATACCGAACTCATTTCGTTGGTACAAATCATTTTTGGAAGGCAACGAACACTTCGAAAATGAACACTGTTCAGGGAGACATTAAACTTAGAAAACAGACGTCCATGAAAAGCTCAGAAAAAGGGTCATTCGCTTGAGGCCAGATATTGCAAACAAAAGGATACTCCATCATGACAACACCCCATGTCACACTGCCCTCTTCATAACAGAATTTTTGACCTCTAAAGGTGTTTCTGTGGTTCCCAGTCCCCCTATTCACCTGACCCCAGTCCCTGTGACTTTTCCATTTTCTTCAACTAAAAAATGTCTTCGAATTTCGGTACTTTTAGAAAATATCCAAGAGTGTAACGAACATACTGAAGACCATACCAGTTGGAGACTTCCTGCGCTGCTACCAATAGTGGGAACAACGTCTCCATCGATGTGTAGCTGCCCAAGGGCACTACTTTGAAGGGGATAACATTGATGTTTGAAAAAATTTAAAAGTTTGATAAATAAAAAATCAGTCTCATTACTTTTCTGTCACACCTCATAGATATACATATACTTAAAATAATGAAAATTTTCACGAATACACATCTTATTAACGTATCAAAAAAATACGCGGTGTATTTCAACACTTATTTTTTCAACAGGCGATAGAAAAACCCATCACAATGAACCATTTTATAAAACATCACACATGTAAAAGTTGTTAGATGAGGAAGATACACTCAAAATCGCTCTGTCTTTCCATTTCTATCACTGAAATATAACATGGAATAGATTTAAACTATGTCAAGAAAAACTGAGGTTTATAACTTATAATCAGACTGACGAAAACATTTCTGAACTTGTCAAGGAGAAGCCAACTAGATCAAGGTTACTTTATGCATACCTTCCGTTAAGAATCCTACTTCTCATTCAAAGGAATACAGAGTGTATTTTCCTGAGCAATGAAACATTATTGCGCGCTTTTTTTTTGCAAATAGCGTGCTATCGTTTTGCATAATTGTAATTTTCGAATTTTGAGTCGAAAATGGACCGGCTGGTACAACCATAAACACTCTGGCTATCAAACTGAAAGAGCTAGAGGGTTAAAACTTTCAGGGTAGGTTTGGCGGCCAAATATCTGTCAGTTTGGTTAACGGGCAAAATAGGTCCAATGATTTTGCAGTTATTCACATTCAATACTTTTTCTTATTTGTCTCAGTAGTTCCCAAACTACTGATATGATCACGTTCATTCAAATGTAAAGTAACAACACGAAGGCTCATGCATTAAGGCTTCAGTGGGGTCAAAACAGGTACCATGGAGTAGCAATTTGAAAAGCAATTGGAGAAATAGGAAAAAGGAACAAGATTCTAATGCAAGTATTGATAATTGATGAATTTATTGCGTTTTTGATCATGAATTCCATTAAAATAGTAGTTCGGCATAAGTTAGGTCGCTACTTTTTGAAATCTTTCACAAAAACATCTGAGAATATATAAATAATATACCTTATTTACCATCTACCTCTTCAGTACAAGTTCATGATGGACAATACCTCGAATATCAAAGAAGAGAAACAGCCTCAACTTTCGGTTTGATGTCATACTCACATACCCACAACATAGTACTGTAGTATTTCATAATATCTAGGGGGTATAGATAAATAGTTCATTGTTAAGAGTCTGACCTCCTGTTGAAAAAAACTTCTTGTCAATGTCAAATGGTATTCACACATTGCTGCAACTCTCTTGAATTAATTTACAGGGAATACATTTAAATATCGCTAAAACAAGAAAATGGGAAACTTTTAAATTGGACGATCTACTTCCTTCCATATGGCTTCATTTGAAATATTCAATGTGAGAGACCTGCATATGTTGGAATTAAATTTGTTCCCTTTTCTTGGAACAATATCATTTAAAAACTTATCATTTCCATTTTCGATCAACACAACATACATAAAGTGAGAATTAAAAACTTTATTAAAAAAACCCTGATCATCAAAAATATTGAAATAATCATCCATGTCCATAGAAGCATTTCCCCATTAATTAATTTCAATCTTACTGCAATCATGCCCCTCAAAGTTTGTGACACTTCTTTAAGCACCTTGTAGAATATGTCAAAATATCACATCTCTCAATATTTACGCAACAGGTGAAACATTTGAGATCACAGATAAATTTAAATCAGATGAAAATACCATTTATAATCTGTACGAGTACATAACTTCCCCACGTAGATGCTACAAAAGAGGTATTATTTTCTCGCAGAACAGATAACATTTGAGGTGAACGAAACAAATCTTAGTTTACACATTCAACAAGGTCCGTTTTGTTTTCGATTAGTTTAATGCTTTATCAGATTTTGTAAACATTTGATGCATTTCCAGAATAACTATGGAAAAACATCTTCATGATAAGAAAAAAAATCACTTTCTTTTCAACTTGGTGCTTCAATGTTTAATAATTCAACTACTAAAACGTTAAAATCGTTTATAGAAACCCCACGATAAACTTGAGTTACAAGAAAAGATGCTGTATTCAGTGTATTTTCATAGATGAGTATTCTTTTGAAAAAGAAATAAATGAAACTCGACTTCTACATCCCGTAAAAAAAGGCTTACCTTCAAAGATATCACAATCTCAATTAATAACACCAAATATTCTAAACATAAGGAACCATAGTAACATTAAACAATATTATCAGAATCTACCGTCCTTGTAGTGTGTTATATGTATTCTTAGTATTTATAAATGTATTAAAACCAATTGACACCATAAATTTCTGCCCAATTAAGCCAATGTTAGAAGCTCCACTCTTTTTTTACGACAATATTGTACAGATTTATTAAAAAATAACCAAATAAATGTCACCTAACATTAATCAATAAAGAACAAACCTGGTTTTCTACCTTGTGGCAGAGGAGGTGGCGGCATCTGCCTGTTGCTGTTCGGACTGCTTCCCAGTTGCAAACTGTCGCAGGTTGACGAACGAGAACGATTTGTAATAGGCGATTCCCCACCTGTGTAACTGGGTGGTCTTGATCGATTTTTCTTCTCTGGGGTCAAAGAGCCATTCTAACAAATTAAAAAATATATTAGTTGAAATAAGTTACTATCAAAGCGTTGTTTCTCACCCTATCTTCTATAACGGTATCGTCATCTGAAAAATCTGTCGATCCATCTTCGTGTGACAAATTCCAGTCAATATTAATATTATCAAAAATATTCTTCAGTCTATTTGTAGTATTTTGGAGCTGGAAAAGGAATTATTTTGAAATAAACACTTCAGGAAAAAGTCGTGCATTTAAATTTCATACCAAAACCAAACACCAATTTCGCCAGCGAGCATGCGACCTCGATTCATAGCATGTATCAATTGAAACACTGAACCAAGATTACAATTTTACAGTAAACATTCAACAGACTGGTGAACTTCTTATTTTTCTTAATTTGTCGAAAGATGAATTATAATTAAACATTTTCAAAACAAAAAATTGGCATACCTACCAGTTCGATACACGTATGATGACCTAATTCTTGAGCAATATCCATTGGGGTCTTGTTTTGAGAATTACGTATTGTTGTACTGGCACCACTTCTCAATAACAATTTCATACTTTCTACTTTATCATATAAAGCACAAAGATGTAGAGCTGTGTTACCACCACATATATCTGAAGAAGCTGGAATGATGGTCTGCCTACCTATTGCAGAGTTCGTCATGTTCTGAATGAGAAAATCAACCACATGAAGATTTCTGTTGGGTTCATATAGGACCGCCCTGTGTAAAGCTGTTTCACCGATTTTCTAAAAAACGTGAATTACTTAGATACTTCCACAGAACAACTTAGGTTAATAACAACTTACTGAAGAAGGTAAAGGTTCCGAAAAGTCTACTTCTTCCGCCCACATTTGTAGTAATAAGTAAAGATCACCCCTATTAACAGCCTCTTCCAATTCATAAAGTTTATCTAAATGTGAATCGCACGAGCTCACTGCAAAACGCTTTTCTACATATTTTGCTCTAATAAACGTAAGACGCTTTTCCCTGAAATAAAAATTTTTTATAAAAAAGATCGTTATCGACTGTAACTAACTGACATGGTTGGATCCAGTATTGCATTAAAAACGTCTGCTACATAAGTAGCGACTCGACATAGCGATTTTGCAACATCTGTCAAAATTTCACCTTGGTAATTATCCAAACGAAGTGTTTGATTATAGAATTTTTAACGGTTTCAAAGACCATAGGAATATCCTGATAATGAATTGGTGAATGTGCTTGGTACACTCATTTTAACAAGTCTCTTCGACACAGGCGGAATTTGATCTTGTATTGATTGTTGCGGTACAGAACCGTTTTAATTGGTTATTTGGTGATCACGAGACTTTCCGCTGGCCACTTAAGAGCGTCGTTTTGGAAGGTTGAAGGTTTCGTATTTTCTGGGCGTGAAAAAACAGAGCAGCTTTTCCACTTAAAAACGAAATCTGGTGTTCCAGTTTCCATATTGTCATTGGCGAATTTGTTTTAACTCCTTTTCTTACACATTAGTTAGTTCTTGAAATTTGTGCCTCTTACTAGAGATGTCAAGCCTCGAGATATTGATCTTGAGAATTGTTAGCAGGTTAACCCAGATGGTAATTTTAGCCCGTGCCTGGAATTAGTTGGGCATCCCACTTCATGTGGAAGTTTTATGGTAATTTTAATTGAAGGATTATTGAAGACCTGAAATATTGGCTACAGCACATACAGGTTTAGGATATAGCTTCTTTGTGGGATCGGAATTGACTGCTTCTAGTATGTCCACAGCAACTTTTACATGTTGACCTTTTTGCAGAAATTTATTTCTTTCGGCAATAGTTGAGAGGCAATGAGTTTCATACCCTTTCGTCTAAAATGGTGCAAATTGATTTGTGAGACACAGTGGCCATCTCTCTCAGACATAAAACGACTATTTTTGGTAACCATTTTTCCTTTACTTTAGGGATGTTAAATTCAATTGAAAAAATTGATGGAGTAACAAAGCGAGGCATAATTTACACCAAATCTCGACTGCTTGGAATGCACTCTGCCACTCATACGTGTTTTTTTAATAAAGTCAATTCACTCTAACCTTTATGTAATATTTTCAGCACGAAATGCCATTTGCAACGCAAAATCAAGACAGATTCTTTGTTTCACGATTTCATTGAATCACTGTTCATTGTAAAAACAACAGAACAGACTCCAGATGAACTAATAACATAGAGCACTGTGAACAAACCAAATGACAGATGATACTCCGTGAGAGTATAGAGGATTTAGCGACAATAAGAATTTGACAATCCCTTTAGGCAAGCTTTTTAAATATCAATTTTCGTTGTTTTTTTTTTTACTTAATGTAAAGAAAGATGCTGTGTAACATGGTATAAAAGTAATGAAGGAATTGCTTACATTGAACTGGACGGTTCTGGTTTATCTGTAGGATTCAATTGAGCTTCCATCACATCGTTAAATGCATGATTTGTCATGAATCTTGCTAGAAGCAACTGACTAGTTCCTACGTTGTCCAACGTCAGTGATTGGATTCTTGATATATGAACACCTAAATCCCTATGTATTCCTGAACACTCTATGCACACTATTATACCAAAATTCGTTGAGAGCCATGTAGCGTCTAAATGAAAATTCAAAATCATCAACTGCCTTTACTAATTTAATAGTTTTCGAAGAAGATTCAAATTTATATAAATTTCCGCATAAACAATTTTTTCTTCGATCTCAACTTAAACTCCCGAATGAATTTTACAGGGTGGGGCAGTGAATATGTACGGTTTTAAACAGCTAGTATTTCCCCTCAGAAGGGCCAATCAGGGGGGGGCTGGTACCGTTAGATTTGTAGGGTCTTATTACAGTCAAAACCACGGAAGTGTGGTTATTGGAACACCGTATATTCGCGTACGAAATATTCATCCCAAATAACGAGTGTTACGCCAGTTCAGCGTGAATTCTGTCGCCACTTTAACATTCACCGGAATCAAACTTCGTACACGAGGTATTTTGACAAGCGAAAAGCATCTAGGGGTTCCGCGAACGGCTCGAACCCCAGAAAATAACGAACACGGCAGACAGGCCCTTCCTCGTAAGTCCAGGTCAAGCTGTTCGAGACCATTCCGCAGAACTTCGTTAGAGTACTGGGACGAAAAGGCGTATTTTAAACTTTGACCTGCATTTCGACCCTTCATCGTCTGATGAAGCTCATTTCCACCTGAACGGCATTGTGAATCAGCAGAACTGCCGTTATTGGACACAATAAAATCCGAAAGAATTACACGAAAGACCGCTGCATATTAAAATAGATTAATTCGGCTGATCTGTAATTGTCTGCAATTTGCCTCTGTGATCTACAAAATCTTGTCGAGTTTGTTTGAGAATAGAATTGTTATACAGATGTATGTTACACTGTCTAGATTTCTAGAACTTTCTATTACCATAGCTCATACTCCTTATTAATGAAGTAGGCAATGGGAACTGTAACTGTGAATTCGGCGCGCTTTGGTGACATTATCAACAACTTCTACTTGCCTGAGTTACGGCGAAGACGAATACCAAACCGACGTGTCTGGCTCCAGCAGTATGGGCCGTTGCCCACACTGCGCCGTCAGTTCCCAGGTGATTATTTCTTGTGGAGCACCTGAAGGTGCGAGAAATAAGCCTCGAAGCAATTCGTGTGGAAACTACCGCAATTGACAGAACGATGCTAGAGAGAGTAGCGGCCAACTTCCAAGAACGGCTTCAAGGGTCTATTGCTGATCTTGGCCATTAGATGTTAGATGTTGTTTTTCTTCATTAAGTATCGTAAATGCTATGAACTGTCGTACTCGAACATATACATAGAATTTTTCAACATGAAATTTGACAATTTTATGAATTTTTGAGAAACATTCATCTTCACTGCCCTACCTTGTATTATCTAACGCAAAAAATCATAAATATACATTGAAAAAAACAAATTTGAATCCGCCTCACAATCTCCAAAAAGATTAAATAGAACACTTACCATTTTGAGAATTACAGTCGCAACATCTGTCATTACCCGGAATTTTCTGGATGTACCTTATAATAGCCTGCTGTAATTCAATCAAACTATGATTAACTTTATCACCATCCGTTTTAGAGCTATCGTCAAAAGCCTTCATCAGAGCCATCTCTTTGCAATTTATGAGTACCGACATCCAGGCATGTTGATCTGCCTCATCTTCTGCTTGAAAATGGTATGTCCGGTTATCTGAATAAAATGTGAAATATTCAATAGTAACTTCAAATTTTTACTCCTTAAATGTCATTGTTAATTTTATATGGGCAGTAAATTTTAAATAAAGCTTCTTACTGAAAGATCTGTTTTATTCAAAGTACTGAACTCACATGAAATCAAGTCGAATCCTCTTTTATCATCAGGCACTGGCTTGATCTGACACGTCAGTAAATTTACTCGGGTTGGCGATTTTGACTCATCCGCATGACATATATCCAAATAACCCTCTGCTTGTACCCTACATTTTCTCTTCTGCCACACCCTTCTCATTTTTCCTTCAGATTTTTTCAATAGGTGACCCGTTTTAGTGACACCATGGTGTTTATCGCCTTGTAACTGATGTAAAGAATATCCCGCTGCACTCTTATCGATACTGCTTCCTACCTGCGAGAAGAGAAATCACAACTAAGGTCTAAGTCTACTACTTCCATTTACTGACCTCCTTTTCTATACTAGGCGTTGATTTGATTAAATTCCTTAACTCTATAAGCTTCCTCTTTTCTTCATCTTGAGTCTGTTTGATTCTTTGCAATTTCACACTTAGATGCGCTACATAATTTCCAAAATGTTCTATTGTTTTCAAACCGTCTTGAAAATAGCTGAAAAATTAATATTCAATGACAAGTTGCAAAATGGTTTGAAGATACTCACTTGGTTTGAGCATGGTAATACTCCACGAGATTTTGTAATAGATCAACGCCTTTCTTTGTTTTTATTTCGTTATATTTGATAAGATACTGCAAAAATATATTTTTTCTATTATTATTATTCATCAAACATTCCACACTAATAAAGTGTAAAAGGTTTAAAGTTTTCATTTTCATCTAACATGAGGAGAATAAAATAAAATGATGCCTTATATCAAGGGATATTGAAATAAACCTTAAATCTAATTATGAATTTTTAAGTCATATTTGGTAAAGGTCGGTTAAATCAGAATATTCTGAAAAATAATCATTCAACATTTTTCTGTATCTTCTCCATTAACTGTTACTCTGACCATTTTCTTCAAAGAAATATGGGCCAATGACTCTCCCAGCATGAAATGCACACCACACAGTTACTTTATCTGTACGTAATGGTGTCTGAACAGTTTCGTGTGGATTTTCATCACTACAAATTTTACAATTCTGTTTGTTTACGTAACCATTCAACCAAAATTGAGCTTCATGACTGAATAAAATTGTTCATCATTTTTAAGTCGTTCAAGAACAAAATCAGAACATAAGCGACGTTTATGGTGGCTTCAGTTCTTGAACCAGTTGAATTTGGTAAGGATGTAAACCCAAATCTTTTCTTAAAATTCTCCAAGTTAGATTTAATTGTTGAGAATGACGTGGAACTGATAAATCTGGATTTTCTCTTACACTCGCTGCAACCAGGTCAATATTCCCTTTGGTGTGTGCATTTTTTGTAGTACTAGTACTCTGGTACTGTGTAAAGAAAATTCACTTTCAAATTTTTCTACAATACGACGGATAATGAGTAAATTAATTCAATAATGTCGTAAATATTGAATTGTATCCGTTCTTACTTGGTGAAAATCCATATTAAATAATATTTAAATAAGGTTATTCTGATTTTCACAAATTTTTATTGATATTTTCACAACAATTGTTTCGCTATCACAGTAGCATCATCAGGCAAGATCACATTTTGAATCTTGCCTGATGATGCTACTGTGATAGCGAAACAATTGTTGTGAACATATCAATAAAAATTTGTGAAAATCAGAATAACCTTATTTAAATATTATTCAATAATGTCGTCCATGAATTCTTCTTAAATTTCTCGGTTTTCACAAATGAGCACCGATTTTGATAAAATAATTTTACAATTTCTAAACGTTGTTATAGCATGTATCTTTCCATGCTTAAATGGCATAACCTACTGAACACAAATGACATGGGAAATGTCAAAAATAATATACAGTGTTGTCATTATAACCATTTTAAATGGTATAATTCCTATTGAAGAACCGGTAATATAAATAGTTTTGTTATTGAATTAAATCATATTTCAACTAGACTCAACGTAATATCAATCATAATTTTAATGAAAAAAATTTTACATTGAGACAAGATACCAAATGATCAGTTCTTAGATCTCTTTAAGAGACGTGTCGTACTTCCGACCTGGAATTCATAAGCTGATTTATAAAACAATTTTATTTTAATTGATACATCAATTTAAACAATTTTTTTCAAGTTAATCGAATTGTATCCTGGTCATAATTACTTTGATTAATCTAGATTAGGTGAACTAAATATCAAAAGAATACCAGAAACCAACTAATTGAATAGAACAATAGTAAATTTTTACATTATCAATCCCATTCTTTAAGTGCTCATTCTAGGAACTACCATGATGATTTATAATAAAAAGATAAGTTATTAATTGGAATGAATAACATCCATATTGAAATACTGATTGCTGTATTTTATTCATTATTGAATCAGATAAAAAATGATTAAATTTAAAGTATTATTGAATTAAAATTTACCTCACACATCTGCAGTTGAAACAATCTTCTCTCCTTTTCCATTTCTTCAGCAACCACGGCTGGCTCAATTTCAGATCTGATAAAACCGTTGTCTTTGGCCGCTTGCTTTCTTTCTTTTTCGATCTTAGAATATCTGTTCTCATAATCTTTCCAAGATTTATCGAAAGGCCGTTTCAGATCCCCCTTGACACCCTTAAGGTCGCCTTTCAAGAGATTGTCAAGGGGGAACATAACAATGTTGTTCAAATTTTGCATCAGGGTCTTCATTAGGGCCGATAGTTCTTTTGTTACGACTGCGAATTTGTTGAAAGCATTGCCTATAACTTCTTCATTTTCTTTAGATATTGTGTTCAAACCTATTTTCTCCAATGCCCTACCCAAATACATCTCATTTTCGACATGAGCTAAAAGAAAAGATCGTATCAAAATTCTTTCAGAACTTAAGCTTAAGCGGTAAAATATCCAAGTGTTCTAGTAGCTAACTATCATACAATAATTGACTGTTTTCCAGAATCAAAATGGAATCACCTTTAAATGCAAAACATGATTCAAACAATGTTTGATGATTCGGTCTTTACTTGGTGGAAACTCATTTTAATTAAAAAATATATAGGAAACAGTATTTTATTTGCACAAAAATGTTTGTAATACAACAATTGTTTTACCACGATGTGGCTTCTTCAGGTATCTAAATTCTACTGGCTGATGGTGTTCAGTGTAACTGAATTTAAATACATTTGGTACGTGCCAAAATAACGGAAGAACAAGTCATAAAAACTCAAGGTGTTTAATGGAGTTTGCCTCTAAAAAATGCCCTTAGGGAAAGATATTCAGTAATGGAGACGTCAACATCTGTTTGTTCTTTCAAAAGGATTTTATGGGCATTGTACCTGTTGATTTCAAGAAATTCTAAGTGTTAATCTAGAACTGTTGCTTTCAACGTGGATAATTTCATAGTTATTGTTGAAATTATGCCTGAATTCGTTAATATGATTAGCATATGTCGAATGTACGGAATCCGATATGTAACTTCTTTGGTGTCCTTGGATTCTTTTCTTGAATAATCTACCTGCCTGGCCAATATATACTAAAGGGCAATCATTGCAAGTCAACTTGTACACTCCAGATTTATTTTCTTTATTTGTTCGATCCTTATTGTTTTTTATGTAAGTACTAAGGTTATAAATGGTTTTAAAAGGTGCGTTGTAATTGGATCGAAGAATAAAATCTGAAAACGTTAACTAGATGATGTATTTGGAGCGACAAAGAAATGTAAACACAAAACTCATTTCTGATTTTAGACTTCTTCTCTTACTTCAACAGGATTTATAAAGTTATGAAAATAGACGCGAACTTCTTGAGCCAGGGGTTTCCATACGCTACTATATACATTAGAATCACCTCAAAAAAACAAATCAGAAATGACCTCTCAAATAGTGAATTTTTAGAATCCTGCCATGTACATGTATCGTTGACCTCCAAAATATCCCTTTGCATATGACTCGCATGAAATAGAACACTATGGTCATAAAAAAGTTATTGTTATTACTGACTGTTAAGTTATTAATACTCTTCAAACTTTCAGTTGAATATCAGGTGCGACCTGTCAGATTTAACAATTTCCTGAATGCACAGTAAAATTATTATTTCCTGAATTTGAAGACTTACTATTTCCAGAGGTGTGAATTGCCTTGATTGCCTTTTTCATTTTCATTAGCCCTTCTCTGTCATAATCAAGAGTCTGAAAAAAAGTACATTTTAAGTTTATGGGATATGGAAATACCTAATATCGTTCAGTTTTTTGTTGAGTTTGATACTAATTTACTTAACAACTAAAAAATGTTGATCATATGGTGTATGTAAAGTATGGAAAAGACATAAATATATATAATTTGAATATATGTGGCTGAACTCAGAAATAGTTGAATTGAAATTTTAAAAAATATATGAAAGGTTAATAGGTTGTGGAAAAAAATCCATTATTTTTGAGTGAACTTCAATACTTTCTTTAACATGTATCGGATTGTCTGATTTGGATCAAATATGCACCGTTGTGGTCTATAATTTGTTGCCATTTTAAATGTAGCTTTATAATGCCTCTCAGAGAAGTATTGGTCCTTATCGGCGAAAAACTCTAGTAATCGATTTTCACAATCTTCTCTTGATGACAATTTCTTATCACCCAGGAAGTTTTGCAAATGCGAGAAAAAGATGGTAATCGCTTGTTGCCAGGTCCGGACTACATAGTGGCTGCATTAAAACTTCCCAACCAAGCTTCAGACGTGTGTGGCCTAGCGTTGTCCTGGTGGAACACAACACCTCTTCTATTGGTCAATTCTGGCCATTTCTGGTCAATCTCTAGCTTCAAATGGTACAATTATTGACAGTAGAGATACGAATTTAGTGTTTGGCCATATGGAAGCGCAACTCATAATAAATTATTCCTTCCCAGTCCCAACAAATGTACAGTAATACCTGCCTGGCTGTTAGTCCAGGTTTTTGAGCTGCTTCACCGGCTTCGAACATGATCGTTTTCGCTCAAGAAATAGGTCGATTTCATTCTGTTTGGCCAAGGCTGCTCAGAGGGAAATTCGATCGATGTTTTTTGGTCTTAATTGGTGTGGCACCCAAACATCGAGCTTCTTTTTGAATCCAGCTTTGTGCAAATAGTTTAAAACTGTTTTATGGTCGATCTTTAGCTCCTGGGCTATGACTATTAACATGCCAGTCAACTTTGATTATTTCTGTGATAATAAGAAAGCGGTTTTTTACTCGATAGAAGGAATATTACAAAATTTGAATATCAAAACAGATTTAATCTGTTAGTCTTCTACAATTTTATTAAAAAAAAATTCATTCAAGAAACTTAAAGAATTAAATTAATCTCTAATGAGCACTGCTTATATTTAATAGACGTATAAAATCGAAACTCTCATTATACAATATCAAATGGAATTAAGAAAAAACCCAACGAATATAAATTTATAAATTTTCAATTAAAATTAATAAATAAATAGAGACCATATGGAGTAAGTTTATTTATTGTTAATTGATTTTATCTTTTAAATGTGAAGTTGAAATGGTCTTATCTGCAATCAAATTTTTTTTTGAGGATTTGCTAAATGCTTTGAGAGTTTTTGAAGTAGTTTATTTAAAAATATTAAATATTTCAAATAAATTAGTTTTTGAAAAGTTCTTGAAACTATGTTGTATATTTTTGAGAAAGATTCGGTTTTCATAAATATAAGTTCAGAAAACTAAACATTTTGTAACAAACAAAGCTGCGTTTCCGCTTGTTTGAAGAGTTCAGTACGCATGCTTGGAACGAAACAAAAAACATTTATTTATTTATCAATTTTAATTGACAATTTATATTCGTTGGGTTTTTTCTCAATTCCATTTGTTATTGTATAATGAGTTTCGATTTTATACGTCTATTAAATATAAGCAGTGCTTATTAGACATTAATTTAATTCTTAAAGTTTCTTGAATAAATTTTTTGAAATTAAAATTCTAGAAGACTAACAGATTAAATCTATTTTGATATTCAAATTTTATTTCTGTGATATTATCGATATTTTCGACGACGAGTCTGCCTTTGCGAGGTGCATCTTTAACATCAAAAACAGCAGAAGAATTTTTTTAGTATGAAATGTCACTTAGACAACGAGCATAAATCTGAAATTGTTTCATCGCAAGGTGAGAGACTTAATTGAATAATGAACTTCGTTACCCAAATAGTATGTGGTAATTGAAATTATTGGTAACTGAGTAAATTTTCAGTTATTATTTGATAATTGATCATAATTGAAAGATAACATTTTTAGCATCTAGTAAATAATAACCAGAATGTACCAAAATTTTAACTCAGGATCTGCGGTATCAAGCTGTATCTATGAGATACTCTCATGCTTCAAGATACCAGTGGTTTAAAGTTATAAATAAGCCGAAATATTTAGATTCTCATAAGCTACAAATGATTAATCATACAGAGTTGGGATAAACAAAAAAAAATTTATATATATTTAGAATTTTATGTCAACTTGTATATATTAATTCTCAGGCCATATTTCTTTATTTTCCACCCCTTAATCAATTTTTGTAGACTCACGAATTTTCATCATGTACTATTGAAAGGCTTTCTTATTTTTATTGGATTATTGGGGTACCTATTTGAATCCTTAAATGTGAAAGTTAGAAAAGCATTTTCAAAAACGAAAAAAAAAATTCTAGCGTGAAAAATTACCCCCATCATCTACTTTTGGCAAAAATAGAGGTGAATTTTCGTCCAAACATTAAATGAAACCACCAAGAATAAAATAAAGATGATTTTTTATAAACCCTCGATTTTGTCCATCAAAAGATTTTTTTATGTAAAATTCTTATGATACAATGGCTTTTTTCCTGCACAAAATTTTCCTTGTCCATGGTATTATGGTTTATACTGAAATAAATTAATTTCTTCCCTGTTGAATTATAAAAAATTTGGGAAAGTCAATTCTTCGGATGACATAAGTTCTAACAAGAAAATTTACCAAGAAGGAAAGACGTAGGTAGTTGTAAATTGATAAAAGTGAGTGGAAAATCAAGATATTTATCTCTACATGAGAAAGCTGAAGTCCAAGAAGACATCAATAAAGAAGGCCTGAAATGTCTGAAGGCTTTTCTCATTCAATAATCTTTTTGTAACCGTATGCGTATAACATCATATATTATTATCATTGATAATCTTGTACTATTAAGAACTACTAAGATTAAGAAATAAAACCTCTAAAACATGAAGAATATTCATTTTTCTTGACCTTCAAAAATATGAACAGTTCCTGTAATATGAACAAGCCAGAATTATTTTTGTTCATATTAATGAGCTTGCACTGTATTTATCGTAAAACAAATTTCACTTACTTTCATAACTTGCATTTAGTAGAAACAAAATCAAAACCTCTTTATCACCAGTTCATCATACCTCACAAGAAGTAGGTTAAATATATGATCTATTTATTATATATCTCACTGCATATTTCACTTTCATTTAAAAATTGTGTGAAAATCATATGTATTAATTAAGAACTGTTGAAGTACCCAAAAATTAGTAAGGTCCATTTTTTGGATAATATAATTGATAACAAATGTGAAACTATGAGTAGTCATTAGTTGTGAATTAGGAAATAATTCTAGTAATACAACTTTTACTTATAAATTGATATTTGATTGAAACAAAGTTAAAACACTAGAAGGACATACCAAACAAGAGGTAGAAGGTTAATTATATGATAACAGCCTGGAAATTTTCGAATTTTAAATATCACCACCTGCATATTTCACCCTTGTTTTGGATGCCTCATGGGGAAATATCATAGAAGTTCCATCTTCCATACATAATTTTGAAAAAAAAAAGTAAAGGTGTTTTCTCTTCATGGATAATTTGAAAATTATTATACCTTTATAACTTGCCGAGAGCTATATGTTACTTATCTCTAATAGAACTAATGGCCTGTGGAGACAACAGCATGAACATGGTCTGGTGTCAACAAAATAGATAAAAAGTGGATCAAATCCAACTAACCCAGCTACTCTGCAGGTGTAACCGAGTAAAACTTCACTTTTTAAAAAGACCTTCTAGTTTTATTTTACACTATGTCTAGTTTCCATATCATTTTAATTTACTTTTGTAAACAAAAGAATATATTTTACTGGTTGGTTACAACTATTTTTTCATTTGATTCATAAAACATGAAAATAAATTTACATTATGAACTTAATGTTCAAATATTATCATAGAAGTATATAATTTTAGGTCTGTGGTCATGGTATAATCTATGAATGTCAATGAATTATGAATATTTTTCTAAAAAAATTATTTTGATTGATTTCAATAAACCCCAGAATTATGTGTAAAACTACAGAATTATGTGTAAAAATCATAACTTTTATTTCATTTTAAACTGAAATTCAACATTCTTTTGTGATACGAGTAAATTTCTGTTAAATTCAGATGTAAAAGATGTTTTTTCAAAATCATAAAATTAAAAATCTTTCCTACCAAAAGGAAAAGGAAACAAAAACTGTCCCTTTATTAAGTTTCAATTTCCAAGGGAAGGTATATTCAATTTACTTGAATTAAATTAGTTTATTACTGTAAAATCCAAAACTATACATAACACAAAAATTCGTGTTCAAAAAAGATGGACAAATTGGTATAGATTTGGTAGTTAAAATCAAAAAAAAAAATAAAAAGTAGATACCTGGTGAATAACATTTACATTCATTTTAAAGCATAAATTTGTTTCCTAATGTTAATCAATTATAAATGAAATGCTCAGTGTTTGTGAAATAATCTGGGGAAAAGCTGTATCACTTCCTTTTCAAACAAGATAGTGGCTGTTTACGATAAAACCTATTACAAATGCGAATAACACATCTATTATATTGAGTCTAAAAATAGTGTCTTTAAAATGGGATTATTATATATACGGTACACAATGTTCTTATGAAAAAAGTGTCATTATAAAAATTTTTAACTCGCAAATAATAATGTGAATTCACTACATTATGAAGGCTTAAATAAATGATACATCCAATTTACAAGCAAAACAATACACATTCATCACTTAATAATTTGTTATTGACCATAGACCTCAATCTTATTAGGTCTATGTTACTGACAAATTTCTCATAGAAAAATTCATTTCAATTGAATGCTAATTAGACCATTTAAATATTGTATAATAAAGTAATGGCATTGTTGTTCAACCTGATTCTCCATACATCCAAATTGCGAAATATCGAAATAATATGAGGCAAAACATTCGCGATTAAATCGTAATCTAAAAAAAGTCTGAAACGACGATACCGATTATATAAATTAAATACAAAACTGAATTAAGCAATAATTGCGAACTTCCAATATCGCATTGAGTAATAGTATTAAATATTTATCTTAATTTTTAAAATTGGATTAAGAGTTGAAGCTGCAGTATTTACATGACAAAATCACGAAAATATTTAATACGAAAAAGGGAAAGTAAATTAGTTGACGTAATATGAAACTCACTTCTTCAAATGATGCAATTGTATTTCTACAATGATGCATCCTCGATACGAAGGTAGATGTTGTGGGCGAATTGTAATCATCTCGAGTTTCATCAACAAATTCACTAATTCCAATTAAAGTGGGCATCATGAATCCGTATACAAAGACGTCAGAACAGCTTCACTTGAAAACATTAAAACCTTATATTAGCGGCTTTTGCTTTTCATATCGTAACACTTTGTTTTCATAACACCTCCACTCGAATAATTTAATCCACGTTCGTTTATTCAGGCACATTTGAATGAAATATTTCTATTTTATCGACAAACTGCATTGTTTGATTGTTTCTGTGTATGTGCAAGTGCCCAGTCTTTCCATTCTATGATGATGTGAGGATCACCAACCACAGAATACTAATTTGACAGACGACCAATTGTATTTGAAATTCCCATGAGATATAGAAATATGCTGATAATCTATGTTCGCAAATTCAGAAGCTCAATTTATAAAAATGGCACATACCCTGATTTTCGAAAATATTATGTTCAATAGATTATCATGTTCTTAGTAATAATTCTAATAAATATTATTCAAGTTACGTCATCTAAACAATTTGAAATACTTGGTAGCTAGCGCCATCTTGTGCTCAGTATATTTATTAAATGTTTAGTGCTGGAATAGGTAGATGTTCTTTGAATCAAAATGTCGGTAAGAAAATAAAAATTTGAAAATATTTAAATTCGAAAATTTAGGTGGATAGATGACAAAAAATGAAAATGCAAGTTTATATATCGTATATTATGTACATACAAAACTACAACAATGATAAAAATTTGTTCATAGATATAAATGAAATTTACAACTTCAACTTTGAAGATTCGATAATAATTAAAAAACAATAAAAATGGAGCATATGACATTTTTGGAAGTGCCTTTCATTCGAATTATTTGAAACTTCCATAAAATGGAAACGATCTGCTACTTCAAGGACCATTTTGAAACACTTTCTTTCTGTTGGGAATTCCATAGAGCATCTGCTAGTTTTCCAACGGTAGCATCCTTACCATTATTCTGTATCCAATCTAACAAGAACTGATAAATCACCTGGAATTAATTCATTAATTAATGTGAATTTCAGAAACATGGAAGATGGGTTTAGCTGAATTATGCTCATAGAATGTATTTTGAAGTGAAAAAAGGAAAGATGACAGAAATGAAAACTGAAACAACGAATTGCACTTGGAAATCTTCTAAAATTTTTCTTGTTCTGAACATGAAACACCCAATTTTCTTTGAACGAACAACAAATTGAGGTGAGTTTTATTTTACTGAGTGAAAATTATGTTATCGCATCGGTCATATCTGAACTTATGGCCAAAAGTTAATTGATATATCATTTCATTTTGTTATTCAAAATTTGTATAAATCCATGAAAATAAACAAAAATCATTGCACAGTAAGGAGCTTCTGCACCAAAATTGATAAAAGAATATGAAGAACTTGAAATTGAATCAAAACAAATGTGCATTATACAAATTTTTGGTTTTACCTCTCGTAAACCAGTGTTAATGAAATCACAGTAAAATTGACTGATTTGACCTTCTGAGTAGTCTAACTTTCTGGCAGTGTCCATCCACGTTGCATCGATATGAGCAGATAAAAACTGTATGTCATTTTCTGTCACACGCTCCTCAGAACCTAGCAGCAAAATTATTTTTTCAGTCTTAGGTACATCTGTGTTGTGTTTTGGTTGTTTTTGTTTTGCCTCTTTAGAAGAATTAATATAATAGGTGTAGTTTGACCCTATTTGTATTCCAGTTGCATTGCTTATATTGATTACACTTGCATAAGCTGAAACAGACAAAGGAATCAATATCATTTAAAGCGATTTCTTTTGCTGTAGTAAGATAAAATTAGGATAAGATTCGCGAGTATCAGATGGGAAATGATGATACCATTAGGTCCATGATATCCTAAATGGGATTTATTGCTGGATCTTCTACCAGTACCACAACACTTTCTTGAATTAGAAGATTCACTGTCCTCACTTTCAGAATCTTCCTTATTTCTTTGTGAACTTCTGCTGTCAGAGCCTTTCCTTCTGTTGTTTGTATCATTTATTGCATTTTGATTTGTTGCATCAGTAGGATTATCTCTTGGCGGACTAGGAAATGCATCAGTGGTTAAATTTTCGCCATCACAATCAGACATTTTTCAGGATAAGCGTGATTAAGGCACGTTTGTTTTATGTGATTTCAATAACAAGAACAAAGACTAAACTATTATGCTTTTATAAATGAAGTCATTTGAGGTGACTGATTTGACAGCAAAGAAGTTATGACAGTCATCAGCTGACTGTGCATTATTATCTACCATACACTCTAACTACATTTACAATCTTTGAATGTTTGAACGACTTCATATAGGATAGCAAAATCTGATACTAATTAAAACAAATTGTAGAAATTACTATGTTTTACTACCAAAAAATATATAATACACATTTTCTTGTGACTCGAGTTTCGAGAAATGAACTATCCCATCATCAGACAACTGAAGACCTAACAGTGGTACAGTGGTATTTAAACAAAAGTGATAAATATTTAGAATATTTCAACAGATTCTCGGTAACATCTAATAGTGGTACAGAGGTTTACAATCGGAACGTGATAAAAAACCGGGTTAAAAAAGGGGGGCCTTCTAACAGATATCGGAATGTCGGCAATCGACAAAGAAGGTTGTTAAACAGTTGGTACCCATTTAAATATCTCGAATATTTTTTGGGGTTACATAGCTCCGTACAGTAATTCATTATTTTTACATTATTTTGTTGTATATCTCAAATATTCGGATTTACAAAGCTCCATACAGTCATTAATTTTTTTTTACATTATTTTTATTGTGAACGAATTTGAAAATTTCAATATTCAAGTTTCTCTTCTTTGGAATCTACATGTAAAATTTTCTTAAGATTTTCTTTTGTCGAAAGGAATTACTGTTTTCTAAAAAATGAGTGGCAAAAGTTGAATTTTTGTTTACTTTTCATTAAATTCATTTTATGTTCGTTGAAAAAGGTTTTAAACAGATGTTACTTTTTAAATATCTCAAATATTTTCGATTTACATAGCTCCGTACAGTCATTCATTATTTTTACATTATTGTTATTGTGAACTAACTTGAAAATTTCAACAGATTCTAGATAATCGAGTTTCTTTCCTTTTGATTCTACATGTAAAATTTTAAGATTATCTATTGTGGGAAAGGAATGACCGTTTTCTAGACAATGAGTGGAAAAAGTAGAATTTTGTTTATTTTTCCTGAAACTCATTTTATGTTCGTTGAACCTCGTCTTGAAGGAACGTCCTCTTTGTCATTTATATTTATTACTGCACGTAGAACAAGATAACTCATGTACTGTCTAGACAGTACAATGTAATACCTGAAGAAGCCACATCGTGGTGAAACAATTGTTGTAGTAGTACAAACATTTTTGTGGAAATAAATTACTGTCTCATATACATTTTTTTAATTAAATATGATAATCTCATTCAAAAAAGCGCCACTGCAATACCGATCGATATGAGCCTATGAAATTGAATTCGATAACTGAAAATTTCAAGTAATTTCATATCCGGTTCTGTTACTTCGGTTACTTCAAACGCTACGACAACAATAGGTGAAATCACAACCATAATAGATAACACCCTTCTGATCCCATCATTTGATGGAAAAATCACATTCTCCCGTATCTGTCGGGCAGTATTGCACTGGTGGTATTTGGATTTTCTTACTACCTTTCATTCAGTTTGTACGTAATCTTTTTTCCCACTGTTTAAATCTTTCCCATAGCTTTCAAACTAATGGAGACGGCTTTCTGCGTCATATTCAATTGAACCGCGAACACTTATTAAGTTCAAATAAATTAATTCGGCTAATCTGTACCAAAAATCATTAATAAGGAGTATGAACTATGGTAATAGAAAGTTCTACAAATCGAGACAGTGTAACATTATATATTACAATTCCATACTCAAACAAACTCGACAAGGTTTTCTTGATCACAGATGCAAATTGCAGACATGCTCACGTTTCAAACTGATTGGTTTTCGACAGTGCAATGTGTACTAGTGACTTCAAATTTGTCAAGTATCTATATTCGCAATACACAGGGGCTCTAAGGTATTAATAATACACTATCGCCATCCAGAGTATGCAAAATACATACAAGACATACCTTTGCGAATTAATTCAAGTAAAAAAATGTATTCTCGACATTTTCACGTTACTAACGCAGAATAAACTTTCCTCATGCTCAAATCAGTTAAAAATTGGCCTTATGCTCATAATTAGCATATTCATATTCAAATGAATTAATTCGGCTGATCTGTACCAAAAATCATTAATAAGGATTATGAGCTATGTTAATAGAATGTTATAGAAATTGAGATAGTGTAACATACATCTGTATAACAACTCTATACTCAAACAAACTCGACAAGGACATAGATACATGAAAGATTTGGAGTCACTAGTATAAATTGCATTGACTGTCAGATTACCATAGTTCATACTCCTTATTAATGATTCTTATTGAGTTTGAATAACACATTCATCCGATAAGACTTTCGGTGATTTTCACCAAGAGCATGTTTTCCGTAAGTTTCGACAAGCATTCGATGCAATTCTGCAACAATTTTCTTCAAATGATAATTGAAAACCAATACGAACAATCGTAGTTCGTAGGTACAAAACTCGACATATTTAAATGTAGAAAGCTATACTGCCGTATGGAACTTGGGCTGTTGTGTGTTGAAAAGGTCCGTATGCTGTTAGATAGAAGAAGCGGTCTCACTATAAACTGATGGCTAGCACACAGAGTAGCCGCAGAGAGAAGTCGACCGAAGTGGTCTAAGATATGAAGTTATTATACCGTATTGAATTAACTGATGTTCATATGAGTGTTATTTGTATCGTGAATTGTTTATTCGTTATTGAATTGTACTGTATTTATGCTACAGTTTGGGGGGCTGTTTTATTTTCATCTGAATTGACTATTTAACATATGTCAAACATGACAGCGTCTTTATCTTCATTAAATTTATTTCAATGTATAGTTGTGGGTTAGAAGTTTCTATTCACATTATTCACAGCAATTTTCGGTTTTTTACAATGTTCACACATCGCCAACAGGAAATAATCGCGACGCGGCTCCTTTTAATCGGAACGCCATCTATCAGCCAGAAGCGACCTCCGTTTTCCTAAACTGTAACACAGCGCTCTTAGCAGGAGCTCATCCACCATTTAAAACTAATCTTATTTAATCTTATTTGACATTTTCATTTTTCTTCAGAAAAGAGTAGTTACCGTAAGTTGCCCGTTCTAGTCAGAGCAAAACTGGGAAGTTTGCCATTGGTTTTAGGGAGAATAAACACTCAGAGGTAAAGGCTCAGTATCTTCTCTATAGGCACTGGAATCTCATTTTGTTTTATATACAGTCGACTCTGGTTAATTCGAAACTCGAGGGACTCTTGAAATATTACGAATTATCGAGTGTTTGAAATATCAAATGGTTTGAAATTTGTGAGAGAAAATAAATAAAACTTCGAATTATTAAGTGTTGGTTAATTTTTATTTATTAATATAAAAATGACAAGAATCAAGAGGTACATTCGTGTACATACATGTATTCGTAATGTGAATTAATTAATCTTTCCAAAGAACTTTGTTATACTGGTTTGCTTTAAAGAACAATTCTGCTGCTCACACTGCTCAATAACTTTTTTTAAGAGAAAAAGTGCCTGAAATGCTTTGTCATCACTTTCGTTTTGTAGACAGAAGCTTTGTAAGGTATCAAATGAGGATCTTGCTTCCTTAACTGACACCTCTGCCAAAGGTTCCGATGTATCGTCCTCATCTTCATCGTTACTTTGCGTATCTGTCGCAGATAAAATTTCGCCATCGGTTAGTGAACCTGAGACAGCAACATTTTCATCCACTTGAACAAAATCAGAAAAACTCACACCGCTGATGTCAACTAATGTTAAATTCTTTTGCAACATCACTCTTCTTCTCACCTTCTTCTACTTTTTCGATTAACTTTTTCTTTTCAGCAATCGTCAAACATCTATACTTTCTAGGGCTCATAACTAACACTAACTTTTAATCTGCATACCAACGAAAGAGTAACAGTAACTGAATAACTAAACAAACCAATTCGTAAGAAGTGTGTGCGTCAAATAGTCAAACTAATCATAACAAAAACAAAGGCTCGTGTATCTTGATACAAGTTTGAACTTGTCGCAAAATGTACTTACAATCTTTCCGCCTCTTCTCTCTGCAACTTTGAATTGTCGAGTGTTGGACGCTGATGAGTTCGAATTAACGCGTCGTTTTGTTAAATAGCAATGATTTTTTCGTTCGAATTACCAAGTGTATGAAAATGTATTGATTTAGTTCGAAATATAAAGAGATTTAGTAGGGATCTCGTGATAACTTTGAATTATAGAGAGGTTCGAATTATCGCAGGTTTGAATTAACGAGAGTCGACTGTATATATTTCCGGGTTCATAGCGTTAACCGCCTTCCGGTTCCTAGTTTCCATCGGCCTCTGTCCAACCAGTCTGCTGGTACCAAATTTCTTTCTGACATGGCCTTTTGTATTCCCTGTATCCAAGTTGTTTTTGGTCTGCCTCTTTTTAGTCGTTCAGGGGGTATCCAGTTCAACATTTGTTTGGGAATACGTTCGTCCTCCATCCTCTGTACATGTCCATACCAAGTAAGTTGTGTCTTTTTGATGTCATCTATTATTGTTGTTTCGGCATTTTGTTTTAAAGAAATAAATGTACTGCTTCGTTCCACAGATAGTTTTTCGTGAGAAGCTTCAGGTTAATCCTGCTGATTAATCCTGGCTTTCGTTTTTTGATGTAAACACCAAATCAAATGGACAGTATGGGCGTTATTTGTTATTTACTTAGATAACCTATCGGTGAAATGAATAGGTTGTAAACGTTTGATCGACTGTTGAACGAGTATTTAACCGAATGTTTTGAACCATTAGCGAAGATCTCTCCTCATCTTAAAGTAGGAGATCCTGACGTAAATGTGGAATAGACTTCTAAGAAACGGGGAAAGGTAGAAAAACCTCAATGAGATGAAATTTCGTAAAAAGGTCCCAACAGGGTTGTAAAGACTTTATTAACCCTGCGTCAAAATTTAACTTTTCGTGGTAGATTTATGACTGAGATAAGAGCCAACATTGGGATCGTAATGTCCAAAGATCGGCCAGATGTACCCTTTCCGAGAATCATTTACTACGCGCCGATAAGGGAGATGGATTTTGACCCCGTTTGGTATGGTAAGTCAATCTACTTTCTGGTTGTCAAATGGCACAAATCAGAAAACTAGTCATAACTCGTATATGCTGAAATGAAAGTGTTCACAATCGTGAAAGGGCGGTTAACAACATTGAATGAATTCGAATCCAAAAATACAAAACAATGATCGCAACACATGTACATCTACACAGGGTTTCTTTTTAACACCAAAAGAAGATGATTGGGGGAGAGCTGAGCCTTTCTTATCGCACTATGTGGTATATGTAGTTTTTTATTTATAAAAGCCACCAAACGCTGATATGTGGAAACAATATGTGTATCATATTGAAAAAATAATCCATTCTACAACCATCTATGAACGCTGAAACAAAACTCAAAGTTAAAAATACAGTTTCCTATTTCGAACTTGTTTTTAAACATTCTGAAAGGCGCTGTGATCATGAGTAATATTTGATTAATTGTTGCTATGTGGCGTCATAGTATATAGCTAACAGATACTTTAGCTATATACTATGCCAGTAATGAAGCTGCGGTTGTTTATCTCCCATAATTAAGTAGTATTAATTTCCTGTCAAGAATTACACGGAAATTGCAATATACCATAATGAGATTTCCTCTCATGTTTTCAAGTTTTCCATTCGAATCTTTTATAATACAGGTTATTATTCGGTTATTATTTTCATTTCCATACAAATTCAGTTATGAATAATTTTACTAAAATTTTTCACGGTTTCATATTTGAAGCTCTATTTACATTGTGTATGGATCACATTATTTGATATTATTATTTATTATTCTTACTCAAATTTTATATATGGAAATAATCAAATCTTAAATATGAAAACAGACGAGTTTACATAATTTATTTAATTTCTAAAAATGATAGCAAAATGTCTTAGAAAAACAAGTTTCTAGGTAGAATTTATTTTTCATTTTCAAGGTTGACTGAAGAGCATTTGGGATCAAATGTTTTTCGAAAAATATGTTATATTTCAATATGTATTATTTTACCTCAAGATTTGTTGGTCAAATTTTTCAACGAAACAGTATTATCTCAACCGCTAGAGTATTAATTATATTTTCTAACAATTTTCTTTATTTTTTATACATTTCTTTATATTTTGAAATGTACTACAATTTTTGAAAATTCTATATGTTCTCAATATATTTGTTCTTGAAACTTCCCTGCGATTATATTGAACAAATCGAAAAATCCAACTGTTATTTACCTCATTTCAAAATATAAAACTTGATGACTAAACAATGTACTTATTTTAAAATATAACTTCCAACTTATATTTATATGTATATAAGATAACTTAAATTGAGTTTTTTTTAGTAACATTACTGGAAATATATTTTCAAAATATACTTTAAAAATTATTAAAAAATAATTATAATTGAAATTGATCAATTCATAACTTCATCCAATTTCAAATATATTACTTGAATTTATATTATTTTATAGCCAATATAAACAAAAAAATTTAAAGTGAAAAGTGCTTTTATATTAAGCATGTCGAAAAATTTAACGGATATTAATTTTTTCTTTAAACTTTATGACTACACTGAATTCATTGCAAGATGTAACTTCCTATAGGATTTGAATATAAAGATGAGCTTGTATATGTACAAGATAATTTTTATCAAACGAATGTTGTGGTAAAATTACTGGAATTGAATATAGTATTTTCAAAATATTATATTTCAATAATTATTAGAAAATAATTGCGACTGAAATTCATTCATTTATTATTTATTATTATCTTTTCTTTAAACTTGATGACTATACAATGTATTTATTGATGAACTTGTATTGTGTGTAAAAGATAATTTTTATCAAGTTTATTTTTTGGTATCATCACTTTAAATGTTTTCCAAATATTATATTTTATAAATAATAGAAAAATAATTATACTTAAGATTAATCAATTCATTATTTTCTACAATTCCAAATTTATCACTTAAACGAAAACGTTGAAATTTGAAAAATGTATTTATATTAAACATATCGAAAAAATTAAATATGAACAAGATAATTTTTATCAAATTTATTTTGTGGTATATATGTAATATTTTCAAAATATATTTTAATAATTATCAAAAAATAATAGTTAATGAAATTAATTAATTTATAATTTAACATTCATAAACAAAATTAGTGAAATTTAAAAAGTGTTTTCATATTATGCATATCAAAAAAGTCAACGGTTATTTATCTTTTTCTAAGCTTGACACATTGTATTTATTGTAATATGTAATTTCCTACAGTTCTCTGGTAGCATATTGGAAAAATACGATATTTCACGGAAAAATAAATCATACAAAATAAAATTTCGAATAACCTTGATTTTTTTCTGTTTAAATTCCTTTACATTAATGTCATTTGATGGTTCTCATTCAAACCAAATTTTCACCTGATGAAAAATGTTAGGATTCCATAGTTACGTAATAAAATAATATTCTGGAAGTCTCTCTGGGATTCAATATTGTTCAAAAGACATAGGCCAAAATATTGTCCATATCAACATCTGGTTTCCAGATGGGCGAGAAACTCTTCTTCGTTGTTGCCTTGGTTGCCTACGCATCTGAAGATCACTTATCTCAACTTGATGGTCCTGTAATACACATACACTAGTCGGACAAAATATGGAAACATACATTTTGGGGTCGTTCATTTGCTGTTGTTTATAATGCTAAACTATTAAAACTATAAGTCAGAAAATCTCTGAAAATAATTTAATTTTCACCCGAGCCGATAAAGGTAACACCATTATTGCTTTACCGGAAAGTGATTATATTAGCAAATCAGTTACTTGCCTAGCATTCAATAATTTTCAATTAATCAAACATAATCCAACGACAATTTTCCAAAATCAAATTAAATCCCTAATAACCCCGGAATCCCGCCTCTATCGAAACACCCCAAAAAATAAATTAATTTTAATGAATCCACAACCTCCAAAAATGTATTCTTTGATTAAATTACACCAGTAAGATTATCCTATTAGACCGGTTGTTTCGTTCGTTAGTGCACCTTCATTTAAACTTTCGAAATAACTTATTCAGATTATTTGAAAAAAAACTAAATTCCAAGCTAAATACTCGATGAAAATTCACTACAGCTAATAAATAAAATAAAGAATATCCACTTACCACATAATGCTAAATTCATTTCATTTGACGTACAAAATTTATTTCCAAGTATGCCACCAAACGAAACAATTGAACTAGGAGATAATCTATTAATCAACAACAGATGTAATACAATTATCAAAGAAGATATTTTAGAATGTCTAGATATTCGCAATAAACAAAATTATTTTCAATTCAAAAATAAAATTTATAAATCTGAAAACGGTTTGATTATGGGAAATCCCTTAAGTCCTTTATTAGCAGAAATATTCATGGAAAATATTGAAACTAAAATTCACCAAAATCCCCTTAAGAAATACTTTTTATATTGGTATAGATATGTAGACGATATTTTCTGTTGCTTCACAGGTACAGACAGACTTTAAAAAAAATTTTTATTCATCAATGAAATACATCTTTCAATAAAATTCACTATGGAAACCGAACATAATAATTCTATTAATTTTCTTGATTTAACTGTTACTCGAATAAATAATTCACATGATTTTTCAATATTTCACAAACCAACCTATACCTATACCAACCTATATAACTATTAATAGTGACTATGATCCTAAGTTGATAGACAAATTGTTGATGAATAAAAATAATAAAATAGCTTTAAATGTGGTGTTTCCTAATATAAAAGAAAATTTTAAATACATTTCCTTAAAATACACTAAAGGTATTATTAGAAAATTGCTGCATTCCTCAAAAATAAATATAATTTAAGAACTTCATTTAAAACCAATTTAAACTTGAGTAAATTTATTAAAAATAATAAAGACTGTACACATAAATGATAAATCGGGGGTTTATAAGTTAACCTGCGGTGATTGCTCTAAAGTTTACATAGGACAGACCGGAAAAACTATCAGACATAGAATTTTTGAGCATTTGAAGAGTTTCCTCAATAATAAAAGTAATTCTACATATTCCAACCATTTGTTAGAAACAGGACATACTTTCAACCATAACTTTGAAATTCTACATATAAAAAGCAAAAGTTATGCCTTAAATCTGTTAAAATCCCTAGAGATAAATAAACATATTAAAATTGGAATATTACTTAACGAACAAATAGATTTTAATAACTCACCTGTGTTAAATATATTCAGATAAGCTGGAATTTGCAGAGACCCTATTTTGGGTTTTAGTGCTCAATAAAAATTTATTGTACTTACTGTAATATAAATAGCAACGGATTTCGGAAACAGCTTAGTTATTCAAAATGTAATCTTGCCTGATGATGCTACTGTGAAAGCGAAACGATTGTTGTAAACATAACAATAAAAATTTGTGAAAGTCAGAATAACCTTATTTAAATATTATTTAATATGGATTTTCACAAGTAATGACTGATTCAATTCAATATTTAACCTCTATTTAAAAAGTTCTTTAAAAAAACTCTTCAAAAATATACAGCCCAGACATTTCTCCGTCCGCTACCATCTCTTCCGATCGATGCAACATGGCCTGGCTGACCAGGACTGCTCCAATTTCGATGAAGGCAAAAAAATTGATCGATGCGTGGATGACGGCGAAAGAACCAGCTTTTTTCGCCAGCTGACTTAGTTTCTGAGCGATTTTCACCGATTGTTAACCACTCTGCTAATGATATTTTTTATTCAGGTGTGCAGTGATCGATCCATTGTCATATACCGGGTCACTAGAAATCGTCTTCAACTTTCTTGAGTAGCTCCAAACAGCGATTTGAACCATCAATGCCTTATTGCTTTTTTCATGTGTGAGCAATCCATTCGGTCAAATTTTTGAGTGAAATCCTTATTCAGTGATATATATTGATGCGAATTGGTCAAGAGGCCACTCATTGGTCAAGGTCAATTAGAGCAATGGGTTGTAAGAGAAACTGATGCAGGGCGGAGCACAAGTGGATGAAATAAGATTCTTGCAGACTCAGTGTATCCTATTATGGAATACAAGAGAAGAAGGATTCTGGAAAAACACCATCAATAAGGAATATTGTAAATGATTGAAGTAAAGAGAAAAACGAAGAATTATTTGAGGAATAATGTCAACATTTAGCCAATACAAACAACTAACTGGTACCTCGAGAAACTGTATTGATAAGAACTACTATTGAATGTTTGTTATTTGATAAGTTTTGATGCTAGTATTATTGATAGTATAAGGTCTACAAAGCTGGTTATTGAACGTTTGAGAGGAGTATTGGTATGAAAACGGCGCTAAGGGTTTATTTCTTCTTCAAAACCTATTACTTTACCACTTTATCTACTTAGTTTTGGTTTTTTAGAGTCCAGATGATTAAAAAAAGGTGAAACGCATTGACGTGAAGTCTGGAGTTGTTGTCCGCCTTTTCAGATCTCCCACGATCTTCACGAAGCCTTCTGGTCATTATTTTACATGTATGTACTAAATTTGAACCCGATCGTAGGATTGTTGCTATGAGTTTAATTGACTCGATCCATTCATACATTAAAAAAATGTATATGAGACAGTAATTTATTTCCACAAAAATGTTTGTACTACTACAACAATTGTCTCACCACGATGTGGTTTCTTCAGGTATTACATTGTACTGTCTGATGGTATTCAGTGTAACCGAGTTTAAATACATTTTTAGGTACGTGACCAAATAATGGAAGCACAAGTCATTAAAACTCTAGGTGTTTATTTGAGTTTGCCGCTTAAAATGCCATTAAGGAAAGATATTCAGTAATGGAGACTTATCAACATCTGTTTGTTCGTTCAAAAGGATTTTACAGGCATTATAGCTGTTGATTTCAAGAAATTCTAAAAGTGTTAATCTAGAACTTTTGCTTTCAATGTGGATAATTTCATAATTATTGTTGAAATTATGCCTGAATTCCTTAAGATAATTAGCATATGTCGAATGTACAGAATTGGATATATAAACAACAAATATTTACTTACCCTTCAACAATTTCTTTCAATCTTTTAGATCAAGGGTGAACCATAGAATTATTTATTGGTAACTTCACCTTATATTACATTTAAATTTTTCAGTATTCATGTACCAGAAGTTTTCTAAATTGTTGAAGGGTGAGTAAATATTTGTTGTTGATTGATGTTATATTTTATTGAATATGAATTATTTGAATACTGACGAAGCAAAGTCTCGCTTGAAACTTGTTTTTCAGTAATGTTTTTACATATCTTGAGATTTGAATATTAAAACAAATTAAAATATGTTTATCTTCTACAATTTCAAAAATTTCAAAAAATTTTTTATTCAAAAAACTTTTAGAATTAAATTTTATGTCTAAACAAGCACCGCTTATATTTAATAGACGTATATAATCAAAACTCAATATATAATGTCAAATGGAATAAATAACCAAACAGATATACGAAAGTAATTAAAATTAATAAATAAATATTTAAAGGAGACAAAATTTTGTTTCTGGTCTTACCTTTAAGAACACCAATTGTCTGCAAAGGCAATTGGTGTTCGTCTATTACGTCTATTAAATGTAAGCGGTGCTTGTTTAGGCATAAAATTTAATTCTGAAAGTTTTTTGAATAAAAAATTTTTTGATATATATTTCAATTTGTTTTAATATTCAAATTTTGTTATATTTCTTCTATCAAGTAAAAGGCCTTTCTATTTTATTATTATATCTTGAGATTTTATAGAAAGTTACTTAGTTAGATATTCAATAATATTGAATATTCTAAGTAAGATAGTTTTATTATGAAATTCTTAAAATTATGTTAAACATTTTTGAAAGACATGTTTTCATAAGATTAATCAGCAGAAACAAAATTTTGTCCATTCAAAATATTTAATTAATAGAATATTGGTTAACAATTTTAATATATTGGATTTTGTTATATCATTTGGATGTCTTATAATGAATGTTTATTTTATATGTCGTTTGATATAAATGATACTTATATGACATTATTTCAATTTAATTCCTGAAGTTATAATTATTAAATATAATTTTTTGAAATTAAATATGTAGAAGGCTAATATTAAAATATTTAAATAATTGTATATGAATAGTTGAGAAAAAATTTAGGGGGTGATTCCTTGTCAAAAAATAGGGTGGGTCTTTTATATATAGTTTATTTTTTTGAGTTCCCCCTGCTTAGTTACAGACCCCTAAAGATGGCGACCGAAAAACAGTTATTAATTTTTTCCTCAAAAACCATAAAACTGACAAGAATAAAATTGAGCCGACATTTTATGCGGGCGAGAAGGCACCCAAAAAAAATTTTAGGTGGTGTTTCTCTATAATAGCATGTAGAAAATGCCACCCCTAAACCTTCTTTCGCAAGAAACTTTTTTCCATATTCCTATTCCACAATAAAAAAATTAATTTGGATAGCCTGATCCATTCTTAACAAATAAGGTCTCTTGTAATTTCTTGCTAAAATTCAAGGTTTTTAAGAAAAAATTAATTTTTCAACATGATAGCGTGAGCCGTTGAGGCTGGAATTATTTCCGAACTAGAATTTATCTAGTAAGCGTATGTCATTTTGTTATGATAACTGACTAGTGTTGATTAACTTTGATTCAGTTACAATTAGTTTCAGTTTTTTAGTTTTCAAGAAATAAATTAAGAAGTGTTTTTCGGGCGCCATCTTAAGGGGGCTGTAACTAAGCAGGAGGACTCAAGAAATGAAGTTTATATGAAAGACCCACCCTATTTTTTGACAAGCAATCATCCCTTAAATTTTTTCGCAACTATTCATATTAAATATTGTAAAAATTTCTAGATGTTTTGATTGTAATAATAATTTTTTTACGGTCCTTATCGAGTAAGAGTCAAAATTCATAAACATCCTTTATCGGTCCACATCTTGGACAGTGGCATGTATTGAGCAGTGTATTTTCGGTTCCGTTAGCTGTCTGAAGTTATTTGTTTATAGAATCAAACTAATAGCACTTAATTGGTATAGAGTTGAGGTAGTACTCCGTGAAATATCTCATTCATTTTCGGGACATTTGCGTTTTTAATTTCAGCAAGAGAAGGGTGGGGGGGCGCAGGATGTCGCGGAAATTCACATTCAAATTCGTTTATCCCTGAACGGGAATCAAAAGTTGCCAAGTTGAGCGGATCCGAGCTGGCTTCGTAACGAACCGAGAAATCAAGGTCTCAACGTCTCAATTTCGCTTCGGGGTATTGAGATGTGATGTCAGAATGACATCACCGGGAAATGTTGTGGCACCATTGTGATCTTTCGATCATCGTTGGACATTTGCGGGTGGCCATTCTTTAGAAAAGAGCTGGAACAAATGTATATTGTCATGTGTTGGCCGCAGCTAATTCAGCACCATTACTGTTCTCACTTCTCTTAAATCAATAGCAGCTGACGTCAGAGTGGGGCGCTATCAGCGAAGTGAGGGGGACAGTGCACTTGATGTAACTTGGCTAGTAGTGTCATGTATCGCGCAAGTGGTTCTGCTAACTGTCTCATGTTTTGTGACCATTTGCCGCTTGATTCGTCGTAATATTCAAAATATCGAATATTCACTCGGACCATTTTCAATTATTTCAGATGGATTTACGCAGTGCGGTTCCAGTTTTTCTCAGTTCGACTACAAAGTAACGTGTTTAGTGGCCTTCACCGGTTTATTAGTGTTGACATTGAAGGTCTTTCGACGACAAGACTGCAAAAGGCCAGTGGGGGTCAACTATTCGAATTTTTATTAACCGCATCTATTCACTGGTAATTACATATTATTTTTTTTTCTCACTTATCACAATTGATACGATCCTATCTCCGTATCGTCCTCACATGACCTGTGACCTGTGCGACTCTGATTGTACATGGGGCGCAATTCCACTTTCCCCACCTTCGAAAATACGAAAAAAATAACACTGTCTGCCTTCGTGTGTCCTTCCACCATCCTTATTCTTCTCGATCGTTCGATGTAGCGGACGTTTTCTGGGCCGGAGGAGAAAACAGGTTGTATTGGTCGGCTACGAGATAAATAACGAATATGAGAGGATTTCATTAGCTTCGGGCCGATAATTACTAGTATACTATACTTTTTTCGATATGCCCGACATCTCTTGCATGCGAAATTAGCCAGAACGGAACGTTTTCAGCGGGATTTCATGGTTATGGTCGACAGGAAATGCCGCCTGACGGGTTGCAGGACAATTGGCGCTAACATTGCAGGAGTTGCCGTTTTCTCACCTACGTCCTTCAGCACCTTGATATTTTTTACTCTTCTAGAATCCTGCTACCTGCGGTATGTGAATGTTGCCCTGATGAGACCACGTGGTTTTCGATTGCTGTGCGCAGACGCTGTCGGCCGTCTCTTTCTGTTTGTTTATAAACAGAAAATCTAATGGAAAACAACCTTATTCTTTCCCAGCTTATTGCCATAACTTAAAATTTGTTACCATTTTGGTGAACAGAAAACAATTCATCGTGCAGTACTTGTGCTTTACTTGAAAACTCTTTTGAAGGCCATCTTCTGTAAGAATCTAATGAAAACAACTACATTCTTCCCTTATATGTTGTTATTATTTGAATTTTACCGCCATTTTGGCACACAGGTCATATTTCATTGGGAAGTACTTTACTGTTGAATTTTTTTCCGAAATACTCCTCTTGAAGGTGAACTTCTAGGATAAAAACTGTTCTTGAATGCCATCTTTAATGGAAATCTGGAAAACAACTTTATTCTTTCATTGCTTATTGACTTTACTTGAATTTTATCTCCATTTCGGTACATCTAACGAAAAACAACTTTCTTCTTTCCCAACTTGACGTAACTTAAATTTCACATTTTCCTACATAGGAAATATTTCAGTGAAAAATAACCATGCTTGGAAATTTTACTGGAAACCCTTTTCAAAAGTTAATTTCGGTAAACATCTAATGAAAAAAAACGTTATTCTTTCCCAACTTATTGCCATAACTTGAAATTTATTACGATTTCGGTGAACAGAAAACAATTCATTGTGCAGTACTTATGCTTTGCTTTATGAAAACTCTTTTGAAGGCCAACTTCTGTAAGAATCTAATGAAAACAACTACATTCTTCCCTTATATGTTGTTATTATTTGAATTTTACCGCCATTTTGGCACACAGGTCATATTTCATTGGGAAGTACTTTACTGTTGAATTTTTTTCCGAAATACTCCTCTTGAAGGTGAACTTCTAGGATAAAAACTGTTCTTGAATGCCATCTTTAATGGAAATCTGGAAAACAACTTTATTCTTTCATTGCTTATTGACTTTACTTGAATTTTATCTCCATTTCGGTACATCTAACGAAAAACAACTTTCTTCTTTCCCAACTTGACGTGACTTAAATTTCACATTTTCCTACATAGGAAATATTTCAGTGAAAAATAACCATGCTTGGAAATTTTACTGGAAACCCTTTTCAAAAGTTAATTTCGGTAAACATCTAATGAAAAAAAACTTTATTCTTTCCCAACTTATTGCCATAACTTGAATTTTATTACCATCTTGGTGAACAGAAAACATTGTGAAGGTCTTATGCTTTACTTGAAAACTCTTTTGAAGGCCAACTTCTGTAAGAATCTGATGAAAACAACTACATTCTTCCCTAATATGTTGTTATTATTTGAATTTTACCGCCATTTTGGCACACAGGCCATATTTCATTGGGAAGTACCTTTACTGTTGAATTTTTTTCCGGTATACTCTTCTTGAAGGTGAACTTCTAGGATAATCCCATGGAAACTAATTTCATGTTTTGCTATACTTGAATTTTACCAACAATTTGTTACACAGGAAATTTCACATCGTGAAGTACCTACGTTTCCGAACTCTTTCTGAAAAGTCTTTTTGAATGTTAACTTCAGTATGAGTCTAATGGAAAATCATTCAATTTTTTCCCACATATTGACATTACTTGAATTTATATGTAGTTTGGTACACAGGCAATATTTCATTGAAAAGTAACTATGCTTTCAAACTTTGTTCTGGACTCTTCCAACGACTGGAAAACAACTTAACTCTTCCTAAAATATTGTTCTCACCCGAATTCTAGCGACATTTGGTACACAGTTCACTGTAAAATATGCATCAAATTTTTTCTTTCTTGAAAGTTCTTTTCGAAGATTAACTTCTGTATAAATCTTACGGAAACCATTTGGTTCTTTTTCAACATTTATATATAAAACTTACTTAAAGTTTTTATTACAATTGTTCTTTATTCAATGCTCTTTTCATTCGATGATAAGTTGAATGAAACAATTTTCACTTCTCCCCTTTACTTCAGAAAAAAGAAAATTTAAGACAGAATTTAATTTGATTATTCAATTATTCTGGAAGATATTGAAACAATCGTTCATTAAACGTACACATCGTAACATGGGAGTTATTATTAATACACAGTTGCAGTGAAATGTTTCATAAAACTTTCCTACGGGACTCTTTTTTGGTGGATGCGCTAATATTTAGTAGGCCAGACAACAAGGAAACTTCCTGATCATTTTGACTTACAATTTCATTTAATTCAATCTAATTCCGGAAGTAGGCTGGAGTTGTGAGTTTTAACTAGTTTCTGTTTGTGCAGAATATTTTATCGGTATTATTACATCTTGTGACAAGAAAGTGCTTCGTTCTTAATCGGTGTTATTTTTTTTCTGTCACGTTAATGTAGAAAATGATAGAGAACAGGATGTGATTCAGCTTCATTTGGTTTTCAGTCCTTTGTTCTATTTTATTCTGATGGATTCCCAATTTTACCCGGGAGTATTTTCAATACTGTTTCCAGATTATTATGAAATGAACGATCGAAACAGGGTGCTGTCATTTCGCCCAAAACTGTTTATTGTGCGAATTTTGAATCGAAAATGGTCTCAAACCTATTAGGAGTAGAAATAAGTTTGTCTATAAAGAGTCTTTCATTAGGATAATATCAATTTTGAATGAAACAACAAAGGTTTGACATGTCAATTCAATTTTTGCTTTATAATGTATTAGAAACCGAGAAATCTATTTGAAAAACTATCACCCATATTGACTTTTCACATTTAAGTGTCGGTGAAATGAATTAAAAAGAATTTGCCGTTTCAGTACAAAATACATTTGTTTTCTGCATTGGAAATCTATGCATTTTATATTTATTGGATATTTCCTGAAACGTTTTACGTCAAATAAATTTAAGTTCCGAATTTTCCGGATGAACCTCCAAGTAGAGGTAATAAAATGAAAAAAAATCTTTCAACTGAACAACCACGTTAAAATTTCGACACAAAATTGATGAAATAATGAAAAGGTGGTTTTTGCTTGATAGAAGGATTTACAATATATTAAATATCAAACAGATTTATTCTGCTAACCTCACTACAATTTTTTTAATTTTTATTTTTGAAATTAAATCAAATAAATGTCTTAGAAAACACAGTTTCAATTTAGTAGACATATAGAATTAACACTCATTACACAGCACCAGAAGGAATAAAAGAACCCAAATAAAATGCAGAATATTATTAGAAAAATCTTTGGAGAGGACTTTGATTTTCATAATACTTTGAAACGAAACAACCGTTTGTATCCTTTATGTATTTATTTAATATTTCTAATTAGTATTCTATATTTTCTTTGGATTCTTTTATTTCTTCTGAGGCTGTGTAATGAGTGTTAATTTTATGTCTACTAAATTGAAACTGTGTTTTCTAAGACATCTATCAAAAACGCAAATTTTAGTTGGGCCCCCCTTTATTGATTCCTTAAAATACCTGCACGAAGAGTTCTGCATCGTTGCAAAAAAAATCGGAAAATTTATACATTGATTACGCGAAAAGCAAGGAAATTACTTGCTATGTGTTTATTAGGTGTAATTAAACTCCACATTTTCGAATTCATATTTAATACAAAAGGCAATAATATTTATTATTGAATGAGAGGACAATCTCAAAATGGCTTGTTTGTTGGTTTAAAATATAATAATTTTTTTGAAATTTGGTATAAAAATCATATGCTGTCCAATAAAGATCCTCCAATTTTTTTTATCCCAAATCAAATATGTTCTAGGAGTTACGAAAAAATATCTTTAAAATTTTGTTCATTCTTTTTGATGCTGTGTTAATTCTACTAAATTAAAACTGAATATTCTAAGACATTTATTTAATTTAATTGTAAAATGTTTTTGGGAAAAAATTTTATAAAATTAAAATTTAATTAATCTGTTTGATATTCAAGATACAAAATTGATGTTTTTCTTTCTTGTAGGAATTCGAATATAATTATTGTTTGAATAGAGAATAGAAAAATATTATCAAATGTTAACTGAAGTATATTTTTAATCTAACCTTTCCCTAATAATAGTTAGTATTTTCCCTGAATTTCTTCAAAAATATATTCAATTTTATTGAACATTAACATAACGTTTAAGTATGAATCTTTCTAATTGTTATTTATTATAAATTGAACCAATCTTTAATCTGTCTGAAATTTTATATTTATTGAATTTGCATAAGAGAAAGCTATGTAAAATATAAGAGAATCATATTCTTTGGTCTTCGTTAAGTTTATGCATGTAAAGATTCCCAAATATATTACAAACCGTTACTGGCTTGTGTTAGATTTAATAAACATGTTGAAAAGTTACAATTGGTCCCATTGACCTGCATATGACCCTTATTTTCCATCTCCTTCAACATGGTTGGTTTATTATTTAATAGACGTTCATATACCTTTCTTTCTTCATTGAATTGAGTTGGCCATTCCTGGGGATTGTACTGGCTGCCTTCTAATGAAACCTTCAAGTAATTTGATTCACTTGGTGGAAATTAATTTTGAGAAATCCAAAATTTGGTACCATTTACATCCTAAAATTACATACCATCGAGAGAAAACTTGAACCGAAATCTTTTCAAACAATGATTGATATATAAAATAAAATAGAAAGGCCTTTTACTTGATAGAAGAAATATAACAAAATTTGAATATTAAAACAAATTAATATATGTTTATCTTCTACAATTTTAATTTAAAAAATTTTTTTATTCAAAAAACTTTTAGAATTAAATTAATGTCTAAAACAAGCACCGCTTATATTTAATAGACGTATATAATCTAAACTCAATATACAATGTCCAATGGAATAAATAAACCAAAAGATATACGAAAGTCCCTAAAATTAATAAATAAATATTTAAAGGAGACAAAATTTGTTTCTGGTCTTGCCTTCAAAACACCATTTGCATCTTAAAAACATGAACACACTTAAAGGACCTCTCAAAGAATATAATTTATTTGAAATATTTAATATATTTAAATATTCGAATAAGTAAATTCAGAAATCTCTCAAAGCATGCACTATATCTTCAAAAAACAAATATAGTTTTAAGCAATTCCGTCTTCAGTCCTGAAATATATTCAAAATATCAAAATCAAAAAACTGTTTGGTATAGGTTAGTTTTTTGATTTTGATATTTTGAATATATTTCAGGACTGAAGACGGAATTGCTTAAAACTATATTTGTTTTTTGAAGATATAGTGCATGCTTTGAGAGATTTCTGAATTTACTTATTCGAATATTTAAATATATTAAATATTTCAAATAAATTATATTCTTTGAGAGGTCCTTTAAGTGTGTTCATGTTTTTAAGATGCAAATGGTGTTTTGAAGGCAAGACCAGAAACAAATTTTGTCTCCTTTAAATATTTATTTATTAATTTTAGGGACTTTCGTATATCTTTTGGTTTATTTATTCCATTGGACATTGTATATTGAGTTTAGATTATATACGTCTATTAAATATAAGCGGTGCTTGTTTTAGACATTAATTTAATTCTAAAAGTTTTTTGAATAAAAAAATTTTTTAAATTAAAATTGTAGAAGATAAACATATATTAATTTGTTTTAATATTCAAATTTTTTTTTTAATATTAAAAAAAAATGATTGATATAGTTTAAAAATTAAATTATTCCAAATAATTTTAAATATAAAGATTTATTCTGTTAACCTCCTACAAATTTTAATTTCATAAAGTAATTTATTCAAAAACTTTTACAATTAAATGAAGAAATGTCTTAGATAACACTGTTTCAGTTTAATTAAATTTTAAAAGTTTTTGAATAAAACATTTTTTGAAATTAAAATTTGTAGGAGGTTAACAGAATTAATCTGTATGATATTTAAGATTTTGTAATGATCCTCCTATCGTTTAAAATGAGTTTCCATTTGGTAAAGACTCACTCAATCCAATATTCAAAAACTTTCCGATATGTGTTTTTTCTACAGGTATTAAATCGGGTATAACCTATTGAAGTGTCCTCCTTATAAACAATAAAAAGGGCACCATCGATGAGACACTTTTTATCGATAAAAATACATACAGCTTGGTCTTTTGAGCGAATTCGTTTAATTATTTCAAAATATTGAGAAATGAACAAATTAATATGATAAGATTTTATTTGCCAGGTCACGTGACCTAACTGGTATCGTATATCGCTAGAGATAATATGGAGTTTCGATAGAACACTACATTTTATTTGTTTCTAAATAATCGTGGAATTCTTAAAGTGGGAGAATTTAATCATCAGGACGGAAAGCATTTTTAATTATGTTTTTCAACTTTTCAGCTGGCAGTTTTTTGCGAGCCCGAAAATATTCCTATTTATATGCTGCATATTATTGATTTCCTAGTATTGGATTTTTTATTACAGAGATGAAATGAGATAAAAGGGCCATCTCTGTTTTTTTGTTGTTTGCAACTTCATATCGCTCTGAAATAAGCATTCCACCATTAAGGTGTGTTTTCTAATTATAACCAGAAACAGTTTCAATAAATATATATATATATATATATATATATATATATATATATATATATATATATATATATATATATATATATATATAACAAAAATAATAAAAAAAAATCTTATACACATCTATATACACATCTTTGTAGATTTAATAATAATAATAATAATAATAACGTTTATTCACATAATAGAAAAAATATTCCAATATACCAAATTAGAAAAGACAATAAAAAAAAAACAGAAATAAATAAATCACTACATCAAATGAGAACGATTCTCTCCCCTCAAAAGAAATAAACGTTTCCCTTGTTTAGTTTCCCACAAAAGTTTTCACTTGTGCGTGGGCAGTACTCTAAAATATAACAAGTATAAAAAAACAAAAAAGTGAACCGTAAATCAACGAATTTTATCACAGGTAACAAAGTCAATGTAGTTTCAGCACATACACATACCATCACACACCATAACAAGTAACAAGTGAGCGAATAAACTGTCTATCCACCGAAGTCACATAAGATCTACTCAGGCTTTTAATCATCTGAACCGAATTCACCTCCATCACATACGTCTTGTATACACTCGGGAGTGAGTTAAAAATTTTTCCAGCACGATATACAAGGCAACGCTGACCGATTGATTTTTTCATCCTGTGCACTCTCGTATCTTGTTTAGCGATCCTTGTCTCGTAATGATGACTTACTTTATCAATTATTCCCCTATTTTTATTTATGTAAACCATTGTATTGTACACATATAATTGTCTTGGATCTAGAAGTTTTGATTCCTCGCAAAGTCTATCCGAAGAACATGTAAGCTCCTCAAAATACATTAGTTTTATTATGCGTCTTTGCAAAACTTCTAATCTTCTCATGTAGGTTGGCAAAGCTGTGCCCCAACCAAGTATTCCATATTGCATCCTGGATTCCACGAAACTATAGTACAAGATCTTCAAGTTCTTTATATCTAATATCTTTCTCATGTATTTAAATTTATGCAAATGAAGCCTCAGTGTTTTCGTTATGTTATCGATATGCTCGTTCCAACGTAGGTGAGAATCTACTGTTATGCCCAGGTATCTTATTGAAGTTTTTAGATCTACTGTTATCGTTCGCTCATAGTTGGGAACCTCAAGCTTATCAAAAGGTGGAAGATTTGTCGTGTTACAGGCGAATGGTACAAAAAAGGTCTTACTTGTATTAACCGTCAACAATCTGTGGCCAAACCAGTCAAGTATGCTACTCAGATCTACTTCAGCTTTAATTTTCAGTTGCTCCCAGGTAGCAGCCGAGTACACAATTGCCGTATCGTCAGCAAAACATATTATTTCTCCCGAACTATCAACCTTGAGCAAATTATTAATGTAAATTGAGAAAAACAACGGACCCAATACAGTACCCTGAGGTACGCCATATTTCACACATTCAGGGGAACTGATCTCCTGCCCTATTTTGACCACCTGACTCCTATTCGAAAGATATCCTCTTAAGAAATTCAGTGCTCCGCCTCTTATACCAACCTCATCCAGAGCATCCACCAGTTGGTCGTGGCAGACGGTGTCGAATGCCTTCGCTAGGTCTAAAAACACGCATAGAGTAGGTTCACTGTTATCAACCGATCCATAAACTTTCCCAAGGAGACTATTTAGAGCATCAGCCGTGGATACGCCTTTTCGAAATCCAAACTGTCTTTCGGAAATGATATTAAATCTATCCAAGTAATCCGTGAGTTTATTTTTAATCACCTTCTCGATAACTTTCGCTATAGTGCTTATGATAGAGATTGGTCTGTAGTTGCTCATATCATTTCTGTCACCCTTCTTATACACTGGAATGACTACAGATTTCTTCAATTCGTCCGGAAATACTTCACTCTCAAACATGGAATTAACAAGATGCAGCAAAGGATCAGCTATTTCAGTCACTATATTTTTGAAAGTCTCGCTTCTTATTTGATCAAGACCAGGGGTTTTTTTCGATTTCAACGATTTTATTGCATTGATCACTTCTTCTTTGGTGCACTCAGATAAATAAAACGAACTTCCATTGGGATATCTCCTTGGAGTCGATGTGGCAGGTATAGTTATTTTGGAGGCATATGCTTCACCGACATTTATATAATACTTGTTGAATGCATTCGCTTTCAGTTTATCATCCTCTATGAGTAAACCATCATTAGTTCTTATTTCCGGAGTTCTTCCGTTGTCCTTCTTGCCGTCATGTTCTCGTATAATATTCCACAGTTGCTTAGCGTTGTTTTTGCTAGAATCAATCCGTTCGGAATAATATTTTACCTTGGCCATCCTTATCAAACCATTCAACATATTTCTGTATCTAACATACACATCTCTTTTAGATTCATTTTCGGGATCCTTTTTGTGCTCATTGAACAATACACTTTTTCTGACAGTAGATTTGACAAGGCCATCAGTGATCCATTTTTTCCGTTTAAACTCACACCTGGATTGCCTTTTCGTAAACGTATTCTTATCGATCAAGGAATTTATCGTTTCTATTAAGCATTTTGTCTTTTCGTTGATGTTATCAATACTATAGTAGGTAGCCCAGTCAAAGTTGGCCACATCTGCTCTCAGTTTGTCATAGTTTGTGATCTTAACATTTTCTCTTACATATCTCCCGGTATAACTCCGCAGGGGAATACTTGCCATGATTGCTTTGTGATCCGTGATGTTGGTATCAAATATGACTGATTTACACTCCGTTTGTTTCACAATTTTGCTCTGGAAAAATATATGGTCTATACAGCTTTGAGAATTTTTTGAAGTTCTTGTGTAGTCATTTATAAGTGAGAAAAAGCCACACTGACTTAGAGTATTCAGATATTCGGACACATCATCATTTTCACTGAGAATACATAGGTTCATATCTCCAATCAGAATATGACCGTCCAGAGGCAACCGTTGAGTCCGATCAAGGTAGACTGCCAAGTTCTCCGTGAACAATCTCGCATCTGTAGACGGCGATCTATATATAGCCGTAATCATAGTACATCTGTTTGATTTCGATTTTATACTTATTTGCAAAGCTTGAACACTTCCAACCGCGACGATTTCATAACCAAAAATCATGGTATCCCTCAGATAGACTATGACTCCATCATTTTTATTGAATTTACCCTCGTTATACACAAGACTGTATGTCGGTAACTGATACAAATTTGGATCAATGTCACAAAAGGTTTCGGTCAGTACTATGCAATCATATGTGAAAGCTAACTGATGCAAGTAAATCCTCAGTCCATCAAAGTTTTTCGCGATGCTTCTGATATTCTGGTGGAATATTTTAAATTTATTTTTGTCAGGAGATGGATGAAAAGTACCTTCAACTTCAGCCAAAGAGTTCGCCACTACCGTCTCAAAAGGGACATACTCAACATCCCTAAGAAACTGATCCATTCACTTTGAAATACTTCAGTCGTCCACAAGAAATTTTCAGCACAAGCTACTTTCTCCTCTGGGAGTTTACTCTGGACCTCGTTCGCTGGAGAACCCGATCCGATCCAGATCCCTTTCTGATATCCCCAGGACACACGGGATCGGTTGATACCTTTGTGTCGGTCTCCGCGCGTAGGGCAGCCCCTCCCGGTCCCAAGTCAGCCCGAACAGTGGATTCACCTTTAGGTTCTCCCACACTTCCACTTCTGAACAAAAGTTCCCGAGTAGGAGTTGATGGAACGCTGCTTGGTTTTCTTCCAATGGGTGGTTCTTCGCTTAGTAACTCAGAAGCAGCGTACCTCTTGCCATTCACAACAAGTTTATCTCCTCTAATGAAGCAATTACTACCCTTTTGTCTCTCCACTGCTAAGAACCTCCTCAGAATTTTATGATCCTCTCTCTGATCTCTGGTAAGATCATGAGAAATCGAGAGATTTGTTCCCCTTAGACTTCCACGCTTCGCAACAAGCTCCCTCTTCCTGCGGTGATTTAGAAGTTCTACTTTGATAGGGCTATTCAAGTTTTTACCAAGGCGATAAAAGTCGTTCACCTCTCTTTCTTCCAACTGCACCTCAAGAAGTTCGCCTAATTTACCACAAATCGATCCAACCGTCAACCTATCAGTTGGAATCTCCCAACCGAAGATTATTAAATTATTTCGGTTCACCCTTCTCTGTAGTAGTTCGTTTTCCTTTTTTAAAGTATTATTTTGCCGCTCCAGAGTATCCACCCTGCACCTCAGTTCTTCTAGTTTCAGCAATATGTTTGCCTCGCTTGCCTTTATAGTATTCTTCAACTCGGTTTTGATCTTAGCCAGTTCTACAAGAAGCCTCTCTGAATCAACCATAATGTGATTATATATCTATGACTTTGAATTCTACAAATTGAACAAGCGTGCAATAATATGATAAGGTTAAGGTAAACACACTTCACTCTCTTGGGCCTATAAGAGAGACTTAATACAGAAGGTAGGCCACGATTTGGGAGGAACGGGGAAAGGAGCGAAAGAACACAGAAAACAAAACAACCGAAACGAGAAACGCTTGTGTTGACCAGTATAGACTTCTTCGATTGTCAGCGCGAAAGCGTCAAGGGAGAGCGCGGTATACAGAAGAAAACGGTTTATGTCGAGTCGTGTAGTGTTCACCGCAGGAATTCCCCCATATGATGAGGAGCCAGCCGATGTAAACAAACCGTGGGTAAAAACTATTGTTTCTGTACTTTGTCTTATAAATTGACAAAATACACCCCAAAGCTGACAAGAATGGAAAGAGCCTACCTTGACTTGCAGGTATACAAAAGGTGGACTTATATTCAAACGAATTAATCCTCACAACCAAAACAGAAACAAGAGCACTGATAAATACGTGTTCACAGTTCACTGTGAATGACTTATACTTTATTTTTATTATTTTTGTTTATAAGTAGTATCCAAGTATTTGGTGATTCTGAAAGCTGCTGTACAATAAAAATTTTCCTTAACATAATTGACAATATGTACTCTGACCCTTTTGTTTATCGAGTTCTGAAAATGATATTTAAGTACCACATGTAGATAAACATTTATTGAATATTACGTTGGATGTTTTTTGTAAACATTTCAAATAATAATTAGAAATATTCTCTCTACAAATTTAATATAAAAAATCTTCTGAAAATTTTTCGAAATTAAATGTCTTAGAGTATTTAATTAAATTTCAAAAAATATTCGAAAGATTTTTTAGATTGAATTTTTTTTGTGAAAGTCTTTAGAAATATAATCTAAAAAATCTTTTGAAAATTTTTAAAATTGAACTAAATTCTCTAAGACATTTAATTTGATTTAATTTCAAAACATTTTCAGAAGATTTTTCAGATTAAATTTGTAGAGTATTCAGAAAAAAAATTGTAATTAATATTTGAAATATTCGTTCAAAAAATCAGGAGTATAAATAAGTTCGTGCGATTTTCTTCACAGATGCGCTACTTGTTTACTAATTCATTGTTTCCTCTGGCAACACCTTCATTCTGAAGTGTCATCATTAGAGTTTATTTTCAGTATCTGTCATTTCGCTGAAGTGTAAACAACATAGTTTCCATGTGCTCTGAAAATGTCAACTTTTGTACTGAATAATGTGTTTTGCGGACAGTTTCACTTCAGTATGAAGAAAAAAGCTGCCGAAAGTCATCGGATTTTAGTGGATGTTTATGGCAATCATGCTCTAGCAGAACGTGTCAGAAGTGGCAATTTTGATTGTCACTTTTGCCAAATTATAATTTTTATAAATAAACATAAATTGAATATTACCTTGAAGGGTTTTCCGAAACAAATATTTCAAACATTAATCAGAAATTATTTTTCTGAAAACCTCTACAAATTTAATGTAAAAAATCTATTAGAAACTTTTTAAAATTAAATCAAATTAAATGTCTTAGAGAATTCAATGCAATTTTAAAAGATACTCGAGTTCAAGGAGTGAACATTTCTGGCACTTCTATGAAGATAATTCTTTATAGAGACCTATGATGGCTTACAAAGTTCAACCAGTGCAAGAATGAAATTTCGTGACAATCAGATTCGTTTCCACTTCGCTCAATGGGCTAATAATCGCTTGGCCGAAGGCAAGCATTTTCCCAGAAATATAATTTTTAGCGAAAAAGCTCATTTTCACCTCGGAAAACTATTTTTCGTAGGGATCCGTTAAGGATAAGTGTCACGCTAACGAAATCGAAGTTGCCTTTCATCAGATTGAGCCCCAAACAATCAACAATGTACTGTAAAATTGGGTCGATCGGATGTGGTATTGTAACCAGTCGTGGCGGTCATTTGAATGATGTTGTTTTTCATTTGTAAATGTCAACCTTTCTAATAAATCCATAACTTTGATAGAATATTCATTAGTTCTTCATTTATAGCCGATCAAAAATGCAAATTTTAAATGGCCCTACCGCTAAAATTTTGTGGTGCTTTCATACAAACAGTTACGAATGTTTATCAGTTTCTGCATAGAACTTGAAGGAAGATCACTTAATGATTAAAATTGTGATGAATGTTTTGTTTTCTACGAACTCATTGATGGATGTTTAGAATATTTGTTTGGATATTTCACGATATAAACAAAGTCGTTTGAATTTTACTATGAAAGAAGATATGTGTTCCTTAGTGATAAATAATTAATTGATCAATAATGCAAATTTTATATAGTCCCTTAACCTTTCGTTTCGAAAATTGCAGTTATTTTGTTGATGCTGCTTTTGTTCGTTCCATAATGACAAATCTCAGTTTCTAGAATTTCCTCCTGATGCATGTCTTTGTATTTCCATGAGTTCTTGTCTCTGATTAATTAGCCCGTCGAAACTAATTTTAGACAGTTTTTCTTTGTGTGATATTTGGCTCCTTTCTAGATCGTTTGGAACCAAGCCAAATCTACTCTGAACTGAATTCAAAATAGGATCATGTGACTTGCGTTAAATGGTCATGTTTCAAGATCATTCGAATTATAACCCTCGGATGATTCTGTTGGGATGAACGAACATTCTTCAAAATTTGATACAACTCATTAATACTGGTCAACTGGAAAGTAATTTCGCTTTTTTAATTAAATTCAAACGAATAAATTATTAACAAGTTTTTATTTTCAATCAATAATGAATCATCTACTTTATCAACAACCTTTAGCCATCTTATATTCAAATTACTTAGAAGTGAACAAGTCACAATAACCTTAAAATGTCTTTGACACGACTTCGAAGTAGAAATGACTATCAAATATCGACATGCGCAGAAACGACTTTCTGGTGCACCTGTTATTATAAGTTCTAAGTGAAAATACCACTTATTCAGACACAAAAAAGACATGATTCAATAGTATATACTGAAGATTTTATTATAATTTGGTTATTATAATGCACCAATTTTTTTCATCCCATCAGGATATCAATAACAATATATTGAATAATGTGGCCTACAGCAGCGATATTTTCTTCTGTACGTAAAGTTCTTTGTCTTGTTGTTGTTGTTGTTGTTGCATCGAGTAGAGAAAATGTTGTCCGAAATCTATCGATAGTTCGACGAATAAGCTGCTCTGATGGACGATTATGTAAACCATAAATTTCAAGAAGTGATCTATAAGTTTGGCGAATAGAACATTGATTTTGAAAATAAATTTCAACAATTTGTAAACGTTGTTGCGGCGTGAGTCTTTCCATGGTAATTTGTCAATGCTTACTGAACAGAAATGTCAAAACAACATGGCTTCTACCTTCTGTCAAATCACAGTTATCCCTATCGAAAGTTCTATCACTCTAAAAAAACATCCGATATTATTGCAAAGTCAGAGACGGTTCAGTTGAATATACTTTATCTTTTCTCTTCAATACGGTCCTGCTCAACGTCCCTAATCGATTTTCTTGGCTTGCCAGGATTTTCCGTAGGTGTAATAATGAAAATTCATACGGGTTCATCTGTACCAAATGTGAATTTCCATGTTAATCATATTTTATTCAATACATACTCGGTTCATATCTATTTTCGGACCATTTCCTATTTTTCACTTTCATTATTCAGTTCTAATAAATATGATATTCATCTTGTTTTTTGTCATTGAACTTTCTGATGTATTTCCTCCTGAATTATCTACGAATACCGGAACTTCTTCGTGTTATTTGAAAATTTGAATCTGATTAAAATCGTCCCTGTAATCAATTCGAAAGTCTCCTTTTAATAATGCAGTTACTAATTGTGGTTGAATAATTCTTCTTCATGTACAAGACTGGCATATTGTTGTGTACGACGATTGATGAAAAATTCAGAGAAATCATTAGTTGCACAGTAAAATGTCTCTTTTTTTCTGCATCTTGAGAAATAAACTCTTTTCTATACAGGCAAAAGATGCAAAATGCTTATTGAGTATTTTTATTTTCACAATCTTATTTTGAATAACTCGCAAGCAGTTGATTGCGAACGTGGTGAAAACATTATATTTATTAGGAGTATAAATAAGTACGTAGGGTTTTTTTGTGGAAAATTTGAGCTTCATTGTAAATAATTGGTTAAACATGCAAAGTTCAAAGTATTGTCCGTTGCTAGCCACTACTTTTTTCCATCTTTTTGTCAATTGACGGATCCCATCGCAAAAAATGCCGGTTCTTTGACCGCTATCCATGCATCGATCCATTTTGTTGACTTCATCGTAATTGGAGAGGTGTTGGTCAGCCAGGCTATGTTGCATCGATAGGAAGAGATGGTAATCGGAAGGAGCAATGTCTGGGCTGTACGGCGGATGGGGAAAAACTTCCCATTTGAGCGTTTCTAAGTACGTTTTGACATGCGACGCAACATGTGTCATGCTGCAAATGTCACATTTATAAGTGTATAAAATGGTAATGTCCTATCGTCTTGAAAACTTAGTGATTGAATTTCAGTTTAAATAACATTTCTATCGAAAAATTACTCAAATACACACAACTCCAGCGTGAATAGATTTGCTCCCTTTTAACCTAAATGTCACGCGTTTGGTTACCAAACAACAGAACATATATGTGCTATCTGGTTATTCAAATTTCTTTATTGTTCGCCGGAAATACCACGCTAATTGTCCGTCAACGTGAACAAATATTACTGCGGCGACAAATTTAATTTACTACTATTATCCTCTAGGGTGCCCATTTTGTGGAATTGCTAAAAAAACTGGATATCAAAGTGAGGAAATGCCATCCTGTAGATAAGATGGTTGAAAAGTTATCTTGTTAAATATGTATTTATTCTCTTTAGAAATATTGAATTGTTACAGCCGTTATCATTCTGCACTTTATATCGGGTGTTTTTTTTTAGAGTGATAGAACTTTCGATAGGGATAACTGTGATTTGACAGAAGGTAGAAACCATGTTGTTTTGACATTTCTGTTCAGTAAGCATTGACAAATTATCATGGAAAGACTCACGCCGCAACAACGTTTACAAATTGTTATCTTTCAAATAAAAAATAAATTTGGGTTCAATATTCATTTAAATGTGGTTTATTTCAATTTGAAGTTCTATCACTCTAAAAAAAACCTCCGATAATTTAAGCAAGTTTGTGGAAATTACTTTGTTCTAATAAATTAACATTCCAGTCGGTACTCGACCGAAGAATTTTGAAATTAATTTAAATTTAGCAAAATAATTCACTGAGAAATTAAATTTACCAGCAACATTTTCATGAAAGTCCAAAGCATACCTTTCATAAATGAAATAATATTTGAAATACCTTTCGGAGACTCTGCGTTTTTCTCGAAAATGGGCGAAATTATCGTATTCAAGTAAGTGTAGCAATATTATATTTACAACAGTGTGTCTAGGCCATTTATTTAATTTAATTCTGAAGAGTTTTCAGAAAATTTTACGTAATTAAAATTTGTAGCGAGGTATAACAGAATTGCTCTGTTTGGTATTTAAAAAAAAATTTTCAACCAAGCTGAAGCTTCTGACAAGATTTCAATAAAGTTTTTTATTTGGATTTTTGCCATCTATGAATTCCTGAAATACTCCATTGGAGTTAAAGGAAAATTTTCAATTTCGAAGGGGAAGAATTGGATTTTTTTCGGTAAATATCAGCACGTTCGACAGCACGCTGTACATATTCAGTAAGAAATCCACCAATTCTGAGAATTTCCTGTTGCGTGGCATTCTGCATCGAATCTTCAACGTGATTCTGAGCATATTTCGAGTTCTGTGGAATTGATGCTAAGGATGTTTTCCATTTAGAATAAGCCCGCTTCGAAATTGCCAATTTGAAGTATTGGGTGTTTTTTTAAGAGTGATAGAACTTTCGATAAGGATAATTGTGATTTCACAGAAGGAAAAAGCCATGTTGTTTTGACATTTCTGTTCAGTAAGCATTCACAAATTATCATAGAAAGACTCACGCCATAACAACGTTTACAAATTGTTGAAATTTAAATTCAAAATCAGTGTTCTATTCGTCAAACTTATAGAGCACTTCGTGAAATTTATGGTTACATAATCGTCCATCAGAGCAGCTTATTCGTCGAACTATCGATAGATTTCGTACATTTTCACTACTCGATGCAACAACAACAACAGCGAGACAAAGAACTGTACGTACAGAAGGAAATTTCGCTGCTGTAAGTCATAGTGTTAATGACGATCCAGATTTGTCTATTCGTCGACGTTCAAAACAAGTTGGACTCTGTGCATCCACCACATAGAAAATTTTGCGTAAAGATCCTGGTCTACACCCATACATTATCCAACTGGTTCAAGAACTAGAGCCACTTAACCATAATAAAGGTCGTTTGTTTGCTGATTGGGCCCTAGAACAGCTTGAAGTTGATCCACCTTTTATCGTAAAATTTTGTTTAGTGATGAAGCTCATTTCTGCCTTTCATAATAGGCGTTCAGAAAGGCCCTTGGAATATACACAGTATCGAAAAGATACAGTGAATAGGTCAGTAAAACACAAAATATGGCCTCAAACCTATCCTGAGAGTTTCAAATCTATATATTTTTCCGTTCGTTCAATGTAGTGCTAAACGCTGCTCTGGTAACAATGTTTTTTGAACAATTCTCTCGAAATTTTGCATGAATATGCGCGTTATTATCCGATAACTAAATACTAAATTCTATATCGATCGGATTTTCAGTTTAAAAAATATTGGAAAAAGTAAGGGAAAATTTTCAATGTGAATGAAATGATAAAAAGAGATTTATTTTACTTGAATGTTTTCCAATATCTTGAATATAAAATAGATTAATTCTGTTATAATATCTTTAAATATCATACAAATTAATTGTTACCTCGCTACGAATTTTAATTTTGATTTAATAAATATTTTCTCTTGAAAACCTTTTAGAATTGAATTGAATAAATGTCTTAGAAAACACAGTTTAAATTTAGCAGACATATGGAATTAACACTCATTAAACAGCACCGAAAGGAATAAAAGAATTCAAACAAATGTAAATTATTAATTGAACATATTAAATAAACACTAAAAAGATACAAAATTTTGTTTCGTATCAATGTATTATTATGAAAACCAAATTCCTTTCCAAAAATGCACAACATAAACTCCAGAATTTCTTCAAAAATAACTTTCTTTCAAAAAAGAGAGTTATTTTTGAAGAAATTCTTGAGGTTATTTTGTGCATTTTTGGAAAGGAATTTGGTTTTCATAAAACATTGATAGGAAACAAAATTTTGTATCCTTCAAGTGTTTATTTAATATTTTTTATTTATGATTTATACTTCTTTGAATTCTTTTATTCCTTTTGATGCTGTGTAATGAGTGTAAATCCTATATGTCTACTAAATTGAAACTGTGTTTTCTAAGACACATGTTTTATTTTATTCTAAAAAGCTTTTGAAAAAAAATTTTTATAAAATTAAAATTTGTAACGATGTTAACAGAAAAAATCTGTATGAAACTGTATTTTCTAAGACATTCATTCAATTTAATTCTGAAAAGTTTTTGGGAAAAAAATTTTATAAAATTGAAAATTGTAGCGAGTTTAACAGAATAAGTCTGTATGGTATTTTAGATACTTTTACCAAGTAATAAAACCCCCCTTTAATCTCTTTAAAAATGAAATTTTTGATCACCTGTTGGCAAGTACAGAAATTTTACATCGTCAGACGGTAATTTTTACAGTTTCAATGTTTCCATTTTCCAATTTTTTGGTCAGAAGGAAAATTTGAAGAGATGTCGGTTGGTAGTCAGTGATTAGTAGTTACTGATACTAACGTTGTACTTTTATGAATTTTCTTTGTCATTATTTAAGGTTGAACGCGAAGACAATTTTCTTGGAGAGTGCTCCCTCCTCATTTCGTGTATACCGAGACCCCTGTGAAGAAATTCACACATGCTTGTCGTTAATGTCCCCCAGAGATCGTGCTACATCTGTTCCAGGGCACACGTGTCTTGACACGAGTCAATCTTCTCCCCTGTAGATTGTATTGCACTTGATAATTTCGAAACATTAATTTCGAAAACAAAAATCAGCCTAGTTTACGATTGTTCGCTGATCTCTAACGAGTTTGGCACATGCCACAGCTTGCAAACAAGGAACTGTCTATTTTCAGCGATATTTATGATCGTTGGACATGGTATTTTTCATTAAAAAAATTGAGTTCATAGCCCCATTCGAATGTGGCATTACAGACCATTCAGATCTCAATTTCTGATTACTAGAATATCGTATATGTTGCATGGTTAAAGATGCATGTGTTGCAGGTGCAAATCTGCAACGAGCCATCAAAATACTGGAAATAGCTACAGAAATGTATTTCCTCAAACTTAATACCCTTCCCATCGTATTGAAATCAAGCTTGATCCAAGATTTGTCAGCATTTAGGTTTTTCTTAAAAACCTGGCAACAATGTAGGCAACATGTGTTTTTTTAGAGTGATAGAACTTTAAATTGAAATAAAACACATTTAAATAAATATTGGAGCCAAATTTTTTTTATTTGAAAGAGTTTCGGTAATTAATACATCTTCAGACAACTGTCTGAAGAATGCAGAATTAATCTGTTTGATATTTAAGATATTGAAAAAGTCTTTTATCAGGTAAAAAACCCCTTTTTATTATTTTATTTTATATATAATAATTCTGTTTTTATTAAATTAAGGAAAATAATTTTATTTAATCGCTTTTAATGAATCCATTCATTCTTAAGATCAGTTGTGGTGTATTTTTCGATGCGAACAAAGATCGCTTATGGGATGCAAAGACCTGTTGAATTTCTATCAATATTGCATATTATATTGATTATGTGAAGGAAGAAGCATTGAATGAATGAAAATAACTATAGTCTCCTATCAGTGCCCTAGCATTAGCGCAATATTTCTTCAGTAGTCGTATCGAATACGGTGTTATTGAAACTGATTAGATTTAGTTTTATCTATAATTTTCCTATTGCTCTTGAACTGCTGAACTTGCGAGCGATTTTCTGATACTTGAAAGCATATTTTTATTTGATTTCCTGTTACAACAAAGGATTTGCTACTCAGATATGATAACAGTGTTCCATTTGAAAAATCAATTCGTACAGTTATCTTCATCTTTGAAACTATTGACGAAATTCAGTTGAAAATGTGAAATATTCAATTGATTCAGTCCTTTCCTGATGAAAATTGATTTTAATTAAATAGAATAATAAAAAATTGTTTCGCCAACTCTGTGGCCTTTTCAGGTTAACATTCTCAACTAATTCTAGAAATAATAAAAAAAAATAAAAGAGGTTTTTTCACTTGATAACAGTCTTTTGCAATTTCTTAAATATCAAACCGATTAATTCCGCTTAACATACTACAAATTTCAATATTATAAAATTCTTGTCTCAAAAACCTTTTAAAATTAAATTAAATGAATGTCATAGAAAGCACAGTTTCAATTAAGTAGACATACAGGGTGTCCCAACGAAAATTTCACCCCTCCCAGAACTCAGGATCGAAGAATTTCGAAGATTTAAAAAAGAACACGTCAACTTCTGTTTTGAGGGGGACGAATTTCGTGTTGACCCAACAAATATAAATTGTTTATTAAAATTAAAAAAGGAGTACAAATAAGTTTCCGCCGTTTTATTGTAGATGGCGCGGCACGGAGTTTCGTTTAGCTTTCGCAGATGATAACCGTCTTAAAAAATAGTTTGGACATTCAAGAACAACATAACCTATTAATATCATTGATTTTATATTGGTAAAATATAATTTTTATAAGTTGAAAATGTCAAAATTTGAGCCAAGTAAGCGTCATTTGCGGGAAATATTAGTTTACTTCTTTAATTTAAAGAAATCTGCTGCTGAGGCGCATCAATTGCTCGTAGAAGCATATGGTGAGGGTGCTTTGAGTGAGAGACCGTGTCGAGAGTGGTTTCAAAAGTTTAAAAACGGTGATTTCGACGTAGAAGACAAAAGATCGCAGTGGAAGGCCAAAAATTTACGAGGATGCAGAATTGGAGGAATTATTGGAGGAAGATTCATCTCAAACACAAAAAGAACTTCTAACCTCTAACATTAGAAGTCACTCAGCAAGCAGTCTCACATCGTTCTTCTATAATAAATATTTAATTTGTGTTAAAAAACGGCGGAAACTTATTTGTACTCCTAATAAGTAATATTGAATGTTTCGTTCCAAGCATGCGCACCTGTCTTCAGACAGGCCTGTGCATGTCACAGGCTGAAGAGTTCAGGTGTGCATGCTTGGAACGAAACATTCAATATTATTTATTTTTTAATTTTCATTAATAATTTATATTTGTTGGTTTTTTTATTCCATTTGATATTGTATAATGAATTTTGATTTTATACGTCTATTAAATATAAGCAGTGCTTATAAGACATCAATTTAAGTCTAAAAGTTAAAAAAAAATTTTTTTTGAAATTAAAATTGTAGGAGACTAACAGATTGAATCTGTTTTGATATTCAAAGTTACAAATTAATAAGAAATAAGAAGGTGTAGATGAAATATTGTAAAAAGGAAATGAAGAACCCCCGTTTTAAATTAGCCAGGCTTTCAAAATTTTAATCATAAATGAAACCATCACTTCTGATTCACGCTGAGAAACTCAAATGTACGATTCATTACGAAGAAAAAAGATATTATCAAACAATACGAAAGATACTATCAAAGAGTTCACCATAATTACATCAACATATCGATGCTGAATATAAAGTAGCAAATGTTTCATTCTTCATTATACATTGTAATTTATATTTTGTAAACATTTGATTGTTGAATTGCTAATGCCCATGTTTCCATTCTTTATTGCGAATTATTTCTGGTTTATTATTGCTAACGATGAACTTCAGCATACGAGATGCAAAGAAATATCGAGTGTTTTTTTTAGAGCGGTAGAACTTTAAAGTGAAATAAAACTTATTTAAATTAAGATTGAAGCCTAATTTTTTTTAATTGAAAGATAATTTTATGACATTTATGTTTTGAAAATAACTTCCGGCATATGTCCACCACGACTAGCTTTGAGGAACCGCATTCGACCAGACCAATTTTGGTCCACTTATTCGAGTAATTCAGGCCTTATTTCATCAATAACACGAGTTATGTTGGCTTCCAAAGCGTCTATTGTTTCTGGTTTATCAGCATAAACTAATGACTTTACATAACCCCAAAGAAAATAATCCAGTGGAGTTATGTCGCATGATCTTGGAGGCCAATTAATTGGACCATTTCTCGAAATAATGTTATCGCCAAATCTTTGTTTCAATAAATCAATTGTTGGTAATGCAATGAAACCTGCAGAACTTCTGGAGGATTGTTTTCACTCCATATACAAGCAATTTTGCTTGTTTACATAGCCGTTCAACCAGAAATGCATCACTAAACACAATTTTACGATAAAAAAGTGGATCAACTTCAAGCTGTTCTAGGGCCCAATCAGCAAACAAACGACTCTTATTATGGTCAAGTGGCTTTAGTTCTTGAACCAGTTGGATCTTGTATGGGTGTAGACCAAGACCTTTACGCAAAATTTTCTATGTGGTGGATGCACGGAGTCCAACTTGTTGTGAACGTCGACAAATAGACAAATCTGGATCATCGTTAACAGTATGACTTACAGCAGTACAGTTCTTTGTCTTGTTGTTGTTGTATCGAGTAGAGAAAGTGTTGTCCGAAATCTATCGATAGTTCGACGAATAAGCTACTCTGATGGACGATTATGTAAACCATAAATTTCAAGAAGTGCTCTATGAGTTTGGCGAATGGAACAATGATTTTGAAAATAAATTTCAACAATTTGTGAACGTTGTTGCGGCGTGAGTCTTTCCATGATAATTTGTCAATGCTTACTGAACAGAAATATCAAAACAACATGGCTTCTTCCCTCTGTGAAATCACAGTTATCCCTATAGAAAGTTCTATCACTTTAAAAAAAACACCCGATGGTTGAGTTTCTCTAGAAATTTTAATTGATGAGTTCTCTAGAAAATCGTGAAATTATTGCAGCGTATGAAGAGAATTGGTGCTTAATTTAATGATCGAAAACCTAATTTTTTTTCAAATTTGAATATCAAAACAGATTAATCTGTTTTAATATCAAAACAGATTAATCTGTTTAATTTCAGAGAATTGTATTCAAATGATTAGAATCATGGTGATTCATGTTACTTTTTGCAAAAATTTTAATTGAAAGTTTGGGGTGACATGACAAATTATCGGCCCTATTCGATTTTAGCTTAGTGGCAAACCTCTCAAAAAAATTGTAGATTTAGCATTATCTATAATATATTCAGATTTGAGTGAATATAAAAAGGATAAAAATAAATAATAACATACTTATTTTCCTATGTCCATCGAGAAAATATAGGATTGGGGTTCCTCGAAAAAGCATACAAGGAACACCTAAAAAAGGCGATAAGAATTTTGACGGGAAAACTACACAGACGTGGTTTTCGTAGTAAGGATAAGAAGTACATCGTTTTAAATCAGAATACCACAAGGATTACTAGAATTGATTATTCCCTTCAAATTTATCCATCTTGATTACGTTTATCTATAGTGGAAAAAAGTGGCCAACTGAATAATTTTGAAATCTCCAGTTTTTTAATGATTAAGATCAGTAAATACTAAATAACTATTTGAGTCTTATACAAAATACGTATATAATCTTTTTCACAGATCAAGGAATCTGAAGTTAATGAAATAATGAAGAATATTACCACAATTAATTAAATTGTGAAAATATTGTTTATTATTTTATTTGAGTGAAATGAATTTCCATCATACTTATCAAACGTCAAAATATGACAGCTTCAAAAATGACAGATGACGTGCTTGTCATTATAAAATAAAACACTTGTTTACATTTTCTACTTTATTATTTAATAAAGTAGAAAATGTAAACAAGTGTTTTATTTTATAATGACAATTACAACTGATTTCTACCAAGCAACGGCCCAATCTATCATAAAGATGACGTGCTATTGAAAATGAAACCTCTTTTTGGAAAACTCTCTACTACGTACGTGAGACATATTCTGAAGTATCAGGTGTTTTTTTTAGAGTGATACTTCTTTCGATAGGGATAACTGTGATTGACAGAAGGTAGAAACCATGTTGTTTTGACATTTCTGTTCAGTAAACATTGACAAATTATTATGGAAAGACCCACGCCGCAACAACGTTTACCAATTGTTGAAATTTATTTTCAAAATCAGTGTTCTATTCGCCTAACATAATCGTCCATCAAAGCAGCTTATTCATCCATCAAAGCAGCTTATTCGTCGAACTATCGATAGATTTCGCACAACATTTTCTCTACTCGATGCAACAACAACAAGACAAAGAACTGTACGTACAGAAGAAAATATCGCTGCTCTAAGCCACAGTGTTAATGATGATCCAGATTTGTCCATTCATCGACGTACACAACAAGTTGGACTCTAAGCATCCACCACATGGAAAATTTTGCGTAAAGATCTTGGTCTACACCCATACAAGATCCAACTGGTTCAAGAACTAAAGCCACTTGACCATAATAAGCGTCGTTTGTTTGCTGATTGGGCCCTTGAACAGCTTGAAGTTGATCCACTTTTTTATGGCAAAATATTGTTTAGTGATGAAGCTCATTTCTGTTTGAACGGCTATATAAACAAGCAAAATTGCCGTATATGGAGTGAAACAATCCTCAAGAAGTTCTGCAGGTTCCATTGCATCCTGAAAAATGCACTGTATGGTGTGCTTTACACGCTGGAGGCATCATTGGTTCAATTTCTTTAAAAACAATGCTGCTTCATCACTCAACACAATTTTACGATAAAAAAGTGGATCAACTTCAAGCTGTTCTAGGGCCAAATCAGCAAAAAAACGACGCTTATTATGATCAAACGGCTTTAGTTCTTGAACCACTTGGTTTTTGTATGGGTGTAGACCAAGATCTTAATGCAAAATTTTCCATGTGGTGGATGCACAGGGTCCAACTTGTTGTGAACGTCGTCGAATGGACAAATCTGGATCATCATTAACACTATGACTTACAGCAGCGATATTTTCTTCTCTACCTACAGTTCTTTGTCTTGCTGTTGTTGTTGCATCGAGTAGAGAAAATGTCTGAAATCTATCGATAGTTCGACGAATAAGCTGCTCTGATGGACAATCATGTAAACCATAAATTTCACGAAGTGCAACAATCCGTTTTATTTTGTCCTAGGAAAAAAATCAGCAGCACACACATCTGTCTCTCTCTTCGGACGTTTTTGACTCATGGATTTTGGTGGTTTAGCAATGTTGCAATTTTTACATGTGTTTAAACTTCCACATTTCTCAAACTTTTCGATATTTTAAGAAAAAGTACAACTTGAAGGAGTTGGCCGATCTTTAAATGCAGCAATAAATAAATGTATTGTTTCTTCAATTGGTTGACCACCAAAGTACCATTTTATAATTTGAGGACACGCGAAACTAAATGAGGTGTCCAACTCCCCACTTCCGACAAGGGCTACATTTGTGTGAGAGAGAAGAGCGTTCTTTTCCAGTTATACACAGGATTTTTCATTATCGTAACATGCATATCTTTCGATTATTCCAATGTTCTACTGGACCTCGGAGTTCTCTGTCTTACGCATTGAATATCGTATTTCCAAAACGTGATTTTCCAAACCTATATATTAATCGAGAGTTGAAGTGTCCTGTTTTCTCCTAATCTGTCCAATAAGCATCGGAAGAAGGACGTTCTTGGAATGACCTGCAGGAAGAGATCTTACGGCCTCTTATTGTACAGCGGCGCACGATCAATATCACCTGTATTGTTCAGAATCTGAAAAACAGAGTCATGCGTTCGGAACAACTGAATTCAGTTTAATCGTTTTGTGATCGAGTTACTTGTGAATGAATTCAAAGACAACTGAATAATAGCACGTGGATTGTCACGTGCCCTTCATAGGGGGGTGTAGTGCCGCCTTTCATGTGCGTCATTCTGCTGTTACCTTTATCGATTGCGGTCTCCTAACCAACAGTGAATCTTCGCAGTGGCGTAGCTTGATGGGGATGAAAATGCGTTCGATTCTTTGAAGTAATCGTTGGGTACTCCAAATATGAAAGATCTTAGGTATGCAGACGACCAAGCAGTCCCTGCCGAATCAGAACTGGACTTAAAAACCATTGATCGCCAACTGAAGAAATAGTAACTAGGAAATGCATGGAAAAAACAGCATTTATGAAGGTGAGTATTCCATGAATTCCCAGAAAATTACCTTTGAAACTGAAAAAAAGATTCGCGAAGTGCTTCATCTGGACCAGAAACATGGACATTAAGAAAGAGAGGTGAAAGATACTTGGGCAGTTTTTAAATATGGATAAGGATAGAAAACAGTGGTTGGACAAGATGAGAGAAGAAGAGGTATTGCAAGGAGAGGAAAAGAAAATTAAGATCACGAAAAAAATGCAAAACATGCTTGCTGGCTCATTTCTCAAGAAGAAATTACCTACAAAGAAATAATGGAAGAGAAGTTTGACAGTAAGAGATGAAGAGGCAGAAAGAAGTTCGACAAACCAATGCAAAAGATCGTGAGTGAAGGGCGCAAAAGTTCCCGACTTCACGTCATTGTTTTTCTACCTATTTACGTATGATACTGAATGAGAATAGTATATATTTTTCGGTTTTTACGAATTAAATTCTATAGTACTCCGTTTTACGAGATGCTTTCTATCATTTAGAGTAATCCCGTTGCGAAAACGATTCTTAATTTTTTGTGTTAATTGCTCTGATTGATCATAATGAGCAACATCAAATGCACGTAATGTGCGATGTTTTTCCCAAATTGATCCTTGTTTTCAAAACAATTTGCTGACATTGAAAATAACCGAGAACCTCAAATCGGCCGATACACAGAACAGTGTTTCGAATTTAAATTACACGCTTTAAAAGAATTGTGTCCATGACAATCGCAAAGATGGAAAAAGGGCAATTTTGATTCGGCAAAGGTTTTTTGTAGGAATGTAAAAGTGATGAATTTGGTATGAATCGTTAGAGGAAAGTCGATATTTTAAAGATTTGAAAAAATTTGATACGGAAATTTCTTGAAAAGGCACGAAAAAATGGTCAGTTTTCGATGAAATTCTGTGTAAATTTCGACCTTTCAGAAAATTCCGGAAAACGTCAAACGTCGAGTTTGAGATATGAGATTTTATTTGAACATTTCAGTGATTTTTTAACCGAGTTAAAAAGTAAACAGTGAAACGAAATTGAAGATGAAAGTCGATCGTATCTAATTATTTATGCTCTTCTGTAGATTTCGATACATAAAAATCTCAAAACAGCCTTAGTGCGACCGCATAAACTTTTATTTTTAATTTTAGTTTGACATTCACCAGAACTGTACATTCAACGTGGAGAGGCGTATATTTGCGTAGCACACACACATACAATATGGTCCTTATGACACTGAATGGTTTAATTAGGAAAAATTACAAAAAATTAATTTCTTGTAGGTGTATGATCATCTTTTTTGTGGTCCGTGTGTGCGATAATGTGCAATTGCAGTCGATCTGGTGTTGTGTAGTATCAGTTGTGGATTAATTGTCACGAGTTCAAAATGCGTTTAGAAGCCGTGAAATTTGAACAACTAGTGTGTTGAATAAACGAAGAGTTAACCCAACCAGAAGTTGCTAAGTGTCTCCGGATTTCGCGAAGTATAGTTAGTAGAGTGTGGAATCGCTATCGTATTAGTGGTAGTGCTGCATATACTCATGTGGGTGGAAGAGAAAGGGCTACAAGCGTCGCACACGATCGGCTAATAAGGTTCCAGCACAGCACTCTGGTTTATAGACTCATTCCGGCAAAATACCGATAGGATTGTTTCTGGTCAAACATCCGGAATGGGTTGCACAGTTTCAATTTGAGGGCGAAAAGATCCTCGAAGCACCCGCGATTGACCAGGGGGCACCGAGCTCTTGAACATTAGAGAATATGCTCTCATCATGGAGGATTGCATATTAAAGAGCTGTAATTGAGAATTTTTCATTTAATATTTTCTTAATTAAGTTATATAGAGGTTTCACAGAATTATTCTGTTTTAATATTTGAGTTTTATCCTACAATGGTTATTCCAGGATGTCTTATCTAGTTCTAGGACTGATAACCACAATGAAAGTGTAAATTTTTTCCCAAAAGGGTTGAAGTTCCAGAGACGTATTTTCCGCACACCACTGGCTCCATTGGGGCCGCTCTAGTCGTTGGCATGACACTCACCGTTACCATGTCTTCTCTCCATTTGTTTTCACCTTCTCAAACTCGACTTAGCTGCCGTATTTCATATTTTACGCTGGATCTATCTTGAATTAATTGTGTCGAACGTCGCATTTCTTGTTTCGTGCAAACTTCACTTTAATTTTACCTCGAAAATGTTCCCTTCGGGTGATATTTCTTTTTTTTCGTACGGTCGCAGCAATAGCAAAAGCTATTCCTATAAAAAAAAACTTCAATTTATGACCACGTAATTGGACAATTCTCAGGATTCTGGGAATGATATGTGTTCAATGTATTCTCGGTATAGGTATGAAATAAAAGTCAGAAATTTTGTTTTTAATTCTATTTTTCAATGTAGTGTCCTAGAACTTCAATACATTTGTTAGATCGAGAAATAAGCTTCTCTAAACCTTGTAAAAAATATTCTTCCGGCTTCTCCTTAAAATAGTTATTAGTTGCCACCTTCAGTTCTTCATCGTCGGAAAATCGCTTTCTACGAAGATAGTTTTTCACATTTGGGAATAGGTAGTAGTCACTGGGGGCCAAGTCTGGACTGTACGGAGGATGAGTAATTTCTTCGAAGCCACATTCCGGCACAGCAGCCTTCGCCACGCGGGCGTTGTGAACCGGCGCGTTGTCGTTAAGCAGCAACACCCCCGCTGTGAGTTTTTCCCGCCTTCTCCTTTAATTGCTTCTCTTAAATTACGCAATTAAATTATGCTGCTGTGCTGCTTCCACCCTTCTGAGGTGCTGTGAGCATCTTGCACTGACCTTTGAGAGGTTAAGATGGTCATGAAGGATACCATGTATGGTACCCACGGATAAGTTTGTCATCTCTGCAAATACATCGTTTTTCCATTTTTTTTTCAGATACAGAACTGATGCACCATCACGTCATAATACAGATACGTAAGTATGAAACATTTGAAGTACTAAGATGAAACCATATTTGTTGCAATTAGCGAAATCAATTCAATTGGTAAAAATTGTTTCAAATTCATTCAGTGTTGGACATTGAGCAATCAGATTTTGAAACTTGTAGTGCACTTGTTAACTGAGCGGCCTAATATTCTTTATATAGGTATAAAAACCGAATCGTTTTGTAAAAACCCCTACATAATTTATTCAGTTAAAAAAAATATCAAAGTGTCTAAGAATAACGTTTATAATTCTGATCCAACATCATCAGTTAAAATAATTAAAAGGAGGTTCTTTTCTTGATAGGAAAATATTCACTTTTAATCGAAAAATTTTAAATCAATATTTATTGCATTCTTCAAATTTTCTATAATATCGGGTTTTTGGCACGCGTGTTCAAATGCAATGTATCGGGTGTTTTTTTTAGAGCGATAGAACTTTAAATTGAAATAAAACACATTTAAATTAAGATTGCAGCCAAAATTTTTTTTTATTTGAAAGATAATTTTATGACATATATGTTTTGGAAATAAATTCCGGCATATGTCCATCACGACTAGCTATGAGGAACCGCATTCAACCAGACCAATTTTGGACCACTTTTTCGAGTAATACAGGCCTTATTTCAGCAATAACACGAGTTATATTGGCTTACAAAGCGTCTATTGTTTCTGGTTCATCAGCATAAACCAATGACTTGACAAAGCCCCAAAGAAAATAATAAGCTGTGAACAGACAAAAAATTATCCACAATTTTTCATCGAATTCGAAAGAAATCGGGGAAAATTCTTATTTCGAATATAAATAGATTGAGGAATCGTATAATACTATCATATTATCACCAAAATATTTTATCATCGATAGATAAAAGATATAACAAATTGAAATAATTGTCACTTGACGAATTGGCGCCTGAAAATCAGGTGTTGTTCCTAAATAACAATAATTGAAGTTGCCCAAAAATGGGATTGATTGCAGGACTATGAATCCATGAATTTCATGAAAGTGATTACATTCTCCATAAATTTTGAGACAAACTTCTAGTTTTAGGCGTATCATATCATGTTATAATCATAATTGAGAATTTGATTTTAAATTAATCAATGAGAGGACAAGATATACAAAATTTACAAAATCGTCGTCATTTGACAAATTGGCACGTCAAAATCAGGTGCTGTTCAGAAAGAAAAACATTCAGAGGTTTATTCTTTGGGAGAGGGGTTTTTAAAAATTTTAATATTAAAATTGAATTATCTCTATATATATTAAAACAGTAAGTGCCATGGCAACCGACCACAGATGTGCGTGACGTCACGCAGTGCTAACTTCCAGACGCGCAGGATCCCGACGGGCGAAGCCCGTCGCCTGGATATCGTTGCGGACCGAAGGTCCGCACTTCCCTCTAGACCGGTTTACCGTTCCCGTTCCGGGATGACCCTCCGTTCCCGAGATACAGGCGGATAAAGTTCGGGAATTTTCCCGCGCACTCCAACAAGCCCCGCCCACCGTAACCCCGACCCGTTTTTGTGGTGTACGTATAGGGGCGATCCGCGAAGTCAAGAACGGAGACCGTCCGAAAATTTTCGGACCGTCGGAAAAAACGGATATATCTAGCGACGGGCGAAGCCCGTCGCGAAAATACCCATTCGGACCGAAGGTCCGATAGACCCGCTACCCGTTAAAGCCCCTATATTTCGCGGATTACTTTCCGTCGCTACGATACGAGCGGATGATAATTTCCGGACTTTTCCCGCCCTCACCAAACGGGTACCGCCTTACGCGTATGCCGCGTAGGGATGACCAAACGGGGGTGACCAAAGACGGAATTTCAACGAAAAGTAGATCCCACCTAAAATTATAGAAAATTATTAAAAAAAATTGGTTTTTTCGAGGTGGATCGATCGAAAAATATAGATCAATCGACTCTACTCGTTCCTTTTTATGTCCACAAAATTTAATTGAAAAAAAAATTAAATCAAAATGTCTCAGGACAGGTAGATATCCGGTGTTTTTCAGAGTGATAGAACTTTAAATTGAAGCCAATTATTGTTTTTGGTTTATCGTTATAAACCAATGACTTGACATAACCGCGAAGAAAATAATCCAGTGGAGTTATGTCGCATTTAATGTCAAAACAACATGGCTTCTACCTTCTGTGAAATCACAGTTATCCCTATCGAAAGTTACTCTAAGTCTAAGTCACTCTAAAAAAAAAACACCCGATGTATGAATCTTATGAATAACCAATTGTATTCTCTTTATAAATTTAAAAATGTAGCATATTCTCCACAACAGCGTATGAATGTCCATAATCATCAGTCGACTGTTTTGAATGATAAATAAGAACAATCCAAATAAATATATCACATGCCTTACTGGCATATAAGACCCCGAGGTTAGGAATAGAATACAGACAGAACTAATCCGAAACATTCATCAAATTACATGCCCAATCCACAGAAAAAATATAAATCAAAGGCATGGTCCAGATCCAATTATATCAAAGAGGTGATTTGGACCTAGAATTTGACAAATGTTTTGGGTATACCCCACTATTCTGTCTTTATTGCATTCTCGTGATCTTATAAGAAGTAAGATATGTGATATATTTCAATATTTGAAAATCAAAACAGATTTAATCTGTTGTCTTCTACAATTTTAATTTCAAAAAATTCTTTGAAGAAACTTATGCCTTATGAGCTTTGTATGATTTTCTATGAACTGGGAACATAAGTACCTTGGATATATAAAGGTGTTCACTTTTATTTTCTGTTGAGGACCGTGTATTCCTAAGATTCACTGAGTAAGTCTATACATTGTTTAATTGATTTTATTATTTTTTATATGTAAAGTTGAGCTGATCTTATCGTAACTTTAATTATTTCTTGAGAATGTGCTACATGTTTTGAGATTTTTTGAAGTAATTTATTTAAATATATTGAATATTTCAAGTAAATTAGTTTTTGAGAAGTTCTTGAAATTATGTTTTATATTTTTGAGAAAGAGTTATTTTTCATTCATATGGGATCGGAAAACAATACATTTTGTAACATTTTGTAACAAACAGGGCTTCGTAAGTTTGTCTGAAGAGTTCATTACGCATGCCTGGAACGAAACAAAAAATGTTTACTTATTTATATTTTAATTTTAATTGACAGTTTATGTTCGTTGGTTTTTCTTAATTCCGTTTGATATTGTATGATGAATTTTGACGTCTATTAAATATGAGCAGTGCTTATAAAGACATTAATTTAATTCTTAAAGTTTCTTCAAAGAATTTTTTGAAATTAAAATTGTAGAAGACAACAGATTAAATCTGTTTTGATTTTCAAATTTTGTAATAATCCTTCTATCAAGTAAAAAACCGTTCCTCCTTATTTTATATATTTCAATGATTGTTTTTATTTATCATTCAAAACAATCGACTGACGATTATGGACGGGAGTACCAAATGTTGTTCTGGAGAATGTGCGTGCTATATTTTCAGATTCATATAAAGCCTTTTTTGGAATAGAATATGTTTTTTATAACATTCATTTGAAACTGCTGTATTGGCTTATTATGTTAGGTAATTTCAGTCATCATTGTATAGATTTCTTCATATTTTTGAGTGTTGTATGATATTTGAGAATTCTATATGTCTACTTCGATAGAAAATGTTTCTAAGACAATTTTAATTCAACTTTTTTCAAATTAAATGTTCTAGAGGTTTACAGACTTATTATGTTTTAACATTTAAAATTGTATGATTTACAAAATTTGAATATCAAAACAAATTGAAATATGTTTATCTTCTACAATTTTAATTTCCAAAAGAATTTTTTTATTCAAGAAACTTTTAGAATTAAATTAATGTCTAAAACAAGCACCGCTCACATTTAATAGACGTTTATAAACAAAACTCAATATACAATGTCAAATGAATGTCTATTAAATGTGAGCGGTGCTTGTTTTAGACATTAATTTAATTCTAAAAGTTTCTTGAATAAAAAAATTCTTTTGGAAATTAAAATTGTAGAAGATAAACATATTTCAATTTGTTTTGATATTCAAATTTTGTTATATTTCTTCTATCAAGTAAAAAGCCTTTCTATTTTATTTTGTATGATTTAAGTTCGTTCAATTGTAACTAACTACTCTTTCGAACTTCTTAACTGTAGATAGTCGGTATATATTTTTTAAAACCTTATCATATTTGTATCAGATTAGGTAGAATAAATTTTGTTAAGGAGATAGTCATTTTCTGTTGTCATATATCATTGCGAAAAAAGATAACATGTTGGTTGATTCAGATAAGAAACTTTCTTCTGGAGAGGATTATAAGTTTGAAATTTCAATGGGAAATTCCTAACTGAAATGATTTTTGATTATTGGTCTTATAAATGCATGTGGGTTGTTCTCGTTCCTTTCAGATACCTTTCAGGTTTGAGGTCTGGATATATCTAGTGAGTTCGTTTATGGGTAAAATCGTTCCAATGATTCTCAATTTTCCCGATATTTTATAAACTACAGATCCAATCGATCTGAAATTTCATTGGAGTAGAATTATCATTCGTGTGTAATAATAAGAAGGCTAAAAATAAAAAATATATTTTATAAATCAGACCATAGTAAAACGCTACTGAAACCATTATCCTACCCCCGAAAGAAACATTTCTTTCAACTTTCGAACTGAAAGAAATAGAGACTTGCAATTTCGTTAATGGGCAAAATCGGTCCTAAAGTTCCGTAATTATTCACATTTGAACCTTTTTCCTATTTTCCGAATAGCTTCGAAACTACTATGGTACTTAGGTGTATAATAATTAAAGGGTGGTCCATCCAGAGTTTGCATTTTAAAGTAGTGATTATTTCGAGTCTGACAACACTTCGGTCATTCGTGTTTTGACAGAAAGTAAGTTTAATACACTGACGAGCAGAAAAAACGGGTCACTTGATCATTACTGTTCAAATACCTTTCTCAGTTGAAATTTTTACGAGATTCATGAAATTTCTGAGATGGTAGAGAAAAGAGAATGGCCCAAAGAAAAATGGAACTTTTTATTCGATTTGTATTAAAATAATCAATGAGTGTCACTATTCTCGCACAATCTTCAATTGGTAAACTCATTTTATGAAGTTGTTTCTTGCAGAGAGTGGAAAACAAACTTTTCAAGGGCCAATGTTGACGCAACAGATAAACGATGAATTTATCTTGAAGATTTATCCGAAGATGATTTCTTTTATTGAGTTTTTTAGCCCATATGTCTACACTTTGCGCGTTAATTTTCTAATGAAAAATAGATGATGAACAAAATATTATTGAATCAATTTGAACACGGGAGTCTATTGAAGAAAACAGTGTAAAATCTTAGCGACCCTTTCTTTTTGCTCGCCAGTTTATTTGACATTAACGAAATGAGTCCATCTACGCTTGAACAAAACTGGGAAATATCGAACACTTATTTCCAAAGTGGTGAATTTTTTAACCAACCTGTTAAGTTCGAAAATGTATCAAAAAAGAATGCGAAATCTCAATACCAAAAAAAACATTGATTTTTGAGGTTATAATTGTAGAAAAATTGTGATATGTCATTGAGAAATGTTTTTTTCATTGATTTAATATATCACTGGAAAATATCGGTTTTCGTTATCGATTTTAAAATAATTATTCGCAAAGATTGGTGCATCGGAAAGTATATCAGTCTGTATATTATTTTCTGTATTATTCAAGCAAATTTCTGGACGAATTAATTGATGACTGTGGTTTTGTTTCCGCGTTATATCTGAATGAATAAGCATTTCCTCTGGGATTTTACGCTTGTTTCTGCGTGTAAATTTTTTTTCATTTAGTCGATTCTTTGTGGTACTTGATGGGTCTTTGTTTGGAGCTCTTTAAGTTGTAGTTTTTTTTCGAAATTAAAGTGAAAATAAGTACAATACATACTTATAAAAAAATTATCTTCACTTTTGTGTTGAGTCGCAGAAAAAAAACTGTGTCGATATTCATTTTTCTTACAATATTTTTTATTGGATTTATAGAGGTTTTTCATATATAATTCTGAATTCAATTTTATCCCGGTTGATTTCGGTTGAATTAAAAATTTGAATATCAGAACAGATTTGATATGTTCGTATTCTACAATTTTAATTTCAAAAAAATTTTTATTCAAAAAACTTTAAGAATTAAATTAATGTCTACAATAAGCACCGCTTATATTTAATAGACGTATATAATCAAAACTCAATATATAATGTCAAATGGAATAAATAAACCAACAGATATAAAAAAAGGCATTAAAGTCAATAAATAAATATTTAAAGGAGACAAAATTTTGTTTCTGATCTTACCATTAATAATATATATTATATATAAATTTTGTCTCCTTTAAATATTTATTTATTAATTTTAATGACTTTTTTATATCTGTTGGTTTATTTATTCCATTTGACATTATATATTGAGTTTTGGTTATAAACCTCTATTAAATATAAGCGGTGCTTATTGTAGACATTAATTTAATTCTAAAAGTTTTTTGAATAAAAAATTTTTTGAAATTAAAATTGTAGAAGACTAACAGATTAAATCTGTTTTGATATTCAAATTTTGTTATATTTCTTCTATCAAGTAAAAAGCCTTTTTCTATTTTATCAAATTTGCTATTTAGGTGTATAATAAAAACATTTATTATTAAAGATTTATGACAAATTTCGTGAGGACGGCTTTAGAAATTCGCAAAAATTGTCAAATTACTCTAATCCTTTTTTTTTTCTGTACAGTTAGGTGTTCAAGAACACATTCTTGCATTATATAATTATATGCAATATACACACCTGGTTATATTGTGGTATGGCGATACAATTGTTGTATAATAAGGAGTAGCGGATATTAAATAAGTTTCCCATGAATAATAAAAATAGATTTATTGAGGCTTTAAATCTTATAGAAATTAATTCTGAAACCCTTACATATATTGTCAAACAGAAAACTGTGTTTCTAAGCCATTATTTATTATCTCAATATTAATAATAATTTTTGTAAGGGTTTCAGAATCAATTCATATTAAATCAAAGATTTTAATAGTTTTCCTAGTTCAAGATGAATTTCAGTCAAGTAAATTACGAGACAATTGAACTTATATCCAAATTTAAAACTAACATTGGATGAAATATCGATTAATTCCAAGTATATCTAAGACATAAGAGCACAAAACATATTTCATTTGGCATTAATAGTATTTTTGTGTTTAACTAGATATTTAATGTCGAGGGAGAATAAGTTCTTGACCAAATGAAAACTCTGAATATTCTCTGGGTAAAATTCAACCTCGAAACGAAAATTGGCTCGAAATTGGATGGTAAAAAGGAATCTGTTTGCATGCCAAGTTTGGGTACGATGAAAATGACGTATTATTTTTTTTATATTATCGTTTTGACAGTCTTACACGGGATATTCAGGAGTTTGTTATCCAAAAAGACAGTCCTTCAGTTTTGTTGTCGCTTTAATCGTAATTCGTAAGAAAATTCTTTATCAACAGGTAAATAATATCAGAAGAACCTCGACAGTTTCTGCATTCGAGTTCTTCAGTTGATTTCTGAATGAAGGAGCGCTCTATTGGCATCGAGTATATATTTTCTGGTTTAATAAAAGCCAACCTTTAGCGAATCTATGTATAGATAGATATTTTTGTTTGTTTATTTCTATAATTAACATTAAAAATTGTTCGGGCAAATGCTGTGTGTAACTTGGGCAGGTCAAAAATACCCAAAAACCTGTGCTACACCAGTACTGAAATAAAACTTGTATTTTGAGCGTGGATATTTTATTCTGGATTGAAAGCTCCCTGACTTGCAGTGGGTTTCTGTTCTTTGTCGTGATTTGTTGCTTATCGTTTTTCTCCCGTATCACATTGGGGTTGTTCGTTTTCCATGAAAATCCCCACGTCGTATCAGTATCGATATATAATTTGTGACAGTGAATAATTCATCTTTTCCTGTTGCTCTATCCCGGTGCCATATCGATTTTTCATAAGAAAATAACCTGTGGATATTGTGGAAAGTGGGTGTTGTGTTGTGAAAGTTTTCACCCGTTTTATTTCTTCTTGTGTCTATACCTCTGGGAAATCGGTGAGATCCAGTGATGTTAAGTGTCACCAAAATGCACTCACGCCATCTACCTGTTGTTAATAAAGTTGGCAACTGCTCAATTTGCATTCTGGAGGAGGAAATAGGGTAATTAAAAATTCACCCCAGTATCTCTACTATCTTTAACACAATAACCGTTAGTATCGATCGTTTTCTGTGAATATAAAAACCTACAAAATTTCTATGTTGCCAACGTTGTTTCGTTTAAACTATTAAATCGATTAACTACGTTCTACTGTGGAATTAATTGATGGTAAAGGGTTTTTCCAATAACAGATTTCCATTTGATATTAAAAAAAAAACTAGTGAATTTTGAGTGAAATCAATTGATGTTTATTTAATCGTGACGAGGAAGGAATGGAAAAAGATATCAGCCAAATAGCCGCTACGGTAGCACTATATCCTTTTCATGAAATTTTCCGTGACCAATTCGCACATTTGCCTCTGTATGTCCACGATAATTTCACGAATTCCATCTTCGAAGTCTTGAATCTATTGTGGAACATTGGCATAGACCTCGGTGGCCAATTGTGATCACCTCTTCAAAAAATAACACGATTTCTTGGAAAATTGTGATTATTTCGTTGCTTGTGTGGCACGTAGCGCCCTCCTTTTGAAAATAAACGTCGTCCACATCCATATCATCCAATTTCTGCAGTCTGCTTTCATTCGCACTTCAAACGTGTGATGCGTTAGACCATATCGGTTGAAATTAAATACAACAATCTTATTCCTTTGTGAAAATGGGTTCTTTTTCGCCCTAACTGGCTTGAAAATAAAAAAAATTCTACGAAAATAAGACGTTCGAAAACAAATTCTAAAAAATGCGAAATCGAAGGTCGACAAATTTAAATTAAATGTTCAAATAATCCGCCTTGTCGAGCTAAACAGTAGCCAAATCTATTATGAAGAGATAATCTTATATCTCTGTGCAGATTTGGCATAGTTGCTATTTTGGCACGAAGTTGGATTATTTTGGACCTTAATTCAATAATATTCGTCGCTCTATGAATTTCATGCCCATAAACCGAATTTTTCACATGTCCCTAAAGAAAAGAATCATTGGGAGATGAATCTGGTAATCTGGGAGGGCCATTTGATCGTGCCATTTATAGAGATGACACGGTCCGGAAAAGTCGTCCTGAGATATTGCGTGACTACTTTTGCGTTGTGACTTGGATTGCCATCCTGTTGAAACCAGACATCATCGAAATTAATTGGTGTCTTTCGAGCGTTCGAAATAATTTGATTCTCAAAAGCTCCAGATATTAGGCAGTGTTTGGGTTACCATCGATAAAAAATGGCCCTTTGATGTAATTACCCAGTGTTCCTGTCCAAACATTAAATTTTTGGGGATACTGGGTACTCACAGGAATACTCAGATGCTTATTCTTCTAGACCAATATCTTACTACTGATGGGTTATGTTTTCTATTCAAGGAAAATTATTTTTATTCATTTTTTCTATCATAGTTTCACAAAATTCCATTCGTTTGATATGGTCTGGAAAAATTTCTTGGTTTGTTATTAAATATTTCTAGCTCTAAAAAAAACACCAAATATTTAGCTTCGTCTATCTCCTTCAAGAACCAGATATTGTCCTTCATTATAATATCAGGACACCCGGTATATTGTGCGGAACACAAAAAAAATAATTCTATAGTATTTTGACGAAAACCAAACAGTGTTTCAGATAAAAATTCTGGATCGCTTAATACATCTCTTTATTTGCATAACTATCAAGATTTGAACTTATGTAAAATAATGTTTACATAATGTCATGGCCAAGCTATCAGTACTAAGCGAATGGTGTCTAGAATAAGGCTGGCAACATAGAAATCTATCGAATTCAATATTCATCGAATCTATTGCGGTGAATATATGAGAATATTATTTAAATAAACCTATATGTAAAATGTTTAAATACATTCTTTTCATAAATGGTATTTTGTTTTACGGAAGGAAACGGAAGAATATTTATCCGATTTGCCAGTCTTTCCGTCAGTAGCTTTCCTATCAAATGTTAATCCTTCACGAATGCAATTATTCGCACTTTTACGTCACATGCAAACATTCACGATCTTAATAAAAGTTTTAGACAAATGTTACGTTCTTGTCGGAACTCTCAGAGAATTCATTACTTACAAAAGAACTAGTAACGGAAGTAAACCTTCGAACGGAAAGGTATTTAGATTTGGGCTTATTTTCATAGATGGATCATTCGACAATATTAAGGTGTCAAAATTAATAATAAAAAGTGTAAAACTGTATCAACAACTTTAATAAAGGGTCTTCCAATAAGAGGTTTCTTTTTGATACTGAAGAAAAACGAGTATATTTCGATAATAAAACAATATATGGTTTATTTATCGATTGTGGAGAACTGGCGTGGTTCTACCTGATTGCAGTTTATCTGTCCATAAGGGCGAATGCGTCAGAATTAGATCTGTGCTAGCTTTAAGGGGAGGGATACTATGACGTGTTAGTCTCCTCGAGTTCGTGGATTCTGGCATCGAGTTGAACTTTTCTTGGCGGTTGTTAGACTTCAATGGCTCCTTTTGGAAACAAGACTACCACGGGTGGGTGGTTTGGCCCGCAGAGATACTTGTACTGGCCACCCTAATTGGTGTTGGACTCGTGGTGGCAGTGATTGAAAGCCTGCATACTAGGCTAGAAGGGTACTCTGCCGTGCAGGGTAGTAGTTCTTGTGCCTGGATAACCGGGACTGTCCCGGAAGTTTAGGGGTCTCGACCATGCTTTAGACTGGGCTTGAACCCGGATCGACTACGGCGAGTTCGGGCCTGGAGTGGTCGAATGGACTGTGGAGGCTTGAAGCCCTCTTCGGCGCAGTTCTTGTGCCTGGATAACCTGGACTAGCTCGGAGGTTGAAGGTCTCGACCACGCTATATGCTGGGCTTTAACCCCGATCGACTGAGGTGTCCATGGCGAGTCTAGGCCTTGAGTGGTTGAGGGACGGTGGATGCCAAGAAGCCCTTTGACTTCGTTGCGTCTCAAAAACTCGGGCACTGACACTGTGAAAATTTATCATCCGTAAAGTTCTTACCGCTTAAGCGCTTTTTAGTTCTGCTATGGCAAAACACTAATAACAAAATTGAAAGACTTAACCAGTGAAAGTTTGATGCGGTCTTCGAGTTAGCCAAATAACTGGACATTATTCTTCGAAAATGATGCAGCAGCAATTGTGTTACCAATTTTAACTGTTTTTTTGCAGCCCTTGATACCATGGTGTGAATATCGTTTATTTTCTACAAGGTGACATAAAATACCACAGCGCTCGTGAAGAAATAATTTTATTGCTTGGATAATGCGTGAACAATTTTTAGGAGTAATATCTCGATATGAAGACGCCAATTTGCCACCAAATGCGACTTAACACCATTTGTTTAAACCAGTGCACTATTCAAGCGCCGAAAACAAATATTTTATTCGCGAAATAGAGCCGTGATAAAACTTTCCTTCTAAAGAATGACGATCTGTAAGAGTCATCTACAGATATCTATAGGTCTAAAAGTTATACTTACAGAACAAATATCGGGTATTTTTTTTAGAGTGATAGAACTTGAAATTGAAATAAAACACACTTAAATAAGAATTGAAGCCAAATTTTGTTTTATTTGAAAGGTAATTTTATGACATTTATGTTTTTAAAATAATTTCCGGTATATGTCCACTACTTTTTTGAGTAATTCAGGCCTTATTTTATCAATAACACGAGTTATATTTAAATATTTTAATATTAGCCTTCTACATATTTAATTTAAAAAAATTATATTTGATAATTATAACTTATGGAATTAAATTAAATTAATGTCATATAAGTACCACTTATAAGTATCACTTATATTGATAAAAGTGGCACTTATATGACATTAATTTAATTCAATTCCTGAAGTTATAATTATTAAATATAATTTTTTTAAATTAAATATTTAGAAGGCTAATATTGAAATATTTAAATAATTTTATATACTTTCTATCAAGTATTAACCTCTATTTATGTTATTTTAACACGAGTTATGTTGGATTCCAAAGCGTCTATTGTTTCTAGTTTATCAACATAAACCAATGACTTGACATAACCCCAAAAAAAATAATCCAGTGAAGTTATGTCGCATGATCTTGGAGGCCAATTGAATGGACCATTTCTCGAAAAAATGTTATTGCCAAATATTTCTTTAAATAAATCAATTGTTACGGTAGCAGCATGAGGTGTAGCACCATCTTGTTGAAACCAAAACACTTCTGGGTCGATATCATTCAAATTTTGAAACAAATAATCATTGAGCATCGATCTGTAACGATCACCATTCACTGTAACATTAGCTCCAGCATACTTTTTAAAGAAATATAAACCGATGATGCCTACAGCGTGTAAAGCACACCATACAGTGTATTTTTCAGGATGCAATGGAACCTGCAGGACTTCTTGAGAATTGTTTTCATTCCATATACGGCAATTTTGCTTGTTTACATAGCCGTTTAACCAAAATTGAGCTTCATCACTAAACACAATTTTAGATAAAAAAGTGGATCAACTTCAAGCCGTTCTTGGGCCCAATCAGCAAACAAATGACGCTTATTATCGTCAACTGGCTTTAGTTCTTGAACCAGTTGGATTTTGTATTGGTGTACAACAAGATCTTTACGCAAAATTTTCCATGTGGTGGATGCACAGATTCCAACTTGTTGTGAACATTGGCGAATAGACAACGCCAAACTTATAGAGCACTTCGTGAAATTTATGGTTTACGTAATCGTCCATCAGAGCAGCTTATTCGTCGAACCATCGATAGAATTCGGACAACATTTTCTCTACTCGATGCAACAACAACAAGACAAAGAACTATACGTACAGATTTGTCTATTCGTCGACGTTCACAACAAGTTGGACTCTGTGATCCACCACATGAAAAATTTTGCGTAAAGATCTTGGTCTACACCCATACAAGATCCAACTGGTTCAAGAACTAAAGCCACTTGACCATAATAAGCGTCGTTTGTCTGCTGATTGGGCCCTAGAACAGCTTGAAGCTGATCCACTTTTTTATCGTAAAATTGTGTTTAGTGATGCTCATTTCTGGTTGAACGGCTATGTAAACAAGTAAAATTGCCGTATATGGAGTGAAAACAATCCTCAAGAGGTTCTGCAGGTTACATTGCATCCTGAAAAATGCAACGTATGGTGTGCTTTACACGCTGGAGGCATCATCGGTCCATATTTCTTTAAAAACGATGCTGGAGTTAATGTTACAGTGAATGGTGCTCGTTACACGTCGATGATCAATGTTTATTTGTTTCAAAATTTGAATGGTATCGACCCAGAAGTGTTTTGGTTCCAACAAGATGGTGTTACACCTCATGCTGCTACCGTAACAATTGATTTATTGAAAGAAAGATTTGGCGATAACATTAATTCGAGAAATGGTCCAATTAATTGGCCTCCGAGATCATGCGACAACTCCACTGGATTATTTTCTTTGGGGTTATGTCAAGTCATTGGTTTATGATGATACACAATAGATGTTCTGGAAGCCAACATAACTCGTGTTATTGATGAAATAAGGCCTGAATTACTAGAAAAAGGGGTCCAAAATTTTCATGACATAAATGTCCTGAAATTATCTTTCAAATAAAAAAAATTTAGCTTCAATCTTAATTCAAATGTGTTTTATTTCCATTTTAAAGTTCTATCACTCTAAAAAAACACCCGATATAACGAAAAAATAATGCATTTTTTCCTCAAAACATTATTTGAGTATCCACTCACCTAATAGACGAATTGGCAAATAATATCATTAGAATAATCATTCTACAATGTTCAGCTGAAAAAACTACGTAGAAAAGGAAACAACTGTATAACAGCATAGAAAAAAAGGCGAAAATTGTTTTTCTTTTTAAAGATATCTAGAAAACAGTAAAACTTTTAAAATGAGAATTTTTCACAGCAGGAAGGGCACACTTCGATATACTACTCTGTCAAGAAAGTACCGGGAATTTTCAATTAAAACAACATTTTTACATTTAATCGTCAAAATTTATTGGGTCGCCTTCAAAGTAGGCTCCATTTGGTCCAATACATCTATGCCAACGGCACTTCCAATTATCGAAACATTTTTTATAGGCGCTTTCCGGGATGGACTTTAGCTCTCGCGCCGAATTTTGTTTTATGGCTTCAATCGACTCAAAACGGGTGCCACTAAGGGGCAATTTTAGTTTTGGGAAGAGGAAAAAGTCGCAGGGAGCCAAATCCGGCGAATACGGTGGTTGCTGAAGCACGTTTGTTGAGTTTTTGGCAAGAAAGTCAGTCACAATCGTAGCTCGGTGAGAAGGCGCGTTATCGTCATGCAAAATCCATGAGTTGTTCGCCCACAAATTTGGCCGCTTCTTACGGATACGCTCACGCAAACTTTCATAACGCCTAGGTAATACTCCTTGTTTACCGTCTGACCCTCTGGAACGAATTCGTAGTGCACCACGCCACGGATATCGAAGAAAACAATGAGCATCACCTTCATTTTCGAGTGGCTTTGGCGTGGTTTTTTCGGTTTCAGCTCATTTTTTGCCACCCATTCCGATGATTGCTGGCTTGTTTGCATATCGTACTCGTAGACCCAGGTCTCATCACCAGTTATAATGCGTTCCATGAATGTAGAATCGGAATTACAGCGATCCAGCATGTCTGAAGCAACCTGTTCGCGATGACGTTTTTGAAGAAAATTCAGGTCTTTCGGTACGAGTCGTGCGGCCACCTTTCTCATGCCCAAAATATCAATCAAAATCGTACGTGCGGACTCGTGGGATATCTTAAGATCATGTGCTATCTCTCTCAAGCTGGTACGATGGTTTTCCAGCACCCTTTCCTTAATTTTATCGACGTTATCTTCGATCGAAGCCGTCGATGGGCGACCACTTCACGACCGTCCTTCTTGAAGGCTCTGTACCACTGATATGCACGAGTTTTCGATAGAGCATTATCACCAAAGGCCTTTTGCAACATTTTCAATGCATCGGCACACGAAAATTCATTTGCAACACAAAACTTTAAACAAATTCTTTGCTCAACGTAATCACCCATAGTAAAAATCGGCACTCATTCTGACATCGACTGACTTAATCAGCTGTTGCAAACACACTAGTTGACAGATCCCGCTCAAGCTTGGCATAGTAATTAAGGACAGTGGTACCAACCTAGGAAAAAAAAATTTTACCTGCCTCATTGCCCCGCCAGATTTAAATCGATAATTCCCGGTACTTTCTTGACAGAATGTACATTCTCGTTAAGATTGAAGTAGTCTTCACTTAGCCTTCTATATTATGTTTTCTTCTGAATCTTTGGTTGGCAACACGAGTATACACGCTCATTGTTGCGGTTGGCGAAGTTTTAGAATGGAAAATATACACATCTACCCGCAGTGGGAAAAGTTAGTGGCATTATCTTTTTCCGACATCACGTTTGTACAGTACTTTAATCCATTAATAACAAGTAAGAATATTATGGCCAACCTTGAACGCTCGATAATTGTGGATACTTCATAGCGTTTTATATGACAACAACCTATTGTGTAATTGTTATAGTCTGAGGAACTTGTATTTACTTACTCTTATCTATCCTACTTGTGACTAGATGAAAAGAGTCCACAGAATAGTGAGGATATCCAACAGTCTTGTCATGCAAAATCTATGTGGAAAGGCACCTTCAACTGTCATAACAAATTTGAGGAGATATTGCAACGGTGTATTAGTTCTTGATAATGTTCGTCGAGTGATGTTGATTTTGAAAAGTGAATGGTTTCACAATAAGGAAAATTTCTTTTTAAAATGTGATAATATAAAAAATAATTGAGTAAAAACAGAACCCTTGATTATCCGGGACATTACTTGACGAAATTTCAACTAGAATTAAATCAAAATTATTTCTGCTATTTTTTAATTTTTTTACTTGTAGAAGTATAATTACAAACTTTGAATATCAAAACAGATTTAATTTGTAATCTTCAACAATTTTAATTAAAAAAAATATGTTTAAAAAACTTTTAGAATTAAATTTATGTCTTATAATTATAATTATAAGCACTGCTTATATTTAATAGACGTATAAAATCAAAATTCATTATACAATATCAGATGGATTAAAAAAAACCCAACAAAAATAAATTGTTAATTAAAATTGAAAATATAAAATAGTATTATTGAATGTTCCAAACGTGCGCACCTGAACTCGTCAGACAGGCGTGGTACGTATGTTTTGCCTGTAACAACAAACATTTGACAAAATGTTTAGTTTCTGGTCTTATATTTATGAAAAATAAGTCTTTTTCAAAAATACACAACATTATTTTAAGAACTTCTCCAAAACTAATTTATTTGAAATATTTAATATGTTTAAATATTCAAATAAATTACTCCAAAAATTCTCAAAAACATGCAGCGCATCCTCAAAAACAATTAGAATTTATATAAGGTCAGTTCAACTTTACATTTGAGAGATAAAATGAAATAAAAATAAATGAACTTGTGATCTTACCAATTTCTGGAAACTCCGTGAATGCAATTCAAACTAAGTAGGTACATCTAATATCCAAGGTACTCTATGTTCTATGCTAAACACAGAAATCACACAAAGTTTGTAAGGTATTTTATGGCCTTGCCTAAACCACTGGAAAATGTATAATAAATTTCTTCATTCAAAAACCTAATATAATTATATAGTCTATATAGAATAAAATATTAAGAATTCGTTTTTTTACTTGATAGAAGGATACACAGAGTTTCCAGAAATTGTTTGGTAAGATTACAAGTTTATTTATTTTTATTTGATTTTATCTTTCAAATGTAAAGTTGAACTGACCTCATCTGAATTATAATTGTTTTTGAGGATGTGATGCATGTTTTTGAGAGTTTTTGAAGTAACTTATTTAAATATTTAAACATATTAAATATTTCAAATAAATTAGTTTTGGAGAAGTTCTTAAAATTATGTTTTTTTTTTTGAAAAACACTCATTTTTCATAAATATAAGACCGGAAACTAAACATTTTGTTTGTTCCAGGCAAAACATACGTACCACGCCTGTCTGACGAGTTCAGGTGCGCATGTTTTGAACTAAACATTCAATATTACTATTTTTTATTTTTTATTTTAATTAACCATTCATTTTTGTTGGGTTTTTTCATTCCATTTGATATTGTATAATGAATTTTGATTTTATACGTCTATTAAATATAAGCAGTGCTCATTATAAGACATTAATTTATTTATTAATAATTTAATTTTTTTTTGAACCTTTTCGAATATTTATATATATTAAATATTTCAAATAAATTATATTTTTTTAGAAGTCCTTAAGTTGTGTTCATGTTTTAAAAAGGCAATTGGTGTTCTTAAAGGTAAGATCAGAAACAAAATTTTGTCTCCTTTAAATATTTATTTATTAATTTTAATGACTTTTTTATATCTGTTGGTTTATTTATTCCATTTGACATTATATATTGAGTTCTGATTATATACGTCTATTAAATATAAGCGGTGCTTATTGTAGACATTAATTTAATTCTAAAAGTTTTTTGAATAAAAATTTTTTTTTAAATTAAAATTGTAGAAGACTAACAGATTAAATCTGTTTTGATATTCAAATTTTGTTATATTTCTTCAAGTAAAAAGCCTTTTTCTATTTTATTTATTTTATCAGCTAAATTATTTCTATTTACTGCTAAAGAATTAATTCCCATTCGAGATCCTACTGCTGAAACCTTTTGTATAAGCCATTGAGAACCATATTTTCTTTTCTTCATAAAGATCATTTATATTGATATAATTTTTTTTGTAAATATTGTGGTAAGTTTTCCTTTTAATCATTAAAAAAAAACATTATATCAATATAAATGATTTTTCTGAAGAAAGGAAAATATGGTTTTCGATGGCTTATATACAAGGTTTCAGTAGTAGGATCTCTCATGGGAAAATGGGAATTAATTCTTCAGCAGTAAATAGGAATAATTTACTCAAGATGTTGGTGAGCAATAAAGGAAGGAAACCCAACTTTTCTGAATCGGGGATTTAATCTGATGATTGTAATGCTACATATATAGGACAGACAGGCCGATGTTTACAACATAGAATCAAAGAACATAGGATGTCTATTTTGAAAAACCAGAAATCAACCGGTTTTGCAGAACATTTTTTATAATGTTAAAAAGGGTATATGGATGGACTAGTTGGAGATTCTTTCAATCAAAAAAGCCATTGAGAAAAAGGAGAATTCAACAAATTCCCAAATACTCTTTGGATACTCTTATTTCCATGCACCGTAAAAATACACAGAAGTCTTAAGTGTAATGAAAGAACCTTTTCAATTTTAAGTTCAGTTACTTTTTGTACTCATTTCTGAGTAAACTGTGAAACATAAAAAATGTGTGAATTTTTTTAAATTAAATCATCGGATACAGAAAGTAGACCGGAAAAACGGAAGATTACAGATTGGCCCTAATTTAATGCTCATCAGAGTAGAATAAAATAATGAACAGAAAAATAAGTTTCCTAGAATTGAACGGAAAATTCGATAAAGGGCTGGAGTGCAGAATTGCGTGAATATTCGTCGAACAAGCCAGATTTATTAGCAGTGACCTACGGACCGGTTGGGAACCTGTTCAACGAATGAAAATTTCATTTTGTATTTCTGTTCGTCAAACAATAGACTTCAACGAATTTCAGTCCTAATTATTTATCCCAAATTCACGTTACAAATTACCTGACTATCTCCCACTCTAATTCTATCGGTTAACCAGAGCATGAAGAAGGATCATGCTTCGTGAAACTAGAATTTGAAACATTGGAAATTTTGATTCTGCAAATTATCCCCAATTATATCCAGGTTATTTCTGGACTTTCCATCTCCTAATTTTCGACGGAATTCCTGTGATACGTATTTTCGCAATTTACTGTAAAATAATCCCAGTCAAGTGATAAAAAACAATGGAAAGTTTTGCGACATGTTTGGGTGCACATTCACTTCCAAAGTTTTGCACCCCCTTATTACCCTGAGTAGAAAAAACATTTTCAGAGCATTGATATGTTGGGTCTAACAATCGATAAATAATTAGGAAAAATGTGTAATAAATCACATTTATTGAGTTTAATAATCACTCAATAGATTTAGATGAAAAAATAAAAAAAAAAATAAACATAAATAAATTGTGTGAAGAAAAGACATTCTCAAAAATTGATAAGTTGCGAAATTTTAAATATCATACAGATTTATTATGTTAACCTCCTTCAAATTTTAATTTAAAAAATTTTTTTTTCTATTCAAAAACTTCTAGAATTAAATTAAATAAATGTTCTTAGAACACACTGTGTCAATTTAGTAGACATTAGAATTAACACTTATTACACAGTACCAAAGGGAATAAAATAATTCAAAGGAATATATACTGTCAATTAAAAAAATAATGAATAATTACTTGAAGAGTACAAAATTTTGTTTCGTTATTTTAAGATTAATTAATTTTGTTATTTAATAATTTTTTTAATGGCAATTTATATTTCTCTGAATTCTTTTATTCCCTTTGGTACTCTGTAATAAGTCTATATGTCTACTAAATTGACACAGTGTGTTCTGAGGATATTTATTTCATTTAATTCTAAAAGTTTTTGAATAAAAAAATTTTTTGAAATTAAAATTTGAGGTTAACAGAATAAATCTGGATGATAATTAAAATTTTGTAATAATCCTTCTATCAAGAAAAATCTTCTTTTTATTATTTTTTTGATAGGTTGCGTCTTAAATTGACAAATAGTGGAAAAATGTAAAATAAATTTCATCTATTGACACAAATGATGTGAAATATTAAGATAAAAAAATGGTTTTAATTTGAAAAAAAAATAAAAATAAATAATTTGTGTTTGAAGTTCTTAGTTGTAAGAAATGTTCAACACAGTTTAGAAGCAATAAAATCAATACACCTACCAGAAGATTGTCTAAAGCTCAACTTAGCAGTCCGCAACAGAAAGAACTTCTTTTATTGTCTTTGTCATGTACAGGATTGTCAGGCACAGACTGTTTTGAACGATATCGATTAACGTCTTTCTTGTGGTGTAAGTAATTAAAAACTGCATCAATCTTCAGCAGACAGGAGATGATAGTAAACACAAATACTGTTATGAAAGAGATTTTATTAAAAATATTACGATTTTTTTCCTTTGATAAGAATTTCATCTTTGCCCCCTATGCCGTTCATCAATAACTGTTTCTGAAAGCTTTTCAAAAAAAAAAACTGCAAATTTTAAATATTCATTTTACAATAAGAATTCTCATAATAAGTTTTTAAAATTAAATAACAAAAAGAGGCTTTTTCTTGATCGAAGGATTATTACAAAATTTTAAATATCATACAGATTTATTCTGTTAACCTCCCACAAACTTTAATTTTAGAAAAATTTTCATTCAAAAACTTTTAGAATTGAATTAAATAAATATCTCAGAAACACTATTTCATTTTAGTAGACATTTAGAATTAACACCAAAAGGGAATGAAAGAATTCAAAGTAATATAAATTATTAATTTAAATTACCAAATAAATATTTAAAGGATACCAAATTTTGTTTCGTACCTTGTTTTATGAAAACCAAATCCCTTACCAAAAATGCAAAATATAACATCATTACCTCTCCTTTGAAGAATTTCTTGATTTGGATTTGGTTGTCATAAAACAAGGTACGAAACAAAATTTTGTATCCTTCAAGTATTTATTCACTAAATTTTAATTAATAATATATATTTCTTCCAATTTTTTTATTCCATTTTGGTATTGTGTAATGAGTATTAATTCTAAATGTCTACTAAATTCTAAGATATTTAGTTTAATTCATAGTTTTTGGATAAAAACTTTTTGAAATCAAAATTTGTCGGAGGTTAACAGAATAAATCCGTTTGATATTTAAAATTGTTTTAAATTAAATAATCAGTATAAGTTTTTGTGTAATTCTGTGTTTCACATTGTACCCCTTAATTTCCAACCCTTAGAAGTTGATTCAGATGAAAGCTTGGTGGATTATTATTGAACACCACCGGATTTTTGGACCCAGTTTAGCTCTTTATTGGATTTTCGAAAAATACATATGCAAATCGAAATTCGTATAAGGGAAAATTTCCAGGGGGGTATATTTTTTATTTGTGCCAGAAAAAAATGTCCGAAAATCACTCCAAATATTTTTAGTAACGGAAATTTAAAATCACAACAGGATAGACATCCTCTTTCGACGTTAGAAGTTGCTGAGAAATATTTATCAGCATAAATTAAAAACAGTCAGTTGACATGTCCAATACAATCTTTGATGATGATATAAGCAACCTTGAAATTGGCGGGAAACAGGGCCAGGTTATTAATTATACCTAGCCGAGAGAGACTGTGTTCAAAACGGTCAGTTTGTTTTATTTATCGACATATATGGCATCTATGAATATGCAAAATTGTTTGTTGGGTTTAATTGTTGAGAGATAGTACCCTTACTGATTCAACTTACCGATATCATGCTTGTATTTTGTGCAGTGGGTAGGTCTTTGAGTCCGTTTTGACAAATGACTTGCCAACAAATACAGTGTTTTTAGTTTATTATATTTTCATTCAAAAAACCTTAGGATCCAGATAAAAACTTGTGCATTTTGGTAAGAAAAATCAGGTGCTGCCCTGCAGTCATCAGTCAAGCTTTTCCGTTCTCTGGAGGATTCAATTTTAAGGGTTGCAATAAAAAAATATTTCTAAAATATTAGAAATAGAAATATAATAATAAGAAGCGGTTTTTTACTTGATATAAAGGATATTACAAAATTTGAATATCAAATTAGATTTAATCTGTTAGTCTCCTATAATTTTAATTTCAATAAAATTTTATTCAAAAATTTTTAGAATTAAACTAATGTCCTATAAGCACAGCTTATAATATATATATTAGTTTTCATGAATGTAAGATCAGAAACAAAATTTTTTCTCCTTCAAATATTTATTTTTTAGTTTTAATTGATAATTTATATTTGTTGGGTTATTTATTCCATTTGATATTGTATATTGAGTTTTGATTTTATACGTCTATTAAATAAGAGCTGTGCTTATAAGACATTGATTTAATTCTTTTGAAATTAAAATTAAAGGAGACTAACAGATTAAATCTCTTTTGATATTCAAATTTTGGAATGGAAATAAGTTTTGAGACAATCAAGATATTTTCAATTAAATTACATAATATGTAAATGTTTCAGTGTTCTGATTTTCTATTTAAGTCATTATTTCAGTTATTGATTTAAAAATAAAGATTTAAATTATTTAATCTGTGATCTTTTCAGAAAATTGTTCTTATTGCTCAGTCATTGTTTTTTATCCTGTTCATTTTCGTAATCACTGTCATTCACTTTTTATTTTACCGTTATCAATTTGGGTATGTTATTATCTAGAAAAATTCATTTTGGCTCCTCTTTATCGTATAATTTGTCGTTCTTATTCCGTTATTATTATTTTTCAGAAATTTTTTCAGTTGATTCTGAGTACACAGAAAAATTTGTGGCAAAATTAGGAAATTGAATTTAGGTTCTCCGAATAAAAATTCATAATTATAAACAGTTTGGAAAAATCATAAATCTTCGTAATACTTCTAATTATTGCAATTTTAATAAATTATCATTTTCTCCTAGCAAAACCGAAGATAATTCAGCTTGACCGCAAATAGTATTTAGGAATTTCCAACCTTGGTCAAGGTCCCCAGTAGAGAATGTCTATTGATAGCGTACATTATTGTTTTAGAAAGTATGGAAATATAGAAATAGTCGTTCGTATTTCACTGTGGAAAATGGTAATCCTTCATTTATCGATTGAGAAACAATTTTCCTTTCATAAATAGATTGTCGGGTACTGACTTGGTCAACACCATCAATATTATGATGGCAATGATAGGCAATATTCATATTGTACCGGATGATTCGTCAGTTTTTTGTTTGTTATTTTATCAAATAATGGCACCTATGTGATTGGAAATAAAAAGCGATTTTATATATGTACTGATGTATCCGGTGTTTTTTTTTAGAGTGATAGAACTTTCGATAGGGATAACTGTGATTTGACAGAAGGTCTACCTTCTGTCAAAATAACATGACTTCTAAGCCATAACGCAATAACGTTTACAAATTGTTGAAATTCATTTTCAAACTCAGTGTTCTATCCGCCAAACACTTCGTGAAATTTATGATTTACATAATCGTCCATCAGAGCGGCTTATTCGTCGAACTATCGATAGATTTCGGACAACATTTTCTCTACTAGATGCAACAACAACAAGATAAAAAACTGTACGTACAGAAGAAAATATCGCTGCTGTAAGTCATAGTGTTAATGATGATCCGGATTTGTCTATTCGTCAACGTTTACAACAAGTTGGACTCTGTGCATCCACCACATGGAGAAATTTGCGTAAAGATCTTGGTCTACACCCATACAAGAACCAACTGGTTCAAGAACTAAAGCCGCTTGACCATAATAAGCGTCGTTTGTTTGCTGATTGGGCCCTAGAACAGCTTGAAGTTGATCCACTTTTTTATCGTGAAATTGTGTTTAGTGATGCGGCTCATTTCTGGTTGAACGGCTATATAAACAAGCAAAATTGCCGTATATGGAGTGAAAACAATCCTCAAGGAGTTCTGCAGGTTCCATTGTATCCTGAAAAATGCACGGTATGGTGTGTTTTACACGCTGGATGCATCATCGGTCCATATTTCTTTAAAAACGATGCTGGAGCTAATGTTACAGTGAATGGTGCTCGTTACAGATCGATGATCAATGATTATTTGTTTCAAAATTTGAATGGTATCGACCCAGAAGTGTTTTGGTTCCAACAAGATGATGCAACACCTCATGCTGCTACCGTAAAAATTGATTTATTGAAAGAAAGATTTGGCGATAACATCACTCTTGGGTGTCTCCATACGGTTAACCAACCTAAAATGGCAACAATAAGCAAGATTGCTTTAGAGCGGCAACATAAAAAAACGAAGATTCTGTCCTGGTGGAGTCTGCAAGCTTGAAAAATTGTTCTTCCTGTTAGAAAAAACTTGCAATTACGGTTCAATATCCGGTGAATCCTCCTCAAGCTCTTTGTAGTGCTCTTACTCTATTTGGCATCGGATCAATGAGGTTATCGATGAAAGCTTGAGGAATGTTTTGCCAAATGCCCGTTAAAGCATTGGCGAGCTGTTGTAATGTCTGGGGTGAGTCAGGTGAGCGTTGTAATTACTGTGACATTGCAGACCCGACATATTCAATACAATTTTGAACTGCTTAGACAGCGGGTCAATTCATTCGATTAATGCCATGCATTTTTATGCAGTCGTTTATAATTCTTGACCGGTGTGGACGAGCATTATCGTCGACAAACGTGAAATTGTTGCCAATAGCTGCCCAAAAAGAAACAATAATTGGTTCTACAATCAAACCACAATACCTTACCGCTGTCATGGTTACGTTAATGAGGATAATAAGATCTGTGCGCCCATTAAAACAAATGCCTTCCTAAACGCACACTGACCCGCCACCGAAAAGAGTTGTTGGAATCATGAAATATTCATTAGAGCGTTGCCATGTTCTCCCCGCACCAACGTCCGATTGATAGACGAAATTTGGACTCATCCGTGAAGAGGCAGAATCTCCATCTGTGAGTGTTCCACTTCTCATGTTCAAGAGCATATCGATCTCTTACGGCCTGGTGGTCCCTACTCAATCGCGGTTGCCTGGCGGATCTTCTACCGTCAAATTGAAAGTGTGCAACCTATTCCAGATTGTTTTGACCAGAATCTATCCTACCGATTACTTGACGAATGAGTTATTAATTCGAGGTGCTGTGAAAAGGGATTTCGTGGTGCAGTATTAACCGATCTTGTGCGACGGTTGCAGCTCTTGCTCTTCCACCCCCATGAGCACTTCCACTAATACGATAGCGATTCCACGCTCTACAAACTATACCTTGGGAGACCCAGAGACGGTTAGCAACTTCGTGTTGCGTTAAATCTTCGTTTAACCTTCATACTAATTGTTCCAGGCTTCTAAACGCATGTTAAACTCTTGACAACTAATCCACAACGGATATTACACAACGCCAGATTGCACATAATCGCACCACAAAAAAGAAGATCATACCAGAAATGAGTTTTTTATAATTAAACCATTCAATGTCTTGAGGACCATATTTTGTATGTGTGTGTAATACGCAAATATACGCCTCTCAGCGTGGGATGTACAGCAATCCTGAAAATTTTATTCAAGCGCGAAAAGTAAGTTTTTTCTCAAATATCCCATTTTTGAGCAGTGTACCATTCAAAACTTATTCCCCCAATCTTTTATTGTAAAAGAATGAATCTGCGTTAATTTTGCTACCAGTTTCAAATGAAATTCGAAAAAAGCTGCAAATTTTGCATAGCAGTTTATCATTTCAAAATATTTCCTGTTGCTCTAGTCTCATAATCTATTTTCGAAAGAAATAAATCAAATTGAAAAATATAAACGTTCATTTACTCGCAGTTTATCATGTGCATTTTCTCATTTCCACAATTTTCGTGGTCCCAAGGACGAACGAAAGGTTTTCCTCTGCGATAAAAAGTTCTAACGCAAAAATGCTCATACATGAATAATAATGTGGTATTACGCTTTTCCTTTTCGTCATAATTGCAGTGTACTGTATTAATTATTATAAATACGCTATGCTTAGTTTACATTATTGATTTTGGACCTAAATTTAAATTTATCACATATGGGGATCTTTTATGTAAATCTAAATATAAAACTACACGTATGCGCCTTTTGAAGTTCATTATCATCTCGGTATAACAAGTATTTTTCAATCGAATCCATTAAAACTTTCCTTTGTATCAGATTTTCACTCAAGGCGTAATTTCCACAATTTTGCTCTCTTAATAATAAGACGTGAAACACTATTTGCCATAAATAGGTGTCACGTGAATCATTTACTCGATTACATGTTAATGTTGCTAAGTTTGTAACACAAATGTATTTTGGAAAATTTATATTTAAAAATTAGTATTTCGGAAAATATATTTAAAAATTAGTAATACAATACAGTTTTTGATTTACGCTCTTTTCTAATTTTAACAATAATTTTTCCTTAATATCAAACATATTAATTCTCCAACCTCACTACAAATTTTGAATTTGTATAATTTTTCTTCTCAAGAACTTTCAAAAATTTAAATAAATGTCTTAGAAAACACAGTTTCAATTTAGTAGACATAAAGAATTAACATTCATTACATAAAATTCCTCTCCAAAAGTGCACAACGTATCCCCAAGAATTTCTTCGAAAATAACTCGCTTCAAAAAAATTCCAGAAACATGCAGCACATCTTCAAAAAGACCATATGGATTTAATACTTAGAAAAAATAACTACATTTCTATATTTGTTTACTGAATAACACTTGGTTAGTAGGGCAAGATATATTTTTATTATTTGGATACGAAATTGGACTGAAGGGATATCGACGTGGTAATTCAAAATGGTCTTTTGGAAAATATGCTTCATGTTTCTGAAATTTTTTTTGAAGGAACCTTTTTATGAAGAGAGTTATTTTCGAAGAAATTCTTGATGTTATGTTGTGCATTTTTGGAGATGAATTTGGTTTTCATAAAAATACATTTATACGAAATAAACGTTAGTATGCTTCAATTCCACAAAAAGTGAAATATCATTAATCTAATAACATCAAATAAAACTTTCAAGAACTCCAAATACAAAAAATATAATTAACGAAATTAAATAGTCAAGCAAATAATATCAAATAATAAAAAAGAAAAAGGCTTTTTACTTGATAGAAGAAATATAACAAAATTTGAATATCAAAACAGATTTAATCTGTTAGTCTTCTACAATTTTTATTTCAAAAAAATTTTTATTCAAAAAACTTTTAGAATTAAATTAATGTCTACAATAAGCACCGCTTATATTTAATAGACGTATATAATCAAAAGTCAATATATAATGTCAAATGTGTCAAACACGTGTGAGGCGAGATATAGTGATAGTTATTTGATTTTGATATTTGGAATATTATTTTGGACCGATGAAGAGATTACCAGAATTATATTGGTTTTTTGAAGATATAGTGCATGTTTTGAGAGATTTCTGAATTGACTTATTTGAATATTAAAATATATTAAATATTTCAAATAAATTATATTTTTTAAGAAGTCCTTAAGTTGTGTTCATGTTTTTAAAAGGCAATTGGTGTTCTTAATGGTAAGATCAGAACCAAATTTTGTCTCCTTTAAATATTTATTCATTAATTTTAATGACTTTTTTATATCTGTTGGTTTAATTTATTCCATTTGACATTATATATTGAGTTTTGATTATATACGTCTATCAAATATAAGCGGTGCTTATTGTAGACATTAATTTAATTCTAAAAGTTTTTTGAATGAAAATTTTTTTGAAATTAAAATTGTAGAAGACTAACAGATTAAATCTGTTTTGATATTCAAATATCAAATAAGGTTATTCTGATTTTTACAAATTTTTATTGATATCAAATACTGTGATAGCTAAATAATTGTTGTATTAAATAACAATAAAAATTTGTGGAAATCAGAATAACCTTAATTGATATGGATTTTCATCAAGTAAAGACTGATTCAATTAAATAAATAGTCAAGCGTTTTGAACATAAATATATCCTGTAAACCTGTACATAATTCATTATATTGAATTAAATTCAATTTGAAAAAATGAAATTAAAATAGCTTAGTAAAAGAAAGTTTGTGTTCTTGTAGATGTATAGAGTTTTCAAATATTATGCAACCTTCCAAACTGTCGAATTTTTTCAGGGAAAATCTTGTGAAATTATATACACAAACGAATAATCATCAACTTCAGATCAAACTCCGCATGAATTTCACAATGTATTTTCTCTTTACGTAACAGTATCAAATTTTGTAGGATTCCAATGAAGTGCAACCCTGCTACCATCCACATGCACGTGTTTGAACCTGTCGTTATTATTTGAAAGTAATTTTAATCAATAAAACATTTCACATTATGAACTGGTATAAAGCATTAATTAGTTTCAAATTCATTTAAAGTGCACCAGATCCAATCGTTTCATCTACAAATTTCACTGGAAATTTCATCCTTTGTTGTTTTAAATTTTCATTCAAAGCACTCATGTACAATTTGATGAATAGGGTTGAGTGAAACACGTGCCATCCTGATTTGTCCTTCGGTCTCTCGTTATGAGCCAACCGAACTGATTAATTACTTCATCATATGTCTATTAGTGTTGCTTATCATTCAATAGTTGGTAAATTAGTCTGGAATTATGAATTCCAGATATCTCGATTGCAAGCTGTGGTTTCTTTAGGCTTTCATATCTGTTTATGGTTGTCAACCTGAGTCGAGACGTTTGTGGCATTTTGGTCATACATCGGATATTTGTCGGTATAGTTGGGTCTAATAAGACATTGAAGATAATTAAAATTCCCATAGAGCTAAAAAATTGGTATAAATGTTCAGAATACTATTATAAATTAATTGTGAAACGTCCCCATCGATCCCCAAAAAGTTTTATTGGTGGTGAAAGGTTGCGAAAAATGTGTTTAAATTATGTAGTTTATTAATGAAAAAATAATTATCGAATGGAGCTTCTAATGTGATGTCTTAATTCTCTTCACCTTCTTCTTCCTCCTGGATACAAATATTCTATTCTAGGAGTAATGCATCATATGTCTCATCACTTATATCATAACAATCCTTATCTAGCATCGATTCAACATTGGAGCACGATTGGCCTTGACAACTGGTACATGCTGATGAGCAAAACAGTCCAACCCTTTTTACAACCGCATTAAGCATTGCACCCTTTTTGCAATTGCAAAAGAGAGCATTGAGGAGTTTTTCTGGTGCAGGTGGGAGTAACGTATGAATTGATTTTAATGTTTTGTCAACTAACTTCCAACCCCAGTCTTCTGGATCCAACTTACTACCAAGCCACACTTGAACTTGATAATAAACCCCGAATAAATGTTGTTGAGGAGCAGCAGAGCAGCATGCATCTTACGATAAAAATGTTTTTTTCAATTCTTTGAATCGCCATATCACGATACTTACGAAAAAAAGTATGGGAACATTTTTTGTAGAGAATTGATGGTCCACAATTTCTGTCTGAAGTATTTTTGCTGGAAAACGCAAAAAACCCAAATTTTCACCATCAATACAATTTTTGGCACAAGGGGTATCTTCTCACAATTAATTTATAATATCGGGTGTTCTTTTTAGAGTGATAAAACTTTCGATAGGGATAACTGTGATTTGACAGAAGGTATAAGCCATGTTGTTTTGACATTTCTGTTCAGTAAGCATTGACAAATTATCATGGAAAGACACACGCTGCAACAACGTTTAAAAATTGTTGAAATTTATTTTCAAAATCAATGTTCTATTCGCCAAACTTATAGAGTACTTCGTGAAATTTATGGTTCACATAATCGTCCATCAGAGCAGTTTATTCATCGAACTATCTATACATTTCGGACAGCATTTTCTCTACTCGATGCAGCAACAACAACAAGATAAAGAACTGTACGTACAGAATTGTCTATTCGTCGACGTTCACAACAAGTTGGAATCTGTGCATCCACCACATGGAAAATTTTGAGTGAAGATCTTGGTCTACACCCATAAAGATCCAACTGATTCAAGAGCTGAAGCCACTTGACCAATAATAAGCGTCGTTTGTTTGCTGATTGTGCCCTAGAACAGCTTGAAGTTGATCCACTATTTTATCGTAAAATTGTGTTTAGTGATGAAGCTCATTTCTGGTTGAACGGCTATGTAAACAAGCAAAATTGTCGTATATGGAGTGGAAACAATCCTCAAGAAGTTCTGCAGGTTCCATTGCATCCTGAAAAATGCACAAAAATCCAGCGTGCTTTACACGCTGGTCCATATTTCTTCAAAAACGATGCTGGAGCTAATGTTACAGTGAATGGTGCTCGTCACATATCGATGATCAATGATTATTTTTATCTAGAACAGCTTGAAGTTGATCCACTTTTTCATCGCAAAATTGTGGGTAGTGATGAAGCTAGTGACAACAATCCTCAAGAAATTCTGCAGGTTCCATTGCATCCTGAAAAATGCACTGTATGGTGTGCTTTACACGCTGGAGGCATCATCGGTCCATATTTCTTTAAAAACGATGGTGGAGCTAATGTTACAGTGAATGGTGCTCGTTACAGATCGATGATCAATGTTTATTTGTTTCAAAATTTGAATGGTATCGACCCAGAAGTGTTTTGGTTCCAACAAGATGGTGCTACACCTCATGCTGCTACCGTAACAATTGATTTATTGAAAGAAAGATTTGGCGATAACATTATTTCGAGAAATGGTCCAATTAATTGACCACCAAGATCATGCGACATAACTCCACTGGATTATTTTCTTTGGGGTTCTGTAATGTCATTGGTTTATGCTGACAAACCAGAAACACTTTGGAAGCCAACATAACTCGTGTTATTGATGAAATAAGGCCTGAATTACTCGAAAAAGTGGTCCAAAGTTGGTCTGGTCGAATGCGGTTCCTCAGAGACACACTATAGTATTCTGAAAATTCATACCAATTCTCAGCTCTATGGGAATTTTTGTAACTTCTTACCAATTTTTGGACTAACCTGACTGGACTATTATTAGCTTTAGTAGGATCCATATTTAGACGATTTTTTCACGAAGGTGCTCCTTGCGATTTAGTAATTTTAAGGAAAAATTAATTATTTTTTCCCCGAAATACATCGATATCTTCATAAAATCACAAAAATGATAACTTTTTGAAAATTATATTTAGAATATTAATGACTCTTTGATGTTATGAAATCCCTTTGTAAAGGATGTCTAGAGTTTGCATTTTGAAGTAGTGGTTATTTTGAGTCTGGCTAGACGTCTGTCATTCGTGTTTTGACAGAAAGTTAGTTTAATATTTGACATTCACGAAATGGGTCGACTTACACTTGAACAAAACTGAGAAATATCAAAAACTGATTTCCAAAATGATTAATCTTCTATGCAAACTGATAGAAAGTTAGGTGGATAATTCAATAGAAATGAAATGCCCTCACGGAAATTTGTGGATCAATTTATTCGTGAAAACTGATGAAACAACCCAATCACGGTCTCGTCCAGTGAGCACACCTGAAAACATTGCTTCTGTAACCCATAGTATGGCCGAACATCCCTCAACATCAACTCGTCATCTTGCTCAAGACCTTAACATTTCTCGCAGTTCTCTGCATAGAGACCTCGATGTGAAGGTTTACAAAGTTCAACTATTACACGCAGTGAAGCCTCGTGACCATCTGATGCGTTTCCACTTCGCTCGATGCGGCTAATGATCGCATGGCCGAAGATGAGGATTTTCCCAGAAAAATCGTCTTTAGCGATGAAGCTCGTTTTCTCCTCGGAGGACCATTTTTTTTGTGGGGATCCGTTAAGGATAAGTGTTACGCTAACCATCCAGAAATGACTGACGCCTTGAAATAAGCTGCCATTCATGAGGTTGCGCCCCAAACTATGGATAATGAAGAGAAAAATTGGGTTGATCGGTTTTTCACTCTTAAACGTCAAGGTTCATGATGAACTCGTAGAAAAATATTCATCAGTTTTTCATTTATAGCAGATCAAAAATGCAAACTTTGAATGGTCCATTCCTTACGACAACAGAAAAAAGTTTTGTTTGGAATCCGCAAGACTCGATGGTCATGGATTATTTTAGGCCGTTGATAATGAAGTGTATGGATGACTATAGATGATAACCTTTCTTAGAAAGACCGAATTTCTCAACAAGGAGTAAATATTTGAATGACAGTTAACTAGTAGTTAAATTTTCATTCTAGTGAATTTGTGCGTGCGCGCTTAAGATCCCCACGTCAGTTAAGTGTTTTCATGGATTTTTTCTCAGTTCAAATTAGGCTAGCCCTCGAACTGACCCCTGTGGAATCATCGCGGAGAAAGCGCCGTGGAGTTTATCATCTGCACTCCAACGGGGGGTTCCTCGCGTAAAATTCGAAAGGAGAATCGACGTGTGGCACGGTCCAGTGGACCAGGCATTCGATCTCGACGGAGATAACTCCTAGAGATGAGCCCGTTGTCTCACCGCTCGCGACGGTTTATCTGCCCCAAGTGGGACGCGGGAGGAAGGAAGTAATCCGACGCACTTGGCAGCCGCATCGCCCCATAAAAGGCATGGGCACTTGAGAAGGGGGCCGTTTCGCTTCTCCTATGTTTTGTAAACGTTGCCGCCGTCATTGCTTCCCTAGATCCTGTCCGCAAATGCCGCAATCAGTGGCGTACGTGCATCAATTTGCGATGTTTTTTACACTTTGATTTCTTCGACTGTCGTTCGAGGGAGTGAGGCAGGTTAATACATAATATTCGTGTCATATGCGAATTTTCCATCAAGATTTATAACATCCGCTTCAAATATCTACAATTCTATTCTACAACTGCGATTTTTATTGATATTACAGATAATAGCTTAATTAACTGTACGAAAACTCCACAGATTGAATCTGAAAAATCTCTTGAAAACTTTTTAGAATTGAATTTAATAAAATGCTTTAGAAAACACTGTTTCACTTTATAAACATATAGATCATCAATACATGTGAGCGGCAGCTAACAAATGAAGAATAAAAGAACATAAAGTGTTGACCAGAATTATCTAAATCCATCACCCAAGACAAACTTTTTTCACCAAAAAAAGTTCCACATAGTTTGAATATTAAATAAAATTTTTGAATAAAAAATTTTTTATTCAAAAAACTTTTAGAATTAAATTAATGTCTAAAACAAGCACCGCTTACATTTAATAGACGTATATAATCAAACCACAATATATAATGTCAAATGGAATAAATAAACCAACTGATATACGAAAGTCATTAAAATTAATAAATAAATATTTAAAGGAGACCAAATTTTGTTTCTGGTCTTACCTTTAAGAACACCAGTTGCCTTTTAAAAACATGAACACACTTAAAGGACTTCTCAAAGAATATAATTTATTTGAAATATTTCATATATTTGAATATTCGAATGAGTTAATTCAGAAATCTCTAAAAACATGCACTATATCTTCAAAAAACAAATATAATTCTAAGCAATTCCTTCTTCAGTCCTGAATAATATTCCAAATATCAAAATCAAAAAACTAACCTATATCAAAACCTCACCACGCGTAAAGAACTAATGCTTCGAAACACAGATCAACTTTATAATTCAAGATTGATCTATGTTCTAACAAAAGAACAGTGTGAGTTATCTTTCAGGCTTATTTAAATTCCATTGACATTCCATAATGAGATTTATTGAAGCCAAAATATAATTATATATTATATATAAAATAAAATAGAAAGGCCTTGTACTTGATAGAAGAAATATAACAAAATTTGAATATTAAAACAACTTGAAATATGTTTATCTTCTACAATAGTTCCACATAAATTTCAAAAACGACTTTTTTATTTCCTTTTTTAAAAAAATAGGTAGCATATTTTCCAGAGAATTTGAAATTCTTTTCATCAGCTGTGAATTATTTTTCTGTGAATACTTTACTTGATAGAAGGAATATAACAAAAATTGAATATCAAAACAGCTTTAATCTGTCAGTCTTCTACAATTTTAATTAAAAAAATTTTTTTAATCAAATAACTTTTAGAATTAAATTAATATCTGCATAAGCACCGCTTATATTTAATAGACGTATACAATCAAAACTCAATATACAATATCAAATGGAATAAATAAACCAACCAATATGAATTGTCAATTAAAATTAATAAATAAATATTTGAAAGAGACAAAATTTTGTTTCTGATCTTACCATTATGAACACCAATTCTTTCTCAAAAACATAAAACACAACTTAATGACTTCTCAAAAAATATAATTCATCTAAAATATTCAATATATTTAAATATTCGAATAAGTTAATTCAAAAATCTCTCAAAACATGCACTATATCTTCAAAAAACAATTAGACTTCATCGGCCCTAAATTATATTTAAAAAATCAAAATCAACTAACAATCAGTATATCTTACCTCAGATTGGTAACCGGATAATTGCTTAAACAGATTAACTTTAAAAATGAAGATATTCTATGTTCATCACAAAAATCACAGAAAATCGAAAGATATTATAAGGTTTTCTTTAAACCATTGACATTCCATAATGAGATTTTATTCAAGCCCAAATATAATTATATATTATGTATAAAATAAAATAGGAAAAATTTAAATTGTACAAGACTGACATATTTAATCTGTTTTGATATTCAAATTTTGCATTTTATTAAATTTAATTCTTAAAGGTTTTCAAGAGATTTTTCAGATTGAATTTGTAGAGGTTTCGGAATATTAATCCAGATATTATCTGTAATATTCAAAAAAACTCTTCTTGGTAAATTTTAAATATATATTTATTGATATTGTCTGGAGTAATGGAGAATTTACAATAATTTCATAAGCACCTATGGTAAAACACAAAACCTTTGATTTTGATTTTAAATGTGGAATGGAAAACTTGTTGGGTCTCCCGAAAGAGAAGATATGTTCTTGAAACGTAACGGTGGCCACGTTCAAATAAACTTGGCAAAATATGAAAAATGCTTCAATGCATATAACGCCCAACGATATAATTTTGTCAACTCCTTTTCGTATCCTTGAAATAGTCAACGGTGTCTTAATATAGTCAAACTTTCAGTTTTACTTCGAGTCTGTCTTCATTTTCTCATTCGGAACAAAAGCCAGAAATTACTCGATACTAAATCAGGTTAATTCGTTGGCTATGGAATGATGTAGATAGATAGAGTTTTTAGCGAAAAGCTCTTGAAGAACAACGTACGATGGTGCATTATCGTGGAGCAAATATAAGAAATTGTTTTCTTATAATTTTAGCACCTTAAATCTTCATAATATGCTTAGCTTCAAATCTTACCTCCCGCGTTTTTGAAACGAGGTTTGACGCTTATGGGGCATAACAATGTGTTAAAATGGTTGGGGCTTATCCAAGTGAAATGCCTTATTGTTAAACGTCAATTTTCGACCAAAAAAAATCTGTGATTTCCTCGAAATGGCATTCGTTGGCAGATGTGGATGATCGTTCGACATGCTGTTCGTTTTTAACACTTTTTCAAACGGATTCGTTTGTACGTATAAGTTGAAAATAAATACGACAATCTTATTCCATTGTATGCGAGGAATTTATTTGCCATGATTAATGACACAAATAATTTCCTCTGTGGAAATGATTACTTAGATTCTCCTTTGTCATAAGTGGTTTCAAAATAAAATGAATTCTACGAAAATAAGAAATTCTAAAACAAGAACAAAATCTAAAAAATGCGAAATCGACGGTCGACAAGTTTAATTTAATTGTTTTAATAATCCACCTTGTTGAACAAAATAGTAGCTAAATCTATTATAAAGAGATAATCTCGTATCTCTGAGCGGATTTGCTATTTTGGCACAAAGTTGGATTATTTTGAACCTTAATTCATTAATATTCGTCGCTCTATCAATTTCATTCCCATGAACGAAAATTTTCAGACATCCCCAAAGAAAAAAACCATTGGGAGATAAATCTGGTGATCTGGGGGGCCATTTGATCGTGCCATTTGTAGAAATGACACGGTCCGGAAAAGTCCTCCTGAGATATTGTGTGACTACTTTTGCGTTGTGACTTGTACAGCCATCCTGTTGAAACCAGACATCATCGAAATTAATTGATAGCTGTCGAACTGTGGGAAAAATTTGATTCTGTAAAAGCTTCATATATTTGGCAGCGCTTAGGTTACCATCGATGAAAAATGGCTATGATGTAATTCCCCAATATTCCTGTCCAAACATTAAGTTTTTGGGGATACTGGGTACGCACAGGAATACTCAGATGATTATTCTTCCTAGACCAATATCTTAGTACTGATGGGTTATGTTTTCTATTCAAGGAAAACGATGACTCATTATTGAATAAGATATTGTTAAGGAATGAACTATTTTCATTTACTTTTCCATCATAGTTTCACAAAATTCCATTCGTTTCATATGGTCTTCTGGAAAAATTTCTTGGTTGTTTCGAACCTTATAACATCGGTAACCATTCCTTTTCAAAATATTTCGAACTCTTTTATGGCTCATATAGACTTCTCCAGCAATTTGTTTACTCGAACAAGGTGCACTGGTTTCAACTTCAGCACACACATCAACTTCTTTTTTCAGACGATTTTCACTAATGGTTTTTGGTGGTTTATCAACCTTGCAATTCCTGCATGTTCCTAAACACCCACATTTCTCGAATTTTTCAATTATTTTAGAAACAGCCGAACATGAAGGAATCGGCCCATCTTCAAAGACAACAATGAATGAATTTATTGTCCCTTGAATTGATTGACGGCCAAAGTACCATTTTATGATCTGAATTTTCGCTTCTACACTGAACATTTCAATTTAATTTATTTTTAACCAGTATAAACAAAGGAATCCCACGTTTGAAGTGCGAATGATTCTGATGAAATCAGTACAGAGCCTCGTTTAGTTCGAAGCATCCATTGAACATTGAACAGTCGTTTATTCTTCATCGCTGAGGTTTTGATTCTTCCACCGCTCCACTGGACATTCGTGCTCCTCTAGATTAACATTGAATTTCCTATGTTTCACTGTCTTTTCCCTACCTTTATACAACCGTTGAAATAGAATTAGTTATTCAGTTTGAAAATATAGTAAAAACTATGAAACTCAAGTCACTGTATATTCAGTAATAAAGAGTAATAGGAAACGAAATCATTTCATATTTTATTCCATTTTTGGAATGAACTGTCTCAAAGTAGCGAACTACTCCATCCAACATTTAGAAATTATCATCTGTTGAAGGTTTTATCTTATTCTTCCCAGTTAGGGACGCTAATGGGTTGTGGATGGGGTGAACTTCTGTTGGCATAATATTTTCCTGGCAGCATCCAAGAGGTGAGTAACCGCTAGACGACGTAGGACCTTTTCTGCCGGCGCAGAAGACGCTCAGCTTGTCATGATCAGTGAGTCAACTTAGAGACGGACGCCGCCGCGACGCTGCTAGCCCCCCCTCGCGTCCGGGCCCCCTCTCTGGTCATAGTAGATTCGCTGGTGCACACGTGCCCAAAATCTATCTTTAGCACGCGGCCCCTCGCCTCGTTTTTTGCCCCAATCTTCATCACGTAAGTTATGGTTAACTGCACTGAAACATTTCCGAAGAGACTTCAACAGCGCACCTGAGCATGATGCCCGAGACAGAGATCACTATTCTGTAAACTTTCAGCTTCGGAATATGATATGGTTGTCAGATATCTGTTTAAGGAATATTGAAGGGCTCTTCCTATACATACAGATTATCCCAGAATCCTTTTCTTTCAGAAATTTAAAGATGAACCCTCTCATTTTATCAAATTTCATAAACCACAATACAATAATTTTCACTTGATAGAAGGATTATTACAATATTTTAAATACCATACAGATTTATTCTGCTAACCTTCTACAGATTTTAATTTCAAAAACATTTTATTCAAAATATTTTTATCACTCTACATATTATCTTTTGGATTTAACTGAGTCTTTAAAATACCTTACAAGCTTTGTGTTATTTCTGTGACAAACATAGAATACCATTTTTAAAAGTTCACTATATTCTGGTGTTTGTTTAAAGGAAGACACGTGGCTGGTCTGGTGAGATATTTTTTGGTAATTATTTTTATTTCTTGAATATAAAGTGGGACTGAAGAGTTATCGTTTAAAGGAATTCTAAATAGCTTTTTGAAGATGTGCTAAATTTCTTTGGAAGGAACTTATTTAAAGTGAGTTATTTTTGAAGAAGTTCTTGAGGTTATGTTTTACATTTTTGGTTTTCACAATACGAGATACTAAAAAAAGTTATGTATCCTTGAAGTGTTTATTTAGTATTTTTAATTAATAATTCATATTTTTAGAATTCTTTTATTCCTTTTGGTACTGAGTAATGAGTGTTAATTCTTTATGTCTACTAAATTGGAACTGTGTTTTCTGACGCATTTATTTTATTTTATTCCAAAAAGTTTTTGAATGAAATTCTGTTTGAAATTAAAATTTGTAGGAGGTTAACAAAATGAATCTGTATGATATTTAAAATATGAAATAAAAAAACCACGAAACAGTTTAGGAAAAAGAAAAACTTTTAATCTTAAAGTAGTGTATGCAATGTTCATTACTACATACAAACACTCATTATATACAAAACTCCTCTAGGGTGATAAGAATGATAAGAAAAATTCTTACAAATTTCAATGAACGCATAGAGAATATGAGGGATAATGTAAAATTAAAGCTTGAGCCAGCACTTGGGAAAACAATTAGAAATTGAAGATGTGTTGTGTTTTTTCTGTGTTCATAGTACAAATAGGTTATGATATACGATACATTTCTCTAGCACTTTAGATACTTCAAAACTTTGAGTTAATTTATTATTTATGAAATAAAATTAATTAAACAGCTGAAATGTTACAGAATGCAAGAGAAAATGTTGAACAAAGACTAATACTGTTTAGAAATTAACCGTAGGCAATTTGAACATCTTATCAATTAAATTTGTATGCGTTATTGCTTCCACTAAAAACGAAATAATTTTTCATTCAAAAAGCGTTATGGAATTTCCTTGTCTGTTTATATAACTACAATCTAAGGATGTCGAATCAAAGTTCAAAGAAATTTTTTCATTCCTATAATTCAGATAAACAATAGTTCTCATTGGGAATCTTCGATTCACACAACAGTCAACAAAAAAGTTGAAGAATCTCTTCCTGCCCTTCCGGCAGATTCTGTCGTCATAACACCTCACCCCTACAATGTTAGGATGTCGAGGAAGTCCTTCCACGTCTGCCTTTAGGAGTGTTATTTCAACTGTGGAATATCTATGTAATAATCAGGGAAGACAACTATTAGTTTAATTGTTTTTCTCTTGTTCCGAAATGAGCACCAGAAAGTGATGAAGTTTTCATTAGAATTCAAATTTAAATTCAGAATTATTTCTGGAAACATCTACAATATATATCGAAAATAATATTTCAAAATACTCAGAAAGTATCACAATGTAAAGAATTGTTATAAGATATTTTTTAATGTTTAGAAAAAAACTTTACACACAGTCAATAAAGAAAAAGTAATAACACCTAACATATGGGAGCAGAGCCTGAATTTTGAGTAATATATGACCAAAGATTATGGCTAAAGAAAATCTTATAATCATTTTTTCCGAAACCACCCTATATAAGTAAGTATTTCATTAAAATACCCATGAAAACACCCTAATCTATAGTAACTTTTCTGTTGCAAATTGTATAATCACCTTGTGAAATTTGGCCAGAGATAACTTGGGCATCCTGTATATCTTGTTTTATCTTGTATTCTTGTTTATACTCTATAGTTTTCTATGCCTTCATTAAACTATCAAAATCCGTCTCTTTTTTGATCAAAACAATTGCGGTTACAAAGCCATCTATTCAATGAATCTGTCCACGTTTTATGTTTGTGTAATCGGAGATTATTCGCGTTCCAAAATTTTTATGGAAATTCGCCCCTACAACGTCCAAAGTTTTCTGTCCAATTGATTTATGCGCGAGTTCAACATGTTTGGTTGTTTTTGGCAAAGACTCAATAACGTCATGGAATTTTATTATTAGATATCTGCGACTGAATTCTGATACGTACAAGAAAAATTCGTAGGAAATCTAATTGATTAAGATTAACGATTGGCAATTAACGCAAAATATATTAAAAGTTATGCTGAGTTCGGGATCCTTGCGAACGTTTAAAGGTAGATTCTTTGGCAGAATTTTCCGTCCATGTTGCTTCGAGTTCTAAGGCTCTGTCTGTGTTCTTTTCCACTGCACATATGCGGGAAATGTAATGTGTTTTAAAATTAGACTAATGACGTTGTGAATTTCATGCCAAGGAACATTGTGGTGTTCTCAAAAACATAAAATACGGTGAAGCCATGTAATTGGGATTAGAGTATGGAATTGACTTAGTTGTAATGTGTTGATGATTGGTCCATTTCTGCCCCACGTGTTTTGTTGAAAGATTGTTCCTGTTGGGTACGTTGCGAAAGATTAGCAAACCGGTTGAAATGCACTCTTTGATGGACTTTCTAACGAATGGGTAGTCCGGGAATGGATCATATCAGAAGTACTATGATCGTTAAATTCATACAGGATGGAATGACATAAGGAATAACTTTGTTTTCTATCACTTTTTATTATAACTGATATACAGTGACTCGAGTTTCGTAGTGTTTACTACATTTTCAAACTGAACGAACAAATTAGATCTCAACTATTATATATGGGGATTGTAGGCTTCGGCAGAGCTTCGAAGAGAGGGGTTTTCCAAAGTTCCGTCTGTTCGTTAAGTAGTGTTATTATTGGTACGTGCTTTTTATATTTTTCAATTTCTATGAATTCCAGGATGTCAAGTTTTTTCCCTTTCGCTTCCACGTGCAAGATAACAAGGTTGTTCAATTCTGGGAAGGTGTGATCTGTAGTGAAGAAATGGTTCGCAAAATTGGAATTATTCTTCCGGTTCCTAAAAGCAGATTGATGCTCTTTGTACCTTTTATGGAAAGGTCGGCCCGTTTGTCCTATATACACACTATTACATTCTTGACAACTTAATTTATAGACTCCAGAATTATTCAGTCGGTTCTCTTTATCTTTCGGATTAAAAAAGAGATTAGAAATTTTATGGGAGGGTGTGAAAGCTGTTTCTATGTTAATTTTTGATAAAATTCGAGCTATTTTTTGTGAAATTGGTCCAAAATATGTTAGTTTTATGAATTTATTGTTATTATGATCTGATTTGGAGATGGGGTAAATTTGTTTACGAATTAGTTGCTTTTGTTTTTTGTTTTTTCACACTACTTAACGAACAGACGGAACTTTGGAAAACCCCTCTCTTCGAAGCTCTGCCGAAGCCTACAATCCCCATATATAATAGTCTGGACAAGTCTGGACTGTACGGAGGATAAGTAATTACGCATCGTAGTTGCCTATGATGCTGCTGTGATGCTTTCACCCTTTTTAGTTTATTCTATCAATAAAATACCTTTAAAATCCCAAAAGACCGTAGCGATTATTTTTCCAGCGAATGGGGAGACTTTAAACTTGTTTGGGGGCTGTGCACCCTTTTCAATCCACTGCATGGACTCTTGTTCACTTTCAGAGACATAGTGATGAACCGACGTCTCATCCCCAATAACCAGCAGGTTGAAAATAGTCGAGGTTTTTCTCCACAAAGCTAAAAACTCCTTACAGCACTCGACTCGCACTTGCTTCTGAAGTGCGGTGGGCATTCAGGGGACCCATCTTGCACTGACCTTTGAGAAGTTAAGATGATCATGAAGGATAGCATGTATGGTACCCTCGGATAGGTTTGTCATTCTGCTAACTCTTGATTTTTATTCTGACGTCTTCAAGTACCAGCTTTCCTACTTTTTTTACATTTTCTTCAGTAGTGCCGCTGACGGGCCCGCCCGAGTAAGGGTAGTCTTGAGTGCTTTCTTTGCCTCTTTTGAATTCACTTGACCACTTTTGAACGGTAGATACCGATGGGGCACAATCTTGGTGAAAAGCAACCATCTTTTCATGAATGATATTTTGGTTAGTAAGGACCTTTTTAACAGCGCGATGCTCGATTTTCTTCGTCATTGTGGCGTCAGTCATTCTGGTCGTCTTTCACTGAGGATACCTAGAAAACTAATGATCGTAAATTAGTGAAATTATTTATTCATACCCCCAGATAATGTCATCAGTAAATGAGATAATCATATTACTCACATTATTAGCAAAACACCCCGATAACGAGAATACATTGAATGGACACCCCTCGTACTAATGAAGGCTTTTATAAACATTGAAATAGAATGACTTACTATGTAATACCTTCAGTAAATATATTTCGTGTTTTATGTAACCCGTCAGAAATATTCAATGTAAACTAAGACTGTAATATAAAATTTGTATACTCATATGTTTCCATCTTGAAAGCAGTTAAACAATGAACTTGAAGAAGTTGTTATAATCTAATTTTTGCATGAGTATAGAGTATGTCCAAACCACAGAGTTAGCTCATCTTCTTAATGCTCCCACCTTGAGAGCAAATAAAGTATGAACTTGACTAAGTAGTTATAACCTAATTTTTGCGCAAACATAGATCAGGCCCAAACCACAGAGTCTTTTCTTGCTGGTGACAAAATCGTAAAATGTATATGTTGACAGGAACATTTTTCCAGACAAGAATAAAGGAACACGAAAAACGTTATCAGGGCACTATTTCGATAAGCGATAGATCATCTGAAATTTGAATATTTTATTAGCTATGAATGAAAAACTAACGAATATTTTTTCAAAGTTATGAGTTCATTAGGAAGGCTAAACCTTCACATTTACGAATGAAAAACAATAATGAGTTATCTAAAAAAATTATAATAGGTATATATACCATACATGTTACAGGAAAAAAAAACTATAGTTTTGAATACAAGTTATTAATAAGGAATATGAGTTATGTTAAAAGAAAGTTCTACAAATCGAGACAGTGTAACATACATCTGTATAACAGTTCTAGACTCAAACAAACTAGATAATGTTTTGTTGATCACAGGGGCAAATTGCAGACATGCGCACGTTTCAAACAGATTGGTCTTCGTCAGTGCAATATATGCTAGTCACTCTAAATTTGCCAAGTATGTATATTCGCTATACAAAGGCTCTAAGGTATTAACAATGCACTAGCGTTATGTAGAGTACGCAAAATACATACAAGACATACCTTTACGAGTTAATTCAAGTAAAGAAATGTATTCTCGATATTTTCACGTTACTAACGCAGAATAAACTTTCTTCATGCTCTAATCAGACCATAATTTGCCTTAATAATTATTTTCTGGTACAGATCAGCTGAATTATTTACTTTGAGTATGGAAAGTATCTGAAGTTTTGTTCAATGTTTCCAGTCCCATGAAATACACAGTAGAACCTTCCTCTGGCCGTTACTTCTGGTTTGGCCACAGTTTGAGCTGCTTCATCGCGCTTTGACCTCGATGGTTTTTGCACAATATTACCGTATGTGATCCATTTCTCATGTATGTGTCGGGTTCATAAACACCATTCACAATTTCACCCGCCTGGCTTGTATTTTCGCCTTTATCAAAGAAAAACTGTGAAAGGTAGCGAATTTTCTATTTGTTGACTTCCATTTTCAACACACTGTAACTATCAACTGAATAGATCAAACTCCTGCACAAGAATTCTTTTAGTGTGAAATGTTACCTTGACAAACGAGCATAAATCTGAAACTGTTTGATCGATACTTTACGAGATATCGATCACCAAAAAAATTATGGATTTCTTTTTGCCCAAATTTTTATATGCAAATAATGAAAAAAAAAACAGATTATATTGTGTTACATGTGCATTCATTTAATGGTTGAATTTTTCAAGTTTCGTCAGAATTTCTGGAAAAGTTCTCACTTTATCTGACACACAATCAGGACCTAATGTATGATGAGTAACTTAATTAGCGTGCGGAGAAAAAAATAAATATTTGAAGTAGCCACGTGGTAATCTTTACCATATTGCAGAGCTGTAAGTAGGAGCTGGTTTTCCATCAGAACTCGATCGTTCCAACATCGGTTGATATGTTTAATAATTTCCTCAGCGTATGTTCAGTGTAATATAACGATTTCCTGTTTCTGAAGTTGGCGTAATGTGGTTAGTCATTCCTCTTTGATGATATAGATTTAATGTAGGCGAGATTCCAGGTATATACTTTGCGACAAATAGCAATAATTAGCTGAATTTGTCCAATACATCTCCTTCAAGCTATTTACCCTATTAATGAGCACTTTGTGAATGAATGTAGAGTGATTAGTATTCAATATTATTTCCCGACCTTTTATGATGATACCATGCAAATAAAATTATAAGAGAACTTTCGTAGCATCAAAAGCTTGACTTTTTCCGCATGCTTGTTCGAGGAAACAGCTATATTTTTGCCCAAATATCTTTAATTTTCTAATTTTGAGCCGACGATATTCTCAAAAGACTGCATTGGATTCTTTGTCTGGCTGGCCGGACTTTCAGGGTAGGTTTTGGAGTCTAAATATCATGGTGAAGTTCGTTAATAGCCAAAATGGTTTCGCAAATATTCAAATTTCAAACTTTCTGCCATTTTTCTCAATATTTTCTGAATCTGATCGATCTGAAATGCAGCATTTATTAGGAGTAAAAATCAATTCGTGCGGTTTTGCTAACATATGTTAGTTCATTATTTCATTGTTTCCTCTGTCAACACCTTCATTTTGAACTGTCACAATTAGGCTTTCTTTCAGTATCTGTCATTTCACTGAATTGTAAACAACATAGTTTCTGTGTGCTCTGAAAATGTCAACTTTTGTATAGTATAATGTGTTTTTGCGGGGGTTCTACTTCATTACTTCAATATGAAGAAAAAGGCTGTCAAAAGTCATCGTATTTTGGTGGATGTCATGCTAAACGAATGTGTCTGAAGTGGTTTGCATGATTTAAAAGTGGCAATTTTGATTTGAAAACGACCCGACGCATCACCAAAATGGAAGGATAAAGAATGAGAGGCAAGACTCGATCAAAATCCATCACAAACGCAAGAGGAACTCGCAAAAATATTTGGAGTCACTCAACCAGCCATTTGCCATCGTTTAAAAGCAATGGCAATGATCCAAACGGAAGGAAATCGAGTTCCGTATAAACTAAAGCCAATAGACGTCGAACGCCGTTTTTTCACGTGTGAACAACTGTTCCAACGGCAAAAAAGAAAGGGATTTTTGGATCGAATTATGACTGGCGATGAAAGGTGGATTCGTTACGATAATCCAAAAGGTCAGGCAACGTATAGATGCACTGTATGGTGTGCTTTACACGGGGGTCATCGGTCCATATTTCTTTAAAAACGATGCTGCAGCTAGTGTTACAGTGAATGGTGCTCGTTACAGATCAATGATCAATGATCAATGATTATTTGTTTCAAAATTTGAATGGGATCGACCCAGAAGTGTTTTGGTTCCAACGAAATGGTGCTACACCTCATACCGTAACAATTGATTTATTGAAAAGCGATAACATTATTTCGAGAAATGGTCCAATTAATTGGCCTCCAAGATCATGCGACATAACTCCACTGGATTATTTTCTTTGGGGTTATGTCAAGTCATTTGTTTATGCTGATAAACCAGAAAGTATAGACGCCTTGGAAGCCAACATAACTCGTGTTATTGATGAACTAAGGTTTTAATTACTCGAAAAGGTGGTCCAAACAGCTAGTCGTGGTGGATATATGCCGGAAATTATTCTTAAAACATAAATGTCATGAAATTATCTTTGAAATGAAAAAAATTTCGGCTTCAATCTTAATTTAAATGTCTTTTATTTCAAATTAAAGTTCTATCATTCTGAAAAAAACACCCGATATAACCAATTCTAAATATAATATAGCTGAAGGAGCGATTGTGTTATGAAACAGTTGTTACATTTCTTATATATGAATTTAAATTCAAATAATAATATTAATGGAGATCATTCAAATTTCTGTTATGAAAATATGAAGGGGAACCCTGAAAAATTCGTCAAGAAAGAGGAAGTCAGGTAGAAATATATGGAAAACACGATTCGGAGAGACATTTCGGATTGAATGACGTTATTCAGATATATAGGTAGAGACACTGAGATCCCTTCAAGATGCTCTCCCCTTTTCTGAGCAGTCCAGGTCGAAGCACGTGTTTCCCAATTTCCTTCCCCCACTAATACACGTCGATCCAGACACTCTTCCCAACTGCTGTTTCCGCTATGATAAACAACAAATGTCAATTACGCATCTTATCACCATTCTAGTAAGGTAAAATGAGAGTGCCTGTGTGGCTTCGTCTTTCGAAGGGATTATGTCGAATTACGGTCAAGTAGGCGTAGAATGTATGTGGAAAATTTTATTGATATTCGAAAAATACGCTTCTTAAAGGGTTAGGAATTTTAAAAGGTTCACCGAAAAATAAAGGCTAAGCCATCATTTCGAAATAGCGGTTATTTCGAGTCTGGTAACACGTGTTTTGACAGAAAGTTAGTATAATATTTGACATTAACGAAATGAGTCGATTTACGCTTGAACAAAACTGGGAAATCTTCATATTCATTTATTTCCCTTACAAAAATTACAGGCTGTATCGAATAAACATATAGATAATTGTATACACATCATGCATAAAATCACGTAGCATAACCAAAATACACACATTACGAGCAAAAAGAACAAAAATATATATGTAAAGGATGACATGAAAAACCTCGGACAAACTTGTATTCATTTAACTAAGAAATTAAACAAAACAACAATGAATAATAATAACATGAACATTTGGTAATAATATATTTAAGCGGTTTCGAAGCGACTTCCTTTGGCGGCGATACATAGCTTCAGACCTTTCTTGAAATTTTCGGCAATAGGCCGCAGCTCTTCGGGCGTTAATCGGTCCCATTCCCAGCGCAGGGATTGCTTCAGGACTCCTTACTTTTGTTGTGTTTAGCACACACCTTGAGCTCCAAAATCGACCACACGCTGTAGTCCATTGGGTTGAGATTCGGCGAGTAGGGCGGCCTTTCTGCAGATGTGATGAAACCCGGAAAATGGATCTTACACCATTCTTGCGTCTTTTTCGCTTTGCGAGCCGGAGTGGAGTCCTGTCGAAAGGTCCAATGCGTGTCCTCGAAGTGCTGCTGGGCCCACGGAAATACTACGACCTCGAGAATGTCGCAGCTTGATTGATTTTGACTTCTGATCCACGGAAACCAAAAGTGTTTTGCCGCGGGCGTAAATTCCGCTCCAGACCATGACGGATTGCGGATTTTGACGATGTTCGACGATGCCAGACGTACCAAGAGCCTCTGCGGACCAGACTCTGTGGTTTTGGTGTTTGTGGGATTGTTCTACGGTGAAAAGCTTCTCGTCTGTGAAGACAATACGCTCCCATTGCTGACCGACGGCCAGACGAAGGAGTTGACTGTACCTTTGGAGTTGTACTCGCTTGTTTTAATGAGTGAGGAGTTGAACTGTTTGGAACTTGTATGGCTTGAGGTTGAGCCCCTTTAAGGACACTTGACGAACGGATTCACGGATGATACCGGTCTCACAAGCTATTTTTCTCATAGAGACCCTCGGATTTCGATTGACTCGCTTCTTGACGATGTTGCGATTGCTAAAAGTATTAACATTGCGTTTTCTCCACGTTCCTGGACGACGACCATCATGGCCAAGCTCCTTAAAACGACAAATTGCATCGGACACGGTTTTTCAAGGCACATTGTGCAAACGAACAATTTCGCATTGACGCTCACCTTGATGAAACAGCTCCAAAATTGCACTACGTTTGTTTGACATTCTAACACTCCGCAAAATAAAGTAATATCAAACTGAAAATTCACAGAGTAGTACCAGAAAGTGTAGAGAATCTAATAGAATAAAAATGATTTGGCTGGGCTAAAATACTTTTCTTCCAGAACACAGTAAAATTTGTCCGAAGTTTTTCTTGTCACCCTGTACATATAAAAACGACGTTTGTGCAATTCTGAGATCTGTCAGGAGCAGGATTGACAAGAAACCATATAAAAATAAAGAACATTATCGATGAGAATGCCCTTGATAACATTTTTGAAGGCATAAGTCCAGATATGTGCTCTGGAATTCTATTATACAATTTGATGCCATTATAAATATGCGCGCCTTGTGTCTTCTTGAGTCTGTGCCTTGCAATGATGAATTTGTTCTTGTTTTTGGCTACATGCTCGTGCCAAGCAGAGTGCTTTTGAAAAGTGTCCTTGTTTTATGGACATACAGGAGATGTTCTAATATGTAGCAGCATGGAGTAGTAAGCATATTAAACTTTTTGTATAATGGTCTACAGGTTGTAACTTGGCGTACTCCCACAATTATCCTAATTGCAGCTTTCTGTTTTAAAAACAATCTAGAAGCATCTGGAGATGAACCCCCTAGGAGCACGGCATATGTAATTTTGCTGTGGAACTGGGCATAATAAGCGAGAAGAGCTTCCTTTTCTGATAGGTCATTCTTTATGCTTCTTATAGCGAATATTGCCTTTTACACACTTTGTCAATATGTGGTCCCCATGCGAGAGTTGCGTTTCTCTTGATGCCAATTTTTTATCACTTAGGAAGTTTTGCAATGCGAAAGATGGTAACCGCTTGGTGCCAGGTACGGGCTATATGGTAGATGAATTGAAACTTCCCAACCCAGCTCCTGGAGTTTCTGGCGATTCACTACCGAAGTGTGCGACCTGGTGTTGTCCTGATAAGACATATAAGCCAATCGCTAGCTTCGACCGGTCCAGTTTTTGACAGTAGATATACAAATTGAGTGCTTGGCCATATGGAAGCAACTCATAATAGATTATTCCTTTCCAGTCCTACCAAATGCATAGTAGAACCTTCCTAGCTGTTAGTTCTGGTTTGTCCACCGTTTTACCTACTTCACCTCTCTTTGACTACAATCGTTTTCCCACAATATTGTCATAGGTGACCCATCCGTTTAAGATATCGATTTCACTGTGTTTTGCGAAGCCTTCGCAGATTGAAATTCGATCCATCATGTTTTTTGGCGTTAATTGGAGTGGTATTTCAATAATCTTTTGTGTAAATGGTTTCAAACTATTTTATGGTCGATCGTTAGCTCCTGGGAGATGCTACGACTACTGACATGCCGGTCAACTTAATATTTCTGTGATTTTATTGACAGATTTGACGGAGGGCCTGCCTGTGCGAGGTGGATATTTGGCATCAAAAATACCTGAACGGAATCGACGAGGCTAAACTTGGGTAAAATTACGTAATCAACTGTTACAGCATCGCGACCATAAACACCATTCACAGTTTCAAATGCCTGGCTTGCATTTTTTCCTTTATCAAACAAAAAAATTTAAAAGTGTACAAAATTTTCTCTTTTTTCTCTACTGATATTTCGGAAACGGTGAAAGTATGAGTTATTATGGAAAATATCGCATATTGATCGAACTTACTCGACAAACATTTAGTGGAGACAGCGATGTTTTAAACCGGCATTATAAAAACAAATTCCACTCTATAAATGTCCAACATTAACTGACGAAATTCTTCGAAACAACCTCTCTTTATAGATCAACTAAATAATCCCCCTTTTTATTATTTTACATATAATAATTACAATTTGTTTTTTCACTCATACACACGATATTTTTGGGATATAACTGGGCCTTAAAAACTACTTTATACAACCTTTGTATATTTTCTATGAAGGAACATAGAATGCGAATGGTAACTGTTAAGAAATAATTTGTGTTCTATCTTAGTTTGAAATACAGGGTGTATATGAATAATTGCGAAAAAATTTAGGGGGTGATTCCTTGTCAAAAGATAGGGTGGGTCTTTCATATATACTTTATTTTTTTGATCTCTCCCTGCTTAGTTACAGCCCCCTAAAGATGGCGCCCGAAAAAGCAGTTTTTAATTTCTTTCCTAATAACAAAAACTGACAAGAATAAAATTAGGCAGATATTTTATGCGGGCAAGAAGGCACTCAAAAAAATCGTTGGTGGTGTTTCCCTATGATTGCATGGGGTAGAAAAAGCCACCTCTAAACCTTCTTTCGCGAGAAACTTTTTTCCATATTCCTATTTTACAATAAAAATATTAGTTTTGGATAGCTTGATCCATTCTTAACAAATAAAGACTCTTATAATTATTTGCTAAAATTGAAAGTTTTTGAGAAAAAAATTTTTATTAACATGGATAGCGTGAGTCGTAGAGGGTGGAATTATTTCCGAACTAAAATTTATCTAGTAAGCGGATGTCATTTTGTTATGAGAACTGACTAGTTTTGATTAACCTTGATTCAGTTACAATTATTGTCAGTTTTTTAGTTTTTAAGGAAAACATTAAAAACTTTTTTTTGGGCTCCATCGTTAGGGGGCTGTAACTAAGCAGGGGGGCTCAAAAAAAAAAGTTTATATGAAAGACCCACCCTATTTTTTGACGAAGAATCACCCCCAAATTTTTTCGCAACTATTTATATACACCACCTATATTAAACTACTGATTGTTTTTATTTTGCTGGCATGAAAGTAGACTGAATAATATCGGTGAGAATCTCAAATGGACTTTTTGAAGATGTGCCATATATTTTTGGAGAGTTTTTTGAATGAGCTTTTCAAAGGGATGTTGTTTCGAAGAATTTCTTAAGTTTATGTTGTGCATTTTTAGAGTGGAATTTGTTTTTCCACTTAATGTTTGTTGAGTAAAATCGATCAATATTCTATATATTCTGTGGATTATTTTATCTACTTTTGATACTGCGTAATGATTTTTTATTCTTTATGTCTACTTAAAATGAAACAGTGTGTTCTGAGGTATTTATTTTATTTTATTTCGAAAATGTTTTAAGAAATTTCATAAAATTGAAATTTGTAGCAAGTTATTACTCTATTTGATATGTAAGATATTGCCCTTTTAATGGGAAACTGCGGTACATAAACGGTTCATAAGAAGGTGGGTCGAATACAGATCCTGAGCTTCTTTAGTTGAAAGTATAATTCAAAATAAAGAGTAAGAATGTAAGTACTGCGCAAAAGGTCCACATGCTGACAGGAACTCATCTTCCGATCTTGCTGCACGTCGCATTTTATTGTCTCGTCTAATTATTATTGCTAGGAAGGGCAAAGCCCTCCATCCATCGGGCTGATCCAAGGAATTGAGTGTTTGTCGCCGGATTTCCGCCAAGACGTTATGCTTACATCTGTTCGGTTTTGCCCCTGGAATCGGCCCAGTTCCCCTAACCTGATAGCGAACAGATTGGTCGATGATCAGATTCAACTCGTATGGAGAGACGAGAGATGATTTCTGATTTATGTTCGGTGCGTTTCCCGTCGAATATTCACCTTTTGCTTCATTATTTCCAATGGTGAACCTGCGGAAAAGAGCGGAGATTGAAATTTTATAAAATATTAATGCTTTTGGTATCGACATTGAAGCTTTCTGAAGCGGAAATGCTTGTATAGGGTTTCATTTTGAATAGCCCGCTATCTGGGCAACTGTCATTTCTGAAGCTGTCATCATTTGACATTTGACAAGTGAAAAATACGCCATTACTAACAATTGAACGATACACGCTTTAACAATGCATTGAAATTCATTACAAAAATGGTGAAAATTTTGCACTCGCAGTTCGCAAAACTACTTTTAGGTTGTAGTGAAGCACCTTCTTGGCTGGCAATGGTGAAACTGGTGATAAAATTTGAGCTGTTAGGACAAGTTAGTGATGCGAAAAATCGAAAACGTGTGCGTCGCTCAAGAACAACTGAGAATATTGCTGCTGTAGCCCGTAGTGTTGACGAAACCTCGTCGATCTTTAAAATAAGGCATTCTACGAACGACATGATACGGTATTTTGCATAAAAAACTTAAGCCTGAGGCTTCGAAAGTTCAACACCAGCAACGTCGTATCTGCGCTGATTGGGTCCTTGAAATGCATCAAAATGATCCGGACATTCACCGAAAAACCATCTTCGGTGATGAGGCCCATTTTTACGTCGGAGGCTACGTTAATAAGCAGAATCGTTGCCTTTGAGGCTCGAAAAATCCATGAATGATTGTTGGAAAGCCTCTCCATCCTCAACGTGTCACTGTTTTGTGCGGTTTTTGAGCTGGCGGTGTGCTCATTCGAAAATGATGCTGGTACAACTGTTACGGTGAATGGATTGCGCTACCGAGTCTTGATTATTTATGTAAATTAACGAAACAATCGCAATTTGGCAAGAAAAGTTTCCTCGTCTTTTTATTTCTCGAGGAGGTAGAGCCAGTGGGCTTATAGCCATATTCTGGGCTACAGCAGCAACCTTTTCAGGTGTGCTCACTCGGCGAGAACGTGAACGGGTTGTTTTATCGAATAACGATCGAGTTTTCACGAACAAATTGATCCACAAATTGCCGTGAGGGCATTCCTTTCTGTTGAATTTGGCAAGACATGCTATCAATCTTTTTGAAGGAAATTCAGCAAGAAGAAACTTCCATTGGTGATGTTATTGATGTGGCAAATGCACTCATTTATGATGAAGATTCTGAACCTCCATTATCAAAAAAGAGACGTTTAGATTTCCCAAAAGTAGCAATTTGTAGTAGTTCAGTGGAAATGTGTGATGTTATTATTAATACTCTACGCGAAAGTTTCAGTTTTACCGGTCATCTTCAAACTAATTCTCAATTTTTTCCGATAATTTTCCAAATATAAAAATACAATCCTTTGTAACAGTTCAGATGTGGCTTATATGTCCTATCCTGGATTAAAGAAAGTACGTTTACGTACTGGATTATAACTGATTTATTCAAGCAGTAACTCCAGAAAGCTCAAAATTAATTGTACAAAATAATATCTTAAATACCAAACAGAGTGATTCTCGCTGTAAATTTTAATTTCATAAAAACTTTTTCATACTAAAATAAATAAATGCCTTAAAATCACTGTTTCTTTTTTAATAGACATAAAGAAATAACAATTATTATACAGCGTAAAAGGAGATAAAAGAATCCAAAGAAAATATGGAATATTGATCGAACTCACTCAACTATCATTTGTGATGACAGGAGTGTTTCATACCGGCATTATGACAAACAAATTCCACTCTAAAAATGCCCAACACCAACCTAAGAAATTCTTCTTTTCCTTTGGAAAACTCTTAACAAAAACTCTTCAAATATATGTAGCACATCTTCAAAAAAGCGATTTGAGTTTCTCACCGATAATCTTCATGCCAGCAAAATTCATTTAAAGTTTTTAAGAAATTTGATGAAATTAAAATTTGTAGCAAGGTATAACGGAATTAGTGTGTTTGGTATTTAAAATATTTTAGGGGTTGAAATAGCCCCCTGCAGGTCAATATTTTCTCACTCTGAACGCTCGCTATTTGCCGCCACATTTCCATCTTCATCGAAAACGTTCGAAACCTGTCTGCAATTTGCCTCAGTGATGAACAAAACCTTATTGGGATTATTTAAGTATAGAATTGTTATAAAGATATGTTACAGTGTCTCGATTTGTAAAACTTTCTATTACCAGAGCCAACACTTCTTATTAATGATATTTGGTACAGATCAGCCGACTTAATTTATTTGAATATGAGTATGGAGCTTTTCAGTAAAGAAATGTTTTGATGTACACCCGTACTTTCCTGTAAGTTTACATTGGCGATTGTTGCAGGCCATAAACAAAATGTGCCTTGTAAGTTTGGATCCCGTTTAGCGCGTTCTCATTCGGATAGAAAGCATTGAAGGATCAATTTTTTGGCGGACTTCCAAATACATTGTTACCACGCCTTAACACGACATGTATTTCTTCTTAATGCGAGTTTATAATTCAACACGAACTGAAACAGTTGAACCGTTAAAACAGGGATTCATTTCGCGGTTTCCTTCTATCATTCCATCATAGAAAATATTTTCTTCCACGTTCAAAGTGGATTGACTGGAAGTCTTCGTGTATAATTAATGAGTCTTATTTTGCGGTGTAGAAAATTCGTGATTTAGCCGTTGAAAATTCAGTTACGAGACAGGAAAAACGTTTTTCTAGATCTGCATATGATCAAAGATCATATTTCCCGTGGATTTTAGTGGATTGTCACTAGAAAACAGTTTGAGTCGATCATCTCTATTAATAAGTTTACCCATGAAAATTTTAACTATTAATTGAATTAGTAAAATTGCTTTCCATGTAGTATACATTATGGATGTTATTCTAAATGAGATAAAATTAATTTGGAAGAATATTTACACAATTCTGTTTCATTTAGAATTTCCTGGTAATTTTTTATTATGGTTTGTTTTCATTTATGTAGCATTCACTGTTCAATTTCAAAGCATGTCTGGTTGGCATAAACCGATATGACTTCAACTATGACCATAAGAATAAATCAATAGGTGTTAAATCTTAGTTTCTTGGAGGCCATATACAGTTTCACTTCCGACATCTTCCAATAACTCCATAGTGACATTGGAAAAATGTTGTGTTGCACCATGTTGTTGGAAAATTATGTCCTTTAAATTTTCTTCCAATTTCGACCACACAAATTCTTGATTGATTATGCTTTTCTTACTATTCACTATTCTGCATCTCTTGCATTTTCGCTAAAATAATTATTATTAGATTATTATTATTATTGGATCTAACAAACTTATGAACAAGCTGTAGAATAAATGCAGTGAGCAGTTATTGGCAAATTAAGAAGGTGAAAAGTGGATTTAAGCTTTAGTTTTGACATTTTTCTGGGGAAAATTTAAAATTGTCAGATAAAAGCTGGATATCCTCTGGAAACTGTACAGATTTTTATCTAAATAAATCTCTTGAACACATTTAGGATTAAATTTTGAACATGCCTTAGATAACACTGTATCACTTTATAGACATCTACATTATCAGCACATGTGATGGTAATTAACTAATAAAGAATCAGAGAAAACGTAGAGTATTGACCAAATTATTTAAATTCATCGCCAAATACAATTGTTTCGAGTGAATATTGAGCAATAACAAATTCAGTCGACAAAAACTGTTCCGCATAGAATTCAAAAAGTTTCTTTTATTTTCCTTTTCAAAAAACAGAAAGCACATTCGCCAGAAAAAGAACCTGAAAAATTCTAACCCACGTCTCTTCAGTTAGGAGTTATTTGGATAAAAATAAAATAATCAATGAATATTTGAAATTGTCATCACAGATTCCAATTTTGTATTTAAAAAAAATTAATTGATGTTTTTATAGTGCAAAAAGTTGCATTCTAAATTCGACAAATTTAAAATGTTCTGGTACAGGGTTTAAAAAAATCTTCGTGTGATTCTGGAGGTTTATTATTCGAGAGAAGGATGGTTTAATACAGTTTTTCTGCATTCTATTCCGTTTTAAAATTCACATTTGTGCTTGTCTACATTTAGCGTAGTAGCTACCGTTGCATCAATTGCATATTAAAAGGTTCTAACGACAATATTTTCACCTAGAAATCTCACGTAGAACGTTACAACTCAAGAACCAAAGGTTGCATTATGGATATTATTCTTCCGTTCTGTTGCGTGCTAGATAAACATATCATGTGGCAAGAATATTTATATATTTATAAACAAATGCTATAGTTTAGGTTTTAAAGGTGCCTTTTTATGAGTGGTTGCGTAGCTTTCTCCAGAACGATATCAGTTAGAATTGTTAAATGCTATGCTGAAGAATACAATATGAAACTGTGTTCCCCAGGGCTCCGTGTTGGGGCCTCTACTATTTTTGGTGTTTCTAAATAATGATTTGTCCACTTATTTAACTTGCATGTCGTTAATATTGTTCGTTGACGAAACTTATGTGGTTGTTTCGGCAAGAAGCTTTAGCAAGCTTGTGAAAGAGTTGTTGGTGAGTTTACTACAAGGTGTCGTTAAAATATTTTGATAATTAATTTCTGGAAGACCACTTGATTAGATTTCAGCTTAAGAAACTATGTAAAAGGTCCGTTACAAATAAATTGTCTAGACACAACATTGGTCCCAGTTTGGTTCTTAACCTAACCTAACTTAACCAGGTAGTTCCCGCATCGATATTTATTATAGCCTTGTTTACAGTCATCTTTCTTACAATATTTTGCTCTGAGGTTACTGTAGATCTTTCTGTAGAGTTTTTGTGGCTCAGATAAGAGTTATTCGTCTTATTTTTGGTCTGAGCTCTCGCTCGTTCTGTCGGACGGAGTGTATTGCCAATAGAACATTTCCACTATCTTGCATATACAGGTATGGAAAAGACAGTCGGAAACATAGAAAATTCATTGTTCATCTAGAGGGTGAGCAGGATCCAGTGGAGCAGTGGAAGAATCAAAACCTCAGCGCGATGCGATGACGAATAAACTACTGTTCTCTATCAATGGCAGTGTCGAATGCAGGGGATGCTTCGATCGAAACGAGGCTCTACATTCTGATTATAGTGCAGAGCCTCGTTTCGATGTGGTGATCATACTTTGTATTGAGCGTTAATACATAATGTTTGAAACATTCAGAATTTTGATATTTCGTGAAATTTCATACTTTTTCAAATATTGTATTTTTATTATTGTGAGTACACAATTTCTTTGAAATATTATTATCCTAACCTGAGACACTATATATGTTCATATTTTAAAAGGGAAAATGGAAGGAGAAAACATAAGAAAAATCGTTTGACGAGCAGTTTGATAATCAACTCTAAGTCTGAAGCTCTCGCAATTTAAATGTTACAATAAAAATAATAATATATACACTTTAAATTTGATCTTGGGCGTTTATATCAATAGTGAATAGTTCGAATGAACTATTTTTTTCAATGCTCACCCTGTATAATGCGAACTGAAAGCTGAACCAATGAATAAGTTCGGTAAAAGATACGAAAACTCTATATGATATTTCAAAAATTGAATTTTTCTCCCAGCAGTTGATACAGATATCAATGCCAATGTTTGAGAACTTCCTAGTCCAAAAATAAAATTTGGCAAAGCCCGAAAAAACAAGTAGGTATACACACCAATTATTCGACGGAATAGATAAAATGTAGCCTGAAGTGTCTGTTGAAATTATCACATCATTTAATCAATGTGAATCGAATTATGTGTTTTCTTCGTTACTGTTTGTATTTATTAATAATACAAATGATATATTGAATGATAGGTTTATGAGGCAGAAGTATATTCTCCGAAACCTTTACACATTTAATCTAGAAAATCTTAAAACTTTTTGAAATTATAAAATAAAATAAATAGACGTTTATACTTGATAGAAGGTATATAAAATTATTCAAATATTTTAATATCTTCTACATATTTAATTTCAAAAAATTATGTTTAATAATTATAACTTCAGGAATTGACCAGAAGCTTTCTGAATTGTTCAAAGGTGAGAAGATATTTTTTGTTGATTGATATTATATTTTATTGAATATTTATATAATTGAGGACTGACGAAGCAAAGTGTCTCTCGAAACTTGTTTTTTAGTAATGTTTTTACATATATTGAGATTTTATAAAAAGTTACTCAGATATCCAATAATATTGAATATTCTAAGTAAGATAGTTTTATGATGAAATTCTTAAGATTATGTTTAATCATTTTTGAAAGATATCTGTTTTCATAAGATTGATGAGCAGAAACAAAATTTTGTCTATTCAAAATATTTAATTTATAGGATTTTGGTTAACAATTTTTATTTATTGGATTTTGTTATATCATTTGGATGTCTTATAATGAATGTCTATTTTATATGTCGTTTGATATAAGTGGTACTTATATGACATTAATGGAATGAAATAAGAAATCACTTTGTTTTCTTTCACTTTTTAAAAAGTGATTGAAAACAAAGTAATTTCTTATATCATTCCATTAAAATGGACTATCACAAAGTAACGGACTACTTCGTCCATTATATGACATTAATTTAATTTAATTCCTGAAGTTATAATTATTGAATAGAATTTTTTGAAATGAAATATGTAGAAGGTTAATATTAAAATATTTAAATAATTTTATGTACCTTCTATCAAGCATAAACCTCTATTTTTTTAAGAATAAAATAAAAATGTGACCGTGATCAGAAACCATCATCCAAGATGAGATTGTTTCGATTGAATATTCAGAAATAACTAATTTCTTCACCAAAAAATGCTTCATATAGATTTTAGAAAGGTCTTTTTTATTTCCCTTTCAAAAACATGGACAGCATATTCTGTAATTCTAACCCATATTCTCAGGAGGAAGCTATTTAGATGCTACGTAAAAACAATCAATAAAATATATCTATGGTGTATCCTAATATAAAAGAAAATTTTAAATACATTTCCTAAAAATACACTGAAGGTATTTCTGAGAAAATTGCTACATACCTCAAAAATAAATATAATTTAGGATCTTCATTTAAAACCAATTCAAACTTGAGTAAATTTATTAAAAATAATAAAGACTGTAGACATAAAGATGATAAATCGGGGGTTTATAAGTTAACCTGCGGTGATTGCCCTAAAGTTTACATAGGACAGACTGGAAGAACTATCCGACATAGAATTTGTGAACATTTGAAGAGTTTCCTCAATAATAAGAGTAATTCTACATATTCTAACCATTTGTTAGACACAGGACATACTTTCAACCATAATGTTGAAGTTCTACATATAGAAAGTAAAAGTTATGCCTTAAATCTGTTAGAATCCCTAGAGATAAATAAACACAATAAAATTGGAATATTACTTAACGAACAAATAGATTTAAATAACTCATCTCTGTTAAATTTATTCAGATAAGCTGGAATTTGCAAAGACCCTTTTTTGGATTTAGTGCTCAATAAAAATTTATTATACTTACTGTAATATGAATAGCAACGGATTTCGGAAACAAGCTTAGTTATTCAAAATGTAAACCTGCCTGATGATGCTACTGTGATAGCGAAACGATTGTTGTAAACATAACAATTTGTGAAAATCAGAATAACTTTATTTGAATATAATTTAATATGGGTATTCACCAAGTAATATATATATATATAAGGACTGGTTCAATTTAATATCGATGTTGGTTTATGTAACCTGTGAATTCTAGCAAAAAATCTGGTGTATCACACTCTGGAAGCTAAGCTCTTTTTGACAGTGCCGGCATAGCCTTAAATATTAAAACTCTACAGGGGTGGACACGGAATTTGTCCTATTCTGAAGTGAAAATAAGGAAATGAATAAATATTTTTCCAAAACTCTTTCCGGTATTTATTACTTAAAGACTAACGAACAATAATTAATCTTTAGTTTTCCATGTACCCGCCTTTGAATTTTATTTTCTTCAATATCTCAAAGATGATACCCATAAGACGCCCGGTGGGATTTTGGTCCATTCTCGCTTGATAGCTGTTTTAAGTCCACCACTGTATCGTTTCTTTTTGTGCTACCATCTTATTCTCTAAATATCACAAAATGCAGAAATCCGAGGGTTTTCAGTTTGAGGAATATGAACGTCATGGTCTGGGTGAAATGAAGGCTGGAACAGTGTTTTGAAGTCATTGGATGGTACGCTACTCTCTGTGAGCTGGTGCAGAGTCCTTCTGGAACCAAGCGTTCGGATTTTAATTGTTTACTTGCTCAAGGCTCAGAGGAACCTTCCAACACTAACTGTCTATAGATTGGACCATTAACTTTCACTACTTTGCTCATGAAAACTAATGGAGAACGTCCATGTAGTGTTATTGCTGCCCAAACCATCACCGATGCCGGCTTTTTTTTACCACTTCGACTGGGTTTCGTTCCATTGGTTTATTCGCTTTACCCTCAGGAGTAGAAGCAGTCGTTGGTCCACCACGCTCACGTTCCATAGACCCAGTTTCATTATAACTTTTGAAGGCACGATTAACAAATTATCTCTTAACATTTAAATGTTTCAGATCCTTCGCTATATCACTAGTCGATTTTTCATTCAAAAATAAAGCGACTATCGCTTTTGAAGCCATAAATACGGTTTTTGTTCATTCTCACAAATAGACGCGGGTTTGAAAGGTAATTAAATGACAAAAAAACTTGAGTCTAACGTCATATGTCTGTCAAAAGCGAAATTTGGGACTAATTTTCCGCGCCTAACCTTGTATACACCTTTAGATATCAAGATCGCAAAGATGAAAACTCTAAATGTAAATTCTCCTTCACGAATCGTGCATTTGCAGTTGTGTAGGTTATTCAGATATGTTGTGATCATGAATATGCAGGAAAATTCAGCATTTTCCATTTGGTAGTAGGAAAATTCAATTTGCAAATTAAAAATTTCTATTCAATCCACTTATGGAATTTCAATACGAGTACATATTTTTCGTTATTCCAATTAGAAATGAAAATATATGTAAGCGTTGAATGGCAGATTGTACGGAAAATCTGAATATATTTGCTACTTTCATGCAGATAATCTATGCCAACATATTGCAGTACTGACGAAAGGATTTTGTTGTATTAGTAGATAATCCTTCGCTAGAAATAGAGCTTTTGCTGATTTGATATTATTATGGAAAACATCTGTTTTTTCTCACAGAAAAATTGTTCATTAGAGAATTTCCAATTGAATGATTCTCAATAAAATTAAAATATGCTATGACTCCCTCAGCAATTTGAAGAAAAAATCTTTCACAGTTTAAGTTTAAATGATATTGTACTGAAAAAGGTGAAAAGCATGACGTGAAGGCAGGAGCTTTTGGGCGCTAGTTCATATCACCCACGATTCTTACAAAATAATTTTTTTTGGTCTTCTAATTAAACGATCTTTACGAAGTTCTGTATTAGACTTCTTGTCGTTATTTTACATGTAAATGCTTAATTTAAAATCGATCGTGGGACTGTTGCTGTCGTTTCTTTAGCGCTAAACGCTGCTCCTCCCACAAAATTTTTGTTTTTGTTTTGAATTTTTTAATCATACGATCCTCATGAAGTTTTGCAGTTGTTATTGTCCTTCTTAACCCCAAATTTCAGATCGAACAGATTTGTAGTTTGAAAAATAACAATAAAAATGAGAAAATTTCAAAAGCAAATTACTGCGAAGCCACTGGATTGATTTTGCCTAATAACGAGCTCGACCGGGATATTTAGGCTCCAAACCTACTCTGAAAATTTCAAGTCTCTATCTCTTTCCGTTCGAAAGTTAAATTGTTTAAGGTAGCGCTCAACGCTGATCCGCTAACAATTTTTCTTCATTATTTGCTGAAAATTTATCTACCATTGTTCATATCCAGCAGTGTATATCAAGTCATTTTTTTGTTGTGAGTACTTTTACTTTGTTTAATACAGACTTAATTTGAACCAAACTATTAAACAATAATCTGTGTGCTGTGATGTCTGGAGGTTAGAGGCCAACTAAAAGGACCAGCACCCTGGATAGTAATCAAGTGTTTTTTAACATAATCTAAAAATATTTACTTGAATCGGTCTCAACTTGATGAAAATCATATTTCAATAAGGTTTTCCAATTTCATTTTGAATGGCCCTGATATTTAGGCAACTGTCACTTTTGAAGCTTTCCACAACGCGATTTGGTCTCGTAAGTAACGATTACCGTATAAGAGTTTGGGGGAAAACAGGATGTTCTTGGAAATTACTGAATGGTAGTCAAGATGCCCATTTTACAGTGACAAACAAATGCACTAAAATAATGATACGTGAATACTACCTCCAAAAAATCAGTCCTCTGCCTTGTCACTGACTCACTTGTTTGCAATGGAAGCAAGATCATCACCCAGTTATTATTATTATCCTGATACTCCTAGATCTTGTGTGAAGATCCCTCAGAAGCTTTTTCAGCTTGTGCGAGTTAGGAGTTCAGTTGTGTTCTGGGTGGGCTTTGTTATTACGATCTTGCGCTACTTTAGGTCACAGAACTGTTAATTTTCGACCTAACAGTAAAATGGTGGCCGACAACGTCCAACTAGAAAATTTCTTTTCCACCTGAACAGGATTAGAACCCGGACCTTCCGGTCAGGAGCCCTATGCTCTACCACTGAGCTCTCCGCACATGCCACAATGAAGAACGTGCTTGTCACAACGTGGTTTGGTCTCGTAGGTAACAATAACCGTATAAGAATTTGGGAGAAATCAGGATGTACTAGGAGATTCTTCTTCTTTCTCAGCCATTGTTCATCCATTCCTTGACGTAGGCCTCCTTCGGATGTCTCCATTCCGACCTGTCTTGCGCCATCCGATGCCATCCATTTCCCGCCTGAGCCCTAACATCGTCTTGCCATCTCCTTTGTGGTCTGTGTTTTGTTTGTCTTGGTCGCCAGTGCATAAGTTTATTTGTCCACCTGTTAGGATCTTGACGAGCCACGTATCCTATCCATTGCCATTTCAGATCTAGAAGATTACTGAATGCTATTCAATTTACTCCTTGGAAATGATACATAAATGCATACGTAAATATTAAAGGGTTTTCCAATAAGAGGTTGCATATCAATGGTTGAAATTTTCCATGACCAATTCGCACATTCACGAGTATATGTCCTGGATAACTTCATGAATTCCATCTTTAAAGACTTGAATAGATTGTGGAGCATTGTCATAGACCTTATCTTTCACGTGGCACCAAAGAAAAAAGTCTAAAGGTGTTAAATCAGAAGATATCGGTGATGAATTGTGATCACCTCTTCGAGACATAACACGGCCAGGAAATTTTCTTTGCAAAATTGTGATTGTTTCGTTACTTGTGTTACATGTAGCGCCGTCTTGTTTAAAATCACCACCTCAGTATCTTCCAGTTCCGGTCATAAAAAGCATTAATCATAGCTCGGTAGTTGCACCCGCCTCATTTTCGAATAGATAAGGTTCAATCACACCGCCAGCACAAAACCGAATCAAACAGTGACACGTTGAGGCTTTTCAACAATCATTTTTGGATTTTCCGAGCCCCAAATGCGAAAATTCTGTTTGTTAACGAAGCCTCTGAGGTAAAAATAGGCCTCACACTGAAGATGATTCGTCGATGAGAATCCGGATCATTTTGATGCATTTCAAGGATCCAAGCAGGCGTTTTTGGTAATCGATCGACTGGCTTGAGTTCTTGTAATAACTGAACTTTAAAAGCCTTAAGAACTCAGTCTCTATGCAAAATACGGTGTAAAGTCGTTTGTGGAGTGCCTTCCAAAGATCGACGAGGAACCGACAAACCTGGGTTTTCGACATTACTACGAGGTACAGCAGCAATATTTTCACATCGACTTCACATCACTAACTTGTCCAAACAGCTCAAATTTTTCCACCAGTTTTACTATAGCTGGCCGAGAACGTGCTTCAACACGACTCAAAAGTGCTTCACTTTTGCGAACTGTGACTGCAAAATGTTCACCATTTTAGTTCAATTCGTTGTTGAAACGTGTATCGTTTCACTTTTAGTAATGGCGTAGTTTTCACTTGTCAAATGTCGAAAGATGACAGCTGCCCAGTAAGCGAGCTATTCAAAATGAAACATCTCATTGGAAAACCTTTTAACTCCAAAACATCATTAATCTTATAATATTTCTCACCCTGCGCGATCAATTATTATGGATGATACGGCCAGGTCTATGTATCGGGTGTTTTTTTTTAGAGTGATAGAACTTTAAATTGAAATAAAACACATTTAAATTGAGATTGAAGCTAAAAGTTTTTTTTATTTGAAAGACAATTTTACGACATTTATGTTTTGAGAATAATTTTCGGCATATGTCCACCACGATTAGCTCTGAGCAACCGCATTCGACCAGACAAATTTTAGACCACTTTTTCGAGTAATTCAGGCTTTATTTCATCAATAACACGAGTTATGTTGGCTTCCAAAGCGTTTATTGTTTCTGGTTTTTCAGCATGAACCAAAGACTTGATATAACCCCAAAGAAAATAATCCAGTGGAGATATGTCGCATGATCTTGGAGGCCAATTAATTGGACCATTTCTCGAAATAATGTTATCGCAAAATCTTTCTTTCAATAAATCAATTGTTACGGTAGCAGCATGAGGTGTAGCATCATCTTGTTTGAACCAAAACACTTGTGGGTCGATACTATACAAATTTTGATACAAATAATCATTGATAATCGATCTGTAACGAGCATCATTCACTGTAACATTAGCTGCAGCATCATTTTTGAATAAATATGGATCGATGATGCCTCCAGCGTGTAAAGCACACCATACAGTGCATTTTCAGGATGCAATGAAAGAGCAGAACTTCTTGAGGATTGTTTTCACTCCATATACGGCAATTTTTCTTGTTTACATAGCCGCTGAACCAGAAATGAGCTTTATCACTAAACACAATTTTACGATAAAAAAGTGTATCAACTTCAAGCTGTTCTAGGGCCCAATCAGCAAACAAACCATGCTTATTATGGTCAAGTGGCTTTAGTTCTTGAACCAGTTGGATCTTGTATGGGTATGGACCAAGATCTTTACGCAAAATTTTCCATGTGGTGAATGCACAGAGTCCAACTTGTTGTGGACGTCGACGAATAGACAAATTTGGATCAGCATTAACACTATGAGTTACAGCAGCGATATTTTCTTCTGTACTTACAGTTCTTTATCTTGTTGTTGTTGTATCGAGTAGAGGAAATGGTGTCCAAAATCTGTCGATAGTTCGACGAATAAGCTGCTCTGATGGACGATTATGTAAACCATAAATTTCGCGAAGTTTGGCGAATAGAACAGAAATATAATAATATTATAATTAATACTGAACAGATATGTCAAAACAACATGGCTTCTACCTTCTGTCAAATCATAGTTACCCCTATCGAAAGTTCTATCACCCGATATCTAAAGCTATTTTCTGGCAAATGAACCCACCAGCAAATACGCAACAATTTATTGTTGCTGCGTACAAGTAATAATTTTAATAACTGTCATGCATGTGTTCATTTTTTCTTTAGACCTTTAATTTTTAATATAAGAAAACCAAATGTTAACTTCCGCTATTTTATTGATTTACACGACAATTGTTTCATCATACCATGACTTCATCAGGTGAGTATTTAAATTGAGGTATACAATGCAAACAAAATATGACCTTAAATAGACAGCTCTGGTACAAAAAATAGAGGGATGGAAAGAAATGGTTCACAATTAATGAAAAGTATTAAGTAGGGGGTATGTTTAAATCTTTTTGATCATTCAATAAAATTTGTCTTTTATTATATCTGCTGATCTCTAAAGTTTCTGACAAATTTAGTTTCTGACCTTTGGTTTCGATATGTAATATGTCATAGTTCATATTAAAATTATGACCAGTCTCTAACAAATGGTTGGCATAATTTGAATGTGGTTTATTATCAATATAACATTTTTCATGTCCTCGTATCCTTGTTTGGAATGAACGGCCTGTCTGTCCCACATATACACATGGGCAATCACTACATGTTAACTTGTAAACTCCTGATTTTTTGTTTTTAGGAATGACGTCTTTATTATTTTTTATTAATCTGCATAAAGAATTAATGATTTTAAAAGAGATGTTATATTTTTTTTTTCTTTAAATATCTAGCAATCTTTTCAGATTTTTGGCCTATGTAAGCTAATGAAATAAATTTTGTTTCGTTTGAATTTTGAAATTTTGGATATACAAGTGATATTGCTTTCTTGTAATTTATTTTATCGAGTAAATTATCTACAATTAACGGATTGGAATCATTATTTAAAGCTATTTGTTTAATGGTTTTATACTCTTTGTTAAAATTTTCTTTCGTTATGGGTATGTTAACCAATCTATAAAGCATATAAGCTGACAATTTTTGTGAAAATAGATGGTTTGAAGTATAATGAATCGTACCATCTGTATGTGTAGGTTTTCTGTATATGGAAAAGTCGTGTCTATTATTAATTTCGGTGATTTTAAAATCTAAGAAATTGATGCTATTATTTACTTCTTCATGTGTGAATTCAATTGTTGGATATAATTTATTGATAGATTCCAAAAATGATCAAAATTGTCTATTTGTACCATTAAATAAACAAATTATGTCATCTACATAGCGGTACCAATAAACGAAATCTTTGAAATATGAGAGTTTTTTGATATTGGTTTTTACGTGATCCATGAATATTTCTGATAACATGGGGCTTAATGGGTTCCCCATTGTTAGACTTTCTTCGTTCAGATAAAACATTTGATTCATTTTATATTAATGTTAATTATCCAATGGACCAACATATCAATTTTTCGAATGTTTTTTCTCCTAGGGGTGGAAAAGTTTTGAAACTAGGTGAAATTGTGTCCAGGAAATTGTGGAAATTTTTTTATTCCGAAATAATTGATACCGGTAGGTAGGATGTGTGTAATCTTCGGTGATATATGGAGACGACCCCTTCGACGGTAACCGGCGTCAAGATGCTGTTAACTCTGCGTCACCCCACGCGTTTTCCATCCCGCACCAGCTGTCGGGCATATCGTAGACGCTGTAGGTCGCTTCAATTGGCGGATGCCTGACGACGTCACCGTGGGCTATTGACCAATGCGTAGCACTCTCTGGTGGCGGGTATCAGCATATCATCTCAGCTTGGCACAAGCCCAGGAACGGGAACGCAAGACTCAATCGGGTAGTTAGTTCACGCGTGGTGCGCAGCGCTGCTTGGTGCTCTTAGTGAAAATTTTCACTCTTGTTGCTCTGTAGTCATATCCTGCTGTCACTACCGAACAGCTGCCGGTTTTCGTCACTTCGTGTCCTGCCGACATACACGATTTACTATTTATTCATTTCGAGTGTCAAGTACCAAGGAAAGATGTTGTGTTTCTCGCCGATTTGCTGAATACCATTTCGGATTTTTTATGGTGAGTTTTTAAACATTTATCAATTTTCACCTTTAACCAAACTCACAAAACTCCTAATTCTCAGTCATCAAGGTTCGATTTTCCTCGATAAGATTACCAATAATGCAATCTAACTCTGAGTACCCCCTCTCGAGCTCTCTTTCTCGTGATAAATATTTTTGGACACGAGACTTCATCATTGTCTTAATCATTATCATTTATCATCTAATATCGACGATAAGTTCGCGCGATTCCAGCGAAATTCTCGTATTTTGTTTTACGTTTCGCTTTCGCACTTCGCGTGGTTATTTTTAAACGAAATTGTACTAAATTTAGTGGCGAGCATCAAAATTATCTACAATTTAAAAATAGTTCATTGCAAGTTATTCGGAACGATTGTTTAGATATAATATTTGTTGTTATGGATAGGTCAATATTGGATTATGCGCGAAATTTTCGGATCGTTTCCATTCAATAATTATCGAAGTAAACTTCCCGATTTTTTTCTATCAGGTTTATCTCGTTTGTTTGTGACGGGTGATCTGTTTGGAAGTCTATAATTTAAAATGACGAAATTCGTAACTCACACGATTAAATTACTCTCAATTTCGCGAAATATAATAAAACTCTAATACACTAATATTTTTTGGTGTCTTACGTACACGTTTGACACATGTATCGTGAAGATCGTTTCCGAAACGTCAAATACCAAAAACATTGAGGAATTAGAGTGCAGTTATTCTTTTTACTGTGAATTTTTAGTACACAGAGAACATAAATCTTAACGTGGTGTCAAACCCTTATTATATTTTACTCCTACATCAATTTTTATTTTATTATTTTAATATTTCAATATTAGCCTTCTACATATTTAGTTTCAAAAAATTATAATCAAGAATTAAATTAAAAATAATGTCATATAAGTACTATTCATATCAAACGACATATAAAATGTACATTCATTATAAGACGTCCAAATGATAAAACAAAATCCAATAAATAAAAATTGTTAACCACAATCCTATATATTAAATATTTTGAATAGACAAAATTTTGTTTCTGCTGATCAATCTTATGAAAACAAATATCTTTCAGAAATGTTCAACATAATCTTAAGAATTTCATCATAAAACTATCTTACTTAGATTATTCAATATTATTGGATATCTAAGTTATTTTCTATAAATTTTAAAGATATGTAAAAACATTACTGAAAACCATGTTTTAAGAGAGACTTTGCTTCGTCAGTATTCAAATAATTCATATTCAATAAAATATAACATCAATCAACAAAATATATTAACTCACCCTTCAACAATTTAGAAAACTTCTGGTAAATGAATACTGAAAAATTTAAATGGAGGTTAACTACAAATAAATAGTTCTGTGTTTTACCCTTGATCTAAAAGATTGAAAGACAATTTAACGGCCTCTACTATAGCACAAGGACTATCTGTATAAAGAATGTTAAGGAAACCAAATAATCATATATTATGAATAAAATAACATAAATAGAGGTTAATTCTTGATAGAAGGTATATAAAATTTAAGGGTGAGTAAATATTTTTTGTTGATTGATGTTATATTTTATTTAATATGAATTATTTGAATACTGACGAAGCAAAGTCTCTCTTAAAACTTGTTTTTCAGTAATGTTCTTACATATCTTTAGATTTTATAGAAAATAACTTAGTTAGATATCCAATAATATTGAATATTCTAAGTAAGATAGTTTTATGATGAAATTCTTAAGATTATGTTGAACATTTCTGAAAGATATTTGTTTTCATAAGATTGATCAGCAGAAACAAAATTTTGTCTATTCAAAATATTTAATATATAGGATTTTGGTTAACAATTTTTATTTATTGGATTTTGTGATATCATTTGGATGTCTTATAATGAATGTTTATTTTATATGTCGTTTGATATAAGTGGTACTTATATGACATTATTTTTAATTTAATTCTTGAAGTTATAATTATTGAACATAATTTTTTGAAATTAAATATTGAGAAGGCTAATATTAAAATATTTAAATAATTTTATATACCTTCTATCAAGAATTAACCTCTATTTATGTTAATTTTTATTTTGTTTAAACATCAGTATTGCGTTCGAACGAAAGTATAAAATTCAACCTTGTAACAATATTAGTTTTTTTTAAATATTTTGTCCCTTTAAATTTCCTTTTAATTATTATTTTCGAAATGTTGTTGGTTTTCCATTTCGGGAAATATTTAGTGAATTTCTTAGTTAAAAGATATGCCCTTAAAACTATATATGTGAATTTCCTTGACTTTTCATACGGATTTAATTTTGTCTTTTTTTTTGCTTCGAAAGTTTCAACAACAGTTCTCGGTCAAATCCGTTGAATTAGTATTGGAAGATGAAAAACTCTGGAACTAAATGGAGTAAAAATGAAATGTTTTTCACGGAGATCGTTCAGCACGTTGAAAACTGGCCGACGGAATGCCTTTAGAGGTCAGCTAAGGATGTAAACGCTCGTAGAATACAAGGTGTACACTTAATGTGTATAATCATCATTCTAAGAAGGAATTTTGCATGTTTAAATGAAGTAGCGAATAGCGGTAGACTGTTCTGATATTATCTGAAATGCCTAAAGAAAACTTTAATTTATAAGAGTATCTTACTGGGTCTGTAGTTTACTTCTTGTGTCTTATCTGTGAAAAATAACGTCAAATTTTCCAATATTTTTCACCAATTGAATCTAAATATCTGTCACTTCCTTGTAACTGTTGGTTTAAAAAATGCACTTTTTTTTATTGGACAGTGTTCGACTTAAAACTGAATGAAAATCTATTTAAATTAATGAAGTGCGCTGAAGATCATTTCGTTAGCAAAATAATGCAATTCCTAATATTCAAAAATATTGTCGTATATATTTCGAGATAAAATAGAAAAAGGCTTTTTACTTGATAGAAGAACCCTTTTTCTATTTTATTTTAGACATAATATATAATTATATTTAGGCTTGAATAAATCCCATTATGGAATGTCAATGGTTTAAAGAAAACCTTATAATACCTTACAGTTTTCTGTGATTTTGTGACGAACATAGACTATCTGGATTTTTAAAGTTAGTCTGTTTCAAGCAATTTCCGGTTACACTTTAAGGTAAGATATACTGATTGTTAGTTGATTTTGATATTTTAAATATTATTTAAGGCCGATGAACAGATTATCGAAATTCTATTTTGTTTTTTGAAGATATAGTGCATGTTTTGAGAGATTTTTGAATTAACTTATTTGAATATTTAAATATATTAAATATTTCAAATAAATTATATTTTCTGAGAAGTCCTTAAATTATGTTTTGTTTTTGAAAAAGAATTGTTGTTCATAATGGAAAGATCAGAAACAAAATTTTGTCTCCTTCAAATATTTATTTATTAATTTTAAATGGCTATTTATATTTGTTGGTTTATTTATTCCATTTGACATTGTATATTGAGTTTTGATTATATACGTCTATTAAATATGAGCGGTGCTTATGTAGACATTAATTTAATTCTAAAAGTTTTTTGAATAAAAATTTTTTTGAAATCAAAATTGTAGAAGACTGACAGATTAAATCCGTTTTGATATTCAAATTTTGTTATATTTCGAGGACTAAGAGTTGCTTAAGTGAAAATTGATATAAATAACGTAACTTCACTGACCGTTGTATACTTAAGAATTGTTGAAATCACTCTTGTCATACGTCTAATGTGTTTGGGAAGTCCTAGATAAAAACTAAAATAAAGGGTTTTCCAATAAACTTTGAATAGCCCGCTATCTGGGCAACTGTCACTTTTGAAGCTGTCATCTTTTGACATTTGACAAGTAAAATCTTCGCCATTACTGAAAATGGAACGACACACGTTTCAACAACGTACTGAAATTGTTGAAATTCACTACAAAAATGGTGAAAATTTTACAGTCACAGTTTGCAAAACTAAACCACTTTTGAGTCGTCGTGTAGCACCTTATCGGAAAACCCTTAGTTATATTTATAAAGTAATTTTCAGTAAATATGTTATAATTGCCTATGAATAGGATAATATTTTTCATTTAATTTTTCTCGCATTTTTCCTCAGGTAGGGAACTAAACTTTCGTTTCAAGACAGTGTTTCGTACTTGCAAGGAGGTGTGATTAATTTTATTGTTTTATTTCGCGAAATAAGCTCCAAAACAAAGGAAATCGGAGACCTATTGTTCTAAGTAAAGCTCGGCGAATATATCAGTAATTTGTTTAGTGTTGTTATTCTTTGAATGGAGGTATTCGATTTTTCATTGAAGTTTGAGTTTCTACACAATGTGACAACAGAATCGTATTTCTTATCTGACTGACTACATGAATTTTTTTTGCGAATTCTTGAGATTATAGAGATTATATTAGATCAGTTCTACTGAAAACGTCAAAAATCAAACATACTTACAGATTATAGAAAATGCGGAGAAAATCCATGGAGATTTATATTGGGTTTCGTGTAGATTTCAATATCATTTATTAGTTTTTCTTTGAAAAAAATCCATTTCCGGTTACGTTATTCAGCTGTCACCAACAATGAAATTTTTAACCCCTGTTACGTATAGCCTGATTGCTACACTGTTGGACTTTGTTGACCGATTATTTCAACCAATAGAAGAATTTGGAGAAACGTCAGACGGCAGCCAATGATATTATAACAATGGACATAATTTTTGAAACAAGAGTGGGCTAAAGTTCATGGCGCCCAGTCAGAGCTTTTCTGAATTATTTGGTAAAATATTATGTTGAAAATAACCATCATTTGGTCGAATCGATATTTGTACTCGAGCTAATATTCGCAAATTTCATTGCATTCCGTTAATTGAATCTCAAAAAATATTTGTTTCATTTCTGCAGCATAGAGTAAGCCGATTTCAGTAAAAAAAATTTGTATGATCTCACAGTACTCGATTTTTGCAGTTTCATTAATTTGTTCATGCTACTTCTGGGGAATATATTTTTCAATCTGTTCAAGAAATCTGCGTAGTACGGAATATAATCGAATTTTAAAAAACCAAAGGGTTTATTATTCCGGAAAATATAAAACAAAACCTTTAGTTCTTCATGTTAACGACGTCTTTCTACTAAACTATTGTAGTTGAACTGATGAAAATTGAAAGATGGATTAGTTATATACGAGGGGCGTTCAATGTATTCTCGGTATAGTCATGAAAGAAAAATGTTGGAAAAATTATATTTTTCAATGTCGTCTCCTAGAACTTCAATACATTTGTTAGATCAAGAAATAAGCTCCTCCAAAGCTTGTAAAAAATATTCTTCTTAAAATAGGTATAAATTACTACCTTCATCGTCGGAAAATCGGTTTCCACCAAGATATGGTGGATACGAAATGGGTCGATTTACGCTTGATCACAAAGTGGCGAATCTTCTATCCAAACTGTTAGAAGTTTACGTGGAAAATTCAATAGAAATGAATGTCCTCACGGTAGTTTGTGGATCGATCTGTGAAGCGAGTTCATGAAACTTGATCGTTATTTGATAAAAAAAAACATTGCTGTAGCCCAGCATGTGATTGAGCATCAACTTGACATTTCTGGCATTTCTCTGGGGATAATTTTGCATGAAGACCTCGATATGAAGGCTCACAAAGTTCAACTAGTGCAAGAAGTGGACTATCCGATGCGTTTCCGCTTTGCTCAATGGCGGAAGATGAGCATTTTCCCAGAAAAATCATATTTGGCGATGAAGCTTATTTTCACCTCGAAGAAATTTTTTTGGTGGGTATCCGTTAGGGATAAGTGTTACGCATCCAGAAACGATTGATGTCTTGAACACGAAACGAAGTTGCCATTCATGATATTGAGCCCCAAACAATCGACAATGTACTGAAAAATTGGGTTGATTGGATGACGTACTGTAGCCAGTCTCTCTTGATCACTTCCTGCCTCTCTCATAGAAGTCTTGGTCGTTATGGGCGAAAAACTCTAGTAATCGATTTTTACAATTTTCTCTTGATGCCAATCTCAAATCACTCAGGAATTTTTACAATGAGAAAAAGATGATAATCGCTTGGTACCAGATCAGGACTTTATGGTGGATGCATTGAAACTTCCCGAACAAGCTCCCGGAGTTTGTGGCGAGTCTCTACAGACGGGTGTGGCCTGGCGTTGTCCTGATGGAATACAACACCTTTTCTGTTAATCAATTCTGGCCGTTTTTGGTCAATCGCTAGCTTCAAACGGTCCAGTTGTTGACAGTAGAGATACTAAAGGCACAGTAGAACCTTCTGGTCGTTAGTCCTGGTTTTGACCACCCTGAGCTGCTTCACCCTGCTTTGACCACGATCCGTGTAAGAAATGTGTACGATTTCATTCCATTTAGCCAAGGCTTCGCAGATGGAAGTTAGATCCATCATGTTTCTGGTGTTAATTGGTGTGACACCCAAACATCGAGCTTCTTTTTGAATCCAGCTTTGCGCAAATGGTTTAAAACTGTTTTAGGTGCGATCTTTAGCTCCTGGGCGATGCGACGACTACTAATATGCCGGTCAACGATTATTTCTGTGTTTTTATCGATATTTTCGACGACGGGCCTGCCTGTGCGACGTGCAGCTTTAATATAAAAAGGACCCGAACGGAATCGACGAAACCGAAGTTGCACGTAATCAGCTGTTACAGATTATGAACACTATTCACAATTTCAGCCGTCTAGCTTGCACTTTCGTCTTTTTCAAAGAAAAACTGTAAAATATACCGAATTTTCTCTCTGTTGGTTTCCATTTTTAACACCCCGTAATTCACAACCGAATGGACCAAACAAAAAACAGCAATATTTTTTTTTCCCCAAACTATTATTCAAATTTAAGAACAAATCTAAACGGTAATTCGACTACAGTATAATATACGAGCGCGCTTAAGCTCCCCTTTCCAACTAAGTGTTTCTATGAATTCTTATTGCGATTACGACTATTTCTAAAATTAAATTCACGTGGAATTTTCGCGAAATGATAATTTTCGCAATGTTGACAACATCGCCGCAAAATTTGCCCATACAGGTAGGACAAATCTACCCACGTAGTAAGCCACGCGCGCTGGCCTTGTTCATTTCGCCCTAAAGAATCGATCGTCTCTACCCTGAACCGAATCAGGTCACTGTGTTTGCAGGTGGCCCCCTTCCTCGTATATCAACCGTATCTTCGGATAATTCAATCTAGCAAGGTGTAAAATTGCTCTTGGAGCATGAAGCACTCCCGTCCAAAGCGGTAACGAAGCAGGATTGCTCTCAAAATTGAGGATTGACGTTTAGCGGCCCTTCAGTCTTATCGTCCCACCGATAACGTTTCAGTCCGTGTGGACGACCATGTGGTATTTGGCATCGATTCTAAACGCACCTCTGGCTAACCATTCCAGTTAAATTCGCACAAGATGCTAGGATCATGTTAAACCTTAAAAACGCTGTGAAGATTTTTTATTTAACGTTAGATTCGTTGATGAATCTTCGAAAAATATTTATTTCTAATGCATCACTCTTTATTGATTACAATCACTTTATTAAAATATTAGTTTTTTGGGTTTGGAAGGTACTATAAGCGTTTTCAACCACGTGTTGGGGGAAGAAGAGCAAGAACTACAACCGTCGCACAAATTCGGCTAGACGTTTTTCAAATGCGTTGTTTTCGGTAGATCCTTGGAGTTTCCATCCAACACCATCTTCGCAACGACTTCATACGAGAGAGATGCGACCACCAACCAACCATGGATGTTTTGATCCAGCAGAAGAGACTGTGATGGTTCGGCCACGTTTCAGAATGGACATAGAACGGATACATAGGCCGGCTCCCAGAAGGACATGGGTGAGGCACATTGGGGAGGATGTGCGAAAGCAGCGCCTTAACATCCAAGACTCAAAGGTCGTAGCCATGGACACGTGAATTCTACCAGTTTCGTATTGGCATACGAGCATATCTCCTTCACCAAGTAACTACTCAGCAGTCTCCACAGTCCACCCCCAAGAGGTAGAAAGTGTGATAAGGATTACGCCATATAATCGCGCGAAGCGAGAACCCCTCCGAAGAGATGAACCCACCAGCTTCCAGTTTGGGCCCTGACTCGAAAGCCAGAACCGTCTGACTGGTAGCAGCGAAGCACTATTCAACCTCTACTGGCTCTGCAGGTCAGTACCCGAGTTGGTTTGTGACGCAACTCACCCGCCGGAAGGAATTCTTATCCAAGCATCCGAACGCAGTCCCATGAACTAAGATAATCTCAAGATTGATGACTTCTATTGATCCTGGTACGAGCACCGTCTAACGGCCTGTACGTTCTGACCCACCGAGCCCATGTGAAGTCATTTGATTGATCCTGGCGTCAAGCACTAACGGCTAAGCGATTTCGTCGAGATCCACAAACCCTAAAAAGTTACGCATTGATCCGGGGCCAGGACAAGCCGGTCGAACCGTCAAGTCCCGTTAAACCCTGAGTCATTTCATGAGAATATCCCGAACATGGGGGTCTGCGAACAGATAAATGAAATACCTCCCTAGTCCAGCATGCGGACTTTCAACCACTGCCCCCTTGAGTCCAACACCAATGGGGTGGCCAGGTGGTACAAGTAACACCTGATGGAAAACCTACCCTGTCGCCAGCTAGGGATCAAAGAAGAAAACCGGTAGGATATTTTCTGATCAGAACAATCTGGAATAGGTTGCACAGTTTCAATTTTAGGGCAAGAAATCCGCTATGCACCCGCCATTGAGTAGGGAGCACTGGGTTGTAAGATATGGTTAGGCTCTTGAACATCAAAACTGAAACGCGCACAGGTAGAAATCTTGCCTGTTCACGGATGAGTCTAGATTTTGTCTGTATCAGTCTGATGAGCGAATGTTGATGTGGCGAGAACAGGGTCAATGGTATAATGAAGATTTCGTGACGCCAACAACTATTTTCGGTGGTGGCTCAGTGTGCGTTTGGAGAGGCATTTGTTTTAATGGGCGCACAGATCTTATTATCATCATTAACGCAACCATGACAGCGGTGAGGTATCGTGAATAGATTGTAGAACCAATTACTGTTCTTTTAGCGGCAGCCATTGGCGACAATTTACATTAGTAGACGATAATGCTCAGGCAAGAAATATGTACTGTCGCATAGAAATGCATAGAATTAACCGAAATGATTAACCCGCTGTATCTCCAGACCAAAATTGTATTGAACATGTCTGGTTTGCAATGTCACAGGAATTACACTACTTATCAGACATTACAACCTCGTCAATGCTTTGACGAACATTCGGCAAAAAAATATAGACCGATGACGCCGTCAGATAAAAATCCACAACAAACAGTGACCTTTTCGGAATGCATTGAATCTTGGATCTCATGTGGATTGGTATCGTCCCAAATTCGACAATTTTGCTTGTGACGTACACATTTATCCAGGAATGGACCTAATAGCTGATTTTTTTATGAACATTAGAGTCAGTTTCCAAATTCTCCAGCGAATACACGTTGTTTTTCATGATCGTTTACCTTCAGCTCCTGGGTTAGTTGAATTTTGTACGTCACGACGCAAAATTAGCCAAGTTGTGGTGTGCGAAAGGCCGAGTTTTCGTGAGCGGACTGCCTCGGATTCTCCCCCACACTCTCATGGGACAGCGGATATGTTTTCAGCAGATCTTGCGTTTTCTCGTCGTACGACTGTCGTTTTATCCTTTGCTCGTGTTGTTGAACGCTATATCGGTCCATGGTGATTTAGCAAAACAGACTGAATAAATGACAGCCAATTCGACAGATGTAGCTTCAACAATATGGTCGCTATCTACTGTGAAAGTTCGGAAGACTCTATTGGAAGACCCGTTATTTCAATAATATCTCAAATCTGATCTGCTGGGGAATAGATCCATTATAGACAATCTCTGCATATCTCACTCAGTTGTCAAATATTATATGTATACTGTAGGAAATTTTGAATTTCGAATATTTTACACAAATGATTATTATAATTATACACTAAAATAATATTTTTGCTACCAAGTTTCATAAAATGCCGATTATAGCTTGTTGAGTGATGATTTTTTTCAAATATCAACCCTTCGACTGAAAAACTTAGACAGCACCCGATTTTTGTACCAAGTTACATGAAATTTAGTCGGATAGTTTCCAACAAAAAGCTTAGGATGAATGGATTTTTTGCTACAATCAAGTTTATTATCTGAGAAAATAATAAGCCAAAAACATTATTTCATCTGATATAAGGATCAAAGTTATCTTAGCTTGTCCATAGAGTCTTAACGTCAACTGTCCATGTATTCCTTGAAATCTAGTGACCGCGGATCATAACGGTGAAATATTTCGAAGAAATCATCGGAAAACTGTCATACGATCTAGATTTTATATTTCTACCTCTAATAGTACTACAGCAATCAATATAACGGGTTATCCATTTCGTGGTCCGGATTTCACAGCCCTGTTAAAATGATATATGTCGAACAGAACCGTGATCCGAAGCCTCATATGCTTAGTTGTTAGCCATTTAACAATATGGATCGTTTATCTATGGCTGAACTTGTGAACACTTTCTGCAAAAACAATTATTCTGTAGTAAGTACATTTCGTGCATCACGGTCTGATTATGGTCGACATAGTCGTTCATCTGAGTGTACAATTGGTAACACAGTGAAAAAATTCGAAGAGTTTGGATCTGTTACTGATGTCTCAAGGCCCATATATCATCGAAATGCACGCTCGACCGAAAATATTTCTACTGTAAGTGAAACTGTTGAAGAAGGTCCAAATTTATCAATTCATCGGTGCGTACAATATTTTGGCCCCACTTACGGCACGTTATGGCGTATTTTGTATCTTCATCCCTATAAGGTTCAGTTGACACAAGAATTAAAGCCAGCTAACCATTGAATGCATAGAATATATGCCGATTGGGTGCTTGAACAACAACGTTTGGATGATGACTTTTCATATCGAATTTTCTTCAACGCGGAACACATTTTTCACTCGGTGGCTATGTAAACAAGCAAAATTGTCGCATCTGAGGCAGTGAATATCTTCATGTAACTGCTGAGAGACTATTACATCCACAAAAAGTCACTGTATAGAGTGCAATTTGGTTTGGTGGAGTGATTGGTACTTCTTTGAAAATTAAGGCGTCACTCAAACCGTCAATTCCCATCGCTAAAGCCAAATGATTAGCGTTTTTCATGGCCTGAAATCAATGATATGGAATTAGAAGAGATGTGATTCCAGCAAGATGGTGCAACAAGCCACACAACACGACCCGTTTTGGCTTTATTGCAAGAAAAATTCCCAGGACGCGTAATTTCTCGTTTCGGCGATGTGAATTGGCCAGCAAGATCTTGTAATTTATCGCTTTTGGATTTTTTTGTGGGGTTATGCGAAGGATCGTGTTTATGCCGATAAACCTCAGACTATTGACGATCTGAAAACCAATCTTCATGTTATTGGCGAGATATTGCCCGAAAAACAGTGTTTAATTTTTCTCTCAAAAACCATAAAACAGACAAGAATAAATTGAGCAGACATTTTATGCGGGCGAGAAGGTACCCAAAAAAATTTTTGGTGGTGGTCCTCTATGATAGCAAGGGGTAGAAAAAGCCACCCCTGAACCTTCTTTCGCAAGGAACTTTTTTTCATATTCCTATTTTACAATAAAAAAATTATCTTTGGATAGCTTGATCCATTCTTAACAAATAAGGTCCCTTGTAATTTCTTGCTAAAAATCAAAGTTTTTGAGAAAAAAGAAACATCAACATATAGCGTGAGTCGTAGAGGCTGGAATTATTTCCGAACTAGAATTTATCTAGTAAGCGGATGTCATTTTGTTACAACTGACCTGTTTTGATTAACTTTGATTCAGTTACAATTATTGTCAGTTTTTATGTTTTTTAAAAAAAATTTATAAACTGTTTTCGGGCGCCATCTTCAAGGGCTGTACCTAAGCAGGGAGGGCTCAAAACAATAAAGGTTATATGAAAAACCCACACTATTTTTTGACAAGGAATCTAAATTTTTTCGCAACTATTTATATACACCCTGTATATTAAAATATAATATAAATGTTTTCAGAAATAATTCTAAGTACGATTCGAATGTTTTTTTGTAGTGTTCCAAACGTTCATAAGTATAAAATAATATAGTAGAAGTAGAAACATGTATTTAATAATTAATTACAGTTATGAATGATTTATGCAAAACATCGGCGAAATCAGTGCAATTTGTCAATAAGCCTAACGATAATTTGGAATTATATGAGTATTTTAAAAACTAATTTCTCTGGGTATCGTCAGAATTTTATTTGTTTTTTTTTCTTTTTCAGATTTTTGATCTATCACGAACTGAGAAAATCTGAGGACAAGGAGCTCATCGAAACTAGTTCAGGGCTTTTGCCAGTTCTAAGCGAAAACGGTTTCAAAATCAGTATTTCAAAATTGCTGCCATGGGTCGTAAGAAAATTCAAATATCAAGAATTACAGATGAACGGAATCGTCAGGTAAGTTCTCACATTATTTTCGTGTGCTCAGTTTAATTTGTGTGAAAATTCCATTCAATTTCAAAGAATCACCTTATTTATTTTGCGGAGCTGAAAGAGTCTCTATATGTTGTATAAAACAATATCTTTTATCAAATTTTCCACAATTTATTCACTAAGAATAATAATAATACACGACGCGTTTCGATCATAACATCATCCTCAAGTGTGTAGGATTAAAGAATGCATGGGGTTATACTCCATGGTGTCTCAACAAAAATTTAACCCCCCTAGAACTCAAAAAGAAAGAGTTTTCGAAGATAAAAAAAAAACAGGTCAACTTCTGTTTTGAGAGGGACGAATTTCCATAATCAGTTTGTTCCGAAAAAAACACCTCCATGAAGGTGAAATCAACCCACAACATTTTTTGAATAGGGTAGAGATGTTTGAAAGTTATTCATACACAACCCAGTTAAAATTTCCAAAATCGGTCCATTATTCACGAAATAATGTTATATTGAACTTACCGTCAAAAGGTGATGTTGAACAGACAGTTGAACCGCCCAAACTCAAGAATTTAAGAGTTTTTAAGAATCCAAAAATAATTAATAAAATAGAAAAAGGCTTTTTACTTGATAGAAGAAATATAACAAAATTTGAATATCAAAACAGATTTAATCTGTTAGTCTTCTACAATTTTAATTTGAAAAAAATTTTTTTTTATTCAAAAAACTTTTAGAATTAAATTAATGTCTACAATAAGCACCGCTTATATTTAATAGACGTATATAATCAAAACTCAATATATAATGTCAAATGGAATAAATAAACCAACAGATATAAAAAAGGTCATTAAAATAAATAAATACCTAAAGGAGACAAAATTTTGTTTCTGATCTTACCATTAAGTTATTATTTAGGCAATTGGTGTTCTTAATGGTAAGATCAGAAACAATCTCCTTTAAATACTTATTTATTAATTTTGATGACTTTTTTATATCTGTTGGTTTATTTATTTCATTTGACATTATATATTGAGTTTTGATTGTATAAGTCTTTTAAATATAAGCGGTGCTTATTGTAGACATTAATTTAATTCTAAAAGTTTTTTGAATAAAAATTTTTTTGAAATTAAAATTGTAGAAGACTAACAGATTAAATCTGTTCTGATATTCAAATTTCCAAAAATAATTTTCAAGTTCTGTATTAGGGAGAAAGAATTCCAATTTTTTTGAAGATTATTTCTCAAATTTGTTTCAGTCTTTCGTTTCTGCATCAAAATTTAAATTTTTTTCTGGATGTTCCCTATCATTACTTACAGATCTGGTGTATTTGAATGTATTGGGTTTCTCTTTGATTTACCCTTCTGATAATGTTCAATGTCCAATTGTTTAAAAAAAATCACCGAATTTGAAAATTTCAACTAGTATGTTTAGAGAACAAAAAAAGCTTTTTAACTAGAACACATCCGCCATCTCTTACCTATTAAAAAAAAAATTCGGGGTTGTTGGCATCCTCAGGTGGTTATTCGGAACAATGTCGTCATAGAAATTCTTTCTCCCTAAAAAGGTACTTGAAAATTATTTTTTGATTCTTCAAAACTCTTAGTTTTGTTTGGGCGGTTCAACTGACAGTTCAATATCACCTTCTGGCGGTAAGTTCAATATTACATTATTTCGTGAATAGTGAACAGATTTTGAAAATTTTAACTGGGTTATGCACATAACATAAATAACTTTCAAAGTAACCAACACTCGACATTTCTTTCCTATGCATAAAAAGTTGGGGGTTGATGCCACCTTCGTGGGGGTGATTTTTTCGGAACAAACTCATGATAGAAATTCGTCCCCCTCAAAACAGAAGTTGACCTGTTTTTTTAAATCTTCGAAAATTCTTCGGGGTCAAATTTTCGTTGGGACATCCTGTATAAGTGAATCGAAATAATCGTCAGCTGAGTGGACAGCAGACGATAATCCTGGGCCACAAGCGCAATAGACTGCTGGCAAGGTTATGGTGTCCATACTTTGGGATGTCTAGGGTATTTTGTTTATCGACTACCTTGAAAATAGTCAATAGCGATAGCTACATGGCTAACTGGATCGATTCAACGAAAAAAACTGTTCCCTGTTATGTTATGCGTCCGCACCGACTATTGTGGTTCACCCCTAATTTATATCTCCCCGACGAGATTCAGTTTTTGGATAAAACCGATAATCTTGTTCAGGGGTAATTTTTTCAGTTCGCTGTGGGCTATAAAAGCCTGGCCAAAGACCTCGAATCTGATGCGACTCACCGCTGGGCACTCTGTGACGATGTGCATGGCTGTTTCAGTATCCTCAAGACACAGCCTGCATTCATCGTCTTCAGCCAGACTGATTTTGTGCAAATGCGCTTTCAGTCTGCAGTGACCTGTCATAATTCCGACAAGTGTTCTTAGTTTGGCCCTATCCAGACCTAGCGCTAGGTTCGCCATCTTTTTGTTCGAAGCTGTTCCAAGGAACAACCTCGAATGTTTCAGGCCAGAATGGCTCCGCCAGAAAGACTCTAGTCTTGAGTTCATTCTGCCTGTTATCGCCTCGTTAGCCACGTCATGTGGTATTCCCAGGAATGGTTTCGGTCCTACCAGAGTCAGCGCAGCTCCAGCAAACGCCAGCCGATCTGCCTTCTCGTTACCCAAATAGTTTGAGTGGCTCGGTATTCAAACCAGGGCAGCCTGTTTAAAGCCGTGAGGCAACTCCAGACTGTTCTTGAGGTACAAGAGCTGGATTCCAAAGCTTTCAGTACTGACTGACTATCAGTAAATATTTTGATTTTACCATGGTGGATTTGCCGTTTTATCAGCAGTTCTGCCGCGGTCTCAATAACAAATAGTTCTGCCTGGAATATGGTTGCGTTTTGACCGAGACTCAATGAGATGTTAATTCTCGGTTTGCTCCCATAGACTCCCGCTCCTGTTCCGAGGGCATCGATAAGATACTGTTCGTTAAAAGCTCGTCCAGCAGTACCGAGCCTCCCATCACTATTGCCTCTGGCCTGTCAACCGCCAGTTGACAGGCCAGTTGACGTTCCGCTTCCCTCTGCACGAGTAGGTGCAGGGGTGGTAGATTTAGCAGGACCTCCATGGCTGCCGTAGGTGTGGTGCGAAACGCACCTGTAATTGCAAGGCAAGTCTGTCTCTGTAGTCGGGTGAACTTTTGTTCGCTAACCGTTTGTTGACCTTTCTTCCACCACGCTACAGCGCCATACACTATCCGTGGTCTAATTACCATAGTGTATAGCCAGTATATCTGCCTGGGGTTTAGGCCCTAGGTTACCACAGATCCGCCTGCAAGTTCAGAAACCCATTCTGGCTTTATGACACATTTTATCTAGGTGTGCACTCCAGCTGAGGGTCTTGTCCAGGACTATTCCCAGGTATTTTTCCTCAAATGAGAATTGTATTATTTCACCACGGATAGTCGGCGGTTCTAAACCATTCAACTTCCGTTTTTTAGTGAATGGTACTATAACTACCTTTTGCGGGGTAAATATGCAAACAAAAAATTAATCTTTCACCAAGACAGTGCACCGTGTCAAGATTCGTTGGTTACGATGGAAAAATTGAATCAATTGCACTGCAAACTGCTTCCGCGCATACCTTATCCTCCAGATTTAGCCTCCAGTGGTTTTTTACTTCTTCGCAGACCTAAAAAAAAATGCTCGCCGGAAAGAGATTAGGCTCTAATGAGGAGATGGTCACCGAAACAAGACCATATTTTGACGCCTAAATTGAATGGTTCTTCAAGAAAAGTATTGAAACGTTTGAGAGGCGCTGGAATCATTGTATCACTCGTGAAGAAGATTATGTTGATGAATGAAGTCAAGTTTGTCAAAAATGTTCTGCTTTTCTCTTTTAACCAAGAACTTATCAGCTAATGTGTTAGTTACCTTCCAAGTCTGACATTACTCATAATTGCGAAATATTGATTGTAGCAATTAGAATTGATCTAAAGGGTTTTCCAATAAGAGGTTGGAGAAAAACGAATATATTTTGAGAGAAATCAACGAATGTTTATTTCGTTGTGAAGAGGAAAGCATGTCATTAACACATTGTGGAGCATTGGCATAGGCCTTATCTTTCACGTGGCCTCAAAGAAAAAAGTCTAAAGGTGTTAAATCACAAGATCTGAGTGGCCAATTGCAATCACCTCTTCGGGAAATCACGCAGCCAGAAAGCTTTCCTTGCAAAATTGGATTTGTTTCGTTGCTTGTTGTTGCTTGTTGAAAATAAACGTCGTCCACATCAACATCTCCCAATTCCGGCGGTAAAAATCATTAATCATAGCTCGGCAGCGCAATCCATTCACAGTAACACCAGTCTCATTTTCGAATAACTAAGGTCCAATCACACCGCCAGCCCAAAAACCACACCCAACAGTCATAAGTGGAGGAAGGAAAGGTTTTTTAACAATCATTTTTGTATTTTCCGAGTCCCGAATGCGACAATTCTGCTTATTAACGTAGCCTCCGAGGTGAAAATGGGGCTCATCACTGAAGATAATTTTTCGATGAAAATCCGGATTTTTTATGCATTTCAAGGACCCAATCAGCGAAGATACGGCGTTGCTGGTGATCGACCGTCTTGAGTTCTCGTGTTAACTGAACTTTAAAAGCCTTAAGACCTAAATACGGTATAATGACGTATGTGGAATGAGTTATTCCAAAGATCGACGAAGAATCGACAAACCTGGACTTTCGTCAACACTACGACCCAAAAGTGCTTTAGTTTTGTGAACTGTGACTGCAAAATTTTCACCATTTCAGTGAATTTTAACAGTTTCAATGCGTTGTTGAAGCGTGTATAATTCCATTTTTATTAATGGCCTAGTTTTTATTTGTCAGATGTCAAAAGGTGACAACGTCAAAAGTGACAGCTGCCCAGATAGCTATTCAAAGTGAAACCTCTTATTAGAAAACACATTCCAGCGAATGTTTGTTATTTTGAATCTTAAAATCTCTTTTTTTTTTTCAGGTGACATTCAATAAACGCAAATTCGGAGTTATGAAAAAAGCATATGAGCTCTCGGTACTCTGCGACTGCGAAATTGCACTAATAATTTTTAGTAGTAGCAATAAATTATACCAGTATGCCAGTACAGACATGGACAAGGTGCTCCTTAAATACACGGAATACAATGAACCACACGAATCCTTAACAAACAAGAACATTATAGAGGTACATCTAAGCCAGCAGCAACTGCGCCAAATACTCGGCTGATGCAGAAACGTGATGACATAAAAAATCCCCAAAAAATTTAGAATTTTAACTTCCTCAAAAATCTGTTTCCCTACGTGGCTTGTGAAATTCAACAGCCAGTAGCTACTAAGGAGGCATTTATTCCTAAACCTTTTGCCTGTTTTATTTCAGTATTTTTTATTATTATCGATCCTGCATTTGCCTATTATTCACCTCAGTTGTTGCTAAAGTTTCTTGTCTAATTGTAGTGAGTAGTGCATTTGTTAAAAACACATTTGATAGGGTTGCTTCAATCACCTTGGAAAAAATCCCATATATTCTCGAAAGGAAAATGTTTTTCTGAAACTTAACGTTTTGTATGGATAAATATAGCATTTGGAGCAATCCCATCGAATTATCAAAAAACCGCTTAGTAGAAATAGGCTAGCCCTTGAGGCTTATTTTCTCCATGAGCTGGTCCACTGACACTTGCAGGCACTTAATAAGAAGGAGCATAAAAACGGAGTTATGAGTCCTGACAGTCCAGAACCAGAGACCGAGTACCAGCTAACTCCAAGAACTGAAGCTAAATACACAAGGATAGACGAGGAATTCCAGATGCTCATCCAAAAGAATCAGATGAATGGACAAAGGGTAAGTGTATCAGTTTAAGAAATTCAAAAGTCTTTTAAGCATTGTTTCAATTGAAATCACAACACCAGAAGCAAAAAGTTGCTGTTTCACGATCCGACAGGTAATCAATGGTTCTCTACGGGTGGACACTGTAAGAACCTGATGTGCCTTACGTTTCCTGTTTTTCGATAGCAGTCAATGAGCCACGAAATAACGCTTTCACTACCTGAATGTAGTCTGCAACTTCTCCCCGAAGATGTTCACTCACAACTTCTTCATTTAGCATTCGGTTAACTTCTTAGGCATCAAATTTTCAAATCTGGAATCCGAGTTAAAGGCCGAAAAGTAACACAGTGACCGATTTTAACTTATCAGCAACATTGAAGATAAAACTTCTCCTTAAACTCAAAAAGTTTTCAAACTTGATGCAACCAAAGCTCAGATCAGAAAGATAACATTCAATTCATCATTTGTGAACTTCCTCAACTTTTGTGGATCAGTTCATTTGAATCATATTGCAAAGTGTTTCAAGTGTCTCTGTGCCGATGATCTGAAATTTTTCTGACCAGTCGACAGCAAAACTAGTTTGATTGCAGTAGACCCCAGCAAAGTAAACATTGCTGTGTAGCGAATAGCGTCTCTCTAAACGATGGTAAATGCCACAAAATAACTTTCATCAGAATTGTTCGTCTTATAAACATCAATATGATATAGCAAATAGTCCTCTCCAAGAAGTAAAGAATAAGATAAGAATCACGTTCGTACGAGACTCTGAAGAGAATACTTGGAAGTTCGTAAAAAAGTTAGTAGAAAATCTGTATTTCCTTTTCCTTCGTAAAACTATTTGAGGCATATCTGTAAATTTATATATTTTTTTAAATATCCAAATTTAAACCAAGCTGCCATGCTGCAGCAGAATTGAATTCGTCCTCGAATTTTTCATCTGTAGGTCTAATGTGATTGTTTGAGAACGTTTTCGGCTCAAAATTCATAACCTTAAGATATTTGGATAATAGAATAGGCAGTTCGGAAGGAGCAAACAAAAATATGAATGATTTATTGCACAATAAACTTTTTCATGTCGCCTTCAAAGTGTGAGTGTAATTTAAATTTGTTGTTTTTGCTTGAAGGTAAACATTGGATCGAACTACAACCAACCAGTGTCAGTTCCAGTGAATATTAGTTACAACGAGAGTGCTCTTCTTCAATCTAGTCCACAAATGGCACATACCAGTATAAGTCCCCGACCGTCGTCATCCGAGACTGATTCTGTGTATCCAACTGGCGCCATATTGGAAATGAGCAATGGTTATCCGAATTCAGCATCACCAATGGGAGGTTCACCATCTCCAGGTCCCAGTCCTGGTCCAGGAATGAGTTCCTCCAAACATCCTAAACAGCATTCACCAGTATCTAGGTCAAATCTTCGAGTGGTAATACCAGCTCCTTTAGGGGGACACAGTATTACTCAAGATGATGTGGTTTATAGTGAGGTTAGTTGCCCTGAAAATAGTATCCCCACTTGGTGGTCAGATCTGAGTTCCATTTTCTAAAATTAAAAGTATTTTGTAAGTGAACAATGAGGAATTTTATTTCCAAATATTACCCAAAAAATTTTTTCATTCAGTCAGAGTATCACCCATTTACTTTACTTCATTTTGAACAGGAAATAGATCATTAAAAAAAAATTATTTTACAAATACAATCGCCTAAAAATTTTCCGGTTACGGTCCTGAGACTTTTAAGGGTAATAGAAGCAAGTTTCTCCAAAATAATCTCAATATAGGGTGTTAATAAATAATTGTGAAAGATTTCATTAATGATTGTTGTTTTTAATTTTTTTATTTCCTAATAAAAATCAATACAATAAACTGCACATCACTAGCTCAATAGTGAATAATCATTTGAGCTTAGCCCAAGCGTTTCCACTTCGCTCATTGGTCTAATGATCATATGGCTGAAGATGAGCATTTACCCAGAAAAATCATTTTTAGCGATGAAGCTCATTTTCACCTTGGTGAACTATTTTTTGTGGGGATCCGTTAAGGATGAGTGTTATGCTAACCACGAAATAAAAGTTGCAATTCACGAGATTGAGCCTCAAACAATCGACAATACTGAAAAATTGGGTTCATCCGATGTAGCCAATCGTGGCGGTCATTTAACTGATATTGTTTTTCATTCATGAATGTCAAGGGTTAACCTTTCCAATAAAGTCATAATTTTAAAAAAAATTTTCATCAGTTTTTATGTAGAGTAAATCAAAAATGCAAATTTCAAATGGCCCACCCCTTAGTTGCTACTCATTGATTATTTGAGGACGAAAATTAACTAAACATATAATGCAACAATATCAATTAAAAGGATTTCTCCAAAATAGTGTAGAACTGAATAAAGAAGAGGATATAAAGGTACAGTAGAAAAATGCTATGCAAGTCAATTAAACTCTACTTGTTCCAAAAAAAATTACTCACTTAAAGCCCGGTATACTCAAATTAATTCATGTATTGATTAATTAATTATAATTATTTATTCAATAACCGTGTGGTTTCATGCGGAATACTTTCATAAAATAAGAGGGAATGGTTTTTTACTTGGTAGAAGGATTATTACAAATATGAAAATCAAAACAGATTTAATCTGTTGTCTTCTACAATTTTAATTTCAAAAAATTCTTTGAAGAGACTTTAAGAATTAAATTAATGTCTTTATAAGCACTGCTCATATTTAATAGACGTCAAAATTCATCATACAATATCTTAATTCCGTTTGATATTGTATGATGAATTTTGACGTCTATTAAATATGAGCAGTGCTTATAAAGACATTAATTTAATTCTTAAAGTCTCTTCAAAGAATTTTTTGAAATTAAAATTGTAGAAGACAACAGATTAAATCTGTTTTGATTTTCATATTCGGAATACTTTCGTTTAAATGAGTTAATCATAAGATAAGGCTGAACAAAAATAAAAAAATTAAAAATCTATGTTTTTGAAAGGAGTACTTTATCATTAACGGTTTAAAGTGTTTTAGATGTATACTACAGTTGTGAACTATTTGGTGAGATATAAAGGAAAGTTTTAGAATTTCTGTTCATAGAACCAGAGTACCAAATATAATCTCATATGTTATTTCAGTTTTTCGTGAGTTGGAAAGATTTTCATTATTAAAGTAGAAACTTCACTGTTTGCCTTAGAAGTATCACAACCAGATCGAATAATTTCTTTAACTTGATTTTTTTTGCCAATGTTGTGGTCTTACATCATGAATGAAACGATAATATTTACAAGAAATTTCAATGATATGCAATCCAAAAGGAAAATTAAAATGTGTTTGGCGATCTTCTAGCTGGGTACACCCCTATACGGGTCTAAGGCAACAAAATAAGATGGTCGGTGTATGCTTGTGACATCTCATTCAAAGCAAATTGAACTTTGTGGATTAACTGTATTAGAATCTGTGGAAGACGGTGCAAAGTGGACACTTTCGTAATCTGTGAGATTAAAATCTATTGAAATGGGCGGCAACGGCAAAAATTAAATGTCTGCTTCTTGGAGATTTCGACAAACCTACGGGAATTGCGTTGTCTTGCTGATAAAAGATCTTCTCGAACTTTCTCCTTTTGAAAATATATTTTACACCAATGAGGTGAATATTCATTATCATTTTGTAGAATACTGGTAGACCTTTTCGATGAAGTAGCGTCAATATAAACGCTCAATGTTTAAAACGTCGTTTGTGCAACCCTGGTTCACTCCTGTCGTTCAAACTTTGTATAAATTGAAGAATAAGGGCTTCTACTAAATATGATGAGAACAAAACTGCTCTAAGTTGGCAATACTCTGAACAGTTAACAGATGAAGCAACAAATGCAATCAATCACAAAAAAAGCATATTTTGAATGGAAAAATCTGTCCGATTTGAACATTTCCAAAAGAGTTTAGGCGTTTTTATTCCGGATAGGTTGTCCATGTAGAATTTATTATCACTAAATTTGAATATCAAAACAAATTGAAATATGTTTATCTTCTACAATTTTAATTTCCAAAAGAATTTTTTTATTCAAAAAACTTTTAGAATTAAATTAATGTCTAAAACAAGCACCGCTCACATTTAATAGACGTTTATAATCAAAACTCAATATACAATGTCAAATGAAATAAATAACCCAACAGATATACGAAAGTAATTGAAATTAATAAATAAATATTCAAAGGAGACAAAATTTTGTTTCTGGTTTTATCTTTAAAAAATACTACTTGCCTTATAAAAACATGAACACACTTAAAGGACTTCCCAAAGAATATAATTTATTTGAAATATTTAATATATTTAAATATTCGAACAAATTATTTCAAAAATCTCTAAAAAATGTGCACTATATCTTCAAAAAACAAATATAATTCTAGATAATCCCGTCTTCAGCCCTTATTCAATATTACAAATATCAAAATCAAAAACAAAATAAGGGCTGAAGACGGGATTATCTAGAATTATATTTGTTTTTTGAAGATATAGTGCACATTTTTTAGAGATTTTTGAAATAATTTGTTCGAATATTTAAATATATTAAATATTTCAAATAAATTATATTCTTTGGGAAGTCCTTTAAGTGTGTTCATGTTTTTATAAGGCAAGTAGTATTCTTTAAAGATAAAACCAGAAACAAAATTTTGTCTCCTTTGAATATTTATTTATTAATTTTAATTACTTTCGTATATCTGTTGGGTTATTTATTTCATTTGACATTGTATATTGAGTTTTGATTATAAACGTCTATTAAATGTGAGCGGTGCTTGTTTTAGACATTAATTTAATTCTAAAAGTTTTTTGAATAAAAAAATTCTTTTGGAAATTAAAATTGTAGAAGATAAACATATTTCAATTTGTTTTGATATTCAAATTTTGTTATATTTCTTCTATCAAGTAAAAAGCCTTTCTATTTTATTTTATATATAATATATAATTATATTTTGGCTTCAATAAATCTCATTATAGAATGTCAATGAATTTAAGTAAACCTTAAAATAACTCACTTTGTTCTTTGATTTTGTTAGAACATAGATCAATCTTGAATATATAGTTGATCTGTAGTTCGAAGCTTAAGTCTTTTAACACGTGAGTAATGTAGGTTATGTTTTTGATTTTGATATTTGTAATATTGAATAAGGGCTGAAGACGGGATTATCTAGAATTATATTTGTTTTTTGAAGATATAGTGCACATTTTTTAGAGATTTTTGAAATAATTTGTTCGAATATTTAAATATATTAAATATTTCAAATAAATTATATTCTTTGGGAAGTCCTTTAAGTGTGTTCATGTTTTTATAAGGCAAGTAGTATTTTTTAAAGATAAAACCAGAAACAAAATTTTGTCTCCTTTGAATATTTATTTATTAATTTTAATTACTTTCGTATATCTGTTGGGTTATTTATTTCATTTGACATTGTATATTGAGTTTTGATTATAAACGTCTATTAAATGTGAGCGGTGCTTGTTTTAGACATTAATTTAATTCTAAAAGTTTTTTGAATAAAAAAATTCTTTTGGAAATTAAAATTGTAGAAGATAAACATATTTCAATTTGTTTTGATATTCAAATTTTGTTATATTTCTTCTATCAAGTAAAAAGCCTTTCTATTTTATTTTATTATCACTTTTTGCGTATTCCGATCTATTGTAGTATTAAGAGAATATTCGATGTTTTTGCTTACAGATGCAAATGAGGTGCGTGTTTTAATTGATACTATAAAATCAAATGCTGTTGGTTATGCATCAATATTTTGAAGATTTATAGCACCATAAAGTTTCTAGTTTAGTGAATATCATAAATTCTCATTAAATAAAACGATAGAGAATATTTTCACAATTCATCAAATTTACTACAGTTATGGTTCAGGCAAAAACTTGAAAAAAGGGTTTTAAAATGATCCAATTTTCGGAAATATAGATAAGTAAAAATACGCAATCAAGGATGCAAATAACCCTAAAATATATTGGTGCCAATTATCAAAAATACCTAACTAAGCAAAAATATTCAACACGAGAGATCTGTTGACTTCCTTTTGCTCCTTAGATTAATTTTAATTTCATTTTGAATGTCCAAATTCTTTCAAAGAGTCCCAGAGATTCCATGATTTGCCCCATATCAAACTTATCACCAGGTCCTGAATTTTCACCACCAAAGCAATCGTGATTTCATAAAGGTTTCAGTTGTTTTCCTTCGTTATTGGATGTTTTGAACCACATTTTTGCTGGGGTGAATGTTGGAGAAAAATGTATATGTACTGGTCTTTTTGGATTATTCCAAGGCGTTTGAGAAGGTAAATCTAAAGGTTCTTTTTGCGATCCTATATCACATCGGTTCCTCGAAATCAGCGGTCAAACTCATCGAAAGCTACCTCATTATGTCGAGACTAGCAATAGATGTTCATCTATGGGCACCTTGCTAAGTGGGTTTCTCCAGGACTCCGTCTTGGGTCCATTGTTATTTCGAGTTTATATCATTTTTCTTAGCTATAGTTTGGGACACGGTATATATTTTGAATATGCGGACGACAAGAAAACTTTCTATAAATTTTCCAAGGGACCAAATGGCTAATAAGCTCAACGTTTACAGTATCATCAATAAAGAACTAGAACTCCTTGTAACATCTTCCAAGAGACATCATTTGATGATCAATACTAAGAAAAACAATATACTGGTGTTTGGGAAATCGAAACGGGAACTAATGAAGGTTTTGAATGTGAAGATGAATAAAAAGATAGGAATTGTCAGGCTCGAAGTTTGGGTTTACTTTTGGATGATAATTTGACACTGTACACGTAACTTCATGTGTTTGAAAAGCATTCTCTTCTTTTTTTGTAATCCGGGACGTTATTATTATTATTTATAGTGCAGCGGGCGTCGATCCACCCTACTACTGCGTCCTCACTGACCATTGTGGTTCACTCTTGATTTATGTATCTCCGAAGAGATCCAGTTTTTGGATAAAACCGATAATCTTGGTTCTAAACTGTTCCAAGGAATGCCTTCTAATGGCCAGGATAGCTCAGCCAGAAAGACTCTAGTTCATTCTGCCTGTTATCGTCCGCTTAGCCACGTCATGTGGTATTCCCAGGAATGGTTCTGGGCCTACCAGAGGCAGCCGATCTGCCTCTTCGTTACCCAAATAGTTTGAGTTGCTCGGTATCCAAACAAGAGTGATTCTGTTATACAAACCGAACCTGTTTAAAGCCGTGCGTCAACTCCAGATTGTTCTCGAAGTACAACAGCTGGATTCCAGAGCTTTTAGTACTGCCTGACTATCGGTAAATATTTTGATTTTGCCGTGGTGGATTTGACGTTTTATCAACAGATCTGCCGCGGTCTCAATGGCAAATAGTTCTGCCTGGAATATGGTTGCGTATTGACTGAGACTCAATGAGATGTTGATTCTCGGTTTGTTCCCATAGACTCCCGTTCCGTTGGTCATTCGCGAGCCGTCTGTGAACAAGCCAAGGTCGGTCCTCAATAGAACCTTAGCATGCTGGGTCCATTCGTCCAGGCTGGGGACGATTACATTGAAATGCCGTTCTTGGCTCGTGACTTTTGACATTAGATCCGAGGGTATTGTTCGTTAAAAGCTCGTCCAGCAGTCCTGAGCCTTCCATCACCTGCCTCTGGCCCGTCGATCGCCAGTTGATGTGTATTTGTATGAGGTCTGTTCCACCTCACCTGCACAAGCAGGTGCAGGGGTGGTAGATTTGGTAGGACCTCTATGGCTGCCGTGGGTGGGGTGCGAAACGCACCTGTAATTGCAAGGCAAACATGTTTCTGTAGTCGGGTGAGCTTATGTTGGCCAATCGTTTGTTGGCGCTTCTTCCACGACGCTGCAGCGCCACACGTTATGTGTGGTCTAATTACCATAGTGTATAGCCAATACATCTGCCTGTCCTTTAAACCCCAGGTTTCACCAGAATCCCATTCTAACTTTATGACACTCTTTGTCTAGGTGTGCATTCCAACATAGAGTTTTGTCCAGGACTATTCCCAGGTATTTTGCCTTCTTAGAGAATTGCATTGTTTGACCACGGATTGTCGACGGTTCTAAACCATCCAGCTTCCGTTTCTTGGTGAATGGTACTATAACTACCTTTTGTGGGTTAAGAGACATGTCTTCCCTTATACACCATTTTTCGATAGTGTCCAGTATCTCTTGAAGGACGACCTCCGATTTACCTGCCTGTATCCATCTACAAATTAGCGGTCGATTCCTTTCGCAGAGATAGCCTCAGCGAGAGAAGCCGGCAGCGTATTGTTACAAGCACCTTCAATGTCTAGAAACGCTGTTAGTGCTACCTCTCGATCATCGAGAGATTGGTTTAATTTTCTGTCCAAATTGTGTAAAGCAAGTTGTGCTGATTTTCCGGCCTGGTAGGCGTATTGATAAGAACTAGGAGGACTGTCAATTAGCACCTTCCACCTGATGTAGACATCAATCACCTTTTCCAGGCTCTTCAGCAAGAACGATGTCAAACTTATTGGTCTGAACGATGAGGGGTCCGATTCTTTTCGTCCCACCTTTGGTATATAGACCACTTTAGTTAATGTCCAGCTTGTAGGGATAACCCCGAAGCCAGACTTCTAAATAATTTTAGCTGATGCAGAATCAACACATCCATCATGCCCTTTTGAAGTAGGGCTGGAACAGAAGGTTTGAAGGACCTTATTGGGCGTTAAAATGACTTAATTTTTTTTCTGGGGAATCCACTCACATAAATTCTACTTTTTGGGTTTTGCTTTTGGCAGATTTTGTATGTATATTGTAATTTTTAATATCCTGTGTATTTTCTTGCAAATAAATTAATACTATTATTATATATGGATGTTATTGCAGTGTGGAATAATATGAAATTTTTTTCCAGCACTCTCGAACGCAGTCTGCTCTCAACACACCAGTGGTAGCGTTGCAAACTCCCGGCTTATCGTCTAATTACTCAGGTTCATTAAGTTCATCATTTGCTCCCCAAGATTTCAGTATCGGTACTGATATGGGACTCGGTATATCTTGGGCAAGTCATCAAATACCCACATCACTAGCACACACCAGCGGCTTACCTCACCTAGCAGTATCTAGCAGTACACCACCCCCTCAGTCCTCGTCGCCTGTACCAATTAAGATTAAAAGTGAACCAATTTCACCACCGCGCGAGCACCATACCACCCATTTGAGTGCTGCAGTGCATCACGGTCATATACAAAACCTTAACCTAGCTCATAGTCACCATCCCAGGCCGAACTCGGCCGGTCAGATTGCGTCCACACCGGGAAGTGTCACGCCCACGAACTTGCCTTCGCCTTCAGGGCCATCTAGTGGCGACTACGAAACTGTACAGATGCACAAAAGACCAAGGTTGACTGATTGGCCTTCCTAAGTTCCATCCGCTCGGAGAACACTGAGAGTGCCATTAGTGCGGTTAGAATTCAATATTGAACATGAGTCTATTGCCAATTGTCATCCTTTGTGATAAACTTTGAGTCTAGTTGAACAATAATTAAATTGAAATTTATAAGCATGAAATTATTTTCTATAGCAAAGAGGATATTTGGGAATGGGTTAGTGTGGTGCGATTTACGAATTTTATGATTTTAGTCGATTACGTATTCATCCTTATACGATTGGTCAGGAACAGCAGAAAGTGGTATTGAAACATGAGGGAACGTAACTTCATCAATTAACATCACATATGTATAACAAAAAGACTAAAAAGTACAATTATATATATACATATATATACTTAAACCGTCAATAATGAAAACACAAATTTACATCAGTACGTTTAAGACAAATTTATACAAAATCGAGATTGAATTTTCCGGTGTTCCTTTTCAGTCCCTCTAAAGAGACACTTTATGCCCCCACGAAAGTTTCAAATAATCTTCAATGTGTCACAGTTCTATTTAGAAAAAAAAGTGCTTTCAAGAAGTTGATTGTTCACACTATTATTTCATGTATATAGGTTTTATATTATATTTATCTAGTCTGTTCCAAGATTTTCAAATTCTTTTGAAAATGTTTGTTGTATATGAATTTCCGGAAGAAATACTTATATTATAAAAATTTTAATATTATACTTCATTGACAAATTTTCATTTCTATTTTATATAGATATTCTGTACCAGTGATACAAAATACAAAGTGCAATGTTAACATATAAAACAATATTTCAGAAATGGACCATTTAAATTAATGTCATTGAAGTTTGAGAAATTTTATTAGGATTAAAATATAATTGCTTTCTAATAATAAGCAGGTCACATTTTATACACTGACGTAAATAAGTTATATCTGGTTCATTTTCAACAATTTTCTCATCTTTTCCTGAACATATCTGTTTAATTTTAATCAGCATTAAAATTTCAACTTTAACATTCCTCCAAGAAAAAAATTAATATTGAACAGATACGAGAAAAGGCCTGCTATTTTTGGTACCTGTTTGAAATTTTTATACCTAGTCCAATTTTGATATATGCAATTTTACCAGTTGCTAGAAATTAACACGACGGATAGTTCTGAGTTTGGAGAATAAGAAGACTAACCCAGCTTGTGCCTATAGGGGGAGGCTTGAACCATTTACAATTTTGGTCTCTTTCGGAATAATGTTTAGCCGATGTTCAAAGGTTGATCAAATCCAAAATTCAAATTAACAGGTATGTTCGAGAATAGACCTCTTAATGTGTTTTTTTTTAAAACGAAATGAATGTTGAAAATGGTCTGATTGAATTTTTAAATAAATTTTAAATAAAAGAAAGCAGTTTTGTTTTAAAACTGACAGTTTGGAATAACACCCTGCTTAATAGTTATCTGTGAATTTATTTTTTCTGTAGAAAGACCTGATCAGTTTCTTACTATGTCTGGCTTGCACTTTGGTTCATTGTAACTCTGTCAAATAATGAGTTTACACATACTTCTGTGTATTAATACAATTGATAGAGGAACGTCTTTTCGAAGTTGAAAATTTGTTATTAAGAATTCCAGTGTAAGGACTGATAAAAGAAATTCATCGTGGTCTTTCATGTAGAATTTTACTGTTGTTACAAAACTCCTGTAAATATTTTTAGTGGTAAATATTCCAAAAATGATTTCTTTCTGATATTGCAACTTGCGGAAGAGGATTGTCTTTGAATGCATCTTTAAATCAACTAGATAAGTGAAGAGATTATTTGACGATAATCTTGATTTACCTGATACGTAATCGCTTCAAGTTCTTATCAGAAACAAGCATAAATATAGTGCCATTATTTTCATGTAATAATTAGGATTTTTTATAAATGTTTTTAGGCAAATAGGATATTATTTATAATATACACTTGTTAATTTAGCGAGAATGCATCCACTAACATTGAAGACTAAGCAGGAAGTTACTTTGAAATATAAATATATTGGTGCTTTCCCAACTGGTTATCGGATCCATTGTCCATTGGCTGTCGACACGGATGACCACTATTTTTAATCGAAAGAAGAGAACTTTTTGACTCCATACAACTCTCCTGGTAATCCAAAGTAAAACCAAATATATCACACTGTTATCATAACTGAAGATGAAATAATCATATATTCACTATGCTTCAATCTTGTTGTGATTTTAATATTTTCAAATGAATACACTTCTTTATTCATTTCCGTAACTTTTATGTGATTTCAATGAATTACAGTTAACTACTTGTGATTTTATACATCCCTTATGGAAAACTAATTTTTTCTTATAGAATCGTCGTATTCTAACGATAGTATTTCAACATTAATTCCTCCAACTTTTGATGCATAGTAATCATCTTGTTAAATGTTTCAAGGATGATTCACACTACAACGTATATAGCTTGACACAGGTGTTACCAATGTATTACCTGATCAACAGGGTTTTTGTTTGTTATAACTTCTAATATTTTGTGCTGGTTAACTATGCCCAGTACTTCCTATTTTAACCAATTGTAAGTTCTTCAGACAGCAGCTTTATATCTGAAACTATATATCATACAAAGTGATTACGTTATAGGGTGAATCTGTAATGGTGCTTTTGAATATTCCAGGAGCATTGTGTTTTATTCCGAGAACAATTAATTGTTGATAGTATATTGAGTAATGTTAGGAATCTGGTAAACTATGTGGTCTAAAATGTCGTCCGTATATGTTGAATGTACTACTTCCCCAAGGAACATAGAGTGTTCATTGTTGTAGCCTTTTCAATTTGTTTGAAAATTTCAAAGTATGATATCTATTCTGTATATTGACCTAAAGAAAAATTAAAATTATATAGTTATACATGGATATATGAACATATATTTTATCTACTGTTGTGTGCACTATCCTTGCACATAGTTTTAAAGTTACAATCCAGAATCTGGACTGGATAGTCCGTATAGTTGGATGACCCTATCTCCACTGAACTATTGTAGAAATGCCTTACTCACAGTGCCTCAACAGAATGTATATCTCTAATAATGTACACATCATTCGATGTTTAAAAGTATGTCATTGTATTCATTGGTTTTCAAGGATCCAGAATTTTTATCGAAAGCTATGTTATTTACATCCTTGAGATTTCTACCTAGGCAGCTATCTAAATTTAATGTAATGTTTTATAGACCCCACCAAAATGGAAATTGTTAAACTGCCATTCTAAATTTTTTTATCAACTCTACCAGTTCGACGGTCAGAGAACGGATTTCCAGTGATTCAGAAGACTGCAATTTTAGATAGCTTTCATTACGAATTGAGGAAAACTTGAAAACGGCCATCATGTGGAAAAACCGCTCTGGTTCAACATAGTCGACAATTCACAGGGTATTGTTCCATTCTACGTACACTTCACTTTGCTGCTTGTGCCTTCTTATTGTCCTGAATACCTTTTCGATCCCAAATTGGCTTCCGTGTCACTGCACCACTTTCATGTTAATTATGGAGGATATGGAAACACCGTTCATTCGTCATCATTGTGTTTGAGAATCCGTTCAGCCTTATTTTAAATGGACGAAATACCCTTTAACTACATATGTATGTAATATATAAATATAGTTTAACTTTGTTAGATAAATAGAGCCATTGTCAGAAATAATGAATCACATTGAGCAGGGATTTCTTTCTTGCTCTTTGATGAAGCAACGTCAGCATATTGAAATCTGTAATATTTCTGTTAATGATCTCTTAAAGACATTTTCAAAATAGTGCGCATACGTCTATATCAAGACTTACAGTTTGTTGTACTACTTAATAAAAAAACAATTTTATATGTATATTTTGTTAAAGACCGATGTGATCTCTAAAAGACATAGCTACTTATTGAAGAGGTATTCCACCAATGAATATACGAAACATCATTTTATAGAGTACAGTAAGAAAACATTGTGTAATTCGAGAGGAAATCGGAAACTCTAGTTTCAAAGGTACAATTTTTTATGGGCTTTATGTATCTAATTCATTTGAATCATACCTTTTTTCATTCTATCTAGTTAATTTAGTATCAGTTTGGATTTTAATTCATCCATGGCATAAATTACGTCCATTTGACGTAGGCATTTTCAATCATGTGCAATATTAATCTGAACGTTTATTTATCAATAATAATGTAATGAATTTAAACCAAATAAAATTGTTTGTTACATACTGTATAATTATTTATGCACGATTACCGCTTTAACTAAGTATTTTAGGTGGTTAGTGATATATTTTGTTCCCCAAAATGCTCATCAGAATAAACATATTTTTCTCTTTCGTTACTTATTTTAACTGATCCTAATCTCAAAAAATTTTATATTTCTCTAAAGCTTTTCTCTGGAAGAAAATCCATGGATGAAACTCGGTACAAAAAGTTTTAAGTGGTGGCACTTTATCACAAGCTTTTCCTTTTGATCGATGTATTTTTAAGTTTGAAAGAGGTACTAAAATGGAAAAAAATTCTCAATAACAAATCACAAAACAATTAAGGTTAATGTATCGAGAGTTATAAAAAGTTAAAATATTTATTGGCTTGTGAATAACTGCTAACTGAATAATATTTATCTTCATGGTAGATTGAAATAGATTGCTGCCTCAGTAGAAATGTCACGGATTAAAACGCAAAACATTTTTAGCCCTTTATCATTGAAAATCATTTCAATTTCTCTCTCAAATAATTATTTTTATATTATAGAAGAAATGTCAATTAAATAAATTGAATAAAAAACATCATAGAATTGCCAATTTTATTTCATTGAAACATATTTTAGAATAAAGTTAATGGAAAATAATCATCAATACTCAATCTCAACAATAAAAATTAATTGTATAGAGAATCTTAAAATTCAACAGAAACATGAAAATAACAACAAAAATATCCTGATAAATTTCGACTGACAAAATATTGACGAAATTTAACCAAATAGCCTGAAATTACCGAATAAAAGTTATATGGTTTGCATATAACTTTGAAACAAGACAAATACTGAACCTGGATAAAAGATCTGAATTAAATGACTAGTTTGATATACTCCCATAATTTCAGACTAAAATTTAAAACACTGTATTTTTAACTACCAATAGAATACATAATTTAAGTCAAGTTAATTGTTATGATCTCCCACAATAAATTTTATTTGGTCAATTTTTAAATATATATATTTGTGTACATCATTTATCCTAGCTACTATAAATTTCACTCTCTAAGGTGTTCGTTTTGAATGAAAACTAAATGAAACATTAAAGCTACCCTAACATCTACTACATAATTTAATTGGTGAAACCAATCTTCAATAATACCTTGGAATGTTTCTTCATCACATATAAGTAATAATCAGGTATTTGGAAGGAATTTAAACACATTAAGGTCTAGTAACTAGTGAAAATTTGTTTTAATAGAATCCTACACAAGTAGCCATCACCAAATGAAAATTAATGGAAATTGTAATGGACGCTTGTAAGTATTCTTTTATAAACTCAACAAAAAAGTTTATATTTCTAATTTAGTCGCATCATTCATCAATTAAAAACATTACGTTTTTGTCTTATTCTTCTATATCTAATAATTGATTCAAGCAAAAATAGAGATTCTCTTTATTATGACACAATGAAGCAGTTTTTTTGTGAATAAAACAAAAACGTTTTTATTTTTGAGCAAGTAATTACTGCCATGAATATTAAAATTTTCAATACATAGCATTCAACCATTTGTTGGAATATTTTAATAGTTTGGCTGAAGTATAAATCAAAACTAAACACATGATACCTGCAATACATTTCTTCACTTTATATAAAAATAAATAACGTTTTTAATACTTAATCACTTAAACATATAGTGTTGAACAGTTTCACCACAGAGATACAAAATATTTCACTGATATGTAAATGTGATTATCAAAATAATGGTCAAAATATTCAATGAGGTAATTATTTTAGAATTACAGAAGCCTATTTAATAAATACACAAAGATGTTATTTTAACTATTTATACATTTCCTGGCATCAATAATAATGCAGAGATCTCTTTAAAAAAAATGGAAATAAAGAATTCACAGTATGGAATATTTAGGATTAGCCTAAAAGCATTTATTTAACCATATTAACATTGGAGAATCTTAATTTTATTGATTATTTTTTTTATAATTCATCCAACTCTTGCACATTGAGAAAGTAATTGAAAATTTGCTTGGATTCTCCAATAAGACCTTGTTAATGGTAACATTATCTTTGATACACAGTACAATATAAACTTTCAAATAGTTGCAGTATCATTAAGTAGTTTTTCCACACTACTACCAGTGATTCCTCATATGCCTAGTAGTATTACTACTTTGAAATTGCTGTAGGTACACATGGTATGTATTATTGGTGAATTTGATATTTATCGTTGACTACTGTATGATACATTTATCACATCAACAAATTTTTATTCACTACTTCAAAAATGTTGAAGATACATACAACTTAAAATGCTTTTTTTTAAATATCACTACTGACGTTACTAACTCTTCTCCAATGTTCACACGGGTTGAATGTTTCAGGCAAATTTCACAAATATGGAAAGTGCTTCAACTGTTCGCATGACTGCAAAACACTTGGAAGACTTGAGAAAAACTAGCCAAAAAGTTAAAAAACATCCTGTGAGAAATAAACTGTTGTAATAGTAAATATATAAAAACTAATATTAAATATGTATAAAATTCACAACTCTGCATCCTCATAAAAAATATAAAAGAAATAATACAATTTAGTCATGGCAGTTAAAACTTAAATTTTACGTCTTAATATATCCATTTGCAAATTCCATAAAATTAAGTACATTTAATACTGTGCAATGTCAAGAATAAGATTTCTTGGGAATGTAGTGCATCACATATTTAAAATTAAATTAAGTACTGGAAGATTAGATTTAGAGGTTCTTCATAGTATTTATTAGTGGCTGTCCGATCGAAGAAGTAAGACTTCAATGGTGTGTGACAAGAGGAGGTCGATCTAATAGAGTCGATGCTTCGAATTCAGGTATGTTGTTTAATTTGTAATTTTTCTTCCAATAATAAAACGGCGGACCTTCACTCATGCAATATTTTCGATCCAGGGGGGAATCGTTTTCAACGTAGTACATCAAGTAGAAGTTGCACATTTCATGCTGATTGGTCGGTCTATGAACATATATCGATGCTCAACTTGCGATTTAAAAAAAAGGTGTAATACTCACCCCACAAAGGTATATGAATTTCTGCTCGAACTTTCCATAGTGCATCTAGCTGCCTATAAATTATTAGAACAGGTGTAAAAAGAAAGAAAAATGTTTAACTTGTAGAAATTCTAAAAAAAATTAACTCACGAATGAAAATTTTTCCTTATGTGGATTTCAGAAATCTAAGAAGCGTTCTTTGAGGAAGTTTTCAAAATAATAAAAGTATAAATAAGTGAAAAATTAGTTATACATTCAACGTTCAAAGTACTGTTCGTCGCTAGCCACTATTTTTTCCATCTCTCTGGAAATTGACGGATCCCATCGCGAAAAAGGCCGGCTTTTTGGCCTTTATCGATTTTTTGACTTCATCGTAATTGGAGAAGTGCTGGTCAGCCAGGCCATGTTGCATCGATCGGAAGAGATGGTAATCAGAAGGAGCAATGACTGAGCTGTACGGCGGGTAGGATAGGACTTTGAGCGTTTCTAAGTGCGTTTTAACGGGCGACGCAACATATTTCCGTTGAGCAAAATAACTTTGTTGTGTCTGTCGGTGTATTGCGGCTATTTTTTCTCGCAATGCTCGGCGTGAACGTATCAGTTGTCATCGGTAGACTTCCCCTGAGATCCTTTCGTTTGATTGTAGCAGCTCATAATACACCACACCCAGGTGGTCCCCCCTGGGGGACACAGCATGATCTTCTCGCCATCAATATTCAGCTTGATGAAGAGGCACATTCATACGCTGCCCGACGTTTTGGATGATTATAATGGACTCACTCCAACCCCCAATTACAATCCGATGCAAAAACCCTTTTCTTGTTTTGCCGCTGGAGCAGTTGTTCAAACGTGAAAACACGGCATTCGACGTCTCTTGGCTTCAGCTCATACAGCACCCAATTTTCGACCTTTACGGACCATTCCCATTCCTTTTAAACAATGGCAAATGGCTGGTTGAGTTGTTTTTCTGAGTTCCTCTTGCGATTGTGATGGAGCCTTGCCTCTATTGCTTCAACTTTAAACTTTGGTGGCGCTCTTGGTCCTTCTATGTCTTCCAAATCGAAATTACCACTTTTTAAATCGGGCAAACCACTTCGGACGCGTTCGTTCAAGCTAGAGCATGGTAAAACTCCCCACAAAACCACATTATTCAATAAAAAAGTTGACGTGTTCAGAGCACACAGAAACTATGCTTTTTACACTTCAGGAAAATGACAGATACTCAAAAAAAGGCTAATGATGACACTTCAAACATGAAGGTGTTATCAGATATAACAATGGAGTAATAAACTAGTAACATCTGTTATCAAAACCGCACAAACTTATTTCTACTCCTGAGAGAGGTGAAGAGAGAATCAAATATTCTTACCAATCTTTGTTCAGGTCCAATAGGGTATCTGTTGAAGACAGGGTAGAACATTTGGGGTGTCATAGGATCCCTTTTTCCTAGTAAAGTCCAATGGTCTTTTCCATACTCGTCTCGATTTATTGTATAGCCAGAAACAACTCGACCTATAAACATAACTTGTTAGAATTCTTCGAAGAAATATACCTCAAAAATGTCACATACCCAAACTATGTGTATGAACCCTGTAAGCAAAGGGATGTATCACTTTGCCTTCGTTGATGGAACAATCAACTTCCAGGTGTGTAATAGTTTTTGGAGCAATCTCACCTCCAGTTCCCAACAAAAGAACACCAGCTAGTTTGTTTAGTCTGCAAACAACAGAAATTAACAATTTATGAAGGATGATGGATGTAGTATTTAAAACATTAGACTTGTAAGCAGAGATTCCTCTTTGCTGCAGATTCACATCTTGGCGAAATTATCTGGCTAGAACGGCCAGCCACCATCATTTCACTGTTGGGTTAAAAATTAACAGTGCTGTGCATAAAGTGGCGTAAGGACACAGTAACAAAGCCTAACAAGAACACTCAGAAGATCTAGGAGTATCAGAATAATATCAATATCTCCTTTCAAGCAGGACAAAATATAAAAAAATTTAAATCAAAAGTATGTTATTTTAAGGTACCTCAAGCAAATGAATAAATAAAGCAACAATACTTACGGCGTCTCTGTATACAGCAAAGTCAGCCCAGAATTGTCAAGCTCATTCTCTGAAAAAGAGAAGAACAAATGAATCAAGCTTATATATAAGACAGTCGATATCCAAAGCCAAGAAATTTGTATTTAATAAAATATTATGTATTAGCCTAGAATTCATTCAATAAATACTATTTTCAATTACAAAGGCTATCAATACTGGACAAATTCTAAAAACTCCAACAAAAGCGGAGATTTAACCTTGATTATCAAGCGGTACTACTTGAGTGAAATGGTGTTTTACGTGTTGTCTAACTCCACATTCAGTAACATTGTGCAATCAAAAGTTATTGAATTTATTTGAATCTAACGGTATCATGAATAATTATGTGAAAATATTTACCTGGCAATTTGTGAGAATAATGCAACTGTATTACTAAATATTTTATGGTTGTATTCTCTCCAACTTGAAAACCAACTCCTTCTGGTAGCGTTAATGCTTTAGCATCTCGAGCCCATGCATAAATAACCTGGAATAGAAAATAAAAGCCATGTATTCACAACATCTGTATGAATGTATAATATTGATATGATTAATGTACTTTTTAAGATAATAAACTTACATGAGTACCACTAGAGCAAGGAGGTCTCTCTTTCAAGGTATTTGTTTCAGTCATACTCATTTCACCACAATCCCTAAAAAAATCATCGTTATTACAATTTGTCCACCAGAAAAATTAGAAGATGACATACCAGTAAGGGTCATTGCTTCCAGGCTCAGTACATCCGAAGAGAATCATGTGATGTATCCTGTCCATTGTGGCATTTGGTTCAAAACCCACTAAGAAAAATTATTTTAGAGATGATCAACAGAAATCAGAGCTTATCAACTTACCAATATAGAAATTTCTCTTTGGCACAATTTTAGCTGGAGTACAGAGATACAACTCATCCTGAAAAACCACAAATGAACGAAAGGAATTGAATTAAAGCAGTTTTGTTTGTCAGTGAATCTGTTAGTAGTAATATTATCCTTGTGAAAAGCCTAAAATAGGTAGTGTCATTACTGTGAAATGAAATGTAGGTGTAAAATTTCCAGATGTTGGTCAAAACTTGGGAAAATTGGAAAAAGGCATCAGCTACTCACTCTATCAGGATGAACATTGGGCATTAATAGCGGAAATTTTTGAACATAAGAACTACTACATGGGAAAATAATAATATTTAAAATGCTCAACAGAATACCCAACATATGTTTTTCCCTCATTTTTCGAATGCCATAAAATCGATTTTCCCGTTCACCAGTTACTACCACTGCTCGTGTCTTTCTAATAGGAAAAACAAGGAAAACCTGCACGAGCTGTCAGTTTGCAACCAATAATGCTTGTACGTAAACAATTGTTTGACGTACAATTTTAGGCAGTGGGAGTAAGGTTCTATCACAGAAGTGGTAAATATTCTATGATATTTTATATGGGTGAACGTAACTTAAATGGACCAGAGAAATATACAAATCATAAAATAGAAACTATCTACTGACTAAGGTTATGTTTGAAAAAATATTAAAATTGTGTTGATTTAATTCATCAATTATAATACAGGCAAAGTAATGAATTTTGTGATATTTCATTGTCGAAAATATCATATATTGGGCACTAGACGGAGTGTTGAAATATAATATGGATAATATATGCACGAAAGATTTGAAAAACTGAATGTTTTGAAGATATAAACGTACATAAACGTTTGCAAGAAATTTAAGTATTGGAAGTTTTGTATATAGGTAATTTCCAATATGAGCAAGTCAGACCAAGTGGAAGAAACTGATGAAATAACCATGACTCCTTCAGAACTACATATATTATCTGAATTAGACAGGTATGGGACAACACTAAAACATAAATACTCAAAAGTAATTTAATTTTTTTCAGTCGCCAGTATGGATTTCTTCTTCTCAATAAATCTGAGAATGAAGCTAAAAAAGCTTTAGTTATAAAGGTGAGATCAGGAATCTAGTGATATAACAAAGTGTTAACTTTTTAATTGTAGGCAGTTAAATATTTGGAATTGATGGTCATACAAGCAACAAAACAACACGTAGTTCAGAAAGAAAATGAACCAATAAACTACCAGAACAAGAAGATCAGCATTGATCCAAAAACATGGGTAAAACTTGGACATTTTCACCTTTTATTGGAAGAGTATCGAAAAGGTAATTCATGGAATAACATATCTGAACAATCTGTATACATTAAAGAATTACAGCTCTTTCCGCTTATCAAATGTTCTATAAGACCCAGGCTGAGAACCATTGGCAAGATGCTCCCTTCTTGTATGGACTTGGATTGGTTTATTATCATTATAATTCATTTCAGTGGTAAGTCCTTATTTTTTAATGAAACATTCTACAAAATACAAAGTACAAAAATACCCGTTGAGGATTATACTCAGCAGTCAAGCAATCACTTGAAACATACTTGTTGAATATGGAAATTTGAAGGACCATAAAATTTCCCTGAGTGAATATGTAGGAATAAAGTACCAAGATGATTTTCTAACATAACAAAATTTAGTAAATTGACAGTTTTATTAAATAAAAAGTTGCTCAAGAATTAGATACCTGTACACTTAAAATTTGAAGTTGCAGACTATCACCTATGATGGCGCCACTAGTGTCAAGTTTCTAACCAAACAGCTTACAAATTTCCCTAATTGAAATGAGAAGTTGAATTTATTTTCAAGCTAGAATATCAGATAATTTTTGAGCTATTAGGTTGTTTTAAGCATTTTTCAGAATTCAGTCTTGTGTGTTGTTAATTAATTTTTTGACAATATAAGAGACATTTAAATTTTTTTGTATTTAAATTCGTATTGGAGGCGTTGAAATCGTAATATCTTTGATATCTATTTTAGGAAGTTACTCAGTATTCTTTGTTCACATTGATAATTTATTTTAAAGTTTATTGATACTTACTAGTGATAAGAAGAACATACATTATTTTCTAAAACGATTATATTCAAATAACGAAATATAAATGAAATTTACAAGAAGAAAAGAAACTTTATAGAATAAAGCTAGCAGGATAATTCGCTACATATTCCCATTAATTTTGAATACTCCACCACATTTACAAAGTGGAAAAATTCGAAAATTTGCTTAACATCCAAAATACCTTATCAAAAACCATTTGGTTTTTATCGATCCCATATTAAAGGTTTGCACACTACTGTATTATGCAAATAAATTGAATCATAGCAATTATCATGCTAAAACCATTTATTGCTTGTAAATTATTTTTATAATATTGAAATATTTTTAATAATATATACAAGTACTATCACGCTACTTGATGGGAAATATGTCCCCGCTTTGGCTTCAATATCTGCTTTATATGTTTTAGCATAGACTCCACTAGTTTATGACAGTTTTCAGAGATCCTTTCCTTCCAATGCCAAATGCAAATAACTGTTTCTATTATTTTTGTTTTTGCAGTACAATCAATTTTGCCTTACAATGGCCCATAAATTAATTAGGATTCAGATCAGTTGAATTCCCAAACCAATCTAGAGCATTAATTTTTTTTACCCTGAGAGTACTTTAACATTTCCTTTGACTTATGGCAGGAAGCAGATTAGTGTTGAAGAATTGCTTCTCCTTGGGATTGGCACTCTTCAAGTTCTTCATCAAATAGTGTTTTAACATCGATTTGTATTTTAGGCTGTTCTTTATGACTTCAATCCAACTTCCCTGTATGAAAAACATACCGGAACATTTTCACGATGGATGTTTTACGGTGTGCTCATTAGGAGCTGGAATAAGTAGTTCGTTTTAGGACATCCTGACAAATTTAGACTGCTGTCCCTGAATTATGAAGTGAATTTCATCTGTAATTAAGATCTTTCAATATTTTCTTATTCATGGCCCAGAACAGCTTGAGGCTGGAGCTTGTGGTCAGTGAGCAGTTTTTTTTCCTATTGGATTAAAAAGTCTTCGAGAGACATCAAGTATTATCTCACTTGGTGCTGTTATCTTCAGCTGTTTTTCTTCTAATAAGCTTGTTCTGTTTTAGTGAAAAACTATAATTTCTTGTTGTAGTCTTTTCTTCCATAGTTGCCCAATATCTTCATTTCAGAGTCTTGCTTACTTCCTGATTCACTAGTCTCTTTGTGACAGACCTGTGTTCACTCAACATGACAGATCTTTCACATTTTCTGGGCGATTTCACTAATTGCTGAATTTACGGCATTTCATGATGAAACATCAGAAACTTAGTGAAAATTTTCTAATAGGCAGACAATGATAGGTTATGTTTAAATGATTAAAGAGCTGATAGTGACATAACAGTATAATAATATCAAAAAAATTCAAAATATCGGAATGATTCTGTTATTTTGCGCAATACTGTATATGGTAATGTGTCGTTGATCACGAGGAGGATAATATCATTGATTAAACAAAACTTTATCTGTTCAATATAGAAATTCGAAATTATTTTCCGGTCCCCCTATTACCTTAGTACAGATTCATTTAAGTTAGCCGAGGTTCCTTGGCGTCGTTAAACTTTATATAAAAATTGTTCTAATAATAACGTATCAACTTTCAAGATGCCAGGGACGATACGTCTGCAGTCAAAAAACCTTTTCTTGACTATTATTTGTGGAAGGTAAAAGCGACGTCTGGAATTATAGCGTCTCGGCGTGAGACATATTTGATTGGATCTTAGATAGCACTTGGGGGATTATTTGAATGACTCGGATTATTATTAGTATTATATGGTGTATCTTTTCAGATACTGAATTGTTTCAGCCGTTACTATTTGGTAGTTGATCATAGTTAAAACAAATTGTAGAAATTACTATGTTTTACTACCAAAAAAATATATATTACACATTTTCTTGTGACTCGAGTTTCGGGAAATGAACTATCCCATCATCAGACAACTGAAGACCTAACAGTGGTAAAGTGGTATTTAAACAAAAGTGATAAATATTTTGAATATTTCAACAGATTTTCGGTAAAACCTAATAGTGGTACAGAGGTTTACAATCGGACGTGATAAAAAACCGGGTTAAAAAAGAGGGGCCTCCTAACAGATTTCGGAATGTCGGCAATCGACAAAGAAGGTTGTTAAACAGATGGTATCCATTTAAATATCTCAAATAATTTTTGGGTTTACATAGCTCCGTACAGTCATTCATTATTTTCACATTATTTTGTTGTATATCTCAAATATTTGGATTTACAAAGCTCCATACAGTCATTAATTATTTTTTGCATTATTTTTATTGTGAACGAATTTGAAAATTTTTATAATCAAGTTCTTTTCTTTTGAATCTACAGGTAAAATTTTCTTAAGATTTTCTTTTGTCGAAAGGAATTACTGTTTTCTAAAGAATGAGTGGTAAAAGTTGAATTTTTGTTTACTTTTCATTAAATTCATTTATGTTCGTTGAAAAAGGTTTTAAACAGATGTTACTTTTCAAATATCTCAAATATTTTCGATTTACATAGCTCCGTACAGTCATTCATTATTTATACATTATTGTTATTGTGAATTTATTTGAAAATTTCAACAGATTCTAGATAATCGAGTTTCTTCCCTTTTGATTCTACATGTACAATTTTAAGATTATATATTGTGGGAAAGGAATGACCGTTTTCTAGACAATGAGTGGCAAAAGTAGAATTTTGTTTATTTTTCCTGAAACTCATTTTATGTTCGTTGAACCTCGTCTTGAAGGAACGTCCTGTTTGTCCTAAATACTTATTGCTGCACGTAGAACAAGATAACTCATAAACTCCTGATTTGTGTATGTTTGGAGTAGGGTCATTTGCGTTAAAAAATACGGATGATAATTTGTTTTGCGTTTTGAAGGCAATATTGACATCTGACATCCGAAACTCGAGTCACAAGAAAATGTGTAATATATATTTTTTTGGTAGTAAAACATAATAATTTCTACAATTTGTTTTAATGGTGTATCTTTTGTTTGAAGGATATTGAACCATATAGTGAACATGTTATTAGAATTTCCACATTTGGATGTTCTTCCTCGAAAACAATTGCGTACCGCACTAAACCTTCTAAATGAACGGACGGACCTCTTTTAGAAGTTTACTACATTTTTAAACTGAATAAAACAACTTGTATCTGAACTATCATATATATATTCGTTGAAAAGTTGAGTGATCGGCACAGAGTGCAATCACTTCGTTTGAACCATGCATTGCGAGAAAAACGGCCGGAATATAAGGACAGACAGGATAAAGTTATACTTTTGCATGACAATGCTCGGCCTCACGTCGCAAAAATTGTCAAAAAATAATTAAAAACCATCAAATGGGATATCTTACTGCACCAGCTGTATTATCTGGACATTGCACCGTTTGACAAGTGGTTGTTTTGACAGATACTATTTGGCAGGTCACCGGTTCACTTCTTTCAAAGAAATCGAAAATTGGCTTTAAAATTGAATCGCCACAAGAGGCAAGAAGTTTTTCCTAGACAGGATTCGAAAATTGCCTGAGAGGTGGGGAAAAGTAGTAAGCAGTGATGGAAAATAATTTGATTAATTTGTTTATTTATTACAATGATTATTAGTATCTTTTAGAATAAATGATCTTCCGTAGAGATCTCTTAAAAGCTTTATCGGCTTATGCGAGCTATGAGTTCAGTTGTGTTCTGTTTAGGATTTGTTATTACGACCTTACGCCGCTTTAAGTCACACTATATTATAGAAGTTTCCATAAATAATTTTGAATTCAATTTTATTTAAACAACTTCTATCGAATACGACTTTAATATTAATTTAATTATAAATAATTTCTACCAAGCATCGGCCAAAACAATCCAATATTATTATTATCTGATATATCGTATTTACAATTATGTAAAATTTTTTTCTCGAAAACTTTTTGGTATTAAATTAAGTAAATGGCTTAAAAAACACAGTTTCAATTTAGTAGACATATAGAACTAACACTCCTCACACAGCACCAAAAGGAATAAAAGAATATAAGGAAATATAAATTATTAATTAAAAATACTGAATAAATACTTGAAGGATACAAAATTTTGTTTCTTATCAATGTATTGTAAAAAAAAACCAAATTCCTTTCCAAAAATGCACAACATTACCTCAAGAATTTCTTCAAAAATAGCTTTCTTTAAAAAAAGTTCATTAACGAAAACTCAAAAAACATGCAGCACCTCTCCAAATATCCCAAAAAATAAAAATATATCTTACTTATTATTTTATTGTATATATGATAATTATATTTTGGTTTTTCACTCATACATAGAATCATTTGGATATAATTGAGTCCTTAAAAATACCTTACAAACAAAATTTCTGTGACGAACATAGAATACGTAGAGTACTGATTTTTCAAAAATTCACTATATTCTAAGTTTGTTTAGAGGAATACGTGTGATATTAGTCGTGTAAGATGTATTTTTATTAATTACTTTTATTTTTTGGATACGAAGTTGGACTAACGAGAAATCGATGTGGGAATTCCGAATGGCTTTTTTGAAGATGTACTGCATGTTTTTGGAGTTTTTGTGAAAGAAATTTTTTAAAGAGAATTATTTTCGAGGAGATTCTTGAGGTTCTGTTATGCATTTTCGGAAAGGTTTTCTTTCATAATACATTGCCAGGAAACAAAATATTGTATCCTTCAAGTATTTATTTAATATTTTTTATCAATAATTTATATTTTTGTATTATATCTATGATTGCTTCGGTCTTTACTTGACGGAAATTCATCTTGAAAATATGAATAAAAACAATATTCTAATTTCCGCTAATAGTTTATTAACACTACGATCGTTACGTCATACCATGACTTCTTCAGGTGAGTATTACAAGATACTGAGTATACCATGAACAAGAACTTCATTTTATAGTACATGGATATAACAAAAATAGAGGGGGTGAAGAGAGTTTTACAATTCTTTTGGAAATCTGAAAAATGCTTAAAAAAAGATTCAACAAAGTTGAGCTACTTAATTCTGTTTGGTTATTCAATAATATTTTTCTTTTATGATATCTATTAATTTCTAAAGTTTCTAACAAGTTTAATCTAAAACTTTTGTTTTCTGAGTGTAAAATTACTATTAAAACTATGTCCTGTGTCAAGAAGGTGCTCTGCGTAGGTTTTTGTTACAATAACATTTTTCATGTTCCCTAAGTCTCGTCTGGAACGATGTTCCTGTCTGACCAACATATACAAAATGGCAAGTACCGCAAGTTAACTTATAAACACCTGATTTCTTGTTCTTAGATCTTTTATCTTTATTATTTTTTATTAGTTTTCCTAGGGAGTTATTCGTTCTATAAGAAATTCTAAAATGGTGGTTCTTCTTTAAATATCTAGCTACCTTTTCTGTTTTTGGTCCCAAGTATGTCAACGAAATGTATTTACTTTCAATTGAATCATTATTTATGGGATATACTAATTTCAAAGCCAGCTTTAATTAATATTATTAAGAATCTTTTCACAAAAATACAATTAAAGCTGGCTTTGAAATTAGTATATCCCATAAATAATGATTCAATTGAAAGTAAATACATTTCGTTGACATACTTGGGACCAAAAACAGAAAAGGTAGCTAGATATTTAAAGAAGAACCACAATACCCTAGGAAAACCAATAAAAAATAATAAAGATAAAACATCTAAGAACAAGAAATCAGGTGTTTATAAGTTAACTTGCACTACTTGCTATTTTGTATATGTTGGTCAGACAGGAAGATCATTCCAGACGTGACTTAGGGAACATGAAATTATGTTATTGTAACAAAAACCTACGCAGAGCACCTTCTAGACACATGACATAGTTTTAATAGTGACTTTGAAATTTTACACTCAGAAAACAAAAGTTTTAGATTAAACTTGTTAGAAACTTTAGAAATTAATAGATATCAAAAAAGAAAAATATTATTGAATAACCAAACAGAATTAGGTAGCTCCCCTTTGTTGAATCTTTTTTGAATCATTTTTCAGATTTCCAAAAGAATTGTAAAACTCTCTTCACCCCCTCTATTTTTGTTATATCCATGTACTATAAAATGAAATTCTTGTTCATGTTATCTTCAGTATCTTGTAATACTCACCTGAAGAAGTCATGGTATGACGTAACGATCGTAGTGTTAATAAAATATTAGCGGAAATTAGAATATTGTTTTTATTCATATTTTCATTTTTGTATTATTTTTATTAATAATAATAATAATTCCTTCTGGTAATGCGTACTGAGTGTTAATTCTATATGTCTACTAAATTGAGCGGTAATTCTATGTCTAGTTGATTAAAAAAATAAAATAAAAATGAAACATTTATTCAATTTAATTCTAAAATTTTTTGAAAAATATAATTTTATAGTGAGGTTAACACAATAAATCTGTATGATATTAAGATATTGTAATAAGACTTCTATTAAGTAATAAACCCCCTTTCTATTATTTTAACTCTAGTTAATTCAAAATAAATATTTATGAATTTTATACACGCCCCCCGTACACGTGGGATTATTATCGGACGTTACGTTGAGTATGAGTAATCAGTTTGACGAAATGGATTATTTCAGCGTATACAGAAATCGATCTGTAGAGATCAGTCGTGGATTCTCCCTGTCGAGCATATAGATCATCGTACCAAACACAATGGTCGTTTAAAACCAGATTTGAACGGGAGAAAACGAGACGTCCACGTGAGAATCTCTCCTCCTTTTTTTTTTACTTCGTTTTGACAACTTGTCTAGGCGACCTTGAGGCCCCGAGAAGTGCACTGCCCACGGTTGCCCAACATAGTCGGGTCGGTAAATGACCCCACGGTGCTGGCCACAATGCAGCCAAACATCGCCAGTGGTGTAGGTTCAACTTTCGTGATCTTGATACGGGTCTGTCGTACGAATTTTCGAAAATCGCAAATTAGCATAATATTAGGAGTACAAATAAGTTTCCGCCGTTTTATTGTAGATGGCGCGGCACGGAGTTTCGGTTAGCTTTCGCAGATGATAACCGGCTTAAAAAATAGTTTGGACATTCAAGAACAACATAACCTATTAATATCATTGATTTTATATTGGTAAAATATAATTTAATTTTTATAAGTTGAAAATGTCAAAATTTGAGCCATTTAACATTAGAAGTCACTCAGCAAGCAGTCTCACATCGTCATTTGCGGGAAATATTAGTTAACTTCTTTAATTTAAAGAAATCTGTGTCGAGAGTGGTTTCAAAAGTTTAAAAACGGTGATTTCGACGTAGAAGACAAAGATCGCAGTGGAAGGCCAAAAATTTACGAGGATGCAGAATTGGAGGAATTATTGGAGGAAGATTAATCTCAAACACAAAAAGAACTTGCTCTAACATTAGAAGTCACTCAGCAAGCAGTCTCACATCGTTTAAAATCGTTAGGAATGATTAATTAACAATTTGTGTTAAAAAACGGCGGAAACTTATTTGTACTCCTAATAATAATTTTTTTTTTTTTAGTTGTTACAAGTTGACAAGCTGAATAGCGTATTATGCTAGAATGGCAGTATCCAAATACGAAAATGAGAAAAAAAGCTGTAACACGTAAAATTTTCTTGTTACATTTATAGAACCACATTTAATGTTACAATATCTGGTGTGTATTGAAAAAAATGATTATCTTGTCTAGTTATCTTGTTCTACGTGCAGTAATAAATATATAGGACAAACAGGACGTTCCTTCAAACGAGGTTCAACGAACATGAAATGAGTTTCATAAAAAATAAACAAAATTCTACTTTTGCCACTCATTCTCTAGAAAACTGTCATTCCTTTCCCACAATAGATAATTTTAAAATTTTACTAGTAGAATCAAAAGGGAAGAAACTCGATTATCTAGAATCTGTCGAAATTTTCAAATTAGTTCACAATAACAATAATGTGAAAATAATGAATGACTGTACGGAGCTATGTAAATCGAAAATATTTGAGATATTTAAAAAGTAGAATCTGTTTAAAATCTTTTTCGACGAACATATATTGAATTTAATGAAAAGTTCACAAAAATTCAACTTTTGCCACTCATTCTTTAGAAAACAGTAATTCCTTTCGACAAAAGAAAATCTTAAGAAAATTTTACATGTAGATTCAAAAGAAAAGAAACTTGATTATTGAAATTTTCAAATTAGTTCACAATAAAAATAATGTAAAAAATAATGAATGAATCTACGGAGCTATGTAAATTCAAATATTTGAGATATACAACAAAATAATGTAAAAATAATGATTGGCTGTACGGAGCTATGTAACCCCAAAAATTATTTGAGATATTTAAATGGGTACCATCTATTTAACAACCTTCTTTGTCGATTGCCGACATTCCGATATCTGTTAGAAAGCCCTTCTTTTTTAACCCGGTTTTTTTATCACGTTCCGCTTGTAAACCTCTGTACCACTATTAGGTGTTACCTAGAATCTATTGAAATATTCAAAATATGTATCACTTTTGTTTAAATACCTCTGTACCACTGTTAGGTCTTCAGTTGTCTGATGATGGAGTAGTTCATTTCCCGAAACTCGAGTCACAAGAAAATGTGTAAAATATATTTTTATTTGTAGTAAAACATAGTAATTTTTACAATTTGTTTTAATTATGGAACCAACATTATTAACATCCCACTGAAAATAATAATGCTGTGTTTCATAAAGATGCTATGATCAATTTGTACTTGATCGATGACTAACAGAGGTTAATCTGTCATAGTTTGACAAGGTTACTAAATCTGTGATCAGCACTTTGTGAACATAGAACTGAATAAATTGTAAAAGGACTCTGGGATCAACAAACTGGATCCGATGACCAAAGTTGGGTGAAACCCATTGTAAGGTTTATCTCCTAACCTAACCCAACAAAGTTTCACAGTAATAATCTTCCACACCACTGGATTGAGATGATTTTTACTACGTCGTTTCGTGAATCCGAAACTTTATACGACTAAATTTGTTTTCTTAAAACTATAATGAAAACCTTCTCACTCAAAACAATGAAAGGGGTCACTGAAGGACGGAGCAAATTGCCAATAAAAAGAGGTATTCAGGAGCCTCATTAATTCAATTATCTGGCCGAAAAAAAATTTGCTTATTGAGTATAAAAGTTTCGATAACTTACCCAGATAAAGGCTGTACGGCCGAAAGTGCTCTGATTCTGAAGACATCGGTTATTTTTGGGGATCTTCACACCTGTAAAAAAATTCGGATGTTTCATACTGCTTAGGGAAATATAAGTAAGTTTAATATTAAATAAATATCAGTGTCTGTCTGCGTATTATCGTAATGGAAATCACATTTAAATTCATATAAAGGCCCTATCATCATTTGTTTCATAATTCAACAACAATTTCAATCGAAATATTAAAAAAAAAAAAATAACTCACCTGAAGAACAAGAAGAAGCTTAAATAAGATTCCATGCTGTTTAATATCCAGGCAATGTATAAAAATAAAACTCCTCCAGAGAAATTATTTTAGGAATACACATATTGGATAACGAAATAACGGCCTCCTGAAATTTATTATAGATAATAATAATTGTAGTACTTTTCCTAACGAAAAAAAAATGTGTTTTATAAATATTTCCTCAGATTAATAGAAAATCAAGAAGAATATTCCCTTATACTTAATATATGACAAAAATATTTATTGCAATTTTTGCAACTCACCAGATGAGCGTATGTTGAAAAATAATCTGGTTATTCCAGGGCAATTGCTTTGTTTTCATTGAGCGATTATTAAATGAAGAAACTCGTTTGTGCCAGCAACAGTCGCCTAAAAAATTAAACAGAACTGTATCAAATTTTCTTTCGAATAAAATTTTTATCGTTTTCAGAAATTAAATATCAGTTTAGGTTTTAGTCATGGTTCCTTCATATAACAACTCTATTCATCATGGTATGTTTATATTTATACAAATAAAATATTGAGCAAATTAGCAAATTTATTTAATAATGGTAGAATCATATATTTTTCTTCATATGAAACAAATTAGAAACATTAGAAAGAGATAAATCGATAATAATTCGGTTAGAACGACTTCTTGCAGGTTTTATAATATTTATACTAGAAATTTCGGGTATTAAGAGTAGAAATAAGTTCGTGCTGTTTTGGTAACCGATAGTTTATTATACCATTATTTCACCTTCATTTTGAAGTATGATAATTTTCAGTATCTGTCACATAGTTTCCGAGTGGCCTAAAACTGTCAACTTTTGTCCAGAATAATGTGTTTTTAAGGGGTAGTTTTACTTCATTATTTCAATATGAAGAGAAAGTCTGCCGAATTAATCGTATTTTAGTGGTTGTTTATGGTCACAACTGCTCCAACGGTAAAAAAGAGGTTTTTGCATCGAATTGTGACCGACGTTGAAGAGTGGGTTCATTAGGATAATCCAAAACGTCAGGATGGCTTATCATCAACTGTCAAGCTGAATATTAATGGCGAGAAAATCATGCTGTGTATTTGGTGGGACCAGCTGGGTATGGTGTATTATGAGCTGCTACAATCGAATGAAAGACACAACGGCAATATGTTGCGTCGCCCGTTAAAACGTACTCAGGTACGCTCAAATGGTAAGATCTACCCCACCCGCCGTACAGCCCAGACATTGCTTCTTCCGATTACCATCTCTTTCGACCGATGCAACATGGCTTGGCCTACCAGCACTTCTCTAATACATCAAAGAATGGATAGTGGGTAAAGAGCCGACCTTTTTTTCGCGATGGGATTCGTCAATTGCCAGAAAGATGGGAAAAAACAGTGGTTAGCGAAGGACAAAACTTTGAACCTTGAATGCATAACCAATTTTTCACAACAAATCCTCAATTTTCTAAAAAAAAATGCAGGGACTTATTTATACTCCTAATATTTACTAAAATTTATACTACTGTATCTGCGTTTTAAAAGATTCCAGGCATGAAATCAAATTGTCGTAGTTTTTCGATCGAAATTAAAAAAAATATATAATATATATCTCACCTGAAAACACAAGAAAAGCGTTCAGTCTCCAGGTTTTATTGTATCAAAAGTATTCCTCCCGAGATATTATTGTTAACATAGAACCTTGCTGATCAAATAATTGCCTCCTGGAAAACAATACAGAATTTAAGCAGTTTTTCCGATTAGATAAAGCAATTCCTCAGATTTATTTTAAATCAAGGATTTTACATGAGGAGAATGATTCATCATATACAGGTTTTATATGAATAGTTGCGAAAAAATTTGGGGGGTGATTCCTTGTCCAAAAATAGGGTGGGTCTTTCATATAAACTTTATTTTTTGGAGCCCCCCCTGCTTTGTTACAGCCCCCTGAAGTTGGCGCCTGAAAATCAGTTTTTAATTTTTTTAAAAAGGCAAAAAACTGACAATAATTGTAACTGAATCAAAGTTAATCAAAATTAGTCATTTGTCATAACAAAATGACACCCGCTCACTAGATAAAGTCTAGTTCGAAAATAATTCCAGCCTCTACGACTCACGCTATCATGTTCATAATTTTTTTTTTCAAAAACCTTGAATTTAAGCAAGAAATTACAAGAGACCTTATTTATTAAGAATGTATCAAGCTATCCAAAATTAATTTTTTTATTGTAAAATAGGAATATGGAAAAGTTTCTTGCGAAAGAAGGTCTAGGGGTGGCTTTTTCTACCCCTTGTATCAGAGGAACACCACCAAAAAATATTTTAGTGCTTTTTCGCCCGCATAAAAAGTGTGCTTAATTTTATTCTTGTCAGTTTTTTGGTTTTTAGGAAAAAATTGAAAATTGTTTTTCAGCGCCATTTTTAGGGGGCTGTAACTAAGCATAAACTTCATATGAAAGTCCCATCCTATTTTCTGACAAGGAATCACCTCCTAAATTATTTCGCAACTATTCATTACACCCTTTATAATATATATTTTGCATCTCACCTATGAGCATATGTTAAAAAGTAAACTTAATTATTCCACAGCAAAAAATTGTGTTCAGTCTCATGGTTTGCTGGTCTCAAAAATATTCCCCCAGAGAAATTATTGTTAATCTAGAACTTTGCCAACAAAGTAATTGCCTCCTGAAACAGAACATGGAATTTCAGTAATATTCCTAACGAGGAAAAATGTATTTCATAAAAAATCCGTCAGATTAATTTTCAATCAAGAATTTTTCAGAAAGACGATGATTCATCATTTACGATAAAAAAAATTTAATCGCTTTTTTAGCATCTCACCTGATGAGTTAAAAATATGCGGAGGTATTCATTCGATAAAGAAGCTCTTGAGGAATTACCGGGTAATTTTTTAACTCAATTTCCTCCAGAAAAATTTATTTATTGAGGATGGATCAACTCGTTTGGTTTCAGCAACAGTAATCTGAAAAGTTAAACAGAATTGTGAAAGATTTCCGTTTCGTTAGAATTTTTGCCGTTTTCAGAAATTAAATATCATTTTAGTTTTTCTTCATGGTACGATCATAGAATGGAGCTACTCACAATGGAGGATTTTATAAATTTTTTAATTGAAAATTGTTTTGTGTGTATTTGCTTAAAATATAAAGTACTGTGCAAATTAATTCAATTATGGAAAAATTTATTGCTAAAAATATGAATTAGTAACATAAAATTTCTTTTACACGAGTAAATATGAACAGTAGACTGATTCAAAAAAATCGTCTAATTTTTTCTTTCTTATTTATATCGAAAATTGTCTTCGTAATGTTAAAAAAAGTACTGTGAAAGTTACAGCTCTTAATATTAATATTAAGAGGTGCCGCATCGTGAATTTCCATTTTCCATTTAAATAACATGGGAACGATGATCGCTTGGACTTTGGAATGTTTTAACTCTCGGTAGAGATGATCTTTCAATATGATCGAAATATTTTGAAATAAAATTTAACGCTCTACAAAAATGATCTCTTACAATTTTTTGAAAAGTTATTTAACCTTAAAGTTGGATTGATTTGAACTTTTTATATTTTTCTCATTTTCCGACGCAACTATTAACTTTATGAAAAAATTTTATAAAACATTATTCGAAGAAAATTCAATTTCCTATAATTTATCTCCAAAAAATCTTTTGATATTTCTTGAACATCATAAGTTACCTGCAAAAAACAAAAATTCCTTTAAATAAATGTCTAAAATAAAATAGAAAAAGGCTTTTTACTTGATAGAAGAAATATAACAAAATTTGAATATCAAAACAGATTTAATCTGTTAGTCTTCTACAATTTTAATTTCAATAACAGATTAAATCTGTTTTGATATTCAAATTTTTTTAAATAAATGTCATTTTACTTCTTAAAATCAATCATTACACTTCAATAAATAGATTTTTAACTAACAAATTTATTGTTTATAGCAATTTAAAAAATTGCCCAATTGTAGTAAAAATCTTTTAGTGTAACGATATATGTTGTTTTGATTATATAAACAATAAATTTGTTAGTTGAAAATCTATTTATTGAAGTGTAATGATTGATTTCAAGAAGTAAAATGACATTTATTTAAAGAAATTTTTGTTTTTGCAGGTAACTTATGATCTTCAAGAAATATCAAAAACTTTTATGGAGATAAATTATAGGAAATTGAATTTTCTACAAATAATGTTGCATAAAGTTTTTTCATAAAGTTAAGTTGCGTCGGAAAATGAGAAAAATATAAAAATTTCAAATCAATCCAACTTTAACGTTAAATAACTTTTCAAAAAATAAATATATCAAAAAATTGTAGGAGACCATTTTTGTAGAGCGTTAAATTTTCTATCAAAATCTATTTCGATCATATTAAAAGATTATCACTACCGAGAGTTAAAAAATTCCAAAGTCCAAGCGATCATCGTTCCCATGTTGTTTAAATGGGAAATGGAAATTCACGATGCGGCACCTCTTAATATTAATATTATGAGCTGTAACTTGCACAGTACTTTTTTTTACCATTACGAAGACGATTTTCGATATAAATAAGAAAAAAAAAATTAGTCGATTTTTTTTAATCAGTCTAATGAACAGGGTCAGAACCACTTCTTGTACTTGCTATAGTATTTAGGGTCTTTCAATAAGAGCTTTCCATCTTTGAATTTAAATAGAACAATGTGTGCGAGATATCGAACTTTTTTATTCGTTTGAAAGGCCTATCGATTCCCGTATATATAGAATAAAAAATCATCCAAATGTCGCGCACAATGTCCAATTTTCCATGACTGGTGCGTAAATCTGACTGAATTTGACCGATTGCATGCGTTATGCTGGCTTTCAGGGCCGCTGTGGTTTATGACTTATTTACATTGACCTGTGACTTAAGAAAACCTCACAAGTAATTGTCTAATGGGGTCAAATCGCACGATCTCAGTTTCCAGTTCACATAACCTCCACGTGAGATGACCAGGACCTCAAATCGCGCGTGCAGAATGTCCAATATAGCACGAGCTGTGTGGTACGTAGCGCCGTCATGTTGTTAATGCTAACCATATCATTCAATTCAGGCCAAAAGAAACATGGGCGTTCGTGGCTTATTTTTCGAGCATTTTCCAGAATTATTATGCATCATTCAAAAAATTTAGACAAAAATAATCCTGACAACTTCTGAATACTACTGAATACATAAAAGACCACATGCTTTGACTACAAAACTTTCAAACGGAAAATAAGGAAATAGTTTATGTGAATTAATTTGCACAATAGCATCGAAATATGTGATAAAATTTACTCACTTGGCGCACATTGAGAAATACTGAAATGGCCGGTGTTGAGCAATATTCACTGTGCATTTCCTGAAATGAATAAATAAAGTTTACCTTGATATTCCTGAAGAATAATGCTGGGGCATTTCAATGAATTTCGTCAGATATTTTCATAATCAAAGTTCTTTCATGGAAGCAGAATTCTATTTTCATCATTGATTGAAAATCGACTAAATTTTGAAGAGAATAAGCTTTATACTGCGACAATCAGTACATATTATTTGAAAATCAAAATCATATAATTCGTTCAAAATTTACTTACTGTCAGGATACGGGATCTCCAGTCCACTATTCCAGTTTTCTTCAGATTGCTCAGCTCATCTATCATCTCTTGTTAATTTTCGTGTCATCTTCTGAACACTTCGGTCGACAGATGAAGTCGTGTTTTTAAATTTCCTCTATTCCATTATTGATTCCTTTCATAAGGGTCTCATATTTTGATTGCCATCTTGCTTCTGGACACTTTGGTTGTCAGATGAAGTCATGTTTTTTCCAAAATTATCCTCTTTTCCGTAATTGTTTCCTTTCAATATTTTGATTTCTTTCAAAGAAATCAATCTACATACAACATTCCTTCAAGGGCAATGCAATGTTTCTGGGCTTAGTTGGCAGATGAAATCTCATGTGCAAATTTTTTTCCATGGTTTTTTTTTTTACATAATGATCTTGTCTGTGGTTCTTATAATTTGAGTGATGAAATTCAAAAAGAAATAATTCTAATATAAGGTGTTCTTTCCAAGAGTAAGACAAATTTTTGAAAAGATGCAGAATTCTTCTGAATTGAACATTCTTCACCAACTTTTTTATTTTCAGAATAGCACTGGCAATTTTACTCAAACTGTATACATGCATATAAAGTATCTTGGAAAGGAGCAACATTTTATGTGTAATTTTCTCCATTCAAAAAATTGAAAATTGAGGACTATAAGCTGATTCACCCTGTACAATTACCCGTTGCTAAATTAAAAATAAACTCAATTAGCCCAAAATGCGTTTTGTCAACTCTCTTATTACTGGTCGTAGGACCTTGCTGTAAAAAAGAATAGATTCAACGTGAATAAAATGTAACGTAAGTAGACTGAATTTTTTTGAGGAATATTTCCTCGAATTTCAGCTCTCGTTTTTCGAACTTTGTAGTCTGAAAAACTCTCATTTTTCGAACTTTGTAGTCTGAAAAACTCTCATTTTTCGAACTTTGTAGTTTGATAAACTCGAGGGAATATCTGAAGGTAATGACATAAATTTGTAAGATAATTCCCTTAGTAGTTCTAGAGTTAAATTAGATTTTTCTATGAGATATTTGAATTATGAGTAGGTACTTCCAAAAATAGTTACAGTTTGCAATGAGGTATATTTTTCGTATGAATGGAAGATGAGCATACTTCATTTTCAACGCCTATGAACAATTTAATCAAAAAACAGGAGTAATGAGGAAAGATTCATTCTCAATGAATAAAGATAATTACAATAAAGTGTTGGCCATCTAGTGTTTACATTTTGAAGTAGCGGTCATTTCGAGTTTGGTGGAAAATAGGTTTAGTGTTTGAAATGAGTCGATCTATGCTTGAACAAAACTGGGAAATATCAAAAGCTTCGTTCCAAAGTGGTGAATATTCTTTTCAAACTGTTAGAAATTTACGTGGAAAATTCAATAGAAGTGAAATGCCTTCACGGCAATTTGTGAAGCGACTTCGTGAAGCTAATAATTTTGAAAAAATATCGATTGGTTTTTCATTTACAGCCGATCTGGCCCATCCCTTGTCATTTGAACGACCCAGTTGAAGCACAGCTTCAAAAATTATTTGGAATCGTCGAACTATTGTTTTGTGTATTGGTAATTTTGGCACTAAAGTTTCGAATTCACAAATGACGTAGATTATATCATTAGAGAAATTTATCACAGGTGAAATCGATATTGGAACACTTACATTCTAGCGTAGACGTGAAAATTTTTTGTTACTGTACATCGAATACGAAGTAATAAACCGAAAGCATTCGCAAAACGATCGTTTTAGTCAATCGAATCGATATATCGGGTGTTTTTTTTTAGAGTGATAGAACTTTCGATAGGGATAACTGATTTGACAGAAGGTAGAAGCCAAATTGCTTTGACTCTTCTGTTCAGTAAGCATTGACAAATTATCATGGAAAGACTCACGCCGCAACAACGTTTACAAATTGTTGAAATTTATATTCAAAATCAGTGTTCTATTCTCCAAATTCATAGAACATATCGTGAAATTTATGGTTTACATAATCGTCCATCAGAGCAGCTTATTCGTCGAACTATCGATAGATTTCAGACAACATTTTTTCTACTTTATGCAACAACAACAACAAGACGTAAGTATAGAAGAAAATATCGCTGCCGCAAGTCATAGTGTTAATGATGATGCTTTGTCTATTCGTCGAGGTTCATAACAAGTTGGACTCTGTGCATCTACCACATGGAAATTTTTGAGTAAAGATCTTGGTCTACACCCATACAAGATACAAATGGTTCAAGAACTAAAGCCACTTGACCATAATAGGCGTCGTTTGTTTGCTGATTGGGCCCTAGAACAGCTTGAAGTTGATCCAATTTTTTATAGTAAAATAGTGTTTAGTGATGAAGCTCATTTCTGGTTGAACGTCTATGCAAACAAGCAAAATTACCGTATATGGAGTGAAAACAATCCTCAAGAAGTTCTGCAGGTTCCATTGCATCCTGAAAAATGCACTGTATGGTGTGCTTTATACGCTGGAGGCATCATCGGTCCATATTTCTTTAAAAAAGATGCTGGAGCTGATGTAACAGTGAATGGTGCTCGTTACAGATTGATGATCAATAATTATTTGTTTCAAAATTTGAATGGTATCGACCCAGAAGTGTTTTGGTTCCAACAAGATGACGCTAAACCTCATGCTGCTACCGTAACAATTGATTTATTGAAAGAAATATTTGGCGATAACATTTTTTCGAGGAATGGTCCAATTAATTGGCCTCAAGATCATGCGACATAACTCCACTAGATTATTTTCTTTGCGGTTATGTCAAGTTATTGGTTTACGCCCATAAACCAGAAACAATAGACGCTTTAGAAGCCAACATAACTCGTGTTATTGATGAAATAAGACCTGAATTACTCGAAAAAGTGGTCCAAAATTGGTCTGGTCGAATGCGGTTCCTCAGAGATAGTCGTGGTTAACATAGGACGGAAATTATTTTCAAAACATAAATGTCATGAAACTATCATGCAAATAATTGGGCTTTAATCTTAATTTAAATGTGTTTTACAATTCAAAGTTCTATCACTCTAAAAAAAAAAAAACACCCGATAGATAGATGCCGATAGCCAGCCGAATTATCGGATATAAACACTGTACATTCGATTTCGGATTAATTTTCGGCCCTCTATTAGCAGATTATCACAGCTTCGCATGCATCGATATGCATCGCATCGTCAGAAACGAAAGAATAAACAGGGAGACGCTATCCTTACTGATCCCGTTCTTTTTTTTTCAAACTTTCATATGTACGGTTTACCGTCCCGTGTATACTTCTAGTGATGTGATATGACGTCACATCAATAGTATATTGAACTCTTGTTGCGGTCGAAACCAGAGGCGGGTCGGTTTTGTTTGCTGTCTGAATAGAGGGGAGGAGTTTTATTTTCGGAGGTAGACTAGATGATTATCAATGTCATTGATTCCTTGTTTCGATACACTCGATTTCAGAACGTGAATTCGTTTGCGTTGTGAAATTTTGATTGATGTAAAATATAACGTGAAAATTAGAGGAATGGGTGTAATATAGTCTCAAAGGAGTGTGCTAACTGCCAATGAAACACAAAATGTGTATTCATCCAAATTCATTGAATCGCCTTCAAAGTAGGCCACTTCTGAAATAATACACTAACGTCAACGAATAATCCAATCATCAAAACATTTTTTAACGCATTTACGAATCGCCTTCAGAATTCGCGGCAAATCCTCTTTTATCATGTAAACACTGAAATCAGGCGCCTCGAAGTGGTAATTTGGAGTTTTACAAGAAAAAAATCGTCCGGAGCCATATAAGAGGAATACCATTGTTGTTCGCTGTGATTTTTTGGAGATTTGTTCAGAATTATGGATTTCTGATTGATTAAGTGTTGAAAAAGTACCAAGAATCGGTCCATGAAACAGTAAATATGTATCATTCTTTCAATTTGCAAGAATTTGATTAATAATTTGTAGGTGAAAGTCATTCCCCTTTGTCAACACTAATAAAGAACGTTTACTTGGATGGATATTCATCGGGGTCAATTAATTAAATCGAAAATAATTCTTTAGGGTCGACCTTTCGCTTGGATGAAACAAAATTCACGTAACTTTTTCTAAACATGAAAACTCGATACGAAGAATGTGATGAGGACGAACATATCATTATGGCAAAAGGGGCGCGATAATTTTTCGAAATTCCGTCGCTACGTTCGACCGGATCTTTTTAGTACTACTATATCATAAGATTGTAAGATGGGCCATGAACAAGCTGACTTAGATCGGAAGTATTCCATAGTTATAAATTTATATATTTCGTATATATAGAAATAGGAATTTGGAATGAAGGTTGTCGCGTCGTGACATTCTAAGTTAACCTATTTGCGATTAATAAGATGAACTCAACAAGTTCCCAGATGCCGATGATAACATAGCAAAGCATTTCACTGAAAATAATACATCAAAATATCAGAAGTATCAGAAGGAATAAATCGAGTATGGACGAGTTCCTGCTGAACAAGTTCCCGATATTATACTTCGATATAATAGTGTTAACGAAAACGTTCACCGTTTCCAACACAAACGAATTTGAAATGAAAGGTTATAATTCGATTTGAATTTCTTGAATTGAATCAGTCCTTACTTGGTGAAAATCCTGTACACATAAAGATGATAATTCGGGGGTTATAAGTTAACCTGCGGTGATTGCCCTAAAGTTTACATAGGACAGACTGGAAGAACTTTCCGGCATAGAATTTGTGAACATTTGAAGAGTTTCCTCAATAATAAAAATAATTCTACATATTCCAATCATTTGTTAGAAACAGGACATACTTTCAACCATAATTTTGAAATTCTACATATAGAAAGCAAAAGTTATGCCTTAAATCCGTTAGAATCCCCAGAGATAAATAAACATAATAAAATTGGAATATTGCTTAACGAACAAATATATTTAAATAACTCCTCTGTTAAATATATTCAGATAAGCTGGAATTTGCAGAGACCCTTTTTTGGGTTTTAGTACTCAATAAAAATTTATTGTACTTACTGTAATATAAATAGCAACGGATTTCGGAAACAAGCTTAGTTATTCAAAATGTAATCTTTCCTGATGATGCTACTGTGATAGCGAAACGATTGTTTTAAACATAATAAGAATTTGTGGAAATCAGAATAACCTCCTTTAAATATTATTTGAATTTCTTGTAACACACATTTTTTGGATAACATATGCAGTCCTGGATTGACAGTTCAACTATGTGAAGTGCATTCGACATTCAGAGACTATCTAGAAAACCCAAGAATAATGGATAGAATTATTTTATAAGAATTGGATTAATAATCTTTAGGTGAACGTTACAACGTTTATTCTCGAGTTTTAGCGTTTGGATTCGATTGTGACAATGGATCTGAAAAATATTATGAAAGCTCAGAACGGTAAAGAAATAACCACTCGTATATCCACGCAGTTGCAGAAAATCTATAATATCTTCATAAAATTCAAACCTTTCGCAGGATTCGTCGAAACTATCGATTGACCTTTATGGGGTTGAACATAATATAACATAAAGTTTATTCTCATAATCAATGCAATCATACAAATGAAAAGAGGAAACCGTCAAAAAATATCACAACTGCAATATTCCATAAATTCCCTTGGATTCAACAAAAGTCGTTAAACTTCTCCCAAACATAACAACTAGACACAAACAACGCAGGCACTGGAAGAAACGAAATCTTTTAATATCTCTTAACACGTATTAAATTACCAAATGCTCTTCAGCATTACTTGGTTGGCAGTTCAATCATTGTAATAAATAATGTGGAGTGCATTGGAGATTTTCTAGAAACCTAAAACTAGGTGTGGATTTATAAAAATAATTTGTAAGAATTTTTTAAATTTATATATGAACGTCACTCACCCTCTTTAACATTGATAAAGAACGTTTTTACGTTTTGAGTGATATATTGTTATAATGGACCTGAAAAATATTATATAAAATAATAATTCTTGATAGAAAGATTATTACAAAATTTTAAATGTCATATAGAATTATTCTGTTAGCCTCCTACAAATTTTAATTTCAAGAAGTTTTTATTCGAAAACTTTTAGGATTAAATTATATAAATATCTTAGAACACATTGTGTGAATTAAGTAGACATATAGAATTAACACTTATACAGTACCAAAGGAAATGAAAGAATTCAAAGTAATACAAATTATCAATTAAATCTACTAAATAAATTAAAACAAATTGTAGAAATTACTATGTTTTATTACCAATAAAAATATATTTTACAAATTTTCTTGTCAAGAAAATGTGTAAAATATATTTCTATGGGTAGTAAAACATAGTAATTTCTACAATTTGTTTTAATTATGATCAACTACCAAATAGTAACGGCTGAAACAATTCAGTACTAAATAAATACTTGAAGGGTACAAAATACAGGATTAATCTGTATGATATATATTTAAAATTTTTAAAAAATATTATATGAGCTGGGAATGGTAGAAAGAGGTAATATCAATATTGAACCGTCTAAAGTAAATTGTTATCAACAAATATTTAAGTGAATTTATTATTTCTGTAGATTTATTTTTGTACCAAGTGTTAAATTTCCTTACTTCCAACTATACAAATTTTGTGTTAATTGTACGCTCTCGAGTAAATCCAGAAAAAGACTTGTATGATGAAAACTATTAAATATTTCTGTTTAATCTTAATATTGCTTGTTGAAGGCAAGATACGTATTTAACAAACTATTGAATTTATTCAAATGATCATTATCGTTTTGAATATTTGAATAATGAAACGAATTCGATATACTCGCACATATGAAACAAACTTTTTTCAATTCAATTCTGAAACCGCTCATTATAGGCATTTAAACATAGTATTTATAATTTTTTTGTTCCAAGTGTTAAATTTTTATACTCTGAATCTTCATATACTTAATTGTAAACAATTTTTTTAAATATTCACCTAAAAGGAACGAATATCTTAAGTGGAACCTGAAAGTAATGTCGTTTCTGCTAAGGTTATCATGACTTGTTCACTTCTAAATAATTAGATATTAGACTTTTTTCTGTGATTTGGGATGAAATGGCCAGCCCAATACCATAAGAGCATAGGCATTGCATGTTTTTTGAGTTTCGCAAGGGTAGTAACGCAACAGTTGTGAAAAAAAACATTTGCGATGTTTATCCAAGTGCATTAGACGTTCGTAAATGCCAAAGATGGTTCTCTAGGTTCAGATCCGGTAATTTTGATTTCTTCAACTTCTATCGATCAGGCAGATCAACAACATTAAACAACGACATGCTAAGGGCATGTCAGACAATCGAGGAATTCTCAAACGCCCTTAACCAACCCAACAACATTTGCGACAGATTGAAAAATTAAGCAGAGCAGGTGTTTGGGGTTCCCCCAGATTGTGCCCGAAGAGAACAAAGCCAACCGATCCATCTCATGCAAGGTATTGCTTCAATGGCACCATACAGAACCTTTTTCTTGATCGCATGATCACTGGAGACTCAAATTGGGTCCTAATGATAATTCAGAATGCAAAAGGCAGTGGCTCTCTCCAAACGAATCACCACAAAGTACTGCGAAGCCGGGTTTATACATCCCAAAACTGCTGAAACCTGGACAAACTGTTAATGCAGATCTTTATTGTGAACCATTGGATCGAGCGAATCATTGGATAATGTCCAAAATGCCATCTCGAGATATTTTACTCAAAACCCAATTGATTTTTATCGGTCCGGCATTGAAAAATTGCACACGAGAAGGCAAAAGGTTGTTGATAACGAAAGTGAAAGTAATTATCATATCAGACTTTATAGGGGGTGATTTTTACTTTAAGAAGGTGAAATTTGAATAAATGTGTAGGGCGCAATTTATGGATAAATTCATCTCGATGCAAGTAAAGAAAACAACGAATTTTATATTGTACTTATGAGTGATAATGAGAAAAATATGGCTTTGGAGATGGTTACTTGAATCCATTTAACGAATTTCATCATAAAAAGCGAAGACTATATGAGGGATATCGCACGTTTCCATAACTAAATAGAATCAAAACGGGAAAAATTCATTTCGCTAGGAACAAAGCAAAAAATATTAATATAATAGCTTTCTTAATTTCACTCTATAAAAGATCGCAAAAAATAGTACCCCTTCATCGTATATCTAATTTGTTTTGTTCGAAGTGTTGCATTTCTAAGCGATGACCCTTATATACGTAAATGTACACAACCTTTTTGAATATTTACCTAAAGGAACGAATTCCATTAACATACGTCTTAATTTCAGTATAATTCTAAAATTATGTGCTTAAATCGTTGGTTCTATTTGTTGTATATGTGCTTTTTTACGAAGTCCATCCTCAAGAAAAAGGACTTCACTGATTCTAACTTAAAAAAGAGGAAATGTTAATATATTTTGAGGGCGTTATTTAAAGGTCGAAATGTTGACTTAACTCCAATTAAGTTATTATTCGATACTAACGCGTATAAACACGATGAATCTAGACAAGTTATAGAGAATAAGGAGCAAAAATATTTATAATTTTGTTATGACTGATAACGAACAAAATGGCTTTGAAACAGTTCACGTTCTTAAATTCAAGCCATGAAAGATAGCAAAAATAGTAGCCCCTTTCAAAATTTAATCATTAAGAAAAACAAATATTTGAGAGATTTCAGATACCAATATAAATTCAGAGGACTCTGATGGGGAAAATTCATTGCTCGCTGTAAGTAAAGAATACAAAAATGTTCACAGCTTTCTTATAGCTGGAAGGTAATAAAGTGTTAGCTTTTACTCATGTTATTTATTAAAAAATGAGAGTGAACAACTGTAGAAAACCTCGAATAAGAAAATTATATAATTTTCCATCTCTGACCAACTTCAGCAGACCAGAAACTTCAGTCTCTATGGACCATAATCAACGTCTTATTGGCGGAGTAATGAGTCATCGGCGCATAGAGTTTTATAAAGATACGCAGACGAAGTGTAAGTGGGCAGTAAAACCGTTGAAAACAATACAGTATTACACATTCTGTGTATTGGTTCAAGTACCGTTACCTGACATACTAGAGGAAATGACTTATGCAGCTAAAATCACTCTTCCTTTACTCGCCGTTCACTATCGATTGCTTCAGTTTGAGGCGGAAAAGAAGTACTGACGAAATACTGTCCACTGCCGAACAAGATTTTGCAGGAACTATTTTATCAGTGTTGATGAGTCGTTTTGATATCGTTTCGTTTTAGTTTTTGTAAGAAATTACATTTCCGAATATATAAAATCGCATTATTATTTTGTAATTTCGAATAGTAACCACCAGTAGAGTTAGTAACTTAGTGAGTAGTCTTCTCAACAATGCTATAAATCAAGAAGCTATATCAGAGTATTATTATTTTTCAACACAATCTAGAAATCATTGAGAAAGGCAGTCAACATTTTTAAGAATTAGTAACAGTACATAATTTTTACATGAGAGTTAGAAATAATCAGGGAACGAATAAACAATTGGGGTAACATTCGGTAGATTACGAAAATGCTGGAAAAAAATTATTCGCAAACACTGTATGTCAGAAGCTGATAAAATAAGTTGTTCTTATGATCATGAGTAATCGTTAGGTAAAATCGATGGAATTCATGTTGAATGCATGATTTTTTCGTTTCTAAATGTTTCGGATCTCTTTCAGTGTGCCACATGTTCATACCTTCAGGTTCTGAGGACGGAACTAGATAAATGGAGAAGCAAAGAAAATAAATATGGAGAAATAAAAATTATTTGGAGACTCTTGTAGTCTCGCAAACTGGCTATAAAAGTTTAGGTTTTGGGATTGAAGCTTAAAAGAAATGAGACGTTTGTACTCATAATAAACATTACAAAGTTGCCCGATGCGGGCTTGGCTGAAATAAATAACTGACTGACAAAGGAAAATAACTATCGAGAAATAAAAATTATTTGTAGACTCTTGTAATCTCGCAAACTGGCTATAAAAGTTTAGGTTCTGGGGGCGAAGCTTAAAAGAAATGAGACGTTTGTGCTCATAATAAACATTAAAAAAATGTTCGATGCGGGCTTGGCTGAAATAAATAACTCATTGATAAAGGAAAATAACTATCGAGAAATAAAAATTATTTGGAAACTGTTGTACTCTCTCAAACTGGCTGCAAATATTCAAGTTAAGGGTGAAGCTTAAAAAAATGAGACATGATACTTTTGACCTCATAATAAACATTACAAAAATGTCCGATGCGGGCTTGACTGAAATAAATAACTCGCTGGCAAAGGAAAATAACTATGGACAAATAAAAATTATTTGGAGACTCTTGTAGTCTCGCAAATTGGCTGTAAATATTCAAGTTCTGAGGGTGAAGCTTAAAAGAACTGAGACGTTTGTGCTCATAATAAACATTACAAAAATGTTCGATGCAGGCTTGATTGAAATAAATAACTCGCTGACAAAGGAAAATAACTATCGAGAAATAAATATTATTTGGAGACTCTTGTAGTCTCGCAAACTGGCTATAAAAGATACCTCAAAAGAAATGAGACTTAATAAACATTACAAAAATGTCCGATGCGGGCTTGACTGAAATAAATAACTCGCTAACAAAGGAAAGTAACTATGGAGAAATAATATCAGTTGGAGGCTCTTGTAGTCCTGCAAAGTGAATATAAAAGTTACCTCAAAAGAAATGGGACGTTAGAGCTCATAATAAACATTGAAAAAATGTCCGATGCAGGCTTGACTGAAATAAATAACTCGCTAACAAAGGAAAATAACTTCAAGTTCTGGGGGTGAAGTTTGAAGGAAATGAGACGTTTGTGCTCATAATAAACATCACAAAAATGTCCGATTCCGGCTTGACTGAAATAAATAACTAGCTGACAAAGGAAACTAACTATCGACAAATAATATTAGTTTGAGACTCTTGTAGTCCTGCAAACTCAATATAAAAGTTACCTCAAAAGAAATGAGACGTTTGAGCTCATAATAAATATTACAAAATTGTCCGATGCGGGCTTGACTGAAATAAATAACTCGCTAACAAAGGAAAATACTTATCGAGAAATAAAAATTATTTGGAGACTCTTATACTCTGGCAAACTGGCTATAAAGGTTCAGGTTCTGAAGGTGAAACTTATAAGAAATGAGACGTTCGTGCTCATAATAAACATTACAAAAATGTTCGATGCACACAACCCGTGAAGCAGACTACCGAGAACCATAAAATGATCTTAACTATAAAACAAGAGGATTATTGGCAATGGACACTTTTATCAAGCTAGCACGCTTGATACTCACACAAAATGGTGTTTATTTACTAACACCATTAGCAGGAGCTATTTTCCCAAGAAAGGATATAGCTGACCTTGCCACTGAACTAAGTGCTAGACCTGATCAGGTTCTAGCAATAGTTAATGCTAGCTGTCAATCTGGCGGACACATGCTAGCAGAATCAAGGGCACATTGTGCCCTTGATGATGATAAACTTCGCACATCTATAGTGGTCAAAGTAATCAGGCAATACATCAATGCCTCCAAAAACCTTGACATGAAGAAATACTCCATATACGCTAAATACGCACATGGAGGGTTACCAAAGGGTATGGATTTTGCATCCTTAGAGGCTGAGTTTGAAAAAGCGCAAGCAGTCAAAATGACTGCTAAGAAGTTAGCCACTGCTAAGGCTGGATCAGCTATGATGTCAAGTGTTTTGGCACCCAATGCCCCACAATCCCCTTAAATTATTAATTTATTTTTTAAGTTTTAGTTATAATTGGTATAGTTATTCTAGATTGACTGAAATAAATAACTAGCTAACAAAGGAAGATAACTTTCTGGAAATAAAAATTAGTTGGCGACTCTTTTAGTCTCGCAAACTGGGTATAAAAATCAACGACGAAAGAAAATAAATATTGTGAAATAAAAATTGTTTCGAATCTCTTTCAGCCTGCCACATGGTAGCAATATCTTCAGGTTCCGAGGGCCAAGCTACACAAAAGTAAGGAATCAGAGATATTTGTGCTAAAGATGGACTTTACGAAGTTATTCAATGTTTTTAATAAATAAATTATTTGGCAAAGTTGAATAAATATCGAGAAATAAAAATTATTTGATAGATGAAGTTCATGAAGCCATAAAACAACTTGACCGTTTCAAGACGAGTTTTTTTTTGTGAAAGTCGGAATACATTTTATAACTATTTCTTGATCATCAGGTCATACCTTCAGGTTGTAAGGAAGAAGCCAAATAAAAGGAAGGAATGAGAGACATTTGTACTAAAAATTAACAGTACAAATATATCCGATATGGGCTCAACTGAAATAAATAACTTATTGGCAAAGGAAAATTAATATCGAGGAATAGAGTTATTTCTAGACTCTTGCAACATAGCCATTACCTCAGTTGTTGAGGGTGAAGCTGAAAAGGAATGAGACGTTTGTGCTAACAAAAAAATATTACAGAAATGTTCGATGCGGGAATTACAGAGCTAAATGACTCACTGACCAAGGAAAATAAATGTTGAGAAATAAAAATTGTTTCGATTCTCTTACAGCCTGACACATGCTCGCAATACCTTCAGGTTCCGAGGACCAAGCTACACAAAAGTAAGGAACGAGAGATATTTGTGCTAAAGATGAACATTACGAAGATATTCAATGTTTGAAATAAATAACTCATTGGCAAAGTTGCATAAATATCGAGGAATAAAAATTATTTCGCGACTCTTGCAGTCTCCCAACTTGGCAATAACTTCAGGTGAGGGTGAAACTGAAGAGGAATGATACGTTTGTGCTTACAAAAAGTATTACCGAAATGTTCGATGCGGGAATGACAGAACTAAATAACTCACTGACCAAGGAAAATAAATATAATAAAAATTTGAGAGAAGTCAGAAAGAGTAGACAATATGGAGAAAATACTAATTACACGAAATATCACGTAGGACATGACTATTACTGGTATTAAGGAAGTTATATTATTACATACCATTGGAGAAATAAGTATAATTATCTATAGATTATTGTTAATAATGAGAACGTATCTCGACAAGAGAAAATATGTATAATAGAGATTTATCACAAAATTGGTAATATTTTATTATATATAAGGTTGCGTAAAAAGAACTCCATTATTTTTCGGTAGAGAAAAAGGTGGAATGTCATTATGAAAAAATTATTCAATATTAATTAATATATGAGAGTTTAGCCAACTCAAGTGAGATAGTTGGTAAATACTATACTATCGTGGAAAAATATTTATCATTATCAGTGAAAGTAGTGATTAATAGGAAATTAACATTAGAAGAAAAAACGAAAAGAGCGATCTGATCTGTTCATACGCAGAACGAAAATATCTTGAGAAGGCAGCTTTTGGTTAAAAATTAGCACTGTAACATTGAATGGAAATAGAAAACCTCGGGAAACTACTAAATATCGTGCAAGAAACATCATAGATATAATTTATGGAGAATATTACTAGTTTGCATTTTTTTGAGGACGTGTAACGATGCATAATCTGTAGACGAAGAAACCGAGAAATATAACCGAACCTAGAAAACCGAGAAATCCGATCAGAACTGAAAATTTTGTTAAGAAATATTACAGTATAGAAAACTCTTGAGCCAAATAAAAATGTGAAGCGACATCTGAATTTATTTAAATGCAAAACCGCAAGGTGGACAATGGTCAAATAAAACGCTCGTGCGTATAATCTCCATTTAGAAAATTTCAGAAATGAAGCAGCGAAAATCAACAACTCAGTGGCAAAGGAAAATAAATACCCAGGAATGAAAGTCACTTCGAGAATCTTGCGTCTGTAACATGGTCATAACTTCATGTTCTGAAGCTGAAGAGAAGACATGAATATGAGACGGTTGTACTTATGATAAACATTATAAAAATGTTGGCGAAGCCGAAATAAGTAACTTAGTTTCAAAAGAGAATATTAAGAAATGAAAATAATTTAGTTTCATGCAGCATGCAACATTCTCAAAGCTTCAGGTTCTAAGGGTTCAGTTGAAGAGAAGACAGGAATATGAAACAGTTGAGTTAATGATTTACACTATGAAAGTTTCCGATGTGGACATAGTTGAAATAAATAACTCACTAATTGTTTAAAGTCTCTTGCAGTCTGCAACATAGCCCCCTAAATTCTAAGGAATTATCGCCAATTCTTCAATATGTATTGAGACAGGTTTACGCTCGTGGCGTTACAAAAGCTTCTGCCCCTCATGATCTATGTTGAACACGATGCCAATGGACTAGCCCAAATTAAGGCACCTGGTATTATAATTCCAGCCTATGCTTTCCTCCGATTTATCCATGAGGAATTCTTCGCTAGGCTTCCTTTAGATAAAGCGAATTGAGAGTATACACTCACGGAACCGCTATTCGTCGAAGCAGCGAAAACTAACTCAGTGCCAAAGGAAAATAAATACCCAGGAATAAAAATCACTTCAAGAATCTTGCAGTCTGTAACATGTTCATAACTTCATGTTCTGAGGCTAAAGCTGAAGATAATATGAGACGGTAGTGCTAATGATAAACATTATAAAAATGTGGGCTAAGCCGTTCAGTGTCAAAAGAGAATGAATATTAAGAAATAACAATTATTTAGTTTCATGCAGTATGCAACATTCTCAAAGCTTCAGGTTATAAGGGTTCAGCTGAAGAGAAGACAGGAATATGAGACGGTTGAGTTAATGATTAACATCACAAATATTTCTGATGTGGACATAGTTGAAATAAGCAACTCACTAATTGTTTAAAGTCTCTTGCAGTCTGGAACATAGCCCTCCAGGTTCTGAATAATTATCAACAGTTCTTTAACATGTATTGAGATAGGTTCAGGCTCGTGGCGTTCCAAAAGCTTCTGACATCTGAGGACAAGCCTCTCATCATCTATGTTGAACACGATGCCAATGGACTAGGCCAAATTAAGGCACATGGTCTTATAGTCCTAGCCTCTGCTTTTCTCCGATTTATCCAGGAGGAATTCTTCGTTAGGCTTCCTTTATTTAAAGCGAATTGTGAGTATACACTCACGGAACCGCTATTCGTCGAAGATGTGTTGCGAACATATCTGCTCCGACATTATCTGTGTTGGTGGTTAGTATTGTAGCAAATTTCATTAGTTACCCGCTGATCCATTTAGAACTACCCCTTTCCTACATATTCAATTTCATTTTTAGTTACTACTATTTTCAAGTCGAGACGAGCCCTGAGTAAAGAGTTAATATTTAATTATTTTCAGTTTAATTTCGGCGTGACACTTTCAGGTTCTCAGGGTAAAGTTGAAGAGAAATAATGAAGAGACATTTGTGCTGAAAACTAAAATTACAAATATATCAAATGTGAGTTCAGCTGAAATAAATGAAGCAATGAAATGCATAGAATGAATAGAAATCATTTCGAGACCTTCGTAGTCTCGCAAGGTGACCATAACCCCAGATTTTGAGGGTGAAACTAAAAAAAATGAACCTACAAAGTCTGCAATGTGGTCATAACTTCAGGTGCTGAGGGTTAAGCTTAAAAAGAGAAGACGAGAATACGGGACGTTTGTTCTAATGATAAACATTATAAATGTGTCGATGCGTTGCTAAAATGAAGAAGGAAAATAATTATCGAGAAATAAGAATTATTTCGAGTCTATCGCAGTCTGCAAGGTTCCGAAAGTTTATCATTTAATAACGAAACTATAGCGATTTATAAATACGATCCTGTATCTAATAATGAAGAAAATAGTAGAAGATAAAGACGAGGATGAAGAAGAAGAAGATCCATTGAATTGCGATTCATAATTTCACAAATTTTCGAAATTTAATTTAATTTCAAAAAGGTTTTAAGAAATAATAAGGTAGCGAGATATAACAGAATAATTTGTAAGATATTGAAAAAACCTTCTGTCAAGTAAAAGATCCACACTATTATTATTTTATACAATTCATATTACGGAATGTAACAGATTTCTTCATGAAAATAAGAGCTTTTCACCAACAATCAAATTGAAATAAAGTATCAGAAATACAACACATATTCACATCGGCATACCCACAAATTCTAAACGTGTTGATTTTTTCAATGCAATATCCTAACAAAAAAGAACAAGTTCAAGATAGAAATACATGATTATTCAATTATGATCGAACCATGTGGCAAAAAAGGTTTTCTTATGTAAATCACGCAGTAGATTTTCGACACTGTTCCATTCGGTTGATTTTGTGGAATGATGTTTATTATTATTAAGACTTTCAGATATTTCCGTGTTGATTATCAGCAAGATATTTGTGAAAGAGGAACTGTTCGGTAGCATGATGAAAAATAAATATTTCAAGTAAATGGAATCGCTGCAGATGCCAAAATGTCATTCGAGACGATTTACACATACCTGAACATATCGGTTCTCTTTTCATCTCCATCGAAATTGTAAAGCAATAAAGGGGCTCTGCATTTTAAAGCCAACAGATCGTAATTTCTATTGATACCGCACTAAATTTCAAGCAGAATCCGTACCCCACAATAATTATTTTTACCTGCTAGCCAGGTAAAAGGTGAAACTATTCGCGAAAATATCAAATTGGAGTTCAACAACCAGATATCCATTTGTTGCGTCAAATTATAAGTTTCTGAAACTCATAATGATAATGAAATGATGAGCAGAGTTTAATTTGATTGATTTCTGGGAAGTGTACCTCTAATCGAAAAAAGGTTTATGAAAAAAAAAATCACAGATGTCTAGACGGGAGAGAGAACGAGATCGTAATATCCAATTCAACCTTGAATGAAAGAAAGATCGTTCTATTGCCTAGCGGTTTTGGGTATCGAAGCAGCCAGAGGTGGACGGAAAAAAATATCGATTTCCTCCCCTACAGACGAAAACAGTACTATGTGAAACGCTATATTCTTGAAATATTCATTTACGTCTGTAACGTCTCTGCGTAATGTTTTTCAAATAGAATATTTCTAATTGATCCCAATTGTTTTCCTTGAATTTATGGATATTTAAGGGCGATTTGTTAAATAACCAAAATAAAAATTACTTCGAGACTATTGCAGCCTGCAACATAGTCATAACTTCAGGTTCAATGAGTGAACTCGAAGAGAAGTCAGAAAGAGTAGACAAAATTGAGAAAATTTTAATTACACGAAATATGACCATTTCTAGTATTACGAAAGTTATGGTATTACTCATATTTAATGGAAGGTGGTAGTTACATACCATTGAAGAAATAAATATAATTATATCTATTGATTATTGTTAATAATGAGAATATATCTCGACAAGAGAAATTATGTATAATGAAGATTCATCACAAAATAAGTAATATTTTAATATATATAAAGTTGGGGAAGAAGAAATTTATTATTTTTTCGATAGAGAGAAGATTGTGAAGTTATTATAAAAAAATGTTTTTGATATTAATTAATATATGAAGGCATAGCCAGCTCAAGTGGCTTGATAAAATAAATTACCAAAAAGCAATTTCACTTGTATATCCAAAATTTCAAAACTCAAACGAAACTAAATTTATTTCATTAACTTACATAGGCCAAAAATCTGAAAAGATTGCTAGATATTCAAAGAAAAAAGAAAAATATAACATCTCTTTTAAAACTATTAATTCTTTAGGCAGCTTAATAAAAATAATAAAGACTTCATTCCTAAAAACAAAAAATCAGGAGTTTACAAGTTAACATGTAGTGATTGCCCATGTGTATATGTGGGACAGACAGGCCGTTCATTCCAAACAGGGATACGAGAACATGAAAAATGTTACATCAATAATAAACCGAATTCAACTTATGCCAACCATTTGTTAGAGACTGGCCATAATTTTAATATGAACTATGAAATATTACATATTGAAAACAAAAGTCAGAAACTAAATCTGTTAAAAAATTTAGAGATCAATAGATATAATAAAAGACAAATTTTATTGAATGGTCAAATAGATTTAAACAGATCCCCCCTACTTAATATTTTTCATTAATTGTATACCATCTCTTTCCACCCCTCTATATTTTGTACCAGAGCTGTGTATTTAAGATCATCTTTTGCATTGTATACCTCAGTTTAAATACTGAAGATGAATTTCTGTCAAGTAAAGACCGAGACAATCAAAAAATTCAAGTAGGGTAGTTGGTAAATACTATACTATCGTGGAAAAATATTTATCATTATCAGTTTAAGTAGTGTCTAATAGGAAATGAACATTAGAAGAAAAGACGAAAAGTGCGATCTGATCTGTTCATACGCAGAACTAAAATATCTTGAGAAGGCAGCTTTATATTAAAAATTAGCAGTGTAACATTGAATGGAAACAGAAATACTTGGAAAATTACTAATTAAGGACGTGTAACGAAAAATAATCTGTACACGAAGAAACCGAGAAATATAACCCAACCTAGAAAACCGAGAAATCAGATCAGAACTGAAAATTTTGTACCTGTATAGAAAACTCTTGAAACAAATAAAAATTTGAAGCGACAACAGAATTTATTCAAAGAAAAATCTGCAAAACGGCAAGCTGGACAATGGTCGAATAAAACGCTTGTGCTTATAATCTACATTTAGGAAATTTTCACAAATTAAGCAGCGAAAACTAACAACTCAGTGGCAAAGGAAAATAAACACCCCTTGAATTACTCAATGAAGAAGGAAAATAATTATCGGGAAATAAGAATTATTTCGAGTATATCACTGTCTGCAAGGTCTTAACTTGAGGTTCTGAGAGAGCTGAAAAAGATACGGGAAAAAACTTCTATTGCGAAAGTTTGTCATTTAATAACGAAACTGTAGCGATTTATGAATGCGATCCTGTATCTCAAGTAGAAAATAGTAGGAGATAAAGACGAGGATGAAGAAATACAAGATCCATTGAATTGCGATTAATAATTTCACAGAACTAATTGTTTAAACTCTCTTGCAGTCTGCAACATAGCCCCCTAGATTATCGCCAGTTCTTTAATATGTATTGAGATAGGTTTAGGCTCGTTTTCAAGTCAAGACGAGCCCTGAGTAAAGAGTTAATATTTATTTCACAAATGAAGTAGCGGAAACTAACAACTCAGTGGCAAAGGAAAATAAATACCCAGAAATAAAAATCACTTCGTGAATCTTACAGTCTGTAACTTGGTCATAACTTCATGTTCTAAGGCTAAAGCTGAAGAGAATATGAGACGGTAGTGCTAATGATAAACATTATAAAATGTGGGCTAAGCCGTTCAGTGTCAAAAGAGAATAAATATTAAGAAATAACAATTATTGAGTTTCATGCAGTATGCAACATTCTCAAAGCTGCAGGTTATAAGGGTCCAGCTGAAGAAGAGACAGGAATATAAGACGGTTGAGTTGAACAATCCCTCCCTGTCATCGTCTATGTTTAGCACGATGCCAATGGACTAGGCCAAATTAAGGCACCTGGTCTTATAGTCCTAGCCTATGCTTTCCTCAGATTTATCCATGAGGAATTCTTCGTTAGGCTTCCTTTATTTAAAGCGAATTATGAGTATACACTCACGGAACCGCTATTCGTCGAAGATGTGTTGCAGACATATCTGCTCCAACATTATCTGTGTTGGTGGTTAGTATGGTAGCCAATTCAATTAGTTACCCGCTGATCTATTTAGAACAACACCTCTCCTACATATTCAATTTCATTTTTAGTTACTCCTTTTTTCAAGACAAGACGAGCCCTGAGTAAAGAGTTAATATTTATTTCACAAATGAAGCAGCGAAAACTAACGACGTAGTGGCAAAGGAAAATAAATACCCAGGAATAACAATCACTTCAAGAATCTTGCAGTCTGTAACATGGTCATAACTTCATGTTCTGAGGCTGATGCTGAAGAGAAGACATGAATATGAGACGGTTGTGCTAATGATAAACATTATAAAAATGTGGGCTAAGCCGAAATACGTAACTCAGTGTCAAAAGAGAATAAATATTTAGAAATAAAAATTATTTAGTTTCATGGCGTATGCAACATTCTCAAAGCTTCAGGTTCTAAGGGTTTAGCTGAAGAGAAGACAGGATTATGAGACGGTTGAGAGTTGATGATTAGCCATAACTTCAGGTTCGGAGGATGAAACTCTAAAAATAAGTTTTTAGAAAGTGTGGCCGGTTATCGTTCGTTTTTAATGTTTTAACCGCATTCAAGGAATTAGCCAAAAACTACTACAAAAAATACGGGATTTCCTGATTAGGAGCCCAACGAAATATAAAAGACTTCCTTGATTTTCAAACGTGACTATGTGTTATTATTCAGCAGAAGACTTCATAATACTATAAGAGTTCCTGTTTATATTTCTTCCTTTCCTACTGACTCAGGCACTTTGTTTTGATCTGTGTTGTTAACGCATACGTAAGACCGAAGCACGTGAAGAAATGGCTGAGATAATAAGAGCGAGTAAGTCCCGATAATTGCGTAATATCTGTGCAAGTGCAGTCGAACAAAGGACATTGCCTGTTAGCTTGTACAAGGCCCACGCTATATGACGAGCCCCCTCTACGGTGCGCAAGCTTATTCTCTATTGTTTCGATACTTTCAATGCTTTTCAAATGTTAACTTGACGGCAACTGTGGATCGTTGTCTTCAGTACTTTAACCGCATTTTATACGAAATGGGTGGTCCTTTCCTTGACGTGTTTTAGAATTTTTGGAAAATAAGTAATTAGAACGATTAGGAGGAAAGTATTCGTACACGTTTCTGATTTTGAGGAAAATTATATGGCGTTTTATTAAAAATTAAACATTCTTTTGACCTAAAGATATTGGTCAGTCGCTTGGCAAATATATAATGCAAAGTTTGCGAGTTTGGCTTGATCTCAGCATCATATCTCTGTCTATAAAGTATATTGTCTGATACATAATAATACAATCACAAATAGTAACTTTACCCTTACTAAAACTATCCCACCTTCGTATGGGAATGACAGGAAATTCAATGTTAATCAAGAGGACCACGAATTTCCAATGTAGCAGTGGAACAGTGAAACCTGAGCGCGATTTGATGACGAATAAACGACTGTTTTCTCTCAATGGCAATGGGAGATGCTTCAATCGAAAGGAGGCTCTGCACTGTTTTCAGTTCAGCAATCGATTAGTTAGTCCATAACGGTTGAAAATAAAGTATATCGAAATGTTCAGTGTAGAAGAACAAATTCAGATCTTACTTTGGTGGTCAATCAATTCAAGAGACAATAAATTCATTTATTGTTGCCTTTGAAGATAGACCGATTACTTCGAGTTAGGCTATTTCTGAAATGATTGAAATATTCGAGAAATGAAGGTGTTAAGGAACATGCAGGAATTGCAAGATTGATAAACCACCAAAAACCATTAATGAAAATCGTCTAAAAAACGAAGTAGATGTGTTTACTTCATTTGAAACCAGTGCACCTTGTTCGAGTAAACAAAGTCGGTATGAGTGATAGAGAAGTGTTCGGAATGTTTCGAAAAGAAATGGTTACCGATGTTATAAGGTTCAAGCAAACCTAGGAAATTTTTCCAGATCGTTTCAAACGAATGGAATTTTGTGAGACTATGATGGAAAAAGTAAATGAAAATGGTTCATTTCTTAACAATAACTTAGAAAACATAACCCCTCAGTAGTAAGATATAGGAGGAATAAGCATCTGAGTATTCCTGTGCCTACCCCGTATTCCCAAAAAATGTTTGGACTAAGATTCTGGGCAAATACATGAAGGAGCCGTTCTTTATTGATGGCAACCTTAACGCTGCCAAATATCTGAAGCTGTCACAGAAACAAATCATTCCGACAATTCGACAACTCCCAATCAATTTCGTTGATATCTGGTTTCAACAGGATGGTTGTTCAAGTCACAACCCACGAGCAGTCGCACAATATCTCAGGACGACTATTTCAGACCGTGTCATTTCCAAAAATGGCACGATCACATGGCCCCCCCAGATCACCAGATTTATCTCCCAATAATCTATGCCAGATCTGCTTAGTGACATGAGATAATCTCAGTCGTCTATTCGTCATCGTATCGCGCTGAGGTTTTGATTCTTCCACTGCCCTATTGTAATCCCCTAGATTAACATTGAATTTCCTATATTTCCTACTATTTTCTATACCTGCATAAAGGTACATATGTGTGATATGTGCGGCACGAAAGCCAAGAATTGTCCTTCTACATAAACAGCAATGGCGCAGAATCAAAAGTCACTTATGTCATTATAAGAGCAAATGGATTTGTTGCTCGACCATGCAACATCCCTGTTTATCACACATTTTCATCTGCTTTTTTGAAGGAAAAACCGAAGCACAAGTAGAGGGCGTTTTGATCGATGTATAGCTACGATTAGAAATAGTTATCATTGTTACTTGAATATTGTTTTGCAATTGATCTGAATGACCAACAACTATTGAGTAATGCAAACTAATATATACAAGGTGAATCATTATTCGGACATAAGTTAAGGACAGGTTATTTGGACCAAAATATGCTGATTTGACCAAATATTCCTTGATAAAATGGTGCTGTGGAAAAAGATACGGGGCGTTAAAGTTGATTTTTTTTATTTCGTGCTAATAATTTCACTGTTTATTTCTCAATTGTTATCAGAATCAGCACAGAGGCTTAACTTTGGACAAGAAATATTATCTTATGTATAACTTACTTTTCGTAGAAGGGAACGCCACGTGAATCATTCCTTATGATGAAATTAAGGGGTAGCATTTTTTGACGAAATTTTATAGCGATCTTGATTAGAAAATGCGATGTTAAAATCAATTTTACGTAATATTGGTACTCTTGTTGAACACGATAATTTCACGTTTTCGAGAAAAATGCATTTGATGAATTCATTGTCTCAGAAGGAGATTTCGAATATTATTTCATTTATGAGAAGTATGCTTTGGACTGTCATAAAAATAATTCCAGTAAATGTCATTTCTTGCCAGTGAATTATTTTGGCTGTGACATTATAGTTTATTGTTGACTTTTTAAAGATTTTTCGATTGAAACGCCTCGTCAGTCATTTTACGAATGAAGAAATGGGGGACTTGATTTGTGCATATTGGTCAATGAAATTCTACAATAACCATATTTTTGACAGTTCGCTCTTTCACCTTCCGGATTGTTGATCTACTGATTATTAGAAGACTTTTGAGCAAAACTAATGCTGTCGGAAGTGATGGTGTTTCACTTAGCATGGTGAGGCTTGCCTGTCCCATTGTGGAGCCTTACATCCTTCATATAGTTAATAGCTGCATTCTTGCAAAGGTTTTCCCGACATCCGGGAAACATGCAGTGTGTCGCCCAATGCCCAAGAACGATAATCCTGTGAGTGTCTCGGACTTGGGAATCATAAACATTCTCCCTCTGCTGTCTAAGGTACTTGAGAGATGTATGATCAAGTATATGAGTTTTTCGACTCTAGTTATCAGCATGGATTTAGGAAGTTGTACTGTACCCAGGCCGTTCTGGCCTCTGTGACTGAAGGTATGTTCAGGGCTCTAGACTGTGATGACATGATGGTGCTTCTCCTTCTCGATTTTCTAAAGGCATTCGACACCATGAACCACTGGCTTATTTGTTCAAAGTTAAGATATTATGGATTTTATAATGCTTCGGTATCATTAGTGGAGTCGTTTCTTCCGCAGGAGACTCAGGAGGTTCGGTTGGGTGATAACGTATCTCAGGTGAGAGCCACATCGTCGGGAGTTGCACAGGGTTCCATTTTAGGGCTATTGCTGTTTATAATATATATTCTTGCGCTATATGGATGATGGGCAGATTTTCTCCAGCTGATATGGATTTGGTATCCAATCGTATAACCAGTGATCTGGCAGTTATATATCATCGTGCTTTATCTCACAATCTGGTTCTCAATTCATCCAAAAGTAAAATAATATGTTTTTGTAAGAAAAGAGATTATGAACATCTGAAAAATAGTGTAAATGTTTCTGTGAATGGCACATTGGTTCGCGTGGACTGTGCGAGGAGTTTGGGATTGATCCTTGATAGGCAAGCTCAGTTTCTCAGCACATGCTGCTGGTCTAGTTAGGTCCACATTATTTCGCTTGAAGCTGATCTATGCTTCTAGAGGGTTTCTCACGTTTTCGTTGAGAAAGCTTCTCGCTGAGAACTTGGCTATGTCTTCACTGAACTACTGTGATGGTGTATTTTCCTTGTCGCAAATACTATTTCAAAAATAGAATTCAGTATGTTCGAAACTGGTGTTCTAAATTCTTTTTCGACTTGAGAAGATATGATCATGTGTCTGAGAGGATTAATGCTTTGAAATGATTGCGCACGGAGAACCGCGTTAAATTACATATTAGTTGATTTGTTTTTAGGTTGAGGTATCCTAATATGTTAACAATTCCTGTTCACTTAACTGCTAGGTTCAGAAAAAGTTTTTCTTTCAATGCTGTCAAAGTATTTGAAGCATCGCAAGCCAATCTCAATCAGGAGAACTTTTCTAGCTTCAAATTGCGATTTAGAAAACGTCTGCTGGAGAATTGTAATATTTTTACACATGTTCATTCCTTCAGAGAAGTTAAGTGTAAGAGTAGCGAGACGCTTCCCTGGAGGATTAGACAATATTGTACAAAAGGTGATAAATAAATGAATAAAACTTGTGATTTAACTCCATTAGACTTTTTTCTTTGGGGCCACGTGAAAGATAAGGTCTATGCCATGGCTCAACTATTGATTCAAGACCTTAAAGATGGAATTGGTGGAGTAGAGGATATACATACCGTAGGCTTTTTTAATATCAAAATAGAACTTCTTATTGGAAAATATTTTACAATACAAATCATAATGTAAATTAAACATTTTTTCCTAACCCATTTATTATTATTAATCTATTTAATTCATCAAGAATTGAAGTGGAACGTATCCAAAATATCCTTGAGTTTTTCGATTGTAGCATTTAAGCCACATAAGAACATAAGAATCTAGGTGTTCGAGAAACTTCATTTCTCGCATTTCCTTCAACTATCCGCCGTCGCGAACCATAGAATTTCGTAGTTCCCGTTTACACAGACTCCCTTTCTGGACTATTTTCGAGGTGCCAAATAACCGAACGTTATATTCGGCGATCTTGATCTTGAAAGTTCGGAACGTCCATGCAAGTTTCGTGAGAGTTGGGTGCATTCAGGGATACTCGGCTGGCACAGGATTATAGTTGCAGAAGCGCTAACGCACGTTCCGTTCTCACAACTTCGCTCACCTCCGTGTCGTATCCTACTACACGATGCATTTTAGGGTGCCTTAGCTAGGCTCTGGTAGCACGATCAGTTGGCTCAGAGGTTTGTGAGGGGTACGGTTGTCGCGCGAAAGGTCCGTGAGTGAAGTTTTTGTTTGTTTTTATCGTTTCCAATAAAGTGTTCGATCAAATCAAGTGTTCAGAATACCACTAAGTGTTCCTTACGAAGATCGCCCAGTTTCATGATCAAAGTGTCTTAGTGTGGAAATTCCAATCGTCCCTTTTGTGTTTATATATACCAGTATATATAGAATTATATATTAAAGCTCTAAAGATATATGTTTATATATCCATTTTGACTTCAAAGGTAAGGCACTGTCGTAACTTGAACTCATTTTGTTTCGAGTTTCATTCAGAATTTTATCGCTTTCTTGGGTGGTGTAGGTCCTTGCGATTAAGGGATGCTACTAACGTTGTTTAGATTTGGTAATCATCCGCCATGTTGCGTGTGACTTACCTCACGTCATCTTTGGAACTGCTTCCGCAAACTGACGTCATATTATTGTAGGTATTCCTGTCAGTGTTTATGTTGATATTCACCCACTTGGTTTAATAACAGTTGAGTGGCATTTTTATCGCTTCGTCTCTGTAATGCCCTATATTTCGATCCTCAGCGTCGGGAAATTATTGGGGTCTAAAAATTCTCCAGTTATTTTAATCGAGATACCTTAGTCCCAATGTAAAAATACACACCACCATTCGTTAACTAATTTACAAAAATATACTCGATAAATAAACCTTAACAATTACACGTTATTTAAATATTTACGCCAATGTTTACCTGAAGCAACATTTAGTACGTACATCGATTATTATTGGCCACGTTTTTTTCTGCCCGTTTGAAAACTGACGGACAGGTGAGAATTAGGAGCAATAGATTTAAATGTGTGGGTGTAACCTAGCTTGGTAAATTGGAATTCAGTTGAATGAAAGTTGAACGAACTCGTGGAATTTGTACACAAAACGTAATACGTACGAAATGGAATGGATACCTGTCTTTTCTCGGTATGGATACTCATGCTACCGGTCAATCTTTGCGATAGATAAATAAATATGCACAATTTGGGAGCACCAAATGGTGAATGCGCGAATAATTAAAAAGCAGTAACAATACTAATGAATTTCGAGCTTTCACAACAAACGAAAATTTTTTTATAATCCAATGATTTATATCACAAATCAAAGACATATCAAATTATATCGAAATGGAAGAGCCCTTTGGAGTTTTAATCAAGACATAAGTTTGTATATTTTAGTCCTGTTCGGTCGTGTGTCTAGCGAATAAGTAATTTCGAAGGTGTAAATAGTGCTTAATGAACGAGTATGAGCTTTCATATCCCATTAGTAACATTCACGGTTATCGCTAATGTTTACTAGAAAAAAAAAACATTTAATTGAGCAGAAGACTGTTAAGTTCCTGAAAAACGAAAGAAGTATGTTACAGATAATAGCTGGATTAATTCCCTGAAAATCTTTCAGAATCAAATTGAATAAAATGCCTCAGAAACACTGTTTCACTTGATAGCCATATAAAATTATCAACAAACGTGAGCGGCAGCTAACCAATAGACGGAAAACGTAAAGTACTGACCATAATTATGCAAATCCATCACTAACAAATGTTCCACGTAGAATTCTAAAAGATCCTTTATTTCCTCGTTTAAAAAATAGATAGCACATTGGATGTTGAATAAAAACAATCAGTAAAATACATCTATATGCTTTCCTTTACGAAATATTCTATTCGATACCAAACTTTTGACATGTGGGCAAACAGTTGAACGCCATTTAAAACAATTGGGCTATTTCACAGAAAAATGTCAGAAGAAGATACGATCATGACTCCTTATCTGGAAGAGAATTAAATTACCTATTATCTGTAATATATAAAAAAAAACATTTTCAGGTAAATTTTTAATCAATATTCCTTTGAATTACTTTAAATTTGTATTTACACACAACAGCGTGTCAGTTTCCAGATATTGAATCTATGATCGTATCTTCTTTTGACATTTTTCTGTGAAATATCCTTTCAAATGGTGTGCAACTCGTTGTCCGCATTTGTCAAATGTTTGCCTTCGAATATAATATTTGAAAGAAAGATATATTTTACTGATCATTGTTATTTAGCATTCAAATAACTTCCAATACGTTTCATTTCGTGAAGTAAAAAAGTTTTTCTGAGACATTGAAAAATTTTATATTGATTATAGATAAGTATATCATTTTGATAGGTTTTTATATAATTTTCAATATATAATGTAGAATTTAGAAGATACAATTATGAATTTAAAGTTATTTTAATTAATTCTAGCTAGTATTGGCTCACATTTTAATGTATTATTTAAATTATGAATTGAATTCATAAAGAGTCAAAGATCCACAATATATCCCTTAATTTTTAAATTCTTGTTATTTTTCTTAAGTACAAATGGTTTACAACACGTTTCCCATTTTATTATGATTTTTGGCCACCTGCTTTTGCTCATGTTAAATCTTATTCATCAACACATTTTGTGTGTTACTACCAGAATATGAAACAATATATTTAGGGGCAATCCCTGGCGTTATGTAACATTATGATAAGAGTAGAAAACCTTCAGAGTGACATCGTCTATTGCGGAAAACGGATTGATAACGAACCGATAAGACAAGATGTTACTGAACTTAAATGACCTAATTGCAGCTGTTAACAAACTCTTTAACCGACTGAAAAAAGCGGAATCATTAATATCCATTTCCTAAATTTCTTTTTTTATCCAGCTGAAGATCTAAGCGGTAATTTTAATTATTATTTCATTGATGTTACGTCTTCAACTTAGGTTATACTAGAAAGTCGGGATTTTAAATCACGCTCCATTTGTATAGTGCAGAACGTAGACTATTAAAAATGCAACTTAAGCATTAACGAGTATCGATGTTTAGTTGCACATAAAATACTGAAATATCCTAGCAACATTGCAGTGCTTACGACTGATAGAAGCGTTATTGCAAAGTTTAATGCTGTTATTATCACGTGGCGTTGCGCGCTGGCCACCAAATTGGCGCGATTTGACGCTATTCGATTTTTATATCTGGTTTTCCGAAAGCAAAGAATCTGGAGCTCGGGCGAAAACTAAAAAAACCCAAAATATCATTTCATGAACATGTTTGTATCTCGTTTTGAAGCAAAAAGTCGTACTCAATGGTTGATATTTATTATGAGGGTTTGAAAACGACGCTAGACAGGGTATTCCTCGATGGAAATTGAATCCACAGTCCCCTTCAGCTTGACAGATGTTGTACTGGACCTGAAACGATACATAAAAGCAACCCTTCTTTCCTAGGACAATCCTCGCGCGGTAAAACGATCCATACAACGCCGAGGGGTGACTAGGCAATTGAAGGGGTGTATTTGTGAGTCTCAGCGTTCAACTTATATTTGGACGGGTGGTTGGCTTTTTTTGCAACCATTCTCGTCGGATTATTTATTCCAGAAGATGTATACGTAGTAGTTTTGGGTGAACAACCTCCCTGCTGGACTATTGATTAGTTTGGTGCCTAATTTAAATTCATTAGATGTCAGTCTGGGAATTCGCAGTGGTGGCGTTGTTTTATAAATAAACGACTTGGTTGTAGAGGACCAAATTAGATTTTTAGAGTGAGTTATAGGCGATTTTTATCAGTAGGAGACATATGCAAGTCTTAAGATGCAACGTTTCTCAAGTTTAACGTGAACAATGACATCATTGATCGACTCTAGTTTATTAGATGGTACCTAGGCTGATAAAAGTTATTCTCATTAATTTTTTTGGAAATTAACTCTATCTTGATTTTGTTAAGATATACCAAAATTTATTGCAACTTGGTACGGGTAAATCGTGAAAAATAATAACATTGTTTAACATTGTCGTTGAATTGTGGAAATAACCTCTATCATTTTATATAATTAAAATGAATTTCCATTAAATAAGGACCGATTCAATTGCATTCTTGATTATGACCTATTCATATTTCAAAATATTTTTTATATCAAGGATTCCCCGATATGAATTAGATGAATATTGATTATTTGAAATAATTCATTCAATTGTAGTTATTAAATTAACTTATTCTTAATACACTTAGCCTCATCTCAAGGTTTCCAGGCGTTCGACCAATCGCAGAAAAAGTCGGCTTTAACTTTGTAACTTGAATGGTTGAATTGTTGTCACTTTAGATTCTTGACCTAGTTCTTTAGCAGTTGCGAGGGAAAATTATTTTAGGCCAGAACTAAATCGAACAAAATTACAATGTATTATTAAGGACATTTCAATAATAACAATATTTCTTACTACCAGTTAAGCTACGCGAGTATGGAATTTCTGAAAATAATCCTTGTGATATGCCATATTGGTCTGAGGATTATTACACTGATTCCTTTTTCTTTTTGGACATTGAAATGATGGATTCGTATTTCACTAAACGCTAACCGCATTTTATGCTTTGAAATTTATCTATTGCCTTTCGATCGTCATTGGAGTTAACTAGAAGAAGCTAATGGAATGAAATAAGGAATTACTTTGTTTTCTATCACTTTTTATTATAACTGATATACAGTGACTCGAGTTTCGTAGTGTTTACTACATTTTCAAAAAAAAACTTTTTTTTGAAAAATGTAGTAAACACTACGAAACTCGAGTCACTGTATATCAGTTATAATAAAAAGTGATAGAAAACAAAGTAATTCCTTATTTCATTCCATTAAAATGAACTATCACAAAGTAACGGACTACTCCATCCAATAGAAGAAGCTAATTAATTATTTCGAAGTCTGAAAAAAATTTAGACTCGATCCATCTCTTTCTACGGGCACAAACAACTGAGAACGTAATTCAAAAAACACCTACTACGTTCGAGAGTCAATGACCGATTCGTTTGACCTGCGTATCATATTGAGACTAGGTAGCTTTAGCAAAAATTTAATTTATCAAGAGGGTAGGATCCAAGTCTAATAAGGCAATTTGTGTAAAAAGGACTCGTTAGAGTCATTCGAGCACAGAAAGTTGCAAGCACATGGTGAATGCTTTTTTCGGATTCAAACAATTTTCCTTCCACTGCTCAGATTGTCAACGTGAAGGAATTTAAACAAGTGCAGAAAATTTTCACTTTATAAAAGCTCAGCCAATTCAATAAGTTGGGCAATCGAATCCTTTAGTCATGAAGGCCGAAAGCCATGTGCCGTTCAACCTAGTGTATCAAACTGTATCTAGAAATCTTAAGCAGAATTTGGTAACAGACAAAATTTTTCACTTTATAAAATCCAATTGAAATAAAGTTACCTGGGTTTATTCAATGGGATACTCCTACGTTAACAACTACTAGAAGCACAAAGGAGGAAGATGGATGTCCAATTTTGGGTTTCAAACAATGCGTCATGCGTCCAGTGCTTTGAATGTCAACGTGAAGCAATTTAAACAAGTGATGGGAAACAGCGGATGTATTATAAGCTCATCTAACTCAGCAACTTAACTCCCGTAATTCTCATCTTCGTAACGTGAAGATAGGATCCCAAGAATGTCATGCAACAAAAATATCGGAAATATTATCCTAAACTGAAATAATGTTAGACCTTTGTCTTACAAATTGAGACTAAATGATTTCTGCAAAGAGATACTGCTAAAGGCTGAGAGAGGAGTTGGCTTTCTTCACAAAATTGAGTATTTTGTTCACTGTTCAGACAATCAACTCAAAGGAATTCGGCATTGAGATTAGGTGGTTTCTGCATTTGGTGGTATTGGAAAAGAATCATTTATTGTAAGTTGCTTCCATATGGCCGAATACTAAATTCGTATCTCTACTGTCAAGAACTGAACTGTTTTAAGCTAGCAGTTGATCAGAAACGGCTAGAATTGACCAAGAGAAGAGGTGTTGTGTTCCATCGGAAAAACGCCAGACCATACACGTCTTTAGAGCCTCGCCAGTAACTCTTGGAGCTTGGTTAGGAAGTTTTAATGCATCCACCATATAACCCAGACAGAAAATTTCTTAAATCGTTGCCCATTAGATAACTCCGACTTTCAGCGTGAATAAATTTGAGCAAGCGTGAAGAAACTGCAGAAGTCATCGTTTTTTGAGGGTTTTCAAAATAACGTGATCTTCATTTCACCTTGGGTCTGAAATGGATGATATGGACACAAACGATATGTGGTTTCAACAGGATTACGCTATGTGCCACATTGGAGATTCTGCGCAAGCGATATGAGGGCATGATCGTCTCACGTGGAGGTGATGTGAACCGACCAAAAAGAACCTGCGGTTTGACCCCGTTAGACTTTTCTTGTGGAATTATCCTACGTCGCAGGTATATGCGAATAAGCGGCCCTTCAAGTCAACATAACCCATGCCATCGGTCAAATTCAGCTCTATTTGTGCACCAGAGTCTGGGAAATTTAGAGACTACCAAAGACTTTTCCAATTTTTTCATTTATAGATATAGATACTGTCGTTAAGATAGAAAAGACAAGACTAATTTGTATAATACCAACTGTATGAATAAATGAATAATAGTAGTTTACTTAAATGTGTTATTCTTTTAATAAAACTATACTGAAGTCCTTCAGCCTGTGTTTGCAAGTAACTGGGGGCTCGTTTAACCGGAATACGTCCCTGATGGATTTGCTCGAAATCGATTTTCAACGGTTTGTTTATTTACTGTGCGCATGCCCTTCATTATAATTTCAATGTCAGTTATCCCCAAATTCAAAAAAGAAGAGCATCGTCGAGACGCGAATGAGGAATCCCATCAATAATTCTGGGTTTGAACTTTCCTTTGCACTGTTTTTCTATCTGAACTTTGGTTATTGAACTGTTTTGACCGTTACTATTTTAGTAGCATCTAATCAAAACTTATTTTCAGAAATCTATGTTGTACTACCAAAAATTTCTGAAATTTACACATTGCTTGAATCTTACATAGTCACTTACAAGTTAAATGTAAAAAAACAGCTAAAGTATTCAAAGTAATTTGAATTTAATACATATATTTTATAAATAATAGTAATATAAATAGTTGCGAAAAAATTTGGAGGGTGATTCCTTGTCAAAAAAAAATGGTTCTTTCATATAAACTTAATTTTTTTGAGGCCCTCCCATTCAGTTACAGCCCCCTGAAGTTGGCGCCCAAAAAACAGTGTTTAATTTTTATTTTGAACCAAAAAATTTTTTGAAGATATAGTGCATGTTTTGAGAGATTTCTGAATTAACTTATTCGAATATTTAAAAATATTGAATATTTCAAATAAATTATATTCTTTGAGAAATCCTTAAGGTGTGTTCATGTTTTTAAAAGGCAATTGGTGTTCTTAAGTAAGACCAGAAACAAAATTTTGTCTCCTTCAAATATTTATTTATTAATTTCAATGACTTTCGTATATCTCTGTTGGTTTATTTATTCCATTTGACATTATATATTGAGTTTTTATTATATGCGTCTATTAAATGTAAGCGGTGCTTATTTTAGACATTAATTTAATTCTAAAAGTTTTTTGAATAAAAATTTTTTTGAAATTAAAATTGTAGAAGACAAACATATTTTAATTTGTTTTGATATTCAAATTTTGACAATAATTGTAACTGAATCGAAGTTAATAAAAACTCAGTCAGTCTAAGTTGTCATAACAAAATGACATCCGCTTACTAGATAAATTTTAGTCCGGAATAATTGCAGCCTCTACGACTCACGCTATCATGTTAATAAATTTTGTTTTCTCAAAAACGTTGAATTTTAGCAAGAAATTACAAGAGACCTTATTTTTTTTAAATGGATCAAGCTATCCAAAATTAATTTTTTGATTGTAAAATAAGAATATTGAAAAAAGTTTCTTGCGGAAGAAGGTTTAAGGTGACTTTTTCTACCCCTTGAAATCATAGAGAAACACTACCAATTTTTGTTATGCCTTTTATTTATAATTTAAGGATGGAAGGTGTCTACCGTCTGTAAATTTGAAAATTTATATACAAGATCTAAGTTGCTTTTAGCATGGATAAATTTGTAATAAGATATAAAATGAAGAAGGGTAATCATTTTCATGGATAATTGTTGGTAATTATTAATTTGGAAGAATTAAAAGTAAAAAACTTAAACAAATTTTGATAAATAGGGTTGCCAAAAGGTAACGTTTCTGCGAATGTCGATATTTGATTGCCATTTATCAGCTCATTGTGTACTTCGAAGTAATGTCAAAGACATTTTAAGGTTTTTGCGATTTGTTCACTTCTAAGTAATTAAATATTGGACTTTTTTTACAATTTGGGATCAAAGGGAGAGCCAAATACCAAAAGAGAATATCCGACATTGTATGCTTTTATCCAAAGACGTTTTCATCATGAATATTCTTTCCTATGAAATACTGGTTGATATAACTTCGAAGTTAGACACTCAGACGTTTCTCATCAATGCGTAACTCCTGTTCCAAGCATTATTTCGGCTGAAATCAAATTCTTCCGAAGTGTAGCGGTGTGTTTGGAGTCGTCGACCTCCACACGTAGTAATGACTCGGTTGGGTATGCCGGTAAAACGACCGGGACCATCTCCTCGTATCTTCAAAAATTTACATGCAATACCACCAGCCTGACCTGCCGCAATTGCACGTTTCGATGACTTGCCGTAAAAAAGTAACTTTGCTTACGAATGCAGTTGTACAACTACTACTCAATGAACAATAATAGTGGCGGCTGCAAGAGAATCGCAGAATCTGGCAACACCGCGCTTCAATTAGATAATATATAATAGTTTGGAGAAAAGGAAATCCATTTTTTTCAGTAGATAAATATATCGTAAAGTATCGATCAAACAATTTCATATTTATGCTGACATTTCACACTAAAAATGTTCTCTTGCTGTTTTTGGTTTGGCCCATTCAGTTTTGAGTTACAGGGTGTTAAAAATGAAAGCCATTAAAGAGAAAATTTGGTAGATTCGATGTTTGGGTATATATGTTCGGTCTTATACGCCTTCCGATAACATGTCTCCATCCTCTTCGGTCTTCCCAGTCCCCAGGTTTTAAGTTGTGTTCGGACATGGCGATTGCCTGAATACAGGTTGTCTTGGGTCTACCTCGTATCTTCTTGTTCCTAGGTATTATTTGTCTCGGTATACGGTCATTCGTTCCACGTGGCATTGCCATTTTAGCTTTCTTTTCTGAATTTCCCCCATTAAATTTGTTGGTACTTTCATTATCTCTCTGATCTGATCATTCCCGATGTGTTTGAGTCTTGACTTTCCGGCAGATCTTCGCCAGACATCCATTTCCAGTGCTAATAGTCGACGTTGCAGGGCTTTGTTTCGCTCCCGTACAGTGTTATACTCAGGAATACTGTGTTTGTGTTCCCGGGATATGCTCTTGGACCAAAGCATGGAATTCAGACAACCAATTACCTGCTTTCCCTTTGTGATTCGTTGTTCAATTTCTTCTTCTGTTCGTCCTGTATGATCTATAATTGTCCCTAGATAGGTATATTCATTGCAGGGTTTAATGGTTTCTTGTTCGTCGAATTCTAGAGCAATTATTTCATCTCCTCCAAATCTAGGGTATTGCGTTTGGGTTCTATTTAATGATGTGTCATAAATTCCAGATCTTCTTTATTCAGAGCAATAACCACCTGTTCTTTTGCGAAATGAAGGGTATAGAGGGTTCTATCGTCTTCCAGTTGTATGCCCATTCCACAGCATGTTTTGGTGCCACACCGAAAAACATGATGAATCGAATTTCCATCCGCGTGGCCTTGGCCAATCGACTCATTTCTTGAACGGATGGTTACTAGAGATAAAGGTTCTTCTGTTCATTTAGTGGGACTCGAAAGGAATCATTCATGAGTTTCTTAGGAATCAAGGAAATTCGTTTCTGACAGCTTCAGCTTTCAATGTAAAAAAATTTAAGCAAGTGCTAGAAAGGGCGAAATTAACTAATTAAAAACTTAACTCTTATCACTTGAGCATCATATTAACATGAGGGAAGGATCCAAGTATAACTTCGATTTAAAAAAGTAGGAATTTCCTCCTAGACTGTCATTTATACTACTCTGTCAAGAAAGTACCGGGAATTTTCAATTAAAACAACATTTTTACATTTAATCGTCAAAATTTATTGGGTCGCCTTCAAAATAGGCTCCATTTGCTCCAATACATCTATGCCAACGGCACTTCCAATTATCGAAACATTTTTTATAGGCGCTTTCCGGGATGGACTTTAGCTCTCGCGCCGAATTTTGTTTTATGGCTTCAATCGACTCAAAACGGGTGCTACGAAGGGGCAATTTTAGTTTTGGGAAGAGGAAAAAGTCGCAGGGAGCCAAATCCGGCGAATACGGTGGTTGCTGAAGCACGTTTGTTGAGTTTTTGGCGAGAAAGTCAGTCACAATCGTAGCTCGGTGAGAAGGCGCCTTATCGTCATGCAAAATCCATGAGTTGTTCGCCCACAAATTTGGCCGCTTCTTACGGATACGCTCACGCAAACGTTTCATAACGCCTAGGTAATACTCCTTGTTTACCGCCTGATCCTCTGGAACGAATTCGTAGTGCACCACGCCACGGATATCGAAGAAAACAATGAGCATCACCTTCATTATCGAGCGGCTTTGGCGTGGTTTTTTCGGTTTCGGCTCATTTTTTGCCACCCATTCCGATGATTGCTGGCTTGTTTGCATATCGTACTCGTAGACCCCGGTCTCATCACCAGTTATAATGCGTTCCATGAATGTAGAATCGGAATTATAGCGATCCAGCATGTCTGAAGCAACCTGTTCGCGATGACGTTTTTGAAGAAAATTCAGGTCTTTCGGTACGAGTCGTGCGGCCACCTTTCTCATGCCCAAAATATCAATCAAAATCGTACGTGCGGACTCGTGGGATATCTTAAGATCATGTGCTATCTCTCTCAAGCTGGTACGACGGTTTTCCAGCATCCTTTCCTTAATTTTATCGACGTTGTCTTCGATCGAAGCCGTCGATGGGGGACCACTTCACGACCGTCCTTGAAGGCTCTGTACCACTGATATGCACGAGTTTTCGATAGAGCATTATCACTAAAGGCCTTTTGCAACATTTTCAATGCATCGGCACACGAAAATTCATTTGCAACACAAAACTTTAAACAAATTCTTTGCTCAACCTAATCACCCATAGTAAAAATCGGCACGCACTCTGACATCGACTGACTTAATCAGCTGTTGCAAACACACTAGTTGACAGATCCCGCTCAAGCTTGGCATAGTAAGTAAGGACAGTGGTACCAACCTAGGAAAAAAAATTTTTACCTGCCTCATTGCCCCGCCAGATTCAAATCGATAATTCCCGGTACTTTCTTGACAGAATGTATTTGTCCTGCATATCTAATTAAGAAGATGGCATTTGCAACAAACACTTTTACCTTCAGTTGACCACTAGAAGTATAGAAGAGAATTAGTCTTAATGATGAATGCTTCATTTAAAGTAATGTGTTTCTAGTAGCTTCAGCTTTCAAGTGCGAGGAAACGATAAAAGTAATGGAAACTTAACTTACATCATTTTATTAAGAGGGTAGGATCCAAGTCTAACTAGGTAATTTCTGGTAAAAGGACTCGACAATAGAGTACAGAAAGTTGCAAGCACAGATGAACGGCATGAATGCTGCATTTAGGATTTGAACAATTCTGTCCACTGTCCTGATTGTCAACATGAAAAACTTCAAGCAAGTGCGAAAAACTGGACACATAATAAAATCTCACCTAATTCAATAACTTGCCTCGCTAGAATTCTTCACTCAAAAAGGCCGTATCCAAATGGCTTCAAAATATTGGACAATATTCTTGTTAACAGTAGCGCTGTTTGAATATCGATCTGTTCGACTTTAATGTGAAACTAACTTGAGCAAAACTTCGTAACAGATACTATGAAAGCCTTTTCTACTTCGTAAAATTCATTGGAATATTAGAATAAAAGTATTTTCACAGGTTTATTTGAAGAGATGTTCCTTTCAAAACGGGGCGTACAATTTCTTTTTCTAAATATTGTTAAATTCAATCCTTTTACCCTGAAAAGTTTCTTTCCACCTCATACAGTCCCTGTATAATCAAAAGTCGTTTCCATCACCCATGATAATGAGACCAAATATGATGCATTGGTATCGATATATATTAAGTGTTGATTAAACAATAATAACTTGTATTATTTATCAGTGTAAACAACAACGATATCACTGTAATCGATATTAAGTGAATTCATATCAATGATAAAACAACTGAAAAAGAAACCGGCTTTGAAATATAGGGAAATACATTGATGCTGATCCCAACTTATTTTATATGAGGAATAGCAGCTGAGAATAAGTTATATATAATACTGTTGTATCAGTGTAAACATCGTTCTCAACAATATGAATGTAAATTACATCAATCAGATTTTGGTTTCGATTATATTTTCTAATGACAGATATTACGACTTCATTGTATTATGTATGAAAATATGTTCCCTTAAATGTGAAAGGATGTTGACCACCGAAAAAGTTACCATTTCACAATATCAGAGAAACCTACTTTGAAAATTCTAAATGAAAAATAAACGACAACCAAATGCAGCTTATTAATTAGAGAAATATAACTTACATTGTTTATCAGTGCAAACAACGATATCACTTTCAAGGGATATTATTGGAATATACTTAAATACTATTAGGAGTACAAATAAGTTTCCGCCGTTTCATTGTAGATGGCGCGGCACGGAGTTTCGGTTAGCTTTCGCAGATGATAACCGGCTTAAAAAATTGTTTGGACATTCAAGAACAACATAACCTATTAATATCATTGATTTTATATTGGTAAAATATAATTTTTATAAGTTGAAAATGTCAAAATTTGAGCCAAGTAAGCGTCATTTGCGGGAAACATTAGTTTACTTCTTTAATTTAAAGAAATCTGCTGCTGAGGCGCATCAATTGCTCGTAGAAGCATGTGGTGAGGATGCTTTGAGTGAGAGAACGTGTCGAGAGTGCTTTCAAAAGTTTAAAAACGGTGATTTCGCCGTAGAAGACAAAGATCGCAGTGGAAGGCCAAAAATTTACGAGGATGCAGAATTGGAGGAATTATTGGAGGAAGATTCATCTCAAACACAAAAAGAACTTGCTCTAACATTAGAAGTCACTCAGCAAGCAGTCTCACATCGTTTAAAATCATTAGGAATGATTCATAAACAAGGAAATTGGGTTCCGTACGAATTAAAGCCGAGAGATATTGAACGCTGATTATGCTCAAGTGAAATGCTGCTAGCTAGACATAAAAAAAAGGTTTTTTACATCGTATCGTAACTGGTGATGAGAAGTGGATACATTATGACAATCCAAAAAGAAGAAAATCATGGGGGTTACCTGGCCACGCGTCAACATCAACAGCAAAACCGAATATTCACGGAAAAAAACTTATGCTGTGTATTTGGTGGGATCAGGTAGGTGTAGTGTATTATGAGTTGCTTAATCCGAGCGAAACAATTACTGGAGCCCTCTATCGAACACAATTGATAAGATTGAGCCGAGCTCTGAAGGAAAAACGCCCTCAATACTATTCTAGACACGAAAAAATTATTCTTCTGCATGACAATGTTCGTCCACATGTTGCGGCTCCCGTGAAAAAGTACTTGGAAACACTTGATTGGGAAGTGTTACCCCATCCGCCGTATTCACCAGACATTGCACCGTCCGATTATCACCTGTTCCGATCCATGGCAAATGCTCTGACGGCGCAGCGGTTCACATCTTATGAGGATACCAAAAATTGGGTTGATTCATGGATAGCCTCAAAAGACAAGGAGTTCTTCAGACGTGGGATTCGAATGCTGCCTGAGAGATGGGAAAAAGTGGTTGCAAGTGATGGGCAATATTTTAAATAAATTTATATTACCGTTCTTCTATAATAAATATTTAATTTGTGTGGAAAAACGGCGGAAACTTATTTGTACTCCTAATTCTATATATAAACAATAAACCATTACCAATTTTCAGCTTATTTTGGGCGAGAAATATTAGAAAGAATAACTTATATTTTTTACTAGTGTAAACAGCAACGATATCACTCTTAACGATAAATAATCAGATTTTGATTAAGCTATACGTGTATTTTCTAATGCTATATTAGGGCTGCTATATATCATATATGAAAATGTTAAATTAATGGAGTATGAAACATTATAACAATTTTATTTAAAAAATTTAGTTCCTTTTTGTACTCCTTTGAAGATGTTCGAAAGACCGAAACACGTTTCAGGGTTCTGGATAAACTGTGAAACATAAAAACTGTTTGAATTTTTTAAATAAAATTGTTGAAAATATGAAAATGTTTTCGTTGATACTTGTCGTCAAGTGACTTACGGGAATGAATCAATTAACGATTTTCTGTTACTTCCCAATTGCAAAAGAAACCTGCCTGAAAAATTTGGAAAAAAACTTCCGAGCAATATGACAGAAGAAATATTTATATTGTTTATCAGTGTAAACAAACACGATAATATTTTCTACGGATATTACTGCAATTTACATTCAGATTTTGCTTCTGCTATATTTCTAATGCTCTATAATCGACTGCCATGTCTGGTAAAGTGAATGGACTAACTGACAAAATGATCTTTTTTACCAGACATCTGTCAAAACTATTACCAAGAGAATGGAATTGGAAAATTGGTAAAAACGATAACAACTTTTTTTAATGATAGTTATCAGAGAATAAATAAATCTGTATCATATATAATATAATAACTAATGACGATATCACTTTCAATGGGCATTATTGGAATTTACATTCAGATACCAGGTAACCGGTCTCTGCATCTTTGTCTGTTGAGACATTCGATATATCCCTCATAAATTGACTGCATTGCAATTTACTATCTAGGTCGAAATAACGTACAAATACTATTGTTAGATACCTATTTTCTACGTTGGCGTTGCTAAATTGCTGCTGAATTAACAAATACATCTAACCTGCTTTTGTACCATCATTAGAGTGCATTGTGCATTCGCAACGAAGGAAACACGCTCCTTTCTATCGATCGCGGTTCACGAGGTTTTCCTTAACATTGCTGTTAGCCAAGATTTCGCCCAACTTACTTAAAAAAAGACACTAAACTAATAAATAAGATTCTTGTGCACATCTTGAACTGACCTGTACGAAATCAAAAGCATCATATCGAAATAACACTTCAAACTAATACATTAATATACATTACATTTAATAGAGGTATATAATTAAAAAATCTCTGAAAAAATGTGCACTATATCTTCAAAAAACAAATATAATTCTGAGCAATTCCGTCTTCAGTCGTCATTTAATATTCCAAATATCAAAATCAAAAAACTAACCTATATCTCTCCACGTGTTGAAAGACTAAAGCTTCGAAACACAGATCAACTATATAATTCAAGATTGATCTATGTTCTAACAAAGTCAAAGAACAGTGTGAGTTATTTTAAGGTTTATTTAAATTCATTGACATTCCATAATGAGATTTATTGAAGCCAAAATATAATTATATATTATTATATTTTTTAGAGATTTTTGAAATAACTTAAATTAAATATTTCAAATAAATTATATTCTTTGAGAAGTCCTTTAAGTGTGTTCATGTTTTTAAAAGGCAATTGGTGTTCTTAAAGGTAAGACCAGAAACAAAATTTTGCCTCCTTTAAATATTTATGTATTAATTTTAATTACTTTCGTATATCTGTTGGGTTATTTATTCCATTTGACATTATATATTGAGTTTTGATTATATACGTCTATTAAATGTAAGCGGTGCTTGTTGTAGACAAAAATTTAATTCTAAAAGTTTTTTGAAATGAAAATTGTAGAAGATAAACATATTTAAATTTGTTTTAATATTCAATTTTGTTATATTTCTTCTATCAAGTAAAAGGCCTTTCTATTTTATTTTATATTTCAATATGTTTTAATATTCAAATTTTGTGCAAGGACTTCCACTTTTAAGTCGGAAAAAAGAACCTCTCGGTTTGTTAAATCCTACAATTTCCCAAAGTAATCATCTTTAAAACAACAAATTATGAACTGCCCAACCCGTTTAGATTTTTATCGAAAATTTAGGAACACCATCTGCAGCGATCGAAGGTAAAAATCAGACCAGTGCCCTCATTTTCAAGAACCCTAATTGAGGGTATCGCCTTTATTGCATCCAATGTATGGAATTCGGAAATCAAATTCGATACAAGTCTTACTCTCGCTTATATATATATGACGTTGCCCTTTGTAGCCACTTAACGATGTGGCCCCGAAAGTTGCCCACTATATCTTGACAATAACATGTGCGGAAGCAGATGGACTAAAACCAGCTGTTCCAAACATCTGCGCAGGTGGTGTCTATACAGACCATCATCTTCAAGAACATGCGACCTGCCGAGAAATTTTTTTATATAGCAATGTAAAGAGGTTTAGATTAGCTATAACAGGATGTCCCCTAGAATATCCAGGGTTGATTAAGTGATTCTAAATAAAAACTAGCAACATTTCAAAATAATTATATACCCACAATACACCTTGTTGAATTCAATAAATGAAATAGGACTTAATAGGCACGATATAGTGTCAATAAAAGTATTTATTATTCTTATCATGAAAGAAGATTCATTATAAAAACAAATTTTCGGAAATTTTCCCAGCGGAAAATTCGTAATAAGTTGTGTGAAGATGAGATAAAACTTCCAAACTAAAGTCACGAAAAAGTGTAAACTTCGAATTTTCTGATAATGAAACATTGTTGGTTCTAAAAACTTTTTAATATGATCAACTACCAAATAGTAACGGCCAATACAATCAATAACAAACAATACAACAATCAAAATAAAATGCATCATCCTTTAGAAACGTAACTTCGTTTCATGTTGAATTAAAGCAGAGTGATATGAAAGAAGAATCATTGATATTGTTCATCAGTGTAAACAACAACCATAATACTTTCTACGGATATTATTGCAATTTACACTCAGATTTTGCTTCGGCTATATTTGTAATGCTATATAATCGACTGCCATGTTTCATGTCTGGAAATTTGTCTATAAATAAACAAGAATTTTCGGTTACTTTCCAATAACCCACAAAACCACTCGAAAAATAAACCGACTTGAAAATGTTCGAAAAAAACAATATATTGATGCCGATTCCAACTCATTCAGACCGGGAAATATAAAATAAGAATTATTCATATTGTTTATCAGTGTAAACAAACACGACACTATTTTCTAGGGATATTATTGCAATTTACATTCAGATTTTGCTTCGGCTATATTTCCAATGCTATATAATCGACTGCCATGTTTCATGTCTGAAAATGTGTTACGATAAATGAACATTAATTTTTTGTTTCGTTCCAAAACCTGACAAAAACAATGCAAAGAAACCAGTTTTGGAAAATTTGGGAAAAACAATACTTTGATGCAGATTACAACTCATTTAGACAGATAAATATAAAAGAAGAATTATTAATAATGTTCATCAGTGTAAGCAACAACGATAATACTTTCTACGGATGTTATTGCAATTTACATTCAGATTTGGCTTCGGCTATATTTCTAATGCTATATAATCGACTGCCATGTTTCATACCTGAAAATTTGTGTTACGATAAATGAACATTAATTTTCTGTTTCTTCCTAAAACCTGACAAAACAACTGCAAAGGATCCGGCTTGAAAAATTTGGGAAAAACAATACATTGATACTGATTTCAACTCATTTATAGACCGATAAGTATAAAAGAAGAATTATTAATAGTGCTAATCAGTGTACACAACAACGATAATATTTTCTACGGATATTATTGCAATTTACACTCATATTTTGCTTCGGTTATATTTCTAATGCTATATAATCGACTGCCATGTATCATGTCTGAAAATGTGTCTCGATAAAAGCTTGTCTTCTCAGAAATATATGGATTTACTGACAAAATGTCCTATTCTTATTCGACATTTGTTAAAACACCTGTAGAAATGTAGCTTTGTTATATGTTAAATTAAAGCAGATTATGATTCAACGCACCTATTACTATCTAAAACGACCGTCGTTAATATGAATAATAATTTCTCCGCAGAGTTATCAGAATATTTGTTTTTAAACAGAGACTCACCATTTATGTACACATATCAGAACATATCGACCAAAAATGAATTAATTTTGATCGTGCGAACAGAAGTATCCAAAAGTAAAATACGACAAGTTACCAACGGTACATAATTCATCTCGAGAAATATTTTGCAAACGAACGGAAGTCATAATACTATTTATTTCCGTGTAGTCTCTGCAAGATATCAACATTCACATGCATTCATAAAGACATATCAGGAGGTAAGAAACCTAGAGATATATAATGAAAAAAGGTTTAACAGTCGTGGGAACAGACAGATTGAATTCCTCATGATTAGAACATATCAATTAGCCGGTAATTTCTTATAGGTCGATATAGAATTCAGTACTTGCTTCAATGATATTCCTTAATATGAAAGAAGCATCTGCAAATCCTTGCTTCAACCCAATAAATCGCACATCTTTATAACCAACTAATGGCAAATCAGTTTGAATAAAGTACTTCAATCAACTTAAAAGTGTTGAGAATCAGGGAATCAAATAAATAAAGTAACAGTATTCGAAAAAGGGTAAGAATCAGAATGTTTTAAGAACTGAAGAATTCAAATAAAGTTGTTGAATGTAAAAGAAAGACGTGAATGGAATCAGGTTATTCCAGGTTCTTATTCAAAGAATAGGAACCGACTTTATGAAAGATGTAGCTTAAAATACAAATCAATATAAATTAATTGCACCGAAGCCACAATAAGAGCTTCATAATCAACTAAATTGATCAATGATAAAAGTACTTCAGTTAACTATAATAGTTTTGAAGGACTGAATTCGATTGAAAATGTTAAATGTCTTGGGAACAGTTGAATGGAATCGTGGTATTTCAGGTTCTTATTCTGCAATACGATTCGAATATGAGTTGGCATTATAGTAATTTTCTCGAAAACGTTTCTATAATAAAACGATCTTGTCGAAGATGGAACTTCAAATATATCAAAATTAATATGAAATGCAATGCCTACTTTAAAATAATATTCATTCAGGCAGAAATTTCTTATTAAACGATATTAAATGCATCGAAATATTATACGTTGTTCAGAAAGCGGAGCTTAAAATCTGTCCTTCAGGCAAATTGGTTGCAATCTCTTAACAGTCAACTAATGGTAAAATGATAAATGCTATATGTGCTTTAGTTAACTGAAAAATTATAACAAGTTAGTAAAGGAACGAAGAATAAAGTTGAGGTGCCTGCATGTGAGGAGCAAGTGAATGGGATCTTGGTATATCAGGTTCAAATTCAGGTGCACGATTCAAATATCAGTCATCATTTTCGAAAAAGGCATTATAAATGTGTTATATGTCTTTACTTAAAGTAATTGATGTTTGTTTTAGTAAGAATGCTGGTACATATCTGAACCATATTGAAAGACTAGTGGTACATATATGTAGCAGTACTCGCCCCACTCCTCTGACAAAAAATATATTTTTCAAAAAAAATCTTAATTTCAATCAATGATCAAATAAAAGTTATAAATTGTATTCTGATATTCTCAAAAAAACCTCGTCTTCTAAGGGTTTTAACAATAAACAAGAAATTTCTCATTAAACTCAATGCCTGCTTCGAAATTATATTGGTTGTTCTGAAAGCCCGAGTTCAACCAAATAAGCTCCAATAACATATTAACAGACAACTAAGAGCAAATTGATAAAACCATACGTACTTCAGTTCACTGAACAAAGGTGATATGTAAGTCAAGGAACGAAGTATCAAATCGATGTAGTTGCATTTAAGTAACAAGTGATTGGGATCTTGGTATTTCAGGTAACAATTCGGTAACACGATTAAAATATCATTAATCATTTCCTAAAAAGGCATCCAATAAGTAGAAATCGATTTTACAAACATAGCAATTAAAACTCAAACAATAAATAAGAAATTCCTTATAAATGGCATTAAACTCAATGTCTGCTTGGAAATGGTATTGATTGTTCTGAAAGCCGGTATTTAAAATCTGTCCTTCAACCCAGTAAGCTGTAGTAACATATTAACAGTCAACTAATGGCAAACTGATCAAAACTTTATGTACTTCAGTTCACTGAACAAAGGTAATGAGTGAGTAAAAGAACGAAGTATCAAGTTGAAGTGGTTGCAAGTAAGAAACAAGTGAATGGGATATTGGTATATGAGGTTCCAATTCGGGAACACGATTCAAATATAAGTCATCATTTCCTAAAAAGGCATCCAAAAAGTATAAATCGATTTCACATAACCAGCCATTCAATAATCAGGGAACGAAGTATCAAGTTGAAGTGGTTGCAAGTAAGGAACAAATGAATGGGATCTTGGTATATGAGGTTCCAATTCGCGAATACGATTCAAATATAATTTAACATTTCCTAAAAAGGCATACAAAAAGTATAAATCGATTTCACAAAACCAGCCCTCAATGCTAAAACATCTAAAATCACAATGTTCCAAGGAGTGTAGAAATCGATAGATGTTGAATGTGTTGAGAACAGGTGAATGGAATCTTGGTATATCAGGTTCAAATTCAGGTGCACGATTTAAATATCAGTCATCATTTTCGAAAAAGGCATCCAATAAGCAGAAGTCGATTTTACAAAATTAGCAATTAAAACTTAAACAAGAAATTTCTTATTAAACGACATTTAGCTCAATGCCTGCTTCGAAATGGTATTAGTTGTTCTGAAAGCCAGAGTTTAAAATATGTTCTTCAACCAAATAAGCTTCAATAACATGTGAACAGTCAACTAATGACAAATGGATCAAAACTATATGTACTTCAGTTAACCGAACAAGGGTAATAAGTGAGTTGAGGAACAAAGTATCAAATTGAAGTGGTTGCATGCAAGAAGCAAGTGAATGGGATATTGGTATATGAGGTTCCAATTCGGGAACACAATTCAAACATAATTCAACATTTCCTAAAAAGGCATTCAAAAAGTATAAATTGATTTCACAAAACCAGCCTTCAATAATTCTTGGAAAAAAAGCTCTAATGAGCAAAAAACGATTTCATAAAATTGGCCTTCAAAACAGCTATTCTTCTGAAATTGTTCTGAAAGGCGGTGTTTAAAATCTGTCCTTCAACCAAATTGAATTTCATTGATTTCATAAAATTGGCCTTCAAAACAGCTATTCTTCTGAAATTGTTCTGAATTGTTCTGAAAGGCGGTGTTTAAAATCTGTCCTTCAACCAAATAAGCTGTAGTAACATATTAACAGTCAACTAATGGCAAACTGATCAAAACTTTATGTACTTCAGTTCACTGAACAAAGGTAATGAGTGAGTAAAGGGACGAAGTATCAAGTTGAAGTGGTTGCAAGTAAGAAACAAGTGAATGGGATATTGGTATATGAGGTTCCAATTCGGGAACACGATTAAAATATCATTCATCATTTTCTAAAAAGGCATCCAATAAGTAAAAATCGATTTTACAAACACAGCAATTGAAACTTAAACAATATACAAGAAATTTCTTATTGAATGGCATTAAACTCAATGCCTGCTTTGGTATGGTATTGACTGTTCTGAAAGCCGGTGTTTAAAATCTGTCCTTCAACCAAATAAGCTGTAGTAACATATTAACAGTCAACTAATGGCAAACTGATCAAAACTTTATGTACTTCAGTTCACTGAACAAAGGTAATGAGTGAGTAAAGGAACGAAGTGCATCAAGTTGAAGTGGTTGCAAGTAAGAACAAGTGAATGGGATATTGGTATATGAGGTTCCAATTCGGGAACACGATTCAAATATAATTCATCATTTCCTAAAAAGGCATTCAAAAAGAATAAATCGATTCCACAAAACCAGCCGTTCAATAATCAAGGAACGATGTATCAAGTTGAAGTGGTTGCAAGTAAGGAACAAATGAATGGTATCTTGGTATATGAGGTTCCAATTCGGGAATACGATGCAAATATAATTCAATATTTCCTAAAAAGACATCCAAAAAGTATAAATCGATTACACAAAACCAGCCCTTCAATAATTCTTGGAAAAAAAGCTATTATGAGCAAAATTCGAGTTCATAAAATTGTCCTTCAAAACAGCTTATTGGCCAGAAATGTATTATTCAACGTTATGAAATTCTGTGCCTGTTTCGTTATATTGAAAGAGGAAAATCCAAATCTGTCTTCAATAATTCTTGGAAAAAAGCTCCAATCAGTAGATTCGATTTTATTGAATTGGTCTCTAAAACGATTATCGGCCAGAAATCTATTTTTCAACGATATGAATTTGATCAAGGCTAGGGATTTTAGTCAACTGAAAACAACTAAAAGTCAGAAAGTTTTAAGAACTGGAGAAATCGATAGATGTTGAATGTGTTGGGAACAGGTGAATAGAATCTCGGTATATCAAGTTCAAATTCAAGAGCACGATTCAAATATCATTAATCAATTCCTGAAGAGGCACCCAATAAAAAGAAATCGATTTTACAAAAATAGCCCTTCAAAAATTTTTGTAAAAAAGCTCCAATCAGTAAATTCGATTTAATTGAATTTGCCTTCAAAACAACTATCGGCCAGACATTTATTATTCAACGATATGAAATGGATCAATGCTAGGGATTTTAGTCAACTGAGAGTGGGAACAGAATAGAATCTCGGTATATCAGGTTCAAATTCAGGAGCACGATTCAAATATCATTCACCATTTCCTGAAAAGACAATAAGTAGAAATCCATTTTACAAAAATAGCCCTTCAAAAATTCTTGGAAAAAAGCTCCAACCAGTAAATTCGATTTAATTGAATTGGCCTCCAGAACAACTACCGGCCAGAAATTTATTATTCAACGATATGAAATTGATCAAGGCTAGGGATTTTAGTCAACTGAAAACAGCTAAAAGTCAGAATGTTTTAAGAACTGAAGAAATCGATAAATATTGAATGTGTTGGAAACAGGTTCATATTCAGGAGCACGATTCAATTATTATTCATCATTTCCTAAAAAATCACCCAATAAGTAGGAATCGATTTTAGAAAAATAGCCCTTCAAAAATTCTTGGAAAAAAGCTCCAATCAGTAAATTCGATTTTATTGAATTGTCCTTCAAAACTACTATGGGTTAGAAATTTATTATTCAACGATATAAAATTGATAAAGTAAATCAAAAAAGTTGTTTTCATTTACTTTATTAATTTAAAAATGTTTCACCAAGTGATTGGCGAGAAATCAATATCAGATATGAAATTAATCAAGGCTGGGGATTTTAGTCAACTGAAAACAGCTAAAAGTCAGAATGTTTTAAGTACTGAAGAAATCGATAAATATTGAATGTGTTGGAAACAGGTTCATATTCAGGAGCACGATTCAATTATTATTCATCATTTCCTAAAAAAGCACCCAATAAGTAGGAATCGATTTTAGAAAAATAGCCCTTCAAAAATTCTTGGAAAAAAGCTCCAATCAGTAAATTCGATTTTATTGAATTGTCCTTCAAAACTACTATGGGTTAGAAATTTATTATTCAACGATATAAAATTGATAAAGTAAATCAAAAAAGTTGTTTTCATTTACTTTATTAATTTAAAAATGTTTCACCAAGTGATTGGCGAGAAATCAATATCAGATATGAAATTAATCAAGGCTGGGGATTTTAGTCAACTGAAAACAGCTAAAAGTCAGAATGTTTTAAGTACTGAAGAAATCGATAGATGTTGAATGTGTTGGGAACAGGTGAATAGAATCTCGGTATATCAGGTTCAAATTCAGGAGCACGATTCAAATATCATTGATTATTTCCTTAAAAGACAGTAGTAGAAATCGATTTTACAAAAATGGGCCTTCAATAAGTCTTGGAAAAATCAGTAAATTCGATTTTATTAAATTGGCCTTCAAAACGGTTATCGGTCAGAAATTTATTATTCAACGATATGAAATTGTTCAATGGTGGGGATTTTCGTCAACTGAAAACAACTAAAAGTCGGAATGTTTTAAAAATTGAAGAAATCGATATGTTGGGAACAGGTGAATAGAATCTCGGTATATCAGGTTCAAATTCAGATGCACGATTCAAATATCAGACACTTTCGAAAAAGGCATCCAATAAGTAAAAATCGGTTTTACAAAAATAGCAGTTAAAACATAAACAGAAGGAAAGCGGGAATTTGAAAACTGTCTTTTAACAAAATAAGTTGCAATAACATATTAACATATGTGTGTGGATAGCATCGGACTCGTGACCGGGAGGTCCAGGGTTCGAATCCTATTCAGGTAGAAAAGAAATTTTCTAGTTGGACGGGTATCTGCCACCATTTCACTGTTGGGTCAAAAATTAACAGTGCTGTGACCTAAAGTGGCGCAAGATCGCAGTAACAAAGCCTACACAGAACACAACTGAACTCCTAACTCGTACAAGCTGAAAAAGCTTCTGAGGGATCTTCACAGAAGATCTAGGAGTATCAGGATAATAATAATAATAATAATAATAACAGTCAACTAATAGCAAATCGATCTAAACTGTATGTACTTAAGTTAACTGAACAAAGGTAATAAGTGAGTAAAGAAACAAATAATCATAAGGAACGAGAGAAAGACATCCTGGTATATATAGGATTCCAATTCGGGAACACGATTCAAATATCAGTCATCATCGAAAAAAGCATCTAATAGGAAGAAATCGATTTTACAAAAATAGTCTAAAAAACATAAACAAGAAAAAAAGGTCAAATGAATGAAAATCGACTTTATAAAAAAGGCTTTTGAAAAGACTATAGGCCATAAATTTATTAAACGATATGAAATTCAATGCCTGTTTCATTGTTCCGAAAGATCTTCAGATCCAATAGCTTTTTTACCATGATAATGGGAAATCTGTTTGAAAATATGAATAAAAACAATATTCTAATTTCCGCTAATTTTTTATCAACACTACGATCGTTACGTCATACCATGACTTCTTCAGGTGAGTATTACAAGATACTTACTTAGTAGTAGAAGTCATGGTATGACGTAACGATCGTAGTGTTGATAAAATATTAGCGGAAATTAGAATATTGTTTTTATTCATATTTTCAAGATGAATTTCTGTCAAGTAAAGACCGAAACAATCATAGATTTGGAAATCTGTTTGATCAATGCCAGGGGGATTTTAGTCAACTAAAAACAGTCAGAATGTTTCAAGGGTTGAAGAAATCGATAGATGTTGAATGTGTTGGGAACAGCTGAATGGAATCTTAGTATATCAGGTTCGAATTCAGCAACACGATACAAATATCAGTTGGCACATTAGAGTAATTTTTACCGCAAAAGCATCGAGTGAGTATAGCCCGATGTTATCGAAGATGGTGCTTGGTACCTAATTGAAATAAGCATGTTGTCACGCAGTTTTAACCCCAGGCTATATAACCCCGCGTTTTATTGTTACTTTCCGGCCACCTGAACCACTGAAATTCATATTTACAAATTGTAGTTTCCTTTTTCGTGGAGACCTACTAACGGGTACACAATGAGTAACTTAACATACCTCATTCAAGGTGTAGGTCCGATGATTGATTGGCAAGGAGAATGGAGGGTCAAGAGACCCTTTAAATTTGTAGATCTTAATCTTCTTGTAAATAGGTACTAAGTGGTTTGTGTTCCAGATTTTGCATATTTTTACCATGAATTAGAATGCACGTTTCATGTTAACTCCTGAGTCGTGTTTTGAATGAGGGTGGTAATTTGACGCTCTGCAAACATAATTTTAATAAACACTGTGTTAATGATTCTATAATAATTGAATTCTTAAATTCCGGAACACCTGGATTTATCAAAGTTAATAGAAACTGTTTGCTTGTATTCAAGTTAAAGATTTGAATAGATCATAAGTTTTATTTTTTTTTAAGTTGTCCAATATGCGTATTTCCTAAATATCAGTTTTTCCTGACAATTTATCGACAAGTAGTTGTGTATAGGATTCATAGACCTGCCAAGATTTTATGTAATTGAATTTAATAAGGGCAGAATAGTTATTATTTTTCATATCATTTTGTCGAAATGAAAGAACTGAATCACCCCAGGTTATTCCAATGATATATCCAGGTATTCCAAAATGAACTATGATACATAACATCTTCAAAAAATTCTAAATAGATACGTTCCAACGACTGTTATATAGTAGGGACAGAGTGCAATAAATTTTCATATTGTTATGTCAATCTCGAAGTGCCAAATGACCCCTCAAGGCATTCAAACTGTATATCCTGATATTCAAAACATACTGCGATATATAACATCTTCAAAAAATTCTCGATAGATACATTCCAACGACTGATAAGTAGTTGGATTGAGTAATCATAGACCTTGAAGGAGATTTTATGATATAAATTCAATAAGAGGCAAAATACAATAACTCGAATATTTTATGTTTTATATTGAGGTGTATTCACAAAATAATTATTGATAGGGTCAACAAAAAATGTCAATAGAAGAAGCAGTAATAAGTGTTTATTGGCGTGTAACCATATTAATCATATGATTAAAAATATTACCAAACAGAAAACCACAGAATTTTGTCAAATCATTATAGGAAAAAAGCAACATAAATGATTTAGTTTTCACACATGCTGATCAAGGAACTAGTATTATTGCTATTCCAAGAAAACAATATATCGATAAAACTTCTAATTTTTTAAACTACGGTAAATTTCAGATAGTTACCAAAGATCGTACAAAATACTTTCAAAAACAAACCAAGAAAGTTATAAATCAATCCGTAAACATTTTTTAGAATATTCTAACATGATCCCAGACCTCAGAACTTTATTACATATATGATAAAACTCCACAAGGATGTGGACCCTTAGTTTCTTATATTATTTCGCCCAGCGTTCTTTTTTTTTTTTTTGATGTACAGAATTTATTTCCCCTAGAAAAATAGATATTTTTGAAAAAACTCTTGATTAAAAATGAAAGTGTTTCAATAAGAGGAATAATATTTTAACAGAAAACTATTTTCAATTTAATGATACTATTTTATTATGTATATGTATTATAGATTTTACTCTGATTCTAGCAGAAATTTTTATGGATAATTCAGGAAGAAATGTCTTGAACAAATATTTTTTTATTGCTTTATAAATGTAGATGATATCATTTGCTGCTTCAAGGAAACAGGTAAACAACTATGTAATTGTAATGGGTTTATTCATTAAATCCATCCAAACATTAAATTCACTTTTGAAAAAATTGTGGTATAAATTTCAGTATTTTGCGTAAACCCACATATACAGATATTGTTATTCCTATTAACCGGAAAATGACAGCATATCACAGTATGATCCATAAATTGGTTTAAAAAAAAATTTAATATTACTAGGCAAATTGCATCCACGCCTATAATTCAATTATGATTAAAATAATTTAATAAAATTGCATTGAATCTATTATACTCTGTTATAAAAGAATTGACTAACAAATATATTTCTATTCATTACGTGCATGGAATATCGGATAATATTGCCAAGTATTTAAAAATAAAATCCGACTGAAATGTAGCTTCTAGTTAATAATAAAAGAATAAAAAATATAGATAAAACAAATAAGGGCAATAGATCTTGAGTTTATAAGTTCACTAATAATGATTGTTCTGTGGTACATATTGGTCAAAAGGTACATCCTTTAAGAGAAGAATTCATGAATACCATAGGGGTTACACGTGTAACATCTCACACTCAACGAAAGAATTTGGACACAATTTCAACAACAACTATGAAATTATTCATAATGAAATTAAAAATATGGCCAAATCTTCCTTGTTGTATATTTGTACTTATTGAGGCAATTTCGATAATTGGCTCTAATTTATTCTATGGTTTTTTTTGTATTCTCATTATTTGTAATTCCGTAAATTGTTGGTTATTTGTACCTCCCATTAATTCTTTCAAGTGTTTGCCTAAATTAGATGTGAAGTTGTAATATTTAGAGTTAGCTCAAAATGTAAACCTGAAAAAATCACAGTATTGACGGAGCAATTGTTAATTAACAAATTGTGGATATATTCTTAATTATTTTATTTAATTGAAATGAATTTTCATCAAGTAAGGATCGATTCAATCAAATTCTTATTTTAAAGCAGATTTGAGACCGACAATTTTTGAACCATTTTGAAAATACCGTTAAGAGATTTAAATTTTAAGGCGAATTACATATTTAATTAGGTACCAGGCTCTTGAGCACGGTGATAATGGACGCTTAGAGAACACAGACAAATAATAAAACTCGTCAATTTCCCAAATTTAAACCCGAAAATACTGATATTTATTTTAAAAAAATGTCAGAGTCGAAAAGTTTCGATAGCTATTTCTCTAAAAAGCGTCCAGTGAGGAAAAAAAACCGATGTTATCAAACGATGGAGCATAGAAACCTAATTGATATAAGCATGTTGTCGCACAGTTCTCACCCCTCTTTCCATGCTATATAACCCCGCATTTTATTGTTACTTTCCGGCCACCTGTATACAAAGGAGTCACCGGTGCTCGTTGAAATTCATATTTACAAATTATAGTTTCCTTTTTCGTGGAGACCAGTTAAAGGGCGCACAACTTAACAACCCCATTTAAGGTGTTTGTACGATAAAATTTTACATGATTGATTTCAAAGTAGTTAAGAACGGGGGGTTGTCGAGAGACCCTCTAAAATTGTAGATTTAAATCTACTTGTAAATAGGTACTAAGTGGTATGTTCCAGATTTTACATATTTTGCCCATGAATTAGATGCACGTTTCGTGTTGAATCAGCAGTTAGTATTCTGAATTAGGTTGAACATGTTAATTATTTCTTAATAATTTAATTCGTGACCATTTCGTCTTTCGTCTTCTCGAGACTAGTTTTGAAAAGTTTTATGTACCATTGGAGTGATATTTATTTAAAAATGTAGTTGGATAGCAAGATAACTATAAAATTGGATATATGACTAGATATTTTCCTTGATACAGCATTCAGTAAATCGACAATCGATTTTATCAGTTATTTTTGACTTCCATATAAACAGAATTAATTTTCATTATTCTTCAATAATTTTCACGATTCCAATCATGAAGGCTTTGAGGAGAATTGAAATAGAATATAGAGATATAAGAAAAACCGTGATTCTTAGTATATTCACGAGAATAAAGATATATCGTTTTAACCGATAATTGAGAATGCGAGACAGTTAATCAAGTCTTGGACTGTCGTTGGACCTCACAACACACATGCTATAGTGAAGTGCAGAATGAGGATATTGAAAGAGATTCTGAATAAAGAAGTGATATTCTTTCGTGAACAGATGAGAGATAAAACTAAATTTGAACCCAACATACCAAGATTCGATTTACTCATTCTCCATAGAATAATTAAATTCAATACACACAATACGAAGTATTAAAATTCAAGACGTACTGCGAATTTCTTGACTTGAGAAATTGAACGAAATAGTAAGTACATAATTTCAGAGCATATTGATTTTATATCAATAAAATATGATTATTTTTTGTGAAATGAGGATTTCATAAGAAAGAATATCAAGATTTTATACTCATCAGGAAGAAACGCTTTAGAAAAATTCACCGAGTAGACAGTAATTTGAATAACAATTTCGAAAAAAATGTTTATTTTCTATATTTAGAAAACACTGTCGAATACTCTGTGATCAAAATTCAAATTACCAGGTTAACTAATAAGCATTGTATGGAATTCTAAACACACAGTCCGGAGTACTGTAACAACTGATACCTTGAGAACACAATCGAGTAATGAAACTAGCCAAGTTTCTGATCTGGAGCCTGATATACTAAGATTCTAGTCAACCACTTCAGAAGTATTCAAATTCTAAACGTATTGAAGAAAAAGATATATGAATTTCTGGACACTCGTGAGAATTTCAAAACAGATTGATTTTAAAAACGTAGAGAAATCATTGTTGAGTGATCCAAATTCGAATATTAGTCGAATTAATAAGGTCCGTATTAAATCAAAGACCACTGGGCGAACTAAAAAGGACCATATTGAATTCGAAAATTAGTCTCGAGTGTTGTGACATTTGACACTCTGAGAACACAATCGAGTAATGCACCTTAGCCAAGTTTCTGAACTGGAGCCTGATATACCAAGATTCTATTCAACCACTTCAGAAGTATTCAAATTCTAAACGTATTGAAGAAAAAGATATGTGAATTTCTGGATACTCTTGAGAATTTCAAAACAGATTGATTTTAAAAACGTAGAGAAATCATTGTTAAGTGATCCAAATTCGAATATTAGTCGAATTAATAAGGTCCGTATTGAATCAAAGACCACTGGGCGAACTAAAAAGGACCATATTGGATTCGAAAATTAGTCTCGAGTGTTGTGACATTTGACACTCTGAGAACACAATCGAGTAATGCACCTTAGCCAAGTTTCTCAACTGGAGCCTGATATACCAAGATTCTATTCAACCACTTCAGAAGTATTCAAATTCTAAACGTATTGAAGAAAAAGATATGTGAATTTCTGGACACTCATGAGAAATGCAACTAATAATTTTAAGTACATAATTTCAAAGCAGATTGATTTCAAAAACGTAGAGAAATCACTGATAAGTGATCCAAATTCGAATATTAGTCGAACTAATAAGGTCCGTATTGTATCAAAGACCACTGGGCGAACTAAAATGGACCATATTGAATTCGAAACTTGGTATCGAGTGCTGTGACATTTGACACTCTGAGAACACAATGGAGTAATGCCACTAGCCAAGTTTCTGAACTGGACACCCCGATATACTAAGATTCTATTCAACCACTTCCGAAGTATTAAAATTCTAGACGCATTGAAGAAAAAGATATGTGAATTTCTGGACACTCTTGAGCATTGCAACTAATAATTTTAATTACATAATTTCAAAGCAGATCGAGTTTAAATACGTAGAATAATCATTGTTAAGTGATCCGAATTCGAATATTAGTCGAACTAATGAAAGGACCATTTGAATTCGAAATTTGGTCTCGAATATTAGTCGAACTAATACGGTCCGTATTGAAACAAATACCTCTAGGCGAACAAAGAAGGACCATATTGAATTGGAAACTTAGTCTCGAGTGTTGTGACATTTGACGCTCTGAGAACACAATCGAGTAATGCACCTTAGCCAAGTTTCTGAACTGGAGCCTGATATACCAAGATTCTATTCACCACTCTCGAAGTATTAAAATTCTAGACGTATTGAAGAAAAAGATATGTGAATTTCTGGACACTCTTGAGCATTGCAACTAATAATTTTAATTACATAATTTCAAAGCAGATCGAGTTTAAACACGTAGAATAATCATTGTTAAGTGATCCGAATTCGAATATTAGTCGAACTAATGAAAGGACCATTCGAATTCGAAACTTAGTCTCGAGTGCTGTGACGTTTGACACTCTGAGAACACAATCTAGTAATGCCACTAGCCAAGTTTCTGAACTGGACACCCCGATATACTAAGATTCTATTCAACCACTTCCGAAGTATTAAAATTCTAGACGTATTGAAAAAAAAATATGTGAATTTCTGGACACTCTTGAGCATTGCAACTAATAATTTTAAATATATAATTTCAATGCAGATTGAGTTTAAAAACGTAGAATAATCATTGTTAAGTGATCCAAATTCGAATATTAGTCGAACTAATAAAAGTACCATATTGAATTCGAAATTAAGTCTCGAATATTAGTCGAACTAATAAGGTCCGTATTGAAACAAATACTTCTAGGCGAACAAAGAAGGACCATATTGAATTGGAAACTTAGTCTCGAGTGCTGTGACATTTGACGCTCTGAGAACACAATCGAGTAATGCACCTTAGCCAAGTTTCTGAACTGGAGCCTGATATACCAAGATTCTATTCACCACTTCCGAAGTATTAAAATTCTAGACGTATTGAAGAAAAAGATATGTGAATTTCTGGACACTCATGAGAAATGCAACTAATACTTTTAACTACATAATTTCAAAGCAGAGTTATTTCAAAAACGTAGAGAAATCACTGATAAGTGATCCAAATTCGAATATCAGTCGAACTAATAAGGTCCGTATTGAATCAAAGACCACTGGGCGAACTAAAATGGACCATATTGAATTCGAAACTTAGTATCGAGTGCTGTGACATTTGACTCTCTGAGAACACAATCGAGTAATGCCACTAGCCAAGTTTCTGAACTGGACACCCCGATATACTAAGATTCTATGCAACCACTTCCGAAAAGTCTAGACGTATTGAATAAAAAGATATGTGAATTTCAGGACACTCTAGAGAATTGCAACTTATAATTTTAAGTACATAATTTCATAGCAGATTGATTTCAAAAACGTAGAGAAATCATTGTGATAAGTGATCCAAATTCGAATATTACTGGAACTAATAAGGTCCGTATTGAATCAAAGACCTCTAGGAGAACTAAAAAGGACCATATTGAATTCGAAACTTAGTCTTTAGTGCTGTGACATTTGACGCTCTGAAAACACAATCGAGTAATGCACCTTAGCCAAGTTCCTGAACTGGAGCCTGATATACCAAGATTCTATTGACCACTTCACAAGTATTCAAATTCTAGACCTATTGAAGAAAAAGATATGCGAATTACTCGATACTTCTGAAAATTTCAACGAATACTTTTAAGTATAAATTTCACGGACGGCAGATTGATTTTGAAAACGTAGAGAAATCATTGTTAGTGTGATCCAATTTCGAATATAAGTCGAACTAATTAGGTCTGTACTGAATCAAAGACCATATTGAGTACGAAAATTAGTCTCGAGTGCTGTAACATTTGACGCTCTGAGAACACAAGCTTGTCATGCAACTGGCCAAGTTCCAGAAGTGAATCCTGATTTACTAGGATTCTATTTAACTGTTTCCGAAGTAACAAAATTCTATACATATTTAAGTAAAAAAAGCGAATTTCTTGACACTCTTGGGGGAAAAAAATTCACACAGTTTTTATGTTTCACAATTTATTCAGAATCCTGACGCGTGTTTCGATCTTTCGACCATCTTCAAAGGAGTACAAAAAGGAACATAAAAACTGTGTGAATTTTTTTTGAATAAAATATGTTTCACCTAAAGCTAACCGCATACTCCATTCATGTAACTTTTTAGAAATTCAACGAATAATTTCAAGTGCAAAATTTGAAAGCATATTTGACTTTAAAAACGTGGAGAAATCATTGTTGAGAGATCCAAATTCGAAAATTAGCGGAACTAAGACCTCTAGGTTAACTAAAAAGGACGGTATGGAATTCGAAACCTAATCTCGAGTGCTGTGATATTTGACGCTTTGAGAACGCAATAGGGTAAAATGCAATTAGCCAAGTAAGTCGAGCCCGGATATACCAAGATTAGAATCAACTGTTTCCGAAGTATTCAAATTCTGGACTTATAGGAATTAAATAAATTAGGAAATATGCGAATTACTGGACACTTTTAGGACATTCAACGAATCCCTATAATGACACCTTTACCAAAGCAACGAAGAATAGAATTTTGTCAACGTTTTCAAGAAGATAATTTCAATAATGTCATTATATCTTATGAAAGTTTTTTCCAACTTTGTGGAAATCACTTAAAAATCCTATCACAACAACCGGTACCGTTCAAATTTCCCACCAAAATAATGGTTTTGAGAGCAATATCACAGCGTGGTGCCACGCCTCTTTGTATAGTTGATGGTACCAATTAATAGTGAAAAGTAGTGTGGCATTCTAAATGATGTTCTCCTTGAAACTGCGCATGCTGTATGTCTAGGGGGGTGGCGTTTTCAGCAGGATAATGCAAGATGCCGTACTTCAGCCTATACTCAAGCTTGGATGCAAGAACACCAAGTGACAACCGTTTCATGGCCAGCAGCTTCTCCAGATCTTAGTCCCATTGAAAACTTATGGGGACCAATGAACATTGAGCAGCGCCACGAAATAAAGATTATTTAATTCAGTCAGTTTTACAGTCCTGGAGTACCATTACCGAAAATTATGGAGGTGGATCTAGTTTCGGGTATAACTCGACGTTTAGTCAAGTGTTTACAGTAAAATGGAGGTTGTATAAGTAAATAAGATGAATATTTTGTTATAATTTTCTAATTCAAGAATTAAAAATATATACTAAATAATTACAATTAAGCTTTGTTTCCTTCGGATACTTTCTGGACGGACTATATTTTCTTAATTTCATTTAGGACCTAAACGTGCATAGAAAAAACATAAATTTGTAATAAGAATAGTTGTTATGGACTCATTTAAGCTTAACTATAATCGATATGCTTTGCCTAGTGTTCGGTTAGTTAGAAATAAAACTAGGAATTACCCAAAAGGGTTCGAACCCATGATTAAGTACCTTCTCGAAACTATGTTGTATAATACGTACTCTGGTCAATGAGTAAGAGCAAATATCGGAAATTAACGCGGTTGAATGACGTCACTTGAAGAGCGTACTCACTATGAATCATATAGATAGAAAGAAGTGAATGAGTAATCAGGATTACTACTTCTATTTGGAGTTTCGGAATCAATGGCTCAGGTGTTATAGTGTATTCGACTGAACATTATCAAAATTAAAGGAATTGTGAAGTTGTTAAAAATTATTATTATTCATATAAGGTATGCAGACTGAACTGTTTTGTCAGATTTCTAGATGAGCGACATATATTAGCCAAGTAAATTATTATCACGAAAATTACTATTGTTATAGCCGGAAATATACTTCCTCTCCTTCTTTGAATACCAGACATGAATATTAAATGAAAAAATTATAGAAATTACTATGTTTTACTACCAATAAAAATATATACTACACATTTTCTTGTGACACGAGTTTCGGGAAATGAACTATCCCATCATCAGACAACGGACCTAACAGTGATACAGAGGTATTTAAACAAAAGTGATACATATTTTGAATATTTCAATAGATTCTAGATAACACCTAATAGTGGTACAGAGGTTTAGAAGCGGAATGTGATAGAAAACCGGGTTGAAAAATAGGGGCCTTCTAACAGATATCGGAATGTCGGCAATCGACAAAGAAGGTTGTTAAGCAGATGGTACCCATTTAAATATCTCAAATAATTTTTGGGGTTACATAGCTTCGAACAGTCATTCATTATTTTTACATTATTTTGTTGTATATCTCAAATATTTGGATTTACATAGCTCCGTACATTCATTCATTATTTTTTACATCATTTTTATTGTGAACTAATTTGAAAATTTCAATAATCAAGTTTCTTTTCTTTTGAATCTACATGTAGAATTTTCTTAAGATTTTTTTTTGTCGAAAGGAATTACTATTTCCTAAAGAATGAGTGGCAAAAGTTGAATTTTTGTTTACTTTTCATTAAATTCATTTTATGTTCGTTGAAAAAGGTTCTAAACAGATGCTACTTTTTAAATATCTCAAATATTTCCGATTTACATAGCTCCGTACAGTCATTCATTATTTTCACATTGTTGTTATTGTGAACTATTTTGAAAATTTCAACAGATTTTAGATAATCGAGTTTCTTCCCTTTTGATTCTACATGTAAAATTTTAAGATTATCTATTGTGGGAAAGGAATGACCGTTTTCTAGACAATGAGTGGCAAAAGTAGAATTTTGTTTATTTTTCATGAAACTCATTTTATGTTCGTTGAACCTCGTGTTGAATGAACGTCCTGTTCTATATATTTATTACTGCACGTAGAACAAGATAACTCATAAACTCCTGATTTGTGTATGTTTGGAGTAGGGTCCTTTGCGTTAAATAATACCGATGATCATTTGTTTTGCGTTTTGAAGGCAATATTGACATCATTTCATCACGTTCCGCTTGTAAACCTCTGTACCACTATTAAGTGTTACCTAGAATCTATTGAAATATTCAAAATATGTATCACTTTTGTTTAAATACCTCTGTACCACTATTAGGTCTTCAGTTGTCTGATGATGGGATAGTTCATTTCCCGAAACTCGAGTCACAAGAAAATGTGTAATATATATTTTTATCGGTAGTAAAACATAGTAATATCTACAATTTGCTTTAATTATGATCAACTACCAAATAGTAACGGCTGAAACAATTCAGTATCTAAAAAAATTATAGCTAGCAACGCATTATTTTTTATGAAAACTTGTTCGGGCTTTGGGTAAATATATTTTTATTAGATATAACAGGTATTCCTGTTGCGTGACAAAGTAAACACCCATATAATTTTTATTGTAGGAATGAATTAAATAAATTCAACCTAGACCATAATGGCGTGCATTAACATCAGTTGTGACCGTGAAGAAATGCGAAAAATCTATAAATATAAATCGTTTAGAATACCTTCGATAAATTCAATTTTCACGTGAATTTTCACCGGTTTATATACGGCAGAAAACGTGTCTATAAAAGCTATGCGACTACAAAGCACCATTCTGGTTCATAAATTGAACTTGTCTATAATTTCACAACGTACCGTGAATAAATAACCTGCGTGCGTTAGAGGTTCAAATTTCTCAAATGGATCCAGTTGCAACATGCAGTGGAGAATGCTGCACAAGGTTCACTTTACATGCAGGCCGATTTTCAATTTAGACTTGCTAAATCGATTACTACACATGTATATAATGTAACGGATGCCAATCAAAGTATGTAGTTTAAAGACGAAACTTATTTTTAACAATAACAGTTTTATTTCAGAATTGCTGCCTATCGAGAATTTATCGATTCTGTCTAGTAGTAACGTGATTTCAAATTAATTTTCATACGTTTTTAAAGAGTACAAATTCCAGAATTTTAATCCGGTATACGTTAAATAACGGTTTGAAATTTTATGCATAACTTCTCGAAATCTCAGATCATTGGAAGCAATGACAAACTCATTTTCAAAATTTCGATAGCAATTACTGTATTCGGCTGCAAATTAAGTTTGAATTTTTATATAAAATTTCTAGGGAATCAGATCATCAGAAGCATTGACAAACTAAGTAACTATAGTAATGAAATATAATCGTAACTGTTAAACTTTTCAGAAAGGTAGACGTGCTATAGGTACATCTCTGAAATATTTATGTCCTTTTTCGAAAAGTTCATATTCTGCCTATATTTTTTCCGAGTTATTTGTTGAGATTCAGAAGAAGAAGTATAAAATAACATCAGGTAAAATATCTATACATATAATACACTGAAATGAAATAAATAGCAAAGAAAAATCCTAAAATCCACACACACAAAGCGTATCATTTTCTGGTACATATAGGCTTGCTTCTGTGGAACACGTTCAGAACTAGAGAACACACTGGAAGATCTTAATGGCATGCACCATGAGGTCAAATGGAACCACAATATAATAAAATAACATTTCTGGACATAACTTCAATTAAGAGTAACCATGAGATTTCCTTTGATATATTCAGAAAACCCTAAACGACAGATACAACTATACCCAACTTTTCAAACCATCCGAACACTCATAAACTCGATGCTTACAAATCAACGATACATATTTTGGACCATTCTCGCAAAAATAGCACAAATATTTTCAAATATTGACATAAATACACCCGCACATAAAATTTTCAACCTCTTTTTTGATGCCAGAGACAAAAACAACCAGTTGACTAATTAAATAAATTAAATTTTCAATAGTGCAGTAGCGTATATATATATATATATATATAAATATATATATATATATAGGACGGGAGATCTTTCCAAAGAAGGTTTCAAGAACATCAATCTTCTGAATAAAATAACATAATAACATAATATATAATTATTTGGTTTCCTCAAACATTCTTTATACAGATAGTCCTTGTGCTATAGCAGAGGCCGTTAAATTTGTCTTTCAATCTTCTAGATCAGGTTAAACCACAGAGATATTTCTGTGTGTAGTGAATACCTATTTAAAGTTCTCATTTAAGTAGAACTTTTTCTGGAGAGTGAAAGGTGAGTTTGAATATATATTATTAATTGATGTTATATTTATTGAATATGAATATTTGAATACTGATGAGCAAAGTCGATTTTAAAACTTGTTTTTCAGTAATGTTTTGCATATCTTGAGTTTTTATATAAAGTACCTTGGTTAGATATCCAATAATATTGAATAGTCTAAGTAAGATAGTTTTGTGATAAAATTCTTAAGATTATGTTGGATATTCTTGAAAGATATTGGTTTTCATAAGATTGATAAGCAGAAACAAAATTTTGTCTATTCAAAATGTTTAATTTATAGGATTTTAGTTAATAATTTTTATTTATTGGATTTTGTTATACCATTCGGATGTCTTATAATGAATGTTTATTTTATGTCATGATATAAGTGGTACTTATACGACATTATTTTAATTTATTTTCAGAAGTTATAATCATTGAATATAATCTTTTGGAATTAAATATGTAGAAGGCTAATTTTTTAAAATTGTTTAAAAATTTTTTAAAATATTTATATTACATCAATCTTCATTTAGGAACCAGAAACATAACCCTAATTTCCGAAAAAAAAATTCGAAACCTTCATATCTTCCTAGACTTAGACAATCTTGGAATATTACACCTGAATGCGAACGGAATCCACAGAAATATTGAAGCACAAGCACGTTTTAGAAATAAAACATTTAAATGAGCAGACGGAATATATATAATAGTTGAGATACAATTTGTATTATTAAGTTTGAAAACTCAAGTCACTGTATATAATTAAAGTGGTAGAAAACTGAGTAATTTCTCTTTTCATTCGATTTTAAAATTAACTATCGCAAAGTAACGGACTACTCCATCTTAAAAAAGAGATACTTAAGGTGGCAGACAAAAAGATTCGAGTTCAGAAATATTATTCTTTTTGTATTTAATATATCGCTTGAATTCTAAATCGATTCAATTTCATCTGGTTTAAATGTTATAATACAATGAAACATTTCGTTTATGAACGCACGAATTAATACATGGTTATAAATATTGGTACAATTTTTCTGAAATAATTTAATTAAAAAAATGTATATGAGACAGTAATTTATTTCCTCAAAAATGTTTGTACAACTACAACAATTGTTTCACCACGATGTGGCTTCTTCAGATATTACATTGTACTGTCTGATGGTATTCAGTGTAACCGAGTTTAAATACATTTTTAGGTACGTCACCAAATAATGGAAGCACAAGTCATAAAAACTCTAGGTGTTTATTGGAGTTTGCCGCTAAAAATGCCATTAAGGGAAAATATTCAGTAATGAAGAATGATCGACATCTGTTTGTTCGTTCAAAAGGATTTTACGGGCATTATACCTGTTGATTTCAAGAAATTCTAAAAGTGTTAATCTAGAACTTTTGCTTTCAACGTGGATAATTTCATAATTATTGTTGAAATTATGCCTGAATTCCTTAAGGTGATTAGCATATGTCGAATGTACAGAATTGGATATATAACCCCTTTGGTGTTCTTGGACACGTTTCTTGAATCTAAAGGGGTTATATATCCAATTCTGTACATTTGACATATGCTAATCATCTTAAGGAATTCAGGCATAATTTCAACAATAATTATTAAATTATCCACGTTGAAAGCAAAGGTTCTAGATTAACACTTTTAGAATTTCTTGAAATCAACAGGTATAATGCCCGTAAAATCCTTTTGAACGAACAAACAGATGTCGATCATTTTCAATTACTGAATATTTTCCCTTAATGGCATTTTTAGCGGCAAACTCCAATAAACACCTAGAGTTTTTATGACTTGTGCTTCCATTATTTGGTCACGTACCTAAAAATGTATTTAAACTCGGTTACACTGAATACCATCAGACAGTACAATGTAATACCTGAAGAAGCCACATCGTGGTGAAACAATTGTTGTAGTAGTACAAACATTTTTGTGGAAATAAATTACTGTCTCATATACATTTTTTTAATTAAAATGAGTTTCCACCAAGTAAAGACCGAATCTATCAAATAAATAATTTAATTGATTTTTATTAAGTGCATACATCTAATAATGCTTCAGCAGATTGTTTTGTTTTGCAATCATGCAATTTCTCCAGTTATAGGTATATGAGCTTTGTAATAGGAAAACCGGAAAGTAATGTCGTTTCTGCGCATGCCGATATTTGATTGTCATTTGCACTTCGAAATCGTGTCAGACCTTTTAAGGTTATTGTGACTTGTTCACTTCTAAATGATTAAATATTAGACTTTTTTGCAATTTGGGTTGAAATAGCCAGCCAAATACCAGAAGAGCATATCAGGCATTACATGCTTTTTGAGTAACGCGACGAAAAACATTTGCGATGTCCAAGTGCATTAAAGGTTTGCCAAAATATTTCTCGAGGTTCAGAGATCCAGTAATTTTAATCATCCCAAAAAGGCGCTTTTGTTTGTTGGGTGGAGTATACGCGGAATTGTTCATTTTGAAGTGCCCAAACCTGAACGAACTGTTAATGTAACTCTTTATTGTGAACAATTGGATCGACTGAACCAATATTTAATGGAAAAATATCCGGAGATTGTCAACAGAAAAGGTGTTATTCTGCTACACGACAACGCAAGACCGCATAGTGCAAGACGAACTTGGAAAACCCTAATGAATTTGGGGTGGTAGGTACTGCCCAACCACCATACTAGCCCGATATCGCATCCATAGCGATTTCCATTAATTCCGATCGCTACAACATTTACTTAACGGCAAAAAGTTTTAAAATTTGGATGATGTCCAAAACGCCTTCTCGAAATATGATACTCAGAAACCACTTGATTATTATCGGTCCAACGTTGAAAATTTGCACACTAGATGGCAAAAGGTTGACGATAACGAAGGTGATTATATTTTTATTTGAAAATAAAAACTTGTTACTAATTTATTCATTTGAATTTAATTTAAAAAAGTGACAATACTTTTCGGTACACATATTTTGCCGCGTTGTATAAAGTGTAAAAAATTTAAAACAATTCAAATTCCCCTATAATATGGGCCCACGCCATGAATTACCTATCGTAATAGTACTCTGACACACACACAAACAGTTAATGTGTTAAACTTTATTACTGAAATATAGTTTAGAATTAGATTAGATAATGTTCGTGTATAGTTGACCTAGTTTTTGTCGGTACATTTCGAGCGAATGGAAACGCTGTATTATAAACAGAGTATCGGAACTTTCTATCACTTTTTTGCGAATATAGTTGTATTATTAACTTAGAACAAAAAATTTAAATGGATTATTTAAGAATATACGATTATCACAACTGTGAATTAATTTTCAATACGTTGCTCCAATATTAGGTCTTCAATTTTCGAATTCAAGAAACTCGTCATAGAAAGTTGAAAAATTTTAAACGTAAATTGTACAGGGTGGATCAGTCATAGGAGTATAACTAAGATCGAATCAGAGTATCAGTTTCATTGGTGACGTTAGCGCGTAGACTAAATAAATGCAAATATATAAGTACTGACATATATAAATGAGGAAAAAAGGACCTACCTGTATAATCGAGGCTTCCAAAACGATGGTTGAATGCTGATGAGGGCGAATTAAAAGAGGGAAGCACAAATATATCAATCAAAACAACTGATATGAGAACAAACAAGACATACGCCATTTTAATTGTTTTAATATCTAGCCAATTTTTCTCAGAAAGTCATCTGAACGTATTTTTCTTGGTATTATTATGTATGCATTATTATTGCGTATACTGTGAGTTAAACTATAAGGGTATAAGACGTAAGAAATTGGACCTATGTCTGGAGTATAAAAAAGTTCGTACGGTTTTTTGTCGAAAATTGCAGCTTTATTGTAAATAATTGCTTATAAAGGGTCTTTCATTAACAGCACCCCATTTTGTTATGTAAATAAAACACATTATTAATTTGAAAATTGTTGAAATTTTTATTTCATTATAAAATACAATGCATTAGTTGTGAATAAAAACATGTTTTAAATGTTCACCACGGAATGAAGTCGTTGAACCCAATTTTCCATGACTCTCACCCAAATCAGGTCGTATGTTAGCAATTACTCGTTCAATATGGATCAGTTAATCCTCTTAATTTGCCGGATGATTGCTGTAAACCAATGGATTAATGTAACCCCAAATAAAGAAGTCCAATGGACTTAAATCGTAGGAACGGAGCGGATAATTTATAGGTCCATTTCTTGAAATAATCGAATCACCTAATTTTGTTTTCAATAAAGTCAGGACAAGTGGCAGCGTCCTGTAGAAATCACGTTCTGCAAATCAAGACGAACAATTCAGGCCATAAAAAATCAGTCAACATTGAACGATAACGATTTCCATAGACAGTTACCGCCTCATGAGTTTCGTTGAAAAAAAAGGTCCAATGACTCCTCCAGCATAAAATCCGCACCAAATAGTAAATTTGGAAGAACGTAATGGCAGTTCTTGATATTCTTCAGGTTTATCACCACTCCAGATACGACAATTCTGCTTGTTAACATACTCGTTTAACCAGAAATGAGCCTCATCGCTAAAAATAATTTTTTTATGAAAATCTGCATCATTTCCAATTTATTCTAAGCACCAATTACTCTATACACTCTTTGAATGATCTGTTGGTTTTGGTTTTTGGGTTTAAACAATTTTGTATGGATGTAAACCAAGGTCTTTTCGTAAAATTTGCCACAAAGACGTCTGGGAGATGCCTAGTTCTTGTGGACGTCGAGAAATCGATAAATTTTGGTCTTCAGGAACACTTTCACGTACGGCAGCAATATTCTCTTCACTTCTTGCATTTTTTTGTCTCATTAGCACTGTAACATCATGAAGTGTGAAATTTATTTCAATCTACTTCACTAAACGTTCAACTTTTTTTTTATCCGTACGATTATAATTTCCATGATAAAATGGTAGACATTGACAAATACAACTGTGTTCGACCCGAAAATATTGTAAGGGTAATTGTGAAAACTAAAAAGTATTACAGAGAGCTTGTGAATAGTTTGTCAATTAATGAAAATTTAATTATTGAACACGAGAAGAAGCTTTATTTTTAATTGACCTTCCAACCTACAAATTGTTTAATCTTATTCTATTCTTTGGCTTTCCGCTATAATTACAATGTCTTCTTATCGATATAACCAGAGTTTTCACTCTTAAAATATTATCAGAAAATGTGTGCAACTTCTGCAAAATATAAAACAGTAAAATGTTACTCAATACAAATAATATTAAATAACCTTCACGAGTTCGAATGTTTTGCTTGTCCTCCGATCAGCTGTTATCAACAAAACTTATTTGAAAATTTCCTACTTGATTATATTTGAAAAAATAGGAATAATTTGTTTAAAACCATAAGTGTATAAAAATCCATCTAGCATTTGAATTCCTCCTCTCGTATCACCAATTATTGATACACAACTTCAAAGTTTTTTCTTGCGACACCAGACAAAGAAACATTCATAACGTATACAGATAACCATTTTAAATTCAATCAAATACTGTCGAAATATTATTTCCGCAACTTTTTGATTTTGTTTGAGTATTTTTGACCAAGTATGAAATAAAACATTATGTACATAATATCATTACATACGTAGGTAAATAATAACATTATTAATATGTGATAGACAATATTTACCACGTTTTCATTTTGTGAAAATCAAATTATTCGCCTATAGACTTATACACTCTCACTCAACGAAATATATCAAATATACGAGGGGTATTGAATGTATTCTCGGTATCGGGGTGATTTTTTGATTATGTGAGTAATCTAATTATCTTATTTACTAATGACACTATCTGAGTGTATAAATATAAAATTTCATCAATATACGATCATGTGTTTTCCAGTTATCCTCAGTGAAAGACGCCTAGAATGACTGACGCCACAATGCTGATGAAAATCTAGCATGGCACCGTTATAAAGTTCCTCAATAAGCAGGGGAAAAGACAAAAATCATTCATGAAGAGATGGTTGCTGTTTACAAAGACTGTGCCCAGTCTTTATCCACCGTTCAAGTGTGGTCAAGTGAATTTAAAAGAGGCAGAAAAGGCATTGAAGACGACCCTCGGTCGGGCGGGCCCGTTAGCGGCATCACTGAAGAAAATGTCAAAAAAGTGAAAAAGCTGGTACTTGAAGATGCCAGAATCAAAATCAAGATGTTAGCAGTGATGACGAACCTATACAAGTGCGAGTCGAGTGCTGTAGTAGCTTTAAGAGCTCTCTGGAGAAGACCCATGGACTATTTTCAACCGGCTGGTTACTGGGGATGAGACGTGGGTTCACCACTATGACCCCGAGAGTACACAAGATTCCATGCAGAGGATTGAAAAGGATGCAGAGCCCTCAACGAAGTTTAAAGTCGCCCCATCCGCTGGAAGAATAATGGCTACGTTTTTTTGGTATTCTAAAGGTATTTTATTGATAACATACAATAAAGAGAGTGAAAGCATCACAGCAGCATCATACGCAACCAGATTGGGTAATTAAAGAGAAGCAATTAAAGGAAAAAGGCGAGGAAAACTCACAGCGGGTGTGTTGCTGCTTCCTGACTATGCACAGGTTCACAAGGCCCACGTGGCAAAGACTGCTGTGCGGAAATGTTGCTTTGGAGAAATTACTCATTCTTCTTTTAGTCCAGATTTGACCCCCAGTGACTACTACTACCTATTCCCAAATCTGAAAAAATATCTTCGTGGAAGGCTATTTTCCGACGATGAAGAATTGAAGATAGCAATTAATGCCTATTTTGGGAAGCCGGAAGAATATTTGTTTATAAGGTTTAAAGAAGCTCATTTCTCGATCTAACAAATGTATTGAAGTTCTAGGACACTACATTGAAAAAATTTTCCGAGTTTTCTTTCATGCCTATTAAGAGAATACATTGAACGCCCCTCGTAGTACTCTACAAACCGATGGATTATGACCTTGCAATTGATCATAGACGGCATAAGTTTAGTAAAATCTGTACCATCGATACAAATAAAAAAATTTCGGTTATTTTACGCCATTTCACGACTTTTCGTGAATTTGTTTATTTCGAGAGTTTTGCCTTATGGAAGGAAAATGAAACAGTAAAAAGTTTAGGCTAAGTCTTTCATTTTGCAATTATTCAGCTGTCTTTATATTATTCATTGTCAAATTTCTATATTAAATACTGATGCTATCATGAACGAATTCTACCTATGCATAAAATATGAAACCACAATTTGGAATGACTACAACTAAACTAACCTTTTGTCTTGTTTTAGGGCAGTTAAGGCATTCCGGCAACTACTTTACGTTTCTCCAGGATTCCAACGAGCAAATGAGGTCAATTTACGTCTTGGGTTGATGTTCAAAGTCACCCAGGAGTATGAGTCGGCACTTAAACATCTACAGTTGGCACTGGTAGATAATAGCCCATCAACAACACCTAAAAACGCAAGTGAGTTAACCTCAAGAAATTCTCTTAAATCAAAGGATGGGCCATCTAGAGTTTGCATTTTGAAGTTGTGGTTATTTAGAGTATGGCAACACTATTGTCATTAATATTTTGACAGAAAGTTAGTTTAATATTTGACATTAACGAAATGGGTCGATTTATGCTTGAACAAGACTGGGAAATATGAAAAATTCATTTCCAAATTGGTGAATCTTCTAGCCTAACTGTCAGTAATTCACGTGGAAAATTCAATAAGAATAAAATGCCCTCACGGGAATTTGCGTATCAATTTGTTCGTGAAAACTGGATCGTTATTTGACAAAAAACAGTTCACGTTCTTGTTCAATGAGCACATCTGAAAACATTGCTGTTCTAGCCCAGAATGTAGCCGAACATCCATTAACATCAACTCATTATGTGCTCAAGAACTGAACATTTCTGGCTCTCCTCTGGGGATAATTTTGCATAAAGACTTCGGTATAAAGGCTTACAAAGTTCAACTGGTGCAAGAATTGAAGACTCGTGACCATATGCGTTTCCACTTCACTCAATGGGCTAATGATCGCATGGCCGAAGATCAGCATTTTTCCAGAAAAATTATCTTTAGCGATGAAGCTCGTTTTGACCTCGGAGGACTATTTTTTTGGAGATCCGTTAAGGATAAATGTTAGGCTAACTATCCAGAAAAGATTGACGCCTTGAAAAACGAAATCAAAGTTGCCACTCATGAGACTGAGCCTCAAACAATCGACAATGTACTGAAACATTGGGTTGATTGGATGGGGTAGGTAGCCAATCGTGGCGGTCATTTGAAAGATTTTTTTTTCACTCGTAATTGTCTAGGTTCAACCTTTCTAATAAACTCCTAACTTGGAAAAAATATTCATTATTTTTTTATTTATAGCCAATCAAAAATGCAAATTTTAAATGACCCACTGCAACAAGTTCTTCAAACTCTGATTTTCAGGCGGCAAAGAATATGAAAAGATTTTATGATATAGTGTTTAAGTCATTCGGACAGTAATGAGAGATCTGTTTAGTTACGAGTAAATTAAAAATTAATGCCATGTCTGTGATATGAACTAAAGAAAATAGTAAGAAATCTAAAGCAAAACACAAATTACTCAGCTTAAACTCTTGAGCTGATAAAAGTCCATCAGAACTAGGAGTTTCGGGAAAAATGAATAAAAAATAAATAAGCTGTAATTTCGAGACTGCATAAAGCATTTTTTCGCGTGTGTTGTACGTTATATCGAAATTACTCTGGTAAGCATATCCTAAGAAACAGTCGGCTGTTTCTAGAGACAACTTCAGATATGATAAGAACTTAGAAATTGGAAGTGATGGTTTTAAGACTACCACAAATGGGAAGATCAAGTTTGTGAAGAGCAAATTCTGCCCATAGGGTTCGGAAGGGTGCGAATTAGATATATGCGGCGGTAATCTTATGGCTTAGACATCGGACTCATAATCGTGAGCTGGAGAGTTCGAACCGCGGGCCAGGAAAAAATTTTCTGGTTTCGGAGCACCATCCAACCTAGCGTAAAGAAACACTAACAAAGCGTACACAGAACAATCCCGGATGCTGATAATATAGCGGACTTCTGTCTGTATCCATGAGACTAATAAATAAATAAAAAATTATCGCCATTTAAATTAAAACCTGGAATATGAATGCCGATTACTGGAAACTTAGATAGAAAAACTACAGTTGAAATTTTCTGTAATAGATAAAAATTTTAACGAAATTTAAAAACGAAGTTTTACAATTAGGAAACATATTTAACAATGGATCTTCCAGCGCCCCAAAGCTTTGATGTCAAGAGAGTACTTCGATTAGGAGTAGAAATAAGGTGCGGTTTTGATAACAGATGTCGCTACTAGTATATCATTCCATTGTTTCATCTGGCAACACCTTCATTTTGAGGCTTTCTTTCAGTATCTGTTATACCGCTGAAGTGTAAACAGCATAGTTTCTGTGTGCTTTGAAAATGTCAACTTTTGCACCGGATAATGGGTTTTTTCGGGGAGCTTCACTTCAATATGAAGAAAAAGGATGTAGAGAATGTCATCGGATTTTAGTGGATGTTTCTAGTGACCATTTCGTAGCTGAACGAACATGTCAGGAGGGGTTTGCTCGATCAATTTTGGTTCGGAAAGTTGGGGGATGAAAAATTAGAGGCAAGGCTCAATGAAGATCCATCACAAACGTGAAAGAAACTCGCAAAAACACTTGAAATTACTCAACCCGCCATTTGCCATCGTTTAAAAGCAATGGGATTGGTTCTAAAGGTAGAAAATTGTGTGACGTATGAACTGAAGCCAAAAGACGTCGAACAACTGTTCCAACGGCAGAAAAGAAAGGGGTTTTGCATCGAATTGTGACTGGCGATGAAAAGTGGATCCATTACGATAATCCAAAACGTCAGGCAACGTATCAACTATCAAGCCGAATAATTATGGCAAGACGATCATGCTGTGTATTTGGTGGAGTATTATGAGCTCCTGCAATCGAACGGAAGGTTCACAGGGGTGGTCTACAGATGATAATTGATGAGTTTGAGCCGAGAATTGCGAGAAAAACGGCCGCAATACGCCGACAGACACTACAAAGTCATTTTGCAGCATGACACTTGTTGCATCATCCGTTGAAACATACGAATAATAGCTCAAATGGCCCAATCATTGCTCCTCCCGATTACCATCTCTTCCGATCGATACAACGTGGCCTGGCTGACTAGCCAATTGTCAGAAAGATGTAAAAAAGTAGTGGCTAACGAAGGACAATACTTTGAACGTTGAATGTATAGCCAATTTTACACAATGAAGCTTCACTTTTCTATAAAGAACCGCACGAACTTATTTATACTCCTAATATGAAAAATTATTTCCAAAGGACTGAATGAGAGTTTAGAGAGAATAAAATTGATTTAAAAATTAAAATGATTACTCACCTTATATCTGACAGACCACACAGATATCTTGAATATTATTCGAAGAATATCGAGAGGAATTCCCCGTGCTTCTTCATACCAAACTGAAGAAACCTACAAACTTCTGTGTTGATCCTCTGGAGAACCATGAATCCAATTCCATGAAAGGAACTTTCGGGGTGTGATCTGAACATGAGCCATTTTACAATGAGCTTCAACTGGGAAGAGATTCTTGAAATATTCCTGAGTTTATGAAGATCTGTCGGTAAAATATCGATGGAATAGACCACAGAAATATTTTCTAGTCACTCTGAACAATGGAAGAAAGTTACTTCATATCTTTCAGCTATGTAAACTGAACATAAGCCACTTATTAGTTATTAGCCAGTGACATGGAGATATTTGGGTTCTGGAAATGTACCCAAATTTTATACACCGAATCCACGGACTGAAAAAGTCGGCAGAAATTCGAAATAATGGTTTCACGATGGTTCAAAAAGCAGTGAACCATCCTGAATGAAGGTTACAATATTTTGACAGCCATATTCAGAAGAACTAAGAATATATCTGAAGTTTATATCTGGCAGACCACACAGGTATCTTGAATATTCTACGAAGAATATCGAGGGGAATTCCCCGTGCTTCTCCATACCAAATTGAAGAAACTCATAAACTTCTGTGTTAATCCTCTGGAGAACCATGAATTTCATTCCATGAAAGGGACTTTTGGGGTGTGATCTGAACATGAGCGCCATTTCACAATGAGCTTAAACTGGGAAGAGATTCTTGAAATATATACATGGAGATATTTGGGTTCTGGAAATGTACCAAATTTTATACACCGAATCCACGGACTGAAAAAGTCGGCAGAAATTCGAAATAATAGTTTCACGATGTTTCAAAAAGCAGTGAACCATCCTGAATGAAGAATGTCATTATTATTATGACAACCATTTCAGTAGAACTAAAAATATATATGAAGTTACTACTGCAGGTATCTATAACATTTTAGGTATAGGGAAACCTAGAATTCCTTATTTGGTAGGCCATTCCAATGGTGTCTGATGTAGAGTTTCAAAACATCAGCCGTTCGTTTAGCAGACCATCGACTGCTTTTCAAGAGTGTTGAAACATATATTGATAATTTAATCTTCAGAACTGCTGCATTTTTATACGATTTTCTGTAATTTTGTACGTGGTTTAAGAAGGTCTCTTATAGGTTCCACTCCAAACGGCTATTGCTTTTTAAATAGGTTGTCCCTCCTCTCCCTCCTCCTTTCTCATCACCCACGTGATGAGACCCCAGGCTTGGGACTGGTATAGCGGAGTTAAGAGCACTTCATGGATAGCTTAATATTCAATAAAATAAACGAAATGCATACAAGAATAAATTAGTCAAACAATGGTACAAACTTCAGGGTTCAATTCATCAGAAGTTTACAAAATATATCTTAATTATAGACTAATTGAACAAATAGTGTCATCAGCTAGATTACCAAAAAAATTCATAAATTTCTTCTGGTCATGCGACTGATATTTTTATTTAGGCCATCTATAATATTTTCACAACCTTACATAAAGAGATGCGAAATATTTTTGGCCAAGTTTAGCAAAGACAATATGGGTGTAACAATTATATTTGATAGGATAATTAATTCTAAATGTCATCAGGTCTGAATTCTCAGAAATTCAATAATTTTTTACTTTTATTATACATGAGAAATATTTTTTTGGTGCATGGAAATAAATGCTTCCAATATAGGAGTGTCACCAAAGAGTTTTTTGGAATTGGTCAAATTCTTTTTCTCAATGGCATTTTTGATTGAAAGAATCTTTAAATAGTCCATCAATTTACCCTTATCAACATTATATACTAAAGTGACATCTTTCTCATTAAAAACTGATTGTTTTCCATACAATGTTCTGCAAAACCGGTTGATTTCTGGTTTGTCAAAATAGACATCCTATGTTCTTTGATTCTATGTTGTAAACATCGGCCTGTATGTCCTATGTTATATGTGAATTACAATAATCACATAATTTGATAAATCACCGATTCGGAAAAGTTGGGGTTCCTTTCTTTATTGTTCACCAACATCTTAGCAAAATTATTTCTATTTACTGCTAAAGAATTAATTCCCATTCGATATCCTACTGCTGAAAACTTTTATATAAGCCATTGAAAACCATATTTTTTTATTAATAAGGATCATTTATATTGATAAAAAATTTTCTTCAAATACTATGCTAAGTTTTCTTTTTATCATTTTTTTCAATTATTTCAGTTCTGTAGCCATTGTTCAACGCTATAGTTTTAATTATATTGACTTTTTTTCTGAAGGTGACTTCGTTCATCGAGATACTCAAAAGTCTATGAATGAAACTATGGAATGTTGTCATTTTAATTAGCCATGACTGATTCGATTTTTGAAACCTACCACTACTGATACCTCAGTCCATTCAAAATCCAATCAGTCATAGCAAATTAAAATGTCAACATTCCATAGTTTCATTCATAGACTTTAGAGCAGCCCGTTGAACGAAGTCAATTTACGAAAAGAAGTCAATATAATTAAAACTATAGCGTTGAACAATGGCTATAGCACTGAAATCATTGACAAAATGAAAAGAAAACTTACCATAATATTTGAAAAAAAATTTATTACAATATAAATCATTATTAAGGAAAAAAATGGTTTTCAATGGCTTATATAAAAGGTTTCAGAAGTAGGATCTTCTAATGGTCTTCATAAAATGGGAATTAATTCTTTAGCAATAAATAGAAATCATTTAGCTGAGATGTTGGCGAACAATAAAGAAAGGAACCCCAACTTTTCCGAATCAGGGATTTATCAAATTAAATATGATGATTGAAATGCTACATATATAGGACAGACAGGCTGATGTTCACAACATAGACTCAAAGAACATAGGATGTTTATTTTGAAAAACCAGAAATCAACCGGTTTTGCAGGACATTAAATAGAAAATAATCATTTTTTTAATGAGAAAGATGTCACTTTACTATATAATGTTGAAAAGGGTAAACTGATGGACTATTTGGAGATTCTTCCAATCAAAAAAGCCATTGAGAAAAGGGAGAATTCAACAAATTCCCAAATACTCCTTGGTAACACCCCTATATTGGATGCTGTTATTTCCACGCTTCATAAAAATACACCAATGTCCTTCCTATGTGTAATAAAAAAACCGTTTCAATTTTAAATCAAGTTACTTTTTGTACTCCTTTGAAGATGGTCGAAAGACCGAAGCCCGTGTCAGGATTCTGAATAAAGTGTGAACTTTTTTGAAATAAAATTGGAACGAACTTAATTAATTCTCCTGATAGTAATGAAACAAGTCACCAGATAATATAAAAACTTGATGAAAAGTACAATTTTTGTCATTCCTGAAGACAAAAACGCAATCCGGCAACCTAGAAAGCTGGAAAAATATTCATTACATTACATACTTATCTAAAAGTTACCTAAGAATACAAACTATAACTTTTGAATGTTTTCTGAGATGGATTACAGTTCAAATATATTAATCAATATGGTGAAAATATGCCAAGAGGATTAATACTGATGGCACACGCGAAATAATATTATCGCTGGGTATCATCGATATTACTCCTCAAGGCACAATCCGGAGAACATACAAAGCTGAAAAAAAAAATTTGTTGCCTGTAAAGTCGGTATACGGGCGAAAGTTTTACGTGACAACGACTTTGAGTGGTAAAATAATTTTAATGTGAATATTCATTCGTATAGTAGGAAGAAGGATGAAATAATAGTAACAATTTAAAACATTTATTTATACAAAGAATTATATTTAAAACATTAATTTATACAAAGAATCTCGCACTGAATTTCATATTAACAAAATTTTATTTATCAATCAGTTGTTATAAGTTATTAATAAATTTAACTTGTTTTACATTGTTATAAATATAAAAACTAAATTTAAAAGTTAGAACATTTATTTAAATCACATTAATTGTTAATATCAATCGATTTTAATTCAAAGTGTATTTTCTAAAAGGAGAAAACTAATTCACATTTGATCTTTGAATTTGTAAATCGCGCGCTTACGACCTTGCGCAGTGATTAGTCGTCTCGGTTTGAACGTTTGAAAGTTTCGATTTGACAGGTTGGAGGTTAAACATTGTTATTTCAATTTTTTACATAGCAAGTCGCGCTCATTTTTTCAAGTTAAACAAATTATTATTGGTTGAGAAACGATTTCTACTACTTTTTTGATTGAAAACTACCACAACATTGTGATTACTACAACATAACCTATTCACTTATGTCTTAGTCATTTATTTCATCATGTTATATTATCAGTCTGAAATTATTTACCTTTGCTGTTTGAATTGTTGCGATGGACGAAACTACCTTCACATTATCACTACACAATCGTTTTACAATTAACTGGCAACGTGTAAACTTGTATGCAGGCGCCTAAGCGAAATAGAAGCGCAAGACATGAACCGGTGTGTATGCCTATCTCTCTCACTCTCTCTCTCTCTCGCTCTGTCTCTCTTGCTCTTAGGCGGGCTAACTGTGCTCGAGTGGAAGGGACGCGTGCCTTTCACTTTTTATGTCTGTCTCTCTCGCTGTTAGGCGGGCTAACCATGCCCGAGTGGAAGGGACGCGTGCCTCTCACTCGCTCTCATTGTGAGCGCATAACGTGAGCGGAGCGTAACGCAGTTTCTTGAAGTGTCACCCGGCAAACCAATTTATAAGACGTTGTCACGTCAAAAAATTTTATTACTATAATAAAAGTCATGTAAAAATAAGAACAATGTCATTTGGATATATTTAGAAAGAAGTGAAGAATTAGTGACATCCCATATATGTTATTATGGTGAAACTTATGCCCAGGGAGATGACATCAGTTGCACTGTCGAATTAAAATTCTCGAAAAGTGCTAATGATGCCATTCCTCAAGGCATAAAGGCAGAATCCGGCAAACCTGGACAGAGCTGGAATAAATATTAATAATTATACAGGGTGCCAAAGTTACCTCTGTCGCGCACAGCAATCGCTTTCTAAATATGACGTAGCATTTGGATATATTTAAAGATAATTAATGAATTAGACGAACGATGAACATATATGTTCATCATTATGGTTAAATATATGCCTAGAGAAGAGACACCAATTGCAGTCTCGAATTGAAATACTCGAAGAGTGCTATTGTTGACATTCCTCAAGGTACAATCCGGCAAACCTAAGAAGCTGGAGAAAATATATACTACTATTTAGGAAGTTATGTAAAAATTCAAAGAGTATCATTTTGGAGATATAAGCAATAAATTAGAGGCATCCCAATTATGGTGAAAATATGCCGAGAGAAAAGACACCAAATGCACGCTCGAACCATGATGATCCCTCCAACTATCGGCCTATCTCCCTCATCAATCATTTGGCAAAGATTTTTGAAAAATGCCTTAAAAAAAGACTTCTCGGTTTTTTTGAACAGCATCAATTTATTTCAGAGAGACAATTTGGTTTTAAAAAGGGTGTCAGTACGGAGGATGCTATTTTAGATCTCGTGAGGAGGGTTGTGATTAACTTGGACGAATCGAAAAAGTGTCTGACGGTGTTCCTGGACTTAGCTAAAGCGTTCGACACTATTTCACATGCGCGACTGCTGGCTAAGCTTAGAAATGCAGGAGTAAGGGGAATCGCTTATGAGCTATTGAAGAATTACCTAAATGATAGAACCCAGAGAGTAAGGGTCGGGGGAGCTGTCAACGATTCGACAACGGTTTTATCGGGGGTACCCCAGGGTACAGTCCTGGGGCCGTTGCTGTTTCTCGTCTACTTAAATGACATTTTTCAGCTGAAAAACATTTCCGACAACATCATATCTTATGCCGACGATACAGCAATTGTTTTGGTGGGTGATTCGTGGGATGCTTTATATCGAACAGCTGAGATTTGTCTAGCTGACATTTATGAATGGCTGAATCTCAATTCAATGTCCTTAAATTTCAAAAAAATTAAATTTGTAACTTTTTCTGTTACTGTTGATGGACAGCCGGACGATGACCTTCTCTTTGTTCATGATGAGGAATGTGTTCCGCGGGGGTGCACGTGTCCATCGATTGTTAGGGTTGATGAAATCAAATATTTGGGTATTATTGTGGACAAATATTTGAGGTGGGAAATGCAGGCCACGGTTTTGTCGAAGAAGTTAAGACGGCTCATGCATACCTTTTATCTCTTAAGGGATATATTAAATAGGAAAAACTTATTTTTGGTCTATAATTCTCTGGTGGAATCAGTTCTGCGATACTGTGTGATTGTGTGGGGGGGTCTTACTGAGGAAGCTCAGAAAGGTTTACAAACATCACAAAACACTTTAATAAAAATAATGCTCAGAAAAGAACGACTAACCCCTACGGAGGAATTATATCGTGAATCGGGCATTACGAGTGTCAGAACCATATTTGTTTATCAATCTCTCTTATACGTTCACTTCCGGGATCGTCATTCCATTCAGAGAGAATGTAGATATGTGACTAGGGCAGTACAAAATGAAGTACTTGAGATCCCTTTTTTTAAAAAGGGTTGCTCACAGCGTCTGTTATTTTACATAGGACCAAAATACTATGGCAGAATTCCACTAGGGATTAGGAAAATTGGGAATATCAGAAGATTCAAAACTGAGCTCAAAAAATTTTTGCTTGAGAGCCGACACACCTTCGACTTGTGAATTTTGTCAGTCGTCCACACCTCCCTCTCTCGTCTTGAATTCAATTTGTTTTGTTTATTTATATACTTTTTTTTTTTGTTTCTGCTTCAAGTGCTCAAAATCCTCGAAAGGTGCAGACAACAGAAAACAAGCATCTTTGCTTAGTTGTTGTTTCGCCCTGGAGAGGATAATTATTAAATCTTTCATTTTATATATGAATATATGTTTCATATTGTATAAGCACTGTCAGAATTTATTTATGTTAGAATCTAAATAAATTTGAAATTAAATAAATTTGAAATAAATTTGAATTAAGATTCTCGCAACGTGGTATTGGTGTCATTCCTCAAGACATAGAGGTATGATCTGCATTTAAAGATATGTAATGACTTAGAGGCATTCCTTATATGTTCATCATTATGGTGAAATTTATGCCTAGAGAAGAAACACCAATTGCACTCTCGAATTGAAATACTCGAAGAGTGCTATTGTTGACATTCCTCAAGGCATAATCCGGCAAACCTAAAAAGCTGAAGAATATATGTACTACTATAAAGGAAGTTATGTAAAAATTCAAAGGGTATCATTTTGGATATATTAGGAATTAGCAATAAATTAGAGGCATTTCAATTATGGTGAAAATATGCCGAGAGAAAAGACACCAAATGCACGCTCGAATTAAGATTCTCGCAACGTGGTATTGGTGTCATTCCTCAAGACATAGAGGTATGATCTGCATTTAAAGATAAGTAATGACTTAGAGGCATTCCTTATATGATCATCATTATGGTGGAATATATGCCTAGAGAAGAGACACCAATTGCACTCTCGAATTGAAATACTCGAAGAGTGCTATTTTTGACATTTCTCAAGGTACAATCCGGCAAACCTAAGAAGCTGAAGAATATATGTACTACTATATAGGAAGTTATGTAAAAATTCGAAGTGTATCCTTTTGGATATATTTAGAAATAAGCAATAAATTAGAAGCATCCGAATAATGGTGAAAATATGCCGAGAGAAAAGACACCAAATGCACGCTCGAATTAAGATTCTCGCAACGTGGTATTGGTGTCATTCCTCAAGACATAGAGGTACGATCTGGCAAATCTAGGAAGCTGGAAAAAGTATTTATTATTAAATAAAAACTTATGTAACAATACAAACAATAGCATTTGAATATCTTTAAAGATAAGAAATGAATTAGAGGCATTTCAAATATGTTCATCATTGTGGTGAAAATTATGCCCCTCGAATTGAGTAACTCGAAAAGTGCTATCGTTAGGGCACAATCCGGCAAACAATGTACTGGAAAATAGTTTTTCGAGAAAAGAAACATCTAGTAGTTTTTTAATTCATAGCCGAGATCAAAAATGCAAATTTTAAATGGCCCACTCCGACATGATGTTTAAAATTATGCCCCAAGAAATGAAAACAGTTAAAATGTCTCATAGGTACGATTGATGACACAATACACAAACTACAAAGCTGAAAAAAGAAGGATTTTGATTGAGTTATGTTCTTTAGTTTTAATATGGAATAGGTTAGAATATAGACAGTTATAAGGGAATATTTAAGTCATGTTCATCTGTAGGAAGTAAAACATGCACAAGGGAAAGGCTGAAACATACCCACATATTCATCTGGTGAATGGTGAAAAGCCCCGAGAAATGTTAACAAAGATACTCATAAATTTAAACTACTATGAGCATCGATGTTAAACATTCCTTAAGACATCCACAAAATCATAATCAAACCTACAGAGCTGAAATGGGAAGAATATTGAAACAGCCAAGTTCTTGAGGAGTATCGATATTGATAGGTCAAAATATGAAAAGTTACATTTAGATAACAAGTAATGATACCCAAAAGTAAATTATGTTAATTTTTCTGAAGAAAAACATGCAAAAGGGATGGACACGTTTATCTGTAAAGTGTGAATAATGTTCCGAAAAATGACAATTATACTCTAGGGTTGAAAAATTAGAAACTATGCCCCGAGAAATGTCAACTGGTAAATGGTGAAAAGCCCCTAGAAATGTTAACAAAGATACTCATAAATTAAAAATTCCTATGAGTATCGATGTTGAACACTCCTAAAGACATCCACATATTCGTAATTAAACCTACAGTGCTGAAAAGGGAAGGATATTGAAACAGCCAAGTTCTTGAGGAGTATCGATATAGATAAGTCAAAATATGAATAGTTACATTTAGATAAAAAGTGATGATAACCAAAAGTAAATTATGTTAATTTTTCTGAAGAAAAACACGCAAAAGAGATGGACACGTTTATCTGTAAAGTGTGAATAATGTCCCGAAAAAATGACAAGTATACTCTAGGGTTGAAAAATTAGAAACTATACCCCGAGAAATGTCAACTGGTGAATGGTGAAAAGCCCCTAGAAATGTTAACAAAGATACTCATAAATTAAAAATTCTTATGAGTATCGATGTTGAACACTCCTAAAGACATCCACATATTCGTAATTGAACCTACAGTGCTGAAAAAGGATGGATATTGAAACAGCCAAGTTCTTGAGGAGTATCGATATTGATAGGTCAAAATATGAATAGTTACATTTAGATAACAAATAATGATACCCAAAAGTAAATTATGTTAATATTTCTGAAGAAAAACATGCAAAAGAGATGAACACGTTTATCTGTAAAGTATGAATAATGTCCCGAACAAATGACAAGTATACTCTAGGGCTGAAAAATTAGAAACTATGCCCCGAGAAATGTCAACTGGTAAATGGTGAAAAGCCCCTAGAAATGTTAACAAAGATACTCATAAATTAAAAATTCCTATGAGTATCGATGTTGAACACTCCTAAAGACATCCACATATTCGTAATTAAACCTACGATGCTGAAAAAGGAAGAATATTGAAACAGCCAAGTTCTTGAGGAGTATCTATATAGATAGGTCAAAATATGAACAGTTACATTTAGTTAAAGAGTGATGATAACCAAAACTAAATTATGTTAATCTTTCTGAAGAAAAACATGCAAAAGAGATGATGAGCACGTTTATCTGTAATGTGCGAATAATGTCCCGAAAAATGACAATTAGACTAATTTAAAAACTCTTCAAGGCACACAGACATAATTCCTGAAAGCTAGGGAAAATATTTATAAATCGTCGAAAGTAATAAAGCATAAAATACTGGATTTAACCCATTATCGAACTTAAGCGAAATATAATATTTAGCTCATCATATGTAGGGAAAGGGTAGGAAACTTAAACTCTGCACTTGGAGATAATGCAGAGTTGAAACTCCTGTCCGGCCTTGAGACATGAGACATAATTAAATAAAATTAGGTACCTTAAAACATTTAAACGAATAGAAATAGCGAAAAAAACGTATATAAATAATATCGTATCGTGAATAAAACAGATATTCTAACAAATGCTTGAAGAGTTCAACTGAAACTCATCTTGATGAAGATTACATCCAGAGGAAGGGAAGGAGCTTAAACTCTGCACTTAGAGATAATGAAGAGTTCAAACTCCTGACCGGCCTCAAGACATTGAGCCATAATTGAATAACGACAACCTTTAAAAGCATACTTACAAATAAGAATAGCTAAAAACGCGGTATATATAAAAAATATCCTGAATAAAACATGTGTTCGAACAAATGCTTGAAGAGTTTACTGTAACTCGTCATCTTGCTGAAGATTATATCCAGAGAAAGGAAAGGAGCTTAAACTCTGCACTTAGAGATAAGGCAGAGTTCAAACTCCTGTCCTATCTCAAGACATTGAGCCAAAATATAACGAAACTTAGGAACATGTTTACAAATGAGAGGTCATATCCGGAGAGAAGTCAGAATTCCGAACGAAGCCCTTAAAATAACGCCGAGCCCAGAACCCTGACCTGCCTCAAGACATGAAGCCATAATTCAAAGAAGTTCTTAGATCATAGAAAACATATTTAGAGACATAAAAAGGTAAAAACAGTATAATAATAGTGAAAAAACAAAGTTAGATATTTGTACAGTTGATGGAAAATCATGATTACCTTTATGTTGAAGATTATAAATAGAGAAGGAGTATTAGCCTTAATTCTGCACTTGAAGTTTGTGGTGAGTTCAAGTTCCTGTCACACCCCAAAGTATTGAAACCATAATTCAACGAAGTTGAATATACTCAAAATGAATAAAACAGATACTGAACTGTTTCAGGCGTTACTATTTGGTGATTGATCATATTTTAAACAAGTTGTAGAAATTAGTATGTTTTACTACCAATAAATTGATATTTTACACATTTAATTGTGACTCGAGTGACTCAGACAAGTTGTTTGAAGATGCGATAGTTAATTCCCGAAACTCGAGTCACAATTAAATGTGTAAAATATCAATTTATTGGTAATAAAACATAGTAATTTCTACAACTTGTTTTAAGTGAATAAAACCGTTGAACATCTAAGAAATTAAATAAAAGAGGTTTTTTCGTGATAGAAGAATTATTACAAAATTTAAAATATCATACAAACTTCTTCTGTAAACCTTCTACAAATTCTAATTTAAAAAAAAAAATTATTCAAATAATTTCAGAATTGAATTAAATAAATGTCTTTAGAGCACACCGTGTCAATTTAGTACACATATAGAATTAATACTTATTATTACACAGTACCAAAGGGAATGAAAGAAATGAATTGTCAACTTGTCGAGCTGAAGATTTCTGTTATAATTCTAAATTGTTTTTTAGGGATGGTCTACATGTTTTAAGAATGTTTTAAAGGAACTTATTTTGAGCAAGTTATTCTTGAAGAAGTTCTTGAGATTTATTTTGCATATTAGCTAGAGCATGGTCACTATAAACATCTTCATATTAATGAAGTGTTGCCGGATGAAGCAATGGAATAACTAGTAGCGACATATATTATCAAAATCACACGAACAAATTTTTACTCCTAATAAATGTGTTCCATTTTCGACCTCTCGATATTTCCTTAAGCGTCAAAGAAACGTATATTCTTTGCATGTAAAATCTAAAGGCATGAAAATTTTAAAATTGTAACAGCAAAGTTCGACCAGCATTTAAAGTATATGGCAAAAGTTCTGTGGAGCTCTGTGCAACTTGGAAATTGGCAAGAATAGAACTGTGTGCCGAGTAATATAATGAGATCATCAGCGTTAATTGTAAATTATGAGATAAAACAGGTCAAGGTATAAATACGTGAACACTAGACGTCAGTGGTTAGTATAGGTCAGTTCTAACAGTCGGACGTATATTTCATGGTTTATATAATGCAAAAATGCGTTTAGAACAGGACCTACAACACAGTTCGATTGCTTCAAGGTTGAAACGTCTACCTTATATGAACTGCAATATGTAATATTGCACGAATTAGACTTTGATTATATTTCTCTTCTACTATTCATCCAATGAATGTATATAAAATAGTCCCCTGAATACCACATCGATCTTAAGAAAAAGGAGACGAAATCATGATAAAAATTTGTATAATTTTCGAGATATTTCTGTTTTAAAACACAGAACTCTTACTAATTGCACATTAGATAATCAGAAATTGTTAATGAATAATTTTATTTTAAAAATTTATATTAGAACAAATATTTTGAAATTGCATTACATTTTTATGACTATAGTTTCAAAACTTAACAAAAAATGATAAGAATACAAATTTCATAAAATATCAGTACAGTAGAAAGAAGTGATTAATAGATGCTAATTAAATGAACTAATAAAATTTGAATATCAAAACAGATTTTAATCTAAACTTTTCTTGAAATTAAAATTGTAGAAGATAAACATATTTCAATTTGTTTTAATATTCAAATTAAAAAAAAAAAAAAAAAAATTTGATCTTTTAGTCTCGAACAATTTTGATTTCAAAAAATTTTAATTTATAAAATTTTAAAAATTAAATTAATGTCTTATAAGCATAGCTTATATTTAATAGACGTATAAAATCAAAACTCAATATAAAATATCGAATAGAATAAATGATCCAACAAATATAGTCAATTAAGATTAAAAAATAGATATTTGAAGGAGACAAAATTTTGTTTCTGATCTTAGAATTATGAAAACTGACTCCGTTTCAAAAATACAAAACATAATTTTAAGGACTTTTCAGAAAATATAATTTATTTGAAATAATATTCAATATATTTAACTGAATTACTTCAAAAATCTCTCAAAACATATAGTTTATATTCAAAAAACAATCAGAATTCCGATAAGGTCCTACTTTACATTTGAAATTAAAATCTGTTTTGATATTCAAATTTTGTAATATTCCTTCAATCAAGTAAAAAATTTCTTATTATTTTAAATGAATTAAATATTTTGAACTTTCATACAATCCTTGGGTTATTCATCATATTTAGATAATTTTAATTATGAACTAATTTAAAAATTTCAACAGACTCCAAATTTCTTTCTTTGTATCCTGTGTATCACCGATATAAATTCGAAATATAATTAACGTGCATTTTTCCATAAAATTAGACATTTTGTATTTAAAATAGATTAACATTCGAGTCGATACTTGATAGAGGTATTTAAATAAATTTAAATTGTATATGTCAAAAATCATATATTAAGAAAATATAATAAATATATCTTGTGGATATTATAATGAATGTTTATTTTATATGTCGTTTGATATAATCTGTGCTTATATGACATTAATTTAATTCCTGAAGTTAATTAAATATAATTTTTTGAAATTAAATATGAAGAAGGTTAACAAAATATATCGGTTAATATTAAAACATTCAATAAAAATATATATATATATATATATATATATATATATATATATATATATATATATATATATATATATATATATATATATATATATATATATATATATATATATATATATATATATATGAATATATTAAATATAAAATATTTTCTGATTTCTGGGGAAAACTGTTTTCACTTCATGAATTAAAACGTGTATATACAAATGTTTAAATACAACCTATTTAAGTGCGTACATGAGCAAAACATATATAGAAAATTTCACTATTCCAAAATTTTATGCAAATTCCTTAAAATAACTGATAGAATAAAAAAAACTTACATACTTAAATAGTTTAGTTAATACATTTGTATTAATACGTTTCATGTTGTGAAAAAAAATTTTTTTCCGAGACATTAAAAAATATTTTATATTAACCTTTCGAATTTTTAGGCGCATTGATAACAATTAATTATAATAATTAAACTATTTAATAATAAATCGTGAATATTTCTAGACCCACATTTTTTTGGTATTTTAAATTATTATAACTTATTTATAAAACTCTACTGCGCTGTTCAATACATTTTAACGGAAAACTAATCAGAAGCAAATAAGAATGGTAATGTACTCACATCAGAATGGATGGATTTCATGTTCAGCAGAAATTTTGACGCAGTCTCAAACGCCAGTGTCTCAATATTTTATTGGAAATCCTGGTACCTCTATTAGTTGGCCTAAAAGGAGACATAAGTTGAATATTTCAAAAAAAAATTTAAAAATTATTAAAAACGAAAGGAATGATCTCACAATAAGATGAAATTGCAGAACCCAGAGAATTTCAGAATGAATTGATTGAAAACAACAATAAATATTCTCTAAAAATGACCCCTTTATTATCAAGTTATAAATGAATATATCAAAAATTATCAATAGATACCAAAACAAATGAGAATGCCGGACTACTAAAAGCATAAACATGCCAAAACGCAGTTTAGTTGTATTGTTCAAAAAATAGTTTGAAGTCAAGATTTAAAACCAAAATCAAATATGAAAAAAATTACTTGAATGTGATAATTAAAAGCTCCTATAGTGAATGAAGGATTGGAAAATATTTATTTTAAACTCAAATCCTAAGCTGAAAACGCATAAAGCAAGAAATTTTGACCAGAACAATATTTCCAACTAGAAGAGCACAGAAAATTGTATAAAAATGAGTAATGATATTTCATTAGAATGTACTCGAATTTAAAATACACAATAAAGAAAACCACAATATCAATTTTCAACATATTATTCGTTATTGCTAATTATTGAACTAGTAGAGTTGATTTAAAATTTCAATGGGATCTGAATGAAAATTAAATAATTACAATAAAAATGGATTCCATATCGCATTAGGCATGCGTAAAATCTACGAACTGAACACAGCCTAAAACACTGACGCAGCCGCAAACGCCCTCTAAGATTTAAATATCTTGTTGCTATGCCGAATACTCTCCAAGGTTTCACGTTTAAATAACGGAATTCAAAATGGAGGTGAACTGAATAACCAACAGATTAGAGAAAAAAATTAATTGCGACATTTATGCAATAAATTAATAGATTGAATACAGAAAAAATGAGAAGTTGGACGTGAATATCCGTTAACTATGAAACCGGAAAATTCCGTTTCAAAATGAAATTATAAAACCCTAATGACAAAGGAGTAAGTACACTAGTTGCATTAAAAAAGTTTATCACAAATATTGATTGAAAAATTTTAATAATTTTATATGGAAATACTTCTTTGAATTAGATTTATTTGTGGGCCCAAGTTCCAACAAGAATGAGATTGAAAATTCAAGAGACAAATTCAAGACAAATTTCAAGGATTATGTACTCACTTCGACATCCAGTTATCGGTCATTATAACAAATTCCATAGGAGTAATTATTCTGAATTACTAAATTCACTGAATTGATTATTAATTTTGATTGATTTTGAACAAATCAACAATTTTGAAACAAAAATGGACGCCAACTGAGCATGCCCGAAGACTTCTAACGACTAGTGCTGAAGCATCGACGCAGTCGCAAACGCCCTCTACCTAACAATTTGATTGGATATCGTGTTGCTACGCCGTAAACCCTCCAAGGTCGACTACGTGCGTTTAAACTATAATAAATAACGGAATTCAAAATGGAGGTGGAATGTGCAACGGATATTTAGAAAAACAAATATAATTTTAGAAATCAAAAATATGATAAATGTATACGGTGAATGAACAGATTAATTGCAGAAAAAAATTAAAAGATGGAAGTGAATATCAGTCAACTATGAAAACCGAAAAGCACAAATATTCAATTTTGAGAATAAGTTCAACAAAAAAAAATACGATTATTCATGTAAAATGATTGTTCAGAATATACGCTATCACAAGTATAAGTATAATAATCGATTGAAACCGAGTCGAGCATAAACCGAATGAAATTAATGTACGCCATTACAGTGAGCGCAAGTCCGAAGGCTTCTAGCAGATCGCTTTGTAAACTTCGACGCAATCGCAAACGTTATTAACTCTTAAATATGGAAATTGATGTATTAAGACATTCACTTGAAAATTTTGATATTTCAGGATAATAAATAATGAAAAACATACACTCACCAATATTGCGCAATACCATATTCAGCCCTTTGGCACACAATTTTCATTAATATTGCGAGAGAATTTTAACTTGATGTAAAACATTTAACGTCAATTTGATTATTCTGCTGATTAATTATTCTGGGATTCAACTTAAAAGAATACTCAGGGAAATTTGATAACTTAGGAAGTGAAACACACCAACCACCACTGTACGCATGTGCAGACTGAGCCGTTAGCCGTTCGCTTGGGTACTACCTCGTAGGGTAGCCGGAAACTGCGACGGCGTAGTAAAAACCTAAACCAGACGTCATTTCCGCTATATTCAAAATTCACCCTCCAAATTTATATTATTATCATTATATATCTGTAATCGTATTATTTGAATAACAAATATAGATTTTCTTTAAGATTCTGAAGAACCTTGAATTTCTGTTGAAAATTATAGAAAGAAATTAAGAAAATGGGCGGATCTCCTTTTTTCTTACCTATGTCCTTATTGGCTGTGTTCACAGAAGATTATTTCTTGGGGGCTTGTACCGAAACGCCTATCATTTCATCAAAGGTATTTCACCCGACTTCTGAAAATCGCCTTTTTTTGCGATGGGATCTGTCAATTTCCAGAAAGATGGGATAAAGTAGTGCCTAGCGACGGACAATACTTTGAAGCTAATACTATTCTCTGGCGGAGATGTTCTAGAAAAGTATGTACTGTCTTAAACACGGCACTCTTCAAATAACCCCACAAAAAAGTCCAGAGGTGTAAAATCAGGAGATCTTGGAGGCCATTCAATAGGACCTCTCCTTCCAATTCTCTTCTGGGGAAAAATGATGATTTAGAAAGTCACGATCTGGAGCTGCATATTTTGTGGGAGCGTCATATTGTTGAAAAAATACGTTTTCTATCCAATCATCATTTTCTTGAATCGATGTGGGTGGATGAGATCTTAAAGTCGATTGGGATAATATTCACCTGTCGTCTTCGTTGAGTTCTTGGACAAGGTGAATCTTATAGAGATGGAGATGATGTTTCTTCAAATCCTCTGGATACTTGTTCGCGCAATTCTTGCTAACTTTCTGGTACTTGACGAAGGATCCAATGACATAGAACCGCAACTTTTGCGGATTCGTCAGTAACACCGTGATGTTTTTCATTTTTTTTTTGTTAGCAGCGAACCCAGTATTCATGTAGTTGTTGAGTTTGTTATTATTTTTTTGATTGTCTCGGTCTTTACTTGACGAAAATTCATCTTCAATATAAGAAAAACAAATGTTAACTTCGAACAAATTTATTTCATTAACTTACATAGGCCAAAAATCTAAAAAGATTGCTAGATATTTAAAGAAAAATATAACATCTCTTTTAAAACTATTAATTCTCTAGGCAGCTTAATGAAAATTAATAAAGACGTCATTCCTAAAAACAAAAAATCAGGAATTTACAAGTTAACATGTAGTGATTGCCCATGTGTATATTTGGGACAGACAGGCCGTTCATTCCAAACAAGGATACGAGAACATGAAAACTGTTACATTAATAATAAACCGAATTCAACTCATGCCAACCATTTGTTAGAGACTGGCCATAATTTTAATATGAACTATGAAATATTACATATTGAAAAAAAAAATCAGAATCTAAATCTGTTAGAAACTTTAGAAATCAATAGATATAATAAAAGACAAATTTAATTGAATGATCGAATAGATTTAAATAGATCCCCCGTACTTAAATTTTTCATTAATTGTATACCTCTCTTTCCACCCCTCTATTTTTTGTACCAGAGCTGTGTATTTAAGGTCATGTTTTGCATTGTATACCTCAGTTTAAATACTCACCTGATGAAGTCATGGTATGATGAAACAATTGTTGTGAAAATCAATAAAATAGCGGAAGTTAACATTTGTTTTTCTTATATTTGTTATTATTGTAGTTGCTTTCATCACACCTGAAGTGCTACAAAATATTGATAAAACATTGAGTAAGAATTGATTGACTGACCAAACAGAAATTATTCAGCATATTCTTAAATAGAATTGCAGAAGCTTCAAAATGATGTGCCGCCCGACCATTTAAAATTCTTGAGGGGATTACCACCCCGCTTAGAGGGATGATCATATACCCAAGAATTCGCAATCAATGGAAAGTAAAAATTGACATATCTCGACGTTTTCTTTATATAGTCAGATGAAGCCACTGTATGCATAACGTACATGCTCAGTTATATTGTTACGCTTAATCTTAATTTTTTGTTTTTTCAGTCAAATTCCACATAGCACATCTCTTCGAGGTTCAAGGTAAAGTCAAGACTGCCAAGGATAGATATGAACTTCTTCTCAGGGACAAATCGTTAACGCAGTCCCTACGTGCTGACATATTTCGACAGCTTGGCTGGTTATATCACTGCTATGATTCTTTAGGAGACAAGAACCAACGTCTTCCATTAGCAATTCATTGTCTTCAAAGAGCCCTAGATGCTGACCCCGCTGTCACTGGCCAAACCCTCTATCTATTAGGACGCTGTTATGCAACAATTGGAAAAGTCCACGATGCCTTCATTTCCTACAGAAATTCCGTGGAGAAATCCGAAGGAAACGCCGATACTTGGTGCTCTATAGGGTATGTGATTTTATTTAGTATCAGGTGTTTTTTTAGAGTGATAGAACTTTCGATAGGGATAACTGTGATTTGACAGAAGGTAGAAGCCATGTTGTTTTGATATTTCTGTTCAGTAAGCATTGACAAATTATCATGGAAAGACTCACGCCGCAACAACGTTTACAAATTGTTGAAATTTATTTTCAAAATCAGTGTTCTATTCGCCAAACTTAAAGAGCACTTCGTGAAATTTATGGTTTACATAATCGTCCATCAGAGCAGCTTATTCGTCGAACTATCGATAGATTTCGGACAATATTTTTTCTACTCGATGCAACAACAACAAGACAAAGAACTGTACGTACAGAAGAAAATATCACTACTGTGAGTCATAGTGTTAATAATGATGCAGATTTATCTATTCGTCGACGTTCACAACAAGTTGGACTCTGTGCATCCACCACATGGAAAATTTTGCGTAAAGATCTTGGTCTACACCCATACAAGATCCAACTGGTTCAAGAACTAAAGCACACCATAATAAGCGTCGTTTGTTTGCTGATTGGGCCCTAGAACAGCTCGAAGTTGATCCACTTTTTCATCGTAAAATTATGTTTAGTGATGAAGCTCATTTCTAGTTGAACGGCTATGTAAACAAGCAAAATTGCCATATATGGAGTGAAAACTGTCCTAAACAAGTTCTGCAGGTTCCATTGCATCCTGAAAAATGCACTGTATGGTGTGCTTCACTCGCTGGAGGCATCATCGGTCCATATTTCTTTAAGAACGATGCTGGAGCTAATGTTACAGTGAATGGTGCTCGTTACAGATCGACGATCAATGATTATTTGTTTCAAAATGTGTTTTGTTTCCAAACAGATTGTGCTACCGTAACAATTGATTTATTGAAAGAAAGATTTGGCGATAAGATTATTTCGAGACATGGTCCAATTAATCAGCCTCCAAGATCATGCGACATAACTCCACTGGATTATTTTCTTTGGGTTTATGTCAAGTCATTGGTTTGTGCTGAAAAATAAGGCCTGAATTACTGGAAAAAGTAGTCCAAAATTGGTCTGGTCGAATGCTGTTCCTCAGAGCTAGTCGTGGAGGACATATGCCGGAAATTATTTTTAAAACATGAATTTCATAAAATTATCTTTCAAATAAAAAAAAATTGGCTTCAATCTTAATTTAATTATGTTTTATTTCAATTCAAAGTTCTATCACTCTAAACAAAACACTCGATAGGTACAAAAACATTTTATAGTTAAACTCCAATAGTAACTAAACTGACTCATATAAAAATGGTAAAAACCACTGAAATTAAGTCAGGACCTTTTGGGCGCTTGTTGGTATCGCTCACGATCCTCACGAAATTTTAATTAGCCTTTATTTTATTAATATACAGCGTTGCAATTATAATTATTTTGAATTGTATCATTCCTATTGGAAAACCCGTTACATACATCAATATCACCTCTTAATAGTAAATATTATTATTTTATAAATTTAGAATATCAAAACAGATTTAATCTGTTAGTGTCCTACAATTTTAATTTCAAAAAATTTTAGAATTGAATTAATGTCTTATAAGCACTGCTTATATTTAATAGACGTATAAAATTAAAACTCATTATACAATATCGAATGGAATAAAAATACCCAACAAATATAAATTGTCAATTAAAATTAATAAATAAATAAATATTTGAATGAGTGGCGTTTCGTTCCGAGCATGCGCACCTGAACTCTTCAGACAGGCAGAGTGCACATCTCTGCCTGTTTAGTTTCTGATCTTATATTTATGAAAATTGAATCCTTTTCAAAAATATACAACATAATACATAACTTCTCCAAAACTAATTTATTTGAAATATTTAATATATTTAAATAAGTTACTTTAAAAACTCTCAAAACATGTAGCACATCCTCAAAAAACAATTAGAATTCAGATAAGGTCAGTCCAACTTCACATTTAAAAGATAAAATCAATTAACAATAAATAACTTAACCATACGACCTCGTGCAATATTTCTTTGATCAACATTAAAACTAGGTAAATTTGAAATACAAGGTATTCTATGTTCTATGCTCACTACAAAAATCACACAAAGTTTGTAAGGCGCTTTATTGTCTTATTTAAAACACTTGATATTTATATAATGTATTTTTTTTTTAAACCTAAATACAATTATGTATTATATATGAAATAAAATAATAGGAAGCGGTTTTTTACTTGATAGAAGGAGTATTACAAACTTTGAATATCAAAACAGATTTGATCTGTTAGTCTACTACAATTTTAATTTAATTTTTTTTTTTTTAATATTTTGTATAATATAATTTTATGAAATTGTTTGAAATTAAAATTGTAGTAGGCTAACAGATTAAATCTGTTTTGATATACAAAGTTTGTAATAATCTTAAGTAAAAAACCGTTTCTTATTATTTTTTAGTTATTTAAAGAAGGTGTAAGACAAGTGATTTTCTATCTTGAAAAAAGTTTTGCTTTTTTATCGAATAAGGGACGTTCTGACGAAATCTATAATAGTTTGTCCATCTTTAATTTTGCATAACATAATAAAAAATTTCAAACTCTTATGTGAGAAAATGTTGCATACTAATTTACCGCAATGATTAAAATTATTTCCGACTTATGAGGAGCTGCGCGTAGAAACTCAACTATTTGCCATCTAACATTGGAGAGGGTCATTTCCTTAAAGAAAATTGAACTGCTTCTGAAATTTCGAATAAAAACATCTTTCTCATTTTTTATCCAAAAGGTTTGGAATATTTGTTATGATGTAAAAGTTAGAATAATCATTCACAAGCTTCAGTTGAAAAAATTAATTCGAGCATTAGTACCAACAATATAGAAAAAAAAGTACTGAGATAGATAAAGAAGCAATATTTTTATAAAGTAACGGGCGGTTTTTCACAACAGGTAAGCAACCCTTTGATTTACATTCTCTTCACGTAGTTTTTACGTAATATTTTCTATATTTCCGCACGAAATCATCTAGAGCAGATACTTCAGGAATTTCATCAACATATTACCCGTTAATAATTAACAAATAAATTAATTCGGCTTATAATCTGTACAGTATATCATTAATAAGGAGTATGAGCTATTGTAATAGAAAGTTCTACAAATCGAGACAGTGGTACATATATCTGTATAACAACTCTTAACTCAAACAAGCCCGATTAGGTTTTGTTGATCGCTGGGACAAAAGTAGGCGTTGGACATCACAGGGTACTGAAGAGAAACCAACAAGTTTCGAAACGTGCGCAGGTCTGCTACTTACGAGTATGTCCCAGCGATTAACAAACCTAATCGGGCTTGTTTGAGTTTAGAATTCTTATACAGGTGTATGTTGCACTGTCTCGATTTATAGAACTTTCTATAACCATAGCTCCTACTTCTTATTAATTAATAATGTGTTTGGCGACGCCGTAACTGAGTACTGTACACATTTAGGCATCGACAAACTAACTGCTTGTGGAACCTCTTTCCAAGCAACTTCGTGGATTAATTGTGGGGGATGGCGCAACCGTTTCCTCCCTATCATATCCCACACATGTTCGATGCTATTTGAATCCCGTCATTGGGGTGACCATGGTAAATATTTAAATGCATGCTCCTTAGAGAAAGTTGATAGTTCGACGAGCAATATGGGGACGCGCGTTGTCGTGTTGAAAAAAAAGTGTGATCGGCCATCTAGATAAGGCAGTAAAGTCTTAAGTCTTTACTTTTCGTACTTTTCCTGATGGTATTTTTCCAAGACCACCTCGAGGAAGCGTTTAGCGATGGTAACGTGTTAAAGTCCGATACACAAATATTTCATTCACTTGCAAATGCTGAAGCGAACTATAGTTGGCTGTGATTTTCCTGATTAAAAGAGGATGCGATTAGGGCTTTAGGATTTTAAAGTGAAATATAGGCATAACGAATGTGATACATAAATTATTTATCAGTTTTGTAGGTAAGGTTATGAAAAAACAACATAAAACATTCAATACCAAAACAAAGTTTTTAAATTATTAATATTTGCTTTCAAAACCAGTGCTCTATAAAGGCAATTTGCCTCAGATTACGTGTAGATTTTGGCCTCAATGATTCGCCAAGTGAACAAAGAATTAGTTATGTGGAGAAATTTTAAAATCAGATTACTTTGTTGGGTAATCCGAGAAGAAATCTGCTCAAAATTGTGAGAAAAGCTGACAATATTGAATATTGAATTGTATCAGTCCTTACTTGGTGAAAATCCATTCTGATTTTCACAAAATTTTTATTGTTATGTTTACAACAATCGTTTCGCTATCACAGTAGCATCATCAGGCAAGATTACATTTTGAATAACTAAGCTTGTTTCCGAAATCCGTTGCTATTTATATTACAGTAAGTACAATAAATTTTTATTGAGCACTAAAACCCAAAAAAGGGTCTCTGCAAATTCCGGCTTATCTGAATATATTTAACAGAGGTGGGTTATTTAAATCTATTTGTTCGTTAAGTAATATTCCAATTTTATTATGTTTATTTATCTCTAGAGATTCTAACAGATTTAAGGCATAACTTTTGCTTTCTATATGTAGAATTTCAAAGTTATGGTTGAAAGTATGTCCTGTTTCTAACAAATGGTTGGAATATGTAGAATTACTTTTATTATTGAGGAAACTCTTCAAATGTTCACAAATTCTATGACGGAAAGTCCTTCCAGTCTGTCCTATGTAAACTTTAAGGCAATCACCGCAGGTTAACTTATAAACCTCCGATTTATCATCTTTATGTGTACAGTCTTTATTATTTTTAATAAATTTACTCAAGTTTGAATTCGTTTTAAATGAAGTTCTCAAATTATATTTATTTTTGAAGTATGTAGCAATTTTCTCAGAAATACCTTTAATGTATTTTAAGGAAATGTACTTAAAATTTTCTTTTCTATTAGGTATTTAAGTACATTTCCTTAAAATACACTCAAGGTATTTCTGAGAAAATTGCTACATACTTCAAAAATAAATATAATTTGAGAACTTCATTTAAAACGAATTCAAACTTGAGTAAATTTATTAAAAATAATAAAGACTGTACACATAAAGATGATAAATCGGAGGTTTATAAGTTAACCTGCGGTGATTGCCTTAAAGTTTACATAGGACAGACTGGAAGGACTTTCCGTCATAGAATTTGTGAACATTTGAAGAGTTTCCTCAATAATAAAAGTAATTCTACATATTCCAATCATTTGTTAGAAACAGGACATACTTTCAACCATAACTTTGAAATTCTTCATATATAAGAAAAACAAATGTTAACTTCCGCTATTTTATTTATTTTCACAACAATTGTTTCGTCATACCATGACTTCATCAGGTGAGTATTTAAAACTGTGAATTTTAAATACTCACCTGAAGAAGTCATGGTATGACGAAACAGTTGTTGTGGAAATCAATAAAATAGCGGAAGTTAACATTTGTTTTTCTTATATTGAAGATGAATTTCCGTCAAGTAAAGACCGTGACAATCAAAAATTCTACATATAGAAAGCAAAAGTTATGCCTTAAATCTGTTAGAATCCGTAGAGATGAATAAACATAATAAAATTGGAATATTACTTAACGAACAAATAGATTTAAATAACTCACCTCTGTTAAATATATTCAGATAAGCTGGAATTTGCAGAGACCCTTTTTTGGGTTTTAGTGCTCAATAAAAATTTATTGTACTTACTGTAATATAAATAGCAACGGATTTCGGAAACAAGCTTAGTTATTCAAAATGTAATCTTGCCTGATGATGCTACTGTGATAGCGAAACGATTGTTGTAAACATAACAATAAAAATTTTGTGAAAATCAGAATAACCTTATTTAAATATTATTTGACAATATTGAAGCTCTGGGACAAAACGTTCAGGATAATCCAACTTTGTAAAACGTCATTCTCAGCAACTGAACCTTACATATGGATTCAACCTGGAGGATTCTGAAGAAATATTTAACTTTACGTATAAAATTCAACTAAAGATCATAGTTATTATATTATATTAATGAGCAAAATTGCAGAATTTGGAGCGAATAAAATCCTTATTTGTTTGAAGAAACGCCGTTTCATCCTGAAAACTGGAATTATTTATTGGAAAATTTTAACCAATAGTTTCTTACCAATTGCCATAAACACCAACTGGAGGAATTTTGGTTCCATCTGAACGATAGATGTGTTCGGAGCTTAAAAATGTTGTGAAAGTAATAAATTTATATGATTTGTTCTATCATGGAAGACTATTTGTTACTGAAATACGATAAAGAAATAATTTTTTTTAGGTCTCTCAGTTTTTATAATGATTTATTTGGTTCATGACTATTTGAAATTGTTTCGGTTTTACAAAGTTGTCTGTTATAATATGATTGAAGCTGTTATTTCATCATAAAAAGTGAGAGAAACAAAAATATTCACTTCTTTATCCTACATTGTTGTTGTAAGCACGAAGTGCCCATTAGTTTTTCAAAATTAGATATTAACATGGGATAAATGGCATAAATATTAGGAGTACAAATAAGATTCCGGCGTTTTATTGTAGGTGGCGCGGCACGGAGTTTCGGTTAGCTTTCGCAGATGATAACCGGCTTAAAAAATAGTTTGGACATTCAAGAACAACATAACCTATTAATATCATTGATTTTATATTGGTAAAATATAATTTTCATAAGTTGAAAATGTCAAAATTTGAGCCAAGTAAGCGTCATTTGCGGGAAATATTAGTTTACTTCTTTAATTTAAAGAAATCTGCTGCTGAGGCGCATCAATTGCTCGTAGAAGCATATGGTGAGGGTGCTTTGAGTGAGAGAACGTGTCGAGAGTGGTTTCAAAAGTTTAAAAACGGTGATTTCGACGTAGAAGACAAAGATCGCAGTGGAAGGCCAAAAATTTACGAGGATGCAGAATTGGAGGAAGATTCATCTCAAACACAAAAAGAACTTGCTCTAACGTTAGAAGTCACTCAGCAAGCAGTCTCACATCGTTTAAAATCATTAGGAATGATTCATATTTAATTTGTGTTAAAAAACGGCGGAAACTTATTTGTACTCCTAATAACTTGCACTCTTTGTTAAGTTTTCGTTTGCCCGATGAAGAAGTAATACATGCACACAAAATGTAAACTGTTCTATTTTGGTCCTTGCATAAAACTTGTTTCAATTATAATTAATTACCAAATCGGAAAAACTGAAACAGTTCAGTATTTAATGTACATTTGTTGATTCTAGAGTACTATATCAGCAGCAGAGTCAGCCTATGGATGCTTTGCAGGCTTACATATGTGCAGTTCAGTTGGACAAATGTCATTCGGCAGCCTGGGCAAATTTAGGCATATTATATGAAACCTGTGGTCAAGCAAGAGACGCTTACGCATGCTACTTGAACTCCAACAGAGGTATAGCCAACAAGGGCCATTCTGAGGAAGCCTTCATTTCTTCAAAGACGCCAAAATTTTGTTCTACACCTGTGGGAATGAACCCACATCTCACCCAGAGGATTGAATTTCTGCAGACGCAACTATCGAATGCTCCAATGCCTAGCATCACTAGTCAGTAAGTTGAAATCATTTATAAAACATTCCTGTCATTCTCAACTTTTTGAGATTAGCAATTACTACTGCATTTCGTCTCACAATGAAGAAAATTAAATTGTTTCTGCATTTTTACATTTTTGCTAACTTGCACCAGTGCGTTTATGTTTTGGGAATTTTAAACTATTTTCATTATACCTTTATATGAAAAATCCAAGTATGTTTATCGGGCTGTCTGTTTGTAAGGTTTTTTTTTTGGAAATTTTGATTTTACAGCTGTGAACCGAAAGGTCCCGGGTTCAAGCCTGTTAATGTAGGAAAGAAATTTTCTAGTTGAAGGGACTTTGGCCACCATTTCGCTGGTGGATCGAAAATTAACAGTGCCGTGACCTAAAGTAGCGTAAGGCCATTCTGGTTCAACACCTTTTGCCATATTTCTAATAGTAGCATGATTCCACGCTCCTAAAATTTTTGGTCTTTCCTGGCAAAAAGCTGATTCAGGTGATTTTTGACCTCTTCATTTGAAGTAAAGGTTTTACCGTCCAAGAAATTTTGCAATGACCAGAACAAACAATAATCCGAAGGCGTCAGATCTAGAGAATATGGTGGGTGTGGCATTGTATCCCATTCAAGCTGTAAAAGCTTTTGGCAAGAGACCAAACTTGTATGAGGTCTCGCATTATCTTGGTGGAACACTACACGTTTTCTGTTGAAGTGCATGATTTAGTTCGTCCAGCTGATGAGAGTAGACTTCCGAATTAATTGTTGTGTTATCCGGTAAAAGCTCAAAAAGAAAGCTTTCCTTTAAAATCGCACCAAACAGACAGCATCACCTTTTTTCGAAATGCTTGGAGCCGGTTCATCTTTTTTGCTCCATGATCTCTTGCGTTTAACATTGTTATATACAACCCATTTTTCGTCCCCAGTAATGATACGCTTCAAAAATGGATCATTCGTGACGTTTAAGAAGCGAATCACAGAAGTCAGCGCGACGACACAAATTTCTCTCCGCGAGAACATGGGGACCCATATATCGATCTTCGAGGTTAAACCCAGGCCTTTTAAGTGGTTAAATCCGGTAAACATAACCTGTCACCGATCTCTCGTGTTTTTATTCGCCGATTTACATCAACTAATATCTTTATCGTTTCTTTATCAGCTTCAACCGGCCTTCCGGAACGTCGTGCATCTTCGAAATTTCCGGATCGAATTCTGCAAACTAGTTCTGGTACTGGCGTACTGTCAATACATCTTCTCCATGCACATCGGTTAATTTCTTTCTGGCTTGAACAGCATTTTTACCTTTTCTATAGTAAAAATGTAAAATATGACGAAAATGCTGCTTATTGCGCTCTATATTTTAAAGGGCACCAACCAAAAACTACTGCGTAGAATTAATTGAACTTTTTCACACAAGCCTTGCTATATTAGCTCTCAAAATAAAAATACGATTAAATCCTCTGTCGGGAAAAAACGAAATTACTTTCCGAACAACCTTATAATAAATTACCTTGCTGGAGCAATATTGGATTCAAAATATGAAGATTATGTGTCAATTCAGTCAAATACAGAATTTTTTTTTGACAGTGATTTTATAATACATTGGAATTTGCAAAGTATTGTTTGATTAATACTTCAGGATATATCGATCAGCCGTCTACCGAAACAATAATGGATTTTTTTTTCTAACGTATTATGAAAGACGGCCATCATTTATTTAACAATTATGTCAATTTTTTGAGATATTGAAGCAAAACAAATTTCCACTCTTTGGACAGATTTGGCCAGTTCACAACTTGGTTTTTTTTTCGATCTGGGTTAAAACACCTCTGGCAAATTTCACGTCTCTCGATTACTTCTTGAATACGAGTTCTTCATCATAAGTTTAATGTAATTGTTTGAGATCTGTGACAAGGGCGCAAAAATGTGGAATGAGTAAAAATTTATAAAATAAATTGGAAAATTAAATGTATATATATATATATATATATATATATATATTTACACATATAAAAGATTTTTACTTGTCATTACAGTTATATACATAATTTAAAATTTTGTATATCACAGTAAAAGATAAGAGCTCAGTACAGACACATTGAACATGAAATTTTGTATTTTATTTGATTCCCCTTACTAAGAATGATTTGTTATTACAAAATAATTACTATTAAGAATAGGGGATCTTATAAATAGCTATTTCTGAACAAGAGAAGTTATTAGTCTAAATTTCTACACTAGGTTTAATGATCAACCGGAGGGATCTAGGTTAAGCCTCATGAGAGCCTTTTCTTCTTGTAGAAGACAATTACTGTCGATTGAAGAAGCGTGGAATCTTCCAATATCAGCAGAGATGACGTCTAGACAACAACAGCAATCGGCTAATCAGCAAACTAGAGCTGGATCCCAATCGCTGGTTAAATCTTACTCTCAGGGTCCACCTCCCCCTTATCCCTCACCAGGAAGTGGTACAATAAAGAGGTTCAAACCGGATACTGATCAGAAAGCACACCCTTCTCCTCCATATTTAACGGCTCAGCAACTGCAGACCCTCCATTATCTACAGTCCCATTCCGGCACATTGACGCCACAACAGCAGGTTACTTTTTTTTTTGTTTTTTTCACCATTCTGTTTTAGAAGGAAACAGATGAATCATTTAAAATTTGACCTTTCTTACAGCAAGTACTGAGTCAACTTCAGCACCAATATCGACTAATGCATCAACACCAAGTACGTAACCAAAGACTAGCTCTTCCTAGTACACCGGTTACAGGAGCTGTATCTACAACCACTAACTCTGTAAATCCACCATTCCCAAGATTATCCCCTCAAAACAATAATACGTCGCCAATAACCACTGCCAATTCATTCTTAACGTCTACCACTGCCATTGACAAATTAGTACATCCAATTCCAACAGTGGTTCCCAGTTGTGTGAGGGACTCGATACCAATGAATGAACAACAGAACGATCTAGATGTCAGCGAAGAAGATTTGAAAGATTTGCTATCCCAAAAAGATTTAGCTACAACGTTAGCGGAGAATCTTCTCAAGCATTTTGGATCTGATGACATCGATATCAAAGATTCTGGTGAGTTTTACAACTTTTCTTTTAAAATCTATTTTAAAGTTTTGCTTAGTATCATGGTAAAAATCTTATTATAAGATAACTATGAGATGCTTAAGTGTTTACTCGTACTCTGAAGATTCTTTTAATTAATTAGGTAAGAAATTTTTCACTAACATGCGCGTCATTATTCTACCTCTAAGTACCAATGTTCAGATCGATCGGTTCTGTAGTTTCGAAAATTTTGTGAAAAAAAAAGAAAAAATTCCCAATAGAAATAACTGCGAAACCATTGGCCGATTTTGCCCATTAGCGAAACTTTACCGGAATATTTAGGCTCTAAACTTACCAGGATAGTTTCAAGTCTCTAGATTCTTTCCATTCCAAAAATAGAGTGTTTACAGACAGTTGTATTTGTGCAAAACGATTGCGCGCTGTTCCTAGAATAAGCTTGCAAAAATAAAAAAAATATGTTTGAAGAAAAGAAGCGAATGGAGGCAAAGGCAAATTATTAGGAGTACAAATAAGTTTCCGCCGTTTTTTAACACAAATTGTTTATGAATCATTCCTAATGATTTTAAACGATGTGAGACTGCTTGCTGAGTGACTTCTAATGTAAGAGCAAGTTCTTTTTGTGTTTGAGAAGAATCTTCCTCCAATAATTCCTCCAATTCTGCATCCTCGTAAATTCTTGGCCTTCCACTGCGATCTTTGTCTTCTACGTCGAAATCACCGTTTTTAAACTTTTGAAACCACTCTCGACACGTTCTCTCACTCAAAGCACCCTCACCATATGCTTCTACGAGAAATTGATGCGCCTCAGCAACAGATTTCTTTAAATTAAAGAAGTAAACTAATATTTCCCGCAAATGACGCTTACTTCGCTAAAATTTTGACATTTTCAACTTATAAAAATTATATTTTACCAATATAAAATCAATGATATTAATAGGTTATGTTGTTCTTGAATGTCCAAACTATTTTTTAAGCCGGTTATCATCTGCGAAAGCTAACCGAAATTCCGTGCCGCACCATCTACAATAAAACGGCGGAAACTTATTTGTACTCCCAATAATATTCTGTGTTAGACCCTCTATTTCCTATGAGTGTTCGAACTTTCCTATGCATTCTTCTTAAATAATTTATTGTTTCTTGGGCATTTTCCTCCATTCATTCTATTGCACCAGTACTAAGTTCTTGTGTATTTGCTGATGGGTTCTTTCGCCATTTTGCCCAAATACCGTTCTGTCCGTAAACACTCTAATTTTGAAATGGACAGAACTATCATGGTAGGTTTGGTTCTTCTCGTGCCATAGTAATACGAGGACGATCACTTCTAGATATACCAGGCACATATCCAGTTTAACAGTCCTAATAACTGCACCTCTAACAAAATTTAAATGATTGGCTATTTTATGGCCCTTTGTATCACAGAGCAACAATTCTAGCCCTGTCAAAGCATAAATTTTTTGAACCATAATAATTAAAGAGTACTGACTTTCCTTTTTCATTACTTTTACTTTTGTAACCATTATAAACATTTTCATGATTCAAATATGAGGGAGCTACAAGACTTTTGAAAGTGCACATCGACAGGTGTACACTCACATGTTTTTGATTTTATGCCAGACTTTATTTGAAGATTCATTTAAACAATAAAATGTATTTTTAATGTTCCATGGCTTGACTCATTTCATGATTTATTCGGTGAGTCTAATGTATGGTAGAGTGCTTTTTTCTAAATCCAAATTGATGTTAAGGTATGCAGCATTCTTGGATGTTAGGATCAGTCTTCAATCTTGAAAGCAGGAGTTTCTAAAGAATCTTTGATTAGATGAGCCTTTGAAACTAGATAATAGTTTGAAAGGCTCATCTAATCAAAGATTCTTTAGAAACTCCTGCCTTCAAGATTAAAGACTGATCCTAACATCCAAGAATGCTGCATAAAAATCAGGCAATAGCCTGATTTTTATCAGTTTTATTTATTCCTACTGAAGACATCTCATAAAATTAGGAATATTTTTAAGTTTTTTAACTGAAATAATTATGTCTACTTTCATATTTTGATTTCAGTGTTCATGAACAATTTAATTTCTTCAAAAATACGTTCCTTATTATTTATATGAATCATATGTTTCAAATCTGAAAAAAGAATTACGGAAGTAATGACTTAATTTATATTAAAAAAAACCCGCTTTGTACATGTGTCTGACCATCTGCTATGAATATTGATTTCAGATAAATTCAATGGATTTGTTCATTAATAACATTAAAATGAGAGAACAACTATTATTGGCAGTATTTAAACCATTGAATTTTGGTGTATTAACAGTTGTTTCTTGCTAATGAATAAATATTTTCATTCTTTCATTTCACTTCACAGAAAAAATATGAGAAGAAGTGTATATTGTCCAGTTGATTTCATTGAATCATTTTTAAAAAGTTAAGAAAATTCAAGTTAGTAAAAATCACGAAATATTAATACAGATTTTTTTTCAGAAAACAATACTTTATCATCTGGTCCCTTTTCGCCTTCAAATAATGATGGTGTGAATGTTAAACAGGAGAATCCTCAAGAAAACAAACTGTTGGAAATACCAAAACAGGAAAGTATGCTAAGGATCAAGTCTGAACCCCTTTGGGACATAGATTCCATGAACTCTACTGAAAGAAGACAAGAAGTAGAGTACTCTGTTGATATGGAAGCAAAGATGATATTGAAACTGTGCAAGTATGTAAATAAACAGCTCCACAAAAATTAAGGAAGTTCACAAGTTCTTAAACTATATCAAACGAGATGTTTGGTTTTGTTCACCGAATGTTGATAAACGATAAATTTAACGTTTTCTCACTTATTTGAGTTTTGTTTTGCTCCAGGTTTGTAACTTTTTTGGTTTGAAGAAATTTTTCATCTCTTGTGTTTTCGATAAATTGAGATCAGTTATGGTTTTACATTTGTGCCGTTAATTCTGATTCCAAATTTGAGACTCTCAGTTCGATTAAGCATGCTTGGGACCAGCTATAACGAGCATCGGATATGTATCAACCCCACAGACACTTCAAGAAATCAGGCAGTTTTTACCACAGCTTTGGAGAGAAATCAAAAAGGCTACTTCAGCAACCTGATCTACAGAATGTGTTATATAAACGATGATCTTATAATTTCATTCATCGAGTTTTGTAACAAAAATTCAAATCATTTTCAATACACAAGAAATGAAAATACATGAACACTAGATGACCAAAAATCGGCAGCTTCAAAAAAAATCTCAAAATTTGTGAACTTCCTTAACTTTTGTGGAACAGTTCATTTTTTAAATGTTGGAACAAGGATTTAATCAAAAAAATTTTCAGAGACGAAGGTTTGAAAGGGGATATCAGCAATTCTTTAATATCTGATAGATCACCCCCTCCTTCGCCACCAGAGCCTCCTAATGTTAAATTGAGCCACCAACAGCTAATACCCCCCACGCCATCTGTTTTCTTAGATAACAAAAAGAGCGCATTCAGTCCTCACCTTCAAGAATTTTGCCTTAAACATCCGATAGCGGTAGTAAGAGGACTTGCTTCAGCGTTGAAGTTGGATCTGGGATTGTTTTCCACAAAAACTCTCGTTGAAGCGAATCCTGATCACAGTGTTGAGGTCAGAACGCAAATACAACAACCGTCTGATGATAACTATGATCCCCAAACAGGCAAAAAAGTATGGGCTTGCATCTCGCATAGGTCACATACTACAATAGCCAGGTATGCTCAGTACCAGGCTTCAAGTTTCAAAGATAGTTTAAAGGTAAGTTATAAACATCGCGTACGTCGATACGCTAAACTAAAAAAAATCATATGTGTCTAAATGTTGACCGTGTTATTCTAGGAGGAAAGAGACAAGTCTACTAGTGGATTATCCGATTCAGATTCTAAAGATTCCTCGAGTTTTGTTAGGAGAAAAAAAGGTGCTGCTGCAGTTCCTCCCTCATCTAACACAAAAAATTGCAATCAACCAAAAATGTTGAAGTGAGTATACCACATACAGGTATGGAAAAGACAGTCGGAAACATAGGAAATTCAGTGTTAATCAAGAATGCAGTGGAGCAGTGGAAGAATCAAAACCTCAGCGCGATGCGATGACGAATAAATTATTGTTCTCTCTCAATGGCAGTGCGCTGTGTTGATGCTTTGATCGAAAGGATGTGCAGTCTGCTTTCACTTCCGACTACAATTAAGAGAAAACAGTCGTTTGTTCGTCATCGCATCGGGCTGAGGTTTTGATTCTTCCACTGCTCCACTGGCCTCTTGACTAACACTGAAGCAAGCATGCGCACCTGAACTCTTCAGACAGGTGTGGTGCGCATGTTGACAATAGTTGTAACGTAGTTTACTATCTGTATGTGATGATTTTATTGTGATTGCGTAAACAAAAAAAAAGTTGTTTGGCTTTTCCACGGTAATTCATATCATCCACGATTCTGACAAAGTAATTTTTTTTGTCTTCCAATTATATGATCTTCACGAAATTTTGTATTAGCTTTCTTGTTGTTATGTGAATACTAAATTCAAACTTGATTATTATAGCAAATCTTCGCCATATAATCTTATTTCAATAGATTTTAAATAGTGTAGGAGATAAGCATCAGCCCTGTCTTAGCCCTTTCCTAATATTGAAAGACGTGGACAATTGTAATAATAATTAAAAATTAAAATTTGCATGTGTTTATTTAAATTCAATTTTGCTGCAGAGTAGGTTCCTCAGATATTACTTCAGCTGCTTCTGGGACCATCCGGTATTAGTTGAAAATGTAAAAAATGGGCTATATTTCTTTCAGGTTTGGAACAAATGTTGATCTCTCAGATGATAGGAAGTGGAGACCCCAGCTACAAGAACTCATGAAGTTACCAGCTTTTGCTAGGGTTGTTTCAGCAGCCAATATGTTGTCCCATGTTGGTCATGTTATTTTAGGGATGAATACTGTACAGCTTTATATGAAGGTAATAAATGACTACATTTTTGTCTTTCAAATCTCTAGATTGTTATTTTTTAGGTACCTGGTAGCCGAACGCCTGGACATCAAGAAAATAATAACTTTTGCTCAATTAATATTAATATAGGTCCGGGAGATTGTGAATGGTTCGCAACACCTGATGCTTACTGGGGTGCCATATGCAATCTATGCGAAAAGAACCAAATAAACTATCTCCATGGATCATGGTGGCCTATTTTAGACGATTTGTATAAGGCAAATATACCAGTTTATAGGTATGATACCTCTTTTCTTTATTTGTCATACTTGGGTAAAGTAGTCTGTCATATTTCATTCAAAATATTTTTCCCACTTCTACGGCAGTTTTTGAATACCACGGAAAAAATAAACAGTTCTTCTTTTGGAGCGAACCACTTATTAAATTTTTTTCGTACAAATTGAAGTGTTGTTCAGCTAGAGCGTGTCCCAGTGTTGCGAATAGATGATAATCGCGGACGGAGCTTTAGTATTTTCCAGCTGAAAGCCTTGAACGTTTCCCTGGCCCGTTTTGCTGTGTGTGATGGACCACTATCGTGAAGAAAAATGACTTTTTCCATATTCTGGTCGTTTTTTACGTAATGCTCAATTCAAATCGATTATTTACTGATGGTAGTTATCAGTGTTAACTGTTTCACCGGTTCATAATGGAGCACCCCTTCTGATTCCATCAAACACAGACCAATGTGTTCTTTTCGAAGCAATTTGGTGTTGGTTTGGAATTTCCAAATTTCTTTTGTCAATTTTTGCGGTAAAAACTATTTTAATGAACTTATACTTTAATATCAAACGTCATTTTCCTCATGAATACTTATTTGCTTTCCCTTAAATACTTGGTGATTATTAGGGAACAAATACACAATCAGAGTTCATAAATCTAGAACATTTGCTCCGCCATGTTGTGTTCTCTTTTGTTAATCAACAATTATTTTATTTTCAGATTTCTTCAGAGACCAGGTGATCTAGTTTGGGTGAACGCTGGCTGTGTACATTGGGTACAAGCTGTTGGTTGGTGCAACAATATAGCGTGGAATGTTGGACCTTTAACAGCTAGGCAGTACCAACTGGCCATTGAAAGATACGAATGGAATAAATTACAGAGTTTCAAATCGATAGTACCAATGCTTCATCTATCGTGGAATCTAGCAAGGAATATTAAAGTTTCAGATCCTAAACTATTTGCACTAATAAAGTAAGTAGATGGTTTTGAAAAGAATGAATTCAAGAAAAATTATGAAAATATTCGGCACTATCGAAGTTTTGGTTTTCATACAAACCAGCTTATATTGTGTACGGATGTGTGGTTTATATTTATCTAATGTAATTAATTCATCACCTGAAATCGAACCTGTTATCTTAATATGAGAAAAGCTGAAAATGTTCTATTTCATACTTAGTTTTTCTACATATTATATCCGTTTTTCAGTGAACTTTGGTAACCTAATGATGAATTTCAGTTTTTTCTTTTAAGAAATCGTTCATTAAAGATGATTTGCGTACATGATAAATGTTATAATCTGATATGTCTAGATGCCTCAAAGATGAGGACCATCATAAAATAACGGGTTATGCATTTCGTGGTCCGGATTTCACAGCCGTTTCAATGACATATGTCAAACAGAACTGTGGTCCGAAGCCTCATATATTTAGTTGAAGGTTAGCCATTTAACATTAACAATATTGATTGTTTATTTACTGCTGAACGTGAGAAAATTGTAAAAACAATGATTCTGTACTAAGTACGTTTCGTGCATTACCATTATCAGAAGTGGCCAAGTAATCATATAATCTTGTTCTGCAGTAATTATTGAAATCGGCGTATCAGGTTGTAAGCGCAGATTATTTCTCTCCGTTGTTTGAATTACTTCGATGTTCATTCACCTTTGTTAGATGTTGGCTAATGACAGGTTTCACAATTTTTGAGAAAAAAAAGTGTTGATTGATTTTATTCATGGTGGAAAAATTACTTGAATATAAGGCACCTTTCTATGCCCATAATATTTAAAATAAAACAAAACTCATTAATTATTTGATCAAATCAAATAAATATAAACCATATTGTTCGTTACATGTGCAGTCGATTATGAAAACATTTACCGAAATTTTCATTTCATTTCTTTTCTAGGAACTGCCTCATGAGGACATTGCGACAATGCTCTATGATTTTAGAATTTGTGCGGCACAAGGGAGTTGAAGTGAAATTTCACGGTAGAGGTAAAAATGAAGCTTCCCACTATTGTGGACAATGCGAGGTAAGTTCGATTCATTGCAACAAATTTTTTTGTGAACATTTGAATTTCAGCGTCCTATAGATACTGATCAGATTTTGATGCCGTTTCTTAATCATTCTCCAATATGTTTTTCCTTTCTGTTCCTCTATTTCTATGCGTGCTTCTTAGTGCTTGGGTGATCTGTAGTGGAATATCATCTTGTGAATGTCTTTATTATTTATTATTATTATTTATGACGAGCGGGCGTCTGTCCACCCTACCAACGCATCCACACGGAATATTGTGGTTCACCCTTAATTTATATCTCCCCGACGAGATCCAGTTTTTGGATAAAACCGATAATCTTGTTCAGGGGTAATTTTTTCAGTTCGCTGTGGGCTATAAAAGCCTGGCCAAAGACCTCGAATCTGATGCGACTCACCGCTGGACACTCTGAGATGATCTGCATGGCTGTTTCAGTATCCTCAAGACACAGCCTGCATTCATTGTCTTCAGCCAGACCGATTTTGTGTAAATGCGCTTTCAGTCTGCAGTGACCTGTCATAATTCCGACAAGTGTTCTTAGTTTGGCCCTATCCAGACCTAGCGCTCGTTTCGCCATATTTTTGTTCGAAGCTGTTCCAAGGAACAACTTCGAATGTTTCAGGCCAGAATGGCTCCGCCAGAAAGACTCTAGCCTTTATTTTTATATTAAAAATAACACTCGGTTTATATTTCACAGTTTATTCAGAAATCTGACACGTGTTTCGGTATTTCAACCATCTTCAGAGGAGTACAAAAAGTAACTAAACTTAAAATCACAGAGGTTCATTTTTATTACAATTACAACATCTGTTGCTTTTTATGGCACATTTTTACAACAGAATCCAATACAGGCGTACTAGGAAAGAGTATTTGGGAATTGGTCAAATTTTCTTTATTCTCTAAAGATTTTTTGATTGAAAGAATCTCCAAATAGTCCATCACTTTACCCTTATTAACATTGTATAATAAACTAACATCCTTTTCGTTGAAAAAGTGATTATTCTCTATACAATGTTCTGCAAAACCGGTTGATTTATGGTTTTTTAGAATTGATACCCTATGTTCTTTCACTCGATGTTGTAAACCCCGACCTGTTTGACCAATATATATAGCATCACAATCATCACATTTTAGTTGGTAAATTCCCGTATTAGTCATATTAGGGTTCCTTTCTTTATTATTCCCTAAGAGTTTGGCTAGATTATTTTTATTGACTGTTATCGAACTAATTCCCATTTTCCGGAAACCATTACAAATTTTGTAACTAATACCTTTTATATACGGTATAGAGTACCACATTAAATCTCGGTTATAATCCTTTGAATTTATATAAAAATTTTTTAAAATATATTTAAATGCTTTCTTTTTAATCATTTTGTCAATAAGGTCCGTTCTATAGCCATTATTCAAAGCTATGGTTTTAATTATATTAACTTCTTTTTTGTAATTAGTTTCATTCAACGGGATATTCAAGAGTCTATGTATGAAGCTATGGAATGATGACATTTTAATCTGCCATGACTGATTGGATTTGGAATGTATGGTGGTGTCTGTCGTAGTCGGTTTTCTGAAAATATCGAATTCAAATTTGTTATCTAAATGAGAGATTTTGAGATCTAAAAAGCTAATCGACGAGTTTTGTTCAATTTCTATGGTAAATTCGATATTTTCATTCAAGTCATTGAGAAAATTCAAGAATTGTTTCAGCTGTCTGTCGGTTCCGGTCCAAATGCAAAAGACATCATCTACATATCTAGCCCAAAAATGGATATACTTAATTAGTTTATTTGTTTTATTCGTGAATAATAAATTTTCTAAATATGCCATGAATATTTCAGCCAAAAGTGGACTTATAGGGCTACCCATTGGTAGGCCATTAAATTGATTAAAAAATTTGTTATTGAATTTAAAATAATTTTGGTCTAAACACATTTCTAGAATTTTGTATAGATTATCTTTGTTTGTTGGTGTTAGATGGCTGTTATTTATCATAGATTTCAAGAGTGGCTTGAGCTCGTTTGTTGGTATCGAAGTAAATAGGCTTTTTACGTCAAAAGAGATGAATTTACATTTGTTCGGTACGGTAGTCTGTTCTAATTTTTTAATGAGTTCAAGGGAATTTTTGACACTATACGGAGAAGTGCAATTTACTACAGATGGTAGATTTTTTGCCAAATCTTTACATAAAATATATGCTGGTGCGTTTATATATGAAACCACTGGTCTCATTGGAATATCTTCCTTGTGTAATTTAGGCATTCCATATAGAACAGGAGCAGTAGGGTTCATAACACATAAAGTTTTTAGATTTCTGTCACTAAAAATATTCTTATATTCAATAGTTAGTTTCCTCACCGACTTCTGGAACGAGTTTGTTGGATCTGATTTTATTTCTCTGAAATCTTCAGATTTTAATAAATTTTCCATTTTAATTTTATACTCAGTGTTCGTCATGATAGTTAATGTATTTCCTTTATCTGCTTTTTTTATAATTAGATCATTCAACTGAATTTTACGTTTGAGTTGCTTTATAATTTTTCTTTCGGAGTTGTTAAATTTGGAAATGTTTTTAGTATTAAAATTTTTTGCTATTGAATATTTTTCTGATAATGGTTTTTTGGACATATCTAATATGGTTTCAGTTTTTGAAGCTAACATTTCTACATCTTTAAAATTAAAATTATCCGGACAATATTTTAGTCCTTTTTCCAGTACATTTAATTCTGTTTTATCAAATTTAACATCTGTAAGGTTTTTGACTCTATCATAAAATGTAAATTCGCAAGTTAAATTTTGTTTTTGAGTAGTACAATTAGAGCTTACTTCTTTCATTCTTCTGAGTTTGTTCAATTTTTTTAATTGATTAATATATTGTTGGTGGACTTCTAGCTGAACTTCTTCCCTGGTTGCTCTGTCAATGGCTTGGAATTCATCGTATATTAATTTGTGGGCTAATTCATCATGAATCAATTTCAAGTGAAGTTGTAAGAAGTTTCGTCGCTGATACCATTTGTGAACTTCCTCATTCAGCCAATTGCTATAGGCTATTTTTACTGTCCTTTTAGCTTCAGCTGAGTAATGATCACATGTGATTTTCATATACTTCGGATGGATATCTTCTTTGATGCACTGTTTGTTGAACCATAAATGGTTAGAACACTTTTTAATTTTCAGGATAGTCTTTTTGTACATAACCGCGAGTTTTGCCGTACTAGCACTATTAATAAGAAGAATTGAGTTTGCGGTTGGTTCTAGGTGAAACATTATAATATTTATATTAAAAATAACACTCGGTTTATATTTCACAGTTTATTCAGAAATCTGACACGTGTTTCGGTATTTCAACCATCTTCAGAGGAGTACAAAAAGTAACTAAACTTAAAATCACAGAGGTTCATTTTTATTACAATTACAACATCTGTTGCTTTTTATGGCACATTTTTACAACAGAATCCAATACAGGCGTACTAGGAAAGAGTATTTGGGAATTGGTCAAATTTTCTTTATTCTCTAAAGATTTTTTGATTGAAAGAATCTCCAAATAGTCCATCACTTTACCCTTATTAACATTGTATAATAAACTAACATCCTTTTCGTTGAAAAAGTGATTATTCTCTATACAATGTTCTGCAAAACCGGTTGATTTATGGTTTTTTAGAATTGATACCCTATGTTCTTTCACTCGATGTTGTAAACCCCGACCTGTTTGACCAATATATATAGCATCACAATCATCACATTTTAGTTGGTAAATTCCCGTATTAGTCATATTAGGGTTCCTTTCTTTATTATTCCCTAAGAGTTTGGCTAGATTATTTTTATTGACTGTTATCGAACTAATTCCCATTTTCCGGAAACCATTACAAATTTTGTAACTAATACCTTTTATATACGGTATAGAGTACCACATTAAATCTCGGTTATAATCCTTTGAATTTATATAAAAATTTTTTAAAATATATTTAAATGCTTTCTTTTTAATCATTTTGTCAATAAGGTCCGTTCTATAGCCATTATTCAAAGCTATGGTTTTAATTATATTAACTTCTTTTTTGTAATTAGTTTCATTCAACGGGATATTCAAGAGTCTATGTATGAAGCTATGGAATGATGACATTTTAATCTGCCATGACTGATTGGATTTGGAATGTATGGTGGTGTCTGTCGTAGTCGGTTTTCTAAAAACTTTATGTGTTATGAACCCTACTGCTCCTGTTCTATATGGAATGCCTAAATTACACAAGGAAGATATTCCAATGAGACCAGTGGTTTCATATATAAACGCACCAGCATATATTTTATGTAAAGATTTGGCAAAAAATCTACCATCTGTAGTAAATTGCACTTCTCCGTATAGTGTCAAAAATTCCCTTGAACTCATTAAAAAATTAGAACAGACTACCGTACCGAACAAATGTAAATTCATCTCTTTTGACGTAAAAAGCCTATTTACTTCGATACCAACAAACGAGCTCAAGCCACTCTTGAAATCTATGATAAATAACAGCCATCTAACACCAACAAACAATGATAATCTATACAAAATTCTAGAAATGTGTTTAGACCAAAATTATTTTAAATTCAATAACAAATTTTTTAATCAATTTAATGGCCTACCAATGGGTAGCCCTATAAGTCCACTTTTGGCTGAAATATTCATGGCATATTTAGAAAATTTATTATTCACGAATAAAACAAATAAACTAATTAAGTATATCCATTTTTGGGCTAGATATGTAGATGATGTCTTTTGCATTTGGACCGGAACCGACAGACAGCTGAAACAATTCTTGAATTTTCTCAATGACTTGAATGAAAATATCGAATTTACCATAGAAATTGAACAAAACTCGTCGATTAGCTTTTTAGATCTCAAAATCTCTCATTTAGATAACAAATTTGAATTCGATATTTTCAGAAAACCGACTACGACAGACACCACCATACATTCCAAATCCAATCAGTCATGGCAGATTAAAATGTCATCATTCCATAGCTTCATACATAGACTCTTGAATATCCCGTTGAATGAAACTAATTACAAAAAAGAAGTTAATATAATTAAAACCATAGCTTTGAATAATGGCTATAGAACGGACCTTATTGACAAAATGATTAAAAAGAAAGCATTTAAATATATTTTTAAAAAATTTTTATATAAATTCAAAGGATTATAACCGAGATTTAATGTGGTACTCTATACCGTATATAAAAGGTATTAGTTACAAAATTTGTAATGGTTTCCGGAAAATGGGAATTAGTTCGATAACAGTCAATAAAAATAATCTAGCCAAACTCTTAGGGAATAATAAAGAAAGGAACCCTAATATGACTAATACGGGAATTTACCAACTAAAATGTGATGATTGTGATGCTATATATATTGGTCAAACAGGTCGGGGTTTACAACATCGAGTGAAAGAACATAGGGTATCAATTCTAAAAAACCATAAATCAACCGGTTTTGCAGAACATTGTATAGAGAATAATCACTTTTTCAACGAAAAGGATGTTAGTTTATTATACAATGTTAATAAGGGTAAAGTGATGGACTATTTGGAGATTCTTTCAATCAAAAAATCTTTAGAGAATAAAGAAAATTTGACCAATTCCCAAATACTCTTTCCTAGTACGCCTGTATTGGATTCTGTTGTAAAAATGTGCCATAAAAAGCAACAGATGTTGTAATTGTAATAAAAATGAACCTCTGTGATTTTAAGTTTAGTTACTTTTTGTACTCCTCTGAAGATGGTTGAAATACCGAAACACGTGTCAGATTTCTGAATAAACTGTGAAATATAAACCGAGTGTTATTTTTAATATAAATATTATAATGTTTCACCTAGAACCAACCGCAAACTCAATTCTTCTTATTAATAGTGCTAGTACGGCAAAACTCGCGGTTATGTACAAAAAGACTATCCTGAAAATTAAAAAGTGTTCTAACCATTTATGGTTCAACAAACAGTGCATCAAAGAAGATATCCATCCGAAGTATATGAAAATCACATGTGATCATTACTCAGCTGAAGCTAAAAGGACAGTAAAAATAGCCTATAGCAATTGGCTGAATGAGGAAGTTCACAAATGGTATCAGCGACGAAACTTCTTACAACTTCACTTGAAATTGATTCATGATGAATTAGCCCACAAATTAATATACGATGAATTCCAAGCCATTGACAGAGCAACCAGGGAAGAAGTTCAGCTAGAAGTCCACCAACAATATATTAATCAATTAAAAAAATTGAACAAACTCAGAAGAATGAAAGAAGTAAGCTCTAATTGTACTACTCAAAAACAAAATTTAACTTGCGAATTTACATTTTATGATAGAGTCAAAAACCTTACAGATGTTAAATTTGATAAAACAGAATTAAATGTACTGGAAAAAGGACTAAAATATTGTCCGGATAATTTTAATTTTAAAGATGTAGAAATGTTAGCTTCAAAAACTGAAACCATATTAGATATGTCCAAAAAACCATTATCAGAAAAATATTCAATAGCAAAAAATTTTAATACTAAAAACATTTCCAAATTTAACAACTCCGAAAGAAAAATTATAAAGCAACTCAAACGTAAAATTCAGTTGAATGATCTAATTATAAAAAAAGCAGATAAAGGAAATACATTAACTATCATGACGAACACTGAGTATAAAATTAAAATGGAAAATTTATTAAAATCTGAAGATTTCAGAGAAATAAAATCAGATCCAACAAACTCGTTCCAGAAGTCGGTGAGGAAACTAACTATTGAATATAAGAATATTTTTAGTGACAGAAATCTAAAAACTTTATGTGTTATGAACCCTACTGCTCCTGTTCTATATGGAATGCCTAAATTACACAAGGAAGATATTCCAATGAGACCAGTGGTTTCATATATAAACGCACCAGCATATATTTTATGTAAAGATTTGGCAAAAAATCTACCATCTGTAGTAAATTGCACTTCTCCGTATAGTGTCAAAAATTCCCTTGAACTCATTAAAAAATTAGAACAGACTACCGTACCGAACAAATGTAAATTCATCTCTTTTGACGTAAAAAGCCTATTTACTTCGATACCAACAAACGAGCTCAAGCCACTCTTGAAATCTATGATAAATAACAGCCATCTAACACCAACAAACAAAGATAATCTATACAAAATTCTAGAAATGTGTTTAGACCAAAATTATTTTAAATTCAATAACAAATTTTTTAATCAATTTAATGGCCTACCAATGGGTAGCCCTATAAGTCCACTTTTGGCTGAAATATTCATGGCATATTTAGAAAATTTATTATTCACGAATAAAACAAATAAACTAATTAAGTATATCCATTTTTGGGCTAGATATGTAGATGATGTCTTTTGCATTTGGACCGGAACCGACAGACAGCTGAAACAATTCTTGAATTTTCTCAATGACTTGAATGAAAATATCGAATTTACCATAGAAATTGAACAAAACTCGTCGATTAGCTTTTTAGATCTCAAAATCTCTCATTTAGATAACAAATTTGAATTCGATATTTTCAGAAAACCGACTACGACAGACACCACCATACATTCCAAATCCAATCAGTCATGGCAGATTAAAATGTCATCATTCCATAGCTTCATACATAGACTCTTGAATATCCCGTTGAATGAAACTAATTACAAAAAAGAAGTTAATATAATTAAAACCATAGCTTTGAATAATGGCTATAGAACGGACCTTATTGACAAAATGATTAAAAAGAAAGCATTTAAATATATTTTAAAAAATTTTTATATAAATTCAAAGGATTATAACCGAGATTTAATGTGGTACTCTATACCGTATATAAAAGGTATTAGTTACAAAATTTGTAATGGTTTCCGGAAAATGGGAATTAGTTCGATAACAGTCAATAAAAATAATCTAGCCAAACTCTTAGGGAATAATAAAGAAAGGAACCCTAATATGACTAATACGGGAATTTACCAACTAAAATGTGATGATTGTGATGCTATATATATTGGTCAAACAGGTCGGGGTTTACAACATCGAGTGAAAGAACATAGGGTATCAATTCTAAAAAACCATAAATCAACCGGTTTTGCAGAACATTGTATAGAGAATAATCACTTTTTCAACGAAAAGGATGTTAGTTTATTATACAATGTTAATAAGGGTAAAGTGATGGACTATTTGGAGATTCTTTCAATCAAAAAATCTTTAGAGAATAAAGAAAATTTGACCAATTCCCAAATACTCTTTCCTAGTACGCCTGTATTGGATTCTGTTGTAAAAATGTGCCATAAAAAGCAACAGATGTTGTAATTGTAATAAAAATGAACCTCTGTGATTTTAAGTTTAGTTACTTTTTGTACTCCTCTGAAGATGGTTGAAATACCGAAACACGTGTCAGATTTCTGAATAAACTGTGAAATATAAACCGAGTGTTATTTTTAATATAAATATTATAATGTTTCACCTAGAACCAACCGCAAACTCAATTCTTCTTATCTCTAGCCTTTAGTTCATTCTGCCTGTTATCGCCTCGTTAGCCACGTCATGTGGTATTCCCAGTAATGGTTCCGGTCCTACCAGAGGCAGCGCAGCTCCAGCAAATGCCAGCCGATCCGCCTCCTCGTTACCCAAATAGTTTGAGTGACTCGGCATACAAACCAGAGTGACTCCGTTATACATACCGAGCCTGTTTAACGCCGTGCGGCAACTCCAGACTGTTTTGGATGTAAAACAGCTGGATTCCAGAGCAGCTTTTAGTACTGACTGACTATCAGTAAATATTTTGATTTTACCGTGGTGGATTTGCCGTTTTATCAGCAGTTCCGCCGCGGTGGATGTCTTTGCTGAGGTTCTTAATTCTTGGCTTGGTTCATTGTTGTTAGTTCATATTCACGATAAAGTTGTTTCTTTAGTCTTATAATATAGGATGGAAGACTGGATGAAAAATTGTTTGTTGCCTTTTCAAGCGCAAATAGACCCATTTCGTTAATGTCATATATTAAACTAACTTTCCGTGACGAATGATAGAAGTGTTAAGACTCGAAATAATACTTCAAAATGCAAACTATAGATGGCCCACCTTTTAAATGCTAAATATGAATCCAATTGTAGGACTACTGCTATGATTTTGATAGCATTTCACATAATTTTGCATTAGCTGTCGTGAATTTACATCTGAATGGTGAATTTAAACTTGATTGGAATATGCGGCAGTGCCAAACTTATCTTGAGTATCGCCGTACTCTCAAAGTTTGTGCTTATGTAATCACTCTATAATATTGATGTTTTTTTTTCATGTCAACATTGAATATTTCCGAAAGAAAATACCGTGAATGGTCTTGCAAATGTTTAAAGATAATTGTGAACTAAATAAGAGTAGTGATTCAGTGTTTTTATAGAGGAAGGTGGATTTTTTTGTAACTTGGGGGGGGGGCATAACATTTGAAATTACAACAGACCGCCGCTTGTTGGTATAACATTTTCTGTTCAGGGGACTTAACTGAATATAGCAGCACTAAAATCTGATATCGATATCTGTAAGACACCGAAATTCTTTTCTTTTTTTTTTTTTGAAACATTAAACTGACAAATATTCATTTCAGATTGAAGTATTCAACATATTGTTCATTCGTGAGCAAGAAAAACGGCATGTTGTCCACTGTATGAGTTGCGCAAGAAAGCAATCACCAAATTTGGAAGGTTTCGTATGCCTGGAAGAATATAAGATGCAAGAACTGTGTGATGTTTATGATAACTTTGTGTTGCATCCAACAATAACAGCTACAACTGAACCCTACAGGCTCTTATAAGAATATGTATTGAGTGACATTGGCGACAATCTGATGCTTCTGTGAAACATGTATTTACGTTGACACACAATACCAATCGAAGAAATGACTTAGCTTCTAATTCATATTCAGTAGTTGCAATGATTATTTATGCTTCCTCTTTATTAATTATTATTAAATGTGGTGACCAGAGAAGTGACCTTCAGAGATATAATTTAATTACTATAGATAGGGTGACTACCAGGAAACTCATATTTTTAAATGAGTATAGTGAAATGTATGTTCGAGTTTTTAGTAGTTTTTATATAATTTTCTCCTTGTATGATCTTCTCTTCACCGTAGGTAAATGTCATAATATCACATACAGGCATGTTTGGATATTCTGAAACTTCAAAAATAATATTTAGTAAACAGAATAATATGGAAAAAAAAATAAAAATCAATCTCTTCAACTACTTCAACGTACTAAAGTACTAAAAATGATGAAACATATATTACTCTAAACTTCGTCCTTGTGTGTAACTTCCTTGACCATTATTGTTAATCAGTAGCTGAAAATATAAATTCGTTCAATACTATTTTTGACTGGATGGTATTTTATACCTTTCTTTATTGAAACTATCTGTGATGATTTTAATTTTTCGAATAAGCAAAAAAATATAGCGTATATATAATTTAGACGTTGTCGGTGTATAACATATTTCACTTCTTGATCCAGATTCAGATGTGGAAGTGTCAAATGTAAAAAAGATTCCTGAATCTACAGAAGCGAACTTGAATTTAGAGAAGAATGTTAGTGGAAAGTTCTAAAATATTTTAAAAAAATACTTCTTTCAGATTGTCGAAAATGTCGGTCAATACATTTGCAATAAAGAAATTGCAAACACTGCCACTTGTAACTGATGTACAACATTTTAATAATTCAATTCGCTTTTTAGGATCGTGTAGATTATGTAATGAGTGATAATTGTAGATAGGTTGTAAATAACTTGTCAATAATGTTTTTTTTTAAGATTTTGATGTGTTAAACTCCAAAAAAAGGTGATCTCATAATCTGTAAGTAGCTCATTTTTGTAAATAAATATTCAGCTCTAAATTATTCATAGGCAGGATGATGTTGAAAACTCTGCATCCATACAAATTTCCGATAAATTATTTTTTTGCAAGAAGTTATATTTTGCTAAAATAAATAACATAACTTTGTGCAGAGTTTTCGACAGTACATATGTTCTGAAATAACATAAAAATATGGATTTTCCTTGAATTTAAATCGTAAACATAATCAAAATAATATGTTTATCCATAATCTAGGAGTTTTCTACTTAATGAGAATAAGCAATTGAAAAATATTTTAAATAACTCTTTGTCGTTTCATTCAGTTATTGCGATCGATTCGTATTTTAATTTGTAATTTATCTAATTTTTTTGTCATCTATTTCATGCTTTGACATTCTGAATTTTATTTATATTATAAAATTTTATTTTTCCTTGGATGCTTTTTCATTCGAAAAATTTCAACACTTTTACTAACCAAGCGCAATTTATTATTTACTGTCAATTATAATTTTCATCTTAATTCTGAAATTTTCGAAATATTCTTTGTTGCACATATTTCGACTGAATTTTTTCATTAATTTTAATAATAGAAAGGAATTAATTATATATTTATAGTGCCTTCAGTTTTAAATAAAAATCGATTCAGTTTTAATAATTTTCAATTTGAATTGTTAGAAAAGAAAGTTTGTGAATGTTGTGATAGGGAACATTAAGTCATCATGTAGAGTTGCAATAATGACCTTTTTCCAAGGTAGACGAAGAACTAAACACTCACATTTATTTTGAGCTGAAATATGGAAGAGAAATTGCATTGGATTCAAATATTGGGGACTTTTCTGATTTGAAATTCTAAACTGAAAACACAAAAAATACATAACGTGAATATACTCATTAAGAAGCTCTATTTTTTAATAAAAATGGTAATTTGAGAATCAAATAACACTAAAGATTATAGTAATATAAAGGATACATATTTCTGATAAAGTGATTGAAACTAAATTTTCGATTATAAAAAAAAACACAAAAAAAAAATATAGAATAGAATTAAAATTTAACTATTGTAACAATATAAACAAGCACATTTCCTGTGAACTTCTTCCTTAGATATAGAATGAACATCGGCTCAGAATTCATTCAGTATTTTGATTTCTTGCTTCTTATATTTGAACATTCTAAACTTTCACTATAAATTTGTAAATTTACTAACACTGCCAAATTGTGATAAATAGTCCATTTTGAACAAATAAAATGCGAAATAGATGTTTCAATCGACCTTGAGTTTAAAGGTGCCTTCTTGACAACATTTCCCTCAAAAATTCGTAGGTGTTTATATTACGCATCAAGGCCAATAAATTTCATTCAAATTTATCAACACCCTCTGTAAATAATGAAATATTAGGTGACTCTTAAATTCCTTTTCAGTAGGAGTGAATGTTCTTTATATTCATGGAAAAGTCTGATTCTGATTGTGTTACACAATTCTTAAGTTTACACTAGTGTCTAAGTTGTATTTATATTTACATAATTAAAAAAATCACATTTTATGATTGTGTGCATTTTTATTATCTCAAGGTATCTTGCGATTTTTCATTTCAATAAACACAATTACACTAATTATTTATAAATTATTATGTTTATCTTGCGTATTATCTGATATCAAATAAGTTTCCGCCGTTTTATTGTAGATGGCGCGGCACGGAGTTTCGGTTAGCTTTCGCAGATGATAATCGGCTTAAAAAATAGTTTGGACATTCAAGAACAACATAACCTATTAATATCATTGATTTTATATTGGTAAAATATAATTTTTATAAGTTGAAAATGTCAAAATTTGAGCCAAGTAAGCGTCATCTGCGGGAAATATTAGTTTACTAGATTAGAAATCTGCTGCTGAGGCGCATCAATTGCTCGTAGAAGCATATGGTGAGGGTGCTTTGAGTGAGAGAACGTGTCGAGAGTGGTTTTAAAAGTTTAAAAACGGTGATTTCGACGTAGAAGACAAAGATCGCAGTGGAAGGCCAAAAACTTACGAGGATGCAGAATTGGAGGAAGATTAATCTCAAACACAAAAAGAACTTGTTCTAACCTTAGAAGTCACTCAGCAAGCAAACTCACATTGTTTAAAATCATTAGGAATGATTCATAAACAAGGAAATTGGCTTCCGTACGAATTAAAGCCGAGAGATATTGAACAATATTCGTCCACATGATGCGGCTCCCGTGAAAAAGTACTTGGAAACACTTGATTGGGAAGTGTTACCCCACCCGCCGTATTCACCAGACATTGCACCGTCCGATTATCAACTGTTCCGGTCCATAGCACATGCTCTGACGGCGCAGCGGTTCACATCTTATGAGGATACCAAAAATTGGGTTGATTCGTGGATAGCCTCAAAAGACAAGGAGTTCTTCAGACGTGGGATTCGAATGCTGCCTGAGAGATGGGAAAAAGTGGTTGCAAGTGATTGGCAATATTTTAAATAAATTTATTTTATTTTACCGTTCTTCTATAATAAATATTTAATTTGTGTTAAAAAACGGCGGAAACTTATTTGTACTCCTAATAGAATTGGTGTTGTATTATGAGAGGGAATCTTTGTCATTAATATTGCACTGTTATATTCTATTATTTGTAAGGATTGTGAGTTATGGTAACAGAAAGCTCTACAAACTGAGACAGTGTAACATACACCTGTACAACTCAAACTAGCCCGATGAGGTTTTGTTGAACACTGGGACATAAGTACAGACATGCGCCTGTTTCGAACTTCTTGGTTCTCTTCAGTGCACTAGACTACAAATATATCAAGTACCTATATTCGCTTTGTACAGGAACACTAAGGTATTAATCATACACTGGTGCCATCTAGTGCACGCAAATATACATAGACGACATATCTTTGCGAGCCAATTCGAATAAAGAAATGTATTCCCGACATTTTCACGTTACAAACGCAAAAGGAACTTTTCTTATGCTCAAGTCAGATCATAATAATTAAATCCAGTTTTTGTTGCAGTATTTGAAAATCCTTTAATTATAAATGGGTTTTGGTTGTAGAAATGCGCATTTTTTATAGAAATTGTGACACTGTGTGAAATTTTTAGCATTCTTCATTTTATGATTTGGTAATGAAGTAAACAAACTATATAGATTTGCATTATTGCAACTTTCTCCTTGAAAATTGACATACCTAAATTCTCATGATAAATTGAGTTCTTTAATGTTCAAAGTTTATTGAAAATGATAAAAACTAAAAAATTCAATTTGATACGCTTTCAGAAGTCGAACAAAAACAATTAAAAACTTCAATAGCGATTATTCCCTTCTCTAGATAAGATTTTGGATTATATAATGCGGAAAATTGTCCCATTCACCATACACCAGTATGTCACGAAGCTCTCCAGAATTTCTGAACGACACATGCCTCCGTAAACGTCTCCCCATATCATCTCAAACATGTTCTATCGCATTTAAATCTTAACTTCGAGCAGGCCAAACAAATCTCGTAAATTGAAACATGTCAAGACAAGCAGTAAATATCCGAGTATTGTGGAGGCCCCGCATTATCGTGCATAAAGGTTGCGTCTTCTCCAAGAATAGCCACGAATTGTACATGGTTTTTTAGAACTTCTAGAATCTCTTTCAGGACCTATGAGAAGTCCCATATTGGCTAAAGACTAGCTCCGTGCGAGCTTCTTCGCCTTATCGCCACACTCATGTCTATCTGAGCCTATAAGACGATTCATAGGAAAACAATACGCGACTCCAATCTTCTATTATCCAAGCCAAGTATTTTTGTGCAAAATTCAACCTTGCAATCCGGTATTCACGCGAAAGCGGCGGTCCAGTAGTAGCCCTAGTTCGAGAAGATAATCCAGCAGCATGAAGTCGCCTCCTAGCTGTCCACTCACGTGTACAGTTTTTACTTTTTGCAAATGATTTCGAAGGGAAACTGCCGTGATCGTTCGGTTTCTCAAAGCACTGGAAACGAATAATCGGTCATCTCTAGTTGTTATAGTCCTTCCTCGTCCTGAACCAAGTATTCTGGTGAACACAACAGTATATTTGTAAGGTGAAATACTTGTTGTACACTGGACAAAGTTTATCGCAGATCTGGGCTGACTGCTACCAACTTCTATAGCCATTTCAACACTGTAGCAACACAAATAAATCAAACAATTAAAAAAATTAAACAATTTTCAATAGACAGACGAAATTGCTAAAACAAATCCTATGCTGACAATAGTTTTTAGCAATTAAGGAGGGAGACCTTAGTTATTTATCCAAAGAACTCTTTTTATTCAAGCAATCACGATAAAATCATCCAAACAGATAGTAAAATATGTTACAAACGAAAAACCAAAAGATTTCTAAAATAATGAAACTCTTTGCGATGCTGTGTTGTGAGGAAGCTTTGAAACCTCTTAATTGTGAGAGGTAAGCGTTTCCTTCTAGCTTGCACCCTGAACTCTTCAGATTGGCTATCGAGTGCAAACCTGCCAATAAAGCTTGTGACCTTGTACCAGTTGGAACAGCGGTATCGAACGCTCGCACTCTGCTCTACTTGAAGCCGGATAGGACGGTGAATTGAACATCGTAGAGGGATCGCGTTCTCTGTGTTGAATGCCGGTCAATTGCGACAGAGCCGAGCAAATGACCGCATAACCCTAATTTCATGCTCGGTAGTGTAGTATGAAACGTAATTAACATATTTCCTTTATTGCTATTATAACAATTGAAGGGAAAATCTGAATAAAAACACAACTTCTCAATTTTATCGCTTCCTCAAAATATTACAAACTTACAACAAAGATATACTTCCTAGTATATATACATATCTGCATAAATATAACAAACAGAACATAATATTCACTCAATGTAATAGCAATCATAAAACTATGGTAATAAGTAGGACTTACTAACTGTTGATAAATTGGCTAGGGGAGGAGGGGAAGTATCTTGTGCAACAGGTGGTGGAGAAGGTTTCGGTTTACTCATCATCGAACCAATTTCCGTGAAGAAAAATCTTGTAAATTTGACTAGGCCTACATGCAGGGCGTACTGTACTAATAAAGCTCCAAAACCTTTGTACAATCCAAATACCCCTTCAGATGCTATACACTGTTCATAACAATCAGCAGCTCCTGAATAGTTTGTTAAAACAGCAAGGACTGAACTGCCATTATCTAAATTGTCGATGATTGTTCTTGTTCCCTGTAAAAAATTATGTTATTCTATGGGAAGTTTTGTCTCAAATGTTACAAGTTTTCAATTACATCTAGACACTCTGTGAATTCTAAATAAACAGAACAAATAGCTGGCCAATGGCTCATAGGAGAAGGTAGACCTATTAATATATTGACATATAGACATTGGAGTCTTAGTACTTTTTTCATACTGTCCAGGATTAATGCTTCGTTTTACTGTTAACCACTGTTATCAACTTTTGTAATGCAGAGACAGGAAACAATGGGAGGCTGAATGACATAATGTTGTCTTCAGCAACAAATCGTTTCCCTGAATATGTATGCATGATGGCCAAAATGATACTACTCTGAGAAGAAGTAAATTTGTAACACAATGCCGAGAATGCTCATAAATTTGACATTGAATCATTCCGAAACAATAAAAAGTCCATATGGGGCTGTAGTAGGATTATTTTATTATATTTGTTATTTAGGCGATTTTTTTAAGTCTCACCTGTAAATGTAAACGATGTACAATTGTTTCACAGGGATAAAACACTACATCGCTTGCAATCAATGAAATTATAGAGGATGTCAAATTGATATCCTGTATTTCGCCGGAATTTTTTGGCAGTGCTCCTGTTATTTCATGCTGATATTTGATCCTAGCTTGCAGTATTTTTGAAGTAGCACCCTTAATCATAAGGGAGAAGAGGTATTTGGCTAAACCTAATGTTACAGTAGGAAGGACAAGCGCCCAGATTGGAATCAACCTTCCTTTAGGACCATCACTCCAACTCAATAATCTGATGAAACCTTCCTTGAATACATCAAGTATTCCTGGTTTTTCACTTGCTATTTCACTCTGCACTGTTTCAACAAACGAAGCAGAGTAAAATGGAGTTACAATGGCTAGGCTGACACTGAAACAAAGTGGGTAGAAAGTAAACAATTTGCTCAGTCAAATACTCTCACATAGACTTACCACTTCAGCATAAGGTGTTGAAAAAATTGCTTCAGTCCACTATGCAAAGTTATAGTGCTAGAAGAAAACAATATATAAAACATAAATGAAAATTAAGTATGAGACAATCCTAGACATACCCAACTCAACAAATGAATTTTCGTTAAATCAGTACTAATGAAAGTTGCCTGAAATAATATGAAATACTTACTCTGGCCAGGGAGTAACTCTTGATATTAAATCCTCAACTCCTAAGGATATACCTCGAACAAGGAGAACAGATCCAAGCCCTTTCCACAGTATAGTCAGTCCTTGACGTTGATGTAAATGATATACGGATGGAATCAATGTAAATGGTAGAAGATGGTATTTGAATGAAGATGGATGTACCTAAGACAGAACCATAAGGTTGAAGAATAAAAATCATTGCAAACAATCCATACCTGACACTGTCTACGTAATACTAGAAAAGGATGGCACAAAATATTTTCAGCAACCAAACTCACAAAAGATACTCCTGAAGCAACATATCTCTTGAAACTGACCTCTAAGAAATAAAGGGAGCGTAAGAATTCATCAACATCACCTCAAACTGAAATGATTAATTTAAAAGAGCAAATACCAGATTCCGATCTCAGTTTGCTATGTCATCTGTCAAAATAATTTGCATAAAAATTGATTCTAAATACTGTGACACAAAGACCACTTTCATCTCATTCAGAACTCACCATATGACTGAATGATACCTCTTTATAGAAGGGTGGATACTTCATGATGACAGCAAGTGCAAATCGCAAGCATGGTATTTACATATATCACACTTAATTATCAGTTTTAAGGAGCATTTATTGTACCTTCAGCATGTGGACTTGAATAATATGGAGAAGTTCTCTGAGAGTATAATGGCTGAGGAGTTCTCAGTCTAGGGTTGAGATATTCTTCTCGATTCCTCAGAAATTCATCATCAACGTTATAACCATAGTTGTGTCGTCTATTCGGTTGATAAAAGTCACCCTGTTCGAATGATCTTGGATTGTTGGGTGTAAAATTCAAATTTGTACCTGCCATTTTGATACCTTTTCAATCTATCTTCCATACAGGTCAGTTTGATTATTCAAAAATTGTTTTTATTATTGTCATAGTTATCATAACAAAGTACCAGTACAATTAAAATTTCTCCTACAAAACTTTATATAAATTTGGGTTGATTTTGATTAATACAAAACTTTTTCTGTCAACTTGATAATTTCAGGGTTATAACCATAGATATAATTAATTAGAAATTTATTTCTTTGGTAAGCCAAACATTCAAGCTATATTCCCGATTTTCTTAAAAACAACAATTGATAGATGTACAGATATATCACTGATTAATCTGCGAATATGTACTTGATACGGCACCACAATGGAAACAGATAAATGGAAGTTCTATATTTCCATCTCGATTATTTTAAGTTAGTAGATGTTGACATAAAATTTAGTCAACTTATTTGAGGTAAATTCCTGATTTTCTAAATGTGAAAATTCAAATTTGGCTCAGTGATATTTTTGTTTACACTGCTGTTTGTGCGTTGAACACATAGACTAATTGTTGTTGATCTCGTCTCTCTATTTTACTATAGAGAGGATTGGGCTTGCCGAAGCATGTATACAGACTAAAAACTTATTACAGGATAAAGTCTATAGTTGAAAATTTAGGAGAGTGGATTGTCTATGGTTCTTGCCACTGACAGTTCTGAACTGTTTGTACATCATCTTGTACGTGTCCATGTCTGTTTAGATTCAGGACAAATTTCCTTATCGAAATGACTGAACCAAATCAGAAAGAAAAAGCTATTTCACAATTTTATATTGAGTTGAATAAACTTGGTCAAAATGGTGAATATGAGAGAGCCTTTAAAATTGCCAATAAGAGTGGGTACCATATGTCATTGCAATATAATCCATCCTTAAACTATTTCAGAAATTTTCTATAGCATTCTTATTTTAGTTATAGGATTATCTCCTCATGATAGTTTAGCATTCCAATGTAAAATTGTTTGCCTTATTCAGCTTAATAAATTCGAAGAGGCAATTCAGCTACTCAATAAGAAGCAAGAATTTGCTTCGTAAGTTAAATTTTGTACTATTATATGACAACACAAGCTCATTACGTATTATTTTTGGGTTTATAGGCTTTTGATTTTTGAGAGAGCATATTGTCATTATCGTATCAATCAACATGAGGAAGCCCTAAAAGAAATAGAAAAATGCATTGAAGATGACAACAGAATAAAGGAACTGAAAGCTCAGATTTTTTATCGTTTAGAAAAATATGAAGATGCAGGTCAATTATATAAAGAAATTGTGAAAAACAGCAATGATGATTATGAGGAAGAAAGAAATTCCAACTTAAGTGCTGCCCTTTTGCATTCACAGGAAAGTGAGGTATGTGTACTTAGTAGCTATGGAGAAATCCAGTCAAATCCAAGTAAATGCAAATTTTTTTAGGTTGATATCGATGATCTAAGGGAAAATACATATGAGCTATGCTTCAATAAAGCTTGCCTGTTGATTTCAAGGGAGTTATATACTGAGGCAGAAAGGAAATTGAAGCAATGTGAGAAATTATGTAGAGAAATGTTAGAAGAAGAGGAAACTTCTGAAGAAGAAATTGACATTGAACTTGCACTGATTAAGTGAGTGAAATTTTCAACTCAATATTATTTGCATTTAATTTCATTCCTTGCAGAATACAACTAGCTTTTGTTTATCAGAAACAAGGACGTCTTAAGGAGGCACAGCAGTTATACTCCACAAATTTGAAGCTGAAACTGGAAGATATTGCATTGACAGCTGTAGCTTGTAATAATATTGTTTGCATTAATAAGGATCAAAACCTATTTGATTCAAAGAAGAAAATGAAAAATGCTCTGAATGATGCACTTAAACACAAATTGCCATCTGAGTCTCGTAAATTTATAGCTCTGAACAATGCATTATTTACTTACTATATGAATCAGAACGAACAGTGTGAAAAACTCTGTCAACAAATTGATAAACAGTATCCAGATTTGATAATACACACAACTATACTCAGATCAGCTATTTTAGTCAAATCTAATAAAACACAACAGGCAATTGATATTCTGAACTTATTTAAAACGACAAATGCTGAAGAAGCGCTATTTGTTAAGCTAGCCATTGCTCATTATTATCTAGTACAAGTAAGGAATTTTCTTGATTAATGTTTTTTTTTATTGACGTCATAATTATCTATAATTTAGGACTCTCAAATTGAAATACTACAGTGTCTAAAAAGTATCTGGAATCAGTCAATGAAACACAAAATGTGTATTATTCATCCAAATTTTATGTATTTGGAGTGGACCGTTCTCAAAATTATATACTTAGACCGATGAATAATCCAATTGTCAAAGCATTTTTCAAACAGACTTTCAGGAATCGACTTCAGTACACATTCTGAAATTTAATGAAAATGGATGTCTGGAAGTGCTAATTTGAGTTTTGGAAGAGAAAGGGTCAGTCAAGACCATATCATATTATCTATAATATTGAGACAATAAGCGTCATAATGGCAATCGACCATAGAAGAGAAATGTTGACAAAAATGCTCTTTTTGCAAGTTGAAATATTTTTTCCGACCGGGGCTGCAAAAAGGGGCGGATTCCACTCTAATGAATGATCCAAATAATAAAAGCATTTTGATTCCCATACGATTTTCCGTTTATTTGCTACAAATGAAAGAAATTGTTTTATTTCTCAATTTTGAGTGATTGATGCGTTTGAGCCGGGCATTGCGAGAAAAACGGCCGACAGACACGACAAAGTGATATTTTACAGCAATTTTCGACAAAAAACCGCACAAACTTATTTATACTCCTAATATATCTCATTATATTTTCATTCTAAATTATTGTTATAATTGTCTTAATTCATTTCGTTCAATTGAATGAAAGGGAGTTATGAAGAGCTCTCTCTTATTGGGCATTTTTAGGGAAAAAGATTGGAAGCTTGTGAAGTTATGGAAAATTTAGGAGAAAATACATACAAGCCAGGTATTATTGGTGCACTCACCACTATTTACCTTGGTTTAGGAGAAGAAAGTGCTGCTCTTAAATTATTTGAAAAATGTGTCACCTGGTACAAAAAAAATAGGGTAAGAGTGTTAATATGATAACTTTGCAAAAACTTTCATGCTGCTTAATTTCCAGGTTAAAGGAGATTTGACACATATGTGGCGACAAGCTGCTGATTTTCACATCAGAAATGGCCATGCACAAGTAGCCGTGAATAGTTTGGAGGAGCTACTTCGATCAAATCAAGGAGATAAAAAAATCTTGGCACAGCTAGTACTGGCATTGTCGCAGGTTGTTTTGCATATTTTTTATGTTGTTCATTTAGAATATTTGATGATTTTAGTATGATGAAAAAAGAGCTTTAGTTTTGAGTAAGGATCTACCATCCGTCAAGGAACTCTCAGATGGACTCGACTTGGAAAATATACAAAATATGCAGATATCATCTGTGAATATTAAAAAAAGTCCATCAGTTACAAGACAAGACTCTCAGCCAGGGTAAAATTTCATTTAATTTATTTTTATACATTTACAAAACAGATCTCTCTCTTACTGTTCATCCACAACATAATTGGTTTCACCAAAATCTTGGTAAATATACTTAGTGACATTGAAATAAGAATGTTGTTGGGTTTATGTGTTTTATATAAAAAAACTAAACGCATGTTGTGGAGATAAGGTGTATTTACATCGCTCTCTACGAATTGTTGTTTTATTATAGTATTTTGTTACTTTTTAAAAGTGAGTTTTATATCAAACCATTCCAAAAGTGTCGGGAAATATTTTTCGCGACTCTGTTTTTGTATTTGAGAAGTTTATCGGCTGATTTCTGTCAACATTTTGATCCCGATTTCCGTGAGAAATTTCCGCCTTGAGAGACGGCACGCAGTTCACATCTGGAGCGCCCTGGTGTTTAGTGAGGTGGACTGTACGGGAGCATCATGGTGATATGTAACGTTTGCACCGTAGGCTTGACAAGCAAGACTCCAGGGTTGAAATGTGCAGGTTCTTGCTCATTATTTTACCATGGAAAATGTGTTGGCATGAGTAAGCAGTCTGTGGTGGATCTCCAGCTTCCTGGTGCGTCATGGCAGTGTCCTGAATGCAGATTGGTCGAAAACAAAGGTCGATCGTCCGTTGTGGTTTCTCCTGGTGTGAAGGAGGATGTGGATCCACCTACATCGGCTCTCACCTTGAAAATTGTTCAGAAAACCCAAGATGATATATCAAATTTGAATAAGAAACAGCGGGAAATTATTCATTCCGTCTCCTTTTGCAGTGATCAAATATCATCTTTTCAGATGATTATCAATAAGGTCAATGATAAATTGGATATAATCGAAAGATTAACACAGGAAAATATTAGTCTGAAGAAGGAGGTAATTAATTTAACTAATAGAGTTGAATCAATGGAACAACAGTTGAAGTCAAATAACTTGGAAATTCTGGGTGTGCCAGAGAAGTCGATTGAGAAATTACCGGTTATTTTGCAGAAGATCTCCGAAAATATTGAGTTTCCCATATCTTCAGGTGATGTTGATGCCTTGTTCAGATCAAACACTAGCATCATTGGTAAGCCTAGGCCAATCATCGTCAAGTTCAATCGAAAAGTCGCTAGAGATGAATTCTTGTCCGCTGCCAGAATGAAGCGCAAATCAAATAGAACGTCGTCTCCCGGACTCAAGATTGATAACATTTCTGATCAGCTGTTCATAAACGAACATCTCACAAGATACAATAAAATTTTATTGAATAAGGCGAAGGAATATGCACGAAAAAATAACTACAAATATATATGGGTCAGAGAGGGCACTATTTATGCAAGGAAAGATGATAAAGCCAAAGTCTTTAGAATATTCACCGAATCTGACTTGGAAAGACTAACTTAATTTACTTCTTGCTCCACTTGAAAGTTTAATTGCAGTGTTTTATGATGATACTGTCTTTTCTGTATCGGAATGTACGGGGATTGAGATCAAAATTGTCCAACATTTACAATAGTTTTTTGGCTTGCAGTTGTGATATTGTGTGCCTTGCAGAGACGTGGCTTACTGATTCAATAGTCGACAAAAAACAATCAATAGTCAACAAAAAATGTTCGGGATCGAGTTATGAGGGAGTTAGGGCTAACTACTTTGGCTGACCAGAGAATGTTGAGGGACGCAAAGTTTATTTACAAGATTATTAATTCTCTCGATTCCACTGAAATTGTGAATATACTCAGTCTCAATGTACCTAAATATTGCACAAGAAACAAGTTTTTGTTCCATATAGATCAAAGTTCTTCCAATTATCACCTGAATTCACCATTGATGAGATGCTGCAAAACTTATAATACACTATCTAATCTCGCTGCCGTTGACGTTTTTTCTGATTCTTTATTGGCCTTCTCTTGCACTTTGAAACGATTTCTGGGAAATTACTGAATTTTGTTTCATATTTGTATTTTTTTAATTTATGGTTCAAATGAATTTACTGTTTTCGTTGTTATTGGTTTTTAAGTAACATTGTGATTGGATTATTAGTGAATACATAATTTTGGGTTCGTCCTGTCTTGTATTCCTTTAAATAAATAAATAAATAAATAAATATAGTACAAACGAACATTTTTTGTATCAAATCAGTATATTAATTTTTTTTGTTATTCCGCTTTTTGTAAAATAACCACAGTAGGTGAATTTAATCTTACATCCGCAAAGGACCTGTGATTGTCACAGAGGGCTTTCTTGGAAAATCTATTTGAGCAATTCATCATGCTTATAGCGAGAAGTCTGACAAATATCCACCTACTAGGGTAATTTAATAGGTTTGAGAGAAGCCAGTTTGTCTTTCATAAAAATTGCCACAAAGACAGAAGGACCTACCTACCCTCGGGCCCATGTCACAGCCCCCATGGACGCAGGTTTGGGTTGGTTTCAGTTTACAAGAATTTAGGCTCACATCGATAGAAGGAGGCACTATCCAACCTCTACTAACCATGAGAGTTAGTACCCGAGTTGTCACAGGCCAAGGGGAATAGAGCCCGCTTAGCATGCAACCACTGCTCCCACGAAACCTATCCCGATAGGACATACAGGAACATTATTGCGTTCTTCTGTGGTAGCAACATAGCTGGAATATGCCGCGGGAATGCCTTCCCTTAGAATCCAGTTGTTGCTGAAACTCCATCTCTTACTGTAAACGGATTTGAAATGAAAGTTTGGAGGATTGTCTAATGGCAATTATCAATTTTTACACCATGTTCCACTAATGTATCTTCAGTGACTTACGTAAATAGTTCCAGGCCTGCGGATTTTATTGGTTTTTTAATTCTATCTACGTTGAAAATTTTAGAGTAATAGAAATTTTTTTTTTTTGACTTCATGATTCCAAAAATTTTAGAAAATATTTAATCAAATAGAAATTTTTCAGTACTCCTTCTGATGGCAATGATGATCGCAAGAAGAAGCATAGGAATAAGAAAAAGGGCAAATTGCCAAAAAATTGCGATCTGAGCCAAGCTCCAGATCCAGAGCGTTGGCTGCCTAAGTATGAAAGAACAGGATATCGTAAGAAAAGGGACAGGAGAACTAAAGAAGTTATCAAAGGTTCCCAAGGAACAGCATCTGGACAGGCAGATCAATTGTAAGATTTTTCTCCAGTTTTTAAAGTATTTATAACCAGTATGTATAGGGTCCTGCAAAAGTGCGTTGCGCTTCCATAGCTGCTGAACCAGACATCTTAGAAATTTCGTTCGAAAACATACTTGTATTTTAGCATCTCAGGAAATTATTTTCTAATTTAAAGGTATTCTTTCAATGGCCTTCAATCATGACTCAAAATATTAGAGATATTTTGCCAACAGTACAGATCTTATTCAGAGAGAAAATGCAAAAGTTGAGGGAAAAGTAGTTCCCTAAGAGTAGTCTACCGATTGCCAGAAGCAATCATAATACGAATTTGATCAGAAACTTTTTTAACTGAAAGATTTGCCTACTAGTCATTATTCCTAAATGATCCACCTGTCATATACAGGAGGTACATTTGAGAAATAATTTCTTCATATTTGATCATTGATAACGGACACTTATATTAGGAGTACAAATAAGTTTCCGCTGTTTTATTGTAAATGGCGCGGCACGGAGTTTCGGTTAGCTTTCGCAGATGATAATTGGCTTAAAAAATAGTTTGGACATTCAAGAACAACATAACCTATTAATATCATTGATTTTATATTGGTAAAATATAATTTTTATAAGTTGAAAATGTCAAAATTTGAGCCAAGTAAGCGTCATCTGCGGAAAATATTAGTTTACTAGATTAGAAATCTGCTGCTGAGGCGCATCAATTGCTCGTAGAAGCATATGGTGAGGGTGCTTTGAGTGAGAGAACGTGTCGAGACTGGTTTCAAAAGTTTAAAAACGGTGATTTCGACGTAGAAGACAAAGATCGCAGTGGAAGGCCAAAAATTTACAAGGATGCAGAATTGGAGGAATTATTGAAGGAAGATTCATCTCAAACACAAAAAGAACTTGTTTTAACATTAGAAGTCACTCAGCAAGCAATCTTCTATAATAAATATTTAATTTGTGTTAAAAAACGGCGGAAACTTATTTGTACTTCTAATATATGACTGGTTGATCATTTAGGAATGATGACTAGGCAAAACTTTCAGTTAAAAAAATCTCTGATCAAATTCGTGTAACATTGCTTCTGGTAATTGAGAACTACTGTTCCCTCAACTTTTGCAGTTTTCTCTGAATAAGATCTGTACCGCTGGAAAAATTTCTCTAATATTTTGCATCATAATAGAGATATTGAAGCAATGATCCATTTAAAAAAATCATCCATTAGTTGAATACTTTTTTGGGAACAGCCTGTATATTAGAAAATAATTTCATGAAATGCAGAAATAAAAGTACAAGGATCCTGCTTTTGAACGAAATTTCTAAGATGTCTGGTTTGGCAATGCACTATAGCAGGAGCCTGTATATACCTATATATATTCCTGATACCAGTAATAAATTATATCATCATGTTATTTCAGCGATTTTTCATCAAAACATGTAGAACAAGATCTTGAAAACTCACCTGCTGATCCATCACCCAGAGGTCATATGAATCATCAGAAAAACCAGAAGCAGAAGAAAAAAAATAAGAGACGTTGAATGAAAATTTGTCCCAATGTTATAATTTTGTAATATGATAAATTAAAGAAATTAATTAAATCGTCATTTTATAACCAAATGCGAATGAGATAATATGAAAAGATCCCACAGGTTTTTATTCCATATGCGTTTAAAAATATTAGATATATTAATTGTTGCCATAATTGATAGATGGCATTCGATGACTATGAATCCTAGATGTTTCAGTTTGGTTCTCTTTCAAATCTTTCTATCTTAAATTTTACTTTAAATAATTCAATGGCAAAGTGAAGGGGTGAGAAGGAATGAAAATCTGCATATGTTAAATCTGTATGCATCATAAGGAAAAAAATAAACTGGGCAAATATAAAAATCACATTTTTTACAGGTGATAACATTTCGTAATTTGGAAAAATTATCTGATTCAAACGGAACAGATATTGGAATAGACAGATATTTAATGTCAATTTTATACCGTTCAGAAAGAAATTGTTTGTGCTTTCTAAAATTCCAAGAGATTTTTCTCCTACCTAAAAGCGGCATTTTGACATACTGACGCACTGTGAACTGGTAGATGTCGCAACTGATTTCTGAATTTCAAAAAGATTGTGCTAAAATTCATATTTGCCCAATATCGATAAAATAAAACAATCAACACACTAGGTTTCAGGAAAATACTTTTTAAATGAGATGCAAAACGTTTGAAAAGTGTAATAGAGCTGAAAGAATACTTCCACTACCAAGCCGTTGAGCGTTATTCTCGAAGACTTTGGTTCAAAACAGAAATATCCCATATCCCTTGCGTCAGTTTTTTGAGGCAGTACTTCACTCAAATAAAGCAAGACTTGTTTATATAACTTAAATGTCACAATTCTGTATATAATAGATTGATTTACATCTTCAGTGATTATTCAATTGTCATTAAACCTGAAATTCTGATTATTTAACCTATTTGATTGGCTCTCTATTTCTAATTAGGGTTTTTTTTTTTAGAAACAAACTCGATTCATACACATAACGTGTATCAATAGAGAAGTAACACGAAAGCAATTTTTAGAATTTCATTGAAGAAATACTTTCTATTACCATAGCTCCTCATTAATGATTTTTGGTACAGATCAGCCGGATTAATTTATTTTAAGAATAAATAAATGTTAAGGTCAAATTGATTAGCAGTTCTGCTAGACTTAGCCTTTTTGGCAGGTTTAATGATAATTTCTCGATGTATGATTTGTCTGATAATGTAGATAAGGTGTACTCTTTTCTGGCAAATAAAGTGGATTAATATTATTAGTAAATGCAGGAAATGAATACTTAAAATTGAGACGGAAACAAAAGAGAAATTTCCTAGATTTTTAGAATTGGCAGAAAAAATGAGTAAATACAAATTGTAACAGTTATTAGTGCTTTTCATTTATTAAAACTAATGCCTGTAAGAAAGACAAAATATTTTTATACAATTCATTTGATTTCAGTTGGAAATCGACAGTACAAACTAAAAGAAAATTTTGCTAAAATACATATATAAAATAAATTACTATACATAACTACAAGAAATTCATCATTTCCATATATTTTCTTGATTTATTTATTCTATAATTAATCTCTTTAAAGTTAATAAATAATAATTCAAAAAGTGTATTAGGCCTCAAAAGCCATGAGTGTTGGATATTTCTTCCTTCCATTCATAAAATATTTCAGATCATAATAAATGGTCCTCATTTCAAATAACATTAAACAAATCTTCCTAAAGTATAGACTGTACACTCTTAAGTTAAGTATTGTTTATATTTACCATCAAGATAATCTGCCTTTCCACTAAAGTCCTGATAATGAGGTCATACATTATACAAACTTATCTTATTTAAGGCGTTTTATATAAATTTTCCTACCAGTACAGGAAAACAACCGACATAATAATGGTTGAAAAATTGAAATAACTGAAAAACGATATACATTCAGTTATATTATCAGTGCAGTAATGCATTGCATGATTTTCAAAATAATAGCTGCAACGTTTCAGGAAAGAACAATGAATGAACATATTTCACACAGGTTATTGAGAAAACTGTTATAACCATTGAGGCTTGAAATATATAGGTCTAGCAAATATGACATTAATTCATTATCTTTTGTCACTTACAAAAACTTTAATTTTTTTCATCTTTTCCCCCCTGATGTCAATAATACCTCTATATTATAGAAAGATTAGGTAATGATCATGAAAACGAAGCATATCCTAATTGCTAGACATATTATCATAATCACAGTTTTGTCAAATACATTTTCTGAGAAATTAATTTCTTCTATGATATAGATTCAATGTTTGTAGTCAGTTGATAAAAATGAGCATGGTTGAAATTTTTTACCCTAAATAGTGAAAAAGTATTTAAGATAGTTTGAATACAATTAGAGTGAATAATTTCTGTTAAGAAGCAGAAATTAATAAGTCAATACAAATTCATGTTTAAACGTTAAAAGAGAGAACATAATATAAAAGAGATTTGTTATGTTTTCTTAGAAACAATGAATGATGGAGAGAAATTAGTCACAGCCTTAGAAAAATGGTAGATCCTGATGCTTAAGCAACACTAGAGGAATTGTCCATATCTATACGCACAGTTATATCACTTATATTTGAACCATAAGATTGTGAAGGTGGTATTTCACTATGCGCCCCCACGAATTGGGAACTTAAAAGTACAGGAGCGATATACTGCTCATGGGTTTCTGAAAGATTGGTACGGTTTGCACGTGACGATTTGCAAGTAGGAAAAGGACTAAGTAAAATAAAGCATCCTCCAGTGAAAACTAAAGACATTATTGTTAACCCTGTCATCCAAGTAAATCCTCCTCTTATATAGAAGAAAACAGACATGATGAGTTGTAAAAGCAAAACAGAAACCCTCACCATCTTAACAGCATCACTATGGATTGCGTGACCTTCTCCACACATTGTTATGGGACGGTAAACATAATAAATATTGTATTTATCTACGAAATGTTTGAGTGTGAGATACACCAAACCAAAGGGAGTTATAAGGGGGCAAGACAAGGAATAAACTGTACACACTGTATATATGAGAAGAGTCCAAGCGTAATGTATCCCAAATGGAAACTCCGATAAAATTTGTTTGCGAATGCTTACTTTCTCAGCTTCGGATTTTATACGAAGCAATCTCCAAGTATACATTGCTAGTTCAGGGAATCTCAATAATTCAAGAGCTGTTCCAATCAATGCAGAGGTGATAACATAGTTAACAAAAAATGCACCCTTATCAGCTAAGAATATACATTCCCAATGTACTGATTGATTCTTCGTTTGAATAGACCACTGTACAAATGTTTGAGCACTAGTTAGGCCTAAGGAGGGAAGAATTAACACCATGAACAAGAGGAAAAAAAATGTTTTATGCATAGTTGCATGGTTCTGTTGAGATTTTGTCCAATGTGACATCCACTGATCAGAATAAGCAACAAGTACTGGTAACAATGCTGAAAAGGATAGAAGAAGCAGAGTGGGAAGAAACTCTGACAACATAGGACTTAGTTTGTAAATAAAATTTTCTTGAATTGACGTCAGATTATTGATAACATTGACTAGAATTAAAGGTGTGGTTAAAAAGAATAAGACTAAGAATAATATTGCATTTATAAGAATAGCCTTAGAATACCAGTTTCGATAGGATATTTCTAGATTTTCCCAATTAATATCAGAAGGGGAGGGTGCTTTAGATATTATCCAATAACGAATTGAGTCTGGTTGAAATGAATTCAATATATGATCAGCCATTTCCTCAGTTTTCAGAGTGACAAAAGCAATTCCTAAAGGATTATCTAGCACTCGAATCCTTTCAGCCATTACAAAATCATTGAATTTTTCTTCCTCACTCGAGTAATATTGTAGAGCATTTTCTGTTTTCCAAGGGCAGCATATTATACAACCATATGGCTGCACCCTTAAGTCAGTTTTGTTGTTTGTTACACAGTACATTTTGGCTTCTCTTACTATCTCACGTTCCATTTCATATTTCATCAACTTCTTCACCCGATATGCAATCTGAATATCTTTTATTTCAACTCCAGAGTATCGAACGGAAAAATAATTTTTCAACTCTTCGATTCTTCTTTGACTCCTTGAAATATGGGTAATCATCAAAGTTTGGGAAGACAGAACAGTAGCACTAGGCCTTTTACCTGAACTTTTTCTCATTATATAAACCGACAATGGTAAAAGGGTGAAACAAGCTGCCACATGTACCCACAACCACTTGGATGTGGCAGGAAGATTACTTATTGTAGTATGTCCAAAACTGGTGACATCATCCCCTTGTAAATTTCCTTGATAGTGTATTGGAACAATCACCACTAATGAAAAACATGTTATACACAGGGAAAGTATCAGGAGATGCTTCTGAAATGAAAGATAATGTGCAGCATCAGGTCCACATCTTGAATATATTCTTTCCCTAGTTAATTTAAAAATGGCAGGAAACCATAAGCAACCTTGATCTGGTATAAGAGAAACATCTGCGTTAGACTCTTCTATAGCAATTGCATCATCTGTATTTTTGTAAAATAGCTGTGTCCATTTTTCATTGTGCATCAAAGCCAGTCTACCGTAATCCCAAGCTCGATTGCGAAGAATTGCAAAGAGTAAAATGAGTACCACATAAGAAATAACATTCAGTAATATGGTTTCTGGTATGCCTTCATAAATATTGCTTATGGATGTAGCATTTCTTACTGTTGTCAAACAGGTATCGTTGCTTATATATCCCACACCAGATGTAGTGAAAATATTTGATAAATCAGATATCATTGTATTTCCTGTAACGAAATTACTATAAATAGGTAGAATGGATTTCGCTTCAGATATACCTTCCAATGTAATACGTTGTTCATAGCAATACTTAATTATCACAAATATTAGAGTTATAACTCTACTTTTTATCTATATTATCAATTCTTTCGAAAACCCCATCTGAACATTAGTATCACAATAGAATAGAAATACCAGTATGTCACCTTTGTCAAATTATGAAATTACAAGGAAACGTCATTACCACAGACAATAAACATGTATTATTCACAGATTAACTAATTTATTAAAATAGTCTGTGGTATTATGATTAAAACGTCGAACACTTATAAACTCTAAACGCGGTTCAACCCGAAATCAGAGGAAAAGAGAATGAGCGACTACTGTGCATCTAAATTTTGGGGCACATTTACTGAGGCAATACCACCTACACAACAAAAAAAATCAGAAATCTGATTTTGTATTTTGATTTTAATCTTTTTTAATTGTTTAACATTGTTTAGGACATAGACAAAATATTATAAAGAATGTAGTTAGGTAATCTATGGTTAGGTAGTGTTTATTGAGGCCGCCGTTGTCTACTTTGTGACGTCACATCGTAAGTGAAATAGAGATGTAAATCAACGTATATAGGTATGGAAATGACCCTGGGAAACAGGAAATTCAATGTTAATCTAGAGAAGCAGGAATCTCCAGTGCATAGATAAAGGAATATATATTCTTGTTAATCTATGGTCCAGTGGAGCAATGGAAGAATCAAAACCTCAGCGTGATGCGATGACGAACAAGTGACTGTTCTCTCTCAATGAAGTGGCGAGTGCTTTCTACTTTTAATGTATTCTCTGAAAATTGATTCCCTGTTTGACATAATAAATAGTAGAAGTCCTTTTACAGAACCGATGTGAAGTAGGCAATAAGCTTGTTCATTACTTCATCTTGTAGGTGGATTAAACGTACCATCATATGATATAACGAAAATCTGCAGAGGAATTGATGTAGCCATAAAAAAAACTTTGGTTGTGATAAATAATAGAGTTCATTCTGAAAAAAAATTCTAAATGCTTTTATCACTGCCAAAGGTTGAAAATCTCATTTATAACTTTTTGTAAACTTGTTAAATGTTTAAATTGTTAAGACTTTTGTGTTTAGTATTTTAGGCTTAATTGTCATTATTATACCAGTTGCAATTGTGGATCAGAAATAAAGATTTTATATTATTTGAAAATTATTAATTTTTTTGTATAGATTTTGCTATTAAATATATCTCTAAATATTCATTCTTTCGATTCATAATTTATTATGATTTTCAATTTATAATTCCACTCAAGCTATATACAAGATAAACGATTGTCACTCTTCAGAAGTGAAATATTTTAAAATATTACAAAAAATAATTATTGTCTTTGTACTTTTGAGCAGTACAATATCTGAAAGTATAATATCAATACCAGGATGAATTTGTTTTATGGATCCCCATATTCCTTTGAAATTGACAACTCAAGAAGAAATTTTCATAATGCACAATTACCTTCAGAGTTTTAAGTAGTTATTGTAGTATTAAATGTCACCCATGAAATAAATAAATTGAAATAGTGTATCAAATATTAATTAAACATATTTGATATAAACAGATTCAAATAAGCTGCAGTGAAATAGATACATATAAAGATACCTTAAAAGATGTGTATATTACTACTATTCATCTTTGAAATCATTATTGATTCTAAATGATTTGTACACATACTTTCATCAAGTATGGACTAAAATTATATCCCCGTTTTTGATCATTATTAACCTAATTTTTGCATACAGTATTATGATACCTATCAGCTAAATATTTATACATAAATTGAATTTTTCTCTATCATAAAAATTAGTTGTTTTCATTATGATCTAGTTTCCTATACTTTTTACTGAGCCTTGTAACTCTAATTGAGCCCATTACTTTTTGTTCAACCCTCGTCCAAGAGTAGACAAGGGCAGCACCTCTTCGCGCAGGTTGTCTGCCGTTCTTTATCCACTTTATATCTGGTTACTAGACAACCACATCATAAATGAATCAGGAGCAATGCTACCAATAAAATGATAAGAGTATCCACTAGATTACGGTCTGTGTTACTAAATTGCCTAAAAAAATATGTCCTATACGGTTGCTATTATTCTATGACCTCCCCTAGCAAAACAAATATCTTATACGATTGACTTTTGGTTTTTCAGGCGTCATATTATATCTTTTATAATTGAAAAACTTAAATAAAGGCATGAGTACAAAAATGCGAAATGTTTAATCGTGCATATTTGTAATACATTTCTGGTAATTCCTTGTATTTATATGAGAAAAATCTAGAACAAAAATTGGAAGAACCTTCTATCAGTGTGATAAGATTAATCTTGAAATGCCTTTCAAACAACGCAAAATAGCAGTTATGGGTTATAGATCAGTTGGTATGAAATTAGATCTCTCAATTAGCATGCAGACAATTATTCAATTCTCTTTCAGGGAAATCTTCCCTCAGTATACAATTTGTAGAAGGTCAGTTTGTGGATTCTTATGATCCCACTATTGAAAACAGTAGGTCTTCCTCGCATAAGCTCATGTGATAAGTGTATTAAACTCAAATTTTCAGCTTTTACTAAATCTACTAGGTTGAATTCCCAAGATTATGAACTCAAACTAGTTGATACTGCTGGTCAAGATGAGTATTCAATTTTTCCTTCACAATACAGTATAGATGTACATGGCTATGTTCTTGTATATAGTATAACTAATTTGAAGTCTTTTGAAGTAGTAAAATCCATTTATGACAAATTGTTGGATATAACAGGGAAAGTAACGTGCGTATTTTCTCTATTTTACTGTCTCTGATTGCAATGATTGTCATTCAGGGAAATTTGATGTGATTTTTTAAATTTTTTTAAATATTTGGTCAAATTTCATTGTGAATGGAAAATATTCATTTTTAGTGTTCCCATTATACTTGTTGGAAATAAGACAGATTTACATCCAGAAAGAATGATTCCTACTGATGAGGGTAGACGATTGGCTGAAGACATGAAAGCAATCTTTCTTGAAACATCAGCAAAACAAAATGAAGTGAGTGTTGCATGTTTTTGAGAAGCATTTTTGTAGATTTTTAGTTATATTTAATAGTTCATAATTATATTATTTTGTAGGCTGTTTCAGATGTTTTCCACAAACTATTATTGGAAATAGAAAAAGCAGACGGAAATATGCACGATAAACCCAATTGTTCTGTATGTTAATGAAAAAATTCCACCAATTTTATCTAGTCTAATAATACATACACATTTCCATTCTTGGAAATTGTATGAGATAGAATAATGAATTTACTTATTATCTTTTGTGTATCAATGTGCAAATTTTCTGTTTGTCAAGTTGTGTTTTTTGTTCATTGAAAGTTCATAAAATATTTGTTCTTGTTACTTCTTTTTTCCAATTATTGTATGAGAGAATCCAACTTGTTCAAAAAAGAGGTAGGTAAAAATGAAAATAAAAATTCCGAAATACTATAGCCCTTTGCTATAATGAAAAATTTCGCTTATAAACGATACGATATGGATTCTCTTAGAAAGATTTTCTAAAACTCTGTTTGTTATTTTCCTTTTTATATTCTTCATGTATATATGTTAATAATAATATACAGGATGAGTCAAAATGGAAAACATAATATAACAGCTAATTTTTTGATGACACCGATATTCAATATTTTGTAATTGAAAAATGTTTTTGATACTTAACTGTAAATGATATCTAAGGTAGTATAACCATTGCCTTTCCTTGGTTGATTACCATTATCATTTGAGGTTTTTTAAAGGAACATTTTTGATTATAAGCTAAGGCTGTGTTAAATGGTATCACCAAGAGATTAAATGTTGTAATGCCATAATTGCTCACTCCTCGGGTTATAATGGAAATATTTTATCTGACACAGATCCTTTTACGGGTGCATAATCTGTTTTTTATTGTACAGATTGAAGACACTTGAAAATATGTTCGTAAACATTCTCCTTTCAATTCTTCAAGTTATCCAACTGATGCTTCAAAAATTGTGCACCTACTGGTAACAATGGTATGTGTTATACTTAATATTAAGAAATTACTAAACATTTGCTTGTCAAAAGGCCAAACTGGATTTGGAATGTTAAATTTCATTGTAAAGCAATATTTTTGTGAACGTATTGAAATAAATAAGGAGTTGAACATTGAAGTATCAGGTTATGGTTAACTTTTCAATTTCACTTAATGTATAAATAAATATTCCTGTACTCTCAGGTACTAAGAAGAAACTTTGTAAATATCTACATCTAGGGTTTTTCATGACTCACTCTGTATATAAATGTATGAGTGGTGTTATATTTTTATGAAGGTAATTCATGTATATGTATACATATACATATTAGGATATGTAAAAGCTACAAAACGGTGAAGAGCAACTGATAGAGTTTTTCTGCAGAAGAATTTCATTTGGACTTTTTGATTGCTTTCTCTGCTTATGTGTACATCTACATGAATGAAAGGGAAAAGATGAGCGATATATATATATAAGGTGAAGTTTGTGTTTGTCAATATATCAGAATTTTGCCTTAATATTCTTATTAAAAAATATCAAATATAACATTTCCAAAACTGTTAAATTTCAATATGAAATATATTGCTTCTAAATTATTTGAAAGGGGATACGAAATATGAATGTTAAATATGTAAATTTGTAAATTTCCGACAATAGAAGTTATTTATGGAGTGCACATACCATGAAGCTCAAAAAAGTCATAACAACATTAATTTTCCTTGAGTAATGTTTAAGCAATGCTTAAGTCGTAGATTATTCATTAATCTAATGTGTTACAAATGTTAAGACATTCAGATTAAGCTTTTCAATTAACTATTTGAGATGATGCTATAATGTTTTTTTATGAATATGTTAATTTCAGCTGTAAAGATGGAAATTAAGAATTACGTAAACAATATAATTTTAAGTTCTACATACTTGTTCTGCCTCACAAATAATTGCTGTTCAAAAAAATACATTTTTCAATTTAGACTTCTCCTTTGAGATATTTACTGAAGACTTGATATAACCAATATTTTGAGACATGAGGAATAGCTGGACGTTAAATTTGTTTTAATTCAGTATGTGGAAATTAAAACTATAAAGTTTTTACTTAGTTAATATTCTTTGATATATTGAAGGCTTGAATTGTTCTTGTATGTTGAAAAAATAAAGTTTATTAAGTATTTATCTAATCCTTATGTAGTACATCGAATGTAATTAAAAAAATATTTTTCTTGATATATCTTATTGAGCTCCATATTAAGTAACTAAATTAAGTTCTAGAAGATTCATTAGTCATGATTTCTTCTTATGAATGTAATATTATCGTGGAAACATTCATCATCTCTATTCCAGGTAATATTTATCAAATACTCATATTAATGCTATATTGTGTGTTCTTGAAATCCATTCAGAAACTGCCTTGAGGTCTTTGAAACTGCCTATTAATATTATTTTGATCTTGTTATCAGATCCTTATTTATCTCTTAAAAAAATCATTTGGTTAGTTGTAATAATCAAAATACATATCTGAGGCTAATAACTAAAGTGGATGTGGTGAAATTGTACTCCAAAAATTCTTGGTAACTTGTAATAATAAGGATTCTTGCTTATAATTATTGTTTATGTTTTTATCAAACTATTGATAGTACTTACTGTTTTTTATTATTCGACTTTTGTACCTGTGTCAAACGGAGAACAAGTAATCTAAATATCTTCAAAATTCATTATAAAATACTTACGAAATATTAGTATTAATGATAATAAATAATGTCTAGGAGAAACACCGTTTCTATTCATAGACGTATGGGAACTTCAACTATAATACAGAAATTCTGAATCATAAAAAACTATGGAATATATTGACTAAAATATTATTTCGGATATGTGTATATTTATATTTTTATGTTTTTCGCATATCTGAATTATATATTTTTGTCAATTTCTGCTTTCAAGTTTTTTCTGATTTCGAATTTTTGTAGAGTGGTTAAATTTCCCATATCGCCAGTTAAGATGTGATAACTCGTATTCATATATATATTTCTTGACAAAATGAGATACGACCATCAAAAGATTCTGGAGAAAGTAGTGCACGTTTATGATATCTCCTATAAAAATTAGAAGAGCCGTACAAGGAAACGTCCGAGTGGTGACATCTATTAACAGCGCGGCCTAGACAATGCTTTTGAGATCTTGTGAAGCATTCTATTAATGAGTTTTTTACTGTTTGGATGATCACACGATATTAGAGACATTTTGTACAAAAGAATGGATATTTTCAGTGAAAGATTGAACAGCAATTGGTTGTTTAGTCCTTTCCATTGTAATTTCTCAGTTTTAGTTTGGTCAAGTACATTAAGTGAACTATATTCATGATAAACCAGACATGTGCTGCTGAAAAAATCATAGTGAACATTGTAGATACGCGATGTCACTTGATACACAAATCGAAGTTCGTAGGCACAAAACATGGTATGTTTAAGGTTATAGAAAAATATACTGGTGTATGGAACTTAGGTTGTTGCGTGTTGAAAATCTTCGTTAGCTGTTAGAAAATGATGGCGCTGCAGAAGCGGTTTTACGGTCCCTAAACTGATGGCTACCACCATATATTGGGAAATTCAGGTTTCATACTTATACAACTGGTATATTCTTAAGAAGGTCTTGGAAGATTCAGGAATGAAAACACAGCGAACCCCAATGAGCAGAAATTCTCTTGATAACATTTTGCAAGTCTGAGGTGTGGTTAACAATGTGAAATATGTTTGTTTTCTTGATCCATTGCAATATTTCTAATTATTAAAATTTTCAAAATTTCAAATGATTTTCAGAAAAAACTCAATGCCGCTTTTACATTTATCGACTTGTTATTGCAAGGGTTTGACGGGTTTCAGAAGTAAAAATTGTTTATTTAATGGTTTAATGATTTAAATTACAAGGAGGCATATTTCAAAAGTATTCTGATTAATCATTGAAAATGTAAACCTCAGTATTAAATTTTTGTAACTTTACGAATCAAGATCATAAAATTATTGGTGAATACTTAATTTTGAATTTAACCAGCAAATCCTTAATTTGTTAATAAAATCAACTGTACAAATGTCATCAAATGAAACACATTCAAGGTATATAGGAAATTGAAAAATAATTGTGCAAGTCAAAAAATACAATACTTAGGTCAAATCCAGGGAAGAATACATTTTTTGAGAGTAACAATTTATGATTACCACATTCTTCCAGAAACTTCAACTAAATACATAATCACAATTACTACAAAAAATCAAAAATAATTTAGTATGGAAATATACAACTTTTTTACAAAATGAAAGAAAGTAACATTATTTTAACCTTTAACAACTCGGAATTGTCATACAGACACATTTCCAAACTAACTTGCATACAAAATCAATTCGTTATAATAAATTCTTAATTATCATTTGTTCAATTCATCCTACTTCACTTTTTTCAATATTGTGTCTACTGGACGCCACTGATCACTTATGGTACAAAAGCTTACCGAGTTGTTAAGGGTTAATAGTCTCACGATGATTTCCATCATGATTATTTATCACGGTCATCTTTATGCCATTTTCGACAACACATTTTAAAAACAATTCTTTATAGATCAGTTCTGAACTGTTAGTTCATGTTTTGTTGACTAATTTTGATATCTTCGTTATCGACCATCTGACAACATTAATTAGTACGATTTGATCTCAGGTTAGCAAAAAAAAACAATTAAATATCACTCAAATCATATTACAGAATCAATTTGGATGAAATTTTATCATAGGATAAATTTTCGTTACAAGATTACGGAATGTTTTTTGGTTTATTCTAAATCACTTTGATATCTTAATTGATATGATTATAAACTGCTGCCATGTACTCAAAATAAATGTAACTGAATAACAAATAATAATGTAACGTAATCGGAACATATAAGATTTAGTAGAGATGATCTAAATTTAAAATATAAATAATAATATAAGCATATAAACAACTTATTTTCAAAAATCATTCAGCAAACTAACGAAATGGTAACATTTATTCCTAAGTTACCGTTATCAGCAAAATGCTGTGCAATTGAATTATCAAATACTAAACAATCAGATCCCATGATTGCAGATGCAACCCCTTCATGACTCGACCTTGGCATCGCTTCCCAAATAAGTCTTCGTCTATTACCATTTAACTCCAACCTGAAAAGAACAGTTTCATATTCCACATATATATTTCATAAGAATACAACAATTTCAGGAATGAAAAGTTCAATTTTCAATTGAACCTAGACAAGCTAGGTAGTTTATGCTATGATTTTGTAGTAATTGCACGAATAAAAAAAAGGTGTTGTTTTGTTCTGTTTATTGGAAATGACGAAAACAAAAAATTTAATTTGATATACTTTTAGGTCGGACAAAAAAAATTCAAGTGATAATAACAGTTTGCAAACAACAAGGTTGCTTTGATGAAATAAGTATTTACACTTACCTATATGCAAAGTGTTCTGCTTGCTTACGAGATCCGATAAGTTGGACAATTGCAAAAAATTGAGTATGACCATCGCTTTTCTCTTGCTTCTCTAGGACTAACATAAAATGATGACCAAAACAACTCTGCATCATTACCCAATCCACTGCACCTGCTAAATTGATCTCTGTTGCTAAAAACACTATATCTTCCCCATTTAATGTGGTAATATTTTTATGAGCATGTTGTAGATGGACCATAACTTTGTCTAATTGACCCTAAAAAATAAGATGACATTAATGAGTCACTAGATATATAAAGGGTTTTCTTCTAATAAGAGGTTTCATTTTGACATTGAAAAATAAACGAGTACATTTTGAGAGAAACCAATGGATGTAAACTGCTTCAAGACAATGTTCAATGCAAGATGATGTGGATCCTCAAGGACGAAGGTAAAGTCAGAGTGGGACACAACATCAATTCAACTGATGGTTCCATTATGAGTTTTATTGATCATTTTCTCGAATTGTATCAGTGGTTCATAAAGAAACAATCACGGCAACCGAACTGCACTAACACTAATGTTGAAAATGTCCTCCATCAACCCTAATACAAAATTTTCTGTTCTTCTCCTCACAGATGATGGAACTCTTCCAAACACTCTCTATCTATTTCAAACGCGCCTATTATATGAGGATATATGGGGTACGACTTCTCATTTGAGCGTTTCTAACGAGCGACGCAACATGTGGCCAACTGCAAAATAATATTGTCGTGTCTGTCTGCGTATTGCGGCGTTTTTTTAGCAATGCTCGGCTCAAATGCGTCAATTGTCGTCCGAGACCCCCCTTATGATCCTGTCGTTCGATTGTAGCAGCTCATAATACACCACACCCAGCTGGTCCCACCAAATACACAGCCATAATCTTCAGCTTATCGGGGTATCCATAAGTTGCCTGACGTTTTGAATTATCGTAATGGACCCACTTTTCATCGCCAGTCACAATTCGATGCATAAACCCCTTTCTCTTTTGCTGTTGGAGCAATTATTCATACGTGAAAGAACGGAGCTCAACGGCTCTTGGCTTCAATTCATACGGCACCCAATTTCCTACCTTTTGGATCATTCCCATTACTTTTAAACAATGGCAAATGGCTAGTTGAGTGATTCACAAGTGTTTTTGCGAGTTCCTCTTGCGTTTGTGATGGATCTTCATTAAGCTTTGCCTCTAATTCTTCATCCTTAAACTCTGGTAGCGTTCCGGGTGGTTCCTCGCCTTCCAAATCAAAATTACCACTTTTAAATCAGGCAAACCACTTCTGACACGTTCGTTCAGCTAAAGAATGGTCACCAAAAACATCCACCAAAATACAATAACTTTCAGCAGCCTTTTTCTTCATATTGAAGTAAAACTTCCCGCAAAAACACATTATTTTGTACAAAAGTTGACACACACACACACAAACGATGTTGTTTGCACTTCAGCAAAATGACAGATACTAAAAAGAAAGCCTAATAATGACACATTAAAATGAAAGTGTTGCCAGATGAAACAATGGAATAATAAACTAGCAGCGAGCATAAACTTATTTTTACTCCTAATACAAATTTATTGATCTGACAAATCCTTGGATCAAAATCTTGAGATAGAAGCGCCTTCACCCTCTGGATGTGATAGGAATATAGTTAAGAATCATGTAAGATATGCCAAACAACTTGACGGCTGATATTTAAATTAACACTAATATTTCTTGAACTAGTTCCTGATCATCTTCTATTTCCTTCAAAACTGTTTCTTCGATTGGTGATGTTTGAATAGTTTGTGGTTTATCCGTATTAATTTTTTTGATTGAAAAAGATCCATTTTCTAAAAGAAGAGTATTAGAGAATACTCGATAACTAGGCATCACTCTATACAGATAGTGTTCTACTTAGAATCTCCCTGATTATGTTTGTATAAAAACAAGTTTTGAAAACACTTCTTCTATTAAAAATATATGAATTTAAATTGATCTGTCGAAACTAATAATGGGACAACGCATTTATCCAAATATGCCATAAAGCCTACTGAATCGTTTGGAAAATTTCGATTTTCCTGACAACTTGGAGAGACAATTATTTCAATTTTTTCTAGAAAACTGTAGCAGTTTTAAAAAATTGCAGAAAGTCAAAAAGTTTCTAAATTAAAAGAAACTTTTTCATATATTTCAAGTTGACAGTGGCACACAACAAAAAAGATCTGGAAGAAAAGAAAAAAGGGGGCATTGCTCCAGAAAAAAATATCACCCTCTAGATTTTCACAGGCAATTGACATGTCATATGATATAAACTTTGAACTCTAGTACCTTTGCTAAATGATGAAAAAACTTCAACAACTTGCAACAAAACAAATCATTTTTGAATCACTCCTCTTTGTTGGTACTTCCAATTTAGGAACATCATGTATACTAACATATATAATAATAATAATACTAAAAATTTGACTGATCGGATTCACTATTGTCAAACGTTGTGGATCATATTTGAATAATATAATTGTAATTATATTCGTCTTTTGAATAAAGTGAAAACATTTTGGCTGCACAGCAATGTTTCTGTTTTATTTCATTTTAAAATCCCAAAGCACTAATCAGATCAACTTTTATCTATTGATAAATTGCCTCTTACATAGAATTATATGAATTGCATAAAACAGTCAAAAACATTAATGGGAAAAGAAATGTGTACCACAATTGGAAATAAACATATAATACTTACTGCCCAAGAACAAGAAGCACCAGGACACGGGCAGCTATAAGGCCTGAACTCACATATCTCTTCATGTTCTGCTTTTTCATTCAGTCCAAGTGACATTCGACAACCAGTTGATTTGTGTTTACAAGGGAACATTAAGTTATTTGCTACCTTCTCCATGGCAAGATTCCTTATATTTCCTAAGTAATTATGAAATTAACTTTCTTCTTCCACAATCATATAAATATTCTTACCTAAAGTACCCCGGCAAGTAGGACAACATGATAATTTAGGGCGGCAACTCGCACATACAAGATGTCCAACTTGACACTGCATTATAGGAGGTAAGACAATCTCAAAACAAACAGGACATTCGAATAAAGCAGCTAATTCATCTGTCAAAGTACCAGGATTTCCATTCGGAAGACTACTGAGGGGGTTATTACTTCCTCCCCCACTTGAAGAACCTGATGGATCAGGCACAGGACCATTTCGTCTCTTCAGGTTATTTGGCTGAGCCATGATTTTATCACAAGTCAACTAAAACCAAGATAAATTGTTCTTTTTGCGTATAATTCCAACAATGAGAAATTTGAATTGAAAAAAAGAACATATATTAACATCAGAGCTATAAGATAAGCTAACTGTGAAAAAAACAGGAAAAAAGTAATTCAGAGAATGTTGATAAATGTGTTATCAAATTTTTTATTCAGCGCTGTCAAGTGTCATCGCTACAAAATACTTTTAAATATAACATTAATTCCAAATCCAAATAAGAAATATACTGATATGGTGGTTCTTAAGGCAAGATATACTTTACTTACTTTATATTTTTGGGCGAGATCTTCAGGTCTTAATAATTATTGACAATTATAAATAGATTTCACTAATGTTTTTCATTTTCCTTCTTCGGGAATTTGATGTTATAAACATAATTCTATATTATTTTGGTAGCTGGATCTGCTCCTTAATTCCTTTTGTTATTATTAGAAGAATATTACAACATAATATGACAACTTCACGCCATAAAAATATTAAATAATTATGATACAAAATTCACCAGAAATATTTAACCACAGAAATGAATGAACTTTTGTTTTGATATTTTTCTTATGGTTCGCAACTTTCAAAAACTTTATATAATTTTACCCTGAATCTAATTATGCATTTTAAATATTATTCAATTGATCACAGTTACTAAAAATCTAAACAAGTCGGTGAGAAATTATTCCTACTAACCATTACTGCTACTACTCTGTGCGCAAACTATTGACATTTGCTCTTTATTTCATTCTTAAATTTTTTAAAATAACCTCAATTGTAATTGTAAATGTCAGTGTGTAGCATATTATTTTTCTTCGTATTTCTTTACGATGATATATAACATTTATTCGCATCCAACACATTAATTAGGTGTAATCTAAGGTGTTCATTGTAGTATATTAAAATAAGTTGAGTCTACTACTTGTCTACTAGAAGAGGAGAAGTTGTTTTCTGCGGAAGTCATTTAAAGAATATCTCAATTTTAATAATAGGTGAATTGATATATTCTTTTATTTTCTACCGTCAGAAAGGATCTACAAGGTTTTCAACAAGCGGGAAGAACGAAATATTTTGCATCTATTTAAAATGGACCTGAATAATCCCCAACCCGGCACAAGTGGGGTGAGCAATCCTCCAAAATGTCCTTTCCTGGTCCCCAAACCGCCTCCTGCAATCTCAAAACCTCTTGAACAAATAACAATTGATTTTGATGATGATGCTAGAAAGTTTCACGTTTTGGATGAAATCGTCCATTCTGATTCTGATAAATCAGAATGCTACGATTCAGACATACCAGATGAGGAAATCGAAAAAATGCTTGAAGAAGCTTTCGATAACACCAGAAAAAGGAAGGCAGAACACGAACCTATTACGGGTGAGTTAACCAGTCACTGAATCAAAGAACTAAAAAAAGTTTGGAAAATACCTAAGTATGAAATGAATAACAGGATATGCATCTCTTGAAAGCTTAAAGAATGAAAAATTTTGATTTAACACTTCCAGAACTATATAAAGATCTAGGTATTTCCAAGTTCTTCCTAAATCAATAATTTTGAGCAATATTTGTTCTGAATAACAGAACTTCAGTATACTATTCTTCATATCAGTCAAATGCTTCTGTATCTAATTAATGAGGCATTCACAAAAACACAAAACTATCAATATTCCAGCATTTTAAAAAGTTTCACAGGGAAGAAAACTATACTTTTCTATGACAAAATTTTTGAGTTTTCTCGTGTACTTTGTTTAAAACCGCTATATTCTTAACATGGGTGGACCTCGTCAAAATAGAAATTTCACCATATCACCTATATTAAAGTAGAAAAATACCAAAGTTAAAAAAACTCATCCCAAAAATTCATCTTTATACACCTAGTAGGTATAAGATAGTGTGTATATATATAGGAAAGTTTCAATATATAGAAGGGTGACTTAAAAAACCATAAATAACTTCTATAATATAATAGGACTTCATTTAGAAGTCACTTGAACCTATAATTAAAATTAATAGTACTTTTGAATGGCCTTAATTTTCAATTTTATATCATTTTTACCCTGCAGCTTCAAGAACATTGTAAATATTTTATTTTTACGAGTTCAACCTACTGTTAAAGTAGACACCTTCACAAAGAGTATGTTCTCCCAAAAACAATACGTAATCATTATATTTTTCAGTGCAATTGATATTTCAATAGTCAACTCATGTACATGATAGAGCTTAGAAATTAACTTTTTTACTGCTCTGATCTATATGATATGCAATACAGGAATAGTGGTTTCTAACATTTGAACTATATTCACAAACTTAACATAATTTAATAGTAAAAAATACCTCACTCGATTGCAAAAATACCCAATCAATATTTTCAATACTTGCTAAAATAATAAAAAAGGATTATTTTACTTGATAGAAGGCTTATTACAATACCTTAAATCTCATACAGATTTATTCTGCTAAACTCATTAAAAATTTTAATTTTATAAAAACATTTTCTCAAAAACTTTTTCAGTTTCAATTTAGTACAGATATAGAATTCACATTCATTACACAGCACCAAAAGGAATAGAAAAAAAAACTAGAAAATATTAATTGAAAATATTAAATGAATACTTGAAGGATACAAACTTTGTTTCGTACCAATGTATTATGAAAATCAAATTCCTCTCCAAAAATGCCCAACATAGCCTGAAGAATTTTTTCCAAAATTATTCTCTTTAAAAAAGTTTCTTCAAAAAAATCCGAAAAACGTGCAGCATATCTTCAAAAAGGCCATTCGGAATTTCCACATTGATAACTCATCAGTCCAACTTCATATCAAAAAATAAATGTAATTAATAAAAATATATCTCACCCGAACAAAATCACATGTCTGTATAAACAAACTTTAATTTTAAAAAGGTTTTGAGAAAATTTTTTCATAAATTTAAAGTTTGTAGTGAGGTTAGCAGAACAAATCTGTAAGATATTTAAGATATTCTTGCTAAATTTTGTCTCATGTATTTGTGATGAAGATCATTCTCGTAATCAGATTTAACAAAAGTTTATATTATCAGATGAAGGTAATCCCTATGTGGAGAAAGATAAGGTGGTGCTGATTGAGAAAGAACAAAATCACTTCGATATACTGCCAGAAGGATGGATCAAGATATCTCACAATAGTGGCATGCCTCTTTACTTGCATAAAGAGAGTAGAGTCTGCACACTTTCTAAACCTTATTTTCTAGGCCAAGGTTCAGCTCGTGTAAGTACATATATTCTTTTTTATTCCCAAACTCCATTGTTGTTTATGTTAGATTTTTTATAGTTCCATCCGAAGGTGATATTTTATAGCATAATTTGAAAGTTCGCTTTCATTAGTGTTCTAAATTTAGATTTGTTCAGTCTATATTTTTAAGTGCTTTTCTGATGCCCCCATAGAAATTTTTTGATGGATTTAAATTATTCATATTTATCTACCAGACTTACGTGGAGTACTTACATCAATTCAAATTAAATTGTGTGGAAACCACTTATGCAATCAAATTCTTTGTGTCCTTATGTTAGAAAATTATACAAAACACTGGAACAAGTCAACTTCCAAATTCAATGGTGCGCTTTTTAAGCATAAATTTAAATATGCAGGGTGATTCGCGCAAGTCCAGCACAGTCCATTCTCATTATTTCAAATGGAACAGCCTTTATATTTTTATAATTTTTAAAGCTCCTTAACAACCTGATATCAACTAATGCATGGTCTGTTATGTATAATACTGGGTTAAATAATGAAATTATTAATTTATCACGTGTTATATAATGGTATTTTTCAAATAACAAATGCAGACTTGTGAAATTTCTGAACTATCAATTAAGTTGGGAAAATTTCTAAAATCTGTTCTTGATACTCTCCAGGATCTTGGTTTTGTTAACATTTTTTGTCATGAATACTTAAAAATCTGCAAATAATGTGGATTGTTATCAGTCAGACGTTGCGGTGTTGAAATTTACATTGAAATAGTAAATTCCTAATTGAAAACGTATTTCTTCTAGAAGTAATAATGAAATCATTAACTGAGACTCACCAAATTGAAATATTAATGATGATTGGTTACGGGGATTATTGCAGAAGCCAAGTTGAAGTGGTCAACTTATTTTATAAGAGGTATCCTCAGTTGCCTAATATATCACAAGGTGCTGTGTCTAAAATTCATGCACAATTACGAGAACTTGGACATGTCAAACCATTAAAAAGAAAAACACAATTTGTTGAAGATGTGAAATTGGATATTTTGTTAGGTGTCGCAGAGGATCCAACGACAAGTACATGTCAAATTGTGAAAATAATCTACGTCATACAATTGTCATAAGGTGTCTCCACAAAAAAAACTACATCCACATAAAATGACTTTTTTGCAGGAGCTAACAAAAGATGATCCAGATGCTAGAATGCATTTCTACGAAATAATGATGAATAAACTGAACAGAAATGAAATCCTTTTTTCAACATTTGCATTAAACGTAGAGAAAAACCGACAAAATTGTAGATATTGATCAGTGGAGAATCCTCATTGAGTGTGTGAGACACATAAGCAGTATTCTCAAAAGGTGAACGTTTGAGCAGGTTCATAGGTGACCATAATATTGGTCTTATATTTATAGATAAGACTTTGACAGCCGAAAAATATTTGAGTTTGATTAGAGATGAAGTTGTTCCAGCATTAGTCAACTTTGTTTCCTAATGCAATTGATCCAAGCCTACCAAATGGTAACGTTTGGTTCCAGCAGAATGGAGCCCTCCCACCCCATTGTGCTTCAATGGTTAGAATTTACTTAAACGCAATCTTCCCCAATAAATGGATCGGACGAAGAGGTACTATTGATTGGCCAGCTAGATCGCCAGACCTCAAAAAAAGGATAACTACAGAAATGAGGAATATTTCAACTCAAACTTTAAACAAAGTTAGAAAAGAGTTTTATAGAAGACTGTGTTATTGCCAAGAACGAAGTGGTCAACATTTTTAGCATTGATTTTAATGTATTAAAATCAATTACATCATGTAATTTAAGTATTCAATTTCTTGAAACCAATTATTAATACTTTCGAAATTTAACTGCTATTATTCATAATAACCATACATGATATAGTTCGTTGAAATCAGGTTATTAAGGAGCTGTAAAAAATATAAAAATATACAGGTGTTCCATTTAAAATAAAGCGGACGGACTATGCTGGACTTGCGCGGATCACCATGTACATTCTGTCAAGAAAGTACCGGGAATTATCGATTTAAATCTGGCGGGGCAATGAGGCAGGTAAATTTTTTTTTCCTAGGTTGGTACCACTGTCCTTAATTACTATGCCAAGCTTGAGCGGGATCTGTCAACTAGTGTGTTTGCAACAGCTGATTAAGTCAGTCGATGTCAGAGTGCGTGCCGATTTTTACTATGGGTGATTACGTTGAGCGCAATAACGCGCCTTCTCACCGAGCTACGATTGTGACTGACTTTCTCGCCAAAAACTCAACAAACGTGCTTCAGCAACCACCGTATTCGCCGGATTTGGCTCCCTGCGACTTTTTCCTCTTCCCAAAACTAAAATTGCCCCTTCGTGGCACCCGTTTTGAGTCGATTGAAGCCATAAAACAAAATTCGGCGCGAGAGCTAAAGTCCATCCCAGAAAGCGCCTATAAAAAATGTTTCGATAATTGGAAGTGCCGTTGGCATAGATGTATTGGAGCAAATGGAGCCTATTTTGAAGGCGACCCAATAAATTTTGACGATTAAATGTAAAAATGTTGTTTTAATTGAAAATTCCCGGTACTTTCTTGACAGAGTAGTATATTTAAATTTATGTTTAAAATGCGCACTATTGAATTTAAAAGCTGACGTGTCCTAGTTTTTTCTATAATTTTCTAGCACAAGGACATAAATAATTTTATTCTATGAGTGGTTTCCACACTGTATATACCACTGTTTTAAATTGAAAATGAACTTATTCATGTAAGACAGACGTATATGATAGTTATTGATTTCAAATTATTGTGTGCTATAATTTCTCCCAGTATTCGAAAATATTATTGTTGTTTTAAACTCATACACAAATTTGAATGAGCACTACTTAGAATAAATCATAGAAAATACTAGAATTCATTAATGTTACTGAACTATGAAACTTTTGGATGATTAAATATGATTTTTTATGGAGGTTAATATATTATACTCGATAGGTACTTTTGAAGATTACCTCATAATTTTCAACATTTTTGTTGCTTAAAATATGAAAGTTAGACATAGTATTGTGCCTTTTACTTACTGATGACAAATATTTTCATAATCCATTATTTTTACATAAAAACAACAATCTGATTTGTATGTAGCTTTATATCAGACTTGAATTAAACTGAGATGTGGAAATGAAAATTTAACTTTATGCAAATATGAAACATATCTAAACCATATCGAAATCCGAAAGATACTCAGTCATTAGCCTATGCAGCCATATATACAGAAATCTTATCTAATTCTATTTTTGACATGAATAATAATAAATAACTATTATTGTTATAAATACCAAAGTCAACCAATGTGATGGATAACCATAATCTAATAGAAGTAACTATAATGTGTTCTCAATAATAAACTTGACATCTACCATTTAATGTCAACAATACGATTGTCGTAATTCCCTCATGAAAGTAGAAGTTTCAAATACCTAAAAGTTGCCCAAGTATCTGACAAATTCAACAAAATAATTATAAAGACGCTGCAAATAATTACTGCAAGTAATTTTCAAATATCGCCCCATTAACTGGACTCATTTCAGAATCATGAAATACCTCTCAGTGGTGTACCATGTCTAAGCTATAGGAGGGCACTTGAAAAAGAGAAAGAAGTGGAACAGGTTCAAAATGAGAACAATCATTTACCAAACGCTAAAATTGAGACCGTTAAAGAAAATATTGCATCCCAGAATTTGAGTCCCGAACAGCTGAGGGAATATTGTCAGTCTCTATTCAAGTTTAAAACAATTCAGGTAATGAGGTTTAAATCTTGGTCAGAACGAAGGAGATTTACGAAGAAAAAGAAACAGGAGAAGCACATGCAAAGGCCAATGCTGCCTGATGGTAAGTATAGTTTTCACTCTTGCATCATAACTTTATACTAAACTTTCACTGAAATATTCTGTTATCCTTAAATCCTCTGCTTTATAATGCTATAGTTAGAACAAATCCGGTTTTATATGAAATTGAATTTTCTTAGGAACCAAATTGATATCATTTCCTATTGAAAATACTGATGGAAATGATACCAACGGTCGTGGAACAAGAAAGGAATGGATAATGAATCCCAATGGAAAATCTTACATCTGTATTCTACATGAATATGTACAACACGCTCTTAAAATGCAACCTACATATAGATTTACTGAACTAGGTATGTAAATTAAAAATTAACATGCAACTCTAATATTAATGAACTTTGTTCTTAATTAGAAAATGCTGCAACTCCATATGCAGCAACTGTTTCTATAAATGATATGAAATATGGAGTCGGTTATGGAACCAGTAAAAAACAAGCAAAATCTGAAGCAGCCAAAAGTACCCTTGAAATTCTTATTCCTGAAATGCGCTCTAAAATCACAGCGGACCCAAAAACAGGTTCCAGTACAAGTAAGGATTCAGATGAGGACCTATCTGTAAGTAATACGAAATATTCATTGAAAAATTTAGTTTATGTTACTGTTCATTCACAGTTCTTTGACGAGATAAGAATTGAGGACCCCAGAGTAGCAGAATTTTGTGCGAAAACTACTGAACCCTCTCCACATGATATTCTTTTGACTTGTCTCCAGAGGAATTTTGGACTTAACGATTTGAAAATCAGTTATCAGGGCAAAACATCAAAAAATAAAAAGAACGAGTTTACAATGACTGTAGGAAAACATACAGCTACGGTCACTTGTCAGAATAAAAGAGATGGTAAACAGAGAGCATCTCAGGCCATACTACAAGTAAATTGAATAGCTCAAAATCATTTTTATTCAATAATTTATAAATGATTTTTAGGCACTTCACCCTAACTTGAAAACTTGGGGATCTTTCCTTAGACTTTATGGTAATAGGTCTGTGAAGAGTTTCAAGGTGAAGAAACTCGAGGAACAAGAAATAACACTTCTTCAAAGCAAGGCAGCAGTTAATTCTCCAAATTTTGCCATATTGGATAAACTGAAATTAGAATTATCAAAGTTAAAACAGAAACGAAACTCTAGAAAACCAATAGGAATATTCATACCCGATAAAGGAGAAATTCTTCCCAAGTTGTCATCAACCAATTTAAAGAACGTCGACTTATGATCTTCATTTGACAATGTAGTTGTGTTTTTTATTTTTGTCTATGAATAAACTGAACAAATATGCAATACATTATTGCAAGAATGCCATAAAAACAATTGTGATATTTATAGGCATAATTACCAAAATTTGAACTGTGTTGTGAATCAGTAGTAGCATTAATGTGCTTTAACAATTTTCAAGTGAATGTTTTTAAAAATCTAGGTTGTAGTAGTTTTTCTGAAAGTTTTCATACTTCCTTTTTCTGGCCCATGCCATTGGACATTTGCTTTTACTCTTGGTCTTATTATTGACAATTATTTTTGTAATAGCAATGCTGAATAAATTGTTTCGTTTATTATTATGTGATTGCATACATTCTTTCTTGGATTTTACATAAAGAGTCCAGTTCTGTGCACAAAAGAAAAGTTGCAAAAATTTGGAAATAATTTCTTTATTTCTGTATAGTCTGCCCCAGTTCTGGTCAAATTTTACAAGGTGGAATTTTTCATAAGGACATAATTAACAGATATTAATAATAGTTGAAACAATGAAACCTGCGGTACAGATGATTTCTCAGAATTTCTGCTACTTATTCTAGAGAATTCTGCTAAAATATCTTTCAAAATCTAGAGAACACTATTCCAACCCATTAAATTATTTTCGTTGAGCTAGTTACAAAACTTTAGAACATTCCCGAAATCACAATCATTTCAGAATTTTCTGTGATGAGTTTTAAACTTGTACGAGTAATAAAAAATGTCGTAAATACTAATTTTGCCTCAGATGGTGTATATCTCACTGTTTGTACTTTCACATCTAGTGTCCAATGAAAATGAAGATTTAATAGAATGTATTATACGTCGTTGAAAAGCTTCATAAATAAGGCAGTTTTTGCACATAGTTTCCATGAGGGTTTAAGGGGCGGAATTTAGAATATACTTTGACCGAAGATTATGGCTGAAGAATATTTTTTTAGGAGTAAAAATAAATTTCCGCCGTTTTATTGTAGATGGCGCGGCACGGAGTTTCGGTTAGCTTTCGCAGATGATAACCGGCTTAAAAAATAGTTTGGACATTCAAGAACAACATAACCTATTAATATCATTGATTTCATATTGGTAAAATATAATTTTTATAAGTTGAAAATGTCAAAATTTGAGCCAAGTAAGTGTCATTTGCGGGAAATATTAGTTTACTCCTTTAATTTAAATAAATCTGCTGCTGAGGCGCATCAATTGCTCGTAGAAGCATATGGTGAGGGTGCTTTGAGTGAGAGAACGTGTCGAGAGTGGTTTCAAAAGTTTAAAAACGGTGATTTCGACGTAGAAGACAAAGATCGCAGTGGAAGGCCAAAAATTTACGAGGATGCAGAATTGGAGGAATTATTGGAGGAAGATTCATCTCAAACACAAAAAGAACTTGCTCTAACATTAGAAGTCACTCACCAAGCAGTCTCACATCGTTTAAAATCATTAGGAATGATTCATATTTAATTTGTGTTAAAAAACGGCGGAAACTTATTTGTACTCCTAATATAATCATATTTTTCTTAACCACCCTATAATAAGCTAGGGTTTGATAAAAATTCCCTATTCTAAGGGAAATTTTCCGCCCTTTCCAATGTAGTGTACACTGAATTTTGATTAAGATGATAGTTTTCATGATATGCTATGTTTTAAGTGAAAAAATCGTGAAAAGTTACAAAATAGTAGTTCTATGTAATATAAAAATTTGCTTTAAATGAATTATATCTAGTCATCTCAATGAATTGACCAAGAAAACATCCCTGGATCCCTCATCCAAAAATAGAGATTTCACTACCAGTTGTTGCTGAGATAAGATTATGATATTACTAGAATGCTTTCACAAAATATACAGCATATGAAAAAAACCTAAAAGTAACAGTCTACAATGAAAAAGCTCGGGATGAATGGAGTGAATATAAAAATGTTCGGCAAAGGATATGTGAATACATTTTTTGGTGGATGCGCTATTTGATTTTTTATTCGATAGTCAAGGGAGAGCAGGAACAGTTAGAGAATTGACTTGTTTATGTATTTAAATATATACGCAGTAACATGGAAGTGTTAAACAGAAAGAATAATTTTTTTTGGCAGTAGAAAACCTAAAATCAAAATGTCAAAGTTTCATCTTTTCTGTTCCGTACTTTAGAGCATAGATAAACTACATTCCTATAATAGTTTTCCTATACTTTGGAGAGTTCCTGAAAATCTCCATTGTGATCTAGTTGCGATAGCAAGGACGTTGCGTAGGCAACCCAAGTTACACTTAAACGCGAACAAGGAAAATAGTGGAGAGAAGTTCATGTCAAAGGTTAAATAAAACTACAATATTTGGCCTTGTCAGAAAACGTCACGCAGCTGACTATGTGGAGGAAAGGGAGGGGAGAAAACCTCAAACTCTTAACCCGTAACACCTGTAGTTTCATTTATTAATAAAATTAAGGTTACAGAGATCAAAAACTTTCTAATATTCTGAATCATACACTGCTCAAAAATTGAAGTGGATAATAATATGCGTGCATATGATATACGAAAGGAAATAAAGAAGCGATTTTGTATATGCACTGATGTATTAAGGTAGGTGTCTACTACGGTTAAATTGCCTGAAATGGCAACAGCAAGCAAGACTGCTTTAGAGCGACAAGATAGTAGAGAAATAAACAAAATGAAGATCCTGGCTTGGTGGAATCTACAGGCTTCTAGAAAGGTTTATTCTGTTATGAACACTTCGAAATCACGGGTGATGAGACCTCCTTTAGCTCTTTGTTGTGCTCTTACTCTATTCGACATTGTGTCAATGAGATTATCAATTGAAGCTCCGGCCCGGAGATAGCGCGGGCCACTCCATTCGGTTAATGCGGTCGTTGATAATTCTTGCCCGGCGTGGGCGAGCATTATCGTCGATTGCCGTGAAATTGTCGCAAAGGGAACAGTAATTGGTGCTACAATCAAATCATGATACCTTACTGCTGTCATGGTTGCGTTATTGAGTATAATAAGATCTATGCGCCCATTAAAACAAATGCCTCTTCAAACGTACACTGAGCAGCCACCGAAAAGAGTTATTGGCATCATTGTTCATTATACTGTCGACCCCATTCTCGCCACACCAACATTCGCCTATCAGACTGATACAGACGAAATCTGAAGTCATTCGAGAACACGTGAATTCTACCAGGTTTTCGTATTGGCATACGAGCATAGCTCTTTCACCAAGTGACTATTCAGCAGTCTCCACAGTCCATCCCAAGAGGTAGAAAGTGTGATAAGGATCACGCCATATCATCGCGCGAAGCGAGAACCCCTCCGAAGAGATGAACCCACCAGTTTCCAGTTCGGGCCCCGACTCGAAAGCCAGAACTGTCTGACTGGTAGCAGCGAAGCACTATTCAACCTCTACTGGCTCTACGTTCGAGTGCTTATAGAGTTTCAGAAGTCAATTCATAAAGAGCAGTGCTGCATGCTCTTGCCTCTCAGGTACCCATGTGGGTTTTTCGAAAATACTCTAAATTTGTTGAGCAATCTGTCCACCAAAATATTTTCAAAAATTTTTGAAAATGAAGTGGGCAGGCTTATCGGACTATCATAACTACACAACTATCGTTCTTGATGTCATCAGGATCTCCTTTCGTGTGAAGTGGTTTAATCAGAGCTATGGATGGAAATGTACCCTCAGTAAATGCTCGGTTGATGATATGCATTAGAGGTCCAGCAATAATATGAATCGATTTTTTTATTAGAGATATATCGGGTGTTTTTTTTAGAGTGATACAGCGTCTACGCTATGCCCGACAGCTGGTGCGGGATGGAAAACGCGTGGGGTGACCCAAAGTTAACAGCATCTTGACGCCGGTTACCGTCGAAGGGGTCGTCTCCATATATCACCGAAGATTACACACATCCTACCTACCGGTATTAATTATTTCGGAATAAAAAAATTTCCACAATTTCCGGGACACAAATTCACTTAGTTTCAAAAGTTTTCCACCCCTAATAATGCGAGTAGAAAAAACACATTCGAAAAATTGATATGTTGGTGGATTTGATAATTAACATTGATATGAAATGAAAAAAAAATTATGCACATTAATCATCAGCGAAAATATAAGAATGGAAATTATAAATAAAAATTAAAGGTCTAAAGAAAAAGTGAACACATGCATGACAGTTATCAAAATTATTACTTGTACGCAGCAACAATAAATTGTTGCGTATTTGCTGGTGTGTTCATTTGCCTGAAAATAGCTCTACGTATCTACAGATTTGTCTATTCGTCGATGTTCACAACAAGTTGGACTCTGTGCACCCACCACATGGAAAATTTTCCGTAAAGATCTTGGTCTATACCCATACAACATTCAACTGGTTCAAGAACTAAAGCCACTGGACCATAATAAGCGTCGTTTGTTTGCTGATTGTGCCCTAGAACAGTTGAAGTTGATCCACTTTTTTTATCGTAAAATTGTGTTTAGTGATGAAGCTCATTTCTGGTTGAACGGCTATGTAAACAAGCAAAATTGCCGTATATGGAGTAAAAACAATCCTCAAGAAGTTCTGCAGGTTTCATTGCATTATGAAAAATGGACTTTATGGTGTGCTTCACACGCTGGAGACATCATCGGTCCATATTTCTTTAAAAACGATGCTGGAGCTAATGTTACAGTGAATGGTGCTAGTTACAGATCGATGATCAATGATTATTTGTTTCAAAATTTGAATGGTATCGACCCAGAAGTGTTTTGATTCCAACAAGATGGTGCTTCACCTCATGCTGCTACCGTAACAATTGATTTATTGAAAGAAAGATTTGGCGATAACATTATTTCGAGTAATGGTCTAATTAATTGGCCTCCAAGATCATGCGACATAACTCCATTGGTTTATGCTGATAAACCAGAAACAATAGACGCTTTGGAAGCCAACATAACTCGTGTTATTGATGAAAAAAGGCCTGAATAACTCGAAAAAGTGGTCCAAAATTGGTCTGGCCGAATGCGGTTCCTCAGAACTAGTCGTGGTGGACATATGCCGGAAATTAATTTTAAAACATAAATGTCATAAAATTATCTTTGAAATAAAAAAAAATTTGGCTTCAATGTTTATTTAAATGTGTTTTATTTCAAATTAAAGTTCTATCACTCTAAAAAAAACACCCGATAGGTATATCACCGAAACCACAGGAGTTCTTTTTTTTCATGTTTTCAACAATATTTATTAGCTTGCTCTCAGAAACAGGAAAATAATAGAAAAAGATCTACCATTCCGGAAATTAATACATGGACCATATTGCAATATTTTCAATTCGCAATTAGTTATATTAGAGGTCCCCTTTATATTAGGGAACCGGTCACTACAAGAAGTTTAAGAAACTCTGGTCTAAGGAGCTGTTTGATGACTTTACAGCGTTTAAAAAAAGGAAAAAAAATTCTGAGGATATTTCGGAAGAACCCTTTACATTTCCTGAACGTTCCCCTAAGAAATGAAGTCGATGCGACTTTCCTCTCCTGGAAAATCAATAGGACCTCTACACTGCAGCAGCATTGGCAGGATTAATGTATGTTGATTATTTTATCATAGATGGGGGAGACCAAATTAGCTTATGATTACATTGATCACACGGTATTTACCGCTATTAGTTGATAAAAGGGTACGAAAGATCCTGGGGGAGCTTAAAAGATCCCCAGGGATGCCTGTACACCCTCACACACATATTAACATACATTATTCGAATAATTAGATCTCTCCAGCGTTTTCGGATGGATGTCATTCCGAATATAAATCAACATTTATGATAAACTCCATAATGTCCTATTGGCGAATTCATGACAGACGGACGCAAATTGACTGAAATTTCTGTCAATTTACCCGTCGATGCAAAAACGAAGTGGATAATACAGGGTTATCCATTTTGTATTTCCGAAAGTAAACGTAAATAAAACACTCTTTCATTTAGAATATCGTTAAAATTTTATATAATGCTTGGACCTTGTCATTATGTGTGGAATACAACATCATTTAAATGTCTTCTGCGTGATCTCTTACAGGACTCGATCCTTTTCGATGAGTGGCCGGCACATTTCGGGCCATATCAATAACTTGACGCCATAACCACGATCCTTCGCATAACCCCACAAAAAAACCGAAGGCGATAAATCACAACATCTTGGCCGCCAATTCACATCGCCGAAACGAAAAATTACGCGTCCTGGGAATTTTTCTTGCAATAAAGCCAAAACGGGTTGTGTTGTGTGGCTTGTTGCATCATCTTGCTGGACCACATCTCTTCCAATTCCATATCAATAATTTCAGGTCAAAAGAAATCGGTAATCATTTGGCTATACCGATGAGAATTGACGGTTTGAGTGACACCTTCATTTTCAAAGAAAATACCAAACCAAATTGCACACCATACACTGACTTTTTGAGCATGTAATGGTCTCTCAGCAGTTACATGAGGATTTTCACTGTCCCAGATGCGACAATTTTGCTTGTTTACATAGTCACCGAGTGAAAAATGTGCTTTGTCGCTGAAGAAAATTCGATGCGAACTATCGTCCTGCAAATGTTGTTGTTCAAGCACCAAATCGGCCCATGTTCTAGGCATTCTATGATCAGCTGGCTTTGGTTCTTGTGTCAACTGAACCTTATAAGGATGGAGATGCAAATCCAGATGCAAAATACGCCATAACATGCCGTAATTAGTCCCAAAAGTTGTCGCGCCGATGAATTGATAAATTTGGATCTTCTTGAACACTTTCACTTACAATAGAAATATTTTCGGTCGAGCGTGCATGATGTATGGACCTTAAGACATCAGTAACAGATCCAGCCTCTTGGAGGTATTTCACTGTGTTACCAATTGTACGCTAGATGGAGGATTTGTCGACCATAATCTGTCCGTAATACACCAAACGTACTCACTACAGAATCATTGTTTTTATAGTAAGTTTTCACAATTTTCACACTTTCAGCAGTAGATAAACGATCCATATTGTTTAATGGCTAATCTTCAATTGAACATATGAGGCTTCGGATCACAGTTCCATTCGAAATATGTCATTGAAACAAGTCTGTGAAATCCAAAATAAAATTTATTTAATACACGTTTAATTGAATCAGTCTGAAATGAAAATCCATATTGAATAAGATTGTTCTGATTTTCACACTTTTTCTTCTTAAAATAGACTAAAGGTATTTCTAAGAAAATTGCTACATGCCTCAAAAATAAATACGATTTAAGAACTCCATTACAGACTTATTCAAACAGGTGTAAATTCATTAAAAATAATAAAGACATTACACATAAAGATGATTATTCGGGAGATTATAAGTTAACCTGCGGTTTACATTGGACAGACTGGAAAAACTTTCCGACCTAGAATTTATGAACATTTGAAGATTTTCCTCAATAACAAAAGCAATTCCACATATTCGAACCATTTGCTAGAAACAGGACATACTTTCACCCATAATTTTGAAATTTTACATATAGAAAGTAAAAGTTATGCCTTGAACCTGTTCCTTAGAGATAAATAAATACAACAAAATTGGAATAGTACTTAACGAACAATTACATTTCAAAAACTCCTCCCTGTTAAACATACTCACATAAGCTGGAATTTACAGACCCTCTTTTGAGTTTTAGTGCTCAATGAAATTTTTGTTCCTACTCTAATATTAATAGCAACCGATTTTCGAAAACAAATATAGTTATTCAAGATGTAAGATATACATACCACCAACCTGAAGATGCTACTGTGATAGCGAAACAATTGTTGTATAAAATAACAATAAAATGGATATCAGAATAACCTTACTTAATATTTGAATATTAAAATTAGAATATTAAAACAAATTGAAATATGTTTATCTTCTACAATTTTAATTTCAAAAAAATTTTTATTCAAAAAACTTTTAGAAATAAATTTATGTCTAACAAGCACTGCTTACATTCAATAGACGTATATAATCAAAACTCAATATATAATGTCAAATGAAATAAATAACCCAACAGATAGATATAAGAAAGTAATTAAAATTAATAAATAAATATTCAAAGGAGACAAAATTTTGTTTCTGGTTTTACCTTTGAGAAATACTACTTGCCTTATAAAAACATGAACACACACTTAAAGGACTTCTCAAAGCATATAATTTATTTGAAATATTTAATATATTTAAATATTCGAACAAATTATTTCAAAAATCTCTAAAAAATGTGGACTATATCTTCAAAAAACAAATATAATTCTAGATAATCCCGTCTTTTAACACGTGAGTGATGTAGGTTATGTTTTTGATTTTGATATTTGGAATGTTGAAAAAGGGCTGAAGACGGGATTATCTAGAATTATATTTGTTTTTTGAAGATATAGTCCACATTTTTTAGAGATTTTTGAAATAATTTGTTCGAATATTTAAATATATTAAATATTTCAAATAAATTATATGCTTTGAGAAGTCCTTTAAGTGTGTGTTCATGTTTTTATAAGGCAAGTAGTATTTCTCAAAGGTAAAACCAGAAACAAAATTTTGTCTCCTTTGAATATTTATTTATTAATTTTAATTACTTTCTTATATCTGTTGGGTTATTTATTTCATTTGACATTATATATTGAGTTTTGATTATATACGTCTATTGAATGTAAGCAGTGCTTGTTAGACATAAATTTATTTCTAAAAGTTTTTTGAATAAAAATTTTTTTGAAATTAAAATTGTAGAAGATAAACATATTTCAATTTGTTTTAATATTCAAATTTTTTTATATTTCTTCTATCAAGTAAAAGGCCTTTCTATTTTATTTTACTTAATATTATTTAATGCCCTTTAAGTAAAGGGTTTTTCGATAAGAGGTTTCATTTTAATATTAAAAAAAACGAGTATATATCGAAAAAAATCCATAGATGTTTATTTTATTGTAAAGAAGAAAGTATGCCATTAACAATAGAACCAATTCGCACATTTGAGGCTCTATGTTCTCGATAACTTCACGAATTCCATCTTTGAGGTCTTGAATCGACTGTGGAGCATTGGCATAGACCCTATCTTTCACGTGGCCCCAAGAAAAAGTCTAAAGATGTTAAATCTAAAGATCTCGGTGGCTAATTGTGATCACCCCTTCGAAAAATAGCATTGTTTCGTTGCTTGTGTGACACGCAGCGCCGTTTTGTTAAAAATAAACGTCGTCCACATCAACATCTTCCAATTACGACCATAAAAAATCATTAATCATAGCTTGGGAGCGCAATCCATTCACCGTAACAGTTGCACCAGCCTCATTTTCGAATAAGTGAGTTCCAATCACACCGCCACCTCAAAAACCGCACCAAGCAGTGACACGTTGAGGTTGGTGAGACTTTTCAACAATCATCTTTGGATTTTCCGAGCCCCACATGCGACAATTCTGCTTACTAACTTAGCCTCCGAGGTGAAAATGGGCCTCATCCCTGAAGATGATTTTTCGGTGAAAATCCAGATAATTTTGATACACTTCAAGGACCCAATCAGCGAAGATACAACGTTTCTGGTGATCGACCGGCTTGAGTTTTTGTGGTAACTGAACTTTATAAGTCTTAATGCAAAATACGGTGTAATATCGGAATCAGGAATCAACTAACCTATGTTTTCGTCAACACTACTCTGCAGTGATATTCTAAATTGTTTAGCTAACTGTGACTGCAAAATTTTCACCATTTTTGTAGTGAATTTTAACAATTCAAATGCGTTGTTCAAGCGTGTATCGTTCCATTTTTGGTAATGGCGTAGTTTTTACTTGTCAAATGTCAGAAGATGACAGATTTAAAAGTGAGAACTGCCCAGATAGCGATATATCTCAATAAACTCATAACTTTGAGAATATATTCATTAGTTTTTTTCTTTAAAGCCGATCACTCTTTAGATGAAAAAACTTACTACCGATAAAACAAAAGATCTTAAAATAAATGCAAAAAACGGCATGACCCTAATTTTATGCTCGGCAGTGTATTTCTGGGTAAATGTTTTTGCATTATAAGCCTATTGAAATTGATGATCACCATTTGATTTGACAGCTGAAAGTCAATAAAACTGATAAATATCGGGCTAATATGGGATTTCATGATAATATCGAGAACTTGCACTGAAGAAATATTTCCTGAGCGAAGCATATCATATCACATTTGGAAAATGCCACCGCCCGTTCTGTTAATTAGGGATCATAGATATCAAATTCTAATATTACAAGGTCAGATGTCCCAGTTGATGGATTTAGTGGACATTATTGATGAAGATGATTTTAATCTCAAAGGTAATTATTCTTCATTATTGTTACCTACACATAAGTTTATTACGTACTTAATCCAGTTTTTTCTAGCTTTTACTGCTGAATGGGACCGACTAGACCATGCAATGAGTATGACTCTCACTAAATGTTTAAGTCACATTCAAGAACATAAAATCAACGAAATTATACTAGCAACACATTTGAAACGAACCCGAAAAGAAATTTCAGAAGAAAAGGATTTGAACTCTAAACTCAATGAAATTTCAGAAAAAGAACCTTTGAACACTAACCCCAATGAAAATACAGAAGATCATTTGAAGCCTAACGTCAATGAAATTTCAGAAAAAGAACCTTCGAATACTAAACCCAATGAAATTACAGAAGAAAATCATTCGAACCCAAACCTCAATGAAATTTCAGAAAAAGAACCTTCGAATACTAACACCAATGAAATTACAGAAGATCATTTGAAAGAAGACAAGAAGAATTTCAGAAGAAAAGGATTTGAACCCTAATCTCACTGAAATTTCAGAAGAAGAAGCTTTGAATAATAACCCCAAAGAAATTACAAAAGAAGATCATTTGAACCCTAATCTCAATGAAATTTCAAAAGAAGAACCTTTGAATCCTAAACCAAATGAAATTACAGAAGATCATTTGAAAGAAGAAATTTCAGAAGAAAAGGATTTGAACCCTAATCTCAATGAAATTTCGGAAGAAGAAGCTTTGAATACTAACCCCAAAAAAATTAGAAAAGAAGATCATTTGAACCCTAATCTCAATGAAATTTCAGAAGAAGAACCTTTGAATCCTAACCCCACTGAAATTACAGAAGAAAAGGACTTGAACCCTGGGGAGAAATAATTTTAGATAACTTCTCCTATCTCATTTTACGTATAAAAGCAAGTTATTTTTCATCAGAGTGTTGTATTTATCTTGAAACATTTATGCTGTTCACAGTTTCTTTCGATAACATCTTTTTCACCGTAATAATATCGTTTATCTTGTTTTTATATTTTTTCAATTTTTCTTTCTGTACTTTTTATTTAAAGTTTAATTGTTATGGTACATATTAATGATGTGATGTGTTTTAATGAATTTGTTATTGATGTTAATAAAATCTTCACACATGTACTCGCATCTACAATTTAAGTTATATACCCTACCCTAATTGATGGTGCGTTCAATAATACTTTAATTTTAATAATTTTTGTTTAAAAGTGATATGAAAGTGGAGGCGAATAATATTAAATATACTGAACAAATATACTGTAAAATTAGAAATGGAAATTGTTTTTGTATTATTGATCTACTAATTGAACATACAAGTTAAATGATAATTCATATTTTTCAGGAAAACTTCACATGATGTTCTTGAAAACAGTTTCAGTGTGGGAAAATGTTAATTTACAATTGACATGAAATAAAAGGGTAATATTGAATATACTTCATCATTATATTTCGAAATAATATAATAATAAATGAAACTGACTATTAAATAAAATAATATAAATTTTTCCCCAATTTATTAGGTTAACGACAATTGTTTCGCCAAAACTGTGTTGAAATAATCTATATTTTATTTAATTAAAATGAATTTCCATCAAGTAAGAGCCGATTCAATTAAATATTTGGAACTGACTAGTATGAAAACTATTCATATTTTTTGGGGAAAAATATATACAGGGTGCCCAAGTTATCTCTGGCAAAATTTCACAAGGTAATTGTACAGGCAATTCTCAAGACAAGGGTTCTTTTAGGGTATGGTCCAATTATCTTTTGTTGTGAAGTTATTCAAGAATCTTCTATTTTGTGACATTTCACAATTTTTTCACTGAAAACATCATAACTTGAAAACTATCAGTCCTTCATACCTGCTTAGGATTTGAAGTAATTGTAGACTAAACAGAATATAAAAATTATAATTTATAGGTTTTATCATAATTCTTAAAGTCTACATTGTAAATAAAACACATAACAATTCAATTCAGAAAGAAACAAAAACGTAGGGAAACGAAAATTGAAATATAATAATTTATGAACAAGATGAAGAATATTATTGTATAGTAATAAAGATTCTGAAAATGTTACGAATAGTATAAATAGCTGAATATACCTACAAGACGACTTTATATCAGAAAATCCAACTCTTCAATCTTTGAAAAGAGATAGTAATGAAATAATGGCATATTAAGAAAGTTTAATGAAATTAACACTTCTCGGGATTAAACTCGTATTCATAAATTTGCATTCGACCTCTACAGAGGGTATCATTCATTTCGCATTTTAATCGGCTCCATTCTGTAGCATAAGCTAGAAAAGGGCTGAATTAAATTCAATATGAACTTTTGTGTAGGTAACAGATAGTATTTCAAACAAATAGTACCATCGAAATCAAAATTATCTTCTTCAAATTTGTCCAATAACTTTACCATCTGGTTCACAAGGTTTTCTACTGTTAGAAATATTAATTTCTGTTTCTCATGAAATGTTTGCGACATTTTCCAAATATGGGATAATCTGTTTGAGTTTCAACGAAAATGATTTACTAATAAAATATATATCTGATGCAAGTTCTCGATTTGCTATCTGGTATTTGTCATTCTTATTGACAGTCAACCAATTAAAATTCGAATTTGAAGGTGATCTTTATTTTCAATGGTCTCATAATGCAAAAACATTTAACCATCAATAGGAAAAGTACAGATTTCATAGCAACGTATTTCATTTAGAGAATACACCTCGTATAAAACCTTTCCTCTTCACCCAGCCTTCAGTGTCCACTGTTGGACATAGGCCTTCCCCATGATCTTCCAATTTTCACTATCTTGGTCCTCTTTTATCCAATTACCGGCTAACCGTTTTATATCGTCTGTCCATCTTGAAGGCGGTCTTCCTCTGCTCTGCTTGTCCGTTCGTGGTCTCCATTCGAGAAGTCTTTTGGTCCATCTTTCGTCCTTGATACGTGCCACGTGCCCAGATCAGCTCGACTTCAACCTTGCGATCTTTTGAACAACGTCAACAACCCCGGTTCTTTTTCGTAGGTCCTCATTCCTAATATGATATTTAAGCGACACTCCCAGCATCGATCTCTCAATTTTTCTGTGAGCGACTTTAAGTTTTCTTGAAGATGTCTCAGTCAACGTTAATGTTTCTGCGCCATATGTTAGTACGGGCAAAATACACTGGACTTTCTCTTTAAACAAATAGTGAGATTGCCCCTAAATGAGCCTCCAAATCTTCCATAGGCGGCCCATGCTAGGGTAATTCTTCTAGTTATTTCGCTTATCTGGTTGTCCTTTGGTACCCTAATTTTATGTCCAAGGTAAATATATTTGTCTACCAGTTGTATTTCCTCTTCACCAACCTTAATGTTTCCACTTGGCACCAGATTTGCCATAAAATTTGTCTTGCCAATATTGATTTTTAAACCGACGGTAGCGCATACTTCTTGAAGTCATTTCACGTATATCCTCCAAATTATCGGCCACCATTATCTGCATATCTTAGATTACTCAACCTGCGGCCATCTATATTTATTCCTCTATCTTCCCATTCGAGATTCTTAAACGCATGTTCCAAGACAGCAATAAAAATTTAGGAGACATTGTGTCGCCTTGCCCTAACCCCTCTTCCGATTGGGATATAATCGTTATTTTGATGTAATTTTACCGTCGTGGTTGCGTTTTTATTAATATTACAAATCAACCTTGTATAACTATAATCTATTCTGCATTCATTTAAAGACCTCAACACCGCATCTAGCTCAATGGTGTCGAAGGCTTTGTGGAAATCGACAAATGCGAGTACCAGTGGTCTGTTGTATTCTATAGATTTTTCAATCAGGGTTCTTACGCTTTGTAGGTGATCATTGATGCTAAATCCTACACAAAGACTGGCTTGCTCTCGTGGCTGATATAAGTTTAATTTATTATCTAACCTTTTGGTTATTACCTTCCTGAAGAGTTTATAGAGATGACTTAGAAGACTCCTCGGTCTATAGTTTTCCAATTCTGTTATTTCTCCTTTTTTTGTGAAGCAATATAGTGATGGCATTATTCCATTTCTTTGGTATTGTGCTGTTAGATAGACGTAGGTTGAATAAGTTCTTAATTTTATTAATTAATCGTTCACCCCCAATCTTTACCGCGTCTTCTCCAGGTGATTTATTATTCTTTTCTTGTCTTAAGGCTAGCATGATCTCTTCTGTAGTGATATCCGGCATTAGCTCAAATCCACCATTAACTATTCCCTAATCTAATCTTACCATGTCTTATCTATCTCTCTGTAACTTCTATATACCTTTCGATAAAATTCTTCCACTTTTTCTAATATCTCGTCTCTATGTGTCTTATTTCTCCTCCCTTATTTTTAATTTCTATTATTTCCATTACCCTTTTATATCTTTTGTTTTTACTGGGTAGATATTCTTGCATTTATAAGACCATCGAAAGTGAGAATCATCTTAGACCCGAATTCGAATTCGTTGGACAGCTGACAGCGAACTGATAAATACCAAGTAGCATCGGATCTTATGATATACATTAAAAACATATCAAAATTATCAAATATTTGGAAAATGTCGCAAAAATTACATGAGGACCATAAATTAATTACTGTAATGTTACAAAGTACTCTGCACCAGATGACGACGTTACTGGACAAATTTGAAGCATATAATTTCGATATCGAAGGTATTTATCATATTTATCCAATTTAACACATAAGTTTATACTGAATTGAAATCAGTCTTTTCTAGCTTATGCTACAGAATATAATCGATTAAAATGCGAAATGAATTATACTCTAGAGAGAGGTCAAGATGAAATCTACAAATATGAGTCTGATAGAAAAAAGAGTTAATTTCATTTAACCTTTTAAATATGTGTCGGTCTTTCTTTTAAAGTATAAAGGAATGGAATTGTTTGGCAGCTTTCTTAGACCATTTTTTCAACTCTAATGAATCCATCAAATATCTGATGGTATCTTGCATCTTGTTTTCATAATATTTTAGATTTCCCTTCTTTAACCTTTCTGTTTTTTTTTTCTTGATTGAATTGTTATGTATTTTATTCACACTGTAGTCTGTTGTAAGGTATTCGTTGTTGATGTTATTAAAAATTTTCCAGAATCTGCATTTTCGTTTATTCACCCAACCCTAATTAATGGATTATTCAATATTTTTGAATTTTTCTACAGTAATTATGGACCATTTTTGTGTTGGAAAATGTGAATGAAAATATATTTGACTAATCCATGGATCGATCCATTTTTTGACTTAATCGTAATTGGAGAAGTACTGGGCATCCAGGTCATGTTGCATCGATCGGAAGAGATGGTAATCAGAAGGAGCAATGGCTGGGCTGGGCTAGGACTTTTCATTGGAGCGTTTCTAAGTACGTTTTAACGGGCGAGCATTGTCAATAACTTTGCAATGCTCGGTTTGAATGCATCGATTGTTGAATTATTAACCCTATGCATGAAAAACAATTGAATAAACAGAATAAACCTCCAAAACCACATGGATGTACGTAGAATTGCTCCAGCCACTATAAAATCAATACACAAACAAAACGAAGCAACGCTCGAGAAAGACCAACTATTAGACAGCATTTGTTCTATTTGATTCCGTTAATACTTTTGCTATTTCGACCCTATCAATCTCCCTAAAATAATTTTTTATAGTCCTTCTAAACAAATTGAAAGAATTCAGTGAATTTAGCTCGCTTCTCTGCTCCTAAGGTAAAGAGTTGAGGACTTGTGGAGCAAGGAAGGTGTGCGTACGTGTCGGATGGTTGTATCGGGTGTTTTTTTAGGATGGTATCGACCCAGGAGTATTTTGGTTCCAACAAGATGGTGCTACACCTCATGCTGCTACCGTAACAATTTATTTATTAAAAGAAAGATTTGGCGATACCATTATTTCGAGAAATGGTCCAATTAATTGGCCTCCAAGATCATGCGACATAACTCCACTGGATTATTTTCTTTGTGGTTATGTCGTCATTGGTTTATGCTGATAAACGAGAAACAATAAATGCTAGTCGTGGTAGACAGCCTGAAATTATTTTTAAAACATAAATGTCATAAAATTATCTTTCAAAAAAAAATTGGCTTCAATCTTAATTTAAATGTGTTTCATTTCAATTTAAAGTTCTATCACTCTAAAAAAAAAACACCCGATACGTGCCATATATAACGAAACTTCTTGATTTTTTTTCCCGGCTAGCATAATCGTGCTCCAGATAAGTGTGAATATTCTTGTTTCTATACAGTGTGTCTACTTTTAAAAGGGCCAAATTTCAAAGGGAGATCATACAAGTTATTTGCAACAAAAAATTTCATATAACACAATGTCGAAATGTTGATGGTTATTCCTCAATTTAACATTTCTTGATTTCACGAATTATTTCAAGTTTTTCCATAAAATCAATTATACTTCAGTTATCCTTGCAGCTTCATCAAATTTGACCACATATCTGAAAACGGCATTAAATTTGCTACAAGGTAAGAAGTTCTGTGTGCTAAAAAATTCTTATTGGTAAGGTGGTAAGGAGTTGGATATTACGATTCTGAAGCGAACAAAATCAGTCATACATTTCCAATGGTTTTATCAATGAAAAATTATTAATAATGAACATGTTTTTTTTCAGCGAAAATTACCTCATTTAGTGTGCTTTCGAATGACATATCAACTTTTGGGCTAGCTGCTTGTCCTCTGCCATAGTATCAAGTCTAAGAAGATAACAAGAAAAGTTGAAATATTCCAAACCTAAATTTGCTCCATCTTGAAGCTCCTCGTGACATTTATTTGATTATTAAACAACATAACACATTAACAATGATAATAAAAGATCTTTCATTAACAGCGCCCCATTTTGTTTTGTAAACAAGACATATTATTTATTTGAAAATTATTGAAATTTTCCATGATTCTCTCACACAAATCACGTTAGCAAATACTCGTTTAATATTGATCTCAAAATCGTCTAAATTTGACGGATGATTGCTGTAAACCAATGAATTAACGTAACTCCAAAGAAAGGAGTCCAATGAAGTTAAATCGCAGAAACGAGGCGGATATATAATCGGTGCATTTCTTCTGATTTTTTCTAACCACAAATCACTGAATACACGACACTTTAAATGATCTGTTGGTTTGAGTCTTGGGTTGAAACAATTTTATATGGATGTAAACCAAGGTCTTTTCGTAAAATTCGCCTCAAAGACGTCTGGGAGATGCGTAGTTATTGATAACGTCAAGAAATTGATAACTTTTGATCTTCACGAACACTTTCAGGCACGGCAGCAATATTCTCTTCACTTCTCGCATTTCTTTGTCTCACTGGCACTGTAACATAATGAAGTGTAAAATTTGTTTCGAACTTCTTCACTAAACGTTTAACTGTTCTTTTATTCGAACGATTATAACGACCAAAAATTGGAGTTAAAGCACGTAAAGTTAGAGTTACAGATCGCGATTTTTCATATAACTTTGGATTATTTGTAAACTTTGTTGAAGTGTGTACCTTCCCATGATTAAATGGTAGACATTGACAAATACAACTGTCAATGTCATAAATAAATCATGGCTGCCATGCGTGAGTAATGTTAATTTAAAATTCGAGTGTTCCCATTGAAAGAACCCTTATATATGTCCAAAAACTTGAATTTTCTTTAATCCTATTATCTATAATAATGTTGGTTTTTCTTAGGATATTGGATTCCACAAACAGAACAAAAGACTATTCATATTAAAAAGACTTTTCGTCCTCGGTTGAGGACATTCTCAAATGGTGAAACAATGATTTATTTTTCGCTGGTACGCAGTATCGTCTATGTCACGAATGACGTCGTTTGACATAATTTTACACGTCAAACGTCAAACTAACGAAACGTTACAAGAATTTTGCCTTAATTCGCAGTCTTTATTAATAGTTTGTCTGTGATATTATCCATAACATACATTAATTTAATATATATTCTATAAGAATTAAGAAGATAACTACAAATATGGATGAAAATGAGGAAATTGAAGAAGAAGAAGTGGAAAATGAGGAAATACCACATAAGGAAATATTGTATCAGGAGCAACTAGCAATGATTCATTCATTAAATAAATGTATGGACAAGATGGTTTTTTATTTCGACAAATTAGAAAAAGAGGATATTAGTTTCGAAGGTATTTATTTATTCTGTTAAGTACCTGCACATAAGTGTATACTGAATTGAATTTTATCCTTTTGTAGCTTATGAAAAAGCATGGATCCGCTTAAGATTGAAGATGAAAAAGGCTCTTGAGATAGGTCGAAATCAAATTTATAAATACGCGGAGAGTCAAAAGAAAGATTGATTTCATTCAACTTCCTAAAGATTTCAATAATTCATTAGTTTTTCCTTTCAAGGATGAAAAAGTGAGATTTTCCCATTTGTATCTTTAGCCATCTATACTATTCGTTGTTTTTAAGATCATTTTTTCTACTCTAATGATATCTTTCGTCATGTTTTTATCATTGTTATATGCTTTATTAGAAATTTAATCTGTCTAAACAATTTTTTATTGATATTGTTGATAATTATCTAGAAGTACGTGAATCTGCATTTTCAGTTCTATAATATACATTAATTAATGGACTCAATTTTCGAATTTTGGTAGAGCAATTTTTGTATTTTAAGATGCTAATTTATGAATGAGATAAAATTGGAGAGAGTAATTATATCTCAAATTAATATGAATTGTTCAAATAGTGATCCAACTGATTAGTATAATTTTAAATAATCCTTTCTTTGGCAAAATATAAAACATGTTTTGGGAATGAGTGTTTTTTTTCAATAGAAAATAGAGCCCGCCAAAATCAAGCACAAAAAAGTTGTTGGTGAAAAATTTGCGGTCAAAAGTACAGTTAAATTATCATTCCAAATGAAAAATGTAATGCCTTGAACATGCATTAGAATTATTATATTTTTATTTTCATAAATTTAAAATATATCCATAAAAACTGACTAGTTGCAAAGATATAAAGACATAAAGTGAGTTATATGAAAAATAACAGTATATATAAAAATAATGAAAGTATTTATTACTTTAAAAAAAATAACAAAATAGTAGAAATGTCCGAAAACCAAAACAGAGTAAAAAAACTTGAATAAAATGTTATTTCTTACTGTAATCCCTCAAATTCGTATAGTTTATGGCGCTCACAGTTCAAAACAGGGGTATAAAAGGCTTTCTTGAATTTTATCGGGCAGGAAAAATTTTAATGCTAAAAGTGAAACATTGAAAAGACTTTTGGACATGCACTCAACAGTTCTTTCCATGAGCACAGTTTTAAGAAATTGAACAGTAAAAGGGGACATTTGTCTGGTACAATTATCATTTTCATGACTTTCAAAGTTTTTTTTATTTTTTCTAAAAAAAGAAAATCTATACACAGATGACCCAGGAGTGCGTAAATGGTCCATAACTTTGTTTCTATTAAAGCTATCGACTTGATTGTTTTTCCAAACGATAGTTAGTACAATCCGCACATCCTGAAAATATTTTCATCCCCATACACGATGTCCGAAAATGAAATACATACATAGGTTCGGTTTTTTAAATGGCAACCCCCTATTTTTCATACATCTTTGGATTTGTCACTTAATTGCCGATAAAACGCCCCCAGGTTTCATTTACTTATCTGCATTAGTTTTTGACCTGTCAATTTATGTTTCGAAATAGCGTCGTGCACAGACCCACAGAAAAAGTCATAACTTAGGAACCGTTCAACATAATTCAATCATTTTTTTCCAGTCGATTCCTTAAGCTTCTGTGCATCTATTGAAATAGGCATGTATTTGGCGTCGGTGTTCTATCGCCTACTACATTGTTTTTTAAATGACAAATAACAAAATGAATTAACTCGATTTTTTCAACTGCAACACTCTGTATTTTATTACACCATTGCATGACATTTCGTAAGAGCTTTTCGTCGACATAAGGTTTGTGGGGTCTACTTAATGAAATAAGTTCCAAAATAAGAAATGTGGATTTTTTTAGTAGAATCTAGTAGAGTTGTCGTAAAATCGGAAACATCTATACAAAATAATTGAAAAAAATGTTTTCGAAATTGTAATAGCAGTGCTTGAAGAACAGTGGTAATAGAAACAGGAGAATATCAAGAAGCAAACAGTTATAGTAACAAGAACATGAAGCGGTGAACAACAGAAAATTAGTATTATACTCGAAATAAAATGGTAAAACAATGATTTATTTTTCACTGGTACGCAGTATCGTCTGTATTTTACTTTGTTTACTATCACTTTTTCTATGAATAAGTATAAAGTGACTGACTTTAAAGTCTTAGGAGAAAATGAGAGCAAACGAAGGATTTTTCTTATTCAATCCATCACAAAGAAAATGATTACTCCATCAAATACATACTGCTTCGCAATAATAAGGGATTAACATAAATAGAGGTTAATTCTTGATAGAAGGTATATAAAATTATTTAAATATTTTAATATTAGCCTTTTACATATTTAATTTCAAAAAATTATATCTAATAATTTCAACTTCGGGAATTAAATTGAAATAATGTCATATAAGTACCACTTATATCAAACGACATATAAAATAGATCTGAAAGATATTTGTTTTCATAAGATTGATCAGCAGAAACAAAATTGTGTCTATTCAAAATATTTAATTTATAGAATTTTGGTTAACAATTTTTATTTATTGGATTTTGTTATATAATTTGGACGTCTTATAATGAATGTTTATTTTATATGTCGTTTGATATAAGTGGTACTTATATGACATTTCAATTTATTATAATTCCTGAAGTTATTATATAATTATTAAACATAATTTTTTGAAATTAAATATATAGAAGGCTAATATTAAAATACTTAAATAAATAATAAGGGATTAGTACCCCTCGCTTTTTTTATTAACGTCTTTCAGTTTTAGTAACGAATTATATTGAATAAATTAATGTATATTTCTAAAATAAATGCAATTTACGGGGTGATCCTAATTTTATGCTCTGCAGTGTATGTACAGCAAACCGATTCCCTCTGTTATTGCTGGATAAATGTTCTTTCATTATGGGGATATTGCAACTGGGATTATTTTATGGTCCAAATTTTGATTCTTCTGACAGTTGACAGTACATAAAACTTATAAATACCCGAGGTACCATCGGATTTTGTGATATCATTGTGAACTTGCATCGAAGATATAATCTGTTAGAAAGCATATCCGATTAAATTGAATTATTGCATATTTTGAAAATGACGAACCTGTTATATGCTGACCATAAATTAGCAGCTATAACAATGCAAAATATTATGAACAATATGGTGAAGGTAATAGAAAAGATTCAAGAAGATGATTTTGATTGCGAAAGTATACATTTATCCAAACACATAGGTTCATAACTAATTTAATTATTTTTCAGTATATGAAATAGATTGGAACGACTTAGCAAGCCAAATGACAATGACTGTTAACAGAACATTGGATCAAATTAAAAAATTTAAAATCAATAGAAACGCGCGAAACCAACGAGATAAGAAGAAATAATTCAATTTCATTTTTCAGTTATCCATTTGTATCTCTCTATAATGATAGAAGAGTGGGATTTTCTGATAAAAATCGTTCTTGTACGTATTTTCAGCTATTTATGATATCCATAACTTTTTCAACAGTTTTTTGTACTGTAGTAATATCCGTTATCTTGTTTTCATATTATTTTCCTACTCGTATATTTTCCCTTTGTGTCACATTGAATTGTTATGTGTTATATTCATGATATGATCTTTTATAATAAATTTCTTATTAAAATTATTGAAAATTTTGCTGAAGCATTTGAATCTGGATATTTATTTATACAAACCACCCTCATTAATTTGTTGCATTTTGATGCTACAATAGAATTCCTCATAGACCATCTTTTCAAGGAAAATGTTCGTTTATAACTGATATGAAATCATAGGGGAATAAAATTGAATATACTGTACAATTATATTTCAAAACAATACATGGAAACTGTGCCTGAATTATTGAAGTACTAATTGAACTAACTACATTATTCATTATTGAAATTTAAAAAAATTTGTATAAATTACTATGTTTTACTACGAATAAATTGATATTTTACACATTTAATTGTGACTAGAGTTTCGGGAATTAAGTACCCCATCTTCAGACAACTACATATTGTTAAATGGCTTACCTTAAACTAAACATTTGAGGCTTCGGATCAAAGTTCAGTTCGACATATGTCATTGAAACAGGGCTGTGAAATCCGGACCACGAAATGGGTAACCTGTTATATAAGTAAGAATCTACGAAAATTATGATTTCACCTCACCTATTTATTTCAAATATGGTGTTTATATACAATAGAAACAAAAGTGGTCCCATTACAGTGCCTTGTGGTACTCCGTATTATTATTTCTTTTGTATTTACCCTTTTATGATACAATTTGAGTTCTCTTTAATAATGAGCTCTGGATGAGATTTTGTATTTTGCCACGGAATCCGTAATTTATTAGTTTTTCTAGTACTCTTTCATGGTTGACAGTATCGAAGAGATGGTAATCGGAAGGAGGTACGGCGATGCCAGAATCTACGAACTTGAGGAAACTAACACGTCATAGTATCCCTCCCCTTAAAGCTAGCACAGATCTAATACAGATGCATTCGCCCTTATGGACATCCCGAATATTAGGGGTACAAATAAGTTCATGCGGTTTTTTGTCATGAATTGAAGCTTTATTGTGAAAAATTGGTTATACATTCAAAGTTTAAAGTATTGTCTACCGCTAGCCACTACTAATTCTCATCTTTCTGGCAATTGACGGATATATAATATTTCAAATCAATTGATTTTTGGCAATTTCTGAATATGAGTTAATTGAAATGAAATTTTCATGTGAATTCATTTCAGTTCTTAATCTTTCTTATCTATACTGATAGACTGTCATTCATATATTCGTAAACTGCGTTTTTACCGGAAATCATTAGTAGACTTCAATTTGACAGAACGTTGTATCTGGGAGGTATTGAAAAGTTAACAAACATACAAATTCCTCCAATTTACTTATTGACGAGTTTGTTCGAATCCATTCAACCTCTCTTAACTTATTTAATCCATGGATAAGTGTTAGGTCTATTGTGTCGTTTGATTGGATTTTCTACCTGAATATTATATTGTTAAACGTTCTTAATCCTGGATTCTTCGAACAACCTCTTCAATGTTGCACCCTTTGTTAGTGTGTCACTAGGATATTTGTGTTTGAACAAATAACATTGTTGAAAACTCATCGTTATATAGATCCTATTAAAATCATTGTGGATACCGCAAATCTTGAAAAGAAGGGATCATTCAGTATTTTCAGATGATGAAATCAAGAAAGAACCAAAATATATGTGATAAGATTCATAAGAACCACTTATGAAAAAGCTGCGAAATATCCACAGTATTCATTATTTTGTCTTCAGAATAATGTAATTATTTCTTGAATAGAGAGGGATATAGTCCTCAATTTCTTCATTATATCACATTCATTTTTATATTAGGAGTATACATAAGTTCGTCCGGTTTTTATCGAAAACTGAAGCTTTATTGTGAAAAATTGGTTTCATACAAAATAGATCATGCGTTACTAGAAATCAGATTGTTGAGGGGCTTTAAAAAATATAAAAATACACAGGTGTTCCATTTAAAATACAGAGGATGGATTGTGCTGGACTTGCGCGAATCATCCTGTATATTTAAATTCATGCTTAAAACGCGCACCATTGAAATTGAAAGTTGATGTGTCTCAGTGTTTTTTATAATTTCCGAACATAAGGACACAAAGAATTTTATTTCATAAGTGGTTTCCACACTGTATATCTTAATGCATTCTGTGTTCCTTTACAATTGAAAATGATATAACAGTCGAACGTGTATATGTCACATTCTCAGCGAATAAATTGTGAAAGTAGAGGTTTTTATTCTCCAATAATATGAATTTCTGTTATTCGCTGATCAAAACGAACGGAGTTAATCAAGTTTGATGAATTTCTATTCAGTAGTTTCGAAGAAATATTCTGAAAGGCGGATGAAGGATTATTTTCAATTTGTTTCAAATTTCATTTATTCAAAAATGTTAATTATGGCTACGTCATTTTGGTCCACATACAACAAATTCCTTCGCTACTCGATTCCAAAAGTTCAGTTCTTATTCGTAAAAATAATGGAGTCGATACATTTCAAGATAGATTGACAATTCTTGAAGTGAGTTAACACACGAGTGAAGAAAATTATCGTCATGGAACGGAAACCTTCCTAAATTGTCTACTGTATATCCCAACCTTGGGGAAAATCTATTGCAACCAAATGAAGCGTATGGATTGTTGCGCAGTACTGATTTTTACGTTCAACCCCTAAGGATTATCCACAAATTGGTTCCCTTCAATTTAATCTTCGTTTCTGGATTTCAGGTATCAATTTTCAAAGGGTCCGATCTCCGCATCTTATGCTTCTTTGACCAATCTCAACTGTTATGGATATACATTTAAACTGAAAGGGTTTAGTATCCCTTCATTCCCATATAATCCGTATAAATACGATACATACATGATAATGGAATAAAATAAGACATTACATCGTTTTCTATCACTTTTTATTACAGAAGGTAGAGTGACTCGAATTTTGTAATTTTTACTATTAGGAGCATATAAATACGTGCGATTTTTTGGCGAAAATTGTAGCTTTATTGTGAGAAATTCAAAGTTCGAAGTATTGCCTGTCGCTAACCACAAATTGTTTCCATCTTTCTGGCAATTGACGGATACCATCGCAGAAAAAGTCCTTCTTTTTGGCTGCTATCAATCCATCGATACATTTTTTGACTTAATCGTAATTGAAGATGTGTTGGTCAGTCAGGCCATATTGCATCGATCGGAAGAGATGGTAATCGGAAGGAGCAATGTCTGGGACAAACTGCGGGACCTCATACAGAAAAATTCGAATAGACTGGATCTGTTACTGACGTCTTAAGGCCAATACATCATCGAAATTCACGCTCGACCGAAAATATTTCTAGTGTAAGTGAAAAGGTTGAAGAAGATCTGAATTTATAAATTCATCGTCGCGCACAACATTTGGTCCTTTCATATAGCACGCTATGGCGTATTTTGCATCTGGATTTGCATCTCCATCCTTCTAAGGTTCAGTTGACACAAGGATTAAAGCCAGCCGACCATAGAATGCGTAGAACACATGCTGATTGGGTGCTTGCACAACAACGTTTGGATGACGATTTTGCGCATCTAATTTTCTTCAGCGACGAAGCACATTTTTCACTCGGTGTCCATTACATCCACAAAGAGTCACTGTATGGTGTGCAGTTTGGTCTGGTGGAGAGATTGCCCCATACTTCTTTGAAAATGAAGAAGGTGTCACACAAACCGTCAATTCTAATCGCTCTAGCCAAATGATTACTGATTTTTTTGCCTGAAATTAATGATATGGAATTGGAAGAGATGTGATTCCAGCAAGATGGTGGAACAAGCCATATAACACGACCCGTTTTGGCCTTATTGTAAGAAAAATTCCCAGGACGTGCAATTTGTCGTTTCGGCGATGTGAATTGGCCACCAAGATCTTGTGATTTATCGCCTTTGGTTTTTTTTTTGTGGGGTTATGCAAATGATCGTGTTTATGCCAATAATCCTCAGACAATCACTTTTTTAATCCCATCTGTTGCAAAATACTACCAATATCGTTACGAAAAACTAAATACCTTTCTTGAAAAAAATACGGTAACAGATATTTTTCTCAGGTACGATGAAATGTAATGTTGGTTTCAAGAGTAAGTGAATTTTTTCCTTTGAAACGAGATGTTAACATGTCAGAAGCTTCTTTCGGTATCATGGATAGAAATTTTTGAAAGCTCAATTTCGGAAAATTAATAAACACAAGGCAAAGTAGATAGTTTAATTGACGATTTTGTTTATTACAACTCGACCGGTAGAAAACCTCTAATGGAAATGATAGCATTCAATTTTCAGGGGGCTGAAAGAATATTATGGACTACCGATCTTTGAGAAAAGGCTAATCTGTGTTTTCAATTAGGGAACGCATGCGGCGAGGGGAAGAAAACCCGAATTGATTTTACCGCAATTTCAGATGGAGTAATTGCTCGATAATACCTCAATATTGATACAGAGCATGAAATCAGAACAAAGAAAAACAGGAACTGATCCTGTTCATTCCATCCCCTTCTATTGCGGTCGTCGAGCGCGATTAGCCTTTTGCTGATATCAAAATCCGCTTACTGCCTTACAAATTAATCATCCTAAAATCGTCGGTTCGGTTACCGCTTGGCACCCTCTTCTTTTGTGAATATTAGATGTAAGGTACTAAGAAATTGCAAACAGAAAATATATTATCGATTATTAACAAATCTGATGAGATCCAATTAGTGGACAAATATCATTAAACGTTGTTATCAATATTTTTTTCAGAATTTTTTACTATCTCAAGTTATAAGGACTTTATATGATTTATAAAAGCAGTTGTTGTTCATATAAATATGTTATAAATATTTCAGAGAAATCGTTTCAAGTATATTTTCAATCTATCATTGTTTGATTTACTCTAAATTTGTATTTTCACACATGCGCCTGGAAGTTTACACATATTGAGTCTATGATCGTATCTTCTTTTCGACATTTTTCTTTGGCAAATTTTTTCAAATGGTGTTCAACTCGTCTGCATTTGTAAAGAGTTCGCTTTCGAATTGAATATTTGGTGAAGGCAGGATTGTAGATATATTTTACTGATTGTTTCATCTATTTTTTAAAGAGGGAAAAAAAAGATCTTAAATGTGGAAGATTTGGTGATGGAATTTTTTATTCCTGAATATGTAATCGAAACAAATTTCTCTTGGATGATGGTTGTTGATCTATATGTCTATAAATTCAAACAGTATTTCTACAGCATTTTATTCAAAGCTCAATTGTTATTATTCAGTATATATTACTAATTCTTGAATTAGAAAATTATAACAAAATCTTCATCTTATTTACTTATACAACCTTCATTTAACTGTAAACACTTGATACACCCGAAACTAGATCACCTCCATAATTTTCGGTGATAGTAGTCCAGAACAGACTGTGAAACTGACTGAATTAAATCAACTTTATTTCGTGGCTCTGCTCGTTCAACTTCAATCTTCATTAGTCCCCATATGTTTTCAATGGGACTAGGATCTGGTGGAGCTGCTGGCCATGAAATGGTTGTCACTCGGTGTTTTTGCATCCAAGCTTGAGTATAGGCTGAAGTACGGCATCTTGCATTATCCTAGACATATAGCATGCACCATTTCAAGGAGAAAATCCTTTAGAATGCTACAATACTTTTCACTATTAATGGTACCATCAACTATACAGAGAGGCGTAGAATCACGCTGAGTATTGCTCTCCAAACGATAACTTTCATCAGATATAAAGACATTATTAAAATTATCTTCTTAAAAACGTTGACAAAATTCTATCTTTCGTTCCTTTTGAAAAGGTGTCATTATAGGGATTTCTTTGGTTTCCTTGATATGTAGTCTTGCCTTTTCAGTGACATATGGACTGTTTCTGGACATACTTTTATATTTTGTTGATTTCCAAATCTGTTAGCCAATTTGCGAAACCCCAGGCGCAGATTGTGTCATCCTAAGTCCAAAAAAGCGTTTAAATTATTTCCTTCAATCTCACTGTAACTGGTCTATACCTCATATCCATGCCATTTTTTATTCTCTTTATTGTCTCATATACAGCACTTTTTCCCAGTTCAGTCAATTGCACTAATTTTTGAACGTTTCGAAAACCTTTTCCATACAAATATTATACCTGTTTTCCTTTTTCTAGTTGCGACATTATTTCATAAATTGTATTCCTGTTGACACTCAAAAATATTGGACAAATAGTAGCCATAGCCGACTATCTGCACAACCTATTTTATACATTACTTTTGTCTTAGAATGTTAAAGAAAAAGTATATTAAAATTATGAAAAATAATACATTCCTGATACGTTCTAGACTATATATTTGTTTACAACAATAAATGTTTGATCAATCACTTGTATAAAAAGAAAAAGATATCTGCAGGAATCGGTTTGTCGGATGTTAGATTATGTAATTTCAGATAATTGAAACCCAATTTCAATTGAACATTTGAAGGAAGTGTTTTACTTCCTAAGGGCGAATCGGAAATAGCTGAATGTATTTATTTTGTATAGCTGTGATATGAATGGAATCAAAGCATAATCTCTCTTCTTACATACAAAGCTATTCGCACATTGACCATTGAAAATCGTCCTGAAATCCTTAGTAGCTTTATAAGTGGGGCTTAGGAAAACACAAAGACCCATCAGGTAGTTACACCAAATAATACTTCAGACTGTGAAATTGGCAGAAAAAGGGGACCCTTTAAACATCCAACCACTTGAATGGATACAAATAAACCTCATGCCATAGCTCAAGAAGGACGTTAATCGTTATCGACTTACAAAGCTTTGTGGTAATAATTTGTTCACGCCTTGTCAAAACACGAACCTTAACAATTTCACTTCCAAATTGGCACATGTATTTACCTGATTTGTCAGTTTCTTTTCATTCGATAAGCGTCTTTATATACATATATTTATACGGAACTATTGGATCTATTCAATTTGAAAAATATTATTTTACGGTACCATGTTTTGACAGTCTTCAGTTTAATTATTGAGTTCTCTTCAAATGAATGTCAATAGGATTTGGTTTCAACATTAGGTAACAAATGGGGTTGAATTTCATGATGTGGTTAGCCATTTATGTTAGGAGGATCGCTAATCATACACGAAGATGTTACATTCTTCTTAAATTACATCAATTCTTTCTCATGTGCTCACTCTTATTTCAGATCTGAAAGTACTTAGCCTGTGCTGGTAAAACTCAAAAAATATAAGCAATCTGAAAATTTTTCTCTATACAGGGTCCTGCAATAGTGCGTTGCGCTTCCATAGTTGCCGAATTAAACCTACTATGAAGAAAATTTGAATATCAGAACAGATTTAATCTGTCAGTCTTCTACAATTTTAATTTGAAAAAAATTTTTATTCAAAAAAAACTTTTGGAATTAAATTCATGTCTAAATAAGCACCGCTTATATTTAATAGACGTATATAATCAAAACTCAATATACAATGTTAAACGGAATAATAAAACCAACGAATATAAAAAAGGTCATTTAAAATTAATAGATAAATATTTGAAGGAGACAAAATTTTATTTCTGATCTTATCATTATGAACAACCAATTCTTTTTCAAAAAATTCAACACAACTTAAGGACTTCTCAAAAAATATAATTTATTTGAATTATTTAATATATTTAAATTATCAAATAAGGTAATTCAAAAATATTCAAATTTTGTTATATTTCTTCTATCAAGTAAAAAGCCTTTTTCTATTTTATTTTATACATAATATATAATTATATTTAGGCTTGAATAAATCTCATTATGGAATGTCAATGGTTTAAAGAAAACCTTATAATACCTATAATACAGTTTTCTGTGATTTTGTGACGAACATAGACTATCTGGATTTTTAAAGTTAGTCTGTTTAAACAAGTTCCGGTTACACTTTAAGGTAAAATATACTGATTGTAAGTCGATTTTGATATTTTAAATATTATCTAGGGCCGACGAAGAGATTATCGGAATTCTAATTGTTTTTTGAAGATATAGTGCATGTTTTGAGAGATTTTTGAATTAACTTATTTGAATATTTAAATTTATTGAATATTTCAAATAAATTATATTTTTTGAGAAGTCCTTAAGTTGTGTTTTATGTTTTTGAAAAAGAATTGGTTGTTAATAATGATAAAATCTGAAACAAAATTTCATCTGCTTCAAATATTTATTTGTTAATTTTAAATGACCTTTTTTATATTCGTTGGTTTATTTATTCCATTTGATTGATTGATCTTTACGCAAAATTTTCCATATGGTAGATGCACAGAGCCCAACTTGTTGTGAACGTCGATGAATAGACAAATCTGGATCATCATTAACACTATGACTTACAGCAGCGACATTTTCTTCTGTACGTACAGTTCTTTGTACTGCTGTTGTTGCTGCATCGAGTAGAGAAAATGCTGTCCGAAATCTATCGATAGTTCGACGAATAAGCTGCTCTGATGGACGATTATGTAAACCATAAATTTCACGAAGTGCTCTATAAGTTTGGCGAATAGAACACTGATTTTGAAAATGAATTAGAACAATTTGTAAACGTTGTTGCGGCGTGAGTCTTTCCATGATAATTTGTCAATGCTTACTGAACAGAAATGTCAAAGCAACATGGCTTCATCCTTCTGTCAAATCACTGTTACCCCTATTCATCAGACTAATTTTTAGATCTTCAAACTTGCTATCAATTTTTGGAAAAGGAAAATAAAAAGACCTTGAATTCTATGTGCAGCACTTTTTAGCGAGTGAACTTGTTATTCCTTAATATCCAATCGAAACAATTGTATTAGGTGATGAATTCTAATAATTTGGTTAATACTTCATATTTTGTATGATTTTTTATTAGTTAATTACCACCCCATGTGTTGATAATATATATATTTCTATAAAGTGATACAGTGTTTTCTTTAAAAATTTGCAATTGTTTGTTATTTCAAAATGCTGAAATAACCAGCAAACTACTGCGGTAAACTAACCGTGGTACATCAGTGTTTTAACGAATTTTCTGAAAAAATAGTGCAAATGAGAAAATCCAGCAATTCAATGGATCGAATGATGCCTGGATGGCGGGGAATAGACAATTTTTGTTTGCTTTATAGAGTAAATAAGACATCAAGGACTTACGAAAGTTGTTTGTAGGCTAGAGCAGATTTACTGGGACCAAAGAAAGGACTGATATGGGGTGTATTTCCGAGTTAATTGAACGAGTATACAAGTAGATGAAAAATACAAAATCCACGCAAATCCATAACACAATCCGCTTAAAGTCTGTGCCGTATAGAATTCGGTGATCAATTCCTTTACGGGTTATAACATAATCTTTGTTCGAATGAATGTTGGAGCAGGGAAAGCAGACAGCGCTAGTGGCACACCCATCCGAAGCCAAAGTTTAATTACAGACTGCAAGACTCCCCAGGGAAAGTAGGGCTTCCAGCTACTCTTTGTCCACCCTCCTACCTCACCCCGATAATATCGAGGCTCATTTGCGCCTACAAAACGCGTTTATTATATTTCGATGTTTCATCTTCGACTTCGACACAGGATATCGCTATCAATTATCGCAAGTTGAATTGTTTTATTCCTTACGCTTTCTGCGTACAAGCCTTTTCAGGTTGAGTATCTATCAAGTGTTTCTGGCGAACCAAACGGAGCAAAAATTCGAAAATAAAAGCATGCTAGAAAAGCCCTGACGTAAAATCAAGAGTTTAAAAGTAATTCAAACAAGTATATAGATTAAGCATTAACTGCGAAGATGGTTTTTTGAAATATTACAGACAGCTGGATTAGTCCCCGAAACCTCTACAGATTCAGTCTGAAAATTTTCAATTTATAAATTGGTTCTGCAATAAGAAGTTTCATTTTAATATAAAAAAGAGTATATTTTAAGAGAAACCAATGGATGTTTATTCCATTACCAATATAAAACGATATCTTCCAAATGGCCGCCACGGCGCCATATGCTTTACATGAAATTTTCATGACCAATTCGCACATTTGTGGCCGTATGTCTTCGATAAGATCACTAATGCTTCATCTTTAAGGTCTTGAATCGATTGTGAAGCATTGGCATAGACCTCATCTTCCAAGTGGTCCCAAAGAAAAAAGCCTAAAAGTATTAAATCCCAAGATCTCGGTGGCCAATTGTGATCACATCTTCGAGGAATAACACGGCCAGGAAACTTTTCTAGCAAAATTACGATTGTTTCGTTGCTTGTGTGGCACGTCGTTCACATCAATATCTTCCAATTCTGGCCATAAAAAAAAACAATAATCATAGCTCGGTAGCGCAATCCATTCACGGTAATAATGGCACTAACCTCATTTTCGAATAAATAAGAGCCAGTCATACCGCCAGCCCAAAAACCGTATCAAACATTGACACTTTGAGGATGGAAAGGCTCTTCAACAATCACCCTTGGATCTTGCGAGCCACAAATGCGACAATTCTGCTTATTAACGTAGCCTTCGAGGTGAAAATGGGCCTCATCATTTTGATGAATTTCAAGGACACAATCATACGACAATGCTGGTGATCGAACTTTTAAAGGCCTAAGACCTAAGTCTTTATGCAAAATACGGCATTATGTCGTTTTGCGTAATGCCTGATTTCAAAGATCGACAAGGAATCGACAAACCTGGGTTTTCGTCATCAATGAGGGTTACAGCGGCAATATTCTCAGTTGTTTTGAATTTTATCTATGAGGTCATATGAATTCTTGATTGCGAATTTTGGTTTGAATTTAGTTTCTTGTATTATGATATTTATCAATTCTTTTGATAGTTTGAATGCTGGAGCTGTGATGAAAGATAATACAGGTCTAATGGGGTGATTTTCTTTATGTAATTTGATGAAGGCGTACATTCGTGGTATCTGAGGATTCATTGATATCAACTTAAAAGTTCTGTTGGGGTCAAAAAGGCCTTTTTGACCCCATAATTGATATATATACATACATACATATTATGATATTGATAAATATCATAATACAAGAAACTAAATTCAAACCAAAATTCGCAATCAAGAATTCATATGACCTCATAGATAAAATTCAAAACGTGCAAATTCCAGGTAATGCAAAATTCATATCCTTTGATGTAAAAAATCTGTTTCCTAGCGTCCCAGTGAAGGAAGCAATAAAAATAGTAGAAGAGTCATTAGACCGAAATAAAACGAACCCGGTTTTGAAAGATGAAATTTTACAATGCCTGAATACGTGCCTTAAGCAAAATTATTTCACATTTAACAACACGTTTTATATGAATACAGAAAATTTAGCAATGGGTAATCCCCTTAGTCCGTTACTAGCCGAATTTTTTATGAACTACCTGGAACAAGCAATAGAAAAAAGTAAATATTTTAAACATTTCATATATTGGTATCGCTATGTAGATGACATTTTATGTTTGTTCATAGGAACAATTAGACAGTTGACCCTATTTTTAGATTTCATCAATAAACTTTCACCTCATATAAATTTCACGTATGAAGAGGAAAAAAAATGGTAAAATAAATTTTTTAGATTTAACAGTATCAAAAATCAATAGTAAACACGATTTTGCAATTTATCGCAAACCAACCTACACCGACATAACGATCCATTCAAAGTCACATCATCCATATTCACAAAAACTAGCAGCATTCAATAGCATGGTACATAGACTAATCAAAACACCTATGAGAAAACAGAATTTTGACTGTGAGCTCAATACTATAAAACAAATCTCTGTTAATAATGGTTTCAAACCTGACATTGTGGACCAAATATTGAATAAATTCTTATTAAAGCAAGCTCTAACATTAATATACCCCAAAAGCGAAAAAATAGAACGGAATAGATATATAACACTAAATTACACAGGTAAAAAATCAATAGAAGTAGCAAATTTTTTGAAAAACGAACGGAATTTCAATATAGCATTCAAAACCAATAATACTTTAAGTAATTTAATCAAAAATAATAAAGACAAATTAGATAAAAACAAAAAATCGGGAGTATATAAGTTGAATTGTGGTTCATGCCAGAAAGTATATATTGGACAAACAGGAAGGAACTTCAAGAAGAGGATTAAAGAACATTTGAGTAGTTTCCTGAATAAAAAACAGAACTCAACTTATGCGAACCATCTTTTAGACGAGGGACATATGTTTGATTCAAACTACAAAATTCTACACATAGAAAACAAAAGTAGAAGACTTAATATTCTAGAAGCAATGGAAATTAACAGATATAACAGGCAGAATATATTACTTAATGACCAAACCGATGTCAACAGATCACCATTGATAAACATGCCATAAAAATTCCCAGAAGCATTTAGAATACCGTTCCCCCCTCTTCCATCTTGAGAAATATATAAGGAGAAAAAATAAAAATTTTTAGAGTAGTTTAACATCGAACTCGCCTGAAGAAGCCAAGAATTTGGCGAAACAATTGTTGCAAATGTAGTGTTACAATATTGTTGAAACACAATAAATGTGGAAATTTTATTAAATATGTTTTTATTTAATCCCTTTTAAATTAAATGAAAATGGATTTCCATCAAGTGAGGACCTCCACCATTCAAGATTTGAATTTATCACGTAAATTTCTAACAGTTTGGATAAAGATTCATCACTTTGGAAATTGGAAGTTTTTGAAATTTCTCCGTTTTGTTCAAGCGTAAATTGACCCATTTCTTAAATGTCCAATATTCTAACTTTCTGTCAAAACACGAATGACGGTGTTGCCAGACTCGCAATAACCAGTACTTCTAAATCTCTAGATGGCCCATTCTTTATACGATGAGCGTTTTTCGGAAACAGGTAGAGATAGAGGTACTGAGAACAGTTCATTATGCTTTAATAACATATATCGCTACTAGTTTATTATTCCATTGTTTCATCTGGCAACACTGGAGTCACTCAACCAGCCATTTGCCATCGTTCGAAAGCAATGGGCATGATCCGAAAAGTACAAAATTGGGTGCTGTATGAACTAAAACCAAGAGATCTAGAACGCTGGTTTTCACGTGTGAATAAGTGCTCCAACGGCAGCATTGCTGCCAACACAACAAAATAACTAGGAAAGTTATCATTTTAAATCGCTCGTAGGTAGAGCAAAAGTGATCATGTATTACAACACTCACATCTTTTTCTGAAAGGAGGAAAGTCACAAAGGGATAATCTCTGATTGCGGCCACCTTCTAGAGCATAGAAAATCATTCCAGGTTTTGTTGGTGATAGTTTACATAGGCATTTTAGAATGTAATTCTTAGAAAACTCGTTCAATGTTCTTCGGGGTTGCACTCAGGTCGATGTCATCTGTCAAACGGTCCGCTTGATGACGGTTATATCGCGTTGATCAAAATTCTATCGCTGACTAATTGTAGGAAGCAGGCAAAATGGATGAGTTGCAATTATTGCTGAAGAAAGAAACGAGGGTGTCCATCTCACAAAAGAACGGCCGCCAAAAAGGATCCATTCTTTCAGAGCCGTGAATTTGTGTTATATATATACATACATATATAAACTGCAGGCGTGCCTGAATGCTTTCTGGCGTCGGCTTCTATCAATTATAGCCAACGAGCGAACGAGTGGTTATTTAGTTTTTTTCATTTCGGCATAATCCCTTTTATGTGCGGTTGCTTTTATTTCATTAAGTAACTTCGGTGCTTTTATTTGTCGATGTTTACTCACAGGAAGATACGAAAGAAAAATATGGGCGGAGCTGTATAACTATGGATATCTCAATAAAGCATTTCCCATGACAAGCATGTTTTAGACGTCTTTATATTTCGATTTATCATTTCGGCAGATTCTGCCTTTTACCACCTGACGGCAACATTAAGCTGATGGAGAATTACGTCTCAATATAAAAACAGTTTTTTTCGAATCTGATTGCAAATTATACATGCAAGATACAAATACGAAATCTACATTAATCTTGCTATATACTAAGTTTTAAGACTTACATCATGACCATTTCATATTAAGAGTAGAAATAAGTTCATGCTATTTTGATAACATATGTCGCTATTCGTTCATTATTGCATGGTTTCATCTGGCAATACCTTCATTTTGAAGTGTAACCAGTAGGCTTTCTTTTCAGTATCTGTAATTTCGCTGAATTGTAAACAACCTAGTGTGCTTTGGAAATGTCAACTTTTGTAGCGAATACTGTGTTGTTGCGGTGAGTGTTACTTCTTCAATATGAAGAAAAGGGCTGCCGAAAGTCATCGTATTTTAGTGGTTCTTTATGGTAACCAAGCTCTAGCTGAACGAACGTGTCAGAAGCGGTTTGTCCAATTTGGATAACGTTGATGAAGTATGGAACAGAAAACTTATTTAGACATCTCGAAGAATTGTTACAGATGTAACAGAGAACCCGAACGATTGGAAAACCGCAAACATGTCTTCGAAACATGAAACTGTGAAGACTGCTCTAATTATAGAGCACATTGAGACGAGTGTATGGAAACATTTTGAAGAGGAGGATAGAAAAAGAGTACCAAGAAATGGAAATGGAGGAACAAGCGCGATTCAGAGCAGGAAGATCGACCGTAGACCACCTTTTTACGCTGACCCAAATCATAGAAAAGAAAACAGCCAAGAACCAGGAAATAAATTTATTATTTGTAGACCTCAAAAAGTCCTATGACAGTACCCTTGTCAAAATTATGGAACGCTCTAAAGGAAACAAACATCAACGCAACCTTGATTGGAGCGATAAAGAATTTATATAAAAACTCCACTGCCAGAGTGAAAATCAAAGACAATCTATCTAATTTTATACACATCACAAAAGGAGTGCGACAGGAATGCTGCCTCTCTCCGGTACTATTCAAGGTATATCTCAATGGGTATCCCATATAGTGGTGAAAAACATTACTCTTACTATTTTTTGCTGATGACCAAATAGTACTAGCACAAGACCATCAACACCTAGAGTACCTGACAAGAAAGCTCATTGAAGAATATGAGAAATGGGGACTAGAACTGAATATCACAAAAACCCAGAGCATACGAGGAACTATAGAGAATGTAGTACTGGAGGATGGACTGTGAGCTGAAATAACAAGGGATGGACTGATGGATGTAGGAATAAAAGAACGGGTCGTCCTGGGCAAGAAGGATATCAATGTTGCATGGTGTTCAGTGAGATCAAGGAATATCTAAAAATAACAAAAGAAGAATATATAACACCATCATGAAAATTGTGATAACTTATGGTAGCAAGTTTTAGCGTTTGAAGATAAGAACGGAGAGTATACTCCTGGCAACTGAGATGGATTATTGGAAGGATTGAAAGGATAAAGAATAAGAGAATAAAATAATTTTGGATATAAAACACACCATTGTAGACGACATAAGAAAAAAGCAGTTGATATGGTATGGGCATGTTCAGCGTATACCAGATAAAAGAATATCCAAACAGACATTGCTGTGGACAACACTGGGAAGGAATACAAGAGGTAGACCAAGACTTAGTTTGAGGGAGGAAATTGATAAGGAACTGAAAGATAGAGAAATATCTGAAGATGCGTGGACGAACAGAGAAGAGTGGAGTGGGGGTTGAAAAACGGCGTAGAACGTTCTGACCCGGCATATATAATAAAATTTCGATTTGGAAGACCCGATGTGCCACCAAAGTTCAACGATGAAGAATCAGAGGCAAGGCTCAATGAAGATCCATCATAAATGCAAGAGGAACTCGCAAAAACACTTGGGAGTCACTCAACCAGTCAAGAGCCATCGCTTAAAAGCAATGGGAATAATCCGAAAGGAAATTGAGTGTCGTATCTGTATGACAGATTTATTCTCCTGATGACTAAATACCACTATAAATTTTTATTTGTATTTCATAAAATTTTTTTTCAAGAACTTTTTGAAATAAAATAAGATAAATGTCTTAGGAAGCACAGTTTCAATTAATTAGACATTTAGAATGGACACTCATTACACAGCACCAAAAGGAATAAAGGAATACAAAGAAAATACGAATTATTAATTAAAATCATTAAATAAATACTTGAAGGATACAAAATTTTGTTTCGTATCGATATATTATGAAAACCAAATTATTTTCCAAAAATGCACAACCATAATTTGGTGTTCATAATACAGTGATACGAAACAAAATTTGGATCCTTCAAGTATTTCTTCAATATTTTTAATTAATTATTTATATTTTCTCTGTATTCTTTTATTCCTTTTGGTGCTGTGTAATGAATGTTAATTTTATGTCTACTAAATTGAAACTGTGATTTCTAAGACATTTATTTCATTTAATTAAAAAAAATTTGATAAAATTAAAATTTGTAGTGAGGTTAGCAGAGTAAATCTGTATTATATTTGAGATATTGTAATTAACCTTCTATCAAGTAAAAAAACCCTCTTTTTATTATTTTAAAAGCTATTTTCACTACATAAATGAATGGAACCAACTATCAAGGTGTACATAAAGTAGAAGAAAACAACTCCAGCTAAGGTTTCGCTTAATATTAAAGGACTACTTTGAAACGAAGAAAACACAGATAAATATTAAGGTAAATATTCAAACATTTCAAGTGTCGAAATTTAGCAAACACGAGAAAGGATTACAAAAAAATAATCCTTAAATCCTGAAATTTTCTTGAAAGATAAGTGGTACCTGTTTCCTCAGATAGGAAGGGTGAAGAAAGAGTATTTGTAAAAAAATGTTTAAGAGATCAAAAGTTGAAGTTGTATTGTATTCCTTGTGGAGGATAATATTTTTGCGCGCTTGTTCCAGGCAGCGTGCTATCGTTTCACTAAAATATCTGTAATTTTCGAAGTTGGAACAGAAAATATTTTTAATCGACTAGGATGGACTGATGAAGAAATCATAGCAACTGCCTACGATGAGGTTCAAATTTAGCATTTGCATAAATTATAACAACAATCCGGCTAATGCCAAATTTCGTAAGGATCATGGGTGATTTGAACAAGCGTGCAAAAGCTCCTGACTTCACGTCAGTGCTTTTCACCATTTTTTTAAATCAAATTCGACTTGGAATAAGCTCATTCATGAGGTTGAGATGTACAATTTGTAGTGAGGATACTCTTAAAGGATGAATTAAACGATTCGAATAGATTTCGTCTCTTTGGCAAGGCCTTATACCTACATAGGCCTTCATCGACCCAACTCTCATAGGTGACAAAGGGCGGAGATTGGCAATCTAGTTTATTGTGATGATCTCATATTCCTTTTCAAGTACCTCAATTCGAAAATCTCGAATAACATTAGATGGATCGATAGTAGGTAATGCTATCGTATGAGAAAGAATAACATTTTCGAATATAGGTATTTTAAATAGAATGGTGTCCAAATACATATTTCATAATGAAAAATACAATTTGCTGATGAGAATCTTTCTGATATATTCTAACGTCACGCTCTTGAATGATGTGAACATTTGTTTGAAAGAGTTGGACCATTTAATTACAGACGAACTAGCCGGGCATTATTACTTTTGATATTGAATTCTACATCAGTGAGTCCAACATAGTCGCCTGAGAACATTTTCGTCTCAAAATTTGAAAATAACAGACATTAAGGCGAAACGATAGCCCTTGAACAAGCAGGCAATTATATATTTTTCAGGATTAACCAACAGTGGCTGTATATTTCAGGTCATTAATGGAAAAAGTTTTGCCTACACATAGAACTGATATTAATATCAATTATATTATTTGCAAAAGTTTTTCAGAATACTTTGGTTTTCAATTTATCAATTCAGCCGTTTAGCTTAAATTTTTCTGGGTATTTCAATGAGCCGTTGGGTCAAATGAACCGGTATGTCTAATTGTGGTTTATGATCTTCGACAATCGTGAAAAATGGAGAAATGTCAAATTTTCAAAGACGATTATTACTTTGATAATTAGTATAGGATTACGAATATATGCAGAGTGTCCCTATGGCTAAGTTAAATTTTCAAAGACGATTATTACTTTGATAATTAGTATAGGATTACGAATATATGCAGAGTGTCCCTATGGCTAAGTTCACAAGGTGATTTCTACAGGCAGTTTGCAACACAAAATTTCCTATACAGAATGCTCCAATTATCTTTCTTTATAGAATTATTCAAGATTCTACTATTTTGTAACGTTCCACAATTTTTTCACTGAAAACGTAGCATAACTTTAAAATTATCACCTTAATCAAAGTTCATTGTACACCTTTGGAAAGAGTAGAAAATTGTCCCTAGATCAGGGTGGTTTCATGGGGATTTTTATGAAAAACTTATTTATAGGGTGGTTAAGGAAAAAATGAATATAAAATTTTCTTCAGTCCTAATCTTTGGTCAAAGTTTACTTCCAATAAATCAAAATTTCATATTACAAATTTAGTTTCAAATTGACGGTTGTTCAGCACAAAAAAGTAGAATAATTATCGAATGGATGAAGGTTAATTTTGAAAGAAAATGAATAGAAAGATTCGGACCGATCAGATGGTCTGTTCGAAATTCCGACCTTACACCTCTAAACATCTTCATTTGGGATCTTTTAAAAGATGGTGTATACTACCCTAATTCATACTCGTGACCAGCTTATCGAAAGAATACTACTGCAAGTCAACAATAAGAATTATATAAAAGCTATGAAAATAGAAAGTTCAACAAATCGAGACCGTGTTTAATAATTTTAAACTCAAACAAGCCCGATGAGGTTTTGTTGATCACTGTAGCAGACATGCGCACGTTTCGAAAGTTTTCGCTTTCTCGTCAGTGCTCTGTAATATCCAACAATTACAAATCTACCATGCTCTTATATTCGCTCTGCACAGCAACACTAAAGTAATTATCATACACTAGCACCATCTACTGCACGAAAATATACATACACGATATAGCTCAGCAAACAAAGAAATGTATTCTCGATTTTTTCAGCGTTACAAATGCATAAAACTTTCCTCAAGCTTTCACAGTTTCACAATTATTGTCCAAGGTGAAGATTTAATAGAATGTATACGTCGTTGAAAACCTTTATGAATAAGGCATTTTTGGCACATAATTTTCATGGGGGTTTATGGGGCGGAAAACTTTGACCAAAGATTATGCCTGAAGAAAATTTTATAATATTTTTTTCCTTATAATAAATAAGTATTTCATAAAAGTCTCCACAAAACCACCCTAGTCTGAGGAGGCTTTTCCGCTCTTTCCAATGGTGTACACTGAATATTGATTGAGATGATAGTTTTCAGGTTATTCTATGTTTTTAGTGAAAAAATTGTGAAACGTTACAAAAAAGTAGAATCTTGAATAACTTTACAACGAAAGATAATTGAACCATACTCTATAGGGACTTTTTTGTTCCAAATTGGCTCTAGAATCACTTTGTGAAAGTAGGTTAGAAATAACTTGGGCACCTAAAATTTTCAACTCATTTGCTGTTTTGTAGTGTTGTTTTTTATTTGAGTTATTGATTGATATTGCAGTATTTAGTTTAAGGTGTACCAAATCCAAAAAATCAATCAACTTCTGATTTACATGAGCGAATTCTCAACATGTCTGTACCTTTATGAAGTTTTCATTGATTTGTTTCTCATGGATTTTCACCAGCAACCACCACAAAGAAATGAGAGTGGTAGAAGATCTTGACAAAGAGATTGTTGATTGTGGATCTGTTTAATTGGATCATTATCCGCATCCCCTTCACCCTTATCTCACCGAATCTTTCGGTAAACAGCTCTCCGCATGTTTTATCAAGTTCAGAACGATGTCGATGCAAAAAGACCAGCAACAAAAAGGTATTTTCTACAAGATTTGTCTTGAATGGCGGCAAATGTGTGCGCGAGTGGCAACCAGACCAACCATTGTTGATTTAATTGTTTCCGTTTTTACGCAACGCTAACACGCTCTCCATTCAGAGGGTGAAAAGACGAAATGTTCTCCCGAAGCTGCTGAATACGAATTAACGACCCTATCTGAATTTTTCGCTACGGACGAGTTCGTTTTGTGAAAAGCCTTACAACAAGAAACGCCGTTTCTCCTGTTCCTTTGATATGAAAAATAGAAATGTTCATTTTTCCTCTAATTGGCCGACTGCGACGATTGAAAATCAACTCATCTCAGCTCAGATATCGCAGTAAAAAAACGAAGGTTAGTTTGGAGAGAGCATATACAGAGTGTCCAAGTTACCTCTGGTCAAATTTCACAAGGTGATTCTACAGACAATTTGCAATTTTATTGATATAACACATTATTTAATATTATTTTATATTAGAGTAGGTACAAACATTTTTTATTGAGCACTAAAATCCAAAAAAGGGGTTTTCTGGAAATTCCAGTTCATCTGAATATATTCAATGAAATGAAAAACAATAATTGTTGGTTTACATTCTTTACTGAGTAACTGATCTAAAATTTTAAATTTATAATTTTTTTTCTCAAAAACTTTTTAAAATTTAAATCAAAAGTGCCTTAGAAAACACAGTTTCAATTTAGTAGACATATAGAATTCACACTCATTACACAGCACCTGAAGGAATAAAAGAATCCAAAGAAAATTTAGAATATTAATTAGAAATATTGAATGAGTACTTGAAGGATACGAGAGTTAGTTTCGCATCAATGTTTTATAAAAACCAAATTCCTCTACAAAAATGCACAACCTAACCTCATGAATTTCTTCGAAAATAACTCTTCTAAAAAAATTCTCTTCAAAAACATGCAACACATGTTTAAAAAGACCATTTGGAATTACCTCGAGATATCTTTTCAGTCCAACTTTGTATCCAAAAAATTAAAATAATTCATAAAAATATATCTTACCCAACTAACCACGTGTTATTCAGTAAAGAGAAATAGAACTGTAGTGATTTTTTTTAAATATTAAACCATACGTGTTCCAGAGAAATTAGTGGAGTAAGATACATTTTTATTAATTATTTTTATTTTTTGGATACCAAGTTGTTTTGGACTGAAAAGATATCGACGTGGTAATTCCAAATGGCCTTTTTGAAATTTTTTTAAGGAACTTTTTTAAAGAGATTTATTTTCAAAGAAATTATTGAGCTTATGTTGTGCATTTTTGGAGAGAATTTGGTTTAAATAATACATCGATACGAAACAAGTGTTTGTATCCATCAAGTATTTATTTAATATTTCTAATTAACTTCTATTTATTCAAGAGGGCTAAGAATGTTCAATGAATTACCTGTGACAATTAAAACTGTAATAATTATAGAAAATTTAAAAACTTATTGTATGAATATGTGATAACTAACTTATAAATAGGAAATGTTTTTGTAATGATTTGTTGTGATATTACTGATGCTAAATAAATAATATTTTCTTCTACATTTTCTTTGTATTCTTTTATTTCTTCTGGTGCTGTGTAATGAGTGTTAATTCTATGTGTCTACTAAATTGAAACTGTGTTTTCTAAGACATTTAGTTGATTCAATTTTAGAAAGTTTTTGAGATAAAATTTTTATAAAATTAAATATTGTTGTAAGGTTAGCAGAATCAATCTGTTCGATATTTAATATATTGATATCCCTTCTATCAAGAAGAAACCCCCTTTTTATTATTTTATTATCTCAATGAGCTGTTGAAAATTCGAGGCGGTTTAAATAACGTATAACATGAGTCTACTAAGGGATTTGAAAGTAACTCGAAATATAATATACAAAATTGAAAACTTGCGCACAGATTCCGACAAAATGAATTCTCAAGGTGGGTCCCCGGATTTCTTTGTAGATAAGACGGTAAACCGCCATATCCGGATGGAAACCGAGGAAGATAGATCTTTTACAATCCCCTGTAGCCTAAAGCGATTGTACCGGCGATTTGATATGTTCATCACCATGTTCCATTGGGAATTGCGAAAATTTCGTTATATTCCGCATCAGAGCGAAGTAGGGGGTTGCAAACACGTAGTTCCTTTGTGACATTATTCCATATTAGAGTCTTGTGTATCGACAAATGTGCTGCTTTTGTCGGCTACGACTATATATAATTCGAAAATTGGATCAAATGAAAAGATATATGACACCAGAAACCAATCAATTAGAATAAATTGGGGAGGAGTTTCGTGTATAACTAGTCCCCATTTCATTAGTTACTTATTGTTCTATAATTTGGGGCTGTTATATACGACAAAAAAGTTTATAACACTTCTAGAAGGAAGGAATGAAAAAAATAGGCAATTACAAAGTTATGAAGCGTTTTCCAAAAGGCTCCATTATGAATAGCCCGCTATCTGAGCAGCTGTCATCTTTTGACATTTGACAAATAAAAACTCCGCCATTACTAAAAATGGAATGATACACTTCAACTGATATTCATAATCGTTGCGATACAACTTGTTTTATTCAGTTTAAAATGTAGTAGATTCACTGTGTATTCAGTGAATAAAAAGTGATAGAAAACTAAGTAATTTCTCATTTCATTCCATTTAAAAAAAAAACTATCTCAAAGTAACGGACTACTCCATCCAATATTCAATAATTTCATATATTCATCAATGAAATCTTCTAAAAGGTTGGGATAATTTCATTATGACACTACAAAATTTCATTCGTGAATGGCTGTAATAATTTTTTGTCACTACCTCTAAAAGCTATTATATCAAATGTCTGACCTGATTGAATTACTCGAACCCTGTCCAAATAAATGGACTTTCCTGAAAAATTTACTTCAAATGTGAAAAGAGGTTATTACATTTACTATCGAACTTTAAATGTATTGATTTTTCGTTAATTTCAAAGAGTGTTTGATGTGATGAAATAATCATTTTGTAGCACTTGTTCTAGGGAACTATCGTTTTGTACAAATGTATGGAATTTTACAACTGAAAAATAATAATAATCAAATTATTATAAAGGCTAGGACGTAGGTACCCCAATTATCATTTGAATTTAACATAATAATGAAGGAACTATGTTCGAAACACATTATGAATTAACAACAGGCACATATATCGGGTGTTTTTTGTTAGAGTGATAAACTTTCGATAGGGATAACTGTGATTTTACAGAAGGAAGGAGCCATGCTGTTTTGACATTTCTCTTCAGTAAGCATTGACAAATTATCATGGAAAGAATCACGCCGCAACAACGTTTAAAAATTGTTGAAATTTATTTTCAAAATCAGTGTTCTATTCGTCAAACTTATAGAGCACTACGTGAAATTTACGGTTTACATAATCGTCCATCAGAGCAGCTTATTCGTCGACCTATCGATAGATTTCGGACAACATTTTCTCTACTCGATGCAACAACAACAATAAGACAAAGAACTGTACGTACAGAAGAAAATATCGCTGCTGTAAGTGTTAATAATGATCCAGATTTGTCTATTCGTCGACGTTCACAACAAGTTGGACTCTGTGCATCCACCACATGGAAAATTTTGCGTAAAGATCTTGGTCTACACCTATACAAGATCCAACTGGTTCAAGAACTGAAACCACCTGACCATAATTAGCGTAGTTCGTTTGCTGATTGGGCCCTAGAAAAGCTTGAAGTTGATCCGCTTTTTTATCGTAAAATTGTGTTTAGCGATGAAGCTCATTTCTGGTTGAACGGCTATGTAAACAAGCAAAATTGCCGTATATGGAGTGAAAACAATCCTCAAGAAGTTCTGCATGTTCCATTGCAATAGAGTAATTCTATTAAACCTCGCAACAAATTTTAATTTTTTAAAATTTCTTAAAACTTTTTCAAATGAAATTAAACCAACGCCTTAGAAACACTTTTTCTTTTAAGTAGACATATATAATTAACACAAATTTTGAATATTGATCGAACTTACTCAAAAAGCATTTAATGGAGACAGCACTCTTTCATAGAGGCATTATTAAAAATAAATTTCGCTCTAAAAATGCCCAACATAAACTTAAGAAATTTTTCGAAACAACCTCTCTTCAAAAATCTTCAAAAATGTAGGACATTTTCAAAAGGAGATTTGAGATTTTGCCAGCATTAAAATTTTAGCGAGCTATAACATAATTCCTTTGATATCTAAGATAAGATAAAATAAATGGAGGTTTATACTTGATTTATATAAATGTATATAAAATTATTTAAATATTTACATATATATTGTTAGCCTTCTACATATTTAATTTCAAAAAATTATATTTAATATTATAATATTAAAAGTAACTTAGTTACTTTACAATAATATTGAATATTCTGAGTAAGATTTTGTTTTATGATGAAATTCTTAAGATTATGTTAAACATTTTTGAAAGATATCTATTTTCATAAGAGGGATGAGTAGAAACAAAATTTTGTCTACCCAAAATATTTCATTTATAGGATTTTTGTTAACAATTTATATTTATTGGATTTTGTTATATCATTTGGATGTCTTATAATGAATGTTTATTTTATATGTCGTTTGATATAAGTAGTACTCATATGACATTAATTTAATTCCTGAAGTTATAATATTAAATATAATTTTTCGAAATTAAATATGTAGAAGTCTAACAGAAAATATCTGCAAATATAATATTTAAATAATCTGAGATAAGGACTTTGTAAGTATATTTTATCGTTCAGTTTTATAGTAGAATAAAAATTATAAATCAATCGAAAACACATTTCTATGAAGTAATATCTGAAATTATTCATGAGATTGAGCCCCAACAATGTACTGAAAAATTAGGTTGATCTGATGGAGTACTGTAGTCATTTCAATGATATTGTTTTCCACTTGTTCGAATAAACTCATAACTTTGAAAAAATAATCATTAGTTTCTTATTTATAGACGATCAAAAATAAAAATTTTAAATACCCCCTCCCGTAATTCTTACCGAAATTACAAATCATATCTAGTGTTTTTTTTTCGATATTTACTGCAAGCTTTGAAGTGGTTATTTAATACTTTTGAATCACGTCCTCGAAATTTTTGTGGGAAAAGACCCTAAAATTGTTCAGTGAACTTAATCCGATTTGGTAAGTGTTACTCTCGTAAATACAACAAAGCACTGTTACGTTCTTCTGAGTTAATCGCATTAACGCGGGTACAAATAAAGAAGTACTGTTGACTCAGCAGGATATCACTCTAACAATCGAATAAATAGAAACTGGTCGGACTTACATTATATTATTTGTTTCACAATAGCAACGAAGAATAGGTCCATAAAAGTGTAAAACCTGGATATTCATTCAAATAATACCCTCTTCATTTCCGAAAATTGTTAGTTATTTGTACTTTTTTAGTTTTTTAGCTATATAAGAAGTTATGTGTAATGTTTAAAGTTAGTTCAAGATGTAAACTTGACAAAGTCACAGTATTGGCGAAACAATTGTCGTTAAAGTTATAAAAAGAGGTTTTTTTTTGATAGAAGGATTATAACAAAATTTTAAATATCATACAGATTCATTCTGTAAACCTCCTACAAATTTTAATTTCAAAAAAATTTTATTCAAACATTATTAGAAATAAATTAAATAAATGTCTTTTGAACACACCGTGTCAATTTAGTAGGCATATAGAATTAATAATTATTACACAGTACCAAAGGGAATGGAAGAAATTCAAAGAAATATAAATTTTCAACTAAAAATTAATAAACAAATACTTGAAGAGTTTGTTTCGTTCCTTGTTTCATGAAAACTAAATTTCTTTCCAAAAATGCAAAACATAACCAAGAACTTATTCAAAAACAACTTCCTACCAATCTAAGTTTCAAGGCCCTTTACTTGATAGAAGAAATATAACAAAATTGAATATTAAAACAAATTGAAATATGTTTATCTTCTACAATTTTAATTTCAAAAAAATTTTTATTCAAAAAACTTTTAGAATATAAGAATTAATTAGTAATTAATTAATTACTTTCGTATATCTGTTGGGTTATTTATTCCATTTGACATTATATATTGAGTTTTGATTATATACGTCTATTTAATGTAAGCGGTGCTTGTTGTAGACAAAAATTTAATTCTAAAAGTTCTTTGAATAAAAATTTTTTTGAAATTAAAATTGTAGAAGATAAACATATTTCAATTTGTTTTAATATTCAATTTTGAACTTACAATCCTACGTAGATTATATAAAAAAAAAATTTTTAATTGTTAAAATAAAACTGTGGAATTAATTTATACTATTTCATTAGTGTTTCTATGCCTTCAGTGACATGATCTGCGTGAAACTTCGCACAAAAAATCAAATCGTTATTTTGTCTTCAACAACTCAATATCAACTTGTTTGTATCTCTATTCTTCGAATGTTAAGGGAACAAAATCTCAAATGGGCATAATTTTGGAAGGATTGTGGAAGGATTCAGTATTCATTAACTATATTTTCCTTTTAAAATTCGCCATAAATATCTCTCTATATAATTTTTTTGAATACTGAAAATTATTTCAGCCGTTAACAAGATTATAATTTAAAAAAATTTCAAATTAGTATGTTTTCTTATCAGAAATTGCGAAAATCTCATTTTTACGTTCACATTTCTCCAAAGAAGAAGTAATGCTACAAAACTGTCATATTATAAATTGGCAAACCTTAATTCACAAAAAAATGTAAACTTCTAAATTTTGGTAGTATAATATAGTAATTTTCAAAAACCTATTTTAATTTCTCTCGAAATTAATCGACGTTTGCATCAAATTTGACTACGAATTTTCAATAGTAGATCTAAGCATTATTTTGAGAATAAAAATTCGCAGAAAAATTTAGTTAAATATAAATATGGTGTACTGTTAAGATAAAAATGTACAAAAATACAATATGAATATTATAGTGAAGGCATGTTAAAATTTGTAATTGTCCCTTTTGTCCAGCGCCATTTGTTCGTAATTTTGTGTACATCGAAAGAATATATTAACAACAAAAGATATTTCATTGAGATATTTTTAGCTTCAAAACATCAAAAAACCATTTTATCATTAAAATTCTATTCCATATACATTTCGAATATACGTTACAAAATGGCGAATGCACTGGGCTATCGTACTTTTGCACCCGTTGTACGATTTCATCCAAAAGTCCTTATTTTCCAAACTTTTTACCGAAATGGCTTATTGATGAAGGTTTCGTGGTCTAATTCAATTCTGTCCGTCAGTTCGACCGTTTTTAATCACGATAACTTTACGCAGAAATTACTTAAAAGCTATAAACTTTTGGGGTGGGTTTTGAGATAAGATGTTTTTTAATATCCCAAAATATTAAAACAGAGCCATTTCGAAATAGATGATTTAATTATATGCTGCATAAGAGTTTGTGTATTTAGGTAAACTTCATCAGGACGTTATTTAAATTTTAGTTTATATCTGCAGAATAATTCACCATATTTTTTACTTAATTAAATAATGAACATATTAATTGAATATGCTTACGTGAAGAGTTTCAAACCCTCACATAAAATTTTCAAATTTTTTTTAACGCAAAAGATAAAAACAACCGGCTGAATAATTCTGGAGTTTATAAATTAAGTTGTCAACGGTGCAGTAGCGTATATTTAGAACTAACAGGGAGATCTTTCCAAAAAAGGTTCAAACGAAATATACCATTTTCGTAATTTTTATACTGTTTTACAGCTTTTATTAGTAATTTATGTATGTCAACATATAAGGTAAAAGTACTTAAAAATATTTATATTTCTCTTTTACATGAGATAAAATGTCCCATCTTCCTTAATCAATATTCACCCGTCGCAGGGGGTTGTTTTATTACAGTATTATAAAATCGTAAATCGTTTATAATTTATAATATTCTTATTTTTGTTATCCGAATAATACATATTTGTAATCGAAAAATCAAATTTAATCCCCCTAAAAATTTGAGTTTCGCGTTTAAAAATATATACATTTCAAATATCGAATAAAAAATTCTACAAATTTTACAGAAAAGATTTATATTATTTTATTATCATATTCCGATTATATTTTCATGAAAAATAATGTTTTGGAACTGCAACCCTTAATTTTCAATTTTGTGAATTAATTTAGTTGAAAACCGTCGAGTATAGCACTAGATTTTTGTAGAAGTTTCAATAATTTCTGTTGGTTATTTTCGAAATGAAAGCGTAGGATTGCAGAAAGCAGATGGACGGATTTTTCCATTATTTTTGAATCAATATACTTCAAAACAAACTGTGAGATTCACTAGAAAGATTAAAGTTTTCTTTTATTCCCAGTCTATTATGAAGGTTTAATATTTGACGAAATAATAAACCCAAAATCCGGGCACTGAGCTCTTATCAGAAAATATCGTGAAATTATGAAATTTCGTGCGAATTTTGCAGATTTTTTAATGATTTTAGTATGGTGTGCGATTTGTTATCCACAATTTCATCATTTTGTTCGTAAAAAAGCGGTCTTTAAAACATGGATGGAAAAGGAAATATTTCGGTGTTTAGCAATCGTCATTTAGGGGAAGAATATAACAATGTATTATTCATTCAGTCGGCATTCATGTAAAATCTCGAAATGACAGGAAGTCTACAGTTAAGGAATTATATTAAACGAAATGCAAATGCTGTTAACAAACATTTGCAAATTTTAATAAATGCAGATCTCAGCCGGCGCGTCCCGTAAAAATAGGGGTGTCGATAAGGGCGAGAGTGAGCGAGAGAGAAAACGGTGTTTACACGGAATGTATTGATATTTCAGATGTGTAGGCAGGGAAGATATGTAAATGCTAGTGATTTACAAATAGATTCACAATTCGCAGACAGTTTTCGTTGTTCGAAATTCCCCTAATTAGCATGAAAGAAGTGAGTTACCAATCTAGCAATGAGCTACTAAGCAAAACAACATGGCGAGGCGGAGTTTCCGCTCCACCCAAAAGAGCGCGCAACACCAGGATTGGTTCAGAGGGAACCGCCCTCGAAATGTTGTCAAATATTGGTCCACAAATAGTATGTTTGTTATATGTTTGGATGCCCAGATGGATCCCTTCGTCAACGTAGTTACCTCATTCTTCGGTATACAGAATGAGAGCCGATGATTATTTTTAGTTCTTTATCGTTCTCGTTACACATACACACAGGCCGTGTTAACCGTTTTCGTTCATGTGTTTCTATATGTGTATTCGCCAATAAGTTTTCGTCAAGTGAATATGTGCAGCAACGAATCTCCAACGAATACTCCAACGAGGCTTCCTATTCCTTTCAACGCCATGGATCCAAACTCAGCACCCAGGGCGCTGCTGCCATTAGATCAATACCGTCTGCAGCTTTACCAGTACGCTTTCGCTGAAAGGTTACGTTACCCCATGCTCAATCCATTTCCGACGCCTTTGACTTGCTACCCTTTGTTCCCAAGAGCTCTACAGCCCGAAGAGCCAAAACCGCAGCATAGTTACATAGGATTAATCGCGATGGCCATCCTCAGTTCTCCAGATGCCAAATTAGTTTTATCTGACATTTACCAACACATATTGGATCACTATCCCTACTTCAGGACCAGAGGGCCAGGCTGGAGGAATTCGATAAGACATAATCTATCTCTTAACGACTGTTTCATAAAGGCTGGTCGAAGTGCTAACGGAAAAGGACATTATTGGGCTGTACATCCTGCCAATGTTGAGGATTTCCGTAAAGGTGATTTTAGAAGGCGCAAGGCTCAAAGAAAGGTTAGAAAACATATGGGTTTAGCTGTTGATGAAGATGGTGCAGATTCGCCGAGTCCTCCGCCACTTTCAGTGAGTCCCCAAATGGTCCCAGGTCCTTCAACGTCAGTGTATAATATCACGACGACAAAAACCAGACCTCATCGCAAAAGACAGTTTGATATGGAATCCTTGCTGGCTCCAGACTCCGGAGAAGAAACTAACGAAGAGGATATCGACGTGGTTTCTAGCTGCCAACTAGAGAACCCACAAAACCAGAAGCAATGCGCCATGTTTCCCATAGTTAACTATTACCAAACTCTTCTCCAAACACGACCCGTTGTACCTAAATTAGAACCAAAATTAGAGCCATCAGAGACAGATAGCAACACTGAAGTTTACATGGACTAAATTCACGCATCTATCCAGTGTCCGGATGTACTCATCTTGAACAAAAAGGGCATCATTTCTTATAGTCTTCTATTTAGTCTACAGAAAACTACAACATGCCAATTTTCAGAGTGGAAACCGTAAGATCTTGTTTTTTCTTTGTTATTAGTATATAGTATCAGTGTTTAACTAATGTTTAGAATAAACCTGTGTTAATCATTGAAAATCACTTTGAAACGTAAAAAAATTTGATGGAACAACCTATATTTAGTTTTCAAAATTTCTGATATGCAGTACTATATGAACTATCTATTGAAGATGGGCACTAAGAATGTTTGTATCAAACGTGAATAACCAAAGACTTTCGAATGTAAAAACCTTCTGCTATGAGTGGATTGATATACCTACCTAGGACATCTGTAAATTCAATATTTATACTTAGAGAATTTATGGCAAGAATGTCCAGAAATTTTTTTAACTCAATTCTCTTGTATCTTTCCAAAAAGTATGGCCTTTGTGAATTTTCCTAGCGAATCGAAAAGAATTTTCGGTGGATATATTCCATTTCCTGTTCTGTAAATATCATTTTCTGTATAGATTCATATTGACGTTGTATATAAACTGACTGTGGGGACAAGTTTTATATTAAAACTTGATGTAAATATATTACTAGTATTCAAGTTGGGTTTTTCTACCTTATATCCAGAAATCCCGATTCTCATCCAAATAAATGAATTGATATATCCCGCTGGTGCAACACTCTTAATATAATTTTCAGAATGGACAGAATTTATTTAGCCCATTTTGATTGAGAATATATCTTTTATTTCCAAACATAAACAACTTCTTATCATCAAAAATAAGTGAAAAATATTTTTAATTATTAGTCAAAAAATCTTACTGAATATTGTTTCATATGGAATGATATGAAAATATTTCCCAATTGATTAAAATATATGGAAATAATTCTAATAGCACGTTTCAAATATTGAATTGTTTCATTCGATCTTATTGTGTAGTTCATTAAAATTACAACAAGTTTGTTTGTAATAATAGTAGAACACAGTAATTTCTGAAAATGTATTATAATTCTTATAGCATATACCTGAGAGATGAGATATTTAATTTTCAAACGAACAATTTTATCTCACCAACTAACCAAAATATTTCTTTAGAATTAGCAATTAGAAAAGAAATAATTTCATCCACGGACAATTCTTAATATACCTATTAATTTACTTGATCTACAAAAAAATAGATGACATAAACAGTCTCCCTTAATTAAGAGTATTATTATTCCATTCATTATTATTTAATTTGTGAAAAAATATTTCAATTTTTTTTCTGAAAGATGGGAAAATTCAAATAAAAGTTGATGACAAAAAATTTTTAGCAATAAAATTTCAACGGATTCAAAATGACACATTTTTTGTATGGACTGAATGAATTAACAGATGAAATTTCTAAAATACGATTTATGTCAAGAAGTGCTTCTTGAAAGAAAGAAGTTCAGGTAGAAAGTTTTGAAGGAATTCAATACACGCTTCCGACGCTTCTGACCAACAAGAAATAAAAATTATGGAGAGATAATTGAATATCACGAGAAAATTACACCTAAAATAAAATAGCAAGAACTAAAATTTAGTTGAATCGGTCCTACTAATATATATGGATTATTTCCAGAATTTATTAATTTAACGACAATTGTTTCGCCAACACTGAGGCTTCATCAAGTTTACATTTTGAACTAACTCTTGAAATAACACCTCCACTTCTTATACAGCTAAAGACTTGATGAAAGAGGCAGTACAACTAACTAACAATGTTCGTAAATAAGAAAAGCAATAACAAATAACAATCAATTTGCAGAAATACCGACAAAGAAGTATATGCGAAAAAATGGATATAAATAACCATAAATTTTATTGAGGCCAATTATCGAAAATATTCAACAATGGAGACCTTGCGACGTCTGTTTGGTCGTTAAGAAGTATTTTAAGGTTCCTGTACCTCTAATTTCTACTGCTTCCAAAAGTGTGAATCTATTACTTTTAATTTCATTATGGACAATTTCATAGTTATTGTTGAAATTACAGTTACAATAATTATGAAATTAAAAGTAGCAGAATCACACTTTGGGAAGCAATAGAAATTAGTAGGTACAAGAACCTTAAAATTTTTCCTAACGACCAAACAGATGCTAGAAGATCTCCATTGTTGAATATTTTTACTTTGTAAGGTATTTACGTTAATAGGCCCCAATATATATTTTATGGTTATGGCATATTTTTCTTTATCGGTATTTTTGTAAATTGATGGTTTTTGTATTCCTTTTCACATATGCTTTTCTTATCTTCATTTTTGAAAATTGTTAGTTGTACAAGATTTTAGCAATAGAAGAAGCGAAGGTGTAATTTTAAGATAAAGTTCAAGATGTAAACTTGTTAAATTAATAAATTGTGGAAATAATCTATATTATTTTATTTGAGCAAGAAATTACTTTGAATATCAAAACAGATTTAATCTGTTAGTTTTCTACAATTTTAATTTCAAAAAAATGTTTAAAAAACTTTTAGAATTGAATTAATGTCTTATAAGCACTGCTCATATTTAATAGACGTATAAAATCAAATTTCATTATACAATACATTAATTACATTATTATAATACATTAATTACATTATTATAATACATTAATTACTTTATTATAATACATTAATTTAATTCTAAAAGTTTTTTAAAGATTTTTTTGAAATTAAAATTGTAGAAGACTAACTGATTAAATCTGTTTTGATATTCAAAGTTTGTAATAATCCTCCTATCAAGTAAAAAAACCGCTCCTTATTATTTTAAGAACTTACTTATTCAACTTTGAATTTCGCACCCGAAGTGAAAGGTCATTTACAGCGAAAGGATTAGCATTTCAGATTTTTTAAGATTTTCTTTCAATTCAAAGCTAAGAAGCTCTTGTAGGAATAGGCAAGTTTGAAATAAACCTTTTTCATATCAGTTCTATTCTATATTGGAGAATAAAACAATACATTTTATCGAAATTTCCATCATTCATTCACTAAAGATATGATATATCACGCGTTTCAATCATAACATCTTCAATAGTATGATTGAAAAACGTCGTGTATCACATTCATAGTGAATAAATTGTGAGTATATTGTTTTATTTTCCAAAATACATTGAAATAATTAAGTCGTCAATTTTATATATTAATTCTGGTATTATTAAGTTACAAATTAAACAAAATGGACGTCATTACATAAAGTAAAGATTTTAATATGAATTCACTGTTTCGTATCAGAATTTTTCCACTTCAAGTTATCACCTTCTACAGAAGGTTCACTAAAAAGGATAGACAAATCCTTCATCCTCAGGGCACTCAGTTAGAGTACAAAAAAGAATACCTTAAAGTTCTGAAAATTGAATTTGACATTTGTTTCTTGTCGTATCTCCGATAAGAGTCTTTAAAGGATAGTTTACGAAGGATTTATCCTAGTTAATGAAGTTTGAAACTTTCTTTTTCGTTGATTTAAGTGGGTTCGAATAAATTCAACAGTAAAGTGATTAGTGACAGATGAGGAAATAAACTGTCATTTATAGAATGATTCAAAAATTAATCCCAGAAATTATTGAATAATTTTCGAATATTTTCAGCATGTAGTGGCTTCTTTAGATTATACCTATTAAAGTAGGTCTGACCCGTTCATATTTGGATTATATCGTTGTTATATTTTTCTTTGTTCTTTGGTTCAAAATATTGTATAATATTTGACTTTTTAATATAACTTGAAATAGTAACTGCATTTCTGAGACATTACATGATTTAATATTAATAATTTTTTAGGTTACACAATATTTTGTATTTGGTTTTAAATTAATTATTAACCTTTATCGAATATATATATATATACTCAATAAAATTAGTCAATTGAAATTTTCATCATTTTCAATGGATTATAATAAAACAAATTGAATTGATAAAAAATTAAAATCAGAAAATTTTGAAGACTTAAAATATTTAATAGAAGTGTTCACTATTTGTATAATTAATATTCAAATTTATATTCTGCTTCAGTAAAAAAAATTTCCTTCAATGATAAGGGAAAAATCTACGTAATCTTCTAATTGAAAATAAATAGAGGTTTATACTTGATAGAAGGTATATATTTAAATATTTTAATATTAGCCTTCTACATATTTAATTTCAAAAAATTATATTTAATAATTATAACTTCAGGAATTAAATTTAATTAATGTCATATAAGTACCACTTATATCAAACGACATATAAAATAAACATTCATTATAAGACATCCAAATAATATTACAAAATCCAATAAACAAAAATTGTCAACCAAAATCCTATAAATTAAATATTTTGAGTAGACAAAATTTTGTTTCTGCTCATCCCTCTTATGAAAACAGATATCTTTCAAAAATGTTTAACATAATCTTAAGAATTTCATCATAAAACTATCTTACTTAGAATTTTCAATATTATTGGATATCTAACTAAGTTACTTTTTATAAAATCTCAAGATATGTAAAAACATCACTAAAGTACAACTTCTAGGAGAGTCTTCGCTTCGTCAGTACTTTTTTTAAATTAAATATGTGGAAAGCTAATATTAAAATATTCTCCTAATTGAATTGAATAAATGATGTCTGTGAGATCCACCTATGGAAAAACCATTTTGAAACAAGAAAAAAATCCCATATAATATTTTCAAAACAGCCGAAGAAAATACTCCAACTACGGTTTTATTGTAATTTAATCTGACATGTCGATCGACACTTTCAAATGATTCAAATATGGGAGACTCTTCATGATAGTCAATCTTCTGAAATCACCCCCTATATTTTTTCGCAACTATTCATATACACCCTGTATACCTTTACCAAGTAAGACTCAGGTGTTATATATTTTTTGGCGATTTAACAAAATTTATTTATGAGTTTCAGTATTTCTTGTATTATATTATAAGTACCGATTTTTTATACAGTGTGGTTTTAAAATTGAGTCTTTATTTCAACAACTATAACAGCCCATATAATATTTTCGACATATCCCAAAAAATACTCCTCCTGTGGTTTTAATGTAATTTAATCTGACATATTGTCGATCGATACTTTAAATTATTCAAAATCAATCTTCTAAAATTAGCAGAATATTCACTTTTATGGCATAAATTCATCCCCAGCGGTAAAGTTTATATCCTAATGTGTAAATGGTAAAAATATTTTCAAGTCACGAAGGCCAAAAATTTAAAAAGTGACTTCTGTAAAGAATTCATTGCTTTTTCACTAAAGAATGCCAAAAAAACTTAGACATATAAAAGAAATAAATAATAATAATGAATAAGATATTAACACAGAAAAATTCATTAATGGATTTAATTTTTTCCTCTGAATATAACAGTGAAAATATTTAATAGAAATGTTCACTATTTGTATAATTAATTTTAATATTATAATTTATATCTTGCTTCAGTAAAAAAAAAAAATCTTCAATGATAAAGGAAACATATACGTAATCTTCTAATTGAAATGGATAAATAAGGTCTGTGAGATCCACCCATGGAAAAACCATTTTTTAACACGAAAAAGAAGGAAAATGGTCTAATACCGTGCACTAACAGTAGATAGAACTTCCCCTCTCTTTTCTTTGGTATCGATTTAGATATACGCTTATTTCGAATTCTAGACGTATCCAACGTATCTATTTACCTCTCGAGCTGAAGTATGTTCAAATGAATCAATCCAATTGTTCGAGCTTTTGATCTGGCAAAATGGAGCTTTCAGGATGGAAACCCACAAACGTTTCAGTTGAATAAATGGCGGTTATTTCCTTTCGTTTTCCGATGTTTTTCGAACGAGAAGAAAAGAAAGAACGAACTCCTTAGAGATCAAGAATAAAGTAGGTATCTATCACCAACCTTCACGAGAAATGTTAAGAACAACAAACAACAATGCTCTTCTGTTGGTCTACAATAACATATTCTTCGTGGTGAGTTCATAAGGAAATTCACAATGAGAATGCTTCGTCATCTTAAAACGTTTTAATGTAGAATTCACTTCGGAATATCCGTTGTTCAAACTAAACTGTATTTATTATCTGTTTATTTGATCGAACATTTCTTGATTCATTCAAGGATGTTCCCCTTTCAACCTGCTGAAGGATAAATATCATCTCGCTATTTACTTCCGATAAAATTCAGGAGAATATGAATCGTCCACGTGTATATAAAAAACGGTAAATATTTAACAAGAACGAAGTAAAAATCCGAAAATTCTGCAAAATCTTTACAAATCATTAATATCAGAATTAATACTACTTCTCTGAGAAATCTTTCTCATTTAATAGCATTAAGACAGTTTTAATGTTAATGTTAATGAATTGGAAAGATTTTTCTTATTTTTAGTTTGCTTTTATTTTAAAGGGTGTATATGAATAGTTGCGAAAAAATTTAGGGGGGGATTCCTTGTCAGAAAATAGGGTGGGTCTTTCATATAAACTCAATTTTTTGAGCCTTCCCTGCTTACAGCGCCCTAAAGATGTATGTGACAAAAATCTCAAAAGGTTAAGCCAGATCGAAAATAATTGTAACTGAATCAAAACTGTCATAACAAAATGACATCCGCTTACTAGATAAATTCTAGTTCGGAAATAATTCCAGCCTCTCGGCGACTCACGCTATCATGTTGCTAAATTATTTTTTTCTCAAAAACCTTGAATTTTAGCAAGAAATTACAAGAGACCTTATTTGTTAAGAATGGATCAAGATATCCAAAATTAATTTTTTATTGTAAACTAGGAATATGGAAAAAAGTTCCTGGCGAAAGGAGGTTTAGGGGTGGCTTTTTCTATCCCTTGCAATCATAGAGGAACACCACCAAAAATTTTTTGAGTGCCCTCTCGCCCGCATAAAATGTCCGCTTAATTTTATTCTTGTCGGTTTTTTGGTTTTTGAGAAAAATATTAAAAAAATTTTTTCGGAAGTTTATATAAAATCCCCACCCGATTTTTTAACGAGGAAACACCCCCTAAATTTTTTCGCAACTATTCATAAACACCCTGTATACCTTTACCAATTAAGACTCAGATGTTATATATTTTTTGGCGATTTAACAAAGTTATTTATGAGTTTCGGTATTTCTTGTATTATAAGTACCGATTTTTTATACAGTGTGGTTTTAAAATTAAGTCTTTATTTCAACAACTATAACAGCCCATATAATATTTTCGAAATATCCAAAAAAAATACTCCTGCTGTAGTTTTAATGTAATTTAATCTGACATATTATCGATCGATACTTTTAAATTATTCAAAATCAATCTTCTAAAATTAGCAGAATATTCAGTTTTATGACATAAATTCATCCCCAACGATTAAGTTTATATCCTTATGGGTGAATGGTAAAAATATTTTCAAGTCACATCATTTAATGAGTGACTTTTGTGAAGAGTTCTTTCCGTTTTCACTGAAGAATGACAAAAAACTTAGCCATATAAAAGAAATAATTAGGAAAAATGGATAAAATATTAATTAATGAATTAAAAGGAACTGTTACAAAGAAATATAAATTAATGGGTTTTAATTTTTTTCTCTGAATATAACAGTGATGAGTGAAAATAATAATGAATATATGTTTTGAACTGTTTCAACCTTTTACTATTTGGTATTTGATCGTAACTAAAACAAGTTTTTAGTGAAGACTATATTTTCTTAACAAATATTTAGAATTTTGAATTTTTGTGGGAAATAAAGGTTCACAATTTTTGAAACTGCAGTTTCTAAGTATAACTTCAGAAAATTCAAGATAAATTATCAACTTTTACTGAGTACCTGCAACCATGTAAGACTCATATATAAATAAACAATAAATGAAAATTCATTTTAGAATTTAGAATTTATTTTTATTTAACTAACTAGCTATTTTCGGAAATCCAGAAGAGAAAAACATATGCAAAAAGGAATACAAATAACCATCGATTTGAAGAAATACCGATGAAAAAAAAGGGACATAAATAATCATAAAATATATTTGGGCCAATTAACGTAAATACCTCACAAAGTACAAATATTCAACAATGAAGATCTTGCGACATCTGTTTGGTCGTTGAGAAGAATTTTAAGGTTCTTCTACCTACTAATTTCAACTGCTTCCAAAAATGTGAGTCTTGTACTTTTAATTTCATTATGGATAATCTCAGTTATTGTTGAAATTATATCGAAATTCTTTCAAATGACTGGTTTATGATGAATGCGAGATGTCTCAAGCTGCTGGTTTTGGTGAATTATTTTCTTGAAGGATCATCCTGTTTGACCAATATATACCATTTTGGAAGCAGTAGAAATTAGTACAAGAATTCAAATATTCATATATTTTTTTGCACAATGCAGTTTTAAAATAATTAATTTTACATATGTGTTACTACTAAACAATTGTTGTTGTAAAACTGGCTTAAGGACTTCCGTCGATGGTCTTTTGGATCTTGTTCGGGTAAATGACTCTTTGATTCGATTGAATTTTCCACGTAAATTTCTAACAGTTTGAACAGAAGATCCACCACTTTGGAAATAAGGTTTTAATAGTTTCCAGTTTTGTTCAATTTCGTAAATGAAAAATATTAAACTTTCTGTCAAAACACGAATTCGGAATAACCACTTCTTCAAAAGGTTAACCCTACATGTCCCACCCATTATAACTACTCCAGTGAAATATAAAAATAATATTCAAAGAGGAAACATAGAAATGAATTTGGAAACAATAGCAAAATTGCAATGAAATGTACGAAAATGTACGGCGTCGTAACAATCACATCGTCTCTATTTAGTCCACTCGTTGAACATCAATAATAGGTTTAGAAACAAACACAAATGAAACACATTTTAACAGGAGCAATCACAAAACGTGAAACCGTCGCTGGATGGCCGAGGACAAAAGGTGTTAGCGCCAAAATCGACGGGGTCCATAAGGGAGGTTTCACCCGGGTGTGAACGATTCTCTGCAGGGCATCTTCACAATGCTATCAAATTGCCACCCTATTCAATGTCGCAATTATTCTCTAATTTAAATACACTCCAATAAATACTATAACAAATTGTGGGCATTCGAGATCAGCGTTCCGTGTTGTTAATCAAGTAATTGCCCACAAAAGAGTCGATATTTCTCGTTGAACTTGGAGTGTTCATTGTATTGTGCATTGTTGAAAATTCAACATCTTATGTTTACGGAAACATTACTCGAGGTAAGAAATAAACATCTCAGGATACAATAATAAAAAGGGGGTTTTTACTTGATAGAAGGATTTACAATATCAAACAGGTTAATTCTGCTAACCTCACTATATATTTTTATTTTATAAAAATTTTTTTTTTCAAAAACTTTTTAAAATTAAATAAAATAAATGTCTTAGAAAACACAGTTTCAATTTAGTGAACATATAGAATTAACACTCATTACGCTGAACCAGAAAGAATAAAAGAATCCAAAGAAAATATCTGTAGAATATTAATTAAAAATAAAATAAATGGAGGTTTATAGTTGATAGAAGGTATATAGAATTATTTAAATATTTTAATATTAGCCTTCTACATATTTAATTTCAAAAAATTATATTTAATAATTATAACTTCAGGAATTAAATTAAATTAATGTCATATAAGTACCACTTATATGTTGTGCTATAACAGAGGCCGTTAAATTGCCTTTCAATCTTTTAGATCAATGGTAAATCACACAATTATTTATTTGAGTTAACATTACACTCCATTTAAATTTTCAGTATTCATTTACCAGAAGCTTTCCGAATTGTTAAGACCTGAGAAAATATTTTTGTTGATTGATGTTATATATTATTGAATATGAATATAACTGAATACTGACCAAGCAAAGTGACTTTTAAAACTTGTTTTTTAGTAATGTTTTTACATATCTAGAGATTTTATAAAAAGTAACTCAGTTAGATATCCAATAATATTGAATATTCTAAGTGAGATAGTTTTATGATGAAATTCTTAAGATTATGTTAAACATTTTTGAAAGATATGTTTTCATAAGATTGATGAGCAGAAACAAAATTTTGTCTGCTCAAAATATTTAATTTATAGGATTTTGGTTAACAATTTTTATTTATTGGATTTTGTTATATCATTTGGATGTCTTATTATGAATGATTATTTTATATGTCGTTTGATATAAGTGGTACTTATATGACATTAATTTAATTCCTGAAGTTATAATTATTAAATATAATTTTTTGAAATTAAAAATGTAGAAGGCTAATATTAAAATATTCAAATAATTCATTAAAAATACTAAATAAATACTTGAAGGGTACAAACGTTCGTTTCGTATTTCACAAAGTAATTCTATAGGCAATTTGCAACACAAAAGTTTCTATCGAGCTAATTTATGTGATAAGGGGTGAATTAACAAGAATGTATTTATAACATGAATAGAGTATGCGGTTGGCACTATGTGAAACATTATAACAATTTTATTTAAAATAATTCACACAGTTTTTATGTTTCACGATTTATTTTTCAGTCTGTTTGTGTTTGTTTGCGGTAAATCGAAAAATGGTTATTTTTAAGTCAAAAAATTTATGCTGTCATTTTGTTCTTCGTGGGTAAATATTATTGTAGGTTATAATTGGTTAATAAATTCTAAGAATAACGAAAGTTGCCTGGACATACCGATGACAGGCAAATAACATCGTGAACGAATCGGTACCAATAAATGGATTGTTTGAAAAGGGTGTTCTTGTATTTTGTTTTCAAGAAAATTCATAAATATTTCAGCTTATATTGGATTGAGTGGATTTCCCATCGTAAGGCTTTCGTTATCCTCATAAAATATTCCATTAAACAAAAAATAATTTGTGCAAGGCATAGGTTAAGAATATTCATTATTTCTTTATTTAAATATTTTTATATTAGCCTTCTACATATTTAATTTCAAAAAATTATATTTAATAATTAAAACTTCAGGAATTAAATTATTTATTTATTGGATTTTGTTATATCATTTGGATGTCTTATAATGAATGTTTATTTTATATGTCATTTGATATAAGTGGTACTTATATGACATTATTTTAATTTAATTCCTGAAGTTATCATTATTAAATATAATATTTTGAAATTAAATATGTAGAAGGCTAATATTAAACTATATAAATAATTTTATATACCTTTTATCAAGTATTAACCTCTATTTATGTTATTTTATTCATTATTTCTTGTTTAATTACCGGGTTTGTATGATTTTTCCATAGTAGCATTGCTACTACTTTTATTGTTTCTTATACAGGTACGCTAGGCGACAGGTTTTTTACGTCAAAAGAGATTTGTTTCGCATTGTTTGGAATATATATATATATATATATATATATATAAAACTATTACCTTGTTTTCGGGAATGTGGTCTGTATATCAAGAAAACTCCAATTTTCTTCAAATATCTCAATATTTCGTTGATATAATTTTCAACATCATCAGGAGATAAACTGAAAACAGCAAACAAAAAAGGGCAACATCATTTACAGGAAACAAACAAAGATTTTTTTTATACAGCACTTACAAGATCAGAGCTTCACTTCCAAAACACAGAATCAAACATTACAAAATTCTTTACTCGAAAAATCAAACATCAAAAATCAGCAACTATATTACATTCAAAAGAGAAACTTCTAATATCCCAAATATTCCAGGTGTTTTAAATTGCTCTCCAATAAACGATATGAAACAAAGAAACAATATGGGAAATATGTGACATCTACAGTATATGTACTAAAGTTTACTTAGAATATTAACCGAATATTACCGAAAACAAGGTAATAGTTTTATTATTGGTCTGGTCGATAACCTATACTACGCAATATATATATATATATATATATATTTTTTTTTTTTATTTTATCTATTATGTGATCTGAATTTTTTATCGATAATTTTGCCTGAAAGTTCGTCCTATTTGAATAATTAAATCAATTCTTTAGATAATTTATTGGACGGAGCTGTGACACAGTATTTGCCGAGTGGTTATTTTCCATTTAATATTTCTAATCACGTAAAGCGAAGAAGCAACTTTCAAGCACGAAAACTCGAGTTATTTTTTGTTTTTCTTTTTCTTCATGCAACTGGTTTTCATAATAATACTGTTCAAACAGTGACTTGGTGTGGAAAACAAAATACCTTTAATAATAAAAGAACGCAGGAACTCTCAAGCAATTGAGGTGTTTGTTGAAAGTGACCCAGGGGACTCAGGAAGCTCTGAAGAGTACTTTGTCACCTCGCCTGATGAGCCAATATTGACACAATCAACAAGATATCGCCACCCAGGGTCACTTTGTGACCACTCACGAACGAGAGAGATTTGAGTTGCATTAAAATATACCACTACTGCATTCTTACATTGTTTGAGTAAATACGTTGACAATCCTTAATAACAATATACTAGTAACTTTGTTTTAACGCGATTCTTACACCAAAATGAACTTGAGCAATTATTGCTAGTAAGAACCTTATTATTTTTCGTAACGCTTAACCCTTATGTAACATTGTCAGCGTTTTTTGAATCGATACAGTATACACATTTTTTCCGATGTTCGTTTAAAGAAATGCTACTTACTAATATAATAATGAACTAAAAATTTCCAACTACGCTCAAAAGCTTCGGAAAAAATCCTTTTATTAGGGGTACAAATAAGTTTTCGCCGTTTCTTAACACAAATTAAATATTTATTATAGAAGAACGGTAATATAAATTTATTTAAAATATTGCCCATCACTTGCAACCACTTTTTCCCATCTCTCAGGCAGCATACGAATCCCACGTCTGAAGAACTCCTTGTCTTTTGAGGCTATCCATGAATCAACCCAATTTTTGGTATCCTCATAAGATGTGAACCGCTACGCCGTCAGAGCATGTGCCATGGACCGGAACAGGTGATAATCGGACGGTGCAATGTCTGGTGAATACGGCGGGTGGGGTAACACTTCCCAATCAAGTGGTTCCAAGTACTTTTTCACGGGAGCCGCAACATGTGGACAAGCATTGTCATGCAGAAGAATAATTTTTTCGTGTCTAGAATAGTATTGAGGGCGTTTTTCCTTCAGAGCTCGGCTCAATCTCATCAATTGTGTTCGATAGAGGGCTCCAGTAATTGTTTCGCTCGGATTAAGCAACTCATAATACACTACACCTAGCCGATCCCACCAAATACACAGCATAAGTTTTTTTCCGTGAATATTCGGTTTTGCTGTTGACGCTGACGCGTGGCCAGGTAATCCCCATGATTTTCTTCTTTTTGGATTGTCATAATGTATCCACTTCTCATCACCACTTACGATACGATGTAAAAAACCCTTTTTTTTATGTCTAGCTAGCAGCATTTCACTTAAGCATAATCGGCGTTCAATATCTCTCGGCTTTAATTCGTACGGAACCCAATTTCCTTGTTTATGAATCATTCCTAATGATTTTAAACGATGTGAGACTGCTTGCTGAGTGACTTCTAATGTTAGAGCAAGTTCTTTTTGTGTTTGAGATGAATCTTCCTCCGATAATTCCTCCAATTTTGCATCCTCGTAAATTTTTGGCCTTCCACTGCGATCTTTGTCTTCTACGTCGAAATCACCGTTTTTAAACTTTTGAAACCACTCTCGACACGTTCTCTCACTCAAAGCACCCTCATCATATGCTTCTACGAGCAATTGATGCGCCTCAGCAGCAGATTTCTTTAAATTAAAGAAGTAAACTAATATTTCCCGCAAATGACGCTTACTTGGCTCAATTTTTGACATTTTCAACTCATAAAAATTATATTTTACCAATTTAAAATCAATGATATTAATAGGTTATGTTGTTCTTGAATGTCCAAACTATTTTTTAAGCCGGTTATCATCTGCGAAAGCTAACCGAAACTCCGTGCCGCGCCATCTACAATAAAACGGCGGAAACTTATTTGTACTCCTAATATATCTATCTAATAATATAGTTATAAAACATCATTGCAAATTTGCATTGTTTTTTAAAGATTTTTTAAATATACTGTAAAGTGTAAAAAATAAACGAAAGTTTTTTCGCTGTTCATTTTACAAGTTTTCTTTCTCAGTAATAATAAACCAGAAGCTGTCATATATTCTCGCAAACGTTTAAAAGTCGGGAGAAAAAATCATCTTGCAGGTTGCATAGCGATCGGGGAAAAAATGAGCTTCAGCGATAATTGCTTCATAGTGAGAACCTTGTTATTAAGTTTTGAAAGCTTTTATGATAAACTAATTGGATCGAAATTAGAGAGCGCTTTCACACAGGCGCTAAAGAGTGGGTTCCATGAAAGTAAATGAAAATGCCATAGCGCCGCTTTAGATCGAATCTGACACACTTTCAGAATCAAAAGCATCGCCCTATTTTACTGAAACGTTATGAGATAATATAGTTATGAGCATAGATTGGAAATATTTCTACATAAAAGGAGTATTTCATCCAATAAGTCCAGGCTTAAAAGCTTACAAAGACACTAGCGACATCTTTCAAGTTGAAGGTAGGTAGATGGAAATAAAATTTTTTCAGAATTCGCCATAAGGAAATTGGATTTTTGCGCGTTTATACACAATGTCCTATAGTAACATCCAAATAAACTACTTCCCAATAAAGAAGACTGGATTTCGACAGCTTCATCAATACTCAAGTTTGTAACATAAATAGAGGTTAATTCTGGATAGAAGGTATATAAAATTATTTAAATATTTTAATATTAGCCTTCTACATATTTAATTTCAAACAATTATATTTTAACTGTCCTTGTGCTATAACAGAGGCCGTTAAATTGTCTTTCAATCTTTTAGATCAAGGGTAAACCACAGAAATATTTATATATAGTGAACCGTCACACTACATTTAAAGATTTTTCAGTTTGCCAGAAGTTTTTCTAAACGGTTGAAGGGTAAGTAAATATTTGTTGTTGATTGATGTTATATTTATTGAATATGAATTATTTGAATACTGACAAAGTCCCTCTTAAAACTTGTTTTTCAGTAATGTTTAACAAATCTTGAGTTTTTATATAAATTAACTTAGTTAGATATCCAATAATATTGAATACTCTAGGTAAGATAGTTTTATGATGAAATTCTTAAGATTATGTTAGATATTTTTGAAAGATATTGGTTTTCATAAGATTGATCAGCAGAAACAAAATATTTAATTTATTGGATTTTGGTTAATAATTTTTATTTATTGGATTTTATTATACCATTCGGATGTCTTATAATGAATGTTTATTTTATATGTCAATTGATATAAGTGGTACACTTATATGACATTATTTTAATTTATTTTCAGAAGTTATAATCATTAAATATAATTTTTTGAAATTTAATATGTAGAAGGCTAATATTAAAATATTTAAATAACTCATGTTTGTTTAAAGATATTTTACAGACAGGGTGCCCAAGTTGTCTCTGGCCAAATTTCACAAGGTGATTCTGCAGGCATTTGCAACACAAAAATTCGTACAGAGTATGGTGAAATTATATTTCGATTTAAAGAAAAAAAAAACAAAAAATCTATTGTATGTAAAAATTTAATTCAAATAATTCTAATTTGTCGTGAGGCCGTCGATTATTCTGGACTGGAAACCTTTTGAGTGGCTTGGTCACTGCATCCCTATGGAATAGTACATATATGTCGTCCAGTTCTTGCACCCGTTTTAAAAATCTTTCATTTAGAATTTTCAGTCTTTCCGTTATTGGCTGTATCTTGGTCTTTCTATATAGCAGTTCGTTGGGTGGATTGTGCAATATGTTGAGGGGGTGTCCTCTAGGTTTCGTAATACCCAATTTGTTAAATTTGCATACAGTGGATGTCCATACTCAAGAATTGGCCTGCAGATCGTTTTGTATATCTTCGTCGCATTTTCAAAACCGATTCCTTCATTTGAAGTGTTTCGCTCTTGCAATTGTGTTTTTTAGCGACGTTTGATTGCAGTTTCATGTTTGCTTTGCTGTCATTTTGTATGCCAAGATATTTTATTGATGGAGACAGTGTTGTATTTCTACTGTCCACTTGGATCATAGGTGAACTCGGTCTCATCTTGTGTTTAAAGATTGTGAACTTCGATTTTTCAGGATTCGGACGTAACTGCCATTTATAGAACGAAGTTATCATTCTGTTCATATAAAGTTCTAATTCCTTTATGCACTTAGCTTCGGTTTTTCCATGTGATATTAGAATTAAAATGGTGTCATCGGTAGAAAGTAGAAGTTACTGTTCCTTGTTATTGCTTCTAATTATATCACAGCAGAAAGTATTGCAGGGCAAAGGGAAAAGTGGAAAACCTTGTAGTGTGCCCTGTTCTGGGGAGTATGAGGTGGATGTTGTCACATTGATTTTCACAGAAAGATCCCTGTCTTCCAAAAAGCTTTTCACCATCTTCGTCAAGTGAATTGGAGTGTTTAGTTTGTGTAATTTAAAGAGCAGACAGTTGTTCCACCCGCTGTTGAATGCCTTGTTGATATCTAAACTAAGCACCTGTTTTTTTCCAGTTCCTTAGGCATTTTGTGTGTTGGATACAAATATGATGAGAGGATGGATTGTTGCTTTTTTGAGTCGAAATCCAAACTGGCATCCTGGAAGAGCACAAATAAGCTTTTACTCGAGCCTTCTTTTGATGATTTTTTCGTACAGTTTTCCCGGTTTCATGGATATTTTCATGAAATACTCACTTATTATAGGGTTTTATGGAAAAAATTATCATAAAATTTTCTTCAGCCATAATCTTCGATCAAAGTTTACTCTAAACTCCATCCCGTAAACCCCCATGGAAATTATATGCCAAAACTGCCTTATTTATAAAGCTTTCCGACGACGTAAATACAGTGGTATAATAGTTGCGACCATAATATGGCGTAATGCTCAAAATTAGCATATTCATACTGAAATAAATTAATTCGGCTGATCTGTACCAAATATCATTAATAAGGAATGCGAGCTATTTTAATAGGAAGTTCTACAAATCGAGACAGTGTAACATACATCCGTATAACAATTCTATACTCCCGAATTAATTTATTTGAATATGCTAATTATGAGCATTACGGCATATCATGGTCTGAAGAAAGTTTCTTCACTTGAATTAAGTCGCAAAAGTATGTCTTGTATTTATATTTGTATCCTCTAGATGGTGTATGATTTATGCCTTAATGTTTCTGTGTATAGGTACTTGAGAGTTCGTTAACTGGTAAAATCAGTTCATTGGTTTCAAAGCGAATATTTGATTTTTTTTTATTTTTCTCAATATTTACCGAACTACAAATCCGATCGATATGAAATTTGGTATTTGAAAAAAATGATATCTCACATCATCTTGCAAAATTTCGTGAGGAACGTATGATTAGAAGATTTAAAACAAAAAAAAATTTTAGATACTGAATTGTTTCAGCCGTTACTATTTGGTAGTTTATCATAATTAAAACAAATTGTAGAAATTACTATGTTTTACTACCAAAAAATATATATTACACATTTTCTTGTGACTCGAGTTTCGGGAAATGAACTATCCCATCATCAGACAACTGAAAACCTAACAGTGGTATTTAAACAAAATTAATAAATATTTTGAATATTTCAAAAGATTCTCGGTAACACCTAATAGTGGTACAGAGGTATACAATCAGAACGTGATAAAAAACCGGGTTAAAAAAGAGGGGGCCTTCTAACAGATATCGGAATGTCGGCAATCGACAAAGAAGGTTGTTAAACAGATGGTACCCATTTAAATATCTCAAATAATTTTTGGGGTTACATAGCTCCGTACAGTCAAACATTATTTTTACATTATTTTGTTGTATATCTCAAATATTTGGATTTACAAAGCTCCATACAGTCATTTATTATTTTTTTTACATTATTTTTATTGTGAACGAATTTGAAAATTTCAATAATCAATTTTCTTTTCTTTTGAATCTACATGTAAACTTTTCTTAAAATTTTCTTTTGTCGAAAGGAATTACTGTTTTCCAAAGAATGAATGGCTAAAGTTACATGCTATGTAAATCCAAAATATTTGAGATATTTAAAAAGTAACATCTGTTTAAAAACCTTTTTCAACGAACATAAAATGAATTTAATGAAAAGTAAACAAAAATTCAACTTTTGCTACTCCTTCTTCAGAAAACAGTAATTCCTTTCGACAAAAGAAAATCTTAAGAAAATTTTACATGTAGATTCAAAAGAAAAGAAACTTGATTATTGAAATTTTCAAATTCGTTCACAATAAAAATAATGTAAAAAAATAATGAATGACTGTATGGAGCTTTGTAAATCCAAATATTTGAGATATACAACAAAATAATGTAAAAAAATAATGAATGACTGTACGGAGCTTTGTAACCCCAAAAATTATTTGAGATATTTAAATGGGTACCATCTGTTTAACAACCTTCTATGTCGATTGCCGACATTCCGATATCTGTTAGAAGGCTCCTCTTTTTAACCCGGTTTTTTATCAGGTTCCGATTGTAAACCTCTGTACGACTATTAGGTATTACCGAGAATCTGTTGAAATATTCAAAATATTTATCACTTTTGTTTAAATACCACTGTACCACTGTTAGGTCTTCAGTTGTCTGATGATGGGATAGTTCATTTCCCGAAACTCGAATCACAAGAAAATTTGTAATATATATTTTTTGGTAGTAAAACATAGTAATATCTACAATTTGTTTTAATAAAAAATATTATGTCAGCGGAGCAGCATTGAGAGCTACCAAAACCATATCAACAGACGTACTATGCAGTTTGAATTAAGCATTTAGATATAAAATAACGACACAAAGGCTAATGCAAAATTTCCTGAAGATCCTAAGTGATATGAATAAGTATAGATGGTTGATATACGATGCTGGGTAAAGTTTTAACGGGATCATTAGTATAGAACTATTCTCTTTTCCTGTTGTTTGATAATCTGAGTTGTGGCGTCACTACTTTACCAGTATAATTGTATTTTTTAAGAATGATTCAAGGCAATACAGAGGAATATCTGTTATTGCCCTTCTAGTGAATGAGAAAAGCAGGCAGCGCATCCACCAATAAAATTATTCAATTATCCCTTTCATCTTAAACAATGAAATCTGTATTTGGACGATGAATACTTTGAGAATTATTTCATTTACCCTTATGGTCTTTTTCATTGTAACCTCATACTTTGACTTTATTTTTATATGGTAAATATTTTATGAAGGTATTCAAGTTATATCACGATTTTATTCCACCAGCAGTTGAAAAATCACTATACAGAGATAAGTCCCTATTCTTGGTTAAGGGATCCATCACACTTATTTAATTTTCTGAATCAATTAGCACCACTTGTAATCTGTGGTGGGTACGAGTGAAATCAGATCAACTATATAATTTAAAATTTCTACACTCTCATTTAAATATAACAACTGTTTCGCTTCACAATGGCTTCTTCAAATGTTACAACCCGATATATTAAACATTTCAAAGTATATCCCTGGAAAAACCTTAAATTAGATTATTTATTATTTCGTTTATAATAAGTTTTTATTAAGAATAGTCGGACTGAATCCATTATTCCAATTAATTAACTCGATGAAATTATCCCAGAATTCCCCAAACGACCAGGAAATCTTTGTTTTAATTTTCCTATTGACTATTCAATTTATAACGAATAAAACTGAAAAAAAAAAACACTATTAGAAATTAAAACCACATTTTGCTACCTCAGGCTCCATCTGGTGTAAAATTTTTAAACCTCCAATACAAGAAATCTATGTGATTTTTCTACCGAAATATTTTTTGAATGTTCCGTTTAAAAAGCACTTCATCAATATAACTTTGTTTCCTCAATTTATTAGTGTCCTGGTGCGACTCAAGAAACAGTTGAAGTATTTCCAGAATAATTAGATAGTACTCTCGAACATATCATTCACTATAATCAGTAGTTGATTAAATACGAAGAATATGTGGTTGGTATTTTACAATGGGTAAAATAATTTGAAATAAATTAAACTTCCAGATTTGATCATTTCAGGACACTAACTGTGCTTTGTATTCTATCATCATTTTTCATCAACTTAAAAACAGAAGAGGATAACGTCATAATAAATACTATCCAGTTTCCTTTTGGTGGACCTTTCATGGGGGTATGTTTTGCATATTTATATGAATAGAGAAGCTTCAGATGCAAAATGTTGGATATATAAATTACATTCTCATTCAAAAGTCTTGCTCCCTCTAATACTGTAAGTAGAAGAAAATTTGAAACATTCATAAGTAGGGTTTGATAATTAACAAAATATAGAATCATATTACCAATCAAGAATAAAAAAATGTGGAAATTATAGGAAATTTAAAAAAATCTCAAGAAAAAGAACAAATGTGCGCAAATAATGACAAATTAATATTCCCTGTGCCAGTGGCGGATTATCCGTAAGGCAAACTAGGCACGTGCCTAGGGGCGCGTAGTTACAAGGGGCGCGCGAGCTCAGAATTTTTAATTAAGATGGCCATTTATGGCCGGTACAGGGGCGCCGACAAAGTTATTGCCCAGGGCGCTCTGGACCTTTAATCCGCCACTGCCCTGTGCGAACCTCTACTTCTTTTAAGAGCTGAAACTCGCCTATCCACACAATTAGATCAATTAATTTAATAATGGACATAAATGTTGATTTCTATTTATTTTTTAAGAGTTGAACACATTACGTGTTTTGTTACATTTTCAGTTTCAGTTTTGAGTCAAGGGTACAGTAAAATTTTTATTGTTTTTGGAAATACCACCGGATCCCTAGAGAATAAACCTAATACGGATGAAATAAATAACTCAGTCTGGTCATTCAATAAATTGCCAGAATTTCTTTATCGCTATATATTTAGACTTTAACAAGTATATACATAGAACTTGGTAGTCTCCTAGTACATACACTTTCCTCGAACTCTTACACAATCATAACCATTCTCCAGACTAAACCTCACCTCATCTGTAAAAAGGACGTTTCTCCATTGTGCCCATCGCAAACGAGATCTTAGTGACGAGAAGTTAACAGTAAGAGGGCCCTCTAGATGGTAGTTGTGACTATACTATATGTCTGCTGTAGCCCGAGTCTTCTGAAATTGAGATCTAAGAGCAGAAACTGACACAAGTCAATTTATATGGGCAGATTGGATGATATAGCGGTCTTGTCATAATGTAGCCATAGACTATTTCTAGATCTGGTAGCCATTTCTCCAGTATAGTCCTGATGACTGTACTTTTAATAAAGTTCAAATGATTAACTGTCTGATGATGTGATAGTCACTTGTCACACAGTAACAATTCTAGTCCATCTCAAAGCAGACAACATATTTTTCAGGACCTGTCCACGCCAATTTCCATTCAATACTGAATGACAATAATGTATTTTTTGGACCATATGAATTAAAGAGTACTCATAATTTTTTGGTACTGCTTTTTTCCATAATTTTTAGTTTTAAACAAGTTATTTTGGATATTAGGATAAATATTTTTATAATTCATATACAGGAGGGGTGCAAGACTTGAAAGTAATAGTAGTTAATTAAACCCTCAAGATATTTAAACCTTAAGAATTACACCTTTTTTTTAGCTTTTCGTGACATTAAGCATGCCTCTGGGTCTGAAAGAAGAAGACGTTTTTCTCGGATATAATATGGAGGCCAACTACGTCCTCCCAGAAAATCAGACATCATTTTCATATCCACCAATAATTGGTGAAAGATCAATAACTAGAAGTTCGGTTTACGAATTTATAAGCAGTAAATTATCCAGGTAAATGGCAACCCACATCTTTTCTATTTTTGTGACTTATAAAAAATTAAATATTGCAGTTTTGGCTACCCCGGATATGAGTGCCTGTTACGGCTAATTTGTGACATTGCAGTCCATCCAGTGAACTTCTCCAATGGGGTTTTAGGCGACCTGTTTCACGTTTTTCTCACGTAATAAGTCAAACATTGATTACTCATAATAATTAATTTTAATTTCTTTTTACAGACCATCAAGTTCTAACGATACTGAATACCTTGAAGATTATCTAAAAGCAGAGTCACACGGAAAGGACAGAGGCAACTGCTTGATCTACAATCAGAACTGTTCTCACAGTATTCTTGATCTTTTCACAACCGTCTTGGATGTTGATAGTATGATGGAGAAAAGGACAACTATCCAAAATTTTGAAAGGAAACCACCAAAATAAACTCAAATATTACAATAACAATACTTAAAATTAAATATAATCTGGCAAGACAAATAATTCAGAATAAATTGTAGTCAGATCTTCAAAGAAATTATTTCTAAATAAATTGTTTTAAAAAAAATGGTAAAAAGCACTGACGTGAAGTCAGGAGCTTTTAAGCGTTCATTCATATCGCCCACCATCCTCACGAATTTTTGGCAGTAGCCTTCTTGTCCTTATTTTACATCTGAATGTTAAATTTAAACTTGATCATAGCACTATAGTTCCAGTAGCTCTCAACACTGCTCTGCACATTATTTTTTATGAATCCTTTAATTACTGTGTGATCCTCATGAACACGCACTCCATCATTATATTTCTAAATACTGAATTTCAGATCGATCGGATTTGTAGTTTCAAAAACATTGGAAAACATATGAAAAGAATAACGAATCTAACCGAGATATTTACCGTCCAAACCTATCCTGAATGTTTCAATTCTCTAGTTTTTTTGTTGGAAAGTTAGAGTGTTTACAGATGATCTAGGATTTGAGCAAAAGGGTAGCACGTTGTTTCCTAGAAAAAGCTCTTAAAAACACTGCAATGTCTACCCGAAGGCTTATTATTTCTTCAACACAAAAAATTCTTTTTATTCTTCTAATAACTACTTCTACATCTGTTCATTTTTCCACCACCACTGTTTCATAACAAGCCAACCTTTAATTGTAGAACATTGCTGCAAATAAATCGTATTATATATAACAAAATTGACATATATTTCAAAGTAACAATTTTTGTACAAAGCCATGAATTCATCTCCAACATTATATCAAGTATATTTTGTTACAAAATAATCAAAGTACGAAGTGAAACAGAGCCCCCAATAAACTGTTATAACTTCTCTACTTGTTTCAAAAGCTAAAATAGTTAGAACAAGTTTTTTGGGAATCATTGTTTTATCACCAAAACTGTAAGTAAAACATAAGAATTTCCGAAAACGTATTTATTATAGCCACTACCAAAATAATAACAGTTGAAATGGTTCAATAGCTAAAATAGTGTTATGATTATTTCATAATTAAAAATACAAAATCAAATTTCTGAAAACTTTCACTGTATATACAGTTTTAAATCGATCTTTCGATTTAAAATTAATTTTGATTCTTCTTTTTCTAAGTAGAATGAAAACCAATAATTTATATGATTAATTTATACTCTAAATGGAATATGAAAATTGTTCAAAAAAGTGAGCAGAGGCTTTAAATGAACAGATAGAACTCTGGAATTCCCAACTTCCAGACATTCTCAAAAAAAAAAAAACAACCCTCGATATAAAACCTTTGGACTTGACCTGTAAATCAAAATTTGAAAATGTACTATGAAACTCGAGTCACTGTGTACCAATTTAATGAAAATTGATAGAAAACAGAGTAATTTTCTTATTCCATTTGAAATGAACTATCACAAGTAACGGACTACTCCATCCAAAATTTATATTTTATCACACTTTGTTAGAATCAGGCAAGTTCCCTTTTCAATAAATAATATAAAAAATCATCACTATAATATATAACAGATTTATTAAGCAAAAACACATTAACAATATGAAACTAGAGAAGTAAGTGGAAATTAAATTAATAAAAAAAGATCAAATGAATAAAAAAGCAATAAGTGAAGAACTTCATATAGTCATATAGGACGGAAAATAAAATTAATCATCTTCATTAAGTAAAATTACAAGTAATAAAATTATGCATAAATAAAAAAGTATATTCGCAAAACTTAATGCACCTATTTTTACGAAAGCTTTGTATATTGCGAATGAAAATTCTATTATGGTGGAAAATATAAAGTATGTATATATAACTTAGTGTATAGAAATTCATATAACTAATTTTTGGCATATAATTTCACATATTGTTCAACTTTACTTTGGAAATCCAATTTTGAATGTTTATACATATCTGCAGCTTCAATATTTAGTGGGTCTTCAAAATTGAGGAGATCCTGAAATTAAAAGGAATGAAAAATCGGTGCTACATAGTAGCAGTTAAACAAAATGTGCAGACCATCAATAATGGGAATTAAAATTTAAATTTAAAAAACTTACCTTGTCCATTACAAAATACTTTATATTTAATATTTTATGTGAGGTTTCCCAAAATTTAGAGTATACACAACAATTTTTAATTGTAAAAACAACATAAAATTGGGGAAAAAAATCCATTATTGTTGAGTGAACTTCAAGACTTTATTTAACATGTTTCGGATTATATGACTGGGGTCACGGTTTTGTTATATAATTTGTTGTCATTTTAAAGGTCGCTTCATAATGCCTTAGAAGTCATGACACTTATTGGCGAAAACGTCTAGTAATCGATTTTCGCAATCTTCTATTGACACCAATTTCTTATCACTCAGGAAGTTTTGCAATGCGGGAAAAAGATGATAGTAGCTTGGTGCTAGGTCCGGACTATATGATAGATGCATTAAAACTTCCTAACAAAGCTCCCGGAGTTTCTGGTGAGTAACAACAGACGTGTGTGGGTTGGCGTTGTCCTGAAGGAACACAACACCTCTTCCGTTGGTCAATTCTGGCTGTTTCTGGTCAATTGCTAGCTTCAAACAGTCCAGTTGTTGACAGTAGAGATACGAATTTAGTGTTTAGCCATATGGAAGCAACTCATAATAAATTATTCCTTTCTAAATCCACTAAATGCACAGTAACACCTTCCTGGCCCTTAGTCCTGGTTTGGCTACCGCTTGAGCTGCTTCACCGTGCTTTGACCACAATCGTTTTCGACCACAATATATATGTGACCCATTTTTCATTCCTTTTGGCCAAGGCTTCGATCCATCATGTTTTTTATGTTAATTGGTGTGGCGCCCCAACATCGAGCTTCTTTTTCAATTCAGCTTAGCACAATACGGTTTAAAACTGTTTTATGGTCGATCTTTAGCTCCTGGGCAATGCTACGACTACTAATATGCCGGTCAACTCCGATTATTTGCATTTTCGCCTTCATCAAAGAAAAACTGTAAAATATACCGAATTTTCTCTTTGTTGACTTCCATTTTTAATACTCTTTCAACTGAATGGACCAAACAAAAAACAGCAAAAGAATTTTTTTACTGTGAAATGTCACAAGGAGCATAAATATGAAATTGTCTGATCATACTTTACGAGATATCAATCACTACAGCCATCTATATAAAAAATAATGGATATCTTTTTCCCCTAACCTATTATATCAGCAGATATATTTATCAATATATCAGATAATAAATAGTTTGCAGGAAATCGTATGATAGATATCATGAAAATCGAAATAAATAATTGATTTTGATGTTGTTTCATAAAAAGTAAAGCCCACTAGTTGAAAAAGTCAATGTTAAATCTCTATATAGTTGGATTATCAAAAAGTTTTCACGAAAAGAATTACCAAAAGAGATATATTAGCTTAATCAAATTAATAAGGAGGTGAAAGTCTTCAATTATATGGTAGTAGAACAATTGATAATGATCCAGAGAGACTTCAAGATATAAGGTAGTATAATAAAAATTTGTGACTACTTCTGCATTTTGATGATAATAAAAACAAACTCACAGTGAATAAGGCATATAAACCCCAGGCAACATCTTTCAGCCTTCTAGTAGGAGACCAACCAAGACCATCAACACTATGTTGTCGTAAAAGGGATAAGCATATTTCTCCATTTTCAGATATGTTCGGATGCCATAATTTGGTCAAACATTTAACTTTTGGTGGCTAAAATTCCATTTCAACAATTAATAACTACATATTAGTAAAAACCTTTCAAATAATCAGATTTCATACATACAACCATATTATATTCCTCTGTAACGTATATGTTAAATCTAAATATTCCATTCTCCCAATAACCTTCTGTAGGTTTTAATATTAATGTGAATTTGCTCAGATCATTTTCATTTTCGTATTCTACAGAACAATTTGGTGGAAGTAATTGAGCTAATTCTTGTGATTCCTTCACCAACAGTTTGTCTCTTACAGATATTCGACTATGAGCTTTGCCACTTTCAACTTGTTGTTTCTTTAGACGTTGTGCTAAGGTTATCATTTTGAACGAGATTTTTATCAACTACTCTCGTAATACTTCCTTCTATACATAATTACATTTTAAAGAATCTGCTATTCCATTATCAAATATCAAAGACAAGGTCTCATATTAGTAATATATCTATTTGTTGATAAATCTTCTGACTCCCTGAAAATAAACAATAATCACTTTCTCGACTTCATTAACTGTATTTTTGAAAACATGATTTTAAAGTTAGACGAGTTTAAGAACAAAATTTCAGTTGTACTACATACAGTGATTTAAAACCTCACATCAATCCGAGTTTCAACCCTGATGACATATTGTTGTTTTGATCAATGTTGCCAACATTGTAGAAATAAAACTAAAATATATTTTTTTATTTATTATTTATCTGCATTCAGATGAATTAATATGTGATGCAAAATTGTATTTTGAAGAGATTATAATTAATTATTGAATTATAAATTAAAATGGAAATGATAAACAAGATACTAAATTGGATTTAAAATCTAACAAACATACTGCATACTTTATTTTCTTGCATCATCTAAACAATCTTGAAATATGTGTGGATCTACCTAAAATAAATTGAAAAGAATCATTTCACTCAGAAAATATCCTTGTTAAAACTCATATTTTATTGAAACATATAATTGAAGTGAATAAATATATGCATCTTTTTTGTGAAATATTAATTTCTACAGGGTCCCTCGAGGCTTTCATCATCTATTGACTTCTTTATACATTTCAAACAATGATATAAATGGCAGTGGCGTTTTCTATCATTTTTTATTACTGACTATTAAAACAAATAAGCTGAAGTGTCGGATAACCCTTCAAAGTTCGAATGACACAGCTCAAAAAACGGCTAGACTGAGAGTATCAACATGGAATGATTTAAGTCGATAAGAAAAGAATGAATTATGTTTAGCGTAGATAGGGCCGTCTCTAAATAAGACGGAACAGTAGGAATGGGAGAATATTAGTGGGTAGTGAAATCAAAATACTTTGAACTTTGTTTTCACGGATCCAGTATCAGTCGAACACTACTTATCCTTCACTGTCCGCCAGCTACTGGCCTTAAGAAAACCAGATTTCAGTTGTGAAGAGTAAATTAATGAATCAAAAAACATTTTATTGAGTAGATATTCTTATTATTTATATGACAGTCACTTCATGGTAGATAAAAATGTTTCTTTCGCTCTATCCGATGGCAAACATGTGCCAAAAGCTTGAAGTAAAAGTGGTTCTTCAGCAATGGTTGATTTGTAATCTTCCAAAGAAACTTTGCCATCTTTATCCTTATCTAACTTTCTCATTACTATGTCCACGAGATCCTTCACACTTTCCTCTGGGTCTTCCTCCTGGGGATGTTTAATTAAGCAATTTCTAAAAAAGGTATTTATTAAAGAGATAATACCCAATATATTTTGAATGTGGTTCATCTAATTCCTATTAAGTCATGGTAAAAAGAAATGCAAGAAGATGCAACTGAGTAATTTGTTCTACTTTGTTCGCTTAGCTTCAAGAAATATTTTCTATATTGCGACCAATTTGATATTTCTGCTATTGTATACAATTATTGAAGCTATATATGATATTTTCTAGAAAATGGCTCTTATTGAAAGACTAATTTCATTCCAAGGTTGAAGGTTTAGAGTCGTTGTAAATACAAAGGTATGTTATCTTGAATAATTCAAGACAATTAAAATAGAAAATGAGCTCATATTGTATCTATTTTTCACTATTTTTTCTATGGATCATCACCTATGCGTAGTTTTTTTTTTCAAATCGGAACTTACTTCAATAGTTGAAACATCTCTTCCTTCGTTATAAAACCATCAGCGTTAATATCATATACTGCAAAGCAGAATTCGATTTGCGCATCTATTGAACCCCTGAGAAACAGATCAAGGCCTTGAAACCATGACTCCAAACTTATAAGGCCGCAGTTGCTCTTATCCCACACACAAAAAATTCGATCCATAAGCATATTTTCCGTAACTATGTCGAAGGTATTGTGCAGTATTTCTCTAAAGATGGTTCGGTCAATACCCTTGGAAAAACAATTTCATATACAAAGAGTGTTTCATTTGCAAACAAGGATTTATACAGGTAGGGGATTTCCTAGAGAAAAATATTGTTATATTGTTAATATGTATTAAAATATGTAAACATAAGATGGAAACAAATAAAATAAAAAAACAATTCGCACATATCAATTCGAATAAAAACATATTTCGACATAAAAACGAGTGTTTCATTCACGAAGAATTATACAGATAAAAGATTTTCTATGCAAACAAAATACCTACTCTAACAGTGGGTTTCACAAAATTTTAGTCATTGGATCTATTGATTACTGAGTCAACACTACCTAAACAGTTGTGTTGTTTAGGTTGAGGTTGTTGACTGAGTCCTCCTACAACTTATGGACACAGATTTAGTCACTGTATTAAACTTTGACAGATTAACCTATATTGATCATCGATCATGTACATTTTGTGCTCCTATCTAACCTAGAATAGTTGCTAAATCACAGATCAAGTTGATTTGTCGATTTCGGTGAATCAAGATATTTGTCTTCTTTATCAAAATACCTACGTTAATATCCTCAAGGAGGTGTGAAAATTACAGGATATGCTCTTACAAGTTGAATAAATTTATCTCTTGGACATGAAGGAAATTAGAAAAAAAAAACACTTCGCCTAGATTTACGCGAATCTGCTAATTTTAGTTTGTTATATTTTTAAATCATAAAACTCTGTGATCAACCCAATGAAAAATTCACTGTTACAGTTGAAAATGAAGGGTTCTAAATAAAAAATATTTATCCAAAACTTATAATCCGATTTTTTCAATGTAAAATCATAAGCCTTAGTCTAAAATTTGCAATGTTCATTTCATTCGTGAAAAAATTACTGAATTACCTTGAGAGGAACGTTTTCTTTTCATGGTTTTGTATCATGAAAAATATTTTGACGTACAAAATAAATGGTTCACTTAAAAATAAAAAATGGTCACGTGAAAGAATACGATAACGTGCACGAGAAGATTCAGAGTATTCAATATCTATAGATTTACCTCTTGTACAGCATTAGGTTTTCCAATAACAACTGCATTTTGACCCGCGTTCATTTTTCCCTGCTGCGGTTTCCTTCTATTCAAAGCTACCAGTTTTTTGAAAATTTTATATAACATCTCAATTTCAGGTCTGAAAATAAAAACAAGCTTGTCATAATTTCACTCGTACCTTACATTACATTTTGGATTATTACCTCAAGAAAGATGTTTCTTTTTTCATGGTTTCGATGATTTTCGGCGAACATTTGAAAGCGTTGTCTTTGTCGGGCATTTTTTTTCTTCGTCCTTTCGGTTTTGGTGGTAGAGTTTCAATTGAACTTCTGGTTCTGGCGGCAGCTAGAAAGCGTGAAACTCCTTTCATGACTAGAAGACCCCCGCGCATGCTCAGGGTGCCTTGTGGATTTTCCTCAGACATTATGAAAAATTATTATGTTTTATTGCTAGTTAATATCCTCTATTATGTTCTTGAGGACACTTTATGAATGGCTTTATTAAGCTAGCCAAAATCGATACCAATTCTGGAAGCGAGAAAGCAGATTCATCATGAGAATTCGAATCATGGAAACGCAGGGCAGGCACCAAGACCCACTGGAACAACTGAAATTAAATTAAAATGTAAATCATTCAAATTTCAGAGTCGGCAAGATTATTATAATTTTATTATTGAAATCCTCTTACGAAGTGGTGTCCACGTATCAGTTAATGGAATTGCCAAAATGCAACACTCACCTAATAACTTACAGTTACACCAACGGTCTTAAAGGATTGAATAAAATAATAAAGATTATTTCCACTTCTTATTAATTTAATGACAATTGTTTCACCAACACTGTGGCTCTTCAACTTTACATTTTGAACTAACTCTGAAAGATTCTCCTTCACTTCTTACATAGCTAAAAACTTGAAAAAGAGGAGGTACAAATAACTAAGAATTTTCGGAAATAAAGATAAGAAAAACATATGCAAAAAGAGATGCAAATAACCATCAATTTACAGAAATACCTCACAAAGTAAAAATATTCAATAATGGAGATCATGCGGCATCGGTTTGGTCGTTGGGAAGAATTTTAAGGTTCTTGTACCTATTAATTACCATTGCTTCCAAAAGTTTCATTATAGTACATTTAATTTCATTATGGATAATTTCATAGATATTGATGAAATTATGTCCAAATTCTTTGAAATAACTGACGTTGAGTGCCAGATATCCGAGGTCTAACTCCGCTGGTGTTCATGAATTATTTTCTTAAAAGATTTATCTGTTTGACCAATAGGGGAAACCCCTGCAAGTCAACTTATAGACTCCAGATTTATTGTCTTTATTTGTTTGATCTTTGTTATTTTTTATATGAATTCCTAAATTATTAACCGTTCTAAAAGCTACAATAGAGTAAACTTTTATTTTAAACTACTTGGCAATATTGTTTGATATTCTATTCACGTAAGGAATCGAAATGTATCTTTTAGTCAAATCTTTTATAAAAGAATAAACTAAATTCAATGCTATTTTCTTTTGTTTAAAATTTTTTCTCTTATAATTGAACTATAGTTGTTAGATGCAATTTGCCTAATGACGGCTATAGTCCAATTATAATAGAGAAAATTTCAAACGAAAAAAAAATTGCATTGAATTTAGTTTATCCTCTTACAAAATATATAATTTCTCAGATACATTTCAAATTTCTGTGTTATAGTTTTAGCATAGACAGAAATATGATTACTGATTTGAAGCATTTCACTCCTTTTTTATCCATTTTGTAAAGTATAACTCGCAAATAATCAAGATTAAATTTGTAGCGAACACCTTCTTTGCTCCTTGTCCAGAAACCTGCCTTGCTCTGACGCAGCTTGACCGGCGTATAATATAGAGGACATGACTAGTCTAAAGATTCCTGACTGACCGTCCTCGCCGAGTTCAAATAGGGCAAGGCACAGCGTTCACCGACCGTTCCAAAGCGGAACACATGGTCACTGGCACCACAGGCAGACATGCGTACCACGTCTGCCTGAAGAGTTTCAGGTGCGCAGACTCAGAACGAAACACCGTCTCCGTAATTAAGAGGTGGAAGCTCCCTCGCAATACTGCATTTCCTTCGAGAGCTTGATTGGTGACCCAGACGTGGTTTGCTTCAAGAGCGAACCAACCCATTCATTTGGAGGCCCTAATTGCTTTCTATCCATCATTCCGAGGAAGCTTTTCCTCTCGTTCCACAGATCCCCGCTGGAGATGGCACCGCGACTAGACCGCAAGAACTTATTATACTCTTAATAACATCAACATATAGATATATTTATCTACATAAAGCAGTAGATGTATATTGATGACTTGTAGTTAAAGAAAAAATAGAAAAAACATAGGAAGAAAAACATGAAGGATGATTAAAAGCGTAATATTAATTTTAATGAACTAAATATCAAACCAATAGCTGAATTTACGTCACTAATTCAAAAATTTGAAATGAAGCTTTAAAAAAAAACATAAAATTATGAAGAAGAAAAACGAAAGAAATGACTAGGAAGTCGATGAAACAGAGATCCAAAAGTATAAGTTTTAATGAAAAAAATATTGTGACTAATGCAATAAACACTCAAGATTAGGATAAGGCAACTGATGTAGAGGAGCTAGAGGGTAAGCAAATATGAGGCAAAAAGTAAATAAGTGTTATGGTACGATGAACTATCTGTATATAAAGGTGTCAAGTCGATAGCGTTTCCAAGACCTTCCTTTTAATTTCGTGAATTGATTATAAACCGTGTTCTACTTCCATCAGACTTAAGAATTGTTCAAGTCATTAAATTAATTGAGTTTTACCTGACACCACCTTATACCTATTCCAAAAGAGAAGTTTCGTTTTTATTTCAACTTCATCGATCGACATTTTTTGAAGTTTTTTACGGCATTGAATCTTGAAATTTATGTAGTGTGCATATTGATCGTGTCATTTTTTAATTATTCATTTCGAGAGTTTTCGTAAACAGTATGTATGTTTAATAGTATTCAAAAATGAGTTTTAATGGTCAATTCTTCATTCCTCAATTAGATGCAAAAAAATGTTATCTTTCTGAAGCTTGGAAGCTTTTAACCGTGTTTTTAAATCGATGTTATTAATAGCGAATTATTTAAAATTTTCCTTCATAAATTATCGTCTCGAATATATTGATTGAGATGAAAAAATCGCGTCTAGTGGCATAGTGAAGTTTTGCTAATGATATTTTCACAAGTACAAAACTAATAATGGTTAATAATTGGCATGGAACGGCTAACTGGAATTATAACAGGATGTTTAAAAAATTGCATGAATTTGTGTAGTATTTTGAATGCAATACAATAATCTGAAAAATTGATATCTAATAGTGAAATCATATCTGAAGGCCTTCTATTCTTTAGTATTTTATGTGACATCCAAAAATATCATTCTTTCAAATGATTATTAATAATTAAAAGACTCATCCCAAATTATTTTATGTCAAGATTATATCAGAATGAAATCTGCACTGCAGATAACATACATGTCAACCTGACCAATAGAGAATTGCCTCTGATTAACCCAGAACACGTATGAACCAGTTTTTTATTTCTTGGCAAGGCTATCACGCAAGGCTCACACGCAAGATACATAGGTAACTAGGCAAAATCATATCGAACAATATCAACTGACACATACCTGATCGAACAGAGTACACCATTGTACTTCTTTTTGTTATTCTGAAATTTTCCACGGGGCTGTATTGTTGCCTAGTTACGTTTGTATGTTTGTTTATTCAATAAGTGGTGGTTTTATACATTAACGTATTTGGTTTGAACGTTCATAACGGGAATACTATGATATGAATTAACTTTACAGAAGACTTTTGGAAGAAGCAAAAATTCAAATCATTAGTTGAACCGGTCATTACTCGATGGAAATCCATTACAACGGTAGAAATAACAATGTGGCGACGTGCCCCGTCCAAAATTCTGCTTTGCTTTGCTACAGCTTCTCGGTGTATCTAACAGAGGACGCTACCGCTTTCCGATAATACCTAGCTCACCCTCATCGCCGGCATTAAGTAGAGCGGAGTGTTCGCGTTGCGATAACACACGTCCCGACGTGGAACAAGCCCACAGGCGTCATTGACAGACTTGCACCCCATGCCACTTTGAAGAGTTTAGTGGGTGCAATTTGGAACGAAACGCCTACCTCCCGAACAGGGCCGTCTTTGAACTATTTGAGGCCCTGGGCACATTAGGATCATGGGGCCCCTATGACCTTGAGAAAACACTATTTAGTTACAAAAGATAAAGAATGGGGCCCCCTAAGGGGGCCCCATTCGATCGCGGGGCCCTGGGCATGTGCCCATAGTGCCCAGTGGGGAAGAGGGGCCTGCTCCCGAATTAAGAGGTTAGAAGCTCCCTCATAACACCGCACACTCTAGAACTTCATAGTAAAAGATAGTTTTCAAGCCACTCTGCCAAGCTGAATTAGGACTGATATGATGTAGAATTAAGTCAATGTTTTTAAGAGGTATCAAAGAGATTGTCCATTTTCATCCATTGAATATTTTATTTATCAGTATTTCACCTATGCCTCCTATATTTTCACAAGTTCTTTCTATTTTAACTTAATTTTCTGATCCGTATTACATACATACTGTTATACTACGTCTGCACTGACGGAAAGCTAGCAATAATAAACATTCACTGCAATATTTCATAATTGTAATAATATAATCATAATCATTATTGTAATTTGACTGCAGACGTCCCCCAGAGTTTGCTCAGGACAATGGATTTTTTATAGAGATCATTAAATTGCTTTCCTTCTTAAAAAACAGCAATTAACACTTTATTAACCATATTCCAGGCAGAACTATTTGCCATTGAGACCGCGGCAGAACTGCTGATAAAACGGCAAATCCACCACGGTAAAATCGAAATATTTACTGATAGTCAGTCAGTACTAAAAGCTTTGGAATCCAGCTCTTGTACCTCAAGAACAGTCTGGAGTTGCCGCACGGCTTTAAACAGACTCGGTATGTATAACGGAGTCACTCTGGTTTGGATATCGAGCCACTCAAACTATTTGGGTAACGAGGAGGCAGATCGGCTGGCGTTTGCTGGAGCTGCGCTGCCTCTGGTAGGACCGGAACCATTCCTGGGAATACCACATGACGTGGCTAACGAGGCGATAACAGGCAGAATGAACTCAAGACTAGAGTCTTTCTGGCAGAGCCATTCTGGCCTGAAATATTCGAAGTTGTTCCTTGGAACAGCTTCGAACAAAAAGATGGCGAACCTAGCGCTAGGTCTGGATAGGGCCAAACTAAGAACACTTGTCGTAATTATGACAGGTCACGGCAGACTGAAAGCGCATTTGCACAAAATCGGTCTGGCTGAAGACGATGAATGCAGGCTGTGTCTTGAGGACACTGAAACAGCCACGCACATCGCCTCAGAGTGACCAGCGGTGAGTCGCATCAGATTCGAGGTCTTTGGTCAGGCTTTTATAGCCCACAGCGAACTGAAAAAATTACCCCTGAACAAGATTATCGATTTTATCCAAAAACTGGATCTCGTTTGGGAGATATAAATTAGGGGTGAACCACAATAGTCCGTGCGAACGCAGTGGTAGGGTGGACAGACGCCCGCTCGCCATAAATAACATAACCCTAGTCATGACTCACAGTTAACGGACTCCAGAAGCCTAATGCAATCAGGCTCTCTGAAGTTATGCAAATTTTTACCCCTCTGCAGATCTGACCACACATTTTTACTATCAGAATTTATCTTTAAAATGTTGTTATAGGTCAATAACGCAGTTGATAAGGAATATATAAACATAAAAACATCAATTGAATTAATCTCCAGGATAATCGCAAAAATCTTATTCTGCCTTCATAAGGAAAAGCATAACTAATAAAACATGTTATCTCAGGACAAACTATGTAATGGAACACTTTTCGTTATCAATCATTCAATACAAATGATGAAAACATATACTTATCTCCCCTTAATCTTTTTTAGTACATTCGATAAATAACCTGTATAAAAGGAAATATTGGAATATTTTATTAGCAAGGTTTTATTCATTAAATACATTTTGTACAAAACTTACATTAAATAGAAACTTTTCAGTTGAGGAAGAAACAGAACTTAAACAATACATTTAATTTGAAAATTTCTAATAAGTCTTACAACTCTTCTTTCTCATTCAAATCGACATCAGAGAGATCTATATCCTCTTCAGGTGGTAGTTCACCATCTTTGCCGTCCCATGGAGCAACATCCAATATTTTGGGCAGTTTTCCACTCCTAATCGATGCTGTATTTCCCCTTCCATAAGAGAGATCCCTGAAAGGCATATTGTGAGTAAAAATTACAGGTTTGGAAAAAAGAAACCTATTATTCTTTTGGTAGAGAAACAAAAAATAAAATGGGTTTAAGTAATCTTACCTGAGGAATTCATTGATTCCAGTATCTGAGAAAGAACCTCTCAAAATAGAGTATATTAATTTTTTGGAATTCATAACTGCCATAGCAGGGTATCCAAAGCCACCAATGTCAAGTGCAGTTTCAAGTTCGCTTTGAGTACCTGCCTCAGTCCATAACCATCTGGTAAAAAAAAATATTGTAGAAATATTTCCTTGCACAATCTTCATTGTAACTTACCCCCACATCTTCTGTTTAAACCTTTCCCCAATTTTGGTCAATGTTTGAATATACTGGTTTCTGCATTCAGATTGGCAATCCAAGATATGTGGAAGAACAGAAATAATACACAAAGGCTTATCACAGTTTTCTTTGAAGGTTTTCTCATCAACTATTTGCACAACTTCTGGAGGAGGAACATTTTGTGCAAGCTTATCCAGAGCCCAAGTAACGATATCGCTAGAAGTTCTACCCCCGTCATATTCTTCAACTGAGCTGGCAGATTTCTTGCCAGAATTGAAGAATTTGATTGTGGGATAACCTTTGAAAATTATAAATCATATGTTAAATAAGAGTTATTTAAATTCAGATTTAATTGAACGAAAATTTGACGAATTTCTGAGAATCTATCTTTATTGAGAACTTGTTCACTGTAATAGCTCAATTACATTCAGCGGTAGGAAGCAGGGAAATGGGAAAAACGTAGGAATGTAATCACTTCACTTCTCATGTCCATACTCGCGCTGTTCAAGGCTCCCCGGATCGGCGGTTTTTCTTGCGGAAGTCAAGGGGCCGGCAGTGCGAGCGGCAGTGTGTGATTACACTCAGCAAAAGTACGGTTGTCCGAAAACGAAAAATGCATACGTACGTTATTTCTGTGAATTTTTTAAAGAAAAATGTCTTCTCAAACGCAGACGGTGTGGAGTAACGATTAAATAATAACTTCTTGAGACTGCACAGATAAAAATCACAAACCCAAGCACGAAGTGCATTATGCTTGAAGAAGAATTAGTCTGAATATGGGGGATATTCCAATTGAGGAACTGAAAGCTAAGAAAAAAATCACTTATGTCTATATTTAGGCCTCTTCTTAAGAGGAAACAGAACTCTTTTAAATCTGGATATTATGAAAAGGTTTTTGGGACCCACGTATGTTTTCAAGACACTTACATATTTATACAAATTAACGAGACAAAGCATAGTGTGAATACTCACTGCCTGTCGATACTGCCACGGAAGTATTTCTGGAAATCTTTGGGCAGAGCGAGAAGCAAATGGAAGTGGCCGAGTTTAATCAAGGGTTAAGCACTATTAGGCAAATAAATATTAGGAGTACAAATAAGTTTCCGCCGTTTTTTAACACAAATTAAATATTTATTATAGAAGAAAGCTTGCTGAGTGACTTCTAATGTTAGAGCAAGTTATTTTTGTGTTTGAGATGAATCTTCCTACAATAATTCCTCCAATTCTGCATCCTCGTAAATTTTTGGCCTTCCACTGCGATCTTTGTCTTCTACGTCGAAATTACCGTTTTTAAACTTTTGAAACCACTTTCGACACGTTCTCTCACTCAAAGCACCCTCACCATATGCTTCTACGAGCAATTGATGCGCCTCAGCAGCAGATTTCTTTAAATTAAAGAAGTAAACTAATATTTCCCGCAAATGACGTTTACTTGGCTCAAATTTTGACATTTTGAACTTATAAAAATTATATTTTACCAATATAAAATCAATGATATTAATAGGTTTTGTTGATCTTGAATGTCCAAACTATTTTTTAAGCCAGTTATCATTTGCTAAAGCTAATCGAAACTCCGTGTCGCGCCATCTACAATAAAACGGCGGAAACTTATTTGTACTCCTAATACTTTGTTTTATACAAGAGGTATCTAATAAGTTATGAGAAATTTCATTTTTGTTCCCTAAATCAATTTGATGTGTGTATTTGCAATTAGAAAATAAAATTTGAATCAATGTTATTCCTTCAATATTATGATAAGAGTATACACAGAGGTACCCAATATAGTATATATAGATGGCAGTTATTTTTGGAAAATAACACAGATTTCCAAAAAACGTTTTCTTGGTTAAATCTAAATATGAAATCAGTTTTTCTCTATCATCTCTACTTTTTTAGATACATCAACTTATCTATTAATGCTTTTTCGAACAATACAATGAGTGTTCTACAGGCAGGCCTGAAATAAAATGGCTATAAAATCCAAATTGGACAATTTTAAAGATATAAACTTAATGTAGATGTATATTTTTAGCCGACCCTTTGTCAATTTATTGTTAGTCTGAGATATGTAGTTCTTAGAACTTGATGGTCAGAATAAAACTTGGACTGTACATGTGGTCTATAAGACTTGTACAGAACACATACCGACACTGGACTACCGAAAAGAGAAAAGGTATAAATTTCAGCATACTGAGGGTTTGGAGAGAACCCCAAAGCCACGTCCAAGATTGTTACTTTGGCCTGATTAATATAAAATGAATGAAAAAATATAAGACAGTATTTTAATTTCCGCAAAAACGTTTATAATACAACTGTTTCACCACAATGTGTCTTCTTCAGGTATATATATTCTACTAGCTAATGGTGTCCAGTGTGACCAAGTTTAAATACAGCGTTAAGTACGTGACAACATAATGGAAGAACAAGTTATAAAAACTCAAGGTGTTTATTGGATAAACACCTTGAGTTAAACTCAAGCCAACATTAAGATTGCAAATAAGGAGACAGCCAGAAATGGCATGCCAAAGATGAAGAAAATGCCAAGCCAAAGGATTGAAAAGTGAAATTTGCCCCCAAAGAAAGACAGTTTTTTCTGCAGCAAATTTCATAGCTTCAGTTTTTTGGACTATGAGTGAGATGGTTTTCATGAATTATATTTTTAACAATAGCTTTTTCAGCTGGTCCACAACTTCACTATGTACAAAATGAAGTTATTTAATATTGGGGAGGAAACTTCTGAATGAAGTGCAGCTTCTGTGTACAAATCTGTCTCAATGATCTTTTGTTTTCTTTGTCAAGTCAGGTACTTTTGAGAAGACCTACTATCTATAAGATACAGATATTTCTCAGAAAATCTGCAATTCCTATGTTCAAAACTTGCTAATGTTAGTGAAAAAATCAATCATCGATATGAATATTAATTTAATAGTTACCTTTCACACCATATTGAGCAGCTTTGGCTGAATGAACAGTGGCATCAAGGGCTCCAAGTTTCACTTTACCTTTCAATTCTGATAAAAAAATTATATGAAAAATGGATTATCAATCAGTTGCATATAGATTTACCTGTAGCCGCCTTAGCCCAATGAGGTGCTAAATTTTTACAATGACCGCACCATGGGGCGAAGAACTCTACTAGCCACATATCATCAGACTGAAGTACCAACTTATCGAAGTTGCTGTCGGTAAGTTCAACCACATCATCAGATTTAGATTCCTATAACAAATCAGTGAGGGTCAAAATTATAAACGATTCATCAATGAGTTCAAAGCATTTAAAGGGGAGTTGTCATGATATAATTAAGTGACGTTTTTCATGTGACTCTTGTCTTATTTATACTCTCTACATAAATAATTTTTATTACAAACCTTGCTTGAACCGGATGATCCACCTTTAACTTTAGCTTTGATGGCAGACAAGGCAGCATCAATCAATCCTTGAGCGGTTCGTTGACCACCGTAATCTTCAGGACTATATTTGTTAGTACCAAATATTTTGATAGTTGGGAACCCACGTACACCGAATTTTCCTGCAAGACTGTTGTGCTCATCAGCATTTACAGCACCTACTTTAACTACACCCTGAAAAATTCATAAGTGAATTTGTACTTTTCAGTAGCGCATCTTTCCAAAAATACCTTTAGACGTGTAGCTGCCTTTTGATATTCTGGGGCTAATGACTGACAATGTCCACACCAGGGTGCAAAAAATTCAACGATCCATATCTCATCCCCTTTAGTTACTAATTTATCGAAGTTTGACTCTGTTAACTCAACAACGTCTGAACTTGGCCCGTATAAGGCCGAACAATGTACCAGGAACAGTGCCAGACCTACAACATATGTAGTAAATATAGACGCATAGTTTCATATTTAGTTTTTTTCTCACCTAATAATAATTTCAACACCGCCATCCTGAAGCAATACGTGAAATTATCCCCTAAATTAACACGTAAACACTTCAGCCGGAATACCAATCCTCCTGCAAACTGCTACCACAGAATGTTCTGGACGTTCACAGAGAAATATTACAGTATAATGCGAAGCTAGCGATTACTGGTATACCTCCTATCAAATTATATTCAAAAATCGAAACGTTTTGTTTTTTGATTGGCCGACGTCGCCTCCACGAACGCCTACAGCCAATCATCAAATTTACAATGTCATGCTAATCACATACATAGAAATTTTAATTCACGTGGATTTCCTTACTCTTTTTCTTATTTTCATGATAGTCGTAGTAGGAGTGTCCGGGAAACTCATGTTAATGATTTTGCGGAAGAAGGCACGGGAAATGTCTTTTAACGTTCATATGCCATGAAAGGCGCAGCATTGGTTTTTCACTTAACAACAACTCGTGGGCAATCTGAAAGTTCACCGCTCAACATTAAAAAATGCGAAACTTCCAGAAAATGCTTAGGCTACGTCTACACTAAAACATAGCTTGCTTAAGGCCTGAAGCCAAGCGATTTACCAAGTATGCAGTATGTTTGAAGATTTATAATTTTAAAATTGTTTCAAGCAATGTATATAATATTGAAATAAACGTTCCGGATTTATTGCTAGCAGCCACAAAGCGCACAGGGTGTGTTTGTTTTTGTCGTGAGGTATTTTTTGGGCGAGAGAATAGGATAAAGCATTAATTTCGGCTGTTTTTAAAAGATGAACGTTGTAAAATCCATTTAATGATTATCTTGTTGAGAATAAACGTCGTCTACATCAATATCTCCCAATTTCGGCCATAAAAAATCATAACTCATAGCTCGGTGGCGTAATCCATTCACCGTAACAGTTGCACCAGCTTTATTTTCGAATGAGTCATACCGCCATCCAAAAAACCGCACCAAACAGTAATACGTTGAGGATGGAGAGGCTTTTCAACAGTCATTCTTGGATTTTCCGAGACCTAAATGCGAAAATTCTGCTTATTGACGTACTTTCGAGGTGAAAATGGACCTCATCACTGAAAATGATTTTTGAATGAAAATCTGGATCATTCTGATGCATTTAATGGACCCAATCAGCGAAGATACGACGTTGCTGGTGATCGACTAGCTTGAGTTCTTGTGTTAACTGTACTTTTAAAGCCTTAAGGCCTAAGTTTTTACGCAAAATACGGTGTAATGTCGTTTGTGGAATGCCCAATTCCAAAGAGGAATCGATAAACCTGGGCTTTCGTAAACACTACGGGCTACAGAAGTAATATTCTCAGTTGTTCTTGAGCGACGCACACGGTTTCGAATCCTTACATCACTAACTTGTCCCAACAGTTTCACTATTGCCGGCCGAGAAGGAGCTTCACGACGACCCAAAGGTGCTTTAGTTTTGCGAACTGTTACTGCAAAATTTTCACAATTTTTGTACAACGATATCATTAGATATAGATATTATAACGAATAGGTGTTTGAATCGACAACCATGTGTTTCAGGATGTCGCAACAAGACATTCCTGAATAACGAAATTATTAGTTATAGATATAATATTATACCAAATAGTGTTGGATTGACACAACAACAATTTGTCTTGGGCTATGCCACAACAAAACATTCCCGACCAACGATATTATGCTCTCAGATTATAATGAAACAGTATAGTAGGTGTAGGAATGTGAGATTACCGACTAAAGGATCATTGTTTGAACTACCTCAAAGATCTTTGTTACATGTTCCTATTGTGAAGTCATCTGTGCATTCACTAAATTGACTGCTGTATTTAACTTTGCTTGCAATTAATGCTTATAATTATTATCATTGTTTTTTAAGAGAAGTTTAAACAATGTTATTATGATTATAATAATTTTATTACAGTGATAAGTTATTTCTGTGAATGTATTTATCCTAACACTGTTTAAACAATGATCCTAGTAACAAATCTGATGAATGCTACTAGTTTTCAAGCGCTTCGCTAGGCGTAGCAAACGTAAACGTAGCCTTAGATATTGAGGTTGATGACACTATTCTAAATTATCGATGCTCCTAAAAACACAGATTACTGATAGTTCTTAAGTCACCGGCATAGATTAACAAGAATATATTCCTTTATCTATGGTCACCGGTAATCTGTGCATAAAATAACCGTAATTTTTGAGGTTTTGTTATGTATAGCAACAGTTGAGTTAGAGTCGGCTTACTAAATCATCCTTTTGATATGTGAGCTGAGTATATTTTATATGAAGTCGGATGAAAACTATTGTATAAAGAGGTGAAAATGCCAAAAAGATCTCGCCAACCTGAAGAAGAGGGAACATCCCCACAGGCTGTGAAAAAGCAAATATCTGTCAAGAATAATGAGAAGAAGATACGTGATATAAGATCTCTGTCTTCAGGTATGTTAAAAAGATATTTGTACCCAATTGAACCGTTTTGTTTACAGAAAGGACCATAAATATGTTGTTCAAAGCAGCGTCTAAAAATCCAACTGGTGGCGAGGTGAAATCCAAACAACTTCAGTCATTATGTTTAACTTTTACAAATTCAATTTCCAGATATCTTCGTCTCTCCTGTGTCCTTGTCGAAATAACAATGCTGATATTAAATGTTATTTCTGCGAAAAGAAAATTTGCTTTAATTGTGTTATACCATGTGATGTATGTACGGAGCTTTTTTGCAAAGATTGCTCTTTCTTGATGTAAGTTCAGATAGAGGTATTGTCCCAGACAAAAGTAGGGATATCAGATTATTAATATTGGAATAAAACTATCTTTCATAAAATTTTCTCAGGTTTAAATAAAATGGATATAGTTGAATTCCAATATTTCAAATCCATTGTCACACAGCAAAGTCATCATCATTGTCAATAAAATTGAATTATCAGTCAGATTTATTATTTTTCTGATTTCTTTTAGGTATGATGAACACGAGTGTTTATGTTACTGTTGTGCGACAGATAAATGAAAATGGTTTAAGCACAGTTCTGAACGAATTTGAGGTATTATATTGGAGAAGCTGAATCTACTCTTAGGATTGTTACACATAATTTTAATTTACTTTGTGAATATTATTTCAGTTTTGGTAATTTTATTGAATTGTTTTTATTATTTATTCACTTGATTATTTCAAATAATTATTATGGTTCTTGAACTTCACTAAAATTTCACAATTATGGTTTATTTTTAGAATTTCACCAGAAATATTTATGTTCATCTTCATCATTTTTTTCATTTATGAAATAATTCTAATAAATATCTGGATGCCAAATTTCAGTTGCTTGTCTTATTGTATATATATACTTAAATCTTTATGAAGTATTTACAGAGTTATTGCTATAAAAGGTCATTAAACAATATTTATAATAGTAAGTCAGTTGTTCCTTAGAGGTTGGAGCATATATGTGTTAATATTGGGTGTTTCCATATTTCTTTCTGTTCGGATAATTTTTGGTTCGGACATTTACAATTAAAAACAATTTAAGCGAATTATATATTTTGTGTTTTGAGAAAATTTACTTTTATCTCTTCTGAATGGTGGATGAATTGTAAAAACTAAATTCAATACAAGATTCCTGACAAAATGCATCATTTGCTTCTGATTCCAGCATATTCATTTCAATTAATTAATAGTAGGAAACAAATTTAATTAAGCTTTACTATAAAATAGAGCTCTATGCTTAAAAAAACTAAATTATGATGTACGTCTAACGTTATGAAAATGTTACCATAAATTTAAGTTAAAGTAATTATTTTTTCAATAAAAAGGGGGACAAATAAATTTTAGAAAAAATTACAACGTATATAAATACGGCAGTTCATTAATTCAAATATAAATACACTAATTAAGCTTACATCTTCTTCAATTTTTCAATAAATGAGTATCCTTTCAGTGAATGGAAAAAAAAACAATTTTTATGTATCCAATTATTATTACTTGATTATGATATGGGTTTTTACCTACCTTTTTGCTATTGGATACATTCCCGATTATAAAAAATTGTTTTCATAATGTCGGTTTCAGTTCAATTCACCGAAGCTGCCTATTCTAATTTTCCTGAAAGATGTGTACTCGGAGCAACATTTACTCTTTTTTTATTTTCACGTTTCTTGGGCGGTGTGCTTGTCAGAGGGGTCCATTTCTATCTTATTCTTTTCAGTGACACTGGACTTGAGAATGTTAAAAATGAATTAATTATATAGTGTAACCCGGTCGCAATATTAAAATTCAATTCTAAATTTTCTAATGATTCCCATTTATTACAAGTGATGATTATTACATGAATGTTAGCGAAGCAAAAATCTTGGACTAAAGATCTTAAAATAGGCCATCTATTGTGTTCTTCATAAAAAATTCAAAAATGACCGAACAAAGAATGCCTAGCTCACCGTCCTCGCCGGCTTCGAGTATAGCAGAGTGCGAGCGTTCCCACAAGCGATGTTCCGACGTAGAACAATGTCACATGCGTCATTGGCAGCCTTGCACCCCACGCCAATCTGCAGAATTCAGGGGCTGCAAGTTGGAACACAACGCCCAGCGCCCGAAATCAAGAGGTTAGAAGATCCCTAACCACAAAAAACTTCAAATGATTTGATACACGCGACATTTACCTTGCCATAAAATATGCAAATAGGTGAGCTATCCCGTGTTATACGGAGTACTCTAAAATATCCGGGATTTCACGGAGTAGTCTAAAGAACACTTACCTTTTTATCGTGAACGTTTAGTGGACGTTACGTTGTGTAGACAACCCAAATTACACCTAACGAGGGCAAGGAAACAGTGACGGGAGGTTCAAATATTCAAAACGTCAGCATAATATATTTATATTAGTAATCCTGAAAGGCAACAACCCTTAATGAATGGAAACAAACATCTATCAGCCTATGGTTGAATATACTCTACTCAGCGGTTCGCAAAGCTCCACAGTAAACCTATAGCGCCCCAGTCCGGGTCTAAATGACTTATTTCTACGTATCGTTAGGTCGGTAACTTGCTCAAATCAGATATTCTTATACAGTGGAAAGGGTTAGAGAGGACAAATACAGCCACCATGCATCTTCAACTGCACTTCCGGTAACCTGTGCAGAACCTATCCGTTACAAGGGGTAAGTCTGAATGGACAGTAAGGTAAGGGTAACTGTGGTATGCCCAGGAGATCTCCTTGAAGAGGGGGTCTAACATAATTTCAGTCTACCGGAAAAGTTACTATCAAATGGACTGTATCTGGCCTCCTCGGGGTGGCCAAGGCCCAGGAAGGCTCAGATATTACTGAAGAACCAACTGAACACTACCTGAAGGGTCACGCAAACTAATCCTGGGGATATCACAATACCTCGGAACAATGATCTAGCAATCACTCACAGATTCTCACATTAGCGTTGGATATCCGGAGCTATTTAATGTCTCTATACGATACGTCGTCCTCTACCAGGACGGCTCAGCGATGTACCCTAAAGAACGCCACGGGTTAAAGGAATACAATCTCTCAAAGTAAGCGGGCACATGCATATGGAAATTATGTAACACAAACTGACTAGAACATTATTAAATAGATAGTATCCCATAACCTGGGCGTGTTAATGAACGTCACAATAAAAGCAAACAAAGAAATAGGTAACCGGGGGATCTCACAAGAGTATATGCAAATCAGTTACATATCAGTCTCGGCGAATACCATGAACAGTACATACGAGGAACCACTATTAATAAATACAACAAACAGCAATCAGGCACCGAGAGAATACAATACAAATAGATAACTTGTGAGGGTCTTGCCGCTTTAGTTATATACAAAGGCAATGCATTTCAGCTAAAACATTCCGGTCGGATTAAATAACACTGAAACAAAAATACAAGATGAAGTCAAAACAAGGATAGCGGTCATAAAGGTGGCCTTTTTCCCGCGATGGGATCAGTCATTTGCCCGAAAGATGGGAAAAATTAGTGGCTAGCGACTTTGATACTTTGAATGTATCACAAATTTTTCACTATAAAGCTTAAATTTCCGAAAAAAAATTATTTTTACTACTAATATTATGTTTGAATAATAAACGAGGGCGCTAAAGAGCGATTTCATAATTTCCACAAAGAAACAAACTCCTCTTAAAGAAAATATTAGAAAGATTTAAAATGAATAGATACCTAATGGAAGGTTAAATTTTTGTCTTCACCTTTGCTTCCGGGTGCATAGATAAAACTGCATAAAATCGTATAGGATCGTTTTATCGCAACGAAACAACGGTCTTGTCAGATGATACGAAAAGGAAACAAAAGACAGGGATTGGGACAAAATCGATGCTGGATTCATTTCTGATTTTATTCAGGTTGTCATTAGCCCAGCTAAGGAAGACCGTGTCTTGGTACGGGCTTTGAGACGATCCGAATGCCACCACGCAAATTTATAATAACGTGATTGTGCCATGATATATGTCAGTGCTAACTTTTCAACTGTTCTTGTTTATCCCCCCATCCACCAACTTGTTACGAATGCTGACCTTTTTCAGTTCCAATTTGAGCACGATACCTTGCTCACGGTAAAAACTATCGATTCGACTTTCCGGAAAATGTTTTTCATGATAAAGAAAAAACCTTAGGGATTGATCAGTTACTTAAAAAGTTTTTCCTATAATTCGATTCGGAAATATGGAACAGCCTCCGGTACAAGTGGACCATCGTATGGACTTTTTGGGAAGTTTTGTTCAGAAAACACTCAAGTTAAAACCGGAGAAATGGACTAGAATGATGTCAACAGAAGAGCATAAGGCGGTGGTTATGAAATTTTTGGAAAGACCGTTTCCCGTAACACTTATTATTGTTTTAACAGCAGCTGCTCAATTGGTGGCATTCAATTCATTTCCTTTACCTCAACTGAAGAACAAAGGTAAGTTCCGAGATAAAGACTGAACTTAATATTGTTTTTTTGTCACTGTGTTTAGACTCTTCCTGTTCTTTCGCGTGACCTTAGTACTTGTTGAATATAACTGAGCTTTCAGGTAATTTCGTATCGTTTTACTTGATAGAAATACCTTGTACACCTTGATACACATATATATTATTTTAAATATCCCAGATTTATTCTGTTTACCTTCTACAACTTTTAATTTCAAAATTTTTTTATTCAAAAACTTAGAATTAAATAAAATAAATGCCTTAGAAAACACTGTTTCAATGTACTATACATATAGTTTCAACACTTATTATACAGTACCAAAAAAAAAAGAATTCAAAGAAATATAAATTATCAATTCAAATATCACTAAATAAAAACATGAACGGTACAACATTTAGTTTCGTTGTTTTATGAAAATCAAATTCCTTTCCAAAAATGCGAAACGTAACCTCAAGAACTTCTTCAAAAACAACTTGCTCAAAAATAAATATTATTATTTAAATATTTTAATATTCACGGATATATTCTATTAGCCTTCTACATATTTAATTTCAAAAAATTGTATTTAATATTAAAACTTCAGGAATTAAATTAATGTCATAAGCATCGCTTATATCAAACGACATATAAAATGAACATTCATTATAAGACATCCAAATGAGATAACAAAATCCAATAAATATAAATTGTTAGCAAAAATCTTATAAATTAAATATTTTGAGTAGATAAAATTTTGTTTCTGCTCATCCCTCTTATGAAAACAGATATATTTCAAAAATGTTCAACATAATCCTAAGAATTTCATCATAAAAGTATCTCACTTAGAATATTCAATATCACTGGATATCTAAGTAAGTTACTTTTTAGAAAATCTCAAGATATGTAAAAACATTACTAAAAAACAAGTTTTAAGAGAGACTTTACTCGTCAGTACCCAATCACATTCAATAAAATATAATATCAATCAACAAAAAATATCACCTTTAACAATCCTGAAAGCATCTTGGCAAATGAATACTGAACATTTAAATGGTGTCCAATGTGAACTCAAATAAATAGTTCTGTGGTTTACCATAGATCTTAAAGATTGACCGGCAATTTAACGGCCTCTGTTATAGCACAAGGACACCTGTATAAAGAATGTTAAGGAAGCCAAATAATTATATATTATGAATAAAATGAAGGAAATGGAGGTTTATACTTGATTGAAGGTATATAAAATTATTTAAATATTTTAATATTTACAGATATATTCTGTTAGCCTTCTACATATTTAATTTCAAAAAATTATTTCTTCATTATTACTTCAGGAATTAAATTAATGTCACATAAGCACCGCTTGTATCAAACTACATATAAACATTCATTATACGACATCCAAATGAGATAACAAAATCCAATAAATATAAATTGTCAACAAAAATCCTATAAATTAAACATTTTGAGTAGACAAAATATTGTTTCTGCTCATTCTCCTTATGAAAACAGATATCTTTCAAAAATTTTTGACATAATCCTAAGAATTTCATCATAAAACTATTTTACTTTGAATATTCAATATTATTGAATATCTTACTAAGTTACTTTTTAGAAATCTCAAGATATGTTAAAACATTACAAAAAAACAAGTTTTAAGAGAGACTTTGCTCGTCAGCACCCAAAATATTAAAATATTTAAATAATTTTATATACCTTCTATCAAGTATAAACCTCCATTTATTTTATATAATTATTATATATACAATGAAATAATTAAAATGATAAAATTCTGTAATAATTCTTCTATCAAGAAAAAACCTCTTTTTATCACATATACAGAATGACCCATAATTAGACCGACAAACTTCTAGTGGAAGTTCTAGACATTATTTTAGATATTTGATAGATTCGGTCTTCACTTGGTGGAAACTCATTTTAATTAAAAAAATGTATATATGACAGTAATTTATTTCCACAAAATAATTTTTGTGGAAATAAATTACTGTCATATATACATTTTTTTAATTATTTTAGACACTTTCGACCCAAATCATATAATGCAAAAATTTGTAGTTAAGGAGCTAGAGCCCTCTGAAGATGACGTCGAGGCAACATTCTTTTATATACTTTCGACCCAAATCATATAATGCAAAAATACTTCGTTAAGGAGCTAGAGCCCTCTGAAGATGACGTCCAGGCAACACTTTTTGATTTCGTATTAATTGTTTTATAAGGTGACGTTTTATAAAATAATTGAAATCAAGTACAAGAAATGGATATTTCACTTACTTTATCATGATTCTTTAGATAACGAGCATTGAGTAGTGAACGGAGAAAAAATTTCAAATCAATTTTCCTGAAAACCGGTGCAAATGGGCGAAATCACATAAGAGCACCTTTTTTCAAGAAATAATATCAGAGTTTATGAATTTGATGTATAACTTGTGAAATAATGAAAGGTAAAAGAGTTGTTACTAAAAATACCCTTTGCCCCCCCCCCCAAATGATACGCTTATGTGTGACATGAAAAAAATACACTCAAACCATTCGGTGCATATTTTTGAATATTGGATCACCCTGTACGTAAACATTATGATTTTTTTCCGTTTTCGCAACTACAAAGAATTAATTCATAATAAAAATTCTAAATCTCTGCTTGGCACCGTCATACAGGGTGATCTATAAACATTCCCTTATGAGTGAAATTTCATAGTTCAGTGAATCTTGAACTTATCGGTAGAATTATTAACGAATTTAAAAATATCTTTTAAATACTCTGGAGAGTATTACGGGTATGACTCTCATGTATGGTTTTTGTGAGTGCAATTTCAGGAAATCAGTAAGTTTCTCTTAGTGATGAGTGGCTAGCGAAGGACAATACTTTGAATTTTGAATGTATAACCAGTTTTTCACAATAAAGCTTCAATTTTCGACGAAAAACTCACGAATTTATTTATACTCCTAATAAGTATTCCTAATGTTGATTAAAAATGTTAAATCAAAACTGATCAAATTTCATCTGAAATTTTATGATTCTTCAATGAATTTCCTATTCGGTACGAAGTAACGTATAATGTGAAAAAAATAAAGTCCGCAAAAGAGCAACAGTCACGAGGAAATCCCGCATGATAATTTCCATCAAATCGCGTGACTACAAAACATTCCACTGATGAATTTAAGTAGAATCGTTATAATGATTATGAAATCGTTCACTTTATCATATCTACTCACATTCTCCAAAGGAAAGGTTCGTTAATGTCAAATATTAAACTAACTTTTTTTCAAAACAAATGATAAAAGTGTTTTCAGACTCGAAATAACCATTACTTCAAAATGCAAACTATAGATGGTTCACCTTTATGTAGAGAGAATATTTGGAGAAAAAAGTTTACTTTCCTAAAACGTAATATCTGCTTTCTCAAATGTAACATTTCGAGTAGCTATAGCAAGACCATCGTTGCGTTTAAATGAAAATTCTCATTCTATAACAAAATTTGAATATTAAAACATATTGAAATATGTTTGTCTTCTAAAATTTTAATTTCAAAAAATTTTTTATTCAAAAACTTTTAGAATTAAATTTATGTCTACAACAAGCACTGCTTACATTAAATAGACGTATATAATCAAAACTCAATATATAATGTCAAATGGAATAAATAACCCAACAGATATACGAAAGTAATTAAAATTAATAAATAAATATTTAAAGGAGACAAAATCTTGTTTCTGGTCTTACCTTTAAGAACACCATTAATAAATAAATATTTAAAGGAGACAAAATTTTGTTTCTGGTCTTACCTTTAAGAACACCACAAACAATAATAGAAGACAAACATATTTCAATATTGTCATTATAAAATAAAACACTTGTTTACATTTTCTACTTTATTAAACAAGTGTTTTATTTTATAATGACAATTACAACTGATTTCTACCAAGCAACGGCCCAATCTATCATAAATATTTCAATATGTTTTAATATTCAAATTTTGTTATATTTCTTCTATCAAGTAAAAGGCCTTTCTATTCTATTTTATTCTCATTCTATAATTTGATATTTGAAGATCTTTTTTTTTCAGGTGTATATTTCGTGAAGAAGTCTCTGGTTGCGGTTTCAAAAGCTGCGCCAGGAGAAACGATTGTTGCAGGAGATCTATCTTGTAAAGTTATAGACCAACTAGCATCTTTAGTAGACGAGGTAGGTTCGATTACCAAGCTTAAGTTTCGGTAAAAAAGACATTGGTGTTTCTAGATATTAGTCCCAGTACTTTCAAATACCTCGAACCATGATATTTGGCCTACTGTTATCGCTAAAGATATACAAAAGCATGTCCACAGTCTTAAAAGTACAGTCTATCAGGTTAAAGGTCAGGTTAATGGTCAAACTGTCTTACCAATGCCTGTTGGAGTTGAAAAAGTTCATGAAGCCGAAAAACTATTGAAAGAAACACGTGGTGAAGAGTGCGACCTCTATTTGAAAAGCGCTATCGAAGGTGTTGTCATAAAATGGGCAGCACTAGTGAATGATGTTCTAGTGAATGATTGTGCAGAGAAAGTTGGAAACGTAGCCAACCCAACACCGTCTTACGGTATACCTCTTTTTTATTTCATGATTTTTCTTATTGCAAACCATAATTATAGAGCTGGAATTTTGGGATTCAAGACTCAAAAATCTCTGGTACATTTATGAACAACTTAAAGAGTCTAAGGTTAGAAGTATGGCTTCCATCTTAGAAATAACAAACAGCGCTTACTTCAGCTGCTTTAAATCTGTGTTCAAAAATGTGGTAATGGCACTTGCAGAAGCTAGAGAAATCCATTTGTACTATCAACCTCTGAAGAAACATCTAACCGTATTCGAAGAAACCGATTTCAGTGAATGCATATCCCTATTAGAGCCAATCATGGTTGTTTTATGCTTGATTTGGGCAAACTGTAGATACTGCGATCAAGTTAGAATAATAATTCTTCTGAAACAAATTTGCAATCTCCTAATATTAGAGGTAAGCTTATCAATACTTCAGACAATAGAAAAAAATAGACTGCCCATAATTTTCCACACTACAAACATTTAACATTTTAACTCAAATTGACTGAAATTTCGTTCAATATTTTCCTTATTATCTCTTTTTGTTGCTGTACGATGTTCGTCAATTAAATATGTCTACTGAAAAGGAACAGTGTTTCAAATAAATTTCATTAAATATAATTTTTGAAAATTTTAAGAAATCTTCTAAAATTCGAATTTTTAGAGAGTGCGACAGAATTACTATGCTTGATACTTAAGATCTCAAAAATGGGTTATTGAAAATGTTGTTGTCTTTGACGAGTTCTATGCTTAGTTGAAAAGGAACCATCCTAAATAAAATAGTGTGTTCGCCATAATTTTATCTGAAATTGTAGGAAGTAAAATTTATTGAATTAAATCGAAATTGATTAGCAAATTCTCAGTCTATCCAGAATTGGCACTCCAAGCTCCATGTTTCAATATTTTTATTTTATGGAATGATCTACAGGGTGACAAGAAACTTTTTTCATTTAAATTTATTATCATAAAGGAATTAAAGAAAACAACAACGAATAATAATAACATAAACATTTGGTAATAATATATTTAAGCGGTTTCGAAGTGGCTTCCTTTGGCGGCGATACATAGTTTCAGATGCTTCTTGATATTTTTGGCAATAGGCCACAGCTCTTCCGGTGTTAATCGGTCCCTTTTCCGGTGCAGGGATTACTTCAGGGACTCTTAACTCTTGTGGTGTTCAGCACACACCTTGAGCTCCAAAATAGACCACAAGCTGTAGTCCATTGGGTTGAGATCCGGCGATTAGGACGGTGATTCTGCAGATGTGATGAAACCCGGATGATGGGTCTTAAACCATTCTTGCGTCATTTTAGCTTTGTGAGCCGGAGCGGAGTTTTGTTGAAAGGTCCAATGCGTGTCGCTGAAGTGCTGCTGGTCCCACGGAAGTACTACGGCCTCTAGAATGTCGCAGGGGTAGACTTCTTGATTGATTTTGACCCCTTGATCCACGAAAACCAAGGTTGTTTTGCCGCTGGAGCAAATTCCGCCCCAGACCATGACTGATTGCGGATTTTGACGATGTTCGACGATTGAAGACGTACCAGGAGCCTCTTCGGATCAGACTTTGGATATTTGACGAACGGATTTACGGTTGATACCGATCTCACGGGCTATTTTCCTCATGGAGACCCTCGGATTTCGATTGACTCGCTTCTTGACGATATTGCGATATACGCTCAAATACTCTTGTTCCAGAACACAGTAAAATTTGTCCGAAGTTTTCCTTGTCACCCTGTATTTTTTCTATGAACTAAGCGTGAAATAAAATCATTTTTGGCCTTTATGAAGAAGCTCCTTTCTGCATGATAAGTTTATGAGTTTCAGGGAAAGAAATTTTTAGATCCAACAACGCTCTTTCACAGCGACATAGACGAAGCGATGCAGCGAGTTGGACTCTGTATACAGACGTTAAAGCAGTTTTTGAAGTCTTTTTATAAGTGCAAAAGTAATCTATCGCAGTTTTTCAAAGAACGTGAACCTCAACCTTGGAGTTTTCACCCCGATATGGTGTTTGGACGCTTCAATGCTTTCTTAGAAAGACTAGCAACAATACAATGGTTCTTCAACACAGTACTCGAATTCAATAAGCTCGAAAAAATTGAGATAGGCGGTGTTAAAGGAAGGGGTTTGAGCAGTAGAATGACAGAGGTTTATGCCGAGTTTCAACAAAGTTTCTCCATTTTTTCCGGTAAATCTTACGATGTCTTGGATCCAGATGATCCAGCCTTCTTGGATGACTTTCAGGCGTTCAAACAGAATATTTTCGAGATGGATATGAAGTTATCCGCCATTTTGTGCCAAGCGTTAGAGGACTGCAACAATTTGGACGCCGTATTCAAGGTGAAGTTGTAAGAGATTTACCAAAATGCGTCAATGTTCAATATTGTGTTTCAGTTAATAAATATTTGTGGTACGATTTTAGAGAGGCCTATGATAAAGACTGAGTTTACAACCAGGTACAAGAAAATTTTAGAAATGCTTTACGATGAACTGGATGCTACAGAGGTGCGTAACTAATATTTATAATAATTAACAATAATATTAGGAGTATAAATAAGTTCGTGTAGTTTTTTGTCGGAAATTGAAGCTTTATTGTTATATAAACATATAAACTATTATTTTATTTATACTCGCAAAAATTATTTATTTAGAACATATTTCTTCGAACAGACCCTATTCTCAATATAAAATATTTTGAAGCATTATTTTCAAGAACAACTAACTCATAAGGAGAAATCAGGGCAATTTTTGCTAGATCGGTATATGCCTCCAGTAGCTGGAACGCTGAGATGGATGCAAAGTCTTTGCACGAGATTGAATGGACAAATTGAAACATTTAAGGCCCTTCAACACCCGTGAGTATTATAGAATTAAAATAGTTTTGGTTCATTTTTCACATGAATCACTTTCTGTATAGAAAAACAAACAACTTGGCGAAATTCGACTCTTACTGCTGAAATTCGATTCTTACTGCACACTATTACTGTATAGTGGGCCATTTAAAATTTGCATTTTTGAGTATGGATCTTTAACCTGGTGACTACTTAGTAGTCTCCACAATTTGCCCAGGAAGCAGATAGTTTGATAAGGATACGCCTTATCATCGCGCATTAGCTAGAACCCACCAGTTTCCAGTTTGGGCTTCAGTTCGAAAACCTACAACTGTATGACTGGTAGCAGCGAAGCACTATCCAAACTCTACTGGCTCTACTGCATGGTCAGTACCCAAGTTGTTTGGGATGTAACTCACAAGCCGAAGGGGCTTCTTATCCATCCATCTAAACGCAGTCCCATGAACTAACGTAGTCTCAAGATTGATGGCTCAATTGATCCTGGCGTCAAGCACCAACGGACTAGCCAAATCGTCGAGATCCACAAACCCCAGAAACGTTTCACAATCGATCCAGGTTCAGGACGAGGCCAGTCGAACCGTCAAGTCCTGCTAAACCCGGAAGCATTTCTCGGGATATCCTGAACATGAGTGTCTGCGAACATATAGAAGGAATATCCTCCTAGTCCAGCATGCGGACTTTCAACCACTGCCAACTTTTTAACATTTCCCAGTTTTGTTCGAGCGTAAATCGACCCATTAAGTGGTCAAACATTAAATTAACTTTCTGTCAAAACACGAATGGCAAGAGTGTTGCCTGACTCGAAATAACCACTACTCTAAAATGCAACCTCTAAATGGCCCACCCTTTACAAGACCTTTCAATGTGTATATGCCTAAGGTAGCGCCTGGACACAATAATGAAGTCCAACCATATCACGAATAATTGATCTGAATTTAAAAAACTTTCGAAAGAGCTTACTCATTATTAATTTCAGTATAACGAAATCACAAGAAGCTGAAGACATTCTGAAGAAAAATGAGTTATTTCAAGATAAATTATTCGCGTATAAATTGAAACTATTCGACGAATGGGCAGAAATTATACCCCAACAAATTGAAAAGAATATGAAGAAGAATTTGTTCGATAAGGACTCTAGAACCAAGGAAATCAGACTGAATTTTAGTCCAGAGGTAAAGTAGAATTTTGAAAATGTTATTCGCGCATAGCTTCATCAAAGCAAGCTGTAGTACAAGGCCATATTGTATTTGGGATAAAATGTAAGACTGTGAAATATAATATAAAAAAAATGTTGCCCAATGTGAATTTTATATCAAATCGTCATTTTAGCTGTCAGCTATTCTGAGAGAAGTTCATTATCTGAAGCTGATGGATGTAGATGGGATTCCAGAGAAGGCGTTGGATTTCGAAAGGAGTAGTGAAGAAATAAGGAAATTCACCGAAAAACTAAATTTGACGTTAAGATGGTATAACCAAATAAGAAAAACAACACAGGACGTTGAATTCGAGCTAATAGCGACAGAAATTTTGAAAATTGATACACTGATTGAGAAAGGTCAAAATGGACTTACTTGGAATTCAGAAGGTTTCAATTCAGCACATTTAAAAAATCACGGAATGGTAACATTAGTTTGAGCTACCAGTTTGATCCATCATTATGAGATTAATATCGAAACTGAAAAAAACTATAAAAGCAATAATTTCTGTATCAAAAGTCCAAGCTTAAGCGCGTTAAATAAATTTAACCAGTATAAAATACCCATTTACTATTAAGAGTTAAAATGAGTTCATGCGTTTTTGATAACAGATGTCGGTACTGGTTTATTATTCCAATGATTCATTCTGAAAACACAAAAATAAGTAGCGACTTAAACAGGTCAATATGAATTTTCCGATTTTAAACTAGTTTTCTCGATACCTTATATGTAAGGGTAACAAGACAAACTTCGGACAAATTTTACTGTGTTCTGGAACAAAAGTATTTGAGCGTAGCCAAGCAATTTTTATTCTATTAGATTTTTTGCACCTTCTGTACTAATATGTGAATTTTCAGTTTGATATTACTGTATTTTGCAGTGTTAGAATGTCAAACAAACGTAGTGCAATTTTGGAGCTGTTTCGTTAAGGTAAGCTTCAATGCGAAATTGTTCGTTTGCTCAATGTGCTTCCACAAACCGTGTCCGATGCAATTTGCAGTTTCAAGGAGCTTGGCCATGAGGGTCGTCGTCCAGGAAGTGGAAGAAAATGCCCTGTCAATACGCCTAGCAATCTCAACGTCGTCAAGAAGCGAGTCAATCTAAATCCGAGGGTCTCCATGAGGAAAATAGCCTGTGAGACCGGAATCAACAGTGAATCCGTTCGTCAAATGTCCAACAAGGAGCTCAACCTCAAGCCATACCAGCTCCAAAAGGTTCAATTCCTCACGGATGAAAACAAGCGCGTACGACTTCAAAGGTGCCGCCAACTCCTTCATCTCGCCGCCAGTCAGCAATGGGAGCGCATTCTCTTCACAGACGAGAAGCTTTTCACCGTAGAACAATCCCACAACCACTAAAACGACAGAGTCTGGTCCGCAAATACTCCTGGTACGTCAGCCATCGTCGAACATCGTCGAAATCCGCAATCCGTCATAGTCTGGGGCGGAATTTGCGCCAGCGGCAAAACAACCTTGGTTTTCGTGGATCAAGGGGTCAAAATCAATCAGGAAGTCTATCCCTACGACATTCCGTAGTATTTCCGTGGGCATTGGACCTTTCAACAGGAGTCCGCTCCGGAACACAAATCGAAAATGACGCAAGAATGGTGTAAGACCCATTTTCCGTGTTTCATCACATCTACCGAATGGCCGCCCCACTCGCCGGATCTCAACCCAATGGACTACAGCGTTTGGTCGATTTTGAAGCTCAAGTTCTGTGCTAAACACCACAAAAGTAAGGAGTGCTTGAAGCATTCCCTGCGCTGGGAATGGAACCCATTAACGCCCGAAAACCTGGGGCCCTTTGCCGAAAATTTCAAGAAGCATCTGAAGCTATGTATCGCCGCCAAAGGAAGCCACTTTGAAACCGCTTGAACATATTATTACCAAATGTGTATGTTATTATTATTCGTTGTTGTTTTGTTTAATTTTTTTTGTATAAGAAAGAAGTTTGTCCGAGGTTTTTCTTGTCACCCTGTATAGATGGTTCTGAGTTCTATGATTTAAGCTGATTGCATAATCAGTTCATGTCAAAAATTTAGTTGCCAACCGTGATGATTTTTGAAATGTCTCTCAAGTAATATTCTACCACTTTTTACCTTTTAGACATAAAAGATTACATGACCACCCTCCATGGATTGGTGGAGAACCTTCAGGATCACCTGCAAAAAAGCAAGAATAACTTACTTTCCATCAGAAATGCTCTAATACCATTCGCAAGACAACCGCTTTTCGAAAGGAAAGATGGTAGAAAAGATACCTGTCTTAATATTGAGGGAAGAGAGGAGAGGATTGCCAAGAAATATTGTGAAATAGAAAAAGAAGCTCAAAAGATTTCAGAGTTACTCAGTGAGAATATGCATATTTTCAAAATGGAAAATGATAGTGATAATCCTAAATGGCAAAACTACATAGATCATGTTGATAATATTGTTCTTAGTTATCTGTACCAAAGTGTCGGCTGTAGGTAAGTTAATCCATATTTCTTTTCTTTTTGCGCGCTAGTTCCAGACAACAACGTGCTATCGTTTCGCCCAAATATCTGTACCTTTTGAGTTTTGAGCCGAAATGTTCTTAAACGATTAGGTTGGACTCAGTGATGAAGAATCCAAGGTGGAAAGTAATTCGTTAACTTTGGACGTTAACTAGAAACCTTCACGAAAAATTTGGGTTCTAAATATCTCGGTTGAGTTCGTTTACAGACAAACTATCGATTCAATAGTTTCTCAGTTATTCACGTTTGAAAATTTGTCATATTTTTTCCAATATTTTTGAAGTTACAGATGCGATCGATTTGAAACTCGGCTTCAGAAATATAATCGGAACGCCATAAGAGCGTCGTCCTCTTTGTTATTGTCACCGAGCACATACGTCAAGTTAAATTGCCACAGAATATTTGACACAAAAATAGACGGATAAATACCGTGATGTACTATTTCCCAAACACAATTTACCACTTTGAGGCACCCGTTTTCAGTCGACAGAAGACAAAAATAGAATTAAGGAATTCTTTCTCTTCGAACTCGCACTCTTTGTAGGCATTTTTGAGATTACTCTTTTATGGTTTGGGGTCAGGACGTTTGCTGCTTTAATTGTGCGCATTCGCCATTTTGCAACGCTGTTGCTAATTTCGTACTTTTCGAGTTAAGATGAATAATACATACTTTATATTTTATTGACCTGTACTTTTTTGATACTGCACTAGAACTTCCAGTATCTCCTCACCGAAAATTCAATGTTACATTCTATCATTTTAAAGCATTTGTGGGATTATATTCATATAGTCCAAGCTTGCGTTGACGACTGGAATAGTGATGTAGTGATGTGATTTATATAATCTATAAGGGATTCTGTCACTCGAATGATCCTTAGAGAATACGGATCTCTTCAGTATAGATAGCGAGCCCCCCATATTTCGCGAATGGATCTGTCACTTGCCAGAAAGATGGGATTAAGTAGTTGCTATCGACGGATAAGACTTTGAACTTTAAATGTGCAATCAATTTTTCACAATAAAGCTTCAATTTGGATGCTGAATTAAAATAATCAATAAAGGATATATTCACATACATTCTGTTTAATATATACTTCCGGTTTGGAACAAACTTAAACTTAGTGAGGAGAGCCCTACAGCATTTATTTAACTAAGCTTCTCCAAAGAAAATCATGAAGAGCAGGCATGGTTACGAATTCAATATAAGAAAGCCGTCAAAAATATCTAGAATAATTCTCCGAAACCTCTGAAAAATTGTTTTTAAATCAAATTAAAATAAAATGTCTTTGAAACACTGTTTCTTTTCATAGACATATAGAATTATCGAAACCTATGCGCGGCAGTCAACCGATAAAAAAAATTAAAAGAAAATATAGAATATTGACCCATTCAACCAGTAATATTTTCAGTTTGGGATATATAAACGAACATATGGACCCTTCAAATGAACTCCCACCATTATTTGAAGCCCAGTTGGTACTCAGAGAACCTGACATAATTTTCGTTCCATCCTTGGACCCACAGGATAAGAACAGTCTTAAGATTTTCATCGAAGGATTGATAGTCGACATTCTGAACATTGCCTCAGTAGTCAAAAGATTTTCTAAAACTACTGATGTTAGTTATTTAGATGAAATAAGTGAAAACTCGGATATTGTAGATATGAAGTCGGATATACTCTTGAACGTAGATCACGTTATCGAGAATGCATACGAATTTTGCGACAATTTCGAAAATTATGCATATCTCTGGTTGGATAATAGAGATCATTACCTGAAACAGTTTCTTACCTATGGCAGACAGCTTAATAATGAAGAAAACGAGTTAGTAATACTCAAGGATTCAATGGCCCCCAAATCACGTCCTCCAAGAATGGAACAATTCAGAGAACAAATCGATAATTTTGAAAATCTTTTCAATGAAGTCGAACACATGAAAACGGAAGAAATATTTAATGCTTGGTTTAAGGTAGATATAAAACCATTCAAACAGGCGCTTCTGAATATTATAAGAAAATGGGGTAACATGTTCAAAGAACATTTGGTAGATAACGTCACAAGTAGCTTGACTGACTTAGGAAAATTCATAAGATCGGCTGATGAAGGTTTGCAACAAACCGTTCAAGAAGGTGACTACAAGGCTCTTGTGAACGTTATGGGTTTCCTTCTGAATGTAAAAGAACGACAAATCACAACAGATGAAATGTTTGGACCACTGAGGGATACCATCGAATTGCTACAATTTTATGATCAAGATATTCCTGAAGAAGTACATGTTTATCTTCAGGAGCTTCCAGAGCAATGGGCTAATACAAAAAAAATATCAGTCACTGTAAAGCAACAAGTAGCTCCTCTTCAGGCAGCCGAAGTCACTTTTATAAGAAGGAGGATATTAGATTTTGATGCAAAAATACTTCATTATAGAGAAGTATTCAAAAAATATCAATTCTTCTACTTTTCTTGTAAGGAACCTTATAAATTAGTAGATCGAATCAATCAAGATCTGGAAAAATTTGAATACCAAATGAGGAAAATACACGAATCTGGTTCGCTTTTCGAAGTTTCTGTACCTGACTTCAAGATACTGAAACAATGTAGAAAAGATATGAAAATGTTAAAGGTAAGTTTACATTACATCAAGAAAGTATCGGGAATTGATCATTTAAAAAGCTGGCTTAAAGGGATTGTCGATATTCTTTAATCGCTAATTTCATACAACTATAACTCGTACACTCACGCGGAGTTCGACAGTCATCTGTCATTTAGTTTGTTTACACTGCTCTATTAATAATATAGTTTATTAAAAAAGTACAGTTTCTATGAAAATCAACCAATACATATTCAGAAATATAGTTTCAACGTATTTTGTCAGTTCATCTCAAGTTGTTTTGCGATTTTTACAGTGGATAAAAATATCAAATAATCTGGTTTCAATTTTGAATTTCAAATCGAATTTCAAATGGATTGGAGGATATTAATTATTGACATAAGGGTTTAATTGGTTATTACTTCAGGATGAGGAGGATTTCTTCGTCTGTGACGCTAAAAGTAATTGGGAATGCATATGAGCTCGGCTGACTTTTTTCTATTTCCCAAACTCAAATTACCACTTTGAGGCACCCGTTTTCAGTCGACAGAATATATAAAATAGAATTCTTTTTCTTCGAACTCGCACTCTTTGTAGGCATTTTTGAGATTACCCTTTTATGGTTTGGGGCTAGGACGTTTACTGGTTTAATTATGCGCATTCGCCATTTTGCAACGGCGTTTGGTAATTTCGTTCTTTTCGAGATTGGACGAATAATACATACTTTATATTTCATTGACCGATTCCCTGTACTTTTTTGATACTGCAATAGAAGTTCCATTTTCTTCTCAATGAAAATTCAATGTTGCATTCTATCTTTTCAAAGCATTTGTGGGATTATATTCATATAGTCCAAACTTGCGTGGACGACTGGAAAACTACTCCTTGGCGAAAAATTGATGTAGAAAACATGGATATTGAATGTAAAAAGTTTGCTAAAGAAATAAGAATGCTTGATAAAGAAATGAGAGCATGGGATACTTATACCGGCCTAGAAGCTACCGTCAAGAACACACTAACTTCTTTGAAAGCAGTTGGAGAGTTGCAGAATCCCGCAATCAGACAAAGACACTGGAATCAACTGATGAAATCAACAAAGGTATTAATTTTTTTAAATTTTGTAAAACTTGTAAATAGTACAGAAACTTGTTAACATCTCTGAAAAGTTCACGTCATTGTATATAACATTTAAATGTTTGTAAATACACCAGTCATTAATGATAATTGGTGATTATTGAAAAGGAACACATGTGTATATACACTTTTTTATTTAAAACACTTCATTTCACAAAATCTGTTACAGACTTTAGCAGCTCTACCTCCGGAATTCACAGTAAGTATATTATTGTCAAAATTAAACAATTCTATAAAGCCCAAAAAGTCGTTGTATATCACACACCTACTTTATATGTACCTTGAGTTTATTCCAGGTTTTTTTCAATTAGGATGTATATACGTGTAAATTTCTAAGAAATGCTTGGTACATTTTGTACAACACCTTTTTTAGCAGCTTATATCTATATATCACAAAGTATTTCTTTTTTTTTGCAAAAAATTGTATTTAACGAATGCGTAGAAATTAGTTCATTATGAATTTTTCTTTGTAATACAAGAGTTAGCAACGTTGCGAAAACAATTTCGTCTTTCCTTATGGAAGAATGCAGTATGATTCAATAATAAATTAAGTTTAAAATTGAATAAATTTCAGTGATAAGTAGTACCTAAAATATTAAACGTTGAAGTTTTTACTATAATAATATCCAGATTTCATATAAGTATACATTATTTTGGAAAAAAATCGATTATATTAGGAGTATAAATAACTTCGTGCGGTTTTGATAACAGATGTCGCTACTTGTTTATTATTCCACCGTTTCATCTGGCAACACCTTCATTTTGAGGCTTTCTCTTCAGTATCTGTAATTTCGCAACATAGTATCTGTGTGCTGCGAAAATGTCATTTTTACTTCATTATTTCAATATAAAGAAATGGCTGCCGAAAGTCATCGTATTTTAGTGGATATTTTTGGTGATCCTGCTCTAGCTGAACGAACTTGTCGTATAAATATTTGAATAATTGTGTAATCGCTTTTTGAATCGGAAAAACCTTCGATCTAAAATACATTTTCGACCACGTTGTTTCTCCCAATGTTCTGTTTCACTTCTAATGAAGTTCTTCACCATTAGTTACTAGTTACATTTAGTACCTAAACATTTTTCAAAAATCAATTTATTAACATGGAATGTCTCATTTAATTCCAGACAAAGATAGTCATGGATCATAGTACTACTCTAGCAGATTTGCTTGAATTGAATTTACACGAATGTGAAGAAGAGGTGAAAAATATTGTAGATAAAGCTGTGAAGGAAATGTCAATGGAAAAAACATTGAGAGAACTTGATGCCACTTGGTCGTCAATGAAATTCGAAAATGAAACTCACGTCAGAACTGGATGTAAATTGCTCAAAGCTAGTGAAGAATTAATAGAAACACTTGAAGATAACCAAGTCCAACTACAGAATCTTATAACTTCCAAATTCATAGCCTACTTTCTCGAAGAAGTATCTACATGGCAAAACAAACTGAGCTTAGCTGATCAAGTGATCACAATATGGTTTGAAGTGCAAAGAACCTGGATTCATCTGGAGTCAATTTTCATGAGTTCGGAAGATATAAGGAAGCAACTACCGGAAGATTCTGCGAGATTCGACGAAATTGATAAAGATTTCAAACAATTAATGTTAGAAATGGAGAAAACACTTAATGTTATTGAGGCAACAAACACAGTTGGATTATTCGATAGCTTGGAAAAAATACAACAAAAATTAATTCTTTGTGAGAAAGCTTTAGCAGTATATCTTGAGACTAAACGTTTGGCATTTCCGAGATTCTATTTCGTTTCTTCTGCTGATCTTTTAGATATTTTATCCAATGGAAATCAACCTGAATTAGTTGCTAAACATCTGACAAAACTTTTCGACTCTATAGCTAAATTGAACTTCGAGAGGAATGAAGATGACTCACTCACTAAGGTTATTTTTGGCATGCATGCTAAAGATGGGGAATATGTGAAGTTTGATAAGGAAACTGACTGCAATGGACCGGTAAGAATTAAAGTATAGATAAGAGCCATCATTTCCCCCAAGGGTTTCAATTTTCAGAATTCAGAGCTATGTTTCTATCGATGTTCAAAGTATACTTAAGAAAAAGCTTCATTCCTTGCCAATCAAATACTATAAAAGTATAAATCTAACGGCGTCGAATTAGGTGATAATGCAAGCCGTTGCTTTATATTTTGGTGAATGGGGAGGGCCAGCATGATAACCTTATTAATAGTTGGACAACCAATTTTTTATATAAGAATATATAGGTACCATATTTTTCCATGACCAAATGATTTTCAGGTCGAAGTTTGGCTGAATAAAATCCAAGACTCTATGAGATCTACAATTCGTATTTCGATTGGTGAAGGTGTAACAACTTATGAAGAGAAAGCAAGAGATCTTTGGATATTTGATTTTCCAGCACAGGTATCACTGTGCGGAACACAAATTTGGTGGACATCGGAAGTGAATATAGCATTTGCACGTCTTGAAGAGGGATATGATAACGCTTTGAGGGACTATTATAAAAAACAAGTTTCCCAACTCAGTATATTGATTTCACATCTGCTCGGAGATCTGACCAAGCAAAACCGACAAAAAATAATGACAATATGTACGATTGACGTTCATTCGAGAGATGTAGTTAGTAAGCTCATACAAATGAAAGTGGAGAGTTCCTCAGCTTTTCAGTGGGTGTCACAATTACGTCACAGATGGGGAGAAGCTGAGGCCAATTGTTTTGCAAATATCTGCGATGCTCAATTCACTTATAGCTACGAATATCTAGGAAATACTCCTCGTCTTGTGATAACCCCATTGACAGACAGGTGCTACATAACTCTCACACAGGTGATTCTTCCTACTTTGAGATTAATTGATCTTTAAAATGAACACGAATTGGTATTGCAGTCTCTTCATTTGGTCATGGGTGGTGGTCCTGCAGGTCCTGCTGGAACTGGCAAAACCGAGACAACTAAAGATTTGGGAAGAGCTCTAGGTATAATGGTTTATGTATTCAATTGCTCCGAGCAAATGGACTACAAGGTAAGGCCAAAAAGCGAATTGAAATAATATTAGATTATCAGGTAACCAAACAATTTACGCGGTTTTAGTACACAGCAGTGTGGTATGTGTTGATCGATAACTGCAAACCGTCACCTACTAGTATTTCAATATAAATCCTTATTTGCGGAAAAATTTTTATTTCCTGATTTGCAGCGCTCAAAATCAATAATAAATATATCATCAATAAGTAATATAAATTAATTATGGATTTATTTACTCTTTGAGTAAAAAAGTTGGTACCAGGGGTGCTATGGCGACGTGAAATATATATGCTGTGAATGGTTCAAGAAATTTTCTTCAGGAAATCACATCTTCATCAGCTAGGAAAGATGTAGAAATTAAGCAAATGGGTCTCATATGCATTGTTAAAAGACAAACAGTTCACGCAACGCCAATGTGTACCATTTCTTGATCAGTTGTTAATATAAAATGAAAAGTATACATTGTACTCAAATTATAATTTACTGATTCAACACCTCAAAGGGTTCCATACAGAGACAACATATGATTCTGTGTTTGGTGGACAGCTCCCAGAATAGTCCATTAAGTCTTTTTTGAAAGGAAGAGGAAGAAGCAATCATTGCAAATTTGTGTTGTGCACAGCTTCACCAAATACAAGCAATACTTCTTCAGTGAAAAGAAAGGAAGAGATGTTCTTACAGAATAACGCCAGACTGTATTCCGCAAGAATGACCCAGGAAAAAATTCTGAATATGGCTGGGAAACGGTATCACAGCATTCATATTTTCCTGACATTACGCGAAGTGATCATCATCTTTGTCTCTTGTCAGCAATATAAGTAACTCGAGTTGATGTAAAGAATGTAATTGGTAAAATATTAGCTCAAAAGTCCACAGAGTTTTGCAGAAGTGGAAAATTGAAAGCGATGATGATTATTTCGATATGAAGTAGTATATCATTAACTATTTATATTTCACCTGACATTCACATGAAAATGAACATTGAAGAAAAAAAATTAAACATTGCAGAGTTGTGGAAACATTTATAAAGGACTTGCCCAAACAGGAGCTTGGGGCTGTTTCGACGAGTTTAACAGAATATCAGTAGAGGTACTCTCAGTGGTTGCAGTACAAGTAAAATCTGTACTTGATGCCATCAAAAATAAGAAGATCATTTTCGATTTCATGGGAGAACAAATATCGCTAGTACCAACTGTTGGAATTTTCATAACTATGAACCCTGGGTATGCTGGTAGAACAGAATTACCCGAGAATTTAAAAGCTTTATTCAGGTATACAATTTTCAAGCCTTTATGATCTTCAAATAACGACATAACTGAAGATTTTTTGATAGTTGGCCAAGCAATAGATCGTTGACTTTGTGAGAGTTAAAGCTCCAGAATACCAATAGTGACATCACTAAAAAGACAGTCCATAAGTATACTTTGTTAAGTTTCTTACTCGCATTTATTGTTTAATGCTTATATTAACATCTAGTGTCAAAGTTTTTTTCGTTTTTCGCCTGTGAAATGAAACTGAATGGATCTATATTTAATTTATATTTATATTATCTAATATATCGATTAATGAAATGCTTTTAAATGTTCCTAAAAAAACTTATTGACAAATGTGAACAGGAAACATAACATTATATAACTAAGCATTATCTATCGTGTGGTAGCAATAAATGGTATGCTGGTGCAATTTTGCTGAAGCAAAAATCTCTATTGCTTGGTCTACAAAGCAAATATTTCTCTTTTTTCTCATTTTCAAGACCATGTGCAATGGTGGTACCCGATTTTGAACTGATATGTGAAATAATGTTGGTAGCTGAAGGTTTTCAAGAAGCTAAAATTCTAGCAAGAAAATTCATTACTCTCTACACCTTATGTAAAGAATTGCTATCCAAGCAAGATCATTATGACTGGGGTTTGAGAGCTATCAAATCAGTTTTAGTAGTCGCAGGATCTTTAAAGGTATACGGTATTTTACTTCTAAATGGAATAAATTCAAAGTTTAAAATTCTACTATTCTAGAGGGGTGATCCAGGAAGACCAGAAGAAGAGGTTCTCATGAGAGCTCTGAGAGACTTCAATATTCCGAAAATCGTGACAGATGACACTCCTGTTTTCATGGGTCTTATTGGTGATCTCTTTCCAGCTTTGGAAGTGCCTAGAAAAAGAGATGCAGAATTTGAAAGGACAGTCAAACAAGCAGCTATAGATCTTCTACTACAGCCTGAAGACAATTTCATCTTGAAGGTAAGACTGGGTTCAGCTGTGTTATTTTAATAATCCAGCTTTTTTGAAAGGTTGTACAACTTGAAGAACTTCTTGAAGTAAGGCATTCAGTTTTTATAGTAGGAAATGCAGGTACAGGAAAAACTCAAGTGTGGAAAACTTTGTTCAAGACCTATTTCAATATCAAGAGAAAACCAGTGTACAATGATTTGAATCCAAAGGCAGTAACTAACGATGAACTATTTGGAATTATAAATCCAGCCACTAGGGAATGGAAGGATGGTTTGTTATCTGTTTTGATGAGGGACCAAGCCAACCTTACAGGTAGATATACCCTAAAAAAGCAGGAACGATTGTATAACTGTCATTTATAGAAAATAAATTTTGTTGCAACTCAATTACAAGCTCCCAAGTTTGTTCATTGAAATCAATTTAATTATATAGAATCTCAAAAACCAAAAAGGGGTATTTTTGGTATTGAGGAGGCGTTTCTTCAACAATACGATCTTTTGCTTGATACCAAATTATTCGAGACATTTTGCAAAGACAAATTGGACCATAAAAAGTTGATGAGACGAAATGTATAAATATTTATCTCTTTCCAACTCTCTCTGCCCATGAAAATAAAGCAAGCAATGAGCGATGAATAGTCTGATAGGTAATATTCATTCCTTCTTTCATTTTCATTGACAGATAAAGTTGAAGAAAAAAAATATATATATACACAGTTTGCTCACCACTGTCTTCATGGTCTTCATTCACCTACGCAAAACGTATCGCTCATCAATAGGAATGATAATCTTGTTAGATTTTCCTCCAAAATCTGCAAGAACATATCGGTCTTATGATATTTTTCTGATTCTAGTCGTAGCAATTTAACCCCTTTGCCGGATGTCATAATTTCAGGGGAGAATCCAAAATGGATCGTTCTGGATGGAGATATTGATCCAATGTGGATAGAATCTTTGAATACTGTTATGGATGATAATAAAGTTCTCACTTTGGCTAGCAATGAACGAATAGCCTTGACTCCAGCGATGAGATTATTATTTGAAATATCAAACTTGAGGACTGCTACACCAGCAACTGTTTCCAGAGCTGGAATCTTGTATATAAACCCTCAAGATTTAGGTTGGAATCCGTAAGTTCATATATAGAGGGAATCAGTGGCCACTCGTGGTTATGAGCAACGCTGGGTCAAAGAAAAAGATTTATAACTTATGGTATATTTTAGATATAAATAAACGAAACCGTAAAGTAAATTTATTTGGTATATACGAAGGGTGTTCAATGTTTTCTCGGTCTTTTCTAATAATGTGAGTAATCTGATTATCTCATTTACTCAGAAATAATCTTGAAATATTACATCTAGAAGCGAAAGAAAAAAAATAGACATTATGGAATCCATAGAAAATTTAAGCACAAGACGTTTTAGAAATAAAACTATTGAATGAGCAGACGAACCTTTGGCACACCCCACTTCTAGAAGTTTTGCACAAGTCGAAGCCTTCAATTTGTTTTATTCAGTTTGAAAATGTAGTGAAAACTACAAAACTCGAGTCACTGTATATTTAGTTAATAAAAAGAGATAGAAAACTGAGTGATTTCTGATTTCATTCCATTTTAAAATGAACTATCACAACGTAACGGACTACTCCATTCAATATCTGTATATTTTTGAAGTCCATCATTATAGACGAAACATACTGAAGTTACAATAAAATATAGAACGTTTGTTCCATTTATAACGTCAATTGACGTATCTGTTTGTGATCGCATGTGATGAAAAGTATTTATTTCTTGTTTATCTGGAGTTACAGAGTGGGCATGAAAGACCCTTCTTTTTGTAGATTTGTAACCAGTTGGATGGAAACCCGGACAATTCCATCGGAGAAGTCAAATCTCATCATGCTTTTCGACAAGTACATTCCAATTTGTCTGGAAAATGTGCGTACTAGGTTTAAAAAAATAATTCCCATAGTTGAGACTGCGCATATTGAGATGCTATGCCACCTGCTAGAATGTTTACTAGTACACCAAAATACTCCTGCCGATTGTCCAAAAGAATGGTACGAGCTCTATTTTGTATTTTGTTGCGTGTGGGCATTTGGTTCAGCAATGTATCAAGAACAGGTAAGCTGAAGTTCAATCGACAGATTCCAATGTTTAACCGAAAGTTTTCAAGGCTACCGATTACCGTGTAGAATTTACGAAATGGTGGGTGAACGAGTTCAAGACGGTAAAATTTCCAGCTGGAGGAACAGTTTTCGATTATTTCATCGACTCTGAAACGAAACAATTTGTACCTTGGTCCGACAGTTTGGGAAGATTTGAGTTAGACCCCGATATGCCCCTGCAGGTGAATTTTTTTGTTGCAGAGATGTAACGTAGCGAACCATCCCTAACATTTTTTAATAATCATTCCACTATAGGCTGTCTTGGTTCACACTGCTGAATCCATAAGAATTCGCTATTTCTTAAACCTGTTGATGGATAAGAAGCACCCTGTCATGTTGGTCGGAAATGCAGGATGTGGAAAAACTGTATTAGTTTCAGAAAAGCTATCATCTCTCTCAGACAATTATATGATAACGAATGTGCCATTTAACTTCTACACAAGCTCCGAGATGCTTCAGAAAATATTGGAGAAGCCTCTGGAAAAGAAAGCTGGTGATTTTGTTGAAAACATTCAAATGTAACACAACAATAAGCTTTTAATTTTTTTTCAGGAAGGAATTATGGGCCCCCTGGAAATAAAACTCTGATTTATTTCATCGATGATATCAATATGCCAGAAGTTGACGCATATGGTACAGTCCAACCGCATACCTTGATCCGTCAGCATTTAGATTACAACCATTGGTATGACAGGAATAAATTATCGTTGAAGGAAATAAGAAACTGCCAATATGTCTCTTGTATGAACCCAACAGCTGGGAGTTTCACGATCAATCCAAGGTTACAAAGGCATTTTTATGTTTTTGCCATAAGTTTTCCTGGTATAGAATCACTAAATACGATCTACAACGCAGTTTTGAGCCAGCACTTGACGAATCCAGAGCATAAATTTCCCTCGATTGTTAGTAAAATGTCGGAAAATATTGTAGCAGCATCTATTGCCGTTCATCATAAAGTTTCGCAAATTTTTCTTCCTACTGCGATAAAATTCCATTACGTATTCAATTTGAGGGATATTTCCAACGTTTTTCAGGTAAACACACTTTATTTATTCTCTTAATTTTATAGGTGAGGAAATAGACAACATTGTTACATGTGATATTTGATAGTTGTATATTAGGAGTATAAATAAGTTTGTGCGGTTTTCTATCGAAAATTGAAGCTTTATTATAATAAATTGGTTATACATTCAAAGTACACATGAATTTTACCAGTTAGTTGAATTGGCATGTGAGCAAAGCTCTTTCACCAAGTGACTACTCAGCAGACTACTCAGCTCTTTCACCAAGTTACTACTCACCCAGAGGCAGAAAGTGTGAAAAGGCTTACGCCTTATCATCGTGCGAGGTGAGAACCCCTCCGAAGAGATGAACTCACCAGGTTCCAGTTTGGGCTTCAGTTCAAAAACCTACAACCGTCTGACTGGTAGCAGCGAAGCACCATCCAACCTCTACTGGCTCTGCATGGTCAGTACCCGAGTTAGGACGCAACTCACACGCCGGAAGGGTTTCTTATCCATCCATCCGAACGCAGTCTCATGAACTAAGATAATCTCAAGATTGATGCCTCAATTGATCCTGGTACGAGAACCGTCAATCCGACCTTTACGTCAAGACCCAGGAACCCTTGTGAAGTCTTTCAATTGAGCCTGGCATCAAGCACCAACGGACTAGCCGTTTCGTCGAGATCCACAAACCCAGAAACGTCTCGCAATAGTTCCAGGTTCAGGACGAGACCGGTTGAACTGTCAAGTCCCTCTAAAGCCTGAGACATTTCATGAGAATATTCCGAACATGAGTGTCAAATGAATAATAAAAATGTATCCGCTGCTTAAGTTGTGCAACTGGTTGCCAAATTTGACGCTACTGGTTCAGTCGGAAAAAAAGAGGGCGCATGAAAGAGACGAAGCGAAAGACGTGGCTGTCTTAGGTCATGTATCAATGTATCCGACTTTGAGTACTAGGAAATTGTCTGATGCATCTGGTGTTTCACGCACAACAATCCCGAGAATCCTGAAACAACATAAATTCCATCCTTATAAGATACGATTGCTTCAGGAACTGAATGAGGATGATCCCGATCGCTGACTCCAGTTCTGTGAAGTGGATTGGAAGAAGGGGATATATTGGTTGCCACCCAGATCACCTGATCTGGCTCCAGCTATCCAGCCTGAGTTACTGGATGATTTGCGAACTCGAATCATTAATGAATGCCGTCAAATTACACCAGAAATCTTGAGTAATGTACGTGAAAGTTTTCAGCAAAACTTACATTACTGCATGGAAGTGAATGGTACCCATTTCCAGCATTTAATAAACTAACCATAAGAGTAAGTACTCTTTCACAATTTTACCTGCCATTTCGTTATTGATGGAAATTTTGGAGGGAAATTTTAGGATAACATAGTACTTGATAATATCTTCAAAATGAGGTATCGCAAAACCCCTGATCCCAATTCAAAATCAAGGGGTTGTACGCACCCCCGTTAGGGGGTTGCAGTTGCGAAGAGCGGAAAAGTTGTTCCCCCGCGAAACAGAAATTGACGGGTTCTAGCGATTTTCCACATTTCATTTTAAAGCCGGAAAATCGAGGTGTTAAGTTTTCGTTGGATCACACTGTATATTCGTTGAAGGCTTCGGCTTGTGCAAAACTTCGAGAAGTGGGGTGTGCCAAAGGTCTGCTTATTCAATAGGAGGTCAATAGGTGTTATTTTTTATTTCTAAGAAATAATTTCATCATTTCCACCCTTTCTTCTACGGAATACCATTTTAATTCTACTACAGTTTTACAATCGCTTTGACACACTTGTAACGTTCTTAAATATTCACGATAGACTAAGGTAAATTTAAAAAATGTTCCGTCTACTTTTTTGGAAAAAAAAATTAACAAAATTTCTACTAAATACCTTTAAAATGTGTCGGATACGAATAATATTCCCGATATAAATTCGACATTGCCCGTTTCACTATTTTCGCTGTTATTTCATTATCGATGGATATTTTGAAGCGAAATTTTAGGGTCAAATAGTACTCGATACGATCTTCAAAATTAGTTATCGCAACACCCCTCATCCCTTACTCAAAATCAAGGGGTTGTGATCGCCCCCGTTAGGGGGTTGAATTTACGGGGATGAAAAAAATGGAAAAATTGTTCCCCGTCGAATCAAAAATTGACGGGTCCGAGCGATTTTCCACATTTTCATTTTAAAGACGGAAAATCGACATGTTAAGTTTTCGTTGGACAACTGTATATAATCGTTGATATACAATTTGTTTTTTTGAGTTTGAAAATATAGTAAACACCACGAAACTCGAGTCACTGTATATTCAGTTAATAAAAAGTGAGAAAACTAATTAATTAATTATTTCATGTAATAAAATTTTCACTTTTTCTTAAATTAATGGAAATTGTTCTTAAAGTTTGATTCTATTTATTTGTTTACTTCTGACTGTAGCGAAAATTGTCTAAGAGTTTCGCGCTCAATTCTTCCAACCAACCACCATTTTCACAAAATATTCTACTTTTCAACAGCACTTAAGAAAATCGTTCATTTTCACTCTGGGAGTCCATTTTCACTCCACTATCTACTTTTCACTAACACTTACGAAAATTGTTCACAAGTTCTTCACGCAGAATTCTGCAGGTGTAAATCGAATTCCATTAAATTTTCCACGTTAATATATCACTCACGACAATTGTTTATGAATTTATATTATAAATAGTGTACATACATATCCCACGCTTGATTTTTCCGATAAGTCCATTTTCCCTCCATTTTTCATTTTCAGAACTTGAATGGGATCACTATGTTTACATGATATTCTAGAAATTTCGTCCCACTCTTCATCAAAACTGAGAAAATTGATGTGTAAGTTTGCACTATCCGATTTTCTGAAATAAAGTTGATTTTCACGTGTTTCCACTGAAGGTTGTTGAAAATTTTATTCAAATTTCATAAACACTCGCGAAAATCGTGTTCCACATAAGATCTATCCAACCGAAAACATTTGAATGTTGTACCACTTTAATCACGATCACTTATCTCTAGGTTTCACTATTCGAAATTACACTAGAGAGAGTACATAAATGCGATCCGTTCATCGCACTCTCTCAGATAAAACTGACTAATACTTCTTTAACGACCCCGGTCGTTAAATCATCCCTGACTCACAGTATTATGTAACTGACTAGTCCAATATTCCAGCAACAAATACGGGGTGCATCCGAAAGTATATCGGTAGGTTTACTTAAGATTTTTACTTCAAATTTAGAAAAACATTATTTCGAGCTGATTTCCAAATTAATTCCGAGAATAAGGAAAAACTACTAATTAATAAGATATAACATACGTCAAAGTTACCACAATTGTTATTATGAGAATTCAATTTATATGAAATCGTACGAGGGGTATTCAATAAATTTTGTTATCAGATTTTTATTCAATATATTATTCATTTGTATTAATGACTTTCTAAGAAGAATGAAACTCATCCACAATATTCAAAAATAATAATATTTTCAGAAATTAAACTATTCATTCGTAGAAATTTTTCCACAGTTTATGTTTTGAATTCCTTATGATTAAAAGATCCAATGAAAAATACGTCTCCAATTCGTCATAATATTTTATTTCATATTTTTATACATTTTCTCAAAAACTTGTGACTCATATCGGTGCTGTGTAATGAGCGTGAATTCTGTGTGAATACTAAATGAAAACTGTATTTTCTGAGACATTTATTTAATTTTAAAAAGTTTTTGAGTGAAAATTTTTATAAAATTGAAATTTGTAGTGAGGTAAGCAGAATAAATCTGTATAATATTTAAGATATTACAGAAAAAATATTGATTCAATATATTCCAAGTTAGTTCTTTCAATTTTAAATAGCTGTTTACAGAGAAGATTATAAACGTCTTTAGAATATTATTTACATTGCTGTGCAGTGGTTTCAGTTTTGGGCCGGGAACCAGAAGGTCTGGGTTCAAGCACGGTTCAGTGGGAAAGAAATTTTCTAATTCGGCGAGTTTCGGCGAACATTTCACGGTTGGGTCGAAAATTAACAAGTGCTGTGACCTAAAGTGGCGTAAGAACGCAGAGCAAAGCCTAACCAGAACACAACTAAACTCCTTACTCGCACAAACTGAAAAAGCTTCTGAGGGATCTTCACAGAAGATATAGGAGTATTACGATAATAAAGGGTTTTACAATAAGAGGTTTCATTTTGAATAGCCCGCTATTTGGTCAGTTGTCACCTTGGAAGCTGTCATCTTTTTACATTCGATAAATAAAAACTACGCAATTACTAGAAATGGAATGCTACACGCTTCAACAACGCACTGAAATTGCTGAAATTCACTACAAAAATGGTGAAAATTTTGCAGTCACAGTTCGCAAAACTTTTTTTTGTTTTATTATAATACATAGTGACAAGTATTAAGTTACTTATCGAGTATCTTGTTATTCATACAAACATTTATCATTATGTGTTTACATTTACATTTATATTCTATGATTATATGAATAAACTTTATTATTATTTATTAACAACCAGAATGCACACATTCTATAAGCTAATTTGCTATCTATGGAGCTTTAAGCTCCCACATGACATTATAAAGCCTTTTTCAGTGAAAAAGACCCTTCAACTATATCTCAAGTAGCTGGCCATTTTCCCCAGAGCTGGATACCATATACCCATATAGGCTTTATCACTATTTTATAGATGAGTATCTTGTTTTCCAGTGCCAGTTTAGATTTCCTACCTATAAGCCAATATGGTTCTCGTGTTTTTAAGTCTATTTGCTTCCTTTTCTTAATTATGTGTTCCTTCCATGTATTTGTGCTATCTGAATGCAAGCCAAAGTATTTTGTACCTGAGACCTCTGTTATTTATACATTATTCATATATACAGGTGGACACTGGCGACTCCGAAAGGTTAAATTCACTTGCACAGATTTGGACTCATTTATTTGGATTTTCTACTTGTGCAGCCATATTTGGATTTCATTCACATGTTTCTGTAATATTTTAGTGGCACTTTAAGATTATTGGATTAAGTTTCTTAACAATCAGTTATTAGCCTATATTTTTCAGGGATTGCTTTTTTCGACAAATGATTGTCTGAACCAACCACTGGATTTGATCAGACTATGGTTGCATGAAGCACAAAGAGTTTATGGCGATAAATTAATTGAAGAAAAAGACTTGGACGCTTTCACCAAATTTCAACTGGATGTTTTGAAGAAAAATTTTGAGGTAACACCGCATAATCACCAATTGACTGAGACAGTCTTGCAGAAAACATTCATCAAATTTATTACTTTAACGTCTGCAACGTCTGCAAAAGCGTTCTACACAACAAAAATATATATATATTTAATTTCAAATACTTTTAAGCATTTGTGAATTTACAATTTATAGGAAATGGACGAATCTATAGTTTTCGAAAAACCAAATATATACTGTCATTTCGCTGGTGGAATCGGAGAACCGAAGTATATGCCAATAGGTAACTGGTCAAAGTTGAACAGTCTGTTAACGGAAGCGATGTCTAGTTATAATGATCTTGTTGCCGCCATGAACTTGGTTTTATTCGAAGATGCCATGATGCATGTATGTCGGTAAGAAAAAATATTAATATTAAGCTAATATTCCAGTTTTGTCAAATTTCAAAAATAGTCTATTTGGTTTATTGAAATCATTTCCTGAATGGTGGTATTTCGGAATTTTTCAGATGAATGATAATAATTAAATGCAAATGTCTTTGAAAACTCACAATCCATGCGGATATTACTTATTTTTCACAGTGTCAAAGAGTCCATTGGAGAAATTCTGAGTTTGAAATTTTTGACGAACAGAACGAATTTTTTTATAGAATCAACAGGATACTCGAGTCTCCAAGAGGAAGTGCTCTTCTTGTAGGCGTTGGAGGGAGTGGTAAACAGTCACTCTCGAGATTAGCTGCTTTTATTTCTTCACTGGAAGTATTTCAATTACAACTTAAGAAGGGATATGGAGTTCTTGATCTTCGAAAGGAACTGTCTTCGCTCTATCTAAAAACAGGATTGAAAAATGTGGGCATAATGTTCTTGATGACTGATGCTCAGGTGCCAAACGAACAATTTTTGGTTTTGATAAATGATATGCTAGCGTCTGGTGAAGTGCCTGATATGTTTCCTGATGATGAAATTGAAAATATTATTGCAGGTAAGAGGCACTAAAAGAATGGAATATCTGAAGACTGAAAATTGTTTTTTTAGATGGGAAAATATTTCCCAATTTTTTAAAACTATTCACAATAATAATTTTACAGCTACTAGTTGGATAAAAAATCTCTTGAAAAATTTTTTCCATAAAATTGAATAAAATGCCTTAGAACATACTCTATCACTTTAAAGACATTAAAATATCAACATATGTGAGTGACAGCTAACCAATAAAGAACTGAAAGAAAACAAAGTATTGACCAAAAATTATTTAAATCCATCACTCGAGACAAATTAGTTTAGATTGGATATTAAGGAATAACAAATTCAGTCACTAAAGAAATATTCCACATAGAATTCAAAAAGGGTCTTTTTATTTCCCCTAATATTTTATTATTTTCCTCGTTTTTCAGGAGTACGTAATGAAGTGAAAGGGGCAGGAATATTAGATACCCGTGAAAACAGCTGGAAATTCTTCATCGACAGAGTGAGGAGGCAACTTAAAGTAGTTTTATGCTTTTCCCCAGTCGGTTCAACTTTACGAGTAAGATCTAGAAAATTTCCGGCCATCATCAATTGTACTCAGATAAACTGGTTTCATGAATGGCCACAGGAAGCTTTAGTTTCAGTCTCTTTGCGATTTTTAGGTGAACTCACTGTCTTACCCGTGAGTATAAGAAAATTGATACATGGCATTTTATCCAAGATATCTTCTGAATCCCTGTTTTGTAAATCGAAGGCGGCTTAAAATGAAAAATGCTTGGATTCTCCGATGATACAAACATAATCTGGAGATACCATATTATTTCTGTATTTTTCACAATTTCAGATTTCGAATTTTATTTCTTGGGTCTTACACATATTTGAATTATAATTGTGTCATTCTGCTCTTCAAAATTTATACAATGACTAAATTCTCAATATATCTTCAAACAAAAATAGTATTTCTTATACATTTTACTAATTTAATATTAAGACTTCTGTGAAGGTTTCGGACTATTATGTGTTTAGAAAACCTGTATACCAATTTATTCAATGCGTATTTCACAGGAAAGTTTACGTAATTCTGTCGGAAGATTTATGGCATATGCTCATACATCGGTGAATGCTACCTCAAAACTATACTTACAAAATGAGAGAAGATACAATTATACAACTCCAAAATCATATCTAGAACAAATAAATCTCTATTCCAAACTTTTGCACCAAAAAGCGAACGAACTGCAGAGCAAGATAGGACGTTTGGAAAATGGTTTGGATAAACTGAGAAGCACAGCGTCTCAAGTAGATGAACTCAAGAAGAAGTTAGCCATACAAGAGGTAAAATTTGTAGAATCAGATTGAAGTTTCTCAACCAATAGATTTTATTTCTCTTCCAATAGATTGAACTGAAAGAAAAAAACGATGCAGCTGATTCTCTGATTGAAATAGTAGGTATTGAAACTGAAAAAGTGTCAATAGAGAAAAATTTAGCTGATGAAGAGGAAGAGAAGGTTGCTCTTATAGCAGAAGAAGTAAGCAAAAAACAAAGAGATTGCGAAGAAGATTTGCTCAAGGCAGAGCCTGCACTTATTGCAGCACAAGAAGCTTTGAATACTCTCAACAAGGCGAATTTAACTGAATTGAAATCCTTCGGTTCTCCTCCTGGAGCTGTAACAAATGTTACAGCAGCTGTAATGGTCCTTCTTTCCCCAGCAGGAAAGATCCCGAAGGATAGAAGCTGGAAGTCTGCTAAGGTAAAAAAAAGTTTTACTAACCTATAAACTAAGTCTGTCATATAATTCATTCACTTAATTAATTAACATCATTATGATTAAGCATTCGTTCAGGCAAGGGAATTCTGGAATATTGAAGTAAAACGGAAGGTCCATCAGTGACTATGAAGACTCTTGTGACATAATCTTCCAAATTAGACAGATTTCCATTCTCACGACAAATGAAAAGTTTGAATGCTCCCTGGATCTGAACAGATAGATAGAGTTAGAGTTGACATAATCACTGAGGCTTCAAGCAGTGGGAACGAGTTCAATATCCTTCCTAAATATTTTACAGATAATGATGGCCAAAGTAGATGCTTTTCTGGACGCCCTCATCAACTACGACAAAGAAAATATTCATCCTGAAGTTATTAAAGCAATTGAACCTTACCTGAAAGATTCAGAATTCGAACCAGAGTTTGTGCGATCCAAATCAGCTGCAGCAGCTGGATTGTGTGCATGGGTCATCAATATAATAAAATTTTTCGAGGTTTATTGTGATGTTGAACCTAAAAGGAAAGCATTGGCTGCTGCAAATGCTGAATTAGCTGCTGCACAGGAAAAATTGAGTGGCATCAAGAGAAAAGTCGCTGTGAGTTGAATTAATGTAAAATCCCTGAAAATGATAATTGAATAGAAACTTTCTAGTCTCTTGAGGAACAACTGGCTAAATTGACGGCGGATTTCGAGAAAGCAACCACAGAGAAATTATTGTGTCAACAGGAAGCTGACGCAACAAATGCAACAATTCAGTTGGCAAATCGTTTAGTTGGTGGATTGGCTAGTGAAAACGTTCGCTGGGCAGAGGCAGTTAGCAAGTAGGTAAAACGATAAGATGTTATTCCTTATTCTCACCAAAAAAATTTCAGTTTCATGAGACAAGGTCAAATGTTACCAGGAGATGTACTTTTGGTCACAGCTTTCATATCCTACGTTGGTTGTTTCACCAAACAATACAGACAGGATCTTCTCCACAAGATGTGGTTACCATTTATGAAAACTTTGGAGGTAAAATTGTGATTCCAGGTCATCGTTTCTGCATTTTTGGTGAATCTCTAACACTTAAACACCATTTTTTCCTAAATTGGTTACACTAAAAACAAAATATACTTCACAAATTGACACGGACTATTCAGGAATATTTGGGTGTATAACGAGTATCAATTCAAAAATAAAAAATTCGACTTCATTAATTAGAATATCTTGAATTTGAAATAATTAGCTCGAAAAATATCAACCTAGTTCTTTAAAATTACTCTATTTACAGCCCGCTATTCCAATTACTGAAGATTTGGACCCCTTGACTCTTCTCACAGATGATACTCAAATAGCTAAATGGAACAATGAAGGTTTGCCAAGTGACAGAATGTCTACTGAAAATGCTACAATCCTCTCAAATTCTGATCGTTGGCCCCTAATGATAGATCCACAGGTTTCATATGTGTTTTTAGTGCTTCCTTTTGTAACCCATTCTTTCAGCTACAAGGAATCAAGTGGATCAAGCAGAAGTACGGGGATGAATTGAAAATAATAAGGCTGGGGCAAAAAGGATATTTAGACACCATTGAAAAATCTATTACAATTGGAGCAACCGTACTTGTAGAGAATATTGAAGAGGCCTTGGATCCTGTATTAGATAGTTTACTTGGTAGGAATCTCATCAAAAAAGGAAAGTGAGTTTGTTGATACTAAAGTATCATCCGGATCATATTCAATCTCGGAATCGTTGTAGGGTTATAAAACTTGGCGACAAGGAAGTTGAATATAATTCTAATTTTCGCCTAATTTTGCATACAAAGCTAGCAAATCCTCATTATAAGCCAGAAATGCAGGCACAAACCACTTTGATTAATTTCACAGTTACTAGAGATGGCTTGGAAGACCAGCTTCTAGCAGAAGTAGTTAAAGCTGAAAGACCAGACTTGGAAGAACTGAAGGTAGATAAATGATGACTACTGTTTTCGTTGCACAAGTCGAGTGCACCATCATTCTGTTTCCATTTAGGGAAAAGCACATTAATTTCTCTCCCTACATTATTTCGCAGTTCAGCCCAATTTTTAGGTGTTCCCTTAAGATATACTTACACGTTCTTTGTAATTTTAGGCAGAATTAACCAAGCAACAGAATGATTTCAAGATAATGTTAAAATCTCTAGAGGATGATCTACTATCGAGATTATCGTCAGCTGGAGGAAATCTTTTAGGGGACACAACTTTGGTGGAAAACCTTGAAACTACAAAGAGAACGGCTGCAGAAATAGAAGAGAAGGTGTCAGAAGCCAAAATTACATCTGTAAAAATAGATCAGGCTAGGGAATACTATAGGCCGGCAGCTGCAAGAGCTAGTTTATTGTATTTCATACTCAATGATTTGAATACCATCAATCCAATTTATCAATTCTCTCTGAAGGTGAGATTAGTTTCTGAAGTACGACTAGTTATTTATAGTTTAATTTTAGGCATTCAGTGTAGTTTTTCAAAAAGCTATTGCAAAAGCTAATCCAGCAGAAATTGTTGCTCAAAGGGTTCAAAATCTTATAGATTGTATATCTTTTTCGGTATTTCAATACACAACCAGAGGCCTATTTGAGTGCGATAAACTGATTTTCTCGTCACAAATGACATTCCAGGTGAAAAATCAACATACTCCCTATTCTTCTAATTATGCAAAATTGATTGATTTTTTAGATTTTACTGATGAATGAAGAAATATCATCAACCGAATTAGATTTTCTGTTGCGATTTCCCCTTAAACCTCACGTGACAAGCCCGGTAGATTTCCTCTCAAACTCAAGTTGGGGAGGAATTTGCAGTTTGGCAACCAAAGATGAATTCAGAAATCTAGATAGAGATCTCGAGAATTCCTCTAAAAGGTGGAAAAAACTTGTGGAATCCGAATGCCCAGAGAAGGAGAAGTTTCCACAGGAATGGAAAAACAAGACTGCTCTACAAAGACTTTGTATGATGAGAGCTTTGAGGCCTGATAGAATGATTTATGCTGTTATGTATGTTGAACTTGTTTTTGTATAGGAATAAATGACCTGTGTTTTGTCTACTTCAGGGCCTTCATTGAAGAAAAATTAGGTCCAAAATATGTCGATAACAAAACAATGGAGTTCGAGAAATCATATGAAGAGACTAGTCCTTCAACGCCAATTTTTTTCATTTTATCACCTGGTGTTAACCCTTTGAAAGATGTAGAAGAGCTCGGAGAACGCTTAGGTTTCACATCAGACAACCAAAATTTCCACAACGTCTCTCTAGGTCAAGGTCAAGAAATTGTTGCAGAAAGAGCTATGAAAATTGCAGCTGAAAATGGGCATTGGGTAGTTCTGCAGAATATTCATTTGGTGAAAAAGTGGCTGCCAAATCTGGAAAAACTCTTAGAGAAGTATTCTGAAGGTTCACATCCGAACTACAGACTCTTTATGAGCGCTGAACCAGCTGCCACTGCTGCAGCCCACATTTTACCTCAGGTAAGCTTCAGCTGAATCCATTTGAAGAATTTCAAAATAATTTTAACTATTTTAGGGTATTTTGGAATCATCCATAAAAATAACTAACGAACCACCCACTGGGATGCAAGCCAATCTGCATAAAGCTCTTACGAATTTCAATCAAGAAACGCTAGAGCAATGTGGAAAAGAGGCCGAGTTTAAAGTTATTCTTTTCTCTTTATGTTACTTCCATGCTGTAGTAGCAGAGAGAAGAAAATTTGGTCCTCAAGGATGGAACAAAGTGTACCCTTTTAACGTTGGAGATCTGAACATCAGTGTATTCGTTCTATATAATTATTTGGAAGCTAATTCGAAAGTACCGTGGGAAGATTTGAGGTATTTATTTGGTGAAATTATGTATGGTGGCCACATAACAGATGACTGGGACAGGAAATTATGCATTACCTATTTGGAGGAGTTACTACAACCTGATTTGGTAAGATTACAGCAGATTGATATGTTTCTAAAATTCTTTCCACAGTAACCAATGAATTTATAGTTCGGACTCTTATGCACAAACTTTGATCGATGCCTCTGTACCGAAAAGTTATCAGAGAACAATATATTCCTCCAGTTCTCTTCAGTGAAAGACAAAAGTTTTTGGACTTACTCAGAATTTTCTTCATCATCGCTACCGTTAGTAGTAGTTGGTTTTTAAGTAATCTTCTTCCTCATTTTCCTTTTATTGAACTTAAACTGATCCAGTCGCCTTTTCTGTTGAATTACCTTAGTAACAGCTCTCAAGCTAACTGAACAGTCCTTAGTCATGTCTCTCTGTGTCAGAGATGTGTGCTTACCAAATGTAATTATGTTTCCTCTTTTAAATTTGTGTCAAATTCGTTACAGAAGTATCTGAATAAAATGCAGAAATGGTTAGTGTTCACATTAATTCACACAATAATGTACATACACAATTTTAGTCTATTAAAGAAGAAAGTTTTCACTATGTCTCATGTTTTTCAAGGTCGATGGGGAGCTTTTGTTAGCCCCAAATTTCCCAGCACCTCCTAACACAGATTACGTTGGTTATCATCAATATATAGACGATTTCATGCCACCAGAATCGCCATATTTGTACGGTTTGCATCCCAACGCAGAAATAGGCTTTTTGACAACTACCGCTGAAAACTTGTTCAAGACTGTTTTTGAAATGCAACCAAGAGATGTTGGTTCATCTGGTGGAGCTACGATCACAAGGGAAGATAAGGTTAAGTAGTTCAAGTTCGTTTTGTCGAACATTATGACTAAATTCTCAACTGTTATTTCACGTAGGTGAAGCAAATTGTTGATGAAATGATTGAGAAACTTCCAGAGGACTTTAACATGCTTGAGATTATGGGCAAAGTAGAAGAGAGAACTCCATACGTAATAGTTGCATTCCAAGAATGTGAACGTATGAACTATCTAACAGGAGAGGTGAAGCGATCTCTGAAAGAACTTGACTTAGGATTGAAAGGAGAACTAACAATAACATCTGACATGGAGGATCTAGAAAACGCATTATTTCTAGATCAAGTGTCACCAATGTGGGCTCAAAGAGCATACCCTTCTTTACTAGGTTTGACAGCTTGGTTTGCAGATCTTCTTCTTCGAATAAGAGAGTTAGAAACTTGGTGTACTGACTTTGTGGTGAGTATTATAAACGAAATTTTGACTGTAGAGGAACATAAAAAATTTGTTGGATTTCTAGTTGCCCTCATCTGTGTGGTTAGGTGGATTTTTCAATCCTCAAAGTCTTTTGACAGCTATCATGCAGAGTACAGCCAGAAGAAATGAATTACCTCTAGACAAAATGTGTCTCCAGTGTGATGTCACCAAGAAACAAAAAGAAGAATTCACGTGAGTAATGTTTGTGTTTGATTTCCTCATAAAATAATTAACACTTTATTTCCTTCGAAATAAAAGAAATACTTTTCAGTTTTCATTTATAGAATATTGATTGTAAAGAGGACTATGTGAGTTATATGAATGATATACTGTTATTCCAGCTCTGCTCCTAGAGATGGTGCTTATATCCACGGATTGTTCATGGAGGGAGCAAGATGGGACATCCAAGCAGGAATTATAATGGATTCGAGACTCAAAGAGTTATTTCCTCCCATGCCAGTAATAAATGTTCGAGCCATAACACAAGACAAACAAGATCTAAGAAATATGTATGAATGTCCCGTATATAAAACTAGAACACGTGGTCCAACATATATATGGACTTTCAATTTGAAAACTAAGGATAAACCAGCCAAGTGGACTTTGGCAGGAGTTGCGTTGTTATTGCAGATATAAATACGATTCAATATAATGATAAAGCTGTGAATATGTCAAAAAAATTGTATATTTTTCTTCTGTATCCTCTTATTGTATTTATTAATAAATATTTATCATCATGTGGAATTACTGAACAAAAAATAATCCTTTAAGAAAAATCTGCAAAAGCTGATTCACTGACGTGAAGCAGATTTCTCTTACGCGCTTGTTCAGTAGTCCATTTCCCCTAAAAATTTGAAAAATCCCAATAACCTCTTGAAGAAGCTACATATAAAGAATTTTGCATTAGCCTTTGAGTCGTTATTTTACATGTAAATGCTAAAGTCAATCTTTATCGTAAAACTATTGCTGTGGTTTCTTTACCGATCCCACTGTAAAACCATTGTACTAATTTTGCACACTAACTAACTCGAACGAGATATTCAATCCACCAATTTACTCCGAAAGGTTCAATTCTCCATCTTTTTCCGTTCGAAAGTTGAAGTGTTTAAGGTAGCAATGATCCACTCACAAATTAGCTTTTTTTAACTCATAATTATACGATCCTCACGAAATTTTGCACGAACATGCGGGTTATCATACTTCTGAATACAAAATTTCAGATCGATCGAATCTGTTAATTCGAAAATATTGGAAAAAATATGGAATTTTTTCAAACGTGAATAACTGCATAACCAATAAACAGATTTATCCCATTAACGACTTCAGCCGAGGTATTTAGACTCTAAATCTTTCCTGAAAGTTTCAAGGTTCTAGCTCTCTCCGTTCGGAAGTTGGACAGGATTACTTTTGACCTCTGACTCTTTATCGAATGAATATTCGAAAATTATAGACATTTGGACGAAACGATAGCACGATGCACCCTGGAACACAAAACTGAACCAAAAATCAAAAGAATAAATATATTAAGAATAAAATTTGACTATCAATTATTTTTATTGATAATTTTCAGACACTAAAAACAGCTCAGTGCAAATATATTTGTGTTGAATACAAAAATAATACAATCTATCGAATAAAATATAAAGTTACAATAAAAAACAGTGTTCAATACAAAATTGCATTTTTTCTAAGAACCGAATTCAGTTGCGCTAGATGATGCAGAAATCCAATGTTAGGGAATATTCTTCTATGTTTGAAGACAAATTCTAAGGCTTCTGCGGCATTCATTTTTCTGCATATCATAAGATATGCTAAGACTAATGTTGCAGATCTTGATATACCAACGACGCAGTGCACAAAAACTTTTCCTACAAAAATATAAACAAGGTAAAAGAATGAGTAACTGATAAATTTTCATCCTCTTCTGTATATTTACCTCCACTTTTCACAGCGGTGTCTATGAACTTAGCGGCAAGTTCAAAGTAAACGGAAATATTCCATGATGGCCTATCTTCTCCTGGTATACCTAAATACTTAATTTTAGCATCTCTGTAATAATCTTGACTGGTATCAACCTGCGTCATGAAGTCAAATCCTTCTGCTGCATTCAAGACGTGCGTGAAACCATTTTTAACTAGAAACCTCTTATCTTTGGCCGTATATCTGTAATAGAAAAATGTCGGAACGAAGTTCATATACTGCAAATAGTCCGCTACTCACTTATCTCCTAGATAGACGCCGTTACAAATGAGATTTACATCGTGTAGATCTGACAGTTTGGTTGCATGATTGGAGTTTACATTGGCGGTAAGCCAATCCAGTAATTCACTCAGGTAGTCCCCTGTGATAACACTGGAATTTTTTGGCCTGAGAGTGCCCTGAAAACTTAGTAAACTAAAGCTGATTCTAGGAGTTACCTAGAAGTTATATTGTTTGATACCTTGATCTTTTAAAATTAAAGAGCCTAAAGTTCTGAAAACTTTCATGTGAACTATTGATATTTGGAGTTAGTACTATACAGCATGTTCCTACTTTGGAGATACAAAGAGATTACTTAGACGAGAAAACACAAATTAATTTAATATCCTCAATTTTTAACGAGCAGTTTAATTGAATGTATAAAAGCCGACACGACCTGATCTTGGCCTATATGTTTCGAATTCCGTTGAATCAACTAAAAATATATATTAGTCGCAAAATATCACAATCTGTTTTCAAACATTCAAAGAAAATAATGCGGTCAAGTACAATCCAGGAATTGCGTAGTAGATGACGTTTCTTCTTCATTTCCTATATGAACGCACATCATGTGAAGTTATCAAAAATATTTTTATGATGATCGCTCTTATCATTTACGCATTGATCTCAATTTATATTAAAATGTCATTTGAAAACATTGATGATGCATAATCGCCATACTGAAACTTTTTTACTGCTAGTACTTCATTTATGTGCGATTATTATTAGAAGTTATTGGAACTTTTTTAACACCTCTTCATTGAGCTCGCTTCTTTCATCTTTGGGTCACCTGTAGAATTGAAAGATGCGAAAATATTTCTTCATACAGGGTTTTTCCAAAAAACCATTTCACAAAAAATCGCCTATCTGGAAGTTTTAAGATACGCTCAAAGCTGATTTCAATTTGAATTAAGGATTTGAAATCCAGTATGTAGACCAATCACAAGATCAGGTGGATGCTTCAATATTTGGTGTATGAAAATTTTTTTTATCAAATAACACTAGCTAATTAGATTGACACAGGATCCTTTTGAAACCAATGAAAATTGTCATTACTGGTTTATTAAATAAGACATCAAATATACCAATAAAAATTATAACCTCAATTTTGATTTGGAAGACCACCAAAGTTTAAGGATGAAGAATTAGAGGCAAGATCCATCACAAAGCGCTCCAAACTTATACCATTCCAACTTGAAAACTATTTTATATCTGGCACAATAAAGCAATTCTAGAACATTGCTTTTTATACATAATACATATTCCGACGACATGAAGTCACGATGTTCGTAAACGAACACAAATTCAACATTCCTGGGAATAGCTGTCCGCGAAAAAAAAAAAATAAAAAATTCAAGAAAAGCAATGACATGAAATCACGAGCTTTCGCACGCTGGTACACCCACGATCCTCACGAAGTTTTGCATTACCCTTCTGAATGTTATTTTAAATCTAAATGCGAAATTTATACTCAATCGTAGGACTGTTGCTATGGTTTCAGTAGCGTTCAACGCTTCTTTGAATGTTGTAATAGTTCGATCTTCACGAAATTTTACGAAAGTCTTTATGTCGTTATTTTACATCTAACTGCTAAATTTGAACTCGATCGTGGAACTCATGCTATGGTTTCGGTAGCACCTTTCTACGTTTCTTGCAATTTCCCTAATTTATTTTTCAAAGTAAAAATGAAAAATTGAATAACTCATTTTGTCTGTTTTAGATTTCTTTCTTAAGATAGGGAAGTAAAATACTAGATTAAAAATCAGGTATTAACGATAGATCATTTTCTTAGTTTCTCAGCTAAACCGATTTTCCTAGAGGTTAATATTCGAAACAAAATATTTCTCAAAAAAAAATTTACAACCATGTTTTATGATTATGTTTTTGGGTATTGGAAAAATTATGAAATTGAAGAATTGAAGAATAGAGAGAATTAAGAGTTTTTCTATTTGTAAATGAAAAATCAAAATGATCCAATAAATAAAACATTGCAGACGAAAAATTCAAAAAAAGTTTTAGGCGGTTAGTTGAATTTCCTGGTTTAGTTCCATATTAAAATGAATTTTGTAGCTTAATAATATAAGATGCAAATCAAATTTATTTTCACGTTTTTAAAGTTAACAGAGTTCAATTCAGACAAAAAAAGCATTAAAATTGAATATGACATCCAAAATATCAAGATTATTCCAAAATATGTATTGAGTTCAACGAAAAGTTACTAAAAAGAAAATATCAAATATTCTAATGTTTAAATTCTGTAATGTTTAAATCTAAATTTTTTCAAGAACACCTTCATAAACATAAATTGATATTTCAAGAAACAGTTGGAAACAGTTGTTTGAACAAAATAAATTTCTATATCTCAAATATCAAAACAGATTAATTCTACTAACCTCACTACAAGTTTTAATTTAATTTCTTAAAAAATTTTTTAAATTAAATAAAATGAATGCTTTAGAAAATACAGTTCCAGTTTAGTAAACAAAGTTTTTAAGAAAATTTTTTATGTAAATTTATATAATTATTTATTAATAAAATAAAATTGGTTAGCAGAATTAATCTATTTTGATAGTCAAGATATTGAAAATGCTTTCTATGAAGTGAAACACCCCCCATTTTATTATTTTAAATAAATTTCTAATTCGATTGAATAAGAATGTCAAAAATGTTCATTTACTGCGAAAACTTTTTTAGGGCAACGAAAAACATAAGAAAAATACATGAGAAAACAGAATCTTCTTCATACACCTAATGTGTTCTTATACTAACTCTTACATTGTAAACACGTTCTCTCCACATTTTTGAACTATCTTTTAAGAACTAGCGCGAAAGTACGATTAGCACTTACGATTAAGTATCGATCAAACAAAATTTTTTGTTCGTGTATAATTCCTGCGCATCAGAAACGGACAAATGGAGTTTTATGGTAAAAATAGATTATTGAATCATTGCCAATTAGTGATGATTTTGAACCGCACAATTCCTTTTGTTATCGAATGTTACACTTAATGTACGTTCATGAGTAATGAATAGGTGGAACAATTATAGGTTTATGTGTGGGGGGTTAATTAGCGATTGATCAACTAATAAGGCGATTCCGCATCTAATCAATTGTCAACTTGTTCAAGTACAAATTCGGAACTTGAAAACTATAAATGCTCAGAGGTAGTTATTTTTTATAAACAATATAATAATTATCCACCTACACACTTATCATAAATAATTTAATAAATTCCATTCGTTACTGGATATGAATGCTGGAAATTGACGATGCAAAGCTTTATACAGGGTTGCAACCATTCCCCAATAAAGTAAAAACCAAACCAATTTTCATCGAACAACCCAATACTATAGAACAAACACACACTACCTGAAGGGTTGCACGAACCAATCCTTTGACTATCACAATATGTACCTCATGGGACAATGATCCATCAACCACTCACACATTGTCACAGCAGTGTTGGACTTCCGGAGTCATTTACTGCCTATACAATATGTTGTCCTCTAACAGGACTACACAATGTTTATTAGAGAACGCTACCGGTTCACAAGGAATACAAACTCTCAAAGTAAGCGGGCGCATGTATATGACAAACAGTAACAAAACTGACTAGGATATAATAAAATACCCCATCACTATGACGTGTTAAAAACGTTACAATAAAATAAAACGAAGAAATAGGTAACCGGGGGATCACACAAGAGTACATGCAAATCAGTTACATACCAGGGACTGCGAATAACATGAAGAGCACAAATAAAGAATTACTACTGATAAATAAAACAACCAGGAATATGGGGGAAGATTCAAACACCCATCCAGTTAAATATTAGTCACCATTTATAACGTATAATGAAGTAATTCTTGTGCTGAGCAACTGGCTTAATAGCTCCTCTTGTAAATGCAGGGTGAATCCTATATTCCGAAAATTATTTTCGTTACCTGTATATTTGGGTGAAAGGATAGCTCGCCCTTTCCTTGAACAAACGAGCAAAAAGATTATTAGGGTATTAATGAGTATACGCACCTGTTTAATAAGATCTTACAAACAGGAATATTCCCAGGTATGATGAGTTTAGGAACGGAAATTTCCAGAGAGAAGCGCTGACGTCGAAATTAACAAGTGTGGCTAGACAAAGAGCTGAAATTTTGAAAAGTGCTAAGTTGTAATATTGAAAACCGACGCCTACGAGGTATTAAATGAGCTCACCCCGTACTGGCCAAACTTTTTGTGACTAAAGGTCACAGAGACACATGAAACAAGGGAATTTCTGTGTACCCCCCTTGTTGAACTAAAAGAAAGTTAACCATTTTCAGATCAACACAAATGACCCATTTGTGGTCTGAATAATTAATTTCTTCCATAACCTTAGAAACATTTGCGCATTATTCTTTTAAAGTCGTCGAATGTGCAACAGATATAGATTCGTACTTGTTACCTATATGAAGAAAACACACTTTAAACTTCTTTTGCTGGTGTCTGTGAAAGGACGCCAATCACTAGGTTGGTACTTTTTTAATCCCATCTGTTCCAAAATTTCACCAACATCGTTACAAAAAACTAAATCTTTCTCTTGAGAAAAATACGGTAACAGATTTTTTCTCGGGTACGATAAAATGTAATGTTAGTTTCCGGAGTAAGCAATTTTTTTGAAAATTTCTTATGCTTCTTCGGTAAGTTCAAATCTCTTGCTGAGTCATTTAGTTCTTTATGATTAAATGGTTGAGTTATTTAAATATTTAATATTAGCCTTCTACATATTTAATTTCAAAAAATTATATTTAGTTATTATAACTTCAGAAATTAAATTAAAATAATGTCATATAAGTACCACTTATATCAAATGACATATAAAATAAACTTTCATTATAAGACATCCAAATGATATAACAAAATCCAATAAATAAAAATTGTTAACCAAAATCCTATAAATTAAATATTTCGAATAGACAAAATTTTGTTTCTGCTGATCAATCTTATGAAAAAAAATATTTTTCAAAAATGTCTAACATAATCTTAAGAATTTCATCATAAAACTATCTTACTTAGAATATTCAATATTATTGGATATCTAACTAAGTTACTTTCTATAAAAACTCAAGATATGTAAAAAATTACTGAAAAACAAGTTTTAAGAGAGACTTTGCTTCGTCAGTATTCAAATAATTCATATTCAATAAATATAACATCAATCAACAACAAATATTTACTCACCCTTCAACAATTTAGAAAACTTCTGGTAAATGAATTCTGAAAATTTTAAATGTAGTGTACGGTTAACTATAAATAAATAATTCTGTGGTTTACCCTTGATCTAAAAGATTGAAAGACAATTTAACGGCCTCTGTTATAGCACAAGGACTATCTGTGTAAAGAATGTTAAGGAAACCAAATAATTATATATTATGAATAAAATAACATAAATAGAGGTTAATTCTTGATATACCTTCTATCAAGAATTAACCTCTATTTATGTTATTAAATGGTTGAGGTTCTGAAAGCATAAATTTGTAGCCGGAATCAGAGTCTTCACTTGATGTATTTCGTTCGGGTTCACAGAGGTTTGGATCATCAGAAGATTTAAATGTGCTGGGTTGTACTTCTCGTGATTTTAATTAAGGTCTTTGAGCAGAAAATAAGTTAGGGTATGACCACTTACTTCTATTGAATTGTATCAGTCCTTACTTGGTGAAAATCCATATTGAATAATTTGAAATAAAGTTATTCTGATTTTCACAAATTTTTATTTTTTAACCACTTACTTCGATTTCCAGAGTTAATTCCGTTAGTTTTCACAAGGATGAAGTAGCAATCGTACGATGGTATGATCGTATGGGTGTTACAAACATTATTGCATCTTTTTTCCACTAGACCATAACCGTAGACATACCACAGATTTCTAGCATAAAATATAAGGAACCCATGGCTTATCCTGATAACACAATTTTATTTTAAATTATTGATGATATGCAGTTTTCACAAAGTCCGATATAGGTTTTCGATATTTTGCAAATATAAATTCACCACAAATACAGCAAAAACAACCGTGATTGAGCACGCAACATCTTCTTGACGAAGCCATATCGAAAACAACAACAAAATATATTTTAGTGCCAATAAAAAACAAAAATCCAAGTAGAAATAGAGGGTAGTTAGCTACAACTCAAAAACAAAAGAGAAAAATTGTTGCTATATTTAAAAAATAATTGACAAATAATTAACAATTTGAGATATAAACAAAAAAAAAACACAGGAAACAAACATTTTTTTGTTGACCGGTTATCTATTGATCTCAATAAACATTCATTAATATTGAAAATATTTATTCATATAAAAATTGTAGTAGTAAAATCATGAATTATAATTGTCACAGAATATTAGAAAATCTTAAATACTGAATTACATAGAATACAAAAAATTATGCAGAAGGCGGAATCCTTTTGCTCATACTTGAACTCCTTTACCTTTCTTCCTTATTAGGAATCTTTGAATCGGTGCAAGTACTGTCAATGGAATAGATATTTTGGTTGAGAACTCTTTCATGTCTATTAACTCTTTCTTTTGTTTCGTGTCTATTGACTCTTCCTTCGTAGTAGTCACTGAGAGACTTTCTGAATCCGCAGAGGAACTTTCTGAATCAGCATCGGAATTTTTTGAATCAGCATCGGAATTGTTTGAATCAGCATCGGAATTTTTTGAATCAGCATCGGAATTTTTTGAATCAGCATCGGAATTTTTTGAATCAGCATCGGAACTTTCTGAATCAGCATCGGAATTTTCTGAATCAGTATCGGAATTTTCTGAATCAGTATCGGAATTTTCTGATTCTGTAAATTAAAATTCTATTTCAAAATTGTAGTCCCTCACTCAAAAATTATTGATATTCTATAAGATAATGTGGAATATAAAATAGACATCAACGGATTGAATATTTGTTATACTAGCATATATTACATTGATGCTTTATATGCTTCGCCAAAAAAAAATTTTTTAAATTTCTGTCGTTCATTAATGTTATTAATGATGGATTGCGAGTCAAACAAAGTATCAGTTTTCCCGACTTAACCAATGTAAGATTTAATAGCTCACTTCAGTTTAATGATACTCATATCGTGTGTTTTTTTTTTTTGAGTGATAGAACTTTCGATAGGGATAACTGTGATTTGACAGAAGGTGGAAGCCATGTTGTTTTGACATTTCTGTTCAATAAGCATTGACAAATCACCATGGAAAGACTCACGCCGCAACAACGCTTACAAATTGTTGAAATTTATTTTCAAAATCAGTGTTCTATTCGTCAAACTTAAAGAGAGCACTTCGTGAAATTTATGGTTCACATAATCGCCCATCAGAACAGCTTATTCGTCGAACTATCGAAAGATTTCGGACAACATTTTCTCTACTCGATGCAACAACAACAAGACAAAGAACTGTAAGTACACAAGGAAATATTGCTGCTGTAAGTCATAGTGTTTGATGATAATTCAGATTTGTCTATTCGTCGACATTCAAAACAAGTTGGAATCTGTGCATCTACCACATGAAAAATTTTGCGTGAAGATCTTGGTCTACACCCATGCAGTATCCAACTGGTTCAACAACTAAAGCCACTTGACCATAATAAGCGTCGTTTGTTTGCTAATTGGGCCCTAGAACAGCTTGAAGTTGATCCACTTTTTTGTCGTAAAATTGTGTTTAGTGATGAAGCTCATTTCTGGTTGAATGGCTATGTAAACAAGCAAAATTGCCGTATATGCAGTGAAAACAATCATCAAGAAGTTCTGCAGGTTCCATTGCATCCTGAAAAATGCACTGTATGGTATGCTTTACACGCTGGAGGCATCATCGATCCATATTTCTTCAAAAACGATTCTGGAGCTACTGTTACAGTGAATGGTGCTCGTTACAGATCGATGATCAATGATTATTTGTTTCAAAATTTGAATGGTATCGACTCAGAAGTGTTTTGGTTTCAACAAGATGGTGCTACACCCCATGATGCTACCGTAACAATTGATTTATTGAAAGAAAGATTTGGCGATAACATTATTTCGAGAAATGGTCCAATTAATTGGCCTCCAAGATCATGCGACATAACTCCACTGGATTATTTTCTTTGGGGTTATGTCAAGTCATTGGTTTATGCTGATAAACCAGAAACAATAGACGCTTTGGAAGCCAACATAATTCGTGTTATTGATGAAAAAGGGCCTGAATTACACGAAAAAGTGGTCCAAAGTTGGTCTGGTCGAATGCGGTTCATCAGAGCTAGTCGTGGTGAACATTGCCGGAATTATGCCGGAAAAATGCCGGAAATTATTTTCAAAACATAAATGTCATAAAATTAACTTTCAAATAAAAAAAATTGGCTTGAATCTTAATTTAAATGTGTTTTATTTCAATTTAAAGTTCTATCATTCTAAAAAAAACACCCGATATTACTAGTTGAAAATTGATTTCCGTCAAGTATAGACCGAATCCATCAAAAAAATATTCTGTTAACGTATTATCTCAAAATTTTATCCAAACAAGATTTCTATAAAGACTAAATGATTTAATGATACGTTATGGAATACAAACAGCCAGCTTGCTTGGAAAATAATTTCGTTACTTTAATTTATTCCACTCTAAAGGCTGAACACCTTAGAGTGGAATAGATTTAACCAAAAAGTTTGGATGATCATTACACACGTGGACAGAAAGCATATGAATGGATATTTTTCATATGATTTTCGAAATCTATTCACTTCAGAACGAGGGTGTCAAAATTTTTTGTGACACTTGATCACTTGAAAAAAATTATAAATCGAAATAAAATTTTCCTCTAGAATCGATTATGATTGATAGTGCAAATTATAAATCAAAACTAAACCGATAAATCATATTTCTTTACCTGCATTGTTAGAAGTTGTGTCAGGTTTAGCACTCGTATCATCTTCCTTGAAAATTACTTGTTTCTGCTTTTTGGAATTTTTACTTGCTTGACATGTCCCGCTTTGTCCAAGATGTTCCTCTGTCTCTTCCCATTCTCCCATTGCATCGGAGTTACTTGAAGAAGGTACCATATGCTCAATGGTTACTTTGTCTTCCCCTAAATTTGGGTGGGCATTTTTCTTACTCCTGTGGGTCACTTTTCGACCACCGGCTTGCGTTCGAAAACCTAGGGTTTTTCTGCTGTTTGGGGTTCTGGGCCTCATTTTCTCAAAATGAAATAACGAAATAAAGCTGCTAGTATTTCTTTTCTTACTTGAGTACTGGTGCGGAATCAATGAAGGGATTTTTTAACGATCAATGATGCTAACTTAATCAGTCTACAAAAAAAGAATCGGTACTAGCGTTGTTTCCAATATCGATGTTTTGACTTCCAATATCTGAATATTGTATAGATATGGCGATTACAACAAATGCAAAAAGTATTCTACTCCATATGGGGATCGATACATTACTGCCTCGCAAAAAATTGAACACATATTTCTTTTATTTTAAACCGAATCAATCTTGACATTATTCGATTATACAGCGTGTCAGTTTCAAAGACTAAAGTAAAAATATCTCAATTCTGATATGGGACACTAAAGTGGAAATAAATCGAACCAACCTCTCTATACTTTCACCCCTTCCCTTCATAAAATCGCATTACATAATTTTGAAGGGTTTTCCAGCAAGAGGTTCCATTTTGCATAGCCAGCTATCTGGCAACTGTCACTTTTAAAGCTGTCATCTTTTGACATTTGACAAGTAAAAACTACGTCTTTACTAAAAATGGAACGTATACACGCTTCAACAACGCACTGAAATTGTTAAAATTTACTACACAAATTGTGAAAACTTTGCAGTCACAGCAAAACTAAAGAACTTTTGGGTCGACGTGAAGCACCTTTTCGGCCGGTAATAGTTAAACTGAAGGAAAATTTTGAGCTGTTGGGACAAGTACGTGATGTGAAGAATCGGAACCGTGTGCGTCGCTCAAGAACAACTGAGAATATTGCTGCTATATCACGTAGTGTTGACGAAAACTCAGGTTTATCGATTTCTCGTCGATCTTTGGAATTAGGCATTCCACAAACGACATTAGACCGTATTTTGCGTAAAGACTCAGGTCTTAAGGCTTTTAAAGTTCAGTTTACGCAAGAACTCAAGCCGGTCGATCATCAGCAACGTCGTATCTTCGTTGATTGGGTCCTTGAAATGCATTAAAATGATCCGGATTTTCATCTTCAGTGATTAGGCCCATTATCACCTCAGAGGCTACGTTAATAAGCAAAATGGTCGCATTTGGGAGTTGGAAAATCCAAGAATGATTGTTGAAAAGCCGTAGTCTTACGGTGAATAGATTGCGCTACCGAGCTATGATTAATTTATTTATTTATAAGTATACCGCTTCGACAGCACGGTCATTAGCGGGATTGTACAATACGTTATGTACAAGATATTGAAATTAAGGAAAACTTCAAAATGATATTTAACAAAATAAACTTGTACTCTAATTTATTAGATTTTGACGCTTATGGATTTGATGAATGCTATTGTGTTTAGGCAGGTTGATTTGTCAATCTTGAGGCGAGCTATGATTAATGATTTTTACGTCCGGAATTGGAAGATACTGATGTGAATGACGTTTATTTTCAAGAAGACGGCGCTACGTGCACACAAGCAACGAACCAATCGCAATTTTGGAAGAAAAGTTTTCTGGCCGTGTTATTTGTCGAAGAGGTGATCACAATTTGCCACCGAGGTCTTGTGATTTAAGACCTTTAAGACTTTTTTCTTTGGGGCCACGTGGAAGATAAGGTCTATGACAATGCTCCAAAATGGATTTAAGACCTTAAAGATGGAATTCGTAAAGTTATAGAGAACATATAGCCGAAAATGTGCGAATTGGTCATGGAAATTTTCATAAAAAGGATATACATAGTGCTGCAACCGGTCATTTGGCTGATATCTTTTTCCATTATCAATGGCATACCTTCCTCTTTACAATGAATTAAACGTACATTGATTTCTCTTAAAATATACTTATTTTTCAATATCACTAAGAAACCTCTTATTAGAAAACCTTTATAATCTTTATTTCAATTCGAATATGCAAACATATCTTACAGAAAGGTAGTCAAAAGTAGAGGCAAAATTGAAGGAAAACTCGCTGAAAAGTTTTCACCTTGTCAGACGATGAACGAGAGTTCGAAACTCCAGTAACAAGTACTCATTCAACAAAAATTTTTGGTCGTAAATACATAGTAATTTCCACAAAACTTCTGTTTCAATTATGGTAAACTACTAAATAGTAACTGTTGAATAGGTCAAATATTCAAAAATTGCCAGTGTAACAAAACAAACCATTTCATATAGAAAACTACTTACTAAATATACAGAGTGTGTGGTCAGAACATTTGATTCAATCAAGAATGTTTGAGAAAAAAAGTGATAACAAATTACATTCAAATTAAAACCAACTGCCCGTTCAACTCAGTGAAATTAATCAATAATTATAAATTCAAATAAATTAATTCGGCTGATCTGCACCAAATATCAATAATGAGTATGAGCTAAGGTATAATAGTAGAAAGTTGTACAAATAGTGACATCTGTATAACAGTCAACAATCTAAACACAAACAAGCCCGATTAGGTTTTATTGGTCTCTTAAGTGGCCGACTTCAGTCTGAGGAAAATTATCTACGTTTGTAACGTTAGAAAAAATCGGGAATACAGTTCTTTGCTTGAATTGGCTGGCTAGGGTATGTCGTGTATGTATATTTGCGTATACTAGATGGATCTAGTGTATGATAAATACATTGGTGTTCCTGTACAGAGTGAATATAGGTGTGTGGCAGATTTATAGTTGTTGGACATTACAGGGCACTGATAAGGACCAACAAGTACTCAAGACACAGCCTGCATTCATCGTCTTCAGCCAGACCGATTTTGTGCAAATGCGCTTTCAGCCTGCAGTGACCTGTCATAATTCCGACAGTTCTGAATTCGGCCCTATCCAGACCTAACGCTAGGTTCGCCATCTTTTGGTCCGAAGCTGTTACAAGGAACGCCTTCGAATGTTTCAGGCCAGGATGACTCTGCCAGAAAGACTCTAGTCTTGAGTTAATTCTGCCTGTTATCGTCCGCTTAGCCACGTCATGTGGTATTCCCAGGAATGGTTCCGGGCTTACCAAAGGCAGCGTGGCTCCAGCAAACGCCAGCCAATCTGCCTCTTCGTTCCCAAATAGTTCGAGTGGCTTAGTATCCAAACAAAAGTGATTCTGTTATACATACCGGGACTGTTTAAACGTGCGGCAATTCCAGACTCTTCTCGATGTGCAACAAGCTGGATACCAGAGCTTTTACTACTGCCCGACTATCAGTAAATATTTTGATTTTGCCGTGGTGGATTTGCCGTTTTATCAGCATTTCTGCCGCGGTCTCAATGGCAAATAGTTCCGCCCGGAATAGGGTTGCGTATTGACTGAGACTCGATGAGATGTTGATTCTCGATTTGCTCCCGCTGCCGTTCGTCGTTAGCGAGCCGTCTGTGAACAAGCCAAGGAGGGTCCTCAATAGCACCTCAGCATGCTGTGTCCATTCGTCCCGGCTGGGGACGATTACATTGAGATGCCGTTCATGGCTCATGACTTTTGATATTAGGTCCGAGAGTATATATAGGGTGCTGTTCGATAAAATCCCGTCCAGTAATCCTGAGCCTCCCATCAGGAGCCAGAGGGGAATTACATATTTGGTACCTTCACTCAAAGAGATTATTAAAAAAAATAGAAGATTCTTGAAAGATTTAGATATTTGATTCATGGCTTGGTCGAGGGTAAAAAATTATAGTTGGGAATAGGTTTTAAATTTTTTTTTTCTTTTTTGGGGTTTGGTAGAGCATACTTCTTATTTTTTACTTTGTTTTGATCAATATATTCTTATAAATATGCAAGGTAATGCAAGAATGTAATACAGGTATTCATAATGTACAGAGTATATAATTCTTCTTTGCTTAAATTACATTTTGAATTTCTTTTTTAATTTAAAAAGCGTGTTTATGTTTTGATTTCAGGAATTATATACACAGATTTCATATTATTTATCTATGAATAAATTGTTAATACAAGAGGTAGATCTACATTCTGTACATATCTATCAGATAGATAGATCTGAGCGGCGGGTGAATTTTCCAATTAGGTATGTTATGTGGATCTATGGTCTATGTAGATTAGCTGATCGAATCTATGTGCTAGATTTACCAATTAAATTGATCCACCAGTTCCACTGAGCTACGAATTCATTGATCTAGCAGCTGGTAGATCTTACCCACTCACTAGTTAATATTTCTGAAAGAATAATATTAGCCGTTTTATATCAATGGATTTGCCAACCTTCAGACTTAGTAATATTTATACAATTTCTAAAATTTGAACAATACATATTATTTTATATATAAACCTGTCAATAATAATTGAAACTTAAATTATATGAAATATATGGGGAGAATAAAAAAAACCTTTGAAGCAGAGAAAATTTATTTATAATTTTTGTACACTTTGGAAAGGCTTGATGGTCAACACCATAGCAACTATGGCTGTGTAAAATATCCCTATCATCCAAATACTTGATAGTCCCAAGTTCCTCAACAAAAAAGCTCTGAGGGAAAAATGAAAGATGAAAAAAGGAGAATTGTTTATTAAAAATAATCACCTAACTTTAGAAGTAACTACATTTGAAATAAATTATGTTCAAGAAATTGCAACAAATTGATAAGAAATTAAAAAACAATAATTAATTATAGAGTAATTCTACATTATGTTAACAAACAATACTCAAAAAATCAAGATGTACCAATTCAATTCAATATTACTAAGGAGTGAATTTGATTAATCAAATTCATTCTATCACGTTCAGTTCACTAGTCAGCAAACGCTTTACAAAAATACATGTGCTTCCCGATAAATAAATCTTTACATTTCAATGTAACAGAAATTGCACACACAAGAATTAGTAACTCATTTGTCTTCCCATTTTAAATTAGAAAAAAAAAGATTGTTTTTTTACACACTATATCTGTACATTCATTTTTTTTATTTACATCTACGATATTAATAAAAACACTCTTACCTTTGTCAGTCTTTAAATACAACAAGTGTTTAAAGTTTAAGCAAAACCGAAGCCTTCTGAACATTCATGTATAGCCTTTAACAAGTTTGAACGAAGCTTATCGTAGGATTCATAAACAGGAAGATCGAGTTGATTGAAACTAGAAGTGAAAAATAATTGTTAATTTCCGTTCAATTAAAATTTTCTTTTTTCAACTTACCAAGTGTGGGCAGAAGGTAAACGATCGGTGGATCTATCATCACGATGGATCTGGAACTTCTGCACTCCGTTCATTCCTTCTAAAGCCCCGAATCCCTGCAGTGGTACTTTGGAGGTTCCGGTAACAAATTGCAAGAATTTAGCCCTGTCTGCTTGATCGAAAGACCTGAGAGCTCTCCAGAACCATTGTATCTAAAAGTATAATGAGAATTGTGAAAAGAAATTCAATTGTGTAATTAAATGAAAGGAAGAAAATTAGTTCACCTGAAGAGAGTTGGACTGATATTTATGGTATTCTGTATTTGCCTTTAGATCTTCAATATCTACATTTGGTAGACCAGAAATGAGCAATTCCAATTCCTGTTCGTTGAAAATAGATATTAGACGCATAGGAATGATGTCGTAAAAGCCTTCTAAAAATGCATTCAATCTGAAAATAAATAAGTTGTAAATATCCAATATTTGATATATGTAAAAAAAAAAAATGCAGGGAAATTTTCTTTGATTATCGTGGTAATGTACACTATGAGTATTTGCCGCCGGGTCAAAGGGTTACTAAGGAATATTATCTATGGAGCATTTGAGAGATGGTGTGCGCAGATGCCTAATTTTATATGTAGAGTCTTTTTGACAGAACTGGACCTGAATTGCATGGTATTGAATTCTAATTGAAGGGCTTCCATCTCTACCCATCTCTGCGGTTTTTTTGTTGAAATGGTTCATTTTGATGAGTTCAACCTTGTCTCAACTTTGAAAAAACGCTGTATAGATAATTCTGAATATTGCTAAGACTATTCAAAACTTACTGTTGTTTGATAGCTCCTGTCATTTTCATCTGACAAGAGAGCCGGATGTACTCCATTTTATTTTCTTCAGTTACAGGAACATTTCTACCATTATTGATCAGGTCTCTCACTTCAGTAACTCCAAATTCATTGATTTCGGTGCTGAATGTCAAGTCTAAGCCCAGAGAGCTTATATTATTTTCCATCAAATATACCAAGCTGTTATAAAAGCTGTAATCTTCACTTTCCATGTCGGTGTACTTAACAGGTATTCCCAATATATGTTTATAGAATGAACGAGTGAAGTAACATTCAAGAAGTTTATTGTCAAATATAGCTTTAGCTGGAATATGAGAAAAATCGTTAGTTTTCATATTTTAACGTTTATTTTCAATAAATAGACTCACCTATGACTCTTCCCACGAACTTATAATAGCATAAATGATTTGGATTATAGTGACTAGCAGAATTAATCATATATGTAACTCTATCTCCAGGACTTACAGTGAACAATGCATACATTGGGTTGAATATATCTCGAGAGATAACAACATACCATTCTCTCAATAAACCACCAGCATCTTGGCCCTCTTCCTCTGAAAAAAAAACATCAAATCGAGAAATCAATATTTTCTGCTGAAAATATACAGTTCCTTTTTTCAAAAGCACCATTTGGAAATAATAAGCTGAACTGAACAAAAATTAATTCCAGATAGAATGGAATCGAAACCATTTCTCTTGTAATATATTTCTATCACTTTCAACCATTCCCTTAAGAGCTCATATTTTTGTTTATGAACAAAAAAGAGTGTACAAATGCACACAATACCAGTTAAAAAAGATAATACAAATATAAATTTCATTTAAAGCATTAAAATGAGACCATAACTAACCTTCAAAAACGATGTAGAAACGATTCTTCCATTCTTCTGGAGTCTTCCTGTATAATTCCCTGAAGGAATCCTCAAATATATTTGATCTCCTTACATGCACAGCGGTTTCTTCACGTCTTACGCCAGCATCCATCCTTTCTAACTCGGCTCTGAAATACCTTCTCTTTATATCGAAATCTAAAATTCTGGTGTGATCAACCAAAACTGCAAAGGGTCCGTCTGCTAGATTAGCCGAACTTTGTCGCAATATCTGATTTAGAACTGTTCGATGTTTTTCAGCAAAATTGAGGAACTTCAATTGTTCCGCTGGGACGGTTGGTTTTGTGGAGGAATCAGAGCTGTTTGAATCTCCCTCCACAAGGAACGATTCTGGTTTATTAGAACTACCACTTGGACCCCCGGCTTGTTCAGATTCAGCTGGCGTAGGGGTAGGTCTAGTGACATTATCCCTATCCCTTTCCCGTTCTCCTTGGTTATCTCTATCCCTAGTGACTAACTTGTGATGGTGAGGAGAATGAACTAAGAAGAAAGCTTCAACTGCAGGCTAGAATGAAGAGCAAGGTAAGTTTTTTCACTTAAAAAATTATAACATGAAATGCTTACCTGAAGAACAAGGACAGCATGGTGGTCAGGTGTATGTTCTAATTCAAGAAGGCACTGACTTAGTGTTTCCCAAAGAGATTCAAGCTTTGACAGCTGCTCACACAATGGAGCCAAGTCTTGACTTGAAGATGACGAAGCTTCTTCTGTTGAAAAAATTAAAAATTGTTTGGTCAGGTTCAAGACAGAAATAATTCAACTTACCATTACGAAGCGTCTGTTTAATAGAGTGTCTAATATTGACTATAACCCGAAGCACTCTGAGGAAGAACACCTGGCTTGAGGACTTTGAGGTTAAAGGCACCATAGAAGGTAATTGCAAATCATATGAAGTCTTCACTTTCGTAGACGCTGTTATAACAACAGTTTCTTTGGTAAAACGATTAGCTATAGTTCCCTTAGAAGTTGAGGGCTGAACAATAGCCTCATCAGTTTTACGTTTCTGAGAACCATTCAAACTCTTGAGTTCACTTAGCATTTGGTCAATTTGATCTTTGACAATATCTCCCATTTTACCAGCAGCAGCAAGAAGCAAGGTTAATATCTGAAAAATAAGTTGACTTGACAAAGGCACCCTTCAGTAGAAAAAGCATGATTTTCTTTCTCAATTTTCGTAAGTTGCAATAGATTCGCAAAAATAATTAATATTTTTTTTCCTGCAGTTTGATCAAGACTTTTCAGTAATACAAAGGCTGCTTCTTAAGTAGACAAATAAAAATACTTGTAATCCGAAATGGTTTTATAATCTTTCAAAATATTTTCTATCATATTTCGCATGTATTTGAATCAATTTTTGTAAACACAAGTAGCACTTACATGATAATACATTCGTACACCACTTTCAAATGTCAAAATTTACATATTATAGATTTGACATAATGGAATCAGTGTTGCCATATATTTAAACTTAAATAGCAATCTTAGTTATATAAAGAACTGCAATGAAATTTCAGAATTGAAAAAAAATGTATTGTCCCATCAAAATATGAAACAAAAACATCAAAGTTTCATAAGTTCAGTCAGAAAGTAGAACAGATTATGATAACGTAAAAAACAAATAGCTTGTCTATCGAGCAGATGCGCAGTTTGCTGAACAACAGGTACATGCTCTTTGTCGTCATTCTTTTTGTTTTAATTTCCACTATAAGAAGAATCCAAGACGATCACGAAACATCAGAAATACTTCCCGATTATCAATTTGATTTTCGCCAAAGGATGTCAACATCACATCAAACGCACAGAATAGTCAACATCATCGCACATTCTCTCGAAAAAAAACAATTCTGTAATGGCGTGTTCCTGGACATCTCCCAGGCATTCGACAAAGTCTGGCACAAAGGTCTGCTATATAAAATAAAGGAAAACCTTAACAATAACTACTTTCTGCTTTTCAAATCCTATCTTTCTGACAGAAATATATCAGTTAAGTACAACAACACATTCTCAAGATACCTTTCCATTAAATCTGGTGTACCACAAGGAAGTGTACTGGGACCATTCCTATATTTGCTCTATACTGCTGATTTGCCTGAAACATCTAAAACCACTATTGCTGCATTTGCTGACGACGTCGCAATACTGTCTTCCGATGACGATGCCTCGGTCTCATCCAGAAATATTCAGGAACACCTGAACCAATTGAACCACTGGTATAAGAAGTGGAGGATGACTCTTAACCAGACCAAATCCTCACAAATAGTCTTCACTACACGTACCAACACCTGTCCCAAACTAACTCTGAATGGAATGACTCTGCCCACAAAGACAAGCATTAAGTACCTTGGCATTCATCTAGACCAACGACTAACATGGCGTAATCACATAGAAGCCAAAAGAAGGCAATTGGACTTGAAACTTCGACAAATGCATTGGCTAATAGGAGGAAAATCAAAACTTACGATGCAAAACAAACTGCTCGTATACAAAACAATACTTAAACCTGTCTGGACCTATGGCATTCAATTGTGGGGCTGCGCAAAACCATCAAGAATAAAAACGATCCAAAGGTTTCAGTCAAAAACGTTACGGCAAATAGCCAAAGCACCCTGGTACGTCACTAACCAGAGACTCCATGAAGACCTACAAATTCCGTATATAACAGATGTTATAAAATCCTCCTCTGCTGAATACCGACAGCGACTACAAGGGAACTCAAACAATCTTATACATAACCTGTACCAGGAAGGTCCAAACATACGAAGATTAAAGAAGACCTGGCCGGAAGATCTTACTGAAATAGTAAACGAGTAGAAGAGTCACTGGACTCTTTCCTCCCATGTCTCTTTCTTTTGTTTTTCTTTTCATTACACTCCATCAAAATTACTTAATACTTGTTCAAGTAGATTGTACATTAAGCAATAAACGCCTTAAAAAAAAAAAAAAAAAAATTTCCACTTGATGTAAAAGAGACCTGAAAAACTAATCATATAAAAATTTTTGATACTCACCAAATAACTCATTTCTAATGAAGAACTTGCAAGGTTGAGTAAAAGATTTGTGATATATTCTAAACCTTCTTCAGAACAGCTTTTGTAAGTAATAACGTTAACAGCCAAATTAATAGATTGGACTGGAGTAGCAAAACTTTCCTTAGGCAACTTGACTTTATTCTTAGCTCCATTCTGGTTTTTAGAAACTTCAGGCATTGTTGAAGTTATGACAGACAACAATCTCAACAAATTATCGGTAAGGTGTGTATTCTTATAGATAACAGGCGATGATAACATATTTAATAACTGACCAAATATGGAATGATCAAAGGTAGCATTATCAGAGTCCATCAAAGAAAGAGTGCTGGACTTGGGAATGCTCTTTCCCTTCTTTGTACTTGCACAATCCAGTCGCAATAATACATCCCAGAAATCTAATCCTTCTGTTTTCACTTTTACTGGGGACAACAATATTTTGTCATCTTCTTTAAAGCACTTAACTGGCAAAAGATTATTTGGAAATGTTTTTGATAAGGAAATTATCAATTCCAAAGCATTCTTGCAGATGATTGGAGCTGCTTGAGGATGAATGGATATATTCGCAACAGCGTATTTGTCACTGCGTTTTGCTGGTCCTCTTGTAACTATAAAAACGTTGGCAGAACATCCTGAAACGATATGAAATAAGTAACTTCATCCTAATTCACTAAATAAAAATTTAGCTTAGTACTACAGGGGGTCATTATAGTAACATCAACTCAATTTTTGATTGATTAGTATTTACCCAAAGCAGCCTCCATCCTTATGTTCAACCAGTTACCTCCGGCTTGGAGGGATTTAATATCTGTCATGAGTTTACTTGTCAAAGGACCCGGTTTAGGTCCCTTCCTAGAAGGTTTGTTCAAAGAATCATCCTGCTTCGTATGAACGCTTCTGTCGACAACAGATAGGAGGGCACTAACTATCCATTCCCTCGTAGGGCCATGGAAACATAAATTTCTAATAACCCTGAAAATCCATTCATTAAATAAACATTAAAAAAAAAACATCGAACAAACGCCCTATTACCTGTGGAGTCGCAGTTTATTGAGCTGAGTATCATCAGTGAACAGTAGAACAAGAAGACAAGCAAGTCCTTCGTGATCAAGAAGCTGCCTTCCTCTTATTTTCATATTGGTATTCGAACCAGATTGACCACTACTGTTCATGTTGAGGATATCTCGACCCCAAGTTGCCCACTGAGAACGTTGAGGTGGCATGAAAGGTCTACCACTAAGTCTTCCTCTGGCAGAGTGCCTAATTATAGTAGTAAGATTGTTATGCAAAAAGCGCTCTTGAACCAACTGCCGATTCCTTGCTTCCAAATCTCTGCGCAAATTCTGCGCCTCAGCAGCAAGGTCTGGTGGCAGTGCAGAGATCTGAGAATCCTCCATATCCGATAAGATCTAAAACAAAGACACGAAATTAATTCTCAATATGAGAATATCTTAAAATGAGGAGGGTCCCAGAAGTAATCTGCTTCTCAATAGAAAATGAATGGAAAAGGATTTTGAAGGCTTATGTTGTTGGTTTTCAGATATTTTGACATTTCAGCATAAATTGTTTGGCGTTTGGAAATCGTCCAAACTTTATATTGAATGAAAAACTTGTTGACCATTTGGACCAAGTCATCATTCTACTGCTCCCCTTGAACCATTCTTCATATAATTAAAAAGTATAGAAATCAATTTACTGCACACAATACTAGACCAATTTGTACTGTTTTTATTGAGTAAGTTCGACAGAAGACGGAAATGTTTGTATTTCGCGGCGTTGAAAAGAATTAGGTTTGCTGAAGCTGATGTTTGATTGAACAATTATATAAATACACAAAATTTACACTATTGGATAAATTTACATAGTTCAAATCGGTAATCGTCCAGCATAAGCAGCAGACATGCATGTTTCATAGCTTTTTGGCTACTCATCAGTGCACTGCTCTAATGCCATAGCCACGCTCCTATATTAGCCCCGCTTAGCGACAGTTTTTCCAAATAACAGCGCCACCTAATGCACGCGAATACCCGTATGCAGCATACAACCCTGGCTATGTTAAGAAGCGAACTGGACTCCCAATTACGTCTAGTATATATCTTCCCCATGCACATAATATTCGATTAAGCCGCTATGCCAATATTATCTCCAAATCAATGAATTGATATTACTTGAGCATGAGGATTATTTCTTCCTCTTTGACAGTAGATGTAATTGGGAGTACAGTTCGCTTCTTGATTTAGCCTGGGTTTTATGCTGCGTCATGTATTCGCTTGCATTAGATGGCGAGTTGAAAAATGAAAATATTTTCTCATAAATATTTCAGTTTTTCTATTTTCATATATTATTCCATTCCAATTACTTACCATTTGCCGTAGAGATGGTTGCAAAGTATCAAAGAATGCTCCAGCATCTACAGGTTCATTGGGATTAGCATTAGAAGCAGCTTGCCTTTGTTGCTCAAGTCTTTGCTGGTTGAGTACCTCCTCCTGCAAAGCTGGAGGTAATGCAGCCAAAAATTCCGAGTTGACTTCAACTGGAAGTTCGGCATTTTGATCACTGCTAGATGTTGATTGGGTCTGCGAGGTAGTTCTTGCTAGACGCTGTTGGAAATTCAACAGCCTATGTTGCTCTAGTACTTCTCTACGCATTTCTGGAGGAATTGCAGCCAAAAATGATGGATCAACGCCTAAAAACGACAAAATTGACAATCTTTTTCAGACACGAAAAATAAAAAACTGACCCTCTGGAACATCTTCGGTATTTACTGAACTTGGACCAGGTTCACTTAACACTGCAGCAGCATTACTGGTTTCAGGTGGAGTGTTTTGCCCAGTTTGCGTACTTTGAGTTGGATTCATTAGTAAAGTTGCAACAATTTCACGAGTTGATGGCGTATGAGCTGAAGTTTCAGCATACATATGCCTGATGTTATTGTCTATTTGACTGAAAGGCGATTCACTTTCTGGATCATTTTCTGGGTCTGTTGATGAATCTCTAGTAGCTGAACCTTGAACATAGTATACCCAAATCAACATTGGTTTTATAAATTATTATCGTGAATTCAAGAACAATTTGCAACATTTTCTTGGGCTGTGAAAATAAAAGTTTTTGAAATTGGCCAAATTTATCAGATTTCAAAGTGATACTCTAATAAGAAAACTCACCGGAGTTACTACTAGCAGTGTTGGGTGGGGTAGTTCTAGCAGAACCTGAGCTAACTGCAGGAGGTTCAGGGTCAGGAACAAAAGGATTAGGTACAATAGTATTACGAAGAGCTACATTAGCTGCGTTTGAAAATTCTGACACTATATTCCTAATGAACTGGGCTGTCGTAATATTAGAATTAGCCGATTCCTCTTCTTCCTCTATCGGAACCCCGTCTAGCTCTTCATCATTTCCTGTAAATTGGTTCAACGTCAGTTAAATTCTTCCCTCTCTGATGATTACTTACTTCTTCTGACAGCTCTACTTTCAGAAGTATTTTCTCTAGGATCTTCAATACTTTGCTCCGAGTCTACATTATGGATTGTGAGCTTGTGTTTTCTGCTTTGGCTTGTTTGTTCTTCATTCTTCTTTTTATCTAACAACTCATTATTTCTATGCTTGATGAGAGTGGGCAACAATTGATTACAGATGTACAGTGAAGTATCATAGACAGATTCCATATCTAATATTCTAGCTTCAATATTCCACCAGTAAAGAACTGGAGGAATATGACTCAAAGTGGCGGCCAAGGTTGAACCGAACAGATAACCTGATTGATCTACAAGGTCAATCTGTTCCTCATGGGTTGGCAGAAATCCAAAATTGTCCATCATGATAACTCGAGGAGATTCTCTAATTTCCTGACGTAAGTCAGCTGACCCCAAAGCAATATGGGGATCATGTGGACCAAGAAGTCTGAAATAAAAATGAAGAAACATAAATTTTTTATATCAAAAAGCTTTATAAATGAGGCAGTTTTTGCACGTAATTTAGAGTGAACTTTGACCAAAGATTATGGCTGAAGAAAATTTTATAATCATTTTTTGGCCAGAGATGGACAAAATCGAACTAATGGTTCCCGAGTTATTCTCATTTGAAATTTGATTTTCCAAATGTTTTCAAAAGCACAAAAAGTTAAAATTTAGCATATAGATGTGAAATAAAAACAATGTAGACTCATGTAAGTTTTATGAGGGTGAATTACGAGAACTTTTAGGAATTTTTATCTTATCTGATTTGGGCAAAAAGTATATGGAGTTTTCCAATATATTTTTTCCTACATTGTCTTGCCAATCTATGCAGATTGAAGGTGAGAAGGATGGAGATACTTTTACCCCTGTAATAATAACAGAAATTCATTGCTCATAGCTGAAGGCCATCAACCCAAGGCCCTCCAACTTTTAATATCTAAAACTTACCTTTGCAAAATTACTGGTGGGTTAGGGTTTCTTGGATTGAACAAATATTGGTATCGCCTAGCCCTGTTTGTTCTTTGCGTCCTTGTAAACATGGACTGTGGATTGAGTTCTGTACCACGTCCCAACAGTAATGGATGAATAAGAGAACCTGTAACAGGATAAATTTTGATGAATAAAGATGTAAATTATTTAAAAAAAATCATAGTTGTTCATACATGAGCAAACTTCCCATAAAAAGCTTTTTGGGCACACATACATTAATAGTACATGATGGTGGTACATAAAGAGTTCAAAAGTGGCCATGTAATCTTCGAAGATCTGCCTTATGGCTTGAAATACCGACAAAATTGTGAAGAAAATGCGCTTAAAAATACTTTGTCTGAAGTCTAACAATCACGAGTCTGTCCAAATTTTGCACAATGCCCTATCATGCGAGATGACTCACCTAACAATTCGAGAATTAAGCCGCAAAAAATTAATAATGCTAATAAATTTAATTTTTGTGTTATGCATTTTGAGAAAATTATATAAAGCTTTAGTTACCAGAGCACAAAAATGTTTATTCTGATTTAGTGCATTGAAATTTTACCTGATTGTTCCGTAGCTGAATTCGTTTCATCATAAAATGGAACAGGGAAACCATTCTCACTCCATCTGACTCTAGGTAATACATCTTCCTCCACATTAGCATAATGTATCATCAGGATATCATCTTCATTTCCATCTCCATGAGAACCTACAAAATTTAATCCCATTGAAAGGGTTACATTTACTGAGCATTCAAGATACATGTATCTAACATTTACAAAAAAATATCTTCTAACAGTAGAAAATAACATTTTCTCTGAAACAAGGCACACCATAAGAATAATCTATTATTTGTATTTTTTTAACCTAAATTCACACTTAAGCCGCATAATCATTATATTTTTTGAGAGTTGATACAGCAAGCCTTGTGTGTGAAAATGTTCAATTAATTCTATGCAGTAGTATTTGGTTGGTGCCCTTTTAAATATGGAGAGCAATAAGCAGCAATTTCGTTATATTTTACTTTTTTACTATAGAAAAGGTAAAAATGCTGTTCAAGCCAGAAAGAAATTAACACATGTGTATGGAGACAGTACGCCAGTGCCAGAACTGATGTCGAAAATGCACCGCGTTCCGAAAAGCCGGTTGAAGCTGTAAAGGCATTAGTTGATCAAAATTGATCCATTTTTGAAGCGCATCATTACTGGGGACAAAAAATGGGTTGTATATAACAATGTTAAACGCAAGAGATCATGGAGCAAAAAAGATGAACTGGCTCCAAGCATTTCGAAAGCCAATATCCATCAAAAAAAGGTGATGCTGTCTGTTTGGTGGGATTTTAAAGGAATCGTTTTTTTTTTTAGCTTTTACCGGATAACACAACAATTAATTCGGAAACTGTCATCAGCTGGGGAAACTGAATGATGCACTTCAACAGAAAAGGCCAGAATTAATCAACAGAAAATGTGTAATGTTCCACCAAGATAATGCGAGACCTCATATAAGTTTGGTGACTTGCCAAAAGCTTTCACAGCTTGAATGAGATACACTGCTACACCCACCATATTCTCCAGATCTGGAGTCTTCAGATTATTATTTGTTCCGGTCATTGCAAATTGTAAAACCTTTATTTTCAATGAAGAGGTCAAAAATCATCTGGATCAGTTTTTTCAGGTGTTGGACCAGAATGGCCAATATATTATATATTTAATAAAATATTTATTCATTATACGAAAATTGTCTTTCATTTTCCCCCCAAAAAGAAACAAGGTAAACAAGTAAAAAAAAAACGAAATTACTTTCCGAACAACTCAATATATTTTTACTGTTATATTCATGAAAATATATAAAGATACAGTCGAACCTCTATAACCCGAACTTTTTCAGCGTTCCCTTCACAAGAATTCCCTGTATTTTCACGTCTATAACACTACTTCCAGCCAAAGTAAAAATCTCTTTAAATCGAACATTCAAATCATAGGTTCGAGTTCTAGTCACAAGGTGGCAGTGCGGCTCGATCTGATGCGTGTTGACGCCTTTTTAGGGGATTCCCCCCCTAAATAAGAAATAGCGCGAATGAAAAGTTAACCTGAAAAGCACAAGAGCGCTTCTAGTTGTCGAGATGTCGGAAGGGCGTAGATTCAAGTTTTTAACGATCGGAAAGAACCTAGAAATTTTGAAGAAAGTACAAGATTGTGTCGACAGAAACATTATTTGCTAATAATATGATATTCCAAAAAGTACTTTATCCACGATAATAAAAAACAAAGATGCTGTAGTTAAGTTTGGTGCTGAAGTGAGTAACCTAGGTGCAGTGAAGCCTAAGAAGAAAGTGAACACAGCATTGATCAAGTGGTTTGAATCTTCCAGAAGAGCAAATCTGCCAATCTGCCCATTTTGCAACAGAAGGCATTGGATTTTTCCAGAAAACTGGGGGATGAAGATTTCAAGGCTAACTTGGGATGGCTTGAAAAATTCAAAACAAGGTAGGTTATAATGATTTCCATTGTTTTTGCTCGACACATGAGTACATGTTTTTTTTTCCGTTTTAGACATGGTGTATTACATAAAAAAAAACGTGTTGAGAAAGTGCTGCCGTGAATCAAGAACAGTGTGATAACTGAATTCAAAAGACCCTCCAGTGTTTTAGCGCCTTACAAAACATTTTCAACGAAGATGAGACTGGTTTGTTTTTCAAATGTTTACCAGATAAAGCCTCAACTTTCAAAAATGAAAAATGTCATGGAGGTAAATTTTCCAAGGACTTATATTAGCAACAAATATGAGTGGCACATAGAAATTAATACCTGTACTAATAGGAAAAAGCGCAAAACCACTATGTTTTGCGGAAGTGAAATATTTACCGCTTACCTACTTGAGGAATAAGGCATTAATGACAGGTAAGCTATTTGAAAAGTGGCTGTTGAATCTGGACAAACATTTCCAAAAGTTCTGATCGACAAACACAATTATCGATTATTATCGGTTGAAGGCAATAAAGTTGATTTATTTTCCACCTATTAAGACATCAAAATTACAGCCTCTGGATCAGGGAATTATAAAAAGTTTCAAATTCCATTATGAACGTAGAATCTTACAAAAAGTACTAGATGGATTTGAATCCAATAGACACTATCGCTAAAATTGATCTCTTGGATTGCATTCATACTTCGGCGGCAGTGTGGAAACTATGTTTGAATCAAGACATTATTCAAAACTGCTTCATTCAAACCAGAAAGCTGGTTTTGGGACACAACTTCTACGACTACGAGGACGAATTTTAAAAAATAGTAATGAACAAGATGCAGCTTTAAAACTCAAATTGTCCATTTATAATAAAATCTTGGAGGTACTGAATGCTCATGATCAGAAATTATATATGTGGACAGGTAACTGATTACAAGTGAAAATCCTACAGATGATGAAATTTTAGAATGTGTTAACCACAAACAAGATGATCTTGAAAATGAAGACGACAGTGCACAAGCTACAAGAGAAAAAGCCTTCTGAAGCTGAAGTATTGAAACAATTCAGCTGCGTTTTCAATGAATGAGGCAGCAATAATATCAGTTCATATTCAAATTTGGATCATTAATTCATTAAGTAGTTCAAAATGTAATTTAGTTCATTGTTTTGTATGTAGTAATAAAATTTTTTTTTTCCAAGTATGCGTTAGGCATTTCTTTAACTTGAACTCTCCATAAGTCGAACCTTTTTGGCTGTTCCTTCAAGTTATAGAGGTTTAGTGTATACAGAACCTTGTAGAATTCATGAGCAAGGTTCCATGCCTTGCGCATATCATTATTAAACTTTAATTAAACAAATAAAGTTCATTGCAAAGGTATCCGTGACTACCATTCGAAGTTTAACTGTTAACTGCTGAATGGAGTACCAGTTAACTTCAAACTTCACTTAAAAGCAGGCACATATTCCAATTTGGATGTTTCATGTTTTCTGTACCTATTTAACTTATTATTATATTTGTTATTATCTTTTTATATTTATTTTTTTAATAGACATAATTGATGATGAGGACGATATAAGGGATGGCCATTTTTTTTTCAAAGTTATGAGTTTATTAGAAAGGTTGAATATTTATGAATGAAAAAAAATATCATTCAAATGACCGCCAACTGATCAACCCAATTTTTCAGTACATTGTCGATTGTTTGGGACTGAATCTCATTAATTGCAACTTGAATTTCGTGTTTCAAGACATCAATCGTTTCTGGATGGTTAGCGTAACACTTATCCTTAACGAATCTCCACAAAAAAATAGTCCAATGGAGTCAAAACACAACTTCATCGCTGAAGATGATTTTTCTGGGAAAATGCCCATCTTCAGCCATGCCATCACTTCAAAACAGCAATATAATATAGAACAAAACGGTGCATATTTAACTCAACTTATTATTTTCAATATATATTGTGAATAGTTTGTATATGAAAGTTTTTTAGATTCCTGACATTTTCTATTCTATTTTTCATCTTTTTCAAGCAACAGATGTGTAATTTTCACAAAAAAATCCAGTGTTTCATACACCTGGTATATAATAAAAATCATTAAAATATTCCCAATATCATCAAGTACTCTAAATCTGATATCATTTAGTGTATAAACCCGTTTTTGCTTTAAATAAACACATAATTTTAGTGATTCTTAGCAACTGTCGTAATGCTTATCCCAATAATAAACCTAAAAGCCTACCTCTCCTTCTCTCTTCGATGCTTTCATCGTTGTAGCTATTAGCGAAATTGTTTTCGGAATCGTCTATTATTTCATCATCTACTTCATTGTCGTCATTATCATCATCGCCACCTTGATCCGATGTATTGGAATCAGAATCTCCCGAATCAGTACTCATCATTTCCTCCTGAAAAATTTAAAAAAACGAACGTGAAAAGCACTAGTGTTAGGTCAGGAGCTTTTGCGCGCTTTTTCATAGCACCCCACGATCCTTGCGAAATTTGGTATTAGCCTCCTTGTCCTTATTTTACGTCTAAATGCTAAATGTAAACCCGATCGTAAGACTATCGCTATGGTTTCGGTAGAACCCAACGTCGATCTGCTCAATTTTTGAATCTTGTAATTATACGATCCTCACGAAATTTTGCACTAACATGCTAATCATTATACTACTTCTAAATACTAAATTTTAGACGATCGGATTTTAAGTTTCGCAAATATTGGGAAAAATAAGTGTTTTCAGGAAACGCATGGCGATTTAGAAATTTGTGCTTTCCGCGCAGTTTTAAATATGGTATCAGAATTATTGTCCCTCCATGGAAGAGGAACAATAATTAAGAAGTCTTCGCGTTGAATTCATACAGCATACATCGCAAATTGCTGCAAAAATACAGCTAATTATCCCGCTATATAACCCACTATTAGTTCGCTGAATGTTAATTCCGGCTATAGTATAACTTTGCCCTTATTTGAATTATTGATAGTGACAATTTAGAGAAATAACCCTCTTAAGACACAGTCAATGTGAGAGAAGTTCCAATTATTCAAGAATCATCCCCAGATGATAGATTTACCCTGGATCAAAAGTGAGTATTTTGATACCATCTCATTCGCTATAATTTATGGTCTAGTCTACAGTCTTGTTATCTCTATTTAATCTAAACTAGTATTTTCCTTAATAATAAGAAAGAAATTCAAATGTGAATAACTGCAAAACCATTGAACTCAACTGAGATATTTAGGCCCCAAACCTACTCTAAAAGTTTAGTATTTAGCTCTTTCTATTCGAAGGTCTACGTGTTTAAGGACAGACGGCCAGCCAAAGAGAATTACTTTATAGCTCGGATTCTTAATCAGCGAGTCTAACCTAGTAATTTTCGGCACAAAATTCGAAAATTGCAGAAATTTGAGCAGAACGATGAAGCGGTGCTCCCTAAAACAAGCGCGCAAAAGGTTGATTCAATTTTTCTTAATTACTGACCAAATGGAAACTTACAGTGGCATCTCTTTCGGTTTCAAAATTGATGTTCCCATGGTTATCTATTTCCAAACTGTGGTTTCTATTGGATGAAGCATTATTCGAGTTTCCTGGGTCCAATAGCTGCTCCATGATTTGTTCAAGCACATTATCATCTCCTGCAGTTTCCTCAGCGTTCGTTGTATCCAATGTTGAGGAAATATCGTGTTCAGTGTTTTCAGTATCGTCTATTGCTTCTTCCCCTTGGGCGATAGTGTCTTCATTGGACGTATTGTCAAGTTGGAACCCTGGTCCTTCTTCCATGGGCTGCTGAGTTTTTTTCTTCGATTGCATATGGAATGGTACCGGTTGGTTAACAATGCGTGATAATGCTTCTAAAGGTTTCAAACAAGCGTTTCCAGTATAGGCAAGATGAGGCGAAGACAAATCCATAAACAAAGGGACCCTTGCTAGATCATTAAATATTCCTTTTCTTATAAGCAATCTGACTATATTATTGATTTGCGGTCGTACTTTCGACTGTGGTGGACAGTTTTCGATCATGGTAGAAATAATACCACAAAGGTTTTGTATTTGGGCGTGTTTTTCTGCAGATTCTGCTAAAGAAAGTGCCCGCGATAAAGCGGCCTTAACTTCCAATACCAACGTTTGTTGAGCTTCTGGTGAATGGTTAGAAGACGCAAGGGATGCTATAAGCATACGGCACATCGAAGAACTTTCAGAATCTGACAAGTTGGTAGTTTCTGGTAAAATTTTATCAAACAAAAATGCGAGTACACTTGTATTATCACTATAATGATATTCAGTCACGAGTTTTGCGACTGGATGGTACGATACTATTGCATCAGCTAAGATTTTCAACACAACATATTTGGAAAGCATGGGTTTCAGCCTATTACTATCAGTTTTATTTTCAGTATTACTCTCAGTTTGAACAGACGGAGAAGACGATGATGAACTATCTTCATTAACATTGATGTTATCTTCAGAAGTTTGAGTAGCAATAGATACTTTGCTACAATGTGGAGGTGGTGGGGGAGGGCTTGTATCAACTTCTAATGGATTTCTTAGAGCATTCAGCAAATCACTCAAAACTTCATTTGCTACTCGAGATTCTAATGTAGGTGGTTTACTCCTAGTTGGGGGTTCACATTTTACAATCAATCGAGAATCAAGCTCATCATTTCTATAGGTTGATGTATCTAATCGAAGTATAGTCCTGCATACCTCAGTAAATGCTGCAGTATCTCTTGTTATAGCTCCACCGACTTGTCTGGTGAAATAAACCAACTCCTTGTATGGGGGAGGTATGGTAGATATGGTTCTACCTCTTATAATTTTCTCCATAGCGTAAGATAAAATGCTGGGTTCCTCTAAACAATGTTTGATTAATATAGTTGCCAATATACCAAATCCAACGAAATCATTCATGTATTTCATGGCTAAAAGGGCCTTGACACCGCCTTCTTCAACAAATATTTTAGCCATTTCAAAGGATCTAGTCAATCTAACACAAGTTTGAAGTACTGAATGAATAACCTCCTTATCTACAGGAAGCTGCAAAAGTTTAACGCATGCTAGAAGCATACATATTTTTTGGGCTTTATCCATTTCTTCAAAACGAGCGCTTCTACCTTCCTCTTTCTCTCCTAGTCTGATAATTCTATTTTCTGGTGGAGGAGTTTTAGTGATATCCATAAAGCTAGCATGACCTAAATGGAATAAAGTCATCGCTATCGGCCTGTTGTTTCCGCTTTCATCATTTATTTGAAGCATGTTAGCAAAGGTTACTGTGTACCTTCTGCGACCACAATTTACTTTCGCGCTATGTTCTCCGGCCCAGTACGCATCGTTTATAGTTTTGTTGTTACTAGTAGAGTACGGAGTCCATTTACCTGTGACTAAATCAAACCATCTCCAAATTTTGGTTGTATTAGAATGCATCATATCTTTTCTTTCGCACAAAATGGATATTTTGGACAATTCATCAATCATAAGAATAACAGGAGACAGCCATTTGAAACCAACTCCCACATTGTGGCTAGTCATGGATATTTCCGTTCTAGACACAAGATTTATGAGTGCTGGCAAAAGATCCCGCTTTCTAAAAGCTGCATCAGCACAAGATATCCTCATTTCGAAGTAAGTTGACATCTCTAAGAACAGAATATATAAATGGCATAATTTGGAGAGTTGATTTGTGGTGTTGGAATCCACACTGATTATATCCTTGAGATTAAGCTTGGCTATATTTACAGCTATCCTGTATATTTCTTCAATGATTGACTTGTATAGTTGGTCTCTATAAGATTTTCCATTCCTCTTCATAACAGTTACCAAGAGCTCGCATACTTTATGAACGCAGTCAGGAATATGTTTTATTATAAAGAGACAAACTTTCAAGCAATCCTTGCTGAATTCATCAATGAGACTTTCGGACAGTGGTGAACCGCAATTATCTATATTGACCTTTCTTCTGAATGCTTCTGTGTTGTTCAAGCCAAGAGCTGTTGAAAGATTTTCGACTACACTATCAATTTCTTCCACCTGTGATGTGGAAGCCTGAGTTTGTTTAGGCGGATGTGTTAGGAGGTAGTCTGTAGCTTGCTCTAAATTGATCGTATGAACTAGTGCTTCTAGTGCATGTTCCCTGCTGAACCCCATGTCCATTAATTGCTTCAAATTATCAGGAAAATCTTTATCAGTAGGCGAACTACTACTAGATAAAGAAGATAGAGTGCCATCTCTCACTTTTTCTTTAATTATTTTCTCCCCACGTAGCATATGTTTGAAAATTGTTAACATTGATTCTGTCATTCTAGTACCATATGTGGGTAGTGGCTTTCTGCCCCATAGTAAGAGACAACTTTCGAAAGCCAATTTATGAATAGTGATCAAGTATTTCAAGGGATCAAAGTGCCATCCGTGCACAGGATGTTCAGAGCCACGATTGGACACGACATGAGGCGACTCCAATACGGCTTTCGGATTCACCATTTTTTCAAGAAGCATCAACCAAGCATCTAGAAATCCTCCAGTTCCTGACAAAATTAAAAGTAAAAATCATTCAAAAGAAATTTTCAATTATTTGAAAGAAATTATTATCAAAGGCAAGTCTTTTTCAAACATTGAGATAGAATTCGTTTAAATAATCTATTTAAAAAAAAGCAACATCTCATGTAAATGGCCACCTGAAATTAAACTCAGTTAAAAATTTGCGACGAATAGTAAGTCGATTAACTGAATAATGTGGTCCATGAATTCTTAGATCATTCCTATTGGAAAACCCGTTACAAGAAATTTCCTTATCGATTGAGTTTGAATTTAAATAATATTAAATAGGGGTTTTCTGATTTTCATAAATTTTTATTGTTATTTTCAAGTTTTAATTTAATTAATTATAACTTACCTTCTGGTAAATTCGGATCTTCAAGTGCTTGTTCAATTGGAATGGTACCACCAGCACTTAGGGCCCACCTGAAGGTTTTGAAGAAAGAGTCCAACCCTCCACATTCAACGAACTTTTTAAGTAGTAAATGATATGGATATCTCTTCTCATCAAAGAGCATTGGACTGGTAAAACCAACACTGCAAATCAAAAAAGTGAGTCTACATTTTGGCGTGGGACATTGAAACAATTTCTCCCAATCTAATCCATCGCAAAGTAGTAATCCCAAAGCAGTTGCTACATTCCTTGCAAACGGAGATGGGCTTGGCGGAGAAGCAACAACATTTTGACCTCTTCTTTGACGTACAGGGCTTCCGACACACAGTTTGACAAGTATGCCAAACAACTCCGCCAAAGCCCTTCCCAATCTTGATGAGGAACCCAAAAGTGGCTTTATCAACTTTACATTAGGATTAGGCTTTGATGAACTCGCTTCAGATCCGGAATCAGCTGTGGCCGGTCCATTGCTCTTTGTTAAAGTTTCTATTGTGGAGGTTGAAGGACCTTCTTCAGGATTAGCATTATCACACTGTAATCAAGGAAAAAAATTCAAAACACTTGCTCAAGAATATAATTGAATCAGACTTTACTTCATGGAAATTCATTTTATTTAACCACTTGCTTAACTTAAGAAGAAGCTTCAGCGCACTTGTTCCTTAATATATTAACAGTATAAATAAGTTAAAACAAATTACTACAAATTTTAATTTTATAAAATTTCTTAGAAGCTTTTTGAAATTAAATCAAATTTAAGCATGGAAACACTTTTTCTTTTTTTATTAGGCATATAGAATTAACACAGCAATTATTTAATTTAATTTTAAAATGTTTGAGAAATTTTATGAAATTAACATTTTTAGCAGATTTTCTGTGATATTTAAGAAATGTATTAGGAGTACAAATAAGTTTCCGCCGTTTTTTAACACAAATTAAATATTTACTTCTAATGTTAGAGCAAGTTCTTTTTTTGTTTGAGATGAATCTTCCTCCAATTCTGCATCCTCGTAAATTTTTGGCCTTCCACTGCGATCTTTGTCTTCTACGTCGAAATCACCGTTTTTAAACTTTTGAAACCACTCTCGACACGTTCTCTCACTCAAAGCACCCTCATCATATGCTTCTACGAGCAATTGATGCGCCTCAGCAGCAGATTTCTTTAAATTAAAGAAGTAAACTAATTTCCCGCAAATGACGCTTACTTGACTCAAATTTTGACATTTTCAACTTATAAAAATTATATTTTACCAATATAAAATCAATGAGATTAATAGGTTATGTTGTTCTTGAATGTCCAAACTATTTTTTAAGCTGGTTATCATCTGCGAAAGCTAACCGAAACTCCGTGCCGCGCCATCTACAATAAAACGGCAGAAACTTATTTGTACTCCTAATATATTTTTCTGAAATCTTCAAAATATTCTAGTTACCATAGCAAAGAAGTTAGTCAACTTCTCCATATCTTCTCTTGGTATGTTACAATCAGAAGGCATTAAATCCTCACTGCAATATGCCAGAAGAAGAGTGCTTTCCCATACAAGGGAAGTGTACAATTCTGATAATCCTCTCAAGACTCTGAGTCCGTCTTGAGTACCCCATTGTTGTAACGACAAGCTTCGTATGTCATTTTGACCTAGAAAAAAGCAAAGAGGTACTTACTTGATCTCAGAGTGCACATACATTAATAATTAAATGAATTGCACTGATTGGAGCACATACTAAGCCTACTGGTTATTGAATAAATTCATATCGTGGCGAAACTTTCAAATTGCCTATTATGATAGACTTGATGTTTGACTCTTCGCCTAAGCTACTTACCGGTTCGACAGATGTGAACGAACATAATGACATATCCATGTGCTGCACTCATTCCATGAAGGAGTGGAGTGTCTGTAGCAGTGCTGAAAGCGTTATCTGTATTAGGAGCGCTAGCTAACTCCATCAGTAATTTAGATCCTCCTGGTACTTCAGTTTTTGAAAATAGCGGTTTCATTAGAAGTAGAACTTCAGCCAACTGGTGGAGGCCTTCTTTGAACAATGAGCAATCATGTGCTAAATTGAGGATACTTTTACAGACCGTTGCAACAGCTTGAGCTGTATTAGTAGCTGGATAATCTACTGGTAAATTTGGAAGCCTTAAGAGCCTCAACAAGTATGGTAGACCACCCTGACTTATGAATTCTTTGCAGTGGTCATCGGTAGAATTGTTGCTTAAAATAGCGTCTACAAATTTCATGACATTCAGGATGTAGTCAATAAGAGCAATAGGCTGTCTTTCGCTGTTTTGAGTATGAGCCTCAGCATTTTGAGATGAAGTTGAAGCTTCTTCCTCTTCATCATCATCTTCATCAGAAGAGCCTGTAAAATTTATTCAGTAAAAAAATTTCTGTTCATGAATATGGTTAGTAAATTCAATATTTTATACATAATTATGAAAAATACAAATTCAGAAAGATAATTCGTCACATAAATATTTCATTCCCCAATTAAACTCCAATAGAAAACACCCTAAAATTTTGAATTTGAAGAGGTAGTTAGTAAAAACTCATTTCAAAGATTTTCTGATCCTCTTGTTCAGAATTTTATAGCAAATATTAATAGTAACAAAACTACTGAGTAGGTAGGTCTACCAACTGGTAGATCAACGGAACCAGTAGATATACCTAATTGGTAAATATCTAGCAAGTAGATCCACCTAGAGCATTGATTGGTCAAGCTGGTAGAGTTCTATGAGGTGAGTTATATTTGTTGTTAATTGATTTTATTATTTAAATGAAGACCTTATCGGAATTCTAATTGTTTTTATAAGATATGATACATGTTTTAAGAGATTTTTGAAGCAACTTAAATATATTAAATATTTCAAATAAATTATATTTTTTTGAGAAGTTCTTAAAATTATGTTTTGTATTTTTGAAACGGATTTAGTTTTCATAATTTTAAGACAAAAACAAAATTTTTTCTCCTTCAAATATTTGTTTATTAATTTTAATTGACAATTTATATTTGTTGGGTTATTTATTCCATTTAATATTATATATTGAGTTTTGATTTTATACGTCTATTAAATATAAGCTGTGCTTGTGAGACATTAATTTAATTCTAAAAGTTTTTGAATAAAATTTTTCCGAAATTAAAATTATAGGACACTAACAGATTGAATCTGATTTGATATTCAAATAAGAAAATTATTCCTTCAGAGTTAATATTTCAAATTTCACCAAGTATATTTCCAAATTGGCGAATAGCATATTTTTCATAAGTATGGACTCTAATTGAAATTTATTCAATTTGGTTGGGACACGCTATATAATTGTCACATACCTTCAGTATTATTGATAACCCTACAATTTATTGAAGGAGAAATTTCGGTTTTGCTGCTAGGTCTCCAACAAATGTATTTGGGATCTGTACCCAAGTTGACCAATTCTTGTAAAAGTTTAACTAAAGCTGCGATAGCATCAGCTTTGAGACTCGGTTGATGGCGCATCAGTTCGTCCATAGCATTTCCGAGATTACAAGCAGTATCAGACATAGGCTCAGAGCTACGTCTTCTTCTCATTGCTGCCAGATACGTTGGTGAAATTAAGATTTTGAAGAAAGTTTCAAATGGTTTGAATTTAGTAAACTGGGTCAAACCTCTGTGGTTCAAACAGAGCGCACTAAATATATTTGGTAGGGACCCCAAAACTTCTCTTGTTGGGGGTACTTCTTTGGTCAGTAATGCATAAAGAACAACATCGGTTAATCCATTATCTTGAATCGTACTCAGCAATGCTGGTTCTTGATAAACATAAACAGTCACCACATCTGTAGCTAGAAGAAATAATGAGGGACCATAGTACTCTGCATTTGCAATGATGTTCTTTAAAGCATCAGGCAACGGACCCTCCATTAAATGACGAACGTTATCATAAAATGTAGTGTCCTGAAATGCCTTCTTCAGAAAATTCAACATTGACTTCAGGAGAGCTGCTCGTTGCGGCAAACAGGTTTTTCCTTGATTTTTTGGATGATTTATCATTTGGACCACAGATTCTCCTGTGTCCATTTCACTTCCCTCTTCAACATCATCGTCTTGAGCTCTTGTTTTTACTTCAACAAGTTGATCTTTTCTACACAGGTTAACTTCAGCCTAGAAATATTTATTAACTATATTTTAATTTCACCTCACTGACTCTTACTTACACTTAAACGATTAATGAAACTCTGGAGGCCTTCATGAGTTTGAAAAGCTTGCATATCTATATTTGTGATGAGATCAATCACTCTTACAGCGCGGGTCACAAACTAAAAGAAAAAAAACTATGTCAATGCTAAAAGTTAATATACAGGTTAGCAATTTTTCAAACATACTCAAATGGAATGAAATAAGAAATTACTTAGTTTTCTATCATCTTTTAGTAACTGAATATACAGTGAAGTTTCGTAGTGTTTACTGCATTTCCAGACTGAATAAAACAAATTGTATATCAACGATTATACATATTCGTTTATGACTACAGCTTGTGAACCATAACGTAAAATTCACTATGGAACCACAATGTGATAAATTTTCTATACATAACTTTATTTAAGAATAATAATGAAATTTCAGAATTGGACAATATTGAAATATTACCCTGGAAGCGAAAGGAAAAAAATAGGCATCCTGGAATCCATAGACCTACTTAAGCACAAGCACGTCTTAGAAATAAAACTATTAAATGAATAGACAGACCTTTGGCATATCCCACTACTCGAAGTTCTGCACCAGCCTTCGACGAATATATATATATATATATATATATATATATATATATATATATCTATATTATATCAAAGTTGAGATACAATTTGTTTTATTCATTTTAAAAATTAAGTAAACACTACGAAACTCGAGTCACTGTACATTCAGTTAATAACTGTGCCCAGAAAGTTTCAAATCTCTAGCTCTCTGCGTTCGACAGTTTGTTGACAGACGGACCGGCTGGAGCAAAGTTCGAAAATTACACACATTTGGACAAAATGATAGCACGCTGTTCCCTAGAACAAGCGCGCAAAAACTAAGAAAGATAACTTTGAATTACACTTTTACTACATATCTGATTGGAATTTTGTAGGAGATTCATTCATTAAAATCAGACTAAGAGCTTTCAGTGGACGAGAAGCCTTATTCCACTTTCCTTAAATATGTTGACTCACAAAAAACTATTTCACAAGTAAAAGTTACGTCAGGTAAAGTAACGATATCACTCAGGCTAATTTATTTTGCAATAATTAATTTTCTTACCGTGATATGTTCCAATTCCGTTCCATGCCAATTAATAACCTGCAAGAGGGACTCCATCATACCACAAGTCACTAAGGCTTCGCCACCAGCCTCATAGCTGGCTAGATGGTATAGAAACGAAAACAGTGCTGTTGCCAGGGCTAATGGAAACTTTGATTTGTTGTTGTGCAACATAGCGATACTTAAGATTCCGTCTGTATGGAAATCAACAGGTTCGGTAGCCTCGTCTACTTCAGCACGTGGAAAAATCCCTTCAGCTTGTGTCAAAATCCTTTCATCGTTTTGATTTGTAAGAATAGATATGCAGGTCCTTACCATCACTGGTAAGAAACCGTGGTACTGACTAGCTCCGGTCACATCTATTATGTTGTGAAGACGGGAGCCAGGTTTCCTTTCGTGAGGGAAAAAATTTCAGATAAATTTGGTGAACTATCAATTTTTTGCAATGGCAAGTTTACTTACAGTGCGCAATTTTCGTTGCATACAATACTGCAGCAAGTTTTTTAATTAATATAATTTTTCAAAAATCAAATTGAAAAATTTACATGTTTCTGTTTTTCATAAAAAAGGTTTTTGGATATTTAGGATTTCTGGTACATAAGGGATTTAAATTATTGACTGTTTCGGTCTCTTCTTGACGGAAATTCATCGTATATGATTTAAAGTAAAACACTTTATTTCCGCTAATATTTATTGAATTAATTAGTTAAAAATACATCAAATTCTACCTATGCCAACCACCTTCAAGAAACAGGACATGATTTTGACCATAATTTCGAAGTTCTCCATATAGAGAACAAATGCAATAGACTGGCACTAGAAATAAACCAGCATCATAAAAAAACACACTTTACTTAACGACCAGATAGATTTGAACCGATCCCCATTATTGAACCTTTTTGAATAAATTCTGAAAATTCCCAGAACAAACCCTCAAGTTATCACGTCGCTTTTTGCTCAGACTTCCATTTAAAGAGACCAATTTTGTAAAAGTAGTTAGTTACCATACTCACCTGATGAAGTCAAAATGTAATTGACGAAACAATTGTGTAAACAATAAATAATAGCAGAAATAAAGTGTTTTACTTTAAATCATATATAATGGATTTTTACTGTGGTTGTACCTTTGAGAACATAGATTTGACGATATGCTTCAATTCAACTTCATTAGTGAAAACGGCGTCCTCCCTATTCTTCTTTGAGTGGATCAAACACGTAATAGTCACATGGGGACAAGTCCATGTTGTAACCATTCATAGACTCGTGTTCTTGAAAGCGTCTTCTAAGCGATTTGTAGAGTCAATCGACGCAAAGGTTTTACGCCTCCACGCGATAAAAATTATATAATAATGCGTTGTTCAACAAACGTATGTACCTCATGTTCAGGCATGATGATGCTACTGACTCCTAATTAACTGTAGTGAACCGGAGCATTGCACCCAATGACCAGTCTGGTTTATACTCGATCCACCCTCGTATCTATGTAATAGAATCTTTGAACCTGAATTTCGCCCACTTTAGATTGAATTGAAACTTAGCACACTTATCAAGGACCAATCACAATACAATAATTTAATTATTAATTCCATAAAATTGCAGGAAAAATTCATCAAAAGCTGCAATTATAAATGCATGCATTACGAACTGTAAAGTCACATTAACAAATTCGACAGAACTTGTACGTACACCAGACGTAAGCATAACTTAATCTTTTTTCAAAGAAAAAAAATTATGAACCAAAAAAAACACAGTACGTACATTAAGTCTACATACTTGGCAATGTGAGGGCTTCGATCCAAATGAATTATAGCAGTAAGTGTTCTCAATGCAGCAGATCTGATCTCAACTAAGTGAGGTTTGGGTAATTCAATGAGTTCTACAAGCTCTTCCAAAATTCCTGGATACAAAAGATTCTGCGGGGAATCTTGCAGTGCATTTGAATAGATGAGAATTGACAATGCTTGTAATCTTGCTTGGACAAGTAGTAAACGACTTTTATATTCTGAAAATTGATGAGCCAATCGAACGTGACAATACAGCCACATCTGTAAAAAAAAAACATTGAACTAATAAGCCTCACCATTCATAAAAAATATCGATTCACTCATTTAAAAGCATCTTTGACTGTGAATTGTTCTTTCTGAATTCTAAAGGTGGGTTTCACAAAACTTTAGTAATCAGATAAAGCCTGTTGATCACGGAGCCCTTCAAGAAGTGAGGTTATGGATAGAAATATCTTAGCTTGTAACATATTCAAAGAACCAAATTCTCACCTCTTTATCTTCTGGAATATTGTACATTGAAACTAAAGATTTCATAATTTCAGCAGGGGTTTTATGCAATTTGTCAACATGCTCAATGTGAATTATGTTCGTTGCATATCTTGTATCTTTTGGATCTTTGATTTCAATATCATCCTTATGAAATTCTACATGTAACGTTGTTGCTGATGGGGCAATTGGTTTATCCTCGTCACAGCATTCAGCAAGTCCAAATCCATTTTCTTTGCCTCCCCAATTCTAAAATGGTTTTTCAAAAGTTAAAAGGACCATCTTGTCAGAATAGTGAACTAGACTTACCTCAGCTAAATTGTACAATCTTGATGTGAGGAAAACTTTCTCCTCGGTCTTTAATCTCGTTATGAAATTACTTCTCTTTGAGAACATATACAACAAATTTAAAACACCTAGTACAATGGACATATCATTAGCCTGCAGAAGAGCCAAAAGGTGCCCCATAGAATTGTATAAATGGCGTGAGAATGAGTGCTCTATTAATAAAGTTGAGAAGTGTAAAATCCATAGCAGCAAATTTCGATCCTACAAAGGTTGAGGATATTAGTTTTTCACTGAAGGCACCAAATTAACTTTACATTCATTCTTAATTTTCAATTAGCAGTTACTAATTTCAAATGAATCAAGGGGCAAAATAGAAATGTTTTTCCCTTTTAAATGAAAATTTTAGGTTTAACAATGCAACAGAAACCAGTGTTAGAAAATTTGTGTGAGCATTTTTTATAGAGATGACCTTCTGCACATCACTTTGTGATGTAAATGAGATCCGTTCACATAAAGTGAACTCAAAATATCCCTGTAAAATTTACATCCTTTTCCATAACTATAAATCGAAGTAACTGGTTGATATACTGTCCAAATATGAGGAGTACGATGATAACAGAAGATTCTTTGAATTGGGATAGTATAACATTTTGTAACACATCTGTGCAATAAATATCAATTAGTTTTACTGATTTCGAAAAATGTCCCGCTAACTTCACATGAAGTTAGTGGCTTTTTATCTCAAATATCAAAAAGAGTTATACCTAGCTACAAATTTGAATTTTATTAAATTTGTTAACTTTCTGAAATAAATACCTTAGAAAATACTGTTTCATTTTTGTAGACATACAGAATTAACACTAATAACACAGTATCAAAAGGAAATACAAGAATCCAAAGAAAATATAGAATATTGATCGAACTTACTCAACAAACATTCAGTGAAAACGGATATAACTGGGTCTTGAAAACTACTTTATACTCTGTATTTTCTGTGGATAAACACAGAATGCGAATTGTAACCGTTAAGAAGCCATTTGGATTCTATCTTGTTTGAAATGACACGAGGTCGAGTGAGTATGATAGATATTTTTATTGATTGTTTTTATTTTGCAGGCATGAAAGTGGACTGAATTATCGGTAAGAATCTCAAAGCGCCTTTTTGAAGATATGCTTCATTTTTTGAAGAGCTTTTTTTAAAAGAACCTTTTAGAGACAGTTTACTTCGAAAGTTTATGTTGGGCATTTTTGGAGTGGAATTTGGTTTTTATGTTACCGTTATGAAATAGTGCTGTTTCCACTGAATGTTTGTTGAGTAAGTTCGATCAACATTCTATATTTTCTTTGGATTCATTTATCTCCTTTTGATATTGTGTTAATTCTATGTTTACTGAAAATAATAGTGTTTTCTCAGGTATTTAATTCAATTTTAGGATTGGATGTGTACAGATTATTCTCTGACCAAACAAAAAATTATTTTTGCTATGAAAATCTTTCATGAAAGGATTTATATCTGGTTTCATTTAATTTTAAAATATTTCCTTGCAAGGCATACAAAGATATAAGAGGGGACTGGGAAAATAATGTCGAAGTCGTTTCTGCGCATGTCTATATATGATTATCATTTGTACTTCGAAGTTGTGTCGAAGAATTTTGAGGTTACTGTGACTTGTTCACTTCAAAATTTCACCCTTTTTTTTCAATTTGGGGTGAAGTAGCCAGCCAAATACCAGAATAGCATATCCGGTATTGTATGCTTTTTGAGTTTTCCCAAGAGTAGTAACGCGACCAAAAGCATTTGCGATGTTTATCAAAGTGCATTAGACATTCGTAAATGTCAAAGATGGTTCTCTAGGTTCAGATCCGGTAATTTTGATCATCCCAAAAAGGCGATTCTATGTATTTGGTAGAGTATACGCGGAATTGTTCATTTTGAAGTGCTGAAACCTGGACAAACTGTTAATGCAGATCTTCATTGCGAACAATTGGATCGAGTGAACTAATCTTTAATAGAAAAGTATCATGCGATTGTCAACAGAAAAGGCGTTATTCTGCAACACGACAATACAAGACAAACCTTGGAAAAAATTAATTAATTGAGGTGAGAGGTACTGCCTCACCCACCATACTCGCCCCATATCGCACCCTCTGATTTCCATTTATTCTGATTGAAACATTTTCTTATTGGCAAAAATGTAAGTTCGATGAAAAACGTAGCAAAATCTCACAAAAAAATCTACATATTTATCAATAAAATAGCTTAAAGTATTCCGACAACTTAAAACATAGATGAGGAAGAAATGAAAAAAAAAAAAAAATCTCTGTGCAAGATAATTATATACAGAGTTTTCCATCATTTTCATAACTGACCCTCAGGTGATTTAATATTTTTATTCATCACCAAATCGTATACCCTAGAAAATATGAAAGAAAACATTATGGATATTGTGAATATCCATAATAGAATCGAAGTCACAAGTCAGTTGTAGAGTATAAAAATGAGACTAAAAAACACATTAGCATTTATGAAACAGAAAACATTAAGACCCATAAATAGGACTTTTCAAAACAAAGAACTGTTCAATAACAATATCTGTTTTCATAAGGTATGAAATACAGATAAGACCCCCTTATCTGAAGATAAGGCTTATAATGGATAAAATAAAATGAGTAATGTTTTTGTATTGGTTTCATTCTAACATCAAAGTCTTGTATCAAATTGCATGAAAACAGTTTCCTTTGTTTCAGGCAGTTGGAACTTTGATAAAACCAGGAAGAACTTGATAAACCCCCAGAAAATAATGTGAGAAAAAAATAACGACACATTCAAGTTAAGCTATCAATTTATAACCCAATAAAAAACCTGAATAATCCTCCAGGCATCAAATAGATAACATGAAAATAATTCACTCGAAATTTCAAATGAAATACACGAATACTTTATTTGCATCAGTTACTGATGCAATATTGTGAAAACTTTTGAAATATACACTGGTACATTACACTAAAACAATTCATCACTGCTTTCTTGTAATTCACAAGGTTAAGAATCATTAATAATTATCGAAAGACAGTTGACTGTTCCACAAGATTAATATTTATCATGATCTTTCTTTCCTTGTAATAATAAAAATCCATTTCTTCTTCTTTAAATTGTAGCAGGATTTCAATTTCCATAGTAACACAACATTTCTCATGAGAAGATGCAAATGGAATGATTAAAACTCTTAAGCCAAGTGTTCTTTCCTAAGGAATGATTTGAAAAACTTCTTTATCCAGAAAAGCAGTTCAATATAAGTCATTAAACTGAATAATTAGTATTGAAAGTTGGTTCAATAATAATGCCAATTTCTCTTAAGATAATGAATTACAAACTTTGAATCATTCAATTTAAAATTATTTAATAGAGATTTTAATTATTATTACCAATCCATGTTAGATTGATGAATATAAAAATTTATCCTTGCAGAATATTTACTATGTAATTACTAACAGTATTGTTACTTATGATGAAATAGCAATAACATTTTGTCAATAATAAACCAATCATTTATTGAAACTGTACTCCAATAGATTTGATGACAGGAAATATAATCAAGTGTTTAGCTCATGAAGAAATACTTAGGATGAATGTATGCATTTCTATGTTTACTTCACAAAGAAATAAAAATGATAGGATTTTATTCCAGCTATTCAGCCACAAAAATAATGCAAAAAATTTAAGGTTATAATTTAGCACTGTTTTCTTTAGAATTTGTAACTGAAAAGAATGTATTCATCAAATATATTAAATGTCTAGAATTTCTAATATTGACTTATTAATTTCTGAAAGAATTTGTAGATGACTTATTCAATTCTTTCCCTTGAAAACCCACATTGTTTTGTGAAATCGATTGAAAATGAAGAAAACCAAAAAAGCACTCACTTCTGGAGAGTAATGTATATCACAAAATAACATCCACTTATTTTCCTCTTCTGGTTCACATGCTTCTTCTAGAATTCTATCGAAAATATCTAGAACTGGTGCCCAATGATAAAGCTCACATTTACCGAAGGTCCATGTATGAATTTTCGATAATTCATCCAACAATTCTGGTCTTGTACATGTTTGAAGATGCTCTATTATTTGGAAACATTCGGCAGGTACCTCCGAAGAAAACTTCTTGAGCCGGGCTCTGTCAACTTTCATTTTGACTGTTTCCTTTTCTTATACTCAAGTAACAAAAACGAACTGTATAAGTGAAACCATTATTTCTATCTGAAATTCAAGACAAAAAGTGCTATTAAAAACGTAGTAGGTTTGAACAATAACGTGTATACAAAAAACCTTTTCGATCACTTGTATATTTTCACCTACAGTGAATGGAATCGGAATGAATTGCAAATATAAACGTTTGTTTTTTAATTCAATAACCTAGGCAGCTATATAAACACGACAATACTGAAAAATTAAATTGACATAAATTAATATATACAGATTCAGTAATAACAAGCATAATTACACAGTTATTTCAACAACATGAGGGTGAAACCCTGTATCAAAATTACTATAATGATAAGACGAATTTAGGTATACATAAAGATACGGCCATATTGAAGATAGGCAAAATAAGTAACATGGCTTATTACAGACGAATAACTCCTATTTCTTAAAAATATACTTACTTCTATAGCTCCATGAGTAATATAATTTATTATGATTCCGCAAATACAATAACAACTTTTAGAATGTTTGGCACTATTTTATTAACGCTTGTATTCCAATTCAGGCGTTGAGAATGAACGTCAATTTTGTCTATTTTTATTAAACCGATACGACTCCGTCATTTCTATGGCCGAGCAGCTGTACGAACCGTGTCATAAAAATGCACGGTGCAAAATAATTCAGAGTGCGTTTTCTCAACGTATTTCTGCATTACAAAATTATAGTTGAAATGCTTCAATTTCAGATATTAAGGAGAATTCTGTGTTGAAAATTTTACCTGTACAATAATATGTCATTCTCCCTTTTCATTAAGATGATTATTATGATTATGACATAGTAAAACATATACTATTGTCAAAACAATGTAAGTAAGCTATGACTTATTTAAAAAAAAAGTGAGCTGCGGATTCATTCCAGTTGAAATGATTCAACATTTTTAATATAACTTATCTGCCATAATTCCTGTATAAAATGAAATGTGAAAGTTTAAAAATGACATAAAAGTGCAAATTATGTGGAAAGTGTGAATAATTTGACTCTACTCTTCTGATCGGTAAGTTATTTAGCGCTTCCTCTAGCTACAAATAATTTTTTTCATAAAACTTTCGAAAATGATCTGACTTCTACAAAGTAAACTCTTGAGTTGCAAATTTACTTTTTGTTTTGTATCAAATGAAAGAAATTGGAAATTTCTCATTGCCAGTCATAACTTGATCTTGCAAGAAAACACAATAGATTTGAATATATGAAATTTACACCTTAAAATATCTGGATATAATGACTCATATCACTCAAAATTTATCTTTACAAAAACTAATATTAATCATGAATGCAATAGAAAACTGCCTTGTGAAACACAACCCTAACAGCGAAGGTGAGTTAATTGAAAAATGCAATAATTACACTTAGAATAAGGCCAAATCAAAACATTACGGAAATACCCACCGATAATACAGAATTCTGTAACTTTGCTGGTAAAACTTGATTTATTAGAACTAGTTAAACGACATCATTAGATGGCGCTATTAATTTCGTGGAGGTTTAATGTCCTCAGAAATTAAAAATTATTCAACAATTATTTAATCCAACTTTTAGCTGAATTGCCTACCTTACAGCGGCTTTTTCTTCTTCATGAATTTGTACGGAAGTAAACGATTGAAATCACCTGAATCTGCACTTTTCTCTTCTCAACGCGTTTCTCAAAAATAGGATTTTCATACATGCTACATCGGTTTTACAGGTAAACCAAAATTTTGTAATAGCATCTGTCGAATCATTTATTAAGTGAGTGTTTTTTCTACTGCAATTGCGTAAGGTGCTTGTGTCGTGTGTGCTAAAGAAGATTGAGGAATACGAAGGAAACCAACTGGTCAACCGAGGTGTACCACAAGATAGGCGCTTCAGGCAGTTATCTCTACAAGACCGTTTTTTTACTAAGCATCATATCGCTGACCAATGATTTGAATCAGATTGATTGTGACAGGTGTAGGTTTATCATGGAAGTGTCCACATTCTCTGAGAGGAACACATCTGCCCTAGGAAGCGGTTTACAACCAGCCCGAATTCTCTGGCCCTCGAGGTGCTATACCCAGGAAAACGTATTCAGGTGCTTCTATCTTGTTGGAATCTCTCAACATACATTCCCAGCAGAACTGGAAGGAAATAAAAAATGAGAGACTGCTGGTAAATCCACACTGACGTTAGCCGCAAAACTTGTGGTTGAGCCTTGACTATAATATGCTACCTCTGGCAACATCATCATAAAGAAACATATCTTCGAGTGTGGTTCATTGTTACGGTAGTGTACGATTGTGATTGCTGTTGGTGTACGGGACGGTAAGTACAAGGTAGAGTTTCTGTTTTGAAAGTATTATTATATATGTTTGCCTAATATCTATGCTTATGTATTATACAATTGAGTGTCGAAAGTGCTCTGGTCTTTGACTTTTTTTGTAACTGTATTTAATATCTTACTCTACTCTAGCATCCATACAATGAATGTATCGTGAACGAAATAAAGAGATTTATATAGATCTGTTACTATACGTACACTTTCGATCTTTTCGACTTTTTTCATACCTTCCAAGATTAGCGCTTCCTTTAGCAGCGGACCACTGTCGTCATCGATTGGTATGATGCACTGAACGACAGTATTGGGAGGCAGAATGGCATAATGTCTTCTTTAGCGTCGAATCGCGATTCTGTCTAGCTATGTACGATAATAGTAGAAGGGTAAGACGCCGCCGTGGAGAGCGACGTGATATTGAGTTTTCTGTTGAGAGGTATGCACACAGGACTGGTGAAGTAATCCTATTGCCTATGGTAGCCGATCACTATTTCTCTTTATTCGAGGTAGTATGATAGCTGAGCGTTATGTGGATGATCTCCTACAAATCATTTTACGTACATGGCCATCAATAGCAAGATAACGTGCGTCTCACAGTGGCGGCTTGTCTTATGAGGCAGGTAAGGCAGTGCCTCACCAAATAAATTCTGGAAATTACACGTATTAATCGAATTAATCGAATATTTTATTAATCCATTTCATCTTCAATTTCACATCATACGGTACGGCACTGGGTCTCTGTTACATAATATCTATGCTCAATGTCACGATTCTTGTATATTCATCTCAGTTCCTCTTTAACAAGTAAACGGTTCGTGGCATGACTCACACGCTTCCTTATCTCTCGCGTTATCTACATCGACGCGATGGAAATAAAGAATATTCCTACACCTTTGAAGGCGGCTTCTAAAGGTAGATGTGAGGCATGCCTAGCCGAAGGGCGTGCTGCAATTATTCTGCACTATTCGGTTAATCGGGAAATATAGTTAGTTTTCGCTTTGTTCTTGTTGTGATTTGTTGGTAGCGTTTGCTGTGCCTCGACTGTCTCGTGTAAGTTTGTCTCCGTGTTCGTTGTGAACTTTTTCCGAAAAGACTTTTCATTATGTTAATCGAGTTATTTACTACCAGAAGGCGAAATGGATTTAGCGGATCCGAGTGAGTCGTCTCAAATTTCCAAGGTAAATGAAAATATTCGAAGTACTTGTAGTTTTGTAAGTTTTTTAATAAATCAGCTACATTTTTCGAGTCATTCCGATTAAGATAAATTATACATAATTAAAGAAGTAAAAAGCGACCTGTTCGATATCTAAGTAAATGTCTTGTGACTATGGGCGGGGTCGGAAAATCAAATCGGGAGTTTCAAATTACATGGTATGAAAAGTACTGGCTTACTGGCAGTATAACTTTGAATAAATTATTTAGTTAGCCGTGCATTTTATTCGCATCAACTAATACAAATTCCGACAGAGTTTGGTCAAAAAATGGTTACAGCGATTTGAAAAATTTTTTTGTCTCGGGGTCTATTGCTATACAATAAAAATGCTCAATATATTTAATCGAATTGCAAGCTTACCCTTATGAGAAAACAAAAACAAAATATAGCCACAATGCGCGTCAAATTGAAATTCAAAATTTTAATGCTAGAGTCAAAGAAAATCGGCAAATTCTAAAAAAGTATGATAGATATTACGATGCACCTCTGTATGCAAGAGTTACCTTTTAGGGGGCACGATGAATCTAATGAATCTTCAAATCGCGGGAATTTCAAAGAATTTGTTATTCTTGTTAGTAAATTTGACACTGATTTAAAGACCTTATTAGAAAATGATATCAACAGTAGATCAGTTTTTTCTGGCACATCTGAAACCATACAGAATAAATTAATCCATTCGGTTGCTTTTGTTGTGAAAATTGAGGACGACACTTCAAAATCTTTGTTTTTTTCCTGGCAAGTTGATGAAACGACTGACGTAAGCTGCCATTCACAATTATACATCATTTCCATTATGTAATAAATGACGAACTTGTTGAGCAATTCATGGGATTTTATGATGTAAGTTCTGGGCGTTTTGCTGAAGATTTATTTCAATTTTTATCTGCCAAATTCGGAAAATTTGACTTGCATTCAAAATTAGTGGCTCAAACATACGATGAAGCTAGTGTAATGTCGGGAGAAGTAAACGGTTTACAGGCAAAAATTAAAGTACAGTTCACTATTTGAATTAGCTCGGTAGGAAATACTGTGATGTGCATTCACGTAAATAGATCGCGCTGGTGTTTGATAAAAACTCTAGCCTTCCTATGCGGGGTAAATATACGTACACGCTTTTGTCTGTTGCATGCACTCCGACTACCGACACGAAGACTTCTACCAGAGCAGCAGCTGCAAGCACTAAGCCCCGCCTACTACCTGTTCTCAACCGTTCCGTCGACTTGAGCCAAATTTCAACCAAACTAGGTTGAAGATCCATACAGCCCCAGGCCAATTAGCGTTCCGTCGACTTGGAGCGTAAAATTCAGCCGTTACCGGTTGAATTAAAGAAGTCATCGTAGTAGAACAACTGTGGTTTTTACCGCTTAATTTGTGGTTTTTACCGCATTTTCCACGGGAAAAAGTTAATAACGCCAAAGCAGGTCTAATTTGTGGTTTTCACCACATATTTTATTACAGTATCCGAAGCACCGATCTAAGAAAGATGGCACAAACCGTAGAAGCCTGCATTGCCGCCTTCCAACAAACAGTGAGGACACTCCAGGACAATATGGAGACAATATGTTTGGCGGTTAAGGGACTCCAGGACCAGTTCAACGAGTTCAAGCTGGACCGTCAACAGGAAAGCGAGCAGAAGCAGCGCAAACGACAGAGGGTACCGAGCAGGGACAACTCTGAGAAGAGAAGACCCCGCCGAGAAGCCACCCCCGAAGCCAGCCATCAGGCCGTCACCGACCTAGACAGGGATGCTGCACTACACACTCCACTGCCAAGTTCCAACTGGGGTAACACCCAACCGAAAACCCAGAAGTCCACCGCATCGGATGTACCCATGGACATTAATGAACCTTCCACGTCAGCAGCAGGACCGAAGGTTCCGAAAATCCGTATACCCAGAATCGTACTTGTGGGGACCGAAAAATGGAAACAAGTACAGCAGGAAATGCAGGTGAGAAATCTGCAGGCAAAATCCAAGCTGACGAAGAACTGTAGGATACAGATCAACGTCGATTCTGCTGAGAAGTACCGAGCAGTGGTCAAGCTGCTGGAGCAGATGGAGGTGGACTTCTTCCACCACAACCTCCCAGAAGACACACCTGAAAGGGTGGTTATCAGGGGAATTCCCACTTTCTACGAGCCGGCCGAAATCGAGCAGGACTTGAAGAGACAGGGAATCACAGTGAGACAGGTGTCAAGGATGACCAGAAGAGGGAGGCAACTACCTCTGGCTTTAATACTGGTGCCCAAGAACCAGGCAGACAAGGCGTTCCAGATCACCAAGGTGTGCGGCCTAGAGGTGATTATGGCACCAGCCAATAAACCCACAGAAGTACCCCAGTGCCACAGATGCCAAGGCTTCCGACATGGACAGAGCAACTGCCACGTTACCCCACGATGCGTCAAGTGCGGCGAAAATCACAGGGCAAACGAGTGCAAAAAACCAGCAACCACACCAGGAAAATGTGCCAACTGCGAGGGGGCACATACAGCAAACTATAGGGGATGCCCGAAGTTCCCGAAACCGAAGACAAATTGGAAACCCCAATTACAAAAGAAGAAGCCAAGCCCAGCCCCTAAGAAGCCAGAACCCACCCCCAAGAAGGCTTCCGGGAAAAAAGCCGGTGAATCCTCCGCTAGAAAGCCTCAAAAGAAGGCAAAGAAGGCCAAGAAGGACAGACCAGACCCGACCAGCAAAACCAAGGAGGACATTATGAGAAGAGTGACTCAGGGGATGAAGAACTGTTCGTCAGCAAGTGAGATAGCGAAGATGCTGAAAATCTTCGCTGACATCTATGCATAAGCCACCCAAATGGTAAGTAATGTCTAGTACAGCATTAAGAAAAATTGTGCACTTACAGATCGCCTTCTGGAATGCAAACGGACTAAGGGCAGGCAGGAACGAACTGGAACAATTCACTTACAACGAGGATCTAGATGTCATCCTGGTTAGTGAGACCAAACTCAATCCTTCCACCCCAGACCCACGCATCCAGGGCTACATTATGTACAGATCTGACCGCATCAACGGTCCTGGCGGAGGAACAGCTATCTATGTCCGAGATACAATCAGTCACCACGCCATCCCAACACCGACTCTCCAACAGCTTGAAGCTAGCGGAATAATTGTTTCCACGACGAACGGACCTCTTAGGATCTTCTCGTGCTACAATAAACCTAGCAACAGATCACCGCTTGAAACGGATCTTCAAGCAATTTTCACCGACTCTGTTCCCACAATCGCGGCCGGTGATTTCAATGCAAAAAGCACTGAATGGAACAGTAGAAGGAGGAACCAAAACGGCCGTATACTGGAGGCTTTCACCCATCAAAATCCAGACGTAGTAGTTATGGCTCCGGTCGAGCCAACCTACCACAACTACTCGACCGGCTGTCCCGATACGCTGGACATCGCCATCATGAAGAACATCAATCGAGATGTTCGATTAACGACAATCAATGCACTAAGTTCAGATCATCAACCTGTACTTATGCAAGTAGGAGACAACGCTTTGAATATAGAAGCAAAGCGACAGGACCACATAAACTGGAACAAATTCTCAAGCATTGTTGAGAAAAAATTCCAGAGGACTGTTGACATCAACAACGAAGACGAACTCGAACGAGCAGTCGCAAGATTCGAGGAGAAACTCAGGGACTCAGTTGCGGACGCAACTAAGAAACTGAACCAGAACAAACCGTTCAGAAGACGCACGATACCACAAGAGATCGTGAATCTAATCAGGGAGAAAAACCGAGCGAGAAGAAAGTTCCACCGGTATGGTCTCCAGTCCGACAAAACGATTGCCAACAAACTCCAATGGGAAGTACGAAAAGCACTGCAAACGTTCAGGGAAGAACAGTGGCAGCTAAAACTTCAGGATCTCCACACTGTGGACAACTCATTGTGGAAGATGTCAAAAGTCCTGAAATCCGAACGAAAGCCAATCCCACCCATACACGGTTCAGCTGGTCAAATAGTGTATACGGAAGGGGAAAAAGCCGAAGAATTTGCCAACAACCTACAACTCCAATGTAGATACAACATAAGTGACGCCGATTTGGACCATATGGAAAGAGTCGAAGAAGCTGTGAGCGAAATTATCGAATCCGAACCAGCAGATGTAGAGTCCACCGAGACGATTACATCGTCGGAAATCTACCAGATAATTTCCAGCTTCAAGTTGAGGAAGGCCCCAGGACCTGATTGTGTCTCTAACAAGATGCTGAAGAATTTACCGGAAAACGCAGTATCCGCCCTGACAGACATCTGTAATGCAGTATTTAAACTACGCCATTTCCCTGCCAGATGGAAGCAAGCGACCGTGATCTTCATTCCGAAACCAGGTAAAGATCTAAAATTCCCCCAAAATCATCGACCCATTAGTCTACTGTCGTCTATAGGGAAAATTGTCGACTCCCTCTTTTTGCTGAGCTTTTGCAACCTAGCTCACTGATCTAGTTTGGGAGAGCCCAGGAAACTGAGATGTAGTGAACCCAGCACTGTTTCCACTCCTTATCAGTGGGGTGGATTCGTCCATAAGGAGGATTCGACCTGTATAAAAAAAAAAAAAAAAAAGTCTGTTGCATTCTTTGGCATTAGAGCTGGCACTGATGATGAATTCAACAAGATTTGAAACTACTCCTGAGACATGACAAACAATAATGAAACAACTTCATTTAGAACGTTTATTTTACAAAAGTCGAAAAAATAAATAGGTATAGTAGATATATTTACTCAATAACTCAAAAATTATTCACACTGAAGACATTGTTCGTAGTATTTCGATATCGTTCATGGTCTACTACTCATCATCTCTAATTTTCTGGACAACAGCCTGGAAAGAGATTTAAGTGAAAACATTTCGAAACACCAAGCATGACCGAATTCAATATAGATATTTTTTTCGGTTATACCTTTCGTTATTGTGCGTTTCTTGGTCTGTCACAAGACCCGAGTCTGAATGGTCATGATTGATTTTCAAAATGTTTTCGGTAAGATCTTTTCTGCTCGCGTAGTTATCCATTAGGTTACCAGATGACTCGTAAGGTGCCATATTTTTCGTCTTATTTTTCCTCTGATGCGTCATGTTGTCGGCGTATTCCAACATTGTTAGGGTATCTAACATCCTAGAAGGAAATATTCAAAAATTAGTGTATTCAAAAATTTGAAATTCAACGTAATTTGCAATTTTTTGCTAGCTTGAATTTTTCTAATAATAAGAAGAGATTTTTTACTTTATAGAAAAGGATTATTACAAAATTTGAATATCAAAACAGATTTAATCTGTTAGTTTCCTATAATTTTAATTTCAAAAAATTTTATTCGAAAACTTTTAGAATTAAATTAATGTCATATATTATATATAAGCACTGCTTATATATAATTAATTATATAAGACATTAATTTAATTCTAAAACTTAAAATTTTTTTTAAAATTAAAATTGTAGAAGATTAACAAATTAAATCTGTTTTGATATTCGCAGTTTTAGAATTAAATTAATGTCTCATAAGCACAGCTTATATTTAATAGACATATACAGTCAAAACTTATTATATAATATCAAATGGAATAAAAAACCCAACAGATATAAATATTTATCAATTAATTCAAAAATTCAAAGATTTATTTATTAATTTTAATTGACGATTTATATTTATTGGGTTTTTTTCCATTTGATATTTTATAATGAGTTTTGATTTTATATGCCTATTAAATATAAGCTGGGCTGATAAGACTGTTTCGATATTTAAATTTTCAGAATTTTTCTGTTCAAATTGGTCGAGCTTTTGCCATTTGGTTTTCAAGTTCGTTGTGCATTGCTATTTATACATTTTCTCCACCTCTCTTGCAGTTTATGAATACCTCGCCAAAAAACAATTCTCTTTTTGAAGTGAACCAGTTATTGGGGAAGTTTCATACATTTCCATACGAATGGAAGCGTTGTTCGATGAGAGCGTGTCCCAGTGATGCGAATAGATTATAATCGGACGGAGCCATGTCTGGAGAATTAGCAGTATGCGCTAGTAACGGGTTTTCCAATAAGAGGTTTCATTTTGATATTGGAAAAAAACGAGTATATTTCAAGATAAATCAATGGATTTTCATTTCATTGTAAAGAGGAAGGCATGGCTTTTAACTTTGGAAAACGATATCAACCAAATGGCCGCCGTGACTACGGTTGCAGAACCATATCCTTTTCATGAAATTTTCCATGACCTATTCACACATTTGCGGCTGTATGTTTAATTTAAATGAATTATTTATTCTGAAATGCCGATCTTAATTGACCGTCAATTCCGCCTAAAAAGACTCACCTAGCTTGACTGACTTTGCTCTTCGGCTGCTTGAAATTGTTATTCGTTTCTACAACGGTGTAAGGAATTTCTTTCAATTGGTTCTCGGACATGCCGGTCGTGTCGATGAGATCAAATTCCAAATGTTTTTTCACCTCATCCGACAAGAAGTGCTTCGACTCGCTTGGCGAATGGTGTCGACTTTGTTGATGTCTATGTTTGTATTTTGGGTTTGGCGTTTTTTTGTAATCTTTTTCGTCAATCAATCTGGAACCGCTGATTATGTGGGCTTGCTGTATGTTATTCGCGTTACCATCGACTGAAATCCGTTTTTTAGCCTCTTTCCATTGGTAGTTTGAGTCGACGAGCTCTGGTTGCGAACTTTCTCTTCGTCTGAAAAAATTCGTTATAGTTAATGATGTGAACGCTGCAAATGAACAAAACACTCGTATGTTGATTTACAATTATTTATGGAGTATTGTGACGTGAAACATTACGGCGACTGATGAGTTTCCAATCTGACAAATATATATAGATTGAAAATTTACTTAGAAGGATTGACATAAAGTATTGACCATAATTATCTGAATCCCAAGATATTTTTGTTTCGATTTGGACATTCAGAAATAACAAATTCCATCACCAAAAAATGTTCCACATGGAATTCAAAAAGGTCTGTTTTATTTTCCTCTTTGAAATGTAGATAGCACATTCTCCAGAAAAAGAATCTAGACTTCTAACCCATATTCTCATCAGTTGGAAGTTATTTGGATGCTAAATAAAAACGGTCAAAAAATATATCTACATACCTTCATTCATCAAATAATGTGGTTGAAAGAAATTTCTGAAAAACTTGGTTGGGCACCATGTAAAAAATTAGGCTACTTCACAGAAAAATGCCGAAAAAAAGATACGATCATAGACTCCATGTATCTGGAAGCTGCTACGCTCAGGTGTGAAAATACAAATTAAAAGCAAACAAATGTATGGGTTGAAAATTTACTTAGGAGGGTTTTTTTGAATTATTATAGATAATTCTTCGAAACCTTTACAGATTTAATCTACAAAATCTTTAAAACTTTTCAGGATTAAATGTCTTAGAAACACTGTTTCACTTTATAAACATATAGAATTATCATGTGAGCGGCACCTAACCAATAAAAAATCAAGAGAAAACATAAATTATTGACCAAAATGATCTAAATTCATCACCTAAGATGAATTTGTTTCGATTGGATATTCAGGAATTCAAATCAGCAAAAAATGTTCCACATAGAAGTCAAAAAGGTCTATTTTATATCCGTTTTCAAATAATAAATAGCGCACATTTTCCAGAAAAATAATCTGGATTTCTAACCTATATTCTCATCAGTTGGAAGTTATTTGGATGCTAAATAAAAACGGTCAATAAAATATCTTCATTCGCCAAATATTCTGTTCGAAAGAAATTTTTTGAAGACCGCGGTTGAGCACCATGCAAAAAATTAGGCACAAAATTTCACAGAAAAGTGACAAAAAAAAGATACGATCATAGACTCCATATCTGAAAGCTGCAACGCGCATGCGAGTGATTCATTGCATTCAAAAGCGGTCGAGAAGTAGAAGATTTACCGTAATCTGGGCGCCCATCAACATCTTCAACTGAACTTAACATCGCTGAAGTAAAGGAAATGGTTAATGGAAATCGTAGTTTAAGTCTAAGAGAGATGGCCGTAAGAATTTATATATTTCAAGAATCAAGTCGTACTATTTCAAACTATTGTTCGTTCAAGAGACACTAACTCTCAAGGTCATCATTGTGAACAAATTTCTGATCAAAAACTCTACGATTTTTATCGAACAACACCCACATTCCCCTGATATGGCAGCGGTCGACTTTTTTCTCTTTGCAAAACTTAATTACCATTTCGAGGCACCCATTTCCAGTTGGTAGAAGACAAAAACGAGTATTAGCGGCGAGTACTGAAGTCGATTGATAATTATTCGTTAGCGTAAGTGTATTATTTCGTGAAGGGCTTTCTTTGACGGCAATTGAATGAATAACACATATCTTCTGTATCTCCTATTACTATCTTATTATTTTGAATGAATTCTAATGGTATTATATTAGAATAACTAGATAAAAGACTAACCTTGATCTACTATTTCTTCTACTGGACGAACCATCACTATCAACTCTGGAACCCTTTCTGCTCCTAGAGCGGTGCTTTTTATGTCTATGGTGAGATCGACTAGAACTTTTTGATAACTCACTCTCATTATCGGAAGTACCTCTGCCTGAATGCTTCTTTCTGTTGAAACAGAATTTATAGATAAATAAAACAACCACCTTATTTCCATTCACATTAGTTTATGTATAATATTGACGAAGATACCTTTTGCATGTCTTTGAATCACCAGAACTTTGACTATCTACTGAGGAAGATCTGTATCTCGGACCTGCAGATCTGATAGATCTAGGACTAGCTGGTGCCGATATATTGTACAATCCTTTCGAATGTGGTTGAGTCCATGGTGCACTCCTTGTACTTCTCGGAGAATCCGATCTTCTATTATCTTCTTTCGTATGATGAGAATAACCCTGATCATAGCTAGAAAAAATGCCAGGTAATTCAACTCCTAAGATGGAAAAGCGTTGCTGCCATCGAGTAAGCATGAGCTACATACCCTTGAGCTGGCTGTGGAATCGAAATGTGCTTCATACTTCCACAATCTGGTATACGTAGCACATCATCCAATTCTAAGACCGGGAAATCATCCATATTTCTCTCACTAAACCTTCTGGAAGGATTTCTGGAAAATGTTGGAGGAACTCTTTCTTTCACCTGTGAATCTTTGATGGTTTGTTTTTCTGTCCTTCCACTAAAATTACGGAAAATATAGTTTAATGTTAGTAACACAATTTTTAAGCATAAAAAAAATAACATAAAGTTTCTTAGTCACAACACTACATACTACATGCTACTAAATATAATCTGAACGGAGTAGGACTCTTATAAGAATGTTGATGGATCAGAAAATCTGGGAAATCTTTATATTGAGTGTTTAACTTCCATTAATCAAATAATAAACTACACACATCAAAGTCATCTAGGGAACAAGAGTGAAATATGCTGTGAGAAACGCCCGTAGATCATGGATACATGAACATCTAAACTGGGGACATCAAGAAGGGCATACTATACTGTATTAACGGACGAATTCTGATTTGGTTTTCATAATAATACACACATACAGCACACTAATACGTGAATTTCTGGAAAACGAGTTTATCAAAGTTTTACCATGGCCTGCAGAGTTCCCAGACTCAAATTCGATCGAACTCCTTGGGGATTCAATGGCACGGCGGTTTTTTCATCAACAAAGGCAAATACATACGAGAGAATAGTTGTTTAATTGTCTCTTTAATCTATAAAATGATACAGATCGAATGGAAATTAAAAAATTCATTTTAAGCAACAGACGCGAGTATGTGATAAATGTGCGAGATATTATTACACATCACTAGTTACATAATTGAAGTGATTGATTTTAATTTTTGTGTCTGTAGTAATTTTAATTTCGCTTCCCTAGATTACTGGTGTGTGTATGTATATTTTACATAATATCTTAATTTGTTCGAATTAGAATTCTTCCATTTGTTCGAAGAAACAAACTGAAAACAATTTTGTATAAAATGAAATAATAAGAAGCGGTTTTTAACTTGATAGAAGGATTATTACAAGCTTTGAATATCAAAACAGATTCAATCTGTTATTCTCCTACAATTTTAATTTAAAAAAATTTTGTTAAAAATTTTTTAGAATTAAATTAATGTCTTATAAGCACTGCTTATATTTAATAGACGTAAAAAATCAAAACTTATTATACAATATCAAATGGAATAAAAAAACCCAACAAATATAAATTCTTAATTAAAATTAATAAATATTTGAATGTTCCAAGCTTGGAGTTTTAATGTTGATCAAACAAAGATTCTAGGAGTTCTTATGGGTTATTTATTGTTAATTGATTTTTTAAATGTGAAGTTGGACTGACCTTATCTGAATTCTAATTGTTTTTTAAGATGTGCTACATGTTTTGAGAATTTTGAAGTAACTTATTTAAATATATTGAATATTTCAAATAAATTAGTTTTGGAGAAGTTCTTAAAATTATGTTGTGTATTTTTGAAAAAGATTAAGTTTTCATAAATATAAGATCAGAAGCAAAACATTTTGTCAACATGGGCACCACACCTGTCTGAAGAGTTCTGGTGCGCATGCTTGGAACGAAACATTCAAATATTTATTTATTAATTTTAATTGACAATTTATATTTGTTGGATTTTTTTATTCCATTTGATATTGTATAATGAATTTTGATTTTATACGTCTATTAAATATAAGCAGTGCTTATAAGACATAAATTTAATTCTAAAAGTTTCTGAAATTAAAATTGTAGGAGACTAACAGATTGAATCTGTTTTGATATTCAAAATTTGTTCTGTTAGAACCTGTTTTTGCGCGCTCGTACCAGCGCCCTTATGACATTCACTTATTTCTTTTAGACGAAAAAAGCCTAGAGCGACCGTTTATTGTCCGTTTATTCGAATGTAAGCACAAACATCCAAAAACAATACCTCAGAGACTTGAAGTTTGTAGGGTATGTTTGAAGCTCAAATGAGAAGATTGGATTTGTGTGTAGGTTCAGGAATTATGGTCATTTTAAATATTGTTTTTTCAATAGCGGGAAGATGACAGATCTAATCAAGTGGTTAGATATAAAGAAAAAGAAAAAGATTTCAAAGTTGAGAAATTTGTGAGGGTCATGTCATTAGAAGCATAAAAAATAATTCTTAGAAACTTCAATAACGTCTCAAGAACTGGAGGTAGAAGTTACGGAAATCGATCATTTACCAACAAACCTTCATAAAAAAGTTGCAGAATAAGAGTGTATTCAGTTCTCGTTTTAAACATGAAGTTCCGATCCAGGCCTGGCGTAACTCAGTCATCTATCTATATTTACTACTCCTATTTTAACCTGGTCAATATCCGCTTCGTGAACACCCTGAACCACAGAGTATGTAAATATTTTCGGCTTAACCTAAGTTTAATCAAGTGACTTCTTTTTTACGTGGTGTATTTTGAAGTAATGAAAAGTTTGTATTTGTTATCTACGAGCATCGTAATTTTGTAGATATATCTTGAATCAATTCAAAAACCAATAAACTTTTACGAAATTAATTTTGACTAGTTACAAACAACTTTTTTGGGTGAGTAATTTTTATTACACTCATATTCAGTTAATAGACACTCAAGATATTAATAAAAATAATTATATAAATTATGGATTTTGAGTCTACTTTGTGTAAGATTGGACACAGGTTCATAGCTGATTGTGTTTGAGTTTTTGTTCCAGGATTTCTTGAATTGGTAGGTTTCTAATCATGTTATTATGTGTAATTTAAAATTTTTGATCAGGAAGTGTGTAAAATGGTTTATATTTTGAATGAACTATTTCATCATTTTTGTAGTCATTTTAATGGATAACTTTTCGTATACATATAATGTGTATACAATGTCATAAAATGAAAAATAAACATTTTTCTAGACAAGTAATAATTCTTATGGTATATTAATCTATTCCATATGATGAAAGTTTCTCCAATTGTAAATTATGAAATAAAATTTTACTCTGTTGTACCAAAGCTCTATTTTCTGCGAAGTTTTTTATGGGATATGTTAGTTGAGTTATTGTTTATTCTATCTCGAAGTTTAGGTGAAGATTTTTTTTTAGTTCAGACAGTATTATTGGAAAGTATAATTCTAAATAATACTAGGACGTATCAGGATCTATTTTCTTGGTGGTTTTGTGAACTTCTTTACTTTGCAACTTGTAATTACGATTTTTCTTCAAATGATGAATTTTTATGAGTTCTATATTCTGTTGAAAAGCACTCTGTATGCATACAAGATATTAATTAGATGGTACATCCAAAAAATTATCATGAGGAAATACCTCGTGGCATGGTCATTTTCAGTGGCTAGATATCTAAAAATGTTCTACTCTTTGTTATAAACTTAATATATCATATGATGATAGCTTTCTCCTTGTATGTATAATCCCGCCCCCCAGGCATTAGATCTTGACGTGATGGGGGCGCTCTCATGACAAGAACCCTAGTTTCGTCCTGGCGAAATGGAGGGTTAAGTCTTGGTGTCTAACGTTATGCCATTTCGCGCCAGTCACTGGACCTGTATGGTGGAAGATCTCCGAATGGGGCCCTAGTTTTACTCAGGTGAAATGGAGGGCTGAGCCGGTTGATTGTGGTTTGCCCACAGGTGTTACTTGTACCACCTGGCTACCCCATTGGTGTTGGACTCGAGGGGGCAGTGGTTGAAAGTCCGCATGCTGGACTAGGGAGGTATTTCGTTTATCTGTTCGCAGACCCCCCATGTTCGGAAGATTCTCATGAAACGACTCGGGGTTTAGCGGGACTTGATGGTTCGACCGGTCTGTCCTGGCCCCTGGATCAATGCGTAACAATTTAGGGTTTGTGGATCTCGACGAAATGGGTAAACTGGAAGCTGGTGGGTTCATCTCTTCGGAGGGGTTCTCGCTTCGCGCGATGATATGGCGTAATCCTTATCACACTTTCTGCCTCTGGGGACAGACTGTGAAGACTGCTGAGTAGTCACTTGGTAAAAGAGTCACGCTCATATGCCAATTCGAAATCCTGGTAGAATTCACATGTATGTATAATATATTCTCGAACATTATATGTATCTTTATCAAGTTACCATATATAAATTAACTTTGCTAGATTCACAAAATGAGAAATATAGATTTGCAAAAACAGAAGAAAACGTCTACTATTAGAGACTATCCAAAAATTAAATTGAAACTCTTTCATTCCTACGCATCAAGATTTCCATTCAACGTGTGTTTTTCAATGGCTAATTTAGAAACATCTTCAAGAGATTGGGACGCATAGACAAGTGAATGTCCATTTTTCTCCCACCTCTCAAAATTAGAAGCTATACTACAGTAATAAAGGAATGTACGATACTCACACAAATTAGTTGCAACTGTGTCTAGTTGTAGGTGTTACAAATAAGTTAAATTTATTGAGCTATTGATGTACGTACGAGCGCGCTAAAGCTCCTGACACCAAGTCAGTACTTTCCAATATTTTTTCGTAGTTTCATTTCACACCCGCCTGTACTCGAAATAGCTGTAAGGGAGCTTCTCACTCTTCAATATAACATTTTTATGTGTCTATTTTCATACCAAACATGCAACGTCCTCATTCCTGTGCTATCTAATGCTGGGCATTCCATTCTCTATAGTTTCATGCGTTTTTTGAAACATTCCAACATTGTTATCACATTCAATAATTTTTCTGACTTTTGAAACTTACCTAAATCTGGACCCTAATGCGAATATATCAGGTACTGTAGGATGATAAACTTGAACTAACCTAAAGAAAGAGTGATGCTCGACGCAACACTTCCAAAGATGTTTACAACCTAATTTGGACGGTGTCTCGAAGCCATACGTACTCTCATCGTTCTGAAAATGGAGCAATTGTTCTGAAAAATTTGGCCAGTGCGCATGTCTTCACCTAAGACATACAGGTTACGAAAATCATTTGCGGAATAATGGATTTACAACGCATTAACAAGTGAAGCTATTGTGTCAGTCGTTCAGGATAAGAATAACTTCATCATGTGTTATAAATGATGACGAACATCCAACTGGACTGCTCTTTGAATCTTTCCCTACTCTTTTGGATTACTTAGAGTGGGGGAAAATTTATATTCCGCACACATTCAGATCCACGTCTAATGTTGATTACGTATGTCCATGACGATGATGGGAAGACAAAATGAAAATAGTTCCTCTTGAAAATGTACCTTTCACTGATACGTCATAATTTTATTTGAAAAAGAAACATAATTCATCCCTTGTACGATATTGGTCCCCAGAGAATCACCATCAAACCTCAATATCCTAAAAGACTCAATGTTTGGACAGGCATTTTAGGAGACTTCATCATTAGTCTTTTTTTATCGATGATGCTGACAAAAATTTAGAGCTTTTACAAACTCGAATTATTCTGACAGTTCGTCAAATTCCTTTCAATTTAGAGGACATTTGGTTTCAACGGGATGGTCGTTCAAGTCATAACTCACGAGAAGTGACACAGTTTCTCCAAAACACGTTTCTTGATGGAGTAATATCTACCAATCGTACATGTGCCCCCCCAGATCACCAGATTTATCTCCGAATGATTTTTTTCTATGGGAATATCTGAAAGCATCTATCTATGGACATGACTTCGACAGAGCTTCAAATCTTGTTGGATAGGTTGAAAATTATTCAACTTTGTGGCAACATTGAGCCAAATCTAGTCAGAGATATGGGATTATCTCTGTATAATCGATTTGGCTAGTGTCTAGCTCAACAAGGTGGATTATTTGAACCCTTAATACATTTAATTTGTGAGCTTCTGTTCCGAAGTCAGTGGTCTTCTTATGATTTTTAGAGTTTATTTTATGTTCATGGAATTTATTTCATTCTCAAAGTCGTTATAACAAAAAATTCAAACAATTATTTTCAGAAGAGAAATCATTTGTTGTATTTATTGCAATCAATAAATTTCTCACATGCTGAGGAATGGATTGAACAGCCTCTCAACCAGTAAGACAGACGCACACCCGCGCTCTAACATCTTCTTACTGACGTCTAGAGTCCGAGTTAAGGGCGGGGGAAGATTCAAACAGCCATCTATTTGAATATTACTCACCATTTATAACGTAGAATAAAGTTATTCTTGTGCTGGCCGACTAGCTTAATAGCTGCAAATGCATGGTGACTCCTATATTTCGAAAATTATTTTCGTTACCTTTGTACCAGGGTTTGATGTGGTGGAGCATGCGACTTGCGGTACTTACATTTTTATCCGTCACTTTGAGCATGAAATAGCGACCTTTGAAGTAGATCTTGGTTATTCTAGGCCAGTAGTAATTTCCTACAGTCATTTTGTTTCTTAAAACTATTATTCCACTAGGGGTGAGGCCTAAGAAATATTCCACACTGTCTTCGCCCTGGAAAAAGATTATGTTCGTTTGATCATATGAAAAGATTCAAGACGAATTTTTTTACCAGTACTGGATGAAGGTCTACCCCATACATTTCCAGCCATTTGACTCTATCTAGGTAATTATATTCAGCAGTAGACGGTAACTGTCCCCTAAAACCAATTATTACATGAGATTTAAAGTAATAAATAGTAGTTAAGTGCAACTGTAACTGGGGTAATGCCATTGAGAAATGAATACTTTCACGCAGTTCATGTTTATGTGTCTGGAAGTAGTTCTGTATAAAATAAGGAAACGGATTCTTTAACAACATTTCGTTAAACGTTTGGTGCCATATTCTATTAATCATCTTGATGGAAAAACCCACCTTCTAATTTCAACATAGTGTTTTGCCTGAAGTGATTAATTGTGAGGTAGAAGACCATTAGCGTTTAAGACGGAACATGGATAATGGATGTAATCTTGGAAGTTATGTGCCTCCATGGCTTCTTGTAATATGGACAGGAGTAGAGTCCACATTAATAATAAAAGCTATTGTTTTGCAACTTCATTTCTCGATACTTTTACCATTGTATTTAGCCCGTACAATGCCATCCATTTTATGGATTAGCTACAAACTTAGCCCTCAAGTCTTTCACTTTATTATTGGGATAAAATGAACCTTAGGAATCGTCAACAGTGGAAGAAAAAATCATAAGTTTAATGGAATCAGTATTTACTTGATGAAAATTCATATTGAATAAGGTTATTCTGATTTTCACAAATTTTTATTGTTATTATAATGAATAATTGTTACTCTATCACAGAAGCATTTTCAGGTCGTATCTTTCGTTGTTGAATAACTAAATTTGTTTTCGAAATCGTCTTCTATTTATATTAGAGTAGGTACAGAAATTTTTATTGAGCACTAAAAGCCAAAAAAGGGGGTCTCTGTAAATTTCAGTTTATCTGAATATATTATATTTAACATGGGTGAGTTCAAAATTATGGGTAAAAGTAGGTCCTGTTTCTAACAAATGGTTCGAATATGTGGAATTACTTTTGTTATTGAGGAAAATCTTCAAATGCTCACAAATTCTATGACGGCAAGTTCTTCCAGTCTATCCTATGTAAACTTTGGCCAATCACCGCAGGTTGGCTCATAAACTCCCGATTAATCATCTTTATGTGTAATTTCTTTATTATTTTTAATGAATTCATCAGGTTCGAATAAGTTTTGAATGAAGTACTCAAATCATATTTATTTTTGAGGTATGTAGCAATTGTCTCAGAAATACCTTGAGTATATTTTAAGGAAATGTATTCAAAATTTTCATTTGTATTGGGATAAAGCGATTTTCTTATTTTTATTCATCAACCATTTATCTATCAGTGTAGGATCATAGTCATTATTAATAGCTATGTGTTTAATGATGTTCAGAAATATAATTATCTCGATTCATGGGGATGTCAACTAATCTGTGGATATATTTTATTAATTGTTCGTATTTATTATGAAAAAAATCTACTAACGATTATGGACCAGAGCTTCAAATGCTGTTCTGGAGATAGTGCTATATTTGTAAATTCATGTAAAGTATTTTTGGTATAGAAATTTTTATTCTTAATAATCATACGAAACAGCTGTAACGATTAAGTATAATATTTTATTATATATTCTATATTTTCTATAGATTCTTTTATATTTTTATGTGTTTTATGACATTTGAGAATTCTACTCCCAAATGTCTACTTCAATAAATTCTGTAGATGTTTTACAGAATTATTCTGTTTAAATATTTAAAAGCAAATTCTATCAATCAATTATTTAGAGCAGGTAGCTAAAAACTGTTTTCGTAATATTTTATTGATTTTGAAATTGGGCTAGAGGCACTACTTCTGAAATAAATAAATATTAAATCAACTCACACTAAGGTTTTATGAAGTTCTGATATCCTTGTTTCTAATTCTAAGCTTTGGTTTGAGACGAATTTGAATTCAGAGACGTACCCAGGCAAATGTACCCTTGGATCATAGTCACCCAATTCAGCTGAAATATGAATTTTTGAAAATCTTATTTTTCGGGCTCGAACATGTACTCACATTGTAAAACATATGCTCCTAATTCAGCAGAAAGTTCTGTGGATACAGGCAGTCTTCCTTGCAGTATGTCTTGTTTGACTTGTAGAAAAATTTGGTACCTTCAAAGAGATTTTTCATTGACCGTTTCGCAATTATAATAGGAATACTTACCTAGTTATTTCTTCTAATAATTTACATGGATCAACGGCATAAAATTTCACTCCAAAATAAAGAGTATATGGATCGGCCGATTTAAGTTGTTTTCTTAATTTTTTGGTCGTATCCAACCAGTGCTGGAATAGAATTGATTTTAAATGATTACTGAAGATGTAATTCCTTTTGGTAATTAAAGGTTGAGTAATAAAAACAGTTCTTACAGTCTGGCCAAATCCATCTAGGTAACGAAGACCAAAATAGTGTGTCTCTATTAAATTTATGTGATTGAAAACAGCGTCCAATATGACTTGTCCTGTACAGGTATCCTGAAAAAAATTGTTCCGATATGACTAAAACAGTGTTCTCAATATATATTGAATCGAATCAGTCCTTACTTGGTGAAAATCCATATTGAATAATATTTAAATAAGTGTATTCTGATTTTCACAAATTTTTATTGTTATGTTTACAACAATCGTTTCGCTATCACAGTAGCATCATCAGGCAGGTTTACATTTTGAATAACTAAGCTTGTTTCCGAAATCCGTTGCTATTTATATTACAGTAAGTACAATACATTTTTATTGAGCACTAAAACCTAAAAAAGGGTCTCTGCAAATTCCAGCTTATCTGAATATATTTAACAGAGGTGAGTTATTAAAATCTATTTGTTCGTTAAGTAATATTCGAATTTTATTGTGTTTATTTATCTCTAGGGATTCTAACAGATTTAAGGCATAACTTTCACTTTCTATATGTAGACTCTCAAAATTTTGGTTGAAAGTATGTCCTGTTTCTAACAAATGGTTAGAATATCTAGAATTACTTTTATTATTGAGGAAACTCTTCAAATGTTCACAAATTCTATGTCGGAAAGTTCTTCAAGTCTGTCCTATGTAAACTTTAGGGCAATCAGTGCAGGTTAACTTATAAACCCCCGATTTATCATCTTTATGTGTACAGTCTTTATTATTTTTAATAAATTTACTGAAAATTGAATTGTTTTTAAATGAAGTTCTAAAATTATATTTATTTTTGAGGTATGTAGCATTTTTCTCAGAAATACCTTTAGTGTATTTTAAGGAAAAATAAACATAAAAGATATCTCTGAGAAAATTGCTGGATACCTCAAAAATAAATATAATTTAAGAATTTCATATAAAACCAATTCAAACTAGAGTAAATTTATTGAAAATAATAAAGACTGTACTCATAAATATGATAAATCGGGGGTTTATAAGTTAAATAGCGGTGATTGCCCTAAAGTTGGAAGAACTGGAAGAACTTTCCGACATAGAATTTGTGAACATTTGAAGAGTTTCCTCAATAATAAAAGTAATTCCACATATTCTAACCATTTGTTAGAAACAGGACATACTTTCAACCATAATTTTGAAATTCTACATATAGAAAGTAAAAGTTATGCCTTAAATCTGTTAGAATCCCTAGAGATAAATACACACAATAAAACTGGAATATTACTTAACGAACAAATAGATTCAAATAACTCACCTCTGTTAAATATATTCAGATAAGCTGGAATTTGCAGAGATCCTTTTTTGAGTTTTAGTGTTCAATAAGAATTTATTGTACTTATTGTAATATAAATAGCAACGGATTTCGGAAACAAGCTTAGTTATTCAAAATGTAAACCTGCCTGATGATGCAACTGTGATAGCGAAACGATTATTGTAAACATAACAATAAAAATTTGTGAAAATCAGAATAAACTTACTTAAATATTATTTTTTACGTATTTACTCCAATTTTCGTAAAAGCTTTTCATGGTTGACATAATCGAATGCTCTGGTCAAATCCATGCACGTTAGCATCACGTCAAAGAGACCTCTCTCAGGAAAAAATCGACAGTCGCATAGAAATTGTGTCCAGACAAATTAGTGCTTGCATTGGAGCAAGTGGCGGATATACAGATTGTGAAATTGCTAAGATTGTGATTTTACTAAGAACTTGTACTTCTTCATAAATTGCTTTTATTAAATAATAACTTTTCTTATTTGGACGCTAGGGACAATGGACAATAAATCATTTTTGGATTAACCAATAGTTCCTTAAACCTATCACCCGTAAAATGTCAGTGGAGTGTCTGCAATTTAGCGGATTTAATTGGTATTCAGATGACTGCGTTCGAATCCAATATGCTTATTCGGAAATACCAAAGGCGATGGCTTATTTGAGTTCTAGACTAATTAAAGATCACGGATTTCGAACTCCTTGCGGTTGCACAATATACGAAGTGCTGAAAATTACAAATTACACCCGGCAATCCAAGTTCCAAATTAAAAGATATTTAACAATACGTACTCGGCGCCGGTAGGTAGTCGTTATGACTAAAAGTATAACTGAAAAGAAATGAAATAGAAAAATTATGTAAACGGCTAATTATACTTGACGTAGCGTTGCTACGAAAAATTTACATATTTGGAATGACCGAATACCTGATAATTGTACCGGAGGCCCCTTGGGCTATCACGATTTTGTCTGCACGCCAAGATCTCAGATGATGGAGCTCTCGAAATTATTACCACCGAAGAACAACTACCTATAATTAAATAAAAATAAAGCAACGGACACGGCCGGCGTTGCACTGGGACATTTACTGAGAGCGCTTTCGTGTTGTAGGTCATTCTCGCATAGTAGAAAAAGCGTAATCTGACACTTTTTTTAGCGGCCGTTTCGAGATTTCCATTCTTCAAAACGAAAAAATGATTTATTCTAGAAAGTGGGGTGTTGGTATTTAACGAGGAATTGGAGCCATAAAGGTTACGAATTTAACCTCTACCTGTTGATGTTTATCTAGTGATTAGGCTTCACGTGAGTTCTTTTTAATCGACTTCAAAAAATGGAGGTGAGGATTTCCCGTTGTACCGTCTCTGCTCACTTTATTAGATTGACTCCCAAGAACACTAAAATTTCATATCGAAAGAATACAGCGAGCTGAGTTCGCTAGAGCGAGTGGAAACACTGTAATCTACGAGACTACTGAAGACGAGACCTGGGGAGTAGGCAGATTGAGGCCCTTAGTTGAGCCACTAAATTCAACTATTGTTCTTGATAATGGCTTCAAAATCGGAGCCGAAACGTCGAACATTTATAAATGCTAGACGCGGACCAACCCGGAATCTTCATATTCCTGATATACACACATCGTCAAAAGTCTTCGCCCCCCTAGGTTTCTCAAGAAATAAACAATCTATGTTCTGGAAATGAGTTGAATATTTTTCTCTATTTCAACTGCAATATATTCGATAGAAAATCTTTGTTTGTTACTCTTTGCTTTGTGCAGGGTGAGACAAAATAGGAAAAATGAGATAAAATCTAAATTTATCGATTATTTGTTTTTGATTTATTATAGTTATTCCACCACTGAATCCAAATTCAATAGTCCGTATTGCCACCTCTTCTTTCAATCAACTACCCAATACGCCTAGGCATCCCACGAATCAAGTCATCAATGAAACTTTCAGGCATATCGTTCCCATTCTTCCTCAAGGGCTATACTAGATTCCTGAAAAGTTGAAGGTGGGTTTTGGCGATTGGATATTGCTCTCCCTAAGTAATCTCATAGTGCTCATTTGGATTCATGTCTGGTGAGTTTGCTGGCCAGTTCATTCTCTGGATATTGTTCTCTTGAATAATGTTGAAATTTGCAATGAGTTTATTGCAAATGGAATTTCTGTGTGATCGAAATTGCCTAAGATTTGTAGCTGGTTAGAAATATTGCCAGTATATCAAAATAGCCTGCGTATTTCGGAATCAACGTAGGATTTGAATCCCTAAGATATACTCAATATAAGTAGTGTGTGTATAGAATTCTTGATGTAATGCTACTATACTATGATTTTACTAGATTGAGGATTCTTCAGTTAAATGTTCAGTCTATCATGAATAAACTAGATAGAATTTCAGTTTTGTTGGATGAAAAAAATCCGGATGTTTTAAGTGTTGCGGAACATTGGTGTAATGCTGATAATTTGAGTGTTGCGGAATTACCAGGATACGTTCGGGCAGCAAGTTATTGTCGTCCCAATCGTGAACATGGAGGTACGGTTATATTTACCAGGATTGGATTGGAGGTGAAAGATCTTCAAATCTCGAGAATGTCTGAGGAAATGGAATGCGAGTGCTGCGCGATCAAGTTTAAAATTGATCACATAAACTTCACAATTATAAGCGTTTATAGACCACCCTCAGGTAACTTCGAAATATTTCTTGAGAAAATGTCCTTCATTTTGCAACTCTGTGAGAAGCAAAATGACCTTGTATTCCTTTGTGGAGACCTAAATATCGACTACTTAACTAATGTCGTCAAATCAAGGCAACTATTGGATGATCTGTTAATTTGTTTCAATCTGAAAATTACATCTAATTGTCCTACTCGTGTATATACTGACAGATCCGGTAGAACAACGTCTACGAAGGTTGATTATATTGTTTCAAATTGTGAGTTGGATTCTTGTAAAACAAATGTTTTTGCTCCTCATTTTGGGGATCATTTAGCTTTAATGCTGGATTATTATTTCAATAAGGCTGGATATGTACCTGTTGAAAGCTCGAAGAAAATTTTATGTAGAAATATGTCAGATGCTAATTTATATAGACTTGTTAATGCAATTTCTGAGATATCATTTGTTGATTTGTATCAGCCTTCGGCAGGCGCAAATAGCTTCGAATCTTTCATTAATATAATCAAAATATTAATGGATGAACATTGCCCAGTGGAAAGTAGAAATATAATATCAGTTAATTCTAAAGGTTGGATCACAACTGAAATAAAAAGAGCAGGTATTGAATTGAAAGAATTGTTCTGGCTCCAGGCTAACTTTAAGTCAGTTGAATTATCAGAGATGTATAGAACATATAAAGCAAAATACAAGTTACTTATTGAATCTTCAAAGTTGACATATCATCAAAATCTTTTGGAAAGTTCTAACAATAAGGTCAAGACAGTTTGGAATATTGTAAATCGTGAGACTGGTAGGATCTCGAATAAAAACAGCAGGATTATTCTGAACTCAGGTGGTGCTTATTGTTCTGAACCCATTTTAGTGGCAAATGAATTTGCTTGTTACTTTTCAGGTATTGCTAAAAAAACACTTGAACGAGCATACGGTAATGGTGAAGTTGGTATGTGTACAGCCGGTCCTTTACATTATAAAACTTTCTTTTTTCACCCAGTAGATGGTATAGAAGTTAGAGGCGTAATTAATGCCTTAAAGAATAAGAAATGTACTGGTGTCGACTTTATATCGGCCAAAATATTGAAATTAATTTCTGAGCATATAATAGAACATTTTGCCCATCTTATAAATTATTCAGTCTGTTCTGGTATTTTTCCTGATGTACTCAAGAATGCCACTGTTTTGCCTGTTCTAAAGAAGAATGATCCTATGAATGTTTCTAACTATCGACCTATTTCGTTGCTGAGTGTGTTCTCTAAAATTTTTGAGAGAATTGTTATGGATAGAATGATGAAATTTTTGAACAGTTTCAATTTAATTACGGACAGTCAATATGGTTTTAGAACCGGACGATCAACTGAATCTGCAGTTCTGGATTTTGTACACTCGATTCAGTTTTCGTTGGATAGGGAATTGAATGTTGCGGGACTTTTCTTTGATCTTACTCGTGCGTTCGATACCATATCACCACAGTTTTTAGTGGTCAAATTGTACAATCTGGGATTTCGTGGAGTATTCCTGGATTGGATTAAGAATTATGTGTCTGACAGAAGATTACATGTGAGAGTTGAGGATGTTTTTTCTGATGAATGTGTTGTAGATCTTGGTGTTCCTCAGGGATCAGTTTTAGGCCCTCTTCTGTTTATACTCTTCATAAATGACCTCCCACACCATATAAGAACTAAAATTATTATATTTGTAGATGACACTTCGTTTATTGTAACCGCTGATAATCTGGATGAACTCACAGAATTATGTCAAACACTGTTGGTGTGTTTCTCCAATTGGTGTAAGGTGAATGCTCTTGTTCTGAATTTAGAAAAGACCAAAGTCATCAAATTTGGTTTAAAAAAAGTAAATAATTTTGTTCTGAAACATGGTCATCATGACCTGATTTCTGAAGAGTCTACTAAGTTTCTAGGTATATATATTGATGAGTGTTTGAGATGGTCTGAGCAGATATCACATGTCAGCAGAAAGCTTAGTTCTTCATATTATGCGATTCGTCGTATTAGGGATTCTCTTCCTCTAGCTGCTGTCATGAATGTTTACTATAGCTTAGTTTTTAGCCACCTGGCGTATAACGTTCTGATCTGGGGGTGCTCTGGAGATTTTATGAGGGTATTTATAGCCCAGAAACGCATAATTCGTATGATATTCCGTCTCAGTCCACGAACATCTTGTAGAACTGTATTTGTAAAACATGAGATACTAACAGCTCCTTGTATATATTTATACAAATGTCTCTTGTTTATTAAAAAGAATGAAGCGTATACTCCTAAGCTTTCCAGTGCTCATAACTATAGTACAAGGAATACTAGAACTTTTATTGTACCTAAACATAGAACAACAAAATATGAAACATCAGCTAAATATAAGAGTATTATTTTGTATAACCATCTTCCAGATTCTATTAGGTCACTGAATTTATCTGGTTTTGGTGGGAAGATAAAATCTTTACTATTGAGTAAATGTTTTTATAGTGTTAATGAATATTTAAATGATGATTGCATTCAATGATTTGTAATTTCAATTACTATGTTATATATATTGTGACTTGTCCTATACACTGTATTGTGTCTGAATGGATTAATAAAATACTATTCTATTCTATTCTATTCTATTCTATTCTATTCTTGCCCGGTCAAAATTGGATGTACCGGCATTTTGCACGGTATATTGTCAATATTACAACTCTCGTTATTCGCTAAAAACTCGAATACACCTGTATTCTCCCGAACAAGAAACATTTTTTGCTGGTTTATTGTTTTCATTTAAGTGATAAGATAGTGAAGATTCCATACACAAAAAATTGTCATGTTACATTCAACAAGTTGAGAGTTGATAGGGGGAGCCAAGACTTTTGACGATGTGTGTATATATATACAGTTGTCCCAGAAATTAACGTCAAGCCGGAACTGAGTGACGAGGAAAGTAGTACTGGAAACTATGTGGCATGCTTTTAAAATGATAGGCATTTAAAAAAACTCTAAAAATTCTACACCCTGTGACGGTTTTTCTACTTCTGTTGCCACAAATTTTCACTTTTTCCGAATATTTTTTTTGTTATGTAATCCTGAATAATGCTTCTCTAAACTGTTATAAGAATGCCAAAACCAGCTGCTCCAGCTTGGATGAAAAAAATACATTTTTCCGAAAACAAATTTTCAAAATGAAAATTTTGCCCAGACTGTACTGAAAAAAAAATGTACTTCGGGAGTTTGGCAAGTGACGTCATAATCCTGTTTTTAACAAATTTATCTGCCCTAGTTTGAAATAAAATTCAGTGGGTTCCTCAAGTTTTTACCTAAATTTAGATTTACAAGAAAGTTCTACTGAACATTTACGGCAGCATGTGGTACCAATAAGATGGCTGCCCAGCGTATTATGCTGCCACAGTAAGATAATTCCTCAATCAAGAATACCCCGATAGGTGGGTTGGGCGGTACGATTTCGTGACCTGCCCGTTCAGCAGATTTGAACCCAACAGACTTCTTTTACTGGGGAAATTCTCTTACTGTAACAGCATAATGCGCTGGGCGGCCATTTTGTTGGTACCTCATGCTGCCGTAAATGTTCAGTGGAACTTCCTTGTAAATCTTAATTCAATTAAAGACTTTAGGAATCCACTGAATTTTATTTCAAACACACCTTAAAATGGCACATTAGAATGATTTTTGACTAAGGTAGGTAAATTTGTTAAAAACCGGATTATTTCCAAAGAAAAAATTGTCTACCATTACAGCAAGAATGTTATACCATTTTGGAATCCTTACTTAGTACGCCAAATTTTGACGCCACTTGGCAAACTCGCGTCGCACAATTTTTTTTTAAGTACAGTCAGTTCAAACTGGCTAAAAATTTAATTTTGAAAATTTTTTTCGGGAAAAATGACTCTTTTCATCCAAACTGGAGCAGCTGGTTTTGAAATTTTGACAACAGTTTAAAGAAGTATTATTCAGGGTCACATAACAAAGAAAATATTTGGAAAAAGTGAAGATTTGTGGCAACAGGAGTGAAAAGACCAGGGTGTACAATTATTAGAATTTTTTCAAATGCCTATCATTTTGAAAGCAAGCCACATAGTTTTTTTCATATTTTTCATATATATATATATATATATATATATATATATATATATTGTGTTCGGATAAGTTTCCGCGGTTAGTCATATTAGTAATATGAAGATTCCGGGTTGAACCGCGTTTAAAATTTATAAGTATTCGACGTTTCGGCTATGGTTTTGGAGCAAGAACAATAGTTGAATTTAGTGTCTCGTAGATCACAGTGTTTCCCCTAGCTCTAGCGAACTGTTCGCTAGAGCGAGTAGCTACCTCAAAGTATGGCTCACATAAAACAGTCCAACCGGATATTTCCGTGAGTATGAATTCTTCCGGAAATGCCGATTGTGAATTCGTTGTGTACGATTATTTCTAAAGGTGTGGGGCCAACCCCCTCAAGAATCTTGAATAGGATCTGAGTGACACATTATTTTGAAGGTTTTGCAATTCTATTTATAAATATGGTGAAAATTTACTGTTTTTTCCATTTGTTTCGGGTAAAAAAACTCATCGAAAGTGATGGGCGAAGTGCATTAATTGGTTAAGTTTCTGAACGAACAAGTACTGAGATTTCAAATTGTTTATCATTGCATATTCATAAACCAAAACCTTCAAAATTATGTTATACTCGACCCCTATTGCCAGTTAAGATTCTTGAGAGGGTTGCCACTTCGTTTAGGGAGATGATCGTAAACCCAAAAATTTTCAATCAAAATCCAAATAAAAATTGGCTCCTGTCTCGACGTTTCCCTGGGAAAAACTCGTTCTTATGGTTACGGATACATCCGGCTTGACTCTTTTATGTGGGTCACGAGATAAACTCGGAAATGAATCAACTCAAACGTGTCTAATGTAATGGAGGCACTAGAACTTTGGATTGATTCATTTCCGAGTTTTATCTTTTTGGTAAGTCAACGATTTTTTCATGATCCCGCTTTTCAAGATCGAAACAAATTGGATTTTACGTTCTGGTTCAACGGGAAACAGCGTGCTAACGTTTACTCCAAATGTCTGTAATTTTCGAATAGAAGATCATGTCTTAATCTACATATCATGATGTCCTAATCCGAGTATGTAATAAAATTTTTCAGTTAACTTTTTCTTCATATATAAATGAAACGACGTGGTTGAAAATTATAGATTCATCAACAAGTGAACTATAGTCCGACCTTCGTGTCAGTACGTTGATTGGTTGAAATTAATCATTTCACTGATTAATTATTTCTTCCAGACTAGTTTGAGACATTTTCAGTCGAAAAAAAGGACATCGAAAATATAATACAGTATCGCAATTTTCCCCTTGAAATGTCTTTATTAAGATATTATATAGGATATTTATAGAGTGTGAAATCAAGGAAACACGAATCCTATTCATGCTCGACTGGTTTTCCATTTTTGGAAGACTCTGACTCGACACAGTTTGCTGGTTTCAACAGTAACCATCTAAATACATACTATGAATTAAATATACAAATAAATATTTCACTAGCGATGTTTTTTATGTTAATAAAAAATATGTGTCGCACAGCGAAGATGAGTTTCTGTCATAGTTGAATAATAAAGACGTGTAGTGCTAATATCCAGTGTGGAAACCACTTATGGAATCAAATTCTTTGTGCTCTCATGTTAGAAAATTATAAAAAACATTGGGACACGTGGACTTTCAAATTCAATGGTGAGGTGTTTTAGCATACATTTAAATATAAAGGGTGATTCGCGCAAATCCTCTCTTTATTTTAAATGGAACACCCTGTATATTTTTAAACCTCCCTAACAACCTAATTTCAACTAATGCATTATGTATAATACCGAGTGAAATAATGAAATTAATAAGTCATTTCTGACCATTGATGAAGCATAATGGGGTGGGGCTCCATCCTGCTGGAACCAGACATTTTCATTCAGTAGGCTTGGGTCTACTGCATTAGGAAATAAGTTGACAGACGCAGGAACAGCTTCGTATCTAATCAAATTCAAATATTTTTCGGATGTCAAAGTCCCATCTATAAATATAGGACCATTAGTATGGTCACCTATGATACCTGCCGAAACGTTCAACTTTTGAGAATACTACGTATGTGTCTAACGCATCCAATGAGGATTCTCCGCTGACCAATATCTACAAATTTGTCGGTTCACTGTAAATGTTGATTCATCAGAAAAAAGGATTGTACCAACAGCTATTTCATTTCTGTTCAGTTTGTTCATCATTATTTCGCAGAAATGCATTCTACGATCTGGATCGTCTGCCGTTAGCTCCTGCACAAAAGTAATTTTATATGTATGGAGTTTTCTTTGTGGATACACCTTATGACAGTTGTATGACGTATATTTTTTTCACAGGCAATTTGACTTGTACTTGTCGTTGTATCCTCTACAGCACCTAACAAAATATCAAATTTCACAGTATCTTCAACGAATTACGGTTTTATTTTTAATCGTTTTTCATGTCCAAGTTCTCTGAATTGTACATGAATTGTAGACACAGTACCTTGTGAAATATTAGGCAACTGAGGACACCTCTGATTAAATAAGTTTGCCACTTCAACCTGACTTCTGCAATTATCCCCGTAACCGATCATCATTAAAATCTCAATTCGGTGAGTCTCAGTTAAATATCTCATTATTACTTCTACAAGATATACGTTTTCAATTCGGAATTTACTATTTAAATGTAAATCTGAACACCGAAACATCTGATGGATAACAATCCACAGTATTTGCAGATTATCTTTATTTATCGGTATATATAGGTATTCATGACAAAAAATGTTAACAAAACCAAGGTCTATGAACGTATCCAGAATTGATTTAGGAAATTTTCCCAACTTAATTGAAAGTTAGTTCAGAAGTTTCATAAGTCTGTATTAAGGTTTTTTAAAAAATACCATTATTTATTAAGCGTGATGAATGATTAACATCATTATTTCACCTGGTATTACTCATAATAGATCATACATGATATAGTTCGTGAAAATCAGGTTATTAAGGAGCTTTAAAAAAATGAAAATATACAGTGTGTTCCATTTAAAATAAAGAGTGTGCTGGTCTCGCGCGAATCATCCTGTATATTAAAATTTAATCTTAAAAAGGGCACCATCGAATTTGAAAGTTGACGTGTCTCAGTGCCTTTTATAATTGTCTAACAAGGACACAAAGGATTTTATTCCGTAAGTGGTTTACACACTGTATATCAGTTTAGGTTGAAGTCACAACATTAAATGAAAATTCTATATTTATGATGCACGTGTCGGTTTGTCGAATATTTGGTAGAATAAAGTTATCAACTAACGAAATTTCAAAATAATCGAATAAACTTTAGTGGTTTTATTAATTGGTGAAATTAATTTAACTATCGATACAAAGCGGTACAAAGCGCTAAAGCTTTTGAAGCAAAATCACTGCTTATATCACTATTTTCCGGTCTGGACTTCATTAGGACGATGAAGTGTGCTGGTACTGTTTTGTTCATTTTTTTGAATGACAACACGTATTCGATGAGTCGGTTCAGGTATTTGGTATGCAGGGAATATTCTTAAGTAACACGAACATAAGGTGGAATGTTATGAACAATGATTTCTTTGTCATTAACAATACATGACTATTGGATGTTTGCGATAAGACTAAGAATAACAACATAAATTTTTCGAAGGATATTTCAATCATACCAATTGGATGGACGAAACTGTATTTGTTCAGTGGCGTACAATACCTTCTCTCGTTGCAAGAAATTTTGATATTACTACATCGGTTCCTACGTAATTTGACTGAGTAACTTACCTGAACCTCCTGGAAAAATTCTTGCCCATCCAATAATAGTATTTTACAACAAATAGTTCTCGGCCTGGTGCAAAAACACTCCATGGATTGTTCAACAACCTGTAAAATATAAGTTCATTGTGAAACTTTCAAAGGATTTTCTTGAGCATATGTTCAATTATTTCTGAGATATTTTATCGAATATTGATTTTCAAGAGCGTTGCATCTCAGTATAAAAAATTACTTTTTTATATTGACAATATAGAAAAATTACTTTTCCGTATTGAGAATATAGAAAAATTAATTTTTTATATTGAGATTGCATCTCAGTATAAAAAAATAATTTTTTTATATTTAAATGAAAGTCGTTCGTATCGAACCGTTAATGCTTTTCTAATTCGATTGGTAGATCTACCCGCTCACTAATTTTCTACCAAAAATGAAAAGCGCAGTAAAAAAAATTATCAATAATTCATATGACCCAAAAAATATATTATTGTCACTGAATATTGAATGGGAATTGTTTTTTTTAGCAAGAAGGGCTATTGTATCATCAGATAGCTATAATTGAACTTAATACATCAAATAAAATAATATAAAGGTTTGTTTTTACTTGATAGAAAGAAGGCTTATCACAATGTCTTAAATATCATAGAGATTTATTCTGCTAACCTCACTCCAATATTTTATGAAAACTTTTTCTCGAAAACTTTTTTAAATTGAATAAAATAAATACTTTAAAAAATACTAATTCATTTTTGGTAGACAAAAAGAATTAACACTCACGAGTTAATTCTATATGTCTACTAAATTGAAACTGTGTTTTCTATGACATTTATTTAATTTCATTTTAAAAGGTATTTGAGAAAATTTTTTTATAAGATTAAAATTTGTAGTGAGGTTGGCAGAATAAATCTGTATGATATTTAAGATTCAAATAAATAAGTCCGGCTGATCTGTACCAAAAATCATTAATATATTAGCATGAGGGCAAATTATGGTCTGATTTGAGCATGAGGAAAGTTTTTTCTACGTTAGTAACGTGAAAATATCAAGAATACGTTTATTTACTTGAATTAACCCGCAAAGGAATGTCTTGTATGTATTTTGTATCCTCTAGATGGCACTAGTGTATTATGAATACCTTAGTGTCTCTGTGTATAGAGAATATAGATACTTGACAGATTTGGAGTCACTAACATACATTGCACTGACGAAAACCAGTCAGTTTGAAACGTGCACATGTCTGCAATTTGTGTCTGTGATTAACCAAACCTTGTTAAGTTTATTTGAGCATAGAGTACAGATGTTTGTTACACTGTCTCGATTTCTAGAACTTTCTATTACCATAGCTCATACTCCTTATTAATGATATTTAAGATATTGTAATAAGCCTTCTATCAAGTAAAAAAACCCCTTTTCATTATTTTATTTAATATATAATAATTCAATTTTGGTATTTCTCACTCATATACATAGTGTCATTTGGATATAACTGAGTCCTTAAATATACCTTACGATATTTGTGTAATTTCTGTGACGAACATAAAATACGTAGGGTTTTGATATTTAAAAATTCACTATATTCTAAGTTTAGTCGTGTAAGGTATATTTTTAGTAATTACTTTTATTTTTTGGAAAATGAACTGACAAGCTTTCGATCTAGTAATTCCAATTGGCCTTTTTGACGATGTGCTGCATGTTTTTGGAATTCTTTTGAAGGAACTTTTTTAAAGTTGTCATTGTCGAAGAAATTCTTGAAGTTATGTTCTGCACTTCTGGAAAGTAATTTATAATAATACATTGATACGAAACAAAATTTTTAACCAATTAATTATATTTACTTTGAATTATTTTCGGTTTATTCCTTTTGCTGCTGTATATGGAATGTGTAATGTCTACTCAATTGAAAGTGTGTTTTCCTAAGACATTAAATTAATTTAATTTTAAAAAGTTTTTGAGGAAAAGTTTTCATAAAATTAAAATTTGAATTTGTAGTGAGGTTAGCAGAATGAACGTGTATGGTATTTCTGATATCATAATCGAACTTTGTTGGAAGTACAGTCAGTAAGGCTAGTAGACAACATGAAGAGACTAAAGAAGAGGCTTGCAGATCTAGAAGTGGTCGTCACCGTTTTTCTACGGTACGATATCGCCTAATCAGCCAGTTGAAATCGATTTATGTCTGTTTCTGCTCTTATATCTCAGTTTAGAGGCACGTTTAACCAGGTTATTTCGATGGAGTTCAAATTTAGCATTGAGATGTAAAGGTGGGCCGGGCCATCTTGCGTTTGCATTTTGAAGTAGTAGCTATTTCGAGTCTTCCAACACTTCTGTCATTCGTGTTTTGTCAGAAAGTTAGTTCATTTTTTGACAGTAACGAAATGGGTCGACTTACGTTTGAACAAAACTGAAAATATTTAAAACTTCATTTGCGAAGTGGTGAATCTTCTATCCAAACTGTTAGATATTTACGTGGATTATTCAATGGAAATGATATGCCCTCACGACAATTTGTGGATAAATTTGTGAAACCAGCTCGTGAAAATGGATCGTTAATAATAATATAATAAATAATTTTTTTTCGGGACAAATGGTTCTGTATTGATTCGTCCAGTTTAACTCGTATTTTTTAACTGGTCAGTTTATTTCCTGATAATGATTAAAGAAGAAATAAGAAACGTCTGCGTAAGGAACAATGAAGCCTTTTTCACCAGAAGTACTGAATCAAGTGGGAAGGGGTCAACATCTCGAAAATATCATGCACCAAGTTTGTTCAGTTCAAAAGCTGACCTTCGTTCAGTTTTATGGTGGAACATAATTTACGATACCTTTATGTATTTGCCAATGTTCCATGACTAAGACGCCACTGAAAGCGCATAACTTAAACTCAGGCGTCATTTTGTCGAGAGATACGAATAAAAATGACGAAATAGTCAAGATCTCACATGTTAAAAATATTCAAGTTTCACAACACAATTTTTTTTTCTATGAAGGCAACTAAAAAAAATTCTCGTGTTATAACTTATTCCGAAAGTAGTATGAATGATCTGGCAGATTTTTTGAAGCGATTCAGAATAAGGATACGTGCCTTCGTTTCTTAGCTGAAAAGATCCATCATCATCTCTAATATCGGTAACACCTCGAATTCAAAGAATGCCTGCCACAAGCTAATTTCTTTTTGGCCCAATATGAGTAACCGGCAAGGTATAAATGATTGTTACTAAAATCTACCTGCCTTCAAACTATAATTATCTCATTACAATTTGTATTAGGTCGTAGGGTGTGTAGTTTAATATTTCTCATGAGAATTCTGGTCAGAGACGGATTTTCAGTATTTAATAATGGGAGAAAAATTGTGGTCAAATCACGCAAGCTTCTACAATAAAATTGACGAGGTATCTCGAGCAACATGTCATTAAAATTTCAGGTGTTGCGAACCATTTGTATTTATTGTTCTTTTCTCGAATTTGGATCCATTCAAAGTTTATAATTTTTCAAAATGTGAACACTTTCTCAGGATTGTGATATTTTCCATACAGCGATCCGAATGGGCGACAAAACCCTCTTCCTTATCAGTGCGGAGTATTTGGTTTTCGCGGAATGGTTCCTCTTGTCAAATATTGAGAATTTATGATTTCAGTGATTTCTTATTACTACGGAAGAGTTAATTTTTCACCCATGGTTAATATACCTTTCACATCCCAGTCGGACCGTTTGGAAAGTTCATCTTGCAGATAATAAGCTGGATTTACTCTCCAGATTTAATCTGAAAAATCTCTTGAAAACTTTTTAGAATTATATTGAATAAAATACCTTAGGAAACATTGTTTCACTTTATAGACATATGGGATTATCAATATATGTGGGCGGCAGCTAACCAATAAAGAATCGAAAAGAAAACATGAAGTATTGACTAAAATGATCTTACCTAAGACAAATTTGTTTCGATTGGATATTCAGAAATAACAAATTCCTTCACCAAAAAATGTTCCATATAGAATTAAAAAAAAAAAAATGTGCTATCCATTTTTTTAAAAAAGGGACATAAAGAAGACCCTTTTTAAATATATATGGAATATTTTTTGGTGAAGGAATTTGTTATTCCTGTACATCCAATCGATACAAATTTGTCTTGGGTGATGGATTTGGATAATTTTGGTCAATACTTTATGTATTCGTTTAATTCTTTATTGGTTAGCTTCCGTTCACTTGTGTTGATAATCTTATATTATTATTATTATATGTCTATTAAGTGAAACAGTGTTTTCTGAGGTATTTTATTCAATTTAATTCTAAAAAGATTTCGAGACCTTTTTCAGATTAAATCTGTGGAGGTTTTGGAGAATAAATCCAGTTATTATCTGTAATATTGAAAAAAACTCTACGTAGTAGGTTTATCTTGTGTATGGTTTTCCCACCTTTTTTGGAATTCCGATCTTTCAAATTAAGGGACATCTAAGTCAATGTGTTTAAACAGCATTGCAGGCTGTTTATATCTTTACTACTTGTTCAACTTTAGTTATAATTACTCGTTCACACATTCGTTTAAAATAGTTGTTCACTTGTTATAATTGACACTGTATATCTTTGAACTTGTAGTCCCTTGTTTGTATAAATTAATTTCGTTTGTGTAATCTCAGGTTGGGTAACAAGAAAAATATATATTGTTTTTCGCAGAAAGTGTTCAGACTTACAACCTATTCTCTTCATCGCTAAGTCGTTCAATAAAAAAAAATTATGGAGAGTAAACGGTCAAAATTGAATTGTGTATGGCTTGTCGCCAAGACTTTTTTGAATTTATGGGAATGTCTACAATGCATAGAATTCGTCAGGTTTCCCATCTTTGATTGGGGTTAATTAAATTGTAGGGTTTCGTGAACTCGGTGACTGATAAAGAATGGAATTCGGTTAACGCTACGTTGCAACAAGATAAAACCAGATCGCATGTTACCAGAAAAACGAAAGCCTTTATGGATCATCACATCAACCGTTTACCTTGGCCCTAAGATCACCTCATCATCAGGTTGAACATGTCGGTCAATGTCGCGTCATACTAGCAAGAAAAGGGGCTTTTCCCTTTTTTCTTGAGTCAGAACATTAAAGTCGTTCAGGAAACTCACCTTCAAATAAAAGTTCAAGAAGAAAAAGGAAAACGACTAACAAGCGGATTCTTTGAGGTTTAAGACACGAAAAGTTCCTTCGTGACCTTGGCACTGAGACAGCAAGTTGTCACATCTGATAACTCCTCTTGTTGTGTTAATTGATATTAAGCAGATGTGGAGCATAGGTGGAACATTATGAAAATTTTATTTAAAATAATTCACACAGTTTTTGTTTCACAATGTTTTCAGAATTCTGACACGTGTTTCGGTCTTGCGACCATCTTCAAAAGGGTACAAAAGGGAACTGAACTTAAAATTTGAAAGGGTTATTTTATTACATTTAGGATATCTGTGTATTTTTATGGCGCATGGAAATAACAGCATCCTATATAGGGGTGTTGTCGAATAGTATTTAGGAATTTGTTAAATTCCCCTTTTTCTCAATGGCCCTCTTCTCCAAATAGTCCATTAATTTACCCTTATTATTATTATATAGTAGAGTGACATCTTTCTCATAACAAAAAATGATTATTTTAATACAGTGTTCTGCAAAACCGGTTGATTACTTCGTTCTTAAAATAGACATCCTATGTTCATTGATTCTACGTTGTTAACATCGGCCTGTCTGTCCTATATATGTAGCATTACAATCAAAACAATTAATTTGATAAATCCCCGATTCAGAAAAGTTGAGGTTCCTTTCTTCATTGTTCACTGAAATTTCAGCTAAATTATTCCTATTTACTGCTGAAGAATTAATTCCCATTATATGAAAACCATTGAGATGCTAGTGCTTTTATATAAGCCATTGCAAACAATATTTTTTTTCTTTATAAGGATCATTCATATTGATACGAATTTTTTTAAAAACATGTGTGGTAAGTTTTCTTATTTATCACTTTGCCAATGATTTCAGTTCTACAGCCATTGTTCACCGCTATAGTTTCAATTATATTGACGTCTTTCCAAAATTGACTTCGTTCAGCGGGATGCTCAAAGGTCAGTCAATTTCCGAAACGAAGTCAATTTAATTAAAACTACATCGTTGAACAATGGCTTTAGCACTGAAATCATTGACAAAATGATCAATAATATAATTTTAATTATATTGACTCCTTTTCGGAAATTGACTTCGTTCAGCAGGATTCTCAAAGGTCAGTCACTTTCCGAAAAGAAGTCAAAATAATTAAAACTATAACGTTGAACAATAGCTTTAGCACTGAAATCATTGACAAAATGATCAATAATATAATTTTAATTATATTGACTTCTTTCCGGAAATTGACTTCGTTCAGCGGGATAGTCAAAGGTCAGTCAATTTCCGAAAACGAGTCAATATAATTAAAACTATAGCGTTGAACAATGGCTTTAGCATTGGAATCATTGACAAAATGATCAATAATATAATTATGATTATATTGACTTCTTTTCGGAAATTGACTTCGTTCAGCAGGATGCTCAAAGGGCAGTCACTTTCCGAAAAGAAGTCAAAATAATTAAAACCTTAACTTTGAACAATAGCTTTAGCACTGAAATCATTGACAAAATGATCAATAATATAATTTTAATTATATTGACTCCTTTTCGAAAATTGACTTCGTTTAGCGTGATGCTCGAAGATCAGTCAATTTCCGAAAACGAGTCAATATAATTAAAACTATAGCGTTGAACAATGGCTTTAGCATTGTAATCATTGACAAAATGATTAATAATATAATTTTAATTATATTGACTTCTTTTCGAAAATTGACTTCGTTCAGCAGGATGCTCAAAGGTCAGTCACTTTCCGAAAAGAAGTCAAAATAATTAAAACTATGAGGTTGAGCAATAGCTTTAGCACTGAAATCATTGACAAAATGATCAATAATATAATTTTAATTATATTGACTTCTTTCCGGAAATTGACTTCGTTCAGCGGGATGCTCAAAGGTCAGTCAATTTCCGAAAACGAGTCAATATAATTAAACTATAGCGTTGAACAATGGCTTTAGCACTGAAATCATTGACAAAATGATCAATAATATAATTATAATCATATTGACTCCTTTTCGAAAATTGACTTCGTTTAGCGTGATGCTCAAAGGTCAGTCAATTTCCGAAAAGAAGTCAATATAATTAAAACTATAGCGTAAAACAATGGCTTTAGCACTGAAATCATTGACAAAATGATCAATAATATAATTTTAATTATATTGACTTCTTCTCGGAAATTGACTCCGTTCAGCAGGATGCTTAAAGGTCAGTCAATTTAAGAAAATAAGTCAATATAATTAGAACTATAGCGTTGAACAATGGCTTTACCACTGAAATCATTGACCAAATGAACAATAATATAATTTTAATTGTATTGACTTCTTTCCGGAAATTGACTTCGTTCAGCGGAATGCTCAAAGGTCAGTCAATTTCCGAAAACGAGTCAATATAATTAAAATTATAGTGTTGAACAATGGCTTTAGCATTGAAATCATTGACAAAATAATCAATAATATAATTATAATCATATAGACTCATTTTCGAAAATTGACTTCGTTTAGCGAGATGCTCAAAGGTCAGTCAGTTTCCGAAGATAAGTCAGTATAATTAAAACTATAGCGTTGAACAATGGCTTTAGCACTGAAATCATTGACAAAATGAATAATTATATAATTTTAATTATATTGACTTCTTTCCGGAAATTGACTTCGTTCAGCGGGATGCTCAAAGGTCAGTCAATTTCCGAAAACGAGTCAATATAATTAAAACTATAGCATTGAACAATGGCTTTAGCACTGAAATCATTGACAAAATGATCAATAATATAATTATAATCATATTGACTCATTTTCGAAAATTGACTTCGGTTAGCGAGATGCTCAAAGGTCAGTCAATTTCCGAAAAGAAGTCAATATAATTAAAACTATAGCGTTGAACAATGGCTTTAGCACTGAAATCATTGACAAAATGATCAATAATATAATTTTAATTATATTGACTTCTTTCCGGAAATTGACTTCGTTCAGCGGGATGCTCAAAGGTAAGTCAATTTCCGAAAACGAGTCGATATAATTAAAACTATAGCATTGAAAAATGGCTTTAGCACTGAAATCATTGACAAAATGATCAATAATATAATTATAATCATATTGACTCATTTTCGAAAATTGACTTCGTTTAGCGAGATGCTCAAAGGTCAGTCAGTTTCCGAAAATAAGTCAGTATAATTAAAACTATAGCGTTGAACAATGGCTTTAGCACTGAAATCATTGACAAAATGAACAATTATATAATTTTAATTATATTGACTTCTTTCCGGAAATTGACTTCGTTCAGCGGGATGCTCAAAGGTCAGTCAATTTCCGAAAACGAGTCAATATAATTAAAACTATAGCATTGAACAATGGCTTTAGCACTGAAATCATTGACAAAATGATCAATAATATAATTATAATCATATTGACTCATTTTCGAAAATTGACTACGGTTAGCGAGATGCTCAAAGGTCAGTCAATTTCCGAAAATAAGTCAATATAATTAAAACTATGGTGTTGAACAATGGCTTTAGCACTGAAATCATTGAGAAAAGGATCAATAATATAATTTTAATTATATTGACTTCTTTTCGAAAATTGACTTCGTTTAGCGAGATGCTCAAAGGTCAGTCAATTTCCGAAAAGAAGTCAATATAATTAAAACTATAGCGATGAACAATTGCTTTAGCACTGAAATCATTGACAAAATGATCAATAATATAATTTTAATTATATTGACTTCTTTCCGGAAATTGACTTCGTTCAGCGGGATGCTCAAAGGTCAGTCAATTTCCGAAAATAAGTCAATATAATTAAAACTATGGTGTTGAACTATGGCTTTAGCACTGAAATCATTGAGAAAATGATCAATAATATAATTTTAATTATATTGACTTCTTTCCGAAAATTGACTTCGTTTAGCGAGATGCTCAAAGGTCAGTCAATTTCCGAAAAGAAGTCAATATAATTGAAACTATAGCGTTGAACAATGGCTTTAGCACTGAAATTATTGACAAAATGATCAATAATATAATTTTAATTTATTGACTTCTTCTCGGAAATTGAATTCGTTCAGCGGGATGCTTAAAGGTCAGTCAATTTAAGAAAATAAGTCAATATAATTAGAACTATAGCGTTGAACAATGGCTTTAGCACTGAAATCATTGACAAAATGAACAATAATATAATTTTAATTATATTGACTTCTTTTCGGAAATTGTCTTCGTTCTGCGGGATGCTCAAAGATCAGTCAATTTCCGAAAATAAGTCAATATAATTACAACTATAGAGGTGAGCAATGGCTATAGAACTGAAACTATCGACAACATGATCAATAAAAAAACTTAGCACAATATTTAAAAATGAACTTATATCGATATAAATGATCCTTATGAAGAAAAAAAATATGGTTTTCAATGGCTTATATGAAAGGTTTCAGCAGTAGGATCTCTAATGGTCTTCATAAAATGGGGATTAATTCTTCAGTAAATAGAAATAATTTAGCTAAGAATTTGGTGAACAATGAAAAAAGAACCCCAACTTTTCTGAATCGAGGATTCATGAAATTAATTGTGGTAATTGTAATCCTACATACTATTCTGTCAAGAAAGTACTGGGAATTTTCAAATTTATTGGGTCGCCTTCAAAATAGGCTTCATTTGCTCCAATACATCTATGCCAACGGCACTTCCAATTATCGAAACATTTTTATAGGCGCTTTCCGGGATGGACTTTAGCTCTCGCGCCGAATTTTGTTTTATGGCTTCAATCGACTCAAGACGGGTGCCCCGAAGGGGCAATTTTAGTTTTGGGAAGAAGAAAAAGTCGCAGGGAGCCAAATCCGGCGAATACGGTGGTTGCTGAAGCACGTTTGTTGAGTTTTTGGCGAGAAAGTCAGTCACAATCGTAGCTCGGTGAGAAGGCGCGTTATCGTCATGCAAAATCCATGAGTTGTTCGCCCACAAATTTGGCCGCTTCTTACGGATACGCTCACGCAAACGTTTCATAACGCCTAGGTAATACTCCTTGTTTACCGTCTGACCCTCTGGAACGAATTCGTAGTGCACCACGCCACGGATATCGAAGAAAACAATGAGCATCACCTTCATTTTCGAGCGGCTTTGACGTGGTTTTTTCGGTTTCGGCTCATTTTTTGCCACCCATTCCGATGATTGCTGGCTTGTTTGCATATCGTACTCGTAGACCCAGGTCTCATCACCAGTTATAATGCGTTCCATTAATGTAGAATCGGAATTACAGCGATCCAGCATGTCTGAAGCAACCTGTTCGCGATGACGTTTTTGAAGAAAATTCAGGTCTTTCGGCACGAGTCGTGCGGCCACCTTTCTCATGCCCAAAATATCAATCAAAATCGTACATGCGGACTCGTGGGATATCTTAAGATCATGTGCTATCTCTTTCAAGCTGGTACGACGGTTTTCCAGCACCCTTTCCTTAATTTTATCGACGTTATCTTCGATCGAAGCCGTCGATGGGCGACCACTTCACGACCGTCCTTGAAGGCTCTGTACTACTGATATGCACGAGTTTTCGATAGAGCATTATCACCAAAGGCCTTTTGCAACATTTGCAATGCATCGGCACACGAAAATTCATTTGCAACACAAAACTTTAAACAAATTCTTTGCTCAACGTAATCACCCATAGTAAAAATCGGCACGCACTCTTACATCGACTGACTTAATCATCTGTTGCAAACACACTAGTTGACAGATCCCGCTCAAGCTTGGCATAGTAATTAAGGACAGCGGTACCAACCTAGGAAAAAAAATATTTACCTGCCTCATTGCCCCGCCAGATTTAAATCGATAATTCCCGGTACTTTCTTGACAGAATGTATATAGGACAGACAGGCCGATGTTTACAACATAGAATCAAAGAACATAGGATGTCTATTTTGAAAAATCAGAAATCAACCGGTTTTGCAGAGCATAGAAAATAATCATTTTTATAGAGAGAAAGATGTCACGCTACTATACATATAATGTTAATAAGGGTAAAAATGGACTAATACGAAATTCCTTCAATCAAAAAAGCTATTGAGAAAGAGGAGAATTTAACAAATTCCCAAATACTATTCGGCAACACCCCTATATTGTATGCTGTTATTGCCATGCGCCATAAAAATACACAGATATCCTTAGTGTAATAAAAGGACCAATTTCAATTTTAAGTTTAGTTCCTTTTTGTATTTCTTTGAAGATGGTCGAAAGACCGAAACACTTGTCAGGATTCTGAATAAATTGTGAAACATAAAAACTGTGTGAATTATTTTGAATAAAATTGAATAAGAATTAGCATAAATATAGAACAAATATACAGGTGCAGTGTTTAGTTCAACTTCAACCAGTTTACTTATTATCATTGGCCAGGTATATGATGTTTCAATGAATTAAGTAGGCTAACTGTAATCAGGAAAGTAACTCAAGACAAGCAAATCCTAATATGAGAACCTACATTCGTCAATTAAATTCTATTTTGCTCAAACTTAAACTTACATTTCCTTCACTTAGCAACAAACTTGGAATAATTTCTTTCAACTATTCTGAATCTGTATTAAATAGTATCAGGCATTAAAATTACGGCATGAGGTTAAGTATTCCAATTTTTTTTTGGAAAATCTAAGATAACCTTATAATTGAGTTGATAAATCATAACCGAACAGACTGATCGTCGGTATTATTATTCTTTATATTTTAATTATGATCAACTACTAAAATGTAATGACTCATCATCTTTAAGTTGAAAAAATTCTTCTCCAGACTTTTCCTTAGACCTGCCCTGTGCTTCGAATTAAACAGATCCGTATAGTTCCCATACTCTGGCATGTTACCGCAGGTACAGTTTTGATTGTAGAATACCACAATTTGAGGACTGGATTCATTGTTTATGGTTTTATATTCAGGCGTTCGAAAAGATATTGACTGAATCCCTATAGTTAACCTATTTGAGGTTTTTCGTTTTTTTTGTCCTTCGTGTTTACTCTGATGAAGTTTTTTGTCTTTGATATCTCTTTTTAGATGTTCCATCTGGTGAATTGGCAAGATGAAAAAACAGTTGTAGATTTTGGTTCATTATTTCTTTTAAAAATAAAACTTTTGAGCAGCGAAAAATTCTCATTAGCCATGAAATTTTCACTGTCAATGTTTGAAAATACAAAGAATTCAAAGGGCGAATTAAAATTGATTTTCTAACCGTCTAGAACTTCTCGATTAAACTGAATCTGCATGTTTCTTAACCTGATAGATTTACTTTCAGGGCTGAAATAAAACAAATATTTCTTGAAAACTTATCAATGGTATCACATGAAATATGAACTATAACATTGCAAAAAAGCTGAGTAAATCGGTCAAGGAAACACAAAGTACATTATTTTAAAAAAATTCTGAATGTCATACAGATTTATTCTGTTGACCTCCTACAGATTGTAATTTAAAACAATTCTAATTCAAAAACTTTTAGAATTACATAAAAGAAATATTTTAGAAACACTGTTTCAATTTAGTGAACATTTAGAATTAACACTCATTACACAGTACCAAAAGGGAATAAAAGAATTCAAAGAAATATAAATTATTAATTAAAATTACTGAATAAATACTTGAAGGATACAATATTTTGTTTTGAACGTTGTTTTATGAAAACCAAATCCCTTTCTTTTCGGAAGGAATGCAAAACATAACCTCAAGAACTTCTTCAAAAACAACTTGCTCAAAATAAGTTCCTTCAAAAAAATTCCTAAAACAAGCATCTTCAAGAAGCAATTTAGAATTCCTACAACAGAAAACTCATCAGCCCTACTTTATATTCAAAAAATAGAAATAATTAACTCAAAATATCTTACCAGACAAGCTGAATTCATATGTATCCATATGAACAAACCACTAGAATTAAGTGAACTTTTAAAAATCGTACGTATTCTATCGTCACAGAAGTTACACAAAGGTATTTTATGGACTCCTTTAAAACCAAATGATACTATGAATAAGTGTAAACCAAAATATATAATTATTATATATACAATAAAATAATGAAAAGAGTTTTTTTTCGTGATAGAAAGAAGGATTATTACAAAATTTCAAATATCATACAGATTCAAAATCTGTATGAGATTTAGAATTTTGTAATAATCATTCTACCAAGAAAAAGCCTCTTTTTATTATTATATTACCGAGCATAAAATAAGATTTTGTTATTCATAAGGTCAGTATAAAAAAGCTGTATCAGATGAAGTTTGCAAGGTAATTTTGGTCAATATTCTATATTTTCCAAGACATTTTATTTAATTTTTTATTTTTAAGTGATTTCTTAAAATAAAAAATTTATAATAGTGTGACAGAGTTATTCAGCTTGATATTTGAGATCCTTAAGCACCTTTTTTGAGGTTTAAAAATCCTATCAACCCCAACTGAATTAGCCCAGAAAATAATTCTATACCTGAGTCTTGGAAGCACATAAGCATGATATGCTGTCAAGGCCACATCAAAACCGACAATGTTTGTTATCATTCTTAGAGCATAACAGTATCTTACCAGGTTTTTAACTATATTGTCAATTCGCGGTTTCCAAGTTGTGAACTCCCACGAAAAGTACTTAGTCTATGATATTCTCATTATGGTACATCAATAGCTTATTGATTTTTTTTCTCTAAATACGAAGTTTTTTTGTTTAAATGATGTTTATAACCAGGTCATCAGTTTGGAACCATTTATCCAGCTTTGGCAGATTTTCTTTTTGTTTTGTTTGGCATTCGCCATTCTCTGCAGTAGTACCACCAAATATCACTGATAACTACATCGTCAGCACAGATATTGGTATCGCCAGATGTTTCACGGATCAGATCGTTGGTATATATTATGTACAACAAAGGACCCAGTATTGAGCACTGAGGCATACCTCTTTCTGTAAATAAGGTATGTGATGTTATTTGTTGACCATCCTCTGTCTTTCAAATTGTTCTTTGAATTCTTCCAGTTAGATAGGAAGCAAAAAGTCTCAGAGCTACACCTCTCATGCCATATCTTTCTATTTTCTTCAATATGATCTTGTGATTCAAAGTCTTTTGTTAGATCGAGGCAGAGTGCTGTTCTTTTTATGGTTTTTATTCAGTGATTTCATAACTGAATTAAGTGCCTGGTATACAGCGTTTATTGCTGTTTTTCCTTGCCTGAAACCACATTGTTGTTTTACTAGAATGTTGTTAGCGTCCAAAAAGTTGATAGTTTTATCACAAACTATCCTCTTGAAGATCTTATGGATGTTTGATAGTAGATATATTGGTCTGTGATTGTTCATATTACCCTTTTTGTGAATTGTATTAACCCAATATTCTTTGATAGTGGATAGTCAGTTCCCTGTTTCCATTATTCTATTAATTATATGGGTAAATGGTTTTATCAGTATTGTTCCACTGGTTTTCAGAAGACTAACAGGTATACCGTCATATCATATATATTTTTCTATTTTTATTTGCATAATATATGTATTTGAAGATCTACAGTTAAAACTGTGGGATTGGCAACCTTGCCCGAACGTTACCTAAAAATCTGTGTCATCTACTGTATAAACTCACCTTCTTATACACAACCGGCATTGAATTCAGAATGGATTATTGTTGAAAATAAAAATGCTGAACATTTTTATAGACGTACAGATCGGGGATTTTCATCGTTATTTATTGCCGCCACAATTTTCAATAACACGTTCCGTTGTGCCGAGCCGCTGGCACGCACCCTGTAGAGAAGAATATCTTCAGATATATGGCTGATTTAATCCTCTAACGACAGAATCCTGTTCTCTGTAGCGTCAAGTCCCACGGTTGAGTCTAATTATCACACCTCAGCCATGGGAAAGACCAAGTCAGTTTCCGGCGTTCAACGGAAATCGTACCGTTCTAGTTAGCTGAATTTGTAAGATGTCAGCAGCCTCTTGACCGGAAATCAATTTTTCCCAAAAACAGATTCGGATTGGGACAGAAGCGAGGATTAATCAATCGGTATCTCGATTGAGCAATTAAACTTGTTTTCGATCGCCGCTGCATATTCATGAACAAATTAATGTTTGCGGAATTGTAACGGTGCAAAAGATGCTCTTAAATATATCAGATAAGCCCGCTTGTAACACTGAACCTTAAATACGGGCGAACAACATTTTTGTTTTATTTTAATGACGTTTGGAGTGAGATTTCGAAAGTGAGGCATCCACTTTGTTATTGAATAAGAGCATCAATGTTCTGATACCAAGCTTCGAGGGCGTCATTTCTTTCGGGATTCACTTGAATAAATTTAAAAATGGTAGAAAACAAAGTAATTCTCTTGTGTTATTCGAATGGTTAAATAAATTAATTCAGCTGATCTGTACCATTGAGTATTACGGCAAATTATGGTCTGGTTTGAGCACGAGGAAAGTTTATTCTGCGTTGGTAACGTGAAAATATCTAGAATACATTTCTTTACTTGAATTAACTCGCAAAGGTATGTCTTGTATGTATTTTGCATACTTTAGTTGGCGTTAGAGTATTATTAATATATTAGAGTCTCTGTGTATGTATTTTGCATACTCTAGATGACGCTAGTGTATTATTAATATCTTGGAGTCTCTGGGTATAGCAAATATAGATACTTGACAGATTTGGAGTCTGTAGCATAGATTGCACTGACGAAAACCAATAAGTTTGAAACGTGCGCATCTTTGCAATTTGCCTCTGTGATCTTACTAAACCTTATCGAGATTGTTTGAGTATAGAATTGTTATACAGATGTATGTTACACTGTCTCGATTTCTAGAACTTTCTATTACCATAACTTGTACTCCTTATTAATGATAATTCGAATGGAATAAGAAATATTGATATCTTAAATATCAAGCAGAATAATTGTGTCAATCCTCTACAAATTTCAATCTTGAAAAGTATCTTAAAAAGAAAATAATTGAAAATATCACAGAAAAACTATTCCTCTTAAGTAGACATAGAATTATCAAATATTGCTCCGAACCCAAAAGGGATCGAAGAATCTAGCAAACTTTTGCTAGGTTATCTCGGTCAATATCCTATATTTTCATTAAATTCTTTTATCTCTTTTGGGTTCTGTGTAATGTTTGATAATTCTTTGTTTTTTTTGTTGGCCTTAAATTAATGATTGGAATTGGAAGAGATGTCGTTCCAGCAACATGGTGCAACCTGGCACATAACAAGACCCGTTTTGTCTTTATTGCATGAAAAATTCCCAGGACACGTAATTTCTCGTTTCGGCGATGTGAATTGGTCAGAAAGATCTTGCGATTTATCGCCTTTTGATTTATTTTTGTGGGGTTATGCGAAGGATTGTGTTTATGTCGATAATCCTCAGATTATTGACCTTAATTGCCTTAATACTCCACAATAAGTAAATCATAACTTATAAAAAACTGCAATTATATTTGCAAAAAATAATATTGTAATCCATTTGAATTAAATAACTTATGTGTCCTGAAATTACAGTAGCCAATCAAGATTCAAATTCATGTTCGATACTTTTTTATCACTAAGTATATCTTTTGAAATAACCGAATTGTAAAGGGTGGGCCATCTAGAGTTTTCGATTTGAAGTAGTGGTTATTTCGACACTACTGTCATTCGTACCATCCGATGCGTTTCCACTTCGCACAATGGGGTACTGATCGCATGGCCGTAGATAAGCATTTTCCCAGAAAATCATCTTCAGCGATGAAGCTCATTTTCACCTCGGATCACTATTTTTTGTGGGGATCCGTTAAGGATAAGTGTTACGCTAATCGTCTATAAACTATTGATGCCTTGAAACACAAAATCGAAGCTGTCATTCATGAGATTGAGTCCCAAACAATCGACAATCTACTAAAAATTAAAATAAAACAGTCTCTCAAATCAACTGATATCTTTGAAAATATATCCATTAGTTTTTTATTTATAGTAGATCAAAACGCAAATAATAAATGCTTGACCCCTTAAATGGGATTGAACTATGATATGATAATTTTGAAAAGATTTTCTGTAGCAAATGGTATTCTTGGAATTTTGCATAATCCTATATTCACAAATAAATAAAGAAATTCGAATATTCATAAAAATTAATTGGTTTGTAGGATGGAATATATTTTTTTAATCCAGGATACACGCAGAAAAATTAATTTAAAGTTGAATATAAATGCTTATAACTATTTTCAACAGTTGTTATAAATTTCTGTATAAGATATTCAGCTGAATTATCACCAACGCAAAATAAGAAAAAATGCAGATAGGGAAGTAGAAAAAATGAGCCGATTTAGACAAAGAATGGTTATAATAAGAACTGGAGGAAATATAAAATTATTGTGCTAGATTTGCAATAATGTATGTTTTACTTCTTGTCGCGAACCGAGTAAATCATTAAAATGAGAAACGTGGAACTTCCATGGATAAAACTCGACTCTCCAAACAATTTTTAAATTTTTTTAACGGTAATTTCGGAATATTACACATAGTTGCTGCGATTAATTCTCCGAAACCTCTATAAATTCAATCTTAAGAATCTCTTGAAAACTTTTTACAATTAAATTTAATAAAATGCCTTAGGAACACCGTTTCACCTTAAAGACATAGAATTATCAGTACATGTGAGCGGCAGCTAAGCAATAAAGAATCAAAAGAAAACATGAAATATTGACCATAATTTCTGAATCCATCACCCAAAACAAAATTGTTTCTATTAGGGAAATTCCACCACCAAAAAATGTTCCACATAGAATTCAAAAAGGTCCTTTTTATTCCCTTTTTAGAAAAAGAATCTGAAATTCTAACTCATCAGTTGGAACCTATTTGAATGCTAAATAATAACAATCAATAAAGTACTACTCTGTCAAGAAAGTACCGGGAATTTTCAATTAAAACAACATTTTTACATTTAATCGTCAAAATTTATTGGGTCGCCTTCAAAATAGGCTCCATTTGCTCCAATACATCTATGCCAACGGCACTTCCAATTATCGAAACATTTTTTATAGGCGCTTTCCGGGATGGACTTTAGCTCTCGCGCCGAATTTTGTTTTATGGCTTCAATCGACTCAAAACGGGTGCCACGAAGGGGCAATTTTAGTTTTGGGAAGAGGAAAAAGTCGCAGGGAGCCAAATCCGGCGAATACGGTGGTTGCTGAAGCACGTTTGTTGAGTTTTTGGCGAGAAAGTCAGTCACAATCGTAGCTCGGTGGGAAGGCGCGTTATCGTCATGCAAAATCCATGAGTTGTTCGCCCACAAATTTGGCCGCTTCTTACGGATACGCTCACGCAAACGTTTCATAACGCCTAGGTAATACTCCTTGTTTACCGTCTGGCCCTCTGGAACGAATTCGTAGTGCACCACGCCACGGATATCGAAGAAAACAATGAGCATCACCTTCATTTTCGAGTGGCTTTGGCGTGTTTTTTTCGGTTTCGGCTCATTTTTTGCCACCCATTCCGATGATTGCTGGCTTGTTTGCATATCGTACTCGTAGACCCAGGTCTCATCACCAGTTATAATGCGTTCCATGAATGTAGAATCGGAATTACAGCGATCCAGCATGTTTGAAGCAACCTGTTCGCGATGACGTTTTTGAAGAAAATTCAGGTCTTTCGGTACGAGTCGTGCGGCCACCTTTCTCATGCCCAAAATATCAATCAAAATCGTAAGTGCGGACTCGTGGGATATCTTAAGATCATGTGCTATCTCTCTCAAGCTGGTATGACGGTTTTCCAGCACCCTTTCCTTAATTTTATTGACGTTATCTTCGATCAAAGCCGTCAAGTCTTCGACCACTTCACGACCGTCCTTGAAGGCTCTGTACCACTGATATGCACAAGTTTTCGATAGAGCATTATCACCAAAGGCCTTTTGCAACATTTTCAGTGCATCGGCACACGAAAATTCATTTGCAACACAAAACTTTAAACAAATTCTTTGCTCAACGTAATCACCCATAGTAAAAATCGGCACGCACTCTGACATCGACTGACTTAATCAGCTGTTGCAAACACACTAGTTGACAGATCCCGCTCAAGCTTGGCATAGTAATTAAGGACAGTGGTACCAACCTAGGAAAAAAAAATTTTACCTGCCTCATTGTCCCGCCAGATTTAAATCGATAATTCCCGGTACTTTCTTGACAGAATGTATATCTACATAACTTCTTTGGCTAAATATTCTACAGAAACATTTGAAAAACGTGTTTGAGCACCATGCAGAAAGGGTTTCTCACAAAAAAATGTCGAAAAGAATATGCGATCATAGACTCCATATTTTATTCCTTTTCTGGAGAATGTGCTTCTACTAAAAAAAAAAACATTTTTCTAATTCTATGTGGAACATTTTCTGGTGAAAAAATTTATTATTCCTGAATGTCCAATCGAAACAAATTTGTGTTGGGTGGTGGATTTTAAATTGTGGTCAATACTTTAAGTTCTCTTTTGACTCTTTATTGGTTAGCTGCCACTCACATGGGTTCATAATTCTATACAGGGTGTCCCAACGAAAATTTGACCCCCCCCTAGAACTCAGAAACGAAGAATTTTCGAAGATTAAAAAAAACAGTTCAACTTCTAAAAAGTCTCCCTCAAAACGGACGACTTTCCATCATGAGTTTGTTCCGAAAAAACCACCCCCATGAAGGTGGCATCAACGTCCAACATTTTTTGAATAGGAAAGAGATGTCGAGTGTTGGTTAGTTTGAAAGTTATTATTTATGTTCTGCACATAACCCAGTTTAAATTTGCAAAATCGGTTCATAATTCACGAAATAATGTCAATACCGTCAAAAGGTGATTTTGAACCGCCCAAAATCAAGAACCCAAGAATTTTGAAGAATCCAAAAATAATTTTCAAGTTGAAATTATACACCAAAACAATTTTTTTCAACCCCTTTGGAAATTTCACAGTTTAAGTCTCTAAGTGAGTAGAATTCTAAAATCGTATAAGAATCAAACAATCAGGACTGGAATTGCACAATACCGGCTTAATTTTCGATGACTTTGCCGACTTTGTTACGTACGCGAATTTGCATTTATTTTATTGTTCAAGATCGAATTTAGTTTCTACCAGTGGGCGTTACAAAGAACAACACAATCGGGAAATCGCTTTTGTGGGTGAATGATAAATGTAACAGTTATTGTTTCTTGGATTTCTCGACGACGAGAAAGAAACTTATGTAAATTGTTGTTACATGGGAGGACCCTGTACAAGTTGTGGAGGTTGAAATCGAGTCGATCTATTTAAAATCAAATGTTAACTCATAACTTTTATTTACTTCGTTAGTAAGTACGATTTATATCTAGAAAAATGAATGGAACCAACGGGACTATGAATACACAATGGACCACCTGTTTCTAAACGGAAGTACTCTTCGTTTCTTTGGTGAAATAGGAACACACTTCTGTGAAATCCACCTGCTCGATTTAACATGAAAGGTTGGGGGACAATTCTTCAGCTGTTGTATAAAAATTTTCATTTGAATTAATTTTTTTCTTCGAAAAATAATGTTACATTTTGATGATTACGGAAGTATTATTGACATTTAGAAAGCCGTTTAGATTGTTACATGATAATACTCATTTAGTTTGGTCATATGTGGGAAGTTGAAACAGTAGAAAAACAAAACTCCCACACGATTTATTAACAATTCTGTATGGTTAAATGTCAGTGTCAATGTCAGTAATCGTCTAGCTGAAATATCCTGACTGCCAGTTCAAAACATCATTAATTTCAGTATAATATAACGATGCCTCGTTAGGGATAACCAAAAAGACTAATAGAGAACGAAGTGGTAGATTGGTTTGTTATGGTAAAGGTAAAGAAAACATAAAAACTTGTGAATCACGATCAGTGACAATGTCAAAAGCATGCTGCTCACTCACCAATTAATTCTTAGAGGCAAATAGGTCACTTGTCATGGGACACCAAATCCCGATTAGAATTTCGTGATATGAAACTCTTGAACCGATCAAGAGATTATTGGTATAACGTATTCAAGGGCATTCAACTTGTATAACGCGGAGTTCATGGAACCTCGATGTATTAAGTGATAGCATAGTACGGTAAGCACAAGTCTACACTCCGAGAGAACCACAAGAACTGAACAACTTCGAACTGAACTTGAAATTTATAATAGCTATTGTGTTATGGGTAGGTATAAGTTTTACACTAGTTCTCGAGACCTTAGTCAAGAACCAATTGCTGGTTTGCATGGCTACTCCACTGGTAACCATTATACCACAATCCATTATGGATGATGGTACCCTCCACCCAGAAAATTAATATGCTCATTCGACGAGCTATACATGTAATTCCGTGGCTTCGTTCTTGACTGCTGGTGCCTCCCACAGGCTCAGGAACATTTATATGACCAGTCCTCGTTACCTGCAATTTTTCCCCAAAAAAATTCGTTGAGCGCGGCGTTTCTTAATGTAAAAGTACCGTAAAACCACCGCGGTCCCTTTCCGCAGATTTCGTCGGTTTTCGGCATAAAAAAATGGCAAAGAATAAACAAAATTATGGAATATTTGAGCGCGCTTCTTCAACAGTTCATTTCCTCCTGAAATTTTTCAATTTGTGAATTATATCTTGAAGGAGCTGCATATGATGACTAAAAACATAGAAATATGTATTTGGTTATCGGAAAGACAAAATAAACGTGATTTTTCGCAATTTTAGAACTGCTCTCCTGAAGAAACGGAAAATCTTGTAAAAATTAAAAATAAAAAAAAATATTTAACAAATTTCATCTATCGGGTGTTTTTTTTAGAGTGATAGGTAGGGATAACTGTGATTTGACAGAAGGTAGAAGCCATGTTGTTTTGACATTTCCGTTCAGTAAGCATTGACAAATTATCGTGAAAGGACTCACGCCGCTCCAACGTTCACAAATTGTTGAAATTTATTTTCAAAAACAGTGTTTTATTCGCCAAATTTATAGAGCACTTCGTGAAATTTATGGTTCACATGATCGTCCATCAGAGCAGCTTATTCGTCGAACTATCGATAGATTTCGGACAACATTTTCTCTACTCGATGCAACTACAACAACAACAAGACAAAGAACTGTACTTACAGAAGAAAATATCGCTGCTGTAAGTCATAGTGTTCATGATGATCCAGATTTGTCTATTCGTCGACGTTCAAAACAAGTTGGACTCTGCATCCACCACATGGAAAATTTTGCGTAAAAACTCTTGGTCTACACCCATACAAGATCCAACTGGTTCAAGAACTAAAGCCACTTGACCATAATAAGCGTCGTTTGTTTGCTGATTGGACCTTAGAACATCTTGAAGTTGATCGAATTTTTTATCGTAAAATTGTGTTTAGTGATGAAGTGTTTTTTTTCATGCTGCTACCGTAACAATTGATTTATGGAAAGAAAGATTTGGCGATAAAATTATTTCGAGAAATGTTCCAATTAATTGGCCTCCAAGATCATGCGACATAACTCCACTGGATTATTTTCTTCGGGGTTATGTCAAGTCATTGGTTTATGCTGATAAACCAGAAACAATAGACGCTTTTGAAACCAACATAACTCGTGTTATTGATGAAATAAGGCCCGAATTACTCGAAAAAGTGGTCCAAAATTGGTCTGGTCGAATGCGGTTCCTCAGAGCTAGTCGTGGTGGACATATGCCGGAAATTATTTTTAAAACATAAATGCCATCAAATTATCTTTCAAATAAAAAAAATTTGGCTTCAATCTTAATTTAAATGTGTTTTATTTTAATTTAAAGTTTTATCACTCTAAAAAAACACCCGACACTATTCATACTTCTTAACGAAATAATATGGAAAAGTTCAAAAAATTCTTGTAATTTATCTTCACGAAATTATTCCGAGCCACCTATCGTTATTTGACATCTAATCATCAAATTAAGCTCGACATTCGAAAACAAACACAACTGAACTTTAAACGTATCCTTAAATTTTGAAGACTGTAACTCCTTTCGTTCGTAAGTTCTAGTGCTTAAGGACAACATTTTTTTTCATCTTCTCATCATAAGAACCTCACGAAATTTCGCACGATTAGTCGCATTGCTATTTTACTTCTAAATGCAGAATTTCAGATCGATCAGATTTTTGGTTCGGAAAATATTCAGAAAAATAAAACAAATTTCCAAATGCGAATAACTACGAAAAATTTTTACCGATTCTGCTCGTTAACAAACTCAACTGAAATATTTAGGCTTCAAACGTAGCCTGAAAGTTTCAAGACTATAGCTCTTTTCGTTCGTAAGTTATATTGTTTAAGTATAATAATTTTTTTCATCTTCTAATCATAAGACCCTAAATTTTGCACCAATATTCGCATCGCTATTTTACTCCTATTAAAAAATTCATAAAAGTTACCCAGATTAAGTAACCAGCATTTGATTCATTTATTCAACGTATATAAAATATTCTGAAGTGATAGTTCTTTACCATTTTTTTATTTGTCCTTTGGGCCCTTTCGACTATGAAAATAACTAGTTCTGTGTTTTGAGGGACAAGAATAAAGTGATTTTAATAAAAAATAATAAAATAGGAACAGAAATTTCCACAAATTGATTTATGAGTCACAATAATTTGTTCACACTTCAGTGAAAGGATTCTTTGGATTTATTGATGAATATGTGGAAATTTGAATTTATATTTTATTTGATTTCATTTTTGTCAATGCTGCTTCTAGAAAACCTCTTGTTATGAAAGAGTTGTACAGATAATTTCCTGGATAATTCATTTTCTGTATCTGTTGAAATTTCCAACTGAAACTAGTGAATCGTATTTAGATATTCAAATTCAATTGAAATGACCGCATTTTGGCTTTTAGTGTTATGATCCTCAGGAAATTTCGCACAGACTTTCAATCGGTTATTTTACATCTAACTACTGGAAAGCAATATGACTGGTTCCATTTTTCTGAAATTTACAGGATACATAACAGAAATCGGTATACAGTATTTCCGATCCAATACGCGAGTTTTACCAACTCACGATCTTGACCTTCCTATTCTTTCCTGAAACAACCTGTAAACTTCCAGTCACTAGGTTATTTATTTCGCAAGTTATCGGCTGGTATTTGACTACGAGTTCTTCAACAGTAAAGCTATGTTATCATCATTTAAGATTTTTTTCATTTCAAAATTAGGAATGTTCAGAGATTTGAATGAAATTACCACAATATGCTACGAGCGGACAAAAAGCAAAGACAGGCCGTAAGTTTCTCACTAAAAGCATTATTATTCCCTCTTCTTGAAAACACTTCAAATTTTGAACAAAGGTTTCTTATTCCCTCATCAAAATGCAACCATCGTCTCTGTTCTTTATCTACATCTACTAATTTTTTCAAACTTCCTGCGCCACTCATTTATAACTCGCGTAAAATAACTGTGGAATATTTCCGTTTAAAAGAGCAGCAGATTTCACACAAAAGTTTACTGTTTTGTTATAGAATTATACTGATTATTTACATCGTGCAATTTACGTATTCAGTTTCTTGAAACCAATTATAAATACTTTCGAAATTTCATCCGGCATTATACATAGTAGACCATACATGATATAGTTCGTTGAAATCAAGTTATTGAGGAGCTTTAAAAAATATGAAAATATATAGATGTTCCATTTAAAGTAAAGAGGACAGACTATGCTGGACTTGCGCGAATCACCCTGTATATTCGAATTTATGTTTAAAAAGTGCACGATTGAATTTAAAAGTTGACGTGTCCCAGTGTAATTCATAATTTTCTAACATAATGACACAAATAATTTCATTCCATAAGTGGTTTCCACACTGTATACATACAAGCTTATTGGAGAAAAAGAGAAAATATCACCTCAATTTATTTGAAAAATTTAAATATCAAAACAGATTTAATCTGTTAGTCTTCTATAATTTTAATTTCAAAAAAATTTTATTCAAAAATTTTTAGAATTAAATTAACGTCTTATAAATACACCTTATTTTTAATAGACGTATAAAATCAAAACTTAATATAAAATATCAAAGGCAATAAATAAACCAACAAATATTAATTGTCAATTAAAATAAATAAATAAATATTTGAAGAAGATAAAATTTTGTTTCTTATCTTACAATTATGAAATCTAATAATAATAACATAATTGTAAGATCAGAAACAAAATATTGTCTCCTTTAAATATTCATTTATTGATTTCAATTGACAATTTATATTTGTTTGGTTATTTATTCCATTTGATATTGTTTTTTGAGTTTTGATTTTATACGTCTATTAAATATAAGCAGATTAAATCTGTCTTGATATTCAAATTTTGTATTATTCCTTCTATCAAGTAAAAAACCTTTATTTTAATATTAGCTTTCTACATATTTAACTTCAAAAAATTTTATTTAATAATTATAACTTCAAGAATTAAATTAAATTGATGTCATGTAAGTACCACTTATCAAGCGACATATAAAATAAACATTCATTATAAGACATCCAAATGATATAACAAAATCCAATAAATGAAAATTGTTAACCAAAATCCTATAAATTAAATATTTTGAGTATACAAAATTTTGTTTCTGCTCATCAATCTTATGAAAACAGATATCTTTCAAAAATGTTTAACATCATTTTAAGAATTTCATCATAAAACTATCTTACTTAGAATATTCGATATTATTGGATATCTAACTAAGTAACTTTTTATAAAATCTCAAGATATGTAAAAACATTACTAAAAAACATGTTTTAAGAGAGACTTTGCTTCGTTAGTACTCAATTATATTCATATTCAATAAAATATAACATTAATCAACAAAAATATTATCTCACCTTTTAACAATTCAGAAAGCTTCTGGTAAATGAATACTGAAAATTTGAATGGAGTGTAATGTTAACTCAAATAAATAATTCTGTGGTTTACCATTGATCTAAAAGATTGAAAGGCAATTTAACGGCCTCTGTTATAGCACAAGGACTATCTGTATAAAGAATGTTAAAAAAACCAAATAATTATATATTATGAATAAAATAAATAAAGGTTTATACTTGATAAAAGGGTATATTCAATTATTTAAATATTTTAATATTAGTTGAAAGGTGAGATAATATTTTTGTTGATTGATTTTATATTTTATTGAATATGAATATAATTGAGTACTGACGAAGCAAAGTCTCTCTTAAAACTTGTTTTTCAGTAATGTTTTTACATATCTTGAGATTTTCTAAGAAGTAACTTAGTTAGATATCCAATAATATTGAATATCCTAAGTAAGATAGTTTTATGATGAAATTCTTAAGATTATGTTAAACATTTTTGGAAGATATTTGTTTTCATAAGAGGGATGAGCAGAAACAAAATTTTGTCTACTCAAAATATTTAATTTATAGGATTTTTGTTAACAATTTATATTCATTGGATTTTGTTATATCATTTGGATGTCTTATAATAAATGTTTATCTCATATGTCGTTTGATATAAGTGGTGCTTATATGACATTAATTTAATTCAATTTCTGAAGTTATAATTATTGAATAAAATTTTTAGAAATTTAATATGTAGAAGGCTAATTTTAAAATATTTAAATAAATTTATATACCTTCTATCAAGAATAAACCTCTATTTATTTTAAAAAACCTTTTCTTATTATTCAATTTATTCAGTAATTCTCCAACAAAATAAGAGATGCAAGTATTTTCAGGAAGGTGTTACCAAATGTTGAACCAAAATGATATTTTCAATAATCAGTCATACATTTCCATCAAATATCAACTGATATCTACTACTAAGATACTTCTTAGTAGTATCCTAGATAAGATTTTGCATATTTTGAAACCTTTTACTGAATAGGTAAAATAGTTATAATCGAAAACACGACGTCACCCGCTGGCAGTAATAGAGCGATGCGTATATTCGGACCGGACGCTATATATGGAAGCTTTCTGCCGCAGCGGAAAAACATCAATGCCGAGGGGAAAACTGATGCGCGCGCTGTAGCCTTGAACAAATTGGGGTTTCAACTACCCCAAGATGTGAGGTTATTCCAGGCATCCTGCTGAATTCTAAAAAAAATCAGGATGGAGGTCGGGTGAGGCTAAAATGTTATTCAGTTAAATACTGATAAATTTAAGGACTACCGTTAACAATTTTTATTTTCACATCGCAAAATTCACTTTTAAATATAAGTCGTGAAGTTAAGTGACAATGGCATCAGGAATCGGCAAGAAAAAATTCAATGTGATCCATCGTACAACAAGTGAAACTATTAGATTAAGTGAAGCTGATATTTTGGATGAAACAGTGCACATCGCCCCTTTTCCTTCAGTACGCAACAATTCCTCAGTGCACCATTCAAGAAAGAAGGTCCAAAGTTCCTTTCAGATAACCGACGTATGTTTGACTCGTCCTGACTTTGGGGACGAATCAGCTGACGATCTGGATGAATCCCACACCGACGATAACTCGAGAGTTACTGACAACGAGACTCCAAGTTATTCGGAGGATTCCAGGGATGCTGAAGACCATGGGACAACATCGACCTTCGGGCAAATGTCCACAGCTGCCACAACTACAGCACCCATATCTACTGCCTCCACGAGATCCAGGGAAGAAAAATCGAGATCACTCAGCAGCGATTCTCCAAACTCGAACTCTTTCAGCAGAGGAAGATGGACATGTTTGGATTATGTAGATAATACGCAGCAACTTATCGATATGGAGATTGCTGACAATGAAAAGTTCGTTAATCAGTATTTGAAGAGTTCATCGGCTTTAAAAAATTGCGAGTTATTTTTCGAGAAGAAATTTCAGGACGTTCTACAGTTCGATAAGAACGGCATCAATTTCAACAAGGATGAAGTTGACGATGCTTACAGAAGAGTAGCCAGTCTTTTGACTACAACAAAAGTAGAAAAAAGTACCAGGTAAGAACGCAAATACATTTTTAATTATGTAATTGAATCAGTCTTTACTCCAGGAGAATCCATATCAAATGAGTTTATTCTGATTTTCAAAAAAAAAATTGTGAAAATCAGAATAACATCATTTAATATTATTTTTTTAATTGCCTCTGGATCTTCCATACAATTTTCAAAGGTTACTAGAAAAGAGTGGAATACTTTCGTTTTCATCTATGATTTTTTCGACATTCGTTAATGTTTTAAAATTTTTGAGAGTTGGAAATTCATTGGTAATAGATGAAAAAAAATTATAGCGATGAAGTTTTGAATTTGTTTCTGTTAGAATATTCTCGAGAATGATTTCTGAAAAACCCAAATAAGTGGATTGAAAATATCACATATTTAACATATTTAAAGACAATGTTATCCCTTTTCCAGTCATTCGAGTTAAATGAGAATTCAATGCAAGTGAAATGAAATTTTATAATTAGTAAAAGATGATGACACAAAATTGATTCATTACGATATATTTTTGTTCACAGTACAGGTGGTAAAGGCCCAGTTGCAATTGACTCGAAAATTGAACAAGCAATGGTAAGTCTTATTTTATTGAATTTTTTCATCAATTGAAAATTCATCAGTATTTAAGGCAAGGTTGCTCAAAATTTATTTCAACAAAATTTGGAAGGAACTGAAAATTTTTATTCCGAATGCACGAATTGAAAAAAATATTTCAAACAGTTACAGTGTGAAATCTGGTTGAAAGTAATCATTTAATGGCAACACAAAAAAACTGTTGAAAAAATAAGTTGTCTCAGAAATAGCATGAAAATACAGATTGTTTTCGAAGGTAAGTGAGTCCAAATTTATGTCTTTTTCGAAATACGAACCGAAAATGGATTGCGACTGATTACATTGAAAATACAAGTTCGTGGTAAAATTAAATTCTGTCCATTAGTCTGGTATATTGTCCATTTGTGAGTATGGTAAATTTAGAGACTTTGGAGTCCAAATAGAAATTGAACTGATTAAATCTGTCCATGAACTCTAGGAATTTTTTCATTAGAAATTTTCTATATCCAATAAAAAGTCAACCAATTTCATGTTGAGAAGTTGAATGTTAAATGATGATTTGGATATTTGTGCGAACTCTTCTGAGAATCAGAGCATTGGAATAATTCGATAAATATTCATTGCTTTTGACTGCAAATTTAAATATACCTATAAGGTAGATATGAGGCATCTTAAAAATCAACATAGTTGCTTTACCACAATACTAAATGAGATTATTTCGAATACCGCAAGACTTGTAAACTCATAAAATTTAGAATTATATTAATTGGTATCAATCAATTAATAAGTAAATTGAGTTCGTGCGGTTTTCGAAAATTACAGCATTATTGTAAAAAATTGGTTATACATTCAAAGTTCAAAGTATTGTCCACTACTTCATCCTATCTTTTCGCCAATTGAAGGATCCCATCGCGCTAAAAGGCTCTTTGGCCGCTATCCATGCATCGATGCAGTTTTTGACTTCATCGTAATTGAAGAAGTGCTGGCCAGCTAGGCCATGTTGCATCGATCGGGAGAGATGGAGCTTTTTTGCAGTTATTCATAGCACGGTATTTCACATCTAAAGGCTAAATTAAAACCCTACATAGGACTGTTGCTGTGGTTTCAGTAGGACTCAACGCTGTTTTACTCTAATTACACGACCTTTACAAAATTTAGAATCAGGCTTTGTGTCACTGATTTGCATCTAAACGGTAAATTTAAACCCGATTGTGGGACTGCCGCTATGGTTTCTTTAGCGCTCAACGCTATTCCGCTCACAAAATTTTTATATTTGTTCTGCATCTTCTGAGTTTTTGTTTGGAATCTTCTAATTATACTATCCTCGTTGTCTTCTCCTTCTAAAATCCAAATTTCAGATCAATCGGTTTTGTAGTTCAGAAAATATTGATAAAAATAAAAGAAAATTTCATTTGTGAATAACTGCGAAACCATTGGACTGATTTTGGCAAGTTACGAATTCAACCGAGATTTTCAAGCCCCAAACGTACCCCGAAAGTATCAAGTCTCAATCTTTTTCCGGTCGAAAATTATAGTGTTTAAGGAAGAGCTCAACGCTGCACAATTTTTTTAATCATAAAATCCTCACTAAATTTGGCACGAACATGCGTGTTATTATTTACTTCCAAGTTTCAAATCGATCGAATCTGTAGCTACGAAATATTGGAAAAAATGGAATATTTTGAAACGTAAAAACTGCGCTACTATTGAACCGATTTTACCCATTAACAAACTCAGCCGAGTTATTTAAACGCCAAACCATCCCTGAATTTTTCAAGGCTCTAGCTCTTTACTCTCGAAAAGTTAGAGTGTTTACAGACGGACAGGCTGGACAAAATTACTTTTGATCTCGGATTCTTCATCAGTGAATCCAACCTAGTCGTGTGAAACCCTTTTCGGCTTAAAATCCGAAAATTATAGATATTTGGGCGAAACCATAGCACGCTGTTCCTTGAAACAAGCGCGCAAAAATATGCAATCACTCAAAGTTGCCCTCAATTTTGATTCTAGAACTGAAGTCCGTCGTCACGATCAAGCTTTAGATGATTCATTTCTCGATGAGGCTATCTAAATGCTTTTGGGTGTCGGTCGACCATTTTGGTTCTCAAATGAAACGTTGAAATTGCTGGGATATAGATTCGAGATTTTATTTAGGAAAATAAAATTGAGAAAAAAATTTAAAGACATACAATTTCAAGGTGAAACTTAAAAAATATTGGGGCTAGCGAAATGTGTAATTAAATTAATTATATGCATAGTTTTTTACATTCTTCAAACTGAATGTTCAAATCTTACGATAACGTTACGAACGCATTTTGACTCTTAAAATTGGAAAATAATTTCTCTCTATTTGGTGAGGCTTATTCTTGCACGTGGAATATTGATAAAAATTTTCAAACTCTGGAAAAATATGCAAACCTTTCATTAACTTTTGAGTTCATCTCACAACTTATTCATAAGTTGATTTAAGTGAGATAATGTTCATTTTTAAGTTGAATAAGGACTCATCTTCTAACACAAGCTGTATAATAGTGCTCATGCGTTTTTATTCTTATTTTCGTATGGTATTAGTATTATACATATGATATCAGATACTTGGTTGAGTGTAACAGTTTTATTATGAAATTTCTGAGAAATATTTTCATTGAAATAGATAGTACATTTAAACCTACTCTGTGCAATAAAACAATAAAATCTGTTTTATATGAACAAAGTCCTTTATGCAACAATTGAAATTCAGTTCCTTCCATTTCAAGAAGTTCTATCAAATGACGAATTTTTTTATTCTGTCAATGAATTTTCATTTTCATTCTTCAAATATGTTGAGTTCTTTCCCCCTCATTCCATACTGTTCAGTTGTATTATTTTTGCAAAATTTGAGTATCAAAACAGATTTAATCTGTTAGTCTCCTGTAATTTTAATTTCAAAAAATTTTATTCAAAAACTTTTAGAATTAAATTAATGTCTTATAAGCGCAGCTTATATTTTATAGACGTATAAAATCAAAACTCAATATACAATATCAAATGGAATAAATAACCCAACAAATATGAATTGTCAATTAAAATTAATAAATAAATATTTGAAGGAGACAAAATTTTGTTTCTGATCTTACAATTTGAAACCTAAATCCTTTTCAACAATATAAAACATAATTTTAAGAACTTCTCAAAAAAAATATAATTTATTTGAAATATTTAATATATTTAAATAAGTTCTCTCAATAAATATATAAAATCAAAACTCAAGTGTACAATATTAAATGGAATAAATAACCCAACAAATATAAATTGTCAATTAAAATCAATAAATAAATATTTGAAGGAGACAAAATTTTGTTTCTGATCTTACATTATTCTTACATTCTTAAATTAAAATTATTGGAGACTACCAGATTAAATCTGTTTTGATATTCAAATTTTGTAATATTCCTTGTATGAAGTAAAAAACCTCTTCTTATTATTGAATTATTTTTGAGTTACCTCGAGTTTATTGTGGACTGAAGTCGAAGTATATGAGATCAGAAATTTTCGTGAATATTTTTCATTTTAGGATCTGGTAAAGAGCCACCTGATGTATGCTGTTCGACAGGACGTGAACGTTTTGAAGCTGAAGATATCTGAATTATTAGTTAAAATCAGTCAGTTGGAATCAGAAAATTTATACCTGCGTGCTAAGGCAAGTCCGGAAGTTCTCAAATTGTTGGAAAGAAGAAATCAGACTTCGTAAATTATAAGTATCTTTACGTTCGACCTATAGAAGTCCAGGTTTTGTTGATATTTCATAAAATTTGTTAACATTTGAGCTTCCACCCTACTTAGTTAATTTAGAGCTTCCGCCAAAATTGTTTGTTGTTTGGTAACCTGTGACTACCACCAGAATTCAATTTAATTCTTCGACAATATTTCGTCAACTTTGTTGTTATAAAAAGTTACAAATTGTAACCAAACGATTGTTCAAAATTTGAATTGTACCTATTTTTCTCTGTCTGCACGTTATAAGTGTACTACGCAGAGCTTAATCTTTAACGAAATTGATTCATATGCCTGACATAAATGGGTCGAACCTTCAGATCAATTTTCTTCTTCTGGTTTGTTATGAGATGGAAAGGTGCTAATATGTGATGAGTTCAAGTGACTATGGAAGATTTTCAGTTGTCTATATTTACATGTTTATAAAAACTCACCCAATTCTTGTTCACCCTTGCTTTCGCCTTAAAAAAGTAATAGGTTATTTTGAAGAGCGAATATGAAAGAAGAGAAAACAATCAACAATATTTAGGTACTTTATAATTCGGGCAGACCCATGAATGATTTTGATGTTAAATAAAGCCCTCAAAATGATGTTTGTCTTTGTTTATTAAGTGAAACTTAAATTATATAATTGCAGAATAAGATATTGAATCTTGAATCACCAAAAATGGTGGAATAATTCGTGCCAATCTGGTCAACTCCTGGCCATATCTTGATTTATTATAATTGATGGTGTCTTCATTCTGTTGCAGAAAAATTCAGTGGTTTCTTCTTCTGGCACTGGTATTCCTTCGGGAATAACCTGAATTGAAACAGAAATCGACATGTTAGTTGCAAAGTTTTTTACTAAAACAATATATAGAAGTAATTGCGAAATGTATTCTGGGTCGAATTTTCAACCGATATAATTATCTGGTGTATATTTTGGTTTTCCCATAAAAGCTTATATTAAAAAGTCCCAACTTACAGCTCTTAAGCTGTCTATGAGTGTGGACATATTAAAATTTGGACCATTTCATAGCTTGAACATTTTGTCCTTGGTATTTTTCTATTTTTATGATAGAAATTGTATAGAATCTTAGGGTGAAGGTACTCCTTTGCTCCATTCAAGCTGCATAAGTATTATATAATATACAGGTACCGAAAATAATTTCCAGAATATAGGATTCACCATACATTTACAAGAGGAGCTATTAAGTCAGTCGGTCAGCACAAGAAAAACTTCATTCTACGGTATAAATGATGACTAATGTCCAACTGGATGGCTGTTTGAATATTCTTTCATCCTTTTACACTGCCTAGCATTTGGCTGCAAGCTTAACTCGGACCCAGTGCGAAAATGTTAGAGCGAGGGTGTGCGTCTTTCTTACTGGTTGAGAGGCCGTTTACGACATTCCTTAGCATGTGAGAAATTTATTGGTTACAATGAAGGCCACAAATGACTTCTCTTCTGAAAATAATTGTTTCAATTTTTTTCTGCCATAACGACTTCGAAAATAAAATAAATTTCACGAACATAAAATAAATTCTTATAAAATAAAATAAATTCCACGGACATAAAATAAATTGTGATAAAATGAAATAAATTCTTAAAATCACAAGAAAACCATTGATTTCGGAACAGAAATACATATATTCAATATATTAAGGGTTCAAATAATATATCTTGTTGAGCTAAACATTAGCCAAATCTATTATACAGAGATAGATAATCTCATATCTCTGAGTTGATATGGCACAATGTTGCAACAAAGTTGAATAATTTTCAACTTCAATTCATCAAGATTCAAAGGTCTGCCGAAGTCATGTCCATAGAGAAAAATCATTTGGAGACAAATCTGGTGATCTGGGGGGCCACGAAATTGTACCATTGGTAGATATTACTCAATCAAGAAATGTGTTCTGGAGAAACTGTGTTACTTCTTGTGAGTTATGACTTGGGCAACCATTCTGTTGAACCCAACTGTTCTCAAAATTGATAGGAAGTTGACGAACTGTCCGATTAATTCAAGTTTGCAAAAGGTCTAAATTTTTGTAAAAAAATTAAGTGTTTTAGGATACTGACTGAGTTTTGATGGAAATTCTCTCGGGACCAATATCGTACAACGGATGGATTATGTTTCTTTTTTAAATATAATGATGATTCATCAGTGAAAAGTACATTTTTCAAGAAAGAACTATTTTCATTTTGTCTTTACATCATCATCGTGGACCTACGTTAACAACACTAGACGTTGATCTGAATGTGTCGCCGCGCCGGTGCAAGGCGATAAATTATCCTCCACTCTGGGTAGTCGGAAAGAGTAGGAAAAGATTCAAAGAGCAGTCCAGTTGAATATTAGTCATTATTTATAACACATAATGAAGTTATTCTTGTGCTGAATGGCATTATAGCTTCACTTATTAATGCATCGTAAATCCTATACATATAATTCTGAATTTAAAGTCAAATAAAATTATATAGTGTTTCTAAGACAATCAATTTAAAAAAAATTCTTAGAGATTTTTCAGACTAAAATGGTAGAGGTTTTCACACAAAAAATTCCTACTTGAAATTTGAAATATTTGTTGATATTCAATTTGAATCTCCTGCTTACGAAAACTTGATTATTTGAATGAAATTTATATTTGAATATCAAAACAGATTCAATCTGTTTGTCTCCTACAATTTAAATTTCAAAAAATTTCATTCAAAAATTTTTAGAATTAAATTGATGGCTTATGAGCGCAGCTTAGATTTAATAGACGTATAAAATCAAAACTCAATATACAATATCGAGCGGAATAAATAACCAAACAAATATAAATTGTCAATTTAAATTAAAAATCAATATTTGAAAGAGACAAAATTTTGTTTCTGATCTTACAGTTATGAAAACTAAATCCTTTTCAAAAATACAAAACATAATTTTAAAGGCTTCTCAGAAACTATAATTTATTTGAAGTATTTAATATATTTAAATATTTGAATAAGTTACTTCAAGAATCTCTAAAAACATGTATTATATCTTCAAAAAACAATTAGAATTCCGATAAGGTCTTCATCGGTCCTACTTCACATTTAAGAAATAAAATCAATTAACAACAAATATAACTCACCTACAGACCACGTGGTATCTTTGTTTGAACATACTAACTTTAAAATCTAAGATATTCTATGTTCATCACAAAAATCGCAGAAAGCTGTAAGGTATTATTTGGTTTTCTTTAAACTACTTGATATTTCATAATGAGATTTTTATTCAAACCTACAGACGAGGTCTATAGGCGAGTTATATTTGTTGTTAATTGATTTTATTTTTTGAATATGAAGTAGGACCGATAAAGACCTTATCGGAATTCTAATTGTTTTTTGAAGATATAATACATGTTTTGAGAGATTTTTGAAGTAACTTATTTAAATATATTAAATATTTCAAAAAAAATATAGTTTCTGAGAAGCCCTTGAAATTATGTTTTGTATTTTTGGAAAGAATTTAGTTTTCGTAATTGTAAGATCAGAAACAAAATTTTGTCTCCTTCAAATATTTATTTATTAATTTTAATTGACAATTTATATTTGTTGGGTTATTTATTCCATTTGATTCGTATACTTGAGAGATTTCTTAAGTAACTTATTTAAATATATTAAATATTTCAAAAAAATTTTAGTTTCTGAGAAGCCCTTGAAATTATGTTTTGTATTTTTGGAAAGAATTTAGTTTTCGTAATTGTAAGATCAGCAACAAAATTTTGTCTCCTTCAAATATTTATTTATTAATTTTAATTGACAATTTATATTTGTTGGGTTATTTATTTCATTTGATATTGTATATTGAGTTTTGATTTCATACATCTATTAAATATAAGCTGTGCTTATAAGACATTATTTTAATTCTAAAAATTTTTGAATAAAATTTTTTCAGAATTAAAATTGTAGGAGACTAACAGATTAAATATGTTTTGATATTCAAATTTTGTAATATTCCTTCTATCAAGTGAAAAACCTCTTCTTGTCATTTTATGAAATTTATATACTGCTGAGTAAATAAAATCAGCTAAATTCATATAATTGATAATGAACGAGCGGGTTAAACTCTTGAGGCGAAGTCAGGGCTTGTCTTATACCTGTATTGATTCATTTCTAGCAATTCGAAGTAATTATAATTATAAAAGTCGTTCTAATTGGAGTGTGCGGATGATTTAGAGTCAAGGATATGAAGCAATTCGAGAATACGTAATTCTAACATACAATACTATCCTTCCTACATAATTTAAATGCGATCTGAAGACATTCTTCGGGACATGAGAACCGTTGCAATTAGTATGATCATTCATCGCCCTGTTCTTCTGTTCCTCATTGAAATATTATGACGCGTTCGTCGCGGATGTTGCCACTTATTACATCTAATGAAAAACTTGATTCAAACGATGATTACCTTGGTACTATTAGTGATAACTGTCTGACGACTTAAATTTTTACTAGATGACTTCTTCATGTTGATCTCAACTGCAGACCGGAGCAAGTCAACTTTAGACGCACTCCCACGTGCTCTGGTGTCGACATTATAGCTTCCTCTGCGGAAACTGTTTTTTCCAATACCCAGACTATATTCCCTGCTTTTACCAAGAGATGATACGGACCCTATTTGGTTATACTCTATCATCAAACTAAGCCTTTCGTAACTGACCATTGTCCCTTGGTCCTTGAATTTTGGCTCAGAAGTTTCAACGTTCACTTTATTTGCTTCGCCATATCTTTCTTCTTCATCTATGTCGACGTCGAAGTCCACTTTTGTGAGCCATACGTAGTGAATTATTAAGTATAATATTCCACAAGCTACTGACATGAGTCCCATGAGTTTGAAGGCTTGTCGAATGCCCACTTTTCCAATTATATAGCCTCCTACAAAACTGCCACTACCTCTGCCTATACTGAAATGTGCCATTCCCAGGATTCCAATTAAAGTCGCCAGGAGATTTTTTGGAGCAATAATAGCACAGTATGTTGCTGCAGCTACCCACATTAAATGAACTGAGATCGACTCCAGAGCTTCGAATGGAAAACACCACCAAGCACTCCTGAAATTGAAAACATTTCAGATCTATTTCGCTTTCTTACCATTCGATACTTACTCAATGATCGAATATCCTACAAGTCTTAAAGCATGGGCGAAAAACGCCATTATAACAATGTTTATATGTCCAATAGTCTTGGTTATTCTGTTTGCACCGTACAAAAATGGTAAACTGCTCAATGTTCCCACTGTAACAGTGAATCCTAAAAGATAGTTTGGAGCACCTAAATCTCTCAAATAGAAGAACAAAAAGCTTTCAATGAAACCCCATAGGTTTCCCAAGATGCAGAGAGCTATAATGAATACAGCAATTGATGGTATAGTCAACACAAATCTGAGATTCTTGAAAATATTATCTGCAGGCAGTTGGTCCCCCAGAGGCATGAAAAAAACTGCTGTGGCTGAAATCATCAACAGAGCATCATGTGTATAGAAAGCTGGAGAATAATCTGTATACCCAAGTTGTTGGCTATTTAGGTCAATGAGTATTCCTGTTATAGGGGAGAACAAAGCCATTCCTAAGCTAGCGAATAATTTCTCTTTGCCAAAATCACCACCATATCTTTCAATCATGTTCAAAGCTATAGGATCCATTATGGTTACACCAGCTGTCATCATGGTGTTAGCCAAAAACCTTAGTATAAAGTAAAGCCAAAATATATTTGGTTCACTTTTATTGAATTCTGGTGGACAGATTTCGGGTCCACCTGATCTGAAGTTACATTTTTGTAATATGCAATCATTAGAGTAGTTCTTAAGTCTTAGTTGTGTACTGACGTTCGCTGACAACACTACACCACCACATCTTAGGTCTTTTTCATCTAGTTCTGGAACGTTTACCCCAAATCTCCTGAGTAGGTTAGGAGTGAATCTTTTCTTAAGTTCCATAACACTTTCGTCTTCTGAAGAATCTAAGTACATGCCAAATTGTTCGATTGGATCTCCAAGGTTCTCATGCATATCCAAGGTGAATTGAGCTACAGTACCATTCCTTAAGAGACATTGATTAATTTGTAAGGTGGTTAATCGTAAGGTTTTTATAACTTACCCTTTACGTTTGTTTTTCTTGGCTAAGTGAAAAGTTAAGTCATCCGTGTCTGTATCATCATTCAAAGTTATGGTTTCATTTTTCTTCTTTTTTTTTTTGAGTAAACAATGATCAACGCACATGTCTAGAACCACATCAAGTTCCTCTTCAGCCGGACACTCTCTGCTAGGACAAGGACTCCACCAGACTTCGACATATAGTTTTTTTGGATGTGTTATTACATATCCTGAAGGTACAGATCCAGGTGTTTCCTGGTGTGGTATCAACAATAGAGAGTGATGGAGAAGTGCGGTAGCCATAAATGATACAATTACTACTGATTTGTACTTCCCGAATTTATCCACTAAGATTCCAGTTACAGGGGGAGCCAAAAAGGTGGTGAAAGGAAGAGCTAAATAAATGAGAGCGATTTCCTCCATTTTTATTCCTATGCTTTGCATATGGATGGTTAGATATGGCATTAGAGAGGAGGTAGCTGGAAAAAAGTACTATTATTTGAAGCTCATTCAGGAAGTAATTTTTTTCGCGTTATCGAAAAGTAGCAATATAATTAGATTATGAGAGTGGACGTCTCAGTGGTAGAGCATTGTACTCGTGACCGGAAGATCCGGGTTCGAATCCTGTTCACCATTTCACTGTTGGGTCAAAAATTAACAGTGCTGGACCTAAAGTGGCGCTAGATCGCAGTTACAAAGCTTACCCAGAACACAACTGAACTCCTAACTCGCACAAGCTGAAAAAGTTTCTGAGGGATCTCCACATAAGATGGAGTATCAGGATAATAATAATTATTCCAGAATATTACAAGGGATAAGGAACAATTTTTTCAATTGTCTATAGCCTAATACATGCATGGGATGATAATGAAAATAATATGAGATGACAAGATATTTATGAGTCATACTATAAAAAGGGACAGTGATTATGTGCTATTAACGAGATTGTGATAAAATTTATTTTTCGACTTCTCATCAAATTTTTAAACACAAAGTTACTTTATTCTTGAATCTATTTTTCGGATGAATTTTATCTGTATCTTACCTCCATAAAGGAAAAATAGGGAAATCTTCAGCATAATTAGATTTCCATTGATATGTATTTCGATTTTTTTTCTTTCAAATTGAGGTAAATGGTGCATCTCAGTGAATACATCTTCTCCCATTTTTTTTCACTTCAACAACATAAACAAGTGAACGTCTCGACACATAGGAAGGTTTTGATTTTTGCTTGAATAGAAGCTTCTGTCGAGATAGCTGATTATTACTTTTAATCCTTAAGTAAACTTTATGTTTACTTTTTTAATCCATTTTCCCTTCTGACAAGATAGAGGTCGGACCTCTATCTTGTCATATTACTCAAGAAAATTGGAGCAATTTCATTGTTTGCATTTCACTGGAGTTTTTTCATAATATTATAATAATAATATGATGGTTTTATTTGATTGGATTTTGTGCATTTGATGGAAGAATTCATGAAGCTCTAAGTTTCAAATCAATATTGACTGAAAAACCAATCGTCCAAAAGGCACAAATTTTGAATATTAAGTAGTAGAATCAATGGAAAAAATCATTCTTACAATCAAATAAATAGTAGAGAATGTGGAAAATTTCGAAAATTTATATATTCCCTATACACCTATGCTAATGGTTGATGAAATGATAGATACAGGGCCATCTGTTTGCTGGTAGACATTTTAACCTTAATTGTTGAACAGAGACCTCTTTAGTCAGAAAGATGTTATTATTACTCGCATCAAACCTATGTAGAAAACTGTAAAACGGTGACTGTTTCAATTGTATGTATAGTGAATCTACTTGGGGTATATTATTGTCTTGGATATAGATGGCGCTACCATAAACTAACCAAACAATCCACTCAATATTACGGGATTGCGCGTTTTTTGGGGAACAGCGTTCGGCCAAATGTCTGTAATTTTCTAATTTTGACCCGAAAATGGTTTCAAACGACACTTATGAAGATTTTGAGGACAACATTGATTCTGTGCAGCCGGTACGTACGTGTTTTTTCACTTGATAGAAGGCTTACTACAATATCTTAAATATCATACAGATTTATTCTAACTTTACTACAAATTTTAATTTTATAAAAAAAATTCTCAAAAACTTTTTAAAATTAAATAAATAAAATTCTCACGAAACACAGTTTCAATTTGGTAGATATATAGAATTAAATAAAATAAATGGAGGTTTATACTTGTTAGAAGGTATATAAAATTTTTAAATATTTTAATATTTATAGATATATTCTGTTCGCCTTCTAATATTTAATTTCAAAATGAGGATCCGTTCTTGAGCCACGTCTCTTTTTATTGTTTATTAACGATCTTGATTAGAAGGTTTTTAATGTGTTTGTCCGCTGGCGATGCTTTAGTGGCACCAACGGCGTCAACTTTTGAAGAACTTCAAATGTTGTGTGAGCTTATTTTGCGAAGCTTTGTTAACAGTTGTCAAAAAACTAATATAATGATCAACATTGATAAAACTGAGTGTGTGTTTTTTACAACTGGGCATAATGATTTTAAGTTGATCATTTGCCATTTAGACAGTATCATCCCATCTAAATTTTTTGGCATCCACCTAGATGACAATTTCAAATGGTGTACTCACTTGGGCAAAAAAAGTACTACACTAGATTCGATGTAAGCAGAGCTTTTATATTTAAGAAAGATATTTTGCCTATGACGTGGATCAGCGTTCTTTCTGTAGATCTGTTTTTATAGAAAATCGTATTCTTAAATTGTTCTCCATTTTAATTTATGAATGTCTTGTTTATGTTGAAGAGTATAAAGGAAATATTGTAAAGTTATCTAGATTTCATGGTTACAATACCAGAAGTGAAGGAACACTATATACCCGCAAACATAAAACAACCAAGTTTGAAATGTCTTCCATGTATCAATGCATTCAGATTTTTAATCATTTGTCCCATAATTTTCGATCTCTAATTTTAAGAAATCTGTCAAAGGGTTGTTGTTGAACAGATGTTATTATACAGTGAACGATAACCGGATCGATGTATTAGTGAATATTTGATTTCATATTGATTTTTTTTGAATATCTTTTCTCTGACCGATCCTATACCTGTAATTGTCTTGAGGGAACAATAAACTATTAATATTATATTATTATTATTATAATTAATATATTATTATATTAAGTTTGAACCTGACTCGCCGTGATGCTGATAATTAGCATATTCATATTCGAATAAATTAATTCGACTGATTTGAACCAAATACCATTAATAAGGAGTATCATGTACAGTAATAGAAAAATCTTCAAATCGAGACAGTGCAACATACACCTGGATAAACAATTCTAAACTGAAAAAAGCCCGATTAGGTTTTGTTGATCACTGGGACATAAGCAGACATGCGCATTTTACAAACTTCTTGGTTCTCGTTAGTACCTTGTAACGATTTCAAATCTGTGTCGTCCCTATAGTCGCTCTGCACAGGAACACTAAGGTATTAATCGTACACTAGCGCTATAGTCCGGTCTATTTAAGCCTAAAATCAGGAGGAAGGTTACATAAATTCCCATAAAGCTGAATATTGGCATAGTTGTTCAAAACATCATTATAAAGAAAATCTCAAAAGTCCTCATCGTTCGGAGGTGTGCTAAAAATTTGGCACGGGGTCAAAGGTCAAAAAAATGAGTTTTTTGCGATTTTTAGCGAAACGGTGAGTTTTTTCGCAAAATTACCCCAGTACAAAATTGTAGATCACGAAATTCTCTACAAAAAATATATTAATAATTTTTTTCCTAAAAGCCACCAAAAAAAGATTTACTACAATGTGCTGAAGTTTTTAAAAATAGTAATTCAACTCAACAACATGTTATCACCAACGGAGTTCAATTTCTTCTTGCTATGTACGGAGCCCCCAAAAAAACCACTTGCTTAGATAAGTTGCGATACACATCTTTCGTGAAAAATACGCGTAATAAAAAACAAGTCAACTTAGCTTCTCTTCCTCCAACCTCAGTAGCTGCTCATCAACATCTGTTTCGGGTATATTACCAAGTTCAAGTGTGGCTTGGTAATCAGCTGGACCCTAAAGACTGGGGTTGGAAGTTGATCGACAATACACTAGAGCCAGTTCAAACTTTACTTCCACCAGCACCTGAGAAACTTCTCAACACAATATTTTGCAACTGCAAGAAACGTTGTAGTGCAAAATGTGGTTGCAGAAAAGTTGGACTGTTTTGTTCCCTGGCATGCACACACTGTCAAGGCCGATCATGCTCGAATGTTGAGTCACCAACTCTTGAAGATTCGTTTGATACCGATCAGGAATCGCTATTGGGGCAGTTTACGTGTGAAATAGAACAAGAAGAAGAAGAAGAACAAGAGGATGAACAGGAAGAAGAAGGAGAAGAAGATCAAGAAGAAGAAGAAACAGAAATCTTGGACAGTTATGAATCAGACGACTAACTTTTTATTTTAAGTATTTTATTTAATTACACCGCCGTTGTTTTTGCCCACTATAATATATAATATTATTTTGCAATAGTTTTAAAACATATAAAATCTCAGCAGACCCGTGGAATAGGCCTACTGGGGAAACCACGTTAAAAAAAACGCGCTTTGTACACTACCTCATAGGTGGCGTGGAAACGTGTGCAAAATAGAGGGATTACGACTGATCCAACTTTTCGGAACGTTATATCTCCAAAATGGTGGCTTTTAGGAAAAAAATTATTGATATATTTTTTGTAGAGAATTTTGTGATCTACAATTTTGTACTGGGGTAATTTTGCGAAAAAACTCACCGTTTCGCTAAAAATCGCAAAAAACTCATTTTTTTGACCTTTGACCCCGTGCCAAATTTTTAGCACACCTCGGAACGATGAGAACTTTTGAGATTTTCTTTATAATGATGTTTTGAACAACTATGCCAATATTCAGCTTTATGGGAATTTATGTAAACTTGAATGTGTAAATAGACCGGACTACTATTTAGCGCACGCAAATATAAATACACGACATACCCTAGTGAGCAAATTCAAGTACAGAACTGTATTCTCGATTTCTTCTAACGTTGCAAATGCAGAACACTTTCCTTATGCTCAAGTCAATATCAGCCGAATTAATTTATTTGAATTATTTAAATATGCTAGTTATGAGCATCACGGCGTAACAGGATCTGGCTTGAGCATGAGGAAAGTTTTCTGCGTTTGTAACGTTAGAAAAAACCGTCAATACAGTTCTTTACTCTAATTGGCCCAGTATATGTCGTATATGTATACAAGCACTAGATGGCGCTAGTGTATGATCAATAATACTGTGTAGCGTGAATATAGGTACGTGACAGATTTGTAATCGTTGGACATTACAGGGCACTCATGAGAACCAAGTTGAAAGATGAAAATGAAATGATTGCTATTTATGTCCCAGTGATCAAAAAACCCAATCAGGCTTGTTTCAGTTTAAAATTTTTATACAAATGAACTTTGCACTGTCTTGATTTGTGAATCTTTCTATTACTAAAGTAATTATTATTTTTTAATATTTATTTTTCATTAATAAGGAGTATAAGCTGTGGCTTATAATCCTTATCCATAATTTTCCTTAATCCCATATATTAGAATTAGTTATCTTACACTCACTTTTCGGCTATTTGGGAACTTTGTGGAAGGCTGAGGTAAAATAAAACAAAATTCATTAAGAAATATTTTATTGATCTATTACAAAGGAATGGGAGACATTTTAACATACGACAAGGAATATTGCCCATACATGTATGCTGAATACACAAATCAGGCAACAGAAACTTTTTTCACCATTAAATACTAAACTTGTCTTACTGGCTCTGTATATGAAAATGAAGGAATTTTCTCCATTGTAGATTGATCAAAAGTTTCATGAAAATTTTTCACAGATCAAGAAGACAGTTGAAGATAATTCGTTTTATGCATACGGTAGTGCTACTAAATCTAAGTTGGATATTTGACATAAATGATACATTTTTCTTGAACATCTAAATACATTCAATGTAGTACAACACACTCAGTTAAATGAACTTATTTTATTAGTCAAAAATGGTAAAAATCGATAATACTGTGGTGAAAGAGTGATTCTAGTCAATCTCCAACAAAGATTCTGAAGTAGTTATCTGAATGTATTGATTTGTACATTTTCCAAAATTGAAATTCTAAGCAAATAATGAACATGTTTTAAAATTAATTCCAATTGAGATTCATTCAGTTCAACCCCTCTGTTGAAGTTCAACTATGAGATTTCATAAAACTAAAGTATTTGCAGATCTGATAACATTACAAAAATAATTCGCAATATGATTAAAATCAAATGGACGGACCCAAAAAATGAGTATTCAAACGAAGTTTCTGAATGAAAATGTTCGGTTTGCATAAGCAGATCTGCAACTGTAAGGACGAAGCACTAAGTGTGATAAATAAATAAATAATGTTAAGTACAAAATACACAATGCCAGTTTCTGTGGCCTTGAAAGAATAAAAACTGTTGCTTGCCATTTCGAACAATCCATTAAGATGTATGTTATTTGAATTTTATATACAAAAGAGTTCGGGACAATTTTGACACATCTATTGAGTAAGTGGGTTAAAATTAACAGTTTCATGAACAAGCAAGTAGAATTGATTATATGGGGATATTACAGCAATAAAAATAATACATTGAACATAGTTATTGCCACCTTCAGACTCATTGTTCAAAATGGCATCTAGATGAAAAACTAATATAACTTACTCCAAAAAAATACTTTTATGTCTAGGGAACAAACTACTGGATTAAACAGAGTTCAAGAGGATACTCAGAAGCAAAATTACCTCTGTCACATTGGATCAGAGTAGCCTGAGCCTTATATGCTAACTGACCAGATATTTATGTAGGCATACATTATACTGCAATCATACAAAATACTCTACTAAATGAACAATTGAACCACCACACTTTTAAAGTTACGTAATGGTTTTTATTTCATTTTTATATAGAGCTCACTAAGTGACACACAACTAGTATATGGGTGATCAGGATCATAATCATTTCAATTGAAATCCTCTATCAGATAATTTCATGAACATGTTTTACTCTCTTGAAATAGATCAATAAGTAGATAAATACTTTTTTTTCACTAATCATCCTAATAGAAAATTTTTTCCAATGAAATCAGAACTTTTTCTAGAATAAATTCAATAATTTTCAACAGAACAATAAAGTGTTTGCATAAATATGGTCGTATGTTCGTAAGAAATTATTTGATAGTAGTTTCATAATACGATGCAAAAGAATTTCAAAGAAACTAGACCTTTTAAAATATGGCATATATTCTTTGTATAAATATTTGTCTTATGAAACCTACTGATTTTATTCGAATATATAAGTGATTGCTTGACTCTAAAGAAGAAATTACAGATACTAAATGGTACAATTAATAGTGAGAGTAATAGAAAAAATAATATTAACAAGCGTTTTAAGGTAGTAAATATATCACTTTTATGTATATACAATACAAACATTAAAAAATATTTCACCGGATTTTACATCATTCTGCCACTTCGTGACTATTTTGAGGCTCTTCTAGAGCAATTGCACATTTCGAACCGAATAGAAATATAAAAGATGAGCCATTTAATGTAGGTTTGAGAACGGCGTTCATATAAATTAATGGGAATTTCATAATCGTGAAAAAAATTCCAATGATGTAAAATCGGGCGGAAAAAGTCGATCGAAGCACTCCTATGTAGTCTTTTAAAACATTTATCACAAATTCTCTCACAAAATAAGTTTATTTCGAAATATTCACTTGAATAAATAAGTCTCTAATTTGAATAAATTATATACACTTAGGTTTCTTTCTGTTGGACAATATCTTGAAACACCACTAGTGTTTGGAACACTTCTCAGGGCTGGGCCTGACTACAAGTCGTTACTTCCTCGCACGCGTTTTACGTTAAATTTACAAAATTTTTACAAATATGTATCAATGTGTCTGACTGTTGTACGCGGGGCAAGGCCCCTTTGCTTTGCTCACCGCCACTTAAAGCATGCTATCAATGCGACTAAGACGAGAATACTTGAGGGAGCTGCAGACAGCCATACTCCTGTGTTGTATGTCAATTCCTCATTTTTGACCACTTCATTAGGATGCTTGTCATATTCGTCTGCAAAAAAATGAGAATTAAATAAAAGCACAAAACAAGTTTTTAGAAATGACAATGTGTTAGTAGCAAAAAATTCAAAAGTTTACACATTTTTGCAGTTTCGAAGTATTACTTCAACATCGGACAAGTGAAGATGATGAGGTAATACTTCATTAATTTAAAAATTCACAAGTTAACAGGTTGAAATATAAATCTGAAGATAGTATCGGGTGTTTTTTTTAGAGTGATTGAACATTCGATAGGGATAAATGTGATTTGACAGAAGGTAGAAGCCATGTTGTTTTATCATGGAAAGGCTCACGCCGCAACAACGTTTACAAATTGTAGAAATTTATTTTCAAAATCAGTGATCTATTCGTCAAATTTATAGAGCACTTCGTGAAATTTATGGTTTACATAATCGTCCATCAGAGCAGCTTATTCGTCGAACTATCGATAGATTTCGGACAATATTTTCTCTACTTGATGCAGCAACAACAACAAGACAAAGAACTGTACGTACAGAAGAAAATATCGCTGCTGTAAGTCATAGTGTTAATGATGATCCAGATTTTTCTATTCATCGACGTTCACAACAAGTTGGACTCTGTGCATCCACCACATGGAAAATTTTGCGTAAAGATCTTGGTCTACTCCCATACAAGATCCCATTGTGTCAAGAACTAAAGCCACTTGACCATAATAAGCCTCGTTTGTTTGCTGATTGGGCCCTAGAACAGCTTGAAGTTGATCCACTTTTTTATCGTAAAATTGTGTTTAGTGATGAAGCTCATTTCTGGTTGAACTGCTATGTAAACAAGCAAAATTGCCGTATATGGAGTGAAGACAATCCTCATGAAGTTCTGCAGGTTCTTGCGTCCTAAAAAATGTACTGTATGGGTTGCTTTACACGCTGGAGGCATCATCGGTCCATATTTCTTTAAAAACGATGCTGGAGCTAATGTTACAGTGAATGGTGCTAAAATGTTTGATTGTATCGGTCTCTACTTGTCGGAAATACATCTTGATGATTAAAGTAAAACAACTTAATTTCCGCTAATTTATTTAATTTCACAACAATTGTTTCGTCATGACAACATGACTTCGTCAGTTGAGTATGGTACTAACTACATATTTGATATTGAGTTCTTTAAATATTCAAAATGTACAGAAAAGAAGGTAGTGGGAATTTACAGTAATTTTTTCAAAATTATTTCACAAAATTTCAGAAAAGGTTAAGTAAGGGTGATTTAATGAGGTCCGTCTGGTCGTTTAGGAGAATCTGTTTTTTATTGTATCCTGTTGTAGTTATTACCATACTCACCTGACGAAGTCATGTTGTCATGACGAAACAATTGTTGTGAAATTAAATAAATTAGCGGAAATTAAGTTGTTTTACTTTAATCATAAATGGTGCTCGTTACAGATCGATGATCAATGATTATTTGTTTCAAAATTTGAATGGTATCGACCCAGAAAGTGTTTTGGTTCCAACAAGATGGTGCTACACCTCATGCTGCTACCGTAACAATTGATTTATTGAAAGAAAGATTTGGCGATAACATTATTTTGAGAAATGGTCCAATTAATTGGCCTCCAAGATCATGCGGCATAACTCCACTGGATTATTTTCTATGGGGTTATGTCCAGTCATTGGTTTATGCTGATAAACCAGACGCTTTGGAAGCCAACATAACTCGTGTTATTAATGAAATAAAGCCTGAATTACTCGAAAAAGTGGTCCAAAATTGGTCTGGTCGAATGCGGTTCCTCAGAGCTAGTCATGGTGTACATAGGCCGGAAATTATTTTCAAAACATAAATGTCATAGAATTATCTTTCAAATAAAAAAAATTGGCTGCAATCTTAACTTAAACGTGTTTTATTCCAATTTAAAGTTCTATCACTCTAAAAAAAACACCCAATATAACTAATCATGAGTTCTTTGGGTTTTCTGAAAAACCCTTACCAGTCTTCAGTATAAAGTCCATAACCTGTCTTCAAAAGATAAATGACAACCATACGTTCTAGGTCAAAGAAACAGCACGCACATTCTTATTCTACTGAATAATGTGTTTTTTATTACTTTAATATGAGGAAAAAGGCTGCCGAAAGTCATCGTATTTTAGTGGATGTTCATGGTGACCATGCTCTAGCTGAACGAACGTGATAAAAGTAGTTTACTGATTTAAAAGTGGCAATTTTCATTTGGAAGACGAAGAACGACCCGGAACGCCACCAACGTTTAATGATGTAGAATAAGAGACAAGGCTCGATGAAGATCCATCACAAACGCAAGAGAAACTCGCAAAAACACTTAGTGTCACTCAACCAGCAATTTGCCATCGTTTAAAAGCAATAGGAATGATCCGAAAGGTAGACGATTGGGTTTCGTATGAACTGAAGCCAAGAGACGTCGAACGCTGTTTTTCACGTATGAACAACTGCTCCAACGGCAAAAAAGAAAGGGATTTTTGTATCGCATCTTGACTGGCCATAAAAAGTGTGTCCATTTCAATAATCCAAAACATCGAACAACGTATGGATGCCTCATCATCAACTGTTAAGCCGAAAATTCATGGCAAGAAGATCATGTTGTTTTTGTTGGGACCAGCAGGGTGTGTTATTTATACTCCTAATAAAAGAAAATTGTGGTCTGTTGCTAACTGAATGGTGAGTTGGCAGGCCTGGTGGCTGCTCAACTGATAGCTATTAGACAAGAGTGATAGGGCAACTTCATTCTTCATTCTGCTATTGGAGAGTGAGAAGAATAAAAAAAATATATGTAAGGAGATCAAAATCAATACTTACTTGACTTTTTCGGTGGTTTCCGAGAAGGTATAGGATCAGTTCTTGGAGCCCATGGCGTTGTTGTCGTGGTTGTTGGTCCAGGAGTTGGCCTCGTTGGCCACGAGAATGGCGTGGATGGCATCATGAATCTGGTGGTTGAAGTTGTAGATGTCTGGTTTTCTGCACAACAGACTTTGAAAACTATTTTCATGTTATCAGAGAGGCATCTTCCTCCCACTCTTCTATGAAGATCGTCCCCAGAAGATGTAGCTGAAATATATATGAAAAGTTACAAACGACGAAACACAGTGTTAAATGTTTTCTGAGGCTTCATGTTGAAGTCAATGCTCAAAATTCAAGCTCTCAAAGACAACATTAAGGTTGTTATTAACGGACTCAAGCCACAAATGAGCGAAAATATGATGAATTATTTCCCCAGAAGAATTATCGTATGTGAAAAAACCGAGGAGGTTATTTGGATTATACCTGGTGTTTTTAAACTCGGGACTTTTTCAATAGGAGGTAGAACTCATCAAAATAAATTATTGCAAAAAAATCGCTCACATAATATATGCAAGTTCACAAAGTTAAGAAAACTGTTAAGCTTAGAGTCCGTCCCTGTTACTTAGGACTTTAAACTCTAGATATTATCTCTAGGCTTTACCCACGATTGTGGTAGAATATATTATGTCAAATGTCAGTTAAGTGTGAACAATTCTGTGGTAATTTTAATTTCAATTGAGCGTTTGAATCGAAACATGCCGTTAATCTAGGCCGCATGCTCGCTAGCGTCGACACAGCTAACAGAACCTTGTATAATGTTCCATTACTAGAGTTTTCTACGAAATTATCTCAAATTAAAATGGAACCCCTTGTCGCATTGTGGCTCCTTTAAACCTTTTTTTCGAAACAAATCGAACGTGTTATATGAATTATGGTATTGTGAAAATAGAAACCTGAACGAATGCTATTGTTAGCGCTGTAACCTACCATAACTCAAATGTATATTCAAATTTCACTAAATTAAATGAAGGGCCCCGCAGAAGGTGCGTATAATAATAAACAATTTCACTAGTTTCATATGGACTTTGGTCACGCCATCTTCAATGCTATCTTTGAATGCAGAATTGATTTTTGCGCTAGTCCGTTGATCAGGTAAAATCCCATAATAAGTAATTCGAAAAACCGTTTTTTTTTAATTGTCTTCGCGTCACTTTGAGATAATGCAGTATCTACCAATAATTAAATTTTCAACCTAGTTGGATTTCCTCTTGTAATAAAAAAAAAAAATTGGAAAATTTCCAGTTGGTGAATTTTTCTTCAAAATGATTTGGAGCCAGGAAGTGTTTCGTCTAAGAGGAAGCCATAAAAGTTGAAAAATATATGAGAAAATGATTGGACTCACTGATGAAGAATCCGACGTCAAAAGTAATAAGAGTTTTTCCAATAAGAGGTTTCGTTTTGAACAGCTGTCGCTTTTGAAGCTGTCATCTTTAGACATTTGAAAATCTACGTTATCAATAAAAATGGAACGATACACGCTTCAACAACGCATTGAAATTGTTTAAATTCACTACAGAAATGGTGAAAATTTTGCAGTCACAGTTAGCAAAACTAAAGCACTTTTGGGTTGTCGTGAAGCACCTTCTCTGCCGGCAATAGTGAAACTGGTCGGAAAATCTGAGCTTTAGGAACAATTTATTGATGTGAGGAATCGAAACTGTGTGCGTCGCTCAAGAACAACTGAGAATATTGCTGCTGTAGCCCGTTGTGTGGACGAAATTCCAGGTTTGTCGATTCCTCGTCGATTTTTGGAATTAGGCATTCCCCAAATAACTGTATACCGTTTTTGTATAAAAACTTAGGTCTTAAGGCTTTTAAAGTTCAGTTAACACAAGAACTCAAGCCGGTCGATTACCAGAAACGTCGTATCTTCGCTAGTTTGGTCTTTGAAATGAATTTAAATGATCCGGCTTTTCATCGAAAGATCATCTTCAGTGATGAGGTCCATTTTACCTCGAAGGCTACGTTGATAAACAGAATTGACGCATTTGAGACTCGAAAAATCCAAGAATGATTGTTGAAAAGCCTCTCCATCCTAAACGTTACACTGTTGCGGTTTTCAAAAGCAATACTGTTCGGATAATTCGTAAACAATCTAACATTCGAACGCATAGAGCTAGAGACTTGAAACTTTCAGGGTAGGTTTGGGGCCTAAATATCCCGATAAAGTTCGTCAATAGGCAAAATCGGTCCAGTGGTTCCGCAATTAATCACTTTGAATATTTTTTCTGATTTTTCCGATAGTTTCGAAACCACCAATCCGACCAAAATGAAATTTGGTATTCAGTTGTAATACCAACGAAACAACGATTTTTGCGAAATGTCGTAAGGTAAGGATCGACCGTTCAGCAGACGATTGCAGGTAATTATGCTCATTTCCGGAAGAAACGACCTAGGAAGTTGCGGCAGATATCTGAACGATGTTATAGTCCATACCTAATGGCATACACCTATCTTTAAAATGAAAACACCTCACACTCCATTTCAACATCTACCCGCCCTATTGAAGAACCCTGTATATCAATCTGGGTGGAAATCAAGACGAAAAATTCGCGATATCAATATGGAACGTGAATGATGGGTAACGAAGGGAAAAGGTATATGGTAGGTATATTTAACCGGCATGAAGGATCAGGAAGCACAGGAATCTTTGTCTGAGGATTTGCCCGGATAATGATTTACAATGGTTAAAAACATCAGCTTTGTTTTCATATCCGTTAATCCTTGCCTTTTCCCCCTTTTTTACCTTTTCACAAATTAACACGAACATGTGGGTTTCAGATTTACTTTCTACCCGCACTGGAGGGTTCTGATTGAATGGGCCAGACGAAGCGATTAAAAAGGGTATATTTTTTGATTAACATCAACTGTCCCTAATGAAAGTTGTTAAATTATGAGGTTACCCCCTCTCGAGCTCTTTAATATATCATCGATAAGAAACATCTGCTAATGCTTTACTAAAACGGCGTAGACATTACTGATCTCTATAAATCCCTTATATAAACACCAGTTTGGGGGATTTTTGTAAGGTAAACACACGTCTGCCAACAATATATTTGAAAAATATGAATACTGCTTGTGTTTTGAATGACATTTCTGATATGAATAAACAGTGAAAAAATATTCACATACTGAAAATATTTCAGATGCACAGTCTCTAACCACATTCTCAAAATATAATATAATATAATATAATATAATACAGAATATTTCCAAATTAGAGCGAAAAATTGCGAGAGGTAGTTCTTTACCAGAAATAAATGGGTTTCTTTCATATATTTTTATATCACTGGGAAAAATCCAACAGAAGTATTCAATAAAGAAATAAAATCAATATTAAAACGACCATGTATACTGGGTGTATATGAATGGTTGCGGAAACATTTAGGGGGTGATTCCTTGTCGAATAAAAAGTGGGTCTTTCATATAAACCTTATTTTTTTGAGCCCCCCATGCTCTATTGCAGCCCCTTAAAGATGGCGCTCGAAAAACACTTCTTAATTTTTTTCTTAAAAACCAAAAAACTGACAATAATTGTACCTGCATCGGAGGTCATCAAAACTAGTCAGTTGTCATAACAAAATGACATCCGCTAACTAGATAAATTCTTGTTCGGAAATAATTCTATCCTCTACTACTCACGCTGTCATGTTGATACATTATTTTTTTCTCAAAAACTTCGAGATTTAGCAAGAAATTACAAGAGATCTTAAGAATGGATCAAACTATCAAAAATAATTTTTTTCAAAATAGGAATATGGAAAAAAGTTTCCTGCGAAAGAAGGTTTAGGAGTCACTTTTTCTATCCCTTGCATTCATAGAGGTTTTTGAGTGACTTCTCGCCCGCATAAAATGTCTGCCTAATTTTATTTTTGTCAGTTTTTTGGGTTTCAAGAAAACAATTAAAAACTGCTTTTCGGGCGCCATCTTAAGATACAATTTGTTGTATTCAGTTTGAAAATGTAGGAAACACTACGAAACTCGGGTCACTGCATATTCAGTAGATAAAAAGTGATAGAAAACTAAACCACTGGAAAAAATGTTAAAAAAGGTGGAAAAGCTGGTACTTGAAGATGCCAGAATGAAAATTAAGATGTTAGCAGAGATGACAAACCTATCCGTGGGTACCATACATGCTATCCTTCATGACTATCTTAACCTCTCAAAGGACAAGATGGATACCGAGAATGCTCACCGCACCTCAGAAACAAGTGCGAGTCGAGTGCTGTAAGGAGTTTTTAGAGCTCTGTGGAGAAGACCCATCGACTATTTTTAACCGGCTGGTTATATGACCCTCAGGGCAAACAAGAGTCCATGCAGTGGATTGAAAAGAGTGTACAGCCCTAAAAGAACTTTGAAGTCACCCATAAAATACAATAAAAAGAGCGTAAACACCGCAGCAGCATCATACGCAACCACTTTGCGTAATTTAAGTGAAGCAAATAAAGGAAAAAGGCGAGGAAAACTCACGGGCCCAAGTGGCGAAGGCTGTTGTGTGGGAATGTGGCTCCGAAGAAATTACTCATCCTCCGTACAGTCCAGACTTGGCTCCCAGTGACTACTACCTATTACCAAATGTGAAAAAATATCTTCGTGGAAAGCGATTTTCCGACGACGAAGAACTGAAGGTAGCAATCAATACCTATTATGAGGAGAAGCCGGAAGAATATTTTTTACAAGGTTTAGAGAAGCTCATTTCTCGATCTAACGAATGTATTGAACTTCTTGGAGACTACATTGAAAAATAAAAAAATTTAATAAAGTTTTTTTTCATGCCTATACCGAGAACGCATTGAACGACCCTCGTATAGAACATCCATCAGCTTAGTTGGGAAGAGGACGCAGAAGGACAAAACAGCGGTTTTTCTCTATTTTGTTACGTTCAGTCTGTCGGAAGAATTATATGCAATGCTGAAGTACTCACAAATAAAATAGTAATCCTTTCCGGGCTGGAACTCCAATCCTCCAGGTTGGGGTGTGAAAGGCCTGAACGTAATTGTGAAGTACATCAGCTTATAGGGCTTGTCGCAGATTGCGATGATTTTAGGATCAGGATTCGTTATTCTGCACGTCTCGTATTCTTCTCTCGTCACATTGTAGATAATGTATTTCTCTGCATCCTCATCGTAGGTCCCAGGCATGTACACTGGACATATTATATTGACTTGGTCATACTCGAACTGGACGTTGCCTTTGTTCACGTCTATAATATGGTCTGTATTGTCGATGCGGAATCTGAAACAATGAGATATAATTAAAATTTAGGTACGGCCATGTTAGATCAATCGATGGTGTGTGCTCGAACGACGTTCAATGAACGTAGATCCCGGTCAGCAGGCATTTGATGTGAAAGGTCTTCTATAACAACGCTTAATTGTTCTTGATTGGAAAACCGACAAAGTGAAAAACGTTCAATATTACACACACTCTCTCAATGTTTAATTATTCCAATGTGATAAAACATCGAAAAAGTTTACAAAGTTTACGTTTTGAACAAGCGATTTCATTTTAAATCAAGAGGAAACGCAATTATAATAATTATAATTAATTTGAATATCAAAACAGATTTGATCCGTTAGTCTCCTACAATTTTAATTTCAAAAAATTTTATTCAAGAATTTTTAGAATTAAACTAATATCTTATAATCACAGCTTCTATTTGATAGACGTATAAAATCAAATTCACTCAAACTCAATATAAAATATCAAATGGAATGTTATTATTTTTCAACCCAACAAATATAATTTGTCAATTAGAATTAAAAAACAAATATTTGAAAGAGACAAAATTTTGTTTCTGATCTTACATTTATGAAAACTAAGTTGAATCTATTTTAATATTTACAGATATATTCTTTTAGCCTTCTACATATTTAATTTAAAAAAATTATATTTAATATTATAACTTCAGGAATTAAATAAATTTCATATAAGTACCACTTATATCAAACGACATATAAAATAAACATTCATTATAAGACATCCAAATGATATAACAATATCCAATAAATATAAATTGTTAACAAAAATCCTTTAAATTTAATATTTTGAGTAGACAAAATTTTGTTCCTGCTCATCTCTCTTATGAAAACAAATATCTTTCAAAAACGTTTAACATAATCTTGAGAATTTCATCATAAAACCATCTTAATTAGATATTCAATATTATTGGATATCTAACTAACTTTATTTTTAGAAAATCTAAAGATATGTAAAAACATTACTAAAAAACAAGTTTTATATATAATCATATAGATCATTATTACTGAAATATTTAAATAATTTTATATACCTTCTATCAAATATAAACCCCCATTTATTTTAAGTTAAATCTGTTTTGATATTTATATTTTGTAATATTCCTTCTATCAAGTAGAAAACCTGTTCTTATTATTTTATAATAATAAATCTTGATTTGATCTCACAACCCGAAGATGTCGATCACGTACAAGAACACCTAACTAACTCAAATTTAATAACAATTCCTAGAAATTAGAGTCCATCAAAATCTTTCAATATGGTTACAATACAAAGAGTGGGCCATCTAGATTTTGCATTTTGAACAATTGGTTATTTCCAGCCAGGCAACATTTCCGTCATTCGTGTTTTGACAGAAAGTTAGTTTATATTTGACATTAACGAAATGAGTCGATTTACGCTTGAATAAAACTGGGAAATACTAAGACCTTATTTCCAAAGTGGTGACTATTCTATCCAAACTGTTAGAAATTTACGTGAGAAATTCAATAGAAATGAAATGCCTTCAAGAAAATTTGTGAGTTCGTGAAACTGGATCGTTATTTGGTAAAACAACCTGTTCTCGTTTTCATCCCGTGAACACACCTGAAATGAATGTGGCTGAATATCCATCAATATCAACTCGTTATCGTGCTCAAGAACCGAACATTTCTTGCATTTCTCTGTGGAGAATTTTGCATGAAGATCTCGGAATGAAGGTTTACAAAGTTCAAATAGTGCAAGAAGTGAGCCTTCGTAACCATCCGGTGCGTTTCCACTTCGCTCAATGGGCTAATGATTTTGCATGGTCGAAGATGAGAATTTTCTCAGAAAAATCATCTTAAGCAACGAAGCTCATTTTTACTTCGAAGGACTATTTTTTGTCCGTTAAGGCTAAGTGTTAAGCTTACCATCCAGAAACGATTGATGCCTTGAAACACAAAATCGAAGTTGCCATTCAGGAGATTGAGCCCCAGACAATCGATGATGTACTGAAAAATTGGGTTGTCATTTGAATGATTGTTATTCATTCATAAACTTTGAATATCAAAACAGTTTTAATCTGTTTGTCTCCTACAGTTTTAATTTCAAAAAATTTTATTCAAAAACTTTCAGAATTAAATTAATGTCTTATAAGCACTGCTTTTATTTAATAGACGTATAAAATCAAAACTCATTATACAATATCAAATGGAATAAAAAACCCAACAAATATAAATTTTCAATTAAAATCAATAAATAAATGTATGAATGTTGCATTCCAAGCATGCGCACTGAACTCTTCAGATAAACGGTAACGCAGCTCTGCTTGTGACAAAATGTTTTGTTTTCTGATCTTAAATTCATGAAAACTAAATCTTTCTCATGAATATACAACATCATTTCAAGAACTTTCCCAAAACTAATTTATTTGAAATATTTGATATATTTAAATAAGTTACTTCAAAAGCTCTCAAAACATATAGCACATCCTTCAAAAATAACGGAGAAGTTCTTAAAATTATGTTGTATATTTTTGAAAAATATTTTGTTTTCTTAAATATAAGACCAGAAAACAAAACATTTTGTCACAAGCAAAGCTGCGTTACCGCTTGTCTGAAGAGTTCAGTGCGCATACTTGGAACGAAAATTTCCAATATTTATTCATTTATTTATTAATTTTAATTGATAATTTATATTTGTTAGGTTTTTTTTATTCCATTTGATATTGTATAATGAGTTTTGATTTTATACGTCTATTAAATATAAGCAGTGCTTATATGACATTAATTTAATTCTAAAAGTTTTTGAATAAAATTTTTTGAAATTAAAATTATAGGAGACTTACAGATTGAAAATGTTTTGATATTCAAAGTTTGTAACAATCCTTCTATATTCATAATTTTTTTATTTATAGCCGATGAAAAATGCAAATTTCAAACGGCGCACCCCCTATAATTCTAGTTGCAAACCGAATAAACTCACAAATTCAATACAGAGTGTTTCAGATGAAAGTGTACCAATTAAATTACGAAAAAAACAATTTTTTAATACATTTTTTGGATAATCTGAAAAAATCGAACTCGGGTTTGAGAATTAAATGAATATCTTTAAAATTAGGAAATATGAAGTTCGAAAAAACGAAAAACTTCAGATTTAGCTGGAGATTTTTATACATACAGATTTCTATAAAGAATGGTATTTAAATAAACAAAACAAAGCTATTTCACCACAAGAGTGAATGAGATTTTTCAGCGAACCGCAAGACATATTATCGAATAGTTTGGGAATTATAAAAATGGTGACGTTTATTGGATAAATTGAAAGGAATTGTGAACACTGAATGAACTTGTATTAATGAATCTGAGTCACCTGGTAAGTGCTTTTATAAATTTAAATTTTTTTCCTGGAAGTATCAAACCGATTTCTGTGCAACTGTTGACGCAAATCAGTCTTCAGAGCGCACTCAAGAACAAGTCTAACTTAAATGGATATAATAGTCATAAACTCGTGCATCTTTAGTGAAATTGACCACTATAATGAAACGGAGATGGTAGTTAGAGGGGCAAAATAATGGTGATCATAATGACTGGCACAATAACATGTGTGGGCTATTTTTAAAGAGCAAATGGGCTCAATCTCCACAAGAGATTGGCAATGAAGATTGGCCGACGATATAGGTTCGTTTTGAAAGGTTCGCGATATTATCTCAGTGTGTAAGTTACGTTTCGAGAAGAAGAAACGAATCAAGTTGAAGTAATGAGCTAATAAATTGTTTTGACAAATAAGTTCGAAGTGTCGGATGGAGTGGTAATGCAAGATTAAAGAGGTTATTTGGTGAGGTGCGAAGGCCACTTCTCAAGCCAGGTAAAGAGATTGGACAGAATTGGTTGCGACTGCTAGAGATGGGCGTATTGGGATTTTCCAAAGAAAGTCTCCACCAATTGGAAACGAAACATATTCGTTAATGAAAACATTCAACACATCATACTCGTTTCGTGTGAAATAATTGCTGATCACATTCTACGAATACCAGGAATATTATAATAGATTATAAATTAATAGGGGTTACTATGTAAATATTAAAGTGAAATGAGTTTTACTAATAGAGGATTTTTTAAACATTGAAATAAAATGAATTTAATGGAATTCCTTCAATAAATATCTTACTATTTTCTATAACGTTCAAAACGCTGCAAAATTTACATAAAGATCTTTTATTCCAAGAAACTTTTAAAGGTTAACTGTGAGAAAATATATGATTTTTATTTTTCAAGTGCCATGAATATTCGATAATTTAATAAAAACAACCCTCAAGTTTCAATCTTTAGAATTAATTGATTAGGCTGAAATGCTTGGAGAGAATCAGATTTTTGTGTCGAATTTCAGGGAATGTTTTAAAAGTTCACGCTCAAGTTTTCAAATCCTTCATGATATCTTGAACTGTTATTGTGGTTCATAACTGAAAGAATTATGAAAATCGGTCAATTAGTTTTCGAGGAAATCTATAAAACGCTATAAAACTTTATGCTCCCGGAACCTTTAATTTATAATGAATATAATACAAATTTCATAGATGAAAGGTGCGATTTTCACACCCCTATCCGTCACCATGCTCCCATCTCTAGTACCTGCAAGAGAATCGGACCCAGTGTGGTTCCTGAGCCTGGAACTCCTTTGTATGAGTCGGCCATGGATATGTGTAACTCCCCACTGTGTTGTATAATGAGTAATCCACGTCAATCAATTTTAGATAAGTTTTAATATGGCACCTCCAATGGTGGAAGTCTCCACTGGATTATGGTGTTATATGAACCTCATCAAGAAAGAATTTATGATGAAGGAGAATTATAGTTTCTTCTGTGCATATTTCGAATGATATTTAAGTTTTTTATTTATAATTTTCTCAACTAATGAACCTTTGTTATCGAACGAATAAAAATGAACCCCTCTGAAATTTTTAGAGTTCATAATATGGAGATTCAGATAACATAAAAGTCTTTCAATGGGAACGCCCCATTTTTAAATTGACATAACTCACGCATGGCAGCCATTGTTCATTTGTGACATTGACAGTTGTATTTGTCAATGTCTAGCATTTAAACATGGAAAGGTACACACTCCAACAACGTTTACAAATAATCCAAATTTATCATGAAAAATCGCGATCTGTTACTCTAACTTTACGTGCCTCAACTCCAATTTTTGGTCGTTATAATCGTCCTGATAAAAGAACAGTTGAACGTTTAGTGTAGAAATTTGAAACAAATTTCACACTCCATGATGTATCAGTGCCAGTGAGACAAAGAAATGCAAAATGTGAAGAGAATATTGCTGCCGTACGTGAAGGTGTTCATGAAGACCAAAATTTATCGATTTTTTAACGTTCACAAGGACTGGGCATCTCCCAGACGTCTTTGTGGCAGATTTTACGGAAAGACCTTAGTTTACATCCATACAAAATTGTTTTAAGCCAATAACTCAAACCAACAGATCATTTACATTAAGTCATTGGTTTACAGCAATCATCCAGCAAATTTAGACGATTCACAGATTAATATTGAACGAGCAACATAATGATTTGTGTGACAGTCATGAAAAATTGGGTTCAATGAGTTCATTCCTGCCAGCGTTTTCATGGTGGAGATTTAAATGTTTTGTTTCATAACAAATGGAATCCATTGTACTTTATAATGAAATAAAAATTTCAATAAATTTGAAATAAATAATGTGTTTTATTTACCAAACCAAATGGGGCGATGTTAATGAAAGACCCTTTACAATACGTAGGGTTTTGAATTTATAGATATATTTTTATTAATTACTTTTATTTTTTGGATCGAAGTTGGACTGACGAGTTATTGATGTGGTAATTCCAAATGACTTTTTTGAAGATGTGCTGCATGCTTTTGGAGTTTTTTTCAAAGAACTTTTCTTTAAACAAAGTTATTTTTGAAGAAATTCTTGAGTTGATGATGTGCATTCTTGGAAAGTAATTTGGTTTTCATAATACATTGATACGAAACAAAATTTCGTATCCTTCAAGTATTTATTTAATATTTCTAATTAATAATGTATATTTATTTGTATTCTTTCATTCCTTTTGGTGCTGTGTAATGAGTGTTCTAATAATTCTATACGGGTTAACAGAATAAATCTGTATGATATTTAGGATATATGGAAATTCCATAAATCAAATGAATGAATGAATTCGTCCACTGTCCAGAGCTTTATAATTTCGTAAAAAAAATCGATTTGTATTATAGTTCATCAAAGGTTTAAAGCTGGATTAAATTATTCGAAGGTTGAAAATAAAGAAATGAATGGTATATTCAATGACGTTAGAAGTGTTACACTGATTATAAGTAGAGTAACGATGTTGATTGATTATTTATTAGCAGTAGAAATAAGTTCGTGTGCTTTTCACAATTTTCTTGCAAATGTTATCGTTTCATTGTTGATGTAAGACCACGTAATTGTTCTACTTCAGTCCTGTAAATTACTTTGAATCATAAAGCTTCATTGTGGATTTCCCAGTCTCTGTGTCTACTTCTGTATTTGTTACTGTTCCAGGAGTAATTTCCTACTCGTATATAGAAATGAAGGAGTTTTATGGACAACGCTGGCATCCTAAAACCATTGAATAGCATATCATTCCATAGAAATCAACAGTTTTTTCATTATATTTTTACTGGTTACGTATATACGTATACACTTCCATTATATTGGACATTGAACGAACCTTCTGTTTTACATCAAAATCAATGCACATATATTTTATAATCAGCATTTCAGCGCATTTCAGTCCAGTGAACTGGAGGGATGAATTGATAGAGAAAGGTGGAATATTCTGAAAGAGTTCATTTATTAAGCCCAACTAATAAACTCGTTACATCGCACCCATAAAATGAAAAAAAAAATTCAATTTTTACATTAATTGATATTGCTTGCCTACTGGAAACTGCATATTTCAAATAACGTGTGCAATCAATGTTGCTTTTTCCTCTCTGGTTGCAGACATTTTGGAAAATTATTTAAGGGCTGTTAATAACGGTTCCTCGATTTTTCCCCAATTATATAATGAATATTGGAGAACAAAACACTATATTTGATCAAATTTTCACAATTTATTCACTAAGATGTGATACATGTTCAGACTTCAAAAGAATTAATTTGAGTTTTCTCTTCAGGAAAACCCAATTTTCTTTCGGAACATTTTAGGAAAGAATAATAAGATTTCAAAGAAATTATGTTTTCACAATACCAAAAATACAATATTTGAAAAAGTAGAAAGTTTTGCGAAAAAGTGGAATTCTGAAAATTTCATACTTGTATTCAACCTCAATACAAAGTATGATCATCACGTGACATCTTCCCTGCATGCTTTGCACCAAGCTATTCAGAATATCCTGGAAAATTTGTTGCCAAAGTTGTGACAAAGGATCTCGGAGCTGTTGAAGCGTTTCCGGCTGTGTTATGTGGGCATCAAGGGTTCTTGTGATTAGTTCCAAAGATGAAGCTAGATGTTGAATATCCTGGCTTTCTCTAACTGTAATCTCCTGGTGAGATCTGTGTGACCGTGCATTATCATCCAGAAAATCTAAATTTAGGTCAATAGCTGCGTGTAACTGTGGGACTACTCCATTGGTAACATCATCAACATATGTCTAAGATGGTCATGGAAGTACTAGTAAGTCATTTAAGTCATCGAAACAAACTCCACCTGAAACTATAATTGTACCTCCTCGAAGCTTCTTGACCAGAGCGGCCGTTCCTTCGTATAAGTGAACGTGTCCATACCTGTTCTTGTAGACTATCAGAGAAGCGATCATATCTGGACTCTTCAGTAAAGAGTAGGTATTCATTTCGCCAGTGTACCCGCTCTATTGCCCACTTGACTGGAACTCTTTTTAAAAAGCATCTCGATTATTATTATTATCATTATCCTGATACTCCTAGATCTTCTGTGAAGATCCCTTAGAAGCTTTTTCAGCTTGTGCGAGTTAGGAGTTCAGTTGTGTTCTGGTGTTACTGCGATCTTGCGCCACTTTAGGTCACAGCACTGTTAATTTTTGACGCAACAGTGAAATGGTGGCCGGTCACGAGTCCATTGCTCTACCACTGAGCTGTCCGCACACGATGTTTGATTTATTTCTTGGAGACGTGTTCTGAGTGTGTTTAGATAAACTGAAGTAGCCGTGACATTTCGAAGACATTGACTTGCCATTCTGCAAGTGCTGAGAGGTCTTCTTACCAGAAAAGTTGAAAAAAAAAAACGGTCTTCTACTGGCATTGTAGAACATGGTCTACCACTTCTGGATCTTTGACGATCAAAGTCAAAGTCACTGTTCCACTGTTTCCACTGCTTTGTTTATCATTGAAGATATTGACCACTTTAACTTGTGTTCGGCCAGCCTGAAGCATCTGTTGGCGTCGTGCTCGGATGCTACTTGCCTAGGCATAGTGAAAATTCGAATTTTAATTGCGTAGGACCCTTTGATCTTATTGATACAGACTGAAGAGAAAATCATATCAAAATGTCCATTTCTGACACACATGGACAAAATATGATTAAATTTTATGAAAACTTGCCTCCCGATGATTTGAAGATGTTTCCATAATCGTTATAAGTTTACGTAATTGAAAAAATTATTAAGATAATACGGAAAATTGACATCTTCGCTTAAGACGGGCAGTTTATATTCCAAAAAGATTATATTCCCATGAATCAGAAACTTTGTAACATCTCCAAAATTTCGAATTTTTAAAATGAGACCTATTCTCTAGAGTTAATCGTACATTGCCACGTGGTCGAGTGAAATAAGCGTTTTCCATAAATGAATTTTTCATCTGGAAGCACTCATCCAAGAGCGAGTTTAGAGTTCAAACATCAATGGTTGTTGAATTTGATTGAAAAGTTAAATATGTGGTAGTTCGAGGGAGTAAAGCTAGTGCTTCAACATCCCTTAATGTGGTTCAAGTTATCCGCATCAGTAACGTGCTGATAGAAAAGATAGATATGTCTCACGCGTCAGAATCCAGATTATATTACATTAAATTCGAATTGAGTAGCTGGATGTATGTCACTTTGGAATATTATAAAGTGGTGACAAAATTGAATCTGTAGTGGCGCAAATTGAATCAAGGAATATTTGAGTACGGTAGAGATCTCTTGAATGTTGAAGATAATTTTACGAGACTGAGGGGAATCTGGATCTATCTAATTTTGTGTATGAATAATTCATATTGGTGATCTTTTTTCAGTTATTTGAAATTTCTGGAAAAAATTAGCCGTCTCTTCGTTCTGAGTGCATAAAGGTGATCCGGTTAGTGCTTTGGGATTTTAAAGTGAAACGAAACACAAACAAAGCCGCGTAACTCAAATGTTGTCAGTTCATTCGAGAGACGATATATTATAATTATGTTCTGATAATTATCTCACTCAAATGTCCACCACGACTTTGTTGATTATAGCGAAACAGATCGGTCCAATGTACTATGATGTTTTCACACATTTAGACCGGTATCTCTCGAAATAAAACTCTAATATTTTTAAAATAATAAGAAGAGGTTTTTTTCTTGATAGAAGGAATATTACAAAATTTTAATATCAAAATGTCTTCTACAATATTAATTTCAAAAAAATTTATTTAAAAAATTTTCAGAATTGAATTAATGTCTTATAAGCACAGCTTAAATTTAATAGACGTTTAAAATCAACACTCAATATAAAATATCAAATGGAATAAATAACCCAACAAATATGAATTGTCAATTAAAATTAAAAAACAAATATTTGATGGAGGCAAAATTTTGTTTCTGATCATACAACTGTGAAAACTAAGCCCTTTTCAAAAATACAAAACATAATTTTAAGGACTTCTCAGAAAATATAATTTATTTGAAATATTTAAATAAGTTACTTCAAAAATTTCCAAAAACATTTATTATATCTTCAAAAAACAATTAGAATTTCGATAAGGTCTTCATCAAGCCCTACTTCAAATTTAAAAAATAAAATCAATTAATCAATATAACTGACCTCTAGACTTCAAATCCTCGTTTGAATACAGAAACCTTAAAATCCAAGATATTCTATGTTCGTCAAAAAAATCACAGAAAGCTCTAAGGTATTATAAGGCTTTCTTTAAACCACTTGATATTTCATAATGAGATTTTTTATTCTAACCTAAGTATAAATATATATTATATATAAAATAAAATAATAATAAGACGTATTTGACCTGATAGAAGGAATTATATTGAGTTTTGATTTTATACGTGTATTAAATATAAGCTGTGCTTATAAGACATTAATTTAATTCTGAAAATTTTTGAATAACATTTTTTGAAATTAAAATTGTAGGAGACTAATAGATTAAATCTGTTTTGATAATTAATATTTTTTAATATTCCTTCTATCAAGTAAAAACCTCTTCTTATTATTTTATTTTATATACTATATCCCGGAAAGCGCCTATAAAAAATGTTTCGATAATTGGAAGTGCCGTTGGCATAGATGTATAGGAGCAAATGGAGCCTATTTTGAAGGTGACCCAATAAATTTTGACGATTAAATGTAAAAATGTTGTTTTAATTGAAAATTCCCGGTAATTTCTTGACAGAGTAGTATATGGTGGCAAAAGTTGAATTTTTGTTTACTTTTCATTAAATTAATTTTATGTTCGTTGAAAAAGGTTTTAAACAGATGTTACTTTTTGAATATCTCAAATATTTTCGATTAACATAGCTCCGTACAGTCATTCATTATTTTTACATTATTGTTATTGTGAACTAATTTGAAAATTTCAACAGATTCTAGATAATCGAGTTTCTTCCCTTTTGATTCTACATATAAAATTTTAAGATTATCTATGGTGGGAAAGGAATGACCGTTTTCTAGACAATGAGTGGCAAAAGTACACAATAGATAATCTTAAAATTTTACATGTAGAATCAAAAGGGAAGAAACTCGATTATCTAGAATCTGTTGAAATTTTCAAATTAGTTCACAATAACAATAATGTAAAATTAATGAATGACTGTACGGAGCTATGTTAATCAAAAATATTTGAGATTTTCAAAAAGTAACATCTGTTTGAAACCCTTTTCAACGAACATAAAATTAATTTAATGAAAAGTAAACAAAAATTCAACTTTTTCCACTCATTCTTTAGAAATTAGTAATTCCTTTCGACAAAAGAAAATCTTAAGAAAATTTTACATGTAGATTCAAATGAAAAGAAACTTGATTATTAAAATTTTCAAATTCGTTCACAATAAATATAATTTAAAAAATAATGAATTACTGTATGGAGCTATGTATATCCAAATATTTGAGATGTACAACAAAATAACGTAAAAATAATGAATAACTGTACGGAGCTATGTAACCCCAAAAAATTATTTGAGATATTTGGGTACCATCTGTTTAATAACCTTCTTTGTCGATTGCCGACATTCCGATATCTGTTAGAAGGCCCCTCTTTTTTAACCGGGTTTTTATCACGTTCCGCTTGTAAACCTCTGTACCACTATTAGGTGTTATCTATTGAAATATTCAAAATATTTATCACTTTTGTTTAAATACCTCTGTACCACTGTTAGGTCTTCAGTTGTCTGATGATGGGATAGTTCATTTCCCGAAACTCGATTCACAAGAAAATGTGTAATATATATTTTTATTGATAGTAAAACATAGTAATTTCTACAATTTGTTTTAATTATGATCAACTACCAAATAGTAACGGCTGAAACAATTCAGTATCAAAAAATCTCATTCTGAAATATCAAGTGAATTAAAGAAAACCATACAATACCTATCAGCTTTCTGTGATTTTTGTGATGAACATAGAATATCTTGGATTATAAGTTTGTGTGTTCAAAAGAGGATAACGACGTCTGTAGGTGAGTTATATTTGTTGGTAAATCATTTTATTCTTTAAATGTGAAGTAGGATCGATGAAGACCTTATCGGAATTCTAATTGTTTTTTGAAGAAATGATAAATGTTTTGAGAGATTTTTGAAGTAACTTATGTAAATATTTAAATATATTTAATATTTCAAATAAATTATATTTTCTGAGAAGTCCTAAAAATTATGTTTTGTATTTTTGAAAAGGACTAATAGTTTTCATAATTGTTAGATCGGAAACAAAATTTTGTCTCCTTCAAATATTTATTTTTTAATTTTAATTGTCAATTTATATTTGTTGGGTTATTTATCCCATTTGATATTTTATATTGAGTTTAGATTTTATACGTCTATTAAATATAAGCTGTGCTTATGAGACATTAATTTAATTCTGAAAATTTTTGAAATTAGAATTGTTAATTGAGACACATGTTGCGTCGCCTGTTAAATCGTACTTAGAAAAGCCCAAATGGGAAGTCCTACCCCACTCACCGTACATGGCCTGGCTAACCAATACTTCTTCAATTCCGATAAAGTCAAAAGTGGATCGATGCAAAGATAGAAGCCAAAGAGCTGGGGCTCTTTTTTCGCGATGGAATCCGTCAATTGCCAGAAAGATGGGAAAACTAGTTGTTAGCGCTGGACAATACTTTGAATTTATAATGTATAACCAATTTTTCACAATGAAGCTTCAATTTTCGAGAAAAAATCGCACGAACTTGAGAAAATACTATATTGATTGTTGAAATTCATATTGGCCATTTTTTGTCAGAAAGTATGAACTTCTGCAAAAAACGTTTTTTCAGCATATTAGTATTAGGAAAATAATCATATAAACACTGCTTGATTCTTTGGAACCACAACCTACAAATTCCTTGAAACAGAGTTATATGAAATCCATTACATTAGCCACTGACATATCGCCAGGATAACAAGAATTATTCGATTGTTCCCGCTTACACAGAATAGGCAGAACTGTATATGAGAGATCCAGGAAATTTGTTTCAAATGTAATCCACCAGTTCACCATGTCGATGGGGTTGAATCAATTGATTTGTGTTTGTCATAAAGCATCATCTGTTCTATCATGCCTGATCAGTGCAACGCAACACAGGAAATTCGCGGCCTATTTCAAATGAAGAACTCACTCCTGATTATCGCCATATTTGGTTTTATGAAAATACTGAGCGGCAACTGGATAGAACAACTATTTCATAATGTGAAGAAATTCGAAAATAAGTTTACGCTGCTGGATAAGAATCAAGTCAAAAATGTGATCAAGATCAAATTTATCTTTCGGACGTCGTCCCCTGTGAAAGAAAACCTTGAATGTATGAAAAGCTCAACAAGTATTCGAGTAAAAATTTCAAAGAATATTTTCTTACGTCCACACCCTACAGTTTACCGTTCAATATCATTGATGAAGATGAATCAAGGTACAAGTTAGATTCCATTGGATTTGACGTATCCCCACAGGTATGCGTTAACATGTTCACTTTAAGAATTTAATATATCTTCTTTACTGTCGAAGGCCGTGAAAGTCATACCGAAATCTAATTATCAATAAAGTCCGAGGGAATTGCTATAAAATTTATACGAAGAATATTAATTATACTTCCGTGTTGTCTGGAAATAACCATAAAATCTCTCGCAATCTTGAGGGAATTCGTTTTGACATCAATTGCTCAGTGGCGTACTCGAACATGAATTTATTTTCTGTACTTTTATGCCGGAAACTTCAATTGAATTTGCCATCAGACAATTTTCTGTAAGAATTAAATATATAGGACAGTGGCTGCCCGTCAGGGAAGGCAGGGTCGGTAGTGCCAAAAAAATAGGCAACAATAATGTGAACCTTTAAAACAAGTTGTAGAAAATACTATGTTTAGTAATTTATACATAATATTTACATTTAATATTGGGGGGTTATCCCTACAAGCTGGACACTAACTAAAGTGGTATATATACCACTTTATATACTATATAAACCCTCAGCTGGAGTGCACACTTAGATAAAGTGTGTCATAAAGCCAGAATGGGTTTCTGGACTTGCAGGCGGATCTGTGGTAAAACCTGGGGCCTAAAGCCTAGGCAGATGTACTGGCTATACACTATGGCAGCCATGGAGGTCCTACTAAATCTATCACCCCTGCACCTACTCGTGCAGAGGGAGGCGGAACGGACCACATACAAGATATCAACTGGCGATTGATAGGCCAGAGGCAATAGTGATGGGAGGCTCAGGGCTGCTGGACGAGCTTTTAACGAACAGTATTCTATCGATGCCTTCGGATCTAATGTGAAAAATTACGAGCCAGGAACGGAATTTCAATGTAATCGTCCCCAGCCGGGACGAATGGACCCAGCATGCTGAGGTTCTATTGAGAACCGACCTTGGCTTGTTCACAGACGGCTCGCGAACGACGAACGGAACAGGAGCGGGAGTCTATGGGAGCAAACCGAGAATTAACATCTCATTGAGTCTCGGTCAAAACGCAACCATATTCCAGGCAGAACTATTTGCCATTGAGACCGCGGCAGAACTGCTGATGAAACGGCAAATCCACCACGGTAAAATCAAAATATTTACTGATAGTCAGTCAGTACTTAAAGCTTTGGAATCCAGCTCTTGTACCTCAAGAACAGTATTGAGTTGCCGCACGGCTTTAAACAGGCTCTGTATGTATAACGGAGTCACTCTGGTTTGGATACCGAGCCACTCAAACTATTTGGGTAACGAGGAGGCTGATCGGCTGGCGTTTGCTGGAGCTGCACTGCCTCTGGTAGGACCGGAACCATTCCTGGGAATACCTCATGACGTGGCTAACGAGGCGATAACAGGCAGAATGAACTCAAGGCTAGAGTCTTTCTGGCGGAGCCATTCTGGTCTGAAACATTCGAAGTTGCTCTTAGAACAAAAAGATTGCGAACCTAGCGCTAGGTCTGGATAGGGCCAAACTAAGAACAGTTGTCGGAATTATGACAGGTCACTGCAGACTGAAAGCGAATTTGCACAAAATCGGTCTGGCTGAAGACGATGAATGCAGGCTGTGTCTTGAGGACACTGAAACAGCCATGCACATCGTCTCAGAGTGCCCAGCAGTGAGTCGCATCAGATTCAAGGTCTTTGGCCAGGCTTTTATAGCCCACAGCGAACTGAAAAAATTACCCCTGAACAAGATTATCGGTTTTATCCAAAAACTGGATCTCGTCGGGGAGATATAAATTAGGGGTGAACCACAATAGTCCGTGCGGACGCAGTGGTAGGGTGGACAGACGCCCGCTCGCCATAAATAACATATGTATAATATAGTAATTTCTACAACTTGTTTTAATTATGACCAAGTACCAAATAGTAACGGCTGAAAGTGTTCAGTATGTGAACCTTTGATAAAACACCATTGATAATACAAAACATTTCCTCATCAGCTTTGTATGAATATGTAATAATCAGGCATGTCATTTCTGTTGTAATTTTGCAGAAATTATACGATCTCCATTTCGTACCGTTTCGTAGAGTATGCCCGTTCTATATTGCCGACGTAGGTGTGGCATATTCAAATCTGCTTTGTAAGGGCGCTAGATAATCGGCGTAGCGAAGTACCTATTAGTTTTGTCTTGATTAATTTCTGGTAGCTTTTATTTGATCCAATGTGGAATGGTGATAAATACTGAACAAACCTCTTATTTCATTATATTAAATTATCCAACAAATTAATTCTATTATTCCTCGCTACGAATTTTAATTCTATTAAATTTCTTAAAAACTTTTTAAATTGAAAATTTGAATTACCTTAATTTCAGTATTATTTGAAGAAGGAAATTTTCTAAGTGGTATATAGGGGTGAAATAGTTATCTGACAGAAATTATTTGAGTGTATACATAATGAAAAACAAATGACGATTTTTGCAAACTCCCACGATAAAAAAGTTACATTCTGATTGCACCTCATGGTTGTGTGAAAATCTGCAAAATCTGCTGACCCATTATAACAAATTTACATTCCGATTCAATCGAAATTTATTATTTGAGAATATTTCCCACTGCATTTTTTACAAACCCTGAACAATATGGTCTTCGCAAGATGTTATTTTCTGCCAATGAACAACTGGCGTAGCTCTATCTTGATCGTTTTTTTGATGAAACACTAGGTACACATGTGATTGAAAACCCTTGAAAATCCAGCTAGAAGCTGCAAAGAAGGGAGTACATGTACCCGTATGGCTTGACAGACAGTAAACATACTGCTGGGGTAACTGAAGAGCATAATTGTAGGGAGGGGTGGTCTTACAGAGATAGGGTAGAAAAAAGGGAATAAGTGGGAGTGACTTTCAATACAGAACGTAATTAAAATATGTCCGCCATGAAATCTTTTCCCTTTGAAATTCACGCACAAAAGAGGAATCTTTAGAACAGGATGAATTACAAAACCAGCACGAGTCTACGCAGATTATTATTTTGATTTCAATTAGATGAAAGTTATTGCTTCTCCAATAATGGAGTTCTCAGTACTAAAAGATAGCTGGAAGTCTTATAACTCAAGAGAAGGAAGGGTTCGGACTTTTAAATTCTTTCATAGAAAATACAATCAACATTTAAGTCTTTTGTCCACCTGTATATCCCAACAAAGTCGTTAGAAATTGTTTCGAAACTTGTTTAAAGAAACTTATTGCTTTATTATTTTTTCATAACAATACACTGCAAATTGAAAATTATTTGTCTTCACTGAATTTTAATTCCTCTATTTTTTGTTTCACTGAATTTTAACTCCTCTATTTTTTGTTGAGATTCCTCAGTTATTTCCTTGTTTCACAATTTTTTGTTGTAAGTTGAAGACTAGTAACGGTTGCAATCAAATTGGTGTTCATCACCTAATACAATTGTTTCGAGTGGATATTAAGGAATAAATAGTTCAATCACCAAAAATGTTTCACATAGAATTCAAAAAGGTCATCTTTCTTTTCCTTTTTAAAGAATTCCAGAAAAAAAAACCTGAAAAATTTGAGCCCACGTCTCGTCAGTTAAGAGTTATTTGGATAAAAGTAAAAAACTATACATACATACCATCTTCAATCAAACATTCAGCGAAGAGGACTAATTTCTAGAGAATGCATGGCATATTCAAAAATTAGGTTATTCCACAGATATTCTCAAGGGAATTATTTAGATTTAAATCTGTAGAGATTTCGGAGAATTAACTTAGCTTTTATCTTTATGATTCAATATTCCATTTTGATCTTATAACTTACCCTGCAAATTTCAAGTCTGTAAGTTGTTTTTTCCGTAAGGTATTGGCTTAAAAACAGACAGAACTGAATTTCGACATGAATTATTCATCTGTAGGTCAAAAGTGACCGTTCTAAAGCGGTTAGTTCAAGATTCATATAGTGTACGAGTAGATCTATGGACGAAATGACAGGCTTTCTAAAGGGTGTTTCAATAAGTGCGCAAGATTTCAGTGTTCAATAAAACATGTTTTTTTGTAGCACATTATTGAAATATTTATTGATTTAGAAAATATACGTTTGTGAATTATGTATGAAACAGAATATCTTGTAAATCGCTTTGCTGTCATATGCGTACCCTTTTGACGAAATTTTCAATAACGTTATTGAATACATGTAGTGATTCAGCGTCTTATTTCGGCTTTCAATGCTTTGATGGTTGCAGGTTTATTGGAATAAACCTGTGACCTCAGATAACCCCACAGCCAGAAGTCTAAAGGCGTTAAATCGCAACAGCGTGGAGGCCAATTCTGGTCACCAAATCGGGAAATGACACGACCAGGAGCAAACTCGCGCAAGATCGTCAATGTTTCACGGGCGGTATGATTTTGTAGGCATGCAGCTGTGAATCTTTAGTGAGAATTCGCTGAAGAGTGCCTGTTGAAATGTCCAATTTTTGTGCCCGATGGCGAATTAACGTCTCTGGCCTTTCTGTCACACCGAACTACCGTAATGTTTTGTTCTGAACGACCTCTTCACTAACTGAACCAGTACTTTCGAATTTTTTTATTATTTTTTTCACAGTAGATGAATTAGGCACATTATTTCGACCGAACATTGGACGCACTTTACGCATAGTTGCAATTGAACTTTCACCATTTTGATCAATTTTGACAATCAGAACGTGTAATGCTCCATGTTTACTAACTCCCATCTGTCAACTTTCGATCTGTCACGTCCTAATCATGTGACATTATGACTGTCAAACATGGCGCGCAATTTAAATCTTGCGCTCTTATTGAAACACACGTTAGAACGAGCGCGCAAAAAGTTGATTTATGCAATATAAATTTCGTAGTATAGCCTGAAAGACGATGAGGATTCTTATTATGTCTCCTTCAAATGTTATGAAGTATGAGCTGGTACCCAAATGCAAAATTTGGGAGTTCTCAGATATGCTTTCATATTATGCACGGATATTAAAGAATGCAACCATAAATAGTTGGACAATGAGAGTCCAAGGTGCTTCGCTGACTGCTTCGGCCATTTGTTAAGGTGAAATTCGTTTCGAGATAGAGTTCAAAAGGTCAGCATTTCATTCGGTGTTCAATTTGGCTAACATATGCGTCAGTATATTATATGCATTTCACGTTTCTTTTGTGGCCCTCACAGGAATACCGCTATAATGTATTTACCTACCCATATTGCCATATCAGTTCCCTCTAAAATGACTTATCAAAAAACGAAGATGATTGACAAAAAAATAAAGGAAGACATGATGTGTGCTCGGTGTTAAGAATATTCCCATCAACTTTGGCACACTTCACATATAAGAAGCCCTATTATAATAGCATTTCGTTTTTAATTTGATTTTTGAAAGTCATTGCGTTCGCTTTCTTCTGATATTGTAAGCTTGTCGCTCAACGATTTTTGTTTTGTAATGCCTTTTCGAAACCACTGTCCTTGATGCTCTGAGGAAGTCGCGCTTGATTATTTTCTAAATATCAGCTCAAAATTTTTAGAGTTATGGATTACGTTCACTCACTTCAATTTTGTAATACAGAAAAAAAATCGAAAACATGGTTTCCAGAGTATATACATGAGAAAATTGCAGATTTGTTTTCGAAAGGAACGAAATATTAACACTGTAACACAGTTTGTGGAAGAATGTTAAATTCTTCCATTTTCGAAATATCCAGAAATACTGTTTCTAGTCAAATAGACATATAGAATTCTCAAATATCATGTAAAACTCAGAAATATAAAGAGATTTATAGAAAATATAGAACACTGACTGAAATTAACTAATATTAGTAGCTGATACAGCCGTTTCATATGAAAACTATGAATTACATATTCATTTAAAAAATATATAAGAGACAATATTTTAATTTCCACAAAAATGTTTATAATACAACATTTAGTTCACGATGTGGCTTCTTCAGGTATCTTAATTCTACTGACTGTTAGTCAGTAGAATTGTGTACGAGCGTATTATCGCAACAGTCATTCAATAGTGGGTTCTAAACGTTTGTATCGTGCGGAATATCGTACACGCCATGCACTAAGTGACGACAGCATGGATCCGGTTGTTCGACAGTAAAAATTAAACACTCTGGCCGCCCTCGTTCTGTCCACGTCGAAGAAAGGATTCGAGAAGTGAAGGCGTCAGTTCGTCCAAATCCGTCTTTATCCATCCGAAAAAGAGGCCAATAATTAAACATGAAAAAATCCTTCTTGCATTTGATTTTGGAGAAATATTTGGATTCAAAAGCCTACAAAAATTCAATTGATTCAAGAATTGAAGGCTACAGGCTGTGCTAATCGATTGAATTTTGCCAACGCAATTTTACGGCGATTCAACAATTTTGATAATATACTTTTCAGAGCGTGGTTTCAACGAGATGGGGTAACTTGCCATAGATTAAATCAAGCAGTGGAACTGTTAACGAATTATTCCCTAATAATGTCATTTCGCATAGGTGTAACATCAACTGGTCTCCCAGAAGCCCTGACCTTAGTGCACTAGAGTATTTTGATTGAGGATACCTTAAAAGTGAGGTCTATGAGAATAATCCGACGAACCTGATGCAACTGAAGAAAAATATCAGGTCAGAAATGGCTGCAATACCGAGAGTTATGTGCCAGCGTGTGATCGCCAATCTTCGTTCCCGGTTTGGTATTAAAGCTTGTTTATTTTTATGTTTAATACTATAATTTCATTCGTAATGAGCTTAAGCATTATGAAGGATATATCGGTTGTTTTTTTTTGGGTGATAGAACTTTAAATTGAAATAAAACACATTTAAATTAAGATTGAAGCCAAATTGTTCTTAATTCGAAAGATTATCTTATGACATTTATGTTTTAAAAATAATTTCCGGCATATGTCTACCACGACTAGCTCTGAGAAACCGCATTCGACCAGACCAATTTTGGACCCCTTTTTCGAGTAATTCAGGAATTATTTCATCAATAACACGAGTTATGTTGGCGTCCAAAGCGTCTATTGTTTCTGGTTCATCAGCATAAACAAATGACTTGACATAACCTCAAAGAAAATAATCCAGTGGAGTTATGTCGCATGATCTTGGAGGACAATTAATTGAACCATTTCTCGAAATAATGTTATCGGCAAATCTTTCTTTCAATAAATCAATGGTTATGGTAGCAGCATGAGGTGTAGCACCAAATTCAAATTTTGAAACAAATAATCATTGATCATCGATTTGTAACGATGATCACTGTAACATTAGCTCCAGCATTGTTTTTAAAGAAATACGGACCGACGATGCCTCCAGCACACCATACGGTGTATTTTTCAGGATGCAGTGGAACCTGCAGAACTTTTTGAGGATTGTTTTCACTCCATATACGGTAATTTTGCTTGTCTACATAGCCGTTCAACCAGAAATGAGCTTCATCACTAAACACAATTTTACGATAAAAAAGTGGATCAACTTCAAGCTGTTCTAGGGCCCAATCAGCAATTCAACGACGCTTATTATGGTCAAGTGGCTTTAGTTCTTGAACCAGTTGGATCTTGTATGGGTGTAGACCAAGATCTTTACGCAAAATTTTCCATGTGGTGGATGCACAGTGTCCAACTTGTTGTAAACGTCGACGAATAGACACATCTGGATCATCATTAACACTATGACTTTCAGCAGCGATATTTTCTTCTGTAAGTACAGTTTTTTGTTTTGTTGCTGTTGCATGGAGTAGAGAAAATGTTGCCTCAAATCTATCGATAGTTCGACGAATAAGCGGCTCTCATGGACGATTATGTTAAATTTCACGAAGTGGGAATAGAACACTGATTTTGAAAATAAATTTCAACAATTTGTGAACATTGTTGCGACGTGAATCTTTCCATGATAATTAGTCAATGCTTACTGAACAGAAATGTCAAAACAACATGGCTTCTACCTTCTGTCAAATCACAGTTATCCCTATCGAAAGTTCTATCACTCTAAAAAACACCCGATACGTTTCCTAGGTAAATGGTATAATATATCATTCTGATCTAATATAATTTAATTCAGCAATTTTCAGATAATTCCCTAATTATGCCTATAAATATCTCCATATTGTATTATTTTCCTTGTGATGTGAATACTAAAACTGTTTGTGTAGCAATAGAGATCAAAGCGCTCGAATTAACCCTATAACAAGTAATAAATGTCAAAATGCAACTCTCCACGCATTGCCGAAAGATTTACCTATATATACTCCATGTAATACAATGGAATTACTCCAATTGAAATTAATTGAAAAATAATTCCCTTCATCAGTTTGAATTGTGAACTGCCTGTTTTGTAAAATGAACCGAATACTTCTTTCTGAAATTCCTTGTCATGAAATGGACGGAATTATATTCTCATTATATTGTAGACATTTTTTTTTTCGTGAGTGTGCCGAAGGCATTTCAATAATCATGAAGGCATTCTGGTGTTGATCGTGCACTTGGATGCAGTGCAATGGTAAATACATTTTTTGCATATCATTCGTTGAAGGATTTTCCTCATCGCGCCTCGCAGAAAATTGTATATTATGTTTCGAAACAGCTAATTACTACTTTATGAATGACATCATAGATGTCATATTCCCAGAAATAATTTCTCGAGCTGAGATTCACACGGTGATTGTCACTAGATGAGATTTTCTTCTGATTAATTAACATATTATTCATTCGGGAGATAAAGCAGGTCATTGTGTTTCAATTTCTTCCGATTAACATTTGCGGTTTATACGAGCTTTTTGTTGTTTAATTCAACATACGGTCGATACTTGAATATTTGTTCTTTCAAGGTGGAAAACTCAAATATTTTTGCGCTCTTGTTACATGGTCAACACCACAACAAATTCAACCAGCTCCATATTGTCGAAAAAGCTTCAGATAGCTGGCTTACTAGCAGTACCATTTTTCCAGAAAATGAGGAATTCATAATCGCTATTCAAGATTAGGTAATCAATGAGAAAAAGAAGAAGATGATCCCAATGCTGAATTCGACAAATGCAGAAAGTGTAGTATGCAAAACTGCACGATAGCCTCAACAAACTACCTGAAAATACCTACTCAGAAATCCAGAAGGCTGTTATACTGAATACCTACCATACAGTACGAATGTTTATAATGTGAACTGACCCTAATCACTTTGGTACTTCCTACCGGTGATACCGGTAGTTAGTTAGTGCAGTAGTACAACAAATAATAATAAAGTTTATTCAAGATAATTGAAAAACTCCGTTAGACGTCGTTCTCAATTATTGAATCTGACATCGGGATCAAACTGGATGATTCTGAAGAAGGATTTGTCGTTGTCGCCGTGATTTTGCTGCTTTTGTGACCCAATAATTACGTGAAGATCTGTCTTTTCATCCTACTGTCATGCTCACAAATGATAATCATTTTGTTTGAACGACTAAGCTTATAAGTAGGAAATAGCGTTGTATCTGGAAACACTTATAGTGAAGTTTGCCATTTGACTCTGTGTCATCATTGGACCTTATTTTTTTAATAGGTAAGAAGAGCGTATCAGCGTAACCGAAATTCGTTATCGGGCGATGTTAAACGCTTATTTCTGACATTTTCCCTGAAAATTATCTGAATAAATTTAGAGTTTTCTGAAGTATAAGTTCTATGTTAATGATCAAAGAACAAAATTTGACTATCAAAACAGATTTAATCTGTTAGTCTTCTACAATTTTAATTTCAAAAAATTTACTTAAGAAACTTTAAGAATTAAATCAATGTCCTTATAAGCACTGCTTTAATAGACGTATGAAGTCAAAATTCATCATACAATATCAAATGGAATTAAGAAAAACCAACGAATATAAATTGTCAATTAAAATTAATGAATAAATAAACAAACATTTTTTGTTTCGTTCCAGGCATGCGTACTGAACGTACGAAGCCCTGTTTGTTACAAAATGTATTGTTTTCTGATCCTATATTTATGAAAAATAACTCTTTCTCAAAAATATATAACATAATTTTAAGAACTTCTCAAAAACTAATTTATTTGAAATATTCAATATATTTAAATAATTTCTTCAAAAAATCTCAAAACATGTAGCACATCCTCAAAAAATAATTAAAATTCAGATAAGACCGGTTCATCTTTACATATAACAAATAATAAAATTAACAATAAATAGACTTACCGAATGCAATCTTCAGAAATATGTACCTATGTGAATGTTCCTGAAAATCACATATTTCTGAAGATTGCGTTCGGTAAGTCTATTTATTGTTAATTTATTTTATTACTTTTTATATGTAAAGTCCAACTGGTCTTATCTGAATTTTAATTATTTTTTGAGGATGTGCTACATGTTTTGAGATTTTTTGAAGTAATTTATTTAAATATATTGAATATTTCAAATAAATTAGTTTTTGAGAAGTTCTTAAGATTATGTTTTATATTTTTGAAAAAGAGTTATTTTTCATCAATATAGGATCAGAAAACAATACATTTTGTAACAAACAGGGCTTCGTATTGTCTGAAGAGTTCAGTACGCATGCCTGGAACGAAACAAAAAATGTTTGTTTATTTATTTATTAATTTTAATTGACAATTTATATTCGTTAGTTTTTATTAATTCCATTTGATATTGTATGATGAATTTCGACTTCATACCTCTATTAAATATGAGCAGTGCTTATAAAGACATTAATTTAATTCTTAAAGTTTCTTAAGTAAATTTTTTTTAAATTAAAATTGTAGAAGACTAACAGATTAAATCTGTTTTGATATTCAAATTTTGTAATAATCCTTCTATCAAGTAAAAAACCGTTCCTCATTATTTTATTTTGATCAAAGAACAATTCAGGTTTCAAAAAACAATGTCAGAGTTTTCAATATCTTTACTGTCAAACAGAGTAAAATTCTGTTATACCTTGCTACAAATTTTTATTTCATAAAATAACTTGAAGACTTTTTAAAATTAAATAAATGTCTTAGAAACACTAAAAATCCCCAACATAAACTGAAGAAATTCTTCGAAACAACCTCTCTTTAAAAAGCTCTTTCAAAAAAACTCTTCAAAAATATGTAGCACATCTTCAAAAAGGCTTTCGAGACCCTCACCGATAATCATCAGCCCACTTTCATGCTAGCAAAATAAAAACAATGAATGAAAAGTATCTATCATACTTATACTACCATGTGTTATTTCGAACAACGACAGAGCACAAATGTTCTCTTAGAGGTTGGACCAGAATACCATTGGCATTCTATTTCGTCCACGGAATATACACAGCGGTGAAATAAAGTATTTTTCAACACTCGGTTTTATTCAGAAAATATTTTGTATATGAGTGAAGAAATTTTTAGTGAGGTATAGCAGAATTAGTCTGTTTGATATCTAGGATATCGAAAAGCTACCTGTCAAGTAAAAAATCCCTCCTTTTATTCTTTTAAGTTTTAATTCAGATACCGATTCAAGTATGTGAAAACATCATAAATTGGACTGACTAATCGAATTCACTATTACCACCAGAATCGTGGAGCATATTCAAACGATATAATTTATAGCATTATTGTAATTAGTTTTTCAATTTAAAATCCTAAAGCACCAATTGGATGAATTTTATGAGTAAGTATTCAGCTTTCTCGAAAAGCCCTCGAAACTGAAACGTAAATGAAATAAAAGCACTGATCTAGAACGAATGGAAAAACGAAAAAATATCTGAAATCAAGTAAATTGGAAAGATATGTAATGATCCATATTTGATGAGCGAAATCCATGAATTACTTAAAGACTGTCCTACCGTAATTGAGAAAGACATCAAGTAGGGACCAAACCTCCCGGAGTATTTGATAAATAAACCTACGTAAGAAGGATTACACCGTCCAGCTGTCATTTTTTTATACCCAATTTTCCACCAGGGTTGATCTGTGACAGTTCACTGTAACAGCATCGAGCTATGATGTGAAATTAAAACGGTTCACTTCATAGAGTATTTACGGGGAATTTAGGGAGGGTAACCTCATGTGTCCAAACAGGTCTAAATCGGTCGCTATAAACAGACGGAGGGTTGCTGTAATCCCTGGTATAAAACTGCTAACAACAACATTATCCTCTGCTAGTTTAATACTCCGTTGAATTACTTTTCCTGATATGGACACGAAGAATCTTACTACCCGCTATGGTTATTTATAAGTAATCGTTTGAACGCGTAGCACCATTTACGTTTGACTATTACGCATGTGCGATAATGGGACAAACTTGTTCTCTTTGTGCTGCAACCATTTAGATAATGATTGAGATTGCTATTTATTGTTGAAAGATATCTTCATTTTCTTGGTATAACATCCGTCGCCAATTTGCCAATATAAGAGGCGTAGAATCCGCCGCTTCAAAAACGCCTCCAATCGTAAATCCTCACCGTCTTAATTTTTTTTCGAAAATGAGAGTTTGCACAACGAAATTACACAGTCATCTTTCATCTGAGTAATAAATGCAAGTAGTGCCAGATCTAATGGAGAATCGGTTATTATTACATATCGATATTGACGTCCTAAATAACATAAGTAATTACTCTTCACAGCAGGTCGACTTCTGGTTGGGCTTTACCAATTTCGTATGATACCTTAGTTTTCCATCGAGGTGAACCAATCTTTTGCCTTCAATGTCCTTCTGGCTGATGTTTAGTGGTGCGAGTACGAGGCAGATATTTTTAACACGTTTACTGCAATAACGGTGTCCTGGGATCGATAACGCAATAGTAATAGAAATAATAAAGTGTTTTCCAATAAGAGGTTCAATTTTGATATTGAAAAAAGTTAGTATATTTTGAGAGAAATCAATGAAAGTTTATTTAATTCCAAAGAGAAAGATAGGCCATTAACAATGGAAAACGATAGCAGCCAAATGGCCACAGCACCATATTCTATTCATGAAATTTTCCATGATCAAATGGCACATTTGCAGCTGTATGTCCTCCATAACTTTACGAATTGCATCTTTAAGGTCTTGAATCGATTATGGAGCATTAGCATAAACCCTGTCTTCCATGTGGCCCCAAAAAAAGTCTAAAAGTATTAAATCACAAGATCTCGGTGGCCAGTTTTAATCACCTATTCGAGAAATAACACGGCCAGGAAACTTTTCTTGCAAAATTGCGATCGTTTCGTTGCTTGTGTGGTAGCTGAGCGCCGTCTTGTTGAAAATAAACAATATCTTCCAATTCCGGCCATAGAAAATTATTAACCATAGCTCGTCAGCGCAATCTATTCATCGTAACAGTTGCACCAGCCTCATTTTCGAATAAGTAAAATCCATTCACACCGGTTGCCCAAAAACCGCACGAAACAGTGACGCGTTGCGGATGGAGAGGCTTTTCAACAATCATTCTTGGATTTTCCGAGCCCCAAATGGGACAATTCTGTTCGTAGCCTTCGAGGTTAAAACAGGCCTCATCACTGAAGATAATTTTTCGATGAAATTCGGATCATTTTGATGCATTTCAAGGACTCAATCAGCGAAGATACGACGTTGCTGGTGATGGATCGGCTTGAGTTCTCAACTTTAAAATCCTAAGGACCTAAGGCTTTATGCAAAATAGGGTCTAATGTCGTTTGTGGAATGCCGTATTCCAGAGATCGACGAGGAATCGACAAACCTGGGTTGTCGTCAACACTACGGGCTACAGCAGCAATATTCTCAGTTGTTCTTGAGCGACTCACACGGTTTCGATTCTTCGCATCCCTAACTTGTCCCAACAGCTCAAATTTTTGCACTAGTTTCACTATTACCGACCAAGAAGGTGCTTCACGACTACCCAAAATTTTGCGAACTGTGATTGCGAAATTCTCACCATTTTTGTAGTGAATTTTAACAATTTCAATGCATTGTTGTGAATCGTTCCATTTTCAGTAATGGCGTAGTTTTTACTTGTCAAATGTCAAAAGATGACAGCTTCAAAAGTGACAGCTGCTCAGATAGCGGGCTATTCAAGATGAAACCTTTTATAAATGAAGTCAACAAACGCGCAACACTATATTTCCTATTATTTACAAGTTTCCGACGTTTTGAATGAAACTCGAGTTGTTTAACCGGAACGGAAGTAGTTACTGTCAACAATTGCGCTATGTATATTTTTAACAATTCAGCTAATTCAACATGAAATGAACATCAATCAAACAATTTTATCTGACCCTACTTATCCGAGGCTATAAAATAGCTACCGAAGAAAATGCCCTATGGCGGCTTGATGCAAATTAGAGCATGATTCAAAAAAAGAAGACTCCATAGGAGCTCAGTCGAATTTGCATGAGATTTGATCGTGGGAGAGAGCGCAAATGAAAACACCAAAATGTAGAAAAACGAAGTTAATTCATGTATCGTAGGTTAAGAAGATACCAATCTGGGGGTCTCTGTTGAGCCTTTTCATATATCTTATTTAATCGAATGAATCCAGAGGCGGTAGCCAGTCCTTTCAATGAAAATAGAGATTCACGTATTTGATATTACACGTATTTTTTTTTTTTGGGGAAAAATCAGAGAAGATCTAGATTATATGGATATTGTAGAAAGCTGAAATACATTGGAATTGTTCGAGGGAACTAATTAACACGATTGTTCGTGAAGACGCGAAGATAGTCGTTTAGATACATCTTGTGATGTTGATCATGAAAATATTTTGAAGAGTTAACTTTGAATTCAGGATAACATCTTCAAACTCTTCTAAAATATATATTAAAAGTTTATATACAAAAACTATCAAAATGATATCTTAATATATAGTTAATATAAAATATTTTTCAATGTTTCGGAAAAAAATGAAGACATGAAACGTATATTCTGGAGATTGAAATAAATCGACTTATAAAATGTTGAAGTTCCAGTTCAATTATTTTTGATTGATCCTTTATTTTGAGAATTAAAGATAATTTTGGAATAGAGGATTTTCCAGTACTGTAATGTTTATAACATACTCATATATTTTTATTAATACATTTGTATTAATAGGTTTCATGTTATGAAGTAACATGAGACCGAGACACTGAAAAATATTTTATATTGATTATATATATATATATATATATATATATATATATATATATATATATATATATGATAGTTTTTGTATATAATTTTCAATATATATATTGTAGAAGATAGAACATATAATTCTGAATTTGAAGTTAATTTAATTACTTGTATCTGCTATTGGTTCATAATTTGATTTATTTTTTGAATTATGAATTAAAATCATATAGATTCAAAGATTCAAAATATATTTCTCAAGTATGTATTATTTGTGAAATTCTGGTTATTTTTCTTCATCATGGGAAATTATTTGGAGGGAATAATAACTGTTGTGTTTTCCTGTGTTCTAAGTACAAATGATTAATGGTTTACAACACATTTCTCTAGTACTTTGGATACTTTAAAATTACCTTGAGTTTATTCGTTCCAAGTTTTTTTTTTGGTGAGTTCAATTTTGATTTTGTGATATATTGGGTGTTTTTTTAGAGTGGTAGAACTTTCGATAGGGATAACTGTGATTTGACAGAAGGTAGAAGTCATGTTGTTTTGATATTTCTGTTAAGTAAGCATTGAAAAATTATCATAGAAAGACTCACGCCGCAACAACGTTTACAAATTGTTGGAATTTATTTTTAAAATCAGTGTTCTAATCGCCAAACTTGTAGAGCACTTCGTGAAATTTATGGTTTACATAATCGTCCATCAACGCAGCTTATTCGTCGAACTATTGATAGATTTCGAACAACATTTCCTCTACTCGATGCAACAACAACAGGAAGACAAAGAAATTCACGTACAGAAGAAAATATCGCTGCTGTAAGTTATAGTGTTAATGATGATCCAGATTTGTCGATTAGTCGACGTTCACATCAAGTTGGACTCTGTGCATCCACCACATGGAAAATTTTGCGTGAAGATCTTGGTCTACACTCATACAAGATCAAATTGGTTCAAGAACTAAAGCCACTTGACCATAATAAGCGTCGTTTGTTTGCTGATTCGGTCTTGGAACAGCTTGAGGTTGATCCAAATTTTTATCGTAAAATTGTGTTTAGTGATGAAGCTCATTTCTGGTTGAAAGGCTATGTAAACAAGCAAAATTTGCGTATATGGAGTGAAAACAATCATCAAGAAGTTCTGCAGGTTTCATTGCAACCTGAAAAATACACTGTATGGTGTGCTTTACACGCTGGAGGCATCATCGGTCCATATTTCTTTAAAAACGATGCTGGAGCTAATGTTACAGTGAATGGTGATCGTTACAGATCGATGAGCAATGATTATTTGTTTCAAAATTTGAATGGTATCGACCCAGAAGTGTTTTGGTTCCAATAAGGTGGTGTTACACCTCATGCTGCTACCGTGACAATTTGGCGATAAGATTATTTCGAGAAATGGTCCAATTAATTGACCTCCAAAATCATGCGACATTACTCTACTGGATTATTTTCTTTGGGGTTATGTCAAGTCATTGGTTTATGCTGATAAACCAGAAACAATAGACGCTTTGGAAGCCAGCATAACTCGTATTATTGATTTTTTTCCGAAACATGAAAAAATATTTCATATTGATTATATCTTAGGATATCATTTTGATAGTTTTTGTATATAATTCCCATCCTATGTTGTATAAGACAGAAGATATAATTCTGAATTTCAATTTAATTCAATTCTATTCACTGTTGAATCACATTTTAAATTGTTGTTTTCAAGAGTTTGAAACAAAACTTTGGAAATGCGGTGGAGAGATTTACTTTGGTTTATCATTAGTTTAAAAAGTAAATCTTTTCGATCTAAAAAAAATCTCCTCTAAAATTCCATAGTCTACATTTTGAAGCATTCAAAAATTGAAATCACTCAATGGGTTGCAAATTGATGGTTGCAATATTACATAAAATGGTGAAAAGCACTAATGAAATCGAGAGCATTTTCGCGCTTATTCAACAGTCCATTACCCCTGAAAATTTAAAATCTGTGAATAACTTCTTGAGGAAGCTTTTATATGATAAATGAAAACACATAATTCTGTGTTCTGTCATCATGAAGGAACGAAAATCTCATGAAAAACATGGACTAGCCCTTACGTCAAGTGAGCGCTTTTAGAAATTTTTCATTATCTTTAACGATGAGATGAGTGAAATATTTTCATTATATCTCATCATTATTATTATATATATAGATATCAATAGATACCAATGACTATAGTAGGGGTATCATTCAGTATCAGTACTTATTTTAATCAAAAATCTGAAATAGTCGAATGCACTACCTGCAAATTGAATAAAGAATGACGAAATTATTATGATAAATTCACACCTGTACTTTCCCTTTACAAACAAAAACAGGTTTCCCTTCAGAGTCCGAACCTGCGATCTAATATACATATTCATGAATTAGCCTGGTGTAGGGCGTTTCTGACCAAGAAAGTCTGGAGTCTCCAGAAGATTAATATTAAGATGCATTAAGGAACGGTATAGAATTTCTTGTCCTGCCCCCCAATAGTTTTCTGGGCTATCTGATGTTACGTTATTGGACCCGAGCAAGTTAATTTTGCTGCTCCAAATTTTCCGTAATCATCTCAAGACATCATTTTCAATTAATCAAGAGTCGGAAGTGGTAATCAGGAAACAAATTTAATCAGAAAATCGTAGATTAGGACGGGAATAGTTTCCACTATATTTCGCAAATTTGTTCAAATTTTCCAATTAATTTTCGAAAGAGTCGTTGATATTTTATATATTTGCAAAATTAGAAATGTTTTTTGAACTCCTATCACAAAAAGCAGGAGAAAATAGCAGTTAATTCAGTTTACCCTGTTACAAAAGATTTGATTAAAAGATACATTTCCATTACTTACGTGCACAGAATATTAGATATAAGTTTTTTTTTTAAATTAAATTTGATTCATTTAAATATTTTAATATTTACAGATATATTCTGTTTGCCTTCTACATATTTAATTTCAAAAAATCATATTTAATATTATAACTTCCGGAATTAAATTAATTTCATATAAGTACTGCTTATATCAAACGACATATAGAATAAACATTCATTATAAGACATCCAAATGATATAACAAAATCCAATAAATATAAATTGTTAACAAAAATCCTATAAATTGAATATTTTGAGTAGACAAAATTTTGTTTCTGCTCATCTCTCTTATGAAAACAAATATCTTTCAAAAATGTTCAACATAATCTTAAGAATTTCATAATAAAACCATCTCACTTATAATATTCAATATTATTGGATATCTAACTAAGTTACTTCCTAGAAAATTTCGAAATATGTAAAAACATTACTAAAAAGCAAGTTTTAAGAGAGACTTTGCTTCGTCAGTACTCAATCGTATTCAATAAAATATAATATCAATCAACAAATAGTATTTACTCACGTTTAATCCAGAAAACTTCTTGGTAAATGAATACTGAACATTTAAATGGATTCTAATGTAGCTTTCTGGATTAAAGGTGAGTAAATACTTTTTGTTGATTGATGTTATATTTTATCTATCAAAACTTGATAGGAAGATTATTACCAAATTTGAAAGAACAGATTTATTCTGTTAGCCTTCTATCAAGTAAAAACCTCTTCTTATTATTTATTGTATATATAATATATAATTTAATTTTGGTTTCATAATTTCATTATATAAATGTCATTTTGTTTTAACTAAGGCCATAAAATACCTTACAAGCTTTGTGTGATTTTTGTTATGAACATAGAATATGTTGGATTTTTCAAGTTCTCTAATTTTAGTGTTTTCTCAGCAAGGACACCCCGAGGTCTTTCTAGTAAGTTATTTTTTGTTAATTGATTTTATTTTTTAAATATGAAGTTGGACTGACGAAGACCTCATCGGAATTCTAATTGTTTTTTGAAGATATGATACATGCTTTGAGAGATTTTTTTTTAACTTATTCAAATATATTATCATAAATATTCCAAATTAATTAGTTTTGGAGAAGTTCTTAAAATTATGTTCTGAATTTTTGAAAAAGATTTGGTTTTCATAAATATAAGATCAGAAACAAAATTTTGTCTACTTCAATTATTTATTTATTTATTTCAATTGACAATTTATATTTGTTGGGTTGTTTTATTCCATTTGATATTATATAATGTGTTTTGATTTTATATGTCTACTAAATTTAAGGAGTGCTTTTAAGACATTAACTTAATTCTAAAAGTTTCTGAATAAAATTTTTCGGAATTAAAATTTATAGAAGGCTAACAGAATCAATCTGTTTTGATATTTAATTTTTTTAAATTTCACATGATTTTACAATATCCCTTACCGGTAAATGAATCAAAAAGTGTAGTTGTTACATATTGCTCTAAACTTAAACACGTTTTGCGATACCTAGTGTCCTGAAAAATTGAAATTTAATTTATATCGAAAGTTCAACTTCAATTCAGTTACTATATTATGAATGAACAAACTTTGTATAAGTTATTCAACTTCGCAACTGACCACAAAACAGATAGATTCAACCAATTAATCTAATAGATCTCGAGCATAATTAGTATTATCTGAGAGTAGGTAGAAGAGCAACAAAAAGTTTTTGATGAAGTAGTGTTCCGTGCAAGTGTTCCATCGATTTCACTAATTGGTCCAGCTTGTTGGAGTGTCACTTACTTAACAAATGGCATTCGGAAACCCTTGTTCTTATCCGAATATATTAAGGAATCGTCCTTGCTTTGTTCCAATTTTTCGGAATAATAACCTCACACAGCGATGGCTTCTGCAATTCCTACAGGATGAGTATTTGGAGTTGTTTTTCTCATCGACAATTAATGTTGAACGTTTCCACAAGAGAATAATTGCTGATTAAGTTGTGGGTCTTTCATTCAGAATGAGAGAATTTGAATTTAAAAAAAATAAGTTGGGGAAAAAAATGCATTCTCCGTAATCTTCAAAACTCTAGAAATAAATTTTCACAGTCTTCTTTTGATGCCAATTTCCAGAAAGTTTTGCGATGCAAGAAAATGGTGGTAATCGCTTGGTGTCAGGTCTGGACTATATAGTGGATGCATAAAAATTTCCCAACCAAGCTCCCGGACTGTCTGGCGAGTCACTACAGACATGTGTGGCTGGCGTTGCCCTTAAGAAACAGAACCCGTCTTCTGTTGGTCAATTCTGACTTCTGACAATTATGACTTGTGCCCAAATCATATGATCTTAGTGGTTAATTCACAAATCCTCGTTATGAGATGATCCTATCATTAAATCTTTCGCTCAGCAATGCGAGCGTAGTATCAGCTGTGTGGCAAGAAGCCTTATTTTGTTGGAACCACAACTCTTAAATATTGATGTTCTAAAGTTCTGGCCATATAATTTCGATTAACATGGTCCTATAGCGGCCATCAGTCTCCGTTAAAACTCAAACCTTCTGAAAAGTTTTCAATAGACTTATTAGATTGAATCTGTAGAGGTTTCGGAGAATTAATCCAGCTATTATCTGTGAAATTTGAAAAAGTGTGGTCTGGGTAAAATCTTTTGACCTTTGCTAAAAAGGGATTATTAAGCCTTCTTGTCCCCTTTATTATTTCACTATCATATGGCTGTCTCTGAAGGAGATATATCTTTTCCAGAGATTGAATTTGTTCGATAACAACCTCATTTCTAACGGAAGCAAGTAACAGTTGAAACTCGTTATGTTTCAAGGGTTTCATTTCAGGGTTGTCATAGAAATTTTATCTTTTCCGATAAACTAGATGAAGAAAGCAGGTTTTCGCGTTGTTATTCTGGGAGATGAGAAGGAATTTCAAACAACTTTCGATTCGCGCGAAATCGTGATATTGCTCTGTCCCTATTTCCAAACATTGAAGTAAATATAAAATGTTTCGATATAGTCCAGAAGAATTTGAGAAAATGAGGACAGAGTGGATTTAATTCGGAAATGAATTAAAAGCTGTATAATTTTGTCTAATGTCTACTTTATTTCGTAATGATATTGAACTAACTTTTCCGCAAAACACGTATGGCGAAAGTGTTGCCAGACTCTAAATAATCACTACTTTAAAATAGAAAACTCTAGATGGCCGACCCTTTATAAGAAAATTCTATTTTATTTCATTTTTTTATTCTGGACAAAACTTTCATTAAGAATAATGATGAAACTTCCTCAGAAGACGCACAACGATAGACACAACTATACCCATCTCATGTGGTGGAAATTAACTGATGCAGAATCAAAAAAATATAAAATAATGTCCAAATTGTTTAGTATCACCTTATAGATACATGTTTCGATTGGATATTAAAAAATCACAAGTTCTATCACCGAATTTTTAATGATTATTTTGTTTATTCAAATGACTCCTTACTGAAGAGATTTGGGTCCGAATTCTTTCTGTGGAGAATATGCTATATATTTTTTGAAAAAAAGGAAAATAAAAAAGGCTTCTTTCAATTATTTGTTGAACATTTTTCGGTGATGCAACTCGTGATTCTTTAACATCCAATCGAAACATGTATGTATAAGGTGATGTCTAAATAATCTGGTCATTATTTTATATTTCTTTTGATTCTTTATCAGTTAATTTCCACCACATATGATGATAATATATATTTTAACAAAGTGATACTGTGTTATCTAGGGCATATTCTTAAAAATTTAATTCCAAATGTTTTCATGAGATCTATTCAGATTTAAATCCTTAGAGGTTCAAGAGAAATCCAGCTATTATCTGTACTTAACTATTATCTTGTAAATTTTCAGCATTACATTCAACTCGTTGGAATTTTATTGTTGTACCGGTAGGAATAATCCCATGTCGAGTTACGCCGCTGATTTTTCCGGAAGTTTATCGCTCCAGTGATTTCCCAGGTTCAGCGTCGAAATCAAGGGGGTCGAGTTCCTCGAGCTGCGGGGCAAGATTTAATACGTAAAATGTATGACTAGGAATCGGCTCGGTAGTTTTTGAATTACAAATCTTGGTATTAAGAGCCTCTCCTGAATCGGGGGGAGTTGCTATGCAACGACCGTTGTCAGCTATCATTAAAAACGCGATATTTGGAGTGTTTTCAGTGGACCCAGTTGGACCCTTCAATAGATGACTCGAACTGGCACTCCACTGACCGGAACATGCCGCTTCATTCCTCAAGAACCTGTACAACTTGGGAAGGGCACAACCCCTTTTCAGAAAGAAGGAAGGCATCGATGTCACCGTGCCATTTTGACGATTTTTTTCTGAGGGGTTTCGCAAACAAAGCGCTCCGCAGCAACCAATTGTGGCAGCCCTACTGAAGGGGAAAAATTGCAAATTGGCAGTGCTCTCGCCTGGCCCAAATCTCGTATTTAAGACTGCCAACCTGAATTCATGAGGCTAGAGGACGGGAGAAATGGTCATCTAAAATGTGTAAATGATGTCCGAAATTCCACCATAGAAAATGTCAATTAGAAATTATGTTGTTCATCAATGATTTAGCCACCCATCTAAAAGCAGCTTTTATGATATTATTTGCTGATGACACTGACACATCAGTATTAATAACAGCTTGCAAGAATATAGTAGAAAATTCCATCGCCTGGTGTCACCAAAATGTACTTATTGTTAATATTGGTAAAACCCAATGTATGTATTTCAGCATGAGAAATATACCTAGAGATAATCTGAATATCAATTGTAATGGCACTGTGGTAAAATCTGAAGAATGAGAATCTATGTTGACAACACCTTGAAATGGTGTCATCATATGGAAGAAAATTGGTAGATCTTATTATGCTTTCAGTCGTGTGAAGGGCTCTAATCCAATAGAATCTCTCTTAAACTTATACTACAGTCTAGTTCACAGTCAAATCTCTTAGAATACCTATAGATTTGAGCAGAATATTTGTGCTACAGAAGATAGTTCTTTGCCTGATTTTTGACTTAGACTCTCCATTCTCCTGTAGGCCCATTTTTATTGTTAATGGTGTTTTAACAGTTTCATGTATCTATATACAGGGTTATCCATTTTGTGCTTCAGGAAGTAAACGTAAATAAAACACTCTTTTATTTAGAATATCAATCAAATTTGTATTTCAATATAATGCTTGGACCTTGTCATTATGTGTGAAATACATCATCATTTAAATGTCCTCCCCATGATCTCTTACAGGACTCGATCCTTGTGAGGTAATTCTCGATGACTCGCTGGCACATTTCGGGTAATATCTCACCAATAACTTGACGGATGTTGATTTTCAGATCGCCAATAGTTTGAGGATTTTCATAAACACGGTCCTTCGCATAACCCACAAAAAAATACAAATGCGATAAGTCACAAGATCTTGGTGGCCAATTCACATCGCCTAAACGAGAAATTACGCCTCCTGGGAATTTTTCTTGAAATAAAGCCAAAACGGGTCATGTTGTGTGGCCTGTTGCACTATATTGCTGGAACCACATCTCTTCCAACTTCATATTATTGATTTCAGGCAAAAAAAATCGGTAATCATTTGGCTATAGCGATGAGAATTGACGATTCAAGTGACACCTTCTTCATTTTCAAAGAAGTACGGGTCAATCATTCTTCCAGACCAAATTTCCACCATACACTGACTTTTTGAGGATGTTATGGTGTCTCAGCATTGACATGAGGATTTTCACTGCCCAGATGTGACAATTTTGATTGTTTATATAGCCATCGAGTGAAAAATGTGTTACGTCGCTGAAGAAAATTTGATGCGAAAAATCGTCTTCCAAACGTTGTTGTTCAAGCACCCAATCGGCATATGTTCTACGCATTTCGTTGTCAGCTGGCTTTAGTTCTTGTGTCAACTGAACCTTATAAGGACGGAGATGCAAATCCAGATGCAATACTTTTACGTACAGTAGAAATATTTTTGGTCAAGCGTGGATTTCGATGATGTATGGGCCTTAAGACATCAGTAACAGACCCAGCCTCTTCGGATTTTTCCACTGTGTTACCAATTGTACGCTCAGATGGACGATTATATCGACCATAATCTGCCCGTAGTGCACGAAACGTATTTTCTATAGAAACATTGTTTTTGTAGTGAATTTTCACAATTTTCACACGTTCAGCAGTAGATAAACGATCCATATTGGTAAATGACTAACCTTCAACTAAACAAATGAGGCTTCGGATCACAGTTCTGTCCGACATATGTCATTGAAACAGGGCTGTGAAATCCGGAGCACGGAATGGATATCCCATGTGATTTGTGTTCAGAAGGTTATGGCATTTAATCATGAAAAGAAACACGCTTCAACAACGTTAAGAAATTGTTGAATGATTCTATCAAATCTAGTGCTCATTTGTAAAAACTGTGAGAAATTTAAGAAGAATACATGGACGATATTATTCAGTTATTTGTTGACAAATTTGAAAGTGAATTTTTTTTCCAGGATACAAGAGATAATTTCTTCATGTCCAATTCAGATGTATAACAGTATTGAACATTTTCGCTGAATTTCCCAGAATTTTTCGGTATACCTGCTACTTCCTCTATTTCTCTATAGAAAATTCCAGGTTTCGGTGATTTAAATAAGTCTACTTAATTGCAATTTCCCAACCGTAAATCTAGGAGTAAATAAAATCAAATGAATCAGAAATCTGTCATAAACAAGGCACCGCATCACCAAGAAATCTTGATTCCGTTTACGCGTTTCATGAATGCAAATTTCTGTCCAAGTGTAAAAGTTATTTCTATTAAAGAAATAAAATTCTTACATCCAGTGAAATGTCATTTCATTAGTGTGAGAGTTTGTGAAGATTCCTAAGATTTTAATGCGACAGTTTTCGCAGACCTTCTCCAGACCAATTCATAGTTGGTATGTACATAACTTGGTATTAAATGTTATTGTCAATCTAATTTTTGCGCCTCAGAATTTCAGAATGGAAAACTTGAAGTTATAAATATATAATGAAATTTGGTGATAAAATTATCTCAAGAAATGGTCCAGTTAATTATCATCCCATGTCCTGTGATTTCTCTCTTTGGGGATCTGTTGAACATATGTTAATGCTGATAAACCAACAACAACCCAGCAATTAAAAATAAACCTTGTACGTACCATTGATGAATTACATTTTATTATTACAAATTTATGTGAAAGAGTGATAAGAAATTGGGTTGACAGAATCCAGTACGTACAGAGAAGTCGTGGTGGTCATTTGAATGATGTTATTTTCCATACATAACGGTAAAATGTGACCGCTCAAATGAAAAAAAATGTGTCTCACTGAATAACATATGTTTTTTTTTCAATTTTTAACTTGTATCATCGCTATTGAAAAATGTTTTAGTTTTTCCCCAATATTAAACCTGTATACCTGCCATAAGTAGGTATCGGGTGTTTTTTTTTAGACTGATAGAACTTTAACTTGAGATAAAACACATTTGAATTAAGGTTGAAGCCAATTTTTTTTTTTTTTGTAATTTTATTATATAATAAACATATGTCCAGTACGACTATCTTTGAGGAACCGCATTCGACCAGACCAATTTTGGACCACTTTTTCGAGTAAATCAGGCCTCATTCCATCAATAACACGTGTTATGTTGGCTTCCAAAGCGTCTATTGTTTCTGGTTTATCAGCATAAATCAATGACTTGACATAACCCCAAAGAAAATAATCCAGAGGAGTTATGTCGTATGATCTTGGAGGCCAATTAATTAGACCATTTCTCGAAATAATGTTACCGCCAAATCTTTCTTTCAATAAATCAAATGTTACGATAGCAGCATGAGGTGTAGCACCATCTGGTTGGAACCAAAACACTTCTGGGTCGATACCATTCAGATTTTGAAACAAATAATCATTGATCATCGATCTGTAACGGGCACCATTCAATGTAACATTAGCTCCAGCATCATTTTTAAAGAAATATGGACCGATGATGCCTCCAGCGTGTAAAACACACCATACAGTGCATTTTTCAGGATCCAATGGAGCCTGCAGAATTTCTTAAGGATTGTTCTCAGTCCATATACGGCAATTTTGCCGTTCAACCAGAAATGAGCTTCATCACTAAACACAATTTTACGATAAAAAAGTGGATCAACTTCAAGCTGTTCTAGGGACCAATCAGCAAACAAACGATGCTTATTATGGTCAAGTGGCTTTTGTTCTTGAACCAGTTGGATCTTGTATGGGTAAAGACCAAGATTTTTACGCAAAATTTTCCATGTGATGGATGCACAGAGTCCAACTTGTTGTGAACGTGGACGAATAGGCAAATCTTGATCATCATTAACACTATGACTTACAGCAGCGATATTTTCTTCTGTACATACAGTTCTTTGTCTTGTTGTTGTAGTTGCATCGAGTTGTTGTCCGAAATCTATCGATAGTTCTACGAATAACCTGCTCTGATGGACGATTATGTAAACCATAAATTTCACGAAGTGCTCTATAAGTTTGTCGAATAGAACACTGATTTTGAAAATAAATTTCAACAATTTATAAACGTTGTTGCGTCATGAGTCTTTCCATGATAATTTGTCAATGCTTAATGAACAGAAATGTTAAAACAACATGGCTTCTGCCCTCTGTCAAATCACAGTTATCCCTATCAAAAATTCTATCACTCTCAAAAATACACCCGTTATATGAAGTGTTTCTATTCAATTATTGAGATTGTCATGCCTAAAAACGTGAACTACGAAAATTTGAGGAGTGATCACAAGAATGTTTTCCATGTTTCATTCACAAATAAAAAAAAACATTCTCTAGAGTAATTTCATTTGAAATGTATACTCCGCTTTAATTTAAAATATTTACTCATTTCTGGTACGAATTCCAGAATACAATTTGTCTCAAATTGACGTAAAGTACAATGGAATGTGGAAGTTTTCATAGAGATCTTTTACGCATACTATCGTAATGAGCATTATCAAGTTGTTCTCTTTATTTGTTTTTCTGCCACTTGTCCTGTTAATTGTGGATGTACGTTGTCACACAGCAAATAATTGATTCCAGACATCGCATGTCCTTTGTTCGTATCGTCTAGGACTTTTTTCAATCTTATTATCTAGATACTTGTTTCCTGTTCACGGCAATATCGAGAAACTACTGGAAGTCAGTACATTGAAAATCGTAGACGAGTCATTAAAATGGACTGTAAAGAATATAAAAACAAATAATATTTAAATAAGGTTATTCTGATTTTTACAAATTTTTATTGTTATTTTTACAACAATCTCAACAATTTTAAAACACCCGATTTATATATTTCATTGATCGTTTTCATTCAGCATTCAAATAACTCCCAACTGATGAAAAGACGGATTAGAATTCTATGTGGAACATTTTCGTGTGATTGAATTTCTTATTGTTTAATATCTACTCGAAAGAATTTTGTCTTGGGTGATGGATTTAGATAGTTTTGGTGAATACTTTGTTTCTTTTCGTTCTTTATTAGTTGGATGTCACTCATAGGTGTTGATAATCTTGTGTCTATAAAGTGAAACAGTGTTTTCTTAGGATGGTCACTAAATTCAATTCTAAAAGTTTTCAAGAAATTTTTCAGTTTCAATTTGTAGAGGTTTCGGATAATTAATTAATCCAGCTATTATCTGTAATACAAAAAATATTTCTCTTGAAAAACTTGTTCAATTATTCTCAAAAAAATCCTGGAACTTTTTTATTGTTCGAATCGAATATCAAATGAAATGGTTATAATATACCAACTCCATCTCAGAAATAGAATTTATGTTCTTCTAATGATGGCGTTGTTAATGAAAAAATAAATCCCCCTATTGATTCAGACTTACGATCGTACGTTCTAGTCATTTGGAACATCAAAGAGAAGAGAATCGGACAGAAAAACCTTTAATGTCCTAGTTGTTTGACATGTTTCCGTCCTCGCTACACGTAAATCAAAGTTTTATTAGCATTTTATGCTTTTGCCAGTGTCTCAATTTTGTCCTTTGCGTCGGATGTTCATCTTACAGGAAGCCGAATTTCGTTAGGGCCGGCGTGTTCCCTGAACGAAAACTAATTTAAAATGCCGAATGTTTTCGGCAATTCCATAAATCAACCTTTCCGTAGATTGGATCTAACACTCTTCACTCATGATGGTCTTCTTTTTGGTGGTACCGGAAAAAAAGCGCGAACAATTTTCGAACTGCCTGATTTGCATTTTAATTTAGACGGTGAACGAAATTTCATTCTCTTGTAACAGGTTGTTGTCTCGAGGCGGTTATTAAGTCTTTAAATGCGCCTAACACGCTTTCATCTGCGATTTCGGACGCCCGATTTTTCCTTCTTTTTGCGCCCGACCGGCACTAGCCAGTTGGAACCTGTGTGTCCAAACGGGAATGCATCGAGAGGACAATTCAAACGCGTTGTTGGGTACTTAAAATATTCTATGAAAACTCCTAGATGTCGCTTAAAAGAAATGAAATAAAATATAAACAAAATAAAGTGCTCAAAAATTGAAGTGGATAATTTGCGTACATTTTCTTGATGTTTCGGTCTCTACTTGATGGAAATTCATCGTATATGATTTAAAGTAAAACACTTCATTTCTGCTAATATACGCTAATATTATTAGCGTAAATAAGGTGTTTTACTTTGAATTATATATAATTTGAGTACATAGGTATGAAGACTGCAATACCCAACCAACCTTATGAAAGTGATCAATCAATTTATGACTGAAAGATTCATCCCAGTCAATATCAAAAATGGAAGATGATGTAAATTTACACCTTAACAAGGCCTTCCACAAGTCTCACCTTTATTGCCATTTCTTTATAATTCATTTTGCTATGACATATATAACAATAGAGACCCAATAGGACACTACATAGATAAACAAGCATATATGTTACAGTTTGCCGACGATACAACACTTATTACACATTGCAACACAACATCTCAATGTGCGGAGAGGCTGCTACAACTTGCAGACGTGACAGTTGCATGGATGAGACGCCCAACCCAGCAAAATCAAAGCTTGTCCTATTCAGTGACAAATTCAATACCAATTCTCCGTGTATTAAAATAAACAACAACACAATAAGCCCTACGAACATCTGCAAGTACAGATCAGTCCTTTGTAGTGCTCTTTCACTATTCGGCATCGTGACAATGAGATTGTCAATGAAAGCTTGGATAATGTTTCGCCAAATGTCCGTCAAAACATAAGCGAGCTGTTGTAATGTCTGCGTGGGTCAGAGGTAAGCTCTGTAACATTTCAGACCAGACATTTTCGATACAATTTTGGTCTGGGTAGACAGCGGGCCAATCCATTCGGTTAACGCCATGCATTTCTATGCGGTCGTTGATAATTGTTGCCTGGTGTGGACGAGCATTATGGTCGATTAACGACAAATTGTCTCCAATTACTGGCGCAAAGGAAACAATAATTGATTCTAAAATCAGATCACGGTACCTCACCGCTGTCATGGTTGCGTTAATGAGGATAACAAGATATGTATTCCCATTAAAACAAATGCCTCCCCAACCACACACTGAACCGTCACCGAAAAGAGTTGTTGGCGTAATGAAATTTTATTATACAGTTGACCGCACTCCCACTACACAAACATTCGCCCATCAGACTGATTCAGACGAAATCTGGACTCATCCGCGAAAAGGCAGGATCTCGGTCTGTGTGCATTCCACTTCTGAAGTTCAAGAGTATAAACGGTGCTCCCTATTCAATCGCGGGTACCTGGCGGATCTTCTTGTCCTCAAATTGAAACTATTCAATCTATTCTGGACTGTTTCCCCAGAAACTATCCTACCGGTACCTTGCCGGAATGATCTATTAATTCTGGATGCTGTGAAGAATGCATTTCGTCGTGCAGTTAACCTTATTAGCCGATCTTATGCAACGGTTGTAGCTCTTGCTCTTCTACCCCAGTATATGTAGCACTTCCACTAATAGGATAGCGATCCCACGCTCTACTAACTATACTTTGCGAAACACGAAGACGGTTAGCAACTTGTTGTTGAATTAAACCTTCGTTTAACTACCACACTAATTGTTCAAGTTGTACGACTTCTAAACGTATGTTAAACACGTGACAATTAATCCACAACTGATACTACACAACCTCTCCACATGATATGTACAGCAATCCTGAAAATTTGATTTAAGTGCAAAGAGTCAGTTTTCTCTCGAATGTTAACTATAAACATTATTTTGGAGCAGTGTAAAAAACCACGCTGCGCCTGAATTTGAACACTGTTTCGAAATTCCAAAGTACGATGCTTTAGCCACCTGCTACCTGAGCAATTGGAATTTTTCTGCTTCTTTATACATAATTTACAGATTTCAATCGTTAATTTTTAAATATTTGAAAGTTCAATAAATTGTCGTCATTTATCTCAACGAAATTATGCATGAGACTTCGTGGCGTTATTTTATATCTGAATACTAGATTTATACTCACTCTGATTAGTATCTTCGAAAATATTTGGAGAATAAAATTTCAAATAAGAATAACTCAGGAACCATCGAGTCGATTCAATCTATTTTTGAACATAGCTATTATATTCAAGTCTCTAGTTCTCACCGTTGGGAAATTAGCATTTTTATCTCCAATCATCCGCACGGAACGAATCTTAGGTTCGTCATTGAAAAAAAATTTAATTTTGAAACTTTCACATAAAGAGTGGGCCATCTAGAGTTTGCATTTTGAAGTACTGGTTATTTCGAGTCTGGCATTCGTAGTTTGACATTCGTGTTTTGACAGATAGTTATTTTAATATTTGGCATTGATGAAATGGCTCGATTTACGCTTGAACAAAACTGAAAAATATTAAAAACTTATATCTAAAGTGGAAAATCTTCTGTCCAAACTGTTAGAAATTTACGTGAAAAATTCCATATAAATGAAACGGCAATTTATGGATCAATTTGTGAAGCGAGTTTGTGAAACTGGATCGTTATTTGATAAAACAACCCGATTACGTTCTCGTCCAGTGAGCCCACCTGAAAACATTGCACTCATTTACAATAAGTAGTTTACTAGGTATCCTCAGTGAAAGACAACCAGAATGACTGAAGCCACAATGAGGAAGAAAAACGAGAATCGCACGGTTATGAAGTTTCAGACTAAGCAGGGAAAAAGTTAAAAAATTATTCATGAAGAGATGGTTACTGTTTACCAAGACTATGCCTCGTCGTTATCCACTATTCGAAAGTGGTCAAGTGAATTCAAAAGAGGCAGAGAAAGCATTGAAGACAGGCCCGTTAGTGGTACCACTGAGCAAAATGTTGAACCACTGTGGAAAAGCTGGTACTTGAAGAGGCACCACTGTTGAAAAGCGGCACCACTGTGGAAAAGCGGCACCACTGTGAAAAATCTGGTACTTGAAGAGGCCAGAATAAAAATCAAGATGTTAGCTGAGATGAAAAACCTATCCGTGGGTACCATACATGCTATACTTCATGACTGTCTTAACCTCTTGAAGGTCAGTACAATATGGATACCAAGAATGCTCACAGAACCTCAGAAGCAAGTGCGAGTCGAGTGCTGCAAGGAGTTTATAGAGCTGTGTGGAGAAGACCCATCGACTATTTTCAACCGGCTGGGGATGAGACGTGGGTTCATCACTATGACCCTGAGAGTGAACAAGAGTCCATGCAGTGGATTGAAAAGGGTGCACAGCTCCCAAAGAAGTTTAAACTCACCCCATCCGCTGGAAAAATAATGGCTACGTTTTTTTGGGATTCTAAAGGTATCTTATTGATAGTATACACTAAAAAGAGTGAAAGCATCACAGCAGTATCATACGCAACCACTTTGCGTAATTCAAGAGAAGCAATTAAAGGAAAAAGATGAGTAAAACTCTCAATAGGGTTGCTGCATCACGACAAAGCGTCGGTTCACAAGACCCGCGTGGCACAGACTGCTTTGCGGGAATGTGGCTTCGAAGAAAATACTCATCCTCCGTACAATCCAGACTTGGCCCCCAGTGACTTCTACCTATTCTCAAATGTGAAAAATATCTTCGTGGAAAGCGATTTTCCTACAATGAAGAACTGAAGGTAGCAATTAATACCTATATTGGGGAGAAGCCGGAAGAATATTTTTTATAAGGTTTAGAGAAGCTTATTTCTCGATCTACTAAATGTATTGAAGTTTTAGGGGACAAAATTGAAAAATAGGATTTTTCTGAAATTTCCTGAGTTTCCTTTTTTGCCTATACCGAGAATACTTCGAATTACTTAGATTTTTCAGATAGATTTATAGAGTTCAAAAACCATTTTATGTGAAGCCACAGGTAAGAGTAAAAAGTGGGAGAAATACATTGTGCGTGTTGACCATTCGTGCGTACGTGAAAAACCTAAAGAAGTCCGATAACTGACGGAGGTGTTAATGAGATTGGGCCGTACGAAAGTTATACTTTTAATGATTGCTTAGCTGGTCCCCTGCTGTCAACATGATAAGCAGAAAATGTACAACGACGGACATATTCTTTTCTCTATAGATCGAAGGGGAATAATTATAAAACTCTTTCAGAGTATAATTACCGAGATATCATAAATGGTATGCGTCAAAAGCGAAACAATTGATGAAATACTAGAAATAAAAAGATGAAAATTAATGAATATCTCTCTTTAGTTGCCGGGATTGGTAGGCAAATGAATTCCCATTAATTAAGTTTTTTTTTACTTTTTTTCGCCTTAGCAGGAGCCCCAATGAGAAATTAATACCTGCTCAACAATACAGCCATTTATACAGATACGGGAACCAACAATCGAGGGACAAACCAATTTAATATTAATAAATATGAGCTGACTAGAAAATTGATGCCTGCACTAATAGTAAAATCTAAATTTGCACCTAATAAAATCTATTGTCATTCAAACTAAGTTTTTGATTAATATTTTCCGACCAGATGGTAGCTGAGTTGGGAATTGACACATGGTAATGAAACTGTCAATTTTAAATTTAAATAAAAAATACTTCCGTTAAATTTTATTGTTTACACAACAATTGTTTCCTCGGACTTCATAAATCTTTTTTTAACAGATCTGTTTTTTTTTAGAGTGATGCATTCTTGATATTTCTGTTCAGTAAGCATTGACAAATTATCATGGAAAGAATCACGCCGCAACCACGTTTACAAATTGTTGAAATTTATTTTCAAAATCAGTGTTCTATTCGCCAAACTTATAGAGCACTTCGTGAAATTTATGGTTTTCATAATCGTCCATCAGAGCAGCTTATTCGTCGAACTATCGATAGATTTCGGACAACATTTTCTCTACTCGATGCAACAACAACAACAAGACAAAGAACTGTACGTACAGAAGAAAATATCGCTGCTCTAAGTCATAGTGTTAATGATGATCTAGATTTGTCTATTCGTCGACGTTCAGAACAAGTTGGACGCTGTGCATCCACCACATGGAAAATTTTGCGTAAATATCTTGGTCTACGCCCAAACAAGATCCAACTGGTTCAAGAACTAAAGCCACTTGATCATAATAGGCGTCGTTTGTTTGCTGGTTGGGCCCTAGAACAGCTTGAAGTTGATCCACTTTTTGATAGTAAAATCGTGTTTAGTGATGAAGCTCATTTCTGGTTGAACGGCTATGTAAACAAGCAAAATTGCCATATATGGAGTGAAAACAATCCTCAAGAAGTTCTGCAGGTTCCATTGCATCCTGAAAAATGCACTCTATGGTGTGCTTCACACGCTGGAGGGATCATCGGTCCATATTCCTCTAAAAGCGATGCTGTAGCTAATGTTACAGTGAATGGTACTCGTTACAGATCGATGATCAATGATTATTTCTTTCAAAATTTCAAGTGTTTTGGTTCCAACAAAATGGTGCTACACCTCATGCTGCTACCGTAACAATTAATTCACTGAAAGAAAGATTTGGCGAAAACATTATTTCGAGAAATGATCCAATTAACTGGCCCCCAAGATCATGCGATATAACTCCACTGGATTATTTTCTTAGGGGTCATGTCAAGTCATTGGTTTATGCTGATAAACCAAAAACAATAGACGCTTTTGAAACCAACCTAACTCGTGTTATTGATGAAATAAGGCCTGAATTACTCGAAAAAGTGGTCCAAAATTGGTCTGGTCTAATGTGGTTCCTCAGAGCTAGTCGTGGTGAACATATGCCGTACATTATTTTTAAAACATAAATGTCATAAAATTATCTTTCAAATTAAAAAAAAATTGGCTTCAATCTTAATTTGAATGTGTTTTATTTCAATTTAAAGTTCTATCACTCTAAAAAAAACACACTATAGTAAAGTGACATCTTTCTCATTAAAAAAATTATTATTTTCTATACAATCTTCTGCAAAACCAGTTGATTTCTGGTTTTTAAAAATAGACTTCCTATGTCCTTAGATTCTATGTTGTAAAGATTGACCTGTCTGTCCTATATATTTAGCATTACAATCATCACATTTATTTTGATAAATCCCTGATTCAGAAAAGTTGGTGAACAATAAAGAGAGGAACTCCAATTTTTCTGAATCGCGGATTCATCAAATTAAATGTGATGATTTACATATACAGGACAGACAGGCCGATGTTTACAACATAGACTTCAAGAACATAGAATATCTTGTTTGAAAAACCAGAAATCGCATATTTTTCCTTATCGGTATTTCCGCAAATTGGTGATTTTTTGTGATGTATGTTGGCGGCAAAAATTATTGTGAAATAATAAATTACGGAAAAATTCTTCATTATTTTATTCAATTAAAATAAATGTCCATCAAGTAAGGACCGATTCAATTAAATCCAAGGTTTCCAATAAATCTTACGTTCAAACCGACGTAAAGTGACTTCTATCCTTGTTAAAATCATAACTGTTTGTTTCTGGAGGCCTCACATATCATTTCCTCTAAAATTTTAATTTATTTCTTTTCTCGCGATTGAAGGATCGCCTACAAAAACAATTTAAAAGAAGTTTCGAATAGCGCCTGGTTTATTTGTGAATTATTTGGAGCTCCGTTCTTTGAAACGATATAGCACAGAATATTTTTATAATGAGTTAGGAGTGACAAACGATCGTTGAAACGAAAATAAAACGATAGTTTTCTTTCATCTCGTTTTGATATATTTTTGTCAGATTTATTTAACGTTGAACAACATGACAGGGCTCGGACCAGGTGGTTAAATATGCTCGGTAATTGGCTAGTCAAATTTTTCTTATTCGTGAACGATTCGGAAAGAAGAAAAAATAATAAAAGTTCACGTTTCGAAGAACAGAAGAATTTGTACAAACAAGTACTGTTCGGAATGTACGTATTTTTGCGCGTTTCAACAACGTGTTAGCGTTTTATCCAAATGCCTGTCATTTTCTAATTTTGAGCCCAAAATGGTCGTTAGTGAGTAGGGTAGACTCACTGATGAAGAATCCGAGGTGAAAACTATATCCGGCCGTCCGTAAACACGTTAACACCGTTTTGTTCTATAATTTGTTGCCATTTTAAAGGTAGCTTCATAAAGGTTCTCATATTCTTGGACCTTATAGGTGAAAAACTCTAGTAATCGATTCTCACAATCTTTTCTTGATGCCAATTTCTTATCACTCAGGAAGTTTTGGAATGCAAGAAAAAGATGATAATCACTTTGTGCCAGGTCCGGACTATATGGTAGATGCGTTAAAACTCTAACAAAGCTCTCGCAGTTTCTGGCGAGTCACTACAAACGTGTGTGACCTGTCGTTGCTCTGATGGAACTCAACAACTCTTCTGTTCATCAATTTTGGTTACATCCATGTCATTTGAACAAGGTGCAGGTTCTGTTACCTGTAGATGCTGAGACGAGACTAACATTTTGTAGGTGGTACTTGAGTAAGTTCAGTCCATATTATGGACTGATGAGGCCACTTTCATGAAATCGGATATGATAAATTTGCGAAATAGCCACGTATGGAACAGAGAAAACCCCCATGCGACTATTGTTTCTCATTTCCAACATGAGTTGAGGGTCAAAGTGTGGTTGGGAATTATGATAGGTGAACTTTTCGGACCAGTAATACTTCCCGATCGCCTGAACGCTGAAGCATTCATTACAATACTGCAAAGCAGCTCAACAGACATATTGGCTGAAATACCCCTAGCTAACAGACAAAATGTCTGGTTTCAAATGGATAACTGTCCATCTCATAATAGCCGGAATGTACAAGACTTAATGAATGAATATTTTGGGGTGCAGTGGATTGGAAAGTACGGTCCGGTAAGATGGGCACCAAAGAGCCCAGACCTTACGCCTTTGGATTTTTATGTCTGGAACACCTTGAAATAAAGAGTATATCTAATTCGCGTTCAGACTCAAAAGGATCTGATCGAAAGAATAACACTGTGTTGTGCAGAAACGCGTCAGAAACGTTGTGAACTTTGCAGTGTTGTAGATTAAGTGCGGAAATAATGTGTGAAATGTATTGCATAAGGCGGTGGACATTTCAAACAATTGTTATCTTTTTAGCCATGATATTATAACAGAGGACAAGCAGCTAGCATAGAAGTTTATGTCATTCGAATGTATACTAAATGAGGTATTTTTTGCTGAAAAGAAAACATGTCCATAATCAATAATATTTCATCGTTAAAACCATCGGAGAAATATGACTGATTTTGTTCAATTCAGAATCATGATAATCATCTCCTTACCACGCCCGCAATAAGAATTTTTTGGCACGCAGAGCTTCTTGTCGTGTGGCAAATTTAATGCCGTTTGCAGATATGTGACCAAATTTGATGAGGCTACAAGGATTACTGGAGTATAAGTGATATCATGGAAAAACTTGAAATATTTCGTTAAATCAAGAAATGTTAAATTGAAGAATAACCATCAACATTTCGACCATGTGTTTGACATTTTTTGTTGCAAATAACTTGTATGATCTCCCCTTGAAGTGTGGCCCTTTAAAAGTAGACACAAAATGAATTGTTTGATTCTGGTACGAACACAATTGCACTGCTGAACTTCGGCGCTATGTGACCAAAACGAAGAAAGGAGGATAATTGTACAGGCCATGGATAAATCCAAAGTGTTCCTTCTCGGAAGTACAAACAGTAACATCTGGCAACTGATGTTTTCTAATTGCCGAAGAATTACCGACATCCATTAATGATGTTTTTCAAGATGTAACAACCCTCTGAAACAACCCCAGTCATTTCGAATACACGTAAACATGTGAACAATTAAGATATTTCTAGCGCGTATCCGTGGAACAGGAAAAAAGCTGAAATGGATTCGGTCGAATATATTAGACCAATTAGTGGTGCAGCCTTCAAAGCGTATGTCACGAAGAATGACGTAGTTATACGAGTAAAAGACGCAACATAAGTGACTGAATAAATCAGAATATAGTGTGCACCAAAAAGTTGTATTCCCACTTCTTTGTCGGCGCAAAGTGCGTTAATCTCAAGCGGGAAACACATGGACGTACCATCCTAGTTGATTCCCTCAATGTCGAACGGTTTTTCTGTCTTTAGATAACCTTAATGGAGCATAGTGCACCTTTGTATCGCTTTTCTTCCTATAGAATATCAGGGGAAGAGTATATTTCAATCTAGACAGTATTAGTGCTATCATATACGGAGTGAATTTGATATATGCCCGATTAGTGCTGACAATCCGATTTTTTATATTTATAACTTTTTGTTACCTGGTTACTACCCACATTCCTTCGGTCTATGCAGTTGAATTGGAACTTACCTGAAATTGAAAAAAAATGTATGAGATAAGTCGTGCAAAAATTGGAACAATAGAAGTTTCAGAAACCATATTTAACATCAAAGCTGTGGATCAATAGGAAGGAAGTAACAAAAAAATTTGGGGATTATTAAAATTTATCTATCGGGTGTTTTCTTAAGGGGAAGAGAACTTTAAATTGAAATAAAACACTTTCAAATTAAGATTGAAGCCAAATTTTTTTTTATTTGAAAGATAATTTTATGTCCACCACGACTTGCTCTGAGGAACCGTATTGCATGAACTTGGAGGCCAATTAATTGGACCATTTCTCGAAATAATGTTATTGCCAAATCTTTCTTTCAATGAATCAATGGTTACGGTAGCAGCATGAGGTGTAGCACCATCCTGTTGGAACCAAAACACTTCTGGGTCGATACCATTCACTTTTGAAACAAATAATCAAGGATCATCGATCTGTAACGAGCACCATTCACTGTAACATTAGCTCCTGCATCGTTTTTAAAGAAATATGGACCGATGAAGCCTCCAGCGTGTAAAGCAGACCATACAGTGCATTTTTCAGAACTTCTTGAGGATTGTTTTCATTCCATATACGGCAATATTGCTTGTTTATATAGCCGTTCAACCAGAAATTAGCCTCATCACTAAACACAATTTTACGATAAAAAAGTGCATCAACTTACAGCTGTTCTAAGGCCCAATCAGCAAACAAACGACGCTTATTATGATCAAGTGGCTTTAGTTCTTGAACCAGTTGGATCTTGTATGGATGTAGACCAGGATCTTTACACAAAATTTTCCATGTGGTGGATTCACAGAGTCCAACTTGTCGACGAATAGAGAAATCTGGATCATCATTAACACTATGACTTACAGCAGCGATATTTTCTTTTTAAGTACAGTTCTTTGTCTTGTTGTTGTATCGAGTAGAGAAAATGTTGTCCGAAATCTATCGATAGTTCCACGAATAAGCTGCTCTGATGGACGATTATGTAAACCATAAATTTCACTAAGGGCTCTATAAGTTTGGCGAATAGAACACTGATTTTGAAAATAAATTTCAACAATGTGTAAATGTTGTTGCGTCTTGAGTCTTTCTATGATAATTTGTCAATGCTTACTGAACAGAAATGTCAAAACAACATGGCTTCTATTATAGCTTCTGTCAAATCACAGTTATCTCTATCGAAAGTTCTATCACTCTAAAAAAAAACACCCGATATTTTAAAACTTTGATTGAATAATATTGAATATTAAAAAGTTCTTTCAGAAAAAAAACTAAAAACATGTAGCACATCTTCAAAAAATGAGAGAACTTTTTTAGAAGAAAGTAATTTTTGTCGAGATTCTTGAGGTTATGTTGTGCATTTTTTGAAACGAATTTGGTTTTCATAATACATTGATGCGAAAAAAACTGTCGTATCCTTCAAATATTTATTTGATATTTTCAATTAATAATTTATATTTCTTTGGATTCTTTCATTCCATTTGATGCTGTGTAATGAGTGTTAATTCTATATGTCTTCTAAATTGAAACTGTGTTTTCTAAGATATTTATTTAATTTGATTCTAAGAGAAAAAATATTTTTGGGACCTTAAAATTTATTAGATGAGTTATTATGGGAGTTTCTTAATGCTTATTTTGGTTCTATACATTAAGATTCTGCTTCCTAAACTCATTTTGATGTTATATTTGTAAACTTTTTCTTCAATGATTAGTTCTATTTCTGAAAAAACCAAGATGGAGAATCTGTCAAAGAATTTAAATATTCAACTTTGTTCTCTTTGATTTTACGTCCTACTAGGTTTTCAAGTTTTTTCTTTTGGCTCGTGAATTAAGTATGACTACCCGATTCACCTTCATTCGAATTTGAAAGGAATAAAAACTTCATTGTACGCTTATCTCTAATCTTGTCTAGTTGTTAATAAGAAGTTGATTAACAAGGAGTGTGGTAATAGAAAGTTCTACAAATCGAGACAGTGTAATCTGTATAACTATTCCATACTCAAACAACTCGATAAGGTTTTGTTGATCACAAGGGCAAACTGCAGACATGCGCACGTTTCAAACTGAACGGTTTTCATCAGTACAATGTATGCCAGTGACTACAAATCTGTCAGTGTACACGAAGTAAGTATGTAACGAAACGAGTCATGTGATCCACTCTTCAAAATTAATAGAAATCAAGATGTATGTGTATGATTCAATTAAATAAAAAAGTCAATAGAAGTTACATGAGGAAATTTTCCGGACTTTGGATCGAGAATCAACCGAGGGGCATTCCCGTACTCATTCATTTTTCAGGATCTCCCTTTGAAATCAGTGCGCATCCCATAATTTCGAATATCTCACGTATTTTTCAGTGCCAGCGAAGCTGACGATAACGTGTTTTCGGCCTGCCATCTTATATCAAGGGCTCTCGGCTTTCTTTTTAGAAATATACTCGAGAGTAAAGAAGCAATTAGGACGAAAACGAAAGTGTTTCACTTAATTCAAGGAATACGAGATATTTCACATCAAAGGATCTCGGCAGTTGGACCAAATATGCACCCGCTTTCCCAGGCATGCTACGATATCGGCCGAAACGAAATTAATCATAACCGAACGGTGAAAGTGGCCATCAGTAGAGATTTCTTCTCGGATCTAACAGAATTTTATACAAGGTCTTTTCAAAGTTGCAGTTTTCTATCAGGAAATTCTTCAAAACCAAACTCAGAAGCACATGAATAAGAGTTGCAAAATGATGAAATTATACAAATTTCGATAATGAAATACTGATCTGGACTCTCTCCAAAGACTCTGGTATCAACACGTCCATACAGCAAAAGTTGCCAAAGTGCCGTGCCATTTATTGATTGTTGAAATTTTCATTTGGCCATTCCAAATTGGAACTAATTAACTGCTCGGCATCTTTTCTGCATGCTTTCCACCAAGTTATTGAGAATATTCTGCTCAATTTGTTGTCAAAATTGTAACAAAAGATCTCAGAGCTGTTTAATAGTAACCGGCTGTGGACTGTGTGCATCAAGAGTTCACTTTTATTGGTCTAAAGAGTGCTCTATTGGATTTAGATCATGGTATCCTGGAGGTAATGCTAGATGTGGAATGCCCTGGATTTCTCCAGCAGTAATCAGCTGATGCGATCTGTATATAAGTGCTTTAGTATTCAGAAAAACTGAATATTCGCTAAAAGCTGCGTGAAATTGTGGAACTACTCCGTTGATAACTTCATCAACATATGTCTGAGACGTCATGGTTCATGGACTAATGAGTCATTTCTGCCATCGAAACAAACTCCACCTCAAACTATTAGTATGCCTCCTTGGTCTTCTTAAAGAGAGCGGCGGTTCTCTTAACAAGCGTTTCCATGTTGATTGACTTCATGGAGACATCTTCTGACTGTTCTCTGAAAAACTGGTATAGCTGTGGCATCCAGAAGACGTTGACTTGCCATTATGCAAGTGCTGAGAAGCTGCCATGTCACCGAAAGAGTTTAAAAACGGTCTTCTACTGGCGTCGTAGCACTTGCGGCTTTTTAACAAACAATTTCAGTGGTGAAATACCGTGCTAATAAATGTTACATCACACCTTGGCTAGCATTGAAGAAATTGGCCACTTGCACTTGTTTTCGACCAGCCTGAAACATCACAGAGGATCTTTCGGATTAACTTATCTTGGCATAAAGAAAATTCTATTTTTAGTTGCGTAGAGCCATTTGATCTTATTGAAAACGAAATATAGACTGAAGAGTAAATCATTAAAATGTATATTTCTGACACACATAGACAAAAAATTATTAAACATGTTGACACCTGAACACATGAACCAGAACACGTTTATATAATAGTGATAATTGAACATTATCAGAAAGGTACCTCAAACAGAAACCGAATACATTCAAATACACCAGACCTGTAAGTAATGATAGGGAACATCCAGAAAAAAGTCAGAGAAGATTGTATTGTAGAGTCGGCGTGGATAGTAACACACTAAATTGTTCACAAAAATGAGTCCGACGGTCAGAATCGTCTTCATTCAATTGTTGTACCAGCCTTATCTTGTAAGGGTGAAATTTATGAGCTTTCACAATTCGATGAACGCTAGATTTTAAAACTTCAGATTCTCGTGCTAAAGTTCTTATATCGTCATAGGAATTATTTCTCCATGATACAGAACTTGAATATTACTTTTGAATTCTTCAGAACTTTTAGGTTCTTGAGTTTGGGCGGTTCTACTATTTGTTCAACATCACCTTTTGACGGTAAGTTCAATATTACAGTATTTGGTAAATAGTGAACCCATTTTGAAAATTTCAACTGAGTTCTGCACAGAACATAAATAACTTTCAAACTAACCAACACTCGACATCTCTTCTCTATTCAAAAAATGTTGGAGGTTGATGCAACCTTCATGGGGGTGGTTTTCCGGAACAAACACATGATGGAAATTCGTCCTCCTCAAAACAGAAGTGGAGCTGTTTTTTTTAATCTTCGAAAATTCTTCGTTTCTAAGTTCTGGGGCTAATTTTCGTTGGGACACCCTATATAATTCTGCCCAATCTATCAATCTTTTATCACTATTCATTTAACAATTGATATTTCACGAAGACTTTCGAAAAATCTCCGAGACCTAAAGACTGGCTCATTGCTTTCCAGAAATGCTTCGCACTTGTATAGAAGTAAAGGTTTTTCGAGTTCAAATACCACATTTATTAACAATTCCGACTTTTCACGTCAATCAAGGCGGAGTTTTCATGCCAGACTTCATGTAAGACTGATGATGTATTCTAACAAACCCTGGTAAGCTAGTCTTGAAGAATGTCTCCTTATTTATAGAGCAACTTCTCAGAAATCTGGCTTGAAAATCCAGACCTCACAGTGTTGAATTAACAAACACCAAGTTTATTATCCCTTCTTATAATATTTATCTTAACACATTCAACACTGAATAAACATATTTTATAAATTAGAGTTGATCTACGTAAACTGTGAACCCTTTTTCAATTCAACCGATACATTAGGAAATAGGTACTGCTTTGATTATGAAATATTTTCAAACCAAATTCTTCTTTCTTCATCTATGCGTACTGAATTAATCATTTTTCTCTCATTAATTTCGGTATATTAGTCTTTCAAATAATAAATCATTGGAATCCAGCAGCTAAAATATTTTTTCTCCAATCTACACTACTCACCGGTTTATAGTTAGAAGAATTAAAATGTCCATGAACATAAGATAACGTGAAAATATTGCTAAATATCTCAAAAATAGTTTTAATTACAACGCAGCTTTTTAAACTATTAATAACCCTAAACAATAAGGATAGAAAAAATAGAAAATAAATCTGGAGTCTACAAGTTGACTTGCAATGATTGATTGCCCTTTAGTATATATGGTGTATATTATTATTAGTGTATATTGCCAGACAAGTAGATCATTCAAGAAAAGAATCCAAGAATACCAAAGAAATTACATATCGGATTCCGCACATTTGACCTATGCTAATCATCTTAAGGAATTCAGGCATAATTTCAACAATAACTATGAAAGTATCCACGTTGAAAGCAAAAGTTCTAGATCAACACTTTTAGAATTTCTTGAAATCAACAGGTACAATGCCAGTTAAATCCTTTTGAATGAACAAACAGATGTTGATCATGCTTGGAACGAAACATTCAAATATTTAATTGACAATTTATATGTGTTTGGTTTTTTATTCCATTTAATTTTGTATAATGAGTTTTGATTTTATAAGTCTATCAAATATAAGCAGTGCTCATAAGACATTAATTTAATTCTAAAAGTTTTTCAATGAAATTTTGTGAAATTAAAATTGTAGGAGACTAACAGATTGAATCTGTTTTGATATTCAAAGTCTTCATTACTGAATATCTTTCCCCAATGGCATTTTCAGCGGCAAACTCCAATAAACACCTTGAGTTTTTATGACTTGTTCTTCCATTATTTCGTCATTTACTTAGCACTGTTTTTAAACTCGGTTACACTGGACACCATCAGCCAGTAGAATGTAGTTACCCGAAGAAGCCACATCGTACTGAAACAATTTTTGTATTATAAACATTTTTGTGGAAATTAAAAAACCTGTCTCTTATATAGTTTTTTGATTAAAATAATGTCATTACTAGTCACTCCTAAGTTCGATATATCGGAAGGGGAGTCTGGGCTAGACTATTTTTCACTTATTATTAGAAAACAGATAGAGATAAGGCATTGTTAGCCGTCGATGGGCGTTTCGAAGAGCGAAGTCTGAGATGTAAATTCTTGAGAAACTAGCCGAAGAATTGACATGTTATTAACGTATTACCCAAGTGTTTGCCATTAGCGTACACTTTCGAAAGGTATATTGTTTCTCGTTGCGTCTTTATTATCTAGTAGTGTGCGAGTTCGTGGGATAAGAGAACGATAACTATATTATTAATGAGACGGTCTGCTATTACTCACAGCATCACTGAGGAACTCTTACATTATTAAAAATACCACAGTGTGGAAACCGTTTATGTACTCAGATTTTTTACCACTCGATGTGGGAAGCATTTACCATCAATTAAGGTGCATTATGTTGCAATTAAGACGTTCAATAATCGATTGACGTCTATATTGTGGCTCGAGTATACCTACTCATCCGCGCTTCAATTTTCTGGCGTATAAAAATTTCCTCTTCGACTGAAAAATTGTCCTGATAGTGGGTTGATTTTTATTATTTCTACCGACACTGAAGTTTATATCAGATGAGTCATCGTTGAGGCCTGTTTCATGAACATCGCCACTTCATTTTAACGCACAGATAAGTATCTATCGCTCTCTTCTCTTTTTTCATATGGTTCTTTTTTTCCAATAAGAGGTTCTATTTTGATATTGGAAAAAAATAGTAAATTTCGAGAGAAATCAATGGATAATTATTTTATTGTAAAGAGGAAGGTATACCGTCAACAATTGCGGCTGTATGCCCTCGATTACTTCACGAATTCCATCTTAAAGGTTTTGAATCGATTGTGGAGCATTTAGTCCGGTCTATTTACACATTCAAGTTTACATAAATTCCCATAAAGCTGAATATTGGCATAGTTGTTCAAAACATCATTATAAAGAAAATCTCAAAAGTCGTCATCGTTACGAGGTGTGCTAAAAATTTGGCACGGGGTCAAAGGTCAAAAAAATGAGTTTTTTGCGATTTTTAGCGAAACGGTGAGTTTTTTCGCAAAATTACCCCAGTACAAAATTGTAGATCACAAAATTTTCTACAAAAAATATATCAATAATTTTTTTCCTAAAAGCCACCATTTTGGAGATATAACGTTCCGAAAAGTTGGATCAGTCGTAATCCCTCTATTTTGCACACGTTTCCACGCCACCTATGAGGTAGTGTACAAAGCGCGTTTTTTTTAACGTGGTTTCCCCAGTAGGCCTATTCCACGGGTCTGCTGAGATTTTATATGTTTTAAAACTATTGCAAAATAATATTATATATTATAGTGGGCAAAAACAACGGCGGTGTAATTAAATAAAATACTTAAAATAAAAAGTTAGTCGTCTGATTCATAACTGTCCAAGATTTCTGTTTCTTCTTCTTCTTGATCTTCTTCTCCTTCTTCTTCCTGTTCATCCTCTTGTTCTTCTTCTTCTTCTTGTTCTATTTCACACGTAAACTGCCCCAATAGCGATTCCTGATCGGTATCAAACGAATCTTCAAGAGTTGGTGACTCAACATTCGAGCATGATCGGCCTTGACAGTGTGTGCATGCCAGGGAACAAAACAGTCCAACTTTTCTGCAACCACATTTTGCACTACAACGTTTCTTGCAGTTGCAAAATATTGTTATACTGACGTACAAATTTAGGAACGGGGTTTCATTATACCTGAGATTCTCGTAGTTTAACTTATATTTTACATAAGCAAGTTACAATAAATAATAGCGAACTTATTTTAGTTCTATTACACCTTTAGTGACTTTCATATGTGGCGTACGTGTGCAAAATAGAGGGATTACGACTGATCCAACTTTTCGGAACGTTATATCTCCAAAATGGTGGCTTTTAGGAAAAAAATTATTAATATATTTTTTGTAGAGAATTTCGTGATCTACAATTTTGTACTGGGGTAATTTTGCGAAAAAACTCATTTTTTTGACCTTTGACCCCGTGCCAAATTTTTAGCACACCTCGGAACGATGAGGACTTTTGAGATTTTCTTTATAATGATGTTTTGAACAACTATGCCAATATTCAGCTTTATGGGAATTTATGTAACCTTCCTCCTGATTTTAGGCTTAAATAGACCGGACTAATTGGCATAGACTTTATCTTTCTGTGGCCCCAAAGAGAAAAGTCTAAAGGCGTTAAATCACAAAATCTCGGTGGCCAATTGTCATCACCTCTTAGAGAAATAACACGGCCAGGAATCTTTTCTTGCAAAATTACGATTGTTTCGTTGCTTGTGGCATATAGCGCTGTCTTGTTGAGTATAAACGTCGTCCACATCAGTATCTTCTTATTCCCGCCATGAAAATCATTAATCATAGCTCGGTAGTGCAATACATTCACCGTAATAGTTGCATCAGCCTTATTTTGGAATAAGTAAAGTCCAATCACATCGAACAGTGAGACGCTGAGGATGAGGAGACCTTTCAACAATCATTCTTGGATTTTTCGAGCCACAAATGGGAAAATTCTGCTTATTAAGGTAGCCTCCAAGCAGAATTCCTAAACTCATACATAATTAAGGAATATATCGAGGAACTTTGACTCTATACGAATTTAATTCATAATTTAAAGAATAAATTAAAATGTGAATCAATACTAGTTAGAAGCAATTGAAATAACTTCTAATCTTCTAAATTCTACAATATATATTAAAAATTATATACAAAAAATATCAATATAAGAAAAACAAATGTAAACTTCCGCTATAGCGGAAGTTAACAGACATTTAATTCAAGATTGGTCTATGAAGCATCCATTCTTAACACGTGTTTGTTGTGATATAGTTGTAGTTATTTGATTTTCATATTTGGAATATTATTTAGGAGCGAAGAAGAGATTACCTAGAATTATATTTGTTTTTGAAGATATAGTGCATGTTTTGAGAGATTTCTGAATTAACTTATTCGGATATTTAATTATATTATTATAAATATTTCAAATAAATTATATTCTTTGAGAAGTCCTTAAGTTGTGTTCATGTTTTTAAAAGGCAATTGGTGTTCTTAAAGGTAAGATCAGAAACAAAATTTCGTCTCCTTTAAATATTTATTTATTAATTTTAATGACTTTCTTATATCTGTTGGTTTATTTATTCCATTTGACATTATATATTGAGTTTTGATTATATACGTCTATTAAACGTAAGCGGTGCTTATTTTAGACATTAATTTAATTCTAAAAGTTTTTTGAATAAAATTTTTTTTGAAATTGAAATTGTAAAAGATTAACAGATTTAATCTGTTTTGATATTCAAATTTTATCTAATATCATCAAAATAAAGGATCAAATAAAAAAAATTGAACAAGAACTCCATTAATATATAAATCAACTTATTTCAGTCTCCAGGGGGAGGCAAGACTTTTGACGATGTATGTATATTGTTGATCTTGGACGATACGAATTTAATTCATAATTAAAAAAATAAATTTAATGTGAGTCAATACTAGATAAAGGTTATTAAAATAACTTTAGATTCAGAATTGTATCTTCTTAACTCTATAATATATATTGAAAATCATATACAAAAAATATCAAAATGATATCCTGATATATAATCAATATAAAATATTTTCAATGTCTCGGAAAAATGTGTTTTACTTCACGACATGATATTAATGTAAATGTATTAACAAAACTATATAAGTATGTATGTAAACATATCAAAGCAGGAATTTCCAATATTCCAAATTATCAAAATAAAGGATCAAATTAAAATAATTGAGCATAACTCCATCATTTCAGTCTCCAGACTTCATCAGAAATGTACTGAATTCAAATCCGCATATATCACAAAATCAAAATTAAACTTACAGAAGAAGATAAAACTTGGAACGAATCAACTTTAAAGCATCTAAAGTACTAAAGAAATAAGGAATGTACTGAAAACCATTAACCATTTGTAATTAGAACAAAGAAAAACACAACTGATATTATTTCTCTCAATTAATGTCACATGATAAAAAATTCGTGAATTGTCAGATAAGGGGTTGATATTTCAGCCCCCCGACTCCTGCTTCCAACAAGCTGTAACATAATCTTGATCGTTGTATTTTTTTTAGAGGAAAGTGTTGAAATTTTCCAACACAGACGAGCGTTCCAATCTATTTCAATGCCATGGAGTATCATAAGAGTAGTCGCTTCTATGTTCAAGCGTAGAAGTTCGTTTTACACTAATTATACGAGTATTACAGTGGAAAATTTGTTTTATAAATGAAGACTGGTTGCATACGTACAAATGACTGAATAAATAATCAACCTAATGGAATAATGGAACGGTCGGATTCGAATGCTTTTCACCGTTTCATGAAATATCTAGAGTTTATACGTTCGATCCAAAAACGAACATCACTAGCGATTTGTTTCCATGGCTTTGGTAATCGCTGCAAATTGGTACACTATATATGCAATAGGAAATCCCAGAAACGTGAATGAAGAGGAATAGCATGATTTTTCAGAATTCGAACGAATCGAGGCATGGTGTTCATTCCTTCGAAATTTATCCATAACATTTTGAATACTTTGTGCAGTAACAATAGCATAAATAAGTTCATGCGTTGTTTTTTCGGAAATTGAAGCTTTATTGTGAAAAACTGGTTATACAATAATGGGTTATCCATTTCGTGGTCCGAATATGACAGCCGTTTCAATGACATTTGTCGAACAGAACTGTGATCCGAGGCCTCATATGCCCAGTTGAAGGTTAGCCATTTAACATTATGGTTCGTTGATCTACTGCTGAACTTGTGAAAATTGTGAAAACATACCGCAAAAATAATGATTCTGTAATAAGTATGTTTCGTGCATTACTGGCAGCTTATGGTTGACATAATCGTCTATCTGAGCGTACAACACAGTGAAAAAATTCGAAGAGGCTGGATCTGTTACTGATGTCTTAAGGCCATACATCATTGAAATGCACCAGCTGACCATATACCGATTGGGTGCTTGAACATCAACGTTTGAATGACGATACTTCGCATCGAATTTTCTTCAGTGACGAAGCACATTTTTCACTCAGTGGCTATGTAAACAAGCAAAATTGTCGCATCTGGGGCAGTAAAAATCCTCATGTAACTGCTGAGAGACAATTACATCCACAAAAGTCACTGTATGGTGTGCAATTTGGTCTGGTGGATTGATTGGCCCGTTCTTCTTTGAAAATGAAGGTGTCACTCAAACCGTCAATTCTCACTGTTTTAGCCAAATGAACACCGATTTCTTTTGGCCTAAAATTAATGTTATTGAATTGGAAGAGATGTGGTTCCAGCAAGATTTACTAACTATCCAATATTCAGACAGATGGGATAGTTACTTCCCGAAACTCGAGTCTCAATTAAATGTGTAAAATATCAATTTATTGGGAGTAAAACATAGTAATTTCTACAACTATCGGGTGTTTCTTTAGAGTGACAGAAATTTCTATAAGGATAACTGCGATTTAACAGAAGGTAGAAGCCATGTTGTTTCGATATTTCTGTTCAGTAAGCATTGACTAATTATCATGGAAAGACTCACGCCGCAACAACGTTTACAAATTGTTGAAATTTATTTTCAAAATCAGTGTTCTATTCGCCAAACTTCTAGAGCATTTCGTGAAATTTATGGTTTACATAATCGTCCATCAGAGCAGCTTATTCGTCGAACTATCGATAGATTTCGGACAACATTTTCTCTGCTCGATGAAACAACAACAAAAAGACAATGAACTGTACGTACAGAAGAAAATATCGCTGATGTAAGTCATAGTGTTAACGATGATCCAGATTTGTCTGTTCGTCGACGTTCACAACAAGTTGGACTCTGTGCATCCACCACATGGAAAATTTTGCGTAAAGATCTTGGTCTACATCCATACAAGATCCAAATGGTTCAAGAACTACAGCCACTTGACCATAATAAGCGTCCTTTGTTTGCTTTTTTATCGTAAAATTGTGTTTAGTGATGAAGCTCATTTCTGGTTGAATAGCTATGTAAGCAAGCAAAATTGCCGTATATGGAGTGAAAACGATCCTCAAAAAGTTCTGCAGGTTCCACTGCATCCTGAAAAATGCACTGTATGGTGTGCTTTACACGCTGGAGGCATCATCGGTCCATATTTCTTTAAAAACGATGCAGTAGCTAATGTTACAGTGAATGGTGCTCATTACAGATCGATGATCAATGATTATTTGTTTAAAAATTTGAATGGTATGGAAACAAAAGTGTTTTAGTTCCAACAAGATGGTGCTACACCTCATTCTGCTACCGGAACAATTGATTAATTAAAAGAAATATTTGGCGATAACATTATTTCGAGGAATGGCCCAATTAATTGGCCTCCAAGATTATGCGACATAAATCCACTGGATTATTTTCTTTGGATTTATGTCAAGTCACTGGTATATGCTGATAAACCAGAAACAATAGACGCTTTTGAAGCCATCAAAACTCGTGTTATTGATGAAATAAGGCATGAATTACTCAAAAAAGTGGCGCAAAATTGGTCTGGTCAAATACCAGAAATTATTAAAGAAAAATGTCATAAAATTATCTTTCTGATAAAAAAAATTGGGCTTCAATCTCAATTAAAATTTGTTTTATTTCAATTTGAAGTTCTATCACTCTAAAAAAATCTCCCAATAGTTTTAATTATGATCAACTACCAAAAAGTAACGGCTGAAAGACTTCAGTATCTGAATAAACCTTTCCATTTAACTTACAGTGTTTTTTTTGACAAATCGAAAGAGAAAGACCGATGTTAAATTAATGTTGAGCAATGTGCAGGAATACTGAATTACTATTAATTATTTATGTGGTCATAAGAATCTTCGGCATAGGACTCGAGGTTTGGATCAGTTCCATGAATATTGCAGAACTGGACTTTAGAGGAGAACAAAAAATTGTTACTGAAATTACAACTACTCCAAACAACCTTCCATAAGTGGAAAAGGTTATTGATCTATCTCATCTTCGATATACGGTATGGATATATTAATTGATCACGCCAGTGGGGTACCTAGAGAACTATCGGTGAAAGGGAAGGGCGTAAATGGCTAGGGCACCAAATTCCCAACAGTTCCAGCCTATAAAGAATTCCTCGACAGTCCTGAGGCCTGTGTTGTACCGAATACAACAAACTGCAAGCAGTACAAGTCGACGGTCGATGCCCCTTACTTGCTCGACGATCTTAACCCAGTATCCTTTACCTTCTATACTATCCTATCTCATCTATATAGTTATATCACCTTGTTCCCAGTGACGGGGACTATAAAGGTGTAGCTGATGATTTGAAGGTTTATCTGATGTCTCCATTAAATTTGTATATGGTTGCTTCACTAAGCAAGCATGGAGACATCAGATCGAAAATACTTCACTAAGTATTTTCGAGAAGATAAAATAATCGACTGGATCAGTCTTTATTTTTAAAACAACAATGACGTTGTGAATCAGATCATTTTAAATTCTTATACCGAATGATAACATGCTTTGTAGAAAATCTCCATTTGAAGATATATAAAGCATTTTCCAATAGTTTCAAGTTAAATGTTAAAAGTGTTAAAAGTACTGCATTCTGTTAATCCAATTTTTCATCTCTGACATAAATTTGGCTGTATTTCATCAATTATACGTTCAGTATTCATTTTTAATTGCTCAGTTGTTGTTGGATTATCAGCATAAACCTGTGAATTAACATATCCCCAAAGAAAGACATCACAAGGTGTTAAACCACACGACCTGGGAGGATAATCAATTGGACCATTTCTTGAGATGATTTTATCACCAAATTTTGTTTTCAATGAATCGATTGTAGAGGTGGCTATGTGGCAGGTTGCACCATCTTGATGAAACCACATATCCTCCAGATTATTATCAACAACAACAGTTGTTACTCTCTGACCATTTTCTTCAAAGAAATATGGACCAATGACTCCGCATGAATTGCACACCACACAGTGATTTTATCTGTAAGTAATGGTGTCTGAATACTTTCGTGTGGATTTTCATCACTCCAAATTCTGCAATTCTTTTAATTCGCATAACCGTTCAACCAAAAATGAGCTTTAAAATTTGTCGATAAATTATTCATCATTTTCAAGTTATTCAAGAGCAGATTCAGAAAATAAGCGAGTGTAAAGATGTAAATCCAAATCTTTTCTTAAAACTTTCCAATTTGTTGTTTGAGAAACACTCAATTGTTGAGAACGACGTGAAACCGATAAATTTGGATTTTCTGTTACACTACTTGCAACCAAGTCAACATTCCCTTGTGTATAACAGAGGCCGTTAAATTGCCGGTCAGTCTTTAAGATCTATGGTAAACCACAGAACTATTTGTCGGAGTTCACATAGAACACTATTTAAATGTTCAGTATTCATTTGCCAAGTTGTTTCTGATTGATAAGGTGAATAAATATTTTTTATTGATTGATGTTATATATTTTTTCAAATGTGATTGGGTACTGACGAGCAAAGTCTGTCTTAAAACGTATTTTTTAGTAATGTTTTTACATATCTTGAGATTTTCCAGAAAGTTACTTAGTTGAATATTCAATAACATTGAATATTCCAAGTAAGATAGTTTTATGATGAAATTCTTAGGATTATGTCGTCAAACATTTTTGAAAGATATCTGTTTTCATAAGAGGGACGAGCAGAAACAAAATTTTGTCTACTCAAAATATTTAATTTATAAGATTTTTGTTAACAATTTATATTTATTGGATTTTGTTATCTCATTTGGATGCCTTATAATGAATATTTAATTTATATGTTGTTTAATTTGATTCCTGAAGTTGAGTCCTGAAGTATAATATTAAATATAATTTTTTGAAATTAAATATGTAGAAGGCTAACAGAATATATCTGTTAATATTTGAATATTTAATGAATTTTATATACCTTCTACCAAATATAAACCTCCATTTATTTTATTAAACAATATTGAATCCAAAATCGATTAACATTCCTCAATGAAACAATCCTAATATTAGTAGAGATATGTTATTGCATAGGTTCAGATAAACAATTATGTAAGTTCCTTCTGTTAATCAATAATTACATCCGTCGATATTATTAATTTTCTAGGCTTAACTATCAGCAAATATAACCATTCAAATCAATTTTCGATTTTAAAAAGGCACATATACGAACAGTTGATCGATTAATCAATTGAACGGATTGATCAATGGAACCTATCGTATAATCAAATTTTAGAAAAGGAAATATGGCATTGTTTATTGAAACACCTATAGATATTTTTTCATAAAAGTAGCTGGATCAAAAAGAACCCTCCTAAAATATTACTAAAATGCACTCAATGGAAGAATAACAAAACTTCGAATTGACAGTTGTTGAGCTGGTTTGGTTTAACCAAGTATTCGAAAATTCATCATTATATTTATTGAAATAGTCAAGAGTAATCCTTTAATGAACGTTGAACAAACTGGAAACGAAGCTTTTTTCCAGTTATTCAACATAAACTCGGTCTAGATGAACAGCTTGATTATTTTGAATAACTTCTATATTTGCTCGTGAAAGTTCTCATTCTCATATTCGTCTCAATTACATAACCCGTTATTTTGTTATCTTGGATCTTTGAAGTTGTTGTCTACGCCACTGAGATCGACTTATTCTACCTGCTTCTACCTCTTTAACACACTGCGTCCCTAGTCAAACCGTATGGTTGGATACACCCACCATATACATGAAACACTATGTTTTATTATGTATTAATTCAGATACAATGTGTGAGAATTCATAGCTTTAGGTGAGGATCGAAAATTTACACATACATGGCGTTTCTGAAGTTTTCTAATGATCTCCATAACTGAGGGCAGGTTTTCTCATGCGAGGAAGTACCGCGTTACATATGCTCGATATTTGTACTGCCAGCATTGAAATCTATAATAAAGCATGCTGAGCATTTCACACAATCGTGAATTTTTCCATTTTCAGAATGCAGAATTCTATTTTTACTATTTATTACTGTCGAGCTAATTTTTTGTGAGAAGTCATTTCGATGAGACGCCCAACTTTTTCTCTTATAAAAATTCTCGATTACGGTATCCAACAGGGGACGTAGGAATTATATAATATGTTGATTTGATAATTTGAAAAAAATTATTACTAACTGCGGGTTTTTTAATAAATCTTAAGATAATTATCAACTTTATTAAAAAAATGTCCTACAAAATGTATGGTTTGTTCAACATGTAAATCACAGTAGCGAAATTTGTGGTGAATTCATAAATTATAGAAATATTATTCATTATTTTATTTAACGAGAATAATATTCAACCATAACCTATAAGTCTCTTTCATTGGCAAGCATAGATTCACAGATTTAGAAGTTATTTAATGAAATAATAAAAGAAGTTTTTTACTTGATGGAAGGATTATTACAAAATTTGAATATCAAAACAGATTTTATAATTTTAATTTCACGAAATTTTATTCAAAATGTCTTATAAGCACAGCTTATATTTAATAGACATATAATATAATATATATATAATAACAAATGGAATAAACAACCCAACAAATATAAATTGTCAATAAAAATTAATAAATAAATATTGGAAGGAGACAAAATTTTGTTTCTGATCCTACAGTTAAGAAAACTAATTCCTTTTCAAAAATACAAAACATAATTTTAAGAAATTCTCAAAAAATAATTTATTTGAAATATTTAATATATTTCAATCAGATAAGACCTTATCTGAATTCTGACGTTATGTTTTTGAGAGATTTTTGAAGTAACTTATTTAAATATTTGAATATATTGAATATTTCAAATGAATAATTTTTTGAGGAGTTCTTAAAATTATATTTTGTATTTTTGAAAAGGAATTGGTTTTCATAAATGTAAGATCAGAAACAAAATTTTGTCTCCTTCAAATATTTATTTATTAATTTTAATTGACAATTTATATTTATTGGGTTATTTATTCCATTTGATATTATATGAGTTTTGATTTTATATGTCTATTAAATATAAGCTGTGCATATAAGACATTAATTTCATTCTAAAAGTTTTTGAATAAAATTTTGTGAAGTTAAAATTATAGGAGACTAACAGATTAAATCTGTTTTGATATTCAAAGTTATTTAATTCAAATTTTCGCAGAATTCCTGAAGAATATATGGTAAAACATTATGAAGAAGGTATAAATAATTGTTTTGAATATCAAACAAAATGATTCAGTTATACCTCTTTACAAATTTTAATTTTATAAAATTTCTTAGAAATGTCTCAAAATTGAATCAAATAAATGCCTTAGGAATACTTTTTTTTGATAGACATATAGGATCAGAGGCCGTTAAATTGTCTTTCAATCTTTTAGATCAAGGGTAAACCACAGAAATATTTATCAATAGTTAACCGTTACACTACATTTAAAAAATTTTCAGTTTACCAGAAGTTTTCTAAATTGTTGAAGGGTGAGTAAATATTTGTTGTTTGATTGATGTTATATTTTATTGAATATGAATTATTTGAATACTGACGAAGCAAAGTCTCTCTTAAAACTTGTTTTTCAGTAATGTTTTGACATATCTTGAGTTTTTATATAAAGTAACTTAGTTAGATATCCAATAATATTGAATATCCTAAGTAAGATAGTTTTATGATGAAATTCTAAAGATTATGTTAGACATTTTTGAAAGATATTTGTTTTCATGAGATTGATCAGCAGAAACAAAATTTTGTCTATTCAAAATATTTAATTTATAGGATTTTGGTTAACAATTTTTATTTATTGGATTTTGTTATACCATTTGGATGTCTTATAATGAATGTTTATTTTATATGTCAATTGATATAAGTGGTACTTATATGACATTATTTTAATTTATTTTCAGAAGTTATAATTATTAAATATAATTTTTTGAAATTAAATATGTAGAAGGCTAATATCAAAATATTTAAATAATTTTATATACATTCTATCAAAAATTAACCTCTATTTATGGATCAAAAGGGTATGAAAGAGCCCAAAGAAGAAAGAATATTGTTCGAACTTACTTAGCAAACATTTAGTGGAAACACTTTTTCGTATCGGCATTACGAAAAACAATTTCCACTCTAGAAATGCCCAACATAAACAGAAGAAATTTTTTGAAACAGCCTCTCTTTGAAAAGCTCTTTCATAAAAACTCTTCAAAATATGTAGCACCTCTTCAAAAAAGCGATTTGATATTCTCACCGATAATCACTTTTATGCCAGCGAAATATAAACAATCAAAAAAAATATATATTACACTTAAACGGCCACGTGTTATTTCAAGCTATGATAGAGCACATTACCATTCGTATTCTATGTTCGTCTACAGGAAGGTTTTATGAAGTATTTTTCAAGAACCAGTCATATCCAAAAAATACTGTCTGCAGGAGTGAAAAAACAAATGGTAATTATTATATGTAGAATAAAATAATGAAAAAAGGGGGATTTTCCTCTCGAAAGAAGGTTTTTTCAATATCTTAAATATCGAACAGAATAATTCTGTTATATGAAAATAAAATTTTTAACGAGGTATAACAGAATTACTCTGTTTGCTATTTATGATATTGAAAAACCTTCTGTCAAGAAAAAATCCCCTTTTTTTAACAAATAATTGTTATGTTTAATTAAGCATATGGAAAATATATCGTTTGAAATGTGTTTCAATCAAGACTGACTCAATCCGATATAAGAATAAAAATAACTGTCGTCATGATAGAAGGTCATGTGGGAAAATTCTGGAAAATCAGCAACTTCAAATGTACCATAATTCGATCGTAACTCCAAGGCCTGAACCAGTCAGTCTCCATAGCATTTGCAACGAGCCAGAAAAGGCTGCTGACTTGATTAATTTTCGCACACAGCCGCAGCCGTGCCACTTCACAAGTAGAATTTAAATCGCGGGGCTCACTTTTGCTTTGATTTCCCCCCCATAAAAATTAAATTGTGTCATTTTAAAAGATTCGTGTTCGACTAAGGCAAAAACAGCATTTGCGCCATTTATGGTCCCAGATTCCTCAGCTTTGTTCTAGAGGCTAATTTAAAACTGAAATCGTTTTATTCCACTGCGGCACAGAGGCGTATCAGAATCTTTGTCGAAATCTTACTTCAGTACCCTTCCAGAGCGCCTCTCATTCCATCCACACCTCTCTATTTTGGCAATTTGAAACCTAAAGTGGTCTTAAAAGATAAGAATAGAAACTATTTTCTTAATATTAGGAGTACAAATAAGTTTCCGTCGTTTTATTGTAGATGGCGCGGCACGTAGTTCTGGTTAGCTTTTCGCTTAATAAAATGAGTTTCCACCAAGTAAAGACCGAATCAAACAGAAATATTAGGAGTACAAATAAGTTTCCGCCGTTTTATTGTAGATGGCGCGGCACGGAGTTTCGGTTAGCTTTCGCAGATGATAACCGGCTTAAAAAATAGTTTGGACATACAAGAACAACATAACCTATTAATATCATTGATTTTATATTGGTAAAATATAATTTTTATAAGTTGAAAATGTCAAAATTTGAGCCAAGTAAGCGTCATTTGCGGGAAATATTAGTTTACTTCTTTAATTCAAAGAAATCTGCTGCTGAGGCGCATCGATTGCTCGTAGAAGCATATGGTGAGGGTGCTTTGAGTGAGAGAACGTGTCGAGAGTGGTTTCAAAAGTTTAACAACGGCGATTTCGACGTAGAAGACAAAGATCGCAGTGGAAGGCCAAAAATTTACGAGGATGCAGAATTGGAGGAATTATTGGAGGAAGATTCATCCTAAATACAAAAAGAACTTGCTCTAACATTAGAAGTCACTCTGCAAGTAGTCTCACATCGTTTAAAATCATTAGGAATGATTCATAAACAAGGAAATTGGGTTCCGTACGAATTAAAGCCGAGAGATATTGAACGCCGATTATGCTTAAGTGAAATGCTGCTAGCTAGACATAAAAAAAAGGGTTTTTTACATCGTATCTAGTGATGAGAAGTAACTGGTGATGAGAAGTGGATACATTATGACAATCCGAAAAGAACAATGAACAATTAAATATTTCTCAGACAACAACTTGGAGAATTTTAAGAAAAGATTTGGGTTTACATCCTCACAAAATTCAACTGGTTCAAGAACTGAAGTCATTTAACCACCGCGCTTATTTTCTTATTCTGCTCTTGAACAACTTGAAATGATGAACAATCTTATCGAAACAATTTATTCAGTGATGAAGCTCATTTTTGGTTGAATGGTAATGTAAACAAACAGAATTGCAGAATTGCAAGTGGTGAAAATCCACACGAAACTGGTCAGACACTTTGAATTCTTTTTAAATTTCTCACAGTTTTCACTATATTCGAAAAAATAATTGAACTATTTCTAACCATTATTATACTATTTGACTATTATAATCATTTTAAATTGTAGCATTCCTATTGGAGAAACCGTTATAATTGTACCTTTCAACAAGAATCTAAAGAAGAATTCCAGTTCATGAATATATTTTCGGTATCAAAAGATATTTAAAAGAGGTGAATTGTTGTGTTGGATGTTAATTTTATTATACCTTTTCTTTTCTAGGAAATCTAACAAGTTCAAACTTTTATTTTTAATATGAAAAATGTCGAAATTATGATCGAAGGTGTATTCTGTTTCTAAAAAGTTATTAGAATATGTGTAATCATTTTTAGGATAAAAGTAATTTTTGAGATATTTTACAATCCTCCTTTGAAGTTTTTTACCTGTTTGTTAGATTCGAACTGTCACAACTTCATCTTGACATATAATGTCTTGATGTTTTTCAATGAGTTCATTAAGATTTGAACTATCTTAACTATCAAGCAGATCAATTCTGTCACACCTCTTTACAAATTGTAATTTTTGAAAACTTAGAAAGTAGAATTTTTCCTTAAAACGTTTACCCATGCTGGGGATGTTCTTCTATCAGAAGTTCAGTAATTTGAAACAGTTGTTGCGTGGAGTGTGAAAGAAGTTAAGATGCAGACAAAGAATTGGGAGTATTGGAATATTGTGATGAAAAAAACGAACATTTCTGCGAATTTCTCCTCATGTAGTTTACAAATTTATGTCTAGCGTGCTACAAGAAAAAACTTAGTTAGAAAACAGATAATTTTGCGCGTACAAAAACTATTTGTTAACTTCTCCTTTATCCTTGTAGAGGGCGTTGTATTCTACATTACCTCGAAGTGCGGTCATCTAAATTTTTATATGAAAAACATTCAACGCATATTTCTAACCGAAAAGCAATAATGAAGAGTACTGTAGATATAAATCGTGATGAAACGATTCAAAAATTACATGATTATTGCCATCTATTGTAGGCTGCTGAGGCGTGAACCGATCAGATACGCCACTGCCTACATCATTAACAACTCTAACGAAGAATATTCGAGACATGCAGATAAAAAGTCTCCAATCTGTCTATAGGACATTTTCGTTGGTCATTTTATTTTTGCAATGTTCGACAAGTCCTGATGGTTGCGGTTCGGCTTCACGAACGTACAATTTAATCCACTCAATTGAATGCGACGGATGTTGGCATTTTTTTGCACCCTTTGTCAAACAGGCGGGGACATCAAGTCTCAAGGTGGACCCTCTGTGTGAAAAATAGGACGGCCTGTTTGTTAACTGAAGGAGTGTGGCACGTCCTTCCGTTTTTATTTCGATTGCTGTAATTTGTAAATTTCATTTGATTCATCTGGAACGGCACGTCGAGTAACTTTGCATGTGAACAATTTTTAGGTACCTCTATAAGTGCTTAAGGATTTTTAAGCGAAATATTGGCAACAATGTTTCATGTGGGGAATAATTTATTTGACATTCTTTCAGGACATGGAAACATTTAACAAAACAACAATTATATGAAATAAAATAATAAGAAAGCGGTTTTTTAATCGAAAGAAGGAATATTACAAAATTGTAATATCAAAACAGATTTAATCTGTTAGTCTTCTACAATTTTAATTTCAAAAAATGTATTCAAGAAACTTTAAGAATTAAATTAATGTCTTATAAGCAGTGCTCATATTTAAAAGATGTATAAAATCGAAGCTCATTATACAATATCAAATGGAATTAACAAAAACCAAGGAATATAAATTGTCAATTAAAAATTAATAAATAAATAAATGTTTCTTGTTCCGTTCCAAGCATGCGTACTGAACTCTTCAAACAAGCGGAAACGCAGCTTTGCTTGTGTCAAAATGTTTTTTATGATCTTATATTTATAAAAACTAAATCTTTCTCAAAAATATACAACATAGTTTTAAGAACTTCTCAAAAACTATTTTATTTGAAATATTTAGTATATTCAAATAAATTACTTCAAAACCTCTCAAAACATGTAGCAAATCCTCAAAAAATAGTAAGAATTCAGATAAGACCAGTTCAGCTTCACATTTGAAAGATAAAATCGATTAACAATAAATAAACTTACCCAATACTATCTCTAGGAATATGTGTTTTCTGAACATTCAAACTAGGTACATCTTATATCCAAGGTAATCTATGTTCTATGCTCACAACAAAATCACACAAAGATTATAAGGCACTTTAATGGTCTTAGTTAAAACACTCAACACTACATAATGAATTTCTTTATTTAAAAATTTTAAAAATATATAATTATATATTTATATTATAGAATATAATATATATATATATATATATATATATATATATATATATATATATATATATATATATATTATATTTTTTAATTATACTAGGTTTGAATAAAACTCATTATGGAATGTCAGGGGTTTGAAGAAAACCATATAGTACCTTGCAGCTTTCTGTGATTTTTGTGACGAACATAGAATATCTTGGATTATAAAGTTTGTTTCAAACGAGAATAACAAGAAATCCGTAGGTAAGTTGTATTTGTTGATTGATTTTATTTTTTTAAATGTAAAGTTTTACTGATGAAGACCTGGCTGGAAATCTAATTGTTTTTTGAAGATTATAATACATGTTTTGAGAGATGTTTGAGGTAACTTATTTAAATATTTAAAAATAATAAATATTTTAAATAAATTATATTCTCTGGGAATTTCTTAAATTATGTTTTGTAATTTCGAAAAGGAATTAGTTTTCATCATTGTAAGATCAGGAACAAAATATTGTCTCATTCAAATATTTATTTAATTAATTTTAATTGACAATTTATATTTGTTGGTTTATTTATTCCATTTGATATTGTATATTGAGTTTTGATTTTATACGTCTATTAAATATAAGCTGTGCTTATAAGACATTACTTTAATTCTAAGAATTTTTAATAAATTTTTTTTGAAATTGAAATTATAGGAGACTAACAGATTGAATCTGTTTTGATATTTAAATTTCAAATTAAATCTGTAAAATTTGTTAGAATATTTAAGTGTTTGCCAATCAATAAAATAACTAATTGAGCTAATTAGATGAAAAATTTCTTCAAAATAACAGTTGAAATACTTCAATTGAAAGAACCTTGCTGAATATTGCCAACGTATCAGAAATACATCCCCAAAAAAATCCGCCACTGGCATAATCAAGGTGCTCATACGACCTGATCCATACATTAGATAAATCTCAAAAAAATCTTCAGTACCTGCGGCGTAAACTTTAATTGAATAAATCAAATCTATAATTAAGTAACTGATCGAATCAGTTTTATTAATTATAATCAAATAAATAAATCCACGTTCAGTATCGGCAAATCGCTTGCTAAATAGAAGGTACTGTGGGCGTATTTGGGAAAATAATACCAAAGGTACGCCAAATAATTCATGTTTAAATGATGGGCGATAATGGATCAAATTCGATAAGTTGAAAGGTGCAATAACTCATTCCAGAATTTGCTGGCAGAATTTAAGTATTACGCCCCGAGAAAGTGATAATTTGAGATTGTGCCTGGAATATACCCAGTTTTATATAAATTTAATACAAAAAATGTATTAAGAACTTACTTCATGTGAGAGGTTTTGGAGCCCCCGTTCATTAATCTTCGAAAATTTCAAAAAACATGCAGCACATTTTTTTTGAAGGAACTTTTTCTAAAGTAAGTTATTTTAGGAGAAATTCTTGAGATCAAATAATAAGAAGCGAAAAAATTTGTTTTGATATTCAGTTTGTAATAGTCCTTCTATCAAGTAAAAAACCGTTTCTTATCATTTTATTTAATATATAATTATATTAGGTTTTTAAATACAAAAAATTCATTATATAAATATCAAGTGTTTTAAATAAGACCATAAAGTGCCTTACAAATTTTGTGTGATTTTTGTGGTGAGCATAGAACATAGATTGACTTGAATTTTAAATGTACCTAGTTTTAAGGTTGATCAAACAGAGATTCCACGTACGGGTAAGTTATTTATTCTTAATTGATATTATTTTTTAAATGTGAAGTTGCACTGACCTAATCTGAATTCTAATTGTTTCTTGAGGATGTATTTCATGTTTTGAGAGTTTTTGAAGTAACTTATTTAAATATTTCAAATAAATGAGGTTTGGAGAGGTTCTTAAAAATATGTTGTGTATTTTTGAAAAAGATTTAGTTTTGATAAATATGAGATCAGAAACAAAACATTTTATCACAGGCAGATCTGTGCACAGCCTGTCTGAAGAGTTCCGGTGCGCATGCTTGGAACGAAACATTCAAATATTTATTTATTTTTAATTTTAATTGGCAATTTAGATTTGTTGGATTTTTTTATTCCATTTGATATTGTATAATGAGTTTTGATTTTATACGTCTTTTAAATATAAGCAGTGCTCATAAGACATTAATTTAATTCTAAAAGTTTTTGAATAAAAATTTTTGTAATTGAAATTGTAGGAGACTCACATATCTGTTTTGATATTCAAAGTTTGAAATTCTTGAGGTGCATTTTTGAGACGAATTTGGTTTTCATAATACATTGATACCAAACAAACGTTTGTATCCTTCAATTATTTATTCAATATTTCTAATTAATATCCTATATTTTGTTAAGATTCTTTTATTCCTTCTGGTGCTGTGTAATGAGTGTTAATCATATATGTTAACTAAATTGAAACTGTGTTTTCTAAGATATTTATTTAATTTAATTTTTTGATCTGCCTGATGTTTAAGATATTGTTAATATTTCTATCAAGTGAAAACCCCCATCTTGTTATTCTATATTTAATTCACTGAATTGAATTTTAAAGAATTCTTAAGAAATTTTTCAGATTGAAATTTGTATAGGTTTCAGAGAATTATTCTGATTAATATGTAAAATATTGAAAAAACCCTTCCAAGTATTATAATTTTCAATTTATTTCTATTCATTTCATATATTTTCCATGAATTCGATAACAGACTGCAATTTTAAAATGTAAAATATCGACATTATTCGAAAAAGAGTGATTATTTTATGAAAAGTGACTTTCTTAGCTTTATCAAAACTTAGTTTGTGTTCAGACAGTAAATTCCAATGATGTTGCAACATATCTGTACTGTCAAAAGTTTTATGTTGTTGTGTATTAACCTAACATACCAAACTGGCAATAATTTATATGTTTTCGGCAAGTTGGAGACACTTTCATGATTCTATAATACATTTATCTCAAAATTGTTCAAATTTTGGTGTTACCAGATTCGACGGAATCAACAAAAAGGAATTTCGGTGGTCAGTAATGTAAACAAAACTAAACGTATTTCACAATCAGGTAGAAACGCAGAGCATCGGGATTTGTACGTATTGAGCTGAATTTCGACTAGTAGCGAACGTTTCCGGCTTCCTAAATATACGTAATAGATTTGGCGAACTGTGTAGGCGCCGAAACTAAAAAGATGAAATTACCCGAATAAGTATGCAAAATGCGGAGCAATTCAAATGTTACAGAACATGATGTTTAAGTGGATTCAGGTGTCCCTCTGAATTCCAGATAACGCAACGTCCGATTTATGAAGGTTTGGTTCAGAATAAATTCCGAATTCGAAACTTGTAAATTTGAGCTTTATCTGCGAATGAAGACCAGTCCAAAGTATCCTATCTTTCGCGTGAGGAAATATATAAATATAATAATGATTTCAGATCGCTTTCTTGGATAACTGTTTCGATTAATCTAAATCGGAGTTTATGTTAAATATAAGGAAAGCTTTCAGTTTTGATTGCTCATTGGTGATTATGAGCCAGTGAAAGATTTAAAGCCGAAAAGCTATTTGAAATATTGGTATGAGAAATTGAAAATTTTATACCCAGGAATATAGGTTCAATTTTTTATTGTCAGGTGTTATTAGTCAGATTCTATTTTCTGATTATTTAAATATTTTGATATTAGCCTTCTACATATTTAATTTCAAAAAATTATGTTCAATAATTATAACTTCAAGAATTAAATTGAAATAATGTCATATAAGTACCACTTATATCAAACGACATATAAAATAAACATTCATTATAAGACAACCAAATGATATAACAAAATCCAATAAATAAAAAGTGTTAACCAAACACCCTATATATTAAATATTTTGAATAGACAAAATTTTGTTTCTGCTGATCAATCTTCAGTTTTTCATCTGCTTTTTTTAAGGTCTTTTACTATCCTGATAATCCAAATTCCTTCGGAAAGAATTAAAGCGTCGATGTAATCCATGACTGGTATAATAGCAGTCTGAGTCGCACAAGAGGGGAAACCAACCATTTAACCATACCCCAAAAATAAACTACAAGTGCCTTTGTCGTTACAGCCATTCATGACAATTACCAACCACCCCGCGCCACTTGAGATTAGTAATAGAACGAATACCTGAAGGGTTAAACCCTTGTATCATAAGGAATCTATAAATTCAAAATTGACAGGCACATTTCAAATAGAACAGTGCAGTATGTATTCATCTGCAACCAATTTATATTTATCGATCGACACAATGGGTTATTTTAATTTTATAGCCATGTTTGAATCACTTCAGTGAATCACCGTACCGATGTGAGGTCAGAACGAACATATTTTAGTGTTCATCCGCCTATATTTTATAAGTATTTATAAGATAGGCTTCTCGTACCAACAAGAAGGGGGGGGGGTTTTATTATTTATTTTTTAGTAATTCTGTTGAATAACAGAATCACTTTGTTCGTTCTTTAAGATATTGAAAAAAACCTTGTTTCAAGTAAAAAGTCCCCCATTTATTATTTTATTTTATAAATAATAATTACAATTTATTTTTCACGCATACAACTGGTACTTTTTCTATGTAACTGAGACTTGAACCTCTTCAACCTCTGTGTATTTTTTGTGGACGAACATAGAATACGAATGGTAACCAATAAGAAACCATTTGAGTTCTATAGTATCGGGTGTTTTTTTTAGAGTGATAGAACTTTAAATTGAAATAAAACACATTTAAATTAAGATTGAAGCCAAATTTTTCTTTTATTTGAAAGATCATTTTATGGCATTTATGTTTTGGAAATAATTTCCTGCATATTTCCACCACGACAGGCTCTAAAGAACCGCATTCGACCAGACCAATTTTGGACCACTTTTTCGAGTAATTCAGGCCTTATTTCATCAACAACAGCAGTTATGTTGGCTTCCAAAGCGTCTATTGTTTCTGTTTTATCAGCATAAACCAATGACTTGACATAACCCCAAAGAAAATAATCCAGTGGAATTATGTTGCATGATCTTGGAGGCCAATTAATTGGACCATTTCTCGCAATAATGTTATCGCCAAGTCTTTCTGGCAATAAATCGATTCGACAAATCTTTCTTTCAATAAATCGGATCTTGTTGGAACCCAAACACCTCTGGGTCGATACCATTCAAATTTTGAAACAAATAATCATTGATCATCGATCTGTAACGAGCACCATTCACTGTAACATTAGCTCCAGCATCGTTTTTAAAGAAATATGGACCGATGGTGCCTCCAGCGTGTAAAGCACACCATACAGTGAATTTTTCAGGATGCAGTGGAACCTGCAGAACTTCTTGAGGATTGTTTTCACTCCATATACGGCAGTTTGCTTGTTTACATAGCCTTTCAACCAGAAATGAGCTTCATCACTAAACACAATTTTACTATAACAAAGTGGATCAACTTCAAGCTGTTCTAGGGCCCAATCAGCAAACAAACGACGCTTATTTTGGCCAAGTGGCTTTAGCTCTTGAACCAGTTGGATCTAGTTTGGGTGTAGACGCAAAATTTTCCATGTGATGGATGCACAGAGTCCAACTTGTCAAAAACAACATGGCTTCTACCTTCTGTCAAATCACAGTTATCCCTATCGAAAGTTCTATCACTCTAAAAAAAACACCTGATAGTTGTGGTATAGCTAATATTGCGGTTTTATTTATGGTTGATTTTTCTATGACTTGCCAAAGTTTCTGTATCGTACAGTATCGTAAACCTTCGTAAAATCCACGAATAGTAGATAGGTGTACTTCATGTTTTTTTGTGTGAAAATACAAATTGCAAATATAACAAACAAATCTTGTATGTATTAAACGAAATCGGCTCGAATAATTTAAAAAAATTTATTAGTTCATTCTAAATATCAAAATCAAAAAACTAACCTATATCACAAACCCTCAGCACGTGTAAAAGGACTAATGCTTCGAAACACAGATCAACTTTATAAATCAAGATTGATCTATGTTCTAACAAAATCAAAGAACAGTGTGAGTTATTTTTAAGGCTTATTTAAATTCATTGACATTCCATAATGAGATTTATTGAAGCCAAAATATAATTATATATAAAATAAAATAGAAAGGCTTTTTACTTGATAGAAGAAATATAACAAAATTTGAATATTAAAACAAATTGAAATATGTTTATCTTCTATCAAGTAAAAAGCCTTTCTATTTCATTTTATATATAATATATAATTATATTTTGGCTTCAATAAATCTCATTATGGAATGTCAATGAATTTAAATAAGCCTTAAAAATAACTCACTGTTCTTTGGTTTTGTTAGAACATAGATCAATCTTGATTTATAAAGTTGATCTGTGTTTCGAAGCATTAGTCCTTTTACACGTGCTGAGGGTTTGTGATATAGGTTAGTTTTTTGATTTTGATATTTGGAATATTATTGAGGACTGAAGACGGAATTGCTTAGAATTAAATTTGTTTTTTGAAGTTATAGTGCACATTTTTAGAGATTTCTGAATTAACTTATTCGAATATTTAAATATATTGAATATTTCGAATAAATTATATTCTTTGAGAAGTCCTTTGAGTGTGTTCATGTTTTTAAAAGGCAGTTGGTGTTCTTAAAGGTAAGACCAGAAACAAAATTTTGTCTCCTTTAAATATTTATTTATTAATTTCAATGACTTTCGTATATCTGTTGGTTTATTTATTCCATTTGACATTATATATTGAGTTTTGATTATATACGTCTATTAAATGTAAACGGTGCTTGTTTTAGACATTAATTTAATTCTAAAAGTTTTTTGAATAAAAATTTTTTTTTGAAATTAAAATTGTAGAAGATAAACATATTTCACTTTGTTTTAATATTCAAATTTTGTTATATTTCTTCTATCAAGTAAAAAGCCTTTCTATTTTATTCATTCTAAAGTGAGAAATAATTTCATATCAGCGTAGATAGCTGATTCCTGCGATATTTATAGGAGTAGTGGTAACGTATCATTGGCTCTGAACCAACTATCAATAACCCGCTATACCAATAACGTTTGTGATCCAAACCGTTTTCACGTTAAGGTTATCCAAGCAGAATATTCGACCATAAAATCAGTTTCCCATCCCATATTCGAATTACTGGCGAATATCTTCCCTTTTCCTCTTCCGTTACCTTCCACATTACGTTTTCGGTTTTCAACTTTCACATTTGACTTGTCAATCAATATCCGCGATACTTTAACAGGATGTCTTTAGACTGTTCATCGACAGGCTGACGCGGCTGCTATGGAAAGGATTTATGTCTTTTCGCTCTCCATTCTGCTATTTCTCCTGACGAAATAATAGCAGACGAAACGAGTCGTAATCGTATCACCGCAAGAGATTTAATAAAATTTAGAATGTTTTTTTTTTACACCGTAATGGAATTTCGGAGAACGAAATTCATATTGTGTGTATCAGTTGCTAGGCATCCGTCCTGATGCCTAGTCAGAAAGCTGAGGAAGAAAGAGAAGGAGACATATGAATATCCTCCAAACCTCATTTAAATGAAGACGCGAAGTGGCTATAAGAGAATGATAAATGATCCCGCAAATATTTGAGATCAGTGAAAAAATGTCAGAATTGATGATAAAGCTTTATTTCCTTTTAATTTAAAGGAAACAGGAGCTGTTTATCCGGTAAAAAGTGAGAATAATAAGGAGAATGAGCTATGGAACTATCCACAAGCACTAAAATAATCTTAGGTTAATCCAATTCACAAAAATTTAATAAGAACAATCATGACAATTACAGACCAATATCTCTACTTTGAACTACCAATTAGATGACTTTAAATTCAGAATTATATATTCTAACTTCTACAATATATATTGAAACTATCAAATTGATAATCCTTATATATAATCAATATAAAATATTTTTCAATGTCTCGGAAAAAAACATTTTTTCATCCCGACTTGAAATGTATTAATACCAATGTATTAACAAAAACAATATAAGTATATATATATAAGCATACAAATACAAGAAAATCCTCTATTCCAAAATTATCTAAAATCATCAAAATAAAGGATCAAATAAAAATAATTGAAAGAGAACTCGAACATTTGATAGCTGCTATTTTCGGCCCAACCCTTGAATTCAGATTCAAATATATATTAGGAGTACAAATAAGTTTCCGCCGTTTTTTAACACAAATTAAATATTTATTATAGAAGAACGGTAATATAAATTTATTTAAAATATTGCCCATCACTTGCAACCACTTTTTCCCATCTCTCAGGCAGCATTTGAATCCCACGTCTGAAGAACTCCTTGTGTTTTGAGGCTATCCACGAATCAACCCAATTTTTGGTATCCTCATAAGATGTGAACCGCTGCGCCGTCAGAGCATGTGCCATGGACCGGAACAGGTGATAATCGGACGGTGCAATGTCTGGTGAATACGGCGGGTGGGGTAACACTTCCCAATCAAATGTTTCCAAGTACTTTTTCACGGGAGCCGCAACATGTGGACGAGCATTGTCATGCAGAAGAATAATTTTTTTTCGTGTCTAGAATAGTATTGTGGGCGTTTTTCCTTCAGAGCTCGGCTCAATCTCATCAATTGTGTTCGATAGAGGGCTCCAGTAATTGTTTCGCTCGGATTAAGCAACTCATAATACACTACACCTAGCTGATCCCACCAAATACACAGCATAAGTTTTTTTCCGTGAATATTCGGTTTTGCTGTTGATGTTGACGCGTGGCTAGGTAATCCCCATGATTTTCTTCATTTTGGATTGTCATAATGTATTCACTTCTCATCACCAGTTACGATACGATGTAAAAAAACCCTTTTTTATGTCTAGCTAGCAGCATTTCACTTAAGCATAATCGGCGTTCACTATCTCTCGGCTTTAATTCGTACGGAACCCAATTTCCTTGTTTATGAATCATTCCTAATGATTTTAAACGATGTGAGACTGCTTGCTGAGTGACTTCTAATGTTAGAGCAAGTTCTTTTTGTGTTTGAGATAAATCTTCCTCCAATAATTCCTCCAATTCTGCATCCTCGTAAATTTTTGGTCTTCCACTGAGATCTTTGTCTTCTACGTCGAAATCACCGTTTTTAAACTTTTGAAACCACTCTCGACAGGTTCTCTCACTCAAAGCACCCTCACCATATGCTTCTACGAGCAATTGATGCGCCTCAGCAGCATATTTCTTTAAATTAAAGAAGTAAACTAATATTTCCCGCAAATGACGCTTACTAGGCTCAAATTTTGACATTTTCAACTTATAAAAATTATATTTTACCAATATAAAATCAATGATATTAATAGGTTATGTTGTTCTTGAATGTCCAAACTATTTTTTAAGTCGGTTATCATCTGCGAAAGCTAACCGAAACTCCGTGCCGCGCCATCTACAATAAAACGGCGGAAACTTATTTGTACTCCTAATAACTTCTACAATATATATTGAAACTATATAGAAAAACTATCAAATTGATAATCCTTATATATAATCAATATAAAATATTTTTCAATGTCTCGGAAAAAACCATTTTTCATCCCGACTTGAAATGTAATAATACAAATGTATTAACAAAAACAATATAAGTATGTTTATTAACATACAAATACAAGAAAATCCACTGTTCCAAAATTATCTAAACTCATCAAAATAAAGGATCAAATAAAAATAATTGAAAGAGAACTCGAACATTTGATAGCTGCTATTTTCGGCCTATCTTTGAATTCAGATTCAAATATATAACAAGATCAAAATTCAACTCACCAAAATAAGATAAAACCTGGAACGAATAAACTTGAAGTAAGCTTTAAAGTATCCAAAATAAAACAGAAAAGATCAACGTGTTGTTACGTATAACCTATATCTATTTTTACTCGGAAGACAGAAAAACAATAACAAAACTTATTCACCCCAAATAATGTCCCATGATGAGAAATAAGGATATAAATTCGATAGTTTTTGTATATAGTTTCAATAAATATTGTAGAAGTTAGAAAATATAATTCTGAATTTAAAGTCTTTTAAATTTTTTTTCTATCAAGTACTGACTCACATTCAAATTGATTTTTACCCATTAGATCTTCTAGAGAATAGTTCTTGATGAAACTATCAACTATTATTTTAAAACTAACAACATCGTAGTAAATCAACAATGCTACTTAAATTGCAGATTAATTCTGCTATCCCCAATACAAATTTTAATTTTATAAAAAAATTTTTTCACAAACTTTTTATAATTGGATTAAATGAATGTCTTAGAAAACACAGTTTTAATTTAGTAGACATATGGAATTAACACTCATTATATAGCACCAGAAGGAATGAAAGAATCCAAAGAATATATAGAAATATTAAATAAATACTTGAAGGATATAAACGTTTGCTTCATATCAGTGTATTATGAAAACCGAATTCCTTTCCAAAAATTCAGAATATCACCTCAAGAATTTTTTCAAAAATAACTCACTTAAAAAAATTCCAAAAACATTCAGCACATCTTCAAAGAGGCTAGTTGGATATCACTTCAGTCCATCTTCTTATCCGAAATATAAAAATAATTAATTAAAATATTTAACCGACCTTACATGTGTTATTCAGTAAACAAATATAAAACCATTGTGATTTTCTCTACATATTAAACTCTACGTATTCAATATTGGTCCATAGAAATTACACAAAGCTTGTAAAGTATTTTAATGGACTCGGTTATATCCAAATAATATTATATAATGAGTCAAGAACCAAAATATAATTATTATATATAAAATAATAAAAAGGGGGGTTTCTACTCAAAAGAAGTATTTACAATATCTTAAATATCAAACAGATTAATATTATAATACAAATTTTAATTTCATACAAAATTTTTCTCGAAAACTTAAAAAAAACAATGTAGTTTAAGGCAAGAAAAATCAACAATAAAAGCTGTTTACCAGGTACTTATTCAGTTATGAAATCATCGAATAAAAACCATGTAACAGCACTCTTCCTCAATCTAATGAAGACCTTTAGATTGATCACAAGATCATAATGAAGAAAATGGAAAGATATGGCATAAGAGGTATAGCTCTGAGATTTTTAGCGTCCTATCTAACTGGAAGAATTCAAAGAACCATTGTTAAGACAAAGGATGATACACGAATAACACCAGATGCCTTATTTATTGAAAGGTGTGCCTCAAGGCTCAATACTGGGTCCTTTGTTGTACATTATATATACCAACGATCTAGCGATACCGTTATGTATGCTGACGATGTATTAGTGGTAAGAGCACAGGGCTCGTACCGAAAGGTCGCTGGTTCAAGTCGTTCAGATGGGAAAGAAATTTTGGTTTTGGCCATCCACTGTTGGGTCGAAAATTAACAGTGCTGTGACCTTAAGTGGCGTGAGATCGCAGTATCAAAGCCTACCCAGATCACAAGTGAACTCCTAACTCGCACAAGCTGAAAAAGCTTCTCAGAGATCTTGACAGAAAATCCTATATAATCAGGATAATAACTATAATAATAACAATACCACTGCATATGAATGCCAAAAAAAAACTAAAAGGAAATCTACAAAAGCTGGATAAGTTAAAACTGTTAAAACTATATTACGTTTGAAAGTATCCTGTATATGTTGAGTTTTTACGATTAGTGAAAGCGTTTTGCCACAAATATTTACTAGATGCATTGGTCGGGAATGTCTTCAAGATACGTTAACATAATGGACAAATGGGTTCTGTTTGTTCGGTGATGTACCAAACAACGAGGATTCGAGAATAAGACGAATAACCTGTCGTTCTAGCGAGGCTTGTAAACATGGTGTCACTGAAGAGAAACAAGGAATGATTATGGATGAAACAGGTATTCCTTTCGAAGTCCTTTCTCCCATTTTGTTCATTAAGGTAATAATTAACAGCAGGCTGATTATCGAATAATGAATGGCCCACCGCCAGTGCTTGTGCATGGGTTATAATATCTTAAAAAAAAAAAGTTTCGGAGACCCCATTTGAAGCCGACATTGAGTGAGTTAATGATCTTGCATTTCATCAACAACACTTTGTTATTTCAAGTTCCAACCGATAACCAAATGGGGTATTCATATTGAATGGGCCAACCAAGAATTTGACTCTACCCAGGGGCGTAGCAACACGAAAATCATCGACAACACCTCTTCAACATCCCACGAATAATTCTACTAGTTCCTGTTTAATAGGTGCTTTCGAGGCGTTGCTCAATGGATGTTCCATTGCAATCATGAAATGACAAACCATCGTCAGATCCTCCCAAACTTAAGCTTTAGTATTGCTGCAAAAAAATTAATCTTAATAGGATTTCAGAATTTGTTTCAGTCGAGTTCGTCTCAATTTGAATATGAACTTGAAGATTTTTAACAAAAACTAGCGCAAATTAAATAGATTATTAAAGAAGCACGTGAAGAAAATGTTAACTCAGCGAAAAACTACGAGATTCTGGTATATACTACATATAGCATGTAATATATATTATCTATGTGAAGATGAACGTTACCCCGACAAGTATAATGCTGTGACGTTGTGAATGACACAAAAATCAAATATTCATTTCAACTTCGTTTGAAAACAAATTTCATTGAACTTGTACTGATTGCTCTATGGTATTTTAAAATTAATTAAATAGCAAATCAGACCATAATTTGCCGTAATGCTCAAAAATTAGCATATTCATATTAAATTAAATTAATTCGGCTGATCTGTACCAAAAATCATTAATGAGGAGTTGTTTGTTTATTATTTTATTTTATTCGTCTGAAGAATAGAATTTGATGAACACTAGTTTCAATGAGTTTTTGCGATACATCAGGCGCAATTTCATTAATTCAGTTTCAAAATCTAGTTCTAATTCTATTGACATAGATCAACCACCTGCTCGAAAAGAAATCCAGAAATGTTTAATCACAAATTGTCAGAGAATACAACAAAATAACCCAATTGTTTAGTAACTCATTTGATAGTATGGCATTTGCAACAAAAGATGTTGCACCCTCCTGTTGGAGAACGTGCCTTGCAAATTCAAGCTCAAAATCCACTATTTCCGCATGTCCTTCTACATTTTCGAAAAAATTACATCACACGAGATGACTATATTGTAACAGTGATACTCAACAGCATCAATATTCTTTTGCCTTCTTGCTGTTCCACCATTTGACTCCAATATGACCGATGCCTTGAGTTTGAAGAGAGCGGTAGTGAAAACTGCAAGGAACATTTTCTTGAGACAATTTTCGATGAGGATAATGAATCTAAATTTGTAAGAAATTCGAAACGAATAGGTTATTATGAAAGGTATTGGGGATGTCAGCTTTCGTCCTTGAGAATTTCTACGAGAATCGGCATCGTCTAAAAATATATGCCCCATTTGTTCTGGTTTTAAACCGATGTTGACTTAAACGCCATCCAACAGGAAGTGCGAGATCAGTTCATTTCTGGTAGAAAGGTGTATGCCGTCTCTGGTTTGGAGTTGTTCGTTTGAATGGATGAAACGAAGTCCGAATCCATTTCGGATACACTCGTGATCCTCTTTATGCTGCCTATTCTTAATGTCCATAAATAAAAACGCCATCTGTCAGAATAAATTACAAGGGTAAGTTGTAAGCAGTAGTAAATCCAATCATAACCATGGAACAGAAATTCTCCACGGCATTGTGTTCAACAAGCCATAATTCAATAATAATAAAACTCAAACATTTATTTATGCTGGTATTAATCATTAGATTAAATTTTACACCGTTTTTAGTGCGCTCTTCCAGTCCAGCACCATTAGATAATGGTAAATTTTTATTATGGAAAAACCATAACCGACTATTCTATTGGAAACGTTGCGCAGTTACCTAGAAAATTTGTTAATATAATGGTTTCTAATTTCGAATCACGGAATTTCTCCTAGAAAGACTAGCTGCAAGCAAATTGCAATAATGCCAGAACCGAATCAGATATAGTTGGTTATTAAACTGTTGGTTCTTGAAGGGGAAATACGTTTGATACGCTCGTATTACAGAGTAATGGATCTGAAAACTATCTACATAAACCCATCACAAATTTGAATATACCATGGGAACTCATTTGTACTGAGTAAATATGAGCATCAAAGGGTTAGATTTGGAGTATATTGAATTAATTTGTGTTTTCTCTCCAGAAAAACCCAATTTTCTTTTGAAATATTTATTAATTATTAAATTCTGAAAATTCATACTTCTATTCACCCTCAATACAAAGTATGATCCCCACGTGTATCAGTAATTGCTTGGCATCTTCTCTGCACGCTTTGCGCAAAGTTATTAAGAATATTCTGCTCAATTTTTTGCCAATGTTGTGGCAAAAGATCTCTGAGCTGTTGAAGAGTTTCCAGACTGTGGTCTGTGGGCATCAAGGATTCTTTGTAGTTGGTCGTGCTCGATTGGATTTAGGTCAGAGAACCTTGCTAGATGTGGAATACCCTGATTTGCTCCAGCAGTAATCACCTGTGTAGCAGTGTATTATCACTCAGAAGAACGAAATTTTCGTCAAAAGCTGTATGAAATTGTTGGAATAATCCATGGATAACTTCATCAACATTTGCCTGATACGTCATGGTTCTTGTTCCATCGTCTAATCTTATCTATGATGCTTGTGCTCGTGAGCGAGTGAAACTCTTCTTAAGAAGCGTCTCGATGTTAGATGATTCATGAACACGTCTCTTGCTGTGGTTAGGGAAACTGAGATCTCGAAGACGTTGACATTCTGCAAGTGCTGAGAGGCTGTCGTCTCACCGAAAGAGTTAAAAAACGGTCTTCTACTGGCGTTGTTCTACCACTACTGGGTTTTTGACGAACAGTTCCAGTGACAACGTACCATACCAGTAAACGTGATGCCACACTCTGGCTAACATTGCAGAAATTAGTCACTTGCACTTGTTTTCGACCAGCTGAAGGATCCCCAGGGCTATGCTGACATCATCCCCAAATGAAACTTGTCTTAACATATTAAAAATTCAATTTTTATTGCATAGAACCATTTGATCTTATTGAAAACGAAAAACAGACTGAGAAGAAAATTATTTCTGAAACACGAGGACAGAAACTGATTAAACTTGATAAAAACTTGCTTTATGATGAAGTAGAGAAAGTTTCTGTAAGCGTTATAAGTTTATGTTATTGAAAAAAAAATTGAGATGCTACGGAAAATTTGCATCTTCGGAAAACATCAATGTCCGTAACTTTTCACGAGGAGTTTATTAGTTTCACAGGAATTATTTCAATCTAACGGTAGATTACAGTTTACATAACTAACATATGAATTCAATATTTTCCATGAATAACAACAAATTAAAAATAAAGAAATAAAGAGAGAAATGATTCAGAGAGAGTATGTATAGTACCGAGTAAAATATTTGAAAATGAATGGACAGGGTCCACCAATATTAAGAAAATAAAGATCAAATAAAACCATAAACCTTTCAAAAACAACTTGGCTCGGATTATATGCGGCTAAGTGAACGAAAATTCCTAATTTTATGACGTAATTCGCAAATGAGTTCACGCTGTTGGATAATCCAAGAAAAATCCCATCAGAAATATGAGAAATGTAGACAACATTGAAACTGCGGGACAAAGTATTCAAGATAATCCGAAATTGTCTGTTGGTCGTTGTTCTTCGACATGATATGGATCATCCTGGAGGGTTATGAAGAATAATTAGGTAGAGCGTGTAGAACATAGTTCGTTATCGAGCAATATTAAATGACTATTTCTTTCCCGTGCTGGTAGAATTTTGGTTCCAATAGGACGGCCCAACGTGTCATACTGCCGACGAAACCATGGCTCAATTCCAGAAGCGGTTTGGTGGGAACGTTATTTCCAAAAATGGTTCTGTGAATTAGTCAACAAGATCCTGTGATTTGTCAGTCTGTAATTTTTCCTGAGAGGTTATCTGAAGTCTAAGGTCTACGCTGATAATGCAAGAAAAATTCGGGATTTAAAAAACATTCTGTTGTTATTTCTGAGAAACGGGCCCTAATGTGTGAAAACATCCTGATCGGGTTTGCTGTTGCCAACAAAAGCGTGAAGTACATTTCAAGGATATAATTTTCAATACGTAATTGTAATTACTTCGTCTTTTGAATAAAGTGTAGAAATTTCGGCTGCGCAGCAATTTTTGCGTTTTATTTTACTTTATAAAATACTAATTGAATCACCCTTCATCTGTAAATAATGATTCTGGAATTTTCGCAAACAATTTAGTATCTGGTAACACGCCAGGCAGTGAACAATGAATGATTGCAACCGCGCCTATTCTCTAAAACATTCACCCAGAAATATTTTTAATTCGAAGATCAAGATGAAGATAATTTTCTGAATAATGTTACCCAAGATACAGTATCAGTTTTAAGGAACAGCCTGTAGAGAATCGTGTTCGTACAATCAAATACTTTGTACTTTATGGCAATACTTTGTCACTACCTATTGTTCTTGTATAGTTGCTCCAGGCGGACAGAAAAAAGAATATGGTTTATTAGAAATGGATCTCCGATACGCTCAATGATTTAATACGATTGTTCTTTCGAAGCGGAGGATCTTTCTTGGTCTTACCAGTTACCATCTTGCCATAGACTCCCAAGACTTCGTTAGAGTTGATGGACGGGCACATTGCTTTTACCGCGAAACAGATGTTCGTTTATATATATAGTATATATAGTGAACGTCGGCCTAACCTACTTTGACATTTTTTCAAATTGAGGATACACGGAAGATAGTCATATTCACAATGGCAAGCTATTATTACTACAATGTGAAAAAACAAAGCCTATGATCAGGTAGCGGAATCTGCGACTTCTTTGACAGCATGGTTCACGCCTTCTTCGAACCGTAGCCTGATTCTTCGAAAAGGTCAGATATGACGAGAAAGCTTCTCCGTTTTGAACTCAAGATGTAATTAAAATGCAGAAAAATCCCTTGTGGATTCCTTCTTCACATTCATGACCGAACACATCTCTGAAAAAATGGTGCGATTGTCAAACGAAAATGAAATGTGTATGTTAAAAAATTATACGGCATAAAATATGGAATATGGCATCTTACAAATTTTCATTGCGTCTTTACACGTTTTCAATTTTTGATAAATTTTTCGTTTAAAGGCGACATGTAATCAAACTGTGAAAGAAGTTTGTATGTAATGAATAACATTTGTTATTTATTATAGGTCACACTAAAAATACATTCCCAAATAACATTGTATACACAGTGCTTCAAAATAGTGCTAAATCACAAGATCCTGATGGCTAGTTGTATTGGTAATTTTCGTAAAATAACAGATTAAATCTGTTTTAATATTCGAATTTTTTATTGATCCCTCTATCAAGTAAGAAACCTCTTCTTATTATTTAATTAATTCAAAGCATCACAAAATGTCGTGAATATTAAAACCTTCAATGACGATAACGCTGTGATAAGCTTTTTGCTGATAAAGCCAGAAATTTTATAAGCTTGAAATAATGAAGTTTACAGAAAGATGCTGAAAGGCAGTTGATCAAAGTTATTTTATAGAAAAAAATTGAAGACTGATATAAAATATGAATATTTTATTTGTATGATAAAATAGTTTATTACTCTGTTGCCAACCTGATGCTGTCGCCCTGATGCACCTGACAATGCTCTTATATATTTTACGACAGATAAAACGAACAATCCACTGGAATGTTACATTAGAATTGTGTATTACGGCTATTATAGGGAGGCTGATTGAGAAGTCACCCTGAAGAAGATTCACGAGTGAACCGAGTCTAAGACATAATCGATTCGCAATAGTATTAAATGTCAGTTCTTAGATGATTTATGTTACGCAGTTCAATATGGTTTGATTTGTACATGTACGTATGCAACGGTCTACACCTATCGATTGGCAATTTCTTTTTTTAAATTTCCGTGCCGCGTCGGAACGTCGCAATCTCTGCTGCATCTGACCACAAAAGGTGCAATAGAATTCGTTTGCTGAATATGGCACAGAGATTTCATCTCGAAGTTGTACACGTAGGTTGTTAACCTCCAGTATTGTGTATTGGTTGTAAGAAGGTGAAATAAATGAATGAGGTTTGCAGTTTCATTTGTTGGACGCATAATGGGTCTGTGCAGTATAAAAGAAGCACTTTGCATGATGATAACAATGGCAAAACCATCATTTGTTGATCTAAATTGGTGTTATGCATAATGGAAAGATAACAGGAACTGGTAGATCGTAGCAAGTGATTAGGCAGTTGATGTGGATAGATGGGAACAACTGCTCCTGAATGGGGTGCAAAGGAGGAAAACTCGAGGTGCTAATGGGTGTCGGGATTATCACGAAAGGTGTGACTAGCGACAGGCGGCCACACTTAGTTGTAGACCCCGGGAGTTAAGACAAAAGACAAAGCAGAATCTGGGGAGATCCAGTTACAATGGCTGGAGCGAGAAGGAACAAATGAATATGTATACGTGTACATTCAGACCGGGTGTGCCTTGACTGACAACTGAATGCCCGAGAAACGCTTCTAGCCGCTGTCTGACCACTACGCCTTCTCGTATCATTATCACGCCGACGCACCTTACCACATCACATCAAATTCCCTTCTTGACGGTTATTAAATTACATAGCCCATGCGCCATAATCTATTCCCTAATTACGTAACGAACAATGGAAATTATAAACTATCAAATTTTGCTAAGTGTCCTATACCGATCTATCAACTTCAACAGGTATTCCAGCTAAAACTACCCTTTGTGAAGGCTTATCCCTAACAAATTAAATTCTAATGAAAATGCTCTACTAAATCGGTCTTAACTTGATGCAAACTTACTTAAAGCGACATGTGAAATAATATAATTGAAAATTTGAGATAGAAAAAGCAGGAAGGAACCTCCAAAAGAAGAACATCTCACAAGTTACCTCAATCATAAAAATAATTTCTTTTTTTTTGAATCACTCATAAGAAGCAGGACATATATTTAGTGATAATTCCGAAATTTTAAAATGAAAATAAAGGAAACACATTCGTACCTTTGCGAGTTAATTCAAGCAAAGAAATGTATTCTCGATATTTTCACGTTACTAACGCAGAATACACTTTCCTCATGCCGTAATTAGACCGTAATTTGTTTATTCTGCGTTAGTAACGTGAAAATATCGAGGATACATTTCTTTACATGAATTAACTAGCAAAGGTATGTCTTGTATGTATTTTACATACTCTAGATGGCTCTAGTGTATTATTAATACCTTAGAGCCTCTGTGTATAGCGAATATAGATACTTGAAAGAGTTGGAGTCACTAGCATACATTGTACTGACGAAAATCTATCAGTTTGAAACGTGCGCATGTCTGCAATTTGCCTCTGTGATCAACAAAAGCTTGTCGAGTTTGTTTGAGTATAGAATTGTTATACGGATGTATGTAACACTGTCTCGATAGCAAAAGTTTGTTAAGTATTTTTATGGACTCGGTTATATCCACATGACAAAATTTATATGAGTGAAAAACCAAAATATAATTATTATATAATATATTTAATTAAAAAATAGGATTTACAATATATTAAACATAAAAATATATGAGCTTAATATATCGTAAACCTTCTATCAAGTAAAAACCACCTTTTCATTAGTACTTTTTCTGCTCATTGCTGGCTGTGTTTGGATTTTTGTTGCGAACTTTCTTGAAATATTGAGTTTCAAATCATGTTATTATATTATTATTATTGTTTATTATGTTAAATTCTAAATGTCTGAAGATGAAATACGTATAATATCGGGGTTTTTTTAGAGTGATGGAAATTTTGATGGGGATAACTGTGATTTGACAGAAGGTAGAAGCCATGTTATTTTGACATTTCTGTTCAGTAAGCATTGACAAATTGTCATGGAAAGACTCACGCCGCAACAACGTTTACAAATTGTTGAAATTTATTTTCAAAATCAGTGTTCTATTTGCCAAACTAATAGAGGACTTCGTGAAACTTATGGTTTAAATAATCGTCCATCAGAGCAACTTATTCTTTGAACTATCGATAGATTTCGGACAACATTTTCTCTACTCGATGCAACAACAAAATGAAGAACTATACGTACAGAAGAAAATATCGCTGTTGTAAGTCATAGTGTTAATGGTGATCCAGATTTGTCTATTCGCCGATGTTCACAACAACTTGGACTCTGTGCATCCACCACATGGAAAATTTTGCGTGAAGTACTTGGTCTACACCCATACAAGATCCAACTGGTTCAAGAACTAGAGCCACTTGACCATAATAAGCGTCGTTTGTTTGCTGATTGGGCCCTAGAACAGCTTGAAGTTGATCCACTTTTTTATCGTATAATTGTGTTTAGTGATGAAGCTATGTAAACAAGCACAATTGCCTGATATGGAGTGAAAACAATCCTCAAGAAATTTTGCAGGTTTCATTGCATCCTGAAAAATGCACTGTATGGTGTGCTTTACACGCTGTGGGCATAATCGGTCCATAATTCTTTAAAAGTGATGCTGGAGCTAATGATACAGTGAATGGTGCTCGTTACAGATCGATGATCAATGATTATTTGTTTCAAAATTTGAATGGTATCGACCCAGAAGTGTTTTGTTTACAACAAGATGGTGCTTCACCTCATTCTGCTACCGTTACAATATATTTATTGAGGGAAAGATTTGGTGATAACATTATTTCGAGAAATGGTCCAATTAATTGGCCTCCAAGATCATGCGACATAACTCCACTGTATTATTTTCTTTGGGGTTATGACAAGTCATTGGTTTATGCTGATAAACCAGAAACAATAGACGCTTTGGAAGCCAACATTACTCGTCTTATTGATAAAATAAGGCCTGAATTACTCGAAAGAAAACACCACATATATTTGAATGGAGTATTTCACTATTTCTCTCTTTTTGCGGTTTTCACACCAATTGGTCAATTTATATATTCATATAGAAAAACCATGACATAAAATAAAAAATAAATCTTTTTCTAGGCAAGTATTTATTTTATATTAATCGAATGTAATATTTTTCAATATATGTGATGAAAATTTTTTCAGAATTCTGATTTTAATTTTTACTTTTAAATTAGAACTTTCTTGAAATTCATAATTTGTATGATTTGAAGAAACTTACAATTTTACGTACCAAATGCACTTCTGTAGACCTTTGTTGACAGTTGATTCATTCAGAAATATGTAACCACGTTCGGAATTCAAAGACTCCATGAAATTAGAGGCGTTTTGGGATGGCTGTAGCTTTCATGACTTACATCTTCAATAGACGCGATTTCCGAGGAAATGCTTTATTATCTATTTTACTTCCTATTAATGAAAAAACGACATAACTTCAAAAACACCTGTATTGCATAGTGTGATCTGAGAAATCCCACTTCGTTTCTGGGAAAAGAAACTGGATCACGATTGGTTGATCTTGTTAATCGGTGTACGTTGACCAGCGAAGATCGCAGGTCCCCATCACGAAAACACCATCAGAAGCTGGTCGATTTGAAGACGCGATAACACAAGGTTTATATCGAGCTGGAATTATTATAATCATATTCATGTTATTGCTAAAACCGGAGATATTTCGTCGTTCGCTGGCAATTTATCATCTTAATTCCGAAAGGATGAAGGTTCCCTCCCTAATTAACAGGAATATTCCTTTATAGGCCATATAATTACCATCGAATTCCTGGCTGGCTGAATTTCGAAACAGCAAACGTCCATCTTTCTTGTACGAAGTGACGCAATTTATTGCTACAAGTATATGTGAGACGCTTAGTTCTATCTTTAGTATCTAGTATCATGCTACTATAAGTGGTATATAAGCCGATAGAGTCGTTGCATATGCATTACTGACATTGTGTCGTTGTTAAGGTTGTTTACGACAGTGCACTGGTATATCTGCACATTCTTTACTGAAACAGCCTTCCAATAAGTCTGCGAGATCCCTAATTGTCCTAATGTCCAAGCCGCAACACGCTTCCTCGTTATTTTATCACACTCGTCCAACGCGAGATAGAATCGCCACTTATTGCTGCTATTTTAAGCCGTTTCTATGGCTTCCCAAGAAGAAATCGCTTCTTGAGGAAAAATAACAATAATAATAAAAATTCTTATCGTTCATCGTACAAAACATTATATGGAGTCACATCCATTTTGTGGTCCGAAAGTAAATTGAAATAAAACACAACAATTTGAATTTCGATCAAATTTTCATTTCATCATTAGAAGTAGAAAGAGTTCGTGCGGTATTGATAGCATATGTCCCTACCAGTTTATTATTCTATTGGTTCATTTGGAAATACCTCCATTTTGAAGTGTCATCATTAGGCTTTTTTTCAGTATCTGTCATTTCGTTGAAGCGTAAGCAACATATCGGGTGTTTTTTTAGAGTGCTATAAATTTAAATTGAAATGAAAAACATTTTAATTAAGATTGAAGCCAATTTTTTTTATTTGAAAGATAAGTTTATGACATTTATGTTTCAAATATAAACCAATGACTTGACATAACCCCAAAGAAAATAATCCAGTGGAGTTAGGGCGCATGATCTTGGAGGCCAATTAATTGGACCATTTCTCGAAATAATATTATCGCCATATCTTTCTTTAAATAAATCAATTGTTACGCTAGCAGCATGAGGTGTAGCACCATCTTGTTGGAACCAAAACACTTCTGGGTCGATACAATTCAAATTTTGGAACGAATAATAATTGATCATCGATCTGTAACGACCACCATTCACTGTAACATTACCTCCAGCATCGTTTTTAAAGAAATGTGGACCCATGATGCCTCCAGCGTGTAAATCACACCATACAGTGCATTTTTCAGGATGCAATAGAACCTGCAGACCTTCTTGAGGATTGTTTGCACTCCATATACGGCAATTTTGCTTGTTTACATAGCCGTTCAAACAGAAATGAGCTTCATCACTAAATACAATTTAACGATAAAAAAGTGGATCAACTTCAAGCTGTTATAGGGCCCAATCAGCAAACAAACGACGCTTATTATGGTCAAGTGGCTTTAGTTCTTGAACTAGTTGGATCTTGTATGGGTGTACACCAAGATCTTCACGCAAAATTTTCCATGTGGTGGATGCACAGAGTCCAACTCGTTGTGAACGTCGACGAATAGACAAATCTGGATTATCATTAACACTATGACTTACAGTAGCGATATTTTCTTCTGTACGTACAGTTCTTTGTCTTGTTGTTGTTGTTGCATCGAGTAGAGAAAATGTCGTCCGAAATCTATCGATAGTTCGAATAAGCTGCTCTAATGGACGATTATATAAACCATGAACTCCACGAAGTGCTCTATAAGTTAGGCGAATAGAACACTGATTTTGAAAATAAATTTCAATAATTTGTAAACGTTGTTGCGGCGTAGGTCTTTCCATGATAATTTGTCTATGCTTACTGAATAGAAAGGTCAAAACAACATGGCTTCTGCATCCTGTCAAATCGCAGTTATCCCTATCGAAAGTTCTATCACTCTAAAAACACCCGATAATTTCTGCGTGCTCTGAAAATGTCAACTTTTGTATCGATTACTGTGTCTTTGGGGTGAGTTTTACATCATTGCTTTAATATGAAGGAAGAGGCTACCGAAAGTCATCGTATATTAGTGGATGTTTATGGTGACCATGCTCCAACTGAACGAACGTGTCAGAAGTGCCTCAGACGTCTTAAATATAATGGTTGTTTTGACATACAAGTTACGTAAATCATTTGCGGAATATAGGATTTATAATGCATTAACAAGCGAAGATATTCGTTCAGCAAAAGAATCACTTCATTTTGTATTATCAATGATGACAAATATTCATCTGGGCTGCTCTATGAATCTTTCCCTTCTCTTTCCGATTGCTTAGAGTGGGGGAAAATTAATCGCTCTGACTTGCGCGGCGACACATTCAGATCCACGTCTAATGTTGATTACGTAGGTCCATGACAATGACGGGAAGACAAAATGAATATAGAGCTTTCTTGAAAAATGTACTTTTCAATGATCAGTCATCATTTTATTTGAAAAAGAAACATAATCCATCCGTTGTACTATATTGGTCCCGGGAGAATCAGCAGCGGAGTATTTCCATCAAAACTCAGTATCCTAAAAACTCAATGTTTGGACAGCCATTCTAGAGATTTAATTATTGGTCCCTTTTTTATTGATGGAAACCTAAATGCGGTCAAATATAAGTAGTATTTACAAACTCGACAGTTCGTCAACTTTATATCAATTTTGAGGACATTTGGTTTCAATAGGATGGTTACTTAGAAGAAGTTTCTCCAAAACACGTTTCCTGACTGAGTAATATCTACGAATGGTTCAATTTCGTGGCCCCCCGATCAACAGATTTATCCCCAAATTATTTTTTTATGGGCATATCTGAAAGCACCTATTTATGGACATGACTTCAGCAGAGTTTCAAATCTTGATGAATTTAGGTTGAAAATTATTCAACTTTGTGGCAACATTCAGCCAAATATACTCAGAGATATGAGGTTATCTCTGTATAATAGATTTGGCTAATGATTAGCTCAAAAGGGTGGTTTATTTGAACCCTTAATACATTGAGTTCGTGAGCTTCTGTTACGGAGTAAGTCTTTCTTATGATTTTTAGATTTTATTTTATGTCTGTGGATTTCATTTTATTTTATCAGAATTTATTTATTTTAGGTTCCTGGAATTTATTTTATTTTAAAAGTCGTTATGGCGAAAAAAATTGAACAATTATTTTCAGAATAGAAATAATTTATTCCATTTATTGCAACAAATAAAATTTGAATATCAAAACAGATTTTATCTGTCAGTCTTCTACAATTTTAATTTCAAAAAAATTTTTTGTTCAAAAAACTTTTAGAATTAAATTAATGTCTTATAAGCACGGCTTATATTTAATAGACGTATTGAATCAAAATTCAATTAATATATCAAATGGAATAAATAAACCAACAAATATAAATTGTCAATTAAAATTAATAAATAAATATTTGAAGGAGACAAAATTTTGTTTCTGATCTTACCATTATGAATATCAATTCCTTTTCAAAAATATAAAACATAACTTGAGGACTTATTAATGATCCAGTCACTATTTTTAGGTAATTTATATTTATTGTTATTGATATATTTATATATATTGTTATTGATTTTGATTTTTAAATATGATTTAGGACCGATGAAGAGATTATCGGAAGTCTAATTGTTTTTTGAAGATATAGTGCATGTTTTGAGAGATTTTTGAATTAACTTGTTTAAATATTCAAATATATTGAATATTTCGAATAAATTATATTTTTTGAGAAATCCTCAAATTGTGTTTTATATTATTGAAAAGTAATTGGTGTTCATAATGGTAATATCAGAAACAAAATTTTGTCTCCTTCAAACATTTATTTATAAATTTTAATTGACAATTTATATTTGTTGGCTGATTTATTCCATTTGATATTGTATATTGAGTTTTGATTTCATACGTCTATACGTATAATTTTTTACTTTTGCATTTTTCTAATTGAAAGTCACGAACCTCAATATAATTTAATAGTAAGAATAAACAACAGGTGAGATGCTGTTTTATTTCGTATTTCGCAAACTAGTTCTGACGATAATGAACGATAAGATTTCATTGAAAATTACAAGATTGTTTCTAATAATCTTTATGGAACTATAAAACGTACATTCGTAAAGATTGTAAAATAATTCACACTAATCGTTTTATGGGTGCTTTGCAAATTAGATTTATTCAACAATAATAATTTTAATGTAATTATAAATCTGAAGTTTATTTCGCTTTGTATCACTCCGATGATGACAAATCATTAATTCCCGGTATATTCGTGTTAACTTTGTATATGCAGGTATGATCTCACAAGGTCAGTTAATGATGAAGCTGGTGTTGATGATATATGTTTATGAAGTAAGGACTGAAGAAAATATGGGCATATCGAATGTCCTAGACGAGCCCATCTACAACCATTACATTCCTTGAGTAATTATGGATATCTATAGAAATTATCTTGAAATAGTTCGAATGAAATATTTTCCAGTTTCTTCTCTTAGGGAAACTATTTTATTATCAGTCACCTCTCTGAATGATGAAAGCAATCTTTGTGTGCATTCTCATTTATACAGTGTGGAAACTACTTATGGAATAAAATTCTTTGTGTCCTTATGTCCATGTTATGATCAATGATTATTTGTTTCAAAATTTGAATGGTATCGACTAAGAAGTATTTTGGTTCCAAGAATATGGTGCTACACCTCATGCTGCTAACCTAACAATTGATTTATTGAAATAAAGATTTGGCGATAACATTATTTCGAGAAATCGTCCAATTAATTGGCCTCCAAGATCATGCGAGATAACTCCACTGGATTAATTTCTCTGGAGTTATGCCAAGTCATTGGTTTATGCTGATAAACTAGAAACAATAGACTCTTTGGAAGCCAACATAACTCGTGTTATTGCTGAAATAAGGCCTGAAATACTCGAAAAAGTGGTCTAAAATTGGTCTGGTCGAATGAGGTTCCTCAGAGCTAGTCGTGGTAGACATATGCCGGAAATTATTTTTAAAACATAAACGTCATCAAATTATCTTTCAAATAAAAAAGAATTTGGCTTCAATCTTAATTGAAATGTGTTTTAGTTCAATTTAAAGTTCTATCACTCTAAAAAAACAACACCCGATACATATGCCTATAAATAGAGAAATCTGCAAATAATGCGGATTGTTATCAGTTAGATGTTGCAGTAATGAGATTTACATTGAAATAGTAAATTCCTAATTGAAACCGAATTTCTTACAGAAGTAATAATGAAATATTTAACTGAGACTCTCCGAATTGAGATTTTAATGATGATCCGGTTACGGGAATAATTGCAGAAGTCGAGTTGAAGTGGTAAACTTATTTAATCAGAGGTATCGTCAGTTGCCTAATATTTCACAAGGTATCTAAAATTCATTCACATTCCAGAAAACTTGGACATGTAAAACCTTTAAAAAGAAAACCGCAATTCGTTGAAGATACTGTGAAATTGGTTATTTTATTAGGTATCTTGCGACAAGTACACATCAAATGAAAATAATGTAAGTCATAGAACTGTCATAAGGTTTTTCCACAAAGAAAAACTTCATCCATATAAAGTAACTATTGTGCAGGAGCTTACATAAGACGATCCAGATCGTAGAAAGCATTTCTGAGAAATAATGATGAATGAACTGAACAGAAATTAAATAACTGTTGGTACAATCCTGTTTTCTGATGAATCATGAACGGGGAGGTAAACCGACAAAATTATAGATATTAGTCAGCGGAGAATCCTCATTGGATGCGTGAGACACATACGCAGTATCTCCAAAGGTGAACGTTTGGGCAGGTATCATAGGTGACAATATGATTGATCCTATATTTATAGATGGGGCTTTGACAGCCGAAAAATATTTGAGTTTGATTGGAGACGAAGTTGTTTCTGCATTAGTCAACTCATTTCCTAATGCAATAGATCCAAGCCTGCCAAATGAAATTGTTTGGTTCCAGCAGGATGGAGTCCCACCCTATTATGCTTCAATGGTTAGAACTTACTTCCCCAATAAATGGATTTGACGAAAAGGTACTATTGAGTGGCCAGCTAAATTGCTAGACCTTACGTCAATGGATTTTTTGTTTGAAAAAATATTCATTAATTATTAATTTATAGCCAAAAAATGCAAATTTTAAATGGGTCACCCATACTTGTGGGAAAAGTTGGGGTAAGTCAATAATATTCGTTATATATGAACAGTTTACTAAGGTACTATAGAAGCGTTTGATGCAGGCGCAAACTGTATACTTGCATCACGAACAACTGATAAGGATTAAAATGAGAATGAAAATAATGAAGTCATGGGAATCAGTTTTATTCATCTTCATATTGTCTCTTAAGGAGGAAAGACCTGTTTACTGTTTTTCCAGTAACAAGAGCTGGTTTAGAATAATTGTGCCTGGTGGAACATTATGAGAATTCCCGATCAGAGGGCCGAGAGAACGTACAAACATCTGGTACGGTGAAAGACTGATAGGTCAACTGTATAAATCAACATTCAGAAAAACGCTCAGACCCACAACATTGAATCAATTAAGATTCACAAGATATTGCAGTGTCTTGGACACACTTGATTGGCGTGACCATGCTAGGCGAAGGTTCGAATAAGGTAAAAATGACAAACACCGTTCGACGTTGAATACGCCCCTGTATCGGCAGTCAATATTACCCCGTTATAAACGTGATTTGGTTTATAGTAAAGATTCCGAAATAAGCTGCAATTTATAATTAGTACCGAAGTACACAACTTGTAAACATATGAAGTCGGGTTAACGGTACAACCGAATGCAAAAATGTCCCCACCACTAGCCTTATTAAACCGGTGCCAAAGGGCACATGTTTGAAATTAATCTATAATTAAATCTGGAGATAACAAAAATAGAAATTCCTGCTGATTATGGAGTGTATTATTGTTCGAGTCCACAATTTTCTCGAGATTATCGCCAGCCAGAGTTCTGCTTAGGTGCATCTTATCGTGATGGATCACATCTGCTAATAAGGTCTTTCACGCCAGAAGACTCATCAGACGATAGCAACTTACACGCCCTCAATGGGAATTCGAATACCGATTCCTAATCATCTTTACATGTACAGCGTGGAATAGCCAAATGGAATATTATCATACTTTTGATGAATGGCTATGAAAACCGAAATTTCGAAGTCATGAATGACATTCTGCAACGAATCCCTCGCAGGATCACCAAATATTTAGTCATCAATAAGGAGTGTGAACTATGGTAATAGAAAATTGTACAAATCGGGACACAAACTTCTGTATAACATGGTAGAACTTTCTATTACGAAAGCTCACACTCCTCATTAATGATATTTGGTACAGATCAGTCGAATTAATTTATTTTAATATGAATCTGCTAATTATGAGTATTACGGAATATTATGGTCTGACTTGAGCACGAAGAAAGTTTTTTCTGCGTTTGTAGGCGTTGGTGGGCTACTCAATCCACCCCAGCAACTAACCCTAGGCCAAGTATGTCTCCTTCTTAGGTCCCAGCGATCAACAAAACCTTATCGGATTTGTTTGAGTATAGAATTTTTATACAGATGTATGTTACATTGTCTCGATTTCTAGATATAGATCTGGTATAGATCAGCCGAACTAATTTATTTGAATATGAATATGCTAATAATGAGTATTACGGCATATTATACGGTTTGATTTGAGCATGAGGAAAGTTTTTTCTCTGCTTGTAACGTGAAAATATAGGCAATACATTTCTGTACTTCAATTAGCTCGCGAAGGTATGTATCTTTGCATACTCTACATGGCGCTAGTGTAAGATTAATAGGTTTCATTCGCAAACACCTTCATTTTGAAGTGTCTTCATCTTTTCAGTATCTGTCATTTCGCTGAAGTGTAAACAACATAGTTTCTGTGTGCTCTGAAAATGTTAGCCTTTGTACCGACTAATGAGTTTTTGCGGGGGGTTTTACTACATTAGTTCAAATTGAAGAAAGGGGCTGTCGAAAGTCATCGTATCTTAAGTTGATATTTATGATAAACATGCTTTAGCTGAACGAACGTATCAGAAGTGATTTTCCTGATTTAAAAGTAACAATTTTGATATGGAAGACGAATGCGGAGCGCCGCCAAAGTTGTAGGACGAAAAATTAGAGGCAAGGCTCTACGAAGTTCCACCACAAACGCAACAGGAACTTGCAAAAACACTAGGGGTCAACCAACTAGCCTTTAGCCATCGTTTAAAAGCAATGGCAATGTTTCGAAAGGTATGAAATTGTGTGTAGTATGAACTGAAGCCAAGAGACGTCGAACGCCGTTTTTTCACGCGTGAACAACTGCTTCAACGGCAAAAAAGGGTTTTTGCATCGGATTGTGATTGAGGATGAAAAGTGGGTCCATTACAATAATCCAAAACGTCCGACAAATTATAGAGACCCGGAATATTCAAGGCGAAGATAAGGCTGTGTTAAAACGTACTAAGAAACGCTCAAAGAAGAAGTCATAACCGACCCACCGTACAGTTCAGACATGGCTCTTTGCGATTACCTTCTCTTCCGATCGATCCAGAATGTCCTGGCTGGCCAGCACTTCTCCAATTATGATGAAGTCAAAAAATTGATCGAAACATGGATAGCGGCCAAAGAACCGCCCATTTTTCGCGATGGGATCCGTCAATTGCCAGAATATTTTGAACTTTGAATGTGTCACCAACTTTTCCGAATAAACCCTCAATTTATGGAAAAAAAAACAAACTTATTTGAACTCCTAATAGCTCCTTCGATATCCTGATCGCTAGCATCATATTTTTCTCCCATGAAAAATTCCTGAAGGAAGAGAATCAGTCGTAAAAGACTGTCAAACGTAAAACAAATGCCACACACAATAGATGACGGGTGAGAAATAATTTGGAATGCTAACAACAGAATTTATACCGAGTGTAAACAGCACTTCGATTTCCATTATCTATAATCTGGATTTAATAGCATATTATTGGGACGTAGGTGTTGTTTAATGTTTTTCGATAACGCCTGGATATCTGTTTTATTATTTAATTTAATGTGTTAAAAGTCGTTGGAACGGTACTGAATATTTCACTTCGATAAACTGCTATATCGATAAATATTTCAGACCTATAAATTTTGTTGGGAACATACTCAATGAATAAATTCAATAAATCAAAATGATATCAGTCCGGTGAGGTGTCTATATTATATTATCTCGAGCTGTGTCTCTGTAAATCTATTAATGTGTCGAAGCTCACACCTCACTCCGGAGATTTTTCAATTAAAATGCTCGTATAATATGAAACAAACCACAAAATATTACACAACAATCACGAGTGGAAGAATACTAAATTACTTAAGTCTCGGTCACGAGACAGGCCAAAGTTTTATCTCCAATCTGTCTGAAAGCGAGATCAGAACAAGCAAGCAGAGTGACCAAGACAAAGGGTCATTTTCTCATTTCGTTCATGCACAACAGGAGAACATTAAAAAGGTGATAAATTTTTCGTTACTTCTAATAGATTATTCCAAATGCTGAAATATTCATAAATAACTCTTAACTTTCAATTCCAATTTCCACAAAATTCTTCCTATTGTATTACGAGGGACGCTCAAAATATTCTCGGTATAGGCATGAAATAAGCTTCTCTAAACCTTGTTAAAATATTCTTTCGGCTTCTCCTCTAAAAAGGTATTAATTGCTACCTTCAGTTCTTCATCGTCGGAAAATCACTTTCCATGAAGAAATTTTTTCACATTTGGGAATAGGTAGTAGTCACTGGGGGCCAAGTCTGGACTCTGGGGAAGATGAGTAATTTCTTCGAAGCCACATTCCCACACAGCAGCCTTCGCCACGCGAGCCTTGTGAACCAGCGTGTGGTCGCCCAGCAGCAACACCCACGCTATGAGTTTTCCTTGCCTTTTTCCTTCAATTGGCTTCTCTTTAATTACCCAATCTGGTTGCGTATGATGCTGCTGTGATGCTTTCACTCTCTTTATTGTATGTTATCAAAAAAATACCTTCATAATACCAAAAGACCGAAGCCATTATTTTTACAGTGAATGGGGTGACTTTAAACTTTTTTGGGAGCTGTGCACGCTTTTCAATCCACTGTATGGATTCTTGTTTACTCTCAGAGCCATGATGATGAACTCACGTCTCATCCCCAGTAACGAGTCGGTTGAAAATAGTCCACAGAGCTCTAAAAAGTCCTTAAACCACTCGACTCGAGCATTCTTGGTACCCATCTTACACTGACCTTTGAGAGGTTGCGACGGTCATAAAGGATAGCATGTATGGTACCCACGGATAGGTTTTTCATCTCTGCTAACATCTTGATTTTTATTCTGGCATCTTCAAGTACCAGCTTTTCCATTTTTTCCACATTTTCTTCAGTGGTGCCGCTAACGGGCCCGCCCGAGCAAGGGACGTCTTCAATGCTTTCTCTGCCTCTTTTGAATTCACTTGACCACTTTTGAACGGTGGCACAGTCTTCGTAAACACCAACCATCTCTTCATGAATGGGTTTTAATATTTTCCCTGCTTAGTGAGGAACTTTATAACGGCGCGATGCTCGATTTAAATGAGGTTTCATCAAATGAAGTCCTTCTCGATCGATTACTGACGATTACTGTATTTGTTAATATGCACATCCATAATATGTCTGGGCTAAAAGCTACTTTCTAATGAAGCTCTAGTTATCTATCTCACAAGCAACTGATGTCAAAGTTATTCCTCAATATGCGGAATACTCAAGCTGTTTCTTCTGTATCGTGAATACTTTCATGATATGGAGTCATATATTCTGCTGAATGATTTTTTTCATTTTTCGACGTGGAATTTCCTCAATTCTATTCAATGAAATTAAACTTGAAATCTTTGGTGCATTTCTCTATTCGTTATTCATTGACATATGGTTTACATGAATGCATTATTATTTCCCGTTCGAACGCAATTTCATTAAAATGCAAGTCGTTTCTTCATAACTTCATGTGTGGTATTTTCATCTCGACTCAAGTCTACCGGATGTTCTGAGGCAAAATTCCACTCTGACTTATATTGTAAATATGATTTGCCAAATGCCTTTTCCTCGTGTCATGCTTTGGTTATCCCGAAAAATATCTATTTGTTCGACAAATACCCGTATTTGTTTAGGCATCGTCCGATGAGATCAGTCAACAAATGATAGTCAGGGATTTAAAAAGCTCACAAATGTTCAAAAGTCTCCAATTATTGGCTTATTTCACTTCTTGCATTAGTTGAACTTTGTGAGCCTTCATACCGAGGCCCTTATGCAAAATTCTCCTCGAAGAAGTGCGTTTTCATGAATAAATTGATCCACAAAATGCTATTAAATTTCTATCGAAATATCTAACAGTTTAAATAGAAGATTCACCACTTTGGAAATGAGTTTTAAATATTTCCTAGTTTTATTCAAGCGTAATTCGACTTATTTCGTTAATGTCAAATATTAAACTAGCCTTCGGTCTAAACACGAGTGACAGAAGTATTCCAAAACTCGAAATAACCACTACTTCAAAATGAATGGTCAACCTTCATATTCTGTAAAAACAGCCGTGGGCTGTTAAAGTAATTTGGACAGATGTTAAACGTGAACAAAGCTTAAAAGTCAACTGTTTTTGGAGTTATTTTCTATTTTGATGTTTTCAATCATTAACAAATTGAAGCATGGAAAACTTCTGCATACAAAAACGTGATAAATTAATTGTTAAGTCCATTACGAAAATGGGCGTTTACATAAAAGTGCATTACGTGATTTTTTGGTCCGCACAATCGACCAATCCAAATGTTCTTTCAATGGGAACGCCTCATTTTTAAATTGACATTTGTGACATTGACAGTTGTATTTGCCAATGTCTATCAATCAATCATGGAAAGGTACTCGCTTCAACAACGTTTACAAATAATCGAAATTTATTATGAAAAATCGCGATCTGTTACTCTAACTGCTTTAACTTTAATTTTTGGTAGTTATAATCATCCGGATAAAAGAACAGTTGAATGTTTAGTAAAAAAGTTTGAATCAAATTTTACACTTCATGATGTTACAGTGCCAGTGAGACAAAGAAATGCAGGAAGTGCAGAGAATTTGCTGCCGTAGTGTTCGTGAATTTATGGATTTGTTGACGTTCACAAGAACTAGGCATCTCCCAGACGAATTTGTGGCGAATTTTGCGAAAAGACTTTGGTTTACATCCATACGGAATTATTTTAACCCAAGAACTCAAACCACTCGTTATACTGCCAATCACACAATGATTTTAATGAAAACAAAATTCGGTGATTCGATTATTTAAAGAAATGGACCGATACATTATCCGCATCTTTCCTGCGATTTAACACCATTAGACTTTTTTCTTTGGGGTTACATTAAGTCATTGGTTTACAGCAATCATCCAGCAAATTTTGACGATTTACAGATTAAAATCCAGTGGAGTTATGTTGCATGATCTTGGGGGCCAATTAATTGCCTAATCTTTCTTTTAATAAATCAATTGTTACGGTAGTAGCATGAGGTGTAGCACCATATTGTTGGCACCAAAACACTTCTGGTCGATACCATTCAAATTTTGAAACAAATATCATTGATCATCGATCTGTAACGAGCACCATTCACTGTAATATTAGCTCCAGCATCGTTTTTAAAGAAATATGGACGGATGATACCTTCAGCGTGTAATTCAGTGCATTTTTCAGAATGCAAGAACCTGCAGAACTTCTTGAGGATTGTTTTCACTCCATATACGGCAATTTTGCTTATTTACATAGCCGTTCAACCAGAAATGAGCTTCATCACTAAACACAATTTTACGATGAAAAAGTGGATCAACTTCAAGCTGTTCTAGGGCCCAATCAGCAAACAAACGACGCTTATTATGGTTAAGTGGCTTCAGTTCTTGAACCAGTTGGATCATGTATGGGTGTAGACCAAGATCTTTACGCAAAATTTTCCATGTGGTGGATGCACAGAGTCCAACTTGTGAACGTCGATGAATAGACAAATCTGGATTATCATTAACACTATGACTATCTATCTATAGTTCGAAGAACAAGCTGTTCTGATGGACGATTATGTAAACCATAAATTTCACGAAGTGCTCTATAAGTTTAGCGAATAGAACACTGGTTTTGAAAATAAATTTCAACAATTTGTAAACGTTGTTGCGGCGTGAGTCTTTCCATGATAATTTGTCAATGCTTACTGAATAGAAATGTCAAAACAACATGGCTTCTACCTACACCCGATACTTTATAATGATATAGAAATCACAAAAATTCCCAAATAAATAATGTGTTTTATTCACAAAACAAAATGGGGTGCTGTTAATGAAAGACCGTTTAGAGCTATTGGGAAACTTATGAAGAAACCTCAGAAACCTAATCTACAGATGTTAAGAAGCCGCTTTGTCTTAGAGTATATGGTACCCAATTCTTCAAAATGTTCTGCAGACAGTCCAATTGCTCAGTTATTAGTAGATTTGATATTTTAATCGTTTTCGCTACTCCCATGTAATAAATCAAGATTTTGTCAAGGCTGCCACACTCATTTATAGGTTAACGTAGATCGAAAGGTCGGAAAGTCAAATTTATCGAGAGTCCTTCGTATCCTCTTAACTCTTATCAGTAATGGATAGAATTTGATAGATATATGTGTACAATGTATAATTAATGGACGTTTGAATATAAACATCGTAATGGAATGGTGTGATTCGAGATGCGAATCATTAACATAGATTTTTTCGCGTCGAAATGTTGAGATGGCTGATTTATGTGAATTATTCTTCTCAGGAATGTTGGTGGAAATAAAGATAGTTTTAAGGCGGCGGGCGCTAACAACTGGAGCTCAATTTAAATGTGCATCCCAGCACAGTATTTTCATCGCATAGTAGTACAGTAATAAACTCAAATTTAAGTGCCTTAGTTCTTCAACTTCATTTGCACCAGGAGGATGCATTAGCTAACACATAATATTCTTTTTAATGCTCTAATAAAAACGTGAATGATGGGCCCCGCCAAATTGCGTTTCGTAACCAATCCGCAACGTCTTCATTTTAATGCGCTGAACGTCATAGTTTTCACGTCCAAAAATAAATCATCTTGCATATTGACTCTATCGTGCTGTGCTTCAAACTTGGCCGCGCCTCTTCCAGCAATCCGTTCCGTTTACGCTTACACGCCCCCGTTTCGATTTTTCCGATCATACACAGTCTGAGTAATGATTGCTTGAGTTGTCAGCTAAATAACAAACAATAGGAAAACATATCTTGGGGACATGCGGAGGTAATGTTCTTTCTTATTTGGATAATGCATTCCAATAAGATGTTATTATGTGGCATTTCTTCATTTCTTGTGTTAATTGAAATTTGTACGCGTCTAACGACAAATCTTTCATCAATATCCAATGCACAGTTTCCTTGGACAAGGGTAATTCGGGTTTCAACCCATTTTCAAAACTAAGGAGAATTAATTTAACATTACAATTGATGAGTGTCGATAGCTCAGTTGTAAGAGCTTTGGGCTCGTAACCGAAAGGTCGCGGGTTCAGGTGGGAAAGAAATTTTCTAGTTGGACGGGTTTAGACCACCATTTCACCGTTGAGTCCAAAATTAACAGTGCTGTGACCTAAGGTGGCGTAAGATTGCAGTAACAAAGCCTACCTAGAACACAACTGAACTCCAAAGTCGCACAAGCTGAAAAACTTCTGAGAGATCTTCACAGAAAATCTAGAAGTATCAGTATAATATTATAATAATAATATACAGATGGTCCAACGAAAATTTAACACCTCGATTTTCCGACTTCAAAATGAAAGTGTGGAAAATCGCTCGTACTCGTCAATTTCTGATTCGAGGGGGAACAAATTTTCCGCTTTCTTCATCCCCGTAACTTCAACCGCCTAACAGAGGTAGGCACAACTCCTTGATTTTTAATAAAGGTAAGGGGTGTTGCGATAAATTATTTCGAAGATCGTATCGGGTACTATCTGACCCTGAAATTTCGCTTCAAAATATCGCATCGATAATGAAATAACAGCGAAAATAGTGGAAGAAGCAATGTGGAATCTGCAGAATATTATTCGTATCCGAGACATTTCGAAGGTATTTAGTAGTTATGTTGTTAATTGTCCAAAAAAATAGCCATGTTTTTGATTAACCTTAGTCTATCGTGAATTTTTGAGAAAGTTACAAGTGTGTCAAAGTGATTGTAAATTTGTAGTGGAACTAAAGTGGTGTATTCCGTAGGAGAAAGGGTGGAAATGATAAAATTATTTCTTAGGAATAACGACTCTGCGCGAACAACAGCGGCTTTATTTAACGAACGACATCCTGGAAAAATGTATCCGCTGCTTAAGTTGTGCAACTGGTTGCCAAATTTGACGCTACTGTCTTGGGTCATGTAGCAATGGATCCGACCTTGAGTACTAGGAAATTGTCCGATGTATCTGGTGTTTCACGCACAACAATCATGAGAATCTTGGAACAACATAAAATCCATCCTTATAAGATACGATTGGTTCAGGAACTGAATGAAGATGATCTGGATCGCCGACTCCAGTTCTGTGACGTGGTCAGTGAAATGATTAACCCTAAGTAAAACTACATGTTCGACATCTGTTTTCGGACGAGTATTCGTTTTACCTTAACAGCATTGTAAACCGGCATAACTGTCGGTCTTGGCTCAGAGAAAATCCCAAGATTATTTTGTGAGGTGCATACTAAGCGTCCCCAAATATTAAATGTTTGGGCGGGTATTAATGGAAATCACATAATCGGCCCTTTTTATACTCGGTAATCTCACTGGCCAAATTTATTTAGATCTATTGAAGAACTCTATTTAACCAGCCCTCGTGCAAGTATTGGAGAATGCAGAAGATCATCAAACGATCATTTTCCAACAAGATGGCACACCACCTCATTTCGTTCAACCGGTGCGTCAATTCTTAGATGAAAATTTTCCTCACGCCTGGATTGGAAGAAGGGGACATATTGAGTGGCCAGCCAGATGACCTGATTTGGCTTTACTGTAGTTTTTTCTATAGGGTCACCTGAAATCCAAGATTTGCGCTACCCAGCCTGTGTCACTGGATGATTTGCGAACTCGGATCATTAATGAATGCCGTCAAATTACACCAGAAATCTTGAGTAACGTACGTGAACGTTTTCAGCGCAACTTACATTACTGCATGGAAGAGAATGGTGCCCATTTCCAGCATTTAATAAACTAATCTCAAAAGTAAGTACTCTTTCACTATTTTACCTGTCTTTTCATTATCAATTTTGGAGCGAAATTTCAGGATCAGATAGAACTCGATAAAATCTTCAAAATGGTATCGCACCACCCCTGATCCCTATTCAAAATCAAGGGCATAATATTGAAATAAGGTTATTCTGATTTTCACAAATTTTTATTGTTATATTCACAACAATTGTTTCGCTATCACAGTAACAATAAAAATTTGTGAAAATCAGAATAACCTTATTTCAATATTATCTAATATGGATTTTCACCAAGTGAGGACTGATACAATTCAATACGAAATCAAGGGGTTGTACGCACCCCTGTTAGGAGGTTGCGGATACGGGGATGCGAAGAGCGGAAAAGTTTTTTCCCCTCGAATCAGAAATTGACGGGTCCGAGCGATTTTCCACATTTTCATTTTAAAGCCGGAAAATCGAGGTGTTAAGTTTTCGTTTACCCACAGTGTATGTACGTGTATACTGTCAAAATTTTCAAATTAAACTGGTTCAACAGGAAACATTCATAGATGGTTAGTAGGTAGCTCTGTATACCGTATGTCGAAAGAATTCGAAGTGAGGCATTTGCGATTAAGACTGTAACATTTGCTGACGACTAAAATTAAACTTGTCAATCGAATTCTTTTCTTCTGGTGCATAATATTCTGAAGTTCCATGGATGCAGAAATTAGATCAAAAACGCAGTTATCAGAGCTGAATGAAGCCTTTGGGCTCATGAATAATTTCCAAAGTTTCAGTACCAGCATGAATTAATTAATTTACATTGTTAAGCTCCATTCTAATCAATCAATATTGCCCGCATATTATTATGGAATTCACAAAACAATGCTAATATTGAATGGATTTCTGTACTATATTCCATATTCGATGATGAATAATGTTATGTCGATAGTTAGTCGAAAACAGCTATTGAGTTGATAGTATCACTTTGACGAGAAACCAATAATACGTTTTAATGACATATGGGACATATGCATCAGAAATAATATATATTTGGGCATTGTTTAAATTTTTTTTAAATTCATAGTAGCGAAAGGTTGAGACGTTTTTATCTATCTGAGAACTCATATTTGTCCCTCGGTTTATAACTGTTTAATAACTTTTCTTGTGGCCTTTCAGAGTAATTGTTTGATCCGCAAACATACGAGAAAGAGTGAGGGATTTTCATGTGATATTACTTCGCAAATGAAACACTAACGACGTTGAAGTTTATATTTGACAAAGCGCTCATGTATGTACATTTTGGCCAATTTAATGAATGCTGTTCACGCCCACTCTCAAAAAGATTTGTAAATGTTTCATTGTCTTTGAACTCAACGGGCTGCGCAAACTATAATATATTGTTTACACATCTTAACAAAATTACATTTTTCCGTTCTCAGTGAATACTTCATAATTGTTTATCGATCATAAATAGCTTACTTTGAAACATGAGTTATGCATTTTCTAACTCATAACATTCATCTTAATGTAATGAGAAAAGTTGTGTGGGTGTTAAAGGTACTTGGAAGAATTAGAAAAACCTCATTCTTTTGACAGCTAGAAAAATATTGCTAGGACGGTAAAAGTCCATTGCCACAAACGATATAAAGATTCATCATTCATTTTGTAAGTTGAATGAAATATGTATGTGAGCCTATTTACATTATTAATCTCCTGGAATAATTCCTGACATACCCAGATGAAAAAGACAGATGGTTCAAAAATCATATGAAAATATTAGAAAATATATGATTATTCATTGAACAAAAATAATAAATTCATTATTTCAAGCTCTTTCCAAATATAAGTGGAATATGTCTGTCAATAATTTTATTATAAGTAGTAATCAGCCTTATTGATAGTAATCAAATGGCTATCGATCACAGTCTTCCTGCCAGTTACATCCATAGTTAATGTTAAATAAGGTTCATTGTATGGAAAAAAAGTTAACTGTCAAGATAACAGGTATTCAAAAATTGGTAGCGCTGATAGTTTGGCCTTTGGTGTGCTTTCTATGTCATAATGATGTATCAATGGTTCCATATCAGCCCTGTTGGTGTGCTTCTTGACAAATTTTTTACTCAGTTCTTGTAGTCTGGGTTCTTGTAATATTGGCTCTATTTTTGTTGAGTCGTATAAGGGTTATGTAACGAGTTGTTAGGGTGTTTAATTTTGGTAATTTTTTCAAACTCGTTCTTTCGGATACTTCTTAATTGTAGAGCGTTGATCTAGAAGAGCCTGCATATCATCTTGTAAATTGAAGCAGCAATCTTCACATTGATGCCCAAGTTTTTATAAGTCAGTGATCTGAAATGACCCGCTCGTGTGATGGCTGGACTCTTGTGTGTTTTGAAGCTGAGATTGTTGTCCATGTGTATTCCCAAGTACTTGCAAATGTTCGTAGAGTTTATTGTGTAGTTGTTTATTTCAATACACAGAGAATTGGTATTAATTTTGTAATTGAATAGGACAATCTTTGATTTTGCTGGGTTGGGCTGTAATCTCTAACGCTGCGTCCATGCAACTGTCACGTCTGCAAGTTGTTGCAGTCTCTCTACACATTGAGATGTTGTGTTGTATCGTCGGCAAACTGTAACATATATGCTTGTCTATCTGTGCAGTGTCCTATTGGCTATCTATTGTTATATATGTCGGAGCAAAATAAATTATAAAGAAATGGTGATAGGGGTGAGCCTTGTTGCGGTGTAAATGGAGATGATCTTTCATTTTTAATTTTGACTTGGATGAATATTTCAGTCAGAAATTGATTTGATCACTTTCATAAGGTTGGTTGGGCATTGCAGTTGGTGCAGTTTATATATAAGTCTAACATGTATAACAATATCGAAAGCTTTTTTTATGTCCATAAACAAGGCTGCTGATTTTTACCCTCCTTTTTGTTACATTGGACATTTGTTGTGAGCATTAATAGAGGATGGATTGTGGAGGTTTCGTTTCTTATATCCGAACTGGTGTTTAGGAGTTTATTTTCCTAGTGACTCTTTGATCCTCTCTACAAAAATTTTTCAAAGTTCTTTCCCAATACCAAAGCAGTGTAGTAGGTCTATAGTTATCTACTTTATAGTGATCTGAATTTGCTTTTGGAATGGTTCTTAAAATACCTTTTTTCTATTTTATCGTAAAATAAAAGTAAGTAATGCAGAAGTTATATATTCCCATTATTTCTTGATGGATGAAAGTGTCCAATTTTCTCAGTATTTTTGTAGAGATATTATCGAAGCCAGGAGTAGTGTTTTTCTATGATTTAGTACCTTCTAATATTGATCATCTTGTTATTGGTTGGTATTCAGGATCTGGTTGAGTCTGTGAAAAGTTGTTATAATACCAGTATTCTTTCGATGGGTTGCATCAAATTCTTTGTTGGTCTACTTCTTGAATGATTCATTTTTTGAGTTCATTATTGATAATCAGACTATATGAAGTAGAAAATTCTAGCTACTTTTTTTTTAATTTTCAATTCCTTGGACTCGAAGCTTCTTAGTATTATTTGCAACAGATTCAAATTATTGGACGATTGGTTCAATATGTAAACGCTTTCAAAAACAGCATGGATATTCCCAAAAAATTACTGGAATTTTTGCTAGTTTTTCTAAGAGCTTAGACAATTAGACGTGCAAGTTTTAGTCAAATGAAAAATTCCCTAGTGAATTTTAAGCCACCCATATATACTCGTAGGATCTTTCCAGCGCATCAATACTTTTACTATACCAGGATGAGTTCCATGAAGTTCTCTCAAGATTTTCTCACGTGAAATAGCAGGTATGACTACTCGTAAACCTTCCATAATACCTTCTTCCTATGAAAATTCGCTGTCTCTTCCTTGGTAATGGACTTCTTAATTCTTCTACCGCATCATAAACTTTTCCCGTAACAGGGTTCGTGCATGTCCCCCTCACAATATCTACCTTGTGTATTCCTCAAAAAAAAAGGTGATAGAGTTTTACATCATATTCTAATCTGTTAAATAATATTATGTTTTTGCGTGGAAAACACGGTATAGTAACAAGAATTGTATGATGATTTCATAAATGTCAAACTTTCATATAATGCAACATTTCTTATTTAAATACTCTCTCCGGCATCATCAATAAGTTTATGATGATACTTATATTGGGTGGACCGAAACGTAATGTCTTTTCTGCGAAATCAAATTCGTGCTGAGGATATTGTAAGATTATTGTTTATTTGTAAACATTTATATCTGAATAAACTTAATAAGGGCTATGAAGTTATACTGATACTATACACAATAAAATAAAATGGAAGACCAGTTATACAGGGTGCCCAAGTTATCTCTATTTCACAAGGTTATTCTATAGACATTTTGTAACAAAACAGTTTCTATAGAGTATGGTCCAATTATCTTTCATTGTAAAGATATTCAAGATTCAACTATTTCACAATTTTTTCACTAAAATAACTTGAAAACTATCAATTGAATTAGAATTCAGTGTACACCACAGGAAAGAGCGGAACATTCCCCTTCGACTAGGGTGGATTTTCATGGAAAATTTAATTATTATAGGGTAGTTAAGGAAAAAATTATTACAAAATTTTCTACAGCCATAATCTTTGGTCAAGGTTTACTCTAAACCCCTATGAAATTATGTGCAAAAACTGGCTTATTCATAAAGATTTTCAACGACGTATAATACAATCAATTAAATCTTCATTTTCATTGGACAGTAAACGTAAAAATGTGAGAATAGAATAAGTCAGATATACACCATCAGACGAAACATTATTATTTACGACATTCTTTATTATTCATACAAGTTTAAAACTTTCGGATAGAATCCACAGCTTTCTCGAACTGCCCCCGTCGTTGCCTTAGCATATTGCAGCAGTTACGTATTCTTTAGATAAGCTGGTCACTCGTATGAATTTGGGTAGATACACTATATCTTTTATAATACCCCAGAGGAAGAAGTCTAGAGGTGTAAGGTCGGGACTTCGAGCAGACCATCTGATCGGTTCGAATCATCGTATCCATTTTCCTTTTAAATGAACCTCCATTCATTCTGTATCTATTCTACCATTATGTACTGGATAACCGTACATTAGAAACCAAATTTGGAGCCGTTCGTTCAGAGGCAAGTCTTCAAATAAATCAAAAATTTAATTTTCCATGAGACATAATTCTATAGTGCAGACAAGGTAGATGGACAAACTTATACAGTACTTCCCTCGGCGGTTAAACGAGGTACTATTTAAGTAAAGGCTCAAAGATAGGATTAAATTCATATTCCATGAGACTTCTGAAAGTGGCACAATTCAAACGATTTGGAATTATTATGAATCCAAAAATTTCATATATTGTCATGGCTAGCCATACATAAACAATTTCTCAATAGAAATAAAAATGAAGATAAAAAAGTTTTTCTTCAACTAATTATACATAATTGAAAGTCTTTATGAATAGGGTAGTTTTTGTACATACTTTCCATGGAATTTTACAGGCCGGAATTCAGAGTAAACTTTAACCAACATATAGCTCAGGAAAATTTTTTCCTTTACCACCCTGTAATGTGTAAGTATATCAAATTTCCATGCAATTCCAAGGAATTCTCTCAGGAGAATTGTCAATGGTGTGCACAGAATTTTGATTGAGATAATAGTTTTCAAGTTATGGTGCGTTTTTAGAGAAAACATTACGAAACTTAACATAAAAGTAGAATCTTGAATAACTTTACAACGAAAGATAATTGGAACTTTTGTGTTGCGAATTGACTGTACCCTGTATAGGGTGAACACATTTCGTTAATTTCGTCTCCAATCGACTAGAATCTGGTTCCAGTCCTGAAAAATATTCTGATATACAGGGTATGTGAATAGTTGCGAAAAAATTTAGGGGGTGATTTCTTGACAAAAAATAGTGTGAGTTTTTCATAGAAACTTTATTTTTTTGCGTCCCCCCTATTAAGTTATAGCCCCCTAAAGATGGCGCCCGAAAAACAGGTTTTTATTTTTTTCTTAAAAACCAAAAACCTGACAATAATTGTAACTGAATCCAAGTTAATCAAAACTAGTCAGTTGTAATAACAAAATGACATCCGCTTACTAAATAAATTCTAGTTCGGAAGTAATTCCAGCCTCTACGACTCACACTATCATGTTGATAATTTTTTTTCCCAAAAGCCTTGAATTTTAGCAAGAAATTACAAGAGACCTTATTTATTAAGAATAGATCAAGCCATCCAAAATGAATTTTTCATTTTAAAAAAGGAATATGGCAAGAAGTTTCCTGCGAAAGAAGGTTTAGGGGTGGCTTTTTCTACCCCTTGCAATCATAGAGAAACTCCACCAAAAAGTTTTTTGGGTGCATTCTCGCCAGCATAAGTCTGCTTAATTTTATTCTTGTCCGTTGTTTGGTTTTTAAGAAAAAAATTAAAAACTGTTTTTTGGGCGCCATCTTGAGGCTGTAACTAAGCAGGGGTGGCTCAATAATATTAAGTTTATATAAAAGACCCACCCTATTTTTTGACAAGGAATCACCCCCTGAATTTTTGCGCAACTATTCATGTATTATTATTCTTTTAATTAGTGTCGCATCTTAAACCCTCAAAATTCATAACAGTGTTTAATCTTTGTGAATGAATTACCCAGATCGGGATGTAATGTGAACTAAACCGAAGGGAGAACATTTCATAGACGGATTGTATTTATTTATAGGTCTGAATGGGTCTCTCTTCGTTGTTAATCCCATGGGAGGAAAATCGAACATATTCTGTCAAGAACAGCGGTGCACTTTGACTAGGATGAGCTTTCACTAACGCTAATTAGCAACCGGCTAGGGATGATCGGACGGTCAGAGACGTTGTATGAAAGACCTCGGATTCCCCTCGACAATTCAGCCCCAAAAATTAATTCTAATGTGATGGTAAAATGAAAGAGATTACTGGGGCTTAGATCGCCGAAAATGAACAGAGGAGAAAAGTTAATTATGACATTTTTGACCTCGGCTTTCGTACTTAAATACTTCGTCTCGTAAAGAATGAATCAGATGAGTTAGATCTTCAATCAAAGATGAAATGGGCTGAGGGTAATATTAGTTTTTTTAATTTATGGGAATTCAATATGAATGAGACAGAAAACATTATTGAATAACTCAATTTTTGAATAAGTAATATATAAATAAGTTCGTGCGGTTCTTGTCGAAAATTTAAGCTTTATTGTGAAAATTTGGTTGAATATTTGAAGTTCAAAGACTTTTTCCCATCTTTCTGGCAATTGACGGACCTCATCGCGAAAAAAACTGGATCTTTGGCCAGTATCCATTCATCGATCCATTTTTGACAGTAATGATAGGGAACATTTTTTTCTGGATGTTCCCTATCATTACTTAAAGATCTGGTGTATCTGAATGTATTGGGTTTCTGTTTAAGATAATATTCAATATCAAATTGCTTACAAAAAATCACCGAATTTGAAAATTTCAACTAGGATGTTTAGGGAACAAAAAAAACTTTTTAACTAAAACTCATCCGCCATCTCTTTCCTATTAAAAAAAATTCAGGGTTTTTGCCACCCTCAGGTGTTTTTTTCGGAACAATTTCTTCATAGGAATTCTTTCTCTTCAATACAAAACTTGAAAATTATTTTTGGATTCTTCAACACTCTTAGGTTCTTGAGTTTGGGAGGTTCTACTATCTGTTCAACATCAGCTTTTGACGGTAAGTTCTAATTATATTATTTCGTGAACAGTGAACCGATTTTGAAAATTTTAACTGGGTTGTGCACACAGGACATAAATAACTTTCAAACTAACCAAGACTCGACATCTCTTACTTATTCAAAAAATGTTGGGGGCTGATGCCGTCTTCATGGAGGTGGTTTTTTCGGAACAAACTTATAATGGAAATTCGTCCCCTCAAAACAGAAGTTGACCTGTTTTTTAAAATCTTCGAAAATTCTTCGTTTCTGAGTTCTGGGGTAGTCAAATTTTCTTTGGTACACCCTGTATTACTTGTTCATATTCCGATATTGAATTGTGTATATAATTCAAATAATTTTACTCATCATTCTTCCAAGGAGGTGTAAATGTGTTCAACTAATCAGAAAAAATAAGATTTTGTCCAATAAAAATTATTTTTCTCATCTAAGATATCTCAGGCATTATTATCCGCCAGTTAAACGCTCAATGCATATTTCATTCGATTATTTCATTGTTGTTTTTTAGCAATACAAGCCAACAGCGATCGTGAAATGTGGGATATAATAATAAATGTCTATGAAATATTCATTGTCACGACAAGAACGGGGCCCTCTATTTTAGTGGCGGAGCAGACGTAATAAAAATAATAAAAAAGTACAGCGTATACCAGAATTATCAGTTTTATTGATACGTGACATACTGAAGCTAACTAGGAGACTTATTAACATGTCTTAACTTGCCCAGAAAGGTGTTATATCTAAATAAAGGTAGTCTTTATTTGAAATATCCCGTGTAACGATTTTAATGCCTTTTGGAAACGAGGAAATTTTCATGTGGGTTATAATTCTTGGTAATAGGTCATATAAGTCCAAACACAGTAATATAATTTGATGGATAACGAGCATATTCAATTTTGGCATGACACAAACCTATTTAAGACAGACTCTAGAATTTGTCGACATTTTCATGATTTCTTCTATCATAGTGTCCATATTTGTAAGACAGAAAGTTTCGCAACAAATAACATTATGCAATATTTCAGTGAACTTACATTAGTCGGAATATGTCACATCTCAGAACAGGAACTTACCTGAAAAAAAAATTCTCAATATATTTATAATAGTAATGATTTAAAATGAAATCCTACACATGTTTTGGAAACACTGTTGTAATTTCGTGTCAAAAAAATTCTTTATGTATACAGTTTGCTTCAGAAATTGAGATGCACTCGAATTGATAGTTAAATAAACTAAATCATATGTAGAACTTCATTTCAAAAACTGAGTATGGTATGTGGCAATTAATCATTCATAGATTTTGATCAACTTTTGTTGAAAGAGCAAGACAATTATATCTACGACCATCTAATATTGCGTGATTTCAGAAAAAACTTATCTTCTAGTAAAATATAAATATATTTGTACAAATTATCAGCTAAATTCTAGTGAATTGTTCTTTAGACATACAAACTTGCGGAAATGCTATAAAGGAAGTTTTACATAATTATAAACATCGTTATTTCATATGTACCTAGCTTCAACTCAGGTGTATATTAATTTAAGATTTTAATGTTGTTAATGAACGAGAGGGCTACATGAAGTTTCTGAAGACAGCAACAGATTGACAAGTTCCCATTTCAACAAGAACGATGATCGTGAAATTCACGTCAGATCAAATCTAGACTAATACTGTATTGCGGAAATTTAAGATTTTATCTGGAATTGTAAAACCGTTGAAAAATTAACTGCTCCTGATGGTTTGCGGTTAGTTCCTCTTCCTCGAAGGGCCCACTACTCCATTAACTTAACGAACTTAAAATCAGAAACAATTAAAACGACTTTAATGCTCCTCCTTTGAAATTGGTTCAGGTGTGATATACACGTCCGTAAAGTGAGATATAAGCTATTAGAGCTCAAGTTTAACGATCTTTTCTTCGGTTTTTATTGTATGGAAAACGATCAAGTATTCGATTTTATTTTTTATGAGCACTTCCGTCGATTAAACTCATATGAAACTTTCAGCATTTCAACAACTTTCAGTATAATACCCTATTCTCGAAAATTATGCACCAATTCTGGTTTCTTTCTGAATAATAAAACGCAACCATCGGATAGAAAAATCAAACCTTGTTGTAAATTTCGTAGTGTCTTTTTTGAAATCGTATTTGAAAAACTGATATGGCGTGCAAAAATAATTTAGAAACAAGCAAAGTGTAAAAATAAAATAAATGGAGGTTTATACTTGATAGAAGGTATATAAAATTATTCAAATATTTTAATATTTACGGATATCTGTAAATATTAAAATATTTTAATATTTACAGATATCTGTGAATATTAAAATATTTAAATAATTTTATATCCTTTTTATCAAGTATAAACCTCCATTTATATTATTTTATTCATAATATATAATTATTTGGTTTCCTCAACATTCTTTATACAGATAGTCCTTGTGCTATAACAAAGGCCCTTAAATTGCCTTTAAATCTTTGAGGTGAATGGTGAACCACAGAACTATTTATTTCGAGCCACATTAGACTCCATTTAAATGTTCAGTATTCATTTACCAAGAGCTTTCTGAATTATTAAAGGTGAGTAAATACTTTTTGTTGATTTATGTTATATTTTATTGAATACGATTGAGTACTGACGAAGCAAAGTCTCCCTTAAAACTTGTTTTTTAGTAATGTTTTTACATATTTCGAGGTTTTTCAAAAAGTAACTTAGATATCCAATAATATTGAATGTTCTAAGTAAGATAGTTTTATGATGAAATTCTTAAGATTATGTTAAACATTTTTGAAGTTTTCATAAGAGGGATGAGCAGAAACAAATTTTGTCTTTTCAAAATATTTAATTTATAGGATTTTTGTTAACAATTTATATTTATTGGATTTTGTTATATCATTTGGACGTCTTATAATGAATGTACATTTTATATGTCGTTTGATATGAATAGTACTTATATGACAATAATTCAATTCCTGAAGTTATATAATAATATTAAATATAATTTTTTCGAAATTAAATATATAGAAGGCTAACAGAATATATCTGTGAATATTAAAAGTGTAAAAAGTTGTTTTATAAGGAGGTTCCAATACGAACGAAATATTTCTTAAATGTCAAGACAGCAATATTTAAAATTGCTGTACTAATTTTTTTTTCAGAATGGTTTGATCGTTAATCATGACAGCAATGTTTGTCTGAAAAAGTCTATTAAAAGTACAGTATTAAATAATAAGTAAACACAGAATAACCTGTGATTTTTATCAATTATTATATGTCTTAAACACACCATCTCTGTTTATGACAAATTGGAAATTTGTATCGATTCATATAAATTATATCGAAGCAGAAAAACCTCAAGAACAATTGTATCAAATTACAATTATATTCAGTACGTGCAGTGAAATTGAAATAATATTTCCTGGCTAACGTTATGTCGAATGATTACTTCCTATGATTCATACACAGAAATAAATAATTGAAGATATTTTAATGATATCTTTCATGAAGAAGAGAAGAGATAATGCAGAGAAGTATGTGAAATTTCATCCTGTTTGGTTCGAGTTACTGGAATAAGTATATCATGTACTTAATGTTAATATATCTGAGTTATGTACAAAATAAAAATGAAAGAGAAGGTACATTTATTACTTGGAGGAGGACCATCTTTCTGAATCTGCCTCTCCTCATGTTATTTTCTCTGGAAGAACATAGAATTTAATAAATGTTTAAGGTTAACCTCAAAAAGTCCGACTGATGATGATGGTCGGGAGTTTAAAACGCTGTTCTGTTTAATTTTTTTTGTAAAATTTTTTCATTTTCATTTTCTGGAATAGAATTTGTTATTGATAAGGTCCAATTGAAACATCTGTACGGGTTAAAATTTGCTAGGTAATTTCGGTCAATATTCTTTATTTTCTTCAGATTCTTTCATGTTTTTTTCGGTGTTGTGTGGTGTTTAATAATTCTTATATCTACTTAAATGAAAACAGTGTTTTTAAGTCATTTTGATTCATTTTAAAAAATTTCTGTATGAATTATTTCAAATGGAATCATTAACCTTGATTTTAGTCTGAATTTTATGATCAATAGTGGCATCATTTATTCTATTCTGGTATCACTAGGGGTAATATGAAACGCTTCAGAGTGAAAATTTCTATGGCAACACGCTTCTATTATTGAAGTATAGCCCACCAACCCCTTAGCATAAGCGGATGTCACATGTTTATTATTGAAAGGCCACGTGAAATCTTCCTCATTTTATTTTCAAGGAAGCATCTGCTCAGTTCTGCCTGACGCATCAAAAGAAACAAATCTTTTATGTCAATTCCGGAAATATCAAATCTGTTAATGTTTCAGAATAATTCTTTCATATTTTGCAATACTTTCAATACATATATGAATGTTGAGCGTACTCCGTGAAAGTTTTATGTTAAAATTAAAAATTTATATCTGAAATCAGAAACCTCTTACAATATATATCGAAAAGTACAAGGTGTATATAAATAGTGGCGAAAAAAATAAGGAAGTGATTCCTTGTCACAAAAAAAGGGTAAAAAACATTTAGTCTTCATTTAACGACATTGTATACATGTATACGTAAATTTATCCATTGGAGTCACTTCTCTGATGAATATAACATAGAATAACAATTTTACTTCATTGAATAACAGTTATAATTGAGGTAGCATCAGGTGAATATGAGTAATTATTATATTGCAGCATTGGTGTTCATCACGTGAGTGACGATTTTCACCATAAGATAATACTCATTTTCATCCTGAAAAATCGCTTTTATTGTAACAAAAAATTGAGAAGACTGTCGTAATAATCAGCCATTCTAAACGAAAAACGCAACGAAAATTTGTATAGCTGGAACAGACCTTTCGGGTGTATTTCCCTGTAGAGAATGGAGTTTCCTTCGACAAAATTTCCAGTTATATTCGAAAAAAGTCATCGGATCTAATGAAAAAGTTGAATCTCGTGTTTTCTCAATTTCAAAGACGGCCCAGGATAAAGAAGAATAAGGCAACCTGAAAGCCTCCTAGATGGTGATTGATTACTACACTATCAATACCCTTTTGTGGTTATTCACCCCCTATCTTCTTTTTCATTATACGGGTCGAATTTGAAGGTTGAAAATTCCCCGGATTAAAAATTTAATTCTGTCCTTTGAATAATATTCAATTTAAAATTTGTTTACGAATAAGGGTGATTGAAAAGCTACCCCTTGGGTTGGAAAAGTTTCGGTTTCTTTATGAGAAACCCGTGGATCATCAATGATTCAAAAGTGCAGCGAAGGATATGCGCTTTATTGATTAATAATGTCCTTCAGTGAATATTAAGTTATTCTTCACTAACGAATAAAATTTTATTCGATTGAAAATCACTTTAAACTAAGTGTGGAAGTATGAAAATTTTGAGTAATCAATTTAGCTGTGGGTAGTTGAATAAAGCTTGATGAAATGAGTTTAAATGATAGTCGAGGTAACATTTTAATCAAATATTACAAGTGGAAAATCTTAGCTAATATTAAAACAATAATTCTGTGAAGCTTTTATATAATTTAAAGTCATTATTTTCTGCGTTTGTAACGCGTATCGGGAATAAGCTCACAAACGTATGTCTTTTATGTATGTGTGCATACTCTAGATGGCACTAGTGTATGATTAGTATCTTAGTGTCTCTGTGTATAGCGAATATAGATACTTGACAGATTTGTAGTCACTGGCATACATTGCACTGATGAAAACCAACCAGTGTGAAACGCGCGCATGTCTGCAATTTGCCCCTGTGATCCACAAAACCTTATCGAGGTTTTTGTTTCAGTATGGAATTGTTATACAGATGTCTGTTACACAAACGAAATAATTTGTGGAAATAACCTATATCATTTCATTTTTATCAAATTCTGTACCAAAAAGCGGTCAATATGCACTAAAGATGAATATGGTACATTTTCGAGAACAATCAATATTGATTGATTAAAAAAGACACCCGATATTATTATTGAATAATATCGGGTATTTTTTTCAGAGTGATAGAACTTTAAATTGAAATGAAACATTTAAATTAAGATTGAAATCAAATTTTTCCGGCATATGTCCAACATCGCTAGTTCAGCGGAACCGCATTCGACCAGACCAATTTTGGACCACTTTTTCGAGTAATTAAGGCCTTATTTCATCAATAACACGAGTTATCTTGGCTTCCAAAGCGTCAATTGTTTCTGGTTTATCAGCATAAACCAATGACTTGACATAACCCCAAAGAAAATAATCCAGTGGAGTTATGTCGCATGATCTTGGAGGCCAATTAATTGGACCATTTCTCGAAATAATGTTATCACCGAATCTTTCTTTCAATAAATCAATTGTTACGGTAGCAGCATGAGGTGTAGCACCATCTTGTTGGAACCAAAACACTTCTAGGTCGATACCATTCAAATTTTGCAACAAATAATCATTGATCATCGATCTGCAACAAGCACCATTCACTTTAACATTAGCTCCAGGATAGTTTCTAAAGAAATATGGACCGATGATGCCTCCAGCCTGTAAGCACACCATACAGTGTATTTTTCAGGATGCAATGGAACCTGCAGAAATTCTTGAGGATTGTTTTCACTCCATTTACGGCAATTTTGCTTGTTTAGATAGCCGTTCAAGCAGAAATGAGCTTCATCACTAAACACCATTTTACGATAAAAAGTGCATCAACTTCAGGGTGTTCTAGGGCCCAATCAGCAAACAAACAACGCTTATTATTGTCAAGTGGCTTTAGTTCTTGAACCATTTGGATCTTGCATGGGTGTAGACCAAGATCAACTTGTTGTGAATATCGACGAATAGACAAATCTGGATCATCATTAACTCTATGACTTACAGCAGCGATATTTTCTTCTGTACGTACAGTTCTTTGTCTTGTTGTTATTACATCGAGTAGAGAAAATGTTGTCCGAAATCTATCGATAGTTCGACGAATAAGCTGCTCTGATGAACGATTATGTATACCATAAATTTCACGAAGTGCTCTAAAAGTTTGGCGAATAGAACACAGATTTTGAAAATGAATTTCAACAATGTGTAAACGTTGTTGCGTCGTGAGTCTTTTCATGATAATTTGTCAATGCTTACTGAACAGAAATGTCAAAACAACCTTCTACATTCTGTCAAATCACAGTTATCCCTATCGAAAGTTCTATCATTCTAAAAAAACACCCGATATATCACATATTCATATTTCGTAAGATCTTTAAGCTGGATGTAAAATAGTTTTTACTATTTTATTCAAAATTAAAATGAAGCGTGCTACTTCAAATTTATTGTCTGTTCTTATTCAATCTCTATCGTTATGGTTTGCATTTTTGGAAAAGAGTTCGGTTTTCAAGGAACGAAACAAAATTTTGTACTTTCCAAGTATTTATTTGAAAAATTTTTATATGACAATTTATATTTCTTTGAATTCTTTTTCTCCCTTTGGTACTGTGTGATAAGTGTTGATTCTATATGTCTACGTAATTGACACAGTGATCTTAAGACATTTATTTAATTTAACTTTAAAAGTTTCAGAATAAAATTTTTTTTGAATTAAAATTTTAGGAGGTTAACAGAAGAAATCTGTATGATATTTAAAATTCCTATTGTTTTTGTCGAAAGATTTTAGTATTTAGTATTAGTAGTTTAAAAGGCAATGTCATTTGAAATTAGAATAAATTAATCCGGCTGATCTCTACCAAAAACCATTATTTTAATAAGCTAATTTTTGAGTATTACGGCAATTTATGGTCTGATTTGAGCATGAGGAAAGTTTATTCTGAGTTCGTAACGTGAAAATAACCAGAATACATTTCTTTACTTGAATTAACACGCAAAGGTATGTCTTGTATGTATTTTGCATACTCTAGAGGGCGTTAGTGTATTATTAATATCTTAGAGTCTCTGTGTATGTATTTTGCATACTCTAGATGGCGCTAGTGTATTAGTAATATCTTTGGAGTCTCTGTGTATAGCGAATATAGATACGTTTGAAACGAATCTGTGATCTACCAAACCTTGTTCGAGTATAGAATTGTTTTACAGATATATGTTACACTGTCTCGATTTATAAAACTTTCTCTTACCATAGCTCATACTCCTTATTAATGAATTTTATTTGATATCACTGTTTTCAGTATTTTACCAACATAAGTTAATGATATAATTTTTGTGTACTGTTATCGTGTTGTCGTATCGTTGTCTTATGGTTAGTAACTTTGCGTACGCATTTATTGCATTTGATTTTTATTTTCCGTTTTCACGAACGCCTGGCGTGAATTAATGAAGAGATCTAAATCATTCTCGATGTGTGTACGGTAATGATGTTATGTTTGTTCAACCAGGATTGTAACATGAGTAAAAATGTTTCCGAATGGGTATCATCGCAGGAAGATTATAGATAAGCCTTTGCGGTCGTTAGAACGTCAGATATGAACACTCAGATTTACGTTATATCTATAAAAGTATTTGCAATTTTGAACGGGTCGTCGAAGACGTGTCCATTAACAACACCACACTTTAGAATACGGGATAGGTGAACAGACCACGTACCTCGTTTTAGTCAAGGAGGTAATTGCGTATTTGGATGGTGCCGACGAAGACTACGTCACGTGTTAAGTATCCGCAGTTTTGGACCTTGTAAAAGAGGTTTCTGTAATGGACAATCATTATAATTATAGCCGAAGCTGTCTGCTTACACCGATGTACAAGCTTCGAAATGTGTGATTTCTTCGAAAATATAATTGCATCTGCATTCGGTCAGTTCTAATTACCTCAGCCGGTTGGTTTCAGATCAGAATTACGAACGTTGAAGGGCTCGAGGGCAAACGGCAAAGGGCTCGACCATCAGGAAATTGCAACCTCTAGTGAACTGAACAAAAAGAAAACGCGTAAACGTTCAATATAGCATTTTTTATGGTGATATTTTCCTTTAGGTGAAATTGCTTCAATATACCGAAGTTTTCACGAATATTCATGACAATTTTATCCGTCATTTTATTTTTAACTAGGATATGGGTTCCGCTATACAGGTTACGAAAATTATTCGCGGAATATAGGATTTACAATGCATAAACAAGTGAAGCTATTGCGCCAGTCGTTCAGCACAAGAATAACTTCATTGTGTGTTATAAATGATGACGAATATTCAACTGGACTGCTCAGTGACAGGGAGTCTGTCGCAGCACAGAGCCTCTCCCTTAAAACTAGCGTACTCTACCCTATTGCAGTAAATCTCCGGATTTTTCTGTTCAATAGCCGAGTGCGTTATGTAGCATACTGCGTTACCTCGGGGGGTGGATTGCCCTCAGGTGTTACATGTACCACCTGGCCCATTGGTGTTGGATTCAAGGTGGTGGTTGAAAGTCCGCATGCTGGACTAGGGAGGTATTTCATTTAACTGTTCGCAGACCCCCATGTTTGGGATATTCTCATGAAATGACTCAAGGTTTAGAGGGACTTAGCGGTTCGACCAGTCTTGTCCTGAACCCGGATCAATGCGTAACTTTTTAGGGTTTGTGGATCTCGACGAAATGGCTTAGCCGTTAGAGCTTGACGCCAGGATCAATCAAAAGACTTCACATGGGTTGGTGAGACATGACGTACAGGACGGTGCTCGTATCAGGATCAATTGAGTCATCAATCTTGAGATTATCTTAGTTCATGGGACTGCGGTCGGGTGCTTGGAAAAGAAGCCCTTCCGGCTAGTGAGTTGCGTCACAAGCCAACTCGGGTACTGACCTGCAGAGCCAGTAGAGGTTGAATAGTGCTTTGCTGCTACCAGTCAGACGGTTTTGGCTTTCAAGCCGAGGCCCAAACTGGAAGCTGGTGGGTTCATCTCTTCGGAGGGGTTCTCGCTTCGCGCGATGATATGGCGTAATCCTTATCACACTTTCTGCCTCTAGGGGCAGACTGTGGAGACTGCTGAGTAGTCACTTGGTTAAAGATTCATGCTTACATGCTAATATGAACACCTGGTAGAATTCACGCAGCGATATATTCAGATCCACGTCTACGTGTTTATTAGGAGATTTCATCATTGGTCCCTTTTTTATTGATGGGAACCTAAATGCTGCCAAATATTTACAGCTTTCACAAATTCGAATTATTCCAACAGTTCGTCAACTTTTTTTGGGGACATGTGGTTGCCCAAGTCATAACTCACGAGAAGTAACACAGTTTCTCCAAAACACGTTTCTTGATCGAGTAATATCTACGAATAGTACAATTTCGTGGCCCTTCAGATCACCAGATTTCTCCCCAAATGATTTTTTTCCATGGGGATATCAGAAAATATCTATCTATGGACATTACTTCGGCAGGGCATCAAATCTTGATGAATTAAAATTGAAAAGTATTCAACTTTGTGGCAACATTGTGTCAAATGTACTCAGAGATATGAGATTATGTCTATATGATAGATTTGGCTATGTTTAGCTCAACAAGGTGGATTATTTGAACACTTAATACTAATACATAGCTGAGTGTGGTATATTATGAGCTGCTACAATCGATAGAAAGGATCACAGGGGAGCTCTACCGATGATAATTGATTAGAACGTACTTAGAAACGCCCAAATGGGATGTCCTACCTACCCTGCCGTACAGCCTAGATATTGATCCTTCCGGTTACCATCTCTTCCGATTGGTGCACCATGGCCCGGCTGACCAGCACTACTCCAATTACGATTAAGTCAAAAATTCTTAAGGTTATATTGAACATTTTTGAAAGATATCGGAATTCATAAGAGGGATAAGCAGAAACAAAATTTTGTCTACTCAAAATATTTAATTTATAAGATATTTGTTAACAATTTATATTTATTGGATTTTGTTATCTCATTTGGATGTCTTAAAATGAATGTTTATTTTATATGTCGTTTGATATGAGCAGTGCTTAGATGACATTAATTGAATTCCTGAAGTTATAATATTAAATATAATTTTTTGAAATTAAATATGTAAAAGGCTAACAGAATATATCTGTAAATATTAAAATATTTAAATTATTTTATATACGTTCTATCAAGTATAAACCTCCATTTATTTCATAAAATTAAAACTTTTTTCGATTATTAAGATTATTTAGATACTAACTTGTTATTTGAGATACTTATGAAAAAACAGTTCGGTCCAGAGTAGTCATTTGAATTATTTTCCCAAGAAAAAAGTTGTTACAGGTTACAGCGTTTTTCAGTTCATTTGCTTTCCCATTAAAGATGGTCGATACCACTACCCAATAAGATGTGGATGCTAAGATTATCTGGTACCCTCTTCATCCGTATAAAAGATTTGGATTGTTTGAAGTATTTCTTTGGTCAAATTTATGGCAATGTTTCACTGAGTAACTCGTTATATAGTTTTAAATGAATGTTTTGATCTTTCTCTACCTACAGGATCACACGACAAAGTGTTGTATAATCTTCCGTAAGATGGTTTAATTGAGTTATCTTCAAATAACAACACATTCTAGCCGTTAAGCCATTCACTGATTTATATATGCTACAGTTTCATAAATTATATCACAATTGGAGTGTAAATAGGCTGTATTTATGTAGGCGTTACGCTTAAGACACTATGGTACATGAACGAATGGCGAAATCTGTTCAGACAAACATTAATCACTCTTCATAATAAAACCGAACACCACTGACGTTTCTAGCAATTGTTTAGCCTACACTGGTTGTATTTTTCAACATTTCATGATTTATGCTACTTCTTAGGTTCACAGTGGCAACAGACAATCTTGAGGCATTGACATATCGTTGGATCTTAATTCAAATTCAGAATAACTCCTGATGGTCATTCTTTACAGCCGCAAGAGTAGCTCGGTCATTAAATAAGGAATTCGACTGGAAACAAAGAAGGAAGTTCACGCAGAAATCAACATCTGTTTCAAACATATAATTATTCAGCTTCAGTAGTTGAGATTTCATTAAATTAATGCAACGATAATTTGTCATTGATTTGTAGTGTTTTGAGTGGTACTACTTGTCAATGAATATTAAAATATCTCTTTCTGGTTCTTAATGAACAATTTTTCAATAGAACAAACCTGGAATTTCGTCAACACTACGGGCTACAGCAGCAATATTTTCAGTTGTTCTTGAGCGACGCACACGGTATCGATTCTTCACATCATTAACTTGTCCTAACAGCTCAAATTGTTCCACCAGTTTCACTATTCCCGACCGAGGAGGTGATTCGCGACGCTCCAAAAGTGCTACAATTTTGGCAAACTGTGACTGCAAAACTTTCACCGTTTTTTTAGTGAATTTTAACAATTTCAGTGCGTTATTGAAGCGCATACCATTCCATTTTCAGTAATGGCGTAACTTTTACTTGTCACATGTCAAAAGATGATAGCTTAAAAAATGGCAGCGGTTATTCAAAATGAAACCTCTTATTGGAAAACCCTTTAGAAGCTTAGAAAAAGATAACCATTTAGACGGACCAATAATTTAATTTACAGAATAATGCTGGAATTAATTCTCCAGAACCTCTACAGATTTTAATCTAAATAAATCTCATGAAAACATTTATAATTAAATTTCAAAACATGTCCTAAATACACTGTATCACTTTATAGACATATATATTATCATCACATGTGTTGGAAATGAACTAATAAAGAATTAAAAGAAATATAAAATAATGACCAAATTATTTAGACATCACCTTATACATGTTTCGATCGGATGTTAAAGAATCACAAGTTCCATCACCAAAAAATGTTCAACATATAATTCAAAAAGGCCCATTTTTATTTTCCTTGTTTAAAGAATATATAGCACATATATATTCTTGAAAAAATGAAAATGACAAAAGGCCTTTTTGAATTATATGCTGAATATTTTTTGGTGATGGAACTTGTGATTCTTTAACATCCGATCGAAACATATATGTATAAGGTGATGTCTAAATAATTTAGTAATTATTTTATATTTCTTTTGATTAGTGTATTAGTTAATTTCCACCACATGTGATGATATATATGTTTATAAAGTGATATTTAGGACATGTTTTAAAATTTGATTCTAAATTTTTTCATGATATTTATTGAGATTAAAATCTGTAAAGGTTCTGGAGAATTTATTCCAGCTGTTATTCTGTAATATTCAAATACTTCTTCATAGTAATTTTCAATATATATATTTCAATAATTTAATTGAGAAATAAGTATCATTAAGTCGATTTAAATCGATTGAGACCTTCTCTGACATTAGCGTACAAAAATATCACTTCTTAGCAAAAAACTTCTAAGCCCATGTGGTAATTTGAAATCGTTTTGTTAAATGCAAAAAATATCATTTGCATGTAATATGTAGGCATATTATGTCGGTTTATTCATGCATTGTGTAATGATTATAGTGCACCAATATGGGCTTTTATCTTATTGCTAGCAAAGTAAGAAAATACAACAGTTAAATACTGAAATTAAGTAATCGTCACATGACTGCTTTGACAATAGTTCGATAAATTATAAGTAGAATTACTAGGTAATTACAAAGCAGCTGAACAGATTACTATTATTAGGGTTTCACTTGTGGAATGGAGCGATCTCATTTGTTATATCTCGAGTGGGAATGAGAGTTCATGATACGACCTACATCGTTTAGTTCCAAGGACCAGAAGGTGAAGATGATAATGACGGATTTGGATTGGCCCTTATTTATATTCCTGGGAAATGTCAACATCATATGAACGAATGTATTCTTGAGTATAAGACATTCAGAATGGGTTTTAGAGGAAGATTACTGCTGTAGTATTCAGTATATCTCGTTAAACCTTCAGAATAATTATTATAAGTTTCAAACATCAATCTGGACACCTTCCTAATGAAGTCTAATAAAAAAACTCCATTCAGAAAATGGAATTGTCACTGCGAGATTCGGAAACACTCGAAATTTTCGAACCTCTCGAGATAATGGCCTAGGACCTCACACAACGTTGCTTCATGATGACACCAAAACAGATATAGGTTTTTCTGTAAGCCCACAAGAGCAGATTAAGAGTTTTAGTTTTAATTTGATGACTTAGCGTTAATATTCCGTATTTTATGTGATCTGGGAAAAGTTGGACTCTTATAAATTCCTTGCTGATAAGAGTAGTATCGGTTAATGGAATTCAAAGCGTTGAATTCTCATGCCCAATTCAATGGTTCCTCTAACAATATGTCTTGTCGGATGTAGAAACTACTACGTCTATATTAAATTCAGGAATTCACTTTTTATAGCCGAAATTTTCGTAAACAAATCCATTCGAATTAAATTATTAACATAATTTATGCAAATCCATATTGTATGTCGAATTGGTGCCTAAATATATTAAAATGGATGATTTATTAATATTGACATGGAGACTCTCCAATTCGAGCGTAAAATATTGTTTTAATGATTCGAAACGAAGGCAGATTTTCGCATATCTTCATTAATGCCAATATAATGGTGTTTCAACATTAACGTCGATGAACGAATGATTCATGGATACGAATAGAAGGTGTGGGATATTTCTTGAGAGGACTTGTTCTATTTTGTTTGTTCACCTATTTGTACTTTTGTACTGAAAAGTAAAAATGGTGCCAAATTTTGAACGAGATTTTATTATTTTTTTAACCTTCACTGGGTGACGAGGCAAGTCGTACTGGTTATCAGAACAAGATGAAAAAACCTTTCAAAATGACAGGCGTTTAAAAAAATTCCAAAAATTCTACACTCGCACGGTCTTTTTAATCCTGTTGCTACAAATCTTCACTTTTCCAAATAATTTTTTAGTTATGTAGCCCTGCATAATGCTTCTTCAAACTGTTATTAAAATTTCAAAACCAGCTGTTCTAGCTTGGCTGAAAAAGAGACATTTTTTCCAAAAAAATTCTCAAAATAAACATTTTATCCAGTTTAAACTGACTGTACTGAAAAAAAATTTTACTACGTGAGTTTGGCAACTGACGTTAATATTGGAGCATTTAGTAAGGATTCTAAAATGGTATATTATAATATCTGTACTTGTAAATTCTTGCTGAAAATATAGACAAATTTTTCTTTGGAAATAATCCCGTTTTTAACGTATTTATCTTCCTTAGTTTAAAATTATTCTAATGTGCCATTTTAAGGTGCGTTTCAAATAAAATTCCGTGGATTCCTTAAGTTTTTAATTAAATTAAGATTTACAAGGAAGTTCCACTGAGCATTTAAGGCAGCATGTGGTACCAACAAGATGGCTGCCCAGTGCATTATGCTGCCAGTAGAATAATAAAAAAGGGGGATTTTCACATTAGAGACTTTTTCAATATTTTGACATTTCTGTTCAGTAAGAATTGACAAATTATCATGGAAAGACTCACGCCGCAACAACGTTTACAAATTGTTGACAGTTATTTTCAAAATCAGTGTTCTATTCGCCAAACTTATAGAGCACTTCGTGAAATTTATGGTTTACATGATCGTCCATCAAAGCAGCTTATTCGTCGAACTATCGATAGATTTCGGACAACATTTTCTCTACTGAAAGAACTGTACGTACAGAAAAAAATATCGCTGCTGTAATCATAGTGTTAATGATGATCCAGATTTGTCTATTCGTCGACGTTCACATCAAGTTGCACTCTGTGCATCCATCACATGGAAAATTTTGCGTAAAGATCTTGGTCTACACCCATACAAGATCCAACTGGTTCAAGAACCAAAGCCACTTGTCCATATTAAGCGTCATTTGTTTGCTGATTGGCCCCTAGAAAAGCTTGAAGTTGATCCACTTTTTTATCGTAAAATTGTGTTAAGTGATGAAGCTCATTTCTGGTTGAACGGCTATGTAAACAAGCAAAACTGCCGTAAATGGAGTGAAAACAATCCTCAAGAAGTTCTGCAGGTTCCACTGCATCCTGAAAAATGCCACTGTATGGTGTCCTTTACACGCTGGAGGCATCATCGGTCCATATTTCTTTAAAAAAGATGCTGAGCTAATGATACAGTGCATGGTGCTCGTAACAGATCGATTATCAATGATTATTTGTTTCAAAATTTGAATGGTATCGACCCAGAAGTGTTTTGGTTCCAACACGATGGTGCTACACCTCATGCTGCTATCGTAACAATTGATTTATTGAAAGAAAGATTTAGCGATAACATTATTTCGAGAAATGGTCCAATCAATTGGCCTACAAGATCATGCGACTCAACTCTACTGTATGATTTTCTTTGGGGTTATGTCAAGTCATTGGTTTATGCTGATAAACGCTTTGGAAGCCACCATAACTCGTGTTATTGATGAAATAAGGCCTGAATTACTCGAAAAAGTGGTCCAAAATTCGTCTGGTCGAATGCGGTTTCTCAGAGCTAGTCCTGGTGGACGTATGCTGGAAATTATTTTTAAAACATAAATTTCATAAAATTATCTTTCAAATAGAGAAAAATTTTGCTTCAATCTTAATTTAATGTGTTTACTTCAATTTGAAGTTCTATCACTCTAAAAAAACACCCGATACATACATTATTCGATTGGATATTAAAGAATCACAAGTTCCATCACCAAAAAATGTTCAACATATAATTCAAAAAGGTTTTATTTTCCTTTTTAAAGAATATATAGCACATTCTCCATAGAAAGAACCTGATACATTCGGACCCAAATCTCTTCAGTAAGGAATTATTTCAATAAACAAAATAATCATTAAAAAATAATATAAAAATACTTTTTTTCACCAGACATTTCTGCAACAACCAACTACTTTTTGGATAAGCATGGAACAACTGGAATTAATTCTCCGGGACCTCTACAGATTTAAATCTTAATAAATCTCATGAAAACATTTAGGATAAATTTTTTTTTGATGTCCGTCCTAGGTAACACTGTATTACTTTATAGGCTCAACTCCAGCTATTACCTGTAATATTCAAATACTTCTTCATAGTAAATTTTCAATTAATATATTTGTTTATATTTGTCTAGAATGGAGAGAGGATATAAGGTAAAGAATTATTCTTGATGTCATTCGTTACAGATAAGTAACGTCATGTTTCAAATAGCAAACGTAAATATTGATATAAATACAATCCATATGGTGATCAAGGGAGTGAGTTTTGTTGTGGGAGGTAAACTATGTGGACGATTTCATATGTACTTGTCGTGCAGCGAAACAAGAACATCGATATTTTCGAATTGAATTATAGATGATCAATTTCTTATATTGATCTATGACAACAACTACGGAATGTACACATATATCTTCCAATAACTGAATACGTGTTTCCTAAGGATAAAAAGATGGAATTTTTGATTTCACCAAACTCATTTGTCAAACCTTCCCATTCTACCAGTTATTTTTATTAATGTCAATAATAGTTTTCGTTTATTGATAGAAGGAACGTTAGTTATGTGGAAATTCCTTATTTCCACCAGACAAGTATGAAGAACACAAACAGTTTCGAAAATCGATACCACATTTATGCATCCATTATTTCCATAACATATAAGATTCTGAGAAAAATTTTTTATAAAATTGAAAATTTGTAGTGAGGTCAGCAGAATTCTGTTTGATATTTAAGATATTGTAAATCCTTCTATCAATATACTGAATTGTTTCAGCCGTTACTATTTGGTAGTTGATCATAATTAAAACAAATTGTAAAAGTTACTATGTTTTACTACCAATAAAAATATATATTACACATTTTCTTGTGACTCGACTTTCGGGAAATGAACTATCCCATCATCAGACAACTGAAGACCTAACAGTGGTACAGAGGTATTTAAACAAAAGTGATACATATTTTGAATATTTTAATAGATTCTAGGTAACACCTTATAGTGGTACAGAGGTTTACAAGCGGAACGTGATAAAAAACCGGGTTAAAAAAGAGGGGCCTTCTAACAGATATGGGAATGTCGGCAATCGACAAAAAAGGTTGTTAAACAGATAAATATCTCAAATAATTTTTGGGGTTACATAGCTCCGTAGTCATTCATTATTCTTCATTATTTTGTTGTATATCTCAAATATTTGGATTTACATAGCTCCGTACATTTATTCATTATTTTTTACATTATTTTCATTGTGAACTAATTCGAAAATTTCAATAATCAAGTTTCTTTTCTTTTGAATCTACATGTAAAATTTTCTTAAGATTTTCTTTTGTCGAAAGGAAATAGCGTTTTCTAAGGAATGGGTGGCAAAAGTTGAATTTTTGTTAACTTTTCATTATATTCATTTTATGTTCGTTGAAAAAGGTTTTAAACAGATGCTACTTTTTAAATATCTCAAATATTTTCGATTCACATAGCTCCGTACAGTCATTCATTATTTTTACATTATTGTTATTGTGAACTAATTTGAAAGTTTCAACAGATTCTAGATAATCGAGTTTCTTCCCTTTTGATTCCACATGTAAAATTTTAAGATTATCTATTGTGGAAAAGGAATGACCGTTTTCTAGACAATGAGTAGCAAAAGTAGAATTTTGTTTATTTTTAATGAATCTCATTTTATGTTCGTTGAACCTCGTCTTGAAGGAACGTCCTGTTTGTCCTATATATTTATTACTGCACGTAGAACAAGATAACTCATAAACTCCTGATTTGTGTATGTTTGGAGTAGGGTCCTTTGCGTTAAATAATACCGATGATAATTTGTTTTGCGTTTTGAAGGCAATATTGACATCTGATTTCGAAAAACTATTGGCCTCTTTTTGACTTATGCTACCAGAGTACGATAGAGAAATGAATTTTTTATTTTTTTCAGTTTTTATGATGGGATAAATTTGGCTCATAGCTATTTTAGATAGTTTCTGTCGAATTAGATTATCTATTATATTGAGGTTGAAACCGTTGTTTGCGGCTATTGATTTTATAGTTTGGACCTCAGCTTCGCGGTCATTTTTTGATAAGGGTAATGCGAAGGCTCTATGGATCATCGATTGATACGCTGATATTTTTTGTAAAAATGGGTGATTAGAATCAATAGGAATACATATATCAGTGGATGTGGGTTTTCTGAACACTTTGAATTCTATTTTTCTATTCGAGTGTGATATCGAGAGGTCTAAAAATGTAATACTGTTCTTCGATTCTTTTTCTAAATTGAATTTAATTTTTGGATGAATATTATTCGAGAAATTCAAAAATTGACTCAGTTGTCTGGATGTTCCGGAGATACACGTGAGAATATCGTCTACGTATCTGTACCAGAAATGAATATTTACAGGTAGTTTCGAATTGAAGATTTTATTTTCTATTTCTGACATGAATATGTCTGCAAGAAGTGGACTCAGTGGTGAGCCCATAGCTAGGCCGTTTAATTGTTCGTATATTTTATTATTAAATTGAAAATAGTTTTAGAGCAGGCATTGTTCTAAAAGGGCAATGAAATCACCGTGTATCACGGGATTTACATGTGAACTGTTAGGTCTTCAGCTGTCTCATGATAGGATAGTTCATTTCACGAAACACGAGTCACAAGAAAATGTATAATATATATTTTTATTGGTAGTAAAACATAGTAATTTTTACAATTTGTCTTACTCCTATCAAGTAAAAACCCCCTTTTTATTATATACAAATTATTTGTTTACATATCATGTTGAAGAATTACGCAGGTTGCTGTGAAGTATTTTACGAGGTGTTGTTCGGAAAAATCACAGGACTAAAAAAAAATCCCTTTGTGTTCTTAGGTGTTTCTCATAAACACGGTCCTTTAGACTTCATTCTGGGTATCTTATCATTATCGAGCCTCATTCAAGAGGAAACACTTCACACCTAAACTATGAATAGTTAATTATCGTCTCCGATAAACAAGTTTTATGTTTTTATAAACTTCGCGCAGCACTCCGGAATGCAATTGAAATAGTCATGCCGCTGTTATCTGCTACGCTACCTGCCAAAAACAACAGCCAAGTACTTGTGAAGTATCACAAAGGCGCCTAGACCTAATGACGTTTCAACAGCTATAATGGAGCCGATACTCCAAGTGTGAGCCGTTTATGGGCCGTAATAAAACCCAAGAGCATGTGTATAACCTAGAAAACTATCAACAAAAACCAATAATATGTGTTGAGAAAAAGCATCAAGAACTTTATCTTTAACAACCTATCATTATTTCGAAGATATACTAAGAAGGACTATAAAATGTTCTGATGACGCCTCGATTTCTACTTGTTGGAGAATTCAGGTCAGACTCCTTCCTAATTGTCAGTTGGGAATAATTTCTGACGAAATCAATATTCTTCGATTTATCTTGAATATCAAACAAAGTAATTCTGTTATACCTCGCTGCATAAATGTCATAAAATTTTTTTTCAAATAAAAACAAATTTGACTTCAATCTTAATTTAAATTTGTTTTATTTCAATTTAAAGTTCTATCTAAAAAAAAAACGATACAAGAAAATCCACTATTCCAAAATTATCTGAAATTCTCAAAATAAAGGATTAAATAAAAAAATAATTCAACGAGAATTCCAACATTTGATAGTTATTTCGGTCTCTAGACCTCTTCAGAAATGTATTGAATTCAGATTCAAATATATCACAAGATCAAAATTTAACTCACCAAATCAGATAAAATTTGGAACGAACTAACCCGAAGTAGGCTTAGAATTATCCAAAATAAAACAGAAATGATCAACGTGTTGTTACGTTTAATCTTTAACCATTTGTACTCGGGACACAGAAAAATATTACAAAAAATATTCACCCCAAATAATCTCCCACAATACGATTTATCTGAAAGATGTCTGCTTCGACTTTTCAGAGAGGTTAAAATTATATTGCAGCGAAATTTTCCATCACGCTTTTCCATAATTGTAGCTCTATTTCATTTCTATTTGTTTAGTTAGAAATAATTTTCGATCTTGTCTCTTAAGTCCACTTATTTACTGTATTTTCCAAAGAAGCGAACAGCATAAAATGCCGAAAATATTATCATCTATTGGCTTATACGTATTGCAGCTTTCTGTTTATTTATTTAACTATATATTAAAATAGTAAAAGTAAACCACAGATGTGCGTGACGTCACGCAGTGCTAACTTCCAGACGCGCAGAATCCCGACGGGTGAAGCCCGTCGCCTGGATATCGTTGCGGACCGAAGGTCCGCACTTCCCTCTAGACCGGTTTACCGTTCCCGTTCCGGGATGACCCTCCGTTCCCGAGATACAGGCGGATAAAGTTCGGGAATTTTCCCGCGCACTCCAACAAGCCCCGCCCACCGTAACCTCGACCCGTTTCTGTGGTGTACGTATAGGGGCGATCCGCGAAGTCAAGTACGGAGACCGTCCGAAAATTTTCGGACCGTCGGAAAAAACGGATATATCTAGCGACGGGCGAAGCCCGTCGCGAAAATACCCATTCGGACCGAAGGTTCGATAGACCCGCTACCCGTTAAAGCCCCTATATTTCGCGGATTACTTTCCGTCGCTACGATACGAGCGGATGATAATTTCCGGACTTTTCCCGCCCTCACCAAACGGGTACCGCCTTACGCGTATGCCGCGTAGGGATGACCAAACGGGGGTGACCAAAGACGGAATTTCAACGAAAAGTAGATCCCACCTAAAATTATAGAAAATTATTAAAAAAAATTGGTTTTTTCGAGGTGGATCGATCGAAAAATATAGATCAATCGACTCTACTCGTAAATGGTTTATGCTGATAAACCAGAAACAATAGACGCTTTGGAAGCCAACATAACTCGTGTTATTGATGAAATAATACCTAAATTACTCGAAAAAGTGGTCCAAATTGGTCTGGTTGAATGCGGTTCCTCAGAGCTAGTCGTGGTGGACATGAGCTGGAAATTATTTTTAAAACATAAATGTATGTTTGTTTCGGTCTTTACTTGACGGAAATTCATCTTGAAAATATGAATAAAAACAATATTCTAATTTTCGCTAATATTTTATTAACACTATGATCGTTACGTCATACCATGAAATCTTCAGGTGAGTATTACAAGATACTGAGTATACCATGAACAAGAACTTCATTTTATAGTACATGGATATAACAAAAAAAGAAGAGGGGGTGAAAAGAGTTTTACAATTCTTTTGGGAAACTGAAAAATGGTTCAAAAGAGATTCAACAAAGGGAAGGTGCTTAATTCTGTTCGGTTATTCAATAATATTTTTCTTTTATGATTTTCTAACAAGTTTCTAACAAGTTTAATCTAAAACTTTTGTTTTCTGAGTGTAAAATTTCAAAGTTACTATTAAAACTATGTCCTGTATCTAGAAGGTGCTCTGCGTAGGTTGAATTTCCCTTTTTGTTACAATAGCATTTTTCATGTTCCCTGAGTCTCGTCTGGAACGATCTTCCTGTCTGACCAACATATACAAAATGGCAAGTACCGCAAGTTAACTTATAAACACCTGATTTCTGGTTCTTAGATGTTTTATCTTTATTATTTTTCATTAGTTTTCCTAGGGAGTTATTCGTTTTATAAGAAATTCTAAAATTGTGATTCACATATGTTGGTCGGACAGGTAGATCGTTCCAGACGAGACTTAGGGAACATGAAAAATGCTATTGTAACAAAAAGGGAAATTCAACCTACGCAGAGCACCTTCTAGACACAGGACATAGTTTTAATAGTAACTTTGAAATTTTACACTAAGAAAACAAAAGTTTTAGATTAAACTTGTTGAAATTTATAGGGATAACACAATTTTCTCAATAGTTCGTTTGTATGAAAGTTTGGAGTGTAGTTTTCATCGGTTTTATCCTTTACCTCGTCGAGTTTCATTCAGACTGGTTAAGCACATAATGTGGAACAAAATATAATGGTTTCGTATCCTTGAATTTCAGATGCAAATATCAAGGTTTAAAACAAACTTTGATTAATCAATACGAGCCGTCAACATGTTGAAGTTTGTATGAACGGGTATTCAGTTTGGAGCGGGATGCAGTAATTTGAAGTTTGTTCGGAAATTTTCCGCCATGAGTTATGTTGCATTTTCGTCAGATGAATCATATTAGGAAGACTGTCCTTTATCAAATTGACGATCAGTTTGAAAGTGTAAAACTTGGCATGCATGTACGAGTAAATTATCGATTTTTCAGAGCAATAATCTTATAGGAATACCCTCATCCTTAACGTGTTACATTTATTGAGCATGCTGGCAAAATTATATACTTCCCTAATAATTTTCCATTAACCGTATCAAGTAGTCAATTAAATATAGGTACTATAATACATAGGGATGTTGCAAAGAGGTAACAGCACAGCTGACCTTCTTTAGCTTCAGGTAGACTCATACAGGTTAATTCAGTTTTAGTCCAATGAACTGAATAACTTCGGAACACAGGACGTGCAATATATTGAAAATAAAAAATTAAATTTTGAATATATGTGGAAACTTGCTGTATAAAAATTTGAGGAAAGCACTGACTTGAAGTCAGAAGTTTTGGCGCTTGTTCATATCACCTATGATCCTCGCGAAATTTTGAATTAGCCTCATTATCTCATTTCAAATGAGAATTATTCCGAAACCATTGACCGAGATATTCAATTTTATTATTCTGCGTTATTGGTGACTCAATTACAAATTTCAAATGGCTTGGAAAAATTTTTGCTCGTTCGATTCCAGAGGTTTATCATTTCTGAAAATAATAAAACAAAAACGAACCTGTTGAGTAATTATCACATAAACCAAGGACGTCCTGTATACATATATACCCGTGTATGAATAAACCGGAGATCGTATGAACTCTTCTAACCGCGGCTTAATTGATTCGAAAACCTGAAACATATAATTAATAATGATCCAAGGTTGATTATGAGTAATTTTAGAGGAAAGAATACACTTCTCAGCGTTTGAAAATTATGCATATCGAAGGTTAGAATTGTTGTGGATCGATTTCACTCTCTTGGATACGCTCCAAACGATGACAATGGTTAGACCGAGAAATATTTCGTCTGGTTTATTTGTGTTACTTACCATTTATTGTCTCACTGATTCGTTGTTTATTTATAAATATATCGAGCACTATTCGACACCATTCCTTACTTTCGATTTCAATCGACCAATAGATTTATTTATAACTCGGCAGGTCTCGATTCGCTTCGATAAGGCTGTGTGTGTATCTTAGGTTCTTTATCTTGAGTTCTGCAAGTTGAAGGATTCTCTAAACATTTCGCTTTTTCCCATTTTTTGATAAGAATTTAGGATGTTCCGGTTATTATTACAGACATCAATCGATAGGAAATTTTATTATAGAAATGGAAATTTTCCTCTCTTTGTATCATCAGTAACTTTAGAAGTCGTATTGTATATTCGTGGGTTGAATTTTGACGCACAGAATAATGAAAATGTTAAACTTTTCTTCTACAGTTTTTGATCTCCCAAAAATAAAGAGCGTAGCACATGGAAATAGAAAAAATGATCTAGCGTGGCTAAACTAATGCATCTTTGTAGATTTATCTGAGTGCATCGAGCAACAATTATTCTTAATTTTAACTCTGATGCTGGGTTTTGAATTGATTCGGTGATCACTGGATCACCTGGATTTTCTTTTAAATGAATCTCAATCCATTCAACCGTTCATTTGAAAACAAATTTGGAGTCGTTGGTTCGGAGGCAAGTCTTCCAATAAGTCAAAATTTTTCATTTTCCTAATATCTATAGAATCTGATGCTACTCACTGTTGGGCACTCTAAGAAGATGCGAATGGACGTTTCAGTGTCCTAAAACGACAGCCTGCATTCATCATCTTCAGCCAGACCGATTTTGTACAAATGCGCTTTTAGCCTGCAGAGACCTGTCATAATCCCGACAAGTATTTTTAAATTAATTTTGTCCAGACCTAGCGTTAGGTCTGCTATCTTTTGGTCCGAAACCGTTCCAAGGAACGAATGTTTCAGGCCTGGATGGCTCAGCCAGAAAGACTCTAGTCTTAAGTTAATTCTGCCTGTTACTGTCCGCCTAGCCACGTCATGTGGTATCCCAGGAATTGTTCCAGGCCTACCAGAGACAGCGTGTCTGCCTTGTCGTTATCCAAATAAGTTGAGTGGCTCGGTATCCAAACAAGAGTGATTCTGTTATACATACCGAGCTAGTTTAAATCCGTGCGGAAACTCCGTACTGTTTTCGATGTTCAACAGCTGGATTCTAGAGCTTTTGAAGGTATGAAGATACATTTTGAAGGAAGATTGGGACCGATCAGCTAGCCTGTTCGACCTCCCGACCTTACACCTCTAGACTTCTTCCTCTGGGTTGTATACTACCCTAATTCATATTCGTGACCAGCTTATCGAAGGAATACATAACTGTTGCAATATGCTAAGACAACGACGGGAGCAGTTGCTGAAAGCTGGGGTTCCTATCCGAAAACAATGTAGACTTAGTATTCGAGAATGTGGCAAGCATTTCCAGATTTTTTTATGATAAGTCTTAAACTTGTATGAATAACAAAGAATGTCGTAAGTAATAATTTTTCCTCAGATGGTGTATATCTCACTGTGTCACATCTATTGTCAAATGAAAATTAAGATTTTTTCTATTTCCTTAACCACTCTATAATAAGTATTCTATAAAAATCTCCATAAAGCCGCCCTAGTCCAATGTTGTGTACACTCAATTTTGATTTATGCGATAGATTTCAAGTTATGACTTTTTTTGAAAAAATTGTGACAAGTTACAAAATAGTAGAATCTTGAAAAACTTTACAACGAAAGATAACTGGACCATACTCTATAGGAACTTTTGTGTTGCAAATTGCCTATGGAATCTTGTGAAATTTGACCAGAGATAACTTGGACACCCTGTATTTAATCTTTCATTGACTGATTCTCGTTGTTTTTTTCCACACTGCAGTACTTGCCTAATTGATTTTATCTTGGACGAAATATTCCGAATAAATATATTCTGACTGAAGTTGAATACAATAATGTTTGTCTATGAAATATGTAGGTTTTGCTACATTTTTGAAGTATATGATTTAAAGTAAAATATATACGATGAATTTCAGTCAAGTAGAAACCGAAACAATCAAGGATTTTTGAAATAATTTAAATCATTAATACCTTGAAGATGAGGATACAGTTATTGTAATGAAACATTCACTCTCCCAAGAATGACTTGAATCTATTTCACTCAATATACCGAGTTATAAAATGTTAATATCTCATCCTTCATTCGCCGTTCTTCAAAAAAAGTTTTTTTTTTTGAGAGTGTTGTCAGTCAGAAATTTCGTCCGATCATCTAGATCGCCAGGCTTGTTGAACCTGAAATATAGTTTAAGTTATATATCACCTCGATGTGGAAATATTTCACGTTGAAATTACGTTGAGAAATAATGAATCAAAATTATACGCTACAGAAAAAGCAAGTAACCGAATGCAGAGAAAGCCCCAAGTCGTATCCATTTATGATGAAGAGCCCCAATTTATAAATGAATGCATGTTGTTTTACTATGTGGCACTTATGGATGCACGTTTTGTGGCTCATCTTTTCATTAAAATAACACAACTTGCCAATCAGATCACTTTTCGTTATTTATTGGACAGATTACCTTCGAATTGCCTGCTTGAGTAACGGAAACACTTCTGGTTGATCGGTGTGTGTTGCTTAAGAATTTGAAAAATTGGAGGCATTTAACTTTTCAACGATCATAATGATACACTCTTTCCAGAGGAGAAAATGGTTACATTAATTTTTCGTATGACGAATTTTGAATGACTTCAGACTATCGAAATTTATCAAAACTGTCATTACTTTGTATTTGATCATATTGAAACAAAAAATCTATTGAAATAAATTGAGGTTTATACTTGATAGAAGGTATATACAATTATTTAAATATTTCAATATCAACAGATATATTCTGTTAGCCTCCTACATATTAAATTTCAAAAAATTATATGTAATATTATAACTTCAGGAATTAAATTAATGTCATCTAAGCACTGCTCATATCAAACGACATATAAAATAAACATTCATTTTAAGACATCCAAATGAGATAACAAAATCCAATAAATATAAATCGTTAACAAATATCTTATAAATTAAATATTTTGAGTAGACAAAATTTTGTTTCTGCTTATCCCTCTTATGAATTCCGATATCTTTCAAAAATGTTCAATATAACCTTAAGAATTTTAACAAAAATCTTATAAATTAATTAATTTGTCTACTCAAAATATTTAATTTATAATATTTTTGTTAACAATTTATATATACTGGATTTTGTTATAGCATTTGGATGTCTTATAATGAATGTTTATTTTATAAGTCGTTTGATATAAGTGGTACTTATATGACATTAATTTAATTCCTGAAGCTATAATATTAAATATATTTTTTTTAAGTTAAATATGTAGAAGGCTTACAGAATATATCTGAATATATTAAAATATTCAAAAAATCTATTGACTACCAATTCTGAGAAATTGCAGTTTCGAACTTTCATTTATCTTCAATCAAAAATGATAATTTACGGAGCACACAGTATTCATGCAGAATCTGTTGAAATTTAAAGCTTCATTTGTTATAATGAACGACCAGACTGATGTATGTAAACCTTGAATATTTAGCATTTTTAAATAATACCCAAAATCGATCCAATTATTTTGAAATATATGAATAAAAAACAATTCTAACTTCCACCAAATTTTATAGTTTACACAACAATTGTTTCACCATATCATGGCTTCACTGTGAGTATTTAAACTGAGTATGTCCTTGAGTACTAAGTTCAATTCAATTTAAATTTTCACAAAAAAAAATATAATATAAAAATATAATTATTTTTAATTTTCAGGGGAGTACTAAACTGTTATTCAAAAATATTAAGCGGTGGGGATTTGCTAAGATCTCTTCGATGATTCAATAAAAAAATTTTTATTGTGTCTATTGATTTCTTCAATGATAGTTTTTGTATGTAACTTTCAATATATATTGTAGAAGTTAGAAGATATAATTCTGAATTTAAAGTTATTTTAATTATTTCTATCTAGTATTGACTCACATTTCAATTTATTTTTTAAATTAAAAATTAAACTAATATAGATTCAAAGATCTTCAATATATTCCTTAAATTTTCATTATTTTTGAAATGATGGTATTTATAATTTTTCTTATCATATGGAAAATTATTTGGAAATAATATCTGTTTTTCTTTTCTGTGTTCTAAGTACAAATGGTTAATGGTTTACAATACATTTCTGATTTCTCTAGTACTTCACATACTTCGAGTTGATTCATTCTAATTTTATCTTTTTAGGTAAGTTAAATTTTGATTTTGTTATATATTTGAATCTGAACTCAGTAAATTTCCGATGAAGTCTGGAGACTGAAATATTTTTATTTGATGCTTCATTTTGAGAATATTAGGTAGTTTTGGAAAAGTGAATTTACCTGTATTTGTATGTTTATATACATACTTATATAGTTTTGTTAATACATTCGTATTAATACATTTCATGTCGTGAAGAAAAAAAAGTTTTCTACGAGACAAATATTTTATATTGATTATATATTAAGATGTCATTTTGATAGTTGTTGTATATTTTCAATATATGTTGTAGGAGTAAGAAGATATTATTCTGAATTTAAAGTATTTTTGTTATTCCATTTAAAAAGAATTATCACGAAGTAACTGAGCCTACATTCAAAATCTATGAGCGACAGTTGAAATTGTGAGAAATGTTGCCAACCAATAAATAATAAAAAATAAAAATAAATAATATTAATCAGTTGATGTGAAATAATAATCCCATTCTGTATATACTTGATTCCGCATTTTCGAAAGTTTCTTCTGCTTTCGTTTTTGCCAACAGACCTCCTTCATCATCAATCATTTCTAGAATGTTTCGTTCAAGTTCTTATTCAGATATAATTTACTTGCCTAACGGTCTACGAAATATCCTCTTAATTCATTTCGACTAGAAGCTTAAATCTCGGTTCCAGCCAATCTTTCAACAAATGTCAGAATATTAGGAAAATCATTAAAATGTTTCGTTAAGGACTGACGGATTAAAAGATGAACGCACTTAAATATCGAATTTTTACGACTTTTAGACGAGGTTGTAATTTAGTGGTAATATTGTTTTGGCGTTTCGTGGTCATTTTATGGATCTGGTCAATTCCGTGTTTTATATTCGACATCAATCCAAAGACAGGAAATTCAGGAACCCTTCGTTTTTGAAAGCCATCTTTTTTAATTTAATTTTCATCAGATATCACATAATTTCAAGCACATCAATAAAGTCGAACACAAAATATTATCTTAAATATCAAACAGATTATTGCTCAAACTTCATGGAATGCCTTCTCGATTTCTAGAAGCCCTAACTAATATGGTATCCTTCAAGTATTTATTTAATATATTTAATTAATGATTTATATTTTCTTTGCATTCTTTTATTCGTTTCAGTGCTGTGTAATGTTAATGTTAATTCAATAGTCTACTAAATTGAAACTGGAGTTTTATTTATTTATAAAAAGAGAAAATTTTTCATAAAATTAGAATTTGTAGTGAGGTTAGCAGAAAAGAGTCTGTATAATATTTCAGGTATTGTAATAAGCATTAAATCAAGTGAAAAACCCCCTTTTTATTATTTTAATATTCTGTTTTGAGGGAAGTTCTAGTAATTCGAATTTCGTTGTATTATTGAGAGTTACTGATTCATTTGACATCATTAATCAAAAATTGTCTGTTTTTCATAGTCTCTCCGTGTGAATAACGATATAATTATCATCATATTCAAACAGAATATTTTTTATTTAATTTATTCCATATCGCGAATTTTTTAAAACATACATCCATAATTCGTAACTTATTTTACATAAATGAGATGATGAGATCTCTGTATCCCATCGATTATTCCCATCTGCTAGGACACCTACCACTTCATAAACAGAATGGCGTCAGTTCTTATTCATTGCTGGTGAAACTTGTTTCGTAAGTCTTCTTTCTAAAACCGTAAAACATGAAAATAATAATGAAGCATAGCAGTCAGTACATATATAAATACCATAAGAATACAGTCAGGTCTCTTTTGGACTTCTTGAATAACGGTAAATATCTAACAGATCATTGAAGGTGTAACTATTTTTGCTATGGTTTAAAGCCAGGCTGATATATATGTCCATTAGTGTCAGGCCTTTTAAAGTCATTTTCAAATTTCTCAACCTTTCACGAATGAGTTATCAGCTGTTACTCAACTCAGGTGTATACCAAATATGTAATTCAAAAGATATGACAATCTGCTATCAGAGCAACAGCAAAAGGTGTAACTTAACATTTCCTATTAAGGTGCATACCGAGATTTATTTTTCTTATCAAGATCGCACTGAATGGAAAAAATATAGGAATATTGACATTTTTGTCAAAGATAATTAGATAGAAATACACACAATCAAATTTGCATGGAATCATCCAGCATTTTACAGAAACATTTTTTCACTAAATACTCCACTTGCGTTTGAAAGAAGATTGTTTGATTCGCAAAATGTAACATTTCAGATATCAATAAAATAATATTGTTCAACAAGGATACCACGAGGTAAGATATTTTTCGTTAACTGATTTTATTTTTTAAATGTGAAGTAGGACTGATGAAGGGCTCATTTAATTTCAAATTGTTTTTAGTGGATGACTACATGTTTTGAGAGATTTTTAAAGTAACTCATTTGAATATTTAAATAGATTAAATATTTCAAATAAATTAGTTTTGGAGAGGTTCATAAAATTATGTTTCGCATTTTTGTTTTGGTTTTGGAGGTAATTCCTTGTCAAAAAATAGGGGGGTTCTTTCATATAAACTTTATTTTTTTGAGCCCCACCCCCTTAGTTACAGCCCCCTGAAGATGGCGCCCGAAAAACAGATTTTAATTTTTTTCTTGAAAACCAGAAAACTCAAAATAATTGTAACTGAATAAAAGTTAATCAAAACTAGTCAGTTGTCATAACAAAATGACATCCGCTTACTAGATAAATTCTAGTTCGGACCCACCCTATTTTTTTTACAAGGAATTACCCCCTAAATTTTTTCGCAACTATTCATATACACCCAGTATAACAACAAAAAACAATCGTAGGGAGATTTCAGGTACGTTGACATCCTCGATAACAAGAACTAAACGATCGATGTAATTTTTAACGACATTTTGAGTTATTTCGTAAGTTTGGGTTCGAGAAAATTCACAAAAAATTTCTTACATTAAATTTTGATTCTGAAACTTGACATTAAATATCTTCATTTTATACTTCTTCATACATATTTCATCGACATTTCTTGGCCGGTTCTCCGATCGATTTCTCGCAACAAATACGGAACACAGCCGTTGCTTTACATTTATAATCCGTCAATTTTTCAAGTCTGCAGGAAATAATTCATAAGAAACTACTACCTACTACGGAAATCAAAAACGACCTTAATCTACATAACTCCTGCCAGCGCCTCTTTTATTCAATAAAAATGATTGAAATCCGATGAAGGCATATTAACGGCACCCTCTTCACATCGTATTCCGAAAGATGGAAACAAAATGTTGTTCCTCAAGCTCTCTGATGAATTTGATTTAAGTTATCCTAGAAAATTCGATGAAATTAATGAATTAAAGAAAAGTCTTAAAAACGGCACACTTCGAATGACCTTACAAGAAAGTCTGGAGGTGTCAAATCGAAAGATCTTGAAGGCCATTCAATAGAACATCTCCTTTCAATCTAATTTTCGAGATAATAATGAAAATCACGTACAGGGGCTGCATAAGATCTGCTGGTTTGTTATTGTTTAATGTCTTCAAATTTTTCGGTGAAATGAGCGAATACAATACATTGTTTTATTATATAAACACTGTAATTTTTGAACAGAAAGTGCTTGAAACTTGAAATTTGCCCTCCTGATTTCACGTCAGCGCCGTCGAATTATCGAATACAAAATGCGAATATCATAACAGATTTAATCTGTTAGTCTCCTATAATTTCAATTTCAGAAAATTTTATTCAAAAACTTTCAGAATTAAATTTATGTCTTATAAGCACTGCTTATATTTAATAAACGTATAAAATCAAAACTCATTATATAATATCAAATGGAATGAAACCCAACAAATATAAATTGTCAATTAAAATTAATAAATAAATATTTGAAGGAGCGTCTGCCTGTGACAAAATGTTTTGTTTCTGATCTTATATTTATGAAAACTAAATCTTTTTCAGAAATACACAACATAATTTTTAGAACTTCTCCAAAACTAAATTATTTGAAATATTTAATTTATTTAAATAAGTTTCTTCAAAAATCTCTCGAAACATGTAGCACATCCTCAAAAAACAATTAGAATTCAGATAAGGTCAATCCAACTTCACATTTAAAAATAAAACCAATTAACAATAAATAACTTATCCTTAAGACCTCGTGGTATGCTTGTTTGAACAAACACTAAGATTAGAGATCTTTAAAACCCAAGGTATTCTATATTCTATGCTCTTCAAAAAAATCACACCAAGCTTGTAGTTAAACACATGATATGTATATAATGAAATCTTTTAAAACCTAAATGTAATTAATAAAAATAATATACAGTGTTGCCATTACAACGATTTTAAATTATATCATTCCTATTGGAAACATGTTACTTCGAAACTTCAGTTACAAAAATGTGTCAGCTTTTGAATTCTTTGGTAGTAATTTCTAAAACATAATTTCAATTGAAAATTCGAAAATTGAAGAAAAAGTTAAATAGAAAAAACTAGAAAAATTTTAAAATAAACTATAAACGAATGGAACAGCTGTGGCTGGCTTCACCTTCTTGTAGAAGTGTGAAATGCCCCTTCAACGAATATGTTAATGGATTCTGAATGTAAGTCATTAAATTTGAATTAGCTTTTGTGGGCTATCATGTGGGATAAAACGGAAACTAGAGAATTTGTATTGTCGATTTTCTGTCCCCTCCGAATCACAACAACGAAATTCCAATAAATTATGTGGAATCACCCATTTGGACGATCCTATTTTTTTTCTGAGCAGGGATGGGTGGCCAATCGGTTTGAAATGATTCAAAAAGGAAAGAGGTCTCTACCCCGGCACAGCATTGTAAATGGCAAGAAAAACGGCCATACATCAAGATAACAGCAGTAAAGATTCATTTCGATTATTAAAACCAGTTATATTATTATGTTCACACCCACTGGATTCTTGGCTCTCGGCAAGGAACCGCCTTGTCTCGGTAAACGGCACTACAAAACCCACTTATTTCCATCATATTTATTTGAATGCGGAATGAAGGGGAAATTTCGGCAAGATTCTCTTCGAGTTCTTCCCTATTCTGTCTGTTGGAGTTCCAGTTATTCTCTATTTCAGGCTTATGCAAAAAACGCATCCAATTTTTCACAATCGAAAATTAGGAAAATTAATGTTAAGTTATTTCACCCAAAACAATTAATTTCGGGTAGTTAGTTTTTAAGTATTAATATAATAATAATAAATAATAACAGTAATAAATAATCATAATAATAAATAATAATAATAATAAATATTAGGAGTACAAATAAGTTTCCGCCGTTTTTTAACACAAATTAAATATTTATTATAGAAGAACGGTAATATAAATTTATTTAAAATATTGCCCATCACTTGCAACCACTTTTTCCCATCTCTCAGGCAGCATTCGAATCCCACGTCTGAAGAACTCCTTGTCTTTTGAGGCTATCCACGAATCAACCCAATTTTTGGTATCCTCATAAGATGTGAACCGCTGCGCCGTCAGAGCATGTGCAATGGACCGGAACAGGTGATAATCGGACGTTGCAATGTCTGGTGAATACGGCGGGTGGTGTAACACTTCCCAATCAAGTGTTTCCAAGTACTTTTTCACGGGAGCCGCAACATGTGGACGAGCATTGTCATGCAGAAGAATAATTTTTTCGTGTCTAGAATAGTATTGAGGGCGTTTTTCCTTCAGAGCTCGGCTCAATCTCATCAATTGTGTTCGATAGAGGGCTCCAGTAATTTTTTCGCTCGGATTAAGCAACTCATAATACACTACACCTAGCTGATCCCACCAAATACACAGCATAAGTCTTTTTCCGTGAATATTCGGTGTTGCTGTTGATGTTGACGCGTGGCCAGGCAATCCCCATGATTTTCTTCTTTTTGGATTGTCATAATGTATCCACTTCTCATCATCAGTTACGATACGATGTAAAAAACCCTTTTTTATGTCTAGCTAGCAGCCATTTCACTTAAGCATGTCACAGCAGCAGATTTCTTTAAATGAAAGAAGTAAACTAACGTTTCCCGCAAATTTCGCTTACTTGGCTCAAATTTTGACATTTTCAACTTATAAAAATTATATTTTACCAATATAAAATAAATGATATTAATAGGTTATGTTGTTCTTGAATGTCCAAACTATTTTTTATACTGACAATTTCAAATCTGTGAATTACTTTCTAAAGAAGCTATACATAATGGAAAGAAATACAAAATTCTGTGATCTGTCATCAGTCAAATGGATGTCATTTTTACAGTCTTTCTTTTAAAGAAACGAAAAAATGGGCCAAATGTATTCAAATTTTAATGTCAACAAACTATAAAAGCTGAATCTTTAGTAAATTCCATAGAAACTAAATCTGCGCAAACATCCACATTTTGGATCGATGATTCAAACTCACTTTTGAAAACCTATAAGCCTCGCTGTACTTCTTCCTGAAAACAATATTGAGGTTTCCTTGATTGTCTCTTTTATTCTCCATGTACATCTTAGATGTGTCCTAATCAAAACATAGCTTGTGTACGGTTATCTTTATGCCTTTTCGACTTATCTACATACAGATTCGATTTGCAATTTCCACCAAACCATTAAATTGAGGTCAGAGTACTGGGCATTGACATTTTTCTTAAGACCAGGACTGAGGGCATCGATTGACCGCCCATTTCGCAAAAATAAACACTATCGGCTGTCACGATTCCATACGCCTGTACAGGTCTTTCTCAAGGACATGTGGGCTGTGATTTTTGACCACGTCTTGTGGGTGTGCGACTACGTGAAACGCATTTTAATCACTTTCACTTGTTATTGAAATTATAAAATTATCCGTACATTATTATTTTCTTATGGCGAATTATTTATTGATAGCTTCGGACCATTGTTGCTATTTGAGATCGTTCATTAGAATTCTTCGGTTGAAACTAGTTCGGCCCCATTAAATCTATATCATGATTCAAATGGTCGCGTTGCGCCAGTAATGAGTCAAGAACTCCAGTTCCTGAAGGAAACTGTTATATATGAGTAGTTGCAAAAAAATTTAGAAGGTGATTCCTCGTCAAAAAATAGTGTGGGTCTTTTATATAAACTTTATTCTATTGAGCCCCCCTTTCTTATTTACAGCCGCCTAAAAATAGCGCCCAAAAAACAGATTTAAATTTTTTTGTTAAAAACCAAAAAATTGACAAGAATAAAATTAAGCCGACATTTTATGCGCACAACAAGGCACTAAAAAAATTTTTGGTGGTGTTTCTCTATGATTGCAAGGGATAGAAAAAGCCACCCTTAAGCCTTCTTCTGCAAGAAACTTTTTTCCATATTCCTGAAAGGCTTGAATTACTCGAAAAAGTGGTCCAAAATTGGTCTGGTCGAATGCAGTTCCTCAGAGCAAGTCGTGGTGGACATATGCCAGATATTATTTTTAAAACTTGAATATCATAAAATTATCTTTCAAATGAAAAAAATTTAGCTTCGATCTCAATTTAAATGTGTTTTATTTCAATTTAAAGGTCTATCACTCTAAAAAAACACCCGATACATGATATTAATTAAAAAAATTAAATGAATATTCGAAGTATACAAACTTTGTTTCGTACCAATGTATTATGAAAACCAAATTCCTTGACTTGACAATAAAACGGCGGAAACTTATTTGTACTCCTAATAAAATAAGTTTCCACCAAGTAAAGACCGAATCAATCAAATAGAAATATTAGGAGTACAAATAAGTTTCCGCCGTTTTATTGTAGATGGCGCGGCACGGAGTTTCGGTTAGCTTTCGCAGATGATAACCGGCTTAAAAAATAGTTTGGACATTCAAGAACAACATAACCTATTAATATCATTGATTTTATATTGGTAAAATATAATTTTTATAAGTCGAAAATGTCAAAATTTGAGCCATTTAACATTAGAAGTCACTCAGCAAGCAGTCTCACATCGTCATTTGCGGGAAATATTAGTTAACTTCTTTAATTTAAAGAAATCTGCTGCTGAGGCGCATCAATTGCTCGTAGAAGCATATGGTGAGGGTGCTTTGAGTGAGAGAACGTGTCGAGAGTGGTTTCAAAAGTTTAAAAACGGTGATTTCGACGTAGAAGACAAAGATCGCAGTGGAAGGCCAAGAATTTACGAGGATGCAGAATTGGAGGAAGATTCATCTCAAATACAAAATGAACTTGCTCTAACATTAGAAGTCACTCAGCATTATTATCATTAGGAATGATTCATAAACAAGGAAATTGGGTTCCGTACGGCGGAAACTTAATTGTACTCCTAATATAATTATTTTTCTATCAAGTAAAAAAAACTTTCTATTGTTTTATACTGAATATAATAATTATAATAAAAAGTTTTGTTTTAATTGAAGGCAGACAAATTTATTCTACACATTCATTACAAATTATAATTTTATAAAATTTTTTTCTCAAGAACTTCTTGAAATTAAATCAAATGAAAACACAGTTTCAATTTAGTAGACATATAGAATTGACAATTATCACAAAAGGAATAAAAGAATTCATAGAAAATATAAGATATTAATTAAAAATATTAATATTCTACTAAACTGAAACTGTTTTTTAAGACATTTATTCGATTTATTTTAAAAAAATTTTGAGAATTTTTTTTTAAGAATTAAAATTTGTAGTAAGGTTGGCAGAATAAATCTGTATGATATTTAAAGTACCCTACCCCCGATTTGTTATATAATTTTTATTGGTTATTTAAATTCTAACAATTATAAGACATAATGTGAGAAACATTCAGGATAGATGAAAAAATTATGAACTATAATATTTTCCCTGTTAGACCTTAAACTTTCCAGTTCTTATATGGCATTACTATGCCGTATCTGTGTCTCAATTCCAATGAAAAGGTGAAAATATCGTATAAGCGTGAAGTCTCTCGAGAGCAAGTACTCACGCTTTCAGGTGGAAATTCTGATGGAGGTCGATCGAAATCATTTTGTGAGTATAAATAAATCCTGAATTGCTAGGTAACGCCGGCAAAGAGACAAGCGACAATTTCCTGGATGGCACGTTGGAATTTACACTCTTCAAATATTGACGGAAATAAAGCGATAGAAATAAAATAAATCTCTGAAGTGTTAGTGGCATCAGACACGACGTCTGCAGGGAAAGGGACATCCATCAAAGTCAATTATTAGATATTTATAAACATAATCAAATATGACTGTAGATTCAGAATCGATAGAGGTGATAAACACAGTATTGTGAAGTTTGTTATCTCGATATTACGAGACTGACAGTCTTCCACTGAAAATTTGTTACGTACAGGATCTGGACTTTTGACGGAGCCGCCATTAATCTTCTTTGTTAATTCTGTTTACCGATCGTTATATCACGAACACAATGACATCGAAAGTATTAATACAGAAAAAAACTTTCGGTTCAACACACGAATTACACCACAAATACAAAAATAATATTTTTGTTGGAAAATATTAACCTCCGAATGACAGCTATGAGAATTTCCTGACGACCAAACGTTCCGGTTAAAAGTTACAGTGGTTTCAGTGGAGAAACTTTTGTGATATTCAAAACAGTGGAAAAACACCGCTTTAACGAAAGCTCTGCTTGAGAAGTGTTATTCGGACTCATCTTAATGTTTTTTTTCAATAACACTAACTCATAGCGATTATAGAAACGTCTTCTGATTCATCTGGAACCAACTTTAATCAAAATTTGAATATCAAAACAGATTTAATCTGTCAGTCTTCTACAATTTTAATTTAAAAAAAAAATTTTTTAGAATTAAATTAATAACATGAATAGATATTGATACTTGATAGAAGATGTATAAAATTATTTAAAAATTTAATTTCAAAAAATTTTATTTAATTTAATTTAATTCCTGAAGTTATTAAATATAATTTTTTGAATTTAAATATAAAGAAGGCTAATATTAAAATATTTAAATAATTTTATACACCTTCTATCAAGTATTAACCTCTATTTATGTTATTCTATTCATAATATATAATTATTTGGTTTCCTTAACATTCTTTATACAGATATGTCCTTGTGCTATAAAAAAGGCCGTTAAATTGTCTTTCAATCTTTAAGGTCAAGGGTAAACCACAGAGCTATTTATTTACGTGTAAGATAACCTTATATTACATTTAAATTTCTCAGCAGCTCATTTGCCAGAAGTTTCTAAATTTTTGAAGGGTGAGTAAATATTTGTTGTTGATTGATGTTACATTTTATTGAATATGAATTATTTGAATACTGACGAAGCAAAGTCTCACTTAAAACTTGTTTTTCAATAATGTTTTTACATATTTTGAGATCTTATATAAAGTAACTTAGTTAGATATCCAATAATATTGAATATTCTAAGTAAGATAATTTTATGATGAAATTCTTAAGATCATGTTAAACATTTTTGAAAGATATTTGTTTTCATAAGATTGATCAGCAGAAATAAAATTTTGTCTATTCAAAATATTTAATTTATAGAATTTTGGTTAACAATTTTTATTTATTGGATTTTGTTATATCATTTGGATGTCTTATAATGAATGTTTATTTTATATGTCGTTTGATATAAGTGGTACTTATATGACGTTATTTCAAATTAATTCCTGAAGTTATTAAATATAATTTTTTGAAATCAAATATGTAGAAGGCTAATATTAAAATATTTAAATAATTAAATTAATGTCTACATAAGCACCGCTCATATTTAATAGACGTATATAATCAAAACTCAATATACAATGTGAAATGGAATAAATAAACCAACGAATATGAAAAGTCATTTAAAATTAATAAATAAATATTTGAAGGAGACAAAATTTTGTTTCTGATCTTACCCTTATGAACACCAATTCTTTTTCAAAAACATAAAACACAATTTAAGCACTTCTCAAAAAATATAATTCATTTGAAATATTTAATATATTTAAATATTCAAATAAGTTAATTCAAAAGTCTCTCAAGACATGCACTATATCTTCAAAAAACAATTAGAATTCCGATAATCTCTTCAACGGCCCTAGATAATATTTAAAATATCAAAATCAACTAACAATCAGTATCTTACCGTAAAGTGTAATCGAAAATTGCTTAAACAGACTAACTTTAAAAATCCAGATAGTCTATGTTCGTCACAAAGTCACAGAAAACTGTAAGGTATTATAAGGTTATCTTTAAACCATTGACATTCCATAATGAGATTTATTCAAGCCTAAATATAATTATATATTATGTATAAAATAAAATAGAAGAAGGCTTTTTACTTGATAGATGAAATATAACAAAATTTGAATATCAACGACTCCGATATGCCACAGGTGCTTCAGTTTCCCTAAGCAGAGTCAGAGAATGTCTCCATGAAGTCAAGCTAACATCGAGACGTTCGTTGAGAAAAATTCCACTCACTCGCAAATACAAGCGTTAAAGATTAGAGTGGGCGATGGAGCGGGTACACTGAAGAGATGAATGGCGATACGTACTCCTTACTGACGAGTCTAGATACGGACGCGGCTTTAATCAAGAAGTTATAGTTATATTTACCCTAAATACAAAGTATGACCACCACGTGCATCAATTACTGCTTGGAATCTTCTCTGCATGCTTTCAACCAAGGTATTTAGAATACCCTTCTGAATTTATTGCCAAAATTGTGGCAAAACATGTCGGAGCTGTTGAAGCGTTTCCAGTTGGGATCTGTTGGCATCAAGGTTTTTTTAGTGATTGGTCTCGAACGTGTTTGATTGGATTCAGGTAATAGGATCTTGGTTTTCTCTAGCAATAATCACCTGATAGGATCTGTGTGGTAATAAATTATCATCCAGAAAAATGAGATTTTCGCCAAAAGCTGTGTGAAATTGTGAACCACTCCATTGATAACTTCATCAACATATGTCTGAAACAACATGGTTCTTGGAAGTACTAATAAGTCAGTTTAGCCATCAAAACAAACTCCACCCCAAACTATAATTCCTTGAAAAGGATGGACTTCTAGAACAGAGTGGCGGTTCCTTCATAAGAGTGGATATGTCCATACCCGTACTTGCAGACCCACGATAAACGTCCATATCTGGACTCCTTTTCATCGAAAAATCATCTTCAGTGATGAGGCTCATTTTCATCTCGCAGGCTACGGTAAAATGTAGAATTATCGCATTTGGGGCTCGAAAAATCCAAAAATAATTGTTGAAAAGCCTCTCCATCTTCAACGTGTCACTGTTTGGTACAGTTTTTGGGATGGCGGTGTGATCAGACCTTACTTATTCGAAAATCAGGCTTGTGCAACTGTAACGGTGAGTGTATGACGCTACCGAGCTATGATTAAAGTTTTGTATGGCCGGAATTGCAAGGTATTTGTGTGGACGACGTTTATTTTCAACAAGACGGCGCTACGTGCCACACAGTAACGAAATATTTGTAATTTTGCCAGAAAAGTGTCCTGAAGAAATGATCACAATTGGCTACCGATATCTTGTGATTTAACTAATACATTTACACTTTTTTCTTTGTGGCCACGTGAAAGATGAGGTCTATGCCAATGCCCCGCAATCGATTCAATACCTTGAAGATAGAATTCGTGAATTAATCGAGGACACAGCCGCAAATATACGAATTGGTCATGGAAAATTTCATAAAAAGAATATAGTACTGCAACCATAACCGTGGCGGTCATTTGGCTGATGACATACCTTCCTCTTCATAATAAAATAAACATCCATTGATTTATCCTAAAATATACTCGTTTTTTTTTAATACCAAAATAAAATCTCTTATTGGAAAACCCTTCACATGTTCACCAACACTTATTACAATATTTTCAGGCTTCATTGAACAATGTTTCTGAATGTACACAGAATCTCACTGACCTTCATTTTTATTATTATGTCAAATGTTACTGGATCATCTTATTTAAGTATTTCTAAGAATATTCTTGAACATAAGCAAATATGAATGTGAATTCAGAATCGACAGAGGTGATAAACATGGTATTGTGAAGTTGGTTATCTCGATATTACGAGACTGACAGTGTTCCACTGAAAATTTGTTACGTGCACGGTCTGGTCTTTTGATGGAGCCGACATTAATCTTCTTTGTGAATTCTGTTTACCGAACGCCATATCACGAATACAATGACCTAGAAAGTATTACATGAGCCCTTCGCGCCTACAAAGTTTCATCACTGGATACAACCAAACGAGAAGTGAATAAATGCCGTAGTTGAAATTTTGGTAATATGCAAAAGCCATGAGTAACATTGTTATTCATATCGGGGTTTAACTTTCACACACTTTAGCAGCATGATGAAACAAGCCTTTGCAGATCAGAAAATACAAGTTTAAAAAGGAATTGTAAGAGCTTAAATGCTTTTATTCAGTTAACGATTTCCTATTTGATTCCTGAGATGCTAAGCACAATAGTTAATTTGTACCTAAACTTTTGACTTGTCCTATGAACATTGTACTGTCCTAAAGGATTAATGAAAAACCAGACCTTCTGCCTTCTTTCTGGTAGTAGCCTGATTCCACGCTGATAAAATTTTTGGCCTTTGCTGGCAAATAACTGATCCAGGTGATTTTTGACCTCGCCATTTGAAGTAAAGGTTTGACCTTCGAAAACATTTTTCAATGAACGGAACAAATAATAATCCGAAGGAGCCAGATCTGGAGAATATGGTGGGTGTGGCAGTGTATCCCATTCAAGCTGTAAAAGCTTTTGGCTTTTGACGATTTCTTTAAAATCCCACCAAACAGACAGCATAACCTTTTGTCTATGGATATTGGCTTTCAAAATGCTTTGAGCCGGTTAATCTTTTCTGCTCCTTCTCTTGCGTTTAACATCGTTAAACCCATTTTCGTCTCCAGTAATGATGCACTTCAAAAATGGATGATTTTCGTGACGTTTGAGAAACTAATTACAGACGTTAACGCGACGACAAATTTGTTTTCGTTAAAACGTGGGGAACCTATATATCGAGCCTCGTTAAACCCATAATCAGTTCAATTTGATAAATTCAACCTTTCATCAATTTCACGTGTTGTTATTGCCGATTTGTAGCAACTAATGCCTTTATCATTAACATGGTGGTTCGACATCAAAATTGCCGGATCGAAATTTTGCAAACTAGTTCTGGCACTGTCCTACTGTCAACAAATCTTCTCCATACACATCGGTTAATTTCTTTCTGGCTTGAACATCATTTTTACATTTTCTATAGTAAAAATGTGAAGTATGACGAAAATACTGCTTATTACTCTCCATCTTTAACAAGGCACCAACAAAAACTTCTGCGTATAATTTATTGAACTTTTCACACACAAGTCTTGTTATATCAGCTCTCAAAACATACAATGATTATGCAGCTCAAGTGTGAAGTTGGGTTCGAAAAAATCAAATTAAATCCTCCGTCGGGAAAAAACTAAATTTCTTTCCGAACAAACGTTTTAAATACAACAAAATTGGAATACTTAACGAACAATTAGAAATGAATAACTCACCCCTGTTGAACATATTCAGATAATTAAAAAAGTAAATAAAAACAACTTGGCTTAAGTTTCACTGTTTATTTGATATCTGTTGACGTATATGTTTCAGGTTTTCGGCCCATTTTCAAAACTAAAGAGAACAAAACAAAAAATCCTATTTATAATGGTAGGGTAAATAGCAGGTACAATTTTTAAGAGTGTAAAAATATGGTCATACTCACCTGATGAAGTCAGAATATAATTGATGAAATAATTATTGTATGTTTTACCTTAAATCATATACGATAAATTTTCGTCAAGTAGAAACCGAAGCAATCAAGAACATGCATTCGTAATGTGCATGAAGGTAATTTAAACCTTTTTTCATTTTACATCAAATTTTATTCAATAAATTTTTTATATTCATTCCTGTACTGAATTAAATTACGTCAATTGCTGAAGAAGGTCAGTGGTTTGAAAAATATACTAAAGCACATGTTTTTTTCAGTTGAGGACCAAATATTTTCGTAGTTTAAGCAGAAGTTACGAATGTTTGTAAAAATGAAAAACATCGATATTACCTGGAGGTAATGATCAGAAATTATCTACTCATGGTAAGTCAATGTAATATACCGGTCAGCTGAAAAAATTTTCATTAATATTAAAGTGAAATGGATCTCACTAATGGAGGATCTTTTAAACATTGAAATAAGATGAATTACCATGCAAGACCTTTGATAAATATCTCACGATATTTATATATCTTTCAGTTCGGTCCTAAGTTTTGTTCTCTTCAGTTTTTAAAATGGGCTAAAAACCCGAAACATATATATCAACAGACATCAAATAAACAGTGAAACTTAAGACTAATTGTTTTTATTTACTCCATTAATTTAAAAATGTTTCACCAAGTGATATGCCAGAAATCAATATCATATTTAGATAAGCTGGAATTTACAGAGACCCCCTTTTTTGGCTTTTCGTTCCCAAAAAAATTTTTTTCTACCTACTCTTATATAAATAGAAACCAATTTCGAAAACAAATTTAGTTATTCAAAATGTAAGATAAGACCTACCTTAAGTTGCTACTGTGATAGCGAAACAATTGTTGTGTTATAATAAGATTAAAAATTTGTGGAAATCAGAATAACCTTATTTAATATTATTTATTATGAGTCGACCTCATTTGGACGTAAAATATCCGCAACTTGAAAATGGTTCTGTTAAGATTGTTTCGAATTTTCCGTATTATTACTCCAGTGGATTTCGTTGGAGAGCATTGCATTTCCTTCCATAAAGGATAACAATATTCATTATTTCACAGTTACAACTTAATTGAAGTCGAATTGTTAAGAAACATCACTGCCAAATCAGGACGTAGCATTTATTTGAGCGTATTGTCTTCTTTGGCATTTATCATCTAAAACAAAACGGATGAAGCATTATACCTAAGAATCTTCACAATCGCCCACTTATAAACATAATTCATTTGCAGTTAGGGATACGCCGGCAAGAGAATGGTAGAGAAATCCATCTGTCAAGAATGACAGGCCCATTGTCTAACTTATACACCTTGTCCTGGAGGAATTGTATCTTATTTCTATTCGACTTTTTCTCACGTGATTAAAAATAAAAGTTCATCAACAATGTTGAACCATACTTAACTGACCCTTTGAAAAGAATTCATAGGGATCTTCTATCTCTCATGTGAGATCTTATCTTGGACGCTTGAATATTTTTAACCAGATGATGGTTCTTGCTTCCTTTGCGGCATTTACTTATGAATTGTTTAATCTTGCTACGATTACATTATGGCTCCGTTTGCCAGGAAATCCGAAGAAATGCCACTATCTTCAAATAATTCAAGTGTAAGGAATTCAAGAGAATGCTGGTGCCGAAAAGATTAAATTCAATCGAGCTATGTGTCTGAATATTCCAGAAATCTCCCGAATATGTCATCATTAAATATAATGGAGTTGTTCTTGAAAACCACAACCGAGTAGATGTCAGTAGTTAAGTGTGTTGTCATTTGTCTGTATATTGAACTTGATCGGATTGTAAAGGTCAAGTTTCTCGAAATGAAAAGCTTCCATTTGGTTGAAAAAAATGAAAAGAAATATTTTATAGTTCCAGATTCATTTGTATATGTCACAACTCAAATAGGGTTATTCTGATTTTCACAATTTTTTGTTATGTTTACAACAATTGTTTCGCTATCACAGTAGCATCATCAGGCAGATTAACATTTTGAATAACTATTAGGAGGACAAATAAGTTTCCGCCATAAGGAACCCAATTTCCTGGTTTATGAATCATTCCTAATGATTTTAAACGATGTGAGACTGCTTGCTGAGTGACTTCTAATGTTAGAGCAAGTTCTTTTTGTGTTTGAGATGAATCTTCCTTCAATAATTCCTCCAATTCTGCATCCTCGTAAATTTTTGGCCTTCCACTGCGATCTTTGTCTTCTACGTCGAAATCACCGTTTTTAAATTTTTGAAACCACTCTCGACACGTTCTCTCACTCAAAGCACCCTCACCATATGCTTCTACGAGCAACTGATGCGCCTGAGCAGCAGATTTCTTTAAATTAAAGAACTAAACTAATATTTCTCGCAAATGACGCTTACTTGGCTCAAATTTTGACATTTTCAACTTATAAAAATTATATTTTACCAATATAAAATCAATGATATTAATAGGTTATGTTGTTCTTGAATGTCCAAACTATTTTTTAAGCCGGTTATCATCTGCGAAAGCTAACCGAAACTACGTGCCGCGCCATCTACAACAAAACGGCGGAAACTTATTTGTACTCCTACTAGGTTTCATTAGTAACATAGGAAATACTGAAACTACTTGAGCTACGCCACTGAAAGAGGAGGCACTCTTGTTACCTGTAAAAGTCTACGCGCTACGACTCAATTTGAAGGCAATTGTTCTAGAGCATATTTATAGAGAGAATTAGTAGGGAGTTCCTTGGTGGGTATTGTGGAGTTAAGCCGATGTTAATAGAAAGGTAAGAATATAAGAACAATGATAGCCCTGAGGTAGGAAAGCTATTCAAATTAACAACACAAAAAAGAACGTCAATAGTCCTCAATTGGTATATTTATATAATTATGAATTCAAATCATATAATTAGAAGTGGATACTGTCTAAGATAGTTAAGATATTTTATGGTGATTCCTATGAGATCTTTATAGACATTGTTATTGTTAAACCTATGAAAAATCACGAAGTTACTATTTAAATGTAGCGACACAATCAATTTATAGCGGAAATACTTTTTATGTTGCTTTGTCTGTTTGTAACATGTGAAGAATAGCCTTTAGCTTAAACATCAAAGATTACACCTACTTTGTATGAAGATTAGGCCTCCCATTTTATAAATTCGTCATCAAGAGTGCCTCTTTGTTCTTGAGGAAATTTTTAAGGATGACGATATTTTCGAATTTCCTTATACTTAAACAGATATATTTCAGATACTGAACTTCGTCAGCTTTGGTAGTTGATCATAATTAAAATTAAATTAAATTAAAACGAAACTCGAGTCACAATTAAATGTGTAAAATATCAATTTATTGGTAGTAAAACAGTAATTTCTACAACTTGTTTTAATCAGATATATTTAATTGAATCAGTATTTACTTAATGAAAATCCATATTAAATAATATTGAATAATGTTAAATATTAATCTCATTTCCAGAACATAGATTGTTTATTACTCGATAAATCTAGGGGGGCAAAGACTTTTGACGATGTGTGTATATTATATTGATATAAGATTAATAATAATATAACATGTATACGTAATTTGTTCCCTTGAAGTTTTTCTATACAAATATTAATATTTTATTAATATGATATATATTTTTAATACCCATAGTGAAAGTTTCTCAGATTTTTGGTATTCTTCAGTCTTAGTTGATCGAATTAAGCATCAACTAGAACTGTTTGATGCATTTGTTGTCAGTTCTCCATCAAGTTTTGGTTGTTTCCATCACAACTCTATTGCCTGAATATACAGTATGTAATTTTATATTTTTATTCCAACTGTTGCATAAAATTTGGAAACCAAGATAACAGTGGCATTTTTATGAAGATTTTTTATCGAATATTTGTCTGATCGTGTGGTGTTGAAATTCAATTCGTCCTCTTTACCGGTATAATATAATGCAGATGTAGGTGGTAATAGTTCTTCCAGAGGATAAAAAAGAGTACGTGACGAAGGATGTTGGCAAGCCAATCGTCTTGCCGTATGACTTAAATAATGTGGAAATGCTGCAAGAGGGACTCGAAATGACCGGAAATACGGAATATCTCATCACAAATGCACTCCCATTCATTCAAGTGACAGTTTTAAGGGGACATTTCAAGACATGACATGGGCTTATAAATATATCTGTCATCCATCGGTTTAGTCAGCGGTAATTATACAACATTGTCCTCTACCAATATCGAATGCAGTGGATATCTAAATTGCCGAGCGGCTTTGTCATTGTTCTTTCTTTTCTGCTAAGACAAAGACCCGGTTAAACGACTATTTCTGGAATCTGAGATCAGTTAAAACTGATCTGTGATTTTCAACACCTCGCTCAATGGCACAAGATTGAAAATATTTGCCGTATTATCGACTGCTTTGCATATTTTTAGCCGCTTCCAACTATTGGGAACGTATCGTTCAATTTAAGTCACGCACGCAATTGAAAGCTATGGGGTTGATCTTTAACCACTATTTTCTGGACATTTCTCAAGCGCAACTACGCGATTGGATTGTCACGATATTTAAGCGGTTTTTTCGTCAATATCTCTCACAAAACAATGGAGCAAAGTCGATTTAACATCGTTTGAAGCCGCCTCTCCAAACTTATCTACACGAGCCGAAGAATGAAATATCGTACGCATTAGACGTTGGCAAAAGCGCGTTTGCATTCTCTTGTTGAGATTCATTTTAATTCAACTGTTCGACCAAATAGATCCTTTTGAAATGTTCGAATGATGATATAGGAGTTCATAATTTTTTTACCACGTCCTTTACGTTTGGAATGTAAAGACGAACGGATTATATTAAACTCTCGATTTGTTCGTACAGTAAAATTAAATTTCCAGGGAAGGTTGAAAATTACAGAATAATAGCTGCTCCAGAACCTCCACAGATTTTAATCTAAATAAATCTCATGAAAACATTCAGAATTAAATTTTAAAAAATGTCATAAATACATTGTATAACTTTATAAACATATATATTATCTTCACATGTGGTGCAAATTAACTAATAAAGAATCAAAGGAAATATAAAATAATTACCAAATTATTCAGACATCACCTTATACATATATGTTTCGATCGGATGTTAAAGAATCACAAGTTACATCACCAAAAAATGTTCAACATATAAATCGAAGAGGCCTTTTTTCAATTTCCTGTTTCAAAGAATATATAGCACATCCTCCAGAGAAAGAACCTGATATATTCGGACCCAAAATCTCTTCAGTAAGGAGTTATTTGAATAAACAAAATAATCATTTAAAAATATATAAAAATAGCTTCTTTATCACTAGACATTTCTGTAACAACTAAACTATTATGGGATAAGCATGGCCTATACGAGAATTATTACCTTTAAAAAAGAAAAATAAAAAAGGCCTTTTTGAATTCTATGTTGAACATTTTTTGGTGATGGGACTTGCGATTCTTTAATATCCAATCGAAGCATACAAGCATAAAGTGATGTCTGAATAATTTGGCCAATATTTTATATTTTTTTTATTCTTTATCAGTTGATTTCCACCACATGTGATGATAATATATATATCTATAAAGTGATTTAGTGTATTTGGGACATTTTTTAAAATTTAATTCTAAATGTTTTCTTGAGATTTATTTAGATTAAAATCCGTAGAGGTTCTGGAGAATTAATTCCAGCCATTATTCTGTGATATGCAAATACTTCTTCATAGTAATTTTCAATTTATATATAAAGTTTAAAAAATTAACAAAACCGAAAACGGGTAACATGATTATCAAGAACGTTTAAATATTTATTACTACTCAATTCAATTTTTCTCCTTTGGAAATATTATTGAAAGTTCAAGTATAACTTTTGTAAAGATTCAAAATATTAACTACATTTAACTTTTGTATTTTTGATCAATGAAAACTAATGACCAGTTTTTCAAAGTTTTGAGTTTATTGAAAATGTTGAACCTTGACATTCACAAATGGAAAACAATATCATTCAAATGACCTCCACGACTGGCTACAGTACCCAATCCGATCAACCTAAATTTTCAGTACATTGTCGATTGTTTAGGGCGCAACCTTATGAATGGCAACTTTCGGGTTTATTGGAGAAACTTGCAGTAACTCAGGCAAAAATTCTGTTTGTACTTGATTCATTCTTCATTTTAGAATTAATTGCGTTAATAATATTATTGGCTTTTCTCGACCATATCCGACAAAAATCATCAAATATTAACGGAGTTGTGTACAATATCTAAGCATTTCAATAACATTTTCCGGACAGATCTAAGGATAATAAATTCATACTCTTATCTTGCTTTATTATTCACCCTCAATGAGCTTTTTTTATCGTAAATCGACTACAGTCGGCTTGTGTCATTTTATTACATTTTATTAGCGATTATCACAGTTTTTATATCAGTTTACGATCTTTTTGATCAGACACCATAACAATAATTAATTGAGCAATTACAAATAGGTTTGAAATAATCAAAAGCTATATGACCGCCTCGTAAATCGAAATATGTGAACCTGTGTTGTTGAACTTCCTTCTTTATATAATTTATGAGTTTTGTACGGCTTTTAAGAGGAAGATGGCACTGAGAGGATCTAAAGTTTTATTGCGACTAAAGGATATTATAGTCGAAAAAATTAATAATGCGTGTGCACCGTGTATGGCTTTGTAGAAAGCTATTGTACCCACTTAGCAGAAGAGTTTTGAAACATTACTTTGTACGAAACATCGGCCATAAAAATATCTCATATAATCTCTCGTAAACCGGCAGATTTCTATCGTTAATAATAGTCAGTAATAAAAAATTACATATCGTAAATTCTCAAAAATATGTCTTAGGGTTTAATGGCTCGCCTGGAAGCATTCTGAAAATTTACAACCCCAGATCCAATTTTGGTTTGCAAGGATGGCAGGCAGCCCTCCGACAATGTTGAACATAATTATAAGAGGTGAAAGGAACAAGCTATATTTCACCAAAAAATTAATAGCCAGGTGTCTTCTCTTCTTCAGAAGCTCTTTGCCATCAGCGTGATTTCATTGGTGCTGCAACATTGTCTATGTAGTCACACAGCCTTATCTGGTTATGATATTGAATTAACGATGTTATTCTTGAATTAATAATTGAGGAGAAATGTAATGATGGATCTCGTAAAGCATCGATCAAACAATTTCGGGATGTTGAAAATGCAAGCTATGCAGCTGAAATTGTGAAGTGATTAACTAGAATTGACCAACAGAAGAGGTGTTTTATTCCATTAGGACAACGCCAGACCAAACACTGTTGTGACTCTCCAGAAACTCCGGGGGCTTGGTTAGGAAGTTTTAATGCATCCACCATATAGTCTGGACATGCCACCAAATGATCATATCTTTTCCTCGAATTGCAAAACTTCCTAAGTGATAAGAAATCGAAATCCAATAGAAGATTGTGAAAATCGATTACTAGAGTTTTACGTAAATAAGGACCAAGAATTCTATGAGAGAGGTATTATGATCCTACATTTAAGATGGCAACAAATCATACAACAAAACGGTGCATATTTAATCCAAATAAGAAAATCCTATTATTTTTACGCTGCATATATTGATGATCTTTAGAAAATATTGCATTTCATTCTGAGCCTTGAAATGAATTATTCATCTTATGGACACCACTTAATTATGATCAATTAATATTCACTCATTTTTCGAACCTGGTGAAAACGAAAATATGATTTATCTTGTGGTTTAATGTTAACGGCTGGCATATAGATAGACTGAACTTAATAGTGGTGATAAAATCATCAAGGTCAGTTTACTAATTTTGAGATAGACTGGAAGTATTCAAATATAATTTTCGGTTTTTTATTTTGTGATAATCAAGCTCATAAAATTTTTATTTTTAAGCTTTTTGGGAATTAGAATTCTACAGGGTGTATATGAATAGTTGCGAAAAAATTTAGGAAGTGATTCCTTGTCAAAAAATAGGGTGGGTCTTTCATATAAACTTTATTTTGTTGAGCCCCCCCTGTTTAGATGGCACCCGAAAGACAGTTTTAAATCTTTTTCTTAAAAGCCAAAAATCTGACAACAATAAAATTAAGCAGACATTTTTTGCAGGTAAGAAGGCACTCAAAAAATTTTTTGATGGTGTTCCTGTATGATTGCAAGGGGTAGAAAAAGCAATCCCTACACCCCTAAACCTTCTTTCGCAAGAAACTCTCCCATAATCCTATTTTACAATAAAAAATATTATTTTGGATAGCTTGATGCATTCTTAACAATTAAGGTCTCCTGTAATTTATTGCTAGAATTCAAGGTTTTTGAGAAAAAAATAATTTATCAACATGATAGCGTGAGTCGTAGAGGCTGGAATTATTTCCGAACTAGAATTTATCTAGTAAGCGGATGTCATTTTGTTATGACAACTGACTTGTTTTGATTAACTTCGATTCAGTTACAATTATTGTCAGTTTTTTGGTTTTTAAGAAGAAACTTGAAAACGGTTTTTCGGGCGCCATTTTTAGGGGGCTGTAAATAAGATTTTGGCATCGCTCAGCGTTGCTATGCTAACAAAATAATGTTTTTCATCCTCTAATTATGGGATCTTCATAAAATTGTGCATTTACATTTGTGTCTTCAATTTACAGTTAAATGGTAAACTCAATCTTAAGACTGTTGCTATGGTTTGGGTAGTGATCAACTCAGGAATATGCCCGTTATTATTCTACCTCAAAGTATCAAATTTTAGATCGATCTAATCTGTAGTTTTGGAAATATTGAGTAAAATATGGAATATTTTCAAACGTGAATAACTAAACTATTAAACCGATTTAACTTTTTAATTAACTTAGCCGAGAAATTTGAACCCCGAACCTTCTCTGAGAGTTTCAAGGCTCTAGCTCTTTTCGTTCATCAGTGAGTCCAACCCATTCGAAAATCACAGACATTTAGCAAAGCGCGCAAACCAATGGTAGCGAATCGATAGAAATTTCAGAAATATAGATTCTTTGCAATAGTCATAAAGAAAACGAACTATTGAGGTTTTTTCTTTCCAGTTGAACTGATTCGACGATGTAAATTTTCTGTCCACATCCATATTCGAATGAGGACATCATTTCTCACAAAGCGTATGTGTGGATTTTTCCGAGACTGAAATCTGCAAGGGTAGTGAGATAGGGTGGTGTTAGGATACGACAGACAGACTGCTATAAATTCCTGATATGAATAGAGAACGGTAGGGTTTCAGCGTGAGGCCGTACGTACTTAAATTCACACTACATCATCGGCAGTGGCGTGCATTAGAAATTTCAATATTGTCGCCAAGTATTACGGACAATGATCTTTAGCCCCGTCGATTTTTCAAATGGAAACACAATATCGATTGCTGAAGTATTGCATGTATGTCTTAAAATTGTACAATTCGAATACAGAAAATTGAAAAGTACAGGTTACACAAATTACACATCTGGCATTTATTATATTCAGTTTGTAACTACAACCTATATTGCTTTTTATATACATCAGTTGCAAAGACCTTGTTAGGCTTCTGCCATGAAAGAAATATTGGGTTATTTGGAAAGTAATTTTGTTTTTTTTTTTGGGAAAATGAAAGACAATTTTCAGATAATGAATAAATATTTTATTAAATTGTATATTGGCCATTCTGGTCCATTAGCTTTTGCCATCTTTCTGGTAGTAGCATGATTCCATGCTCATGACATGAAACTGATCCAGGGGATTCTTGACCTCATTGTTTGAAGTAAATGTTTTAGCGTCCAACAAATTTTGCAGTGACCGGAACAAATAATAATCCGCAGGCGCCAAATTTGGAGAATATCGTGGGCGTGACAGTGTATCCCATTCAAGCTGTAAAAGTTTTTGGCGAGTGACCAAACTTGTATGAGGTCTCGCATTATCTTGGTGGAACACTACACCTTTTATTGATTAATTCTGTCCTTTTCTGTTGAAGTGTATCATTCAATTTGTCCAGCTGATGACAGTAGACTTTTATTGTAGGGTACAATTGGTTTATAAATTCTAGGAATAACGAAAGTTGCCGGGATGTACCGATGAACAGGCAAAAAATATCGTCAACGAATCGGTACCAATAAATGGCTAGTTTGAAAAGAGGACATTCTTGTATTTTGTTTTCAAGGATATCCATAAATATTTCAGCTAATATTGGACTGAGTGGATTTCCCATCGTAAGGCTTTCATTATCCTCATAAAATATTCCATTAAACAAGGAATAGTTTTGTGCAAAGCATACGTTGAGAATATCCATTATTTCTTGTTTAATTACCGGATTTGTATAATTTTTCGGTAGTAACATTTCTACTAATTTTATTGTTTGTTTTACAGGTACGCTTGTAGACAGGTTATGTACGTCAAAGGAGATTAGTTTAGCACTGTTTGGAATATGTATATTTTTAATTTTATCTATCAGATGATATGAATTTTTTTTTGATAATTTTGCGCGAAAGTTTGGTTCTCTCTGAAGAATGTTTATCAATTCTTTGGACAATTTATAGGACGGAGCTGTGACAAAGAAAACTACTGGTCTTGTTGGTTGATGAAATACAGAATTGGCGGTTGTGGGTTCATTTGAAATAATTTATAATGTGGAGATTTTCAAATTATAAATTATTCTCAAGTAGAGTCCAAAGCAATCCAGAAATATCTTACTTTTATAAAAACAGGAGGACCGAAAAAAAATGTCGTTTCTGCGCATGTCGACCTTGTCCAATATGCCAACAAGCAAGAAGATTTCGATGACTTAGGAACGGATATTTCATTTGATAATCACATTTTACGTACTTGAGCAAAAAGTTTAAAAATTGAAAAGGTTGATGAGTTTTTTAGCTATTCGTTCCCAAAGAAAGGATTATCACACTAAGATTTCGCTGAAGGTCCTAAGTTCACATCATCGCTCTTAAATTTTAGTCTACTTTCAAATAGTTTTCGCTTCGGTCTTTCGATTTTTTCTTTCACTTTTCTTTAAAATATTTTTTATCAATGTGTTCAATATATTTCCATCGAGATGGCGATGTGAAACTCTTAAAATATGATATTATTCAACTACTCGAATTCATGAAATGAGAGACTTCAAAAATTATATCCATATTTGATTTTCGGAAAATTCGTAAAAGTGTGCAAGAGTAAGATGTAGAAAAAACTCGTGAATATTTCACAAATAATTCCGTTCTGAAGGTGATGACAAAATGCGTTTTCAAATATGCCGTTTTTATTTGATTTCGAAATCGCTGAACGTAAAGAACAAGGAATAAAGATAAGAAATCGAATTTCAGTTCATTAGTTGCGAATATTCGAGGAACATTTCTCAGGATAAAGATGTTTTTTATGTAAAAAATATCGAAAATGTGGACGTATACCGGCGGTCACTGATATCTGAAGAGGTTAACCTTGGTGGCTGAAGCGAGAACGGACTCCATAACACATCGTATACAAAATTAATGAGGGAGTAGCTGAATAAAATTGTAAACTCCAACATGAAACAACAGTTCCATTGTGATCCTGTCAGTGTCGAACATCAAGTAAATATTTTTGATCGTCTCTTGTAATCACCTTCTTTTCTGATCTTACAAAACAGTGGAGTCTATCACGGAAACGATGTTCATTAGATTTTTCAGCAGAAGCCTCTCGGCGATGGTAACGATTCGGAGATAACAAGTTAATATCTATCACTATATTGTGTATTTCACCTCATCCTCAATAGAAAGACGAACGTTTTAAAATATTCATTCATTTTTTTTTAATTTAAAATTTTATTTATATTTTCGGTTACGTCAGTTCATAGCATTTACGATACTCAGTGGTGAAAAACAACATCTGGCACGTGATGGACATGATCAGCAATGTGCCGCTGAAGCTGTTCTTGGAAGTTGGCCGCCACTCTCTCCAGCATCGCTCTACAGATTACGGTAAAAGACACTCATTTTTAAATATTTGTTTTAGTTATGATCCACTCCAAGTAAGGGCCGCAACAAATCTTTATATTCACGGAACCCTTAACGAATAATTTCAACAATGACCATAAAATTATTCATATCGAGAGTAAAATATCTAGACTGGCACTCTTAGAAACACTTGAAATTTTTATCTATTTATTTATTTATTCCTGCACAATAATCAAAAATAATAGTACAAATACAAATTAATAAACAGATATAATTCCCAAAAAATTCTATCAAATGGACAAACATACATAATTGGAACAGTTTTCTGTCTTTTTCGGGTGAATACGATCCATCTGCTCGTGGATGAGAAAGTATTGTAACGTTAAAAAACGCCCCAATGTTGATTTGAATTTCAATCGTTTGAAAATGCTCCAATAATGTGATTAAACCAAGACCATTAAGAAGTTTGGAGTTTCCGCAATGAAAGTCGACGCTGTTATCGCATGCGCTGTAGAGTTGCATTGTTTTCAAGAAGCGTAGAATTTCCCAGATTTCTTTCTTTCTCATTGTGAGGTCACACGAAGACACACATAGTGTATTTTCATCAAATTAACGTACCTGATACATTAAAATCGTGGTATATTGAATTTTTATTGTTCCTTATAAGACGTCTAATCAGAAAGCGTCTTAGTACCGGAGATCTTAGAACTGAACAATTTTGGTGTAATGCCTATTTGTTTGGATTATCTTAATACCAGACAATCTTCCTTGTGCCGGATTTAGAGTATATTATTACCGAACCATCTTAGTTCTGGATGCTCTACTGGTCATTTGGGACAAACTGAACCTGAAATCCTGCTGATTATATGCAGAATAGGAACTAAGCACTATCATTCCGACACCTTGGAGAACAATATCCCAGGAGAACCTCAAGGATAAGTCCTTACGTAAATCTCGGACCTCAAGCTAATTGTAAAATTGTATTTGTATTGTAAATAAGAGTCACTATTTTAATTGTTAAGTTGAAATAACTGGATAGGGAGTAAGAGTTTGCATTTTCACTATCAGATTGACAATTTGGGATTCATTCGGGAAAGACAAGTTTTATTTATCTTTTCACTGGCGCCCTATGAGGCATTGTATGAAGTAGGATGTTTCATGTGCGGACGGACAAAATAGCTAGTGCAAATAAAAGTGTTTTAGTTTAATTTCCTTTCATCTTTTTATCATAGCCTTCGCTGTGTTGGATTATCGATTTTGGTTTCAGTATTTATGTTGCCAGTGAAAAACTTATCCTTGATATATTCTCTTGAAATCAATGGAAATATACCTAAGGGAACTGGTAAATTTGTTCGGTATCCAATAAATTGTGGTTCGTTTTGGAAAAAGTCTAGAATTATAAAGACCATTTGTTCCGAAAGAAAGAAGAGGATGATCGCATCGATATTCTTTCTAATAGACATGGAAAGCAGGAGAACTGAATTATTTAATCTGAAGATTGAATCTCTCATGATGTATCCTCATATCCTTGTTATCGTTAGAGCAAGGAAGTTTCCCATTGGACTTGTGTATGGGATACATATGATTGATTGCCCAGTTATCCGAGTTTGTGGAGTCATCACAGTCTCCAGCATCTGATGGCAAAAAGGAAGACTTTCCCGCAAAAATTCTACTGTAGTCATCGCGATCGAATACTGAAGCATCATCCTCACTTTTTGCTACACAACCGCTTTCCAGATTGGTGGCAAATCCCAGACGGAAAACCGGAAAATGCCATTTCGCGAGCATGTAGGTATCTATTTATCCGTGTCGTTATTAATGATCCATCCGGCACTAAAGAAACGTCTGACATTGATTAATTATGTCATATGTCAACGATGTTGAGTGGATGATTAGAATTGAATTATTGGAGGAAACCACGCAGGCAATGCTTTGTTTTCTGGATTACGCGGAGTTCGATAGGGAATCAGGCTTGATTTTCATTAGTTCAACTGCCGAAAGTTTTAGTTTATTATTTCTGGTAAATAACAATAGGAATTTATGAGTGAAAAAATTCAACTAAGTGTGATATGAAGGAAAAGGCTGTCGAAAGTCATCGTATTTTAGTGGATTCTGACCATGATCTGGCTGAACCAACGTGTCAGAAGTGGTTTGCCCGATTTAAAAGCAATTTTGTTTTGTATGAGCGCCATCAAAGCTTAAGGATGAAGAATATGGGGCAAGATCCGTCATAAATGCAAAAGGAACTGGCAAAAACACTTGGAATCACTCAACCAGCCATTTGCCATCGTTTAAAAGGTAGGAAATTGAGTGCTGTATCAACTGGAGCCAATAGACGCCGAACGCCGTTTTTTTCACGTGTGAACAACTGCTCCAATGGCAAAAAAACGAATGGGTTTTCAACAATAAATTATTAAAAAATTATTATTCGCCAACACTATAAATGATAAGTTGGTAAAACTCGTTCACTTTTGATATGTAGATGACACATTTTGCATTTGGACTGGAACTGACAGGCTGCTATCGCAATTTTCGAATTATCCTGATAGCATGGATGAAAATATTGAATTCACAATAAAAATAGAAGAAAGTTCTTTAATCAACTTCTAAGATTTTAATATAATTCCATAGTTTCATTCATAGACTTTTGAGCATCCCTTTGAACGAAGTCAACTTCCGAAAAGAAGTCAATATAATTAAAACTATAGCGATGAACAATGGCTATAGAACTGAAATTATTGACAGAATGATGAAAAAGAAAACTTACAACAATATTTAGAAAAAATGTTAATCAATATAAATGATTCTTATGAAGAAAAGCAAATATGGTTTTCAATGGCTTACATAAAAGATTTCAACAGTAGGATCTCCAATGGTCTTCATGAAATGGGAATTAATTCTTTAGTAGTAAATGGAAATAATTTTGCTGAGACGTTGGTGAGCAATAAAGAAAGAAACCTCAACTTTTCCGAATCAGGCATTTTCGAATTAAATTTGATGATTGTGATGCTACATATATAGGACAGACATAGGATGTCTATTTTGAAAAACCAGAAGTCAAACGGTTTTTCAGAATATTGTATAGAAAATAATAATTTTTTTTAATGAGAAAGATGTCACTTCACTCTATAATGTTAAAAAAGGTGAATTGATGACTATGTGAAGATTCTTTCAATCAAAAAAGCCATTGAGAAAAAGGAGAATTTAACGAATTTCAAAATACTCTTTGGGAATACCCCTATATTGAATGCTGTTATTTCCATGCGCCATAAGAATACACAGATGTCCTAAGTGTAAAAAAATAACCTTTTCAATTTTAAGTTTAGTTACTTTTTATTTACTCCTTTGAAGATGGTCGAAAGACCGAAATACGGGTCAGGATTCTGAATAAACTCTGTGAATTTTTTTTAAATATATAATTATATTTAGGCTTGAATAAATCTCATTATTGAATGTCAATGGTTTAAAGAAAACCTAATAATACCCTACAGTTTTCTGTGATTTTTGTGACGAACATGGAATATCTTGATTTTTAAAGTTAGTCTGTTTAAGCAGATATACTGATTGTTAGATGATTTTGATTTTTCGAATATGATTTAGGGCCGATGAAGAGATTATCGGAAGTCTAATTGTTTTTTGAAGATATAGTGCATGTTTTGAGAGATTTTTGAATTAACTTATTTGAATATTTAAATATATTGAATATTTCAAATAAATTATATTTTTTGAGAAGTTCTTAAGTTGTGTTTTATGCTTTTGAAAAAGAATTGGTGTTCATAAGGGTAAGATCAGAACCAAATTTTGTCTCCTAAATAATATAATATAAATATTTATCTATTAATTTTAATTGACAATTTATATTTATTAGTTTATTTATTCAATTTGATATTGTATATTGAGTTTTGATTGTATACGTCTATTAAATATAAGCGGTGGTTATGTAGACATTAATTTAATGCTAAAAGTTTTTTGAATGAAAATTTTTTTGAAATTAAAATTGTAGAAGACTGACAGATTAAATCTGTTTTGATATTAAAATTTGAAAAAAAAAATGTTTACTTTTGACTTTGTAAAAACATTCAAACTTTTGTGGGAAATTTCAATCTTTGATAAAATCCTTGCAATTACCGCTACGGATTTAAAACTCGTTCGAAATAGAAAATATCAAGTTGAACCAATTTCGTTAAATATTATTTCAACGTCGACAGATATTAGAACGGAATCGAAGTAATATCCTTAGTAATCCACTCGATTCTCGAATGATCCAGTCGAGTATAAAACAAATTATCTCATTGTACCGCTTCTGTTCGTTACAAGTAAGAGTTTGTTACCGGATTAAAATGATGATTTGGACTGTGGAAAAAATGTACGTCCTCCTCTAAACGTCTAACGGCATAACCGTTAAAATTTGAAGGCAATCAAGCCAGATGATATGGCAATCGTTTGCTGTATCGATTCGACTCTACTAATATGAGTTCCTTGCAGTTTGCTTTGGCCACAATATTAGCTTGTTCCATACAGCCATGTAGATTGCTGTAAGGTTATGCAGAGGTTATCGACTTACACTCCCCTAATATACATGTCACTTCACAACGTTATGCCACAGGCTGGAAATTCATTTGGCGTGCCAGACGAACAACCCTTCACGCCTTTAAAACACTTTGATTGGCACTTCCACGCGTTAAGCAGAACTTTTTCACCTCTAATGACGTTGACAATGCCAATCGACTGGGATATCTGAAAAATTCCATATCTCCAAAGAAATTTCGAACATGCTAAGAGAAAAATTTTTGACCGATTTTAAGAGGAGGAGATTTCTGTTCTCTATACATACCCACATCAAAATGATCTAAGAGGCAGATATCAAATTCCTTATAACTTCTTATACACCTTTCGTACAATATCGAGATTTCACATAAAAAACGAAATTTAAACCCTTTTCGAACTTTGCGTGGAAGAAAATTACTTTCAACACAATAGTGTTGAAGTAAGAAACAGAAAGATGGACTTGCCATGGGTTCATCTCTCAGCCAACTACTCGCCGAAATATTTATGTTCTTGCTCGAAAGAAAAATCCTAAAATCCACTTACGCAGGGCATATAAATTTTTAGTACATAAGGGTATGGAAAAGACAGCCAGAAACATAGGAAAATTAATGTTAATCTAGAGGACCACAGTGGAAAAATCAAAACCTCAGCGTGATGCGATGACGAATATGCTAAAATAATTTCTTGGTTTATTTGAACCTTACAGCTAAATGAATGGAGTATGCGGTTGGCTCAAGGTGAAACATTACAACAATTTTATTCAAGAAAATTCACACAGTTTTAATGTTTCACGGTTTATTCAGAATCCTGATACGTATTTCGGTCGTTCGACCATTCTTTTTGTTCCTTTTTGTTCCCACTTCCAAAACAAATAATAATGACAAAAAATTTCTGAAACTTACATATTTTAGACCAATCTGGCAAAAAATAGCTAAATAGCAAATATTTTTGAGTTAAAGTTGCTTTCACACCCTCACATAAAATTTCCAACCTATTTTAAAAGACAAAAATAACAGACTGAATAATTCTTGAGTCTATAAATTGGGTTGTCAATGGTACAGTAGCGTATACATAGGATAAACCAAAAAAGGTTCAAAGAACATCGATCTACGTTTAGGAACCAGAAATATAACTCTGATTTTGTGAAACATTCTTTCAAAACCAATCGTACCTTCCCAAAATTGGACAATTTTGAAATATTGCACCTGGAAGCGAAAGGACACAAAATTGACATCCTACAATCCATCGAAATATTTAAGCACAAGCACATTTCAATAATAAAACTAATGAATGCGCAGACGGACGTCCGGTACACTTCTCTTCTAGAACGAGTATATATAATAGTTGACATACAATTTGATTCATTCAGTTTAAAAATGTAGTAAACACTCCGAAACTCGAGTCACTGTATATTCACTTAATGAAAAGTGATAGAAAACTAAATAATTCCTCATTTCTTTCCATTTAAAAATGAACTATCACAAAGTAACGGACAACTACTAGATAAAATTATATATTCCCGATAAAAAGATGACCTTTTCGGAAATAATCAAACAAAGTGGCTGCGGAAATTCATCAAGAAATCAACACCTATTATCTTGAACAGCTGCATTAAATATTTAATCCACGATGCTAACTGGCAATGAGTCATTGATGATGATTACCTGGACTTAATTTGACATAATTAACTACTTCATTTTGAGAGAGGGACCGTCCTCATTCCGATTTAATTGAATTAAAATCAATCAGTCAATATCAGACTATCATTCAAACTGATTTTTTGTCATAACTAATTTCATGATGAAGGTTAAAAAAATGAAAACCCTCAATATCCGCTTGCATCTGCCCCCATATGCATTCCAGTATACTGTCTTGAATATGATTATTAAAACCCCTCATCGGTCTAATTTATAGTTCAGAATATGATGGTTGTCAAGATAGGCTTTTAATGATGTAAGGAAACGCCAATTAGTTGAATTGGATCAGAAAATTAAATGATGATTAAGCCAACCAGTGTTCTAGTTATTGCGCCAAAAGTCAACTTTAGATTGCCTCTTAAGGAACTTGATGCATGTAGATCCTGGATTTCGTAGAGTCATTTTCGAAATTTTAAACGATGCAAATTTCAAATGGCCCACCGTTTAATTCATTTGCTTTTTTTTTTTGATAATGAAATATTATATATTGGTTCAATTTATCAGGTTCTTTCTCTGGAGAATGTGCTATATATTCTTTAAAAATAAAATAAAAAGGGGCCTTTTTGAATTATATTCTGGACATTTTTTGGTGATGGAACTTGTGATTCTTTAACATCCAATCTGAACATGTATGTTCAAGGTGATGTCTGAATAATTTGGTCATTATTTTATATTTCTTTTGATTCTTCATTAGTTAATTTTCACCATATGTGATGATAATATATATGTCTATAAAATGATACGGTGTTATCTAGGACATGTTTTTTGAAAATTTAATTCTAAATGTTTTCATGAGAATTATTTAGATTTAAATCTGTAGAGGTTCCGGAGAATTAATTCCAGCTATTATCTGTAATATTAATGTCAAATATAAAAATAACTTTTTGTCGAAACATGAATGACAGAAAGTTAAAAAATAGCTTCTGTGTATCACCAAGTGAAAGCAATTAAAATAAGATTATTTCTAAAAGTCGAATGTTTTGGTGAACATGAAGTAAACATATATATTGCGAGTTTAATAGTCACTTTTATTTCTAGGCGATTATCTAGTCCTCTCGAATGAGCTTTGGCGCCATCGCAAATGTGAAGGATTTTTATTTACCTAAAAAGATTTATTATGCATTTAAACAAGACCAACCACTTAATGATCACGATATTTTCCCAAATATCAAACAAACCGGCCACTGCCGCCCGAATAAACATTATAGGTTCAAAATATCATTGGTGCGGACCTGTACATGGACTATCTCATCGAAAATTCTTGAGCCAAATGTGCCCCATGTCTGCACTGAACGACCTCTGCAATCCATGGCCTTTTGCTCTGTGCGATAATTTAAGTTCTTTGCTTAATATACTTCGCATGGAAATTACTTACCTAGGCTTTTTCAATAAGGGTGAGTCTTCTTCACTTGTCTGAAAATAATGCGAATACTCAAGCGTATGACGGAAAAAAATTAACATCTTTAACGCCCTTGCGATACGGAAAAATTGCCCTGATATTTTTTACGCTCATAAGAAATAAATTTCCGGCTATATGACTTATAACCACAGGCGGTCAATTGTGCGATAATTTAGCGTGATTTTTGGATTTGACACTAGGGGATGTTTCATTAACAGGTCCAAATAAATAGCGACTTACTCCCCGCGTGGGATATTACAATCTTCCTTACTGTCGTTGCCAGACCTTTTTCTTCTAATAGTTACTTTGGGTAATAAAATAGGGTAGATTCGACACCCTATACTTTCAGGCAATTACTTGTAAATTAATAGAAGCGTTTACCCTGAGGGGTCCAGACTAAGATTAACGATAGACGCTTGTCTCTCCCACACTGCAGATCAGATCTCCGATTAGAAATCACCGATACCCGACTTATTTCTGGGAGTGATTTCTTGAAAATTCATGTATACTATTAGGCCAAATAATGAAGCGAGGAGCTAGTATATAATTTAAGAAATTCGAAGATTGGGAACCATCGCTTAAAAAGCCTGACTTTTACCACCCGGTTTGATGGTGGAAAGGGGGAAATATCGGGTGTTTTTTTTTGAGAAATAGAACTTTAAATTGAAATAAAACACATTAAAATTAAGATTGGAGTCAAATTTTTTTTATTTGAAGGATAATTTTATGACATTTATGTTTTAGAAATAATTTCCGTCATATGTCCACCACGACTAGCTCTGAGGAACCGCATTCGACCATGTCGCATGATCGTGGAGGCCAGTTAATTGGACCATTTCTTGAAATAAGGTTATCGCCAAATCTTTTTTTCAATAAATCAATTGTTACTGTAGCAGCATGAGGTGTAGCACCATCTTGTTGGAACCAAGACACTTCTGGGTCGATACCCTTCAAATTTTGAAACAAATGATCATTGATCATCGATCTGTAACGAGCACCATTAGCTCCAGCATTGTTTTTGAAGAAATATGGACCGATGATGCCTCCATCGTGTAAACCACACCATACAGTTCATTTTTCAGGATGCAATGGAACTTGCAGAACTTCTTGAGGATTGTTTTCACTCCATACACGGCAATTTTGCTTGTTTACGTAGCCTTTCGACCAGAAATGAGCTTCATCACTAAACACATTTTTACGATAAAAAAGTGGATCAACTTCAAGCTGTTCTAAGGTCCAATCAGCAAATAAACGACGCTTATTGTGGTCAAGTGGCTTTAGTTTTTGAACCAGATGGATCTTGTATGGGTGTAGACCAAGATTTCTGCGCAAAATTTTCCATGTGATAGTGCACAGAGTCCAACATGTTGTGCAGCGATATTTTCTTTTGTACGTACAGTTCTTTGTCTTGTTGTTGTTGCATCGAGTAGAGAAAATGTTGTCCGAAATCTATCGATAGTTCGACGAATAAGCTGCTCTGATGGACGATTATGGAAACCATAAATTTCACGAAGTGCTCTATAAGTTTGGCAAATAGAACACTGATTTTGAAAATAAATTTCAACAATTTATGAAGGTTGTTGCGGAGTGAATCTTTCCATGATAATTTGTCAATGCTTACTGAACAGATATGTCAAAACAACATGACTTCTACCTTCTGTCAAATCACAGTTATCCCTATCGAAAGTTCCATCACTCTTAAAAAAACACCCGATAGGAGTTAAACATTACTTCAATTCGTACCCAAATTTTTGATCTATATCTCAGATTTGAAGTGGAAAATAATTCGTTGATGCGTTTCAGTACCCTCCAGTTATTATGTTAATCCTGAACGAATATATCGGCATAAATGAGGCCCAATCGACACTTTCCTTCTTCATTGAAAAGCAAGGTATGTAAGGGGGATAATGTTATCAAATTCATGAAAAATGGGGTCTGGTAATAAATTGCGGCAAATTAATTAATTCCGTGAATGAAAAAGTGTTTCAAGATTGATATAATAAATCTCTTGTCGTGTCGCGGCCAGATCTGAAGTCTCTCTCCGACGCGTATAAGCAAAAGAGGGATATTTAGAGGATACATTATCTGTTCAAAACAGACGTGCCACCCATATAAAATCCATCCATCAACTTGTCTATGACCGATATAATCGAATGGAATTTCGCTTATTGTAGTTTCACGGGTAACGTGATATTCTGAATAAAGAAATACATAAAAATTTTGATGTGGAGAGGCATGTCAAACATTCTTTTAAAATTTAATTGACGAGGCGTAGCGCCGACATGCTATATGTTCCTTCTTCAACAATGAAAAATTCCTGAAACATCATGAAAGAAAATACCGTACGGCGTATTCCATCAATATTGGAAATGATTAGGATAAAATTTGGTTTTCACAATACATTGATACGAAATGAAATTTTGTATCTTTCAAGTATTTATTCAATATTTTTAATTAATATTTTACATTTTCTTTGTATTCTTTCTTTCTTCTTTTAGTGCTGTGTAATGAGTGTTAATTCTATGTCTACTAAATTGAAAATGTGTTTTCTAAGACATTAATTTTATTTAATTTTAACAAGCTTTTGAGAATTTTTTTATAAAATTGAAATTTGTAGTGAGGTTAGCAGAATAATTATGTATGATACTTTTGATATAATAAGAATTTCGACAATTCCTTTGAGGGGGTTAATTGAGTGATTAATTTCAGGTTATTTCTTGAAATAATATCTTTTCGAATTGCGGAATTGCGGGTGGTTGAAAAACGTTTTCCGCTGCTTGATTGCGAAGGTTTATTATTTGGGAATAATGAACCAAAATTATGGCGTTATTGTACAGGAACATCAAATCCGTCATTTCGGAAACATTCGACCTGGTTTCTTTCCTTATTCTGAGGGGATGTTTGGCAATTTTTTACACGATATTGCCCATAAAGCACCCGTTGGCGAACGTGTCCTTAAAGCGTTCGGAATGAAACGATATTTGCCGCAATTTAGCGGCACGTAAATGAAATATTGGCGCGCTTAAAATACTTGTCTTGCATCTGAATATTACGCGACGTAAAGTTGTTTTACGGCAACCCTGTGCAAATTTACAGAAATAAATCAAAACGAATTCAAATATAAAGTCAAATAAATGCTGTCTTTCAGAACGCAGAGCAAAAGCCTAGATACGGACGGCGGCGCCACTTGTTAAATGTAGTGTGAACCGATTTTGGCAGAATCCAGATCTGAAGAATCCACAACCAATTTTTCCCTATCAAATTAATTAGCATTAAAGCCCTTTTTATGCAAGGAATTAGTTGGACTACATCCAAGCAATTTGCGAGTGTCAACGCAAGAAACGCCAGCGTATCATAAATCTTTTCCGAAATTTCATAGCTGTTGGAAATGGTTCTCTATATGCTCATTAGAATGCTCGATATACGGAATATTTTATGGCTTAATGCATTCACTTTTGTAGATTTAGCTTCCATCCATTTCTTGCGCAAACTACTCGAATGAAGTAGCAGTTGACACTTTCAATATTCACATGATTTCATTCCATTCCAGATGTCGAATTCTTGGACTCATTTCAAGCTACAACGATTCCAAGCAGTTCATTTGCTCTCAAAATACTTCTTTCAGCGAATCACGATTCTTTCGTATTGTCTACGTACAGTTTGTCCATTGATTATTAGAGAAATCGAAGATAAATGATAGACTATACAGCACGTTTTTCAATTCAGTCAATACAGGAAAGTACCATTTATATTAAGAAGACGTTTCGTCTGCGGTTGAGGACATTCTCAATTTTATTAGCAAACAAATTGAAACTCAGTTATATGACAATTCCAAGTAGATATTTAGTTTTATTGCAAAATTAAACCATCAAGTATTGATCTTTTTTTTTTGCTGGTACGCAGCATCGTCAATGAATTTTAATTTGTTTGCCAATAACATTGAGAATGTCCTCAACTGAGGACGAAACTTTTTTTAATATAAATAGTACTTTTCTATTTTGCTTGTGGAATCCAATATCCTAAAGAACACCAACATTATTATTTATATAAAGAAAAATATATTTGATTAATATAAAATTAATAATTTTACAGAAAAATATTTATTTCGCATTTATGATAATATTTACATACGAAAATTTATCCAATGGTATAGAAAACCTAATAAAGCTTACAGAAATGACTTTAAATTCAGAATTATATATTCTAACTTCTACAATATTGAAACTATATATAAAACCTATCAAATTGATATCCCTATATATATTATCAATATAAAATATTTTTCAATGTCTCGGAAAAAACCTTTTTACATCTCGACATGAAACGAATTTATACAAATGTACTAACAAAAACTATATAAGTATGTATATTAACATACAAATACAAGAAATACCACTATTCCAAAATTATCTAAAATTCCCAAAATAAAGGATCAAATAAAATTAATTGAACGAGAATTCCAACATTTGATAGCTATTTCGGTCTCTAGACCTCTTCAGAAATTTATTGAATATAGATTCAAATATATAACAAGATCAAAATTTAACTCACCAAATAAGATAAAACCAGGAACGAATAAAAAAGTAAGCTTAAAAGTATCCAAAATAAAATAGAAATGATCAACGTATTGTTACGTATAAACTATAACTATTTGTACTCGGAACACAGAAGAACATAACAAAACTTATTCACCCCAAATAATGTCCCATGATGAGAAAAATAACCAGAATTTCAAAAATAATAAATAATTAAGGAATATATTGACGATATTAAGACTTTATATGAATTTATTTCATAAATCAATTTGAATGTAAGTTAATACTTGATAGAAGTAATATTTGAACGACTTTAAATTCAGAATTATATATTTCAACTTCTACAATATATATTGAAACTATATACAAAAACTATCAAATTGATATCCTTATATATAATCCATATAAAATAATTTTCAATGTCTCGGAAAAAACCATGTTCTATCCCGACATGAAACGTATTGATACAAATGAATTTAAAGTCATTTAAATTTTACTTCTATCAAGTATTGACTCACATTCGAATTGACTACAGAAATGATGAAATACTTAATAGCTTATATTTTAAGTTAGTTATTCAATCATTTTTAGGTAATATATTTTGTGTTTTTTACACCACTGGATAAATTTTCGTATACATATGTATTCATGCAACGTCATAAATTAGATATAAAGATTTTTTAAGACGAGTAGGTATTAATTTTATATTAATCAAATATATTATAAGAAGGGGGGGTGTTTTTATTCTTGATATCATACAGATTAATTATGTTAACCTCACTACAAATTTTAATTTTATAAACATTTTTCCTCAGAAAAAGATTTTTAGTTGACCAGAAGTTTTCTAAATTGTTGAAGGGTGAGTAAATATTTGTTGTTGATTGATGTTATATTTAATTGAATATGAATTATTTGAGTACTGACGAAGCAGAGTCTCTCTTAAAACATGTTTTTCAGTAATGTTTTTACTTATCTTGAGATTTCAAAGAAAGAAACTTAGCAAGATATCCAATAATATTGAATATTCTAAGTAAGATAGTTTTATGATGAATTTCTTAAGATTATGTTGAACATTTCCGAAAGATATTTGTTTTTATAAGATTGATCAGCAGAAACACAATTTTGTCTACTCGAAATATTTAATTTATAGGAGTTTGGTTAACAATTTTTATTTATTGGATTTTGTTATATCATTTGGATGTCTTATAATGAATGTTTATTGTATATGTCGTTTGATATAAGTGGTATTTATATGACATCAATTTAATTTAATTCCTGTAGTTATAATTATTGAATATAATTTTTTGAAATTAAATATGTAGAAGGCTAATATTAAAATATTTAAATAATTTTATATACCTTCTATCAAGTATTAACCTCTATTTATGTTTACACACACCATTCGTATATTTCAAGCGCTAATCAACTGAGAAAAACTCAGTGTACAGTGAAGAATGTTGTTTTCTGAAATTTTCGATATTGATATTCGACAATTATTTTATAATGCACCCTTTTTATTGCGTTCTGAGTGAGGTCGAACCCATGTATTTGTTTGCGTATAGCACATTCATGCCAGAAGTTTGGCGGATCAAACTTCGAGATTGACGTAGTAAAGAGCCAATTTAGGCCATTATTGTTATCCCCGATTTCTTCCTCCATGAGAATCGACAAATCCTGTTCAAAGATGGATAATGAATATGAAACCTATTGTGCATGTCGTGTCGAACTTTTTTTTCTTGAACTTCGAACTCTGTCAACTACCGATACCTATGGATAATTGGACCAATACAAAATGAGAATTATTGAATGATTGGAATTCGAGATCCAAACAGCTAATGTTGAATTGAATAAATTTTGATTGATGTTATCTGCGATCTACACAGTCATAATCGCTTCTAGATGCAGACGATTCCTCAAATCATTGTTGCCTAAATAATAAGATACTACGATAGGGACGAGTAAATGTATAATAGAAGCCGAAAGTGAAAAACGTTGCGAAATTTATGAATTTGTAGTTCCATGAAAGAATATGGAACTTTAAATTCTAATAATATTTGAAGTAGAAATAATTAATTAGAATTTATAATAATTATAATAGTTAATGGAATAATACTACACGAACTTATTTCAAGTTCGTGTAGTATTATTCCATTAATTCATCTGACAACTTCATTTTGAAGTTTTTATTTTCAGTATATGTCATTTCGCTCTGATTTCAAGTTCGTGTAGTATTATTCCATTAATTCATCTGACAACTTCATTTTGAAGGTTTTATTTTCAGTATATGTCATTTCTCCTAAGTGTAAACAACATAATGCTGTGTAATCTGAAAATGTCAACTTTTGTTGTGTGTTTTTGCGGAAAGTTTTACTTAATTACTTCAATACGAAAAAAAAAAGAATGCAGCAAGTCAAATGTTTTGGCCCCCTAGGTTTCTCAAGAAATAAACAATCTATGTTCTGGAAATGAGATGAATATTTTGCCCTATTTCAACTGCAATATATTTGATAGAAAATCTTTGTTTGTTACTTTTTGCTTTATGCTGGATGAGACAGAATAGGAAATATGAAAAAAAAATGTGATTTTATCGATTATTTATTATTGATTAATTATAGTTATTCCACAACTGAATCCAAATTCAATAGTCCGTATTACAACCTCTTCTTTCAATCAACTGTTCAATACGCCTAGGCATTCCACGAATGAAGTCATTTATGAAATTTTCAGGCATATCGTTCCATTCTTCCTGAAGGGCTAAACTCAATTCCTGAAAAGTTGAAGGTGAGTTTTGGCGATTGAATATTGCTCTCCCTAAGAAATTCCATACGCTCAATTGGATCAATTATCGGATGTATTGTTAATGGCATACCTTCTTCTGCATAATGAAATAAACAGCCATCGATTTCTCTTGAAAAGTAATCTTTTTTTCTGATATCAAAATGTAACCTCTTATCGGAAATCCTTTTTATGAATGGGCGAATGTTTTTTTACTGACTTCATTCAGATGTTCGAACAAATATTCATGTTTTAAGATTAACATTTTTTCTAGGTTAACATTCAGATAAATTGAAAGCGTAGCATATAAACATGTTTGCTACTTCAGTTTTCTGATGTTCCTTCTCGCCAGAGTATCAGATTTCAGGAGCTTGGATAACTTGTTCTTCAGGTGTTGATCAGTCAAGGTAATCCCTGCAGTATAAAATATGAAAAATACAGACTTGGTGGTCCTACCGTTGCTCGAATAGACCGCAATCTTCGAATCGGAATATAATTTGGATTTATTCGACGTAATATGCTACTAATTTGGGAATTTTATGGTTCTTTAAATCCGGTCCGCCCTCGCCATACTCATAATCTCTATTTAGTACAAGCTGCAATTCCAGTTAAAATCGAAGTAATGCTGATTAATGGCGTTGTATATTGACACAGTCGAAGGATGAATTGAAAATCTGTGAAAGCAAGACAGATACACAAATGTTCGTACTATTTTACCAATAGACTCGGTAGGAGGAAGCGCTATTATTCAAATATTTTTCTGTTATCTTATTAATATAAAATCGAAATTGAAAAAAAAAGAATTTTTTTTAGATACCTAATGATCCACACACGTCGTCAAGACTTTTGACGATGTGTGTATTTTAAAAATTGAAACCTTCAACTTTACGACATATAAAAAGTGGACCATCTTGTGTTTGCTTTTTAAAGTAGTTGTTATTTCAAGTCTGGCAACACTTTCTGTCATTTGTATCATGGCAGAAAGTTAGTTTAATATTTGACATTAACGGAATGGGTGGATGAACGCTTGAACAGCACTGGGATATATTAAAAACTTCCAAAGTGGTGAATCTTCTATCCAAACTGTTAGAAATTTAGGTGGAAAAATCAATAGAAATGAAATGCCCCCACGGAAATTGGTGTATGAAAACTTGATCGTTAGTTGACAGAACAATCTGTTCAGGTTCTCATCCAGTGAGCATTCCTGAAAACATGGCTGCTGTAGCCCAGAACGTGGCTGAACATTCATCAACATCAACTCGTCAACGTGCTCAAGAACTCAACATTTCTCGCACTTGTTTGAGGAGAATTTTGCATGAAAACCTCGGTATGAAGGTTTAGAAAGTTCAACTAGTGCAAGATAGCGATAGATACGTTTCCATTTCGCTCAAACAACTCGCAAATGACAACACTTCCAAATGAAGGTGTTATTTTTCCTCCAAATATCATTTCATCCTTGAAAGCTGGCTTATGGAATGTACAAAGGGAACACGAGAAAAATGAAGATTACATTGGAGATGGACCCAGATTGGCTGCATATTAATATTCATTTTCATTATTTCATCATATACTCATTTGAATAAGTTTCGAATTGATTATTATCAATATTGATCGCTCGTGAATATGAAAATTCCAGTTTGATCTGACTGACAATTAATAATTGTTGGCTCCCAATTCGAATTTAATCGTTTCACATTTATATTTGACCACTTTTGATTCCTAGACGAAATTGACTGGTTCCAATAGGTAGTCTGGCATGTATACATTTGAAAAGGCGGCTAGATCTGACTGTTCTTCTATTAGAGGCGGAAACGTAACAAAAAACACCAAATAGCTTGTCGAATGGAGTGAAATCTTTAATTGACTTGTTAAAGAATTCTGGATTAACCCATTTGGTGAAGTTGTACACATTGGGATTGCTACGGACACTTAAACAAACGTCCGTTAATTGAACTGATTGCATTCGAGCATCATTAGAGTGGGCCACGAAGAATAAATGAATTGCTCGAAAGAAAATTTGGGTTTCAACGGAATCTGAACTGAAAAAACTCCATCGGTTTTTATTGATTTTCGAAGAACTACCAATAATAGACTTGTAATTGATGAAACGGGTATTGAATATTCAAAAGAACATATAAAGTTGACTTTATACACAGAATTAAATATTTTTACTTTTACAATATATATTGAAACTATACACAAAAACTATTATTCTGATTGATAGGTTTTTCCAATATTTTAAATATGAAACAATGTAATGCCGAGATACCTAGCTACAAATTTTAATTTCATGAAATTTGTTGGAAGTTTTTTAATATTGAATTAAATAAATGCGTTAGAAACACTTTCCTTTTTAGTACACATATAGAATTAAAAATCAACATAGAGCATCAATTGGAGATAACAGAATCCAAAGGAAATAAGAATAGTTATCGAACTTGCTAACAAAAATTTCAAATTCCACTCTAAAACAACTTCGAAACAACCTCTCTTTGAGAAACTCTTATAAAAAAGTTCTTAAGTTCATAATAAAAAATATATATATAATACTTATACTACCTCGTATTATTTCAACCTAGGAGAGAACACAAATGGTTTCTTAACGATTACCATTCGTATTCTATGTTCGTCCACAGAAAATACACATAGGTTGTATAAAGTATTTTTCAACATTCATTCATAACTGATAGAATAGGGTTACTTTTTGTGTTGTGCAGATCTCGATGTCATGAACACATGATCCACTAGGGGCTATTAGGCAGTTCAAAAAGACCCATGTGTGATCGGTTTTTCGCATAGAATTTCATATGAAAAATCACCAGGAGCAGATATTTATTTGAGTATTTGTCGTCAGTGGAAAAATAAGTTCGTATTGAATGGAGGACAACAGAGAATTCGCCTTCCGTTTCCATTCACTAATGCGGATAATAATGGGGGAGCATATTGAGGCACGAAAGGTTTCCTGAATTCGATGGGGACCCGTTTAGGGAATAATTGGAGAAATAACTTTTTAGCTATGAGATGAGAGCTCATTCCAATACTTATCAAGTTCAGGATGAAGTCGAATTCATCTGACTCCATTGCTCTGTTTACTGGGAACTTTGTCAATTCCGATATTGCTGTGCATAGACGCGAAATCGTTCAGAAGTTTTGCTATTGAAAATTCTTCCCAGATAATTTTATTGGTTCCGAAACTGAGCGAAAGGCTGAAAGGGAAACTAGGGTTATTCCAAAATTAATGCTATGTTCTCTTCAACTTGTCTGCCACTTTCGACTGGGTCTTGTGATATGTCAGAAGATGATGAAATTGGATAGAAACGACATTTTCAAAAATTCGTGAATTATAACTTGAATTGCACACTTTAGGTAAATGAAACACATATACAGGTATGGAAAAGACAGTCGGAAACATAGGAAATTCAATGTTAATCTATAAGCAACGTCGGTTCCAGTGAAGCAGTGGAAGAATCAAAACTTCAACGCGATGCGATGACGAATAAACGAATGTTCTCTCTCAATGGTAGTGGCTGGTGGGGGATGTTTCGATCGAAAGAATCCGCAGTCTGCGAATCATTCGCACCTCAAACGTGAGATTCGTTTGTCCATATCAGTTGAGAATAAAGTAAATCCAAATGATCAGTGTAGAAGAAAAAATTCAGATCGTAAAACGGCACTTTTGGTGGCCAATCAATTCAAAAGACAGCAAATTCATTTATTGTTGCCTTTGAGGATAGGCCGATTCCTTCAAGTTCAACTATTTCTAAAAGAATTAAAAAATTCGAAAAATGTGGGTGTTTACGAACATGCAGGCATTGCAGGACTGATAAACCACCAAAAATCATTAGTGAAAATCGTCTGAAAAAAGAAGTAGATGTGTGTGCTGCTGTTGAAACTAGTGCACTAGTCGATCTGAGCGATAGAAGTGTTCAGAATATTTTGAAAAGGAAAATAGTTAATTCCTTAACAATATCTTATTCATTAATGAGTCATCGTTATCCTTGAACAGAAAACATACCTAATCCATCAATAGTAAGATATTGATATACACGGACATCGGACAGAGTCGGATGCGCTTTCTTTCCAACACAACATGTCAAATGTATAAACTACCAGAAGATTGTACCATCTTCACTGCCGAACTTATAGCAATACAAAAAGCTACTGCACTAGTCTGCAAGTTTGTAACATGGAGTATATAAATATTTTCTGTTTTGAGATGAGAGTACAATAAAATATTTTTATTACTTTTGGTAAAACCACTAGTTGTCAAACTTGTCAAATGTCAAAAGTTGACAGCTGCCCAGATTGCGGGCTATTCAAAATGGAACCCCTTATTGAAAAACCCTTCAAGTATCCAGAAAAAAATATGTTTTCTCAATTCAGTAGAATGTAGCTAAACCACAGGCTATGTGAAATTAATTTGTGTAAATCGAAATAAGATTAAGAATTTTGAGGCAATTAGAGCTGTGAAATATGACAATGGGCAGTGGAATTTTTCACGTAACCCAGAAAGGATTTTCGATCCTATCTCACATTTCAACAGTGTCCGAATGAATGAACTCCAGAAGCGGGCAGTGTTTTTACGCGAAACTAGCGAAATCGGGTGATCTAGGTCCGTTTGATAATATTTTATGGGGAGATCACGTGATGGTCTCTCATTTCCCTGAAAATAATTGAAAATATCGCGGGACTAAGAACGGCTGCAACCGCTTTCAGATTAAGTAGATTCGCAGGGAAGTTGGGTATGTAAGCTAATTAAAAAATCAGATAAGAACATTTAATTATTCAGAAGGCTAATCTACATATAAAAAGCGAGCTTTAAATCGATCGGACAGCACAGAATGAGCAGCTAAGTTAACAACAATCGACCGCTGGAACCAGTGCTCCGATTTAATCATGAATGCGCTGAATTCAGCTTTAGTAATTAGTGGCATTAGATGAAAGCCTTTTGCAATAGGTACTCGTCTCTTGTCCTCTTCCACTTCAACCGGAAAATTGCATGTGTTCATGCCTGAAAGTATTTCATTGACTTCATCATCAAACGATTACACCTCTACCGCTAAGTCGATAAAGGGTCATTTTTTCGCTTTTAATCGTTTTATAAGTATCAGTTAACTCCTGCGATAAATTGACTGCTTCGAAATTATGATTCCAAATAACAGTAACAGTAATCAAAATGAATCAGTCCCTTGGTTTTCTGACTGTGAATGGAGTTCGAGTAGTCTCGTTTCAGTAATTCCGCCGAATCACTTTAGGTTTCTTCACAACATTGATGAATTGTACTGTGTGAAAACTGTTTGTGAATTTGAAATGAGAATCTGATCATTGGGAGAATGAATCACTATATTCTATAAAATTTCCACAATTCGCGTTTGGATTATTATATAATTTAAAAAATTTTTAAATATCATACTGATTTATTCTGTTAACCTCCTACAAATTGTAATTTCAAAAACATTTTTTTCAAACACTTTTAGAATTAAATTAAATAAATGTCTTTAGAACATACTGTGCCAATTTAGCAAACATATAGAATTAACATTTATTGCATAATACCAAAGGGAATCAAAGACTCAAGTACTGGACGAATCGCTAAAACCGTTATGGAAGATACAGTTTTTGGGGAAATTGATCGATATCTATCGGGTGTTCTTTTAGAGTGAAAGAACACTCTAAAACACATTTAAATTATTGAAGCCAATTCTCTTTTATTTGAAAGATAATTTTATGACCTTTTTTTTATGTTTTAAAAATAATTTCCGGCATATATCCACCACGACTAGCTCTGAGGAACCGCATTCGACCAGACCAATTTTGGACTACCTTTTCGAGTAATTCAGGCCTTATTTCATCAATAACACGAGTTATGTTGGCTTCCAAGGCGTCCAAGACATTGTTTCTGGTTTATCAGCATACACCAATGATTTGACATAACTCCAAAGAAAATAATCTTGGAGGCCAATTAATTGGATCATTTCTCGAAATAATATTATCGCCATATTTTTCTTTCAATAAATCATTTGTTACGGTAGCAGCATGAGGTGTAGCACCATCTTGTTGGAATCAAAACACTTCTGGGTCGATACCATTCAAATTTTGAAACAAATAATCATTGATCATCGATCTGTAACGAGCACCATTCACTGTAACATTAGCTCTTTCATCGTTTTTTAGGAAATATGGACCGATGATGCTTCCAGCGTGTAAAGCACATCATACAGAGTGCATTTTTCAGGATGCAATGGAACCTGCAGAACTTCTTGAGGATTGTTTTCCCTCCATGTACGGCAATTTTGCTTGTTTACATAGCCGTTCAACCAGAAATGAGCTTCATCACTAAACAAAATTTTTCGATAAAAAAGTGGATCAACTTCAAGCTGTTCTAGGGCCCAATCAGCAAACAAACGACGGCTTATTATGGTCAAGTGGCTTTAGTTCATGAACCAGTTGGATCTTGTTTGGGTGTAGACCAAGATCTTTACGCAAAATTTTCCATGTGGTGGATGCACCAACCTGTTGTGAACGTCGACGAATAGACAAATCTGGATCATCATTAACACTATGAATTACAACAGCGATATTTTCTTCTGTACGTACAGTTCTTTGTCTTGTTGTTGTAAAGAGTAAAGAAAATGTTGCCCGAAATCTATCGATAGTTCGACGAATAAGCTGCTCTGATGGACGATTATGTAAACCATAAATTTCACGAAGTGCTCTATAAGCTTGGCGAATAGAACACTGATTTTGATAATAAATTTCAACAATTTGTAAACGTTGTTGCGGCGTTCCATGATAATTTTTCAATGCTTACTGAACAGAAATGTCAAAACAACATGGCTTCTATCTTCTGTCGAATCACAGTTATCCCTATCGAAAGTTCTATCACTTTAAAATAAACACCCGATACAATAACTTTACATTTACATAAGTTATGAAGATGCATTGTACCATTTTGAAATCTGCACGGAAAACACATATTTTTTCCACCATGAAGTTCAAACTTTCACATAATGAAATATTCATAACATTTTATGAGGGAATTTAGAGTTGTTTATTGTTTTCCAGAAAAACTAACGTTTTTCCACATCTATTATCATAGAATTTTCCTATGAATATCGAGCCCAATCTGGCTTGAATTGAGTGGAGATAAAATAATTTCACAATTGAAATTGAATAAGTTCTTGAAAACTTCTGTTTCTCCACTCTGAAACTCACTTTATAATTTCATCATCTAAAAGTTGAGAAAGTTCTACTTTTATTTTGAAACCTCATAGAAAAGTCGGATTTTTGGTAGTCATTAAAGGGAGAAATGGAAGAGTAATTGTCTGTGAGATATTGATTACCCCAGATTTTCCGGTTCTCATTAAAATTTCATCAATTTCGACCTTCTTTGTAGCACAATTTATTCAATACAATAAAGCATCCCGGCTGATTATTTTCAACACTAAACAATCGAAATACGAATTTTTATAGTTGATGTACAATCGGATTATCTTTCCAGCCTTTTCTGTGGATCTGTACACTTAAACATATGCTGGAAATATAAATCAGATAAAGAGAAAAGTAACCCATCAAATACTCAACATTTTGAGTTGACTCTTCTTAAATATTGAAAATTAAAAATTCCATAAAAATATACAGTCATTTTTTTGCTTTTGGCTCTTCACGAATATTTTGTTACGTTTAGGCAGGCGAATTCACTTAAAATTTCTGCGGATATTGGGGTAAGGTGTTCAGAATTTACGAAAAATTTGAAGCAAGTTACGAAATTCACGAAAAATTATACCAAATTAGTTTTGGTAACTGAATTAATCATTTTATATATAATAATCACAATTTATTTTTTCACTCATACACACGGTATTTTTGGATATAACTGGGTCTTGAAATACTACTTTAGTCAACCTCTGTATATTTTCTGTGGGCGAACATAGAATGCGAATGCTAACCGTTAAGAAGTCATTTAAGTTCAATCCTAATTTGAAATGCCACGAGGTCCTGTAGATTTTTGATTGTTTTCATTTTGCTGGCATGAAAGTGAACTGAAGATATGCTACATATTTTTGAAGGAGCTTTTTGAAGAGAGGTTGTTTCGAAGAATATTTAGATTGAGATTTGTTTTTCATAATACCGTTATGAAACAGTGCTGTTACTACTAAAGATTTGTTGAGTAAGTTCAATCAATATTCTTTATTTTCTTTGCATATGTTTATCTTCTTTTAATAATGTGCAGTGAGAATTAATTCTTTATGTCTACTTAAAATGAGACAGTGTTTTCTAAGGCATTAGTTCAATTCAATTCTAAAAAGTATTCAAGAAATTTTATAAAATTGAAATTTGTAGCGAGGTATAACAGAATATTGATATTCGGTACATTTTGATCAGTTCTACCAACTGTGGAAAATTGCCTTCGAAATAACTATGAATAAAATCGTAGCAATTTTCTTCACCCCTTGTATTCAATTTACTGTTGCAATTTTCAACGTTTTGGTTTATTTAATCAGTTACCATAGGGCATTTGCAATTTTTGTGAAACTGCTGTTGTTGGAAATTACCCACCTACGATAAAGATATCGATCAGTACGAAACAGTGAGTGGTCAGTTTAATGGGCATGCTAAGCGAATTTAAAAGTTTTGAGACGGGGAAAATTGCTGGCGCAATGAGGAAAATCTAGGCACCCTGCGGAGCGTGTCTCGTAATTTGTGCTACGAAGTCAAAAAAGACATGTTCCAACTGGACAAATCTGGATCTGAATCACGTCGACTTGCCAAAATTTTCTAGAGGATGTCTTTCCTCGAATTGAAATTGACAATGAGCAGAAAACAGTTGAGCGCAGGAATGACCGACGAAAGAGTTATAGTTGAAGTTCGTAAACCTTCATACCGAGATCTTTATGCCAAATTCTCCCCAGAAAAATGCGAGAAATATTCAGTTCTTGAGCACGATAACGAGTTAATGCTGTTCACAACATTCTGGACTACAGCATCAATGTTTTCAGGTGTGCTAACTGAACGAGAACGTGAACAGGTTGTTTCATCACATAACGATCCAGTTTTCACGAACAAATCCATCCACAAATTGCTGTGAGGGAATTTCATTTCTCTTGAATTTTACACGTGGATTTCAAACAGTTTCATATATAAAATAAAAAATTAAAAAGGGTCTTTTTTACTTGATAGAAGGCTTATTTCAATATCTTAAATATCAAATATAAATTTTTCGTGAGGTTAGCAGAATGAATCTGTAAACATTTATGATATTATAATAAACCTTCTATCAAGTAAAAAACTCACTTCTTATTATTTTATTTTACATATAATAATTATATTTTTGTTCTTTACTCATTAACTTAATACATAATTACAAACTTTGTGCAATTTTTGTGATGAACATAGAATATGTAGGGTTTTGATATTTGAAAATTCACTATGTTTATTCTAAATTTTGTGACATGTGGTTTTAGTCGGGTGAGATATTAATTACTTCATTAATTATTTATCATTATTTTTTGGAAACGTAGTTTAACTGACGAGTTATCAATGTGGTTATTCCAAATGGCATGTTTTTGAAATTTTTTCGAAAGAACTTGTTCAAAGAGAGTTTTTGAAGAAATTCTTGAGGTAATGTTGTGTATTTTTGGAAAGGAATTTGATTTTTATAAAACATTGATAAGAAACAAAATTTCGGATCCTTCAATAATTGATTTAATATTTTCAATTCATAATTTTTTTGTATTCTTTTATTCCTTTTGGTGCTATGTAAGGAGTGTTGTTAATCCTATATGTCCACCAAATTGAAACTGTGTTTTCTGAGACATTTATTTAATTTAATTCTGAAAAGTTTTTGAGGAAAATTTTCATTAAAATTAAAATTTGTGAGGTTAGCAAAAAAAATCTGTATGATATTTGAGATATATAATTGTTTTGATAGAAGATTCACCACTTTCGAAATAAGTTTTCAATATTTTCAAATGACCACGAGCCGCTACTGGTTTGATACTTCATTCATTATAGAATAAGGAAAGTCGGGAAACGGAAAGCTACAAAATGGGGGACTTATATAGTAAACGAATAACCTATTCCATTTGAATAGTCGTGTATGTTGATCCGTATATTATTACCGTCTTCGAATATTGTCGCTGTCTCCAAATGCCATTTGTCTAATTGGAAAGCGGGTTCATAAGCCTCCTGCAGCCGAACGACCTCTATTAATTTCTGTAAATTGTCCGACTGACATTTCGGTTTTGGCAACCACGATTCCGTCCGCATTTTTTCTTGTTTCTGACCTACCGAAGAAAAAGTCCGTTTATCTCCACAGGTTGTAAATGTCATTCCGTTTATGATATATTACATTATTGACGATTCGGAATACATAACCTATATGTTTTGCGAAATGCGATAATGTTCGATTGTGACTTGCAGATACATTAAAATGTTTACATTTTGTCGGTGAGTAAATCAGAGATCCAGCTCGTGCATGAGGTACGATCGGAGATAGGAGATTTACGGGGCGTCGTTTAAAAACCATGGAAAAATCCTTGTTCACGAAGACATGAGGTATATGTCCGTTCAATATTGGTGACAAAAATTACATAAGCACTGTACAGGATGGCTGAAATTCGAGGCTCATCATTGGTACTTCGAAAACGGTGTGAGGTACAATGTCAGTTGAATTATAGCAAAATCGTACAACTTTTTTTAAACTTCGTATCGTGTTGGCCATCACTTGATAGAAATCTGTTTTACCCTTAATAATATACATATATACGAGGAGCGTTTAATGTATTCTCGAGATAGGGGTGATTTGCTAATAACGTGATTAATCCAATTATCTCATGATTAATGACGAATAAAGTATTAACGAGTTTTATTTTTAATCAATAATGTAATCATCTTCGTTATCACATACTTTTGCCATCTAGTGTGCAAATTTTCAGTGCCGTACCGATAAAAATCAATTGGTTTCTGAGTAAAATATCTCGAGATGGCATTTTGGACATCATCCAAATTTTCAAATTTTTTGCCACTAAGAAAATGTTACAGCGATCGGAATAAATGGAAATCCGAGGGTGCTTTATCGGGAGAATATGGTGGGTGAGTTAGTACCTCCCACCCCAATACATTAATTCTTTCCAAGGTTCGTCTTGCACAGTGTGGTCTTGCATTGTCTTGTTGCAGAACAACGCCTTTTCTGTTGACAATCGCCAGATACTTTATTTGTCTGGCCATTTCAGCCCAAATTGCAAAAAAAATGTAATATTTAATCATTCAGAAGTGAATAATTTTAAAATGTCTTTGACTCAACTTCGAAGTACAAAGGACAATCAAATATATATCGGGTGTTTTTTTTAGAGTGATAGAACTTTCAATGGGGATTACTGTGATTTGACAGAAGGTAGAAGCCATGTTGTTTTGACATTTTTGTTCACTAAGCATTGACAAATTATCGTGGAGAGACTCACGCCGCAACAACGTTTACAAATTGTGGAAATTTATTTTCAAAATCAGTGTTCTATTCGCCAACTTATAGAGCACTTCGTGAAATATATGGTTTACATAATCGTCCATCAGAGCAGCTTATTCGTCGAACTATCGATAGATTTCGGACAAAATTTTCTCTACTCGGTGCAACAACAACAACAAGACAGTGAACTGTACGTACAGAAGAAAAGATCGCTGCTGAAAGTCATAGTGCTAATGATCCAGATTTGTCTCTTCGTCGACGTCCACCACATGGAAAATTTTGCGTAAAGATCTTGGTATACACCCATACAAGATCCAACTGGTTCAAGTTCACTTGACCATAATAAGCGTCGTTTGTTTGCTGATCTGGGCCCTAGAAGAGCTTGAAGTTGATCCACTTTTTTGTCGTAAAATTGTGTTTAGTGATGAAGCTCATTTCTGGTTGAACGGCTATGTAAACAAGCAAAATTGCCATATATGGAGTGAAAACAATTCTCATGAGGTTCTGCAGGTTCCATTGCATCCTGAAAAATAAACTTTATGGTGTGCTTTACACGCTGGAGGCATCATCGGTCCATATTTATCTAAAAACAATGCTGGAGCTAAAGTTATAATGAATGGTGGTCGTTACAGGTCGATAATCAATGATAATTTGTTTCAAAATTTGAATGGTATCGACCCAGAAGTGTTTTGGTTCCAACAAGATGGTGCTACACCTCATGCTGCTACCGTAACAATTGATTTATTAAAAGAAAGATTTGGCGATAACAATATTTCGAGAAATGGTCCATTTCATTGGCCTCCAAGATCATGCGACATAACTCCACTGGATTGTTTCCTTTGGGGTTATGTCAAGTCATTGGTTTATGCTGATAAACTAGAAACGCTTTGGACGCCAACACAACTCGTGTTATTGCTGAAATAAGGCCTGAATTACTCGAAAAAGTGGTCCAAAATTGGTCTGGTCGAATGCGGTTCCTCAGAGCTAGTCGTGGTGGACATATGCCGAAAATTATTTCTAAAACATAAATGTCATAAAATTATCCTTCAAATAAAAAAAATTTGGCTCCAATCTTAATTTTTATGTGTTTTATTTCAATTTAAAGTTCTATTACTCTAAAAAAAACACCCGATAAATGCGCAGAAACGACATTACTTTCCGGTTCCCCTATTGAATAAACATGAGTTAAATATAACGTTGAAGGTTGTTTTTTTAGAAAATATTTCAAATATTTATCAGGGAATTTTTTTCTGGCAACCTTTACAAACTCACCCTAAAAAGTCCGTTAAAATTTTTTTAACTTAAATGTCTTAGAAACTCTGGTTCTTTTATAGACATAGAACGAGAAAAAGGTTACTTTTTTGGAAAATGTGCTATATATTTTCAAAAAAAATAAAAAAGACTTTTTCAAACCTATGTGGAACATTTTTTGGTGATAGCATCTGTTATTCAATAAACAATCGATACAATTGAGGTTTGCCATTTAATCGCGGTCAATATATCATATTTGTTGATAATTTTATATGTTTATAAAAAAAACAGTGTTTCAAAGAAATTCAATTTAATTTTTAAGAGATATTCCAGATTAAATGTTTGGAGAAAAAATTCTCTAATCAATATTTGATATATTTGTTTGAAAAAACCTTCAATCCATTCATATGTTTCTATTCCCATCGAAATGATTCGAGACCAAGCTTTGCTCAATATGCCCAAAATATATTATATATTCAACGAAATGAATGGGCTCTTTGGTGCAAGCACATAAAAATATATTCAAGTACTGTTGGTTATATTCTCATACTACACATTCAACCTGAATCATCAAACATTTATTTTTGTTATCAGTAAGCTGGATTACCATAACAATTGAAAAATAAGCCACGGGCCAGTTAAAATTTTCCGGGCTTACAGGAAGAACTACATAGCTAAAAAAGAAGCTTAGGATTTTAATAATAGTAAAATAACTGTTAGCGCCAAACCCTGGAATTAAAGCAATGATCACTATCTACATCAGATATCAGTATGAAATATGTTAATGCCATTGTTTTGAAAAGCACTCTTCAGATAGCTTATACATAAAATAGAATCCTTGCCTTTTTGAAGTTCGCTTCATAATAATCCTGAATGAATGAACTTGTATGAAACAAACAATTTTGAATGATTATGCTTTTATGCCACTGAGAGTTCTAATTCTGGAATTCCAGATGCAGATTGAAGGAATTCGAGGCACAAAATGCAGAAAGACATAAACTCTTATAGTTTCAACTGCAGGACGTACGTGACAAACACGAATTTCAGCGAATATTCTCACCCTCACTAAATGCATTAAGCTTAAATATTTGTAAATACAGAGATGTCTACACGAGTTATTTTTGACAATATCCAACACCTACAGCTGTATCTGCAGTTTCTTCAATGAGTACTTAAAATTTAAGAGGTAGACTCCATTATGTGACTCATAACCCTCAACAGATATAGATTAATATTCGTATTGTGCTCTTGTTGGCACACAGGTGTATATTTGAATTTAGTACACTAAGAGAGTTATTTCCATTATGCACTATACAACATAGAGCTTTTAGCAACTATTATAGTCTGTACAACTGGAACTTGTTAATCTTTCTAACTTCGCAAATTGGAATCGTCTGTTAGTCTGAATATTTTCATAATTAACATACAAACAGTATTCGAATAGAATAAATATGGTAATATTAATGTGGAATAATAACAAGGTTTATTTGTTGCAGTTGGAAGTAACATCTTCATGAGCTTCAGCCATCAGATAGGAGCTTTAAGCGTATTTGCGGCTGTGAAATCTCTTGTCATAAAGTCCTTTTATGAATATCCTGTAAATTGCTGTCTGTTACTACGTTTCAGTAGGTGTTGATTTATTGACTCCTATTAGTTATTTCTTGAATATGATTTTGTTACCTTCTCGTGATTCGTTCACACTCCGACACTTACCTGGAATGAGAAAGAATAAATTAATATTTATAAATGGTTAGTAATTAATTTTCATACAATAAACAGGGCTCAAAAAAGTTAACTCCTCCTGAGATTTACTCAGATTGCGTTTCGTATTAATAAGTCGAAAAAACGAAACCCCATATGTCCACTCGTTTTCCCCCGAAATTATGGGAAAGAAATTTGGGAAACTTGAGATAATTTCAACGAGTTGTACCTACGGTTGAAAAAAAATTAAATCTTTACTAGTGTATTCAATCTTTTGGAATTTATGTCATTGAGTTGATATTGTGGTGGAGAATCTTAATTCGAAGAGTGTTGAATTTGTATGACTACATATATAAAATGAATGATTTTGAATTTATATAACGCTTTTTAAACTAGAAAATATTCCAAAATATATTTGAATCAAATAAAAGCTATTCGAAAACATTTGAAAAATACATATTTTTTAATTTTTAAGAGGGTTTTAAAGCAATTTTAATATTAAACACAATTATTCTACAAAATTTAGTTTAAAAAAATTTCTAGTTTTTATTTCTGAGTAAATCAAAATATCTCAGAAACCTTGTTTCTATTTGAGTTCCTGAAGAATTTTCAACCACACACAGCACCCAAAAATATGAAGGAATCTATATAAAATATTGAGCGAAATTACCTAGCAAACTTCAACTGATTCCTATGAACCTCATGAATAACAAATTTCATTCCATAAAACGATTCACATAACTTAAAAATTCTTATCATTTGTTTTTTAACTTCTCAAAAATAATATTACATTTTCGAGAACAACGTTTGAAACTCTATACTGCACTTAAGAAGCTTCAGAAAAGGCATGATCAAGATTCAATTATATCAGAAAGAAATTGTGCGCATGTGTGAAAAACAAATTTTAATTATTTTATTTTCACATGAAATAAAAATTAATATAAAAGGTATGTTACTTGGAAGAGAATTTTTTTTAAATTAAATATTGAACAGAATAATTCTGTGAAACCCTTAACAAATTCAATTTTAAACAAATTTGTAAAAAATCTCTGTGAAAAATTTGCAGCGTTCATAGTAGTATACTAAAGACCATCATTATATAAGATTTTCGTGAATAATTACTATACAGCATCCATTGTAGTTGGTTAGACTACAAATCAATGTGTTGCTGTCATACGAAATGACATTGATTAAAAAGAACCATTCCGCATGTTCATGAAGAGTATATGTGGAGTAGTTCGGAGAACAAATAAAACAACAACTTCATTTTTAACGAGACCTGCATGTCAATAAATATACGATACAGATGTTACCCAGTAGCAAAAATTCAGAATAGGATCATAAATATTAAAAAGACCTTTTTAGATCCTTTGATCTCTCATATCAGTGCAAGAGGTTTCATTTTTCAGGCAGATGGCAATTATGGAAGTACCTATACCTTGTTTGCTGGATTTTGCAGTGACCACCCTCTATAATAAACATTCCGAACCTCGTGCTTCGCTGTACATCTGAATAATCTGATTACTGTTTCAGCTGATTTAATACGAGTCGATTTTTTTTGCGTTGACGATAGCTATCCTCAATAATCTATAGAATGAATCTGAGGGAGTATTTTATATTTAAATATCATCAAACTTGGTTTCGTTGCATTTGAGTCGTAGTTTGATTTTAGGCTGAAACAAAAATCTGGACATACCGTAATATACTTTATTAAAAATGACTGGAATTTGCGACTGATTCTAGGTAACATTTTTACTGGAAAAAATGCTGAAAACCATTGAAGTGAAGTCAGGAGCATTTGTGTGATTGTTTATATCCATTTGCCTTCTTGTAGTTTTTTGAATCTAAATACTGAATTGAACCTGATCGTTGCCCTATGGTATATATTGATCAAACAGGTAGATCATTCAAGAAAAGAATTCATGAATGCCAGAACACCAGTAGAGTAACACGTCAGACATTTCGCACTCAATATATGGCAGTCATTTGAAAGAATTTGTATATAATTTCAACAACATCTATGGAATTATCCATAATGAAATTGAAAGTGCCAGGATTCACACTTTTGAAAGCAGTAGTAACTAATAGGTACAAAATCCTTAAAATTCTTCTCAACGACCAAACAGATGTTGCCAGATCTTTCTTGAAGAATATTCTCACTTAGTGAGGTATTCCCGATAATTGATCCCAATATATTTTATGGTTATTTGTATCCCTTTTTTTTCGCACATTATTCTATATCGGTATTTCCGAAAATTGTTCGTTATTCGTATCTCTTTTTTTTGTCACAAATTAGTTCGAAATGTAAACCCGAAGAAGCTACAGTGTTAGTGAAACCGTTGTTGTGAACTAATGAATTATGGAAATATTCTTTATTATTTTATTCAATAATGTGGATAAAAGTGAAAGCTCCAAAAATTTTGTCTGTTGGCCATATTAGAATTCATTTAATCTCTTCGGCTGTCCCATCACTTTATGTACTCAGATTAACTGAGTACATAAAGCCCCTTCTTCGGCATTACAAATTGTGAAGTGGAATTTAATCGATTAACTTCATGGTTCAATCTGACATTTCCACCTGATATGCAATCGTCCCACAATCTGAACTTGTTGGAATATTCTCCAGTGATCTATGTAAAATACTTTGGAGGTAATTTGCACTTTGGCTTAACTAATTCCTACAAATTGTCTGAATTGCTCGATCGGTATTTTATTCAATCCTTTCCGTGAATCGAGTGTAGGTGATTGCAAATTGTTAATACTTGCTATCATTACTCATGCTTTAATCGTGCAAAAGCTGAGATTATGCAATTGCAGGCTAGTTCTTGTGTTCGAATCAATAGATATTATGAATAAATCGATTCGCAACGTAAATCATATAAATATGAAGGATCATGCTTGCTGATTGATTTTTATTATCCTAAGTATTAGCAAACAAAGTATAATGTGGTCTGAAATAATGCCATTATGTTTATTGTTCAGGCATGATTCACATATATGCACATTATTCAGTTGTTTTTACATATTATTCCCCCTACAGTATTCAGCAATCTTGTTATTTATTCGAATGTAATACCCGATTGTATCTGACTCTGACGAAATAACTGGCATACTTGGCTTTCATTATTATTGGTATTGTATTCTATACATATATAAACATAATTTCTACCATTTTATCCTCCTGAAATCGATGACCAATCAGTTTCAATCAAAAGCACACGAGGAATGTGGATCTTATGGCCTTAATTCGTTCACCAGGTATATCAAATGGTAATCAGTTGTAAATTATGGTTCAATGATTTCTGGTTTTACTCGTAATCTATTGAGTTTCTTCAAGAACGCTGAAGGAAACTGTTTAATCCAATATGAGCATTAAAAATTAAAAATCAATATCAGAATTCAGAAAAACTCTTACATGTACATTAAAAATATATATTAGTTTGATATAAAATTAACGCTTGTCTAGAAAATATTTATTTTTCATTTCATGACATTGTATACAGAGTGAACCATAACTAGTGGGACATAGTTAAAAGATAGGTTATTCGGACCAAATATGTCTTAATAAAATATTGCGTTTGTAACGTGAAAATATCGGAAATACATTTCTTCACTTGGATTAGCTCGCAAAGGTGTGTATTGTATGTATATTTGCATGATCTAGATGGTGCTAGTGTATGATTAATACTATAGTTTCCGTGAATATAGCTACTTGACAGATATATAGTCGCTTGCTTTGCATTGCACTGACGAGAACCAACAAGTTCGAAGTGTGCGGATTTCTGCAATTATTTCCTGGTGATCAACAAAACCTTATCGGGTTTGCTTGAGTATAGAATTGTTATACAGATGTATGTATGTTAAACTGTCTCCATTTTTGGAATTTTCTATTACCATAACTCATTTATGAAAATGAATAACTTTGTATTCTCAACGATCGGCATGATAATTTCAACTTGTTGATTGAAATCTGAAAGGAGTTCGACTTTTATCTCATATATTTTGATTGTAAACATATCACTAACTAGCTTTTGTACAAACTATTCATAACGTGTCTTTGGAAAAACGGAATTTTCGTGTTCTTTCTCAGAATTCGAAACGTTATTAGGTAATTAATTTCCCCGGCATAATTTATAATCTATTAAAACATCAGGATTTACTTCAGCACCACGCGCAGTCATGTCCCTCATGAGCGTAAAATTGTGAATATATTTCCATATAGGGAATTCTGAATAACCTGCCTGATTCGTGGAGCTGAATGAAACCACGCTCGTATACCTGATGTGGAAGCATAATAAATCATTAAACGCGTTGTCAAATAAAAAGTATAGACGCTTATATACTGCAGATAGGTGCCTTCATGAATACCCTTCAGTTTCATAATAATTAGGTTTGATGTTTATACCTTGGCCGAAGAAGTGTTAAATTGATAAACAACTAGTCGGTAATACCGAATAACTGAGAAGACATTAATTCGTGATCGAGCTATTCCACACTGAGGCACTGATTCCCGAAAAAGATCAGCAATGTATTAGTACACAGGGTGAACCTCACAAATCTCACGATCAAGTTTCGCCAATGGCGGACGACGAAATTGCAGCCACAGCGTTTTGTTTCGTTAATGTTTATAAAGGTGTATCTTGAAAACATAGATGGGCCCAAAAATCCATGACATCGAACCCATACCATATTGGTTGGTTCACATCATCTGCGCCTAATCCAGATTTAAAACAGTCCTGTTTCATCTTGAGAAGAGGCCTAAATGTGACATAAAAGATTTTTTCTTAGATTCCAGTTCCTCAATTGGGATATCCCGACATTCTGACTAATTCTTCTCCAAGCATGCACTTTAAGCTTGAGTTTGTGATTTTTATCGGTGCAGTCTTCCGTCTTCCATTCGAAAGTTAACATCTTTACGGAAGAGCTGGCTGGACAAAATTACTTTTGCCCTCGGATTCTTCATCAGTCAGTAGAACCTGCTTGTTTGAGACCATTTTCAGATCACAACCCACCAGCCAAAGAAATATCTCAAGCTGAAAAATCATGTGTAAAGGGAGTTACAGGAAATGGGATTAAATACGAAGGATGCGTTAACCTAACTTACAATCGGAAGAAAGATGTTGTCCCCTAGTAAATGAACGGGTTCGACCAAGTAACAGAAGTTAACCATACAGGTAACTTCATGGTATAGAGAATTTAATATATCTCATTTTGATTATATTCCACGAAAACTCTACGATGTGTATTGACCATGAAATAAGCAACCAAGAATAATAACACTGCTCTATTTTTGAACGAGACGTATCGTGGTCCGGAGTTTAAAATAGCGTTTTGTCATTTTCTCTCGTGTTGAAATGTCCCCTAAAACATATGTTTCGGAAATAATACATTAAACAAACTGAGGGGTGATTGACATTACTAAAAACGGTGGAAATGGTATCGCGGAATGGCGATTGATAAAACAAAACTTCACACTATTTAGGTCGCGTTTGTAATAGTTTGTTTTTTATTGATTGTTGTAGGTTTTAAAGTTGAAATATTTTAGTATGACATATTTACAATTTTTTATTTTATGATGTATCATATATTTCTTTGACAATCCCTGTGAAATTTTGAGGTAAATTAATAAATTTGAAATTTGAATATTATTGAATCAGTTTTCACTTGATGAAAATCCAAATTAAACAATAAAAACTTAGTGTATCGACTGGGATCCTGGGAAATTACATGTTCATTATCGATGGTAACCTTACCGTTGTCAAATATTTGGAGCTGTTATGGAAGCAAATTATTCCGACAATTCGACAACTACCAATTAATTTCGATGATATCAAGTCACAACGCACTAGCAATCACACAATATCCCAGAACCACCTTTTCTGATCGTGTCATTTTAACAAATGGCCCGATCAAATGGCCACCAAGATCACCGGATTTATCTCCCGATGTTTTTTTATTTGGGGATAACTCGATTATAAATTGTTTCAAAAGCCGCGTTATCAAACGCGGCTTTTAAGACAATTAATAACACGCGTTTGATAACGCAGCTTTTAAGACAATTAATAACTTTAGTACCTACATAAAAAACAATAAAGATCGAACAAATAAAGAAAATAAATCCGGAGTCTACAAGTTGACTTGCAAAGATTGTCCTTTAGTATACTAGTGGATCATTCAAGAAATGGTGTCTAAGAACACCAAAGGGGTTATATATCCAATTCTGTACATTCGACATATGCTAATCATCTTAAGGAATTCAGGCATAATTTCAGCAATAATTATGAAATTATCCAAGTTGAAAGCAAAAGTTCTAGATTAACACTTCCAGAATTTCTTGAAATCGACAGGTATAATGCCCGTAAAATCCTTTTAAACGAACAAACAGATGTTGATAAGTCTCCATTACTGAATATCTTTCCTTGATGGCATTTTTAGCGTCAAACTCCAATAAACACCTAGAGTTTTTATGACTTGTGCTTCCATTATTTGGTCACGTACCTAAAAATGTATTTAAACTCGGTTACACTGAATACCATCAGACAGTACAATGTAATACCTGAAGAAGCCACATCGTGGTTAAACAATTGTTGTAGTAGTACAAACATTTTTGTGTAAATAAATTACTGTCTCATATACATTTTTTTAATTAACCTGCTTGATATTTAAAATACTGTGTGTAATAAAGAGGTAATATTTTCTTAAGAGATACGGTAAGTGTAAGTAGGACAAAAATTTCGTTTAAAGTCGTCATGAATTTGTATTTCGTTCACCAACCTGCATTGCACGTGGTACCGTCTAATTAAACGAAAAAAACGTTTCGAACGTAATTTGAAGGTCGCCAGGCAGCAAATTCAACCGGCAGGTTTCGGGGTCGATTGTGTGAGCTTGGGACTTTCATATTACCGGCGAAGATAGAAATATCGATATTAATTTTCTGATAAGGACCGAGACCGGTACTTTTTCATTTCACATTTTTCCCCGTCCAGGGAATCATCGTGTCGTGCAGGGCTATTATGAAATGTTGTATGTATTTATCTGAGCCGACATATTTCTACTTTCCCACATTAGAAGGGTTTCATGAAGTCTAAGGTTATAATTCAATCGTAAAGCGATAATTTATGATGATGGTTTAGTGTTGATCATAATATAACACGTCAGAGCTGTTGTTACACTGGACGCGGAGGGTCAAGGTCCTGTACGAAGCTACAAGAAGTAGAAACGGCTCTCAAAAGGCACCGGAGCCATCATAACATCCTAGAGATTTTCACATTGTATTGACATCAAACTAAATATTTCCTACGCTCGAAGAAAGAAGAAACTCTGTCCAAATCAAGAAGCTTAGTAATAAAATTTGAATATCAAAACATATTTTAATTTGTTTTGATATTCAAATTTTGTTATATTTCTTCTATCAAGCCTTTCTATTTTATTTTTTAAGCTTAGTAATTACAGTTTACTCCGTATGTTAAAGATATCAATCAGAAAATAACAAACATAAAACAAATATCATTAAAAATATTAACACGTGAGATTCGATCTTTTCGGAAGGCATCTTTTAATAATTTAAACAGTTTTTAATCATGTGAATGTGAAATTGTTGTTCTTTGTATTCTGTTATTAATTGAAAGAAGCGTTCATCGTCCCAGTTTTGGTAATGGCGTAGTTTTTAGTTGTCAAATGTCAAAAGATCACAGCTGTGACAGCTGTCCCGATAGTGGTCTATACAAAATGAAACCTCTTATTGGAAAACCCTCTATATGCATACTCCATTGGGTTGAGAAGAAAAAAACAGAATAAATAAAAGGTGTATATGGCGGAGTTTAATGTTTCAATGTCGTATATCGAGAAGGGTTACCGTGAGCAAGTTGACAAGAAACCAGTCCTATTTTTCGGTCGGACAATATTTCAGATGGGCATCAATGTGAAGTATTGAACATAAATGATTATTTCTCAAAACCATTCTGTTTCGGACTTCAAAATTCAACGCCATAAATATCAACAACCAAAGAAGAGATGTACAGAATTTAAATACATAATCTCGAGAATTGTGTAGACTGAACTCGTGGCATCCAATATTCGTGAGTTCGGAATGATTCATAAATTCGAGATTAACATGAATTATGGTCAGGTATTTCACGATATCTGGCCGAGAGAACGTAGCCGAACGCTATTAGATGCATTGCTACCCATGTTTAGGAAATGTCACGGGATATAAAAAAGATATTGCATATGTAAAGAGACCCGATATGTCAAATAGAATCCGATAGACTGGTAGACGGTGACAATTCGAATGCGTCGCTGCAGTTGCTTGGGAATTTATCCAGGATGGATCTGTGTGACTCACTCTTGTCGAGAAAAGGTCCCTTCGGTTAATAAGACATTCCTCTTCGTGTATAGTTCACCAAGGGATCCGATCTCACGTTTGATTTATCGGTATACCTGACTCGACGGTTCGCGAAATTGAATATCGCATCGATATTTTTTTACTCTTATAAGGTATGTTCACAACAACGGAAACTTCGAACAAGAAAAAAATTAAAAAAATTCTTTTCTATTAGGTGTGACTTTAGTTCTGACATTTTCGTTAAGATGGCTTTAGGGGTTAGTTATAGTCGAAATCAAAGCAATCATAGATGTTCTAATAGAACTCGGATCCCATATGAAAATTAATAGATTTGTATGGAATAAAATAAATGGAGGTTTATACTTGATAGAAGGCATACTAAAATTCATTAAATATTTTAATATTATCGGATATCTTCTGTTAGCCTTCTAAATATTTAATTTCAAAAAATTATATTCAATATTATAATTTCAGGAATTAAATTATTGTCATATAAGCACTGCTCATATCAAACGATATATAAAATAAACGTTCATTATTAGACATCCAAATGAGATAACAAAATCCAATAAATATAAATTGTTACCAAAAATCCTATAAATAAAATATTTTTAGTAGACAAAATTTTGTGTCTGCTCATCCCTCTTATGAAAACAGATATCTTTCAAAAATGTTTTAACTTAATTTAAAATAATATTAATTAATAATAATTAAAAAATCTTGAGATTTTCTAAGAAGTTACTTAGTAAGATATTCAATAACATTGAATATTCCAAGTAAGATAGTTTTATGATGAAATTATTAGGATTATGTATATATAATTTTTTGAAATTAAATATGTAGAAGGCTAATAGAATATATCCTGTTAATATTAAAATATTTAATAAAAAAAAAAGATTTGTATGGATTGAATATTAACTTGTAAAGGTTTTTTAAGATATTACAGAAAATAGCTGGATCAATTCTGCAAAAGCTCTACAAGTAAAATGTAAAACATTTATCAAAAACCTTGTAGAATTAAATTGAATAAAATGCCTCAGAAATACTGTTCGACTTCATGGACATATAGAATTATGAACACATGTGAGCAGCAGCTAACCAATAAATATTCAACAGAAAACATTAAGTACTGACCATAATCATTCAAATTCATCATCCAAGACAAATTTGTTTCAATTGCACATTCAAGAATAACAAATTACATCATCAAAACTTGTTCAAAATTTTCTTTTTCATTTCCCTCTTTAAAATATAGAAAGCATATTCTCCAGAAAAGGAATCTGAAATTCTAATCTATATTCTCCTCAGTTGAAAGTTATTTAGATGTTAAATAAAAAACATCAGTAAAATATATCTTCTTTCACCAAATATTCTATTTGAAAGCCAACTTTAGGCTATTTCACAGAAAAATGTCGAAAAGATTATACGAGCATTGACTCAATATCTGGAAACTGCCAAGCGCATGTGTAAAAATAAAAATACGAAGTAATTGATACAAATAGATTCAAAATTTACCTGAAAGGGTTTTTTGAAATATAACACATAAAAGCTGTATTAATTCTCTGGAATCTCTGAAGATTTAGTCTTAAAAACTTTTCAGAATTAAATTGAATAAAATGCCTCAGAAAATTTTTCCAGTTTATAGACATATAATTTGTTATTCCTGAATATCTAATCGGAAGAAATTTGTCTTGGATAATGGAATATTGTATGGAAGTATTCAATCCCTAATTTCTAATTAGTTGGGTTCCTTTCTTACTTACAAAAATAGCAGAGCGTCTTGCTACGAGGGGCGTTCAATATCTTCCATGACCACTTTAACTTCTCAAAGGTCAGTGCAAGATGGGTACCGAGTGGAGTTATGTCGCATGATCTTAGAGGCCAATTAATTGGACCATTTCTCGAAATAATGTATCGCCAAATCTTTCCTTCAATACATCAATTGTTTTGGTAGCAGCATGAGAAACATTAGCTCCAGCATCGTTTTTAAAGAAATATGGACCGATGATGCCTCCAGCGTGTAAAGCACACCATACAGTGCATTTTTCAGGATGCAATGGAATCTGCAGAACTTCTTGAGGATTGTTTTCACTCCATATACGGCAATTTTGCTTGTTTACATAGCCGTTCAAACAGAAATGAGCTTCATCACTAAACCAATTTTACGATAAAAAATTGGATCAACTTCAAGCTGTTCTAGGGCCCAATCAGCAAACAAACGACGTTTGTTATGGTCAAGTGGCTTTAGTTCTTGAAGCAGTTGGATCTTGTATTGGTGTAGACCAAGATCTCTGCGCAAAATTTTCCATGTGATGGTGCACAGAACTCAACTTGTTGTGCACCGATATTTTCTTCTGTACGTACAGTTCTTTGTCTTGTTGTTGTTGTTGCATCGAGTAGAGAAAATGTTGTCCAAAATCTATCGATAGTTCGACGAATAAGCTGCTTTGACGGACGATTATGTAAACCATAAATTTCACGGAGTGCTCTAAAAGTTTGGCGAATAGAACACTGATTTTGAAAATAAATTTCAACAATTCGTACACGTTGTTGCGGTGTGAGTCTTTCCATGATAATTTGTCAATGCTTACTGAACAGAAATGTCAAAACAACATGGCTTCTACCTTTTGTCAAATCACAGTTATCCCTATCGAAAGTTCTATCACTCTAAAAGAAACACCCGATAGCTGAGGGCACGACAAATTACATTCTTCGATAATGGAATAAAAAAACCCATTGATTGAGAAAAATGTATTGATAGAAGCGAAAACTGTGTAATTTTTTATAATAATACATATGTATTCTGTTCACGTACGATTTATATTCGATCGAGAGATGTTAGAGATTTCTAGTCACATCACAAACTATGGAGTCTTTTCTATGGAGAAAATAAAGCTGCAGGTTTCAAATAACTAATTACTTTAAAGATTTACTAACTTCTCCCTGGTCTATGGAAACCTTATTTTTTCCCGAAAAAAGAAAGGAGAGACGTCCTCTAATTTATTTGATTTGTAGGAATCTTTATTGATCAAAAGGGAGTATATGAATAAGACACGGCTTGAGATAAATCGCTCCTTTGTCCAAATAAATCCTTTCAATATGAGGCACTTTCATCGCATAAGGTAATTTTAAGACATTCCTAGGTGGATGCACGATAGCTGTCTTCTCCTAATCATCTGTAACGAAGGGAGCTCACCATTAGATATCTCAAACATAATCCTCCTGAAACTACCGTTTGCTGAATATAATGGCTGATGCTGGCGCATCAACTTGTGATGGACGTTCTCCAAATTAAAAGTAAACTTCGTTGTAGTTCACCCTCAACATATGGAGGAAAAGCAAGCACTTTATCTGATCGAGAGTCCATAACCCGGCATCTTTTTCAACAAGAATCGTTCTGGGTTAGACCTAAATTGAACTTGTTCGACGGGACCCTCGACTTCCTGGTGGAAAAATATTTGATGTTCGTCCACGCCAAGCGTCATATCCATAATATGATGGGAATTCAAACAAAAATGACGCTCTAGGAAGTTAACTGAACGTTAAAGTGAACCTATGGAAATTTGTTATCGTGGAGGACACCTGTGAGTTGAAAAAGACTGAATCACAAAAGACCTGTGAGCTGTGATTAATAAAACAATATTTGTTATAGTGGAAACCGAAAACGATGTTGTGAGAAAGTGTAATATTTTATGTAGGAAAACTCAAAGTATCTCATAACAAGCTTTTTCGCAAGAATCAAGAACAGATGTTGCAAATAAGAAATTCCGTATAAAAAACTTGCGGAATAAATTTCTTAATATCATAATTCTGAATAAGAAGCGATGTTAACTATTGGAATAATTCATATCGCTTTATCGATAATAGAATAAATTACTCAGTCTCCACATTAGTAGAGGAGGATCTCGACCAAATCAATATCTTCATGAAGAAATCCACAATGCACTCGTGCTTGGAGCTGGGAGAACATTCAAGAAATTTGTAGAATATGACAGATACCAAGAAGGACCTCGTAACCAAGAATAATACCATAGTCCGTAAACTCTCTGACTTTCGAATGGAAAGCGTTAGAGACTTGAAATTGCTACAGTAGATTTGTGGCCTAAATATTCCGATTGAGTTCTTTAAGAGGCAAAATCGGTTCAATGGTTCCGCAGTTATTCACATCTGAAAACAAACACATGAGAATTAAATTAGTTAATTTCTAACTCACATAACTTTGAAAACATCGTTTGAAGCCGGGTTTACCACTTCAAATACTGCGCTGTAGATCACTTGTCGTTTTAACTTCTATCAAACCTGAGGAAGTATTGTATACGAACGGACACGCTGAAATAGGTGAACAAGATCGAATCAGTCTGATTGATTTGCATAGTTATGCTGTCAGTTTTGGCGAAACTAGTTATGTAGATAGAATAATGACTTCCTTCTTCAAGTCTGGTGCGAGAAAAATCTACGTCTATCACTCACATATTAACACTTACAGCCTATCGCAAATCGACGGCATTATACTAATTAGCCGTTGAAGTTGTTGGTATATAATTGAGTTCTTCGTTCAGTCGAGCTTGAACCGGTGTAATAGTTTCTTGAATTTCAAAAATTACATGTACCTGTTCATTGAATGAAAATTTCAAGACAGTGGGATCAAAAATTGTACTGGAAATATACCGATCAATCTGAAGCATACTAAGACAAGTGTCTATAATCCTGGTTAAATTTTTACGGGTTTGAATCATGTACCAAGTGTTTCTAAAGTAAGAACTCCGCATCATATACTATTCAGTTGATGGATTGCAACTGATGGAGTCATTCTAGAAAAGCACTGACGTGAAGTCAGGAAACATTGGTCCGGTTTTGGGTATGAATCGAAGCCCAGAGACGTTTCTTAAAAACTTTCTAAAACTAAATTAAGTAATTGCTTTACAAAAACTTTTCATTTTTTAGTAGACATATATCGGGTGTTTTTTTCAGAGTGGTAGAACCTTGAAATGAAATAAAATACATTTAAATTAGGATTGAAGCCAAATTTTTTCATTTGAAAGATAATTTTATGACTAGTGATAATTCAGGCCTTATTTCATCAATAACACGAGTTATGTTGTCTTTCAAAGCGTCTATTGTTTCTGGTTTATCAGCATAAACCAATGATATGACATAGACCCAAAGAAAATAATCCCGTGGAGTTATCTCGCATGATCTTGGAGGCCAATTAATTGGACCATTTCTCGAAATAATTTTATCACCAAATCTTTCTTTCAATGAATCAATTGTTACGGTAGCAGCATGAGGTGTAGCACCATCTTGTTGGAACCAAAACACTTTTGGGTCGATACCATTCAAAATTTGAAGCAAATAATCATTGATCATCGATCTGTAACGAGCACCATTCACTGTAACATTAGCTTTCAGGATGCAATGGAACTTGCAGAACTTCTTGAGGCTTGTTTTCACTCCATATACGGCAATTTTGCCATTTTTTGCAATATCACGAAGTGCTCTAGAAGTTTGGCAAATAGAACACTGATTTTGAAAATAAATTTCAACAATTTGTAAACGTTGTTTGGGCGTTAGTCTTTCCATGATAATTTGTCAATGCTTACTGAACATAAATGTCAAAACAACACGGCTTCTACCTTCTGTCAAATCATAGTTATCCCTATCGAAAGTTCTATCACAGCATCAAAAGGAGATAAAAGAATCCAAAGAAAATATGGAATATTGATCGAACTCACTCAACAAACATTTACTGGAGACAGTACTTTCATTTTGTATCGATTTGAGATTCTCATCGATAATCTTCAGTCCACTCTCATACCAGCAAAATAAAAACAATCAATAGAAAATATTTATCATTTTTGGATATAACTGGGTCTAGAGAAATATACAATCTCTGTGTCTTTTCTGTGGATGAACGTAAAATACGAATGGTTAGCAATAAGAAACCATTTGTGTTCTTAGTCTAAAAAAGCACGAGGCGGTGTAAATATGATAGATATTTTTTATGATTGTTTTTATTTTGTTGGCATGAAAGTGGACCGAAGATAATCGGTGAGAATCTCAAATCGCCTTTTCGAAGATGTGCTACATATTTTTGGTGAGTGTTTTGAAAGAGCTCTTTAAAGAGAGGTTGTTTCGAAAAATTTCTCGAGTTTAGGTTGGGCATTTTTAGAGTGGAATTTGTTTTTCATAATGCCGGTATGAAACAGTTTTGTCTCCACCAAATGTTAGTTGAGTAAATCCGATCAATATTCTATATTTTCTTTGGATTCTTTTATCTCCTTTTGATGCTGTGTAATGTTTGTTAATTCTGTAAGTCTATTTAAAAAGTGTTTCTAGAGAAGTTATTCAATTCAATTCCAAAAAGTTTTTAAGAGATTTCATAAAATTAAAATTTGTAGCGAGATATAAAGGAATTATTCTGTTTGATATTTAAGATATGGAAAAAACCTTCTATCAAGTAAAAGTACCCCCTTTTTATTGTTTAGGAGCATTTAAAGAAGCTTCAATGTAGCGCAACGCTTAGTGTGTTCAACTTATAATAATAAATAGAAATCAACATATATCTGTAGTATTTAATCAAGTATAAAAAGGATTTCTGTCATGTTAAGGCCAGAACAATTCGAAATTATAAAGTAGAGTATCATAATAATGAATTAAATGTAGAAATCACATTTCAATATCTGTAATTTTTCGAATTACTGGCATGTAGACCGATCCAAATTTTTCATATCTCCATCATAAAAATATCCCTTCTCTGAACCAGAGTCTTTCAGAAGCACTTCCCACGTTGCTCTACGTTCTGATCCACTGTAAGCAGCTCGATTTCTTCAGGTATGGATTCTTGAAGATTACCAATCATCAGGTATCTCCTCGAAAGTGATTATAAGATTGTGTCGAATAAAGCAGCCAGGAAAGGTACAGTTAGGACCGTTCCCAAAATAATATTGCAATTCTAGATGTAACAGATATGATGTTAATAATTGAATTTATTTTCAGCACCTGTTTTATTCTCATCGTCCGAGACACAAACTAATTGAATCCAATATGTTAATGAGTTCTTGGTAGTGGAAAACCTGAAATACGTGGTTGAATGAAAAATGTCTGCACAGATCCAAGATCTGTGGTTATACCAAACAAACTATATGATATTAATTATGTTTGCGATTTTTTCTCTGTGGGATTCGATTTGGTTATCGAACTTCGCGTATCCTGAAACGAAGAATATGGAATTTATATCAGGGATTACTTTGATAGCAGTGTGATACCAAAATATACAGTATTATGAAAATTAATATCAACAATACAGGATATTTCCACATTTTATTCAAGTGGCGACGAAATTGATATCCATTTTTATACATTACCTCTTTTTGTCTTTGACCTTTCAAACAATTTATTTCTATCACAGATAATAGCTGGATTAATTCTCCGTAACCTCTACAGATTCAATCTGAAAAATCTTTTAAAAATTATTCAGAATTAAATTAGATTAAATGCCTTAAAAACACTGTTTCACTTTATAAACACGTGAGCGGCAGCTAACCAATCAAAAATTCAAAGGGAACATAAAATACTGACCAGAATCATCAAAATCCATCATCCGATGACAAATTTGTTTCGATTGGATATTCAGGTATATCAAATTCCATCACCAAAAAATGCTACACATAGCATTCAAAAAGGCTTTTTCATTTTCCCTCTTTAAACAATAGATAACAGATTCTTCTCACTTGGGAGTTATTTGGATGCTAAATAAAAACAATTAGTAAAATATTTCTATCTACATACCTTCCATCACCAAATATTCTATTCGAAGAGTTGAACACCATTGAAAAATTAGCCTATTTCTCATAAAAATGTCGACAAGACGATCGTAGATAGACTAGTCGATTGAAAATTTATTAAGAAGGGGTTTTTTGATATGTTACAGATAAAAAGCTGGATTAATTCTCCGAAACCTCTATAGATTTATTGTAAAGTTTCAAGAAATAACCATATAACATAGTATATAAGTAATGTAATTTTTTTACAGTAAACTGTATATTCAACATGTTTTTGACTATATTCAAATTAATTCGAATAATAATGCATGAAACTCTCATTGCAACAAAACAAAATATTCAATTCGAAACTGTTTCGTATTTTAAGGGAATATTCGGAAATCGAAATTGTGAGAATGCTCCAATTATCTCCTCCGATAGAAACATTGGATTTAATTAATAATTTGGTTATCACAGTAGTCAATTACAGTTAAAACTCCAAGGCAGGAAATCCAACATCACAAATAATGATGTTCATATATCGAGTAATTAGTCAAATTTATTATGGTTGTGGTAAAACAGGTTTGCAAGTTTACAATAACAGATAGCTGAAATTCTATGATCGGAAACTATGTCGGATGAAAGAAATGCATATTCCAATTTTAAATTGATGGAAACTGTGGAATATGCACATACAGTAAGTCGATCTGGCTTCACGTCCTCTTCATGAATCTGTCGGTCTCAGTTTTCAACATAAAATTCGTCTAATCGAGACGGAAAAATCCACGCTTAAAACTCTCAACCAGAAACTTTTTTTTTTGTATTTTCACTATAAATTTATATATATATATATATATATATATATATATATATATATATATATATATATCGAAATTTCATTCAAGAAATTCCCTGAAACAATGAAAAGAAGCAGATTTCACACAGAGATTCATAAGTTCACGATGGAAATCACCGATAATAAATTTAGGAGAGATAATTTCAGTTCAAATTTCTATAATGTTCGAATTTTTAACTGAAATTGGTCTGAACCGACTAGATTGGTCTCACTGATGAACAAAGCGAGGTGAAAATGAATTCTGCCTGGTCCGTTCTTCTCTAGCTTTCGAACGAAAAAAGCTAGAGACTTGAATCGTTCATGGTGTATTTGAGCCCTAAATGTCCCGGTTGAATAGTTACGCATTAATTCACATTGAAAACTTTTTCTTATTTTACCAATACTTTTGAAACTAAGAATCTGATAGAAATAAAATACCGTTCATTGATTGTGAATAAAAATAGTTAATATCCCTTGATAAAAAATGGACCTGAAAATGTTCATTTTCGAATTGTGATGGAAATTCCCTCAGAAATGCATTCCTTCGTGAGTATTCTGTATTTCGAAAGAAACCCAACTATATTGATCACATAGTTTCAGATTACTAGATGGGAAAAACTGTTGCAGAGTCTGCGTATAGTACATGTAATCGGATATATTATTCGCATTCGAGTTCTTTCTTTTCTTAGAATACATGGTAGGTATGCACTGAACGTGGTTCTTATCGCATGTTAGACAAGTTTAATGAGAAATTAAAACCCGCTATTTTGATAAGGATCCAATCTTCAAGTAGGAACGAATAACGCTGACTTGGTGGGTGTTGATACTTTGTTATGGTTCCAAGATATTCTGATGACTTCACGCTGGTATTCATATGACAAATTACACCACAACTATGTACACTGAAAGCCCATTGATCAAATGACCATTTGGTACATAAACTTGTTTGATAAGTGAATCAAAAAATACATTTCTTCGTTTCTTAGCATTGTGTAGGTGAACGCATGATATAGCCCATTGTCCTTCACGCATGTGCACAAAAGAAATCTATTTTACTTATCTGATCGTTTTTCTGATATACAGCATCACTGCAGCCAGATGAATAAAAGAGAATCTCATTTCTATTCAGAATTCTTTTCATCTTGCAGGGAACAAGACACCTACTTGACATACAATACGAATTAATTGAAATCGATATCACGATTTCTCTACAATATACCTATTTCTCGTTGTAAGCCATAAATTTTAATAACATACCTAATTACTATCCGATACTGTGAACACATAACACCTTTATAGACTCACCAAGGATAAAATATGAGCAATAATATTCAGATACACGAGCAAAATTATTTCTTGAATGGGCAGCAAAAATTGTTGCATATTTTATCGAAAGTTATTAGTTCATCGATCAAAATTGACGGTGGCCTTTTGATTGATTTACTTGTTGATTTAATGAGAAATAGATAGATTTTATTTCTGAAATTTATGTCTTATATACAATGTTTCGTTATTCCATTATCATGTATTGTGTAGGCTTTTTCTCTATTCAATAAAGATTTGATAGAAACGTTAGAAATTTTGAAAAGTGAAAAACGACCATGAAAAAGAGCATACTAGACAGTAGATGGATGATTTTGCACTTTTCTTGTGGAGAAACCTATCAAATTGTGAATAGATATGTAAACAACTTCATATATTCACAACTTTGAAGGAATTTATACGAAAACTGACAAAAATTAATATTAATAGTACATCGTGTTTCAAAAACAATGTTTCTATTCAATAACAAAAAATTCAACTATTCTACAAATTACCGAATCTCTATTGAATAATTTGACAAAAATATAATTTAGATAGATATATGTTGGACACGTGCTTCGGATAATTAAATTCAGCAAGTGTTCACTCAGAGATTTGTATTTATGAGAATTCTCGTCTTTTTTTTTGTGGCGAATCAATCTTTAGGGCAGTACTCTATAGTAAGTTAGCAAAAACAGTATACAGAGTACGAAATTGAAAAATGGCGAAAGAAAGGTGAAGAAAAGATAAAAACAAGAAATTGAAAGAATGTCGACGTCATTGTCGACGTATTCTCTCATTTGTGCATTGTTTCTGATCGAATTTATATTATCTCAACTCGAAATATATTCTGTATAAAGTGATCCTTTCATTATGACGAAACTACTCGATGGCTGATGCATTAATTTCGAATGAAAGAATGTTATACGCAAAATCTGGATATAAGCGGAAGAGGTTGAACACAATATTTATGCCTAGAACCACTAATTTCATGATTATGCGGTATTTATAAACATCTGAATAAAAATTCAGTCTCACGTACATCTTTGTGTCCTCTTTCTGAATTATGTCATATTTATAGTGACGATCGCTAATTGGTTAAAACTGAAGTGCTAATGATTTGAAGCGATCCGATCCAAGAGCATGAATTTATCTAACCAATTAACACGTTCCTAATAGAAATTTCTTCTTTTGACTGAAAGCGACTGCGGTTTTCCTGAATGGGTCATCTTGTTGAATAGGCGCTATAAAAACATCAGTATCTCATTGTTCTCACACAATACATGTTAAGGAATTGAAAACACCTCCATCTTGTATTTTGAAAGCTTCAATTCGTGGAGCCAACCCACTATCAAGCTAGGTCATAACACGTTGTGTAATAAAACTAAAATTCAATATCTAATTCATAAACCGGACATCTTCATACCGATGTTCGTAGGCTTTTACGAGCCAGTTGATGTGCCGTAGAATTTTTCTTTATCGCCGGTCAACTATAAACTACTATAGATGCAACTTCAAAGATCACAATATCGTAAAAAAAACTATAACATTTTATTAGGACGTATAAAATAGAGGCGCGCAAAATTAAGAACAGAAAACTAGATCAGGGAAAGTCGATAAATAGAATTGTGTCACTGAGAGATTCCGAAAGCCCAAGGTCCACTAACAAATATACGGGGTGAATTAAAGGAGAGAAAAAATATTTTCGTAAAAATAGCCCGTATGGAATTAAAAAAAAGTAAAATTGGGTTTACGTCTGAACAGTAATACAGAGTATGAGCTATGTTAATATAAAGTTGTACAAATCGAGACAGTGGAACATATATCTGTATAAAAATTCTAATCTCAAACAAGCCTAATTAGGTTTTGTTGATCGCTGGGACATGAGTAGCAAAAATGCGCAAGTTTCGAAAGTTGTTGCTTTCTCGTCAGTGCCCTGTAATGTTCAACGACTACAAATCTGTCACGCATCTATATTCATTCTGCACAGAAACCCCAATGTATTTATCATACACTAGCGCCTTCTAGTGTACGCAAATTTATATACACATATATATACATGTCATAAGCTCCAAATCATAAGAATCAAATGTGTAAATAATTTTTAAACAGTTTTGGAAATGTACATCTACATTCCCAAATGGGGGATATGTGAATTAAAGTTTCAAATTTTATTTAATTTCAAAAGCATATCGTGCTTGTTGCGAAACCTTTAGGACGTCCCTTTCTTACCCATAGTGAACACAAGTGCCATACAGCGAGATCTAGGAGTATGATGTAGAATTTGTACGAGCGTTCGATGCAGTCTCATCCGGTCTGAACCAGGACAGGTGCAGGGTTACTTATCCTTCTGTGAAGAGTCATTTAAAAATGTATGCATTCCAGAAAGGATTCGAAGATCTGACGTGTGTACCGGGCTTGCGGAAAGGGAGAGTGACGTTAAATATGACAGGCTGCTAGGGGCAGGTAATTCAAACGAAGGCAGATCTGAATTCAGGGTTCAGGGAGTTTATGCCAAAAGCTTCACGCTACACCGGGATCAAGTGTTGAACGTCAATTAAAAATAAACTCGACTGAAAAGGGGGTTGAGTTATTTAAATATGTAATTGTAGATGATACGTGGACATTAACATCCTTATATGGGGTCTTCCAGCTAGAGGTTTCATTTTGAATTAAAATAATAGGGTGGGTCTTTCACATAAACTTTATTATTTTTAGTCCCCCTTGCTTAGTTACAGCCCCCTGAAGATGACACCCGAAAAACAGTTTTTAATTTTTTTTTAACCAAAAAACTGACAATTATTGTAACTGAATCAAAGTTAATCAAAACTAGTTAGTTGTCATAACAAAATGACATCCGCTTACTGGATAAATTCTAGTTCGGAAATAATTCCAGCCTCTACGACTCAAGCTATAATGTTGATAATTTTTTTTTATCAAAAACCTTGAATTGTAGCAAGAAATTACAGGAGAACTTATTTGTTGAGAATGGATCAATATATCCAAAATTAATTTTTTTATTGTAAAATAGAAATATGGAAAAAGTTTCTTGCGAAGGAAGGTTTAGGGGTGGCTTTTTCTACCCATTGCAATCATAGAGCACCAAAAAAATTTTTGGGTGCCTTCTCGCCCGCATAAAATGTCTGCTTAATTTTATTCTTGAAAGTGTTTTGGTTTTTAAGGAAAAAATTAAAAACTGTTTTTCGGGGGCCATCTTTAGGGGGCTGTAACTAAGCAGGGGGGGCCCAAAATATAAACTTTACATGAAAGACCCACCCTATTTTTTGACAAGAAATCATCCCCTAAATTTTTTCGCAACTATTCATATACACCCTGTACAGTATACCAACTCAACTGTTTGTTGTCGATGCACGCACAGTTAACTTGAAACGACAAGAAGCTGAAAAAGTCAAGATTTTGCATAAGGAAAATAAATTCCTAAAGCTGAACTTGTTAGGAAGTTTAAAAAGGGACCGATTAAGAAATTCTGGAAATTTATTGAATGACCAGATCTAGTTCACATCTTCTGGATTTATTCACGTAGGGATCCGTAAATTTTTCGCAGAATAATAAAAACTTTAATATACTATCATCTTCAAACTGAAACCATCTACATATTTTATGTTACTAAAGAATGTTTGTGTAGTTATTTAAAAGCATTTGAAAATGTAACAATGTAACTAAACGCGTCGTGTGTTCAACTCTTAAATATTAATTGAAATCAAGATATATGTGTATTATTCAATCGAGTCCACAATAGATTTCTATCGAGTAAAAGCCAGTACAATTTATCTCTACAATTTCACATTTTTTACTCTAAAACAGATTGGGGTAGTAATGACAGTCCGATATCGTAATATAATGGATTCTCCTTCTTAACTTCCGGGGCGGTAAACTATAAAGAGCTTTTACATTCTGATTCCTAAATGGCCAAGATGAAAACCAAGAAATGCTCCTGATATACCGTTGAGTATGAGTTTGAACTTAGCCTGTCGTTTTATTACAGCTTTATGGAATGTATATATGCATGAGGTAATGCTACCTGATATCTATTTTATATCACCAGAAAAATGTTGTGGTTTTGTCAACTGTCCGTTATAAAAAAGATCACTCCAACCAGTTCTTGTATAATCGAGCTTATTCACAAAGACAATTTATTTAATCGCATTTAGTCCAAGGGAAAAGTAATATATGCTTTACTGAATGAAACTTTTAGATTCTATAATTTCTTATTCGTCTTTTGAACTTTCGAAATTTACTGCCAATTTATAGATTTTGATGATATTGCATCAGTGCTTTCTATTTTCCACAATCTTCTTATTTTTTTTTAAAGCAGCATTGATTACTTTTTATTTCCTAGAACCCATTATGGAATAAAACAATATATACGAACAAATTCAAGGGGTAAAGTATTTTTCTTGAATCAACTCGTGAAATTTCGTGGAATTTCAGATGGGATGAAGAATATTTTTCCCCTGGTCGATAACTAATTCTTAATACTGAGAAATAAACAACCGATATGAATTTTCATCGAAAGTTCCTGAAGTAATCAAAATATTCTTTCGTGATTAGAAATATTAGTAACATAATTCAAACCGTAAAGGGTTTTTATTGAGCGCGAAAAAATTCAAAATAGCAACACTGTTTTTTGTGACAGCCGAATTGCCACTCCTCTGTTGTTTTGAGGTTAGTTGAGGCACACACAGTGATACTGTGAAGCGTAGTGATCCAAATATGTCAGTCCATCATCGTGCTCAACAAATAAGCTTATATTTTATGATTTTAACATGCGTTTAGAAACCGTCCAACTTAAATAATTAGTGTGTTAGTTAAACGACAATTTAACTCAACATGAAGTTTCGCAAATTATAATTAGTCGAGCGTGCAATCGCTAACGTATCAGTGGAAGTGGTGCATATGATGGGGGTGGAAGAACAAGAGCTACAACCGCCGCACAACATCGGCTCATATGGTTAACTGCACGACTAAACCCCTTTTTATCATCATACCGAAATAGTAGCTCATTCCGGCAATCTGCCGGTAGAATTGTTTCTCATCAATCAATCTAGAACAGGTTGCACAGTTTCAATTTGAGGGCAAGAAAATCCGCCAGGCGGTTTTTAATGAGTAGGGTGCACCGGGCTGTAAGATATCGTTGAACATGAGAACTGGAACGGACACAGATTGGGATCCTGTCTGTTCGCGGATGAGTCCAGATTTCGTCTGTATCAAGTCTGAAGGGCGAATGTTAGTGTAGCAAAAAGGAAGTAAACGGTATAATGAAAATTTCATGACATCAACAGCTCTTTTCGGTGGCGTTTCGATGTACTCACAGATCTTATAGCGGTAATGTGATGAATCAATTATTGTTCGTCCGCACCGAGCAAGAATTATCAACGACTGCATAGAAATGCTTGGTATTAAACGAATGGATTGGCCCGCTGTCTCTCTAGACCAAACTCATACTGAGCATGTCTGGTCTGCAATGTCAGAGCAATTACACCCCTAACCATAAACATCAAAACATCTCGCCAATACTTTGACGAACATTTGATAACCTCATTGACTCGATGCCGAATGGAGTAAGAGCTCTACGAACAGTGATTTCATGGTGTTTCTGATAGAAGGAATCTTCTTTGAAGCCTGCAAACTCCACCTAGTCAGAATCTTCATTTTGCTTATTTCTCAACTATGTCTAAAGTAATCTTACTTGCTGTTGCCATTTCAAGCAGGTTATCCGTTTGAAGACACCTAACTTAATATAATACATGAGTACATTTAAAAAATCGCTTTTTTATTTCCCTTTGTAAATTATTATATGTACCCAAATTATCCACATCAATTTTTGAGGAGTGAAATTGAGCACTTGAAAGCTGCACTCAATGTATTTTTGAGGAAATACAGCTTGAGTTATTGCGAAGAGTGATTTCCGCTTTCAAAAGTATTTTCTCTCCGTCTTTGTCATAAAAGAACATGGTTTATCAATCAATGAATCATTTTTTTTCTCCTAATATTTCAAGATGTCAACTCTAAGCGCGTTATGCAGGCTCCTTTATCACACCTAAGTGGATTATTAGAGTGGAATCCCAACGTTCTAAAATTATTCGAACTTAATTGCAGTCACATTGGGCACTTCCTGTCAAATATTAGGTTTTTATAAGCCGCATCCTCGGTAAGAATGTATCTATTATGCTCTTCCATTATTTCTATCAGTCAGTCCGTAATGTTTTCGAGGAGGGTGACCGCGTAATTAGGACAGATGATTTTCAAATCTGATCAATTAATGATTAAGCTTGATGGTATTCCCGTACGCTAATGAGGCGTTGAAAATATGGATGTTTATTCAGCATGACGATGATGCCCAGAGAATGCCGTTCTATACGTTCTGGTTTCCAAAATTTCCTTTTTAAAAAAAGTTGTTTCAGGGATCTATAAATTGGACCAAATGTCTATCATTTACGAATTTTGAGCCGAAAATGGTTGAGCTTACTGATGAAGAATGCGAGCTCAAAAGCAATAAATGATATTTACTAAATATACCCTAAGTTAAAAACCGAAAAACATTCAATTTCTTTAGCCTGTTGGTAAACCATCTGTACAAATGAAGATGTTCCTCAATTACATAGATTTCAACATATCCTTTAGAATAAATGATTCTTTAGGAAAAATTAAAAAATCTCTTTCCAGAAATAAATTAATAAAAGCTATCTGGTGTTTACTACACACCATGTGGTACCTGCTCAAAAAAATTTTTTTTGACAAACTGACAGGTAAATGTAATACTAGAATAATTGGACATCAGAGATTTTTCCTCAAATCCATCGTATGGATACCTCATCTTCAATTGACAAACCGAATATTCATAGTGGGACCAACTCGGCGTTTGTGTACTTTGAGCTGCTACAATCGACGACAATGCCTTTGGATCAAGCGTTGCGAGAAAATCAGCCGCAATACGTTGACAGACACGACAAAGTTATATTGCAGCATGATACATGTTGCGTTGTCCGTTAAAACGTTCTTAGAAACCCTCAAATAAGAAGTCCTACGCCCCCCGCCGTACAGCCCAGACATTGCTGCTTCGGATTACAATCTCTTACGATCGACGCAGCATGGCCTGGCTGATCAGCGCTTCTCTAATTACGATGAAGTCAAAAAATGGATCGATGCATAGATAGTGATCGAAAAGCCGGCGTTTTTTCGCGATGGAATCCATCAATGTCCAGAAATATGGCAAAAAGGAATGACTAGAGACGGACAATACTTTGAGCTTCTTAAGTATAACCAATTCTTCACAATAAAGCTCCAATTTTCAAACAAAAACCTCTCTAACTTATTTATATTCCTGATAGAAGTCACATATATCGGATGTTCTTTTAGAGTGATAGAACTTTAGATAGGGATAACTGTAATTTGACAGAAGGTGAAAGCCATGTTATTTTGACATTTCTTTTCAGTAAGTATCGACTAATTATCATGGAAAGACTCACGCCCAAACAACGTTTACAAATTGTTGAAATTTATTTTCAAAATCAGTGTTCTATTCGCTAAACTTATAGAGAGAGCACTTCGTGAAATTTATGGTTTACATAATCGTCCATCAGAGCAGCTTTTTCTTCGAACTATCGATAGATTTCGGACAAAATTTTCTCTACTCGATGCAAGAACAACAAGACAAATAACTGTAAGTACAGAAGAAAATATCGCTGCTGTAAGTCAAAGTGTTAATGATGATCCTTATTTGTCTATTCGTCGATGTTCACAACAAGTTGGACTTTGTGCATTCACCACATGGAAAATTTTTCGTAAAGATCTTGGTCTACACCCATACAAGATCCAACTGGTTCAAGAACTAAAGTCACTTGACCATAATAAGCGTCGTTTGTTTGCTGATTGGGCCCTAGAATAGTTTGAAGTTGATCCACTTTTTTATCGTAAAATTGTGTTTAGTGATAAAGATCATTTTTGGTTGAATGACTATGTAAACAAGCAAAATTGCCACATATGGAGTGAAAACAATCCTCAAGAAGTTCTGCAGGTTCCATTGCATCCTGAAAAATGCACTGTATGGTGTGTTTTACACGCTGGAGGCATCATCGGTCAATATTTCTTTAAAAACCTGGAGCTAATGTTACAGTCAATGGTGCTCGTTACAGATCGATGATCAATGATTATTTGTTTCAAAATTTGAAAGGTATTGACCCAGAAGTATTTTGGTTCCAACAAGATGGTGCTACACCTCATGCTGCTACCGTAACAATTGATTTATTGAAAGAAAGATTTGGTGATAACATTATTTCGAGAAATGGTCCATTAATTGGACTCCAAGATCATGCGACATAACTCCACTGGATTATTTTCTTTGGGTTTATATCAAGTCATTGGTTTATGCTGATAAACCAGAAACAATAGACGCTTTGGAAGCCAACATAACTCGTGTTGTTGTGAAATAAGGCCTGAATTACTCGAAAAAGTTGTCCAAAATTGGTCTGGTCGAATGCGGTTCCTCAAAGCTAGTCGTGCTGGTCATATGCCATAACATAACATAAATGTCTTAAAATTTTCTTCGATCTTTATTTAAATGTGTTTTATTTCAATTTAAAGTTCTGTCACTCTAAAAAACACCCGATATGTGTATTATTTAATTTGATTGAAATATTATGGAGCATCTGCAGAATTTAACTTTGAAAAAATTGAGTTGAAATGTCTATTTCAATTCATTAATTTTTCAATTCTTATATTCAATTCCCACCTTTCAGGATGAACGAATTCTTTAAATCTTGTCGTTTATTTCACGTTCTCTGAAATTATAAGAATTGGAACTTCAGAATAAAATATTTCGTAACAAATTTTGAATGAAGCGTACTCTGCATATATGGATATTTAAATAAATATAGGATGAACAAATTTGAACTCACGATTTTGCGATAATACTCAACAGAACATATAGGTGGGACATATAAGTATTTAAAGATATTATTCATTCACTTTCAACTTATGTGTCAACACAAGAATGATTGATAATACTACCTCCATTGCAAGAAATCTGAATAAATATTTTGTTACCACAAATCACCGTGTTTCAAGTTCTTGGCTTTCATATCCTTCACAAGTATCGACTTCTGTTGAAAGTCTTAACTACTTCTAATATTGACAGAACTATTCAAAAGACTGAATCTTCCTGAGTGAAAATGTCATAATAAGCGAACTCTTACAGTAAGCCAATGATAATAGAGATTGTGTAATACCCGTATAACTCGAATTGAATACTCAGAAGCTACTTGTCCAAACAATGAATAAAATTAGACAATATCCTTTTGTTTGCATAGTGGTAGTCTAACAATCTGAATTACTAGACAATGGTAGATACGACGTACCAATATTTTCATCAACATAGGGAGATTGAAGATACCCGAATTGTTATGTTTGCATTATATATTATAGTAGAATCGTCTGTTTGGCTGTTTTGTTTCAAGCTCTGTTTTGTCATTCGAGATATCTAATATTGAATTTCATAATTAGCATTGTAACGTTTCAAGCAGAATTTGGCACATAATATAAATTCATTCGAGCCTTCATACCAAAGGTGAATAGTTGTAATTTATGAAGGAATTCCTCTCTTCTGCCTGCATTCATGAGAACAAAATCCGAAGTCGCTTTTCATAAAGTAATCATGACGAATCTAGATTATCCAGCATTTGAAGGTCTAATTTCAACTTGTTTGAGCAGGAAATTGAATCTTTTAAGTTTATTGAAATTGAAAAAATTTCACGACATGTGGGACATTTGTAAAAAGAAAAGTAGATTCAAAATTCATATTTTATATAAATGTTATAGAAACCTCATGAAAAGGAAAATATTAAAGTTGACACTAAACTAGGTTCAAAACTTGAGGGAATTGGTTCTCAACTGTGCCCAGTACATGTTCAGTTTGACGTTTCAGCAAACTCTGAACGTATCCCAAAGTTATGGAAAAATTGTTGGAACTGTTATAATAAAAAATATTAGCATAAGAACAAATGTATAAGAATATATTGAATATCATACGGATTTATTCTCCTGATCTCACTACAAATTTCAATTTCAATTTAATGAAAAAAACTTTGGAAATTGAATTAAATAAATGTCTCAGAAAACACAGTTTTAATTTAGTATACATAAATGTAAAATAAACAATCATTAAACAGCACCAAAAGGGATAAAAAAATGTAAAGAAATTATAAATTACTAATTAAAAATATTAAATAAATACTTGAAAGATACAAAATCTTGTTTCGTATCAATGTATTAAAGAAACAATTTGTATTCTTCAAGTTTTTATTAAATATTTTCAATTAATAATGTATTTTTCTTCGTATTCTTTTTGGTGCTGTGTAATGAGTGTTATTTCTTTATGTCTGATTAATTGAAACTGTATTTTCTAAGACATTTATTTAATTTAATTCTAAAATGTTCGTGAGAAAAAATTTTTATAAAATTAAAATTCAAATTTGAAGTGAGGTTAGGAGAATGATATTTAATAAAATAAGAAGGAACGGTTTTTTACTTGATAGAAGGATTATTACAAAATTTGAAAATCAAAACAGATTTAATCTGTTATCTTCTACAATTTTAATTTTAAAAAATTCTTTGAAGAAACTTTAAGAATTAAATTAATGTCTTTATAAGCACTGCTCATATTTAATAGACGTCAAAATTCATCATACAATATCAAACGGAATTAAGAAAAACCAACGAATATAAACTGTCCATTAAAATTAAAATATAAATAAGCAAACATTTTTTGTTTCGTTCCAGGCATGCGTAATGAACTCTTCAGACAAACTTACGAAGCCCTGTTTGTTACAAAATACATTGTTTTCCGATCCCATATGAATGAAAAATAACCCCTTCTCAAAAATATAAAACATAATTTCAAGAACTTCTCAAAAACTAATTTATTTGAAATATTCAATATATTTAAATAAATTACTTCAAAAAATCTCAAAACATGTAGCACATTCTCAAGAAATAATTAAAGTTACGATAAGATCTTATCGTAACTTTAATTATTTTATTATGTTTTGAGATTTTTTGAAGTAATTCATTTAAATATATTGAATATTTCAAATAAATTAGTTTTTGAGAAGTTCTTGAAATTATGTTTTATATTTTTGAGAAGGGGTTATTTTTCATTCATATGGGATCGGAAAACAATGCATTTTGTAACAAACAGGGCTTCGTAAGTTTGTCTGAAGAGTTCATTACGCATGCCTGGAACGAAACAAAAAATGTTTGCTTATTTATATTTTGATTTTAATTGACAGTTTATATTCGTTGGTTTTTCTTAATTCCGTTTGATATTGTATGATGAATTTTGACGTCTATTAAATATGAGCGGTGCTTATAAAGACATTAATTTAATTCTTAAAGTTTCTTCAAAGAATTTTTTAAAATTAAAATTGTAGAAGATAACAGATTAAATCTGTTTTGAATGATATTTAAGATATTGTTATAAGATTTCTATAAAATAAGAAACCCCTTTTCATCATTTTATTTTAAATGTAGAATAGTAGTAACTACCAAATTGAAACTGTATTTTTTAAGATATTTATTTTATTTAATTCTAAAAAGTTCGTGAGAAAAAATTTTTATAAAATCAAAATTAAAATTTGAAGTGAGGTTAGGAGAATAATATTCAAGATATTGTTATAAGCTTTCTATGAAATAAGAAACCCCTTTTTATCATTTTATTTTAAATGTAGAATGGTATTAACTACCAAATTGAAACTGTATTTTTTAGGATATTTATTTAATTTAATTCTGAAAAGTTTCTGAGAACAGAATGTTATAAAATCAAAATTAAAATTTGTAGTGAGATTAGCAGAATGATATTTAAGATATTGTTATAAGTCTTCTATAAAATAAGAACCCCCTTTTTATTGTTTTATTTCAAATGTAGAATGGTAGTAACCACGAAATTGAAACTGTATTTTCTAAGACATCTAGTTAATTTAATTCTAAAAAGGTTTCTGAAAAAAAAGTGTTATAAAATCAAAATTAAAATTTGTAGTAAGGTTAGCAGAATGATATTTAAGATATTGTTATAAGCCTTTTATCAAATAAGAACCCCCCTTTTTATTATTTCATTTCAAATGTAACTGGCCAAAATGTACTATATTTTGTGAGGAGAAACGTAACGATGCCCACTCTCATCGATGGTATTGAGACTATTTCCAGTTCACCAACATTCTGTACATTTGTACGAATGAATAGCAGACGTTTATTAAGAAAACGTTTCAACTGTACAAAAAATGTCAACGCATATGAGGGACGTAAAGCTGGCTGAAAAATCTTTTATTACAAGAAGAGTGCTCAAGTTCAAGATTTACTCACTACGATGTTAGCTACCGCTAATCCATTTTATGGCTTGTTGACTATTTTAAAACATACCGTCTCATTTCTGTCTGCATTTTCCAGTAGTTGCTTTCAACAACACCAGGTGCACGCCCTTAAATCATGAAAAAGCTCGTTATGACTGTGTAAAGAACGCCAGAAAAGAGTCAGGTTATCGTGGAGCAAATGGAAAACAGCATTTTCAAGCCTTGGGAATCTGTATGTATGCATGACAAAAAATAAACCGAGTTTATTTGATTTATTTTCAGCCCCTTGATGGAAATGACTAGATTTTGTTACAAACTCGAGCTTCCAAATGTCGAGAAAGTGAAACGAATCCCATAGCATGAGAACAGGAAAAAATTCAAAATCTGTTGAAAATTAAAAATCAGAATAATACTTAAATAAGGTTATTCTGATTTTCACAAATTTTCATTGTTATGTTTACAACAATCAAACAAGTTATTCAAAATGTAAACTTGCCTGATGATGCTACTGTGATAGCGAAACGATTGTTGTAAACATAACAATAAAAATTGGTGAAAATCAGAATAAACTTATTTAAATATTAGTTAATATGGATTTTCACCACGCAAGGACTTATTCAATTCAATACAAAAATCAGAATATTCTGAGAATGGATTAAATCAATTATGAATTTAGATCTACTTGGTAAAAGCTCTAATTTGGAATTAGAATATCACAAATATAAAAAACTTTTACATAATATATTAAAATTATGTATCAAATTATATTAAATATCCAACAGAGAAATTCTTGTTTTTTACTTGATAGAAGGCTTATTACAATATCCTTAATATCAAACAGATTTATTCTGTCAACCTTACTACAAATTTCAATTTAAAATTTATAAAAAATGTTTCTCCAAAAATTTCTAAAATTAAACTAAATGAATGTCTTAGAAAACATAGTTTCAATTTAGTGTACAAATAAAATTAACACTCATTACACAGCAAAAGATACGGAACGAAATTTTGTATCCTTTAAGTATTCATTTAAAAGTTTTATATTATATTTAAAATAAAATAATAAGAAGGTTTTTTTACTTGATAGAAGGAATATAACAAAATCTGAATATCGAAACAGATTTAATCTGTTAGACTCCTACAATTTCAATTTCAAAAGATTTTATTCAAAAATATTTATAATTAAATCAATTTATATTTAATAGATGTTTAAAATCAAAACTCAATATACAATATCAAATGGAATAAATAACCCAACAAATATAAATTGTCAATTAAAATTAAAAAATAAATATCAGAAACAAAATTTTGTTTCCTTCAAATAATTATTTTTAATTTTAATTGTCAATTTATATTTGTTGGGTTATTTATTCCATTTGATATTTTATACTGAGTTTTGATTTTATACGTCTATTAAATATAACCTGTGCTTATACGACATTGATTTAATTCTAAAAATTTTTGAATAGAGTTTTTTGAAATTAAAATTGTAGGAGACCAATAGACTAAATCTATTTTGATATTTTCAATTAATAATTTATATTTTCTTTGTATTCTCTTTGGTGCTGTGTAGCGAGTGTTAATTCTGTATGTCTAGTAAATTGAAAATGTGAGATTATATACTTCATATTATTATTCAAAAAAGATTGTTATAGATTTAATAGGCAACCTGTTTTTAAGGAATTATATTGTAGAGAAGTTTTTAAACTTGCGTGAAATTTTTAAAAGGAAGAATTCAGATTCTTTTGTGACATATCTGATGATCACCTTCAAATGAATTTCTGTGTTTCAATTCCAAAGTTATAACGAAACGTGCAAATAGTATGTGCGGTTTTGTTCAGAAATATTTCTTGTTATTGTGTTTAATTCTAAATGTTAGGGCTATCTGAAAAATACAGTAACCATGAAATACGTATAATATAGCTTGAAAGCCTTTCCATATTAGAATGAGCTTCCACAGTATTATGAATAAAATTTATCAAGTAAAACTCACAATTCATAATGATTCTGTAAAAAAATTGAACATTCCATTGAAGATTTCACTCGTCATCGATTGTGACTCCGATTCGAAAACATGAAACATAAGTATTTAAAGATGCGTCATTCTATACTGAAGTGCATAAAATAATGATGCATAAATAAGGGTCGGATTGCTATCTAGCCGAAATATATGGACGCGATTTGGAAAACTGAGATGTCCTCATACTTCGGCAATTTCGAAAACGGCAATGAAAACAATTCAGAGATGTTCCATACGATACCCGCTTAATTTATGTATTGTTTAAGGCAATTTTAAAATCGTAAAAACGCAAGCTGGAAATTTCGAGATTAACATTCCGAAGTTATGAATTGCCAAGTAAATGAATATCCGAACGCTTTTATTTCTCTCGTTGACGTATCTTAATGCCCCTACTGATGACTTGAAAGAGATAAATCGGTTCGGAAATTTATGGTGATTTTTGTAACGGTCCCTGATAAGGTCAAATTACAAGTGATTCCGAGGCAGTTAATCTGAAATTTCGCAAAAAATCATCGAAATTTGCACCTTTCGTCCTTTTTTGCTGATATTTGCACCGTGATACGATGAATCGAATGATTCTCGTTTTCATTACTCAGTAGTCTTTAATTCGGCATACACGGAATTATTACTACCTTCTTCTGTTACCAACATTGAAGTGTATAGTTTCTCTAACCTTTCTCTCTTAACTCAACTGCTACCTCATTAAGAGTTTTTTTACCACTAAGCATTTTGACAGGTTCTCTTAACATTCAAATATTCAATAAGGAATCACTGTGAGAACATCATTTTGTACTATCGGGTGTGCTAGAACTTTCAATAGGGATAACTGTGATTTGACAGAAGGTAGAAGTCATGTTGTTTTGACATTTCTGTTCAGTAAGCATTGACAAATCATCATGGAAAGACTCACGCCGCAACAACGTTTACAAATTGTTTGAAATTTATTTTCAAAATCAGTTCTTTATTCGCCAAACTTATAGAGCGCTTCGTGAAATTTATGGTTTACATAATCAGAGCAGCTCATTCGTCGAACTATCGATAGATTTCGGACAACATTTTCTCTACTCGATGCAACAACAACAACAAGACAAAGAACTGTACGGGCCTTAGAAAAGCTTGAAGTTGATACACTTTTTTATCGTAAAATTGTGTTTAGTGATGAAGTCATTTCTGGTTGAACGGCTATATAAACAAGCAAAATTGCCGTATATGGAGTGAAAACAATCCTCAAGAAGTTCTGCAGGTTCCATTGCATCCTGAAAAATGCACTGTATGGTTTGCTCTACACGCTGGAGGCATCATCGGTCCATATTTCTTAAAAAACGATGCTGGAGCTAATGTTACAGTGAATGGTGCTCGTTACAGATTGATGATCAATGATTTTTTGTCTCCAAATTTGAACGGTATTGACCCAGAAGTGTTTTGGTTCCAACAAGATGGTGCTACATCGCTAGCTGCTACCGTAATAATTGATTTATTGCCAGAAAGACTTGGCGATAACATTATTGCGAGAAATGCTCCAATTAATTTGCCTCAAGATCATGCGATATAACTACACTGGATTATTTTCTTTGGGGTTATGTCAAGTCATTGGTTTATGCTGATAAACCAGAAACAATAGACGCTTTGGAAGCCAACATAACTCGTGTTATTGATAAAATAAGGCCTGAATTACTCGGAAAAGTGGTCCAAAATTGGTCAGGTCGAATGCGGTTCCTCAAAGCTAGTCGTAGTGGACATATGCCAGAAATGATTTTTAAAACATAAATGTCATAAAATTATCTTTTAAATAAAAAAAAATTCAATCTTATTTCAATTTAAAGTTCTACCACTCTAAAAAAACACCATATACAAAGATCTATTCTTTATAGAAATTTTTGGCGATATGCTCTGGTATTTTTCCTATAAAGAAGAGTAATCCTGGTCCACCTCTTCACAAATTTTAATTTTAAAAAATTTCTCAAGAATTATTCAAAAATTAAATTAACGAGGGTCAATTAATATTCTATATTTTCTTTCGATTCTTTTATTCCTTTTGATGCTGTATATTGAGTGTTAATTCTATACGTCTACTAAACTGAAACTGTGTTTTCTAAGACATTTAATTAATTTAATTTTTAAAAGTTTTTGAGAAACCATTTTAATAAAATCAAAATTTGTGGTGAGGTTAGTAGAATTAATCTGTTGGATATTTAAGATTAAGTTGATGTCAAACCCTTGTTGTTTCATTTAAAATTAAAATACTATCATTCCTAATGCAGTACCCTTCTAAGTAGCATTGATCGTTGATAAAATTTCAGAGGAACACTTGCATATAGGAAAAATAGAAATATTTTTGGTTTAAAGTTGTTTGTTAACGCCAGCGTTGTTAGATCTTTTGCGTAACACAATATTTTCAGAATTCCTGTTGGAAATTATGATATCTAATCGAAAAACGCATGGAAGCGGCATTATTAAAAACTCTGTTGCTTAAATATACATATTTATTTATTAAATGAATTAAAATAACAGTACAAGATGCAAAAAGTGAACGCATAGAAATGAAAATTTTCCAGTTGCTATAAAAATGATTTTTCAAGTTTACACAGTTTAGGATCAGAATTGTCTGAGATAATCTGATAATTAAATTTCAAAAGCACACATAACCTAACCACAGAATGTCCCACTAATAACGTTATATACTTTCCGGAGTTTTCCGAGTTGAAAACAGGAAAGGGAGATGCAAACCGTCGATGCATTAGAAGTCCTTCGTCCCTTGATGCCTAATAGAATTCTCAACAGCCCTAAGGGGGTCCATTGACGCGAATATTTAATCCTTTATGGACTGAAAACAAATGCTTCATGCCGGTGTATTCAGAGTGGACACATGCTGGTTCGTTGATTGATTTTTAACAAAGTCTTTCAATATGATATAGCTCCATTGAAACTGGATTTAATCGATTGTTACATACAATTTCCTGATATGTCCCTACAAGAACTAACATTTTCAAATCGTATTAAAACAAATGTCATATAGGTCATAGACTTTTGAATCCGTGCATTATCTTATTGAAAAAGCGGATTTTTTTGACATGTGAGAACTTTTCTACTTAATTGCGTCATCCAATCGATTCAATAACGCAATGTAGAAGTTGATGTTGATCGTCTGGCCTTCCGAAAGGAATTCGATGATTGCGGTTTAGGATTTAAGTGACCTTACTACCCTAGGATCTAAGGCCACTGCCTTCATGGGCGCAGAATTTGGATACGCCAAATTAGTATGCAAACAAGGTTGCCCTCTTTAGCTTCCAGTGAAGTTGCTTCGAAGCACTTTCTTACATCTACACGGTCAGTGCTCGAAATGGGTAAGCACGAACTCAAATGAATGGAATATCCTTATAGCTAAGCATGCTGGTTTTTAACTATTGCCGCACTAGTCCACTCTCTATAGGGTGACCAGGAGAACAAGTATTCCTGTGTTCTTGCACCCTCCTGTGGTAGTATTGTTTCCTAAAGAAGCCTTCGAAGATCTCCAAGAAGAGTTCTTGGATGCCAGAAACCACGAATTTGGTGATTAAGTTATTAAATAGCTCAATTAATAACTTAAACTTGGTCAAACTTCTGTTATATTCAATATTGAAAGACTCTTCATGTAACAAAACTCGCGTTCAATTCGACAATCATTCTTCAAGCTTCTCAAGCAATTATTACACTCTGGAAGTTGAAAAAAATATAATGTTTAATTTCTGGGATTTTTTTGAATAATTATTCATTGTAAAACATTAAATCTTTATGAAAAATTTGAAGAGTTTTTCATTGGTGTAATAACTGTTCCATGCAAAAATGATTATTGGACGCAAAACCGACCGTGTAGCGTTGTCTTTAGGAAAATCCTGCAGTGCGAACGTAATGCAGGAATGACTTCGCTACTCAAAAGGCTTCAGCAGGATTAAAGGAGGTTCTAGCAGAACGTTAGTTGATACAATTGTTCTATGTCCCTACACGCACCATCGAAAACGGAACCGATGATTATACCGCCATCAGTCGCTCGAAACATTCTGGAGCGGAAATATTAAATTAAATTACACGCTTTTTTGATTAACACAATTCGAGCTGGAGGGAGCTACCTGCCACCTAAACCTGCAATTTTAACTTGATAAATCATTTTTGACATACTCTTTAAGAGGTGAACGAATGAACTTGTACATAAAATCATGGGAATTCCGGATGGTTATCTTGGAATATTCCGGAGGAATACGAACCTTAAAGAGCGTCTTCATCACTGGCACTAATGGTATAACATGATACTTCCATGATAAAAAATAGAATTTGTTTGTTATTCGAAAGATTAAACAAGGTGAAAAATTTTAAGACGACAATACATTTATTAAAAAAAGAACATAATTTCAACCAAAATTTTGAAATTTAACATATGGAAAGTAAAACTTACGCCTTATATTTGTTAGAGTTCCCAGAGATGAATAAATACAACAAAATTTTAAATATTCTACAGATTTATTGTGTTTAAATTTCAAAAAATTTTCATTCAAAATTTTTCAGAATTACAATTAATAAATGTCTTTAGAACAGATTGTGTCAATTTAGTAGACATATAGAATTAACACTTTTTACATAGTACCAAAGGGATTAACAGAAATTCAAAGAAATATGAAATTGTCAATTGAAAATTATTAACTAAATAATTGAAGAGTACAAAATTTTGATTCGTTCCTTGTTTTATGAAAACTGAATTCCTTTCCAAAAATGCAAAATATAACCTCAAGAACTTCTTCAAGCATAACTTGCTCAAAATAGGAATAGTACTTAACGAACAATTGGAAATTCATAACTTACTGTTAAACTTATTCAGATAAGCTAGATTTTACAGACTCCCTTTTTTGGGTTTCAATAAAAAATTTTATACCTAATCTAGTATAAATAGAAACCGATTTCGAAAACAAATTTAGTTATTCAAAATGTAAGAAACCACCTTTCTGAAGATGCTACTGTGATAGCGAAACAATTCTATTATAATAACAATAAAAATTTGTGAAAATCAGAATAACCTTATTTAATATGGATTTTCATCAAATGAAGACTGATTCGATTAAGCAATTCACTATATGTGAGTATGACTGTTTTAAGTTCTTGAAAAATTTCTTCAAAATAGGAATGCTTTGGTCAAACTAAATGATTCTTCTCCAGCAGAAAAATATTTCACTAAATGAAATTTCTACTGCCATTTATAGATCTCAACGTTGAAATACTGAAATGAGAAACTACTATAAAAAAATTGTATTGGTGTTTCTTCCCACTTCTTTAACGGCCAGTTCGAAGATCAAGAAACGGATAGAAAGAAATAGATCTACGTTGAGTTTTTTTATTACTCGAGGAATGTTGAAGTTTTGTCCACTCTGAGCTATAAAATATGTCACACTAACCAGTTCTGGGTTGACTTTTGCTTCCATCTAGAGACAATGAGACAATTTTCATCTGATCCTTCTAGAAGAGCGGAATATATTTTATTTTTTATATTTGGATATGTGTATGGAAGAATTTTTCAGGTTTATTTTTCATAATCGTTACATAAAATTCGAATTGTAACGCAAAAAAATTGTTTCATTTTTAATTGGTAGTTCCAGGGAATTCAGACTGATCGAATCTGTAGTTTCGAAAATATTGGAAAAATATGAAAAATTTTCAAACGCGAATTACTGCGAAAGTTTTGAACGATTTTGACCATGAATGAATTGAGCCGCGACAATTAGATACGAAAACTTCACTGAAAGCTTTTCAGATATTGGGACGAAACGATATCACGATGTTCTCTGGAACTAACGCGGAAAAATATGATGAAATATGGCAACAATTTGTGAATATGGACAGAAATAGGTAAGAGGGCCATTTAAAATTTGCATTTTGGATCGTCTATAGATAAAAATTTAATGAAAATTTCTTCAAAGTTTGAGTTTATTTGAAAGGTTAAACTTTGACATTTAATAATGAAACACAATATTCTAAATAACATACAGATTTATTCTGTTGAACAATATCATTCAAATGACTATCACGACTAGACATGAAGTACTCCATCAGATCAACCCAATTTTTCAGTACATTGACATTGGCCCACCCTTTAAAATTGAAACATTCATCTCGTACTCTTCTGGTAGTAGGTTGAAAAATATTTCTCGCTGTTCGACTTCAACAGTATATTATTCGAGAAAACATGAAAAAACTTTATTATTGTCAAAATAGCAAGTATAAACACAGAGCATATTATTTCATGTTAATTTTTCGACATTTTTCAATTTCTGGTTGGCTTTCTTATGTCTCAACAAATTCGAACAATTATACAGCTGGTTTGATCCATTATGAATGCCTCCTGCAAGAAGTGCGCGTTCTAGTCCTTGAACTACACAATTCTATGTCAGCAATATTGAGATCACCTTCTGCTGATTTATGCGTTACTTTAAGTTATTCACCTCTGAGTTCCACGTAAGTTCGTGGTTTTGGATAATGTCACAGGTTCGGGTTTTTACTCCATTCAGTTTTTGGTCTGGTGTTGATATATCATGGTGTGACGAAGAAATTAAATTTAGATACAGTGATTTGTCATTCGTATGGAAGCTGACATCGCCATTAGGTTCACTGGAATTTATCTTAGAGGAAGGTTGTTTCATGTGATTATATAAGGTTGCTCGGAAAGTAATTTCGTTTTTTCCCGACAGAGGATTTAATTGTATTTTTTCGAACCCAACCTCACACTTAATAATAATTTATTTCATACAGTAAGTACATATGTAAAATATCTTGTCATCAAAATTTCATGACATGTCAAAGAAAGTATAACAATCACAGCAGTCAAAGTACAATATACTGTATAAACAGACATATAAATATCACAATTAAGACAATACATTGCATAGACAAGAATTACGCACATGAATATATTGCATTCAAGATTAGCATGTCAATGATTAAGGAACTCGTTTACATGGTAGATTGTGTTCGTCAGCAATAGATTCTTCACCTTCCTACAAAACTGCCCTCTACCCAGGTTTTTTATGTCATCTGGCAACTTATTATACAACATTAGACAGGTACAATTTGGGACCTGTTCTCCTTTTTTTATACGAAGACGGGGTAACATATACTTATCCTTCTCTCTGGTATTATGAGAGTGAATCTCTGTGTGTCTTTGGTACCTGGTTTGCATGGACATAATTCACACAGTGAGTACAAAAACAGATGTGACAGTAAGTATGCCCTATCTTTCAAAAACCTGCCTACAGCTTTCTGAGCTTCTCATGCTGAATAGTGTTCTAATGGCTTGCTTTTTTCAGGAGCACCTCTACATCTATATGGTTGCTTCATCCTAGAGAAGATTGGAATTGCAATACCAGGTGAAGAATACAATTTTCGTTCGACTCTTTAGTTGTGAAAATTAGATTTTGTGTTTTATCTACATTGTAGACTAACTCATTTGCTGAGAATCACGATCTTGCATCATTTTCAGCCACGGCCGATTTCTCTTGTAGGGCAACACAATCTCTCGACCTATTAAGGAAGCAATAACAGCATGTTTTGTCTGAGCAAATATTTAGGGATAGATCGTTTAGGAATATTAAGAATAATATCGGCCCCAGTATGGACCCTTGTGGGACACCAACACTCAAGTCCCTCAGTGCAGATGTTCTCTGGATCCACACGACCGCCTTTCTCCTTCGGGTGAGGTAGGATCTGAACAAGTTATTTACTTTTCCTCTTATTCCATAGTGATGAAGTTTCTTTTACAGAATTTGATTTTTTTCTCAAAATGTATATTAAAATCTCCAGAGAGAATTAACCGGTCGGCAGGGAATGCTTCTTGCAACAATTCTAGTAACTCTGTCAGGATGGCAGTAAACCCGGCTACACCTTCAGATATTATATATTTTGAAAGCTGTTATAGCAAGGCTTGTGTGTGAAAAAGTTCAAATAATTCTACGTAGTAGTTTTTGGTTGGTGCTCTTTCGAATATGGAGAGCAATAAGCAGTATTTTCCTCATATTTGACTTTTTTACTATAGAAAAGCTAAAAATGCTGTATAGCTAGAAAGAAATCAACCGATGTGTATGGAGAAGATGTGTACACAGTACGCCAGTGGTTTGCAAAATTTCGATCCGGAAGGCCGGTTGAAGATAATAAAGACACGATAAAGGCATAAGTTGATGCAAATCCGCGAATAACAACACATGAGATCAGTGAAAAGTTGAATTCAGCAAATTCAACTCTTTATGACCACTTAAAAGGCTTGGGTTTAACCTCGAAGCTCGATATATGGGTTTTCCATGAGAAATTTGTGTCCTCACGTTGACGTTTGAGGTTCGCTTCCTAAACGTCATGAAAATGATATATTTTTGAAGCGCATCATTACTTGGGACAAAAAATGGGTTGTATATAACAATGTCAAACGAAAGCCAATATCCATAAAAAAAAAGGTGATGCTGTCTGATGTAATTTTAAAGGAATCGTTTTTTTTTATCTTTTACCGGATAACACAACAATTAATTCGGAAGTCTACTGTCATCAGCTGGACAAACTGAATGATCTACAGAAAAGGTGTAATGTTCCACCAAGATAATGAGAGACCTCATACAAGTTTGGTCACTCGCCAAAAGCTTTTACAGCTTGAATGGGACACACTGCCACACCCACCATATTCTCCAGATCTGGCACTTTCGGATTATTATTTGTTCTGATGTCACTGAGTATAACTGCCACTCTACAACCCATACTTCGTTAGTCCACTACTTACAGGACATCCTGTATAGGAAATGCATCGAGTCCCCGAAATTTATTGATTTATCTTCAGTTACGGAAACAGTGATGAACCTATCATTGACTGACTACATGCAATTTTCAACGCAAAACGGTAATAGTTTTACCAACGATGATAGCTCACCACGAATTAATGTGAAAACCAAACTACTGGATGCCGAGAACGAATGAAGCTTCGGACAGGCGATTTTAAAGCTGATTTGGATTTGTTTCCATAGTATACCCATAGTTATAATGGGTATTATACATTTTCAATCAATGAAGTTGTTTGACTGACGATTATTCCTGTCATATGCATGGTTTGCCTGGTTTGATTAGTGCTCACTGAACGAATAACAAATTCATCAATATATTCGACTGATGGAAAAGGCTTTAAACGTGAAAGATATGGGAAAAACATTCACTTTCCGATTCGAACACTCCATCCTCCGTTTTCGCTTTACATCTATTCAAAAGAAGAATCCCTGACATCCATAATTCAACCTGACTTTTTGAACATGTGATGCGTTCGAATTAAAAACGATCGTTATCGAGATTTGGAAGTTTGAGAGTAATTTTATCCGAAATCCAAAAAACAAAGAACGAACTGGCTATTAAATTCACTGAAACTGATTTCATGCAGCTGGATTTTAAATGAACCTTGGTAAAATTCAATGATTTTATGGAAATTGGACGTCTTGCCTAAAATACTTAGATTAGTGGCAACAATTGGCTCAATTACTAGTAGAAACTCAAATTGAACACTTTGGTCTTAAATATAACACATAAATCCTTATAGCTTACATAAATTAGGAAACCAATTTTTAACTTCCTCGTAATTGGAGAAGCGCTAGTCAGCCAGGTCATGTTGCATCCATCGGAAAAGATGGCAATCCGAAGGTGCAATGTCTAGGCTGTACGATTTTCGTATGGTCCCAAATTCGACAATATTGTTTGTTGACGTACCCATTCATCCAGAAATGGGCCTCATGGCTGAAGATGATTTTTTGATGTGTAGGTTCAAATCATGCGCAAAATTCGCCAAATTGTGGTGTGCGAAAGGACGAGTTCTTATGAGCGATACAAAATTGACTGCCTCGGATTCTCACCCACACACGCACGGACAGCAGCGAAGTTTTCGGTAGATCTTGCGCTTTGTCATCAACCGGGTTCGTTGTTTCCTGAACCAGTGGACTTTATTCATCACACCACTCGGTAGAACGATTACGGCGGCCGTAAGATGCGCGAAACGCACCGTACGTTGATCGAACAGAACATCCATTTTGATAAAACAATTTTATCATTCGCAAGTGTTGTTGAACGCTTCATCTGTCCATGGTGATTTTTTAGCCCCCCAATTGTCTCTGTACCTTGTCATGACTGAAATCCTCGTTTCATTATGATGAAATGGAGGATAGAGTTATGATGCCTCAAGCAGAGACTTCCATCCTACTTCCTTTCCTTGTTTTTTTCCTGCATACCATGCCATCATGCTGACCCACAACCGTCCCTATCTTTCAACAAAGCTTGAAATCGTACGGGGTAGTTGTGGATCTAGGGGCAGGACGAAGTCATGCTATCCTGCGATCTATTAGAGTTTTGTGATCCATATACGGGCGAAGGCGAAACCCTGCTGAATCTCGGCGCGGGCTTTCCAACCTTCGTCACTTGGAGGAAAGAGAGGACTACGACGTTTCGACCTAGGTTGGACCTGGGAAGACTCGCTCTACTCGCTACCAACTTCGGCCCCATTTTTGGATCCTTAGGCTTCCACTGCGGGGTCTGGATGGTCCGCTGGAGTAAAAAGGGAGACTACGACGTTTCGACCAAGGGTTGGATCTTGGAAGTCTCGCTCTGCTCGCCCCCAATCGTGGATTCTTAAGCCACTCATCCGCTACGGGATCCGAAATGGTCCGCTGGAGGAAAAAGGGGACTACCAACGTATCGACCTGGATGGGATCCGGGGAGACGCGCCCTCTGCTCGCTCCCCACTTCGGCCCCATTTTTGGATCCTCAAGCCGCTCCTCTACGATGCTTCTGAGCCTCGCTTTTAACAGTCGAACAGCAACAGCGATCCTTTTGAGGAGGGGGATCCCTGCTGGAAAGCTGTTTCTACGCTTCGGTCTTTCACAACCACCAAATCGGGACACTTTGCTTATGCAGCTAAATGCTGGGATCGGCACGGCGATCCTTTCGGGAGAAATTATCCCTGCTGGTTCCTCCGTGGTTCTACTGACATAGGTTCCCTATTGTTCCTTCAAACATCCTTTCTTTTTTTTTTTCAGCTCATCAGGGATCTGCTGGAGTGTCAAAACTTGAGCAGAAACCCGGAACAGTAATGATGACAATGGTACTTCAACAGTTAAGAGCTCTGCTCACATGTACAATTCTGAGTATGTCCATGATGATTTGGAAAAACAGACTGCATAAGTGACAGCCAATACGACAGATGTAACTGCAACAATATGGCCGCTATCAACGGTCAAACTTCGGAAGACCGTGTTGAAAGACATCAATTCTAACAAGGAAGTAATTGCCTGTAAATTCAGAATCGCCCAGTATGTCGTCTCTTTTATTCATTCCTACGGGGGATTCTATTGCGATTTAGCCTGAGCATTCTCCTCCGTTGAAAAATTCCAGCCGGAATTAATTTTATGGTTCGTATTCCGCGACACAATTTCTGATTCATTGACAATCTCGACTGAAATGCAAACGAAAAACGGAATTGTCTGCGTTTCAAGCAGGTTATTAACACGCATTGCCAATATTAGTCAATTAAAATTCCCAGTGCACCGTATTAGAGTTTGCGTGGATCTATCTCCATAGGATCTCCTTCGACATTGAGAACAAGATGATTTTATCGTCCCAATTTGTTAAAAGAATGACTAAATACGTACGAGGGGTGTTCAATGTATTCTCGGTATCAGGCTGAATTACGGATAATGTGAGTAGTCTAATTATCTCATTTACTAGTGACATTATCTGAGGTTATAAATATAAAATTTGACTAATTTACGATCATTAGTTTTCTAGGTATCCTCAATGAAAAACGACCAGAATGACCGACCCCACAATGATGAAGAACATTGAACATCGCGCCGTTATAAAGTTCCTCACTAAGCAGGTGAAAAGTCATTCATGAAGGGTCAGTTGCTGTTTACCAAAACTGTGCTCCGTTGTTATCCACCATTCAAAAGTGGTCAAGTGAATTCAAAAGAGGCAGAGAAAGAATTGAAGACGATCCTAGCTCGGACAGACTCGCAAATGGCGCAGCACTGAAGAAAATGAGAAAAAAGAAAAAGCTGGTACTTCAAGATGCCAAAATAAAAATCAAGATATTAGCAGAGATGACATGCTATCCTTTATGGCCATCTTAACCTCTCAAAGGTCATAGCAAGATGGGTACCTAGAATTCTCACCACACCTTAGAAACAAGTGCGAGTCGAGTGCTGTAAGGAGTTTTAAGAGATCTGTGGAGAAGACCCATCGATTATTCTCAACCAGCTGGTTACTTGGAAAGTAACTATGACCCTGAGAGTAAACAACAGTCCTTGAAGTGGATTGCAAGGAGTGCACAGCCCCCAAACAAGTTTGAAGACACCCCATCCTCTGGAAAATTTGTGGCTACGGTCTTTTGGGATTCTCAAGGTATTTTATTTATAACAAACACTAAAAAGGGTGAAAACATCACAGCAGCATCATACGCGACCACTTTCCCTAATTTAAGAGAAGCAATTAAATGAAAAAGGCTAGGAAAATTCACAGCGGGGGTGTTGTTGCTTAACGACAACGCGTCGGTTCACAAAACCCGTGTGGCGAAGACTGCTGTGCGGAAATGTGACTTCGAAGAAATTATTCATCCTCCTTACAGTCCAGACTGGCCCCCAGTGACTTCTACCCATTCCCAAATGTGAAAAAATGTCTTCGTGGAAAGCGATTTTCTGACGATGAGGAACTTAAGGTATCAACCCATTTTGAGAAGAAGCCGGAAGAATATTTTTTTCAAGGTTTAGAGAAGTTTAATTCTCGAACTTACAAATGTATTTTTTCACGCCTGTACCGAGAATACATTGAACACCCCTCGTAAGATGATGAATGAATTTCCTAGCGGTAACTGACTAATCGCATTATTCATGCGAAGTGTTGTTTAACTTGGGAAAGACTATGAACTTATTGGTTGATGATGTACATGCAAATTAGGTGAGTTCTGATCAATTGGAAGCAATTATAGTTGATTTGTTTGTGGATATTCACCTCATCAAGTCACAATCATCTCAACAAGCAAAATTGAAATTTAAAGCGTGGACGTTGTAATTTCTTGTAATTTGAATTTAAGACTGAAATTACTCTTTATCACCATTAAAGGTTGATTGTTGAGAGTTTAGCTAAGCATCAGGAGTGCAATTCATCTTTATGGGTACGTTTTTGTCAAATTCCAAATATTGTGTGCGACGTAACATTTCATTTTTATATTTGGAAATAACACAAACATTCAGTGGAATTAAAAGCATTATACCAAAAATAAATAATTACTTCAATTGGATTTTTTGACAATGTGGTTCTCTTACATCAAGAAGCAAGCGATAATATCAATAGGAAATCAAATTAACATGTGATCCACAGAAAATGATTCAATTAATTTCTGAAATATTTGGAAAAAACCCTTCCAAGTAATTTTCAATGTTTATTTTTTTATAATAATTATGTATTTTCACACATGCCCGTACCAATTTTCAGATATCGAATTTGATCGTTTCTTCTTTTAAAGATTTTTCTGTGAAAGAGCCTAGCTTCATGAATGCTGCTCAGTTGACAGCAGCAAGTTTATTTCAGTTCACTTCTAAGCAGGATATTTATTGCATGAAGGTGTTTATCAAAAGTAGAAGTAAGTTCGTGCGTTTTTTATAGCAGATATCACTTTTATTTTGAAGTGTCATCATTGGCCTTTGATTTCAGTATCTGTTGTTTCGCTAAAGTGTAAACAATATAGTTTCTGTGTGCTCTGAAAATGTCAACGTTTGTACCGAATGCTGTGACTTTGGGGGGAGTTCAATGAAGAATGCCTTAAACAAAAAATATTTTCAGCTACATCGATCTCAGGACAAATATGGTAAAAATTGAAACATGTGTTTCAATTATGAATTATCTGCTAAGCTCCCGCCAGATCAATCCGATGCCCAATTTTTCCTAAAGAATTCGTAAGTATTTTCCTTCGTAGGAGTCCAGATTAACCTTAATGCTATTAGATACGTAATAAAGACTTGAGCATTGACGAGCCTAAAGAATGCGTTATTCCGTTTTCTTGAAGATGTTCGAAGGCGACGGCAGTTAATTTCTAAATGGGGATTTTCACACAGCCGTGTTAGTCGAAGGGAGGAGCAAATGTCAAACGGGAAACAATGAAAAGTGAAACACGATATTCTTTACGTTTTTTGATCACGGAAACGCCGCTTAAGTTCACGTTAAAAAATGAGACACGCTTTATAGTTCTTTCTTCGAACTCAAATAATTAAAAACTAATGATTCGCTTATGGCTAGAATTCAACATGTTCGGATTTTAAATTGGCGTAAAATGGAAAATAGAAATTGGACATACCTTAAACTTTACGATGATACGGTGCGGCAAAACTAATTTCAAAATAAAATAATGAAAAGGGTTTTTTTTTCTCGATAGAAGGCTTATTACATTATCTTAAATATCATACAGATTTATTCTGCTAACCTGACTAAAAATTTTAATTTCATTAAAATTTTTTCTCAACAACTTTTCAGAATTAAATTAAATAAATATCTTAGAAAGCACAGTTTCAATTGACACATAATTTTGATACTTATCACACAGCGCCTAAAGTAATAAAGGATACAAAGAAAATATAAATTACTAATTAATAATATTAAATAAATACTTAAAGGATACAAAATTTTGTTTGGTATTAATGTATTATGAAAACCAAATTCTTTCTCAAAAATGCACAACATAACCCCAAGAATTTCTTCGAAAATAACTCTCTTTAAAGAAACTTTTTTAGAGAGTTAACAGATGGAATTCACTTCCAAGTATGAATAATAATCCATTAGGTAGATATATAGTCTGATAATGAATGAAAATAATATTTTTCATCTTTTCACCACCTGCTGAAAATTGTTTTTCAACAATCACTCTTCGTGAGAGTTCAGAGTTAAAAACATAAAATTGTTGTAGGTGAAGGCAGAAGAAACTCAAAGAAATGCCTTTGCGTGCATAAGTTAGGGCAAGAAAAAAAAAGTGAGCACCGCGTAAACAATCAGTTTCATCTAGTATTCAGAGGCTTCTAGCATTCTTTATTAAGTAATTAAATCCATCATTTTTGGTCCTAGTCTAACATTTTCACAAAACTGCTGGACAAATTCGATCGACTTCAGATAAAACTCTCTAAAAGTCAAGAATTATATTTCTAGTAACTAATAACATTTTTATTTCAAATCGTGAAAGTTGAACTCACCCATATCTCGCATACCAACATCAACAGTTACAGTTGAACTTACCTGAAATGAAAGAATTCAATTAAAAACCATACTTGTTGAACATATTGCAATTCTGTCAGACAGACAATGAAATACGAAGAAAACTGAAAATCTCTGACTTGTCTCCATAAATAATACTGTACTGATTTTGAACAAAGAAGAAATCCTTGGAAATTAGTATTGTGGGAGTCAGTCGACAAACATTAATCTACAATATTTAGTCACCGTGAAACGGCGATTTATAGAACTAATTATTAGTTATTGAGCAGTAAATGTATTTGAGTGAAAATTCATAAAAATAATCACATGGCGTCAGAATTTAGCGTGCGCGTATATTAATAGTTAAATGAACTTCATTAATTTGTGGCATCTCAAGCTGATAAATTATGAGTGAATCAATTCTATCAAAATATAAGGTTAGCTACTTTCTGAACTCGAATCTGATTATGTCAACAAAATCCTAAGGAATTCTAAATTTTCACAACGATGCAGATTAAAATCTTTGTAATCAAATTCCATTCGTGTAACGAAAGATACAATGTGAGAATTAGAAGGATTCGAACACTTGAAAATTTAATTTCATTCTGTTGAAAAACACGTTCCTTATTTTTCCTTCAGTTTCTTTTCTTATTTAATCGTATTGAACATTTTCGATGATATACTCGTAATGTCAAATAAATCACATCTTTGCATATGTGATATGAAGGTTCACTACATCCTCAACATAATGTATATAATGTACATAATGTAATTGGTTCAATTTTCTAAATTTTATTATTACATTTACCATAATAAGAAGCGGTTCTTTACTTGATAGAAGGATTACTACAAACTTTTGTTATTCAAAGTTTGTAATAATCCAAATTTAATCTGTTAGTCTCCCACAATTTTAAATTTCATTCAGAAACTTCTAGAATTAAATTAATGTCTTATAAGGCACTGCTTATATTCAATAGACGTATAAAATCATTATACCATATCAAATGAAATAAAAAACTGAATGAAATATAAATTGTCAATTAAAATTGATTAATAAATAAATGTTTGAATGTTTCGTTCCAAGCATGCGCAACTGAACTCTTCAGACAGGCGTTAACGCAACTTTGCCTGTGACAAAATGTTTTGTTTCTGATCTTATATTTATGAAAACTAAATCTTTCACAAGAATATACAACATAATTTTAAGAACTTCTCCAAAGCTAATTTATTTGAAAAATAATATAATATAAGACATTAATTTAATTCTTGAAGTTTTTGAATAGAATTTTTTGAAATTGAAATTGTAGGAGACTAACAGATTAAATCTGTTTTGATATTCAAAGTTTATTATTACATAGATTATCCAATCCAGCTTTTTCTTAACAAATGAATAGGACAAATTAAACATTTGTGATAAAACGATATATTAAATATTCGGTGGACCGGAAAGTAATGAATGTCCCTTAATAAGCTTATAAAATCTTGTTATATTGATGAATTGACACACAATTATCGAGTAATCCTTCCTGCTGAAGGATGATTTTAAATGTTCGTGATTTCAGATAATTATTTGAACGTTTTTAATAATCCATTTCCAATTTTGAATCGAAATCGAAATTTATGACTGCATATGAAGCTCAAAAATAGCCCCCATGCCTATTACGATTCTATTTCAATCTAATTTTGAATTAATCATATATGGATTGATTTCATGTCCTTTATCCAAGTCATCATTACAAATCATTTTCTCCAGATAATATGACGCTGAAAGTTGTAATTTGTTAGTACAGTACTGAATTACTGAAAGACATTGCATTGTGGAAAATTGCTGTGGTGAAATTTTAATGATCAATTTGTGATTCGGGTCTTTGATTCTATTGTATTTCTCTAGAATCCATCACAAAATATATCACCCCACCGAAGAAACTAGCGGTAATTATAGAAATTACAAACAATCTACAGCAGATATTTTGCCATTCATAATTCACCATAATCTGACCTAGTTGGTGACTAACTTCGAATGTCTATATTATCATAAAAAATAAATCATTAATAACGAATGAGCCATATCTGTTTCTGTTTTCCTCTCTTAATTATTATTTAAATAGCTTTACACACCAATATTTCAGCGGAATGGAGTTAGAGGTTATAAAATTAATTTTATAACCATACCCATTTCGAAAAGGAGCTTGAAACTGACTGAGAAATATTCATGAAATTATTCTCCTCACTACCGTTCTTAACTGTGAGATCATAATGCAGGAAACGTTGAAAAAGCTATTTCCAAATTCGAGAGGGAATTCGTTGCTTCAATTTGTACAGACGAGATCCTATAGTTACTGACTAAACAACGGTTCATTTGGAATTTGTTTCTTGAAACTGGTTTTTATTAGGAATGAAACGTTAATGGAAAATGTCGATACAAATTAGATAATCGATAATGGTTCAATTTTATTTGAGCACTCTATCATCATTCAATACTGACAATCCTCTGCACCAAATGGTGTTAAAATCGATAAAATGAGAATTTTCAACATTCCTACAGATGAATGAATCTGGAATATTCTCTATAAAGAGAGTCTGTTGGTATTTACATATGTTTGTCGGAGATATAGGCATGTTCTTGTCTCGCCTTCTGAGATTTTTCTCAGTTCATCGTTCAATTTGAATTTGGTTCAGTTTTTACGAATAAAATGCACCTTCGAATGATCACAGAAAAAATTAGAACAGATACTGAATTGTTTCAGCCGTTACTATTTGCTAGTTGATCATAATTAAAACAAATATTAGAAATTACTATGTTTTACTACCAATAAAAAGATATATTACACATTTTCTTGTGACTCGAGTTTCGGGAAATGAGCTATCCCATCATCAGACTAATAAAAGTAGTTCCACATATTCTAACCATTTGTTAGAAACAGGAACTACTTTCGACCATAATTTTGAAATTCTACATATAAGAAAGTGAAAGATATGCCTTATACCTGTTAGAATCCCTAGAGATAAATAAACACAATAAAATTGATGAAAACAAACTGTAGAAATTACTATGTTTTACTACCAATAGAAAGATATATTACACATTTTCTTGTGACTCGAGTTTCGAGAAATGAACTATCCCATGTCGAGTCTTGTGACTCAAGTTTCCCGAAACTCGAGTCACAAGAAAATGTGTAATATATCTTTTTATTGGTAGTAAAACATAGTAATTTCTAGAATTTGTTTTAATCAATTTTATTATTTTTATTTATCTCTAGGAATTCTAACAGGTTTAAAGCATATCTTTTACTTTCTATACGTAGAATTTCAAAATTATGGTTGAAAGTAGTTCCTGTTTCTAACAAATGGTTAGATTATGTGGAATTACTTTTATTAGTCTGATGACGGGACAGTTCATTTCCCGAAATTCGAGTCACAAGAAAATGTCTAATATATCTTTGTATTGGTAGTAAAACATAGTATATCTACAACTTGTTGTAATCAATTTTATTGTGTTTATTTATCTCTAGGGGTACTAACAGGTTTAAGGCATATCTTTTACTTTCTATATGTAGAATTTCAAAATTATGGTTGAAAGTACGTTCTGTTCTTAACAAATGGTTAGAATATGTGGAATTACTTTTATTAGTCTGATGACGGGACAGTTCATTTCCCGAAACTCGAGTCACAAGAAAATATCTAATATATCTTTTTATTGGTAGTAAAACATAGTATATCTACAACTTGTTGTAATCAATTTTATTGTGTTTATTTATCTCTAGGGGTACTAACAGGTTTAAGGCATATCTTTTACTTTCTATATGTAGAATTTCAAAATTATGGTTGAAGTAGTTTTCTGTTTCCAACAAATGGTTGGAATATGTGAAATTACTTTTATAGTCTGATGATGGGATAGTTCATTTCTCGAAACTCGAGTCACAAGAAAATGTGTAATATATCTTTCTATTGGTAGTAAAACATAGTAATTTCTACAGTTTGTTTTCATCAATTTTATTGTGTTTATTTATCTCTAGGGATTCTAACAGGTTTAAGGCATATCTTTTACTTTCTATATGTAGAATTTCAAAATTATGGTTGAAAGTGGTTCCTGTTTCTAACAAATGGTTAGAATATGTGGAATTACTTTTATTAGTCTGATGATGGGATAGTTCATTTCCCGAAACTCGAATCACAAGAAAATCTTTTTATTGGTAGTAAAACATAGTAATTTCTACAATTTGTTTTCATCAATTTTATTGTGTTTATTTATCTCTAGGGATTCTAACAGGTTTAAGGCATATCTTTTACTTTCTATATGTGGAATTTCAAAATTATGGTTGAAAGTAGTTCCTGTTTCTAACCAATGGTTAGAGTATGTGGAATTACTTTTATTAGTCTGATGATGGGATAGTTCATTTCCCGAAACTCGAGTCACAAGAAAATGTGTAATATATCTTTTTATTGGTAGTAAAACATAGTAATTTCTACAATTTGTTTCAATTAAAATTATAACAGTTTGTTAACTGTGTGAACTTTTACATAATTCATTTAATTTTGGAAAAATTCCGCGAACCTCTATAAAACTCTTAATGTTGAAGAAATGGAATTAGAAATGTCTCAGACAAACTGAGTTTTGGAATATAGATATGGAATATTCAAATTCCGGAGAAACTGAGTTTTCCCAAGACATTTTCAATTCAATTTTTTAATATATCAACTAAATTGTGTAAAGGTTCATAGAATGTTATTTTTTCTCAAGAACTTTTTGGAATTGAATTAAATAAATATCTCAGAAAACACAGTTTCAATTTAGTAGACATATAGAATTAACACTTATTACAAAAGGAATAGAAGAATACAAAGAAAATATGAATTATTAATTAAAAATTTTCAATAAATACTTGAAGGATACAAAATTTTGTTTCGTATCAATGTATTATGAAGACCAAATGCATTTCCAAAAATGCACAACATAACCTGAAGGAATTCTTCAAAAATAACTCTATTTGAAGAAGTTCCTTCGAAAAAAAAACTCCAAAACATGCAGAACATCTTCAAAAAGGCCTGGTCGACCCAGAGTAACATCTGCAAGGAAGACCATTAAATCGCAAATGTTACTGGAAGGAATAGAACTGTATCTGTAGCAGCCCTTCGAAGTCATTTTTTGAGGACCCATAGACGGCTAGTCTCAACCAGTACCATAAAGACACGGTTGCATTCCTCAAATTTATGAGTAAGAAGATCCAAAGTGACAATATTGAATATGATAGAGATAGTTTCGATAAAAGCAAGGTTGATCAGGGCAATGAAAATAATATCATTGAACCCAGACCTGGCAGGGTATATCAATTACCCAGTAGATTTGAAGATTGCTGTATTAGATAATACTAGTTATTTCAATATTATTATCGTGGTACTAGTGGTAGTTACTAGAATATTGTTGGCAGGAATGACAACGCTAGCAGATGGCGCTCAGTAGTAAAGAAGTTAGGTTAACTGTAGTGTAACGCAAGGTGGCTCCTAAATTGAAATAAATATTTTAAAAGTATTTGAAGTTTATTCTAATTATTCACATGAATAATAAGGCAATATTAGCCTACCTAAACATTTAAAGCACGTTTTGATTGCTTGTTTTACTTCTGTTTGGTAAGTCCATATTCAAAAATTATTTAGTTTCTGAGTGATATGTCCTGTTGAAGAGTTATAAGATAAAAACCAAAGCTTTCCTTTGGATCATGAATTTCTTTAATTTTCTGAAATTCTTTCAATTGGACATGGAGAATATATTTTGTTTGTTATTGAATGGAAAAGTTTTCTCTTAGTTTTTCGAGTTTACATTTAATTCATCAAATTACTCAGTAGGACTCGTAAAGACCCCGGCATAATATTACTTCGTATAGAAGTTGCAATATTTTTGTCACTATTAACACTGATTTGATGTCGTTTCTAGTTTTCTGAAGTGAATGAAGATCTTTTTGGTCAATTGTAGACGATGTTTCAAACGCTACGGGGGGCATTAGAAGAATTCACCACGACTTGGAAATGACTGCGCAGAATTTGCCCGTTACCTAGGTGAAACTTGTGTTGGCTAATCGTTGGAGTGGCGGTTTTTTTCGATTTGCTATTCTATCCAATAATATAGCAGATAAATCATTGGTAAATACTAGCTGGCTATCGAGTAGAGTTTATCGGAATGGGAAATATGCTATGTGCAATTATTGCGTAAGTAGAATAGCACGAATTCAGCATCTGTTCATCTATAAATCAGATGAGCAAATCTGTAAATCTCATAAAATATAATAATACTTGCTCATTATGGGGAATAATTCAGTGTTAAATGTAGAGAGCTAACGAACTTGATTGATATATAAGTGTCAAGATCCATTGGCCAAAACTTTCGAATATTTCATAACGTTATACAATCATCAGTTGATGAACTTCAATCAAACATTTCGATGACTTTATCTTTCATATGAAACGACGTGAAAATGTGTACGTACAAATCGGTTACCTTTCCCTAGGCATATTTTGTACGATAAGTTGACGACTGTATATGGGCATGATCTAAACTGCTCAGTCTCATCAGGATGAAATTCTAGCCAAGCGAAATGAGCCAATTTTCAGTCTATCAAAAGATATATATTATTCGAAAGATGGTATCTGGGTGTTGGTTATTCATGAAGGATAATAGGGATTTTACACTTCTTAAGGCCTTGGGCGTCGATATACTTTAGAGTAGAGGCTATTTATCCTTAATGATATTCGCAAGAAAATCATACGTAATTAAAAACGAATTACTGAGATCAAGTTGTATAAAGAAATGCCTCGTATATGCTGATGATTACTGCAAATAATATTCAAATCACTATCATTGACATTTTAATGATGTAGTTTTGTTATCTCCTACTCGTCTGAGCCAGTGCAAACTGAAGAATAGTCATACTAACTTTATCTGAACATAAAGCCTTGGCTGGCTCATACTGAATCACCAAAACGATTAATCGATTAAAAGGATCTTTCGTAATTGTTGAGTCAGATTATAAAAGTCTGAATTTTCACAAATCGACAAAGATACCTGAAATGGCCAAGAATTTTGCTGGATGATAGTCCAGTTGAAAATCTGTATAGTTTCAATTTTTTTATTGATATTGATTTCTCGCATATGACTTGGTGAAACATTTTTAAATTAACAACTTGGATTAAGTTTCTCTGTTTATTTAATGTCTGTTGACATGTATGTTTCGGGTTTTTAGCCCATTTTCAAAACTGAAAAGAACAGAACCAAAATCCTATTTGTTTTTAGTTCTCTTCTCCTCAGTTCTGAATATAGGCTAAAAACCCGAAATATTTATGTCAACAGACATGAAACAGTGAAACTTGAGTAAATTATGACAAGATTTAATAAATTGACAAAAGATGTTCAAACTGCCCTCCTTCAGTCGCATTACTTGCACATCTTAAAAAAGATCGGGATATCGAACGGAAGAATCTCGTTATTGACGAATTGCATTGCTTCCCTGATTCTCTCACGAAGCTCAGCTACATTTTCAATTTGTTTTGAATAAATATTTTTCTTCATTGCTCCCCAGTAAAAAAAATCTAAGGAATTCAAATCAGGTGACCACGAGATTGTACCAGATCGTCTTATCCATCTGCCCGGATATTCTTCATTTAGATATTCTCTGATAGGGTATAGTGCGCCTGGCAGCCATCTTGATGAAACCATATTTCTCTGAAAATACAAAGTGGCACGCACGTCTTCAAGTAAATTTGGAAACTGATTCCATAAAAAGTCTGAATAAATTTCAGCATTTAAAACCTCTGGCAACTCAAAAGGTCTTATGACTCTTCCGTTCAAAATTCCAGTCCACATGTACTTGGATGTTTCTCAACTGCTTGAAACAGATTATCGTCGTATGGTAAGGAAATTCTGTCTTCACCATGCACTTTATTTAGAAGTCGGCCTGCTGTGAAGAGTAGACGATGCACATTCATAAAAACTCGATGATCTAGATGAGGATCAGCATTAGGGTATCCCTCGCGATACATTCTCGAAGCTGCATTAGCGTTACATCTGCATTCCCCATAAATGAGGCGCATATTACTGTGGCAATACACAATCACAGGTTGGTCCAGGTAAAATCAAAGTTCGTCGTAAAAAGATCAAAACTATCCAAATCACAAGCGAACAAATCCACCGAACGAAGCCAAAAGTCATGAGTACACAAATAACACGATCATATACGGAAAGATGCGCAGTAGACCAAGGGGCGTAGCGTACTGATATGTATTGCGTTTACGTGTGCCAATACCAAATAGTGGCGTCACAATCTGTCTCACTCACACTTTAGGGAAGGACTCGCCCCATCTCATTCAAACCAGATTCTTTAAGTACTGGATGCATTAGAGTCATTTTTAGAAAGTTCGAATAATTTGTTCGAAACTGTGTTTCTTTAAGAAAGACCGTTTTTTTTGACCGATCTAAGAAATAATGTAGTAAGTGTTATACTATTTTAGAATCCCTAATAAATGCGCTAACTTTTAAAGTAATTTTCCAAACTGATGTAATACAGTTTTTTTCAGTACAGTCAGTTAAAGATGTGCGAAATATTAATTTTGAATACTTGGTTTCGCAAAAAGTGACATTATTTTCCAAGCTGGAGCAATTGGCTTAAAATTGAAGATTATATTATAGGTTATAGAATCACTATTCGGGATACCATATGAAAAATAAAAGTGGAAGAAAGTAGAAAACTGTAGCAACGGGAGTTCAAAAATCATCACAGGATGTACATTTTCTTGAATAATAAAGAATGCAATATGATTGGAAAAGTACACTACTTAGATTTTTTTAAATATTTTTCTCATGACTACTATGACTCAGCCTGTTACCCGATTCCGGCTTGACTTCGACTTGTGAAACACCTGCACAGACAGTACAATGTAATACCTGAAGAAGCCACATCGTGGTGAAACAATTGTAGTAGTACAAACATTTTTGTGGAAACCAATGACTGTCTCATATACATTTTTTTAATTAAAATGAGTTTCCACCAAGTAAAGACCGAATCTATCAAATATACACCTGCATATCGTATAATATTAAAAAGATGAAAGGTAGGCATATTTGCCCATGAGCTCAAACTGATGAACTGCAATGTTCCCTGGATAATAAATGACAAAAGTGTGTTTCAGTTGGAACATTCGAAATATAGAGAAGGTCAGTGATCTATATTTCGATACCAGGAATTCATTTAATAAGGTTCCCCCAATTTTTATATTCAGTTATTGTAATCTGTGTCCATGTCTCCTGCCATTTCCATTGGCGGCACATCAATTTCGAAATGGCAATAGACATTATTATTATTGGCAGGGATTTTGATTTTGAAGATAGGTCTTGATTAGTTTGTAAATTATTCCGGATGCGGAGCTTCAACTGATATTGGGGTAAATCATCAAATAGGCTAAATTCGTCGATATGAATATCCACAAGCTTCCAGGCTGAGCTATCATCTGAGTGCAAGTAAATAATCATTTCTCGAAATTACTCTATGATAAGATTGAAAATTAAGTCTCTCATCCTTAAGCCACGTTTCAATCACCTGTCATTCATTTGAGTCTTCAAAAAGGCATTTGAAAAAACTCACCCATAATTCTCAGTCCACATTCATGTCAGCAAAACAAAAACAATCAAAAAAAAAAATATCTGTCATACTTATACGACCACGTATCATTTTAAAACAAAGACAGAAATGAAGTAAATAGTTTCTTAGAGTTTAGAATAAACAATCATTTACATTCTATGTTTGTCCACAGAATACGTACAGAAATTAAATAAAGTATTTTTCAAGAATTCGTTATATCCAAAAAATACTGTGTGCATGAGTGAAAAACAGATTGTGATTATAATAAATTAAATAAAATAAGGAAAAGGGGTGTTTCAAAAAAAGCGCAAGATTTGAATTACGCGCCATGTTCGACAGTCATAATGTCACATGATTATGACGTGACAGATCGAAAGTTGACAGATGTGAGTAAGTAAACATGGAGCATTACACGGTAGAACAACGCGTCCTGATTGTCAAAAATTATCATCGAAATGGTGAAAGTTTAATTGCCACTATTCGTAAAGTGCGTCCAATGTTCGGTCGAAATAATGTGCCTTATTCATCTACTGTGAAAAAAAAATCAAAAAATTCGAAAGTACTTGTTCGGTTAGTGATGTGATATACGATACGGGCTCGTAGAGGTCGTTCAGAACAAAACATCACGGCAGTTCGCGAGAGTACGACAGAAAGGCCAGAGACGTCAATTCTCCATCAGGCACAAGAATTGGACATTTCAACAGGCACTCATCAGCGAATTCTCACTAAAGATTTACAGTTGCATGATTACAAAATCCAACTGCTCAACAACTTCTGCCAGTAGACCATGAACAGCGAAGAGAAATCACCAATTGGATCCTTGAGCAATCTGATTTTGCTGATTTTGCCAACAAAATCATTTTCAGTGACGAGGCCCATTTTCACTTCGATGGCTTCGTTAATAGCCAAATCTCTCGCATTTGGGGCTTAGAAAATCCACGAATGATTCATTAGAAAGCAATGCATTCACAACGGGTCACTGTATGGTGTGCATTATGGTCTGGAGAAATAATTGGACTGTTTTTCTTCGAAATTGAAGAAGATAATACAGTAACGGTGGATGACGAACGTTATCGTGCTATGAGAACACAGTTTCTTGTGCCTAATTTGAAAGATATTGATCTTTACAGCATGTGGTTTCAGCAGGGCGGTGCCACATTTGAAATATTGACGATCTTGCACGAGTTTGCTCCTGGTCGTGTCATTTTCCGATTTGGTGACCAGAATTGGCCTCCACGCTCTTTCAATTTAAAGCCTTCAGACTTCTGGCTGTGGGGTTATCTGAAGTCACGTGTGTATGCCAATAATCCTGCAACCATCGAAGCATTTGAAGCCGAAATTAGACGCTGTATCAATGAAGTACCACCACATGTATTTCAATACTTTGCTACAGAAAACCATGTTTTATTGAACACTGAAATCTTGCGCTCTTATTGGAACACCCTTTATATATGTATCATTCGACTAAGTGAAAAAACAGATTCATTTTGATTATCTCAAGAATATTTCATTAAAGATGCTTAACGATTGAAATTTTCTAGTGATCCATTAGCTGAATATTTCCTATAAATAATTAGTTCCAAAGTTAATTTTTGCAATAACTTTCAACTGTTTACACTGTCTCAACCTTCATTGTCTTGTACAGTTCATCAATTAAATGGATATAGTGGGGCATATGGAAATTAATCTTTCATCCTCGTCAAATACTAAGTAGACATAATTCGAAGAACGCTCCTGGATGCTATCGCTGATGCTCTAAAATGCCCAAGATCTGCAGGTAGTGTTATCGAAGACAGTTTGATCAGCATCGACGTCTGTTTGACTACAATGAATACTATACCGATATCTGATAGCGTTTGTTCGGTTGACTATCAGCAATTTGGAAGAATTTTACGGATGTTTTTGTGTAGATACTGATTTTCGGATGGAACGTTGTTTTATTTATGAGTTATTCAAAATAATTCGTATTATAATAACATACCCGATTTGATGTGAATCGTAATATCAAGTGGTATCCATTGTATGGTAATATACGAAGTCGGTGAAATCCGAAACAAGCAAATAAGCTTTTCTCTCACGTATTCTGTTGTCGCCTTTAAAGGTTCGTATACACAGAAGAATTTTCTGAGGGCTATAGATAAAGGTTCCGCTCAGTTCAGACCGATACATCAAACTTAAATATGACTAATACAAGTTGCCCAAAAAGATTGTCTGGTATTCGTTACTTCGATAAAACAAAAACTACTTGATATTATTAGGAGTACAAATAAGTTTCCGCCGTTTTTTAACACAAATTAAATATTTATTATAGAAGAACGGTAACATAAATTTATTTAAAATATTGCCCATCACTTGCAACCACTTTTTCCCATCTCTCAGGCAGCATTCGAATCCCACGTCTGAAGAACTCCTTGTCTTTTGAGGCTATCCACGAATCAACCCAATTTTTGGTATCCTCATAAGATGTGAACCGCTGCGCCGTCAGAGCATGTGCCATGGACCGGAACAGGTGATAATCGGACGGTGCAATGTCTGGTGAATACGGCGGGTGGGGTAACACTTCCCAATCAAGTGTTTCCAAGTACTTTTTCACGGAAGCCGCAACATGTGGACGAGCATTGTCATGCAGAAGAATAATTTTTTCGTGTCTAGAATAGTATTGAGGGCGTTTTTCCTTCAAAGCTCGGCTCAATCTCATCAATTGTGTTCGATAGAAGGCTCCAGTAATTGTTTCGCTCGGATTAAGCAACTCATAATACACTACACCTAGCTGATCCCACCAAATACACAGCATAAGTTTTTTTCCGTGAATATTCGGTTTTGCTGTTGATATTGACGCGTGGCAGGTAATCCCCATGATTTTCTTCTTTTTGGATTGTCATAATGTATCCACTTCTCATCACCAGTTACGATACGATGTAAAAAACCCTTTTTTATGTCTAGCTAGCGGCATTTCACTTAAGCATAATCGGCGTTCAATATCTCTCGGCTTTAATTCGTACGGAACCCAATTTCTTTGTTTGTGAATCATTTCTAATGATTTTAAACGATGTGAGACTGCTTGCTGAGTGACTTCTAATGTTAGAGCAAGTTCTTTTTGTGTTTGAAATGAATCTTCCTCCAATAATTCCTCCAATTCTGCATCCTCGTAAATTTTTGGCCTTCCACTGCGATCTTTGTCTTCTACGTCGAAATCACCGTTTTTAAATTTTTGAAACCAGTCTCGACACGTTCTCTCACTCAAAGCACCCCCACCATATGCTTCTACGAGCAATTGATGCGTTTCAGCAGCAGATTTCTTTAAATTAAAGAAGTAAACTAATATTTCCCGCAAATGACGCTTACTTGGCTCAAATTTTGACATTTCCAACTTATAAAAATTATATTTTACCAATATAAAATCAATGATATTAATAGTTTATGTTGTTCTTGAATGTCCAAACTATTTTTTAAGCCGGTTATCATCTGCGAAAGCTAACCGAAACTCCGTGTCGCGCCATCTACAACAAAACGGCGGACACTCATTTGTACTCCTAATAAAAAAAAAGTTTATTGTGGGAAAATTATTTGGAAAAGATGATATCTGAATTGTAACCATTACGTTGTTGGTACTCTTCTAATCGAGAACGAAAATTGGCGATCACACGCTGACACGGAGACTGCATATTGCTGCAATTTCTGACCTGAATTTTGGCTTCATTTGCGTCAAGTTTATCGGATTATTCTCATAGACCTTACTTTTAAGGTATCCCCATGCGAAATAATCAAGTGGACTAAGGTGGGGGCTTCTGGGAAGCCAGTTGATGTTACCCCTACGCGAAATGACCTTAGTAGGGAATAATTCGTTAACAGCCTCCATTACTTGATTTGATGTATGGCAAGTGGCCCTATCTTGTTGAAACCACGTTCTTGAGTTGAAAGCTTGAAATTCCTATAACTTCGGACCTAAAAAGTTTCGCAGGATATCGCAATAGAGGTCAGTATTGAAAAAATTATCGCTGCTGTAAGTCATACTGTTAATGATGATCCAGATTTGTCTATTCGTCGACCTTCACAACAAGTTGGACTCTGTGCATCCACCACATGGTAATTTTGCGTAAAGATCTTGGTCTAGAACTGAAGCCACTTGACCATAATAAGCGTCGTTTGTTTGCTGATTGGGCCCTAGAACAGCTTGAAGTTGATCCACTTTTTTATCGTGAAATTGTGTTTAGTGATGAAGCTCCTCATTTCTGGTTGAACGGTTATGTAAATAAGCAGAATTGCCGTATATGGAGTGAAAACAATCCTCAAGAAGTTCTGCAGGTTCCATGGCATCCTGAAAAATGCACTTTACACGCAGGAGGCATCATAGATGCCGGAGCTTATGTTACAGTGAATCGTGCTCGTTACAAATCGATGATCAATGATTATTTGTTTCAAAATTTGAATGGTATCGATCCAGAAGTATTTTGGTTCCAACAAGATGATGCTACACCTCATGCTGCTACCGTAACAATTGATTTATTGAAAAAAAGATTTGGCGATAACGTTATTTCGAGAAATGGTCCAATTAATGTGCCTCCAAGATCATGCGACATAACTCCACTGGATTATTTTCTTAGTGGTTATGTCAAGACATTGGTTTATGCTGATAACCCAGAAACAATAGACGCTTTGGAAGCCAATATAACTCGTGTTATTGATAAAATAAGGCCTGAATTACTCGGAAATGTGGTGCAAAATTGGCCTGGTCGAATGCGGTTCCTCAGAGCTAGTCGTGGTGGACATATGCCGGAAATTATTTTTAAAATATAAATGCCATGAAATTATCTTTCAAATAAAAAAAATTTGGCTTCAATCTTAATTTAAATATTTAATCAATATTTTTGATTGATAATTTATATTTTCTTTGTATTCTTTTATTCCTTTTGATGCTTTGTAATGAGTGTTTATTCTTTATGTCTACCTAATTAAAACTGTGTTCTCTAATTTAATTTTAAGAAGTTTTTGGGAAAAATTTGCTATAAAATTAAAATTTGTAATGAGGTAAGAAGAATAAATCGGTATGATATTTAGGATGGAAGAATTAATGATGGAAACCTATCCTACTGAGAGCCTCCAAAAATATTAGGAGACAAACTCCACCAAATGTGTGTCGATATGAAAGTAATGGATTGAACTCAACTAAAAAAAGTTTTCATGAGCTTTAAATGGAATATCACCTATCAAATCACAATACCGTGTTATGGAATCGTTTCTTTTTATATTTGGGATGATGTATCTACCAGAGATAGATAATGGAGAACCAGATTGATGATGAAAGGTTACTGAAAGTTAAAAAAAAATTGAAACATTACTTACTGTACCTCTAGCGTGAAATGGAAGCTCCGTAAAAATTGGTTGGAGAGTATTAGTTGGTGGATTTCGATACACTTACGGCCTATGTGTGTACCACACTTCAGTCCAGTGGAAAATAATCCGAATCCCGAGATGAAAAGCGTTTCTGATACCAGGTAACGTTCGCGTGCGTAGATACAATCTAGGTAATAGTAAAATAATTTAGAGCTGAATTAAATAAAATAGGGAGTGTTAGCAATTCACTGAATACCTGAAAATACTGTTCGTGCAGCGGGATCTCACCTCCTATGACATAACGAGCTGAGGACTGGAACGACTAGATTCTCTAATAAAAATTATATTGCGAAGATTGTATCTGCCCATTGCGAAGTTACCGTGCAAGGAAGAAAACTTTATAATCAAAGGACGGTCGAATAGAATTGTTCTGTAGCGATTTCATTCTTGGTTCTCAGTAAAATTTCATAAGCTGCCCTTTGATGAACAATTCTTTTCCTAAATAATATTAAATAAGGTTATTCTGATTTTCACAAATTTTTTATTATTATTATAATACAACAATTGTTCGCTATCACAGAAGGATCTTCAGGTAATTGGTATCTTACATTTTTTATAACTTAACTTGTTTTCGAAGTTGGTTTCTATTTATATTAGAGTAGGTACATAAATTTTTATCAAGCAATAAAACCCAAAAAAGGGGGTCTCTTTAAATTCCAGCTTATCTGAATATGTTTAACAAGGGTGAGTTATTTAGGTCTAATTGTTCTTTTATTCCAATTTTGTTGAATTTCTTTATCTCTAGTGACTAACAGATTTATGCCATCACTTTTACTTTCTATATGTAAAATTTCAAGATTATGGTTGAAAGAATGTCCTGTTTCTAACAAATGATTCGACTATGTGGAATTACTTGTGTTATTGAGGAAACTCTTCAAATGTTCACAAATTGTATGTCCAAAAGTTCTTCCAGTCTTTTGGGCAATCACAGGTGAACTTATAAAATACCCATCATCTGTATGTATAACGTCTTCATTATTTTTTATGTATTTGCTCAGGTTTGAATGAGTTTTGAATCATTTTCCTCAATCATATTTATTTTGGGGGTATGAAACAATAGAATAATAAACCAGTAGCGATACCTGTTATCATAAGCGCACGAACTTATTTCTACTTCTGATATCGGGTGTTTGTTTAGAGTGATAGAACTTTAAATTGAAATAAAATACATTTAAATTAAGATTGAAGCTAATTTTTTTTTTATTTGACTGATAATTTTATGATATCACCATATTTTCCGGCATATGTCCACCACATTCGACCAGACCAATTTTGAACCACTTTTTCGAGTAATTCAAGCCTTATTTCATCAATAACACGAATTATGTTGGCTTGCAAAGCGTCTATTGTTTCTGGTTTATCAGCATAAACCAATGACTTGACATAACCCCAAGGAAAATATTTCAGTGGAGTTATGTCGCATGATCTTGGAGGCCAATTAATTGGACCATTTCTCAAAATAATGTTATCGCCACATCTTTCTTTCAATAAAGCAATTGTTACGGTAGCAGCATGATATGTATTACCATCTTGTTGAAACCAAAACACTTCTGGGTCGATACCATTCAAATTTTAAAACACATAATCATTGATCATCGATCTGTAACGAGCACCATTCACTGTAACATTAGCTCCAGCATCGTTTTTAAAGAAATGTGGGCCGATGATGCCTCCAGCGAGTAAAGCACACCATATAGTGTATTTTTCTGGATGCAATGGAACCTGCAGAACTTCTTGGGGATTCTTTTCACTCCATATACGGCGACTTTGCTTGTTTACATAGCCGTTCATCCAGAAATAAGCTTCATCACTAAATACAATTTTACGAAAAAAAAGTTTATCAAAAACTTCAAGCTGTTCTTGAGCCCAATCAGCATGCAAACGACGCTTATTATGGTCAAATGGCTTTAGTTCTTGAACCAGTTGGATCTTTTATGGGTGTAGACCAAGATCTTTACGAAAAATTTTCCATGTGGTGGATGCACAGAGTTGTGAACGTCGACGAAGATCATCATTAACACTTTGACTTACAGCATCGATAATTTCTCCTGTACGTACAGTTTTTTGTCTTGTTGTTGTTGCATCGAGTAGAGAAAAGGTTGTCCGAAAACTATCGATAGTTCGACGAATAAGCTGCTCTGATGGACGTTTATGTAAACCATAAATTTCACGAAGTACTCTGTAAGTTTGACGATAGAACACTGATTCTGATAATAAATTTCAACAATTTCTAAACGTTATTGCGGCGTGAGTCTTTCCATGAAAATTTGTCAATGCTTACTGAACAGAAATGTCCAAACAACATGGCTTCTACCTTCTGTCAAATCACAGTTATCCCTATCGCTCTAAAAAGAACACCCGATATAATGAACTCGAGAAGCAACTATTGATAAAAAAAAACAAATATAGCCTGCAGCTCTTTCCATCAGAATAAATGCTACAATTCCTTCGTTTTTCCATATTTTTTACCTCCCTTAGGAATTGATATATCATTCAAATGTCCTGACAGTGCGTTAATTGGGAAATCTTTTTCTTTCATTTTCAGTGTAAATTTGCTCTCTTATGCTTGACAGATCAATTCTGGATAATACATGATTAGTATACTCAGTTTCATTGATTTCCATCCACTGTATTTTCAGAGCAGGATTAAAAGATTTTTATCGTGCGAATTTCCAATATATCTGTTTCGAAAATTGGAGACATTTAAAGGAGTTCAAATCGTTTAATACTCAAGACTTAAGATTTATTATTTGGGAAATATACTAATATTATAACTTTGAAATATTCTTTTTGTGTATGGCATTTGTTTGCGGTTTCATTAAATGTTATGTTTCAAACAGCCAAAGATTGCTGTATAATATACACTCATTTTTTCTTAATTGAAATTTTTAATCAAAAAGGAGTTATTTCTATCACCTTTTTGCAATGTTGTTCTAATATTTATTTTCGAAAATTATTAGTTAGTTGTACCGCCTCTTTTTTCAAGTTTTAGCTATATAAGATGTAATTGTGGAGATAATCTATATTATAAGTGGACCGGAAAGTAATGTCGCTGTTTCAAATTAAATTCGAACGAATAAATTATTGACAAGTTTTTATTTTCAATCAATAATGTAATCAATAAATGGAAATTCGAGGGTGCGATATCGGGCGAATATGGTGGGTGAGGCAATACCTCCCACCCCAATTCATTAATTTGTTCCAGGTTCGACCTGCAGAGTGCGGTCTTGAATTGTCGTGTTGCAGAATAACTCCTTTTCTGTTGACAATCACAGGATACTTTTCGATTAAAGGTTGGTTCACTTGATCCAGTTGTTCTCAATAAAGATCTGCAACAGTTTGTCCTGGTCTAAATGAACAATTCCGCGTGTACTCCACCAAACACACAGAAATGCCTTTTTGGGATGTAAACCCGAATTTGCAATACTTCGTGGGGATTTCTTTGGAGAGAGCCACTGCTTTTTGCGTTTTGGTTTATCATATAGGACCCATTTTTCGTCTCCAGTGATCAACCCATCAAAAAACGGTTCTGTATAAGCAATACGTTGCATGTGATGGATCGGTTGGCTTTGTTCTATTCGGATAGATTTTGGGGACCCAAACACCTACTGTGCTTATTTTTCCAATCTGCTACAAATGCTCTTAGATGGTCAACCAAGGTTGGTTAAGGGTGTTTGAGAGTTAATCGATTGTCTAACATGGATTTGTTTCCACTTCTGCCCTTAGCAATGCGTTGTCTAATGTTGTTGGTCTTCCTGATCGATAGAAGTCAGAGAGACCGGATCTGAACCTGGAGAACCAACTTTGGCATTTACGAACGTCACTTGGATAAACATTGCAAATGTTTTTGGTCGCGTTAATACCCTTGCGAAACTCAAAAATAATACCGGATATGCCTTCTGGTATTTGGCTGGCCTTCTCACCCCAAATTGCGAAAGAAAAAGTTTATTATTTAATTATTAAGAAGTGAACAAGTCACAATAACCTCAAAATGTCTTTGACACGACTTGGAAGTACACAATGAGCTGACAAATGACAAACAACTATCGACATGCGCAGAAACGACATTACTTTCCGGTCCCCATTTTATTTAATTCACTCGTTTCATTTATCATCCCAAGATATTCGCAAACACCTTTCCACGCGAATATTTTGTATGAGTTTGAGCAGTTTTCATCTAAATCATATCATGTCATATGGACTATTTTTTCATCATTCAGGGTAGATTGCTTTGTTAGAAAATCGTGGAGAAAAAACATTTTATCTTACTCAAAATCATTGCGCACTGAATCATCGACCTGCCTCTGGTCATCTTATGTGGACTAAAGTTCTCCCTAACAAATAATCGTTGAAAATATAACCTGCACATTCTATTGATATCTTAATGATGTTGGCAACTTTACTTTACGATTATTCGAAACAATTTTGTGTATTTTTTATGTTTTCTGGGGTACCTGCTGCACTTAGATGATCAGTAATAAAATTTATCCTATCAATCCCATACTGTGATCTACATTTCCGTCAGACATCAGACGAAGACATCGGTAGTTAAAATCACAAGTGTAACTTACTCCAATGACTAATACTCGCTTCGCTTGATAACCAGGTACAATCTCACAAATCTTAGGAGCAAAGCGTTTGATGTGTTTTCTCTTGAAATCGGCATTAAAGACCTTTGAATGTTTAAAACCTTTAAAGTTATCGGAAACAGTCGCTTGTGAAATGATTTCCGGATTTACTCACAACGAATTCTGGGAAATGTGTCATGCTATCGAGAAATTCCATTCTGCAGCTTATTATGAACAAATTAGGTTTTGAAAAGGAAAAAAATATGGATATTTTTCAATTACTTTTTCGCAATCGCGGTTTTAATTTGCTTTTCAATTATAAGAACAACGCTGCTTGTCTAATCTGAATTTCCGTCAAGAACGCAGAAACAATCCGATTGCATGTGCATATATAATTTTTTTGTACTCATTGTGAAATATCAACTCTATTGTAGTTTTTTTATGAAATAATGAAAAGGGCGGTATTTTTTCTTGATGGAAGGTTTATTACAATATCTAGAATATCATACAGATTTATTGTGCTAACCTCATTAGAAATTTTAATATTAATTTCATAAAAAAAATTCTAAACAACCTTTTAAAATTAGGTTAAATAAAAGTATCAGAAAACACTGTCCAATTTAGTAGACATATAGAATTAATACTCATTACAAATTACCGAAAGGAATAAAATAATATAATGGAAATATAAATTATCAATTGAAATTATCAAATAAATACTTGAAGGATACAAAATTTCGTTTCGTATCAAGGTATTATGAAAAACAAATTCCTTTCCAAATGTACCTCAAGAATTTCTTGAAAAATAACTCTCTTTAAAGAAGTTTCTTCAAAAAAATCCCAAAAACATGCAGCACATCTTCAAAAAGACCATTTGGAATTACGAAATGGATAACTCGTCAGTCCAACTTTGTATCCAAAAAAATTTTATGAAATTAAAATTTAGAATGTAGCGAATTTTTGAATATCAGAACCCTACGTTTTCTATGTTCGTACACGAAAATTAGAGAAAGTTTGTAAGGTATTTTTAAGGACTACATCCAAATGATACTATGAGTGGATAACTAAAATAAAATTATTATATGGAAAATTTATTCTTTTTGGTGCTGTTTAATGAGTGTTAATTCTATATATCTACTAAATTGAATTGTTTTCTAAGACATTTATTTTATTTTATTTCAAAAAGTTTTTGAGAACATTTTTTATACAATTAAATGAAAATTTGTAGTGACGTTAGCAGAATAAATCTGTATGATATTTAAGATATGTTTTTTTTTTGTAGTTTACTTAGTGTATTTGTGGAATTGCAACATATGTCTGTATAGGATATTCGAAATATCTGCATCTAAAAATACCAGAACTAACACGAGAAAACATTGGATTAGCATTCTCAAATATCCTTTAATTCTTCCCGAGGCATTTTCATGACTGACTTTCACACAACCTAAAAAACAATGCAAAGAAAACCCTCAAAAGCCTTGCGTGCAAGTCACAAGATGTATCGAATTTGTCGCCTGAAATTATCTATAATCAATTCACTATGAAACTGCTATTTTTTCAGATAACGACAAACACGAAAACGTTTAACAGTAATTGACATCATCCTCTGACCTTTCCCGAGAAACCTGTTATGGCATAGAAAGATATCCTGGACCTCCTCATTCAGCATAAACTTGAGCCCTCCTAAGTGGATCAGGTAAGTCCTAAGTCATATTCTATATAAAGAACTGGTATCCCAATTTTGAAAGGTAAACAATTTTGTGCATCATCTATTTACACAGGCGTCGGCTTGAGGATTTTATTTACAGAATATACAATGAATTATTCGAAATTTGAGAAACCTTGGTTCCACAATTTCCTGAAAGAATAATAAGAGAAATGTGAATGGTTGACGGCAGGATTGTAAAAACTATAAAGGGATCCATAAAAAAATACACAGAGAACATTTAGGTATATAAATCGATACCAAATTGTATAAAAGTATTACAAACCATAGTCCATAATCCTGCATATAGACTCGATAATGTAGTATTGAAAAAATAATTATATTATAAAATTTGAATATCAAACAGATTTAATCTGTCAGTCTTCTTCAATTTTAAGTTCAAAAAAATTCTACACTAATTTGATTCTAAAAGTTTTTCAATAAAAATTCTTTTGAAATTAAAATTGTAGAAGACTGACAGATTAAATCTGTTTTGATATTCAAATTTTGTTATATTCCTTCTATCAAGCAAGAAGCTTTTTCCTATATTAATTATATTATATATTATTTCATGAAAAAAAATAACGAGAATTTTTCCTACTTTCAAATAATGAGAAGGCGGTTTTTTATACTGGATATAAAGTTTTTTCAATATCTTAAATATCAAACAGAGAAACTGTAATACCCTCCTGCAAATTTTAATTTTATGAAATTTCTTAAAAACTTTTGAAATTAAAGTAAATGAATGCTTCAGAACACACTGTTCACTTTTTAATAGAAATATCGAATTAACACTAATCACACAGTTTCAATATTTTATATTTGCTCTTCCGTTAAATGTTTGTTGAGCAAGTTTGATAAATATTCTATATTTTCTCTGGATTCTTTTATTTCCTTTTGTACTGTGTTATTAGTGTTAATTCTATATGTTTATTAAAACGTGAACAGTGTTTTTTAAGGCATATAATCAATTTAATTTTAAAAGTTTCTGAGAAATTTCATTAAATTAAAATTTGTAGTAAGGTATTACAGAATTGCTCTATTCGATATTTAAGATATAACTTTCACATCTCTGGAAATGATCTTTCCAGGAAGAAACCGACAAATTACCGAAGTTCACGTAGCCAGGCAGCTAAAGAACATGTTTCCTGTTAAGTTTTCATTTAATTTTGGCCGAAAGTATGAAAATAAATGAATTTTGTTGAATGAAGGTTTTCCAAGTGGTTTGCTATTGAAAAAAAAACGAGTATATTTCAAGAGAAATCACTTGATGTGTTTTTCATCTTAAAGAGAAAGGTATGCCATTAACAATGGAAGACACTATTTTATTTGGATACATATTTTCATGATTTCCCACTCTCTTCATCATGCAAAACTTAAATGAAGAAATTTCGAATGGTTAGTATAGTATTTCTCATAACCGATAAATAAATATTGAATCAAATAATTTCCTTAAAATATTTGTGTAGGTCAAACCAATAGTATATTCGATCCGTGGTCACGAAACACTTAAATCTATCATTTTATTTCCCGAATTGTCCTCAAGACCGCGTACAATGTCTGAAGACGTATCTTATTATCAGAAAACCGCTTTATTTCCAAGTTCATCGATACGGGTGTACGTACTCCAGATATTTGTTATTGGAGAATGGGCCGATTCAGTTCAGACTGAAATGCCAAAGCCATCAATCCTACTTCATCTGCTTCATGTATTATTAAGATTATATCTCTCTGTCGATAAAATCTTTATTTCATTTTTGTTATACGAGGCTCTAATCATTTCGCTACAATGAAGTCGTCCAGCGGTATATCATTGGAATAACTTAACGGAACAAAAGAGGTGCAATTAAAAATCATTTAGTCTATTCGAATACCGTACACCTGAAGTTATTCTTTCAATTAAAATCTGATGTTGTGTGAAAGAACTCAAAGGTGCAGGTTCATCTTTCTTTCAAATGTACCAGGCAACTTTTTTCGATTCAGTAAGTGAAACACTAAGGAAAAAATTCAACACGTTTCCCGTCAATTAAGTGACGTGTCGGACACAATTTTTTCTCTTATTTCGCGCCGAGAGTGAACCAAATGAAAGGATAATATACAGGGCGAGTCTTTAACATGTATTAGGAGTATATATAAGTTGGTGTCGAAAATTGAAGCTTCATTGTGAAAATTGTTTATACATTCAAAGTATTGTCCGTCAATTACAAGGAAGATGGGAAAAAGTAGGTACGTTTTAACGGGTGACGCAACATGTATCATGTTGCAAAATAACTTTGTCGTGTCTGTCGGCGTATTGCGACCGTTTTTCTCGCAATGCTCGGCTCAAACGCATCAATTGCCATCGGTAGAACTCCCTCATGATCCTTTCGTTCGATTGTAGGAGCCCATATTACAGCGCACCTAGCTGGTTCCACCAAACACATAGCATAATATTCTCGCCATGAACATTTGGCTCAATAGTTGATAATGAGTAATCCATACGTTGCCTGATGTTTTGGATAATCGTACCCAATTATCATCGCTAATCACAATTCGATGCAAACCCCCTTTTTTCCCGTTAGAGCAGTTGTTCACACACGAAAAACGGCGTTCGATATCTTTTGGCTTCAGTTTATATGACAGATTTTCAGAGCACACAGAAATTATGTTGTTAACACTTTAGCGAAATGACAGATATTGAAACTAATGTCGATATACACACATCGTCAAAAATCTTGGACCCCCCTATCAACTCTCAATTTGTTGAATGTAACATGACAATTTTTTGTGTGTGGAATCTTCACTATCTCATTACTTGAGTGAAAATAATAAACCAGCAAAAAATTTTCTTGTTCGGGAGAATACAGGTGTATTTGGTGTATTCAAAGTCAATCAGTTTTCAGCGAATAACGAGAGTTGTAATATTGAGAATCACAAAATCACAGAAAAGTGTAAGGTGTTATAAGGTTATCTTTAAACCATTGATATTCCATAATGAGATTTATTAAAGCCCAAATATAATTATATATTATTTATAAGTTCTAAAATTTTTTGAATAAATTTTTTTTTTAATTTAAAATTGTAGAAGACTAACAGATTGAATCTGTTTTGATATTAAAATTTTGTTATATTTCTTCTATCAAGTAAAAAGCCTTTTTCTATTTTACATAGATTGTTTATCTCTTGAGAAACCTAGGGGGACCAAGACTTTTAACGAGTTGTGTATTTCAAATCTGAAAATTTTAAAATTGACGAAGACATCCTAAATAATAAAAAGTATATTAATATTCTTATTCTAAGCTGGCAAAAAAGTTGCCGGGTCCGTTACAAGTAAGAAATAAAATGTAGAAGAATATCTCGAATAAATAAGGAGTGTCCAATGGACTTTTTCAACCATAAATGAGGTGTCCTCCTCATAAAACCCATTCAAATTATGTTAATTCTCTGATGGAGGTAAGAGATTGTGATATAACAACTAGCATTCCTGGGGATTTTTCATTTCTTAGACGGAAAATATCTAATCATGCATCTATTTCAGACATATTGTCAACGCACGCAGTGCTTAGAAAGAAACCCGTTTAAAATTTGTAATATATAGCTGTTATCAACTTCCTCATCGCTTGAATATTCAATAAATTTCGGATATGGTCATCTGAATACAGTAAATTAATTGAAATAACTCGAATTCAGACAGTTTTACCACAATTATGCGGGTTTAGTAGGATTTTTAATGCAACACACCGACAAGGCTGATATATTTTCAGATGGAAATTGCTATCAAAAGACCAGAAATTTACACTCTTAAATAAATATAACTATCCCATTAAAATCATTTTATACGGACAACAAACGATTATTACAAAATATTCGACAAAACATATATGTAAAAAAAAATATTTACAATATCTTGAATTATGCATGATTCGAATATTTCCCATACATCTGAAATTTCATTTAGTAATTATTAGACTATTGTAGTGAATTATATAACTGTTCTTCTATGAGCAATTCCATCAAAATTTTCTTGAAGAGTAGAGTAGTGAAATGGAGGAACAATGCTTTCGAAAGAATAGAAATTTCAAAGCTGGGACCAGGTATTCCTGTGGAATAATTCAGATAAGTTATCTCGAAGAAATTATAGGCACCACTAGATATATGATACCTAAGAATGGACCGAGTTATTTGTGGATTCTGAAAGATAAATTACGGTGGAACATGTGTTTTCTAGAGACGTATTTCATAGGATGCAAATAAAGTATAATTTGTCCGAAAAGAGGGGAGGAAAAGTTCATTCCTTTGCAATACGACTACATATTTCAACTTTCAATCTACGAAACATCATAATTTCAAATATGTGGTGTTCAAACAACGAATAGTAATGTTACAATATCGATCAACTAACTTATTGACAAAAACTTAATTGAATCGATCCTTACTTGATGGAAATTCATTTTAACTAAATAAAATAAAACAAAATGAAATAGATTATTTCCACAATTTATTATTAACGACAATTGTTTCGCCTACATAGTCAATAACGACTATAGTCCAATTATAACAATCAAAAATTTAAACAAAAGAAAATTGCATTGAATTTCGTTTACCCTGTTACAAAAGATTTGACTAAAGGATAAATTTCTATTCTTTACCTGAATAAAACATCAGACAACATTGACTAGTATTTTAAAATTAAATTTGAGTTAAATGTAGCTTTTAGAACGATTAAAAATTAAGGAATTCATATAAAAAATAAAAAAGATAAAACAAATAAAGACAATAAATCTGAAGTTTATAAGTTGACTTGTAGTGATTGCCCTCTGGTAAAACAGGAAGATCTTTTAAGAAAAGAATTCACGAGCAGCAGCGAAGTTAACGTCAGACATCTCACATTCAACATATGCCAATCATTAATAAGGAGTATGAGCTATTGTAATATAAAGTTCTGGAAATCGAGACAGTGTAACCTACATATGCATAACAATTTTATACTCAAACAAACTCGACAAGATTTTGTAGATCACAGAGTGCAATGTATGCTAGTGACTTCAAATTTGTCAAGTACCTATATTCGCTATACACACAGACTCCAAGATACTAATTATACACTAGCGCCGACTAGAGTATGCAAGCTACATACAAGACATACCTTTGCGAAATAATTCAAGTAAATAAATGTATTCTCGATATTTTCACGTTACTAATGCAGAATAAACTTTCCTCACGCTCAAATCAGATCATAATTTGCCGTAATGAATATGCTAATTATGAGCATTCTTCTTAACAACCTAACAGATGTAAAATCCTCATTGTTGAATATTTTTACTTATTGAGTTAGTTTCCATAATTGACCTCAATATATTTTATAGTTATTTATATCTCTTTTTTCGCATAATTTTCTTTAGTGTTTCTGTGGATTGACGGTTATTTGTATCTCCCTTTTTGCAATGTTTTTTTTATATTTATTTCCGAAAATTGTTAGTTAGTTCTACCTCCACTTTTTTCAAATTTTTAGCTTTGTAAGAAGTCTTATGTAATGTTTAGAGTAAGTTCAAGTTGTAAACTTGACAAAACGTTAATAATAAATTGTGGGATTTTATTTTATTCAACTAATTGACCATTGATGATTTCCATTCAACATTTAATATTTTTCTAGTTCTTCGATTGAAATTTTTAAACATCGATCTCCACTCGTCAGGTTCTTAATTGAAAATAAGTCGCACATTCTTGCAGTCAATGTATAGAAATGACCCCGAACATCGTTGAGGCTGTGTAATCTTCTGTACCTTCTTCTTGAATAGCATAACGGTATCAGGATGGTTTTGTTATTTTAATTATTAGATTCTTTCCAAGGATGTATTAATCATTTTTGGCACATGTTAGAATATTTTTGACTAATGGACTTCCAACGAAATTTCTTTGTTTCACATTCGATAGTGAGATGGAAGTATCTCACAAACTGATTCTACAATAAAAAGCTCTGAAATCAAACAGAAGCACAGAAGTTAGGAAAACATTTTTCACACTTCACAAATCATTCAAGATTGATTTGTTTTACCTTTCCTTCTTCAGTTCTTTTATGACTCACGAGCTATGAAGGATCATAACACAGCGATTTTTGTACCTAGTTTTGATTTGAAATATTTTTCAGAATTTCCACATACGATTTGTCATTTTTAAGTTTACCATTCGCTTTCTATGTTAGTCCACAGAAAATACACAGAAGTTGTAAAAAGTAGTTTTCAAGACCCAGTTATATCCATATCTATCTTAGATTAACATACCACGATGTCGTTGTAAGTGTGATAGATATTTTTCATTGATTGATTTATTTTGCTGACATGAAAGTGATACAATTGAAGATTATCGGTGAGAACTCATATCGCCTTTTTGAAGATGTGCTGCATACTTGTGGAGAATTTTCTGAAGGAGCTTCTCAAATAGAGGTTGTTTCGAAGAGTTTCATAAGTTCGTGTTAGGCATTTTTGCAGTGAAAATTGTTTCTCTTAATACCGTTATGAAACGGTGGTGTTTGAACTCAATGTTTGTTGAGTAAGTTTTATCAATACTCTTTGGATTAAAATAAAATAGAAAGAGATTTCTGAATTTACTTATTCGAATATTTAAATATATTAAATATTTCAAATAAATTATATTCTTTGAGAGGTCCTTTAAGTGTGTTCATGTTTTCAAGGTACAAATGGCGTTTTAAGAGCAAGACCAGAAACAAAATTTGTCTCCTTTAAATATTTATTTATTAATTTTAGGGACTTTCGTGTATCTTTTGGTTTATTTATTCCATTTGACATTGTATATTGAGTTTAGATTATATACGTCTATTAAATATAAGCGGTGCTTGTTTTAGACATTAATTTAATTCTAAAAGTTTTTTTGAATAAAAATTTTTTAAATTAAAACTGTAGAAGATAAACATATATTAATTTGTTTCAATATTCAAACTCTTTGGATTATTTTATCTTCTTTTGATACTGTATATCTGAGTGTTAATTCTATATTTCTACTGAAAATGAAACAGTGTCATTCATTTAATTTAATTTCGAGAAATTTTTTCAAAATTTCATAAAATTAAAGAATGTAGTGAGGAATTACCATTTGATACTTAATAAAAAGCATCAGAGTTGAAGGTTCCTAAGCACGCAATTACACATCTATCCAGTACCCATGTCCGAACTTATGAGATTATCTATATGTTAGAATCTCAACGGTATAGTTGGTAATGAATAAGCTTAAAAGGAAGTGAACATCCCAATCGGAATGCTTAGTTCTGTCATACTAACTTAAGTTAGTTCGTAGTACCACAATCTTCGACCAAAGCACAAGGAATTTCGATGCCTTTCTTCGTACAATAATTTTCTAATAATAATGCACCAATGATATGTTTCGTAATAACACGTCTCGTTGGATTATAGTTTTCGTGTTATTATTACAGACCGACGAAGCTGGAATACCAAAAACAACTGCTAGAGAGACATCATTTCGGCTAATTATTTTTTGATAATATGAATTTTTCCCTGTTCTATTAATTACCATTTGTTTCGGGATTTTTGTATTTAAATTATTTACGTTTTTGGGGCCTGAGAAAGTTCTACCTGAAGTTCGCCACATGCGTCCAATTTAAGCCAGAGGCATTCATTCGTCAACAACAATGAACAGCAGATATAATATAGTTTCGCTTTAAAATGTAATGTTGTTTTTACGCTACAAGAACGTAAAGATATCACGAATATGGTATATCGAATGTATTCTCAAATATTTGAAGAAAGCTTACGAGAACCTTTCAGCTTGAATATTTTATCAGTCATTATGCTGAATGCTAGGATATCAGTTACCTCATCCATTACTCTTGAACTTTTTCGGTGGTCAAATGTCAAACTACCCCTGAAGTTATGGTCAATAAAGTATGGAAGGGCATTCATAAAGGTTGTCGCGCCATCTGCTGTGTCGAGATCAACTGTTTGCATTGTAATTCAGGCATTATCAGATTTGTTGTTCATGGAGTGAAATATGGTAGTTAACAAGAAGCATAAAGATAAAATTATCACAATTCATAGTTATCTAAATTTCATGCCACACGACAAAAATAATGCTACTAATATATAACGCAAGTTCAGATCGACCGATCGGCAAAAGATTTTAACTCACTCAAAAATCTCTCAGTTTACGTTTGAAGTATAGTGATTTCAAAAAACGAATAAAAAATCTAAAGTGCTTCTCTCCGAAAATAAAAAGTTGAGTAAAATTATTTTTTCGGTATATGGCCTGTAGTAATCGATATCCTATAAAGTATCGATCGTTGTCAAGGTGACATTTCGCACTAAAAAAAATTCTTTTGCGGTTTTTTGTGTGGTATATTCACTTGTGAGTTACCGGGTGTTAAAAATGGAAGTCAACAAACAGAGATTTCAGTACATTTTATGGTTTTTCTTTGATAAAGGCGAAAATGGAAGCCAGGCGGCCGAAATTGTGAATGGTGTTTGAGATCCCTTACTGTAACAGCTAATTACTTGCACTTTTGATTTCGTCGGTTCCGTTTAGGTATTTTTGATGTTAAAGATCCAAGACTTCCACGAGAGAGGTATTATGAAGCTACCTTTAAGATGGCAACAAATAATTGAACAAAGCGGTGCATATTTGACCAAAATCGGACAATCCGAAACATGTTGAATAAAGTGTTAAAGTTCATGCAAAATAATGGATTTTTTCCTGAGCGAAATTGCTGTCCTATGAAACTCAGGGCTTTCTAATCGAATCATTTCACCAAGGAGTTGTATTGAGGATTACATTTTGAAATAATTAATTATCAAAATCTTATTTCATTATTTATTATAAAATAATGAACCCCCTGTATGAAATATGCAGCATTTTCAATCTACAGACTTCTATTTCAAAGCAGAATTTAATACTGTATATGGAAATTCTATCGATCTCCATTAAATGATATTGAATTTCTCTTTCAATTAATAATGATGCATATGTCGACTACTAACCATCTCTCCTGTCAATAATGAGGATATTGCGTCTATATTCCGTGGGTTAATATGAAATAATATGACAAATTATTAACGTTATTCCAGAGTATGCTAGATAGCACGAAATAATAACATATATTCAGGATGATTTCCAATATCCTTCTGAACTCGAAGAAATAAATTTGGAAGTTCAATACATATTTCTTCCTTTGGGATATTTCTTTGAATTCTTGATTTATTATCAACCAGTTATGGGTGTTACAAATTTATTTTACCATTCATGAAAGAGGGGCTAAATTTCCTAACATCATTGTAATGTTCCTGTATTTTTCCTTTCTCTCGGAAACTGAAAATTTGAGTTTGATGAGTGATATCCTCCAATGAAACTAATAAAAAAACAGAGGAAATATAGAGTATCGACCAAATTATTTAAAATCATCAAAGTAAATTTTCAATATATTTTCTATATTTATTTAAATATTTTAAAAATTTTAAAAAATTTTAAAATTAGCCTTCTACATATTTAATTCCAAAAGATTATATTTAATGATTATAACTTCTGAAAATAAATTAAAATAATGTCGTATAAGTACCACTTATATCATGACATATAAAATAAACATTCATTATAAGACATCCGAATGGTATAACAAAATCCAATAAATAAAAATTATTAACCAAAATCCTATAAATTAAATATTTTAAATAGACAAAATTTTGTTTCTGCTGATCAATCTTATGAAAACCAATATCTTTCAAGAATATCCAACATAATCTTAAGAATTTCATCATAAAACTATCTTACTTAGACTATTCAATATTATTGGATATCTAACCAAGGTACTTTATATAAAACATTACTGAAAAACAAGTTTTAAGCTCAACTTTGCTTCTTCAGTATTCAAATAATTCATATTCAAAAAATATAACATCAATTAACAACAAATATTCACTTACCCTTCAATCTTCTAGAAATAGTTCTACCGAAATGAAACCTTTGTTGTTAATTGATGTTATATTTTTTGAATATGAATTATTTGAATACTGAAGAAGCAAAGTTGATCTTAAAACTTGTTTTTCAGTAATGTTTTACATATCTTGAGTTTTTATATAAAGTACCTTGGTTAGATATCCAATAATATTGAATAGTCTAAGTAAGATAGTTTTATGATGAAATTCTTAAGATTATGTTGGATATTCTTGAAAGATATTGGTTTTCATAAGATTGATCAGCAGAAACAAAATTCTGTCTATTCAAAAATATTTAATTTATAGGATTTTGGTTAATAATTTATATTTATTGGATTTTGTTATACCATTCGGATGTCTTATAATGAATGTTTATTTTATATGTCATGATATAAGTGGTACTTATACGACATTATTTTAATTTATTTTCAGAAGTTATAATCATTAAATATAATCTTTTGGAATTAAATATGTAGAAGGCTAATTTTAAAATTTTTTTAAATTTTTAAAATATTTAAATAATTTTATATACCTTCTATCAAGAATTAACCTCTATTTATGTTATTTTATTTTCTATGTCTACTTACATAAAAACATAGGGTTTCTAAGATATTTCGATTTAATTTTCTTGAAATTGAATGATGTAGAGATTTCACAGTATAATTAGAATAATTATGTTTTGTATTTAAATTTAGATATCCTATAAATATCAAAGAGGATATAAATCAAAAATTTAGGTAGGTGTTTATATATATATAATTGAGATTTGATATAAATCAAGAGAATTTTTTTTGTGAGAGCTCGTGCACCATTAATCGCAATCGAACAAGAATCAATTAAGGACGAAAAAAGAAGAAATAACCTAGTAAACACTTCGAAGTAATTCCGATTTCTTGGACTACAGCGTATAGTCGGACGTCAGTCGAGTCATTACAATTAATTAGTTGGTTTTTAAGTGATTCGCTACGGGCTATCCAATGTTTTACTCATCAATTTGAAGGACTAATTACCGAGGTCTCAAATGTATCTGTAGGTAAACAGTTGTATCGAAAAGAACCGGAGTTAGCGGATGTTTTGTATTCGCACAGATAAAATCAGCATTCTCAAGTAAAAGGAGGAGCCTTACACCCACAATAAGCATTGTTTCCAGGTATATCAGCACATGGATCGTATAAGGAAATCGAAAAAATACTCGAAGAGGAAGCAGATCATTTGCTAATCTTGAATGCTAGATCGTCTTCCCTTCGTCTTCATTTCTAGGGGACTGGTTGACTGAAGCTAATCTTCAACGTTCCATACACTTGTTTCGACAAAATCGGAGAGCATGAACGCCTGGAAGCACAGGTTCAGTTTGAAAGAATCTACGACAATAAATTTGTCGAATTTGACGGTTTATGTTCACGTAAAATTACTTGTTTCGTTTTAAAGTTCGATATATGTGTTCCACATGTTTTTAGAGAAAGGTATTTGGTCCAACGCATTGACATCTGTGAATCCTTTCACGAACGTCGAGAGATTGGTTCATTTTTGAAGCGCATAACTGTCCTCCAGATACAGCATTGTTCACTACTTCGATATTATCGAAAAACGCTGCAAACTTTACATGAATGTTGGTTGTTTGATCAAAATATAAAATTCGCATCATAATCTTCTTAATTTTGTATAGCCGTAATTGCAAAATTTGTTTCCTTGATTAGTCTTTATAATATACAAAAAACGCTGCAAATTTACACCAAAGTCTATCAGGATTATGTATAATTTTTATACCAATTTTCATAATAAAATTCGTTGAAAGATTTCCTGATGATGATTTTTTTAAAGTACAACCCTTAATTTTCAATCTTCAGAGTGAATCGATTTGAATGTAAATCTTGAAGACTTCGTATCGTCTTGGCTTTACTTGAAGAAATCCATTGTACTACTCTGTCAAGAAAGTACCGGGAATTTTCAATTAAAACAACATTTTTACATTTAATCGTCAAAATTTATTGGGTCGCCTTCAAAATAGGCTCCATTTGCTCCAATACATCTATGCCAACGGCACTTCCAATTATCGAAACATTTTTTATAGGCGCTTTCCGGGATGGACTTTAGCTCTCGCGCCGAATTTTGTTTTATGGCTTCAATCGACTCAAAACGGGTGCCACGAAGGGGCAATTTTAGTTTTGGGAAGAGGAAAAAGTCGCAGGGAGCCAAATCCGACGAATACGGTGGTTGCTGAAGCACGTTTGTTGAGTTTTTGGCGAGAAAGTCAGTCACAATCGTAGCTCGGTGAGAAGGCGCGTTATCGTCATGCAAAATCCATGAGTTGTTCGTCCACAAATTTGGCCGCTTCTTACGGATACGCTCACGCAAACGTTTCATAACGCCTAGGTAATACTCCTTGTTTACCGTCTGACCCTCTGGAACGAATTCGTAGTGCACCACGCCACGGATATCGAAGAAAACAATGAGCATCACCTTCATTTTCGAGCGGCTTTGGCGTGGTTTTTTCGGTTTCTGCTCATTTTTTGCCACCCATTCCGATGATTGCTGGCTTGTTTGCATATCGTACTCGTAGACCCAGGTCTCATCACCAGTTATAATGCGTTCCATGAATGTAGAATAGGAATTACAGCGATCCAGCATGTCTGAAGCAACCTGTTCGCGATGACGTTTTTGAAGAAAATTCAGGTCTTTCGATACGAGTCGTGCGGCCACCTTTCTCATGCCCAAAATATCAATCAAAATCGTACGTGCGGACTCGTGGGATATCTTAAGATCATGTGCTATCTCTCTCAAGCTGGTACGACGGTTTTCCAGCACCCTTTCCTTAATTTTATCGACGTTATCTTCGATCGAAGCCGTCGATGGGCGTCCGCTTCACGACCGTCCTTGAAGGCTCTGTACCACTGATATGCACGAGTTTTCGATAGAGCATTATCACCAAAGGCCTTTTGCAACATTTTCAATGCATCGGCACACGAAAATTCATTTGCAACACAAAACTTTAAACAAATTCTTTGCTCAACGTAATCACCCATAGTAAAAATCGGCACGCACTCTGACATCGACTGACTTAATCATAAAATTTTACCTGCCTCATTGCCCCGCCAGATTTAAATCGATAATTCCCGGTACTTTCTTGACAGAATGTACACTTAGTTGAATAATACACATATTTTTTCAATAGAATAGGATATGCAGCCTATCCTTTTCATGAAATTTTCCATCATCAATTCGTACATTTACAGCTCTATGTCCTCGATAACTTCATGAATTCCATCTTCTAGGCCCTGAATCGCTTGTGGAGCTTTGGCATAGACCTTGTTTTTCACGCTCCAAAGAAAAAAGTCTAAAGGTGTTAAATCATAAGATCTCAGTGACCAATTGTGATCACCTCTTCAAATTGTGACTGCAAAATATTCACCATTTTTGTAGTGCTTTTCAACATTTCCCTGCGTTTTTGAAGCCTGTATCGTTCCAATTTTAGTAATGTAGTTTTTACCTGTCAAATGTCAATAGATGACAGCTTCAAAAGTAACAACTGCCCAGCGGGCTATTCAAAATAAAACCTCTGATGTTGATTTCTATTTATTATCGTGAGTTGCTGACATCACGCGTTCCGTTATCATAGTAATTTCTTCAAGTGCTTATAACGAACTGGTCTGAAATTTGGTATGATGCTTTATTTGAATATTTTCCGTTTTTCAAATTAGAAAAATTATGATATTGTTATAAAGATAGCAGGAGATATTGAGCAACAATATCACTGAGGAATTCAATTTCAAAAATTTAATTCTGTAATATTGGAAACGGAGAACTAGGCAGCAGGAAACATTAATCATGCCAACATTTCTCATAAAATTTAACTGTCGTAAATAGCTGTAATTGGTCACAAAGAAATCTGAATTATACTGAAAACATTGAAGTTTTTAATTCTCTATACAGCGCCTAGTTGAATTCAATCGTACATTTCTCCTCTTTGTACCCATTTAGGAATTGAAAAACTCTCAGGAGAGATGGATGACGTGAATGGCCATCTAATTAAAAAACTCATTACCTGGACACATTCACCGCTCCAGAAGATCGGTGAACCTAAATCAAAACTTGAATGGATATTAGTTGTCATTTCGTAGATGTAAATCAGTAAAGATGAAGCATGAATTTACGAGAGAAAATAAAAGGTAGGTTGGCCTGTTGTTGAACAATATGTGTTTGTACGCACGCACAAAAGACTTTGATGTATTATAAATTTCGACGTATTAAATTCTACAAGCAAGACTATCTATTGGAAGGGAACTGATAGCCTTTCCAAGAAACATTTGTAGCTCTAATATTGATTGAAAAACGTTCCCATTGTTAGCGAAGCGTTCACGAATGGTTGTTATAATGACATTGTCTGCAGTAATAGCGTTTTTGAAAATTTATTAATGTATAGAAACAACAATAAATTGGTCGAAGCAGTCAAACAAAAATGCATAAATTTTGCTGGGAGATGTTTCAATAGTTTGTCACAATTTTCGTTGTTAAATTCGAATGGTTTCATCTCTCTACATACATTTAAATTTTTCAGTACTCATTTACCAGAAGTTTCTAAATTGTTGAAGGGTGAGTAAAAATTTGTTGTTGATTTTATTGAATATGAATTATTTGAATTCTGACGAAGCAAAGTCTCTCTTAAAACTTGTTTTTCAGTAATGTTTTTACATATCTTGAGATTTTATAAAAGTAACATAGTTAGATATCCGATAAAATAAAATAGAAAAAGGCTTTTTACTTGATAGAAGAACTATAACAAAATTTGAATATCAGAACAGATTTGTAGAAGACTAACAGATTAAATCTGTTTTGATATTCAAATTTAAAAAATATCCAATAATATTGAATATTCTAAGTAAGATAGTTTTATGATGAAATTCTTAAGATTATGTTAAACATTTTTGAAAGATATTTGTTTTCATAAGATTGATCAGCTGAAACAAAATTTTGTCTATTCAAAATATTTAATTTATAGAATTTTGGTTAACAATTTTTATTTATTGGATTTTGTTATATCATTTGGATGTCCTATAATGAATGTTTATTTTACATGTCGTTTGATATAATTGGTACTTATATGACATTATTTCAATTTAATTCCTGAAGTTATTATTATTAAATATAATTATTTGAAATTAAATATGTAGAAGGCTAATATTAAAATATTTAAATAATTTTATATACCTTCTATCAAGTATTAACCTCTATTTATATTATTTCATCATTTGACGAATGAAGTATTATTTGGATCTGGAACCTGCCTTTGTCTTATATATTTTTCTGTGAATGAACATGGAATTCGACAAATGTTTTGGATTAACCTCAAATGTTCTGTCTTTATTCTATTTCTTGATTGTTTCGGTCTCTACTTGACGGAAATTCATCGTAAATGATTTGAAGTAAAACAATTCATTTCCGCTTATTAAATAAATAAGCGGAAATGGAGTGTTTTACTTTATTCTATTTCTAACCTAGTGATTCTATATGAAAGTAATGTATGGGATAAATTTTTACTGAATATTCTAATTCATCAATCGATTGATGATTATGGACCGAAGTTTCAAACAGTGTTCCTGGGAATGTGCTCTATTTTTAACTTATTGCAAGTCTTTTTTTGAAAGGTATGATCAATTTTCTTATGAGACAGCTTGTTAACAAGAAATTCCTCAGGGATCTAATGATGGTTCCATTTTTTCGTGCGCCCCAACTTCCGTTTAACGATTTCACCGTTCTGATTCAAGGTAACATAACCCAAGAGTAAATTACTCTTAAAAATTAGATACATGTTTTTCGAACCTGTGCTATCTGCCTGAAGATACGCGTGTCAAATAAAATGAATGACACGCAAAGGACGTTTCCGTCTTTGTTCTCATAGCGGTAGATTGTATTATTTCAAAGTTTTTCTGTTGTCTGTTTGTTGGTAGTAGTATTTCGTCATCGATATTGAAAAGCTATCTATTTTAAAAAAAAGGAAATAAAGAAGACCTTTTTGAGTTCTATGTCGAATATTTTTTGGTGATTTGTTATTCCTTGATATCCAATCGAAACAAATTTGTCTTGGGTAATTGATTTAGATAATTTTGGTCAATACTTTATGTTTTATTTTGTGTCTTTATTGTTTAGCTGTCGCTCACATGTATTAAAAATTTATACGTCTATAAAGTGAATTTTCTAAGGCATTTTATTGAATTTAATTCTGAAAAGTTTTCAAGAAATTTTTTAGATTAAATCTGTAGAGGTTTCGGAGAATTTATCTAGATGTTATCTGTAAAATAAAAAAAAAATTCATAGTAAATTTTCAATATATAATATCGAAGATGTGTTTGGGAGGGACCTCAGGTAAGAAGATTGAAATTAAATACCACGGGGTAAACAAAAAGTATGTGGTTTAAACCCCACTTGACTCTTTATCAAGAAAGTTTTGGAAGGGTAGAATCAAGTTTCTCAATACATACGCGATCGCTGAAAACTTCAGAGGAATATATAAATCTAGGCGAAACCACAGGATGATCCAAAAGTTCCAATATTCTTTAAAATGGTAAAGGGCGATATACCTTTGATAAGAGGAAGGTTTTTATTTAGTTGTGAAATTAAATTAATAAAAGTCCATATACTTTGAAAAATAACTATGTTTATTTTCTGGTCGTAAATTCAAGTATTTGATACATCAAGTGGTAGGAAGTTTAACTATTTGGTATCTGCCAAATTTTTTAAATTTATGTAGAGTATTTTTTAGAATACAATTTGTTATTCATGATATTCATATTAAACAGCTGTATCGGTCGAAGTTTGTTATGTTATTTCGGTTAATGTTGTACATTTTCTAAAGATTCCTTCTAAGACATTTTCATTCAATTTGTCTGAAAATAATAAGATCAAAAATAGGTTTGTGCGGTTTTGATATCACAGGTCGCAACTTCCATTATTTCATCTGGCAACACATTCATTTTGAAGTGTCATCATTAGGCTTCCTATTCAGAATCTGTCATTTCGTTACAGTGTAAACAACATAGTTACTGTGTGATCAGAAAATGTCAACTTTTGCCTAATAATGTGTTTTTGCGGGAAGTTTTTACTTCATTACTTCAATATGAAGAAATTTATGGACTACTTTAAAGGAGTCCATAAAATACCTAGCAAACTTTATGTTATTTCTGTGACGAACATGGAATATTTGGGATGTTTATAAATTCACTGTTTGTGCAGTACACAACATACAGTTGGTTCGGTAAGATATCATTGTCAATTATTTCTATTTTTTAAATATAAAGCTAAACTGATGATTTTCGTCACTCTAAATTTTTTTTAGGGATGTTCTACATGTTTTAGGAATTTTTTTGAAGGAACTTATTTGGAGCAAGTTATTTTTGAAGAAGTACCTGAGATTATGTTTTGCATTTTTGAAAGGGAATTTAGTTTTCGTAGAACAAGGAATGAATCAAAATTTTGTACTCTTCAAGTATTTATTCAATAACATTTATTTGAAAATTCATTTGAATTTCTTTCATTCCCTTTGGTACTGTGTAATAAGTATTTATTCTATATGTCTACTGAATTGACACGCTGTGTTCTAAAGACATTTATTTAATTTGATCCTAAAAATTTTTCAATAAGAAATTTGTTTGAAATTAAAATTTGTAAAAGGTTTACAGAAGAAATCTGTATGATATTTTAAATATATTGTAGAAGTTAAAAGATATAATTCTTAATTTCAAGTTATTTAAATTCCTTCTATCTAGTATTGACTCATATTTGACACAAATCTGAATTGAAAATGTTAATTTCAATTAGTCCAATATTTCAAGAAACCTCAACATACGGAAGAATCCATTAAGTATTTCGTTTCGATTCCGTAAAGGAGTGCCTTATGATATTTAGTGATGAATTTTGTCTCTCGGTTTCAACAGAACAAATGTACGAGCAGACATTCTTCCTTATATGAAAGGACGTTAATTGAAAAGCATTGATGAAAAATTAAAGCATTTCACGATAGCATATGTGGATATATGGACAAGACATTTCATTTAATATAATGCAGGTAGGACTATGAATAAATTTCGATAATATCAAAATTAATAGTTGAATGTCTGCAGCGTTCAAGCCCCACATCTTAGATGAATTCATATTCAATTTTTGAATAATAAATGTAACGGAACAACAACTTTCAACATTCTGATGATGCTCGGATAAGACGTGGTAGTGTATGGTTGTCCATCAAATTCCGAATATTTCCTCAATCTAGTCTTTTCCTGTACTAATCTAAAAAATCTCTGAAAATTGGTATTATCTCACATCCGTATTCTATAAAAAACTGACAACATTTCAACTGTAATTATTGCTTCTTTTAATTTGGTAATGAATTCTATTTACTTCACACAATTATTTCTTATTAATATACCCATCTTATTATTTATTATAGTAGGCTATATTTTATCGATATCTATTCGTCGGAGGGAATTTCTAGAACCTTCATATAAAAATCCAGCTTTTTTGCTGGAAAAAAAATGGTTTTTCAAACACAAAAAATATTTGTAATTCGTTTTTTTCATACTGTCTACTATTGATGGTTAATGACCGTTATTAGTTGCTATTTGTTAATAATCTGTGTCATGCTGTGATATGCTGATAATTTGTTGTAGTACAGTATGACACATAGATTACTAACAGTTCCTTCATTTCCGAAGAAATTTGATCAAGAATTGAATTTAATTAAACGAGAAGAAATTATTGAATAAACAAACTGAGATATTAGTTCACCTTTTTTGAATCTATTCAACTAGAGCCCCGGTGATTTTACCAAGACCTATTGAAATATTTATTGTACTCTTATCTCAAAATAGAAAACCTTTAAATAAAGTATGTTACCAAATTTCAGACCAGTTTTTTATAAGCATTTGAAGAAGTTAGTATGTAAACAAAACGCGTCATGTGGGCAACTCACGATAATGAATAGAAATTAGAATTAGAATTATTCATCCTCGGTACAGTCCAGACTTTGCCCCTAGTGACTACTACCTATTTCCAAATGTGAAAAAATATCTTCGTGGAAAGCGGTTTTCCGACAAAGAATAACTGAAGGTAGCAATTAATACTTATTTTGAGAAGAAGCAGGAATAATAATTTTTACAAGGTTAAGAGAAGCTTATTTTTTCATACCTTCTCCGAGAATACATCGAACACCCCTCGTAAATGCCTTAAAACATAAGTTTTTATGCAAAATACGGTGTAATATCGTTTGTGGAATGCTCAATTCCAAAGATCGAACAAATGTCAACACTAGGGGCTACAGCAGCAATATTCTCTGTTGTTCTTGCGACGCACACGGGTTCGATTCTTGACATCTCTAAATTGTCCCTACAGCTCAAATTTTGCCACCAGTTTTACTATTGCCGGCCGAGAAGGTGCTTCACGACGATCCAAAAGTGCTTTAGTTTTGCGAACTGTCACTGCAAAATTTTAACCAATTTGGTAGTTAATGTTAGGTATTTTATTGCGTTGTTGAAGCGTGTATCGTTCCATAATGGCGTAGTTTTCACTTGTTAAATGTCACAGTCTTAAAAAGCGACATTTGACCAAACAGCGGGCTGTTCAAAATGAAACCTCTTGTTGTGAAATCCTGTGTATTATTTAACTTAGAGTACAATGGATTTTTATCAAGTAAAGTCCAACACGACTCGAAACTATCGCTTATATCTTAGATCAAAATTATAGTCTGATTTTTTTATATTCACCGTTACGGTCGAGTATTCCACATACGAGGTGTGATTGTAAAGTAATTGGGGAGATTCTCGTCGGTGAATCAATTAAAATAGACGGTGGACGGGAGAAGAATCGGTGAAATGATTGCTTTGTTCGGTTCTTTCTGCTAGCAAGTGGAAATAATTGAATGTTTGCATTTTGGGATACACGCTATTTTCGTGAGAATTATTTGTTTTTCTCCATCGTACCATGTTATTCATTGAATACTCATTTTTATAACGGAAGGCGAGGTTTTAATGATATTATTCATGGCGTCCTTAACTGTCGGTTCTGTTGAGGAGAGTGCGTGAATGAATTCCCTACCGAACATCGTTTTGAACAAAATGTGGATATCAATTTCTCAAGGTATCAATTTTTCGTTTTCAGCAGATGTATTTACATAAAGTTACCCGGTATGGAATTAATAAATGTTGCCCAAGTGGCAGGTTGGGACGTATCATTACCTTTTTCAATATATTCAAATGCGTGCGAATTCTGGTTTCGAATAATTCGATTGATAGAAATTTGAGGCCTCAGGTAAAGCCCCAGCCACTGCCTAGACGGTATACATAGGGGGGCCCTTTCCAGAATGATATACGGCAGTTGGCAATTTCGTCCAATTTGATTACAATGACATACCTGTCTGCCGGAATATTTTAGCTCTGCATAATCTGGAATTTTATTCAGATTTCTTTATACCTGATTGGGAATCGATAAAAAACTAGCGTTCCTCATTTCCATCTCGTTTTCTCTTTATGTGCCCCAACGTAGCACATAATTTAAGCCCGGCCTGATACATCAAATCGTTGGTATTCTTCATTCCTGGAAGCGGTCGCCCAATTTTCAACAGAAATCGAATCCATCTTAACGATGGACGATATACAGGATTTTGCACATTAATACGGCTCGGCTGAACGCCGCAATCTCACCCTGAAGGTGAAATGTTCGGGAAAAGTCATACTAGTTTAAAATTATAAATAAAAATTCAAATTTCTGAAAACCTTCGATGTACTATATGTATATGTGTATATTTGATTAATATTAGGAGTAGACATAAGTTCGTGCGGTTTTAATTACATATGTCGCTGCTAGTTTATTACTTCATTGTTTCATCTGGCAACACCTTCATTTGTGTTATCATCTTTTCAGTATCTATCATTTCGCTGAATTGATGCGTTTGAGTGCAGCATTGCGAGAAAAACGGCCGCAATATACCGACAAAGACGACAAAGTTATTGACAGTGCACGGTCACATGGCAAGCGACAGACAATACTTAACTTTTAATGTATCGTTGTTTTTTTTAGAGTAATAGAACTTTCGATAGGGATAACTGTGATTTGACAGAAGGTAAAAGCCATGTTGTTTTGACATTTCTGTTCAGTAAGCATTGACAAATTATCATGAAAAGATTCACGCCGCAACAACGTTTGAAAAATGTTGAAATTCATTTTCAACATTTACATAATTACATATTTACATAGTTGTCAATCAGAGCAGTTTATTCGTCGAACTATCGATAGATTTCGCACAACATTTTCTCTACTCGATGCAACAGAAACAACAAGACAAAGAACTGTACGTACAGAAGAAAATATCGCTGCTGTAAGTTATAGTGTTAATGATTATCTAGATTTGTCTATTCGTCGACGTTCACAACAAGTTGGACACTGTGCATCCACCACATGGAAAATTTTGCGTAAAGATAGTCTACGCCCAAACAAGATCCAACTGGTTCAAGAATTAAAGCCACTTGACCTAATAAGCGTCATTTGTTTGCTGATTGGGCTCTAGAACAGCTTGAAGTTAAAAATTGCCGTATATGGAGTGACAACAATCTTCAAGAAGTTCTGCAGTTTCCATTGCATCCTGAAAAATGCACTGTTTGGTGTGCTTCACACGCTGGAGTCATCATCGGTCCATATTTCTTTAAAAACGATGCTGGAGCTGATGTTACAGTGAATGGTGCTCGTTACAGATCGATGATCAATGATTATTTGTTCCAAAATTTGAATGGTATCGACCCAGAAGTGTTTTGGTTCCAACAAGATGGTGCTACACCTCATGCTGCTGCCGTAACAATTGATTTATTGAAAGAAACATTTGGCGATAACATTATTTCGAGAAATGGTCCATTAATTGGCCTCCAAGATCATGCGACATAACTCCACTGGAATATTTTCTTTGGGGTTATGTGAAGTCATTGGTTTATGCTGATAAACCAGAAACAACATAACCAGAAACAACATAACTCGTGTTATTGATGAAATAAGGGCTGAATTACTCGAAAAAGTGGTCCAAAATTGGTGTGGTCGAATGCGGTTCCTCAGAGCTAGTCGTGGTGGACATATGCCGGAAAATATTTTTAAAACTCAAATGTCATATAATTATCTTTCAAATTGAAAAAAAAACGATATAACCAATTTTTCCCAATAATGCTTCAATTTTCGGCAAGAAACCGCACGGGCTTATTTATATTCCTAATATTTAAATAACTAGTGGTTTTTTGCAATGAAGCTATTATCTATTGAAATGAATATAGAAACAGGTAAAATATATTATTTCGTAACTTGTAATCACCTAAATATCAACCGAACTTCAGAACATTTTTTTTAATAACTCAATTTGCCTATACCGAAAAAAAAATTGAGTAATCAATCAAATAAGACGTTCGTTTCACAATGATATAATTGGCTATGAAAACATGCAAATCCGAAATGGGTATTATGACTGATGAAATTTTCAATTCGAATCCATCTGATATCGTTGCTCGTTTAGCCAAACTCAACGTTGCTGGAGAGAAAGTCATGATCACGAATTGAAAATTTAACCTATATACAAGAAACATGACTTGATACTTATCCACCAACCCAGTGCGTTGAGCAATTCGACCAATTCTCTAAATCGAAATCTTTCACACGTCAAAAACCTTGGCTCGTCAATCTCGGAATCTTCGATATCCTCGATTCTTGACATTTACATCGATCTGAGAAATTCTGGCAAGTTAAACGACCTCGTCTCGCCCTACCAATGCCTTCAATTTTACACTAAAATAAACAGTTTTCCCATCTCATTAGATAAACCCAATAATATTTTTTGTTCATTACTGGAAAGTCTCTATGTTTTTCTGAAAAATGTCACGAATTTTGAACAAAGGTTTATTTCCCCATCAAACTCCAAATAACTTAATTCGACTGATAATCTGTACCAAATATCATTAATAAGAAGAATGAGCTATGATAATAGAAAGTTCTACAAATCGAGACAGTGCAACATACATCTGTATAACAATTCTCTACTCAAAAAAGCCCAATTAGGTTTTGCTGATCGCTGGGACGTAAGTAGCAGTGCACGTTTCGAAAGTTGTTGCTTTCTCGTCAGTGCCCTGTGATGTCCAACGACTACAAATCTATATTTGCTTTGCACAGGAACACCAACGTATTTATCATACACTACCGCCATCTAGTGCACGCAAATATAGATACAATACAAACCCTAGTGAGCCAATGCAAGCAAAAAACTGTATCCCCGATTTTTTTTAACTTTAAAACGCAAAAAACTTTCCTCATGATCAAGTCAGATCCTGTTACGCCGTGGTGCTCATAATTAACATATTTATAGTCAAATAAATTAATTCGGCTGCTAATCTGTACTAAATATCATTAATAAGGAGAATGAGCTATGGTAATAAAAAGTTTTACAAATAAAGACAGTGCTCATACTACTTTTTAATGTTGTTACAGATTATCAGCCAAATAAATAAATTTAAATATAAATTTGCTAATTATGAGCATCACAACGTACCAGGACTGACTTGAGCATGAGGAAAGTTTTATGCATTTGTGACGTTAGAAAAATCTGGATTGTAGTTCTTTGCTTGAATTGGCTCGCTAGGGTATGTCGTTTGTGTATATTTGCATGCATTAGATGGCGCTGATGTATGATAAATACATTGGTGTTCCAGTGCAGAGCGAATGTAGGTTCATTCTTTTACATGAATAAATTCTTCAACACTATTCTTGAATTCTGAAAAAAATAAATAAAGCATTTTGGAAAAGAGCGATTTTTATTGTTATCCTGATACTCCTAGATCTTCTGCGAAGATCCCTCAGAAGCTTTTTCAACTTGTGCGAGTTAGTAGTTCAGTTGTGTTCTGTGTAGGCTTTGTTGCGATCTTGCGCCACTTTAGGTCACAGCACTGTTAATTTTTGACTCAACAGTGAAATGGTAGCAGACACCCGTCCAACTAGAAAATATCTTTTCCACCTGAACAGGATTCGAACCCGGACCTCCCAGTCACGAGCCCGATGCTTCCCACTGAGCTATCCACACTCATCTGCAGGCAATATTTTGTAATTCCATGATCAGGATATTCTATTATACCCTATGCATTGCTTATTTTTTCACTAATTTTTCCCCATTTATATAAACTTCGAACTCTTGACGTAGATGATCGTATTCTGTTTTTCATGATATTTTTATTGCATTTATATCTAAAATATCAAAGAGAGCAATTCTCTACTATCTTACTACAAATTTCATTTTTTTTTATTTCTTAGAAACTTTTGAAATTAAATGAAATTAATGCCGTAGAGAACACTTTTCACTTTTAAATAGACATATCTCTGATAAAACTGCATGAAAACAATAACCCAATAAGTTTCTCATATAACTTCGCCTAGGATTAAAATGTCCAAAGCTTTAATTTTAATTATCCAAACAGAGACAAAATTTCGTGCTGAATATGCAATTAAAAATAGAATAGAAAGGCCTTTTACTTGATAGAAGAAATATAACAAAATTTGAATATTAAAACAAATTGAAATATGTTCATCTTCTACAATTTTATTATATTATATTATATTTCTTCTATCAAGTAAAAGGCCTTTCTATTTTATTTTATATATAATATATAATTATATTTTGGCTTCAATAAATCTCATTATGGAATGTCAATGAATTTAAATAAGCCTTAAGAATAACTCACACTGTTCTTTGATTTTGTTAGAACATAGATCAATCTTGAATTATAAAGTTGATCTGTGTTTCGAAGCATTAGTCCTTTTACACGTGTTGAGGGTTTGGATATAGGTTAGTTTTTTGATTTTGATATTTGGAATATTATTGAGGACTGAAGAAGGAATTGCTTAGAATTATATTTGTTTTTTGAAGATATAGTGCATGTTTTTAGTGATTTCTGAATTATTCGAATATTTAAATATATTAAATATTTCAAATAAATTATATTCTTTGAGAAGTCCTTCAAGTGTGTTCATGTTTTTAAAAGGCAATTGGTGTTCTTAAAGGTAAGACCAGAAGCAAAATTTTGTCTCCTTTAAATATTTATTTATTAATTTTAATGACTTTCGTATATCTGTTGGTTTACTTATTCCATTTGACATTATATATTGAGTTTTGATTATATACGTCTATTAAATGTAAGCGGTGCTTGTTTTATACATTAATTTAATTCTAAGTTTTTTGAATAAAAAAATTTTTTGAAATTAAAATTGTAGAAGATAAACATATTTCAATTTGTTTTAATATTCAAATTTTAAAAACAAATAAAAATAGTTTTGAACTAAAAGACAAAATTAAAAATATCAAATTACCCAAAAATTCTGAATTCGTTTCATTTGATGTACAGCATTTATTTCCAAGCATTCCACCTTGAGAAGCTGTAGTATTATTGAAAAACTTTTGATTATAAATAAGAGTAATCCAGTACGAAGAAATAGTCTTGAGATTGACTATTTTCAATTCAATGGTAATTTTTCTAGGCCAGATGAAGGATTAATTATGGGAAAGCCAATAAGTCCAATTTTAACATAAATTTTTATGGATAACTTAGGAAGAAAAATTCACTCATTTAATATTATTCAATTCTTTAGATTTATCATGTGATACATAAGAGTTTTTTTCCAATATTAAAGAAGCAATAGGGGAGTAAAATTTATAAATGAGCGAGGTGCAGAGTGACCACAAACAGAAGTTACATGCACAGATAATTTTTCCATTGTGCCACTAATTTGTGTCACCTGAAATTTGTAAATGGCTTTCTATTCGTAACACAAGACAGCTCCTAACAAGTACCACAAAGAAAGTCGATATTTTACGGTAATGCCGGAGTTAAGAGGGGTCAACCGTTTTGAGAATGAAAAATGACAGGTCCCATTATCTCCAAGAAATATACGAGACTCTCCCATAACTCAGAGTCATGCCTATTGAGAAATTTGGCATCTTCAAGTATTAAGACCGTCGTAAATAATACCTATCTTATTGGCGAATTAAAGAATTGTAACGGGTTTCGGAGGGCCCTGAAGCAGATGAAATTGCTCTGGTCGTATAACTTGTTAATCAAAACACTGTGTATATTCAAAAGGAGCTCATTAAGTGTAAATATTGTCAATTAAAATTATAGTAAATTTGACAACGGCATGCGATCTTAACGTAGCACTTGGGCCGTCGCTACCAAAATACGATGTTATACTTCTTCCTTATGCTTCACCGCTGTGAATTTTCAGCCACCGAAAATTATGTTTCACACGGTGATCCGAATCACGAAATAGTCCCAGATGTTTCGTGGAAAGGAATTAAACGGTCTGCTGTTAAGACCAGCGGCTCAGGATATTATGGCCTTATGGAATTCATTCGCCAGATATTTATTTGCCGTACGATTATACCGTAAACACAATTTTGAATGGATATTTCAGATGAAATTGACACGATACATTTCCGCTGAAAAAATATTTCCTTCATATTTCGCCTGGTTTGAAACGAAACATTACACCGAACATATCGAGAATCTGCATAGCTTAGGATTTATTGATTTCCGAAAAAATTATCATCGCGTATAGTATACCAAAAATGATTTCTAAGCTCCTCCATGAAATAACATAAATAGAGGTTAATTCTTGATAGAAGGTATATAAAATTATTTAAATATTTTAATATTAGCCTTCTACATATTTAATTCCCAAAAATTATATTAAATGATTATAACTTCTGAAAATAAATTAAAATAATGTCATATAAGTACTACTTATATCAATTGACATATAAAATATGTCACATATGAATGTTTATTTTATATGTCAATTGAATAGCATATGAATAGAAATGAAGAATTCAAATAACAATGATCTAAATGAAAATTAATTAGTTGAAACAGATGAAGAAAAATGGTGGCTTAACCATTAAAATGAGACAAAAATTTAGAAATAATTGCTAAGAAGGTTAAGGTACATTAATTGATTAATTTTTCCTTTGAAATTCAATTTTTTATATTATTTTCCTTGTAAATGAATCTGGCCTTCATTTTTCGTTTGTTGATGTCGCTTTGGTTACTTTACTCTTTAAACAAATAGCTTTCAATAATGACTGCTATCCTAAATTAATAGAAAGAGTTGTTGATGAAAAAAAATATAAAATACCTTTAAGTATGGTATATCCGAATACAAAAGGAAATTTTTAATACATTTGCTTGAAATATACTGAAGGTATTTCTGAGAAAATTGCTACATAACTCAAAAGTACATATGATTTTAAGAACTTCTTTCAAAGCTTATTCAAAACTCAGTATATTCATTAAAAATAATGAAGACTTTAGACATAAAGTTGATGAAGCGGGAGTTTTGCCGTAAAGTTTACATAGGACAGACAAGAAGAACTTTTCGACAGAGAATCGGAGAACATATGAAGAGCTTCCTCAATAACAAAAGTAATTCCATACATTCGAACATATATTAGAAATGGGACATACTTGCATCCATAATTTTGAAATTTTACATATAGAAAGTAGAAGTTATGTCTTAAACTTGTTAGAGCCACTACATATAAATAAATACGACAAAATCGCAATAGCACTCAAAGGACAATTAGACCTAAATAACTCTCCACTGGAAAATTATTTTCAGGTCCCTTTTCTTGGGTTTTAGTCCTCAATAGAATTTTTTAGATTTCGGATACAAGTTTAGTTATTCAAAAATGTAAGATATATGACGAAGCTACTGTGTTGGCGAAACGATAGTGATGTCATAACAATAATAAAATTTGTGAAAACCAGAATAACCTTATTTAATATGGATTGTTACCAAGTAAAGACTGATTCAATTGAATATTAGTACTATGATAAGTCTAAAATTAGGGTTCACTAGGAATTTGGGACAACAAAAAATGTTTAAAAGTGGCGAGGTATCCACATCTGTTTACTGAATTGATATATAAATAATTAATATGTGGAAATTATAATACCTTTGTACAACCTATGATTTTGAATGGATTTTCATCAAATGTCCCGTTCAATTAAATATCTCATTATTTTGTTTCAGATTTCACTCGGATCCGATAGAAGTAGTGATTTTCTGAGTAAGTAATTTATTTTTATATATTAAGTTCACCCAGAAGCTTTAGTTGAGGGAATCTGTCAAAACTGTTCACGAAAAAATTATGATTAGTCAAAATTATTTCCGCGGGCAGAAATTCAAGCGGTAGAATGAGCCCTTATGCTACAGTGTTGAGATCGCCCATAAGATCATAAAAATCTCGATCAAACTACCCAACTGAATTATTATTAAGTTTCAACACTCTAATATTCATAGTTAATTATGTATCAGAATAAACATTTGCATAATTTCAAACCCTATTAATCAACCAACCAGGTATCACTCATAAATATTCTATGTCACATTTATAAGTGGACATTTCACTTAGGTATTAAACTGACTAAAACTTAAAAAAATCGGAAGATATATTTTTTTAATCCCTGTCCGATCTACGTAACACTCTGATAGCAAATAAGTTATTTTGTTCCAGTTAATTGCAGTTTTAATTGACTGTCAACTGGGGTGTTGACATTGTTCTGATTTATAAAACACCATGAAAGTTAATAAGCTTCAGAATTGATATTTATTTCTTAGTTCGTACTTTATTTTGCTATATTCGATTAAGAGGAAACTGGTGGTTTTACGTGAATTGTTGGAACGAAAATTTTAATAACATTCTTTAGAAGTTTCATCAATATAACCAATAATAATTTCACGATAGGTGATACGTCCATCAAATGCACATAAATTCTTCTGTAAAAAAAGTACCGAAGAATCTCAGATTGCAGACTCTGATGGTACGCAAAAATCATTTCACTACCATGATGACGTGAACTATCTTTAATGTATGTAATCAGACTTCAGGCACTCTTTGTTTCCAATTACTATGGTTAATTTTTTCCGGATTGTGTAAAGTAGATCTAATTCTACCCTGTAGCAATTATCGGTAATACTGAAGGCTACACTAAATTCAAGTTTGTGGTATAATTCCCAGAAAAAAGGATTTCCGATTGGACTCGAAAGTATAAAGTCTGAATTTCTACTTGGAAGAACATTTTGAGTGGGTTTGAGTCGACTAAAAAATTGCAGGTACATATAGTATTGTCATGTTCACTGTTACATCAAGATTATGTGGGAGGTAATTACAAGACTGTGTAGGATTATTGTCATTGCTTTATTCCGTTCAACATCTACCGGCGATCATGTTAATGCAGAAAGTTTTACGTGGAACCCGGTAAACTCTAAGAAGTTGACTCAGCTCATCTATAAACTGTCATATTTTTCAAAGTTGAAAGCGGTTTCTTTATTCCCAAGAAAAGAAGGTGATTCACTCTACTTCTACGCTTCAGTCCGACGGTAGAAGGTTTACTTCTTCGGAACAAGTTGTTGGTGTTTGTTCGAAAGAGTTGAGATGTTCATTCACGAAATCGACAAAGTTTTTACTCACATGCTATTTGTGGTGTTCCAATGAACGTGAAAGGACCTAGATAATGCTGGCTGTGTGAACATGAGTAAGGTCAGACAGACGTAAAGTACCACAGTCAAGGAAGAAGTCGTTCTGAAGAAACAATTAGAAAAACTGCACTTCCTCACTAGGGCCATGATAAAGCCGTATCTGCACTGAACACTGTCACAATCACTCAAACTCGCATCGTTTTACGCTGAAATCTTTGTTCGAAAAAAGTCCGTGCGAGCTTTTAACCTATTGTGTATCGCACATGATATCGCGGAAGAGGCAACGGTATGTGTGTGCTGCTGCGGTACATCTACCCCTACAAAGAGCTGTACACAATCTGAAACAACCGGTGTGGTGCGCCAAGCTGAGACGCGGAGTTTCGAAGCTCTAAAGCTTGTTTCCGTGGCCGGTCGGACTCACGAACGATACTCTCTTGGCCTCGGCAGGTGATGTTCAACTTGCAGGTAAAAGAGTGAAAGACTAAGGCATTCGACCCGCGCAACATTTCTCAATCCGTACTGTCTGTCTGTCCAATGGCCTATCTCTTCCAGCTAATCCTATTATTTCTATTTTTCTATCATTAACGCTACGATTCAATTCAAATTATTTAACACTGACCTCGAAATAATGTGAGCCAAATTTTGCAAACACGAAAAAATGAAATAAATGGAGGAGTTTATACTTGTTAGAAGGTATATAAAATTTGAATATCAAAACAGATTTGATCTGTGAAACGGCGATTTATAGAACTAATTATTAGTTATTGAGCAGTAAATGTATTTGAGTGAAAATTCATAAAAATAATCACATGGCGTCAGAATTTTTAGCGTGCGCGTATATTAATAATTAAATGAACTTCATTAATCTGTGGCATCTCAAGCTGATAAATTATGAGTGAATCATTTCTATCAGAAAATATAAGGTTAGCTACTTTCTGAACTCGAATCTGATTATGTCAACAAAATCCTAAGGAATTCTCAATTTTTATAACGATGCAGATTAAAATCTTTGTAATCAAATTCCATTCGTGTCACGAAAGATACAATGTGAGAATTAGAAGGATTCGAATACTCGAAAATTTAATTTCATTCTGTTGAAAAACACGTTCCTTATTTTTCCTTCAGTTTCTTTTCTTATTTAATCGTATTGAACATTTTCGATGATATACTTGTAATGTCAAATAAATCACATCTTTGCAAATGTGATATAAAGGTCCACTATATCCTCAAAAAAATGTACAGATATTATTTATATTCACTAATTGGTTTAATTTTCTAAATTTTATTATTACATATACAATGATAAGAGCGGTTCTTTACTTGATAAAAGGATTATTACAAACTTTTGAAATGCAATGTTTGTAATAATCCAGATTTGATATGTTAGTCTCCTACAATTTTAAATTTTATTCAAAAACTTTAAGAATTAAATTAACGTCTCATAAGCACTGCTTATATTCAATAGACGTATAAAATCAAAATTCATTATACCATATCGAATAGAATAAAAAACTGAACAAATATAAATTGTCAATTAAAATTAATAAATAAATTTGAATATCAAAACAGATTTAATCTGTTAGTCTTCTACAATTTTAATTTCAAAAAATTTATTCAAGAAATTTCAAGAATTAAATTAATGTCTTTATAAGCACTGCTCATATTTAATAGACGTATAAAATCGAAACTCATTATACGATGTCAAATGGAATTAAGAAAAACCCAACGAATATAAATTGTCAATTAAAATTAATAAAATAAATATTTTTACAAAATGTATTGTTTTCTGTTCTTATATTTATGAAAACTAAATCTTTCTCAAAAATATACAACATAATTTTAAGAACTTCTCAAAAACCAATTTATTTGAAATATTTAAATAAATTACTTCAAAAACATGTACCACATCCTCAAAAAATAATTATAATTCATAAGGCCAGTTCAACTTTACATGTAAAAAATAAATAAAATCAATTAACAATAAATAGACTTACCGAATGCGATCTCTAGGAATATGTGATTTGTTGAAAATTCAACTAGGTACATTTAATATCCAAGGTATTCTATGTTCTATGCTCACAACAAAATCACACATAGTTTATAAGGCACTTTAATGGTCTTAGTTAAAAGCATTCAAAAGTGTATAATAAATTTCTTCATTCAAAAATCTAATATAATTATATATTATATATAAAATAAAATAATAAACGGTTTTTTACTTAACAGAAGGATTATTACAAAATTTGAATATCAAAACAAATTTAATCTGTTAGTCTTCTTCAACTTTAATTTCAAAAAATTTATTCAGGAAACTTTGAGAATTAAAACTGGTCTTACCTGAATTCTAATTATTTTTTGAGGATGTGCTACATGTTTTTGAAGTAATTTATTCAAATGTATTAAATTTTTCAAATAAATTGGTTTTTGAGAAATTCTTGAAATTATGTTGTATATTTTTGTGTAAGGTTTAGTTTTCATGAATATATAGATCAGAAAACAATACATTTTGTAACAAGCAGGGCTCGTACGCTTGTCTGAAGAGTTTTTTTTTGAAATTCAAATTGTAGAAGACTAACAGATTAAATCTGTTTTGATATTCAAATTTTGTGATTATCCGTTTATTATTTTATTTTATTTTATATAAAATTATTTGAATATTTTAATATTCACAGATATATTCTGTTAGCCTTCTACATATTTAATTTCAAAAAATTATATTCAATATTATAACTTCATTAATTAAATTAATGTCATATAAGCACTGCTCATATCAAACGACATATAAAATAAATATTCATTGTAAGACATCCGAATGAGATAACATAAAAACATTACTAAATTACTAATGTTTTTGCATATCTTGAGATTTTCTAAAAAGTAACTTAGGTATCCAATAATATTGAATATTCTGATTAAGATTTTATGATGAAATTCTTAAGATTAGGTTTAACATTTTTGAAAGATATCTGTTTTCATAAGAGGAATGAGCAGAAACAAAATTTGTCTACTCAAAATATTTAATTTATAGGATTTTTGCTTAACAATTTATATTTATTGGATTTTGTTATCTCATTTGGATGTCTTATAATGCATGTTTATTTTATATGTCGTTTAATATAAGTAGTACTTATGTGACATTAATTTAATTCCTGAAGTTATAATATTAAATATAATTATTTGAAATAAAATATGTAGAAGGCTAACAGAATATATCTGTAAATAATAAAATATTTAAATAACTAAAAAGTTACTAAATTTTTTATCAGTAATACGGATATTATCAGAATTAATTCGCTACAGGTTTAATATAAAAAATCTTTTGAAAACTTTTTAGAATTGAATAAAATGCCTCAGAAACACTCTTTCACTTTATAAACTAATAATTGATAATTCTATATGTCCAAGTGAAACAATATTTTCGAGGCATTTTATTCAATTCAATTCTAAAAAGGGTTCAAGAGATTTTTCAGATTGAACCTATAAAGGTTTCGGAGAATTAATTCAGCTTTTATCTGTAATATTTCAAAAAAACCCTTCGTAGTAAATTTTTAATAATTATTGTTTTGAATTTTTCGTGATTTGTGTTTTAACACATACGCGTGGCCGTTTTGCATTATGGAGTCTATAATCGTATCTTCTTTTGGACATTTTTCTGAGGAATAGCCTAATTTTTGATTTGTGCTCAATCACGGCTCCCCAAATTTTGCTTTGGAACAAAATATTTGTTGATTGAGGGTGGGTAGATATATTTTGTTGATTGTTTTTATTTAGCATCTAAATATCTTCCAACTGATGAGAATATGGGTTAGAATTTCAGATTCTGTTTCTGGAAAATGTGCTATCTATTTTTTAAGAGGGAAATTACAAAATAACCTTTTTAAATTTCATGTGAAACATTTTTTGGTGATGGAATTGGTTAATCCTGAATCAATCGAAACATATTTGTCATGGGTGATGGATTTAGATAATTTCGGTCAATACTTCTGATTCGTCATTGGTTAGCTGACACTCACATGTGTTGATAATTCTATACAGGGTGTCCTAACAAAAATTTGAGCCCCCAGAATTGAGAAACGAAGAATTTTCGAAGATTTAAAAAAAACAGATCAACTTCTGCTTTGAGGAGGACGAATTTCCATTATGAAAGTGGCGTCAACCCTCAACATTTTTTGAATTGAGAAGAGACTTGATTGAAACTGTGATTTCTAAGACATTTATTTTATTTAATTCATAAAAAATTTTTTGAAATTAAAATTTGTGGAAGTTGACTGAATGAAACTGTATGATATTCAAAATATTATAGAATATTGATCGAACGACTTGATTGCAGCAAGTGTGAGAAAAAAATCCAATTTTATCGGTTCTACGTCGTTCTCAACCATTAAATCTTTCTTGAACAAAAACTGGGAGAATTTTAAAAGTACCACCATAAACGTTGCTAATTTTCTGATTTTACTCTTGAGGAAGTTGAAAATGATGAACAATATTATCGAAAGAGTTTATTCAGTGATAAAGCATTTTTGGTAGAATGGTTATGTAAACAAACAGAATTGCAGAATTTGGAATGATAAAATCCACACGAAACTGTTCAGACACCATCACACACAGATAATATCATTATGTGGTGTGCAATTCATGTTGGCGGAGTCATTGGTCCATATTTCTTTAAGGAAAATGGTCGAAGAGTAACAGTTAATAAAGAACGATACATAACAATGTTGAATGAATTTTTCTTCCTGCTCTTGTTAAGAATAATCTGGGGTTATCTGGTTTCAACAAGATGGTGCTACCTGCCACATAGCCACCTCAACAATCGATTTATTGAAAACAAAATTTGGTGACAAAATCATTTCAAGAAATGGTCCAGTTAATTATCCTCACATGTCGTGTGATTTAAACACCTTGTGATTTGTTTCTTTGGGGATAGATGTTGATACTGATAATCCAACAACAACTGAGCAATTAAAAATGAATATTGAAATTAAATACAGCCAAATTTATGAGAAAGAGCGATGACAAAATGCAGTACTTAGGTAGAAGTCGTGGTGGTCATTTGAAATGGAAAACATTGTAACTCGCTGAATAATTTATATGTTTTTCTTATTTTCCACTTGTATAATCGCTATTGGAAAACTCTCTGTGTAAAATCCTGCATAATGTATTCAATGACTTATTCGTTTTTCTTCCTCTATGAATGTTATAGGAAGATTTTTTACATTGACCTAGGAACACTTTGACTCAAATTCTTGAGAGTATCTTAACTGCAATGGGAACAAATTAATCTTACCATTTTGACGGCTTACTGACTTTAACGACCAGATTTACCTTCAGAGACATTATTCAATTGACCAATGCCTATATTGTGAGCCGCAAAATATCTTAGTATTATGTTACAGAAAATCAAATTTTCGAATACATATCTTTTAATTGTAGCACCCGTCATTAAAATGTTTGTAATTTTACACAAACCGATAGTGTATAAAGACCCAAAACAGAGGTCTGCATCAACAATCGTATCTACGATCAAAATTCTTGCTTAGACCCGAGTGAAGTACATGCCAAATATCTCGATAATAACCACCATTAATTAGCCCTTAAGCCCATTGAGTGCTGATGATAGGTGCATCGAATGGGTATCTATACCATAGGCGTAGAACTAGAGAATCACAATTAGTTTATTCTGTAATCTTATCTCTCATTGTTGTTGTGTTGAATTATCTAGTTCGCACATGAAGAATTGGAAATGTTTTTAACATTCAAAGATTCTGAGGAAAGTTTCAAAAATCTCGAAAACTATTGTTTGAGATCTAGAGGAAGTATTCTAGAAGAGGGATAAATTTCCAACAAGAACTGGACCGATGTTCTATTAAAAAATAAAAATTTGATCAACATACGGAATTTTTTCATCAATTGTTTTGAAAGTTATAGAACTGGGGTCAGTGAAACTATTGTAACCTGTTAACAAATTGATAGAATGTTATTATATTTTGACATATATAGGTATAGAAAAGACAGTCGGAAAGTTACGAAATTCAATGTTAATCAAGACGACGACCAGGTTCCAGTGGAGCAGTGGAAGAATAAGAACCTCAGCGCGATGCGAACACGAATAAACGACTGTTCTGTCCCAATGGCAGTGGCGAGCGGGGATGCTTCAATCGAAAGGCTCTACGGTCTGCTTTCATTCGAACTTCAAACGTGAGATGCGTTAGACCATATCGATTGAAAATAAATACGATCTTATTCCATTGTATGCGAGGAATTTATGTGCTACGATTAATAATGACACAAATAGTTTCCTCTGTGAAAATGAGTACTTAGGTTCTGTTTCGCCATAACTGGCTTGAAAATAAAATAAATTTTTGATTGCCTCGGTCTTTACTTGACGGAAATTCATCTTCAATATAAGAAAAACAAATGTTAACTTCCGCTAATTAATGAAAAATATTAAGTTTGTTGTTTCCTTTGATGTAAAAAACTTGTTTCCTAGTATACCGGTCAGTGAAACCATAAAATTAGTTGATGATTTATTACTCCAAAAACGAACTAATCCTGTTGTAAAAACAGAAATATTAGACGCCTTAAACGTTTGCCTAGATCAAAATTATTTTATGTTCAACGGCACGTTTTATCTAGACGAAGAAAGTTTAACAATGGGGAACCCATTAAAGCCCTTGTTATCAGAAATATTCATGGATCACGTAGAAACCAATATCCAAAAACTCCCATATTTTAAAGATTTCGTTTATTGGTACCGCTATGTAGATGACATAATTTGTTTATTTAATGGCACAAATAGACAACTTAGTTCATTTTTGGAATCTATCAATAAATTATATCCAACAATTGAATTCACACAGGAAGATGAAGTAAATAATAGCATCAATTTCTTAGATTTAAAAATCACTAAAATTAATAATAGACATGACTTTTCCTCATACAGAAAACCTACACATACAGATGGTACGATTCATTATACTTCAAACCATCCATTTTCACAAAAATTGTCAACTTATAATAGTATGCTTTATAGATTGGTTAACATACCCATGACGAAAGAAAATTTTGACAAAGAGTATAAAACGATTAAACGAATAGCTTTAAATAATGATTTCAATCCGTTAATTGTAGACAATTTACTTGATAAAATAAATTACAAGAGAGCAATATCACTTGTATATCCAAAATTTCAAAATTCAAGCGAAACCAAATTTATTTCATTAACTTACATATGCCAAAAATCTGAAAAGATTGCTAGATATTTAAAGAAAAATATAACATCTCTTTTAAAACTATTAATTCTTCAGGCAGCTTAATAAAAAAAATAATAAAGACGTCATTCCTAAAAACAAGAAAATCAGGAGTTTACAAGTTAACATGTAGTGATTGCCCATGTGTATATGTAGGACAGACGGAGGCCGTTCATTCCAAACAAGGATACGAGAACATGAAAAATGTTACATTAATAATAAACCGAATTCAACTTATGCCAACCATTTGTTAGAGACTGGCCATAATTTTAATATGAACTATGAAATATTACATATTGAAAACAAAAGTCAGAAACTAAATCTGTTAGAAATTTTAGAAATCAATAGATATAATAAAAGGCAAATTTTATTGAATGATCAAATAGATTTGAATAGAACCCCCCTACTTAATATTTTTCATTAATTGTAAACCTCTCTTTCCACCCCTCTATTTTTTGTACCAGAGCTGTGTATTTAAGGTCATGTTTTGCATTGTATACCTCAGTTTAAATACTCACCTGATGAAGTCATGGTATGACGAAACAATTGTTGTGAAAATCAATAAAATTGCGGAAGTTAACATCTGTTTTTCTTATATTAAATAAAATAAATTCTACGAAAATAAAAAATTCGAAAACAAAAACAAATTCTAAAAAATGCGAACTCGAAGGGCAACAAATTTAAATTCAATGTTCCAATTATCCACCTTGTTGAGCCAAACAGTAGCCAAATCTATTTGGCACAAAGTTGGATTATTTTAAACCTTAACTCACCAATATTCGTCTCTTCATCCATTTCATGCCCATAAACCAAATTTTTCAGATATCCCCAAAGAACAAAAATTGGGAGATAAATCTGGTGATCTGAGGGGCCATTTATTCGTGCCATTTGTAGAAATGAAACGGTCCGAAAAAGTCGTCCTGAGATATTGTGTGACTATTCTTGCGTTGTGACTTGCACAACCAGCCTGTTGAAACCAGACATCTTTGAAATTGATTGGTAGCTGTCGAACTGTCGGAATAATTTGATTCTCTAAAAGCTCCAGATATTTGGCAGCATTCAGGTTACCATCGATAAAAATGGCCCTATGATATAATTCTTAGTATTCCTGTCCAAATATTATATGCTGTATATCGGTTGTCTGATTTCCATTCTTTGGTCCAAACGCATATCTCGTGAACAAAAACAACTCCTTTACAATACAGTATTCTTGAGCATAACCCCATATGGATGCGACACATGGCTGATTCAACGAAACCCTAGAACGTCGACTATTCGCAATAGAAATGGATTACTGGCGAAGATCTGCCGGCAAATCAAGACTCGAACACATTAGGAATGAACGTATTAGAGAAATAATGGAAGTGTCAACAACTATATTAAAGGAAATGCAGAAACGACAACTGAAATGGTATGGGCGAAGAACGTATTCCCAAACAAGTGAAGAAGTAGGTGCCACCAGAAAGGAAAAAAGGTAGGTCAAAGAAAACATGGATGGAAGGAATAGAACTCGGAATGTCTGAACGTAATCTACGTTCTCTACAATTGGAAAGACACTATAAAAACCGAGAATATAGCAAGGTAAGCAGAATTGATCTGTTGGATATTTAAGATATTATGATCTTTAATTTATCTGGTTCAATAACACTTTAGAATATTCCAACTATCAGTGGGTGTTCTCGTTTGAATATCACTTAGTATATTAAAAATCAAAACTGGCAAAAGCCCCTTATGTAGTGTAGAACGTACGCCATTGTGTGTGAGTGCATCGTATGCATATCTATAAACCCGCTAGGAAATTCCGAAGACTTCGGCTCTCCGGAGATTCAGATCTTTAAATAAGATTCCCTCACATTTCGTTGCCAGTATCGCGATTTTTCCTCATACGTTTCCCAAATTAAAACTTCGAATCGCAACTTATCGCTACGCTCCGCATGTAAATTTCCCGAACTCTTGCATCCGCCTGCAGAGAGATTTTGCGGCTTCGATATACAACGGAGATCTCGACCCGTCAAAAATTCTGCGAATAAGTGCCGAAAATCAGTCTGATGAGATCGAGCATAAGGTGAACGATGAACAGCGTTATAAGTCCGGTCAAATAAGACATTGAAGGTTACGGAAATTTCCATAGAGCTGAATATTAGTATAAATGTTCAAAATATAAATCAATTGTGAAAAGTCCCCATCGATCCCCTTTGTGCTGAAAATTTCATTGATGATGAAAGTTAATAATAATGAATGTTTTGGTTTTCCGGCAGAAATATTTCAAACAAAAATTGTAGATCATCCAATTCTCTACAAAAAAGTTTCGGCAGTTTTTACCATAAGTAGCGCCATTTCCGTGATGTGGCGATTCAAAGAATTGAAAAAATTATTTTCTTCGTAATTTGCACACGTTTTCATACTACCAAGTTTGCTTGGCACTTTTTTTTATCTTGGTTTTCCCGGTAGGCTTATTCCACGGTCTATTGTGATCTTATTGAATTTGAAACTATTCTATGAAATACAAATAGGGTATCGAAAATGATGAAAGCTATTTAATTATGTTGTATATAAATAAAAAAATAATTAGGAAAAATTATTCGTCGTTATTATCGAATGGAGCTTCATTTTATTCATCTTCTTCTTTCTCTTGGATACAGATATTCTGTCCTAGAAGTGATGCATCATATGTCTCATCTTTTATATCATAACAATCCTCATCTAGTATCGATTGGCCTTGACAATTGGTACATGCTGATGAGCAAAACAGTCGAACCTTTTTACAGCCGCATTAAGCATTGTACCCTTTTTTGCAATTGCAAAAGATAGTAATGTGGAGTTTTTCTGGTGCAGGTGAGACTAAAGCGACTAAATCATATTCAAATGCTAACAGTAACAGCTTCGGCTACATCATCACAACGAGTCTTGCCTGTTTTCAGATGCTTTCTTTGAACGAAAGTGTAGTTACTTTAAAAATATTGCTTCTACAGCTTCTTCTTTTAGGCTTTAATGGCAGCAATGCTACTTTTTCGAGTGTACTGCACATGAATTTGTACAGTTGTCTGGTCTTTCAGGTACTCCGAAAACTCATCATCTCTTTCAACACTTGCATTAATTTCTGTCCGCATGTCACGATCAACAGTAACAACTCCACTTTTAGTCAAAGGTTGACTACAAATAAGGAAGAATTGCGACTTTTTTTAATAAACTGTCAACTGCACAAACATAGTTTCAAAATATTAGCGATAGCCACGAGTTTTAACTACGAAGGAATGCTTAAGACTTGCAGTATTTTGTTGAGTATGACGTCTAAAAAACAAAGCAGGTATACCGCCACGTTGGCAATTGAATGAAAGACAGATGTTTCTCAAGACCATACGACTTAAGAAAATTAGGGACCGAATTTTCAACGTTCATTTACACACATCGTCAAAAGTCTTGGCTCCCCTAATTTTCTCAAGAAATAAACAATCTATGTTCTGGAAATGAGATGAATCTTTTCCTGTATTTCAACTGCAATATTTTTGATAGAAAATCTTTGTTACTCTTTGGTTTATGCAGGATGAGAAAAAGACATTTTCTTATGTACGTACAGTTCTTTGTCTTGTTGTTGTTGCATCGAGTAGAGAAAATGTTGTTCGAAATCTATCGATAGTTCGACGAATAAGCTGCTCTGATGGACGATTATGTAAACCATAAACTTCACGAAGTGCCCTATAATTTTGTCCAATAGAACACTGATTTTGAAAATAAATTTCAACAATTTGTAAACGTTGTTACGGGCGTGAGTCTTTCCATGATAATTTGTCAATGCTTATTGAACAGAAATGTCAAAACAACATAGCTTCTACCTTCTGTCAAATCACGGTTATCCCTATCGAAAGTTCTATCACTCTGAAAAAAACACCCGATATATAACTAAGTTTCTAATGATAAATAAACAATTTTTTGTCAAACTGTGTTTTATTGACAGTGACAGTACTACGCAGTAAATTGACAGTTCTATGTGTAGAAATGCCGCTTTATTAAACGATTTTGAATTTAGTAAATTAGCAAATTATCAGTCAAATTGCGAAAAAGAACATTTACGTGCGTTTTACGATGAAAATGATTTTTTCAGTTTATGTAATCGCCATATCTCGGAAATGGTGAAACCATTTTTGCAAACTTCCACCATCAACAAAATTTTTTGCACACTTAGTTCTCTAGAAAGAATTATTGAAGCTGAATGAGATTCTAAAATTCGGAATTTCAGTAAATTCCTGTTACTTATAAAATTCCAGTCCAGCGATGGTCATATTTGATTCGGTGAAGCGTATAGAGAGACAGAAGCGACGTGTGAAAAGGCATTAGATAGCGTTGACAGGGGTGAAAACGGAAATATATATCAGCGCGTTCATAGTTGAAGGCATTATGCCCGCTTCGTTATCGGCTGTAGATCTAAAGAAATACCCCATTTATTTGTGGCCACATATTTAAATTGTAAATATCTTTGCGCATTCCTATATAACCACTATGACCTATGAATGCCTCAGCTTTTACAAACAATTAATTATTTTTCTCCTGTTAATTAAAATTGCTTTTGACTGATGATTTTCCCACACAATAAATTTGCTTTTTTGTGATTCCTTAAAAGGAATATCTGTGCGTATCTTGAGAAGTATCTCTGTTTGGTTTTCATGAAGTCAGTTCGAAACTTGTTGATTTCTCCTCAGGCCCCTGTAATGTCCACCGAGTACAGACACCTATATTCGCTCTGGTCATCTGAACATCAATGTATTTATCATACACTAACGCCATCAAAATATACATACACGACATACCCTAGCGAGCCAATTCAAATAAAGAACTGTATTCCGGATTTTTTCTAACGTTACAAACGTAGAAAACTTTCCTCGTGCGATCAACAAAACCTAATTGGGCTTGTTTGAGTTTAGAACTGTTATACAGATGCATGTTGCACTGTCTCGATTTGTAGAACTTTCTATTACCATAGCTCATACTCCTTATTTATTAATATGTACAGTAAAGTGGATTACCACTAAAAAATTCATATAAATAAATAAGGAGTATGAGCTATGGTAATAAAAAATTCTGCAAATCGCGACAGTGCAATATGCAATAAGGACTGTAGCTGAACAAACCTTGGTTTGATGATGAACGTTAATGAGAATAATTCCCGGTGGAAATGATTTTGTATCATTTTATTCAATTAAAATGAATTTTCATCAAGTAAGGATAGATTCGTTTAAATTCCTAGTATCAATTGTTTGAATTCGGTAGAAGGTTTTTTTCGTTCACTTCCAACGAAACTTATTCATCCTCTCCACCTCCGTTGACCGAAAAAAAACGCGATTAACGGCAAACTCTGGCACAGAAGAAGTTGAAAAGAGCCGCACTTCTTGAATATTCAAAACAAACGAAGATCAACACATCCTTGTCCTTCCAGCGTTCTGTTCTCAGAAAATTAGATGATTGTTCTTCGATTTATTAGACCCGTTGGACAAGGAATCGTGCTATAAATCCGACGGGACGTTTTTGTTCTGAAGACCGAATGTGTTAACATCTTCACGATTTCAGACAGCTGAAAAGTCAGGCAATATTCAGCTTCCAAAACTTCGATTCGGAAAAAATCATGAATTCATCTGGAGTTTCCGATTGAAGCTCGTTTCAAAATTGAACCAGAAGTGGAATACCTATTACTTTTGTTATGTTTTTTAAACAAAAGTTATGTTGATTGTCATAATGATAATTTTAGCGAAATAACATATTCTGCTGAATGATTTATAGTTATGGAAATGTTAAGTATCGACAGATAAACATTAGAAGTCTTCAGTGTTAAGCCTTTAACGGAAAAATTCTATGAAATTCAGATTCATCGAAAATAGTTAATACAACTAATGTGAAACTGAAATTGTCAATGGTCAAATCTGAAATAAATAATAATTTATAGGGACTCAGAGAGCCTTTTAAGTGTATTGAATTAGTTTTTATACTCGAGGCGTTTTGCGGAGGCGAACTCGACCATAAAATGTTGGTGAGACGAAATGAAGATAATTTGTCTCTTTTCAACATTATCTGCCAGTGAAACTGAAGCAAGGAATGATAGCCCGAGAGCTAAAGTACTCCTTGCTTCATTTTCATTGGCAAATTCTTAAGAGACAGATATATACATTTCGTCTCACCAACGTTGGCTGACTTAGCCTTCTCGAAAAGTTTCCAGTATATTTACATGAGAACAGAAGATAACATGAAAATTGTTGTAGATAGAATTAAAACATCACTAAACACAATTTTACGATAAAAAAGTGGATCAACTTCAAGCTGTTCTAGGGCCCAATCAGCAAACAAACGACGCTTATTATGGTCAAGTGGCTTTAGTTCTTAAACCAGTTGGATCTTTTATGGGTGTAGACCAAGATCTTTACGCAAAATTTTGCATGTGGTGGATGCAAAGTGTCCAACTTGTTGTGAAAGTCGACGAATAGACAAATCTGGATCATTACTAACACTATGACTTACAGCAGCGATATTTTCTTCTGTACGTACAGTTCTTTGTCTTGTTGTTGTTGTTGCATCGAGTAGGGAAAATGTTGTCTGAAATCTATCGATAGTTCGACGAATAAGCAGCTCTGATGGACGATTATGTAAACCATAAATTTCACGAAGTGCTCTGTAAGTTTGTCGAATAGAACACTGGTTTTGAAAATAAATTTCAACAATTTGTGAACGTTGTTGCGGCGTGAGTCTTTCCATGATAAGTTGTCAATGTTTACTGAACAGAAATGTCAAAACAACATGCCTTCTGTTAAATCACAGTTATCTCTATCGAAAGTACTATCGCTCTAAAAAAACACTCTATATATAACTGTTTCCAATGATAAATAAACACTTTAAAATACTTCAAAAACCACCTGTATGACCTTTTTCCTTTTTAGGGGATTCAGATGATCTTAGAGTTTTAATTTTTCCTGGTCCCACGTAAATATTGCTGATATTCTTCAAAATATTTACTCTTCTATTTCGAATTGCACAAATGGCAGATTTGTCACACCATATTTTTTTGTTGAAGCCGTCACTCCAACACCTCTTCTAAGTGTTGAACTAGTCGACTTTTCATTTTGACTAAGCTTTAAATGAATCCTGGCCATACTTAAGCTTACTCGAAAACAAGAGACCGCTTTACCAAGACAATTGAACAAAAGTAAAATGAAACAATCGTTTTATTGTTACGATTTGTCAAATTCTTTAGGTTCACTATTTGGAGGCTTCAGTTGTTCAATGATTGTCTAGAGTACCAATGCAAATATTCATTCGTTCACCATTTGGAGTAGTTCATTATAAGCATTGTTCACTATTTCGAGAGTCTACTGTACTACAGCAGTGAGAGGTGGACTTCATTGAACCGTAAAATAATTTTCGGTACAGTTTTACAATTTAATCGTTTCTCAATGAGGCGTCACGAAAATTTCTAGAATTAACCGGTTCTAGTTAATCTTTTTCATACGTACATTTGAAAAGTTTCGAGATATTTTGATCAGAAGCAGCTATCTCAATTTCCCCGAGTTTTCCATTGGCGATTTTGGAATATTTCTATACTTCACTTGTGATAGTTGCTCGTTTCGTGGCGCTAATTGAACAAAGCAGGGAAAATTAAACATATTCCAGTTTTAGGAAAATTTTCACGTTGCCGCATTCCAAACTTAACAAGAGTTCGTTGAACTGCTTCAGAACGAAAACCTAGTAAATATTAGAAGAGTTGAATTGTTAGGGGATTGCAGTCTGCACATGGGGCTAGGTGCAATTAATTAGGAAGTAGAATTCGTGAGTGAATTCGGAAATGTACTTGTAAGGAAAATATTTCATTAATATCAAAGTTCAGTTCAATATTGACCTAAGGATTACATGCAGTCAGCAAGCGGAGATCCAGTTATTTGATGAATCCATTAGAGTGCTTTGTGAGTGTACTTGCCCAAATTTAATGACCTCTGACCCGTTACAAACTGATTGATAATAGGTTTTACGTACTTAGAGCATCGCTCAGAAATTCATTGCCTTTCGCCTAACGGAAATATTTCTCATTGGCGATTTCCAATTATCCGAAGACGATTTTTAGTCGCCCGTACCTGGGCGTTATGATTCCCTTCCAAAGTCTGCATTTTTTCGAATTCTAAGCCGAAATAGTCTCATCAGGTTATAAGCGAAATCTCAGTGGATTGAAGTAACGGCAGATATTATATAATAGGCTCCATTATTTTTGCGTGAAATTCAAGACGTTATTTAACATGTTTCGGAGATATGCACCGTTTTGTCCTATAATTTGTTGCCATTTTAAAGGTAGCTTCATAATGCCTCTCTCATAGCAGTCTTGGTCCTTATTGGCAAAAACTCTAGTAACCTTTTTTCATAATCTTCTATTGAGGCCAACTTCTTATCACTCTGGAAGTTTTGCAATGCGAGAAAAAGATGGTGATCATTTAGTGCCAGATCCGAACTATATGCTGGATGCATTAAAATTTCCCAAATAAGCTCCCAGAGCTTCTAGCGGGTAATTACAGAGGTGTGTGGCCTGGCGTTGTCCTGATGGAACACAACACCTTTTCTGTTGGTCAATTCTGGCCGTTCTGTGTGTGTTTGGCCATATGAAAGCAACTCATAATGAATGATTGCTTATTAAATTGGGTGTCGTATAAACTGAAGCCAAGAGACGTCGAACGTCGTTTTTGCACGTGTAAACAACTGCTCCAACGGCAAAAAGAAAAAGATTTTTGCATCGAATTGCGACTGGTGATAAAAAGTGGGTCCATTTCGATAATCCAAAACATCAGGGAATGTATGAATGCCTCATCATCAATTGTTAGGCCGAATATTCATGGCGAGAAAATCATGCTGTGTATTTCGTGGGACCAGCTGGATGTGGTGTATTATGAACTGATACAATCGAAGGAAAGTATTACAGGGGAGGTATACCGAAGACAATTCATGCGTTTGAGCCGAGCATTACAAGAAAATCGGTCCCAATATGCCGACAGGCACGAAAAAGTAGGTCTAAGGGTTTTTAAAGTTCAGTTAACACGAGAATTCAAGCCGGTCGGCCACCAGTAATGTCCTATCTTCGCTGACTGGATCCTTGAAATACATCGAAATGATCCGGATTTTCATCGAAAAATCATCTTCACCTTGGACGATACGTTAATAAGCAGAATTGTCGCATTTGGCACTCAGAAAATCGAAGATTGATTGTTGAAAAGCCTCTCCATCCTCAACGTGTCACTATTAGGTGCGGTTTTTATGCTGGCGCTGTGGTTGGACCTTACTTATTCGAATATGAGGCTGATACAACTGTAACGGTGAATTAATTGCGCTACTGAGCTAAGATTAATGATTCTTTATGGCCGCAATTGGAAAATATTGATGTGGACGACGTTGATTTTCAACAAGACGGCGCTATGTGCCGCACAAGCAACGAAACAATCGGAATTTTGCAAGAAAAGTTTCCTGGCAGTGTTATTTTTTGAAGCGGTGATCACAATTGTGATTCATCATCTTTAGACTTTTTTATTTGGGGCCACGTGAAAGATAATGCTCCACAATCGATTCAAGATCTTAAAGATGGAATTTATGAAGTTATCAACGACATTTAGCCGCAAATGTGAGAATTGGTCATGAAAAATTTTATTTGGCCAATATCGTCTTCCATTGTTAATGGCAGACCTCTCTCTTTACATTAAAGATTCGTTGATTTCTCTGAAAATATACCCGTTTTTTCATTATCAAAATGAAACCTCTTATTGGAAAACCCTTCATTATATCATTGTGGATTATTTCCCCTACTGGTTGCGTTCTAAATATAAGTTACCCCTAACGTATGAATAATTGAAACACTTCTAACATGGTCGTAAGCCTATTATCTCCAGACAATCATTTGACTATAACAAAGGCAGTCGTATTCATCAGCTGCCAAAAGTGGATAGCATAAAAATTCGAACAGGCGACCAATTTGGTACCCATCTCGATAGTATGAAAGGGCAATTCAATGATATGTAGAGATGAAATTCCGTGTATAAAATCTCATCTGAAAACTGCGGCAAAATAAAATGAATTAAAAATGAGCCAGTTGGAACAAAAGGAGTCTGACCAAAAAAGAATATAATACGTTAACATGGATCCCATTCAATTCAGATTGTTAGAAAAGTACAACATTCTTGTCAAGGTTCCATCTTGTTTTCACAAATACAAATAATTTACATGAAGTTCTCTGATCCGACCGACCTGTCTGTCAGTCAGAATTGTTGTTGGACGATGTGAATTTTTATAATAGGCAGGATGTCTGTTTCGGACGGCACGGCATAAAAATCGACACTTTTCATTGGCTGCTTTTATGACAACTAACGAGCAAGCGGTGCTTATTACGCCACAAACTCCAGATAATCAATCCTATTTTCGGTTTGTCTTGATGGGTTCGTTTTTTCATTTTGTCAGCGTCCAAACCTACAGCTTTTCGACTTTTTTTATTTCGGAAATTTTCAATTCAACAAATATTTCTTAACAACCATTTTGTGTCATTCTGATTAAATAAGATAACTAACGAAAATTGTATCACCAACACTGTGGCTTTGTCAATTTGATCTTGAACTAACTCTAAACATTACACAACACTTCTTATATAGCTAACAGTCCCCCTAGCTCTCATCAACCAGGCCGGAAAATCAGCAGAACCTGCATTACACAATTTGGTCGGAAAATTAAACCAATCTGTCGATAATGGAGAGGTAGCACTATCATAGCGTCTAGGCATTGAAAGTGCTTTTACCAATATGCTACCGGCTTCTCTCGCTGAGGCTATTTCCGCTAGAGGAATCGACACGCTAATTTGTAGGTGGATACAGACTATGCTATGCAGCAGAATTATAACGACCGCATACCAGGGTGAGGTCTTCGATTTCAAGGCTGCGAAGGGCTGCCTGCAGGGTGGTATTCTCTCACAAGGGTGAGATAATACCACCCTTGTGAGAGAATACCACCATGAAGGATATACAGTAAGGACTGTGTATCCTTCTCGTCGATGACCTGCTAGCGATCATCTCGCTATGGGTAGTCGACGTTCAAGCATTTGCTGATGACTTGGCAAGTATAATCAAAAGGTAAACTGGAGGTGACGATATCGGCCGCCCTTCAAGACATACTGCACACTATCGACAAATGGTGTATAAGTGAATATATGTCTCTTAACCCACAAAAGGTAGTTATAGTACCATTCACCAAGAAACGGAAGCTGGATGGTTCAGAACGACCGATAATCCATGGTAAAACAATACAATTCTCCAATGAGGTAAAATACCTGCAAATAGTCCTGGATAGAACTCTCAGATGGAATTCACACCTAGACAAAATGGTGTCATAAAGGTAGAATAGAATTCTGGACCTGCACGTGAAGCTGCGCTAAAACCTGGAGTTTAAAGCCCAGGCAGATGTATTGGCTATACACTAGGGTAATAAGACCACATATAACGTATGGCGCTGTAGCGTGGTGCAAGAATGGTCAACAAACGATTGGCCAACATAAGCTCACCCGACTACAGAGACAGGCTAGCCTTGCAATTACAGGTGCGTTTCGCACCACACCTAAGGCAGCCATGAAGGTCCTACTGAATCTTCCATCCCTGCACCTGTTCGTGCAGAGGGAGGCGGGGCGACCACATACAGACTAGATCTGGCGGTCTACAGGCCAGAGGCAATAGAGGTGGGAGGCTCAGGACTGTTGGACGAGCTTTTAACGAACAGCACCCATCGATGCCCTCGGATCTAATATCAAAAGTCACGAGCCAAGAACGGAATTTCAGTGTAATCGTCCCCAGCCGGGAGAAATGGACCCAGCCGGATGAAATCAATGACTGGTTTTGCCTTCGTTTCAAGGTTATTTAATGACAAACTCTTGTACTAGAGATATTGTTGATGAAGCTTGTACTCGATTATGATGAAATCGAAATTTAGTTTCATCATCATCAAATGTAACGATTAATAAACCTAATACACTCAAAAACGATAATCGTCGCGACACCACACTGTTTAATGCGAAATAGAAAGACGAAACGAAAATAACTGGCTTGAACTTCGTTTCAATAACTTAGTTATCCAAAAATGTAAGATATACCATCTACCTGACGATGCTACTGTGTTAGTGAAAGCATCGTGGTATTATAAAAACAATAACATTTGTTAAAATCAGAGTCACTTCATTTAAAATGGATTTTCATCAAGTAAATATTGATTCAATTAAATATTTAGATATATGTTTCAACTGGAAAGATGCAGTTCGAAAATGTTCAATGAAGTGGGGAACCGTATATCCATTCAGGTTGCAGTTATAAATCTCTAGATACCACAAGTAGAACCTATTTTATCTCGGAATGAGCAATTACCCGATCATTTGAAAAAAAAAGTAAAACTAGCTCTTTTATTCCCGACATCGACGCTGTAAATTTAAAACAATAATCGTGACGCTATAATATTTCCAGCGAGCTATACTTTTTCAGACCATAAGCAGCAATCCATCGGCCAAGTTTTATGAAGACACCGGACTACTATATCAACCAGAATACCAGAATGACAGTTCATTTATTGGCTTGTTCGAAGTTTTTCTGAAAAGTTCCGCGGCAGTTGTTACAAGGAGTATGGACGTCAATAAATGGTACACATAGCTTGACATAATTGAAGGAGTTTATCGTTGACTTATTAATGATTTGATGAAAAAATTGACGAAGATACAATCTGAGTTTATGAATCAGCTGAATGATTGAAGGGGTGAGGTTTGAGGTATATCGCAACGATAACTTAGAGATAAATAATCATTTATTTCACCATAAATAATAATCTAACTTGATCATTGAAACTTTTACGACACTCATTCACCTTCAGGATGACAGATACATCTCATCTTGAATTTGTCGTCATTCTAGAATATATCTTGAATATCAAGCAGATTCATTCTGCTATACCTCACTAGAAATTTTAATTTTATAGAATTTCTTGAAAAATTTTTTATTATTGAATTAAAAAACACTGTTTCAATTTTAGTGGACATGTAGAAGGTTTTCCACTAAGATGTTTCATTTTGAATAGCCCACTATCTGGGTATCTGTCACTTTTGAAGCTGCCATCTTTTAATATTTGACCAGTGAAAACTACGCCATCACTAAAAATGGAACGATACACGCTTCAATAACGCATTTAAATTGTTTCAGTTCGCTACAAATCTGGTGAAAATTTTGCAATCACAGTTCGCAAAACTTAAGCACTTTTGGGTCGTCGTTCCGGAAGGCCGGTGGAAGCTGATAAAGACATGATAAAGGCATTAGTCGATGCTAATCGGCGAATAACAACACGTGAGATCGGTGAGAGGTTAAATTTATCGAATTCAACCGGTTATGACCACTTCAAAGGCCTGTATTTAATCTCGAAGCTTGATATATGGGTGCCCCATGTTCGTACATAGAGAAATTTGTGTCGTCCAGTTGATGTCTGTGATTCGCTTCTCAAACGTCAGGAAAATGATCCATTTTTGAACCGCATCATTACTGGGGACGAGAAATGGGTTGTGTATAATAATGCCAAACGCAAGAGATCAATGAGCAAAAGAGATGAATCGGCTCAAAGCATTTCGAGAGCCAATATCCATAAAAAAAAAGTGATGCTGTCTGTTTTGGTGGGATATTGAAGAAATCCTTTGGTTTTGAGCTTTTACCGAATAACACAACAATTAATTTGGAAGTCTTGCCATCAGATGGACTAACTGAATGATTAACTTCAACAGAAAAGGCCAGAATTAATCAACAGAAAGGGTGTAGTGTTTCACCAAGATAATACGAGACCTCATACAAGTTTGGTCTTTTGCCAAAAGCTTTTACAGCTTGATTGGAATACACTGCCACACCTTCCATATTCTCCAGATCTGGCGCCTTCGGATTAGTATTCGTTTCGTTCATTGAAAAATTTTTTGGAACGTAAAAACTTTACTTCAAATGAAGAGGTCAATAATCACCTGAATCAGTTTCTTGTCAGCAAAGACCAAAATTTTTATGAGCGTGGAATCATGCTACTACCAGGAAGATGATTTAAATGTTGAAGGCAAAGTATTTTGATAATTTTGATTTCGAACATCCATTGCCTGAATTCTTCTACGCTTGGGTGGCTGTAGACATTTCGATTTTGTTTGATGAAGACTACTTATTTGAACTTGTGCTTTCTCCAGTGTTGTTCCCGGTGGATAATCTTCGCTTCATTCTATTGAATATTACGATGCTCGTCCCAGGTATGCTCTGGTATTCCTGATTTGGTCGTTTCTCCTCTGATTGTATGATTTTCAGGAAGTTTTATGTTTTTCAGGTTAGAATATATTGTGTATGTAAACAATTCAGGCAGTGGATGTCCGAAATCAATATTACCAGAAAGATGGCAAAAGCTGTTAGACCAGAATTGCCAATATATAATTCAACTCTTTCATTTTCCCATAAGAAAACGGAATTACTTTCCGGATAACCTAATGGCTCATATATTCAAGAAAATAAAATAACAACAGTTATCCCTCGCATAAAATTTCCAACCTCTTTCTTAATTAATGCAAAAGACAAAACAACCGGCTGAATAATTCTGGAATTTACAAATTGTGTTTTCAAAAGTGTAGTAGCGAATATGTGGGCCAAAAAAGGTTCAAAAAACAACAACCTTCATTTAGGAATCAGAAATATAACTTTAATTTCGCGAAACATTTTTTCGAAACCAATCACATCTTCCCAGAATTGGAAAATCGTGAAATATTTCACCTGGAAGCGGAAGGAAAAACTAGACATCGTGGAATTCATAGAAATATTCAAACAAAAGCACTTTTTAGAAATAAAACTATTGAAAACCTTTGGCAAACCCCACTTTCTGAAGTTCTGCATAAGCTTCAACGAATATATATAATCGTTGAGATAAAATTTGTTTTATTGAGTTAGAAAATACAGTGAAAACTACGAAACTCGAGTCACTGTTTATTCAGGTAATAAAAAATGATAGAAAACTAGGTAATTTCCTATTTTGTTTCATTTAAGAAAGCAATACGGTAGTAACTACCTGTATGTATACGAAAACAAACTCCACTGGCACTAGACATATTGATTTTGGATAAATTCAGGGTTAAATCTTGCAATCCCATAAGTAAATTCATAACAAGATTCTCCCCACTAAATTCTTCTGAAATGTACCGGCTGTCAGATATCAATAAGATATTGCTTTGATACCGGGATAACTTAATATTCCACAAATATGAAACGTCTACATCGAACGTCCTCCTTATTCAGTTCTCAATCTGCTTGTCAAGAACTGGACTATTATAAAATCTCTGAAAAACTTGCATTGAACAAGTAATGAGGGAGCATCGTCCCCATGGTAACACTCTCTGGATGCAGGAACTGGTAAAAGTAAATGATCAGAATCGGTCTTTGCCGTATCATATATCGCGGAAATGCACTTTTCACAACGCTTATGAAGCAGAGGTGGGATATGTATATATACATAAGGTGAATCTGACAACGTGGTCCTTGAAATGATACTCCGTTTATGTGCAGACATGCCGAACTGAGTCCTCCAGATCGCGTAATGATAATAAAAGTTTTGAGAAAAAAATCCACTATTTTTTTGGTATTTTTTGCTGTTTTTTGTTTGGTCAATTCAGTTTTGAGTTACAGGGTGTTAAAAATGGAAGTTAACAAAGAGAAAATTCGGTACATTTGACATTTTTTCTTTGATAAAGGTGAGAATGCAAGCCAGGCGGCTGAAATTGTGAATGGTCTTTATGGTCCCGATACTGTAAGAGATAATTACGTGCAATTTTGGTCTCGTCGATTCGTTCAGGTATATTTGATATATAAGGTGCACCACGCACAGTTATGAACCATTTGCGAAAAGCTGAATAACGTCTTGAAGTTCACGCAAAAGTAATGGATTTTTTTCCCTAACTTATAACGAAGGTACTACTTTCACAACTTTCTTATAAACTCCACCCGGTTGAATTTAACTCTCTAGATGATAAAACCAGACCTATTTTTTTTATTATAAATCAAAAAAATATATTAATCAGTCAAAAAACTGAAGAACTAATATCAAAATAAAATAACAGTGAACAAAAATCACTCTACACCACATAATAAATTCTTAAATTACTCTGATACCACTTTTTCTACAGAAAAAATTAGGCTTCTTGAAAATGCTTCAATTTTCACCTAATTCACCAATTTTACCCTGAAAAAATATCGTGAAAACAAAAATTCGCCAAAACGAATAAAAAAATTAATACGAAATGATAATTTGAGAAGGAATCCCCAATACACTTAAAAAGAGGTCCCACCCAAAAACTCCAACAAAAACGGAGAATAATATAAATAAGGTTATTCTGATTTTCACAGATTTTTTTCTATTTTTATGTTCACAATAATCGTTTCGCTATCACAGTAGCGTCATCAGGCAGGTTTACATTTTGAATAACTAAACTTGTTTCCGAAATCCGTTGCTATTTTTATTACAGCTTATCTGAATATATTCAACAAAGGTGAGTTATTTAAGTCTAATTGTTCGTTAAGTAATATTGCAATTTTATTGTGTTTGTTTATCTCTAGAGATTCTAACATACCTCAAAAATAAATATAATTTAAGAACTTTATTTGAAACCAATTCAAACTTGAGTAAATTCATCAAAAATAATAAAGACTGTACACATAAAGATGATAAATCGGGGATTTATAAGTTAACCTGCGGCGATTGCCCTAAAGTTTACATAGAACAGACTGGAAGAACTTTCCGACATAGAATTTGTGAATATTTGAAGAGTTTCCTCAGTAATAAAAGTAATTCCACATATTCTAACCATTTGTTAGAAACAGGACATACTTTCAACCATAATTTTGAAATTCTACATATAAAAAGTAAAAGTTATTCCTTAAACCTGTTAAAATCCCGAGAGAAAAATGAACACAATAAAATTGGAATATTACTTATCGAACACTTAGATTTAAATAACTCGCCTCTGTCCAATATATTCAGATAAGCTGAAATTTACAGAGACCCTTTTTTGGGTTTTAGTGCTCAGTAAAAATTTATTGTACTTATTGTAAAATAAATGGCGACGGTTTTCGGAAACAAGCTTAGTTATTCAAAATGTAAACCTGCCTGATGATGCTACTGTGATAGCGAAACGATTGTTGTAAACATAACAATAAAATTTGTGAAAATCAGCTTTCACAGCCTCACATAAAAGTTCCAACCTCTTCTTTAATGCTAAATACAAAAACAACCGGCTGAATAATTCTGGAGTAAATAAATTAAAATGTCAACAGTGTAGTAGCGTATATAAAGGACAACAAGGCGGATCTTCTCAAAAAATGTTTAAAGAACGTAACAAGATAACTATAATTTTGCGAAACATTTTTTCCAAACCAATCATATCCTCCCAGAATTGGATAATCTTGGAATATTACACCTAGTAGCGAAAGGAAAAAACTAGACATCCTGGAATCCATAGAAATTCTTAAGGACGAGCAGGTTTTAGAAATAGAATTATTAAATTAACAGACGGAACTTTTGCATACTCCAATTCTCGAAATTGTGCACATGACTTCAATGAATATATACAATCGCTTAGATACAATTTGTTTTATTCATTTTAAAAATGTAGTAAACACTACGAAAGTTCGTAGTGACAAGAAGTCTAGTCATTGTTTACACTAAATAGAAAGTGACAAAAATTTAAGTTATCTCTTATTTCATTCCATTTTAATGAATCGAGTTGAAGAATATGATAGTTTCTGGGAAATAACGACTGAAGTACGGTCTAGAATTATTTAAATGTTTTAATATTAGCCTTCTATATATTTAATTTCAAAAAATTATATTGAATAATTATAACTTCATGAATTAAATTGAAATAATGTCATATAGATACTACTTATATCAAACGACATATAAAATAAACATTCATTATAAGACATCCAAATGATATAACAAAATCCAATAAATAAAAATTGTTAACCAAAATTCTATAAATTAAATATTTTGAACATATTTTGTTTCTGCTGATCAATCTTATGAAAACAAATATCTTTCAAAAATTTTTAACATAATCTTAATAATTTCATCACAAAACTATCTGACTTAGAATATTCAATATTATTGGATATCTAAGTAAGTTACTTTGTATAAAATCTGCAGATATGTAAAATCATTACTGAAAAACAAGTTTTAAGAGAGATTTTGCTTCGTCAGTATTTAAATAATTCATATTCAATAAAATATAACATCAATCAACAACAAATATTTACTCACCCTTCAACAATTTAGAAACTTCTGGTAAATGAGTGCTGAGAAATTTAAATGTAATATAAGGTTATCTTACAAGTAAATAAATAACTCTGTGGTTTACCCTTGATCTAAAAGATTGAAAGACAATTTAACGGCCTCTGTTATAGCACAAGGACTTATCTGTATAAAGAATGTTAAAGAAACCAGATATTTATATATTATGAATAAAATAACATGAATAGAGTTTAATACTTGATAGAAGGTGTATAAAATTATTCAAATATTTTAATATTAGCCTTCTACATATTTAATTTCAAAGAATTATATTTAATAATTATAACTTCAGGAATTAAATTGAAATAATGTCATATAAGTACCACTTATATCAAACGACATATGAAATGAACATTCATTATAAGACATCCAAAGGATATTTCAATTTAATTCCTGAAGTTATAATTATTAAATATCATTTTTTGAAATTAAATATGTAGAAGGCTTATATTAAAATATTTAAATAATTTTATACACCTTCTATCAAGTATTAACCTCTATTTATGTTACGGTCTAGAACTCCAAAGGCGTACTCTGTAGCTTGGTGCAAACTCAATACACAGGCTCCAGCAGGCCTTGTAGAAATGAGCAACGTCTGTAGATCATAACTGAATTCCTTTTCATCATTCCATTCTTCAGTACTACAAAAAAATAACCAGCACACAGTAATATGGCATCTTATGACAATCCTTCCCTCGAAAACACCATAAAAAATTGCGAGATGGAATTTCTCTTGTATTTCTCAATCATTTTTCGAAGGTCTTATGATAAAATTGGTTCCATATTGCCGATCGGTTTTTTAACTCCATATCCGAACGCATTTAATGGACTACTCTGCTGCTTGCAGTCAATTGTTAATACGTTGTGGACGCGTCTCAGTAGATATAATTAAGCTTATAATTTCTAGATGGTATTGATTCAGCTTACTGAATTCTTAATTACGCATTATATTGTCTGAGAATCTTATACTCATACGGTCGTTACAAACTTACAATTAATAATAAAAATTCCGAACGTTGCCATTGAGATTCAAGTAATTATTCGAGATAACAAATGCAAATCAAACGACATTTTTATCATTGTTTAAGACCAGTACGCGAACAAGGGCCTTCATAATTGGTATTCAGTTCGTGCTCCTTTCTCTATCGTTCTGTCTGCCCCAACGATGTAGACTTCTTTCGAAACTCAATGTTGTTCTTTTTTTGCCTTCAAATTTCGTCGTCAAAAATTCCAGATCCATATGCACTCCTCTCGGTGCTAATATGGCCAATCTGACCATCTCGAACTGAAAATATATAAAAATACATATATACAAATTGTTGAGAGGGAGGTTATTGTAATATTGGGGATGTTGTCATTAGTTTATAAGAAGCTCTTAATTTTAAACGAACGTTTATTATTGTACAATGAAAAATCAAAAGTTATAAGTTATAATTTTTTTTAATTAATTTTCTTCAGTTAATTCATTCAGTTCAAAAGTTTGGATCATTGTCGTCCGATGTTGGTGCTGTTTTAGGAGTTTCTGTGGAAAAGTTCAGTACGGATTATTCCAATTAATTCTTGTATCGGGTGTTTTTTTAGAGTGACAGAACTTTCGATAGGGATAACAGTGATTTTACAGAAGGTAGATGCCAAGATGTTTTGACATTTCTCTTCAGTAAGCATTGACAAATTGTGCATCCACCACATGGAAATTTTGCGTGAAAATCTTGGTCTACACCCATAGAAGATCTAACTGGTTCAAGAACTAAAGCCACTTGACCATAATAAAGGTCGTTAGTTTTCTGATAGGGCCCTAGAACAGCTTGAAGTTGATCCACTTTTTTATCGTAAAATTGTGTTTAGTGATGAAGCTCATTTCTGGTTGAACGGCTATGTAAACAAGCAAAATTGCCGTATGGAGTGTAAACAATCCTCAAGAAGTTCAGCAGGTTCCATTGCATCCTGAAAAATGCACTGTATGGTGTGCTTTACACGCTGGAGACATCATCGGTCCATATTTCTTTTAAACTAGCTGGAGCTAATGTTACATTGAATGGTGCTTGTTACAGATCGATAATCAATGATTATTTGTTTCAAAATTTGAATGGTATCGAACTAGAAGTGTTTTGGTTCCAACAAGATGGTGCTACACCTCATGCTGCTACCGTAACAATTGATTTATTGAAAGAAAGATTTGGCGATAACATTATTTCGAGAAATTATTCAATTAATTGGCCTCCAAGATAATGCGATATAACTCCACTGGATTATTTTTTTTTTGGGGTTATGTCAAGTCATTTGTTTATGATGATAAACTAGAAACAATCGAAGCTTTGGAAACCAACATATCTCGTGTTATCGATGAAATAAGGCCTGAATTACTCGAAAAAGTGATTCAAAATTGGTCTGGTCGAATGCGATTCCTCAGAGCTAGTCGTGGTGAACATATGCCGGTAATTATTTTTAAAACATAAATGTCATAAACTTATCTTTCAAGTAAAAAAAAAATTTGACTTCAATCTTAATTTAAATGTGTTTTATTCCAATTTAAAGTTCTATCACTCTAAAAAAAACACCCAATAGTTAAATACTTCAGAACTTAAACTGTAAAAGTTTCGTAGGAGAATTTTTCTGTTTCAGAATAGTTTCTTAGTGGTGAAACTAATGATCCATTATTCAAATCTTTAGTCTGAGCTTCGAAAGGAATTGGATAAATCGAATGCGTGTTTTTTAAAAATTGAACTGCACGTCAAAACTTATAGCGATTATTTTAGGAGTATAATTCACATTACTTCTAATATATATTCTTTATAGATCATTTTTGGGATTAAATCATTGTGCTTTGATATTTGAAATATAATATTTAAACGTAAATGTGTCTATGCTCCAATTACCCAGTGGAGATTAAATTCTTCGTCATTGGTAAATGTACATATTTACCACAGGTTACCAGAAACTGCGTCTCTGTTAGTTAGATATAGAATGGTGGATGTCAAATTTTGTATTCGGTCAAGGTGGTGAGAACAGACAAATCTTCAGTTAATATTGCGAAATTCTGTTATTTACCAAAACATACCAGTACAAAAGCATGTTTAGAGCAGATTACGATGAAAATCGGATGTTGTTCCTAGGCACCAGATCATTATGTTTATACCTGAACTGATTGAAGAGTTCGCTGGGTTGCCCGGCAACCATCCAATGTCCTGTGACGACTGCACTACGCTGGATAAAGGATGTAATAATGACGTTCAAGCACGATATAAAAGGCCAATTAGGACCTCTATCCTACGAAACAGCAAATACCATGTTTGGAGCCAAATTCTGCTACTACCCTATATTAATTCCACTATATACATGAAATGGCTGTTCCACCTGTTGAAAAGCGTTGAATAGAGGGATGAAAGATATATTCAAATTTTAACATTGTCCGTTTTTGAACGAGTCACTTTGATGTTTCTGACACCTATTCACTGAAGGCATTCCAATTAGTCAGTAGTCGAACGATCAGAAGACATAACAGTGATTGAAAATCCATCAAATGGGCGTAGAACTTGATAAATATTTGTACTTGCATATCTAGAAGAACTTTTGGTGATGGTGATATTGAAAATGAAATGAAATAAGAAATTAATTAGTTTTTTATCACTTTTTATTAACTGAATATACAATGACTGGAGTTTCGTAGTGTTTATTGCATTTTCAAATCGAATAAAACCAATTGTATCTCAACGATTATATATATTCGTTGAAGGCTTACGCTTGTGCATAACTGCGAGAAGTGGGGTGTGGCAAAAGTCCGTCTGCTCATTTAATAGTTTGATTTCTAAAACGTGCTTATGTTCAAATATTTCTATGTATTCCGGGATGTTTAGTTTTTTCTTTTTGCTTCCAGGTGTAATAACATCCAATCGAAACATATATGTATGAGGTGATGTCTAAATAATTTCTTCATTATTTTATATTTCTTTTGATTATTTATTAGTCAATTGCCACTACATGTGATTATAATATATATGTCTATAAAGTAATACAGTGTTTTCTTGGACATGTTTTTTAAAAATTTAATTTCAAACGTTTTCATGAGATTTATTGAGATTTAAATCTGTAAAAGTTCCGCAGAATTACTTCCAGCTATTATCTATAATACTCAAATACTTATTTATAATAAATTTTCAATATAATAATTGAGAAATTTCTAATGCTAATGCATTTCTAAGTCGTATCTCCTTTCATTGTATAATTCTCTGATATAACCTAATTTTTGTATAGGCCATGCTTACCCAAAAAAAGGTTAGTTGTTGCAGAAATGTCTAGTGATAAAAAAGGTATTTTTATAAATTTTTTTGAATGATTATTTTGTTTATTCAAATAACTTCTTACTGAAGAGATTTTGGGTCCAAACTTATTAGGTTCTTTCTCTGGAGAATGTGCTACATATTCTTCAAAAAAGAAAATAAAATTAAAGGCCATTTTGAGTTATATGTTGAACATTTTTTGGTGATGGAACTTGTGATTCTTTAACATCCAATCGAAACATGTATGTATAAGGTGATGTCTAAATAATTTGGTTATTATTTTATATTTCTTTTAATTCTTTATTAGTTAATTTCCACCACATGTGATGATAAACTATATATCTATAAAGTGATACAGTGTTATATAAATAAAAATAAATAAATAAATAAATAAAAAAATACTACATGTTTTTTAAAAATTCAATTGTAAATGTTCTCATGAGATTTATTCAGATTTAAATCTGTAAAGGTTCCAGAGAATTAATTCCAGCTATTATCTGTAATATCCAGGTGTGATATTTTAAGATTCTCCCATTCTGGGAATTGGTTTCGAAAAAAAGTTTTGCAAAATTAGAGTTATCTTTCCGGTTCCTAATTGAAGATTTATGTTCTTTGAGCCTTTTTGGAAAGTTCTTCTGTTGACAACTTTATTTAGAATCTCCATAATTATTCAGCCGGTTTCTTTTTGTCTTTCGCATTAAAAAAGATGTTGGAAATTTTATGTAAGTTTTTGAAAATTATTGAGCTATTTCTTGTGAGATTGGTCCAAAATATATTATTTTTACAAATTTTTTGTCAAAGTTTTCGGTTTGAAAGGTGAGTTTTGTTTCAGAATGAGTTGTTTTTCCTTTTAGTTTATGAGAGAATTTGTGGTCTTTGTTCCGAAATGTTTGTTTGACTGTATTCAGTTTCTTTTCCAACGTAATATCATTTAAGGGTTTATGAGTGTTCGGATGGTTTGAAAAGTTTGGTACCTGTTGTTGTAGCTTTTCTAAATATATCAATGAATCTTTATTCTTAAATTAAGTTATGTCCAGAAAATTTATTTATTGTCATGTTGTAGTTTCCTAGTAAACTTGACCTTATAGTGCAAACTCATAAGATATTCCTGTATGTTTTCTAGTTCTGAATGTGCTCCTTGATTTCTGAATGATCGGAACTAGGATCTTCTCTCATTCATTGTTGATATCTGGTCAAAAATTGACGTAGAGGTCAGTAGAACTGACGTGAAGCTGAATTAACAGTCTTACCAACTGATATATTCAAACGAAAAGAATTTTCTTGGCCATATGGACGCTTGAAAAATACCTGCAATACAAGACATACAAAATAAGATGACATAAGAAGTCATCTGGACTCAAAATATTTCAAATATAAGTATAATTCAACATTCAGGTTACCGGTGGAATCCCCCAATAGAAAAAATCGGTATGTTGAATATTGGATTAAGTTTTACTCATTAAGAGAAATATTTCCTTCTGGTCAAAAGGGGTTCACCTTCAGAAATCGAATGAGCACATTCAACACATCATTAGGTCCGTCCTGTATACGAGAATCTCACAGTTGACACATGAGAACGAGCGATGTTGGTAGACATGTTTTCGAAATGTGGACGCTGAGTGCAAGAAGCTCTTTTGTTCCAGCTACCGTTCAAGAAGGCTTTGTCCCCTCAGCTATTATATTTCATCTTGATTCAAGCGAGGAACAAATAAAGGGATACTGATATCATGCAGACATTTTTAGCGCTAAAATGATCACCTCCACAATAAAAGCTGTTTTATAGCAATTAAGCGAATTCCTGTTTACCAGTTTTGTACGATGTTTATTCGATGGAGGCTGCTTTCTGACTTTCTTTGTGATGACCTCTCGAAAAAATCAAATTATATTTTGGCTTCAATAAATCTCATTATGGAATGTCAATGAATTTAAATAAACCTTAAAATAACTCACACTGTTCTTTGATTTTGTTAGAACATAGATCAATCTTGAATTATATAGTTGATCTGTATTTCGAAGCTTTAGTCTTCTAACACGTGGAGAGATATAGGTTAGTTTTTTGATTTTGATATTTGGAATATTAAATGAGGACTGAAGACGGGATTGTCTAGAATTATATTTGTTTTTTGAAGATATAGTACACATTTTTTAGAGATTTTTGAAATAACTTATTCGAATATTTAAATATATTAAATATTTTAAATAAATTATATTCTTTGAGAAGTCCTTTAAGTATGTTCATGTTTTTAAAAGGCAATTGGTGTTCTTAAAGGTAAGACCAGAAACAAAAATTTGTCTCCTTTAAATATTTATTTATTAATTTTGATTACTTTCGTATATCTGTTGGGTTATTTATTCCATTTGACATTATATATTGAGTTTTGATTATATACGTCTATTAAATGTAAGCGGTGCTTGTTGTAGACAAAAATTTAATTCTAAAAGTTTTTTGAATAAAAATTTTTTTTGAAATTAAAATTGTAGAAGATAAACATATTTTAATTTGTTTTAATATTCAATTTTCATAAAGATAACTCAAATTTTGCGGAACATTCTTTCGATACCACCCACATCCTCCCGGAATTGGACAATCTTGAAATATTGCACCTGGAAACGAAAGGAAAAGAACTAGCATCATGGAATTCATCGAAATATTTAAACACAAACATCATTTTTCAATAAAACTATTAAAAAAGCAGACGGACCTTTGGCACCGACTTCTTGAGGTTTTGCGCCAACCAAAGCCTTCAACGTATAGTTAAGATTCAATTTGTTTTTATTTAGTTTGAAAATGTAGTAAGCACTACGAAACTCGAGACACTGTATATTCAGTTAAAAAAAACGTGATATAAAACGAAGAAATTTCTTATTTCATTCCATTTTAAAATGAACTATCACAAACTAACGTACCACATCATTGAATATTAGAATTAGTATACGCAATGCAATACATAAATTAATACTAGATTTGAGGTACAGAGGTCGTTCGTTATTTTCTGTCTGAATCCATTCCTCATCTCCATACATTCATTCTGGAGGGCAACTCCACTTATTTGTTTTCATTATTTGTTGACTTGTTGAGTTTCGATCAAGATAATTTCATAAAGAGAGCACTTAGCATTGCTTGTAAACGGATTAGAAGTGAAATTTTCAAAAGCATGTTAGAGTACTAGCTTGCTCCCTTGATATTCCCACGGGTAAATAAAGCCGAAAGTTTATGATTGAAACAAAATGGTCATTTATTTTATATTTGGCTTCTTGAGATTGAAATGCATCCGGTTATATACCAGATGTTCTTCGGGTATTTACTTGATGCTCGTGGCAATTGAAACTGTGATGTACCATTCTCAGATTGCTAGCCTTCATTTCAAATGACACACCGTTTTTAACCGCAAAGAGAACCCTCAACTGGATTTGAATTTTAGAATTCTTTTTTATTTTTCTCGATTTTTGTAGAATTCATTTTATTTTCAAACCAGTTATGACAAAAAAAGAACATTCATTGTCGCAAATAAATTCCTCAATGAAATTGGAATGTCGTTTTGTATTGTATTTGATTTTCAAGCGTTATGGACTACACGCCAGCACTACTGAGTTCTATGTGCCGAATAAATCCTTCAAACGAGATTTTCCAAACTTGTATATTGTAGAAGTTAGAAGATATAATTGTGAATTTGAGTTGATTCTGATTTTTGTGAAAAAAATAACAGTGACCTGATACGAACACGTAAAAACATAAGCGTCACTGATTGGATTAGATATAAATGGAGATAACTATCCCTATTATTCGGTTTGTATCGGATTGAAATGCCCCATTTGACGGCAAACTGCTCTAATATTCTCATAGATTCACGTATAACCAACTGTTATAATCAGTTATATGATAGTCCCCTCATATAGCCAGCAATCGACCATCTGCGGTCTTTCCGAGAACACCAATTTGAAGACAATGTAAATTTAATACGTCTCAAAAAACAGCAAACCATCAAAAGTAACACGCAGAGTTGTTATTCTAGAAGTTTCATGTCGACACATACAATCGTACAAGATAATCCAGAAATTCACAGGTCAAAAAGTGCAGAAGTGTCAAAAAGGCTGATCTACATATTGAGATACGGAATCGAGAAGTTCGTTTATATGCGATGACTAATTATGTACTACAAAGTATAAAATTTCTTCAACACCTAAGCATCTGTTCAACAAAACACTCTGACAGGACACGGCAAAAAGACCCATGAAAAATATCTCTGAAACACGATACTCTGGCTTATACCCTAAAAAATATATACTTATAAATTCCAAAACGAACAAAATCTTCCCGAAGGCTGTATCAAAATTAACATCCAGATTGTATCGGAAGATATAACAGAGTTGTTAATATAAAACAGATAAAATATACGTGGAGATTCGAATGATTCAGACGATGAGTTACGAATTGAAAATTTGTCTAATTATCTTTATTACCTTTAAAATGCGCAATTTATGTTGGAGGCTCCAACAAGCATTCGAGTTCTTTTGGTATTATGCATTTTTTTAGGAATTTATATTCATTGTAGTCTTCGAAAGCTATTCTCTTGAAATTTCAAACCTTTTCACTCAGAAATCAGGAAAGGAAATCAACTGCTCGTCGGAAGTTAAGGATATTGAATTAATTTGTGTTTTCTCTTCGGAAAAACCGAATTTTCTCTTGAAATATGTATATAGGGAGTGTGTCCGGTTATTATAATAGGTAAAATGAATGGAGCCTGCGGTTGGCTCTAGGTGAAACATTATAACAATTTTATTTAAAAAAAATTCAGAAAATTTTCTATAGAACTTAGATCTTAATATGAGTCATAGCAATAATAAGTTCGAAAACATATCACTACTGATACCATAATCCATTCAAAATCCAATCAGTAATGGCAAATTGAAATGTCAACATTCCATAGTTTCATTTATAGACTTTTGAGAATCCCGTTGAACGAAATCAGTTTCCGAAAAGAAGTCAATTTAATTGAAACTATGGCGTTGAACAATTTGTTAACAGAACAGATTAAATCTGTTTTGATATTCAAATGCTCTAATAATCTTTCTATCAAGTAAAAACCCTCTTGTTATTGTTTCATTTTATTCATAATATATAATTATATTCAGGTTTTAAAAAATTTCATTATATAAATATCATGTGGTTTAACTAAGACCATAAAATAAATATCTTACAAGCTTTGTGTGATTTTTGTGGTGGGCATAAAACATAGAATACCTTGGATTTAGGGGTAGGTTATTTATTGTTGATTGATTTTATTTTTTAAATATGAAGTTGGATTGAAGAAGACCTTATCTGAATTCTAATGAGTATGAGCTCTGTTAATTTATTTGATTAATCATTTGGTTTTGGTAACAAGGCAGAAAATTTCTGAAAAGTCAGTCAGGTCAGTGACCATCTCTTTTTCACCCTTGTTTAACTGGACTAACATTGTTGCAAATGACTTTTAGTATGATTCCTATGAAGGATCATGTCGAATTTTTAATCACCTGTATAGGAAATACACTAATTTGACACATAATCTCAACTTATCAGTAAGAATCCTGCGTTTTTATTAATCAATCAGAAATTGTAATCCTGAGACTGAACATGAATTCTGCGATTATCGAAAAATCGACCAGTTAAACTGTTAGCAATACATCTCTAATCTTAAAGAATTCGTGTTTGTCCCAGAATTCAGGAAAATTGGCGTAGCTCGAGCCTTCTTATCCAACGTAAAGTACAGAAACAGTTAGTTATATGTTGAAAGTTCTTGGATACAAGCGAACGAGCATTGAGTAATTGAGAATACGTTGATGTTAACACTCACTGTAAAGGTTAATTGAAATTGTTCAAACAACGTAATGAAATTGAAAATTAAATTGTCAAGTTGGAAAACGTGAGTGTTGGATCTCTATGAATCGTGAAATAATTGGCGAAGAAAACCTGACAAACAACAGGGACAACATTGATGAAGGAAATACATTGCACTAGATATCTTCGAGGCAGGAAATGAACTGCAGTTAAGGTCTTCCAGACAGGTCCAGTTATTTCTCACAATAGTTGCCATTCCTGCGTCACTTTCAAATATGAAGATTTTTGGAAACGGACGATTCTCAATTTGATAACGTACAAAGCAACGATTATACATTCAGGGTAATTATATTTCAGCATAAATATGAATTAAAGGACACATAATAATAGCTGGAATTAATTCTCCAGGACCTCTACAGATTTAAATCTAAATAAATCTCATGAAAAGATTTAGAATTAACTGTGAGATTCTCGTATACAGGCGGACCTAATGATGTGTTGAATGTGCTCATTCGATTTCTGAAGGTGAACCCCTTTTGACCAGAAGGAAATATTCCTCTTAATGAGTAAAACTAAATCCAATATTCAACATACTGATTTTTTGTATTAGGGGATTCAGCGGCACCCTGAATGTTGAATAATACTTATATTTGAAATATTTTGAGTCCAGATGACTTCTTATGTAATCCCGCATTATTTTGTATGTCTTGTATTGCAAGTATTTTTCAAGCGTCCATATGGCCAAGAAAATTCTTTTCGTTTGAATATATCAGTTGGTAAGACTGTTCATTCAGCTTCACGTCAGTTCTACTGACTTCTACGTCAATTTTTGACCAGATATCAACAATGAATGAGAGAAGATCCTAGTTCCGATCATTCAGAAATCAAGGAGCACATTCAGAACTAGACAACATACAGGAATATCTTAATAGTTCGCACTATAAGGTCAAGTTCACTAGGAAACTACAATGTGACAATAAATAAATTTTCTGGACATAACTTTATTCAAGAATAAAGATTCATTGATATACAGTCGACTCTCGTTAATTCGAAACTCGAGGGACTCTTGAAATATTACGAATTATCGAGTGTTTGAAATATCAAATGGTTTGAAATTTGTGAGAGAAAATAAATAAAACTTCGAATTATTAAGTGTTGGTTAATTTTTATGTATTAATATAAAAATGACAAGAATTAAGAGGTACATTCGTGTACATACATGTATTCGTAATGTGAATTAATTAATCTTTCGAAAGAACTTTGTTATACTGGTTTGCTTTAAAGCATAATTCTGCTGCTCACACTGCTCAATAACTTTTTTTAAGAGAAAAAGTGCCTGAAATGCTTTTTCATCACTTTCGTTTTGTAGACAGAAGCTTTGTAAGGTATCGAATGAGGATCTTGCTTCCTTAACTGACACCTCTGCCAAAGGTTCCGATGTATCGTCCTCATCTTCATCGTTACTTTGCGTATCTGTCGCAGATAAAATTTCGCCATCGGTTAGTGAACCTGAGACAGCAACATTTTCATCCACTTGAACAAAATCAGAAAAACTCACACCGCTGATGTCAACTAATGGTTCTATTGCTGGTTCTTCATCATCTATAAGTATTGGAAGATTTTCTTGATTTTCTTTTAAGAAACCGGATTTTTTGAAGCAGTTGAGAATCGTTAGGGGTTTTACACCTCTCCATGCTTTGTCAATTAGTAAAATAGCTGTCAGAACCGTGATATTTGCAGTTAGCTGTTTGTCGAGAGATTCTAAAACGATCTTAACAGTTTCTTTGCGATAGAACGTCTTAAAATTATGGATAATACCTTGGTCCAATGGTTGCAATTTGGAAGTTGTATTTGGCGGAAAGAAGTAGAGTTCCACGTTAGACAATGTAGGAGGACTGTTGTGGACAGTGCAGTTGTCTAAAAATAGTAAAATTTTCCGCTTTTGTTTTCCTCCGTGACATTTTTCATCTTTAAAAGTAAGCGTCTTGTCCGGTAAACATTTAAAAAATAGGCCAGTTTCATCAGTATTAAAAATGTCTCGGGCATCATAGTTTTCAATCAAGGTCTTCAATTTACCGTGCCAATCTAAACAAACTGCATCATCAACACTTCCACTTTCCCCACAAACTTTTTTAAAAACAACTCCATTTCTCTTCTTGAAATTTGTAAGCCACCCTTCACTTGCCGCAAAGTTTTTGATGCTTAGAGTAGACGCGAACTCTTTTGCTTTTTCCTTCAACAAGTTCCCGCTAATAGACACTTTTTGTCCTCTACACTGTCTTAGCCAAATGACCAGGCTTTCTTCCAGACGAGGAAATTCACCTTTAGTAGTTCTTTTCCGTACTCCAGCAGTTTGAGCAGCATTAATTTTCTCCTTGTGCTTTATTATTGTTGAGAGAGTACTCAGAGGAATCTTAAATTCTTTTGCAACATCACTCTTCTTCTCACCTTCTACTTTTTCGATTAACTTTTTCTTTTCAGCAATCGTCAAACATCTATACTTTCTAGGGCTCATAACTAACACTAACTTTTAATCTGCATACCAACGAAAGAGTAACAGTAACTGAATAACTAAACAAACCAATTCGTAAGAAGTGTGTGCGTCAAATAGTCAAACTAATCATAACAAAAACAAAGGCTCGTGTATCTAATTGTCGAGTGTTGGACGCTGATGAGTTCGAATTAACGCGTCGTTTTGTTGAATAGCAATGATTTTTTCGTTCGAATTACCAGGTGTATGAAAATGTATTGATTTAGTTCGAAATATAAGGAGATTTAGTAGGGAACTCCTGATAACTTTGAATTATAGAGAGGTTCGAATTATCGCAGGTTTGAATTAACGAGAGTCGACTGTATTCAGAAAAGCTACAACAACAGGTACCTAACTTTTCAAACCATCCGAACACGCATAAACCCTTAAATGATATTACGTTGAAAAAGGAACTGAATACAGTCAAACAATCATTTCGGAACAAAGACCGTAAATTCTCTCATAAACAAAAAGGAAAAGCAACTCATTCTGAAATAAACCCCATCTTTCAAACAGAAAATGATGACAAAAATTTTGTAAAAATAACATATTTTGGACCAACCTCACAAAAAGTAGCTCAATAATTCTCATAAATTTACATAAAATTTCCAACATCTTTTTTAATGCGAAAGACAGAAAGACACCGGCTGAGTAATTATAAAGTTGTCAACAGAGGAACTTTTCAAAAAAGGTTCAAAGAACATCAATCTTCAATTAGCAACCGGAAAGATAACTCTAATTTTGCGAAACATTTTTTCAAAATCAATTCCCAGAATTGGACAATCTTAAAATATTAATTACACCTGGATTTAAATCCAGATTTAAATCTGAATAAATCTCATGAGAACATTTACAATTGAATTTTTATAAAAACTTGTCATAGATAACACTGTATCACTTTATAGACATATAGTTTATCATCACACGTAGTGGAAATTAACTAATAAAGAATCAAAAGAAATATAAAATAATGATCAAATTATTTAGACATCACCTTATCATATATGTTTCGAATGGATGTTAAAGAATCACAAGTTCCATCACCAAAAAATGTTCAACATATAATGCAAAATGGCTTTTCTTTATTTTCCTTTTTTAAAGAATATATAGCATGATTATTTTGTTTATTCAAATAACTCCTAACTGAAGAGATTTTGGGTGCGAATTTATCAGGTTCTTTCTCCAGAGAAACTGTGTCACTTCTCGTGAGTTATTAATTGGGCAACTGTACTGTTGAAATTGAATGTCCTCAAAATTGATAGAAAGTTGACGAACTATGTGAATAATTTGAGTTCATAAAAGCTCTAAATATTTGGCAGCATTTAGGTTTCTATGGATAAAAGAGGGTCCAATGATGAAATCTCCTAAAATGTCTGTCCAAACATTTCGAAAGCCAATATCCATCAAAAAAGGTGACGCTGCCTGTTTGGTGGGATTTTCAAAGAATCGTTTTTTTTGAGCTTTTACCGGATAACACAACAATTAAATTCGGAAGTCTCTGTCATCAGTTGCACTTCAAAAGAAAACGCCAGAATTAATGAACAGAGAAGATGTAGTGTTCCACCAAGATAAAGCCAGACCTCATACAAGTTTGGTCACTTGCCAAACGCTTTTACAGCTTGAATGCGATAATGTACCACACCGACGATATTGTCCAGATCTGGCGCCTTCCGATTTTTATTTGTTCCGGTCATTGCAAAAGCTTTTGGATGGTAAAACCTTTACTTCAAATGAAGAGGTCAAAAATCACCTGGATTAGTTTTTTGCCAGCAACGACTAAAAATTTTATGAGCTTGGAATCATGCTATCACCAAAAAAATGGCAAAAGGTGTTGGACCAGAATGGCAAATATATAGGGTGTACTGAATTGTTTCAGCCGTTACTATTTGGTATTTGATCATAATTAAAACAAATTGTAAAAATTACTATGTTTCACTACCAATAAAACTATCCCATCATCAGACAACTGAAGACCTTACAGTGGTACTGAGGTATTTAAACAAAATTGATACATACTTTTAATATTTCAATAGATTCTAGGTAACACCTAATAGTAGTACAGAGGGTTACAAGCGGAACGTGATTAAAAACCGGGTTAAAAAAGGGGCCTTATAACAGATATCGGAATGTCGGCAATCGACAAAGAAGGTTGTTAAACAGATGGTACCCATTTAAATATCTCAAATAAATTTTGGGGTTACATAGCTCCGTACAGCTATTCATTATTTTTACATTATTTTGTTGTATATCTCAAATATTTGGATTTACATGGCTCCGTACATTCATTCATTATTTTTTACATTATTTTTATTGTGAACTAATTTGAAAATTTCAATAATCTTCTTTTCTCTTGAATCTACATGAAAAATTTTCTTAAGATTTTCTTTTGTCGAAAGGAATTACTGTTTTCTAAAGAATGAGTGGCAAAAGTTGAATTTTTGTTTACTTTTCATTAAATTCATTTTATGTTCGTTGAAAAAGGTTTTAAACAGATGCTACTTTTTGAATATCTCAAATATTTTCGATTTACATAGCTCCGTACAGTTATTCATTATTTTTACATTATTGTTATTGTGAACTAATTTGAAAATTTCAACAGATTCTAGATAATCGAGTTTCTTACCTTTTGATTCTACATGTAAAATTTTAAGATTATCTATTGTAGGAAAGGAATGACCGTTTTCTAGACAATGAGTGGAAAAGTAGAATTTTTTTATTTTTTATGAAACTCATTTTATGTTCGTTGAAACTCGTCTTGAAGGAACGTCCGTTTGTCCTGTATATTTATTACTGCACGTAGAACAAGATACCTCATAAACTCCTGATTTGTGTATGTTTGGAGTAGGGTCCTTTTCGTTAAATAATACCGATGATAATTTGTTTTGCGTTTTGAAGGCAATATTGACATCTGATTTTGAAAAACTATTGGCCACTTTTTGACTTATGCTACCAAAGTACGATAGAGAAATGAATTTTTTATTTTCTACAGTTTTTATGCTGGGATAAATTTGGCTCATAGCTATTTTAGATAGTTTCTGTCGAATTAAATTATCTATTATATTGGGCTTGAAACCGTTGTTCGCGGCTACTGATTTTATAGTTTGGACTTCAGCTTCGAGGTCATTTTTTGATAAGGGTAATGCGAAGGCTCTATGGATCATCGATTGATACGCTGATATTTTTGTAAAAATGGGTGATTAGAATCAATAGGAATACATATATCAGTGGATGTGGGTTTTCTGAACACTTTGAATTCTATTTTTCTATTCGAGTGTGATATCGAGAGGTCTAAAAATGTAATACTGTTCTTCGATTCTTTTTCTAGTTTGAATTTAATTTTAGGGTGAATATTATTCAAGAAATTCAAAAATTGACTCAGTTGTCTGGATGTTCCGGAGATACACGTGAGAATATCGTCTACGTATCTGTACCAGAAATGAATATTTACCGGTAGTTTCGAATTGAAGATTTTATTTTCTATTTCTGACATGAATATGTCTGCAAGGAGTGGACTCAGTGGTGAGCCCATAGCTAGGCCGTTTAATTGTTCGTATATTTTATTATTAAATTGAGAATAGTTTTTGAGCAGGCATTGTTCTAAAAGGGCAATGAAATCTGTCTCTCATTTTCCAAAAAAAAAACGAAATTTCCGAACACAAAATAATTTACCACACTATCGCGTCAACATTCACTTTCTTATTCAGATTCTCATTTGGAACTTAATAACTTCAGTAATATTCAGGGCTCATTTCAAAAGTCATTTTCGAGGAAAAATATTGTGCAGTCGTGTTAATAGAAAATCAATGAATTAAAAATAATCAGACATGGAAGGCCAGACGAGGCTAGTGGAAAAGCATAAAAGTATGTAGAAATTCAATTCTGAAAATGAGGGAGTATTCATTCGGCAAAGCTGTAAGAGCTAATAGGTTTATCCAAGCTATATGCGCCATGATTAAGTTCCAAAATTTCCAGTTTAATTAAGTTTTTCACGAAAATTGTGTTAAGGTAGTGGAAATAGTTTATTCAGTAGTATATGCATGGTGATGCAGATGCCCTTATCGATCTGTAAAAATCCCAACTACGTATAAATTTAATAGCCCCAGTTTCAGAAGAGAAAATTGGCAATGCAATTTTCTGTCTGTAAAGAGGAATCTGGAACGGCAATCAAAGTCAATTCCCTAAAATATATAGTACGTACGGTGGCTAAAGGTGGAGTAGGTACATCCCTACATCCATTAAATCCTAATTTGAAGCTCATGATTGGGTAGTTATTTTGCCCGCCCATAGTTAGCGCTTTACCTTTCGAAGCGTTAAATCGCAAAAATGAATTGAAAATTGAGTGTAGACGTCTATTTTTCATTACCTTCAGCTAAAATGTTCACTGATCATCTTCGCTAATATCTAGCTCATTTACTCGGAATCATTTGAAATCATTACAAATCCACACCAAACCAAGAAGAAACAAAACTTTAGTTTATTATTTCCTAATACATGCTCTTCCAACAGGTAGATTCATTTCAAATTTAAAAAAAAACGACATATTAGTTTTTTGTCGAAAACTTAAGCTTTATTGTGAAAAAATTAGTTATATTGGGTTGAAATATTTAAATATCAATAAATAATATATTCTGTTAGCCTTCTATACATTTCAGTTTCAAAAAATTTTTATTCAAAAACTTTTAGAATTAAATAACATAAATAGAGGTTAATACTTGATGGAAGGTGTATAAAATTATTTAAATATTTTAATATTAGCTTTCTACATATTTAATTTCAAAAAATTATATTTAATAATTATAACTTCAGGAATTAAATTTAAATAATGTCATATAAGTACCACTTATATCAAACGACATATAAAATAAACATTCATTATAATACATCCAAATGATATAACAAAATCCAATAAATAAAAATTGTTAACCAAAATTCTATAAATTAAATATTTTGAATACAAAATTTTGTTTCTGCTGATCAATATTATGAAAACAAATATCTTTCAAAAATGTTTAACATAATCTTAAGAATTTGATCATAAAACTATCTTACTTAGAATATTCAATATTATTGGATATCTAACTAACTAAGTTACTTTGTGTAAAATCTCAAGATATGTAAAAAAATTACTGAAAAACAAGTTTTAAGAGAGACTTTGCTTCGTCAGTATTCAAATAATTCATATTCAATAAAATATAACATCAATCAACAACAAATTTTTACTCACCCTTCAACAATTTAGAAACTTCTGGTAAATGAGTGCTGAGAAATTTAAATGTAATATAAGGTTATCTTACAAGTAAATAAATAACTCTGTGGTTTATCCTTGATCTAAAAGATTGAAACTTTTCGAAATATTTCGAACAGTTCTATCGCTCATATCGACTTGTTCAGCAATTTGTTAACTAGAACTAGGTGCACTGGTTTCAACAGCAGCACACACATCTACGATTTTCACCAATGGTTTTTGGTGGTTTATCAATCTTGTAATTGGCGAAACAATTGTCTCCACTGCCATTGAGAGAGAACAGACGTTTATTCGTCATCGCATCGCGCTGAAGTTTTGATTCTTCCATTGCTCTACTGTTCCCTGGTCGTCGTCTTGATTAACATTGAATTTCGTATCTCTCCAACTCTCTTTTCCATACCCGTATATGTGCAGGTTGATAATTACGGCACCGAGATAAAGGCATTGTCAGAACATCGAACGGCTTTATGCATGCCCTACAACTATACAAAACACCGTACCCTTGATAACAACGTAAGCAAAACTAGAAGTTATCGACTATGAATTTTGAATAAGCCGTCAGAAACTGAGTTCAAACTGTACAATGCCCACCGGAGTTTGCGTGCCTGCATCATCAATTCAAAACTTCATTCAGGTAACTGGTAAATTGGTGAAAAATTGCTGAAACGATCGTTTAGAAAAGAGAGGTTTCGATATGATGTGTTTTGTTCCAGTTCAGCCACTATATACCTGGGAAAAATATGGACTCATTTTGAACTCTCGAATTTCCTTCGACATGCATAAGGTGTTTCAGAAATGTTTTTGCTGCATGTTGAAATCGTCAAAATATATCCTATAACAAAAAATGTAGAAAAGTATTCTTGATCAAAGGATTATAGAAAAGATTTGAAGCTTGCGCATAAATTGTTATGTGTTTCAGGCATGTCACGTGTAAATAGCATGTGGGTTTTTGGTCCGATTTTTTTTTTAAGGCAAACTTTAAATCTTATTATTGTATTCATTTCTCAGTGTCAGAGCTATCTAATGATTGGGAACAACCATGAAATACGTATAATAGCTTATACTTCGAATTGAGTATATACACACATCGTCAAAAAATTTGGCCTCCCTAGGTTTCTCAAGAAATAAACAATCTATGTTCTGGAAATGAGATGAGAAGTTACAAAGCCTACCCAGAACACAAGTGAATTCCTAAATCACACAAGCTGAAAAAGCTTCTGGGAGATCTTCACAGAGGATCTAGGAGTATCAGGATAATATAAATATAAAAAGAATACAAAAAAAATCATTTAAATACATTTTCCTGAAATATACTCAAGATATTAATACGAAAATTGCTACATACCACAAAAATAAATATAATTTAAGAACTTGATTAAAAACTCATTCAAAACTCAGTATATATATGAAATATAATTAAGACATTACGCATAAAGATAATATATCGGCAGTTTTCTGATTGTCTCGGTTATTACTTGACGGAAATTCATCTTCAATATAAGAAAAACAAATGTTAACTTCCGCTATTTTATTGATTTACACTTGTTTAGTGATACCATGACTTCATCAGGTGAGTATTAAAACGAAACAAAATTTATTTAATTAACTTACATAGGTCAAAAATTTGAAAAGATTGCTAGATATTGAAAGAAAAAGGAAAATTATAACATCTCTTTCAAAACCATTAATTCTTTAGGCAGCTTAATAAAAAATAATAAAGACGTCATTCCTAAAAACAAAACATGTTTACAAGTTAACATATAGTGATTGCCCATGTGTATATGTGGGACAGACATTCCAAACAAGGATACGAGAACATGAAAAATGTTGTATTAATAATAAACCAAATTCAACTTATGCCAACCATTTGTTAAAAACTGGTCATAATTTTAATATGAACTATAAAATATTACATTTCGAAAACAAAAGTCAGAAACTAAATCTGTTAGAAACTTTAGAGATCAATAGATATAATAGAAGACAAATTTTATTGAATGATCAAATAGATTTAAACAGATCCTCCCTACTTAATATTTTTCATTGATTGTAAACCATCTCTTTCCACCTCTCTATTTTTTGTACCAGAGCTGTATATTTAAGGTTATGTTTTGCATTGTATACCTCAGTTTTAATAATCACCTGATGAAGTCATGGTATGACGAAACAATTGTCGTGTAAATCAATAAAATAGCGGAAGTTAACATTTGTTTTTCTTATATATCGAAAGTTCTTGAGTTAACCTGCGGAGGTTGTCAAAAAGTTTACATAGGACATACTGGAAGATCTTTCCCACAGAGAATTGGAGAACATCTGAAGAGTTTCCTCAATAACAAAAGTAATTCCACATATTCGAACCATTTGTTAGAAACAGGACATACTTTCAACCATAATTTTGGAATGTTACATATAGAAAGTAAAAGTTATGCTTCAAATCTTTTAGAATCACTAGATATAAATAAAAACAACAAAGTTGGAAGTGTTCAACGGATAATTAGACCTACATAACTCATCTCTGTTTTCAGATAACTGTAATTCCCAGAGTTTCCCCTTTTGTGGGTTTTATTCCTCAATAAAATTTTGTACCTATTCTAATATAAATAGAAGCCGATTTCGGAAACAAATATAGTTATTCAAAATTGTAAAATATACCAACTACCTGACGAACCTACTGTGTTAGCGCAACAATCGTTGTATCATATTATAATAAAAAAAGTGTGAAAATGAGAATAACCTTATTCAATATTATTTAACATGGATTTTCGTCAAGTAAATTGAAATATTCTTCAATTTTACTTGTTGCATTCCCAAACAATCCTTCCCACGCAAAGTTCAACGCCAATGTTAGCAAAAAACGCAGACGTAGTCTCTTAACAATTTGAAATCACACCCGTCTTGTTACAATGCGAATAAGAAGTTTAACAAACCGAAAGAACGCAGAGGACTAAGGCCCGAATGATCTATAATACTTTCAGAATACAAAGGTTAATTTGAAATTCACGCACAGCTTTATGTACGCCTGTAATTATCATTGTATTGTTGGTTACTGATGTGGGGATCATTAGTTCACACAAATACTTCATCAAACTTCTATAGATATAATACAGGCAAATTTAATGTTTCAATTAATCATAACTGATGGAAATAAAAGAAAGTAAGTGTTGGTGCTGAATTTTTATGTCTTGCTAAGGCCAACCGAAGATGTTTTCAGTCTATAACAAAAAAGACCCTATAGTTTTGCATATGGTGAGATAAAGTATTGGAAAAGTGCAATCGCTTAATGTAATTGCTCTTTTCTGAAGAGCTTTCCATAAATATCGTGTGTAATATATTTCCGGCAAACCGGAGAATGAATCAATCTGAAAATTGGATGATATGTACATAATCTACATACTTAATATACACACATCGTCAAAAGTCTTGCCCCCCGCCCTACCAACTCTCAACTAGTTGCATGTAACATGACAATTTCTTGTGTGTGGAATCTTCAGCATCTTGTCACTTAAATGACAACAATAAACCAGCAAAAAATGTTTCTTGTTCAGGAGAATACAGCTGTATTCGAAGTTAATCAGTTTTCGGCGAATAACGAGAGTTGTAATATTGAGAATATTCCGTGGAAAATGTCGGGACATCGAATTTCTCAGTTTGACCGGGCAAGAATAGTAGCCCTACATCAAGAAGTTTTGTCAAACCACCAGACTGCGCAACGTTCAAATATTCCACGGATTTCAGTAAGGCGCATAGTGGCCCTTTTCCTGAAAACCAGCAGCGTTTCCCGGAGACCGGTGCCTGGTGGACCCAGAGTAACATCTGCAAGGGAAGACCATTATATCGCAAATTTTATTCAAAGGAATCGAACGGTACCTGTAACAGCCCTACGAAGTCATTTTTTGAGGACCTATAGACTGGTAGTCTTAACCAGTACCATAAGGAGACGGTTACATTCCTCAAATTTAAGGGCAAGAAGACCTTTAAGAGTACCTCGGGTATCACGTGGACATAAATCTACCCGTTGGAATGGACAGAACACCACCAAGACTAGCTTTTACCACAATGACGCAAAGTACTCTTTTCGGACGAGTCGCGATTCGGTTTACAAAGTGATAGTCGACAAGAAAGGGTTTGAAGACATCTAGGCAGACTAGAGCGACTTAATTTTGTCCGGGAAGTTGTGCCCTTTCAAGGCCGATCTATAATGTGTTGGGGGGGTATAATATTCGGTCGCCGTACCCCCCTTATTATCGTTGGACGAACAATGACTGCTGCCATTTACGAAGAAAACATCATTACACCAATCACTGCTCCTCTACGCAACGAATTTGAGGATAATTTCATTTATCAGGATGATAACGCCCCACCACACCGCACACGAAGGGTGCAAAAACATTCCTCAAGAGAACAATATCCAGAGAATGAACTGGCCAGCAAACTAACCAGACATGAACTCAACTGATCACGTATGGGATTACTTAGGGAGAGCAATATCCAGTCGCCAAAACCCACCTTTAACTTTTAAGGAATTAAGTTTAGCCCTTCAAGAAGAATGGAGCGATATGCCTGAAAATTCCATTAATGACTTGATTCGTGGGATGCTCAGGCGTATTGGGCAGTTGATTGAAAGAAGAGGTAATAGAGCCTATTGGAGACTAATTTGGATTCAGTTGTGGTAATATATAAAAAAAAATAATCGAATAATTTAGATTTTTTCTCATTTTACCTATTGCGTCTCATCCTGCATAAAGCAAAGAGTAACAAAAAAGATTTTCTGTCAAATATATTGCAATTGAAATAGAGGAAAATATTAATCTCATTTCCAGAACATAGACTGTCTATTTCTTGAGAAACCTAGGGGTGCCAAGTCTTTTGACGATGTGTGTAGTTTTGTTAATGCTGCGTTGCTATTTTCAGCAGGGAGAAGAAGAAATTCTTCCTCAGATAAATTTTAAAGGAATCGTTTCTTTTGAGATTTTACCGGATAACACATTAATTAAATTCGGAAGTCTACTGTCATCAGTTGCACTTCAACAGAAAAGGCCAGAATTAATCAACAGAAAAGATGTAGTGTTCCACCAAGATAATGCGAGACTTCATTCAAATTTAGTCACTCGCCAAAAGTTTTTACAGCTTGCATGGGATACACTGCCACACCCACCATATTCTCCAGACCTGGCGTCTTCGGATTATTATTTGTTCCTGTCACTGCAAAATTTTTGGACGGTAAAACTTTTACTTCAAATGAAGGGGTCAAAAATCACCTGGATCAGTTATTTGCCAACAAAGACCAAAAACTATTAGGAGTACAAATAAGTTTCCGCCGTTTTTTGACACAAATTAAATATTTACTTCTAATGTTAGAGCAAGTTCTTTTTTTGTTTGAGATGAATCTTCCTCCAATAATTCCTCCAATTCTGCATCCTCGTAAATTTTTGGCCTTCCACTGCGATCTTTGTCTTCTACGTCGAAATCACCGTTTTTAAACTTTTGAAACCACTCTCGACACGTTCTCTCACTCAAAGCACCCTCACCATATGCTTCTACGAGCAATTGATGCGCCTCAGCAGCAGATTTCTTTAAATTAAAGAAGTAAACTAATATTTCCCGCAAATGACGCTTATTGGCTCAAATTTTGACATTTTCAACTTATAAAAATTATATTTTACCAATATAAAATCAATGATATTAATAGGTTATGTTGTTCTTGAATATCCAAACTATTTTTTAAACCGGTTATCATCTGCGAAAGCTAACCGAAACTCCGTGCCGCGCCATCTACAATGAAACGGCGGAAACTTATTGGTACTCCTAATATATGAGCGTGGAATCGTGCTAATAAATTACTTTCCGAATAACCAATTAACCAAAATTATAAACAATTTTAGTTTGACAAAGTCAAGAGAAGTGAAAGCTTATTTTTTGTCTTTTTCTAGGGTTTGCACTGCCAACACTGCTGTGCCTAACGAGCTGCCACTGTGCTTAGTTGTTTCTCAAAGACGTTGAAGTCTTTATTCGAGCAAAAAAATATCGGCCTATTACTCGCTTTGAGCCCTGGCAGGACCAGACTATTTTGACGTTTGAGGGAAAACAATATTGACAGATTACTGTGAACGATTGCACGCCCGAAATAAAAATGCCATCCACTTTTTTTAAATCTCATCGCCATATTAATATTGGTCGGACGGGTTATTTTAACGCTCGAAAGAATAAGGAACTTGACACGAAAACAAGTGTCAGATTAGAACACGGTCGGATGAAAGTGCAATCTCTCCGTGGAGCGGGGTATGGATTTCTGAGATATGGAAGATGAATTTTTTAAACATTTACGGCCAGTTGCTTGCACACTACTGTTTATTAATATATGAAGACAGACACCATTTCGAGATGCCTTCGTGAGGAATGTAGATATTGCTCGCTGACAGAATGTTTTTGAAGAACATGGGAATAAAAGTTCTTCGGGAATTTATAATTGCAAAAATTCATATCTGCTCAAATTCCAATATCAAAAAATTAAGATCAATCTTTACGTTTTACGATCTGAATAAAGGGTTTTCCAATAAGAGGTTTCATTTTTATATTGAAAAAGACGAGTGTATTTCAAAATAAATCAATGAACGTTTATTTTATTGTAAAGAGGAAGGTATGCCATTAACAATGGAAAACGATATCAGCCAAATGGCCGCCACAGTTAGGGTTGTGATATATTATCATGATACTCCTAGATCTTCTGTGAAGATTCCTCAGAAACTCTTACAGCTTGTACGAGTTGCAGCACCATATCCTTTTCATGAAATGTTCCATGATCGATTCGCACATTTGCGGCAGTATGTTCTTGATAACTTGATAAGTATTCCATCTTTGAGGTTTTGAATCCATTGTGAAGCATGAGTGGCGATGGCTTAGTGATAAGAGCATATTCTCGTAATCGAAAGGTCGCGGGTTCAAGTCCTGTTCAGATAGGAAAGAAATTTTTCTAGTTGGACGGATTTCGGCCACCATTTCACTGTTGAGTCGAAAATTAAGAGTGCTGTGACCTAAAGTGGCGTAAGATCACAGTAACAAAGCCTACCCAGAACACAACTGAACTCCTAACTCGCACAAGTTGAAAAAGTTTCTGAGACATCTTCACAGAAGTTCTAGGAGTATCAGGATAATATAATAATAACATAATATCTCAACTATTAAATCTAGTCGTAAAAGGCTTCGGCAAAACTTCGAAAAGTGGGTTGCTCATTCAATAATTTTATTGGCGGAACGTGCTCTTTGTGTTTAAATATTTCGATGGACTCTAGGATGTCTGGTTTTTTCCTTTCGCTTCCTGGTGAAATATTTCAAGATTGTCCAATTCTGGGAAGATTTGATTGGTTTCGAAAAAATGTTTCGTAAAATTAGAGTTATCTTTCGGTTCCTAAATGAAGATTGATTTTCTTTGTACCTTTTGTGGAAAGATCTCCCGGTTTGTCATATATATATATATATATATATATATATATATATATATATATATATATATATATATATATATATATATATATATATATATATATATATATATATATATGTATATATATATATATATATATATATATATATATATATTAATGCAAAATACCAAAACAACCGGCTGAATAATTCTGAATATATATATATATATATATATATATATATATATATATATATATATATATATATATTCAGAATTATTCTGAATATATATATATATATATATATATATATATATATATATATATATATATATATATTCAGAATTATTCAGCCGGTTGTTTTGGTATTTTGCATTAAAAAAGAGGTTGGAAATTTAAAATGAGGGTGTGAAAGCTGTTATTACATTAGTTTTTCAAAAAATTCTTGGTTAATTTTTGCGAAATTGATCCAAAATATGTAAATTTCATAAATTTTTGTCATTATTATCTGTTTTGGAAATGGGATGTATTTGTTTCCGAATTAGTTCTTTTTGTTTTTCATTTATTAGAAAATATATAGTTTCTGTTTCGAATTGATTGTTTGTGGTTATTTGTTGGATTGTATTCAGTTACCTTTTTGTATTAACATTTAAAGGAATTGAAAATGCTCTGTGTATTATTTTGTTGTGTTATATTCAGCAATATGAAAAAAAAATAGTGAAAAATGAAAAAGGTCAGACTTTATCGCCCTGTCATGAATCGTGTGTTTTTGACCATGGATACAAAAATAATTTTAGTCGACGAAAACTTCTGAAATATCTGCATGACGATCTGTTCACACCCTGTATAATATTTTACTTTCTGCGTACATTTTTTCATTTCGGAATTTGAAGAGATATCCCATTCACCACCCAGATTTACTAACCTTGGTGTGAATCGACAGAAAAAATAGTCAAGAGTAATTTCCAAGTATTTCGTGTTTCTTGCAGATCGATATCAGCTAATTCTAATTCTATACAGGACGTATTTTCTCGTAAATAATTCGGTGTAAATGAAAAGTCCTTTGATTCATTGGCGGCTAGACCGAGTGATATCATGTGTCTATATAATGAAGCACAGAGAGAAAAGACTAATAACAGTCAATTTGCAACCTCTGCTAAATTTGTTCCGAGAGAATTAGCAACTAAAGGGAAGGAATTTCTTTTATTAAATACTTGAGCGAATGACTTCTTCGCTCACATACGTGGGATATTTTATTGTAGGGAGAAATTCTGCCAAACAACTCAGCTAATGAAGATTCGTCCATATTTCATTCGGAAATATTACCTTTGTCTGACGGAAAAATCGTTTTTCCTTCATTAAAAAGGTATTTTCTTTGATGAAAACAACGGAGTATATGTCCAGGAGATAATTGTCTTTTTGAGTTGACAAAAGTAATTTCTGCATACATTTTTCAACATGACAAATGTCCATTTTGAACCAATATTTGGATCTGCCAAATTTGGTGTCCATCGAGAAATAATGAAGAGACATTTGAGGAAAATGATCCATTGGAAAATTAAGTAGTGGTTATTTCGAGTTAAGCAATACTTCTGTCGTCCGTATTTGACAAAAGTTAGTTTAATATCGTGTGTTTGGCATAGACCTTATCTTTGACTAAGCTCCAAAGAAAAAAATCTGATGGTGTTAAATCGCAAGATCTCGGCGACCAATATTCTCTTCGAGGATCAGAAAACTTTCCTTGAAGAATTGCGATTGTTTCGTTGCTGGTGTGGCACGTAGCGCCACCTTGTTGAGAATAAAAGTCGTCCATATCTTCCAATTCCGGCCATAAAAAATCAGCTGCACCAGCTTCATTTTCGAATAGGTAAGGTCCAATCACACCGCCAACCGAAAACCTTCAGCAAGCTACACATTAATAAATACTATAATAATTGAAAAACTGTTGCAAATCTATTATATTATTTCTAGGAAAATCAGTACATGCTTCATATCAAAATAAATACTCCCTTTCCTCGAAATGACGGAGTCGTGTATATTGAAGAATCGTGGAAACAAATGAAAATGTTAACAATATCCCGCATCTGTATGTAAGGTGTCGTGTTTTTGAGCACGAAAAGCTGAACGTTACAAAAACGTCCATTGATGTTGGATGAGAAATTACAAAATTTTCTTTCTCAGTTTCTGGCATTTCATATGTTTCGAATTCTGTCACGTTTCCACAACAATACTGACACAAATTTATGGAAATTCGACAAGAAGGGAGTAGCCCTTACTTGGACCAGTTAGTAGATATTAATTTAATTTGTATATTTCCTGGAAGAGGCGTTTTTGAAATTTTTTCAATATCAAACAGGATGATTCTGTAAAACCTCTACAAAATTTAAGTAAAATTATTTTTTTCTGAAAAAATTACGGAAGTAAAATTTTAATATCTTAGGAACCTTGTTTGTGTTCGAATGTTCGTATATATTAGGAGTATAAATAAGTTCCAGCAGGCAACGCAACATGTGGCCGCGCATTGTCAAGCATTCTCAAAAAGTTTTTTGCGTCTTTCGGCGTATCGGGGCTCCTTTTCTCGCAATACTCAGCTCAAACGCATCAATTGTCGTCGGTAAACCTTCCCTATGATAGATAACACCTAATAGTGAAATCAATTGAAATATTCAAAATATTTATCACTTTTGTTTAAATACCTCTGTACCACTGTTAGGTCTTCAGTTGTCTGATGATGGGATAGTTCATTTCCCGAAACTCGAGTCACAAGAAAATGTGTAAAATATATTTTTATTGGTAGTAAAACATAGTAATTTCTACAATTTGTTTTAATTATGATCAACTACCAAATAGTAACGGCTGAAACAATTCAGTATATGAATATTTTACTTTCTTCAATTGATTAAGAATTTCGAAAGATGTGGTTAGTTATTGTTTATTGTAGACTTATTCGAGAATTACTTTATGTATTCACGATATAAAGACTTCCGGAAGAATCAGAAACCCAATCTTCGTGTTTTGAGTCGAGCAGTCGATATGCGAAACAATGCGCAAGAATAAAAAACGAATGAATGAGGGAACCTACACGAATGTAAACAGGAATTCACGCTAAGACATGTTGTAAATGTTGATAGGAAACAGATTTCTATAGACCTAAGAAATCACATCTTGTTTGCAGATTTTGGATGTAAAACATCCGGCAAATGCAGACATGAGAATCGAGTCTGCTCCATCAAAATCATCGGTATTTCATTTCAGGATTTATCAATGGTCCCTCTTTAACAATGGGCCTCACTTTTTTCGAATTCAAATAAACTGTCAGGAACTCAACCATGAACTGACGTCCGTAAACTGTACACGATGCGTTTTATGCATTTTCAACTTTTCAATAAACATGCGGTACGTTCACCTGACGAAAAATACCTTTTGTTTTGACCCCATGGGGTGGCGCACATAAAACAGTCTACCTGAAATATTTCCAATGGGGAGAGTTTTTCCGGAAAATTCAGGGACAGATAAAATTTTATTTTAAGTGAGACACCTTTTGATCGGTAATAGTTTGCCATCTCCCTTAAGCGGGATGATAAATCTCTTATGAATCTGAAATGACAAGGGGGATCACGTATACGTCATTTTCCTCTTGTAAATGCTAGAAGTTTCCTCATTTACATTGGTTTGTATATTAAATCAAAAAAATACCAGGAATTGTGCTTAATGGATAATATCGGGTGTTTTCTTCAGAGTGATAAAACTTTAAATTGAAATAAGACACATTTTAATTAAGATTGAAGCCAATTTTTTTTTATTTGAAAGATAATTTTATTACATATATTTTTTTTAAATAATTTTCGGCATATGTCCACCACGACTAGCCCTGAGGAACCACATTCGACACGACCAATTTTGAATCACTTTTTCGAGTAATTCGGGCCTCATTTCATCAATAACACGAGATATGTTGGCTTCCAAAGCGTTTATTGTTTCTGGTTTATCAGCATAAACTAATGACCTGACATAACCCCAAAGAAAATAATCCAGTGGAGTTATATCGCATGATTTTGGTGGCCTATTAATTGGACCATTTCTCCCATATGTTTGATAATTCAATATATGTACTGAAAAATCAGTGTCTGTAAGAAATTTCATTTAATTTAATTTTTTGAGATATTTTTTTATATTGAAATTTATTGATGTTTCAGAGAATTATTCTGATTAAAATATAAAATATTGAAAAAGCCTCTTCGAAGTATTATTCAACTCATTTCCAAATCAATTATGTAGAGATCTCAAAAAATGTATTGTTTTCATATTTGATATACTACTCTGTCAAGAAAGTACCGGGAATTTTCAATTAAAACAACATTTTTACATTTAATCGTCAAAATTTATTGGATCGCCTTCAAAATAGGCTCCATTTGCTCCAATACATCTATGCCAACGGCACTTCCAATTATCGAAACATTTTTTATAGGCGCTTTCCGGGATGGACTTTAGCTCTCGCGCCGAATTTTGTTTTATGGCTTCAATCGACTCAAAACGGGTGCCACGAAGGGGCAATTTTAGTTTTGGGAAGAGAAAAAAGTCGCAGGGAGCCAAATCCGGCGAATACGGTGGTTGCTGAAGCACGTTTGTTGGGTTTTTGGCGAGAAAGTCAGTCACAATCGTAGCTCGGTGAGAAGGCGCGTTATCGTCATGCAAAATCCATGAGTTGTTCGCCCACAAATTTGGCCGTTTCTTACGGATACGCTCACGCAAACGTTTCATAACGCCTAGGTAATACTCCTTGTTTACCGTCTGACCCTCTGGAACGAATTCGTAGTGCACCACGCCACGGATATCGAAGAAAACAATGAGCATCACCTTCAATTTCGAGCGGCTTTGGCGTGGTTTTTTCGGTTTCGGCTCATTTTTTGCCACCCATTCCGATGATTGCTGGCTTGTTTGCATATCGTACTCGTAGACCCAGGTCTCATCACCAGTTATAATGCGTTCCATGAATGTAGAATCGGAATTACAGCGATCCAGCATGTCTGAAGCAACTTGTTCGCGATGACGTTTTTGAAGAAAATTCAGGTCTTTCGGTACGAGTCGTGCGGCCACCTTTCTCATGCCCAAAATATCAATCAAAATCGTACGTGCGGACTCGTGGGATATCTTAAGATCATGTGCTATCTCTCTCAAGCTGGTACGACGGTTTTCCAGCACGCTTTCCTTAATTTTATCGACGTTATCTTCGATCGAAGCCGTCGATGGGCGACCACTTCACGACCGTTCTTGAAGGCTCTGTACCACTGATATGCACGAGTTTTCGATAGAGCATTATCACCAAGGGCCTTTTGCAACATTTTCAATGCATCGGCACACGAAAATTCATTTGCAACACAAAACTTTAAACAAATTCTTTGCTCAACGTAATCACCCATAGTAAAAATCGGCACGCACTCTGACATCGACTGACTTAATCAGCTGTTGCAAACACACTAGTTGACAGATTCCGCTCAAGCTTGGCATAGTAATTAAGGACAGTGGTACCAACCTAGGAAAACAAATTTTTACCTGCCTCATCGCCCCGCCAGATTTAAATCGATAATTCCCGGTACTTTCTTGACAGAATGTATGAATGCGAAAAATGTTTGAAGTTTATTATTATTTATTTTGATTAAGGTAACCGGAACTACTCTAATGATATACTTTGACCTAAAGGTTATTCAATAATTCAAAGTAGGTCTGACCTTCTGTAAAACATGTTTATTATAAAAGAAATGGTACAGGACAGAATTGTGTAGTTATTAGGTTTCATATAAGACTCACGAAATTTGAAAGTTTTAGAATAGAAAAAGATGAATTAATGAGCTAAAGTTCCTCAAGAATTCATGCTTTCATGAACTTTTGGAAACATTTATTCATGCAATAATTTGATTCGAGTGTTTTTCATCGTTTATGGGAGTTAAACGTGACACATGCGTGTTAAATTACATATCGATGTTTCAGCTTTCATTGATGAATTTATCCGTATTGATCCGCATCCGTTTTGAAACAGATAAATGGAATTTCGTGTTATTCTTATCGAATGCACAATAATGCCCGCTTGTTGAATGGCGAACATGCCATTGCTGTAACCTGCTGAAATTTAAATTGAAAATTTTTGATTCCGGATATTTATTGCTTTTGTGATCCGGAATTGGAAACATTTGCATGAAAAATATTTTTTTCACTGGATATTCGTCAGAGCTGCTGATATTTGGTCTCATACAATGAAAATTCAGGTGGCATTATCCCAATTTTCACCCAGGAAGTTTCGATCTTTCCGCTGGACAAATCTATTTTGATATACAGAAGACTCGCGCTTTTATGAACACACGTCTGTGTGAACAACCCAATAGTGTTAACAAGAAAATATTCTAATTGTATCGGGTGTTTTTTTTAGAGTAATAGAACTTTCGAACTGTGATTTGACAGAGGTAAAAGCCATGTAGTTTTGACATTTCTGTTCAGTAAGCATTGACAAATTATCAAGGAAAGACTCACACCGCAACAACGTTTACAAATTGTTAAAATTTATTTTCGAAATCAGTGTTCTATTCGCCAAACTTATAGAGCACTTCGTGAAATTTATGGTTTACATAATCGTCCATCTGAGCAGCTTATTAGTCGAACTTTCGATGGCTTTCGGGATGGATTTCGGACAATATTTTCTCTACTCGATGCAACAAAACAACAAAACAAAGAACTGAACGTACAGAAGAAAATATCGCTGCTGTAAGTCATAATGTTAATGATGATTCAGATTTGTCTATTCGTCGACGTTCATCTCAAGTTGGACTCTGTGCATCCACCACATGAAAAATTTTGCGTAAAGATCTTGGTCAACACCCATACAGAATCCAACTGGTTCAAGAACTGAAGCCATTTGACTTTAATAAGCGTCGTTTGTTTGCTGATTGGGCCCTAGAACACCTTGAAGTTGATCCTCTTTTTCATCGTAAAATTGTGTTTAGTGATAAAGCTCATTTCTCGTTGAACGGCTATGTAAACAAGCAAAATTGCCGTATATGGAGTGAAAACAATCCTTAAGAAGTTCTGCAGGTTTCATTGCATCCTGAAAAATGGTATGGTGTGCTTTGCAGGCTGGAGGCATCATCCGTCCATATTTCTTTAAAAAAGATGCTGGAGCTAATGTTACAGTGAATGGTGCTCGTTACATATCGATGATCAATGATTATTTGTTTCAAAATTTGAATGGTATCGACCCAGAAGTGATTTGGTTCCAAAAAGATTGTGCTACACTTCATGCTGCTACCGTAACAATTGATTCATTGAAAGAAAGATTTGGCGATAACATTACTTCGAGAAATGGATTATTTTCTTTGAGGTTATGTCAAGTCATTGGTTTATGCTGATAAACCAGAAACAAAAGACGCTTTGGAAGCCCCAACTCGTGTTATTGATGAAATAAGGCCTCAATTACTCGAAAAGGTGGTCGAAAATTGGTCTGGTCGAATGCGGTTCCTCAGAGCTAGGCTTGGTGGACATATGCCAGAAATTATTTTCAAAACATATATGTCATGAAATTAATTATCTTTCAAATAAAAAAAATTGGCTTCAATCTTAATTTAAATTTGTTTTATTTCAATTCAAAGTTCTATCACTCTAAAAAAAACACCCGATACAATCGAAATAAAATTATTTTTAAAGAGACGGTACATGTGATAGATTCCTATACTTTTCAGAGGCAATCTCTGGTACATAAGGAATGCTGCCTGCATAATAGTAATAATAATAATAGTTTATTCTGAGAAAATACAGCAATAATCCTGACAGAAGCGTGAGTCTGTACACTGTAAATAAATAAATCTCGAAAAAGAGCAATGTGTCATGCATTCTTTTAGTAAATTTAAGGTTCATTGGTGTTTTACCTATTTCCTTAAATAAAGTAATCATGACTAATAATAAAGTTGCGCCCCAAAAGATATCCCTCAAGTGTTTTTGAAGTTATCGATTGCGTGAATTCTGGCGATCGGATAGTTCCCGAATTCCAAGTTTTGGCATTGTATGTCTCTACATGCTCCACGTCATATATTTCATTAGTCCACTGAGCATTGTTGCGCCATAATCGATTACTTTCGCTTCTATGAAATCAACTGCAGTGAACAATACGGATTTTATTCCCCGAACTAGAGTGCTGTCATATGAAGTTATTTATTGTTTCCCGATATTGAGTAAAAACTAAGTCGGACCACGAAAATTTCAGTGGAATTTGTGTGATGGAGATCCCTTTGATAGTTCTGAGTTCTCCCGAATATCTTCATCATTTTAAAGGATAATCCAATTAGTATTACGGAAAATAACTGGATTAATTCTCCGGAACCTCTACAGATTTTAATCTGGAAGAATCTCTTGAAAACATTCAGAATTAAATTTTAAAGATGCCCTAGATAACACTGTAGCCCTTTATAGACATATATATTATCAACACATATGGTGGTAATTAACTGATGAAGAATCAAAGAAAATTTAAAGTATTGACCAAATTATTTGAATCAATCACCTGATACAAATTGTTTCGATTTGATATTAAGGCATAACAAGTTCTGTCGCTAAAAAATGTTCCACATCGAATTCAAAAAGGTGTTTTTTGGTTACTGAATTGTTTCAGCCGTTACTATTTGGTAGTTGATCATAATTAAAACAAATTGTAAAAATTACTATGTTTTACTACCAATAAAAATATATATTACATATTTTCTTGTGATTCGAGTTTCGGGAAATGAACTATCCCATCATCAGACAACTGAAGACCTAACAGTGGTACAGAGGTATTTAAACAAAAGTGATACATATTTTGAATATTTCAATAGATTCTAGGTAACACCTTATAGTGGTACATAGGTTTACAAGCGGAACGTGATAGAAGACAGGGTTAAAAAAGAGGGGCCTTCTAACAGATATCGGAATGTCGGCAATCGACAAAGAAGGTTGTTAAACAGATGGTACCCATTTAAATATCTCAAATAATTTTTGAGGTTACATAGCTCCATACAGTCATTCATTATTTTTACACTCGATATCACACTCAAATAGAAAAATAGAATTCAACGTGTTCAGAAAACCCACATCCACTGATATATGTATTCCTATTGATTCCAATCACCCATATTCACAAAAAATGTCAGCGTATCAATCGATGATCCATAGAGCCTTCGCATTACCCGTATCAAAAAATGACCGCGAAGCTCCAAACTATAAAATCAATAGCCGCAAACAACGGTTTCAACCCCAATATAATAGATAATCAAATTCGGCAAAAACTATCTAAAATAGCTATGAGCCAAATTTATCCCATCATATAAACTGAAGAAAATGAAAAATTCATTTCTCTATCGTACTTTGGTAGCATAAGTCAATAAGTGGCCAATAGTTTTTCGAAATCAGATGTCAATATTGCCTTCAAAACGCAAAACAAATTATCATCGGTATTATTTAACGCAAAGGACCCTACTCTAAACATACACAAATCAGGAGTTTATGAGTTATCTTGTTCTACGTGCAGTAATAAATATATAGGACAAACAGGACGTTCCTTCAAGACGGGGTTCAACGAACATAAAATGAGTTTCATAAAAAATAAAAAAAATTCTACTTTTACCACTTATTGTCTAGAAAACGGTCATTCCTTTCCCACAATAGATAATCTTAAAATTTTACATGTAGAATCAAAAGGGAAGAAACTCGATTATCTAGAATCTGTTGAAAATTTCAAATTAGTTCACAATAACAATAATGTGAAAATAATGAATGACTGTACGAAGCTATGTAAATCGAAAATATTTGAGATATTTAAAAAGTAACATCTGTTTAAAAACCTTTTTCAACGAACATAAAATGAATTTAATGAAAAGTAAACAAAAATTCAACTTTTGCCACTAATTCTTTAGAAAACAGTAATTCCTATCGACAAAAGAAAATCTTAAGAAAATTTTACATGTAGATTCAAAAGAAAAGAAACTTGATTATTGAAATTTTCAAATTCGTTCACAATAAAAATAATGTAAAAAATAATGAATGACTGTATGGAGCTTTTTAAATCCAAATATTTGAGATATAGAACAAAATAATGTAAAAATAATTAATGACTGTACGGAGCTATGTAACCCTAAAAATTATTTGAGATATTTAAATGGGTACCATCTATTTAACAACCTTCTTTGTCGGTTGCCGACATTCCGATATCTGTTAGAAGGCCCCTCTTTTTTAACCCGGTTTTTTATCACGTTCCGATTGTAAACCTCTGCACCACTATTAGGTGTTACCGAGAATCTGTTGAAATATTCAAAATATCTATCACTTTTGTTTGAATACCTCTGTACCACTGTTAGGTCTTCAGTTGTCTGATGATGGGATAGTTCATTTCCCGAAACTCGAGTCACAAGAAAATGTGTAATATATATTTTCATTGGTAGTAAAACATAGTTTTTTTCACAATTTGTTTTAATGAAGGTCTTTTTTATTTTCCTCTTAAAAAAATAGATAGCACATTCTCCACAGAAAGAACCTGAAGGATTCTAACCCAAGTCTTTTAAGTAAGGTGTAATTTGGATAAAAATAAAATAATAAATAAAAAATATACATACCATCTTCATTAAATATTCTGCGAAAAGGATTAACTTTCAGATAATTAGGTTCAGCGAACATAAAATGAATTTCGTTAAAAATAAACAAACTTCTACTATTGCCACTCATTGTTTAGAAAACGGCCATTCTTTTCCGACAACTTAAAATTTTACATATAGAATCAAAAGGAAAGAAATTTGATTATTTAGAATCTGATGAAATTCTCAAATTAGTTCACAATAAAAATAATGTAAAAATAATGAGTGACTGTACGGTTCTATGTAAATCCTAAATTTTTGAGTTATTCAAATAAGTAACATCTGTTTACCAATCTTCTTTGACGTTCTAAAAGTTGTTAAACGTCCTCTCATTTTAAACCTTCTTTAACCTGTTTTTATTACCTCTTCTACCTCTGTATATTCCTAAATACCCTGTTCTGGTTGTTGAGCCTTCAGTTGTCTGAAGATGGGATAGTTAATTCCCGAAACTCGAGTCACAATTAAATGTGTAAAATATCAATTTATTGGTGGTAAAACATAGTAATTTCTACAATTTGTTTTAAGCAGACTCGAATCCACAATTTGTGTAATTAATTAAACGAAATTGTTTAAGCTCGAAAAGAGTAATATCCAGAACTTAATTTCAAACGAATTTCTCCCATGCACATCGTGTCAATGGGGAATGCATGCATTTGAATGGATTTCTCGGCCGTTTTGTATTTTTTTCGGAATGCAATACATCCGTCCCATTTCTTCGAATTTCTGTACGTTTTGAAAATAAATTGGAATCTCTCGGACTCGGCATCGAGGCCAAGTGTGATACTGAACCTCGCGAACCATTTTATGGTGGAATTCCGAGGCATTTTTTGCATACTTCGATTTGATGAAAAATATACGTTTCGACTTCGGCGTGATTTCAACAACTGATTATTCTGTACTGGAAATGTTTTGAATATGTTAAATAATGAGCATATAGGTATTTTATTTCTGAATCGGTCTTATTTTAATTCTGCCTGTACATATATACACGTGGAATTTGGAATTTCTGCTGCTCCCAATAAATATCTGAAGATATTTCAGTCTAATTCTTGAACGGAATGAACTACAGTGATTATTTCTCTGGCTGACGTTTCACTGTTCCTTTCCGGCCACTGTGGTGCTACTTTTACTTTTATTTTTTTCCAGTCATGGGAAAGCTCATGAGAATTTCGCCTCGTTAAAATTTGCCCAATGTCGTATATTTCTGAAAATATTCGATGAGACTTGTGGACAGTTCGCTGCGAAATTCTTCTTTGACTTATTGCAATGGTCAATGACGAATGGCTCTGCAAAATCCTTTCTTATAAGGACTCTTTAATTTCGTATCGTGCTGGTCTTTACTTGATAGAAATCAATTGTACACTTTAGTTTAATGAAATACATATATCGGGTGTTTTTTTTAAAGTGATAGAACTTTCGATAGAGATAACTGTGATTTACAGAAGGTAGAAGCCATGTTGTTTTGACATTTCTGTTCAGTAAGCATTGACAAATTATCATGGAAAGACTCACGTCGCAACAATGTTTACAAATTGTTGAAATTTATTTTCAAAATCAGTGTTCTATTCGACAAACTTATAGAGCACATCGTGAAATTTATGTTTTACATAATCGTCCATCACAGCAGCTTATTCGTCTAACTATCTATCGATAGATTGCGGACAACATTTCTTCTACTCGATGCAACAACAACAACAAGACAAAGAACTATACGTACAGAAGAAAATATCGCTGCTGTAAATTAGTGTTAATAATGATTCAAATTTGTCAATTCGTCGACGTTCACAACAAGTTGGACTCTGTGCATCCACCACATGAAAAATTTTGGGTAAAGATCTTGGTCTACACCCATACAAAATCCAACTTGTTGAAGAACTAAAGCCACTTGACCATAATAAGCGTCGTTTGTTTGCTGATTGGGCCCTAAAACAGCTTGAAGTTGATCCAATTTTTTATCGTAAAATTGTGTTTAGTGATGAAGCTCATTTCTGGTTGAACGGCTATGTAAACAAGCAAAATAACCATGGAGTGAAAAAATCCTCAAGAAGTTCTGCAGGTTCCATTACATCCTGAAAAATGAACTGTATTGTGTGCTTTACAAGCTGGAGGCATCATCGGTCCATATTTCTTTAAAAACGATGCTGGAGCTAATTTTACAGTGAATGGTACTCGTTACAGATCGATGATCAATGATTATTTGTTTCCAAATTTGAATGGTATCGACCCAGAAGTGTTTTGGTTCCAACAAGATGGTGCTACACCTCATGCTGCTACCGTAACAATTGATTTATTGAAAGAAAGATTTGGCGATAACATTATTTCGAGAAATGGTCCAATTAATTGGCCTCCAAAATCATGCGACATAACTCCACTGGATTATTTTCTTTGGGGTTCTTTCAAGTGAGAGATATAGGTTAGGTTTTTGATTTTGATATTTGGAATATTAAATAAGGACTGAAGACGGGATTGTCTAGAATTATATTTGTTGTGTATAGTGCACACCAGATACAAAATTTTGTCTCCTTTAAATATTTATTTATTAATTTTAATTACTTTCGTATATCTGTTGGGTTATTTATTCCATTTGACATTATATATTGAGTTTCGATTATATACGTCTATTAAATGTAAGCGGTGCTTGTTAGATATAGATTTATTCCTAAAAGTTTTTTGAATAAAAATTTTTTTGAAATTAAAATTGTAGAAGATAAACATATTTCAATTTGTCTTAATATTCAAATTTTGATATAACAATTCCCGAAACCTCATTCCGTCCAATACAACATAAATTATCATTATATCACAACATGATCCTTTATCTTCAAGTAATTTTAAAAAGAAAAATATTAGAGACTGTAACAGTTTTTTGATTAAATAATGAACCTTTAAACGACCGCCCATCAAATACTAACTTGCATTTAACATTTCGTTTAATTTCTTGGTCACCTGTGCGCAAATAGTGAAAATTAATATCCATGTTGATCTCTTCCTCCGTATCGAAATCTCGAAGATGAAAACGTTTTATATTTACCATTAGAAGTTAGTAAAAGCAAACATCTTGTAATTAAACACTGCAGGGTGCCTTGAAGTTGTTGCAATTAAAGATATCTGGGCATATAATATGGCTAGGTTGTGGAAACTTGTGAACTCTGGAGAAAGTTCACGAAACGATGTATGGACGCTTTTCGCAGTATATTCACCTAAACCAGGACCAGCAAATGAGACAGCCAACTTTTACCTGTAATTAGACACAATTTTTTTCTTGAAAGTAGGCAGGAACGTACTCATTAATAGCGAATTTTCAAGGGAATGACTAAAAAATTCATCATAATAAAAAATAAATTTGAGTTCTGTATTGGAGTGGACAGATTCACCGCGGCTCTGCATTAATATTTTAATAAAATCCAATAATATGTGATCGTTTCAAAAAGATAGAGTTTATTCGAATAAAAATCCAATTGAATCGGTCCTTACGTAATGGAAATTCATTTTGATGGCATAAAATAATGAAAACTATTTCCAGAATTTATTATTATACTTAACGACAATTGTTGCGCCAACACTGTGGTTTCTTCAAGTCTACATTTTGAACTAACTTTGAAAGTGTTACCTTCACTTCTTATATAGCTTAAAACTTGAAAAAGAGGAGGTACAAATAACTAACAATTTTCGGAAATGAAGATGAGAAAAACATATGCAAAAAGGGTTACAATTAACCATCAGTTTGCAGAAATATCGATAAAGAAAAATATGCGAAATGAGGATACAAAGAACCATAAATATATACGGAGCCAATTGTCAGAATTCCTCACTAAGTAAAAATATTCAACAATATAAATCTTTCTACATCGGTTTGGTCGTTCGTTAGAATTTTAAGGTACTTTTACCTCTTAATTTCTACTGCTTCCAAAACTGTAAGTATGGTACTTTAAATTTCCTTATAGATAATTCCGTAGTTGTTTTTAAATTACGTCCAAATTCTTTCAAATTCCTAGCATATGAGATTCTGACGTGTGACTCCGCTGGAGTTCTTGAATTCTTTTCTTAAAGGATCTACATCTTTGACCAATAATACCATAGGACAATTGCTGCAAGTCTACTTATAGACCCCAGATTTATTGTCTTTATTTGGTTGATCTTTGTTATTTTTTATATGAATTCCCAAATTATTAACCGTTCTAAGAACTACATTCGAGTCAGATATTTCTATAAAGTGTGACAGTGTTTTCTAAGGCATTCATTCAATTTAATTCTGAGAAGTTTTCAATAGATTTAGATTAAAACTATAGAGAATTAAGCCAGCTTTCATCTCAAATTTCATTCGGATTTATTCTGTTAACCTCGCTTCAAATTTTAATTTCAGTTTCATGAAATAAATTTCTAAAAAAATTTTCAGAATTGAATTAAATCAATGTCTTAGAAAACAGTCTTAATTAAGAAGATTTATAGAATTAACCGTCATTACATAGCACCAATATTATTGGACATCTAACTAAGTTACTTTATATAAAAACTCAAGAGATGAATTATTTGAATACTGACGAAGCAAAGTCTCTCTTAAAACTTGTTTTTAGGTAATGTTTTACATATCTTGAGTTTTTATATAAAGTAACTTAGTTAGATATCCAATAATATTGAATATTGTAAGTAAGATAGTTTTATGATGAAATTCTTAAGATTATGTTAGACATTTTTGAAAGATATTTGTTTTCATAACATTGATCAGCAGAAACAAAATTTTGTCTATTCAAAATATTTAATTTATAGGATTTTGGTTAACAATTTTTATTTATTGGATTTTATTATACCATTTCGATGTCTTATAATGAATGTTTATTTTATATGTCATTTGATATAAGTGGTACTTACATGACATTATTTTAATTTATTTTCAGAAGTTATAATAGTTAAATATAATTTTTTGAAATTAAATATGTAGAAGGTTAATATTAAAATATTTAAATAATTTTATATACCTTCTACCAAGAATTAACCTCTATTTATGTTAATTTATTCATAATATATAATTATTTGGTTTCCTTAACATTCTTTATACTGATAGTCCTTGAGCTATAACAGAGGCCGATAAATTGTCTTTCAATCTTTTAGATCAAGGGTAAACCACAGAAATATTTATATATAGTTAACCGTTACACTACATTTAAATATTTTTCAGTTTACCAGAAGTTTTTCTAAATGTTTGAAGGGTAAGTAAATATTTGTTGTTGATTGATGTTATATTTATTGAATATGAATTATTTGAATACTGACGAAGCAAAGTCTCTCTTAAAACTTGTTTTTCGGTTATGTTTTACATATCTTGAGTTTTTATATAAAGTAACTTAGTTAGATATCCAATAATATTGAATATTCTAAGTAAGATAGATAGATGAAATTCTTAAGATTGTGTTAGACATTTTTTAAAGATATTCGTTTCCATAAGATTGATCAGCAGTAACAAAATTTTGTCTATTCAAAATATTTATTTAATTTATAGGATTTTGGTTAACATTTTTTATTTATTGAATTTTGTTATACCATTTGGATGTCTTATAATGAATGTTTATTTTACATGTAATTTGATATAAGTGGTACTTACATGACATTATTTTAATTTAATTCCTGAAGTTATAATTATTGAATTTAATTTTTTGAAATTAAATATGTAGAAGGCTAACAGAATAGTTAAATTACTCTAATATTTTTTTTAAATCCTGAATTTTTATTGGATTAGCTTAGACCTTAGATGATAGGTACTTATATGACATTAATTTAATTCCTGAATTATATAAAAATATTTAAATAATTTTATATACCTTCTATCAAGTATTAACCTCTATTTATTTTATTAAAATCTCTTTATACAGACAAATCCATTGCTACTGATTATATAAAGAATTTCAAATGCTTTTTCTGGGCAATGTGCTTAGTATTTTAAGAAACGAAATTATTAAAGATCTTTTTGAATTCTATGAGGAGCATTTTTGGTTAATGGACTCTTTTTCACTCTTAAATATCCAGAAGTTATAATCATTAAATATAATTTTTTGAAATCAAATATGTAGAAGCCTAATATTAAAATAATTAAATAATTTTATATACCTTCTATCAAGAATTAACCTCTATTTATGTTATTTGAGGAAGGTGTCATGTATAGTATTTTTGCATAAACAGAAATAAGATTTTTGTGGAAAATATTTTCGTGTCTGAAAAAAAAGGGCTTGAAATTTCCGTTTCAACTTTCATATGTTTTAGCAAAACGTCTAGTATGCAACAGTTTCTTATTATTTCCCTCAGTTCGATACCTTCGAATAACATGACGATTCGGTGTCGTTGTTTTATTTATTCAGTTGTATCTGTGCCTTTTGATTGGGATATAGGGCTTCTATCTAAGCCGATCCGATCGTGGAGAATGTGAGCATGAAAATCATGAATGTTGCATGAGTTCTAGGAACTTGTCCGACCATAATTCACAAACGTTCATGCTAGAGTTAGTGGCTTGCTGGACATTGCCTTAACGTCATCCTTTTGCGTCATACGTTCGGCGTTTAACAAGCCGAGTTCAGCATTTTTTGACGAAATAAAATGGCGATTTTCTAGTTTCCAGAAAAATCCATGAGAAATTCTGTTATTCTCACTCTGAGACATCTATTTCTGATTCAATCATTCTCAGTTATTAGTCCAGTTAAATCCGTGGAAGATTACAACAATTCCCATAGAGCTAGAAATTGGTATGCCTATTAAGAACACTTTTATAAATTGGTTCTGAGAAGTTCCCATCGATTCCCTTTTTGCGAAATTTTTATTGACGGTGAAAGTTTGCAAAAATGGATTTTTGCGCGTTTTTCACCTGAACGGTGAGTTTTACAGCCACAATAAGTTGTACAAAAATTGTAGATCATCCAATTCTCCATAAATAATGTCTCTACACTTTTTTTCGTAAGTATCGCCATTTTCGTGAAATGGCGATTCAAAGAATTGAAAAGATTATTTTCTTTCTAATATGCGCACGTTTCCACGCCACCTTCGAAGTAATGTGCTTGGCGCTTTTTTTCAACGTGGTTTCCCCGGTAGGCCTATTCGACGATCTATTCATTGGCTGCTTGTATTATGAGGCAGGTGAAGCAATACTTGACCAAATAAATTCTGGAAATTACACGTATTAATCGAATATTTTATCAATCCATTTCATCCGTAATTTCACATCGTACGGTACGCCACTGGGTCTCTGTTACATAATATCTATGCTCAATGTCACGATTCTTGTATATTCATCTCAGTTCCTCTTTAACAAGTAAACGGTTCGCGGCATGACTCACACGCTTCCTTGTCTAGTGCGTTATCTACATCGACGCGACCGAAATCGAAATTATTCCTACTCCTTTGAAGGCGGCTTCTAAAGGTAGATGTGAGGCATGCCCCTCAGAAGGGCGAACTGCAATTATTCTGCACTATTCGGGTTAATCGGGAAATCTACTTAGTTTTCGCTTTGTTCTTGTTGTAATTTGCTGGTAGCGTTTGCTGTGTAAGTTTGTCTCCATGTACGTGTGAACATTTTCTGAAAAAACTTTCCATTTTGTTAATCGACTTTATTACTACCAGAAGGCGAAACGGATTTAGCGGGACCGAGCGAATCGTCTCAAATTCCCAAGGTAAATGAAAATATTCCTAGTACTTGTGATTTTGTAAATTTTTCAATAAATCAGCAACATTTTTCGAGTAATTATGAGGATAAATTATACAAAATTAAAGAAGTGAAGTGACCTGTTCCAGATCGAAGTAAATGTTTTGTGATTATGGGTGAGGTCGGAAAATCAATTCGGGGGTTCAAAATTCATGGTATGAAAAGTACTGATTTACTGTTAGTATAACTTTAAATAAATTATTTAGTTGTCCGTGCATTTGATTCATAGCAACTAATACAAATTCCGACAGAGTTTGGTCAAAAAATGGTTGTAGCGATTTGGAAAATGTCTCGGGGTCTATTGCTACACAATAAGAGTGCTCAACATATTTCATCGAATTGCAAGCTATTAGGAAACAAAAACAAAATATCGCCACAGCAATTAATAATGCACGTCAAATTGAAATTCAAAATTTTAATGCCTGAGAAAATCAACAAATTCTAATAAGTCTGATAGATATTACGATGCACCTCTGTATGCAAGAGTTACCTTAAGGGGGTACGATGAATCTAATGAACCTTTAAATCGCGGGAATTTCAAAGAATTGGTTATTTTTGTTAGTAAATTTGACACTAATTCGAAAACCTTTTTAGAAAATGATGTTAACACTAGATCAGTTTTTTCTGGCAGATCTAAAACCATACAAAATGAAAATTTGACTTGAATTCAAAATTAGTGGCTCAAACTCACGATGGGGCTAGTGTAATGTCAGTAGAAGTAAGCGGTTCACAGGCAAAAATCAAATTTATAGCACCACAATGTTTACTTATTGCTATGCACACGTATTCAATTTGGTTTTAAGTGATGCGTGTAGTTCAATTCAATTGGTTAAAGTTTTTTTTTCTCAACCCTTTCAGGATTTTCATCATATTTTTCCAAATCAACGAAGCGTACCCAAGTGTTAATTCAAATTGGAGCAAATCGTATACCTACAAATGTAGCAACTCGTTGTAATTTTACTTCACGTGCCGTTCTGACAGTTTTTAATAATAGAGATAAATTACTCGAAACCTTTCTTTTTATTATTAATAGTAATAGTCGCGATTTTTATTAAAAACAGATTAAGGAAGCAGTAGGTTTAAAAAATGTTTCAAAGGATGCTCAGAATATATTTTTTTAGAAATATTTGTATTAATTTTTAATCAAACCGAAACTGTTTTTTCTATTTTACAAAATAGAAACAAAGATATTTTGAGGGCGAGAAATTTACTGCAGACAAAACTGAGTAAAATATGTGAATTAAGGTGAACTAAGTACCCATTTTGGTACAATTTATGAAAAACTGGATATCGTAGATCTACACTCAAAACGTCACAATTGAGTTGAAATAGCAGATAGAACACAACAATTGGGACATTTTTTTTAAATTCTAGACATTATAGCGACTCAAATAGAGGTTAGGTTTTGCGACATTGAAAAACTACATTTCTTCGATCTGTTAAATAATTTCAAAATCTCCATTTATGAAAAAGAATTTCCTCATGACCTTTTGAAAGACTTGACAACTCAATATAATATTTTTGATATAAATCAACTGAAAAGTGAAAACTGGTCTATACGGAAACGATTTAATAGAATTGATTTTTTCACGATACTGACTTAAAATTTTGTATGCCAGAACTCTTAAAGTAATATGTCTTGTTGCTGTTTTGCCAGTGACAACTGATTGAGTAATATGGCAAAAATTTCATTCAAAAAGGGTCATTATAAAAAGACAAGATGAGAACATTTTTATAGACGAGGTATTTCGCTGAACACAAGAATCGCACAATTCCTTTGGTCTATAAAAAATTTTAATTTTTAGAACTCACGATTTCAATTTAGAATTATTATTTTTTTACAAATTTCAGAATATATCCTGTATTATACGCTGAGGTCGTTTTTTATTTCGTTAATTTAGAGTTTGAAAAAACTCAAAAATCATCTATTGGGCCGTTGATATCAAAGGATTTTTTTTCAAAACTGAAGAAAGAAACAAATTTGTCAATATAGCCAGAATATGATGAGTATTTGTTTTTGGATTCAATAATTGAAAGTATTAGTAATAGAATTTTTTACAATGATTATTATGCAACTGACAACAAAGTAAATTTCACTAGATAAACTTTGTCCATAAACTTAAAATATATATATTACAATAATATTTTTTTTCTGATTTACCTTACCATCTCATACAGTCACGAGCCGCCAATGGATCTATTTTGATCCTACTGAATTTAAGAGTATTCTGTGAAATACAAATAGAGTATCGAAAATGATGAAAGCTGTGTTAATTGCGTAGTTTATTAATGAAAAAAGAATTAGGAAAAATTATTCGTCGAATTCATAATTAAATAATTTGAAATAAGGTTATTCTGATTTTCACAAATTTTTATTGTTAAACTCACAACAATTGTTTCGCTATCACAGTAGCATCATCAGTCATCATCAATGTGATCTTGCCTGATGATGCTACTGTGATAGCGAAACAATTGTTGTGAGTTTAACAATAAAAATTTGTGAAAATCAGAATAACCTTATTTCAAATTATTTAATATGGATTTTCACCAAGTAAGGACTGATACAATTCAATATTTAAGAATTCATAATTATCGGATGGAACTTCTAATGAAATGCCTTAATTTTCTTCACCTTCACGCACACGGTTTCGATTTTTTACATCACTAACTTGTCCCAACAGCTCAATTTTTTCCACCAGTTCTACTATTGCCGGTCGGGAAGGTGCTTCATGAAGACCCAAGTGTGTTTCAGGACTCCTGTATATGACAATTTCAGAAAATAATTCAAAATTATATTCCATTTAAATTCATTTTCCTGTCATCGTTCAACGAATTATTGAATCAGTTCTATCATCGCCTTGTCATAATGATTGATTTGACAGAAATGAACTGGAAATCGGTCGAAATTGAATTTTTATTAATATAATATAGGCAAACATATAGCTTCTAGGCTTAGCGAGGATTATTTCCTTTTTCGTACAAATTATGGGTTCCAGTTTTTATCTTTAGAATGGTAAACTAAATTTCACTTACTTCAATGTCTTGGAATATTGACAAAATAAATTGAATAGCGTTTCCTTTTGAAACATGTAGTTTGTATACGTCGAGAAAGATTTCGATTAATGGTTAATGGCTTAAGAGTTCTTCGTTGTATCACCAGGAATTCTTTACAATCTCACGTTACTCGCATCTCGATGCAACGCCCAGGAAATACATTCATGAACAGTTCATCCAATTAGGGAAATAGATTCTCGAAGCGCTTTAATCCTTAAATTGGCTGTTTATATGAATATACTTCATTTTAGAGAGAAAAAATTTAAACCGGTTGGAGATGGACTTCTTCGGGAGTTTTTCAGTTCAATTGAGATCAGGAAAATATTTCTCTACATAATCGACTCGATAGAAAACTACTTTGAAAGTCCATGATACACCAATTCATGAGAAACTTGACGTTAGGGTTGTTTTAGTGCTCGTAGATAAATTTAACTGATATCTTATACATATTATGAGTATCAACTAATTTCCGCATTCAAATTTAGTTAATAACAATCCTTATAAATTGCCCAAATGTAGGATTCAAAATTAATATCATAAATCTAAGAAACTTTCACTATATAGACGCACATCGTCAAAAGTGGCCCTTCTCCTGGAAACCGGCAGCGTTGCCCAGAGACCGATGCCTGGTCGACCCAGAGTAACATCTGCAAGGGAAGACCATTATATCGCAAATTTTATTTGAAGGAATCAAACGCTATCTGTAACAACCCTTTGAAGTCATTTTTTGAGGACCTATAGACGGATAGTCTCAACCAGTACCATAAGGAAACGGTTACATTCATCAAATTTAAGGGCAAGAAGACCTTTAAGAGTACCCTGACATAGAGCTATCCCTCGGCGATGGGCAGAACACCACCAAGACTGGCCTTTACCATAATGGCGCAACGTACTTTTTTCGGACGAGTCACGATTCGATTTACAAAGTGATATTCAAGGAGAAAGGGTTTGGAGAGGTACAGGCAGAGTAGAGCGACTCAATTTCGCCCGGGAAGTTCGGATCAGTAATGTGATGGGGATCAATAATGTGATGGAAAGTATAATGTTCGGCCGCCGAAGCCCCCTTATTATCGTTGAACGAACAATGACTGGAGCCATCTACGTAGAAAACATCATTGAACCAATTATTGTTCCTATGCGCAACTTATTTGGGGATAATTTTATTTATCAGAATGATAACACACCGCACACGAAGACTTCAAAACATTCTTCAAGAAAACAATAGCCAGAGAATGAACTGGCCAGCAAACTCACCAGACATGAATCCAATTGAGCGCGTATGGGATTACTCAGGGAGAGCAATATCCAATCGCCAAAACCCACCTTCAACTTTTTAGTTTTTTTTCAGTCTTTTGAGTTTAGACCTTCAGGAACGATATGCCTGAAAATTTCATTAATGACTCGATTCGTGGGATGCCCAGGCGTATTGGGTAATTGATTGAAAGAAGAGGTGATAACATGGATTATTGAATTTGTATTCAGTTGTGGAATAACTATAATTAATCGAAAATAAATAATCGATAAATTTAGATTTATTCTCATTTTTTCCTATTTTGTCTCATCCTGTATAAAGCAAAGAGTAACAAACAAAGATTTTCTATCAAATATATTGCAGTTGAAATAGAGGAAAATATTCATCTCATTTCCAGAACATAGATTGTTTATTTGTTGAGAAACCTAGGGGTGCCAAGACTTTTGACGAATATATATATATATATATATATATATATATATATATATATATATATATATATATATATATATATATATATATATATATATATATTCAAAATATATATAAGATTAATAGATAATTAAAACATGTGTAGAAAAACATTTATTTCATTATGTCATTGTATACAACATGTACACGTAAAATTTTCCATTAGTGTGAAAACTCACAAAAAAGTATAAAAAAATTGAACACTCAATTCAAAATATAAACTTTGATACGTATTTCATGGTTGTTGTCAATCTTCAGATAGCCCTGACATTCAGAATCAAACACACACACACTGTAAGCTATGCACACGTCTTTGCCTGATAATAACTTTGAAAGATACAATTTCATTTTAAGGTCTCTGACTGAAATGTCACGAGTCACTGTAGAAGCTGAATTCTTCTTCTCAATAATCTCTAAGTGAATTCAAAATCTTTCCTACAATCCTTAAAAGGTTTCACTGGGTTAAATTGCTCTAAAATTGTAGAGCGATTGCACTCTTATTGAAATAATTTTATTAATTAGTAATTTGAGTCTACCCAGTGAAAGCTCAGATTCGTAATAAGAAATTAATATTAGCCACATGTTGCGTCTCCCGTTAAAACGTACTTGGAATCACTCAAACGTCAAAGTTCTACCCGATCCGCCGTACAGCCCAGATATTGTTCCTTCTGATTACCATCTATTCTGATCGATGTAACAAGGCCTGGCTGGCCAGAACTTCCAATTACTAAATTTGAATATTAAAACAAATTAATATATGTTTATCTTCTACAATTTTAATTTAAAAAATTTTATTCAAAAAACTTTTAGAATTAAATTAATGTCTAAAACAAGCACCGCTTATATTTAATAGACGTATATAATCTAAACTCAATATACAATGTCAAATGGAATAAATAAACCAAAAGATACACGAAAGTCCCTAAAATTAATAAATAAATATTTAAAGGAGACAAAATTTGTTTCTGGTCTTGCCCTCAAAACGCCATTTGTATCTTAAAAACATGAACACACTTAAAGGACCTCTCAAAGAATATAATTTATTTGAAATATTTAATATATTTAAATATTCGAATAAGTAAATTCAGAAATCTCTCAAAGCATGCACTATATCTTCAAAAAACAAATATAGTTCAAAGCAATTCCGTCTTCAGTCCTGAAATATATTCAAAATATTAAAATCAAAAAACTAACCTGTACCAAAGCACTCACCACGTGTAAATGAATAATGTTTCGAGACATAGATCATCTTTATAATTCAAGATTTATCTATGCTCTAACAGAATCAAAGAACAGTGTGAGCTATTTTTAAGGTTTACCTAAATTCATTGACACTGCATAATGAGATTTATTGAAGCCAAGATATAATTATATATTATATACAATATATATATATATATATATATATATATATATATATATATATATATATATATATATATTCCAATTACGATTAAATCAAAGAATGGATCGATGCTCAGATAGCGGCTTAAGACTCCCTGTCTTTTTTTGCGATGGGATCCGTCAATTGCCAGAAAGATGGAAAAAAGTAGTGACTTGCGATGAAAAATTCTTTGAACTAATTTTTCACGATAGGGCTTCAATTTCCGATAAAAAAAACCGCATGATTTCGTTTATAATCCTATACTATATTCAGTTACCTAGATTTCTTTTCCTATCTTATATTCCCTACCAGCGGCAAACTCAAATAACTTTTATCATCAGATTCACTTTCTTTTGTCTTCTCCTGAATTATTATTATTATCCTGATACTCCTAGATCTTCTGTGAAGATCCCTCTGAATGTTTTTTCAGCTTGTGCGAGTTAGGAGTTCAGTTGTGTTCTGGGTAGACTTTGTTACTGCGATCTTGCGCCACTTTAGGTCACAGCACTGTTGATTTTTGACAAAACAGTGAAATAGTGGCCGACACCCGTCCAACTAGTAAATTTTTTTTCGACCTGAACAGAATTCGAACCCAGACCTTCCGGTCACGAGTGCAATGCTCTACCACTGAGCTGTTCCCGCTACTCGAACAGTTCAGATTTAAAACCTGATGAAGCCATAGTGTGGTGAAAAACTGTTGTTTATCAATAAAAATTTCATTATAATTAAATTCAATTTGGTGTCTATACATTGTAGCAAATTTTATTCATCAAAAGTGACCTTCCGAAAGGGCCCCAAAACCTCTTGTGTCCGAGGGCCTCTCTATGATCTAAGACGGCCCTGAATATATTGTTCATTCAAAGACGCAAGTGAAAAACTTCATTAACATGAATTAACAAAAATAGTAAGACATTGGATGAGGTGAGCTAGTTTTCAAGTCATTCGAATCTGGGTATAATTACATTGATAGAATTTGTATGTCGATGTGTGGGCTTTTCAAAGATCCTGAATGAATAAATAATAGTCTTCGGATTAGGGAGCTGTGTTCCAATCTAGTGATCAGTCTGCGTCAACAAGAAGTTCGCAGTATGTACTACATAATGCAGCAACTTTGTTATCTATCATTGTCAATTACTTATAACAAGTAGGTACTTATATAGAGTTCAATTTTTGTCTACCATAAGAGGCGAATTTCGAATTGTTTCAACCATACTCCTGTATGAAATGGATATTTGCTTGCATTTGAAAAGTTTTCGAATGAGTAATAATACCTGAAATATCAATCACAGTAATTCTTCGATAACTCGCTACAAATTTCAATTTTATAAAATTTTTCAAATATTTTTACAATTAAATGAAATGAATGCCTTCAAACCAGTGCCTCTTTTTAGTAGAAACAAAATATTAATACTCATCACAGAGCATCAGAATAGAGAATCCAAAGAAAACAGAGTATTTGATTGATTTGGTCTGTACTTGGTGGAAACTCATTTTAATTTAAAAAAATGTATATGAAACAGTAATTTATTTCCACAAAAATGTTTGTACTACTACAACAATTGTTTCACCACGATGTGGCTTTTTCAGGTATTACATTGTACTGTCTGATGGTATTCAGTGTAACCGAGTTTAAATACATTTTTAGGTACGTGACCAAATAATGGAAGCACCAGTCATTAAAATCCTAGGTGTTTATTGGAGTTTGCCGCTAAAAATGCCATTAAGGAAAAATATTCAGTAATGGAGAATGATCGACATCTGTTTGTTCGTTCAAAAGATTTTTACGGGCATTATACCTGTTGATTTCAAGAAATTCTAAAAGTGTTAATCTAGAACTTTTGCTTTCAAGGTGGATAACTTCATAATTATTGTTGAAATTATGCCTGAATTCCTTAAGATGATTAGCATATGTCGAATGTACAGAATTGGATATATAATCCCTTTGGTGTTCTTGGACACGTTTCTTGAATGATCTACCAGTCTGGCCAATGTATACTAAAGGGCAATCTTTGCAAGTCAACTTGTAGACTCCGGATTTATTTTCTTCATTTGTTCGATCTTTATTGTTTTTTATGTAGGTACTAAGGTTATTAATTGTCTTAAAATCCGCGTTATAATTGAAACAACTTTTGAAATATTTAGCAATATTTTCAGATAATCCATTGACATAAGATAACGAAAAATATTTCTGTGTATTGTCCTCTTTTAATTGGGTACACGAGATTTAATGCCATTTTCTTTTGTTTATTGGATACCATTTTGTCTATAGGAAAGGGATTGTAACCGTTGTTTGACGCTTTTTGTTTAATAATATTAAATTCTTTCATAAAGTTTTCTGAATTCAAAGGGACATTCAATAATTTATGAATAAAACTATTATATGCTGACATCTTTTGGTTGGTGGGGTGGTTTGAAATTTTATGTATTGTGATGTCTGTATGTGTTGGTTTGTGAAAAATACTAAAATCATGTAAATTATTTAATCTTGTTATAGTGAGGTCAAGAAAATTAATACTTTGATTCTTTTCTTCTTCGATTGTGAATTTGATTTTTGGGTGGAGTTTATTAATGAAATTCGTGAAGATATGTAGTTGTCGGTCGGTGCCTTTGAAACAACAAGAAATGTCATCTACATATCTATACCAATAAAGAAAATATTTGCTTATAGGATTTAGGTGTATTTTTGATTCCAGATCGTTCATGAATATTTCAGCTAAAATTGAACTGAGTAGATTTTCCATTATTAAAGCATTGTCAGAAATATAGACGGTTCCGTTAAATTGAAAGTAGTTTTGTTCAAGATATATTTCCAGGCAATTAAGTATATCATTCATTTTGATGGGATTGGTATTATTTTTAATTGATAGTTTTTTTACAATTTGTATTGTTTCAATTGGAGGTATACTAGGGAATACATTTTGTACATCAAAAGAAATTAATCTACAATTTTTGGGCTATTGGATGGATTTAATATTGTCTATAAGTTGGGTGCTATTTTTAATAGCGTATTTAGCTAAAAATGTTTGAAATGGTAGAATATTTTGAGTAGTTTCAATAATCTATTCAAATAAATTAATTCGTCTGATCTGTACTAAATATCATTAATAAAGAGTGTGAACTATGGTGATAGAAAGTTCTATTCTTACCGATAATCTCACACTACTTATTAATTCAATCATCCAAGTAAATATAATATGCTAGAGCAAATTTGTCGGTCTTCTGATAACGCCGTGAAATTCCACAGAAAGGATATAGATCCTGGTTGCATAAACGTCATATTCCCCCGATGAACGCGTAATATTATTTTCAAGAAGCCAAATAAAAAATAGTGATACTAGTTAGGGTAACCCAACACCATGATGGCGGTCCCTGAACGCACCAATCGCTTGAAACGCATTGTCTTGATGTTCGATAACCTATATAGGGGGTTTTGATGAGGAGGTTAATCGCCCTCCCCTAAAAAAAAACGAAAAAATTTTATACCCGCCTTTCCGCCACACATGAAGGGTACATTATGAAAGTTTTTCATACAAGGCGACGGCCATGTTTGGATGCGGTTATTTTAGAAGGATTCGGGTTTTGTTTCATGCGAGGAAATACGATATTGTTTTGGGAAGGTGATTTGTTCAACTGAATTTAATGATTCCGCTGTTTGATGCAGAAAACTTCTCACTAGGAAACTTTTTCAATTTCCTGTCCTTTACATTGGGCGATGTCATTCTGAGAACTGCATTCATTGAAATGGTTCCTTCCTGATTCAGAAAACCTTTGTGGCTTATAGGAATAGCGTATTTCCATATCCATATTTGTATATTTCTCACCTGGAAATTTCATAATTCATATCTTATTTGCCGGTAGCTTTGTTCATATCATTATAATAATATTTTAAGATTTTCATTCTTCTAATTCTTCTTCTTCATCAAAATTTTATAACCATAATCTTGTATTATTTGATGAATATTTGGATAAACCGTTAAGATCATATTGACGAATATTCTTTGCATCATATATTATTGAATAAGATTATTCTGATTCTCACAAATTTTTATTGTTATTTAATACAACAATTGTAGTATTGAATAACAATAAAAAATTGTAGAAATCAGAATAACCTTATTCAATATTATTTAATAAGGATTTTCATCAAGTAAAGACTGTTTCAATTGAATATTCTTTGCATTGTATTAATAGTCCATCATAAACCAAAAACATTGATAAATTAATAGAAACTCAACATTTGAGAAATGATACTGTAGAGTGCAGTGCGATCATAAGACTGAGACCAATCTTTACATGGTTCATTATTTGTTGTTTCTGAAATAAATGAAGAAAAGGGGGCTATTTCAATTTGTTTTAATATTAAAATTTAATTTTAATTTTCTAGAAATTTTTTCTCAAAAACTTCTTAAAATTAAATTCAAAAATTGCTTAGATAATGTAGTTTCAATTTAGTAGACATAGAATTGACACTTATTACACAGCATCCAAAGGGATAAAAGAAATAAAAGAATACAAAAAATACTGATCAAAAATATTTAATAAATACTTTGAGGATACAAACTTTATTTCGTATCAATATATTATGAAAACCAAAATTCTTTCCAAAAATGCACAACATAACCTTAAGAATGAATGATTCATCAATGTGGTAATTTCAAATGCCTTTTTGAAGTTGTGGCACATGTTTTGGGGTTTTTTTGAAGGAACTTTTTTCAGAGAGTTATTTTTGAAGAAATTCTTGATGTTATGTTGTGTATTTTTGGAAAGGAATTAAGTTTATATAATACATTTTTTTAATATTTTCAATTGATATTTTATATTCTCTTTTATTCTATTTGGTGCTTTTTAACTGTCTACTGAATTGAAACTGTATTTTTGAGGACATTTATTCGATATATTTCAAAAAAGATTTTGAGAAAAAAATTTCTATAAAAATAAAATTGAAAATTTGTAGTTAGGTTAGCGAAATAAATCTGTAAGAATATAATAAGATTTCTAATCAAGAAAAAACTTCTTTTTTATTATTGAATTTGTTATTTCGGAATATCCAATCGAAACAGGCTATCTCAGATGATGTTTTCTGGGTGATCGCGGTCAATATTTTATATTTACGTTTGATTTTTTACTGGTTAATTACCGCATATATTTGTTGTTAATTCTATATATATATATAAAGTGAAACAGTGTTTCTAGGACATTTTATTCAATTTAATTTTAAAATTAAATAGCCTATATGTCATATTTGGTGAATAAAATGCACCCCACTCCCATTTTCAATACAGACATCAAAATTAATATTCACATTTCACGTGCATTGAATGGTGCTATAACTGCAAATAATGAAATAAATTTCCTTGTCGAAAATCCTTCATTTCCGACTTTCAATCGGATATCAAGCTCACCGTCGTCCCCCTCGGCAAATCTGATGAATATCACGTTGGTATTTTGCATACCTCCATATTGCTTGCTGAATATCGTTGAAGCTTAATATATTGAATTTCTGCTATTTAAAACGTGAAAATGCACTTGACGAATTAATTAAAATCTCTCCATTGAACTGATTATGCATAGGAATGTTAACTTTCATTCGAGTGCAGGTTCTGGGAATGATGCTTGAACAGGAATTCCTGTTGAATATCAAAACAGATTTAATCTGTTAGTCTTCTACAATTTTAATTTCAAAAAAATTTTTATTCAAAAAACTTTTAGAATTAAATTAATGTCTACAATAAGCACCGCTTATATTTAATAGACGTATATATTCAAAACTCAATATATAATGTCAAATGGAATAAATGAACCAACCAATATAAAAAAGTCAATTAAAATCAATAAATAAATATTTGAAGGAGACAAAATTTTGTTTCTGATCTTACCATAGTGAAACCAATTCCTTTTCAAAAACATAAAACAACTTAAGGATTTCTCAAAAATATAATTTATTTGAAATATTTAATATATTCAAATATTCAAATAAGTTAATTCAAAAATCTCTCAAAACATGTCATATATCTTCAAAAAACAATTAGAATACGGATAATCTCTTCATCGGCCCTAGATAACATTTAAATATCAAAATCAACTAACCATCACTATATCAAAAGTGACCATACGTCCCGTTTTGAACGGGACTGTCCCTTTTCTCGGTCACCTGTCCCGTTGTCCCCAAACAAAGCGCCGGGACGCGAAATTGTCCCGTTTTGAAAGCGATGTTGATAACTAAGGTTAATGTAAAAAAAACGTGCCAAGAATTTTATTCTTATTTAAAGTCATCACAAACTTTATTAAAGCAAATTTGTTCCTTTGAAAAGTACAAAAACAATTAAAAAAAATGCGTTGCATAATATTTTAATAATTATTAACAGATCAAAGTTCCTTGATTTAATAAAGCTGGTGATTGATTTTTATTTTTCACTACTTTTTATTATAAACATAATTATAGTTAATTAATATGAAAATAATTATAGTGAATACTAATTCCATTAAGTTACACTCAATCTAAATAAAGAAAATTAAAAGTTGTGTTTATTTCTACCTGAAGGCTAAATGTAAAGGTCTGGCAGGAAATTTAAATTTTAAACAGTTTTTTTAGAATTGTAGCCAAATTAGGCAAAAGAGAGAGGATTTTTGATTTCGCGATAATAAAAAATATTTATTTACGTAATTTTAAATCGATATTTACATACATTCTTAAAAAAACTGTTTAAAATTTGAATTACCCGCCAAACCCTTACGTTTAACCTGAAGCTTAAAATTTTTTGTCCCGTTTTGAGTTAAAAAAAAATGGTCACTTTAACTATATCATACCTTACAACTTAACACGTGAACTTGTTTAAAGAGACTAACTTTAAAATAGATAAGTTGTAAGGTATGATATAGTGATGGTTAGTTGATTTTGATATTTAAATGTTATCTAGGGCCGATGAAGAGATCATCCGTATTCTAATTGTTTTTTGAAGATATATTACATGTTTTGAGAGATTTTTGAATTAACTTATTTGAATATTTAAATATATTAAATATTTCAAATGAATTATATTTTTGAGAAATCCTCAAGTTGTGTTTTATGTTTTTGAAAAGGAATTGGTTTCAGTATGGTAAGATCAGAAACAAAATTTTGTCTCCTTCAAATATTTATTTATTAATTTTAATTGCCTTTTTTATATTGGCTGGTTTATTTATTCCATTTGACAATGTATATGGAGTTTTGAATACATCCGTCTTTTAAATATAAGCGGTGCTTATTGTAGACATTAATTTAATTCTAAAAATTTTTTGAATAAAAATTTTTTTGAAATTAAAATTGTGGAAGACTAACAGATTAAATCTGTTTTGATATTCAAATTTTGTTATATTTCTTCTATCAAGTAATAAGCCTTTTTTTATTTTATTTTAGGAATTCCTGTATTTGCCATCCCTGATTTCGACTGGAAGTGTTGGAATAGCCACTTCTTTATCAAGCGACAAAGTTGATAATTTTGTGTATACAAAATTCAATTGAATTTTCGTCACAATAAAACCATATATCCATCGTTTTATTCATAATTTGTAATAACACAAAAACCACGTATTACATGTTAATGATCACTCAAGTTTTCAGCCTGATTACTTCGTTATCAAAGCAGAAAAATAAGGGTTGAATTCTAAGCCAAAATATTTTGTAGAATCGCCTTCAAACGTAGAAATTATCATTGTTCAATATTCCATTTCCAATATAACACTTTATTCGTCATTGCATCGCGACAAGGTTTTGATTCTTCCACTGCTCCACTGGACTCTCGTGGTCCTCTATATTTGAATTTTCTGTTTCTGTCTTTTCCATATCTGTATATTGAATTTGTGAATGACTAAAAACTCCATATGATGATTAAAAACTCATTGAAAATAAATTTAATAAATGCCTTAGAAAACACATTTTCTTTTTAAGTAGACATCGAATTAACACTCATTACACAGCATCAAAATAGATAAAAAAAAGTCAAAAAAAAAAAATAAGGAAAATTGTTCGAACTTACTGAACGAAATTCAGTGGGGACAGCACAGTTTCATACCGGTATTATGAAAAACAAATTCCACTCTAAAAATGCCCAACATCAACTCAATAAATTCTTCGAAACAGCCTCTCTTTGAAAAGTTCTTTCAAAAATATGTAGCACATTTTCAAAAAAGGCGATTTGAGATTCTCGCCGATAATCTTCAGTCCACTTTCATGCCAACAAAATGGGAACAATTAATAAAAAATATCCATCATATTAAAATAAAATAATTCGGCTGATCTGTACCAGAAATCATCAATAAGGAGTATGAGCTATGATAATAGAAAGTTCTAGAAATCGAGACAGTGTAATATACATCTGTATAACAGTTCTATACTCAAACAAAGTCGACAAGGTTTTGTATTAGATCATAACATTCTATAACCATAGTTCATACTCCTTCCTTATTAAGGATTTTTGCTACAGATCAGCCGGATTAATTTATTTTAATTGAAAAATATTTCATTTTGATTGATGATATCCATCATACTTACACGACCTCATGTTATTTCAAACTAGGATAGAACTCAAATGGTTTCTTGATGGTTACCATTTGTGTGCTATGTTCGTCCACAGAATTATGTGTTCTATCATCCGAAAGTCGAATAAACGTGATTTCTTGCAATTTTAGAATTGTTCTCCTGAAGAAACGGAAAATCTCATGAAAATTAAAAAATAAATGGTTAAGAAATAACCATCCTTGCTATCATACGATCGTCACGAAATTTTGCATTTAGATGTGAATCAATGATGCAAAGGCAAAAATATGTGAGGATCGAAAAATCGAAGACTCAAAAAAACAAAGTCAGCTACTGTGCTCACAAACAGTAGCGTTGGGCGTTACCGATCACAAATCCATCTACTGAAAAAATAATGGATTTCCTTTCCCCAACATGAACAAGGGCGCAAAAGCTCTTGACTGCACGTCAAGTTTTTCACCAATTTTAAGATTCATTAAACAACTTACCTTCATTCATGTTGACAAGTACCGTATTATTGATGTGGTTATAGGTCCATGAAGTTTCTCATCAAGGGTGTAATTTCAATTGGTTTCTCAATCGAATTCAAAGCGAACATAATGATTCGCTCCTTTCTTTAACCCATTTCCCGTAATTGCCCATTTTGGAAAGTTTGGACTCGTTCGTCTGCAAATCCCTCCCCACGTGGAGTGCGGAAAACTTATCCAGGTAAATTACGTGGTAATTCAAAACACACCCTCAAAATATAAGTCTTGAACAAGTTCTTATCTGAACCCCTAACAATACGGACTATTATTAAATTTGTCTGAGCTTGCGAAAAGGAAAGTTCATGTGATCACTGAACTTTCTACGTTTCCTTATAAATCATACCGAATCGTGAGTATGGCTGGAGAAGCTTCAGACAATTTTCTTTGGACAACTTTGTATGGTAATAACACTGCTTATGAAGTTTTGAAGTTTATATGAAAGTGAAGAATATGTTTTCACTTTTGAGTTCGTTTTTGAGCTCACCCAACAAAATCATAAAAATATACATACAGTGCGGAAGTCACTTATGGAATAAAATTATTTGTGTCCTTATATTAGAAAATTATGAAAAACACTTGGGACATGTCAACTTTTGAATTCAACAGTGCGCTTTTTAAACAAAAATTTAAAAAACCAATTTTAATGTGAGTCAATACTTGATAGAAGTAAAATTTAAATGACTTTAAATTCAGAGTTATATATTCTAACTTCTACATCATATATTGAAACTATATACAAAAACTATCAAATTGATATCCTCATATATAATCAATATAAAATATTCTTCAATGTCTCGGAAAAAACCTTTTTACATCCCGACTTGAAATGTATTAATACAAATGTATTAACAACAACTATATAAATATGTATATTAACATACAAATACAAGAAAATCCACTCTTCCAAAATTATCTAAAATTATAAAAATAAGGGATCAAATAAAAATAATTGAACGAGAACCCGGAACATTTGATAGATATTTCGGCCTATATGGCCTCCTCAGAAATGTATTGAATTCAGATTCAAATATATAACAAGATCAAAATTCAACTTACTAAAATAAGATAAAACATGGAACGAATAAACTTGAAGTAAGCTTTAAAATATCCAAAATAAAACAGAAATGATCAACGTATTGTTACGTAAAACCTATAACTATTTGTACTCGGAACATATATTTTATATTGATTATATATAAGGATATCAATTTGATATAATAGTTTTTGTATACAGTTTCAATATATAATGTAGAAGTCAGAATAAATAATTTCTAATTTAAAGTCATTCAAAAATTTAAATATACAGAGTGATTCACGTAAGTCCAGCATAGTCCGTCCTCTTTATTTTAAATGAAACAGCCTGTATGTTTTTATAATTTTTAAAGCTCCTCAATAACCTTATTTCAACGAAATACAGACATCGTCAAAAGTTTTGGCCCCCCAACCAACTTTCAACTTGTTGAAAGAACATGACAATTTTTTGTGTGCGGAAGCTTCAGCATTTTATCACTTGAATCAAAACAATAAACCAGAAAAAATGTTTCTTGTTCGGAAGAATACTGGGGTATTTAAAGTTTATCAGTTTTCAGCGAATTAGGATAGTTGTAATATTTAGAATATGCCGTGGAAAATGCTGGGACATCCAATTTATCAGTTTGACCGGGCAAGAATAGTAGCCCTACATCAAGAAGCTTTTTCGAACTACCAGATTGCAACGTTTGAATAGTTCACGGCTTCAGTAAGGCGCATAGTGGCCCCTCTTCCTGGAAACCAGCAGCTTTGCCCGAAGACCAGTGCTTGGTCGATCCAGAGTAACATCTGCAAGAGAAGATCATTATATCGCAAATTTTACTCGAAGGAATCGAACGGTAACTGTAACAGCCCTTAGAAGTCATTTTTTGAAGACCTATAGGTGGGTAGTCTCTACCAGTACCATAAGGAGATGCTTACATTCCTAAAATTTAAGGGCAAGAAGACCTTTGAGAGTACCTTGGGTATCACGTGGACATAGAGCTACCTGTCGGCAATGGACAGAACACCACAAAAATGATAGTCAACGAGAAAGGGTTTAGAGAGGTCCAGGCATACTAGAGTGACTCAATTTCGCCCGGGACGTTATGCCTTTTCAAGGCGAATCAATAATGTGGGGGGGGTATAATGTTCGGTCGCCGTACCCTTCTTATTATCGTTGAACTAGCAATAACTGATGCCATCTATGTAGAAAACATTGTTCCTCTGCGCAACGAATTTGGGGATAATTTCAGAAGTCAAGTTGAAGTGGCAAACTTATTTAATCAGAAGTATCCCTGATATTTCACAAGTTACTATGTCTAAATTGCATGCACAATGTAAAGAACCGTGACATGTCAAACCATTTAAAATAAAACCGCAATTAGTTGAAGATACGGTGAAATTGGATATATTGGATATATTGGATATCTGCAACACTGTTAGGTGTTGCAGAGAATTCAACGACAAATACACGTGAAATTGTCTGTAAAAATGATACAACAATTAATTAAATCGTCTCCTTACTTTACACTCACGTTTATCCATTTCTCATTTCTTGCCTTCCTCTTCCTGAACCAGGTTTTCTAGTAAACATACCAGTCCCATCGCAATGTTGAACTACTCGTTGCACATTGTTAAGTTTCTCGTAGTTTTGCATTGACCGCGGCCATCTTCTATAGCCACCACAATACATGCCGCAACAATAGTATTTGTAGCTATCCCGACAGATGATTTAATTGTTTTTTTTTCGAATCCAACTTCACACTCAACCCGCATAATCAATATATGGTTTGAGAGCTGATATAAGAAGACTTGTGTGTGAAAAAATTCAATTAATTCTACGCAATTGTTTTTGGTTGGTGCCCTTTCAAATATGGGGAACAATAAGCAGCATTTTCGTCATATTTTACTTTTTTACTGTAGAAAAGGTGAAAATGCTGTTCAAGCCAGAAAGAAATTAACCGATGTGTTCACAGTATGCCAGTGCCAGAACTGATTTGTAAAATTTCGATCCGGATATGTCGTTCATGCACGAAAATTGTCTTTCATTGTGCCAAAAAATACTAAATGACTTGCGGAACAACCCAATAATGTTAATGAAGTTTATTGGTTCTGAAAGTACACTGAAACTCGGGAAAAAAATGTGGGGTTACATAGAAATTATTTGAATATTCTAGTATTTTGAAGGATAAATCCAATCAGTTGTTGAAAGAAGAGACTAGAAGAGAGATTTTCAGTAGAAATAGGGTTTTCGTTAAATACCAAAGACATGAAGAACTACGTCATTAGGTAAAAATCGAGAGATACGGAAGATATCCTTATAAATGCCCTTGCGTGCTGAAAAGCCGATTTCGAGAAAGAAGGACTTGCAGGATGAAAGGGACCAGAACAACAACATAATTATTAAAAATATCTGAAGTATTTCTGGATGCTAACTCCCATATCTTAGGGTTCATCTCAATTGAAGAGGAAGCAATAATGGGAAATACCGACTCGAACAATCATTAGTAGAAAATGACTTCGATGAAATCGAAAAAACTCAAAGAAAAGAACTGATAAATATATGAGCACGCTGAATAAGAGTGAGCCATACATGTCAAGATCTAAGGTGATAATGCACCGCATCCTTTTTATTGAAGAGGTTATTGATTTAGCACCCTACCTCTGCCGTATGTGTAGGATGCAAGTATGCTCTTCATCCACCCCTCCAGTCCAGTGGCGTACCTTCCTTTAACTATAAAATACACGGTGTCGATACAGGTCTACCATTTATTTATCTTAACTTAAATTGAACAATAGATTGAATGCAAATGAACCCTTATTTTGAAGAATTGTAATGAAATTGAAGATTGCCAATTCATATAAATTCATATAATTTCATTCATATAAAAGGTATAAAAAGATGCATAAAAATTTCGAATTTAAGAGTTCTTCCGTAAATTGATCCCAAACACAAATTCAATTGAAAAGTATTCTGGAAATTTCTAGTGACCCATTCAAATTGTTAGAAAAAGTATCAAATTATTCTTTTTATATAGTCTGTCTAGAAAGTATCCGGAATTTATTATTTTTGATAATTTCAATATGCTTCTTTTTTGTAACATTTGAAGACAAAAGTAACGCATAAAATAGGTTGTGCAGATAGTCGGCTATGGCCAAAGTTGCATGGCAACACTATTTGTCAAATATTGTTGATTGTACACAATTTATGAAATAATGTCGCAACTAGAAAAAAGAAAACAAGTAGAATATTTCTATAGAAAAGGTTTTCTAACAGTCAAAAAATTAGTGCAGTTGACTGAACTGGCAAAAAGTGCTGTATATGAGACAATAAAGAGGATATAAGATGACATAAATATGAGGCATAGACTAGTTTCAGGACCGCGTAAGATTAAAAGAAACAATTTGAACGCTTTATTGGCCTTAGGATGACACAATCCGCGTATGGGGTTTCGCAAATTGGCTAAAGTGTTTGGAAATCAACAAAATATGAAAGTATGCCCAGAAACATTCTGTATGTCACTGAAAAGACAAGGCTACATATCAAGGAAATAAAAGAAATCCCAATAATGACAACTTTACAAATGGAACGAAGGATACATTTTGATTAATAATGTTTTTATTCCAACTTGGTGGAAATCACTTAAAAATCCTATCAAAACAACCCGTTACTGTTCAAATTTCCAAATTTTCCGGCATATGTCCACCACGACTAGCTCTGAGGAACTGCATTCGAGCAGACCAATTTTGGACTACTTTTCAAGTATTTCAGGCCTTATTTCATCAATAACACGAGTTATGTTGGGTTGCAAAGCGTCCATTATTTCTGGTTTATCAGCATAAACCAATGACTTGACATAACCCCAAAGAAAATAATCCAAATCAATGGTTACGGTAGCAGCATGAGGTGTAGCACAATCTTGTTGGAACCAAAACACTTCTGGGTCGATACCATTCAAATTTTGGAACAAATAATCATTGATCATCGATCTGTAACGAGCACCATTCACTGTAACATTAGCTCCAGCATCGTTTTTAAAGAAATATGGACGGATGATGCCTCTAGCGTGTAAAGCACACCATACAGTGCATTTTTCAGGATTCAATGGAACCTGCAGAACTTCTTGAGGATTGTTTTCACTCTATATATGGCAATTTTGCTTGTTTATATATCCGTTCAACCAAAAATGAGCTTCATCACTAAACACAATTTTACGATAAAAAAGTGGATCAACTTCAAGCTGTTCTAGAGCCCAATTAGCAAACAAATGACGCTTATTAGGGTCAAGCGGCTTTAGTTCTTGAACCAGTTGTATCTTGTATGGGTATAGACCAAGATCTTTACGGAAAATTTTTCAGGTTGTGGATGCACAGAGTCCAACTTGTTGTGAACGTCGACGAATAGACAAATCTGGATCATCATACACTATGACTTACAGCAGCGATATTTCCTTCTGTACATACTTTGTCTTGTTGTTATTATTGCATCGAGTAGAGAAAATGTTGTCCGAAATCTATCGATAGTTCGACGAATAAGCAGCTCTGATGGACGATTATATAAACCATAAATTTCACGAAGTGCTTTATAAGTTTGGCGAATAGAACACTGATTTTGAAAATAAATTTCAACAGTTTGTAAACGTTGCGGCGTTCCATGATAATTTTTCAATGCTTACTGAACAGAAATGTCAAAACAGCATGGCTTTTACCTTCTATCAAATCACAGTTATCCCCATCAAAAGTTCCATCACTCTAAAAAAAACATCCGATATATCGTATTACTTGGATGATTGAATCAATAAGTAGTGTGAGAGTATCGGTAAGAATAGAACTTTCTATCACCATAGTTCACACTCTTTAATAATGATATTTAGTACAGATCAAACGAATTTATTTATTTGAATAGATTATTGAAGTTATTTAAACTCAAAATATTCTAAATATCAAACAGAGTCTTTCTATTATACCTCGCTATAAATTTCAATTTTATGAAATTTGTTGAAAATTTTTAAAAATTCAAGTAAATAAATGCTGAAGAAACATTATTTCTTTCAAACAGACATAAATAGGGTGTTTTTTTAGAGTGATGAAATAAAACACATTTAAATTAAGATTGAAGCCAAATTTTTTTTTATTTGAACCTACAGTTCTTTGTCTTGTTGTTGTTGTTGCATCGAGTCGAGAAAATGTTATCCGAAATCTATCGATAGTTCAACGAATAAGCTGCTCTGATGGACGATTATGTAAACCATAAATTTCACGAAGTGCTCTATGAGTTTGGCGAATAGAACACTGATTTTGAAAATAAATTTCAACAATTTGTAAACATTGTTGCGGCGTGAATCTTTCCATGATAATTTGTCAATGCTCACTGAACAGAAATGTCAATACAACATGGCTTCTACCTTGTCAAATCACAGTTATCCCTATCGAAGATTCTATCACTCTAAAAAAACCACCCGATACTTCCCAGCATCAAAAAATATCTTTTTTATGATCAGGTATAATGACAATTGTCATGTTGTAATCGTACTAATTGGAATCAATCCGAAGTTCTTTCTTCTCAAACGAGTAATGCGAGAACACCGTTAACAAACACCTAAGATTCATAAAGAAAACAAAAGCATTCTAGATTCCCTCCAGAAATATGCAACATTAATCAAGAAGGGAGACCAATGTGGTGGTGAAATGGATGCAATACAACTTCCACTTGCTCGATTGAACAAAAGCATTTAAAGGATTGTAGTGTCCATCATTAGTACGCCACTGTGCCTCCAGCGCCTGATCTTACACACAGAAAACCCCTACGCATACTCATATTACTACTGCATCAACGGTTATTATGACGCCTTAGTAATGAATGAATTTTTTACATTTATTTTGACAGTTCGGAAAAAAGGGGTTCCTTTCATTTTCCACACCTTGGGTTTTCAATTATTGCGTGCCGTGTTTGAGATCCACCCCCCTTTTTCACACTTGCCATCATTCAAGGGAGAACAAGAGGTTCACTGTGAGAGAAGCCATGAGTTCGCATCAGAAATAAGAACTTATGATTTAATGATATTCTTGGAGCAAAGACCAATCTTCGGCAAACCCTTTGCTTGCCACGCAGTGTCGAGGAATATTTTAATAACACTAGTCGACAAGATTTGTAACACAAAGCAGATCTTTATTTGATGGAAATAACCTTCTTATAATAGGAAAAAAATTCCTAAAGCCCTAACACGTACCACTTTTCAAACAATAAGATTTTAAATATCGGATGGGGTAGTCCGTTACTTTTATAATAGTTCATTTCATTCCAAGACCATTTTACATTAGCAAGTAGTCAATTCCATGAGGGGACGGTTAAAATAGATGCATTTTATAACTGAAAAAGTACCTAAACTGTGTTGTTTACAATACAAGACATGAAATTAAGATTAAAAATCAGTCTTCTGTTGAGTTCTGTTGGAGTGAGTGGTTCCCTATGTGTAGATAAGATAGTGTTTTAAGGATGTAAATGGCGAGACAGACGCAGTTACAAAAACTCTCCTCACAAATTTTGTTATATTTGTGGAGAATTTATTATAAGTTCCTATCGTTATTAACTTTAATTTCTACCGGTTCCCATTGACCTAGTGGATTTTCCACTACAACATCTACTTGTCCTCTTCCTGGAGCAAATGTTTCCACAGTAAATGTGGATGGATCACCCACAACTACTCCAGTGGCTTCTACACCTGGTCCATACACTCTAACCATAAAATATATTATTTTTACGATTCAATAAATTTTGCTGCACAATTATAATAAATCAATGAAGTCAGATTTGATATATTCTTAATAATGACAAGGAAAATTTTCTGAAGTTCTGAATGTACTAGATACTTCTTAAAGATTTTTCAGAAATTTAATTTTTCCAGCCTAATGAATGTTATTCGAAGCAATTAAGGATGTATAAGGAACACTGCGAATCGATAAAAATTATGATCAACAAAAAGTAACATGTGAGACTTTGCTTAAAAGATGTCTTGATAATGAAGTATATAAAATAAAATGGAAAAAGGCTTTTTACTTGATAGAAGAAATATAACAAAATTTTAATATCAAAACAGATTTAATCTGTTAGTCTTCTACAATTTTAATTTAAAAAAAAATTTTATTCAAAAAACTTTTAGAATTAAATTAATGTCTACAATAAGCACCGCTTATATTTAATAGACGGATATATTCAAAACTCAATATACAATGTCAAATGGAATAAATAAACCAACCAATATAAAAAAGGCAATTAAAATTAATAAATAAATATTTGAAGGAGACAAAATTTTGTTTCTGATCTTACCATAGTGAAACCAATTCCTTCTCAAAAACATAAAACACTACTTAAGGATTTCTCAAAAAATATAATTTATTTGAAATATTTAATATATTTAAATATTCAAATAAGTTAATTCAAAAATCTCTCAAAACATGTTATATATCTTCAAAAAACAATTAGAATACGGATAATCCCTTCATCGGCCCTAGATAACATTTAAATATCAAAATCAACTAACCATCACTATATCATACCTTAGAACTTAACACGTAATTTGTTGGAAAGAGACTAACTTAAAAAAACCAGGTAGTCAGTTCCTCACAAAATCACAGAAAACTGTAAGGCATTCTATGGTCTTCTTCACACAATTGACATTCCATAATGAGAATTATTCAAGCCTAAATGTACTCATATATTATGTATAAAATAAAATAGAAAAAGGGTTTTTACTTGATAGAAGAAATATAATAAAATTTGAATATCAAAACAGATTTAATCTGTTAGTCTTCTACAATTTTAATTTAAAAAAAAATTTTGATTCAAAAAACTTTTAGAATTAAATTAATGTATATGTTCTACCGAAAAAAATTGTCCTTTGAAAACACAAAGTACTGTGATACAAAGGAAGACACATTAGAAGCAGAAACTTCTTATTCACTATCACAGATCAATATGCTTTTCCACACTTAAATCTCAGTTAATAACACTAAGATACCAAAATGATTCTTCAGCTAGAACAGCTTGAAGTTCATCCACTTTTTTATTGTTTTTGTTTAGTGATGAAGCTCATTTCTAGTTGAACGGCTATGTAAACAAGCAAAATTTCCGTATATGGAGTGAAAACAATCCCCAAGAAGCTCTGCAGGTTCCATTGCATCCTGAAAAATGAACTGTATGGTGTGCTTTATGCTGAAGGCATCATCGGTCCATATTTCTTGAAAAACAATGCTGGAGCTAATGTTACAGTGAATGGTGCTCGTTACAGATCGATGATCAATGATTATTGGTTTCAAAATTTGAATGGTATCGAAGTGTTTTGGTTCCAACGAGATGCTACACCGCATGCTGCTACCGTAATAATTGATTTCTTGAAAGAAAGATTTGGCGATAACATTATTTCGAGAAAAGGTCCAATTAATGGGCCTCCAAGATCATGCGACACAACTCCACTGGATTATTTTCTTTAGAGTTATGTCAAGTCATTGGTTTATGCTGATAAACCAGAAATAATGGACGCCTTGGAAGCCAACGTATTATTAATGGAATAAGGCCTGAATTACTCGAAAAAGTGGTCCAAAATTGGTCTGGTCGAATAAGGTTCCTCAGAGCTAGTCGTGGTGGACATATGCCTGAAATTATTTTTGAAACATAAATGTCGTAAAATTATCTTTCGAATAAAAAGAATTTGGCTTCAATCTTAATTTAAATGTGTTTTATTTTAATTCAAAGTTCTATCACTCTAAAAAAAACACCCGATATATATATATATATATATATATATATATATATATAATATATATATATAATAATAAAAGAGACGTAATTAAATTTAATTACGTCTCTTTTAGACTGTGAATACGTGTTGAATTATTTACAATGTGCTTTCGTATATCTAAATGTTTTTAACTAATTTATTGATGATTTATACTGAGGAATAACCTCACATTTTTGGCCCTGAAGATGGAAACAATGTTTTCCGAAAGCTAGGCAAGAAATAAAGAGTAACCAACAAGCCTCCTTTCAGTCGACATCCCTGAAAAATTTTCCTTGTTATATATATATATAATATATATATATATATATATATATATATATATATAGGGAGATCTCCTTTAAAAGGGATAAGTACTAAGGTTCAAATCATTCGAACTCAACATTAATCTGATTCAATTAATTTGCTCCTACAACTTTGAGTACAGAGGTTCAGATGATCACGTGATATAAGTTGATTGGAATAATGATGTGGTATACAAGGGATTAGAGTCATTAAAATATTATAATAAGTTTTCGATAATGCAGTAGCAGCTACCTATTAGTAAATACCAGATGGATTTAAGCAGCTTTCGGAGATTATGTTGATTGAAAATGAAAGTTGACAACGGACCCAATAGATGGATTATATCTGTTGACGTCTGAAATTATTGATCCCCATTTGGGGACAGGAGTATTTTCGTTTGTAACGTATTCATCATTCCTTTGGATAGAATGATCAAATATTTATTTGTGTCGGTATTTATTCATATTTGAGGTTGGCCGAAGAATCCTTTCAATTCCTGCATTGTCACTTGCTTTTTTATGCATAATGCCTTCAGGAATATGCAATGATCAAAATATTTTTTGATTTTTGGTTGCATCTACTGATTTTAGTCACTTTTAGTCAAGTATTGATCTCACAGCATTGGGAAAAACTTAAAATTCGGCGTTATCGGGGTTATTTTTCCAGTTTACTTTCTTTTCAAAGCAACCTTATACGAAATAAATTAAAATGACGGTCGATACCTGTATTCAAACAACTATAAATTCTTTTATATCTGGAAACTTCTACAATATATTTTTGATTGTCTCGGTCTTTACTTGACGGAAATTCATCTTCAGTATAAGAAAAACAAATGTTAACTTTCGCTATTTTATTGATTTACACGACAATTGTTTCGTCATACCGTGACTTCATCAGGTGAGTATTTAAACTGAGGTATACAATGCAAAACATGACCTCAAATACACAGCTATGGTACAAAAAATAGAGGGGTGGAAAGAGATGGTATACAATTAATGAAAAATATTAAGTAGGGAGGATCTGTTTAAATCTATTTGATCATTCAATAAAATTTGTCTTTTATTATATCTATTGATCTCTAGAGTTTCTAACAGATTTAGTTTCTGACTTTTGTTTTCGCTATGTAATATTAAATAGTTCATATTAAAATTATGGCCAGTCTCTAACAAATGGTTGACATAAAATGAATTCGGTTTATAATTAATGTAACATTTTTCATGTCCTCGTATCCTTGTTCGGAATGAACGGCCTGTCTGTCCCACATATAAACATGGGCAATCACTACATCTTAACTTGTAAACTCCTGATTTTTTGTTTTTAGGAATGACGTCTTTATTATTTTCCATTAAGCTGCCTAAAGAATTAATGGTTTTAAGAGAGATGTTATTTTTTTCTTTTTTCTTTAAATATCTAGCAATCTTTTCAGATTTTTGGCCTATGTGAATGAAAAAAAGAAAAAAAAATCTGAAAAGATTGCTAGATATTTAAAGAAGAAAGAAAAATATAACATCTCTTTTAAAACTATTGATTATTTAGGCAGTTTAATAAAAAATAATAGAGACGTCATTCCTGAAAACAAAAAATCAGGAGTTTACAAGTTAACATGTGGTGATTGCCCATGTGTATATGTGGGACAAACATTCCAAACAAGAATAAGAGAACATGAAAAATATTATATTAATAATGAACCAAATTCAACTTATGCCAACCATTTGTTAGAAACTGGTTATAATTTTAATATGAACTATGAAATATTACATATCGAAAACAAAAGTCAGAAACTAAATCTGTTAGAAACTTTAGAGATCAATAGATATAATAAAAGACAAATTTTATTTAATAATCAAATAGATTTAAACAGATCCCCCCTACTTAATATTTTTCATTTATTGTATACCATCTCTTTCCACCCCTCTATTTTTTGTACCAGGTGTATTTAAGGTCATGTTTTGCATTGTATACCTCAGTTTAAATACTCACCTGATGAAGTCATGGTATGACGAAACAATTGTCGTGTAAATCAATAAAATAGCGGAAGTTAACATTTGTTTTTCCTATATTCTACAATATATATCGAAAATTATATAATAAATTATAAAAATGATATCACACTATATATAATCAAAATAAAATATTTTTCAATTAAAATAAATTAATCCGGCTGATTTGTACCAAAAATCATTAATAAAGAGTATGAGCTATGGTAATAGAAAGTTCTAGAAATCTAGACAGTGTAACATAAATCTGTATAACAATTCTATAGTCGAATAAACTCGTCAAGGTTTTGTAGATCACAGAGGCAAACTGCAGACATGTTCCAGCGTTTTTATAATTTTCCAATATAAGGACACAAAGAATTTTATTTCATAAGTGGTTTCCACACTGTATATGACTACTAAAAAAATAGTATTTTTTAGACATTTTGTTTAATTTTCAAAACTTTTGAGAGATTTCTTAAATTAAAATTTGTAGAGGTTTCAAAGAATTATTCGGCTCAATTTTTAAAATATTGAAATTTCCTCTTCGCTTACAATCAATTTTTATTTGAAAAATTATTGGTTTTATATTGAGCCATTCGGCATATTTGTCAGAATTATATTTACATTCATATTCCTAGATAAATCGATACAATTTTCTATAAACGAATATCATTATGACTGGGCTTTCATCAAATGGCTAAAATAATGTCGACATAAATCCAGAATATGACAACTCAAACACGAGCCATTTCAAATATCTGTCATGAATATGACAATTTCATGTAAATAGCCTCTAAAGGATTAATACAAAAGTAATAACAGTTTGATGCTACACTAACCATGAACATTTCATCGGAAACGGACATTTATTTAAAATTTGATGATATATCATTTTTCGATATTGCTTTCTTTTGCCCGCCAAACTTAGATTTCCATTGAATCTTTTCAATTAACACAGTTAAATCCAACAATAAAAATATATGTTTATGATTCATAAAAGTTCACAATCGACGTGTATCGGGTGTTTTTTATAGAGTGATAGAACTTTCGATAGGGATAACTGTGATTTGACATTTCTGTTCAGTAAGCATTAACAAATTATCATGAAAAGACTCACACCGCAACAACGTTTACAAATTGTTGAAATTTATTTTCAAAATCAGTCTTCTATTCGCCAAACTTATAGAGCACTTCGTGAAATTTATGGTTTACATAATCGTCCATCAGAGCAGCTTATTCATCGAACTATCGATAGATTTCGGACAACATTTTCTCTACTCGATGCAAAAACAACAAGACAAAGAACTGTACGTACAGAAGAAAATATCGCTGCTGTAAATCACCATTATTTCGAGAAATGGTCCAATTAATTGGCCTCCAAGATCATGCGGCATAACTCCACTTGATTATTTTCTCTGGAGTTCTGTCAAGTCGAATGCGGTTCCTCACAGCTAGTCGTGGTGGACATATGCCGGAAATTATTTTTAAAACATAAATGACCTAAAATTATCTTTCAAATAAAAGAAAATTTGGCTTCAATCTTAATTTGAATGTGTTTTATTTCAATTTAAAGTTCTATCACTCCAAAAAAACACCCGATATCTCTTTAAATGACACCTTTATAACATTTCAATTGAAATGCTCTCGATTATCGCATCAATAATACCGAAAATTTCACAACAAAAACGTTGTTACAAATTTCAAACAAACATTTATGATTGCCTAAGAAGTGCATTTCTTATCCGCTGGTCAAAAATTGTATTCCTAAATCGATTTTAAATATGGAATAACCAACATTCCTCATGGTATGCGAAGGTTCATTCCATCACTCAATTTAATTACAATATATAATATTACAAAAATTTGATTGAATCCATCCTTACTTGATGAAAATTCGTTTTAATAAAATTATCCGCCTGGTTCCTGCGTTTTAACTCTATTGGACTTTTTATTGAACGAGTAATCGCTAACATACGACCTGATTTGTTAGAGGAACTAGTGGTATCCATTGTACTTTATAATGAAATAAAAATTTCAATATTTTTCGAATAAATAATGTGTTTTATTCACATAACAAAATGGCGCGCTGTTGCTGAAAGACCCTTCACATTGAAAATAGAATTTTTCCAATATTTTCTGAGTTTTCTTTCATGCCTACACCGAGAATATATTGAACGCCCCTCGTATATATTGTTGGAATTATGTCTAAATTCTTTCAAATGACGGGCATATGTTGAATGTTCTATTCTTGAAAGATCTTCCTGTTTAACTAATATAGGGCAATCACTACAAGGCAAATTTTAGACTCTACATTTATGGTCTTTATTTTTTTTTTACCTTCGTTATTTTTTATATGAATTCCTAAATTATTAATCGTTCTAAAAGCTTCATTCAAGTCAAATTTCATTATGAAGTATTTGGCAATGTAATCTGATATTTTATTCGCGTAAGAAATGAAAATGTATCTTTCAGACTAATCTTTTTTAACAGGATAAACTGAATTCAATGCAATTTTCTATTGTTTTTTCTTTGAATTTTTTTCTATTATAATTGGACTATAGCCGTTATTGTATATTTTATAGAATTGAATATGATTAGGCAAATTGCATACAATAACAGAAATAGTCCAATTTTATTGGTCGTATTAAAAAGAAGAAATCATGCGAATGAAATGTATGTTCATTAGTTGCAAATTCCAATAACCCAGATTGCAAGACTTGCCATGAGGACGTAGTGTTACAATTTCTTTTTGCTTTGGCCCACCGTCATGGGTGATTTGGGACCGCTGCATATCGTGTTTATATTTAACCATTTCGGTCATTAGCACTCTGATTCAACGAAACCCCAACTAAATTTGATGAGTCGTTTAATTTTGCATAAATGATGATTTTCAGGTTTACACTGCCAGAAGAATGGTGTCACTGATATATATCTCGAAATGAGGTAGATCATTAAGGATTCACAATATGAAAGGCAGCGAATTTGGAGAACCCTGCATGGGATATAGTTAGTAAATGAACTCTCGAAGAAAGTGAGTCAAAGGAGAAGACGGAAAGGGCAACAAAGCTGGTCGCAATATCGTAGGGTAGAGTCTGAAGGTGCTCCACTAACAATGCGGCTAAACACGCTCATATCTAGATCATCAAACGTCTTTAAAGCGCTTTGTATAGTCGAGTGCCCTGATGAATGACAAGCATGTGACGATGTACCGATTTACACCTCCTATTTCTGGCCTATAGGATACTGCAATATTAGTCCTTCCCCAATGCACGTAAAACAGTACAGGGTTCATGGTTTGGTCAGAATCCTCGTGGTTGACAAGCACTGCTTTGTTGCACGTTTGACATTTAGCCCAGTAGAGGTGAAGCCAATATCTTTGTTTACGTTAATAATATTTTCTTCATCATCTATCTTCCATTAGAAAATCAACTAAATATGCGCAAAATGTAGACATATGGGCTAAAAAACTTGATGAAAGAAACCATCTTCGAATAATTCTTCACGATAAATTCATCGTTTATCAGTTGCGTTCAACATTGGCCATTGAAAAGTTTGTTTTCCGCTTCCTGAAAGAAACGATTCCATAAAATGAGTTTACCAATTGAAGATTATGCGAGAATAGTGGCACTTATTGAAAATCTACAGTTCAAAGAATATTGACGAGGCATCAGGAGACAAGCAGGCTGACCAGAAGACCTGAATCTGAAAGAAGAGACGGCTCACATCGTTGAAGAATAACAGATTATAATAAAAAACAATTTCACGGTTAGCTCGAGGTCCGAGATTCACGTAAGGAGTTATCTTTGAGGTTATCCTGGAATATAAGTCTTCAAGGTGTCGGAATGATAGTGATTTCTCCAAGAATAGTTCCTATTCTGCATATAATCATTAGGTGTTCAGTTTCAAATTTTTTCAAATGACAAGCAGAGCGTCCGGAACCAAGATGGTGCGGTAATAAGATACCCTAAATCTGGCATAAGGAAGATTGTCTGGTATTAAGATAATCCAAGCAAAGAGCCACTCCAGCGAGATTGTTCAGTTCTAAGAACATCCAGTACCAAGATCTCCGGTACTAAGATGATCCGGAAATAAGATCTCCGATACTAAGACGCCTTTTGATTAGACGTCTTATAAGAAACAATAAAAATTCAATATTCCACGATTTTTTATGAATTAGATACGTTAATTAGATAAAAATACCACAATGTGTATCTTTGTGTAACCCCACAATACGAAAGAAAGAAACCTGGGAAATTCTACGCTTCTTGAAAACAATGCAACTCTACAGCGCATGCGATAACAACGTCGACTTTCATTGCGGAACCTCCAAACTTATTGATGGTCTTAGTGTAATCACATTATTGAAGTATTTTTTAGCGATTGTAATTCAAATCAACAGTGGGTCGTTTTTTAACGACCGTATGATCTTCTCGCCAATAATATTCGCCTTGACAGTTGATGATGAGGCATCCATACATTGCCCGACGTTTTGAATTAACGTAATGAAGCCACTTTTCATCGCCAGTCACAATTAAATGCAAAAACCACCTTCTTTTTTGACGTTGGAGCAGTTGTTCACACGTAAAAAGACGGCGTCCGACGTCTGTTCGCTTCAGTTCATACGACACTCAATTTCCTACCTTTCGAATCATTCCAATTACTTTTAAACGATGGAAAATGGCTGGTTTAGTGATTTCAAGTGTTTTTGCGAGTTCCTCTTGCGTTTATGACCGATATGTATCGAGCCTTTCCTCAAATTCTTCATCCTTAAAGCTAGCGGATACTGAAAAAAGCGCCTAGTTCAAAAGGAAGATGTTGCCAGATGAAACAATGGAATAATAAATTAGTAATGACATATGTCGAAACCGCACTCCTAATATTCCTATTAAAAGTTACAGCTTTGTTTTTTTTATTCAATCTATAAATTTACCCAAATTTCATTAAAATGTCATATTTTTAAAACTCGAGCTCCCAGACAAACAATATAATCATTATCGAACGCAGGGCATCGGATTTTTCTGAAACCGATTCCAAATAGACTGGCACAAAATCATGTGTTGTAATTTTGTCATTCTTCCGAATATAGGAATCAATACCAAATACCAAAATTTTTTGTTTATACCGTTATGGATTACTATTATTTCGAATTAAATAATATTTTTTCATTTATTCCGATTGAAACAAAGCGGTAATATGACGTTTCTTGCACCTCCAGGTTCGCCGAAACGTACTGTCAAACGTACACCAAAGCAATAGAGCAATAACGAATCCTTTATCGCTGGCTCTGGAAACATGTCAAAGAAACCACGTAGAAAGTTTCAAGAACAACGGGAATTTTGCTGTTTTCCATTTAAAAAACGTCAGAAGCTTCAACACGCTTGTATCGGATAACAAAAAAAAAAAATCGTAAAGTTTTAATATACAGCAGTGTGCGGAAATCATAGACATTTAGATGGAAAAAATTTGCTGAGTTAGATATAGTAGCACGGTAATACAAGAAATCTGATTGGTTGCAGTGAAAAGAAAGGTCACCTCAAATCCAAACAAGCTCCTTTCATCTAATTTTCAACATCCATGCCATCTTACATTTATTTTTGTTATCTATTCCTTCATGCGTTTTGAGTTTTGTATGGCCTCAAGAGACTCTTATTCCTCCTATTGGAACTAATCGGATATTTAAAATAAAAATAGAATATTCAGATTTTTTGAGGAAGTATAAATTTATTTCATGAAATTTTTTACAAATTCTTATATTTTTTGTAGATTATAATAAAGCCTTCGATAAAGTAAGACGGGACCAAGCTATATAAACCCTAGTGAAGAGAGGCATAGAACTCAGAGACATAAGAATAGTCTCAATCCTCTACTATGGCCAAAAAGCAGCAATAGGAGTAAAATTTATAAAATCGGAAGAAATAAAAATACAAAGAGGTGTTGGTCAACTTTTCTAATTATCTTCATTAGTTTCTCATTCATTGCCGATGAAACATGCGAATTTTAAATCACCCACGTCTTTTCTTAGCTGATACACTTGAAGACCTCCAAACATTAATCAATAAAATTGTCACAGTAAGCGAAGCATAGGGATTGTCACTGAATATAAAAAAACAAAATATATACATATACTAATAACAACAACCACTAATCGTAAAACATATGTGAACAGTCAATTTATTGAGAGACTGAAACAGTATAAATACCTAGGCACAACTATTAACGATAACAACGACAGCTCACAAGAAGTACGAATTAGAATCGAAGAAACCTTAGGCACATCTACAAGAATGAAGAGGGGTTTCTACTTCCGAGATTTAAATCTCGAATTAAAAATACGACTGATGACATGTTATTTGGTGTCTGTTTTGTTCAGCCTAGGCACTGAAGATGGTTGTTGTAGGGTATTTGGAGGCATGTGAGATGTGGATGTAACTGAGGATTTCGTGGGTCGAGAAAGGAACAAACGTGGAGTTGATGAGACGAATGCGCAAAGAAACAGAAGTAATGCTGACTGTTAAGGGTAGGAAACTGCTGTTGGGTCGAAAATTAACAGTGCTGTGACCTAAAGTGGTGTGAAATAGCAGTAACAAAGCCTACCCAGAACACAACTGAACTCCTAACTCGCACAAGCTGAAAAGGCTTCTGAGAAATCCTCACAGAAGATCTGGGAGTATCAGGATAATATAAAAATGTCATGAGAGGAGCGAAGTGTTAAATACTGAAAATTATTTTGCCTTGATACCTAAGGAGCAGTATGGTTTCTTAACTGGTCGGACGATTATCACAAACCTTATGAACTGTGAGAACTATATTATATATCTGATCGAGTGCCACATCGGAGGTCGCTCCACAAACTTGAACACGCCGTGGTGACTTACTCGAGTGGGTAGTAAGTTTTTTAACCGGATATTCTTTCAGCGTGCGTGTTGGGGACGCTTGTTTAGCAAGATGATTAGCATCGAGCGGAGTCCATCAGGGGTCAGTTGTTGGACCGTTACTTCTTCTTATTTACATTGCCGACATTTCATCTGTCGTGAAGTCTCGCTGTTCATTTTTGCGGACGACACAAAAATATATGGAGATCCTGGTAGCGAGAGACAGCAGCTTCAAGATGACGTTAATGCTCTTGTTGAATGGTGCCGTTGTTGGTTGCTGTCACTGAATATTTCCTAATGTGTTGTCTTGCATATTGTCAAACAAAATCCCCAATTCCCGTATTTCATCAACGGAACAGCCCTATCGAGTGTAGTCTCCCATTTGGATCTTGGAGTAGTAATAGCAAATACATCTATCGAATTATTTCGGAGTTCATCTCTTATATTGGAAGACATGCAAGGGCATCACACCACTGCATCGATATACTGGAACAAGAAAAGGTTAAAAAGGCAGTCTAGTTTTCAAGCACGAATGAGTCCAACCCTGATTCAAGAGAAATGGAACTAGGGCGCTTGCATTTTCATTACCTCGTCGATCGATGCAAGGGCCTGCATCCTAGAGGATGCGTACGTTGTGAATGCAGAAAATTATACACGCAGCGGAATTCCTCTGCAACGAATACATGGGTGCAGAAAAGCGAATGTTTTTAACAAGTTTTCCGTAATTGCACAAAACGGCAATGCGTTGCTAGGGAAATGTCGCGAGCACTTCTATTGCCCATATCTTGCGTTCTCCTTTTACCTTCCTTCAGTATTTGCGTTTCTCTCTGGCGACGTATCATTAGAATCCAACTTTTTACTGGATAAGACATTGGATGAGTACTAAGGTACTGAGGGGTTGTAAAATAATTTCAAGGGGGAATGTGGAGGTCTTCGCAATTACTTTAAACGACATCAGGAATGTATGTGGCTCACACTGATATTTCTCACACAAAAAGAAAAAAATGCTAAAAAAAAGTTGGGCAAAACAAACCGATATTGAAATCAATCACTTAAATAAATATCAATGTTACAACCAAAATATTAAGTCTCTACGCTCTTGACAAAGCATCCGCTGATAACACAACTTTTTCGATCGAATTTCACTCTATTCATCAACATAGACTTCTTCAAAAGCGATACAGTCATTCAAACGCTTTCTCTAAACTTTCGATACAGCTCTTGAAGAGCGATTCATCTTTGGCCTCAAAATAGGCATTTGTTTCGTCGATCAACTATCATCGATTTGAATATCCCGTCATAATTCCCACGTTCACGTCAGTGCTTTTTTCGAATTTTTTCAATGTGAATGAATCGATTTATTAGGAGTTCAAATAACTTCATGCGGTTTTTTGTCGAAAATTACAGCTTTACTGTGAAAAATTGGTTGTACATTCTAAGTTCAGAGTAGCTAGCCTTCTTTTTTCCCATCTTTCTGGAAATTGACGAATTCCACACGAAAAAATGCCGGCCGTTTAACCGCTATCCATGCATCGATTCGTTTTTTTGACTTCATCGTAATTGGAAAAGTTGTGGTCAGCCAGTCCATGTTGCATCGATCGGTAGAGATGGTAATCGGAAGGGCCAATGTCTGCGCCGTACGACGAGTGGGGTAGAACTTCCTATTTGAGCATTTCTAAGTACGTTTTAACGGGCGACGTCCATCGTTTTGGAACCGCTTATATCAATCGATATATTAAATAAACATTCATTATAAGACATCCAAATGATATAACAAAATCCAATAAATATAAAATGTTAACAAAAATCCTTCAAATTAAATATTTTGAGTAGACAAAATTTTGTTTCTGCTCATCTCTCTTATGAAAACAAATATCTTTCAAAATTGTTTAACATAATCCTGAGAATTTCATCACAAAACTATCTTACTTGGAATATTCAATGTTATTGGATATCTAACCAAGTTACTTTTTAGAAAATCTCAGGATATGTAAAAGCACTTTTTGAGAGAGACTCTGCTCGTCAGTACTCAATCCCATTGAAAATAATATATAACATCAATCAACAAAAAATATTTACTCACCTTATCAATCAGAAACATCTTGGCAAATTAATACTGAACATTTAAATAGTATCTTATGTGACCTTCAACAAATAGTTATGTGGTTTACCATAGATCTTAAAGATTGACCGCCAATTTAATGGCCTCTGTTATAGCACAAGGACATCGGTATAAAGAATGTTAAGGAAACCAAATAATTATATATTATAAATAAAATAAGTGGAGGTTTATACTTGATAAAAGGTATATAAAATTTATTAAATATTTTAATATTAACAGATATATTCTGTTAGCCTTCTACATGTTTAATTTCAAAAAACTATATTTAATATTATAACTTCAGGAATTAAATGTCATATAAGCACCGCTTGTATCAAACGACATATAAACATTCATTATAAGACATCGAAGAAGATATCGAAGAATTTTTGTTAAGTTGGCCACTCAGGCTTTCTCACATTTTTTTTCTATCTTGAACGCTTAAACTTTCACACAATGAAATATTCTTCACATTTTATGATGAAATTTGAAGTTGGATATTTTTTTCACAAAAAATGACAACAAATATTTAAACGGTTTTCTGCATATCTGTTGGTATTAATAAAAAATATTTTTCCATCAAGAAACTGATGGATTTGTTTTGTCAGAGCACCCAGTAGCTCTTCTATACAGTGTTTCAGGCTCATCCATTCATTTTAGGATACCTGTATATTGCAGAAGTTTCTACAAATAACCCTGAAGTTCATTTTATTTGAATACTTCTATCAAGTATCGACTCGAATGTAAGGCGAACTGAAAAAATCTTTCCAAAAAATATTGTCGATATCGAAGAGTTTTGAAAAAGTCTATTATATGACTACTTACAAAAGGTGGCGTCTTTAGTTGGGACAACCTTTATATGTAGTAAGTCATAGTGTATTTCATTAACAGCAACCTCCAATTTTGGGACATCTGAAAATCAATTTCATGTTATACGGTTCTCTGAGCTTCTTTATCCGAAACCCTTGTGTTTCAATGTAATATTCCCCATGGAAATGGTCTGAATTTCCTCCAATAAGATAGACTAGACAGTCAAAGGAGAGAGGCTTTTATAATGCACTCAAATGCGCTTTATTCCCCGATGTTAATGTCGCAAACGAATTCTGGTTGAATCAAACGTCATTTGTCGCAACGTTTAATGGTCTACGTAGCCATAACCGAATTACGACTTCACTTCCCTTATTTTTCAACGCTGGGGGTTGCATTAATATTTTGAGTGATAATATTGATTCAAAATGAAGAGAGAATGCTTCTTCGCAGAAATACCAGAATGGCATGGAAAATCGATTGCTCTACTAAAACACATCGGAAAAATCGAAGAATATTCTTCGAACTAAAGAATTTCAACAAATAGAGCGAATTGAACGATAAAAATGTGTTTATATCTACCACGATCCTCATAAAATATTTTTTTTTCGATCTTCTAGTCATACGATCCTCAAGAAATTTTGCTTGAACATGCGTGCTACTATTTGACTCCTAAATGCGAATCTGTAGTATCGAAAATATTGGAAAAAATTTGAAAAATGTTCAAACATGAATAACTGCGAAACTTCAAAACAGATTTTGCACATTAACGGACTCAGCCGTGACATTTAGACCCCAAACCTTCCCTGAATGTTTCAAGGCTCTAGCTCTTTTCGTTCGAGAGTAAGGTTGTTTAAGGACAATTTGGCGAAACGATAACACACTGTTCCCTTCACATCTACTGTTTAATTGAATAAAATTAAGTTAGAATCTCATTCAACAGGAAACCTTAAATACAAGGTATGGCCTTCGCATTGATTAATCACAGAGGAACATATATCGTTGGTAGACAAAATGAAGTTCGTAATATCCCATTGCGACGAATTTGCCTATTCGGTATTCATAAGCTCCCTGAATTCTAGTTCGTTATGAATGTTTTCTATTGGTGGAAGGAGTCTTGTTCATTCTATGCATGTTCTATCGGATTTAGGTCCGCACACTTTACTGGCCATGGTAATATTTCGTTAATTAACCAATTCCTCACGATACCTGAAGCATTTTAATTAATCAGATGTAAACGGCTGACGACATTCTGGGAAAAACCCATCTTTATTTCCAGAAACGGTGACTTCTTCTCTTTTGTGGGGTTATATTATATAAAGTCTAAGGTCTAAGCTAATCCAATAATTCAGGAATTAAACTAATGTCATATAAGTACCTATCATCTAAGGTCTAAGCTAATCCAATAAAAATTCAGGATTTAAAAAAAATATTAGAGTTATTTAACTATTTTAATATTAACAGATATATTCTGTTAGCCTTCTACATATTTAATTTCAAAAAATTATATTTAATAATTATAACTTCAGGAATTAAATTAATGTCATATAAGTATCAATCTTTTAGATCAATGGTAAACCACAGAATTATTTATTTGAGTTAACATTATACTCCATTTAAATTTTCAGTATTCATTTACTAGAAGCTTTCTGAATTGTTAAAAGGTGAGAAAATATTTTTTGTTGATTGATGTTGTATTTTATTGAATATAAATATGATTGAGTACTGACGAAGCAAAAATCTCTCTTAAAACTTGTTTTTTAGTGATGTTTTTACATATCTTGAAATTTTATAAAAAGTAGTTAGATATCCAATAATATTGAATATTCTAAGTAAGATAGTGTTATGATGAAATTGTTAAGATTATGTTAAACATTTTTGAAAGATATCTGTTTTCATAAGAGTGATGAGCAGAAACAAAATTTCGTCTGCTCAAAATATTTAATTTATAGGAGTTTGGTTACCAATTTTTATTTATTGGATTTTGTTATATCATTTGGATGTCTTATAATGAATGTTTGTTTTATATTTCGTTTGATATAAGTGATACTTATATGACATTAATTTAATTCCTAAAGTTACAATTATTAAATATAATTTTTTGAAATTAAATATGTAGAAGGCTAACAGAATATATCTGTAAATATTAAAATATTTAAATAATTTTATATACCTTCTATCAAGTAAGGACCTCTATTTATTTTATAATACTAGATTTATTCATTGTTATTAATGAGATATCGGCCCAAATGTGTGAAAACGTCGTGACAAATTAAATTGATCGATGGCATTCGCTAGTGTCAATAAAGTAATGGAGTACTTTAAACATTATATATGTTTCAAGAAATAATTGTGAGTAGTAGTCCGCTCAAATTAGTCATCCACTCTTCCATAAATTCCCAACAAGCTGGAAATTTCTATGAACTTTAGGGACACAATTATGATGAAATTATAATCCCTTGTGTGCAAAAATGTTATTCAAGGTCAAAGTTCACAAAAATTGATTTTTTGGATTTTTCATAGAAACGGTTAGTTCTATGACAAAAATGGCACCTTAGAAATAGGAGCAAGTAGACAGATACTGTCCCGTAGACTATACAAAACAATAGATGTTGCTCAAGGCCACATGGTCACATAAAATAGAGCGCTCGGTTTCTTTTCAGTCATATTCTCAGAATTATCATTTAATTTCAATGTATTATACTATCCCTGATTAAAAATAATGATTGAGAAGAATTGAAAAACGTTTAATCGATTAGGTCTTCACTTGGTGGAAACTCATTTTAATTAAAAAAATATATAAGAGACAGTATTTTAATTTCCACAAGAATGTTTACAACACAACAATTTTTTCACTACGGTGTGACTTCTTCAGTTAAGTACGTGACAAAATAATGGTTAGAACAAGTCATAAAGACTTAGAGAGTTTATTGGACTTGACCACTAAAAAATGACATTAGGGAAAGATATTCAGTAATGAGGATCTGCCAACATCTATTTGTTTGGATTTTACGAGCATTGTACATGTTGGTTTCCAACGATTCTAAATGTGTTAATCTAGAACTTTTGCTTTCGACGTGGATAATTTCATAGTTATTGTTGAAATAATGCCTAAATTCCTTGAGATGATTAGCATATGTCGAATGTACGGAATCCGATATGTAACTTTTTTGGTGTTCTTGAATTCTTTTCTTGAATAAAGGACAATCGTTGTAAGTCAACTTGTAGACTCCAGATTTATTTTCATTATTTGTTCGATCCTCATTGTTTTTTATGTAAGTACTAAGGTTATTGGTGGTTTCAAAAATGCAGCTTTTAAAACCATCAATAATAATTTCGTTATTTACAAAGTCAACTGCTTTCATTATTTTTCTATAACTCAGCTACATTTTCGATCAGCTTAAAGTAGCATTTTTCTTTCACTGCTTTCCAGTACAAATATCAAGCGGGTTCAAGGCCAATGATCAAGGTGGCCACGAGATAGTACCATACCACCTTGGGTATTCTTCATCCGGATATTCTTTAACTGAACGGTCATGGTGCGCCAGTCTTGCTGAAACCATCATATAACTCTGTAGATGCTTAGTGGTGATTGAATTTTGTGAATGATTCTGTGAAAATCCAAGTAAACACCTCTGGCAGCTTAGAAGCATCAAATTGACTCATAAAAAAACTGAATTTTACGAGGGGCCTCCAATATATTCTCGGTATATACATAAAAGAAAACTTAAAAAATTTTGGAAAAATTCTATTTTTCAATTCTATATTTCAATACATTTGTCATATCGAGAAATAAGCTTTTCTTAACCTTGTAAAACATATTCTTCCGGTTTCTCCTCAAAATAGATATTAATTGCTTCTTTCAGTTCTTCATCGTCGGAAAATCGCTTTCCACGAAGATATTTTTTCACATTTGGGAATATGTAGTAGTCACTGGGGACCAAGTCTTAACTGTACGGATGATGAGTCTGCGAAGCCACATTCCTGAACAGAAGCCTTCGCCAAGAGGGCCTCAGAACCGGCGCGTTGTCGTTAAGCAGCAACATCCCCGCTCTGAGTTTTCCTTGCCGTTTTCCTTTAATTGCTTTTCTTAAATTTCGCAAAGTCGTTGCGTATCATGTTGCAGTGATGCTTTCACTCTTTTCAGTGTATTGTATCAATAAAATAGCTTTCGAATCCCAAAATACCGTAGCCTTCATTTTCCAGCGAATAGAGTGACTTCAATCTTCATTGGAGGCTGTGGACCCTTTTGCGTGGACTCTTGTTTACTCTCAGGGTCATAGTGATGAACCCACGTCTCATCCTCCAGTGCCCAGCTTGAAAATAATCGATGGGTCTTCTTCACAGAGCTCTAAGAATTCCTTAGAGCACTCGACTTGCACTTGCTTCTGAGGTGCGCTGAGCATTCTCGGTACCCATCTTCCACTCACATTTTAGAGGTTAAGATGGTGATGAAGGATAGCATGTATGGTACCCGCGGATAGGTTTGTCATCTCTGATAACACCTTGATTTTTGTTCTGGCATCTTCAAGTACCAGGCGTTTCCCTTTTTTTCATATTTTCTTCAGTGGTGCCGTTAACGGGACCACCCGAGCGAGGATCGTCTTCAATGCTTTCTCTGCCTCTTTAGAATTCACTTGATCACTTTTGAACGGTAGATAACGACGGGACACAATATTGGTAAACAGTTACCATCTCTTCATGAATGTTTTTTTTGACTTTTTTCCTGTTTAGTGAGGAACTTTATAATGGCGCGATGCTCGGTTTTCTTCAACATTGTGGCGTCAGTCATTCTTGTCGTCTTTCACCCAGGATACCTAGAAAACTAACGATCGTAAATTAGTGAAATTTTATATTTATAACCTCAGATAGTGCCATCAGTAATTGACATAATTAGATTACTCACATTATTAGCAAATCACCTCAATACCGAGAATGCATTGAACGCTCCTCGTATAGTACATATCCGAAAGAAATATTTTCGGAAATTAATGATACACTTGAATTCTAACAATAATCTGATCCTCCGTCTTTCCCAGTTGATCCAGATTCTGTCCCTTTGTCGATAATATTCCTACACGTGCACATTGACGTCAAGGGAGACGATATTTTAATTGAATGACGAGAGAAATAAGAGGCTTATGAGATGATTTCGTGTACGTATTGAACTGAAACTTTGCTAATAGAACATGTGGACGATTTACATGTGTATAGTCGAATTCATAGATGAAATTAATTCCACATTACATTTAATTTTCATTCCAGGTATTCCCATGAAATCGGTAGTATTTGTTTTCAGAGTGCTGAAATAATGAGATGCGTTCCATGAGTTTACAGAAGTTTTAAGATTTTGAAGAAGTTAATTTCAATACCACATTATAGAGAAGTTCTACTCGGGATGTCCATACACAATACCAGCGGCCTTCAAACTTCTTTATTGCAGTGACAATGGATTATTTTGGTTATGAGTTGGAGATTCTCACCATTCTAATTCAGAAGACTTTTGATGCTATTAGTTGTACATATAAATAGGTTCTTGCGGTTTTTTGTCGTAAATTTAAGCTTTATTGTGAAGAATTGGTTATACATTCAAAGTATTGTTATTTTTTTCGCAATGCTTGGCTCAAATGCATCAATTGTCATCTCCAGACCTTCCTTGTGATCCTTTCGTTCGATGTTAGCAGCTTATAATACATCACTTCAAGCTTTTCGCAATGACTATTCGGCTTGACAGTTGATGATGAGGTATCTATACATTGCTCGACGTTTTAATTTATCGAATGGACACATTTTTAATCGCCAGTCAGAATTCGATGCAAAAACTCCTTTTTTGCCGCTGGAGCAGTTGTTCGCATGTGAAAAACGGCGTTCGACGTCTCTTGGCTTCAGTGAGAGAAATAAAACATTGTTTCCACACGTAATAAAAGCGTAATTCACAAACCAGCAAATAAATAAATGATTGAAAGAACAGGTTCACATAAAATCAGTTTCATCCCGTGTCAAATCATAAAATTCGTCAATTGAATAAAATACATTAACTGGCAACATCTTTTTTAATTTCGTTTTGAACGCATTCATTGTCAGATTTTTCATCCCAGTAGGAAGTTTATTGCACGGAATCTAGGAGCCTGCTGGGCTTTACCCAGTCTTAGGAAGTCTTTCAGAATTAGTGACTTGCCGGTGTATCGTATCCATGTATGTCTGATTGTAACAGATAGTCGTCCCTATTTTTATGTGTATAAATTAAACACTCCAAAAGGAACAAAGATGAAAATTCACAAAGATTTGAAGGTGTTTTTACAGCAGTCACGATAGTTCAGACCTCCCAAAATCCTTACTGCTCGTCTCTGCAGTCGGAAAACGTCCTCACGAAGTGCGCAACCGCCTGACAGCAAAATACCATATCTCAAATAGGATTCTACCAGAGTAAAGTATACAGAGAGCAGCACACCTGGTGTTAGAGAAAAGGACACATCTCCATGTGAGTGCAGCGTCCACATTAACACCGAGAAACTTGACCGAGTCTACCCTGCCGCTTCTATCATCCAATGGTCTCAGTGTCATAATCATGTTATGAGTCTTAGCTTCATTCATACTCATACCGTTTGCTGAGAACCATTCGAAAAGCCTCAGCTGTGCTGTACGCGATTGCCCAGTTGTATCATAGACAAATAAAGTGTATTCAAAATCTGGTATGTAAGCTGGCGAATCATTAATGTACATCACGAACAATACCGATCCTAAAATTGATCCCTGGGGCACTCCCATGATAATGGGACTCATGCTACAGTATGTACCACCGGAATTGACTACTTGATACCTTTCGCTTGAAAAAGATCCCACCATACCTATCGCCTTCGAAATCATATCTTTTTAGCTTCTTAAGTAATTTTTCGTGGCGTACACAATGTGCCAAACAATAGTTTTATTCTCGAAAATTTCTAGAGTGGAGTTGACAAAATAAATAATTGCTTCACTTGTGTTTCTATTCTCACGAAACCCAAATTAACGGTCAGTTAGCAAACTATTGCCCTCAAGAAAAACGACAATCTGCAAGTACATGATTTTTTCTAATATTTTCGAGAAAATAGGAACAAGTGAAATCGGACGGTAGTTGTTGATATCGTCTCTGTCACCCTTCTTGAAAACGGGGATCACCTTGGAGATCTTGAAGCAAATGCTAGAACTCTAGCATCTGTTTATCAACCTTGTAAGCGGAGGTTATAGAGTTGATATTTCTTTTGACCACCTTAATTGGGTAATCGGTTGAATTGCTTGTCTTCATGTTACGTACTATATCTCTCATAGCGTTTTGTCCAATTTTATGAAACCCAAATGTCTTTCCCGCTGGAATTTTTCCTCGGAAGGTTTGATCGAAAGGTATGTTGAGCTGGGGCAGACTCCTCGAGGCCCTCTGTCCAACAGTTGAAAAATGTATACCGAAACTCTTTGCATCAATGTTGACTGACTCCTGGACACAATTATTCCTAATATGACTACATATTATGTATCAAGCTGCTTTGCACTTATTCTCTGAAGCTCCAATATTGTTATTGAAATAATCTTATTTGGATTTCTTTATTGCCTCTCTATATTTCAGACATAGTTTGTTCCTGTGTCCACGTTAAATCTGATGTTGCATAAACCACATACATCGAGTTCACAAGCAGCAAATTATCTCTCTTTTAAACGATGGCAAACGACTGGTTGAGTGACTCCAAGTGTTTTTGCGAGTTGATCTTACGTTTGTGATGGATATCTATCGAGCCTTGTCTACGTTCTTCGTCTTCCAAATCAAAATTGCCACTTTTATATCAGACAAACTACTTCTGACGCGTTCGTTCAGCTAGAGAATAACATCCACTAATATACGGTTACTTTCGGCACCCTTTAACTTCATATTAATGTAAGGAAGTAAAACTCCCCGCAAAAACAAATTATTCGATACAAAAATGGACATTTTCAGAGCACACAGAAACTTTGTTCTTTCTACTTTAACGAAATGACATATACTGAAAAGAAAGCCTAATGATGACAATATTGAATTGAATCAGTCCTTACTTGGTGAAAATCCATATTAAATAATATTTAAATAAGGTTATTCTGATTTTCACAAATTTTTATTGTTATGTTTACAACAATCGTTTCGCTATAACAGTAGCATCATCAGGCAAGATTACATTTTGAATAACTAAGCTTGTTTCCGAAATCCGTTGCTATTTATATTACAGTAAGTACAATAAATTTTTATTGAGCACTAAAACCCAAAAAAGGGTCTCTGCAAATTTCAGCTTATCTGAATATATTTAACAGAGGTGAGTTATTCAAATCTATTTGTTCGTTAAGTAATATTCCAATTTTATTATGTTTATTTATCTCTAGGGATTCTAACAGATTTAAGGCATAACTTTTACTTTCTATATGTAAAATTTCAAAATTATGGTTGAAAGTATGTCCTGTTTCTAAAAAATGGTTGGAATATGTAGAATTACTTTTATTATTGAGGAAACTCTTCAAATTTTCACAAATTCTATGTCGGAAAGTTCTTCCAGTCTGTCCTATGTAAACTTTAGGGCAATCGCCACAGGTTAACTTATAAGCCCCCGATTTATCATCTTTATGTGTACAGTCTTTATTATTTTTAATAAATTGACTCAAGTTTGAATTTGTTTTAAATGAAGTTCTTAAATTATATTTATTTTTGAGGTATGTAGCAATTTTCTCAGAAATACCTTAAGTGTATTTTAAGGAAATGTATTTAAAATTTTCTTTTATATTAGGAAACGCCATATTTAAAGCTATTTTATTATTTTTATTCATCAACAATTTGTCTATCAACTTAGGATCATAGTCTTCATTAATAGCTATTTGTTTAATTATGTTAAGTTCTGAAATATAATTTTCTCGATTCATGAGAATATTAACTACTCTATGGATCATACAATTGAATGCTGATAATTTTTGATTTAAAGGATGATTTGATTTATTGTGTATAAAAGAATCCGTATAGGTTGGTTTGTGAAATATTGAAAAATCATTTGAATTATTTATTCGAGTAACAGTTAAATCAATAAAATTAATAGAATTATAATGTTCGGTTTAATTAAATTAAAATTTAATTAAAGGATGTATTTCATTGATGAATAAAAAGAATTTTTTTAAAAGTCTGTGTACCTATGAAGCAACAGAAAATATCGTCTACATATCTATACCAATATAAAAAGTATTTCTTAAGGGGATTTTGGGTGAATTTTAGTTTCAATAGGAAATACTTTTTATATTGGTATAGATTTGTAGACGATATTTTCTGTTGCTTCACAGGTACAGACAGACTTTCAACAAAATTCTTTTTATTCAGCAATGAAATACATCCTTTAATTAAATTCACTATGTAAACCGAACATTATAATTCTATTAATTTTATTGATTTAACTGTTACTCGAATAAATAATTCACATGATTTTTCAATATTTCACAAACCAACCTAAACGGATTCTATTGTACACAATAAATCAAATCATCCTTTAAATCAAAAATTATCAGCATTCAATTGTATGATCCATAGAGTAGTTAATATTCCCATGAATCGAGAAAATTATATTTCAGAACTTAACATAATTAAACAAATAGCTATTAGTAAAGACTATGATCCTAAGTTGATAGACAGATTGTTGATGAATAAAAATAATAAAATAGCTTTAAATATGGTGTATCCTAATATAAAAGAAAATTTCAAATACATTTCCTTAAAATACACTCAAGGTATTTCTGAGAAAATTGCTACATACCTCAAAAATAAATATAATTCAAGAACTTCATTTAAAACCAATTCAAACTTGAGTAAATTCATTAAAAATAATAAAGACTGTACACATAAAGATGATAAATAGGGGGTTTATAAGTTAACCTGCGGTGATTGTCCTAAAGTTTACATAGGACAGACTAGAAGAACTTTCCGACATAGCATTTGTGAACATTTGAAGAGTTTCCTCAATAATAAAAGTCATTCTACATATTCCAACCATTTGTTAGAAACAGGACATACTTTTAACCATAATTTTGAAATTCTACATATAGAAAGTAAAAGTTATGCCTTAAATATGTTAGACTCCCTAGAGATGAATAAACATAATAAAATTGGAATATTACTTAACGAACAAATAGATTTAAATATATTCAGATAAGCTGTAATTTGCAGAGACCCTTTTTTGGGTTTTAGTGCTCAATAAAAATTTATTGTACTTACTGTAATATAAATAGCAACGGATTTCGGAAACAAGCTTAGTTATTCAAAATGTAATCTTGCCTGATGATGCTACTGTGATAGCGAAACGATTGTTGTAAACATAACAATAAAAATTTGTGAAAATCAGAATAACCTTATTTAAATATTATCTAATGATGACATATCGAAATGAAGGTTATGCCAGATGAAACAACGGAATAATAAACTAATAGCGACATATGTTATCAAAACCGCGCGAACTTATTTTTACTTCCAATATCAATGTTTCAAAAATATTCTCTCTACTTACAGTATTACACGATCCAACATATTCGAAATTGAGTGTAATCCTAATGCTCTAACGAGCCCAGCTATTTCAATATTCTACCCGAATAAAAACGACAGTAGGAAGATCGCATAAGAACATTCATATTAATTTCATACAAAGCGGATTAAATTTTTCTTGCCCGAATTAATTCTTCGTTCGTCTAATTCCCTCCCTAAATTCAAAAAGATAATACCAGATTTGACAAGTTCGACAAAATGAAGGCAGGGCCATAATAAAAATTCTCGAATCTGGTTGAAAGGCACGCCAAATCTTTGAATCTAAATGATATTTTTAAATCCCCCGTAATGTTATCATCGTAAAACCATATTGAAGATCATACCTACGTTTGAGATTTTAAACGAAGTTTAATACCTGAAGGCGCAACGATCATAACTTGCGATTATCTTCAGTAAGGTCTGGCCAGTCATGTTTTGCAGTTTGTAGGTATTTTAGTTCCATTCGCAATTATAAACAGAATTCGATTACAATTACAGTATTTTCTTTGCAGGGCTAAATTGAATTATAAGAGATGGACTATTTAAAATTTGCATGGTTGATTTGCTATAAATAAAAAACTTATTAATACTAAGATAGTCACCAAAAAGGAAATTATCAACTTTACAATCTTGTGAAGATAACATTGCCTAGTTATCAAAAATGAAATTTCACTTGAATATAGCTTTTAGAACGATTGATAATTTAGGAATTCATATAAAAAATCACAAAAATAAAACAAATGAAGACAATAAATTTGGAGTCTATAAGTTATCTTGTAGTAATTGCCCTATGGTATATATTGGTCGAAAAGGAAGATCTTTCAAGAAAAAATTCACGAACACCGGCTAAGTTACACGTCAGGCATCTCACATTCAACATATGCCAGTCATTTGAACGAATTTGAACATAAAATTTCAACAATAACTATGAAATTATCTATTATGAATATAAAAGTGCAGACTCACGTTTTTGGAAGCAGCAGAAATGAGTTGGTACAAGAACCTTAAAATTCTTCTTAAATTCCAAACAGATTCCGCAAAATCCCCAATCTATTTTATCTATATCCCTGTTTTCGTTCATTTTTCTTTATCGGTATTTCTGTGAATTGATGGTTAATTTTATTGATTTAATTAAAATGTAATAAGAAGAGGTTTTTCCTTGATAGAAGGATTATTACAAAATTTCAAATATCATACAGATTTATTCTGTTAACCTCTTACAAATTTTAATTTCAAAAAAATTTTATTCAAAAACTTTTTCGAATTAAATTAAATTAATGTCTTTAGAACACACTGTGTCAATTTAGTACACATATAAAATTAATACTTAATACACAGTCCAAAGGAAATGAAAGAAATTCAAAGAAATATAAATTGTCAACTAAAAATTATTACAAACTTTGAATATCAATACAGATTTAATTGAAAATTAAATTAATGTCTTACAAGCATTACTTATATTTAATAGACTTATAAAATCAAAACAAATTATACAGTATCAAATGGAATAAAAAACCCAACAAATGTAAATCGTCAATTAAAATTAAAAATATTTTAATGTTTCGTACCAAGCATGCGCACCTGAACTCTTCAGACAGGCGCTGCGCAGCTCTGCCTTTAATTTCATAGAACTATTTATAATGAACAATAAAAACATTTCATGTAAGCAGATTGAGTTCGTAATTTTCCTCCATTATCCATTTGAACAAAGAATGTGAAATTTACGATTTTTTTTGCGATATTCCTCTTTTTTCCAAATGATGACTTCAGATTCAGCTTCTTCAAATTAATTTCATGGAACTCTTCATAGTGAACGATAAAACATTTCATTGTATCAGATTGAATTAATTATTTTCCTTCATTATCCATTTGAACATAGAATGTGAAATTTTGGATTTTTTTGCGATATTCCTCCTTTTATTCCAAATGATGACTTCTGATTCGACTTCTTTAATTTAATTTCATAGAACTAATTATAATGAGCAATAAAACATTTCATTTTTACAGATTGAATTCATAATTTTCTTCGGATATCCATTTGAACACAGAATGTGAAATTTAGTAATTTTTTTACGATATTCATCCTTTTCTTCCAAATGTTGACTTCTGATTCGACTTTTTCAATTTTATCTAATAGAACTCTTCATAATGAACAATAAATCATTTCATTTCAGCAGACTGAATTCATAATTTTCTTCGAATACCCATTTGAACATAGAATGTGAAATTTAGTAATTTTTTCGAGATATTCCTCCTTTTCTTCCAAACGATGACTTCTGATTCGACTTCTTTAATTTAATTTCATAGAACTGTTTATAATGAGCAATAAAACATTTTGTTTCAGCAGATTGAGTTCATAATATTTCTCCATTATCCATTCGAATATAGAATGTGAAATTTTGGAGTTTTTTTGAGATATTCGTTTTTTTCTTCCAAATGATAACTTCTGATTCGACTTCTTCAATTCAATTTCATAGAACTGTTTATGATGAACAATGAAACATGTCATTTTAGCAGATTGAATTCATAATATTCCTGGAATATCCATTTGAACATAGAATATGATATTTAGGATTTTTTTGGCACTATTCCCTCTTTTCTTGCAAATGATGACTTCTGATTCGACTTCTTTAATATAATTTCATAGAACTGTTTATAATGAACAATAAAACATTTTAGTTTAGCAGATAGAAATCGAAATTTTTCTCCATCATCATTGAACATAGAATGTGAGTTATAAATTGTCAATTAAAATTAATAAATAAATCATATTTGAATGTTTCGTTCCAAGTAGCACCTGAACTCTTCAAACAGGCTCTGCCTGTGACAAAATATTTTGTTTCTGATCTTATATTTATGAAAACTAGATCTTCTTCAAAAATACACAACATAATCTTAAGAACTTCTCCAGAACTAATTTATTTGAAATATCTAATATATTCAAATAAGTTACTTCAAAAACTCTCAAATCATGTAGCACATCCTCAAAAATCAATTAGAATTCAGATAAGGCTAGTCCAACTTCACATTCAAAAGATGAAATCAATTAATAATAAATAACGATCTCCTGGAATCTCTGTTTGATCTATTATACATTAAAACTAGGTACATTCAAAATCCAAGGTACTCTATGTTCTATGCCACAAAAATCACACAAAGTTTGTACCTATCTATACAAATATAGAATACCTTGGATTTCAAATGTCATTAGTTTTAAAGTTGATCAAACAGAGATTTCACGAACTCTTATGGGTAAGTTATTTATTGTTAATTGATTTTATCTTTTTAATGTGAAGTTGGACTGACCTTATCTGAATTCTAATTGGTTTTTGGAGGATGTGCTACATGTTTTGAGAGTTTTTGAAGTAACTTATTTAAGTATATAAATATATTAAATATTTCAAATAAATTAGTTCTGGAGAAGTTCTTAAGATTATGTGGTGTATTTTTGAAAAAGATTTAGTTTTCGTAAATATAAGATCCGAAACAAAACATTTTGTCACAAGCAGAGCCATGCTATGCACCGCCTGTTTGAAGAGTTCAGGTGCGCATGCTTGGAACGAAACATTCAAATATTTTTCTATTTATAAATTTCAATTGACAATTTATATTTGTTGGGTTTTTTTATTCCATTTGATATTGTATAATGAATTTGGTTATTATACGTCTATTATATAGGAGCAGTGCTTATAAGACATTAATTTATTTCTAAAAATTTTAGAATAAATTTTTTTGAAATTAAAATTGTAGGATACTAACATTAAGTCTGTTTTGATATTCGAAGTTTGTAATGATCCTTCTATCTTGTAAAAAACCGTTTCTTATTATTTAATAAAAATTATTAAATGAATACTTGAAGAGTACCAAACCCCTTTGAAACTAAATGATAATATGTAAAAAGCGTAAACCATAATACTCAATTATTATATATACAATAACATAATAAAAGGAGTATTTATTTAATAATTTTTAGTTGACAATTTATATTTCTCGAAATTCCCTTTGGTACTGTGTAATAAGTATTAATTATATATGTTAACTAAATTGACACAGTGTGTTCTAAAGACATTTATTTAATTTAATTATAAAAAATTTTTTAACGAAATTTTTTTGAATTTAAAATTTGTGGATGGACAGAATAAATCTGAATTATATTTAAAATTTTATTGAAATGTATTTCCATGGAGTGCGGATCCATTCAATTAAATTTTTAAATTAATGAAAATTAATGAGGATGCTTCGAGCAGTGTAGAGCCTAAAGGTTCTGTCAACACATTCAATTGAGGAGCGCCATCTGTGAGCCAGCATTTGACTTCATTTACTGTTTACAACCTGTAATTCATAGAACAAAGGATTCTATTCCTTTCATAGATTCCGTAATTTAGAATTCTGTAATACTCCGATTGTGATTTCAAATTATGACTGAATATGTTCAATATTTTATAATTCGTGTTTATATTTTTTTCATCCGTTCTCGACAAAGATAAGCCAAACAGGTGAATGATTATTTTCAGAAATATTTAAATTTTACCTAGAAAGTACGTATTAAATCAGTTTTGATTTTTAAATCGTTTCAGCAAGATGTATAAGGAACTTCAAGAAGAAACAAAACTGGGAGATGAGATTCCTAGCTTACATCTCGCTTTTTTCATGCATTTTATTGTTCATGGAACTAATGAGCAGATTAAGGAGATAGCTCGTAAAAAAATTTTAGACTACGTAGAACAAGAATGTAAGCACTGTTTTCTCAAACTGTATAATTAATTACATTCAAACGGATATTTGCCGTTTTAGCTATGTCACAAATATATCGATACGTTTGTGCCAAATTTGGATGGCCCCTCGATACAGAGCTTCTTGCTAGGATGGAATTAGAAAACCTAAAGGAATTGAATATTTTGAATAATGCAATTGAATTGGCAGAGAAAACCAAGGGATGGTTGGAAGTTCAAGATGCCTATTTTAAGAAAGGCGAGTTTTACAGTAAAATCGGTGATATGCCGGCTGCAGTCGAACAGTTTAGAAAAGGCCTTCGTGAACCAATTCCAAAGGGTCGTCAATTTGCAGCTGGTTTCCATCTAATGAGAATATCAGTGTTCAGTCAGAATTTCATAACCATGAGAGGATATATATTTCAATTGAAAGAGTGAAATTTGCTCATATATATTCATATATTCATAATAATACAGTTTTTCAGATTAGTATCAATGCATGACGATTGGTACCAAAGAAACAAGTTTAACGTTTATGCGGGTATATATTCTATTTGTATCAGAGATTTTCGAACCGCTTGCTCTATGTTTATGAAAACTATTTCCAGCTTCTCTTCCTCTGAGTTAATGTGTTACTCAGTGTTCATCAGAAATACCATTTTCTTAGCAATGTTGGTGCTGCCTAGAAGTCAATTTAAAAAAAAGGTAAAATATATGATTCGCATGCATCGATTTCTTATTCATTCTTCTACTTTTATTTTCACAGATAATTGATAATCCGAGAATAGGAGCAGTCCTAGTTGATGATATAAAATTGAAGGCATATATGTATTCCTTATATAACTGTAATTACTCAGATTTCTTCACTTTCTTAGGTGAGAACTTTTGTTTTCAGGTTTTTTTTTTGTTACCTACAAAGCATCTTGTCATATTTCGTTGAATCTCTGCAGCATGATTAGTAAACCAATAATTTCAATAATTTGAAATAACGGCACTTCACTAATAAACATAAATTATACTGGTTAACAAGATTTTTGTATCATGAAGCAGATCTTAATTTTTTTATGGAAATACCCTTCTAATAATAGGAAAAATATTCCTAAAGCCCCACGTACCATTTTTCAATAGCTCAATAAGAACATTTGACATTAGCAAGTGGTCAATTTTATGAGGGACGGTTAAAATGGATGCATTTTATTAAAGAAAAAGTACCTTAACTGTGTTGTTAACAATATTAGACCTAAAATTAAGATTAAAAAAATCTTAAAAGTCTGTTGAGTTTTGTGTAGATAAGAAAGTGTTTTAAGGACGAAAATGTCTTGACGGACTGACCGCAGTGTCAAATTCTCTCCTGACAAATTTTGTTATATTTGTGGAGAATTTATGTTAATATTCCCGAACCCCTTCTACCGTTTGGTTATCTATCCTTCTTCTGGAGTCAGTATTTCGGTTTTATTTAAGTTCATTATCAGGTCCACTCTTTCCGATGCTATCTTCAGCTCCGAAAGCATTTCCCGCAACAAGTTCAAGTCACTGCTGATGAGCACGATCTTAAATCCTCTGCGGTCCCAATTGAGTTTTTTTTTAAATATCCTCTAGTGAGTGGCGGCTTGTCTTATGATGTAGGTGAGGCATTGCCTCACCAAATAAATTCTGGAAATTATACGTATTAATCTAATATTTTATTAATCCATTTCATCCTCAATTTCACATCGAAAGGTACGGCATTGGGTCTCTGTTACATAATATCTATGCTTAATGTCACGATTCTTGTATATTCATCTCACTTCCTCTTCAACAAGTAAAGGGTTCGCGGCAAGACTCACACGCTTCCTTGTCTAGCGCGTTATCTACATCGACGCGACCGAAATCGAGAATATTCCTACACCTTTGAAGGCGGCTTCTAAAGATAGATTTGAGGCATGCCTGGCCGAAGGGCGAACTGCGATTATTCTGCACTATTCGGATTAATCGGGAAATCTGGTTAGTTTTCGCTTTGTTCTTGTTGTGATTTCGTGGTTTGCTGTGTTTCGACTGTCTCGTGTAAGTTTGTCTCCGTGTTCATTTCGTTAATCGACTTAATTACTACCAGAAGGTGAAATGGATTCAACATGACCGAGTGAGTCGTCTCAAATTCCCAAGGTAAATGAAAATATTCGAAGTACTTCTGATTTTGTAAATTTTTTGATAAATCAGCAACTGTATTAGTTGTCTGATGATGGGATAGTTCATTTCCCTAAACTCGAGTCACAAGAAAATGTGTAATATATATTTTTATTTGGTAGTAAAACATAGTAATTTCTACAATTTGTTTTAATTATGATCAACTACCAAATAGTAACGGCTGAAACAATTCAGTATCTTTCATTTTATTATCGATAGTAATAGTCGGGATTTTGATCAAAAATCAATTAGAGAAGCAGTAGATTTAAAAAAAATTTTAAAGGATACTCAGAATATACTTTTTTAGAAAAATTTGTATTAATTTTTAATCAAACCGATACTGTTTCTTCTATTTTACAAAATAGAAACAAAAATATCCCGAGGGCGAAAAATTTACTGCAGACAACACTGAGTAAAATACGTGAATTTAGGTGTAACAGTACTTATTTTGATACAATTTATAAAAAACTGGATATCGCAGATTGACACTGAAAACGTCGCAAGGGAATGAAATGACAGATAAAACACAACAACTGGGACAAATTTTTTTTGAAATTCTAGACATTATAGCGACTCAAATAGAGGTTAAATTTTGCGACATTGAAAAACTAAATTTCTTCGATCTGTTGAATAAATCGAAATTCTCCATTTATGAAAAAGAATTTCCTCATGACCTTTTGAAAGACTTGACAACGCAATATAATATTTTTGATATAAATCAACTAAAAAGTGAGTTAACTGTTCTATGCGGTAACGATATAATAGAAAATTGCCCTTATGAAACGTTAACTTTTTTCACGATACTGACTTAAAATTTTCTATGACAGAACTCTTTAAATTAATATGCCTTGTTGTTGTTTTGCCAGTGACAACTGCTTCTATGCAGAAAGAAGTTTCTCCGCGTTAAAAAGAATTAAAAATTATATTAGAAATACAACTGTACAGACATTTTTATAGACGAGGTAATAGATCATTTTGCTGAACACAAGAATCCCAGAATTCCTTTGGGCTATAAAAAATTTTAATATTCAGAACTCACGATTTCAATTTAGCATTATTATTTTTTTTTAGAACTTTCAGAATATATCCTATACTATACGCTGAGGTCGTTCCTTTATTTTGTTAAATTAGAGTTTATTTTATTGTTTTAGAGTTTATTTTATTGATTTAAAGTTTATTTCTTCATTTTAGAGTTCATTTCGTTAATAGTATATTGTTATTTTAAAATCTTCGATCTTCATCTAACCCGTTTTTCCTTATTTCCATCACACCCATCCCTTACCAAGAATGATCTACACTTCTACGTTGGTTCGTGCTGGACAGCTGCACAATAACGATTTTCATATTTAGAGCAATGCAACATGTCGAAAAAAGCTCAACAATCATCTATTGGGGCATTAATATCAAAGGATTTTTTTCTAAACTGAAATCTAGAGGTGTAAGGTCGACTTCGAGACATTTGACGTTTAGTATATTCCAACTGAAATTAATTTCTGCTTACAGCAATGGTAGAGACGGATTTGAAAGAAGACTTTTTGTTTCATCGACATTACCGGTACTACATTCGTGAAATGAAGATTGTTGCTTATAAACAAATATTGGCATCTTATAGTTCCTTATCAATTCCATTTATGGCAAAGGAGTTTAAAGTTACTACTGAATTTCTTGAAGGGTATGTTCATGCAATTATTGAACAAAACTCACGACCGTAGAATGAAATCAATTAACGCTCATATTTTTCAGGGATATTTCGAAACTTATATATGCTGGACGTCTTAATTGCAAAATTAATCTTGAAACCAACAGAATAGAAAACAGGAAAATCTATAAAAAGTCTCACCAATTCCAAAAGATCATAAGGCAAGGAGATGTGCTATTGAACCGCGTTCAGAAATTATCCCGTATGATTATTCTTTGAAAAAATTAAGCAAAATAGATTTTTTCTTCATAATTAATTGTGTCATGAATTTGTCAAAATGTATTTCAAATCAATTCTGTGAATACGTTTATTTATATTATCACCAATTAAATTTCCAAATAATTACTGTTTTTTTCATATTGCAAGAACTTACGAGGGGTGTTTAATGTATTCTCGGTATAGGCATAAAAGAAAACTCAGAAAACTTTGGAAAAGTTCTATTTTTCAATGTGATAATAATAATAATGAATGGCCTTTATTTAATAAGAACATACATACACCAGGCATTAGGTCACTTTTATATTATTTTTTTTGTAATTTTTTTGTCACTTTTTTCAGGTGAAATTTTTCTTTTGGTCACTTTTTTCAGGTGAAAATTTTTCCAAAATTTTTTTTGTCACTTTTTTTAGGTGAAAATTTTTTTTGGGTCACTTCAAGCGCGGGTAAACGGAAGGTGAAGAAATTCAAGAAAGCGCGGGTAAAAGGTGAAAAAATACTCCAGGCATCAGGTGACTTTTTAGGTAACTTTTACATTATTTTTAGGCCACTTTTTTTTGTCACTTTTTTGGTAATTTTTTTAAAAATTTTTTTGGTCACTTTCTGTAGGTGAAAATTGTTTCAATTTTTTTTATTACTTTTTATAGGGAGGTTGGGTAGGTAGATAATTATTATAATATAATGAAATAACCCACAGGTATTTCATTCTAATTTGTTTATTCATATTTGTCTTGTTAAACAGTTGTTTATTAATATTTATTTCAGTACATTCAGTAACTATTTCACTATAGCTCCTATGAAAGTCACTTTGGGTGTCTCCAAAATTCTTAGTTTTTAAATGCATAAGATGAGAACTTCTTCAAACAAGCTTGCTCCTTCGATATAATTGCAAGTAAGAAAATAGTTCTCAATTTGATCGAAATGACAATCTAATCTGAACAAACCAAGAATTCTTTCCATATGTGTATTTTGTGAATGTTTTAAATAAGAAAATATTGAATGTTTTTCATGAGAATCATTGATAATATTTGCAGCCAAATCATATATGGAATGAGCACATTACAAACAACGAAATTACAGGGCTGGTACCCAGTGTAACTTTCTTAAAAAAAAACTACAAAAATTCATGGTTAGGAATAAGAAATATTGGTCAGCTAAATTCAGTCGTTAATTTTCGGCATAAATAGTTCGATAAGACATGTTGTTGAAAAATTTTTTGCGTTTAGGCAGATTGAAATTACCAGATTGTGTTCTTAAATATTTCAAAATGTCTCATCAATCAACCATAAAACACTTATGTATGTAAATTGTTATCACTTCCTATCGTTTTATAATTGGTAAAATCAATGTATTAATAAATAACATATCAAAATTATACATATTTACAAAGAAATCAGTACTATATTCGGATGATATAAAACATCAAAGTATTGCTACAATATCTGTTAGGATAAGTTATATTAATTTCTTAAGAGAAATTACTGAAATCGGTCTTCAATTTTATGGATGGTGCATTGTTCACAAGGGACTTATTTAAGTTTACCTCATTTTTTGTCTTCACAGACTTCTGCTGATTAATTCTAATTGCATTTTCTAGTTTGACACGAAGATCACTGCACTGACTCATCAGTGTCTTGAATTCCTGAAAATTGAGACTTTTTAACAAAATTGGAGCGAACATGAACATCTAACTAACTATTACAGCTTTACTAACTCCTGTTTTCAATTTGGAATGTTTTAAAACTTCAACCAATGTTAGCTTAGTAATTCGATGCACAACCTTTACAAAAAATTTCAAACATTTTTTTTTGCTGTCTGAAAATTTCGGTTAGTATAAAAATAAATATTTTGGAGAAATAAACGATTCTATTATATTATAGTTAACTTTAGAGAAAAGAAATGACAACTCATTTTATTTGCTTAGATATACTGCTCAAAAAATGAGGTGGATATTCGAGAGAAAACTGACTTTTTGCTCTTGAATCAAATTTTCAGGATTGCTGTACATACCATGTGAAGAGTCGTATGTTTGTGTATTACAAACACATAAAATATGGCCCTCATGACACTGAATGTCTTAATTACAAAAAAAATCATTTCTTGTAGGCGTATGATCTTTTTTTCTGGTCGATATGTGTAATAATGTGGTATCAAATGTGTATTAATTATCACGAGTATAAAATGCGTTTAGAAGCCGTCCAACTTGAACAATTAGTGTGTGGCTTAAACGAAGGTTTAACTCAACAAGAGGTTGCTAACCGTCATGGGGCTTTGCAAAGTATGGTTTGTAGAGTGGGGAATCGCTATCGTATTAGTGGAAGTGCTGCATATACTCGTGGGAGTGGAAACTTAAGAGCTACAATTGTCGCACAAGATCGGCTAATAAGGTAAACTGCACGACGAAATCCCTTCTTCACAGCATCCCGAATTAATAGTTCATTCCAGCAAGCTACCGGTAGGATAGTTTGTAGTCAAACAATTCGGAATAGGTTGCACAGTTTCACTTTCAGGGCAAAAAGGTCCACCAGGCGCCCGCGATTGAATTGGGAGCATCAGGCTGTAAGATATCATTGGGCTCCTGAACATGAGAATGCGCACAGATAGAGATCCTGCCTGTTTACGGATGAGTCCAGATTTCGTCTGTATCAATATAATGGGCGAATGTAGATGTGGCGAGAACGGCGTCAAGGGTACAATGAAAATCTATTGACGCCAACAATTGTTTTCGGTGGCGGCTGAGTGTGCGTTTGGGCAGGCATTTGCTTTAATGGGCGCACAGATTTTATTCTCATGAACACAACCATGACAGCAGTTAAGTATCGTGATTTGAGTGTAATACTAATTATGCTGTTTCCTTTGCGGCAGCCATTGACGACAATTTTACGTTAATCGACGATAATGCTCGTCGTCCACACCTGGTAAGAATTATCAACGACCGCATAGAAATGCATTGCATTAACTGAATGGATTGGCCGGTTGTCTCTCCAGACCAAAATTGTATTGAACATGTCTGATTTGTAATGTCAAAGCAATTACACCGCTCACCTGATCCACCTCAGACATTACAACAGCTCGCCAATGCTTTGGTGGACATTTGACAAAACATTCTTCAAGCTTTCATTGGTAATCTCATTGACACGATGCCGAATAGAGTAAGAACACTAGGAAGAGCTTGAGGAAGCTCCAACCTATATTAAACCGTCATTTCAAGGTGTTTCTAACATAAGGAACCTTTTTTCAAGCCTGCAGATTCCACCAGATCAGAATCTTCATTTTGTTTATTTCTGTTCTATGCTGTTGCTCTAATGCAGTCTTGCTTACTGTTGCCATTTCAGGCAGGTTAACTATCAGTAACATCAGTAAATATACAAAATGGCTTTTTTATTTACCTTCATAAATTATTATGCATACGCAAATTATCCACTTCAATTTTAGAGCAGTGTATTAATAAAAAACACTCACCTGTGAATATTGTGGTCCAATTCTCATTAACCACTGAAGACTTGTTTCGTGAAGTTTCAACGCGTATTTGTTTGCACACTTCAGAGCTTGACCCTCCAGTAGATAGCTGATTAGAACCGGAACCAAAAGTGTTAACATTTGAATTCCTACAAGAGAAAATATTGAAAAAAATAATTTAAAAAGCAGGAAAATAAAAACTTGCCTTGCAAAAGATCTCCTAAGAAAGCAATAATAGAAACAATAGATTAAATAGGGATTTCATAAACATATGGTTAGTTAAAAAACATTCATGATAACTTTACGCGTCAATATAATAAAGAATAACAAAATGGTAAATATATTTTCGAAAAATTATAATGAAAAATAGTTCAACCGTGTTTACCTTAGATTGACGTAAAAATAATTATTCAAAAATGTCTTACTGTTTTGTGGTTCAGCCAGAGAAATAAGGGATTCGACACAAACAATTGTTTCTAGAGTGACCAAAAATTCTCCATCGGAAAATATCTTCCCTGCAGTCTCAGAATACAAGAATTCAACAAGACGTGGTGCTAAACTGTGGATATAAGCAGTAGCAATGGATTTGTCCGGATGAGCAAATAGAGATTTTAATGTTTGCACACATTTTAGTCTTACCTGAAAAAAAAATTTATTAAACACGGTGAATTGGATAATATTTGGATGTTTTCAAAGGTGAGACTTTTTACTGCAGGAAATAAAAATTGATGGAGATCGTTAAAAGTTTCAACTGAAACAATAAATAATAAACTTAATGAAGATTGGCCTCGATCTCCTGATCGCACTGCAGTGGTTTCATTCTACAGTGTCATTTCTCAAATGTTTTGAGTTTCTATGAAATTATGAATATGTTTTTAGTTAATGGTGTATTTTTCATACAATGCAATTTGAACTGGAAAAGTTTTATCCATACATTTATCAAATATTACATATATTATTATTATTATTATTTTTATCATGGTTATAAAATTTTGTTGTAGTTTCTGAATGAGCATTAAAATAATAAAAATCTTAAAATATTATGAGCTGAGGGTTTATTTCATTAAATGATTCTCAAACTTCAATTTATATGGGCGGTTTTCTGAGAAATAGTTCACCTTGATGAATTGTTATAGAAAAGTCTCAACTCCGAAAAGATATATGAATATAAATTAAGACTTACAGTAGAATTAGGGCTTTGCAAACATTGCCTGAAATGATTTATACATGGATACTGAAGATTTGGCGCCGTCACAACTTCAGAAGGAGCGTGTAACACAAATAATCCTATGGAAAGCATCATTGTTACTTCATCCAATTTAGTTTGATCATCTCCGGTTTTGGCTAAATCTATAACTTTAGCAAGAGCACTCTGAAGTAATTTTTGCCAACTGTCACAGCTTCTTGGGTCACTACAGTACCTGTCTACAGTCATAACTTTCAAACAGTGCAGAGCTGCTTGAACTGATGGATTGTTAGCCATAATAGTAACATCATTAACGTTTTTGGTAGCCAGTTCCTTAATAACACCAGTCGTGAGATATAAAATAGTTGGAAGAATAGCTACTGCTCCCTGTGGCGAGCATAGAGTATGCAGATTCTCCATACAAGAAAGAGCGGAAGCTATCAACTTCCCAGATTCATCCAATGTTTGCGTTATTCGCAGTGAATTGACAATTGTCGAATTTGGGGAAGGGCTAAGAGCTGGAAGTTGCCTGACAAGGAGGCACAAACAAACCTCCAGTACTCCAAAAACTAATGATTTTCCTGGAAGTATTTCACCACATTCGCCACCTTCTCCTAGAAGATCCAAATTCATCATTTCTTCATTGTCCAATTCACTTGATTCAGCTTTCATCTTCTTGGTGGCTTCTAGATTCATCTGAGCAGCTTTTACAACTTGCTTCAGAACTTCCATACATAATAATTGACATGTATGATTGTCTCTTGTCAAGATAAGTCTATGTAGAACGTTACACAACTCAACACTTAAAGTTTTATCCACCATGATCAGTTCCTTTGCTAAATTGGAATCTAAGAGAGTGTGCAAGGCATGAAGGCAAGTTATGATACTTTCAATAGGTTCAACTGACCTTGGACTACACAAGGCCTCCATACATATACCAAAGAGTAAATGGAATTTATCTGTGTTTGTGTTGGTTTCAATAGGGTTGTTATTTAAAGCGTTGTCATTGTTAATAGGTTGATATTCTTTATTTTTAAAACAGCCAGAATTCAACCATAAAGCTGCTGCATGGAGTATGGGAGGCCAAGAAGCTACATAGTAAGATCTAGAAGATTCCATAGTGTCATTAGTGTAAAAAGCTCCTCCATCATGTGGTAATTGACTAGCAAATTCAGCAGGTAAAGAAAGAAGTGCATGGTCTCTCAGTGCGGCAAGCCAATGCTGTGATAAACCAATTAGTTCAGGTTGAACTAATGTGAGCAAACTTTCACCCTTATGCTCATAATCACCAAACTCATCATCATTTAAAGTTATGGTATTAGTGTTTGTAATACTGAAATCGAGCATTGAATCTCCATTGCCTTTCATAGCTACAATGTAGACTTCCGCCCATGCTTTCAGAATTGCTAGTTTCTCTAGCGTAGCTAAGCTTTCATTGTATAACTGTGTTGTGTTTGTCTTCATTTCAAGTTTTCCTAGAGACTGAACTAACAAATGATGTACTCTCCTCAAATCATACAGGTCTCTAGCAACATTTGATCCAATCCATGTGGAACAAACTTGGCATGCTGCAGCAGTTACATGGGATGAAGTATCAGGATCAAAGGCTGGTCTTAGCGCAGCTCCTACTTGTGCCTGGAATTGTTCCAGCAATAAATGACCAGGAAATTCGGGTTCTGGAACTTTTGCGAACTTCTCTATTATTTCCTGTAAGGTTTTCAAACCTTCTAAACGTAAAGGATCAGAATCACTTGTAGCAGCAATAAAAGCCATTCGAATAAGGTCAGACAAATGGAGCACTAGGAAGTTGCTCCTCCCTTTAGTTTGCTGGAGTTCTTTAGCTTGGATAAGATCGAAATGAGCTGATTTGTTACTGGCTTCACAAGCAGCAATGATTTTTCTGACACATTCGGCAGCAAAAACTCTTGTAGGCCATCTAGGTTGCACAGCAGGATGAGTGGATAAATCAGTTTCAGCATGAAATTCTGCCTGGTCATCATCATCTTCAACTTCTGCTTCATTGTTGTCATTATCATTACCTAAGGCATTCATTTGTTCATCAATATTATCTGAAATTCCAAATATAAATCAGTAAATTATGAATACGAACAAAAATACTCTGTGCAAAATATGTCATGAGTTTGTTAATTAAATAACACAAAAAAAATTGTTTAGAATTTAATGCATCTACCTGTTGCAACAGTCAAGACATCTTTACAGAGGCCAAGCCATTGGGATAAATTATCAGCCGCTAGCATTTGGAGCATACTCAACAGAGTATCATGAATATCTTTGATCAATCCGGGGTCTGTTTCAGTGTCAAGCATACTAAAGAACACTCCTGGAAGACCAGTCTCTGTGATAAGGAGTCCTTCGACTGTGTTATTGTCACGATTCTCATTAGCCAAAGTCATGGCATGTTCACAGACTTCCCTAGCTTCACGTTGAGCTAACTGTCGCAAACAGGATATAGCTGCTTTTCTCAAGAGTAGATGGTTGCTTGATAGAGTTCTCTGAAATAAGTTCACAATCACTACATTTTCACGAGCATTTACCTGGGTCAGAATTGAAAGTAAAGGACGTTTGTTTTCTTGAGGATATTTGTATTTTTGAGAGATTTATAGCCAGATTATTGTAGTATTTGGCCTTTCAATTACAGATGTAGGATTTTGAGATTATATAATTCTGGGAAAACATGTTGGAAAAAATGTTTAGCGAAGCCAGTTATCTTGCTGATACTTGAATGAAGCCTGGTTTCCTTGATTCTTTTCGTAAATGTTCTTCCTGCTAGATTTATACATATGCTACTGCATTCGTATAACACAAACTTGAAAGTTATTATCAAGCCAGTTATTTTTCCTTTAACATGAAGAATTAATTGGAATTTTCTTGTGATGGAGCTTTTTTATTATTTTATGCTGAAATTATTTAAGTTATCTTTTGATCAAAAATATGTTGGATTGGCATATTTTTTTTATTATTGTTCTCTATTTTTCAAATGGGATATTTTTTTTGTTATAATAAACTGTTTTTTATTTTTATTTATAAGAGAATTTATGATTATTTCTAGCTATATGTTTGTTTTTAATTGTCTACTTACACATAGTGTTGGCACCAATGAGGATAAATTGACGTGCTTTGGCGCGAATAGATGTAGTTGTTGTAAACAGCCTGTTGCCTCAGCTTGCACCAGAGGATCCTGATGGTCTTGCATTATAGCACAGGCACACAAAAATGAGGATCTTGCTGTAGAAATATTTGCGGTATTTCCTTGTAATTCTGGCCCAATTGTGGTAATAAGCGCTGCTAAGACTTTTCCAATACATTGATGAACGTCTATATAGGACTGTGGAACGTTGAGTAATAATTTCAGAGCCAACGAAAGAGTTGGTTCAACATAACCTCTGAACATAGGCCCTCCGGAATCTGCTATCAAGGCCAATGCATGCAGTGACCAAACTTGGACAACAGGGGAAGTTTGATCTTGGGCTAATGCAAGTAATATTGATACACTTGTGTTAAGGTGTTGACTAGAACCCATGCCACCAACATATCTGTGGAGACAACCAAGCGCTAATGAATGGCCCGTTCTGCTTGCAACATCTCTCGCTGACTTTAACCTATCAAAACTTGTTTGAGCAAGTTCAGCGGTGAATTTGTGATCAGAAACAACCTGGGCTATGCGTCCTATGGCTTCCCCTGCAGCACATCTAAGAATTGGATTGGAAGAAGTTAGTGCACTCATTATAAGAGTGGTGATCGATTTTTTCACGTCATCCAAACCGACATTTGCCTTAGTTTCAGAAAGTCCTTTCAGTCCACTTAAAAGTGCTGTGAAAACGTTCATTTGCACAGCTTCTTGTCGAGTACTTTTTGCGTGTTTTATGCATTCCGTAAAATGATCGACCATTTGAAGTCGATGCTTGTTAGCAACTCTTGGGAATACTTGACCAAATAAGAGCACAGACATATCAATAACAGCTACACCCAATGGAAGAGGACCAGGAATATTTTCATGCTGAAAAAACAAAAATGTTAAATTTGTTAATTCTGTGAACAGAACCATAAGTACCTGAGATATTTGTCGATACAGACAGCAAGGATCATGTTCCAATGCGCCTGAACCAGCTGCACTATTTGGTTGGAGCTGAAATATCGAAATGATAACAATACTTAAATAAGAAAGACTTTAAATAAGGATAAGAGCCATTTAGAGATGGTTCAGTTAGCTTCAGCAATCGATTTGAATTTCAAAAGCTAGGGAACACTGTGTTTGAATGGATGAGTAACCAATGAAAGGTACAGGATATAATTAGTTAATATGAAAAATTTGAACATATATATTAACAAGTTTTACTACAATAAGAAAAAAACGAACTTTCTAAAATTTAAACTAAATACTAACTAATAACATGCCTACAATTAATGATTGTAAAATACCACATGAAAATATTAAGGGGAATTCTACAAACGATTAACCACGATGTTAAAGCCTGCTATTCACACAGCTGCAAACTAGGTCAAAATTTTCCAAATATTAAAATCTCAACATGACAGTGAAATAGATAATCATATATACAAGGGGTTATCCATTTTGTGCTTCCGAAAGTAAACGTAAATAAAACACTCTTTCATTTAGAATATCGATCAAATTTTTATTTCAATATAATGCTTGGTCCTTGCCATTATGTATGGAATACATCATTTAAATGTCCTTCGCGCGATTTCTTACAGGACTTGATCCTTGTGAAGTAAATTTCGATGACTCGCCGGCACATTTCGGGCAATATCTCACCAATGACTTGACAGATGTTGGTTTTCAGATCGTCAATAGTCCGTGGATTATCGGCATAAACACGATCCTTCGCACAACCCCACAAAAAAATCCAAAGGCGATAAATCACAAGATCTTGGTGGCCCATTCACATTGCCGAGAGAGAAATTATGCGTCCTGGGAATTTTCTTGTTATAAAGCCAAAATGGGTCATGGTGTGTGGCTTGTTGCACCATCTTGCTGGAACTATATCTCTTCTAATTCCATATCATTAATTTCAGGTCAAAAAAAATCTGTAATCATTTGGCTATAGCGATGAGAATTGACGGTTTGAGTGACACATTCTTCATTTTCAAAGAAGTATGAGCCAATTACTCCACCAGACCAAATTGCATACCATACAGTGACTTTTTTTGGATGTAATGGTCTCTCAACAGTTACATGAGGATTTTCACTGCCCCAGATGAGACAATTTTTCTTGTTTACAGAGCCACCGAGCGAAAAATGTGCTTCGTCGCCAAAAATCGTCACCAAACGTTGTTGTTCCATCACCCAATTGACATATGTTCTAAGCATTCTGTGGTCAGTTGGCTTTAGTTATTGTGTCAACTGAGCCTCATAATGATGGAGATGCAAATTCAAATGCAAAATACACTATAGCGTGCCGTAAGAGAGGTTCAAATGTTGTGCCGATGAATTGATAAATTTGTATTTTTTTCAACACTTTCACTTACAGTAGAAATCTTTTCGGTCAAGCGTGCATTTCGATGATGTATGGGCCTTAAGACATCTGTTACAGATCCAGCCTCTTCGAATTTTTTCACTGTGTTACCAATTGTACGCTCAGATGGACCATAATGTCGCCCATAATCTGCCCGTAATGCACGAAACGTACTTACTACAGAATCATTGTTTTTGTAGTAAGTTTTCATAATTTTCACACGTTCAGCAGTAGATAAACGATTCATATTTTTTAATGGCCAACTAAACATATGAGGCTTCGGATCACAGTTCTGTTCGACATGTGTCATTGAAACAGGACTGTGAAATCCGGACCACGAAATGGATAACCCGTTACATCCTTGAATTTCCGCGTAAGGAAGTTACGCATGTTTTCACTTTGTTTTAAAATGTGTTGATATTCTTTTCGAATTATAGGTCAGAGATTAACGAGATTGTACAGTCTCGTTTTATGTAGTAGGTACTGACACATCAAAACAAGGAACAGGAGTGAAATATGCTACAACTTTTTTGAAACCCCAGATATACTCTTGAAAACTTCTGTTGATATTTCAACTGTGTTTTCTTGATAATATAGACTATTGTAATGGTTCCTAAGTGAGAAAATTTTGATTATAAAATTTTACTACATTTATTTATAAGCACTAGATCAAACGATTATTACAGGTCAGTTAGGGAAGCTACAATGTACGCACACTACTTCATATGAGAAACCAAACTGTGAAAAACAAATTGCATGGGTTCAATTAAACTGGTGACATCATGCACTCTTCACTCTTCACATCTATTTGGCAACCCATTGTGCCTCTATATGCATCATAAATCAGTCAAATTTCCAGCTTATACATGATGATGACGATTTGTGAATTTCTGGACACAGAGAATATAACAGTTCAATTCAAGACAAGAGAATATATGTTTACTAGTCTTCTTAATTTATGGAACACTACAGATCAACTGGAAATCAATAAACAACCTCATTTTACGCATTCCTCACAGATTTCAGTCTGTGTTTAATATAAGAAGGGATGGGGATCCATTAACATCCTATATACCACGTATAAAGTTCGTCCTTAAACATTATTGTGGTATAAGCGATCAAACATTTGGAACAGACTTCCTGGATTGAGAATTTTCACTCCAGATCGTTATAAGCATAAAAGAACTGCCGGAATATGGAATAGTATGGCTATTTGCTAAAGAGCATCAAGGAGTGAGATTTCGCAAATAGGCAGCGTCATAAATATGAAATATTTATTGTAAGATATAGCTTCATAGATATACATGAAATAGAAAAATTTGGTTTGCAAATAAAACATGGAAACCAGAATGGAAGGTCTTAATGAACAGGTAGATTTAGAGCGTGCAACATTGATAGTTTATCCAAGTACATTAGTAAATGCTAAAGATAGTTCTCTAGATTCAGATCCGGTAATTTTGATCGTCCCAAAAAGACGCTTCTGTGTGTTTGGTGGGGTACATGCAAAATTGTTCATTTTTAAGTGCTGAAACCTGGACAAACTGTTAATACAGATCTTTATTGTGAACAATTGGATCGAGTGAACCAATTTTTAATCGAAAAGTATCCGACGATTGTCAACAGAAAAGGCGTTGTTCTGCAACCTTGGAAAAATTAAATTACTGAATTGGGGTGGGAGGCACTGCCTCACCCACACTAACTGTACAATTGAAAGAGAAGAGTGTGATTGTCCTTCATTCTTATATTTAAAATAATCTTATTATATCAGTATGTGCAAAACAAATGTTACAAAATAATGAAATTTGTATAGAAAGGGTGCACCAGCCACTAAAACAAAAATTCTAGGGACTACAGTAAGAAAATACAACTTTAAGCAAAAAATAAATAAATAAGCACAAAAATACACTAAAAAAATTAAAAATCATGTATATCTCAGAGATCTTTTTTGCGAACATATTTTCATTTCTATGTATTTAAGCCATTTTCCCTGTCAGAAAGTTTGTGACACGCAGTAATTTGAATCACTAACTGACAAGACACTCAAATAGCAGAGCATCACTGAACTTGCATGATAATTCCCCAAAAATACATAAAGTAAATGAATAAAGTGTCAGCTTCAACTGAAATCTAGAGAAGTTGGATAACATTTATAATGAGATAATGACCTAGGAGCAACCAGAGGTGAGTTTTCTGGAGTTTATTTGAAATAAAATCTATGACTACATGGAATAACATAAAGTTCAACAAAGAAAAAATAAAGCAACTTCAAACTGAAATCTCTTCCTATTACTCTTAAATGTAGCAAATGCGGAATTCCTAGACATTCAACTACTCACATGTTCACTATCTCCTCTGCGATTTGGTTCCATCTAAGGAAATTTCAAATTTCTATTAATTTTAAAAGATTTTTTAAAATTTCTATTAATGAAACATTTTACAAGTAAATAAAGTCTGAGCATATGAAATGAGCTAACCTGATCTTCAATAGTCCTGTGATCTGTTTCCTGAAGCCATGTACCAAGAATCACTGAATCGTTGGCGTGACAAACCTGTCTCAATTGAGAGGTGGTTGTATTAGCAGGATTTTCGGTTAGAGTGAATTCCCCAACTAGCATTCTCAACAAATGGGTATAGGAATCTGAAATGGATATTCAAAGAAAAAGTTTAGAGAAAATAAATGGATATGCTCACTTTCAAATGACTGAGGTGGAAGCAGAAGTAAAGTTTCATACAGCCGTAGTCTGACCATAGCAGATGGAGCTTTCAGTTGTTGTCCGTAAGACTTCAATATGCTGGATATGCTATAAAAGTGTTGGTTGAAAACAATACTTTATTTTCAAATTATATTATCTCACTTTGTTAGCATTGCCAACGCTGATTCAATAGGATTTAGCAGTCTTCTTGTAATATCATCATTCACCAACTCGGGGCAATGTTGTAGAAAACTATGCATTGCTGTGAGCGCCCCTGCGCGACCTTCCAATGTAACTTGCCAGGTAAATGCATCTCCTCTTGCCTTTTCAGAATCCAGTTCCTTGTTAGACCTGGGGAAAGAATTTCTCCAAAGAAGAAGCATCCTGGGAAGCAAACCTCTCACAACAGGAACACCTTCACAAAATGCGGCATATTAAAATTACTACCAATTTAAATGAAATAAGAAATTACTTAGTTTTTTATCATTTTTCATTAACTAAATATACAGAGACTCAAGTTTCCTAGAATTTACTACATTTTCAAACTGAATAAAACAAATGGTATCTCAACTATTACACTACTCTGTCAAGAAAGTACCGGGAATTTTCAATTAAAACAACATTTTTACATTTAATCGTCAAAATTTATTGGGTCGCCTTCAAAATAGGCTCCATTTCCTCCAATACATCTATGCCAACGGCACTTCCAATTATCGAAACATTTTTTATAGGCGCTTTCCGGGATGGACTTTAGCTCTCGCGCCGAATTTTGTTTTATGGCTTCAATCGACTCAAAACGGGTGCCACGAAGGGGCAATTTTAGTTTTGGGAAGAGGAAAAAGTCGCAGGGAGCCAAATCCGGCGAATACGGTGGTTGCTGAAGCACGTTTGTTGAGTTTTTGGCGAGAAAGTCAGTCACAATCGTAGCTCGGTGAGAAGGCGCGTTATCGTCATGCAAAATCTATGAGTTGTTCGCCCACAAATTTGGCTGCTTCTTACGGATACGCTCACGCAAACGTTTCATAACGCCTAGGTAATACTCCTTATTTACCGTCTGACCCTCTGGAACGAATTCGTAGTGCACCACGCCACGGATATCGAAGAAAACAATGAGCACCTTCATTTTCGAGCGGCTTTGGCGTGGTTTTTTCGGTTTCGGCTCATTTTTGGCCACCCATTCCGATGATTGCTGGCTTGTTTGCATATCGTACTCGTAGACCCAGGTCTCATCACCACTTATAAAGCAGAATCGGAATTACAGCGATCCAGCATGTCTGAAGCAACCTGTTCGCGATGACGTTTTTGAAGAAAATTCAGGTCTTTCGGTACGAGTCGTGCGGCCACCTTTCTCATGCCCAAAATATCAATCAAAATCGTACGTGCGGACTCGTGGGATATCTTAAGATCATGTGCTATCTCTCTCAAGCTGGTACGATGGTTTTCCAGCACCCTTTCCTTAATTTTATCGACGTTATCTTCGATCGAAGCCGTCGATGGGCGACCACTTCACGACCGTCCTTGAAGGCTCTGTACCACTGATATGCACGAGTTTTCGATAGAGCATTATCACCAAAGGCCTTTTGCAACATTTTCAATGCATCGGCACACGAAAATTCATTTGCAACACAAAACTTTAAACAAATTCTTTGCTCAACGTAATCACCCATAGTAAAAATCGGCACGCATTCTGACATCGACTGACTTAATCAGCTGTTGCAAACACACTAGTTGACAGATCCCGCTCAAGCTTGGCATAGTAATTAAGGACAGTGGTACCAACCTAGGAAAAAAATTTTTTACCTGTCTCATTGCCCCGCCAGATTTAAATCGATAATTCCTGGTACTTTCTTGACAGAATGTAAATATTCGTTGAAGGCGAAAACTTCGAGAAGTGGGGTGTGCCAAAGGTCTATCTGCTCATTTAATAGTTTTATTTCTAAAACATGCTTATACTTAAAGATTTCGATGGATTCTAGGATGTCTAGTTTTTTCATTTCGCTTCCAGGTGTAATATTTGAAGAATGTCCAATTCTGGGAATATTGATTGGTTTCGAAACAATGTTACACACAATTAAAGTTTTTTTCTGGTTTCTAAATGAATATTGATGTTCTTTGAAACTTTTTTGGAGAGATCTCCCGGTTTGTCCTATATATAAGTTACTGCACTGTTGACAACTTAATGTTTAAACTCCAGAATTATTCAGTTGGTTGTTTTTGTCTTTAGCATCAAAAAAGAAATTGGAAACTTTATGCTATGGTGTGAAAGCTATTTTATGTTAATTTTCAAAAATGCTATTTATAGTGAGATCGGTCCAAAATATGTTAGTTTTACAACTTTTTTGTCATCGTTTTCTGTTTTGGAAGTGGGGTATATTTCTTTCAGGATAAGTTGTTTTTCTTTTTTGGCTTATGAGAGAATTTTTGGGTTTTGTTTGGAATTGATTGATTGTGGCTATTTGTTTGATTGTATTCAGTTCCCTTTTCAACGTAATATTATTTAAGGGAATTGAAAATGCTCTATGTATCATTGATCTGTCAGCAGGGAGTTCCGGGATGGATATGGTATCTGTCGTTGTAGGTTTTCTGAATATATCAGAGGAATTTTCAGCATTTTTAATTGAAGTTATGTCCAGGAAATCTATTTTATTATCACATTGTGGTTCCATTCTGAATATTGTCAGTATTTGGTCAACATAAATCTAAATTTAAAACTCTGGGCAGAATTTGAGGATCTCATAAGCTGTAGCTCACCTTTTATATTAGAAAAACAATATCTTAAGACTTTTACATTATATCTAATATTCAATGGAAAAAATATAAATTGCAATACAACCAGTTGCAAGCATTTATACTCAAATATGATTTGTGAACTTCATAAAAGTATTGAGTAAGTGCTTTTTATGCTGAAAAAATTAGGGCACTTTTAAACTTGTAACCTCTATACTAAGATGAAAGTTTGGACCTTGGATTTGTATTCAGAAAAACCAATTAAACCATATTCTTTGTAATATTTACGGCGCTCATTATGGTAATATTTATGCAATAATAAGCTGTATTTAAAAATAATACTCACCCAGAGTCATTATAGCTCCAATAAGTAACCACCCTGCATGGGTTCTATTTAACGATAATCTACTGTTTTGACTAGCACTTCTAAGCAATTCCTCAGCTGTATTGAAAATTATCTTTCCCTTGTTGTGGGGTACACCTAATGGTGATAGATTAACTCCACCCAAAACAGCAGCTAATGCTCCACTATATCCAGAAATGGCTTCAGGACTAGTTCGGTATTCTTCAATTCCAGTCACACATCGATCTATCAATGGAGTTATTTGACTCGGAACTGCTATGCAGATACATCTTAAACACCATGCAGCTGCTAACCTAGCTGCCTGACATGGGTGGATCAACACACTGATTGTCGCATCTATCAAGTCTAAAAAAAAAATTTGTAGACCAATTTGGCATATACTGAATATTTTTCTAACTCACTGAGATGTTGATCTGTTATCAAATCATGGGCAGTAGTCCCAAGACTCAAAACTAAGCTTCCAATTTCTTGCAGACCACATACCAACAAGTGTTGACTAAACAAAGTTTCTTGATTGAAATCTTTAGCATTTTCGGGATTGAAGTCGATAGAGTTCATTTCTTTTACAACTATTTGAGCTATTTCCTTACAAGCTGATGATTGTGCCTTTTCTCCTAGCATCTTACCAAAAACACTCCGTAAAATGAAATTTATACATTTTCTGGAATACACTGCATCCACGTGAGAGGACGCAGCCTTTGGATTTGCAACCAGGTAGAGAATATGGTTCAAAAATGGCTTCATGTTTTGTTCTAACCAGACACTTCCCAAAATTTGAACAAACGTAACATAAGCCTGGAAGCGAACATATAAAGTGAATAAAATGAAAACATGACATGTTTGGAAAAAACAGAGAACAATGCATTATGTCACGGTAATGAATAAGATAAAGTTAGATTACTTCTCTCAGCTGTGAGAATTAGTTTGTGTTTGGTAGACAGTGTGTATTGTAGTAACTGTATTGGGAGAACTAGATCTCATTCAATTACATTGTGAGACGAGTGCTCTTGCTATCTGTACATAAGTTATTTATTTGTCAAGCTCAAGTTTATAAACAGTCTCATACAAAAACAAATTATTGCTAAGATTAACAATAAATTCATATGTTTTTCATACTATATCTAATACAATATAATTTCGCTACCACTATATTATTTTCTATAAATATGCACCTAAGTGATTTAACACTTGTTTTGTGCAGAGCTTATTTATCATGATAACATAACATCTTTCCTATACTATATTGAATAAATTTATAATTATAAATACAAAGTAAAGTAAATCAATCAATCAGTGTTATAAATGAAAAATAGTTGTAATTTATAAACGTCCTACATTGCATTGAAAATTTCCTGTAATCTTTAACATTCCTAATATTCAAGGGTAATAGATTGTAGGCCTTTGGGGCTAGATGGTAAGCAAATCTTGCATGTACATTTTTATTAGAATTAGAAACTTTCAGCAATTTGCTCGTCATACTACGAGTCACAATATTATGCGAGATATGATTTTTTAGATGTTCTTTTTTATGCATGAACATTACCAATGTATGAAAGTACAGCGATCTGACGTTGCATACATCTCTTCCATAAAGTAGTCTGGTTGGGTATCGTCTCCTTTTTTTGTAGATAATTTTAAGTATATAATTTTGTATTGTAGACAAGGTTTTTAATGAATTTTCATATAATGCTCCCCAAACTAGTATTCCATATCTCAAAAGTGATTCTACTAGAGATTTATATACCAAAATCAATATATTTTTACTCAAAATATCCCTTAACTGATAAAACTTGTAAATTAGTTTTCTAATTCGCTTTGTTAAATATGCCACATGTTGGTTCCATTTTGTATTTTTATCTATAATAATTCCTAAATATTTAATATTTTCAACTTCTTTTATGTCCCCAATGCCCCTAATATTAATGCTATGAAATTTGGGTCTATTTATATCTGTGATGGTAAATGCTATATAATTGGTCTTATTTGCATTTAGAGACAGCTGAAACCCATCCAACCACATCTTCATGGTATTCATACCTTCCTGAACCCTTTCTTTAGCAACTTCCCAATCATATCCACCAAATATGGCAACAGTGTCATCAGCATATGATATTACTTTGCTATCTATAATATATATATGTATATATATATATATATATATATATATATATATATATATATATATATATATATATATATATATATATATATATGTATATAATATATATATATAAGTGCATGTTTCTTTAGGATTCAATCAAATCTGAATATTATTCATCAACGTTAATACTTTCAATAGAAAAACAAATGTTCTGAAATAAACCTTACATGGGTAACTCCAACTCTAACTTCACGGTTTACTCCAGAACTACCCTTGATTATCTCGCCTGTGCCCTTCAGGAATCCAGCTCCACCTCTCAAAAAACCAGACATTAAAATTCCTAGGGCCTCATCTAAGGAAACCAACTTTACAGCTTTCGTTTGTTGTTGAGCTATAATTTTGATTAAAATAATTGCTAGGTTGGAAATAGCAAATTACAAAATTGCACTTACTCTGTTTTTCTGGTTTTTGATTCTGTGTCATAGCAACCAAAGTACCCAACAGTTTAGCAACGGCACACCTTACCTCATAATTAGAGCTGTCGAAAGCTCGGAAGCAAAGCGTTGCCATACTTTCTAATTCAGTAGTATACAAAAATGGGGCATGATTCAACATTTCTAAAAGGCATCTTGTAGCGGCACATCGAACTGCCATTACTCTGTCAATTAGGCAATGTTTCGACGCTTTGTATACTTCTTTGTGAACATTGGATATTGCACTGCCCATCCCAGCGCAGACCTAAAAATTGCCAAAAGTAAATTTTATTCGTTAATTTTCCTACAGCATTAAACAAAGAATACTAGATGCAAACATTTTGAAGAAGTTAAAAAAAATCACTTTAATTCAAAGTATGAAAGACAGTAAAAAGATTTCCATCACTTTGTCCAAATGTTAGCTTGTAGCGAAATTTAAGCTGAAAATGGCCTCAAATGAATACTCACTAAGAAATAATTCATGTCCAGATTCAATTCTATTCTACTGACAGTTTTTAAGGTAAATTATTTTTTGATTAAAAATTTTAGAGGCTTGAAAATTGACAGGCAAGATTTTAAGCTTAAATGTAAAGATACAGTTCATGAAAAGTCAAAATCTAATCATTTGAATTCAGTAAAACTTTTATTTTTATATATTCATGTAAGAACATGCTTAAGCTACTGATGCCATGACAGTATTTTTGTTAAATCAGTTTCATAACACTTATAAACCATTCTTGCATTTAAAATATATTTCTGATGACTTGAATTTCTATTAAGTAGTTCTACAACAATTATTATTATTATTATCCTGATACTCCTAGATCTTCTGTGAAGATTCCTCAGAAGCTTTTTCAGCTTGTGCGAGTTAGAATTGTGCAATTTTAGTCATGTTTCAAAATCCAAAATTGAAGATACAAAAAAATCACTCACTTTTTCAAGTGTCAACATAATTTCAATCCTTGTTTGAGATTCTGCACTTCTTAACGATCTAACAAGAATTTGTACTGTTTCCTCATAGGATCGACCCATCATCCTTCCTAATTTTTCGTACATTGTTCCAACACAACATATAGCAGCTCTAAAATGTTGGTGTAAAAATATATGAAAGAAATGAAAGTCATACTTACAATTTAGTCGCCAGAAAACTTGGAGAGTCATCTTTGTTTTTGAGTATATCATTACATTTATTAACAGTATCAAACAATAAGAATGTATCACCTACAGAGAACAACGTAGCAAGATTTCTAGCAATGAGTTTTCTTGTAGAAGGTCCAGGTGAATCGTTAACCAGTGCTACTAACTGCTCTACTAGTTTTTTCTGGCAACCCTTTATATCATTCTAAAAATCAGAAAAATTCAACAATGTCGCGGACAAAGGTATTTGATTTTACCTTCTGAGCTGCCACAAGAACTTTATCAAGAAAACGCAACCACTCAAATATAAAAACAGGCCTTTTGGCTGGAGGAATTTGAGCCAAATCTTCCTCGTTCAAAATTAAACTATGAGATGAAAGCTCCATGGTCAATCAGTTGTTGGAAGATGTAAAATGAAGTAATTAAAAATTGTGTGATAAATTTATGCCAATTATTACGGGAACATGAGAAATCAAAGTATCCACAATCTGAAAGAACGAAAAAATACCCATATTCACAGGGAAAATGTTTGAACGATGTGTTCTAATTGTTATGAATTCTTGGTGATATACAAATATGGTTCCACCTACTTTTTTCGATGTTACAATTTCAGTCAAATTTCATGAATAAAAAGATGTTTTTTGAACTAAAATCTCAAACACAGCATGTTTTAGATGGTAAATTATTGAATTTGAAAATTCTGCATTTTATATCAAAATTGCATACTGTCACTGTCAGATGTCTGGCTGTCACAACAGGATGACACATAACCTGTATACAACCTTGATGTTGACCAGTTGTCTTATGCCTTGTTTTTTTGGTTGCCTGGTCTACAAATTATAGAGGCGGAATGTGCTTATAAATTGGCTAATTAATTAAACACATTCATATTTTATTTTAATAGTACTAACGTATGTTTCGTTCAAAATTGAACGGAATGTTACTACTTTATACTTCTTTCAGGATCACGTTCGAACTAATCCCTTAAAAATATTGATTATAATATTTTCAGTTATAAAACAATAGAAGTAACATATATAAATATAAATTTATATACTCAAAATTCAAAATGTTTTTAAAGTATTTCCGAAAGTAAATACGATCCAGTCAAAATTTAGTATTTTTATGCAGTGGCGGCCCGTGACAGTATAAGATGGTGTTATTGTAATATATATATATATATATATATATATATATATATTACAATAATAATTTTTTTCTGATGTGTCTCACATATATATATATATATATATATATATATATATATATATATATATATATATATATATATATATATATATATATATATATTTAAGTTTATGGACAAAGTTTATCTAGTGAACTCTATTTTGTCAGTTGCATAATAATCATTATGAAAAATTTTATTACTAATAATTTGAAATATTGAATTCAGAAACAAATCCTCATCATATTATGACTATATTTACAAATTTGTTCTCATCTTCAGTTTTTAAAAGATCCTTTGGTATTAATGCCTCAATAGATGATTTTTGACCCTTTTTTCGACCTTTTGCAATGCTCTAAATATGAAAATCGTTATTATGCAGATGTCCAGCACGTGCCAACGTGGAGATATAGAGCATTCTTGCATGGTAAGGGATGGGTATGATGGAAATAAAAGAAAACGGGTTAGATGACTATTAACGAAATAAACTCTAAAATAAAGAAATAAACCGTAAATCAATAAAATAAACTCTAAATTAACAAAATTAAAAAACAACCTCAGCGTATAATATAGGATATATTCTGAAAGTTGTAAAATCATGTCCTGTCTCCAAAAGATGGTCAGCATATGTTGAATTTCCGTTTTTTCCAAGATAAGCTTTCTCGTGCTCACGTATCCTAGTGCCGAAAGATCTACCTGTCTGACCCACATATACAGATGGGCAAGTACCACAGTTTAACCTATAGACCCCAGACTTTTTGTTTTTACGGATCAAATCTTTATTATTTTTTATTAAATTTCCTAACGTGTTTCTTGTTTTGAATGAAATGTTGCAGTTACTCTTTTTCTTTAAATATCTTGCTATTTTTTCGGACTTTTTGTTTATGTACGTTAAAGAAATATATTTTGAATCAATAGTTATTTAAATTGCATTCGTTTCAATATTTTATTTATAATGAACGGATTGAAACCATTGTTAAATGCAATCTGTTTTATTATATTCAGTTCTCTATCAAAATTCTCTTGTGTCATAGGTATGTTGATTAATCTCAATATCATGCTATTATAAGCTGCTAGTTTTTGAGAATGTGGGTGATTAGAATTTGAGTGGATCGTATTATCTGTATGAGTTGTTTTACTTTAATCATCGAAACTAACCAGATTTCTCGATTAACCCGAATAGTGCAGAGTAAATGCAGTTCGCCCATCGGCGAGGCATGCCTTGAATCTATCTTTAGAAGTCGCCTTCAAAGGCGTGGGAATATTTTTTGACTTATCATCTACATCGCTAGACAAGGAAGCAAATGAGGCATGCCTGGAATTGACTCTTAAAGAGGAAAGAGATGAATAACAAGAATCGTGAGATTGCGCATGGTTATTATGAAATAGAGACCCAGTGCCGTACCGTATGATGTGAAATTGAGGATGAAATGGATTAATAAAATATTCGATTAATGGGATTAATACGTGTAATTTCCAGAATTTATTTGGCGAGGCATTGCTTCAACTGCCTCATAGGACGCTACTGTTCATATGTGCAATATAAGGCTCGTGCATAATTTCGTCAAAATAAATTGCAAAAATGTTTTGAATTTTTCTCATATGAAAAGTATATGAAGTTTAGTTAAATATATTCATTTCCCACCCTTTTTTGCCAATACGTAACGATGGAGATCGGAGAAGGATGAGTCTTTCGACCATGTATTTTTTATTTTCATAAAATTTTCCGTTTCTTCCGAGAAGCAGTTCTAAAATTCACGTTTTATGACTTTTGGATGATGTAACACAGAATTCTGAGTTTTACGCGTTTGATCTAGAAAACAACATGCTATCGTTTTCAAATGAATTAATTCGGCTGATATTCTTCACCAAATATAATCAATAAGGAGTATGAGCTATGTAAACAGAAAGTTCTTCGGGACAGTGCAACATACATCTGTATAACAGTTCTAAATTCAAACAAGCCCGAATAGGTTTTGTTGATCGCCGAGACATGCGCATGTTTCGAAGCTTATTGGCTTCAATCGTCAATGCGCTGTATACAACTGTCCCGATTCGAAGAACTTTCTGTTAACTTAGCTAATACTCCTTAGTAATTATATTTGCTACAGATTATCAGCAAAATTGATTCATTGGAATAAAAATGCTAATGTTGAGCATGTGGAAGATTTTGTGCGTTTGTAACGTTACAAAAAATCGGGAATACAGTTCTTTGCTTGAATTGGTTCAGTGGTTTTGCACTTATTTAGGTTTGCAATTTTTTCAACATTTAAATCTATAAAAGCTGAAGTTTAAAATCTTGAGCAAGCACAAGACCATAGTAAAATTTTGGGATAGGATAAAAATTCCTATAAAAAAATTTAAATATCAAAACAAATTGAAATATGTTTATCTTCTACAATTTTAATTTCCAAAAGAATTTTTTATTCAAAAAACTTTTAGAATTAAATTAATGTCTAAAACAAGCACCGCTCACATTTAATAGACGTTTATAATCAAAACTCAATATACAATGTCAAATGAAATAAATAACCCAACAGATATACGAAAGTAATTAAAATTAATAAGTAAATATTCAAAGGAGACAAAATTTTGTTTCTGGTTTTATCTTTAAAAATACTACTTGCCTTATAAAAACATGAACACACTTAAAGGACTTCCCAAAGAATATAATTTATTTGAAATATTTAATATATTTAAATATTCGAACAAATTATTTCAAAAAACACTAAAAAAAGTGCACTATATCTTCAAAAAACAAATATTATTCTAGATAATCCCGTCTTCAGCCCTTTTTCAATATTACAATTTTACTATATTACTTATTAATTTTACAATCAATTTTACAATATTACTTATTAATTTTAATTACTTTCGTATATCTGTTGGGTTATTTATTTCATTTGACATTGTATATTGAGTTTTGATTATAAACGTCTATTAAATGTGAGCGGTGCTTGTTTTAGACATTAATTTAATTCTAAAAGTTTTTTGAATAAAAAATTCTTTTGGAAATTAAAATTGTAGAAGATAAACATATTTCAATTTGTTTTGATATTTAAATTTTGTTATATTTCTTCTATCAAGTAAAAAGCCTTTCTATTTTATTTTATATATAATATATAATTATATTTTGGCTTCAATAAATCTCATTATAGAATGTCAATGAATTTAAGTAAACCTTAAAATAACTCACTTTGTTCTTTGATTTTGTTAGAACATAGATCAATCTTGAATATATAGTTGATCTGTAGTTCGAAGCTTAAGTCTTTTAACACGTGAGTGATGTAGGTTATGTTTTTGATTTTGATATTTGTAATATTGAAAAAGGGCTGAAGACGGGATTATCTAGAATAATATTTGTTTTTTGAAGATATAGTGCACTTTTTTTAGTGTTTTTTTTAGTGTTTTTTGAAATAATTTGTTCGAATATTTAAATATATTAAATATTTCAAATAAATTATATTCTTTGGGAAGTCCTTTAAGTGTGTTCATGTTTTTATAAGGCAAGTAGTATTTTTAAAGATAAAACCAGAAACAAAATTTTGTCTCCTTTGAATATTTACTTATTAATTTTAATTACTTTCGTATATCTGTTGGGTTATTTATTTCATTTGACATTGTATATTGAGTTTTGATTATAAACGTCTATTAAATGTGAGCGGTGCTTGTTTTAGACATTAATTTAATTCTAAAAGTTTTTTGAATAAAAAATTCTTTTGGAAATTAAAATTGTAGAAGATAAACATATTTCAATTTGTTTTGATATTTAAATTTTGTTATATTTCTTCTATCAAGTAAAAAGCCTTTCTATTTTATTAAAATTCCTATATATTCAAAATCTCTTCTTAGTTGCTTATTTCATTGTGAGAGTACTCACTACATCTAAAGGATCCTTGCTTATCCACATATACCATTTTGAAGTACTAGTTTATGTCATGGAATGGTTATAATTAAAAATTGAACAAAAAAGTAACTGATTTATTATACAATAAATAAAAATCAAAGTGAAGAAAGTGTTTCCCTCTCCGTTATTGATAATTCTGGATGCCAGACATCAACAATTAAAACAAGGCGCATGTCTGTACCATTATGCCAGACTTCATGCTCAAAACTATCATCAAAAATGAACAGCTTTCCATCTTCCCAGCTCCTAAAACACGGTACACAACCATTAGAGGATAATTACATTATTATTACACATTATTATGAATCGGTAATTTCACCAACCTTATTTCATCGCCGACTCTGATGAAAGTTCGAGAAGGCACTTTGAGGCCCAAATGGGCTCTAAGTCTGCAGTTCGTTGGGCCGCAATGAGCCCAAACGTGTGTTCCAGGATGCATGACACTAAATTTTGTCTGACCCCTTCTACAGCCACTGGCATCAGGATGACTCTCTATAAGTCTACAAGTAAAAGGCGTCTTATTGCAGTTTTTGGTATGTTTTCTACCTCTGGCGAAGAGTTCGAATTGTTTCCAGTCGCCCGTATCTCGGAGGTTTTCAGATTCGTCTTGAAAATATTCTTTTTCGTTCAAGACAGACATTCCTTCATTTCTTATAACTTGCCAGTTCTTCACGAGGTCCTTGAATAGCAATTGATAACGCAATAATTGGTCTTCTTCCCACCAAGGCCTGGCAGAGAGGCGAGGTACGTTATAGAGTGACCTTTGGTATTTGGATAGAAAAAGCTTATGCTCAACACCATCTTCATATAACTACAAATATTTAGTTGAGGTTTTATAATTTCTAATTTTTATTGAACAGATGGCAGCAATATGAATCGTGTACTCATTAATTTGAAGAATCTTTCATATTGGCAAAAGCGATAGTTTTATATTAAAATTGAGCCTTTTTCTTTAGATAATTCATGTTACTGTGGTCTAAATTTTCATCTATACAATACCTTGAGTGCCTTGTCTTTATACCCCAATCTAAATAACGCATCTCCCAAATGAAAATAAAATCTACCATCTATAACGCAGGGATCTTTCGTCTCTACGCCTTTTTGCATGTAGTAGATACCTTTTTTCAAATTATTATCCGTTGTTTTCCATATAAAACCATAGTGGACAAGCGCACACCCATCATCAGGCCATTTTTTCAAGGTCTCCTCGAGAACTAAGCGAGCCTGCTCGACCCTAAAACGTTATTGGTAAATAATTCTTGAATTATTTCATAATTATTGACACACTGATTTCTCGAATAAATAAATATAATGAATAATTTTTTTGAAGAGGAGAAAAACACTTGGCTTAAGTTATTTTTTCGGATTTGATCTTTTTTTCGTTACTACTACTATGACGTAAGGTTGCTAGAACTGAAAATAAACTGAATTCTAAATAGTCATTTACCAAGGATAATTATTTTTGCGTGGGCGATATTTCTGAGAATCTTTAAAGACATCATGCTTGTTTCTATCATCTGGTCGTCTTTTCAAAAGATTGTATCATGCAATATATTTAAGTAGAACCGATAAACAGTATTTACTTGCAGTCAGTGACCAATGAGAATTCCTTCTACCTTCAATTTTAGCATCTGTTGTTTGAGATGATATCCGAAAAATGTGCTGCGCTGTCAAAAAGTACGGGAAATTGCAAGTTCCTCCGGCTGAAGTGATTTAATTCTTATTATAGATTGGTAGGATTATCATTATACCAACTTTTAGAGCGATCTGTAAATCAGTTTGTTGACAACAGTGGATAATAAGTCGACCTCAATACGGCAAGTTTTAAGATGAACAGAATTATGAATGATGAAGAAACAATTTGCCTTAAATTTTGTGTTGCCGAATAAATCTCTGGTATTGGGATACGATAATATTAGTAGTAGAAGTTTTTGCGGAGAGTTTTACTTCATTACTTCAATAGGAAGAAACAGGCTGCTGAAATGCATCGTATCTTAGTAGATGATGTATATTAGTATATTATGGTGACCAAGCTATAACTGAACGAACGTGTCAGAAGTGGCACGATGCCTGAGATGGCGTAAGGACACAGTAAGAAAGCCTAACCAGAACACAACTGAACTCCCAAGTCACACAAGCTAAAAAGCTTCTGAGGGATCTTCGCAAAAGATCTAGGAGTGTCAGGATAATATCGTCATCATTATAACGCGCTGCTGTCATACTGCCTCGAATAAGGTGAAGTGGCTAGCACAGGCATTAGATCCTGAAATCAATAGGCTTGATTGCCTATTGATTTGATGAATAGGCTTGTGTACATGCTAATGAGCAAACTCAATATCACGTCGCCCTCCACGACATTGATGATGGCGCATTTTTTACGCTCAACTCCAGTAGACGAAGGCGCAATAACTAAAAATATCTGTACTAACTTCATGTAACTTTCATGAACCTGTTTCTTCACAAAAATCTAACAAACACAATTTTTTTGCAAAAAAATCATCAAAGAGACATTGTAGGTATTCTAAAATTTAAACACACCTTCCGATTATCAAATATGTTACAACCAATTGGTTTCTATACTTTGGTTCATCAGGGTATTTGTTGATCAGTTTCAGGTGAGCAGTAACTGCCTTTCCATACCTTCCTGAAATAAGAACAATTAATATAATATGTTTCGTATTGTATGAGGATGTTTTTTGAAACACAGTAAATTAGTAACTTGTGACCAGCATAAGCAAAGCACATCATGAAATACAAACCTCTAAACCTGAGCCTGTCGATACATCTCTCCATTGCAGCCTTGTATAACTCATCAGGGACGTTCGTGAGATCAGAAATTTTGAGGTAAGTCGCAACCGATTCTTCAAGGAGTTCATTGCTCTTTTTCATCTCAGCCAAGGAGTCTAAGGCTTGAGCTAATCCATAAAAACCTCTAGGGGAGGAAGGATACTTCTCAAGGATTTTTTCAAACATTTTTAGAGCTTTAGCAGCATTCTAATACACCAAACCAAGTCGCAACACAAAAATTAATAAAAAATTAAGTTAAATATAAAAGATCACTGCACAAAGAAATCAAATACTAATGATATGTAGCTAATTCCACATCAACCAAGCGTTTCGTTAAGATGGTAAATGTGCGGAATTCGAAGCACTTGGTTAATCTGAAATTTATTGTACCAAAATATTTTTCCAAAATTGGACACACAAATAAAAGCATTCAAACAACATTCCATCAGGTGTTAATCCTAAAAGTAAGTAATCTACAGAACCAAGAAGCAAAAACAAATATCAAATATCGAATGAAAGAACTGGAAAGGGAAAAAACTGGATAGAGGTTTTCTCATGGATATTTCATTCCTAACAAGAAAAAGAATACGATGAAGAGTAAGAAAGAAAAAACAAAAGAAAAAATATAAGCTTCAAAATCATTTTTGTTATGAACTCATTAACTGGTTGAAAAATTTAAAAAGTTGAATATTCACGCGTTTTGTGAAATTTTTCAAATTTGTTTCGTATGTTCTAGAAATTGTCCAAATATTGAATTGAATTATACTAGTTTTTAACTTTAACTTATTCAAAATTTCAAACGGCTATTGAAATTTTTGTTTAGTGTAATGTGCATTGAATATCTTTTTATTTGATTGCCTTGGTCTTTTCTTGACAGAAATTCGTCTTTAATTTGAGAATGAAAGAAAAACTTTTTTTGCTTTTTAACTAACATAACTAATGATTTCTCCTTCTTTGTTATGAACGTTTATAACATCCCCAAGCATAAAATTATTATCAAAAGCCTTAATATCAATAATTGAAACTGAAACAAATTTCAAAGCCAAATATGCAATAGAAAATACTTTCCAACTTATAAACAACATCGAATTGATTCATTCATCTGCGAACTCCAAATTAATATCGTTTAATGTCCAAAATTTATTCCCTAGCATCAGCATAATAGAAATAGTACAACTTGTTTAAAAGTTATTGATTAAAAAATAACACTACTCCTATCAGAATTAATGATATTTTGAATTGTCTTGAAATATGTCTTGAACAGAATTACTTCCAGTTTAATGGTATTATTTATATTCCAATGAAGGACTTATCACTTTATTCTAGCAAAAATGTTCAAGGCTGTTTTAGAATCAAATATTCATTCAAACCCATTGAACAAATACTTCTTTTAATGGTTTAGATTTGTAGATGACATTCTATGTTGCTTTGAAGTCATCCCTTCTCATATTTCATTAATAATCTACACCCGTCCATCAAATTCACCTATGAAGAAGAGAATGATCGAAGTATCAATTTCCTAGACTTAAATAGAACAAGATTAAATAATTCACACCAATTTAGCATATTTCATAAACCTACACACACAGATATCACCATATATAAAACTTCTAATCATCCCTTCAATTAAAAAATGTGAGGCTATAATAGCTTTATCTATAGATTACTAAAAGAACCGATGAACTCCCAGAATCTTTCCAAAGAACTGAATATAATCAAACAAATAGCAATTAACAATGTTTTCAACCCAACTCTTATAGATAAAAGGATGCTTTCAGAACCATTAATAACATAGACAAACATTAAAAATATTAATCAAACAACAAAGATAATAAATCAGGAGTCTATAAGTAAGTTAGTAACTTGTAAAGATTGGCCAATGGTTTATATTGGCCAGACCGGCAGATCGTTCAAGAAGAGAATCCACGAACATCAAAAGAACTACATTTTAAATTCCACACAATCCACATACGCCAACCATTTAAAAGAATTTAAACATAATTTCAATAAAGAATATAAAATTATCCAGTCTAGTGTAAAGGGTCTAGATTAACATTCTTAGAATCAGTTGAAATAAACCGATATAATTCCCAGAAGATTCTCCGAGCAAACGGATACCAATTGACAACCAACGACAACCCCAATAACTTTTATTGCCATTGTTGCTTTCTCTTCAACCTAGTTGGGAATACCCAAATAACTGTCTTCCTACTTTTAGTCCTATTTGCTGTAATACCTGTAAATACATATATAAAAACCCGTGTTAGTTTTTATACAGTATCAGTTCAAATGTAGAACATGATTAAGCCACAGTGTAGCGAAACAATTGTCGTTCAACAAAAAAATTTTTGGAAATTGAATTTCATTTACTACTAGTTGAAAATGATTTTCCATCAAGAAAAGACCGAACCCATCAAATAATAGACGTGAATAGATTCCTTTTTTCAATCTGTTCCAGGAATTCCCAAATAATTGTCTCTTGCCCCTCTACTTTTTGTACACAAAGTTAGGTATTTGCGAACATCTTTTTTGCATTGCATAGTTGACCTGATGAAGTCATGGTATGACGAGACAATTGTTGTGAAATGAAAAAATAGCAAAAGTTGAGACTTCTTTTTCAATAAGAATGTGTTTTTAATTATATCGTGTCCCATCACCATACATATAGATCTTAATCTTTCTTCTCAAATGATTCCAACTTACGTTAGGTAATTTTTTTTGTGCTTCATCAAGGTCCTCATGTATGTGCCAGTCATCTTCATTTGTTATACTGGAATATTCGTAATCATTATTGTCATCTGAAAGCTTTTCTGAATCTGACTCCTGATCTGGAGAAGGTGTTCTACCTGGAAGATCTTAGCTTAATTTTCACACAAGTAACAATAAGTAACAGATAGAGCTGGTGATTTTCTTGCCTTTTGCTTCGTGACACTTTTTTCTGAGTAATCGAAAACAATCTATATCGAAAATTCCGAATCAGACGAGTTACATAAGAGAACTCAAGAATTTTAAAAGTTGCCACTGAAAATACCTCGGAAATCAAAAAAGATAATATGAAATGCCCCAAATGCTACTTAAAATTTTTCAACTGAAATTTCCTTGTATGTTACACCTGTCTGGTGTGGCTATTTAAAAAAGGCCCTTGAGCAACCATAAAAATATAGAATCTTGTTTAATGCAATCTCAAGCAAATCTGTAGCCTGTAGAGTAGTTGACTTAATGATACTGAACACAGAAACTATAAATAATAAAATAATAGATTTGAAATAAGTTCAATATCGAAAATATTGATTGAAAATAATATGAAAAAGCAATTGATTAGTGTTTCCGAAAACGAGACAGAGTAAACTAAAATCTATCGGCAAATCAAGATGAGAACTTTACGAAAGTTATAAATTCATATCAAGTAAAAACCACTTAGTTACATCTATTCGAAACAATAACTGCAAAAACACTTATTACATCTTTTGAGTAGTTTGGATACCATCGCAAATAATGCGTTAACTTTAATTTGGTACCTCCAACCTTGTCTTTATACGAGTTTGGGAATTTATCGATATCTTTTTTGCTTTCTAGATATTCAACTATTAAAACTAAAACCGTAATTCTCAAACTACCTTTAGGTTCCAATTTTAGTTTTCCATATTTAGCTTCCAACTTCTTCATTAACTCATCATCATCTTCCTCTTCATATTCCTCCTCATCGTAATCCTCTTCCTCCTCGATTTCTCCTTCCTGAATGTCCTCCTCAATTTCCTCCTCTTCCTCAACTTCTTCATCTTCAACTTCCTCTTCCTCGATCTCTATTTCATCATCGCTACCGATTTTATTAATTCCTTCGCCCGTATCACTTTCTGGTGATATTGATCTGGAGTAACTTGAGCGTAACTGCTCGTATTTCTCTTTCACTACATCTGATACTACCCTAAAGTCTTCATTACTAGCAGTTTCTTCTTCATCCGAGTATTCTAGCGCAATTGGAATCAATGATAAAATCAAGACTTTTTATAACGGATTTTCTTTTTCTATACATATTTTCAACCCAATCATTATTATTTTATCCTATGTATTTATGTATCATGAAAATACCAACATTCTTAACAGATTCAACATTTCATCCGGTCAGAAGATAATGAAACTCTTTAGTTAATTTGTTAGTTGAAATATGTATAGAATGGAAAATTTGGTTTGCGAAATGAACCTTGATGTGAATCTATTAGCTACAAGGTAAAAGTATCAGGAAGTTTTAAATCTCTAATGGTAACTGGAGGAAGGTTCTAAGCAACATAAAGTTTTGTAGGCATATACCTTCATTGGCGTATTCCACATCTTGTTCAATTTCTTGTAGAGTTGGAGGTGGTATAATAGTATTTCTTCTAGATAAATCAAGATGCACCTCTTCTCTTTCAAGATTTTCTTTAATTTCTTCATCGGAGGAATCTTTAAACCACAATTATTAAGGCATGGAACTTTCATTCATTGGTAAACACTGAAAGCCTTTACACAACCACAATAGTTATTGGTGAAACGTTTTGGTGATGTTAGATAAAGCAGAGTTATAGACAGTCACAAAGATTTCAGAAAATGAAGTACCAGGAAATGCAATGGATGTTAGATGTAACATAGAAGCAAGTGCTTTGTCGTGCATCTATGTTTCAGTTTATCACAATTGAAGCTAAAGCGCTTGGAGACCACAACCTAAGAAATTCAAATTTTTCATGTGAACTGATATATTCGAATTGAAGATTTGAGTAGAATTAACTTCTTCAGGCATATTTCGCGGAGTGTCTGAACTATCTATTGCTGTGGTCGTATTTGAGATTTCTTCCTCTTATTCTTTATCAGCTGAAAACTATCTAACTATTGACTTTTTAGCGCTTTCTCGGAATCAGAACACCAACATGCATGTACTAACCAGACTTCCACTTTTTTACCAGAACAAAATGGCCGACTGCCAAAATGGCTGCTCCAATAATCGCTTTAACAATCACTGCAAAATATTCAAATTATAAAGATGCATTTCCTGATTTACACGAGTGTTGAAATATTCTAATATTTTCCACAAAAAATGAAATTGATTCGGTATACTGTTTTTGCAAAAGGCTTTGAAATCACCAGTTTTCTAACCTACTTTGAAAGGATTTTGGAGTAATAATTTTTTCAACTTACTACTTAAACTTCCAGGATTATCACTGCCTCCAGAATTTTCAGGTACATCTTCAGATGGTTCTTCATTATCTATTTTTTCTGCTTGATCCTATAAAATTTGAAATTTAATTAGGCCAGTTATCTCTGAGTTATATTCCACATGAAGATCTATTATTTTGATGAACTTACATCTACTATTTTTTCTGTTTCGTCATTTTCATCTATATCATCTTGTGGTTCTTGCAATTCTTTGATTTCATTGGAATCCTCAATATTATCCGATGATCTTTCTTGTATTTTTTGTTCTTCACTGTTTTGTTCATCATCCTCCTTATGTTCTGGGCTTTGATTTATATCTTCTTCTTCCTCCTCTTCTTGACTTTCTTTAATTAATTTTGCTTCCTCGTCTTCTATTGAATCTTCACGTTCATCAGTTTTTAAATCATCTTCATTATCTTGGTCTTCATCTTCTTCGCTAAAAGTAGCATCTTCATTATCGTTATCGGAATCACCTTGGATTTCTTCAGTATCTTTAACATCCGAATCTGCCATAGCTTCTTCCTCTTCTTCTACAGTATCTTCCAGATATTGTTGCGAGTCTGTAAAGTTATCTTCATCATCATCTTTTTCTTCAGAATCGGGCGTTTCTTCGTCTTCTTCTTTTGTCTCGGAATCTGCTAATACTTCTTCTTCTGTTTCATCAAGGTCCTGTTGAGATTCCTCAAGATTATCGTCTTCATCCTCTTCGTCGGATATTTCTCGTCGGTATCTACCTGATTTTATATCACTCTGATCATCCTCCTCGTCTTGAGATTCTTCTGGAACTTCCTCGTCATCGGCATCCTCTTCGCTCAGCAGATTACTCTGATCCTCGTCGTCAAAATGTTTGTTGTCATGGTCGTCTAAGGTGTGATCTTGTTCTTCACTCGGTTCATCATCTATGTGCTCATCATCGTGGTCATCAAGTGTGTGACCATCGTCATGATCTTGTTCTTCATCATCGAAATGTTCGTTGTCATGATCGTCTAAAGTGTGATGATCGTCATGTTTTTCATTGTCAACCCAACCTTCGAAAAGCTGAGAGTACCTGGATTCACTTTCTGCTACATCCACTGAAGAAAATAGAATTAGTTTGGACAGTAAAGGATTTCGATATTTTGGTGAAATAAAGGATCCGCCAAATGAAATGTTACCAAATTTATATTGGTAGTATACAGGGATAAAAATTGATTTATATTCTTACAGTCTTCCACTAGTGTAAGGTCAGTCGTTCTACAGCAAAATCATGTTGATATTTTGAAAGAAAATATAATTTTTTTTAAATAAACTTATTTGGGAAACTACATAATCTAAACGAAACCTTATATTTTATGCAGCCTCCCTTAGATATTGACTATTACCCACAAAATCAAACGAGTTTCTCTATTCACCATTCAAATGTCAATTTATTTTCTCCTGTCAAAAAAAAAACAGAAAGGGGACAGATATACTTCTGTATAGTCCAGCAAGTGGAAGAACACTGGAGTTACAACAATGTTCTGTCAAAACAAAAGGGGTTTCCAATAAGAGATTTTATTTTTAATAGCTGTCATTTTTGAAGCTGTCATCTTTTGACATTTGACAAGTAAAATCTGCGCCATTGCTAAAAATGGAGCAATATACGCTTCATTTTCCGGTGTTTCTATATTTAATATAGTGTGTAGTTTCATGATGCATGACTATCTATAACTATCTGAAGTGTAACACTTCATTAGAGGGATCCTGTAGTTAACTTACAGTCTGTGAGTCCTCGATGCTCTGTTATAATCAGTCCAATCAATACTATTAGTGCGGAAAAGAGAATGAAGAATATGATTTTTGCGCATATCCCACCTCCTGTACCTTCTTCTTTGTGTATATGAATGTTTACATCTTCTGAGAGATCTTTTGGATAGAAGGCCGGGGGCACAGGTTCATCCTCTGTAAAAAATCATGAAATTATTCAGGAGGATTTTCATTATTCGACAATTTTTGTTCTCTGCCGAAATTAAATACAATTGTTTCAGTTTATTCTTCAGATGAAGTCAAAAGGAATATGCTGACATACATCATTTTTTAATTTTTGTTTATTTTTCAAAAAGTAAAAAAAATTCAACTTTTGCCACTCATTCTTTAGAAAACAGTAATTCCTTTCGACAAAAGAAAAACTTAAGAAAATTTTACATGTAGATTCAAAAGAAAAGAAACTTGATTATTGAAATTTCCAAATTCGTTCACAATAAAAATAATGTAAAAAATAATGAATGACTGTATGGAGCTAGGTAAATCAAAATATTTGAGATATACAACAAAATAATGTAAAAATAATGAATGACTGTACGGAGCTATGTAATCCCAAAAATTATTTGAGATATTTAAATGGGTACCATCTGTTTGACTTGTCGATTGCCGACATTCCGATATCTGTTAGAAGGCCCCTCTTTTTTAACCCGGTTTTTTATCACGTTCCGATTGTGAACCTCTGTACCACTATTAGGTGTTACCGAGAATCTGATGAAATATTCAAAATATTTATCACTTTTTTTAAATACCACTGTACCACTGTTAGGTCTTCAGTTGTCTGATGATGGGATAGTTCATTTCCCGAAACTCGAGTCACAAGAAAATGTGTAATATATATTTTTTGGTAGTAAAACATAGTAATTTCTACAATTTGTTTTAATAATGAATAAAACAAATTGAACAACAATTATACATACGTTTGGGGTGTGCCAAAGGTCCCTTTACCCGTTTTATAGTTTTATTTCTGAAAGGTGCTTGTGCTTTAAAATTTCTATGGATTCCAGGATGTCTAGTTTTTTTCCTTTCGCCTCCAGGTGCAATATTTCAAGATTGTCCATTATTGGGAAGATATGATTGGTTTAGAAAAAAAGTTTCCTAAAATTAGAGTTATCTTTCCAGTTCCTAAATAAAGATTGATGTTCTTCAAATCTTTTTTGGAAAGATCTCCCGATTTGTTCTATATATACGCTAATGCACTGTTGACAACTTATTAATGAACTCCAGAATTATTCAGCCTTTTTTTTTGTCTTTTGCATTAAGAAATAGGTTGGAAATTTCATGTGAGGGTGTGAAAACTGTGTGTTTTGGAAAATATTCGAGCTATTCTTTGCGAGATCGGTCAAAAATATGTTAGTTTTATAAATTTTTTGTCCTTAATTTCTGTTTTGGAAGTTGTGTATGTTCGTTTCATGATAAATTGTTTTTCTTTTTATTTTATGAGAGAATTTATGATTTTTTGTTGCGAATTGATTGTTTGTGGCTATTTGTTTGATTGTATTCCCTTTTCAACATAATATTATTTAAGGGAATTGAAAATGCTCTATCTCGCAAAAATTAACCGAAATATTTTCGAAAACTAATATAAAAACTGCTTTCACACCCTCACTTACAATTTCCAACCAATGCAAAAGACAAAAACTGAATAATTTTGGAGTTTATAAAATAAGTCGTCAACAGTGCAGTAACTTATATATAGGACAGATCGAGGGATCTTTCCAAAAATGGTTCAAAGAACATCAATCTTCTTTCAGGAACTGGAAAGTTAACTCTTATTTGGCGAAACATTTTTTCGATACTAATCATATCTTCCCAGAATTGGACAGTCTTGAAATATTACACCTGGAAGCAAATGGAAAAAAAAACTAGACGTCCTGGAATGCAGAGAAATATTCAAGCACAAGCACGTTTTAAATAAAAAATTATTGAACGAGCAGAAGAACCTTTGTTTTATTCAGTTTGAAAATGTAGTAAACACTACGAGTCACAGTTAAAAAAAGGTGATAAAAAATTAAGTAATTTACAATTTCATTCCATTTTAAAATCAACTATCACAAAGCTACGGACTACAACATCTCATTATGTGAAATCCTTTTTTGAATAAATTTTCATTAATATTTTAATCTATAGTTCTTTGAGCACGTAGCAATTGTTGGAATTTGACCAAGTATGTAACAAAATTCAAATGAAAACTACGCATAGAAGTAAATTCCAAAAAAAAATCTCTAACAACCGGCACGTGCTAAATATGTTTAAAAATAACTTTTCCAGTGCGGAAAAGTGTCGCGAAAAATTTTGTTGGTTCTTACCCCTTTTGCGTTTCTTCTCCTTCCTTTTCCTGGGCTGGACATCGCCGGACATTTTTCCGGGATTATTCCTGGTAATAATTCGCTAACATAAAAACTGAATTCTTCGAAGTCACTTCACCGGTAATTTTCTGTCCGATTTCGAACCCGAACTGAAAGAACTGGGTTTAAAATAAACTCCACGAAAAGCGACGATCCCTGCCGATGATCTGAAATAAAAATAACGGGAGATGGTAATTTTGGTGCAGAAGTGAACAATTAATTTTGAAAGCGGAAAGTTCATTGCATATAAGAAAGTATTTTAGGTATAATAGGAAGGGTACTTTTCATAGATTCTTATCTGCAATAGGCGTTTAAATCTATCGGGTGTTTTTTTTAGAGTGATAGATGATAAAACACATTTAAATTAAGATTGAAGCCAAATTTTTTTATGTTTGAAAGATAATTTTATGACATTTATGTTTTAAAAATAATTTCCGACATATGTCCACCACGACTAGCTCTGAGGAACCGCATTCGACCAGACCAATTTTGGACCACTTTTCCGAGTAATTCAGGCTTTATTTCATCAATAACACGAGTTATGTTGGCTTCCAAAGCGTCTATTGTTTCTGGTTTATCAGCATAAACCAATGACTGGACATAACCCCAAAGAAAATCCATTGGAGTTATGTCGCATGATCTTGGAGCACAATTCATTGGACCTTTTCTCGAAATAATGTTATCGCCAAATCTTTCTTTCAATTAATCAATTGTTACGGTAGTAGCACGAGGTGTAGCACCATCTTGTTGGAAGCAAATCACTTCTGGTTCGATACCATTCAAATTTTGAAACAAATAATCATTGATCATCGATCTGTTACGAGCACCATTCACTGTAACATTAGCTCCAGGATAGTTTTTTAAAGAAATATAATAATAATAATAATAATAATAATGACTTTATTGCAAAAAATAAAAATATATATAATTAATATAATGAATTCTGAAAGGAACAATCACGGGGCGGAGTTCAGATGGCCACAAAGCAATCTGCTTTGCAACCCCTGCTCTTCCACTCAAACCCTGATCAAAAATATATAAAAAAAATAATACAATTCGAGGCGAAAATACAAACAAAAAAAAACAGAAAAAGTATTCGGATATTCCGACCTTAACAATTATAAGAATGTATTAAAGTGCCATATATGAAAAAGAAATTACTGATCACTCTGACCGCACTGATCTCTATAAATCAAATTCCTGACCCTAGCTTTGAAGGACATCACGGATAGATTCGCAAGAGAACTAACTATATAATTGTTATAGAATTTATAAATTGAGAAACTAAAAGATCTCTCAAATAGTGACAACCTATGAGGAGGGGGAGATATAAGCCCTCTACTACGTGTGTTCAGATTATGGACGTCAGACCTGAACGTCACCTTTCGATAAAGATAAGATGGCTTACGAGACAATAAAATCCTATGATAACAAGCTAGAGCTCCCACCAAAAATCTGTTACGCATATTCAACCAATTCACATCCACCAATTTATGACTTATATGCTCAAATTTACGGATTCCAAAAATGAACCTTAAGCAAGAATTTTGTATCCTTTGTACTGAGTTTAAAGTAGCCTGATCCAAGCAGGAGAAAAATACCTGAGAGCAGTAATTAAAATTGGACAGCACCAGGGAATCGCAGACAGCTTTCTTGACCTCAACAGGCAGAACATTACGGTGAGGATAAATTAGCCTCAAGGCGTAGAGAGAACGCCTAATACAACCCGCAATATGCAACCTATAACGAAAAGAATTGTCCATTATCAGACCAAGGTTACGAACGCTCCTCACGATGGGAATCTCATTACCTCCAATGAAAAAATGGACATGTTCACTCAACTGATCACACACAGACTGATTGCCGAAAAGTATCGCACATGACTTACTAGGATTAACCAAAAGATTGTGCTGCTCAGATATCTCTTGGATGGTCGCGAGATCATAATTTATTTTTCGAACACCTTCATCAACATCACCAGCAACAAAACTGAGGTAAAGCTGGGCATCATCAGCATAAAAATGGGCGTTACAGAATTTAAGGTATTTCCAAAACATATGGGTATAAATTATGAAGAGCAGGGGACCCAGCAATGATCCCTGTGGTACACCTACAGATATAGGCAGAGGACCCGATAGTGAACCATTGACTTTCACACGCTGGGTTCTATTAGAAAGATAGCTCGTAAGCAATGAAACTGAATCTTCGGACAATCCCACGAAAGAAAGCACAGCAATCAGCAAATCATGTGAGATCGTATCAAATGCTTTAGTATAATCTAATAAGATCAACGCTGTTACAAGACCCCTATCGGAATTCAATAAAATGTCATCACTTATTTTGAGAAGAGCAGTCGTACAACTGTAACCTCTACGAAACCCCGATTGAAACTCCGGAAGCACTTCAAACTTATTTAGATGTTCAATCATCTGGTGATACAGGATCTTCTCGAATATCTTAGAGACAGCAGGCAATATGCTGATAGGTCGTAAGTCACTGAGCTGCTCCACATTACGTTGGACCGATGGACCGTATGGACCGATGATGCCTCCAGCGTGTAAAGCACACCATACAGTGCATTTTTCAGGATGCAATGGAACCTGTAGAACATCTTGAGGATTGTTTTCACACCAAATACGGCAATTTTGCTTGTTTACATAGCCCTTCAACCAGAAATGAGCTTCAACACTAAACACAATTTTACGTTAAAAAAATTCAAGCTGTTTTAGGGCCCAATCAGCAAACAAACGACGCTTATTATGGTCAAGTAAAAGGGTAAACTTACTTCATTACTATGTTTAAAAAAAAAAAAAAAGTATTGAAAAATATTTATTTCATATGGTATAAAAAATTCTGTGTGAATCCGCTTATCAGATCGTTAACGACAATAATAGAAAACTGCACAGGAGATCGGTTACAATGAAGTTCACTGTACAGAATGAATGCCATTTACTTCGCGCCATTAAACGATAGATGGAGCCAGCTGATGAAAAGGAGTGACATCAACTTAGCTGGAGTGATCAAATTCATTTTCATTCAACAAAATATTTAACTTTGAATGAGCAGTCAAAATATAAAATATCAAAACAGATTTAATCTGTCAGTCTTCCACAATTTTTTTGAAATTAAAATTGAAGAAGAAAAACAAATGTTAACTTCCGCTATTTTATTGATTTTCACAACAATTGTTTCGTCATACCATGACTTCATCAGGTGAGTATTTAAACTGAGGTATACAATGCAAAACATGACCTTAAATACACAGCTCTGGTACAAAAAATAGAGGGGTGGAAAGAGAGGTATACAATTGATGAAAAATATTAAGTAGGGGGGATCTATTTAAATCTATTTGATCATTCAATAAAATTTGTCTTTTATTATATCTACTGATTTCTAAAGTTTCTAACAGATTTAGTTTCTGGCTTCTGTTTTCAATATGTAATATTTCGTAGTCCATATTAAAATTATGGCCAGTCTCTAACAAATGGTTGGCATAAGTTGAATTCGGTTTATTATTAATGTAATATTTTTCATGTTCTCGTATCCTTGTCTGGAATGAACGGCCTGTCTGTCCCACATATACACATGGGCAATCACTACATGTTAACTTGTAAACTCCTGATTTTTTGTTTTTAGGAATGACGTCTTTATTATTTTTTATTAAGCTGCCTAAAGAATCAATAGTTTTAAAAGAGATGTTATATTTTTCTTTTTTCTTCAAATATCTAGCAATCTTTTCAGATTTTTGACCTTGTAAGGTAATGAAATAAATTTGGTTTCGTTTGAATTTTGAAATGTTGGATATACAAGTGATATTGCTTTCTTGTAATTTATTTTATCAAGTAAATTGTCTACAATTAACGGATTAAAATCATTATTGAAAGCTATTTGTTTAATGGTTTTATACTCTTTGTCAAAATTTTCTTTCGTCATGGGTATGTTAACCAATCTATAAAGCATACTATTATAAGTTGACAATTTTTGTGAAAATGGATGGTTTGAAGTATAATGAATCGGACCATCTGTATGTGTAGGTTTTCTGTATATGGAAAAGTCATGTCTATTATTAATTTTAGTGATTTTTAAATCTTAGAAATTGATGCTATTATTTACTTCATCTTCCTGTGTGAATTCAATTGTTGGATATAATTTATTGATAGATTCCAAAAACGAACTAAGTTGTCTATTTGTGCCATTAAATAAACAAATTATGTCATCTACATAGCGGTACCAATAAACAAAATCTTTAAAATATGGGAGTTTTTGGATATTGGTTTCTACGTGATACATGAATATTTCTGATAACAAGGGGCTTAATAGGTTCCCCATTGTTAGAGTTTCTTCGTCTAGATAAAACGTGCTGTTGAACATAAAATAATTTTGATCTAGGCAAACGTTTAAGGCGTCTAATATTTCTGTTCTTACAACAAGATTAGTTCGTTTTTGGAGTAATAAATCATCAACTAATTTTATGGTTTCACTGACCGGTATATGAAATAAGTTTTTTACATCAAAGGACTCACCTGATGAAGTCATGGTATGACGAAACAATTGTTGTGAAAATCAATAAAATAGCGGAAGTTAACATTTGTTTTGCTTATATTGAAGATGAATTTCCGTCAAGTAAAGACCGAGACAATCAAAAATTTAAAATTGAAGAAGACTGACAGATTAAATCTGTTTTTCTATTCAAATTTTATAACATAGATGGTATAGCAAGGAGTGAATGATTAAAATTTGGAGAAAAAAATCGTGAACGCCTTTTCATGTAAACATTTTTTGTTACTTAAATAAGTAGTCGTTTTTTGCAAATTTTTTAAATTTTACTGCTGTTCGAGGAGAACCAAAGTCGATGTTTAGTTGTTAAAATGCCTAGAGCACGTGTACGTGTAATTTATCGCCAGCTAAGTGAATTTGAAAGAGGTCGAATTATTGATCTACGGAAGGCGGGATTGTCATTTCGAGAAATCGCTAACCGTACGAACAGAAATGCAACTACTGTTATAAGATGTTGTCAAGCGTGGTTTGATAATGCCCAAAATCGAAGAAGAGTAGGCACCGCACGTCGAAGGGGGACAAATGAAGTTCAAGATCGACGTCTAAGACTTATGGCTATTAGAGACCGATTTGCGACAACTCGATCTTTGGCTGATGAGTGGTTAGGAGAACAAGGCCATCCTGTAACTGTCCGAATGGTTTATAGCCGGATAAGGTATTTTGGACAGCAGCATTATCGACCCCATCTTGTGTTAACTCTGACAGTTGAGCATCGCCAATAACGATTACAGTGATGCAGAGAACGTCAACATTGGAATGTGGAATAGCATCAGGTCGTCTTTTCTGATGAATCTCGATTCTCCTTGAGTGCACATGATGGCCAAAGAAGGGTTAGACGACGTCGGGGAGAAAGGCGTAAACCTCAGTTTGATATTGAGCGTCATGTACACCGGACAGTAGACGTTATGGTATGGGGTACTATTATACATGCAATTAGGTCACCTTTAGTCTTTATTCGAGGTAAAATGACTGCACTGCGTTACCTTCAAGAAATAGTGGAGCAATATATTCTTCCTTACTTTAACCGACTACAGAATCCAATATTTCAGCAAGACCTCATGTTGCCAGAGTTAGTTTCAGCTTTTTTGAAGCGACCCATGTGAATCTCTTTGCCATGACCGCCTAGATCCCCCGATCTTTCGCCCATAGAGCATGTTTGGGTATCCCTCATGAAGAAATAGAGCATCTTATTGCATCAATGCAAATTAAAAAAAAATGTAAACCCTTCGTTTTTTTTCCTCAAATTTCAATCATTTACTCCTTGCTATACTTTGTTTTACAAAAAAAAAATTAAAATTTAAACAGCTCCTTCTGGGTGTTGCAGTTTCTTTGTCAGTTAGTATATATTGATCTACATATCGAGGTTTCTACTCGAAAGCCATCAAAAAAGAAACGGGATTAAATTAGGCTCTAATACAATACAGATCTATCAGATCTCTAACCACCCCAAGTATCATCTTCCTTCACGCCCACACCAACATGTGTTGATTGAAGAGGTTTATTCTATACCGTTTTTTGCCGGTGTCCACAATATTTTACCTGGTGTTTGAAAAGTGAAATCCCGTTGTCCTAACTGTTTTCTTCCCCTAAATATAGACACAGTTACTTTCGCTACCTATTTCCTCTTCCTGTTAAATCTCTGAAATATTGATAATCTGAGATGAACAGTTTTCACCATTTTTTTATTGAAGATCATTGAAAGGATATTTATAGGAGGAGGAAGTAAATTTGAACGTATAAAATACCGCTAGGCGTTCAATAAAGGATATCCTGCACTCAACATCTTCCCCTTTCTTCAATAGTTTTTGTAGATAACTAGAATGAAGAAATTGGAAAAAAATCGATTGAAATACAGTGTTGAATGGAATAATATTGAATAAGGTTATTCTGATTTTCACATATTTTATTATTATGATACAACAATCGTTTCACTAACACAGCAGCATCGTCAGGTTGGTGGTACATCTAAATATATATATATATATATATATATATATATATATATATATATATATATATATATATATATATATTTATCAAAAAAATATATAAAAGACACTATTTTAAGTTTTTTGATAATATTTTCAGATAATCCATTCACATAAGATAACGAAAAGTATTTCTGTGAGTTATTAAGGTCTAATTGTTGTGTACTATTCCGATTGATCGAATATCTTCTGTAATTTATCGTATTTGGTTGCGCTAGTAGTTAATATTTTTAAAACCGAAAATCGCCCATATCTCCAAAATTGCTCATTTGCGGACCCATGTTTCTATAAAACTTTTTACTTATTTTGAGGTCTAGAAATAGCTTCCAAAACAGTTAATAAAATGTGATAGAAAACTAAATAATTTCTTATTACATTCCATTTTAAAATGAACTATTACAAAGCAACGGAGTACTCAATCCATATCATATACTACTCTGTCAAGAAAGTACCGGGAATTTTCAATTAAAACAACATTTTTACATTTAATCGTCAAAATTTATTGGGTCGCCTTCAAAATAGGCTCCATTTGCTCCAATACATCTATGCCAACGGCACTTCCAATTATCGAAACATTTTTTATAGGCGCTTTCCGGGATGGACTTTAGCTCTCGCGCCGAATTTTGTTTTATGGCTTCAATCGACTCAAAACGGGTGCCACGAAGGGGCAATTTTAGTTTTGAGAAGAGGAAAAAGTCGCAGGGAGCCAAATCCGGCGAATACGGTGGTTGCTGAAGCACGTTTGTTGAGTTTTTGGCGAGAAAGTCAGTCACAATCGTAGCTTGGTGAGAAGGCGCGTTATCGTCATGCAAAATCCACGAGTTGTTCGCCCACAAATTTGGCCGCTTCTTACGGATACGCTCACGCAAACGTTTCATAACGCCTAGGTAATACTCCTTGTTTACCGTCTGACCCTCTGGAACGAATTCGTAGTGCACCACGCCACGGATATCGAAGAAAACAATGAGCATCACCTTCATTTTCGAGCGGCTTTGGCGTGGTTTTTTCGGTTTCGGCTCATTTTTTGCCACCCATTCCGATGATTGCTGGCTTGTTTGCATATCGTACTCGTAGACCCAGCTCTCATCACCAGTTATAATGCGTTCCATGAATGTAGAATCGAAATTACAGCGATCCAGCATGTCTGAAGCAACCTGTTCGCGATGACGTTTTTGAAGAAAATTCAGGTCTTTCGGTACGAGTCGTGCGGCCACCTTTCTCATGCCCAAAATATCAATCAAAATCGTACGTGCGGACTCGTGGGATATCTTAAGATCATGTGCTATCTCTCTCAAGCTGGTACGACGGTTTTCCAGCACCCTTTCCTTAATTTTATCGACGTTATCTTCGATCGAAGCCGTCGATGGGCGACCACTTCACGACCGTCCTTGAAGGCTCTGTACCACTGATATGCACGAGTTTTCGATAGAGCATTATCACCAAAGGCCTTTTGCAACATTTTCAATCCATCAGCACACGAAAATTCATTTGCAACACAAAACTTTAAACAAATTCTTTGCTCAACGTAATCACCCATAGTAAAAATCGGCACGCACTCTGACATCGACTGACTTAATCCGCTGTTGCAAACACACTAGTTGACAGATCCCGCTCAAGCTTGGCATAGTAATTAAGGACAGTGGTACCAATCTAGGAAAAAAATTTTTTACCTGCCTCATTGCCCCGCCAGATTTAAATCGATAATTCCTGGTACTTTCTTGACAGAATGTATATCATTAGCAACCGTAAAGAATTTGGAATTTGGTCCAGTGCTTCCTCGTTATATAAGCAGTGTATATTTTCTTAGGGAAGTTCCTTTCCCCTTGTTAATCCAATGAATAGATTTATACATTAGGTACATATATACGCGTGTTAGACCCCACGGCAAAAGTTTCCCACATGCTGCTATGATCAGCATGGTTAGGCGAAGATAATATGTGCAAAGATTTATTGAAATTGGTTCTACCAGAGAAAGTATTCCTGTTGGAAAAGGGATACATCGTTTCCGCAAATATTAAGAGTAAAATATGTTTTGAGAACATACGTCCCTACTAGTTTACTATTCCATTGTTTCATCTGACAACATGTTTATTTTGAAGTGTCATCATTAGGCTCTCTTTTAAGTATCTTTCATTTAGCTGCAGTGTGAACAACATAGTTCCTGTGTGCTCCGAAAATGTTTGACTTCATTAAATCAATATATATTAGTTTAGGATACACCCTGAAACCTGCAAAATCACAACATAAAAGGAATAAAAATTATACAAATGAAAAAGTAACAATTGAGGAGGAGAGGACATTCAGTTAAATAGTTTTTTAAATGCATCAAAATAAACGTCAATGCATTTTTTACTTCTTTTTTCATATCTTATTTGATTTGCATAGTTTTTAGATATAAAGGGAGTTTATTCACTAATTTCGGTCCAAAGTAGGAAATAAACTGCTGTGTTTGACTTTTTGTAAATAAAGGAATTTTGATAGAGAGGTTACTAGTAGTTTTTGTGTTATATGCGTGAGTATTATTTACTATCGGTGAACTCGGTGTCCAAATCAAGCAACACACGGTTTTTTCATGTCAGACAAGCCTGTTTCCATGCAAGACAGTCTTACCCAAATCACCCCAGACTACAATATAGTATCTTATTATTGATTCGTAGTTTTAACAAACTAGTTATTCAAAATGATGCTACTGTGATAGTGAAACAATTGTTGTATTAAATAACAATAAAACATTGTGAAAATCAGAATGACCTTCTTTGATATTAAAATAAATTAATTCGGCTGGCCTGTACCAAAAATCATTAATAAGGAGTATGAGCTATGGTAATAAAAAGTTCTATCGGGTGTTTTTTCAGAGTGATAGAACTTTCGATAGAGATAACTGTGATTTGGCAGAAGGTAGAAGCCATGTTGTTTTGACATTTCTGTTCAGTAAGCATTGACAAATTATCATGGAAAGACTCACGCCGCAACAACGTTTACAAATTGTTGAAGTTCATTCACAAAATCAGTGTTCTATTCGCCAAACTTATAGAGCATTTCGTGAAATTTATGGTTTACATAATCGTCCATCAAACTATCGATAGATTTGGGACAACATTTTCTCTACTCGATGCAACATCAAGACAAAGAATTGTACGTACAGAAGAAAATATCACTGCTGTAAGCCATAGTGTTAATGATGATCCAGATTCGTCTATTCGTCGACGTTCACAACAAGTTGGACTCTGTGCATCCACCACATGGAAAATTTTGCGTGAAGATCTTGGTCTACACCCATACAAGATCCAACTGGTTCAAGAACTAAAGCCACTTGACCTTAATGAGCGTCGTTTGTTTCCTGATTGGGCCCTAGAACAGCTTGAAGATGATCCACTTTTTCATCGTAAAATTGTATTTAGTGATGAAGCTCATTTCTGATTGAACGGCTATGTAAACAAGCAAAATTGCCGTATATGGAGTGAAAACAATCCTCAAGAAGTTCTGCAGATTCCATTGCATCCTGAAAAATGCACCCACTGTATGGGGTGCCTTACACGCTGGAGGCATCATCGGTCTATATTTCTTTAAAAACTGCCTCTTTGATCTACAAAACCTTGTCGAGCTTGTTTGAGTATAGAACTGTTATACAGATGTACTGTTCTCGATTTCTAGAACTTTCTACTACCATATTATTAATTATTTAATATTATTTAAGATATCTAATATTTTCGACTTTTTTTTGAAATTTTTGAACATGAACACCCTAATTGATTGCATCCTACATTGTGAACCATGAGAATTGAATTTGTTGGTTGATCTCTACCATAAGCAGCGTAAGTAATAAATTTCGTTTTATCAACATTCAGATGATTATTTAACACTTTTCGGTTGATGAAATTCGATTCTTCATAACAGCTAGTGTTATATCATTCTCACTCGGTGAAAAAACAAATTTCTTTTATTTACCACATTAGATTAAATCATTATTTCAAATGGAAGGATATAAAGGTTTCTTTTATAAGGAGATATTGAATGTCTTAGTATATTATCAGTGAAAATTGATACACCAATCAAATATGGCATTGTCTGTCATGTTTTTGCTTTCGATGGATATATACGTCTTCATTTTATGTTGGACTTATCATTTTCTAGAATGATAACTGCAGTTTACAGTTTACTGCAAACAAAAATCGTTTCAATATGTGGCGCGTGTTTTGAAAATTTGCACATTACATTTGTAAATCTAAATAAAACACTCATTAATTAAGAACATCGATCAAATTTTTATTTCAATATGATGCTTGGACCTTGCCATTATGTGTGGAATACATTTAAATGTCCTCCGCGTGATCTCTTACAGGACTCTATCCTTGTGAGGTAATTTTCGATGACTCACCTGCACATTTCGGGCAATATATCACCAATAACTTGACGGATGTTGGTTTTAAAATCGTCAATAGTCTGAGGATTATCGACATAAACACAATCCTTCGCATAAACTCACAAAAAAAATCCAAAGGAGATAAATCATAAAAACTTGGTGGCCAATTAACATCGCCGAAATGAGAAATTACGCGTCCTGGGAATTTTTCTTGCAATAAACCCAAAACGGGTCATGCTGTGTGGCTTGTTGCACCATCTTGCTGGAACCACATCTCTCCCAATTCCATATAATTAATTTCAGGCCAAAAAAAATCGGTGATCATTCGGCTATAGCGATGAGAAATGACGGTTTGAGTGACACCTTCTTCATTTTCAAAGAAGTACCGGCCATTACTCTATCAGACCAAAGTGCACACCATACAGTGACTTTTTGTGGATGTTATGGTCTCTCAGCTATTACATGCGAATTTTCACCGCCCAGATGCGACAATTTTGCTTGTTTAAATAGTCACCGAGTGAAAAACGTGCTTCGTCTCTGAATAAAATTCGATGCGAAAAATCGTCATCCAAACATTGTTGTTCAAGCACCCAATCGGCAAATGTTCTACGCATTCTATGGTGAACTGGCTTTAGTTCTTGTGTCAATTGAACTTTATGAAGATGACAACTGAACCTGCGAAATGACAGATACTGCAAACAAAGCCTAATAATGACACTTCAAAATGAAGGTGTTGCCAGATGAAACAATGGAATTATTAGTAGCGACATATGTTATCAAAACCGCACGAACTTATTTCTACTCCTAATATTGATGTACAATTGCCTTGTAGTCCTCCACATAAATTCGGTGATTTTATATATTTTCTTAGGAAGTTTCTTATCTTATATATGATTTAATAATATGTAAAATAAAATAATAGTTATTATTCGTGATATTATTTTATTTTGTATATAATATATAATTATATCAGGTTTTTAAATAAAGAAATTCATTATACAGTGTTGAATGTTTTTAACTAAGACCATTAAAGTGCCTTATAAGCTTTGTGTGATTTTTTGTGAGCATAGAACATAGAGTACCTTGGATATTAGATGTACCTATGTGAATGTTTCTGAAGATCACATATTTCTGAAGATTGCATTCGGTAAGTCTATTTATTGTTGATTGATTTTATTATTTCTTATATGTAAAGTTAAACTGATCTTATCGTTATTTTAATTATTTTTTGAGGATGTGCTACATGTTTTGAGATTTTTTGAAGTAATTTATTTAAATATATTGAACATTTCAAATAAATTAGTTTTTGAGAAGTTCTAGAAATTATGTTTTATATTTTTGAGAAAGAGTTATTTTTCATAAATATAGGATCAGAAAACAATACATTTTGTAACAAACAGGGCTTCGTACGTTTGTCTGAAGAGTTCAGTACGCATGCCTGGAACGAAACAAAAAATGTTTGTTTATTTATATTTTAATTTTAATTGACAATTTATATTCGTTGGTTTTTCTTAATTCCATTTGATATTGTATGATGAATTTCGACGTTATACGTCTATTAAATATGAGCAATGCTTATAAAGACATTAATTTAATTCTTAAAGTTTCTTCCGTAAATTTTTTGAAATTAAAATTGTAGGAGACTAACAGATTAAATCTGTTTTGATATTCAAATTTTTTAATAATATGTCTATCTAGTTTTATAGATATTATGAAAATTAATCAATAAAAAATTTGAATATCAAAACATATTTAATCTGTTAGTCTCCTATAATTTTAATTTCAAAAAATTTTATTCGAAAACTTTTAGAATTATATTAATGTCTTTTAAGCACAACTTATATTCAATAGACGTATAAATTCAAAACTCAATATATAATATCGAATGGAATAAATAACCCAACAAATGTAAATTGTCAATTAAAATTAATAAATAATTATTTGAAGGAAACAAAATTTTGTTTCTGATCTTACAATTATGAAAACTAAATCATTTTCAAAAATAATGTTAAGAACTTCTCAAAAAAATATAATCTATTTGAAATATTTAATATATTTGAATAAGTTACTTAGAAAATCTCTCAAACCATGTATCATATCTTCATTCCTTACAGCTTTGTGTGATTTTTGTGGGGAACATAGAATATCTTGGATTTTAAAGTAAGTTAAGTGTGTTCAAGCGAGAATACTACGAAGTCTATGAGGTGAATTATATTTGTTGTTAATTGATTTTATTTTTAAATGTGAAGGATGAAGACCTTATCGGAATTCTAATTGTTTCTTGAAGATATGATACATGGTTTGAGAGATTTTTGAAGTAACTTATTCAAATATATTAAATATTTCAAATATGTTTTTGAGAAGTTCTTAAAATTATGTTTTGTATTTTTGAAAAAAGATTTAGTTTTCATAATTGTAAGATCAGACAAACAACAACAAAATTTTGTCTCCTTCAAATATTTATTTATTAATTTTAATTGTCAATTTATATTTGTTGGGTTATTTATTCCATTTGATGTTATATATTGAGTTTTGTTTTTATACGTCTATTAAATATAGGCTGTGCTTATAAGACATTAATTTAATTCTGCAAGTTTTGGAATAAAAAATTTTTGAAATTAAAATCAAATTTTGTAATATTTCTTCTATCAAGTAAAAAACCTCCTTTTATTATTTTAATCAATAAAATTATGGAAAATATAAAAGTCATTGGTATGGAAAGTATTGAGGTAATAATGAATGATTTTCGTCGAAACAGCTTAAAGCCACACGCCAGTCTCACTTTGAGAAAAAGGGGTGAGAGGCAGAAAATCGGACGTCTCAAGACCTTGCCACGTTTCAAGGTTTTGTTACACTTACATAAAAGGGATATTGTTTTGTTTGTAAATCCCCGAATAGAATATAAATGGTCCCAGCTATACGCGTGGCCTGTGGTGTGACGACCGTACTAGAGCACTTCCCACGGCTCGCTACCCTCTTTTAAGGGATGGCCACCCCCTTTACCTATCCCTCGTATTGCTAATCACCCAGTTGAAATGACATTGTTTCGTTAATTCCGTGAAATCGACTTTTTTCATCGATTGCCATTCAGTTCGCGATGAAGGATGAAAACTTGAAATAACAAATATTAGTTTTTGACATTTCTTGGAAATTGTTTAATATATCGGATGGATAGTCCGTTTCTTTGTGATACGAGGGGTGTTCAATGTACTCTCGGCAACAGGGTGATTTGCTAATAATGTTAGTAATCTAATTATCTCATTTACTAATGACACTATCTGAGGGTATAAATATGAAATTTCACTAATTCAAGATTATTAGGTATCCTCAGTGAAAGACGACCAGAATAACTGACGCCACAATGATGAAGAAAATCGAGCATCGTATCGTTATAAAGTTCCTCACTAAGCAGGGAAAAAGTCAAAAAATCTTTCTTGAAGAGATGGTTGCTCTTTACCTAGACTGTGCCCCGTCTTATATCCACCGTTCAAAAGTGGTCAATCTACCATTCAAGTGGCTCATCCTCCGTACAATCTTGGCCCCCAGTTACTACAACCTATTCCCTTCTTCTTCTTCCGTCTTCCGCTTAGGCTTGGAGCCTGTTCTTCTTCGATGATGTCTCTATTCGGTGCGTAAGTTATCACTCCATCTCTTTCTGGGTCGCCCGATACTTCTTCTTCCTAGAGGTGATTTATCCCTTGCCTTCTTCATCATTCTGTCTTGCTCCATTCTTTCTATGTGTGCGTTCCATTCGTCCTTTCTGTTGTTTATCCACTCCCCGATTTTTTCCACTCCACACAGCTTTCTGATCTCATCACTCCTTTCTCTGTCATACAGGGTTTCTCCGGAAATTCTACGAAGAATCTTCATTTCCGCTGTCTCCAGCATACGTCTTGTCTTCGCAGTTTCTGGTCTGGTTTCGGCCGTGTAAGTCATGATCGGTCTTATAGTACCTTTATAAATTCTTGCCTTGGTTTTTATGTTCAAATGTTTATTCCTCCATATGGTGTCGTTAAGGCAGCCTGCAATTTTATTTGCCCTCATGACTTGTTGAGATACCTCATCTTCAATGCAGCCATAACTGGATAATTTGACACCCAAGTATTTGAATGACATCACCTGCTCTATTATCTTCTAATTTACTTCTAGTTTACAGCGGAGAGGTTCTTTTGCTGTTGTAAAAAACAATGAATACTCAAAGTACCGATGAACCTATTCCCAAATGTGAAAAAATATCTTCGTGGAAAGCGGTTTTTCGACGATAAAGAACTGAAGGTAGCAATTAATACCTATTTAGAGGAGAAGCCGGAAGAATATTTTTTACAAGGTTTAGAGAAGCTTATATCGCGATCTAACGAATTTATTGAAGTTCTAGGAGACTACATTGAAAAATGGAATTTTTCTAAAATTCAGTGAGTTCTCTTTCATGCCTATACGCGAATAAATTGAACGCCCCTCGTAGTTCATTTTAAAATGGAATGAATAAAAAATTACTCAGTTTTATACCACTTTTTATTAACTAAATATGCGAAGACTCGGGTTTCGTAGTATTTACTGCTTTTTCAAATTGAAGGAAACAAATTGTATTTCAATTATTATATATCGGGTGATAGAATTTTAAAATGAAATAAAACACATTCAAATTAAGATTGAAGCCATTTTTTTTTATTTGAAAGATAATTTTATGACATTTATGTCTTTAAAATAATTTCCGGCATATGTTCACCACGAGTAGCTCTGAGAAACCACATTCGACCAGACCAATTTTGGACCATTTTTTCGAGTAATTCAGGTCTTATTTCATCAATAACACGAGTTATGTTGGCTTCCAAAGCGTCTATTGTTTCTGTTTTATCAGCATAAACCAATGACTTTACATAACCCCTAAGAAAATAATCCAGTGGAGTTATGTCGTATGATCTTGGAGGCCAATTAATTGGACCATTTCTCGAAATAATGTTATCGCCAAATCTTTCTTCCAATAAATCAATTGCTACGGTAGCAGCATGAGGTGTAGCACCATCTTGTTGGAACCAAAACACTTCTGGGTTTATACCATTCAAATTTTAAAACAAATAATCATTGATCATCGATCTGTAACGAGCACCATTCACTGTAACATTAGCTCCAGCATCATTTTTAAAGAAATATGGACCAATGATGCCTCCAGCGTGTAAAGCACACCATACAGTACATTCTTCAGGATGCAATGGAACCTGCAGAACTTCTTGAGGATTGTTTTCACTCCATATACGGCAATTTTGCTTGTTTACATAGCCGTTCAACCAGAAATGGGCTTCATAGTTAAACACAATTTTACGATAAAAAAGTGAATCAACTTCAAGCTGTTCTAGGACCTAATCAGCAAACAAACGACGCTTATTATGGTCAATTGGCTTTAGTTCTCGAACCATTTGGATCTTGTATGGGTGTAGACCAAGATCTTCAGGCAAAAATTTTCCATGTGGTGGATGCACAGAGTCCATCTTGTTGTGAACGTCGACGAATAGTCGACAGTTCTTTGTCTTGTTGTTGTTGTTGCATCGAGTAGAGAAAATGTTGTTCGAAATCAATCGATAGTTCGACGAATAAGCTGCTCTGATGGACGATTATTTAAACCATAAATTTCACGAAGTGATCTATAAGTTTGGCGAATAGAACACTGATTTTGAAAATAAATTTTAGCAATTCGTAAAAGTTGTTGCGGCGTTAATCTTTCCATGATAATTTGCCATCGCTTACTGAACAGAAATGTTAAAACAACATGGCTTCTACCTTCTGTCCACCCTGTATATTCGTTGAATCTTCGGCTTATGCAAAACTACGACAAGTGTTTTTCCTTTCAAACAATACATTTAAATTAAATTTTTTTTATTCCTAATTTTGAAATTAATATAATATTTTCAAAAACGATTTCCTATCTGTATTTATCTATTGTGGAATTAAAAATGTTAGTAATAAAAAAATGGTCTTGTGTTATTAAAAATTTCTGAGCGTAGGACCGGCATAACGTACCACGCAAATTGTAGGCTAATGTGGCGATTAAATTATATAAATATTAACTAATCAAGAGTAAAAAATCAGGTGGTTAGTATTCATTTTTGATCACCTCGTTATTGATACTACATGTTGGAAGGAAAGGACTCTGATCAAACCATACATTTTGTGGGACAAATATTTTTTTGAATGAAGTTAATAATTATCTTAAGATTTATTGAAAAACCCACAGTTAGCCATAAATTTTTACGAATTGCCAAATCGACATATTTTATTACTGGTATCCTTGATTTGTAAGGCAAAAACTTCATCAAATTCCACACGAAAAATTAGCTTGATATTAATAATTTCAACAGATTTATTCTGTTAATCTCCTACATATTTCAATTTGAAGAAATTTGTATTAAAAAAATTTAACAATTAAATAAAATAAATGTCTAAGAACACACCGTGTCAATTTAATAGACATATAGAATTAAACACTTATTACACAGTACCAAAGGAAATAAAAGAATTCAAAAAAATACAAATTATCAGTTAAATCTACTGAATAGATACTTGAAAGGTACAAAATTTTGTGTCGTGCCTTGTTTTATTGAAACCAAATTTCTTTCCAAAAATGCTAAACGTAACCTCAAGAACTCCTTCAGAAACAACTTGCTCAAAATGAGTTCCTTCAAAAAAATTTCTAAAAGGTACAGAACATCTTCAAAACTCAATTTGGGATTATGACAACGGAAACTCATCAGCCCTACTTCACATTTAAAAAATACAAAAAATTAACAAAAAATACTTGATAGAAGGAATATCACAAAATTTGAATATCAAAACTGATTTTATCTGTTAGTCTCCTATAATTTCAATTTCAATAAAATTTCATTCAAAAATTTTTAGAATTAAATTAATGTCTTATAAGCACCGCTTATATTTAATAGACGTATAAAATCAAAACTCAATATACAATATCAAATGGAATAAATAAACCAACAAATATAAATTGTCAATTAAAAGAATTAATTGAATAAATAATTGAATGAGACATTTTATTTCTGATCTCACAATTATGAAAACTAATTCCTTTTCAAAAATACAAAACATAATTTAAGGACTTCTCAGAAAATATAATTTATTCGAAATATTTAATATATTCAAATAATTGAATAAGTTATCTCAAAAATCTCTCAAACAAGTATTATATCTTCAAAAAACAATTAGAATTCCGGTAAGATCTTCATCGGTCAAACTTCAGATTTAAAAAAATAAAATCAATCAACAACAAATACAACTTACCTACAGATTTCTTGTTATCCTCATTTGAACACCAACTTTAAAATCCAAGATATTCTATGTTTGTCACAAAAATACAGAAAGCTGCAAGGTATATGGTTTTCATTAAAGCACCTGACATTCCATAATGAGTTTCATCCAAATCTAGTATATTTATATATGAAATAAAATAAGAAGAGGTTTTTTACTTGATAGAAGAAATATTACAAAATTTGAATCTCAAAGCGGATTTATCTGTCTCCTATAATTTTAATTTCAATAAAATTTCATTCAAAAATTTTCTAAAATTAAATTAATATCTTGTAAGCACAGCTTATATTTAATAGACGTATAAAATCAAAACTCAATATACAATATCAAATGGAATACACAACATATATAAATTGTCAATTAAAATTAATTAAATAAATAATTGAATGGGACAAAATGTTGTTTCTGGTCTTACAAATATAAAAACATATAAATATAATTCCTTTTCAAAAATACAAAACATAATTTAAGGATAATTTAAAATATTTAATATATTTAAATAAGTTACTTCAAAAATCTCTCCAAACATACATTATATCTTCAAAAAACAATTAGAATTCCGGTAAGGTCTTCATCGGTCAAACTTCACATTTAAAAAAACAAAAAATATATTACCAGACGAACTGAGAGTAGTTATAATTTTATAAAAAACAGTTTAACATAAAAACTGTGTGAATTTTTTTAATGAGTGTAGTTATCTGAACAAACACTAGAATGAAGTGAACTTGTAAAAATCCTACGTAAGGTGTTTTATGGACTCCTTTAAAACCAAATGATAATAAGTTATAAGTAAAACTAAAACTTCTTCTTATTATTTGATAGTAATAAATGGTAAAAATAGACACTGAATCCTGGACTAGATTGAACGAAGATAATTCTACAACTTTTAGTTCTTGAAGAACGAAACGCAATATCAACTTGTGTGCGATGCATCAAAACTAATTGCGGCTCGCTCCGAAATTAATTACAGGGTGCCCCAATAAATCTTCAGAGGGCAATATTCACAATTCACGTCAGTTACCTCTATCGACACCCTGTGGGAAAAAAGTTGGAAGTCTGTCCAACACGCGACTATGAATTTGTTGAATGAGTCCCTAGACAAGGACAGGAAACGGAATCAATCGGAAATGCAAGCAAGAGGGTGAATGTCGCGTGGTTACTACCGGGTGGGGATAAAGTGGGGATGAAAACGTGTCCGAACGGCGCTCGTATCAACAGGGTAAGTCTCCGACACATTCAACCACAGGTTGTACGCGTGTAACTACGACGTCGGACACGCGCTCCACTTCCGAAATATTTTTGAGGCAAGTGTCTTGTGTGGTGACGACATGGATCATAGTTTATCTCAGAACACCCCTTTGCATTGGGGCTATTCCGCGAACAACCCCGCGACAACGTCTTGGACACCAGTGACTCGGGCAGTGAAACGACCTCTCTCCGAAAGTGATGACTGTGATGATGTGTTTTCAGAGGAATCCAAAGACCAGTAAGTAACCTTCTTCATAATCAAACCCATCCCATCAACCTTCCACAAAGATAGCTAACAAGAATCCACGGTTTTAGTTTCAAAATCCTCAAATTTCACATTCAAAAATCAGTAAACGACAATGATAACACCAAGATTCAAATCTATCTAAATACGTGACAGGTTGTTGTTTCCAGTAGCTCAACTGAAGTATTAACTTCAAAACGTCAGTGCGTTATTCTCGAAGATAACACTTGATTTCTTGCAGATGCACATCTCCAGGCGATGCAGATAGTTGCCAAATGTTGTCAAGAAAGAAGCGCAGAGGTGTCATAGAGAAAAAACGCAGAGATCGAATTAACATGTCTTTGAGCGAGCTCAAACGACTTGTTCCAAGTGCGTTCGAAAAACAAGGCTCCGCGAAGTTGGAGAAGGCTGAAATTTTGCAGATGACCGTGGACCATTTGAAGATGTTACATTCTAAAGGTAGGCTGAAGATGTTTTTACCTCTCGTATTCCGCTAAACGCAATGTACATAATTGTACTGAAGCACATTGCGCAATAACTTGTACGATGAAAGATAATGTGGCCATCTCTATTGTCTGAACTGAAACAATGCAATTCGAAGAATATAATACTTAAAATATATTTTTCAAATTTTATATTACTGAAAATCCTGCTGAAAACCTGCAGAATTAATCAGATTTTCATTGATTAAACATGGGATTACGAATATTGAATATGGAAAAAAATTGCTGAAAAGATCTTGAACTATTATCACAATGTAATATTTTCAACAACTACAAGATGTAATAAGTCAAACAGTTTTAAATAAATTAAATAAAACAGATAATTTCCACAATTTATTATTAACTACAATTGTTTCGCCAACACTGTGGCTTTCTGAAGTTCACATCTTGAACTAACTTTAAATATTAGACAACAAAATTTGAATATCAAAACAGATTTAATCTGTTAGTTTTCTACAATTTTAATTTCAAAAAATTTTTATTCAAAAAACTTTTAGAATTAAATTAATGTCTACAATAAGCACCGCTTATATTTAATAGACGTATATAATCAAAACTCAATATATAATGTCAAATGGAATGAATAAACCAACATATATAAAAAAGTCATTAAAATTAATAAATAAATATTTAAAATAGACAAAATTTTGTTTCTGATCTCAGCATTATGAACACCAATTCCTTTTCAAAAACATGAACTCAACTTAAGGTCTTCTCAAAAAATATAATTTATTTGAAATATTTAATATATTTAAATATTCAAATAAGTTAATTCAAAAATCTCTCAAAACATGCACTATATCTTCAAAAAACATTTAGAATTCTGATAATCTCTTCATGGGCCCTAAATAATATTTTTTTTATATCTGTTGGTTTATTTATTCCATTTGACATTATATATTGAGTTTTGATTATATACTCTATTAAATATAAGCGGTTCTTATTGTAGACATTAATTTAATTCTAAAAGTTTTTTTGAATAAAATTTTTTTTGAAATTAAAATTGTAGAAGACTAACAGATTAAATCTGTTTTGATATTAACATTTTGTTATATTTCTTCTATCAAGTAAAAAGCCTTTTTCTATTTCATAAGACCACACTTATTATATAGCTAAACATTTGAAAAACTATAATAACTGAAAATTTAAGGAAATGAAGATGAGAACAACATTGCAAAAAGGAGGATACAAATAACTATCAAATCACCGATAAAGAAAAATCTGCGAAAAAAGGGATATAAATAACCATAAAATATTATATATTGGGGTCAATTATTGGAACGAGCTCAATGAGTAAAAATATTCAACAATGGGGACCTCTGTTTTGTCGTTAAGAAGAATTTTAAGGTTCTTGAGATTTGTCTAGGATAAAACTATTTTCAATTCAATTTATAGGTCAGATAAAGGATTAATTATGAAAAATCAATTTAAGCTCGGTCGAGTTCGTTAATGAGCAAAGTGGGCTTAATAGTTTCGCAGTAATTCTTATTTGAAAACTTTTCATATTTTTTCTAATATTTTCGAAACAACGAATGCAATCGATCTGAAATTCCGCATTCAGGAAAATATTAATAACGCGCATGTTCGTGCAAAATTTCGTGAGGATCTCGTGATTAGAAGCTCAAAAAAAAATTGCGAGCGAATCAGCGTTGAGCGCTACTTTGATGAACACTATAACATTTGAATGGAAATAGAAAGGGACTTAAAACTTAAGGAATACGTTTGGGGGGTTGAAAATATCAGCTGAGATCCTTTTTGGGTAAAATTAGTCAAATGGTTTGGCAGTTATTCACATTTAAAATTTTTCCTGTTTTTATTGATATTTTTCAAACAAATCCGATTGATCCGAATTAATAACGTATTAAAAATTAAAATTTCAATTTGAAGACATTGGAATCAAAATATCATACAATGTTTCGAACCTGAGATTACTTTATAGAATTATGAAAAAGGCAAAGATACAATTCAAATATGAGGTGGACACGGTGTTTCCTTCAATTTAAAACTCTTCAGCAGCCCTTGAAATAAACTCTAGGAATTTCAAAACTACCCTCCTAAGCACAAAATAATATTATGCGAAGGTTATATAAGATTCTATATCAAAATTTAAATTCATCATTAGCTGTTATGAAGCATGTACTCAATAATACTATAATTATTTTTTTCAAAACAGTTTTGCTCTCACGTGAAATATTTCGTACTCTATTATCATTCGATTTTAGAATCCTATGGTCCTTATTGTAAAACCGAATTCAATATGAATAAATATTAAAATTTTATTAATTGGTGAAGAATCTTAAATATCAAACAGATCAATTTTGTTACACCTCGCTACGAATTCTAATTTTATAAAATGTCGTGAACACTTTTTTTTAAATTTTTTAAAAGAGGCATTTGTTTAATTTTATTTCAAAAAGTTCAGTTGTACATCCCTACAAATTTTAATTTTATGAAATTTCTCATAAACTTTTTGAAATTCAATTAAATTAAAGCCTTACAAACACTGTTTTATTTTTTGAAGAAGAAACAATGTTTCTGAGGTATTAATTAAATTTGATTTCAAAAAGTTCTTAAAAAATTTTATAAAATAAAAATTGGTAGCAAAGGATAACAAAATTACTCTGTTTTATATTCAAGATATTGAAAAAACCTTCTATCAAGTAAAACCCCCCTTTATATTATCTTGAAGAAATATTCACAAAAAATCTATTATTATTATTATTATTAATTTTTGCAACAGATATTTTTTTCAATACCTGTTGGGATATCGTAATATGAATGTGCAAAAAATAATTATGTCTACTAAGGGGTGAAGCGAATAAAACCCGTACTGTGTAAAACCTGTTGCTTTTATCATTGATATAGCATTTCCCACGGGCATGTTACCGCTTCAGCTGTTACACTCCAGTCATTCTGATAGAGCTTGGTTCCCACGCACTGACCAGCAAACCCCTTCAATTTAAGTCACCTGTCTTTATTCAAACATGATAATATTACCTACCATAATGTTTTTATTTCACACATTAGTTGTTCAGTAGATCATTTACATTCGATAAAAGGGTAATGCACGTTCGTTTACATTAATTTATTTCGATTTTATCACGTAAAGTGAATAATAATTTATTCGTTTCCTGAATAATATTACAAAAAATGTAAACAAATCGAAATATTTGCCACTGACTTTTTTCGGAAGCTCGTTTATAATTCGCGAATATAATATTAAAAAAAATTGAATATAGATAAAGTTTAATGTTTAATTGAATCAGTCTCCACTTGATGAAAATCTATATTAAATAAGGTTATTCTGATTTTCGAAAATTTTTATTGTTATTTTATTTATTCAAAAATGTAAGATACCACCTGCCTGAAGATGCTACTGTGATAGCGAAACAATTGTTATATTATAATAACAATTAAAATTTAAGAAAATCAGAATAACCTTATTCAATATTATAGATGGATTTATTATTATCTTACCTAAATGTAACTAATTATTTATACACTGAATAATGGATAAAAAATTCAATATGAAGATGCTGCTGTGATAGCGAAACAATTGTTATATCATAATAACAATTAAAATGTAAGAAAATCAGAAAAACCTTATTTAATATTATAGATAGATTTATTATTATCTTACCTAAATGTTACTAATTATTTATACAGTGAATAATGGATAAAAAATTCAATATTACATACAAAAACGGCGATTTACACAGACATTTATTATTTTCTATTCAGTATGTACCCATACTGTCTGTTTTTTTTCTATAAGTGAAGATCATAATTCGCGAAATATTAATTATACAACACAGACTCGTTAACTCAATCTAATCAAGAAAATTATATTTTAGAACTCAATATTATTACAAATTAGCTAATAATAATGATTAAATTCCGATTTTGAAAGATAAGTTATTGATGGCAAAAAAGTACCTTTAAATTTGATTTATCCGAATATAAAAGAATATTTAACATATAAAGGTGGGCCATTTAAAATTCGCATATTTGATCGGCTATAAATAAAAAACTAATGAATATTTTCTCAAAGTAATGAGTTTATTAGAAAGGTTGTATCTTGACAGTTACAAATGAAAAACAATATCATTCAAATGAGCGCCAATTTTTCAGTACATTGTCGATTGTTTGAGGCTGAATATCATGAATGGCAACTTCGATTGTGTTTCAAGGCCTCAATCGTTTCTGAATGGTTACTGTAACACTTAGAATATCAATTATAAAGAATGAAGACTTACATTGCCCATTTCCCTGATTCCTATCGCTGAGTGTAACACGTTTGGACCAGCTTATTATGCCTCATTCCAAACTTTTTCATATATTCGACTGTTAAATTAACATTTTTTGTTGTTACAGGTATTGACTCATTCGCATATGATCCCCACAAGTACGCAATGGACTACCACGGCATGGGATTCAGAGAATGTGTAGCTGAAGTCATCAGATACCTTGAAAGAATTGAAGGTCTGGATGTTCAGAATCCTTTGAGATTAAGATTAACCTCACATCTTCAGTGCTGCGCTGCACAGCGAGAACTTGCCAGCAAGCAGGCGACAACGACACCCTGGGGTTATGGACCGACACAAACTTACCCCCATCCACCCTCACTAAACACGATTCCAACAGCTCCTGCAACTCAAACACATTCGATACCGAATTTAAATCCGCACCAGCCAACACCAATACACCACCAGAATATGCACCATGAACTGGGCCATTTCGACGTGACGACATCGTGTGCTCAATCTTCTTCTTCTGTACAGACCACGGACTCGAGACTGGCTCCGTCGACTGCGATTTTGACACCGTTAACATCCACCACAGCCTCAGCATTAGCTTACAGTCCTCATCAATACCTTCCGAATACGTTCAGTATTCCAACATCTAGTCATCATCAAAATTACAATCAAAGTAATATACCCACTTCACAGGGGATGAAACCCTACCGACCATGGGGTGCTGAAGTTGCGTATTGAGTGTACAACCAATGAAATATGCCTTCAGTGCCTAATTGTGGATAGTTTTAAAGGAAGCTCCATTCAATCAAATTAAAGAATATATATTTTTTCAGGAATAATGAGAATCCAAAGTGCCATGATGAAACAGGTGTGCCTTAATGGAAATTATACAGATCAATTTCTTTCAGAAATCCTTGAATGAAGCAAACAAGCCAAATATTGTAAATAGTTGTAAATATTGTGCTTGCACTGTATGTTTCTTATTTGTACCTTATAAAATATATTTTATTTATTATTAATTTAAGAAAAATACATTCCGATATAATATATATTTTTAATGGACGAAGTTATCATACGGAAATGATAGCTTGATAAACTCTTGCAGTTTAACATAATTGTGATTTTGTATATAAGAAATAAAAATTATGAATAACATTTGGTGGTGGATAATTTATATCCTTTTGCATCGTGAATATTTTATCATTTGATAGTTTCAGGTAATAATGCGACAAAACAATCTTTATATGATTCTATTGAACTTTAAGGTGAATATGATTGTCAAATGATTACTCTATGGGTCTTTTAGATAATTGGAAATTGTTACCATCTACACAAAATGCAAATATCATGCGCATTACAGAAAATACTTTAGAATTAATCAATCGGAAAGAAAGCTTACAAGATCAATGATACACTCACTTCCTCCTGTTATTTGAATTATAAAGATAAAATATGAGAGAATATTTATAGTGATAACTGGTAACTGAATTATAACTATTATAAAAATGGTAAAAAGCACTAAAGTGAACTGTTGCGAACTGGTTCAACAGTATCTTAAATATCAAACAGATTAATTTTGCTCACTACAAATTTCAATTTTATACATATTTTTCTCGAAAACTTTTTAGAACTGAATTCAATAAATGCCTTAGAAAACACAGTTTCAATTTAGGAGATATATAGAATTAATACTCATTACACAGCATCAAAATAAATAAAAGAATCTAAAGAAAATATAGAATATTGATTGAACTTATTCAACAAAACGTCTGATGGATTCAACAGTGATTTCATAACGGTAATATGAATACCACATTCCACTATAAAAATATCCAACGTAACCTCAATAATTTTTTCGACAATAACTTTATTTAAAGAAGCTCTTTAAAAAAACACTTCAAAAATATGCAGCACATCTTCAAAAATGGCTATTTGGAATTCTAGCCGATAATCATCAGCCCAATTTCGTGTCTATAAAATAAAAACAATCAATAAAAAATATACATACTTCCGAATGGTTTACAATTACAATTTTTCATAATTGTATTATCACACATGCGCGTGGTGGATTTCTAAAGCTTCTCCTATTATATATTTCTGTGAAATAACCTAATTTTTGCATGATGCTATTCATTATCTGAACAATTAGTCCTTTGATGGAAGAAAGTATGTATATATATTTTATTGATTTTTCTTATTTCTTCAAATAACTCCTAACTAATGAATTGTGGGTAAGAATTTTTCAGGTTCTTTTTCTGGAGAATGTACTATCTTTTTTTCAAAAAGGGAAATGAAAAGACCTTTTTTAATTCCATGTGGAACATTTTTTGGTGAATGAATTTGTTTTTTCTCAATATCCACGCGAATCAATTGTATTAAGTAATGATAGTATAATTTTGATCAATACTTTTTGTTTTTTTAATAGTTAATTACTACTACATGTGCTGATAATATATATGTCTTCAGAGTGATACAGTGTTATCTAGGTTATTTAGAGGTCATCTGTAGAGGTTGCGGAGAATTAATCCAGCTATTATCTGTAACATATTCAGGAGGAATTTCACAAAAAATTGCTCAAATAATTTCAAGAACTAACATAAAAATAGCTTTTACACCCTCACAACAAATTTCCACCCTCTTTTTCAATACTAAAGAAAAAAAAAACCGGCTCAATAATTCAGGCGTTTATGAATTAAGTTATCATCAGTGCGATTGCGTAAATGTAGGACAAACTGGAAGAACTTTCAAAGGAAGATTCAAAGACCATCAACCATCATTTAAGAACTGAAAAGATAACTCTAATTTCACGAAACGTTTTTTCCAAACAAATCATGTCCTCCCAAAATCAGGCAATCTTTACCACAACTGGAAGCGAAAAGCAAGAAAATATACATCCTGTAATTGATAGAGGTTCGCAAGAATAAGCATGATACCGTAATAAAATTATTGAACAAGCAGACAGACCTTTGGCACACCCCTCTTCTCGAAGTTTTGCACAAGCCGAAGATTTCCATAAATATATGAAACCTTTGAAATAAAACTTGTTATTCTATTTGAAAATATAGCAAAAACTTCGAAACTTGAGTCGCCGTACCCTCAGTAATGAAAATGTGATAGAAAACGAAGTAATTTCTTATTTATTCCATTTTATTATAATTAACAATGATCGGACAATGCGGAAGTATTATTCAAATTAGAAGAACGCTACCGCATAATATAAATACATAGGCGACTCATTAAAATTTCTGGTCATTCTTCAACGGATTTGAAAATTTAGGGTGACCATCAACAGCGTATTTGGTGCAGACAACGCGTGTAAGAGATTAAAAAAATCTTTGTTACTGACAAAGACTGGGCTTATTTTTTTGGCGTTTCGCTCAACTAACAAAAACACGTGAAAATATTCTTTTGTCGACAAATGAAAAATTTGAAATTCATGCTTGACCTCGCTGACCATTGTCCAGAACTGGTTAGCAGCTCTCGGTATTTGAATATTCGCAATGTCCAGTTTTTCTAGTTCAAAATCGATTCGCAAAAGGGTTGAAGCGAGCATCCTTTTGTGCATCAACAATAAAGCGGTTCTGGGTTCTTCACTGCTATATGCAAATTTTGGATGCATGCCCTCTTTCAACAGAAATAAAACCAACAACGGTGGCAAAAGTATGTAGTCTCTTCAACAACGCATAAAAACTTCCTCGAAGAATCTTGCAGGCAATAAAATTTTTTTTTAAAACCACTGACAGTCAGGAGCCTTTGCGTGTTTGTTTAGGTGACCTACAATCCTCACCAAATTTTGCGGGTGAGTGTGAGCTATGATACATTTACAAATTGAAGCATGGATTATAAAATGAACAGTATTTTCCGTTATTTTTTATGAAGCCCTCATCATCAGTTACAGATTAAAAGCAAAAATAATTGAATCTTCAATATTCTATTATTTAGTCAAATATGCTCCTTCTGTATACTAATAACAATAACTTCGCATTTACATGAGTTATGAAGATGCATTGTACCATTTTGAAATCTGCAGGAAAGGCGCATATTTTTTATCAAGTTGGCCACTTAGGCTTTCTTACATTTTTATTCCATCATGTACGATTAAACTTTGACATTTGTCACATTTTATGAGGAAATTTGAAGTTGGATTTTTTTCCTAAAAAAGTGACAGTAGTTATTCAACGATTTTCTATCTATTGGTGTTTTAATGAAGAATATTTTATTTTGAGAGCGTGTTACACAGAAACGCAACGTGGTGTAGTAAAAATCATTATTTTGAGATATTTCTACCGGGAATAGATTTATATACTATAGTGTTTCAGAAATTTTCATTCATTCTGGAACACCCTGTAAATTAATTTCATTTAACTAAAGTCTACAATGGATTTTTATCAAGTAAAAAGCAATACGATACGGATTTTGAATTTTGGTCCTTAAAATTTATACGCTTTTCCTACACGAAACGAAATAGCTTCATCTTGAAACACTTCCGTTCTTAATCGCATTCTGGCCGAAAGGAAAAACGATAAAGTCGGGCATATATTAGATATTGGATGACAGAAATAAGAACGTACAAGTTAGCCCTTTGCAGGTGTAACATAAGCAGTTTGGCGTGTGCTGCAAACGCATGAGAGTCGCATTTACTTCTTTTTCCCACGTTCGGCACCCCATATACAACGCTACAACCCCATCAGAGTCCAACGATCCCCTCCCTTTCCGCATTTGAAAAGCTACAAGTATTTGCATTCAGTTGGGTCGTCCACTAATTCCTTCTTCCTTTGCTGATAGTTGGCGAGCCTTGAGGTTCCGGCGGATCTGGTAGTTATTGAAGACAATCGATAGACCGAGAGGCATTTTAAGACGAATTCGATTTGTGTTAGTCTCTTGTCAGTTGAAATTCAAGGAAGACCACATTTCATAATAATAATAATAATATTTATTGATCATTTAAGACATATTTAAATATGTATAGGACAGGTCAGAAAAAAACATAATAATAAAATCAAAATAAATATTCGTTATTGAATTTATAGTCAAATTCTATTAAATGGTTGGCGAATGTGGAATGTGTGGAATTTGAAGCTATTTTGATGTTCATGGATTCTCTTTTTGAATGCCAATATACCATTGGGCAATCCTTACAAGTCAACTTATAGACTCTTGATTTATTATGTTTGTTTGATTAATCTTTATTATTTTTTATGTATTAGTCTATGTTACTGATAGTTTTTAAAGCTGCAGTGCAATAAAAATTTTTCTTAAAATAATGGTCAATGTCTTTGGATATTCTATTTATATATGATTATTTTTGGAATGAGGTATTTTGTGGAGATTAAACATGAGTTGACGCTATCTTTTTCTGTTTATGTTTCTGTTTATAGATAAAATGATGAACAATAAACAGAAAAAGGTAGCATTAACTTACCTTTATCCTTCAACAAAAGACCCCATTCCAAAAAAATTCATAACTAAATTATCTTTCAAATTAAAGAAAAATTGGCTTCAATCTTAATTTAAATGTGTTTTATTTCAGTTTAAAGTTATATCACTCTAAAAAAACACCCGATATTTAAATAAGTTACTTCAAAACACTCTCAAAACATGTAGCGCATTCTGAAGAAACAATTTGAAATTAAATAAGATCCTCGTCACCCCTACTTCACATTTAAAAACTAAAATCAATTAACAAAAAATAACTCACCATGTCCTTGTTGAACAAAAACTAAAATTAGAGAACTTTGAAAATCCAACGTGTTCTATGTTCATCACAAAAATCACACAAAGCTTGTAAGGTATTTTATGGCCTTAGTGTTTGTTCAACAAGGATATCACTAGGTCTGTCTGGTCAGTTATTTTTCGTTACTTTATTTTTATTTTTAAATGTGAAGTAGGACTGACCAAGATATTGTTTAATTTCAAATTGTTTTTTGAGGATGTGCTACATGTTTTGAGAGATTTTTGTAGTAACTTATTTAAATATTTGAAGTTCATAAAATGATGTTCTGCATTTTTGAAACAGATTTGGTTTTCTTCAATATAGTATCAGAAATAAAATTTTGTCTCCTTCAAGTATTTATTTAGTTATTTTAATTGACAATTTATATTTCATAAATAGTGGTTAATTCTTGATAGAAGGTATATAAAATTATTTAAATATTTTAATATTAGTCTTCTACATATTTAATTTCAAAAAATTATATTTAATGATTAAAACTTCTGAAAATAAATTAAAATAATGTCATATAAGACATCCAAATGGTATAACAAAATCCAATAAATAAAATTGTTAACCAAAATCCTATAAATTAAATATTTTAAATAGACAAAATTTTGTTCCTGCTGATCAATCTTATGAAAACAAATATCTTTCAAAAATGTCTAACATAATCTTAAGAATTTCATCATAAAACTATCTTACTTAGAATATTCAATATTATTGAATATCTAACTAAGTTACTTTATATAAAAACTCAAGATATGTAAAAACATTACTGAAAAACAAGTTTTAAGAGAGACTTTGCTTCGTAAATATTCAAATAATTCATATTCAATAAATATAACATCAATCAACAACAAATATTTACTCACTCATGTTTAGAAAACTTCTAGTAAACTGAAAAATCTTTAAATGTAGTGTAACGGTTCGCTATATATAAATATTTCTGTAGTTTACCCTTGATCTAAAAGATTGAAAGACAATTTAACGGCCTCTGTTATAGCACAAGGACTATCTGTATAAAGAATGTTAAGGAAACCAAATAATTATATATTATGAATAAAATAACATAAATAGTGGTTAATTTCTTGATAGAAGGTATATAAAATTATTTAAATATTTTAATATTGGCCTTCTACATATTTAATTTCAAAAAATTATATTTAATGATTATAAAAAAAATTTGAATATTGAAACAAATTGAAATATGTTTATCTTCTACAATTTTAATTTAAAAAAATTTTTTATTCAAAAAACTTTTAGAATTAAATTTATGTCTAGAACAAGCACCGCTTACATTTAATAGACGTATATAATCAAAACTCAATATATAATGTCAAATGGAATAAATAACCCAACAGATATACGAAAGTAATTAAAATTAATAAATAATTATTTAAAGGAGACAAAATTTTGTTTCTGGTCTTACCTTTAAGAACACCAATTGCCTTAAAAAAAAATTAACTTATTCGAATATTTAAATATATTGAATATTTCAAATAAATTATATTCTTTGAGAAGTCCTTTAAGTGTGTTTATGTTTTTAAAAGGCAATTGGTGTTCTTAAAGGTAAGACCAGAAACAAAATTTTGTCTCCTTTAAATATTTATTTATTAATTTTAATTACTTTCGTATATCTGTTGGGTTATTTATTCCATTTGACATTATATATTGAGTTTTGATTATATACGTCTATTAAATGTAAGCGGTGCTTGTTCTAGACATAAATTTAATTCTAAAAGTTTTTTGAATAAAAAAATTTCGAAATTAAAATTGTAGAAAATAAACATATTTCAATTTGTTTTAATATTCAAATTTTGTTATATTTCTTCTATCAAGTAAAAGGCCTTTCTATTTTATAATGATTATAACTTCTGAAAATAGATTAAATGTAATTCTTAAGATTATGTCAGACATTTTTGAAAGATATTTGTTTTCACAAGATTGATCAGCAGAAACAAAATTTTGTCTATTCAAAATAATTAATTTATAGGATTTTCGTTAACAATTTTTATTTATCGGATTTTGTTATACCATTTGGATGTCTTATAATGAATGTTTATTTTATATGCCATTTGATATGAGTGGTACTTATATGACATTATTTTAATTTATTTTCAGAAGTTATAATCATTAAATATAATTTTTTGAAATTAAATATGTAGAAGGCTAATATTAAAATATTTATGTAATTTATATTTCGTTGGGTTTTTTTATTCCATTTGATATTATATAATGAGTTTTGTGAACTAAATTTAAGCAGTACGTATAAGACATTAATTTAATTCTAAAAATTTTTGAATAAAAATTTTTTGAAATTAAATTTATAGGAGGCTAATAGAATAAATCTGTTTTGATATTTAAATCTTGTAATAATCCTTCTGTACTAGAAAAAAAAACTACTTCTTATTATTTTATTCTTAGAATCACTTGAAATAAACCGATATAATTCCCAGAAGATTTTTCTGAACGAACAAGCGGATACCAATAGTTATTGAATATCTTCATTCAGTTTGGAAAAACCAACGACAACCCCAATAACTTCAATTGCCATTATTGGTTTCTCTTTCAACCTAATTTGGAACACCCAAATAACTGTCTTCTTACTTTTAGTAACATTTGCTGTAATACCTGTCAATACATATACAAGAACCTATGTACGTTTTCACACAGTATCAGTTCAAATGTAGAACATGATTAAGCCACACAATTGTTCAACAATAAAAAGTTTGTGGAAATTGAATTTTATTTATTACTTGTTGAAAATGAATTTCCATCAAGTAAAGACCGAATCCATCAAATACATAATAGATTTTAATATTCTTTTTGACATTTGATACGTTACATGTATTATTGCAAGTACACTAAAATGTTAGGTGTAATTTTTGTATATAAAAGTTTTTTCTCCCTCAACTCATAAATAATATTACTTACACCCGATTTCGCAGATATTAAGTGAAACGAACAAATCATGAGAACGACCGCAATTATCTATTCACGCATCGTTTCTCTTGCTTTGTTGACTATTTCTGATTGATAATGCAAATAAAAATCTCTCCACGAACTACCAATATCTATAAATCATTTGCACCAGCACCAGTTAATTATTTCTGAATCCGATATTCCTATTTTGGGACATCTGTTTATCAAATTGGTACAGGAATAGAACTATCGTAAGGGAATAGTGATACGGAATTATTCATATTTGATACGTAGGGAATTTGAGGAGTGTCATATACAATGGGTGTTTCAGAAATCCTTCGAAACCCTCTTCAACTATTCTCTGAGAAATCTTGATTCATTATATCGGGTGTTTTTTTAAAGCGATAGAAGTTTAAATTGAAATAAAACACATTTAAATTAAGATAGAAGCCAAATTTTTTTTTATTTGAAAGATAATTTTATGAAATTTATTTGAAAATAATTTTCGGCATATGCCCACCACGACTAGCTCTGAGAAACCGCATTCGACCAGACCAATTTTGGACCAATTTTTCGAGTAATTCAGGCCTTATTTCATCAATAACACGAGTTATGTTGGCTTCCAAAGCGTCTATGGTTTCTGGTTTATCAGCATAAACCAATGACTTAACATAACCCCAAAGAAAATAATCCAGTGGAGTTATGTCGCATGATCTTGGAGGCCAATTAATTGAATAATTTCTTGAAACAATGTTATCGCCAAATCTTTCTTTCAATAAATCAATTGTTACGGTAGCAGCATGAGGTGTAGCACCATCTTGTTGGAACCAAAATACTTCTGGGTCGCCATTGAAATTTTGAAACAAATAATCATTGATCATCGAATTGTAACGAACACCATTCACTGTAACATTAGCTCCAGCATCGTTTTTAAAGATATATGGACCGATGATGTCTCCAGCGTGTAAAGCACACCAAACAGTGCATTTTTCAGGATGCAATGGAACCTGCAGAACTTCTTGAGGATTGTTTTTTCTTCATATACGACAATTTTGCTTGTTTACATAGCCGTTCAGCCAGAAATGAGCTTCATCACTAAACACAATTTTACGATAAAAAAGTGGATCAACTTCAAGCTGTTCTAGGGCCCAATCAGCAAACAAACGACGCTTATTATGGTCAAGTGGCTTTAGTTCTTGAACCAGTTGGATCTTGTATGGGTGTAGACCAAGATCTCAAAATTTTCCATTTGGAAGTCCACGTTGTTGTGAACGTCGATGAATAGACAAATCTGGATCATCATTAACACTATGACTTACATCAGCGATATTTTCTTCTGTACGTACAGTTCTTTGTCTTGTTGTTGTTGCATCGAGAAAATGTTGTCCGAAATCTATCGATAGTTCGACGAATAAGCTGCTCTGATGGACGATTATGTAAACCATAAATTTTAGGAAGTGCTCTATAAGTTTGGCGAATAGAACACAGTTGAAAATAAATTTCTACAATTTGTAAACGTTGTTGCGGCGTGAGTCTTTCCATGATAATTTGTCAATGCTTACTGAACAGAAATGTCAAAACAACATGGCTTCTACCTTCTGTCAAATCACAGTTATCCCTATCGAAAGTTCTATCACTCTAAAAAAAACACCCATAGGTTTCTTATGACTTGTGTGAACACAAAACAATTTTGCTTGGTCATATTTTCGTGTCGTTCACACTAGTGGAAGGCATGTAAAAGAAATGAAATAAATAATTATAGGATTGAAAATGATATGAAACCAAAGATCTTGATGTTAAACTATCTTGGGTGATAGTTGAGCATTCACTGCTTTGTACAGAATTATTCGTAGGCTTTATATTTCACTTATATCAGTGGTCTGTTCCGCCCATTGAGAAACCACTTTTAATGCCTTCTGAACCTCTACAATACGAATCTCCTTATTTTCCGCAGTTTCCACATCAGAGTCGCTTCTTTTGGAATCAGTGAAGACATTCGAATCACCATCAATATTAGCCAGACTTTGGTTCAGTTCCAGCATATCTCTATTCCAGTTTTCCACATCTCCACAGTTATAGTCAGCTTAGAAATTGAAAAATATCTCAAGTAGTTACTTAGTACCTTAAATCGAAGTTGATTTGCTCGAATATTTTATAAGTATGAGTGTTACAATGTTTTCTTAACTGAACGAATGAATCATGTTCAGCAACTATAGTTTCCTATGCTATAGGTTCTGGGTTTTTACTCATCAATATTTCTCGGAGCTTCACAAGAGGAAGATCATCTTCATCAATATCGCTATGGTAAAACATATTATTCCAACACGTTTTAATTACCAGAGGATCTAATTGTTGCCATGCCCGGTGTAAATGTAAAGCAGCTCCCCTCAAGTTGAGGTTGTTGAGCCCATCTGCCACGTTGACTCCTTGGACCACCAGAAAACTCAAAAGATTTTTCCTGTAATACTGTTTGGTTAACTTCAACGCATTTTGATTCATTGGCGGAATTGAAGGAGTCACATTAGGAGGCAAAAACATCACAAATATTTCTCCATCTTCTGTTCTCAATTCTTTAGCTGATGGATGTGATAGAAGCCTTTCCTGGAAGATTTGAACATTTTAAAAATTGCTTCACCTAAAAAAAATTCTTATTTGCTCACATTTCATTTTTCATATTAACACTTACCTTTGGTACTGAGCATTCGAAGAACCAATTTTTGAAAATTTCCAACATCCAAGCATTTTTTGTATTTTTGTAGGTACAGGGATTATGGAAAATTTGTAATGGTCTTGGAGATTTTGCTTTGCCAATAATCAACGGCGTGAGTTTGTGGAAACCTGATGCGTTTGCACAATCCAAGAAGGTAATTCGCTGCTTTGATATTTTGAGACCGAGTGCAGTTTTTTCAGAACTCATTACATAGGTCTTATCAGGTATAATTTTCCAGTACAATCCAGTTTCATCAGAATTGTATATCTGGTCGTGAGTGAGCTCAGATTTCTCTATTAATTGAACCAATTCAATTTTGACTGGGCTAATATTATGCACCTCTGATGATAGTTTTTCTTCCCAAATTTTCAAAAATCTAAGACCATAACGAACCTTGACTTTTTGCAGCCATCCATCACTCGCAGTAAAATATTAATTTCCACCTTTCAAGGTTTCATGAAGCTGAAGAGCTGTATGCTTCAAAATTTCTCCTGCCATAGGCAAATTTAATTCCCTCTGTTTGAGGTTTCCTCAATTTTCGGATATTCAGTTCCCCTCAAAGTGCATTTTTCAATTTAATTTGGCTTAAAACTCAGGTTCACTACACTCATGATTTTAGTCTGTTTTTTTTAATCGAGCATACAGTTTATTTCGCAACTCCATATTTTTTTGAAAGCAAATTAACGCTCATGCCTTTCCGGTGATATTCCAAGATCTTTGATTTGTCATACAGACTCAAAAGTTTCTTGTTTTTAGCCATTTTAACTACATATATCACATTTAAAGACACTTCTCGCGGTGAAAGATAACTCGTAATAAACAAAATTCGTATCATTCAAATGGCTTTATGCATGATTTTGTCAACAAGTTGAAACAGAAAAGTAGTAAGTCAGACTAACGAGATCGTGAATTGTTCACACTATTATTATAAATTTCAAAAACTTATTGAGAACAAATTTTTTTAATTAAAATTTGTAGTGAGATTTGCAGAATTAATCTGTTAAATATTCGAGATATTGTAAACCCTTCTATCAAGTAAGAACCCTTTTTTTATTATTTAATAAATTGTGGAAATAATCTATATTATTTCATTTAATTGATCTAGTTATTGTTTGGAATATAAAAAATATATTTAATCCTCTTCTGGATGATAAATTTCAAATTGTTCAGTTAACTTTTATCTTTGTGCATAATTTACACTTCCTTTTTCTGATAATTGAGATATATATTTTTTTTATAAATCAGTGAATCAATAAATGAACAATGCCTAGTATAAATAAAAAAACTGTTGTTCTCTGTAGTTTCAATAAATGGCTATTCATATGGAGGAGAATTCATGTGAAAATATCATAATGCGATCTGAAAACAGGTGTTTTCTACCTGAGCGTTGTGTCCGATAGGGGTTGGTGCACAAGGAAGAAAACAATAAAATGAATGGGGAATGAAATGGTTACTTTCTTTCAATGGTTAGCGTGGGCAATGGAAGACGCCACACACACGCTAGAAAATTTGATAGTTTACACTCCTTTGACTATCGGTTCCCTATACAAATTTGCCCCTTAAAGGACGTTTCTTCTTTTCATTCAGGACCAAAATTTGTTGCTTGGGGTCATTTTATAAGCGTGTCTTTGCCTTATGATGCTAAAGCTGACATTTTCAAGGCACGCATAAACTATGTTGTTCACACTTCAGCGAAATGACAGGTACTGTACAGAAAGCCTAATGATGACACTTCAAAATGAAAGTGATACCAGATGAAACGAATTCAGTTATCAAAACCACATGAACTTATTTCTATTAGTAATATTGATTAATGCACTTCGTGAAAGATCGATTCAAAATTAAAAATAGAAAATCAGATTTCTGGAAACTTTCATCTTACAAGGAGTTACGTTTATTTTTGTTTAAACCACTCTTGAATTGTTTTTTATATCATGTTCAATTTTTAATATGAGTAGATTGCCAAAAAAACATGAAATACGTTTATTTCAAATTGACGGTTTTATAATATTTGTAGCCTTTTATGAGTTTTTATACTCATGGATGAATTTTCGTATAGATGTATGTATACAATGGCATAAATGAGAAATAAATGATTTTCAGGACAATAATTATTATTATATCCATCAAATATTTTCATATATAAAATAAAATCTTATTACAATATCTTAAACATCATTCAGATTTATTCTGCTAACCTTAGTAGGTTTTTTTGAAGCTGCATATTTTTGGATTTTTTCTAAGGAACTATTTTTGAAGAAACTCTTGAGATTACGTATTTGCATTTTTGTAAAGGAATTTGGTTTTCATAATACATTGATACGAAACAAAACTTTGCATTCCTCAAGTATTTATTTAATATTTTTAATTAGTATTTCATATTCTTTGTCTTCTTTTATGCCTTTCGGTGCTGTATAAAGAGTGTTAATTCTGAATGTCTACTCAATTGAAACTGTGTTTTAAGATATTCATTTAATAAAACAGAAAAAGGCTTTTTACTTGATAGAAGAAATATAACAAAATTTTATCTCCTTCAAATATTTAATTATTAATTTTAAATGACTATTTATATTTGTTGGTTTATTTATTCCATTTGACACTGTATATTGAGTTTTGATTATATAAGTCTATTAAATACGAGCGGTGCTTATGTTGACATTAATTTAATTCTGAAAGCTTTCTGAATAAATTTTTTTTGAAATTAAAATGGTATAAGACTGACAGATTAAATCTGTTTTGATAAACAAATTTAGACATTCATTTTATCTGATTTTAAAAATTTTTTGACAAACATTTTTCATAAAATTTAATTTTATAGTGAGGTTAGCTGAATAAATATGTATGATATTTAAGACATTCAAATATTTTTCCAACAAGGGTGATTCCTTGGCAAAAAATAGGGCGGGTCTTTCATATAAACTTTATTTTTTTGAGCCCCAGCTGATTAGTTACAGCCCCTTAAAGATGTATGTGACAAAAATCTGAAAATGATAAGCCAGATCAAAAAATAATTGTAACTGAATCAAAGTTAATCAAGACTAGTCAGTTTTTCTCAAAAACCCAGAATTTTAGCAAGAAATTGCAAGAGACCTTATCAGTTAAGAATAGATCAAGCTATCCAAAATTAATTTTTTTATTGTAAAATAGGAAAATGGAAAAAAGTTTCTTGGGAAAGAAAGTTTAGTTGTGGCTTTTTCTACCCCTTGCAATCATAGAGGAATGCCAACAAAAAAATTTTAGAATGCCTTCTCGCACGCATATAATGTATGCTTAATTTTATTCTTGTCAGTTATTTAGTTTTTATGAAAAAAATTAAAATCTGTTTTTCGGGCGCCATCTTTAGGGAGCTGTAACTGAGCAGGGGGGCTCAATTAAATGAATTTTATAATATATGAAAGATCCACCCTATTTTTTTGAGAAGGAATCACCCTGAAACTATTCATATATGAAGTAAAACTTCTCAGAAAACTGATTTTCTATTTATAATAAATGATATCGTTAATTGGAATATTAATGCTCAACGGAAAGACCTGTGACGTCGAGTTGATACTTCACAGTTCTGGATATATTATCCAATATTTCGCAGTTTCATTATAAGAAACAATAATAGCAGGGACCGACGTTACGAACGACTATAAAAAAAGATTGAGAGTGTATAAAATTTTGTGATTTATTTATGGACAGCAGATCGCAGACACGTTTGCGGCCAGAGACGAAAATAATCGCTAATACAACACTACCACACAACGGTCTGGTAGTAGTGAGATATTATTATCATTATCAATTTAATCGTGATCCGAACACCGTGCGAAAACGTATGGAATTGTATTTCCCGATTGAGTTGTTCCCCTCGTGGATTGTGTGGGAATACGGTGCCTCGAGTTCTCTTGATCTAGTTAAATAATTAGAGGGTGGCTTCGGACAAGGGATAGAGTCAAGTGAAGAGTAGTAGGGGGAGGTTATATTATCGCCTCTTCTCCGCTCGTTTTCATTAACTGTGATAACCTCATAGGTTCAACATGGCATTCAAAAAGTTTCTCTCCGTAACCGGACATAATTGTTTCAAGGTAAGTAAACATTTAATAATTTTGTTTCATTCAGTATCATTTTGTCACATTACTTCATTAGTTTTGATTATCACCTGTGTTTTCTCATTCCTTGGCGTTTATTGGTATCTATTTAAGTTTTTCCAGCGTGATTCTTTTAACCTCAACTCATCATCCTCTAAAGGTCTTTTCAATTTGCAATTTCCATTGAAAGTTTGTTGTTTGGATTGGCCAATATACTTCTATATTCAAATTGAGTATAAATTATTTCAGATGAGAGTAAAAGTTTCTTTTTATTTGTGAGTAGTTTGAGTACAATTCAGTTTACTTGATTCAATTCAATAACCTAATTTTCATTAACTTATAACAATACCCGGGGTGTCATTTTCATGAAAAAGCGTTCGATTTGAAATTCCAAAGCGTTCATGAAGGCTGGGCCATGTAGAGTTTGCATTTTGAAGTAGTGGTTATTTCGAGTTTGCTCATTCGTGTTTTGATAGAAAGTTAGTTTATAATTTGACATTGACAAAATGGGTCGATTTACGCTGGAACAAAACAGGGAAATATTAAAAACTCATTTCCAAAGTGGTGAATCTTCTATCCAAACTGTTAGAAATTAACGTGGAAAACTCAATAGAAGTGAAATGCCCTAACGACAATTTGTGGATCAATTTGTTCGTGAAAACAGGATCGTTATTTGATACAACAACCCGTTCACGTGAGCACACCTGAAAACGTTGCTGCATGTGGCTAAACTTCCATCAACATCAACTCGTCATCGTGCTCAAGACATCACCATTTCTCGCACTTTTCTGAGAATAATTTTGCATGAAGACTCGGTATGACGGCTCTCTAAGTTCAACTAGTGCAAGTGACCATCTGATACGTTTCCACTTTACGCAATAGACTAATGATCGCACGACTGAAGTATTTTCCCAGAAAAATCATCTTTAGCGATTTTCCACCTCGGAGGACCATTTTTTGTGGGCTTCCGTTAAGGATAACTGTTACGCTAACCATCCAGAAACGATTGATGCCTTGAAATACGAAATTGAAGTTAACATTCATGAGATTGAGCCCCAAACAATCGACAATGTATTCAAAATTGGATTGATCGGATCGGGTACTGTAGCCACTAGTGACGGTCATTTAAATGATATTGTTTTAATTTCGTTAATGTCATCGATTAGTTTTCATTTATAGCCATCAAAATTCAAATATTAAATGGCCCACCCCTTAACTCTAAGTATGTTGACAGACCAATGAATTCAAACACCTCAACAAAAGGAAATGAAAGGTTAAATGATGACCTCAATAAGCAATTCAATTTCTGGAGGTTAAAGACGCACCAAATTTTTCTGTTGTTGTTGATCAATGTCCTCAATTTTTTTTCAAATCTCCATGTATTCATTAACGGCTCAGCATTTTCTATTCCTGAATATTAATTTGAATCAAAAAAAATTATGTCAACAATTCCAACACTCAAAAAATAACACCAAATGGATAACTTCTTCTGGACTGAAGGTCGATCTGTTCTAGACCACTTTAACGAATATTGAATTGAATCAGTCCTTACTTGGTGAAAATCCATATTAAATAATATTTAAACCAGAATAACCTTATTTAAATATTACTTTAACGAAAATCGAAAAATTTATCTTCGAAAGCATTTAATCAGAAAAAAAATTCATGAGTTCTTTTAATCAAGATCAATTTCCAGTCTCTCTTGGGATTTTATCTAATTGACCCTTACGATGGTCAAGTATCGGGTGTTTTTTTAGAGTGATAGAATTTTCGACAGGGATAACTGTGATTTGACAGAAGGTAGAAGCCATGTTGTTTTGACATTTCTGTTCAGTAAGCATTGACAAATTATGATGAAAAGACTCACCCCGCAACAACGTACACAAATTGTTCAAAATTATTTTCAAAATCAGTGTTCTATTCGCCAAACTCATAGAGCACTTCGTGAAATTTATGGTTTACATAATCGTCCATCAGAGCAGCTTATTCGTCGAACTATCGATAGATTTCGGACAACATTTTCTCTACTCAATGCAACAACAACAAGACAAAGAACTGTACGTACAGAAGAAAATATCGCTGCTGTAAGTCATAGTGTTAATGATGATCTAGATTTGTCTATTCGTCGAGGTTCACAACAAGTTGGATTCTGTGCATCCACTACATGGAAAATTTTGCGTAAAGATCTTGGTCTACACCCATACAAGATACAACTGGTTCAAGAAATAAAGCCACTTGACCATAATAAGTGTTGTTTGTTTGCTGATTGGGCCCTAGAACAGCATGAAGTTGATCCAATTTTTTATCGTAAAATTGTGTTTAGCGATGAAGCTCTTTTCTGGTTGAAAGGATATATAAAAAAGCAAAATTGCCGTATATAGAGTGAAAACAATCCTCAAGAAGTTCTGCAGGTTCCATTGCATCCTGAAAATGCACTGTATGGTGTGCTTTACACGCTGGAGGCATCATCGGTCCATATATCTCTAAAAACGATGCTGGAGCTAATGTTATGTGAATGGTGCTCGTTACAGATCGATGATCAATGATTATTTGTTTCAAAATTTGAATGGTATCGATCCAATTTAAATTTCTATCACTCTAAAAAAAAACACCCGATAGCTTCAGTTCTTGAGTCAACATAAAAAATGATCAAGTTTTGAAGCGCATTATTACTGGCGACGAAAAATGGGTCGTATATAACAATGTCAAAAGCAAAAAAGACGAACCGCCTCAAAGCATTTCGAATGCCAATATCCATCAAAAAAAGATGATGCTGTCTGTTTGGTGGAATTTTAAAGGAATCGTTTTTATTTGAGCTTTTACCGGATAACACAACAATTAATTCGGAAGCCTACTGTCACCAGTTGGACAAACTGAATAATGCACTTCAACAGAAAAGTCCAGAATTAATCAACAGAAAAGATGTAGTGTTTCCATGATAATGCGAGACCTCATACAAGTTTGGTCATTCGCCAAAAGCTTTTACAGCTTGAATGGGATACACTGCCACACTAACCATATTTTCCAGATCTGGTGCCTCCGGATTATTATCAGTTCCATGATTGCAAAATTTTTTGGACGGTAAAACCTTCACTTCAAATAAAGAGGTCAAGAATCACCTGGATCAGTTTTTTGGCAGCAAAGACCAAACATTTTATGAGCCACCAGAATGGCCAATATAAAATTTGATAAAATATTTATTCATTATACAAAAATTGTCTTTCATTTTCCCAAAAAAAAACGAAATTACTTTCCGAACAACCCAATAGTAGGGTTTTGGACTTAAGCTTTCGATTCATGTTAGGAATATTTTTACTTTTCCTGATATTTAAATAATTGCCGAATACAAATATTTCACTAAACATTATTTTTTCAGATGCTGAAAGTTATGACGTCTTCCATTCAGAAGAGACTGAAGAGGAAAAGCAAGATGGACTTCGTACCATTGTCTTTACAATCGGTTAAAGATCGAGAAAGTGTATCGACAGAAATAACTTTATTAGAATATGAGAATTCTTCTATGCAGAATTTTTCATCGGAAATTTCGGAAAATGAATTCAATGAATCTGTAGAGAAGCACTGGACGCACTGCAGAAGAATATTGTATTCTTTATAATTCAAATATATGTAAATATTTTGCTAATTTATAGAATTTTGTATCGAGAATGTATATTTTATCTTTTTAACAGAATTAAATTTTGTTTGGGAGTGTGTAAATAAGCTGTGGCTGTGAATTAAGGAATAAAATGAAACATTTATGTAAATATCGCCATATTGAGTCGAAAAATAAAATGACATGTTTTCAGTGACTTTTTTCTAATTATTATTCGTTTTCGATTTTTAACCCCCGTTCCTGCTATTATTATGAAACTAATCCTGTTTTCTGTTGACGTAGTTTTTCTTTTTACAGAAGTTCAATTATTCACGGTGATAAGATTATCAGGTTGTTGAAAACAATTCATTGATGTTATTATTGTAAATTCAAACAGTTTGCGATAGATCGAAAAATCAACGTGATTGGCTTATTTTATAATATCTTAATCCATATTTTGTTGCACATTTATTGGTAACTTAGGTCGGATGGAGCAGTCCGTTACTCTGTTTCATTTCAAGAATGGGATAAATCAGAAATTCGTTTTTTTCCCTTTTTTATTATTGAAGATTTAGTGACCCAAGTTTCACAGTTTTCACCAGTTTGAAAATGTAGTAAAACTACGAAACTAGAAAACGAAGTAATTTCTTATTTATTCCATTTTCATATTATATTTAATAAAACAAAATAGAAAGGCTTTTTACTTGATAGAAGAAATTATTGTTTTGATATTCAAATTTTATATTATATTTACTCTAATAAAACATTTAGTTCACTCTAGTAAAACACCTGGTATATTTTCTAATCGAAATTTTATTCAGATTACACCTATTTTTGTTTTTCGACTGTTTTCATGAAATTTTGTGAATTGCAGTTATGTTTATTCATATAAAATTAATCTGCACAATACAGTTTCTACCACTCTTGAGAATTTAATTTCAATAATAATAATCTCTAAGAACATGCTTCCAATTTAACACAAAGGTTTATTATTTTCAATAAACAATTCAGTGGATGAATGTAGAATTAAATATGAATTTTCTACCAAGTTTTACGAAAATCTGATATACAAGTTTTAGATTTATATTTTTTTTAAATTGCAACCTTGAATTTCTACCCTGAGAGTAAAACTATTTGGTTGAAAAGCTTAGAGGATTATTGTATATCTCGAATGTTGTATCAATTTTTACGAATTCATGTTAAATTAATGTAAATATTTGCTGTTCGATCGAAAAGGTTTATAAGTTGAGAAAATAAAAAACCAAAATAAAATTCTTCCGTTGAAATTTATTCTATAATATTTGTTAATTTCAATAATAATAATCTCTTAGAAGATGCTTCCAATTTTACACAAAGGTTTATTATTTTCAATAAAAAAAGAAGTGGATGAGTGCAGAATTAAATATGACTTTTCTACGAAAATCTGATGTACAAGTTTTTGAGTTATATATTTTTTTCAAATTGTAACCCTGTATTTCTACCCTGAGAGTGAATCTATTTGGCTGAAAAGCTTGGAGGGTTATTGTTGGACATCTTGAATTTTGTATCAAGTTTTACAAATTTATGTTTAATCAATGTAAATTTTTGATGTTCGATCGAAAAGGTTTATTAGTTGACAAAATATAGACCAAAATGAAATTCTTTCGTTGAAATTTATTCTTACTTTTTTAACAGTATTCTATAATATTTGTTAATTTATTGTAGTGTTCTTGACCCTGTCCCATGTAAAACTTGTTACGCACTGTAGATATCAACATATAATTATGCAGTGTTTTCGAAGTTTTCGACTCGAAAAATTAACACAACGTTTAAATTTTTCATAGAATCAAATGTTTGATTGGATCAGTCTTTAATTGATGAAATTCCATATTCTGATTTTCACAAATTTTTATTGTTATTATCATACAAGAATTGTTTCGCTTTCACATCTTCAGGTAGGTGGTATCTTACATTTTTCAATTAACTGTTGTATTATAATAACAATAAAAATTTGTGAAAATCAGAATAACATTATTTAATATAATTTCATGAAATCAGTTTAAAATTAGTCGCCATTTGGAGTTATGAATGATATTTCCCTTGATATTTTCTTGTTTACTCATGGTACTGGATCGCCATCACTAAAAATTATTAGGGGCGTTCCCATGATCAACTCCTACCGAAAGTGACGTAATAGCGCTAGATTTCCAAGGGGTGATACACCCTTCAAGTTTGTGAGCAGCTTAGCAGCGTTGTCAATAAAGCATAATTAAAATAACAAATTTCTTATGACTTGAATTGGTAACCGAAGTAACTAAAAATGGAATGCTCTAATGCTTCGGACAATGCAGAACAGTACTGTGAAAATTTTCCCAGAGCCAAGGAAAAATTGTCTGCACCCAGAGCAGAACAGGGCTGCAAATAAAAAAAATTTAGGAATCGCACTATTTCTCACAAGTGATTAAGTTTTACCGATAAGAAGAGTTTGAAGTTTCATTTTCGAAAATTAAACTGAAACCATTATTACTATTTTATTTTATGCTTTAATTTCCTCTTCCTTTTTTTTTGATAATGAAAATTATTCGGAAATGCGTCCCTGGCCTGAAAGCTTTAAGGATATAGGTCGGCCATAATGGTCACGTGTTCTTCTTGAAAAGGAAACAATAGACGGTAGATCAGCGTGTGTCAGGCACGCGTTCTTGTGTCATAATTCAAATCTCTAGCAATACAAGGCTCCTCGATAATGGCCGTATGAATCCGAACTGTTATGACTCATAACTATAGAATGAAAATTAAATAGTTGATTCACTGGAAAAATCTATAAGGAATTTATAATAAGAAGAAATAAACTGAAGAATTTATTAGCATAAAAGAACAGAATTACTTCGAAAACTGAACTTCGAATGTTGTTGGCTTCTACTTGATAGAAATCCATTGTACACTATGGATGAATAATATATAATTATATTAGGTTTTTAAATAATAAAGAAATTCATTATACAGTTTGCAGTAGTTTAGGGAAGGCCATAAAGTGCATAAAACATAGAGTACCTTAGATATTAGATGTACCTAGTTTGAATGTGCATTTAACAGAGATTCCAAAAGTTGTATGGGTAAGTTTATAAGTTTATTTATTGTTATTTGATTTTATCTTTTAAATGTGAAGTTGAACTGACCTTATCTGAATTCAAATTGTTTTTGAGGATGTGCTACATGTTTTTGAGAGTTTTTGAAGTAACCTATTTAAATATTCACTGAATATATTTTAAATAAATTAGTTTTGGAGAAGTTCTTAAAATTATGTTGTGTATTTTTGAAAAAGATTTAGTTTTCATAAATATAAGATCAGAAACAAAACATTTTGTCGAAGGCAGACATGCGCGCCTGTCTGAGGAGTTCAGGTGAGCATGCTTGGAACGAAACATTCAATATTACTTATTTTCAATTTAAATTAACAATTTATATTTGTTCGGTTTTTTTTACTCCATTTGATATTGTATAATGAATTAAGATTTTATACGTCTATTAAATATAAGCAGTGCTTATAAGAAATTAATTTAATTCTAAGTTTTTTAAAAATTATTTTGAAATTAAAATTGTAGGAGACTAACAGATTAAATCTGTTTCGATATTCAAAGTTCAAGTAATAAACCTTCTTTCAAGTAAAAAACCGCTTCTTATTATTTTATGTTATACATAATATATAATCATATTAGGTTTTTGAATAATAAAGAAATTCATTATACTGTTTCCAGTGTTTTAAAGAGCCATAAGTACCTTACAAACTTCATGTGATTTTTGTGGTGAGCAGAGAACATAGAGCACCTTGGATATTAGATAGATAGATTAGTTTGAATGTGCATTTAACAGAGATTCCAAAAGTTGTATGGGTAAGTTCATGAGTTTATTTATTGTTATTTGATTTTATCTTTTAAATATGAAGTTGAACTGACCTTATCTGAATTCAAATTGTTTTTGAGGATGTGCTACATGTTTTGAGAGTTTTTGAAGTAACTTATTTAAATATTCACTGAATATATTTTAAATAAATTAGTTTTGAAGAAGTTCTTAAAATTATGTAGTGTATTTTTGAAAAAGTTTTAGTTTTCATAAATATAAGATCAGAAACAAAACATTTTGTCGAAGGCAGACATGCGCGTCTGTCTGAGGAGTTCAGGTGAGCATGCTTGGAACGAAACATTCAATATTACTTTTTTTTAAATTTTAATTAGCAATTAATATTTGTTGGGCCGACGAGCATCGCAGAGTTTTATAGGAGACGGTGTTATTGCCAAGAACGAGGAAGTGAACACTTTAAGCATTTCATTTAATGTATTACAATCAAGTACATCATGTATTTTAAGTATTCAGTTTCTCGAAACCAATTATAAATACTTTCGATATTTCTTCCGGTATTATTCATAATAGACCATACGTGATATAGTTCGTTGAAATAAAGTTATTGATGAGCTTTAAAAAATATAAAATAAAGAGGACGGACTATGCTAGGCATGCGCGAATCATCCTGTATATTTATATTTATGTTTAAAAAGCACACTATTGAATTTAAAAGTTGACGTGACGCAAGTGTTTTTCACTATTTTCCAACATAAGGACACGAATAATTTTATTCCATAAGTGGTTTCAACACTGTATGTATATTTAAGTAAAAAGGTTTTGGAACACATTTGTATGATGACTCTATACAAAGTATAGTCCAAACATTCGATTTGAATTCAAATGAAATCCGCCACGATGAAACACAGCGTTTTAAACATGAAATATTCCACAGAAATTTTCCATTTAATTTTATTAGACCGTCCAAAGAAAATAGAAGAATTTATAAGAGGTTCGCTTCATTTTCTGAATTAACGGATAACTATATCTTATTTTAAGACTAGTATAAAGATGAGATCACGGTCTACCAAAAACCGAAAGCGAATAACATTATTGAAGTTTTTTTTTAAATAAATACTAGCAAATTAGGCAAAGATATAATATGTATGTATAAATAATAACTTCTGCGGTTTCATCGTGATAAGCGAAAATACACAGTGAAATTTGAATAATACATTGCTAAAATAATAAAAAGGGGGTTTTACCTGATAGAAGGCTTTTACAATATCACAAAGATTATTTCTGTTAACCTCACTATAAATTTTAATTTTATGAACATTTTTTTCTCCAGAACTTTCTAAAAGTGAATTAAATAAATATCTTAGAAAACACAGTTTCAATTTAGTCGACGTATAAAATAAACACTCATCATTACACAGCACCAGAAGGAATAAAAGAATCCAAAGAAAATATAGAATATTAATTAAAAATATTAAATAAATCCCTGAAGGATACAAACGTTTGTTTCGAACCGATGTATTATGAAAACTAAATTCCTCTCCAAAATTGCACAACCTAAATAATTTTTCCGAAAATAACTCACTCTGAATTATTTGAATTCATCACCTAATATCGGGTGTTTTTTTTTCAGAGTGATAGAACTTTCCATAGGGATAACTTTGATTTGACAGAAGGTAAAAGACATGTTGCCAAACTTATAGAGCACTTCGTAAAATTTATGGTTTACATAATTGTCCATCAGAGCAGCTTATTCGTCGAACTATCGATAGATTTCGGACAACATTTTCTCTACTCGATGCAACAACAACAACAAGACAAAGAACTGTACGTACAGAAGAAAATATCGCTGCAAGTCATAGTGTTAATGATGATCAAGATTTTCTCCAGAACTTTCTAAAAGTGAATTAAATAAATATCTTAGAAAACACAGTTTCAATTTAGTCGACGTATAAAATAAACACTCATCATTACACAGCACCAGAAGGAATAAAAGAATCCAAAGAAAATATAGAATATTAATTAAAAATATTAAATAAATCCCTGAAGGATACAAACGTTTGTTTCGAACCGATGTATTATGAAAACTAAATTCCTCTCCAAAATTGCACAACCTAAATAATTTTTCCGAAAATAACTCAATCTGAATTATTTGAATTCATCACCTAATATCGGGTGTTTTTTTTTCAGAGTGATAGAACTTTCCATAGGGATAACTTTGATTTGACAGAAGGTAAAAGCCATGTTGCCAAACTTATAGAGCACTTCGTAAAATTTATGGTTTACATAATTGTCCATCAGAGCAGCTTATTCGTCGAACTATCGATAGATTTCGGACAACATTTTCTCTACTCGATGCAACAACAACAACAAGACAAAGAACTGTACGTACAGAAGAAAATATCGCTGTAAGTCATAGTGTTAATGATGATCAAGATTTGTCTATTCGTCGACGTTCACAACAAGTTGCACTCTGTGCATCCACCACATGGAAAATTTTGCGTAAAGATCTTGGTCTGCACCCATACAAGATCCAGATGGTTCCAGAACTAAAGCCAATTGACCATAATAAGCTTCGTTTGTTTGCTAATTGTGCCCTAGAACAGCTTGAACTTGATCCACTTTTTTATCGTAAAATTGTGTTTAGCGATGAAGCTTATTTCTGGTTGAACGGCTATGTAAACAAGCAATGTATATGAAGTGAAAACAAACCTCAAGAAGTTCTGCAAATTCCATCGCATCCTGAAAAATGGTGTTCTTTACACGCTGGAGGCATCATCGGTCCATATTTCTTTAAAAACGATGCTGGAGCTAATGTTGCAGTGAATGGTGCTCGTTACAGATCGATGATCAATGATGATTTGTTTCAAAATCTGAACGCTATCGACCCAGAAGTGTTTTGGTTCCAACAAGATGATGCTACACCTCATGCTGCTACCGTAACAATTGACATTATTTCGAGAAATGGTCCAATTAGTTGACCGCCAAGATCATGCGATACAACTCCACTGGATTATTTTCTTTGGGGTTATGTCAAGTCATTGGTTTATGCTGATAAACCCGAAACAATATACGCTCTGGAAGCCAACATAACTCGTGTTATTGATGAAATAAGGCCTGAATTACTCGAAAAAGTGGACCAAAATTGGTCTGGTCGAATGCGGTTCCTCAGAGCTAGTCGTGGTGGACATATGTTTCGAGTGGATATTAAGGAATAACAAGTTCAATCGCCAAAAAATGTTCCACATAGAATTCAAAAAGGGTCTGTTTTATTTTCCTTTTCATAAAATAGATAGCTCATTTTCTAGAAAAAGAACCTGCAAAATTCTAACCCACGTCCCTTCAGTTAGGAGTTATTTGGATGAAAATAAAATAATCAATAAAAAATATACATACCACCTTCCATCAAACATTCAGCGAGAAGGACTAATTTTTAGAATAATTTTTAGATAATACATGGCATACGCTAAAATCAGGTTATTCTACAGAAATTCATAATATAAGAATATACGATTTAGACTCAGCATTAGAAAACCGCCACGGGCATGTGTGATAAAAAAATTAACAACCTAATTTTTGCATATGTCATCCACTACCTTAAAATAAGTCCTTTTCCCTGAATATTTAATGGAAGATGGTATGTATTTTTTTATTGATTATTTTATTTTTATCCACTCCTTACTGAAGAGACGTGGGTTAGATTTTTTCAGGTTTTTTTTCTGGCGAATGTGGTATCTATTTTTTGAGAAGAAAAATAAAAAAAAACCTTTTTGAATTCTATGTAGAACGGTTGAACTTGTTATGCTTTAATATTCACTCGAAACAATTGATGAATTTAAATAATTTGGTCAATACTTTGTTTCCTTTGCTTCTTTATTACTTCATAACCACCACATGTGCTGATAATATATATTTCTATAAAAAATATATTATTGAATATATCTATAAAAAGATACAGTATTACCTGAGGCATGTTTAAAATTTAATTCTAAATGTTTTCAAGAGATTTATTTGGATCAAAATCTGTAGAGGTTCCGGAAAATTAATCCAGCTCTTATCTGTAATATTCAAAAAACTCTTCATAGTTAATTCTCAATATATATTCATGTCGAACAAGTCATTGAACATTGACTGGTGTAACCAACCACCCATGTTATAACTGTAAACGATCTTGCCAATATCGGAATTATGAATTCATAAACCAACTTTACTGCATCCACTGACGATATTAGAGAATAATGTTAATTAAATAAATATGAAACTGCCACAGATGAATAGGAAAATTGATTTAAGATGAACAACAATCGAATTGAAATTTGACAGCGCTCAATGGGCCAGATGTTGTGATCTTGTGGGGGTGACTCAATATTGCGTAAAATGACCACTGTCCGAAGGGCTACGGTCCATAAGTCAATCCATAATGCCCTGCACTTCTATACAGTCGCATACTGGCCCCCCTTTTGTTATCAAAATAACTACATTATGAGTGCTCTACTCGCACGTATTCCCATTACTGTAGGTTTGCATATAAAGTCAATAGCTTTAATTCGAACTATTTGTTGTTTATTTTGCAAACGAGACACACATGCTTTTTCTGAAAAGTCGTTAAAACTCAATGTTGGAATTTTTCTGTCATTCATAATAGGCTTGGGAAAATTCCAATATGAACAGTTTTGTTCTATGATTTGTTGCCATTCTAATGGTAGCTTCATAATGCACATTATAACCTCAATAACTTATTCGAAAATAAGTCTCTTAAAAAAAAGTTCCTCAAAAAAAAACAAACGTTTGTATCCTTCAAGTATTTATTCAATAATTCTAATTGTCATTATAAAATAAAACACTTGTTTACATTTTCTACTTTATTTTTTTGGTATTGACGTACGTTTCGTCTTTGCTAGAAAGACTTCATCAAAATACTTTCTAGCAAAGACGAAACGTACGTCAATACCAAAAAAATAAAGTAGAAAATGTAAACAAGTGTTTTATTTTATAATGACAATTACAACTGATTTCTACCAAGCAACGGCCCAATCTATCATAAAATCAATAATTCTAATAAATATTCTATATACAATAAAATAATAAAAAGGTTTCAACTTGATAAAAGGATTATTTAAAATTTTTTAATATCACACAGATTTATTTTGTTAACCTCCTACAAATTTTAATTCTGAGAAAAATTTTTATTCAACATCTTTTAGAATTAAATAAAATTAATGTCTAAGAATTCACTGAGTCAATTTAGCAGACATATAGAATTAAACACTTATCACATAGTACCAAAGGGAATAAAAAATTAAAAAAAATATAAATTATCAATTTAATTACCGAATAAATGCTTGTAGGGGACAACATTTTTTTAAATTTAAATTGGAATTTGTAGGAGGTTAACAGAATAAATCTGTATGATATTTAAAAATTTTTTAATAAATATTCTATATTTTCTTTGGATTCTCATATTCCTCCTGGTGCCGAGTGTTAATTCTATATGTCTACTAAATAGGAACTGAATTTTCTGAGACATTTATTTTATTTAATTTCAAAAAATCTTCAAAAAAATAATTTCATAAAATTAAAATTTGTAGTAAGGTTGGCAGAATGGATCTGTTTGATATTTAAGTTACATTTATAATCTAACCACAAATTTCCTAATTCAGCTAGAATCATATCGAGAATCCGACACAATAAATTCAATGAATTAATTTAAAATGACGAATAGACATTCTGAAGCCATCTTTCGACATGCCACGCAGAATAATTAAATCTAATTGTTGCCTACGAACCTATAAAAGGATACAAATGTCAAGAACGTTTCAAAGAGAGAATGTAGAACTGAAAAAAACAACCCTTTTCTACGATTGTGAACCGTGTATGTATGTTGCTCATATTCAAATGGGGTAATATGGCCGACACCCTCATTGAAACTTAATTGCGGACTTTCACATTAGTCTACCGTGAAATCGTTTCTTGATCTCGGTTGATTTTTTCTTATGTCGAATTTTAGGGTTTTGTGAAGTGCTGGGGTTGTATTTTGATTGGTTTTGTAGTATATGCTTTGTAGAATAGACGAATAAAATGTTATATAAATTTTATAAATTCATACTTGGCGTCTTGTTCTAGCAAACAGTGTGCTATAGTTTAAAATGCAAATTCAGAATTATTTTTGGAAACTTCTAGTTTATTTATCAAAAAAAAATATACTATGGTATTAAGATAGATTGTAAAAAAAAACTCTGGGACACGTCCACTTTCAATTTAAATGGTGCACTTTTCTAGCATAAATTCAAATATACAGGTTATCGCGTGAGTCCAGCACAGTCCGTCCTCTTTATTTTAGATGAAATACCTGTTTATTTTTATATTTTTTAAATCTCTTAATAACCTGATTTCAACGATGTATGAATTTTGAATTATACTGGGTGAAATAATGAAATTAATAATTTGACTTATGGAATTTTTTGAATAACCTAAATACAGACTCATGAAATTTCTGAACTATCAATTAAGTTTGGTAAATTCTCTGTCATGACGCAAAATATTAGGGATATTTTTCCAAAGGTACAGATCTTATTCAGAAAAACCTAGAGGGAACAATAGTTCGCTAAAATTAGACAACTTTTTCAGTTTATCATCCATATATTGACAATTTCGTATTAGTTCTGCTTAGTATTTCTTCGGCTTCAATATGACACAGAAAATGTTGCTCCTATTGAATTGATAAGATTATAAATAGAATGAGAAACATTAATTTCTATTCGATAGAATGAAATGTGTACATTATTTCATACAACGATACAATACAATGACACTTGCATGTTTGTCTTAATAGATACTAGTGCCGCAAAGCTGGGGGCTTGTACTTGAACAGTTGTATAATCCCTCGAGATAAATTGACCACTGTGCTGGTCAGTATTCACTTCAAATTCAATTATATTAGGGGTGCAATTTTGTTTACATAAAATGGACCCTTGAAATTTGGAGTAGAACTGCATAGTTTCTTTTTGATGATTTCGTTTGAAATTACACGATGAGAATATGACCAGATCCGAGAAATAAAATACATTCAAGTCCCGAAGTTGTATGTTTCAGAAGTTATTGTGCTCATCAATGCACGACCAACAAAAAAAAATACATATACATATAACTGAGTCCATAAAAATACTTAAAAAACTTTGTTTAATTTCTATTGACGAATATGGAATAGTGGGGTTTGATATTTAGAAAAAAACACTGATTATATGTCTACGTAATTGAAAATTATTATAAAATTGAAATTTGTTGAAAGGTAAGCAGAATTAATCTGTTTGATATTTAATATTAAAAAATATTTGATTATGAAATTTTCATCTCTATGTCCAACGTAATCGTTCGAGTCCTCTTTCTAATGAAATAATGAAAATACTGAAATTTTGACGAAATGCTAGACGTTCAAGTTCACGAAAATTAAGAATATACTTACGTGTTTGGTGATGAAATAATGAAGCTTCGTATAAATCCGCAGTGTATTTATATATATATATATTTCTTTCAATTTACTATGGAGAAGTATTTGAATATTACAGATAATAGCTGAAATTGATTCTCCGGAAACTCTACAGATTTAAATCTAAATAAATCTCATGAAAACATTTAGAATTTAATTAAAAAAAGCCTGATCTAGATAGCACTGTATCCCTTTATAGACATATAGATTATCATCACATGTGGTAGGAATTAAGTAATGAAGAATCAAAAGAAATATAAAATAATGAACAAATTATTTAGACATCACCTTATACATACATGTTTCGATTGGACGTTAAAGAATCACAAGTTCCATCAGCAAAAATATGTTCAACATATAATTCAAAAAGGCCTTTTTCAATTTTTTTTTAAAGAATATATAGCACATTCTCCAGAGAAAAAACCTAATAAATTCGCATCCACACGTCTTCAGTAAGTAGTAATTAAAATAAACAAAATAATCATTAAAAATATATATAAAAATCTTTTTTTCACCAGACATTTCTGCAACAACTAATCAATTTTTGGATAAGCGTAGCCTATACGAAAATTAGGTTATATCACAGAAATATACAGTGAAAGAAGATACGACTTAGACTCAGCATTATATATACCACATGCATGTATGATAATACAAAGAAATTTTAATTACAATTATTAATATATATATTGAAAATTTACTATGAAGAAATATTTGAATATTATAGTTAATGGCTGGAATTAATTCTCCGGAACCTCTTCAGATTTAAATATAAACAAATCTCATGAAAACATTTAGAATTAAATTTAAGTAAAAATATAATATAATTCTAAATAATTTCATGAGATTTATTTAGATTTGAATATGTATAATATTCAATTTATTATTGGATATTTGCCAGAAGTACTACTTTCTTTTCTTATTTATTACAGCTTTAGTACATTTTAATTTTCATATCGACTCATTTTGCGAACTTTACATCGCCCAACAACATAGTGAAGTTTTATCACCCCATTGGCAGAACAATGCTCTTCTAATTCTGCGTAGCGCTTTAAATTAAATTAACGATTTCCAGAATGATCGAAAAGCTATCAATCATTTCAGAAGTGGATAGCCTTTCGATCATTCACAATTCAATTATTGTCCCAATCGCAAATGTCTGTCGATTGATAAATTGATCTTCTATGATTATAACTTTTGCAACTTGACTTTCTGGGTTTGTATACAATTGAAATAATATTCCTGAGTCATTTCATATAGAAATTGTCGAGTTCATATTATTTTTTCCAATTTAAATTATTTCACCCCCTCCCTTGGGATTTTCAAGTTATAAACTACTTTAAACAGGAAGTTTTCAATAGTCTCCACAGAATTATTAATTGGTACCTTAAAAACAGTGTTTTGGGCGTTGAAAATTTTAAGAATCCATAATACATCTAGAGTTTGCATTTTGAAGTAGCGGTTATATTGAGTTTGGCAACACTTTTGTGATTCTTATTTTGACAGAAAGTCAGTTTAATATTTGACATTGACGAAATGGGGGTCGATTTACGCTTGGGAAATTTCGAAAATTTATTTATAAAGAGGTGAATCCACCATACTGTTAATTTACGTCGACAATTCGATAGAAAGAATATATAGCACATTCTCCAGAGAAATAACCTGATAAATTCGAACCCAAAATCTCTTCAGTAAAGAGTTATTTGAATAAACAAAATAATCATTTGAAAATATATAAAAATCTTTTTTTTATCACTGAACATTTCTGCAACAACTAACCAATTTTAGGATAGGCTATTTGCCTGTAGAAACATAAACAGGTGTTCCAATAATATATATAATAATAATGTCAATTATGAAGTAATTCTACTGGAATCGACTAAATGGATCCAATTTGTGAAAATTTAAATAATCTCAATCGAGTAAATATTGGAATTGAAACTCTGTGTGAATTTCGCCATTTTCTTGATGAAGCAACTATAATTAATAATTACTGACCTATAATATATTTCAATAACTTCAATAAAATCACTGTGACAATAAACTTTATTCAGAACAATTCGCAGAAAATTATTTTTATACTTGACAATAATTTCTCTATTAATATCGAGTACCTGGCGATTAATTCTTCCTTCTTAAGTTCCATCATGTCCCACTGAATTCGTGAATATCATCAATGATTTTCATAATGCAATTCTCAGCGGCACCTTGTGACATTTGCATTAAACTTCGCACCACAAACTGCCCAAATTTTTGAAAGTCCTCATGGCTAAGTTCATGCTTTCTGGAAGATTCGCCAATTTCTAATTTTAATTTTTTCGATTTCTGACTTTTTTTCAGTGCTTCTTGAATTAACATTTCTTCTGTACCATCGTTCGGGCTTGTTTCATCCTCTTCGTTTCCTTTTTCACAATTCTGTTCGAATGCTTCTCTGAAGTTTTCTTCAACTCTCCTAGTTTGCGTTTGTTTTTCATTCGTTAGTTCTTTCACTTTCGATGGTCTTGTAGCATCATCAGGGTTATTCAGCTCAGAGGTTATTGACTTGAAAGTTGAATTCTGTGCTTCAGAATAATTTTTTTCTGGCGACTCCATTTCTTTAAATAATGTAAGTGTCTCAAATTGTACCGAAATTTTCGAACTGCACTCTGCATTCGCTTCTTAGCTTTTGACTCGAAAAGGGTTTTTAAACATTTACTAACAATTATTGTGCTATTAGCAATCCTCAATATTGGAGACATAACATCTTACACTTATCAGTAACAGAAGAGTATTGCTCACAACCATTGTGTTAATTACTCCTTTGTGTTTTTTTATCTCTATATATAAAGCTTGCATAGTATTTCATTATGAAACGGATGAGTATTTCATATGAATTGAAATATCTCTTGGATATCTCTAGGGTTTCCAGAAATGAAAAAATTGTTGATTTCGACAAGGTGTTTATTCATTCCATTAATTCATATTCTGTTTGTGGTCCTCAGCAACTCAAGCTATGCAGACAGAGTTTACTAATTTGTGAAGTGAAAGCTGGAACTCTGTCATTTGCGGGAAGGATTCGCAAAATTCTTTCAACTTTTTTTGAATTAGAATTTAAAATATTTAAAATCTGAAAAACTTTCACAATATTTATTGGATATATATACTATTTTGATACAACATTTATACTTGTCTAGAAAAAGATTTTTTTTTTGTATGACAATGTATACAACATATACAAGGTGTCCAAAAAGAGTATCGAGTATTTGTTACTCCGATAAAACAAAAACTACTTAAAATTAAAGAAAAGTTTATTGTTGATTATTACAATACAAAGTGGAAGATTATTCTCATAGACCTCACTTTTAAGGTATCCCCATGATAAATAGTCAAGTGGACTAAGGTCGGGGCTTCTGGGAGGCCAGTTGATGTCACCCCTACGCGAAATGACCTTATTAGGGAATAATTCGTTAGCAGCTTCCATAGCTTGATTTGATGTATGGCAAGTGGCCCCATCTTGTTGAAACCACGTTCTTGAGTTGAAACCTTGAAATTCTTGTAACTCTGGACCCACAAAGTTTCGCAGCATATCGCAATAACGGTCACTATTCACATTGAGTGATCTTCATGAAAATAAGGAGCTCTAGCAGCTCAAAAAACGACCTTTGAGCTGTGCAGGGGTCGTTCATTCTTTTGTCTCGGATTTTCCTCTGCCCAATACCGACAATTCTGTTTATTGACATGACCATTCAGATGATTTGACGAGGAATTGACAAACCTGGGTTTTCGTCAACAATTGTGACTGCAAAATTTTTACCATTTTGTAATGAATTTTAACAATTTCAATTTTACGTTGAGCGTGTATCGTTCCATTTTTAGTAATGGCGTAGTTTTTACTTGTCAAATGTCAGAAGATGACAGCTGTCTAGATAGCGGGCCATTCAAAATGAAACCTCTTATTGGCACCCATTAGATGGCGTTTTGTGCCTTGTTATATTTCGATTAACAATGAAGTATGAAGCGATTTCATCGTTGAAATCTGCTCACTTTTTCACTGCTATCAGATCAACTATTAGTTAATGGTTTTCTTCATCAACTAGATATTATAGACTCGTGAAATACTCGTAGATACAAAATTGATAAATATTTTATGGATTCGGTCTTCGAATCGGGACCGTGCAACTTATATCTGTACAACAGTTCAAAACTCAAATAAACCCGAATGGGTTTCGTTGATCGCTGGGACATAAGCAGTAGACATGCACATGTTTCAAAGCTTTTTGGCTTCAATCATCGGTGCGCTGTAATGTCAAATGAATAAAACTCAGCCACGCACCTATATTCATCCCACTTAGGAACAATAATGTTTTATCAAATACTAACGCAGGTGACTATGCATACACGGCATAACCCAGCGAGTTAATTTAAGCAATTAACTATATCCCCGAATTTTTCTAGTGTTACTCACGTAGAAAACCACATGCTTAATTCAAAAATATTTATTCACTTTCTGGAATTTCTATAAATAAATAATAAATGTTTGACTACACTGTGACTTCATCTGAACTGATTAGGTGTGAGAAAAAAAATTTCGTAGAGATCGTTTAATAAGAAGACCAAAAAACAACATTTCATGAGGATCGTGGGCGATATGAACTAGTGCGCAAGACCTCCTGACTTCACGTCAGTGCTTTTAACATTTTTCATGAGAATCAGAATATTGGAATATTAACAAGATAATTTCAAAATATACCGACTATCTCGAGAAGAATCTACCAGATTTATCTCGAAATTTGCACCTACATTTGAAGTGACTATAAATTGAATTAGCTAAAGAAAAAGCGAACTAAATGCCACGATAAAATTTTTTTCTGAAACCCGTAAATCGCAATGGGCTTGCTAATAACAGAACATATCTGTTAATGACTTTTTCGGAAAAATAAATAAGGGTATATTAAAAAAAACTTCGTGTATATTCAGATCTCAATTCCGAAAATTATTGGATATAACCATAGACGTATTGAATTACGATTATAAGTCTATGGATATAATCATTTAGAAGAGGCAGGAAATCCATCGGGATACGAGAGCATAACCTTAAATGGATCTGGATCACCCTACCCATTGAGATAAATCTGAGTTTGTGAAATCGAGCACGTTTCTCAAATATTTACAACATTTGCAGAATATATAATTAATTCCAGCAAAGGATCGTTACCTACAGTAACGTGTAGAAAAGATTTTTGTTAATGTGGGAAAGAACGGATAGTTCGCAGAAAATAAACAAATTTTTAATTAGTTCATCGATTTCCCAGCCAAAGCTGAACAGAACTTGATATATAAGTTATACGTTTTCTTCAGGAAAACAAGAAAAAATTACGTTTATCTGAATTTCGGATGGCACAATTTTGTGCTTTTCAACATATTCAGTTTCTTTTATAAGTAATTCATACATGTGAACTTTTTACTTCACGTCAGTACTTTTCACCATTTTTATGCTTTCATACTGCACATTTTCAAGAACATGCATTTGGTATTTCAAATTTAACATTTTTGTTTCTCTGATAGGCTCCAACCGCTCTAACATGCAAGAGGTGCCATCTATGCAAATTTTGTGTAGAATTAATGAGAGTTGGTTAGTACTAAGCGATATATGCAACAGGTTTTCAATTCAAGATATACAAAGCAGAAAATCATTTGGAATTTGTGGATTATAAGTTAAAAAAAGCAAATAATACGCCCTGCAAATTTCAGAAGACAGTATTTATAATTATATTTTAGAAATATGTTGGTAAACATTGTAATCGATTTTTAAGTTCAGTAAATTCTTTAATTCTGGAATAAATCAAAGTTTGACGTAACAACGATGAACATTTTTAAATGCCTTATTCGATTGAAATTAGTGTTTAACTCATTCATTGAATTTTGGAGAGAACTCGTAGATAGTTTGGGAAACTTATAAAAACTTCAGGCCCAAATAAATAAAAAAATCTTAGGTAGGTATATGTAGGGTCATTGAACTTCTTCCAAGAATAATATTCGTACTCACCAAACCAAAAATACAAGGGATAAATAACCGAACAAATCACTGTAAAATTGACAATCAAAATTCATAACAACTAAAGAACACGAAAAATGTGAGGTTAAAAAGTCATTTTTCATAGCTGGTGGTGACATCTTAAAGATCTTTTCTGTATCATACAATAATCAATGTGAGATTCCTTGCTGCGTATGCATTACCCTTTACAGTTTCCCGATGAATGTTTCTGCAAGTTTGATAGCTTATTCCTAGATGGCCCTATGCATCTTTAAATTACCACATGTTCAATCTGAGCATGCGTGAATAGCTCAGGAGTATATTTTGAATTAGTTTTAAATATATATTTTTCAAAAATGCTAATTTTAATGACTACAAAAGTATAGCAATTTTTTTGATAAAAATTTATAAATTTTTCATGGTATAATATTGAAGGGTCATTAAATTCTGATTGGATTTGTTTGCTTGGGTTCATTTTCCACTTGGACATATTTCTAAACACAATAATCGATGGTATCAGTATGATTCTGTCACTTGTCATACTTAAATGGTACTGAAAAGTTTCTCCTAAATTTTTGTGAGAAATAGGAATAGGATTACATATAAGGATCAATAATTGACTAAGCACACATTTTCCACTTTTTATTGACTATATCATTCAAAACAGAGGTCGTTACATAGCAGCAGTATATGGAAGCACATAGATGCTTTTTGGACATTGAATCTAATTATAAGTTTTATTGTCCCATAGTTGTGACTTGTCTAAAAGAGCAGGAAGCTAAATAACACATCATAACAAATAGCTCTATTCTAAAACAAATTTAATATCAACAGAAAACATTTCACTAAAATATCGTTACGATATAGACCGGGCAATTCAGTTAAACATGTAATTATTTCATCTAAATACCTCCTTCATCTGCAAAATCTCTGAGATTTAAAGTATTCCACGAAAATATATTTATCAAATTTTCTCAGTTTCGTGAAGAAATAGGTATATGTACTTATAATTTAGGATATCTAAATATCTCTCAAGTTACAAAAAGTTTTCTCTTTACTTAGGTATTCTAGTTTAACCACTAATGATCTAATGTTTTATTGACAATTAAGAGGAAATTTCTTGCTTGTGTACTCGGAAGGTCCGCAAAACTCTTCCGAAACAAGAAATGAACAATATCGATACCCGATATTCTAAACCAAATTGCCCATGCAACAATCTAAAATCATGTGCTCACATGAAATGGTAGCACTATATTTAATTTTCATTCTCCTCCTATTGAAATATATATTATTGTCTCCTTATTGTCAATTTAATTTATCATATATCACTCTTGTGCAGAATGGAACGATGACAATGAACGGTTTTCGTTAAAATACGAGCACTGTCGATTTGAAATAGTGGAATTTAAAGTGCGGTCGAAGTATTGTGCTAAATTTCACGAATTTCAATCGTGAATGAAAGTGTTCCATGTGAGCTTTTGTAGTTTTATCATATAATGTATTTTCCTGATTTCTATCGAAAGGAAAGTGCAACATTCAATTGAGCTATACAGGTTTAGAAAATCACGTTTTAATGATGGGATATTCAGTGCATAAGACAGAGAACTCCGGCGTCCAGTCGAACATTGGAATAATCGAAAGGTTTTGCGCGTTATGATAATGAGTTTAACTCCAAAAGAATGCTCTTTTCCCTCTCACAAATGTAGCCCTTTACAGGTGTAGGGGTTGGACACCTCATTCCGTTTAGGATAATAACAAATTTAGTCGGCACATAAAACGCAGAAGTGCTGACGTGTAAGTCCATAACAGTTGAAAATTAAATAGACTCTTCGTTTACGAAGAGTCTATTTAATTCTCTCTTCTACACATTCCTATAAATAGGAAGGTGTAGAAGAAAAAATTCAAATTATGAAATGGTGGTAACTCAATTGAAGAAACAATACATTTATTTATGGTTGCATTTAAAGGTCGGCCAATTCCTTCAAATTCCACTGTTTCTTATTATAACATTAATAAGTTCGGGTGCCTACAAACATGTTAAAATTGCAATGCCGCTAAACCACCAAAATCCATGAGTGAAAATCGTCTGAATAAAGTGCGTGTGCTCCTGTTGAAACCAGTTCACCATGTTCGAGTAGACAAATTGCTGAACAAGTTAATATCAGTGATTGAATTGTTCGGAATATTTTGAAAAGAAATGGTTACCATTGTTACAAAGTACAGACTAGCAAAGAAATTTTTCCCGATGGCAAAAAAAGATCCTTAGTACCGATTCTCAGAGATGTAGTTATCAACGTCATTCATTGTCGCAAAAATTCCTCACATGCAGTATGCAATTAAATAGGAATGTCTTATCGTATTGTATTTGATTTTCAAGCGTTATGGACTACACACCAGCACTTCTGAGTTCGAATGGACGGTCGGAGTTCCCTGTATTATGCATTGAATATCCTATCATTAAAACGTGATTTTCCAAACCTGTATAGTGATTCATCATTACACAAGTGCCATTTCTTGGAGAATCTGGATAAACTAATTTTTTTGGTTGTTATACAGAATGTTTCTTTGTATGAATGCTTTTCGACAAAAGTCGCTGGTTAAAATATTTTCGAGTGTTGGAAAAACATCCTGTATAAAATATAAAACGACACTTTCTTGATTCCTTCGAAGCAACCAGGAATTATTGATAACATAAATTTTTAAACATACGACATCATGATTGGAGGATATGTCCCAATATTACTTACGAGGTGGTCTCGAGCAAAATAATATTCATTTCAATCATGACTGGCATATGTCGTAATATACACTAAATAACAATTATTATAAATCTATAGAAAACTATGATATATCTTTCTTTCCTAGGGGTACAAAATATAGTCATATTAAGCTTCACAGAAAAATCTGAATTACAAATATAACACCACCTAGATTATATATAGGACTTTTCTGGGAGTTAGGGGGAAAATTCGGATTTTTCTGTACGTGTGATTTTCCGGCATTTTTACCTCGAATAATCTCTAATGAACTTTCATTTGGTGATATAATCTGGACATTTTGTTATTTAATATTAAATAAGGTTATTCTGATTTTCAAAAATTTTATTGTTATTATAATACCACAATTATTTTGAATAATTAAATTTGTTTTCGAAATTGGTTTCTATTTATATTAGGATAGGTACAAAAATTTTTATTGAGCACTAAAACCAACAAAGGGGTCTCTGTAGTTTTCAGTGTATCTAAATAAGTTATCGAGGAAATCCTCAATATCAAAAGTAATTCCACATATTCGAACCATTTGTTAGAATTAGGAAGTACTTTCCTCCATAATTCTGAAATTTATCATATAAAAAGTTATGCGTTAAACCTGTTAGAGTCACTAGAGATAAATGAATACAACAAACTTTGAAAAGTACTTAACGAACAATTAGAACTAAATAACTCAGTCCTGTTAAACATGTTCAGATAAAATAAAATAATAAGAAGAGATTTTTCACTTGATAGAAGGATTATTACAAAATTTGAATATCAAAACAGATATAATCTGTTAGTGTCCTATAATTTTAATTCAGAAAATTTTTATTCAAACATTTTTAGAATAAAACTAATGTCTCATAAGTAAGGCTTACATTTAATATCATTTAATTATTTGATTTTATACGTCTATTAAATATAAGCTGTGATTATGACATTAATTTAATCCTAAAAAATCGAATAAAATTTTTTGAAATTAAAATTGTAGGAGACTAACAGATAAAATCTGTTTTGATATTTAAATTTTGTAATATTCAGATAAACTGGAATTTAGGGGGCCCCCCAATTTTGGGCGCTCAATAAAATTTTTGATACCTACTTTAATATAAATAGAAGCCGATTTCGAAAACAAATTTAGTCAATCAAAAATGTCACTTACCTGAAGATGCTACTGTAAGCGAAATTATTGTTGTATTATAATAACAGTAAAAATTTGTGAAAATCAGAATAACCTTATTTAATATGGATATGAATCCAGTGAAGACTGATTCAATTAAACATATTGAATGTTGTTCGTTAACGTTTTTGTGATTAGTTTTGATGTGGATGGAAATCATTAAAAACTATCAGTGGATATGTAAAACTAGTGAAGTTTTGTCTTAGCATTTGAAAAAGGGAATTCAGCGAAAGATTTAATTCATTTATATACTTTAAGAAATGTTCAAAACTTGAAAATGTGAAAACCTGATACTACAGACAGATTTGAACGGCCATTGAAGATGGGAGGTTTAGTGTGAAACAACCTTAATGCATCATTCAGTGGTTTAGAGCGAAAAGCAGACTTCAAAGGAAACGGTAATATCGAGGTCCCATTTATCGGTTCTTTTGATATATTGCGAAAAGAACCTATAACACTTGGTAGGTCAATATTCCCTGAACTTTTAAGAATAGTTGTCCACATTCCATGTAATATTGGTAGCAGTTTGTCCTAGAGATATTTACATAGAGGTGCTCCTATCGATTCCAACATTTGCATTTAAATCTTTTACAAGATGAAAGGATTATGCACGACATGGTTTCAGAAGGGAAGAATAAAATTATGGGGGTGGGAATTTTATTATAGATTTTCATCGATGTAAAGTATTAGATCTCTATTCGGCTAGTATTTCAACTTTTAACCCGAGAAGTGAACAAACAAATTTTAACGGAAGTGGTTCAACTTTTCCAATAGCTTCAATAGATGAAAAGACATATATGTTTGATTGATTCGGTCTTTACTTGATGGAAACTCATTTTAATTAAAAAATATATAAGAGACAGTATTTTTTATTTTGATGAACATCTCTAATAATTGAAAAATCAATTTCAAATTAATTCAGAAGTCGAAGCAAAATAAAAAATTTCACTTCGTTGGTTGTAAATTGAAATTCAATAAATTCAGCAGAAGCTTCACTATAGTTTATATATTTAATACTATACCTAGGTTTTTTATAGTTAACTGATTTTTAATGTGTTTGATTCAAGGCTCAAAAACCTTATGGAATTTATGAAAGAAAATTATAATGCAAACTGATTTTCTCAATTCTTTTAGATGAGTGAAATAAAATAAATGCTTATAAAATACAGCCAGGTAAACTTTGAACATTCTTGAAACTCATTTTGCTAAGATCTGTTTGGTGCAATTTTTCGAGAAAGGAAATCAAATACTGGATTTAAATTCAATTTTTAGTTTTGCAGTGTTATATTATTGTCTATGAACTGTGGTGACTGATGCAGATGGATATTTGTTAAGAAATCTATACGCCAAAATGTTACAGAACGTAATATAAATTGAATTACCTTCAGATAAGGGTTTGTATTTTGTTTAAAATTATGATGATTCATTAAAAATAACAAATCTAATTAATTTTTAATTGAATCAGTCTTTACTTGATGAAAATCCATATTAAATAAGATTATTTAGATTTTCACTAATTTTTATTGTTGTATTGAATAACAATAAAAATTTACATGCCCTTATGGAAAACCGTAAGATTCTAATCATCATAAACCAATCTATCAGTTCCAATATTGTACAGATTCGCTGAATGTTTGAATTTTTCTGAACAGAAATAGTTTTCTGGATTTTAGTATGGTATACAACGAGAAAGTTTCGGAACTGATGTAAATAGTTGAAAGGTCTCTTATTTATATTGAAATCAGTAATTTTTCTTTGATATGGTAAGAATTCACCGTGGTAAAATTCTGTATTCATGATGCTTATCATCTGACTTAATGCAGTTTTAAGATTAAATAAGGTTCACCAGAAATATTGTTGTGAATCTTGGAATGGTATATAAAGCAAAAGTTTGGATAATTAATGAAAGGTCTTTTTTTGTATGTGAAATACAATGATTTTTGTTTAAAAAGGTGAGATTTTTACTGATATTTCTGTGGAATTATCTGATTTATCAGTTTTACCTACCAGTTTTGAGATTATGCAAGGTTTACTAGACATTATGTATATAATATATATTTCCATTGAAAATTGGAATTTTAAAGTCTTTTTAATTCTGAAGAAGATTATAAAACCCTTTTCAGTAATGTGGAAAAATTGAATCGATGTCATTCGAGAAAATAATTCGGAAAATCACACAATTCTACTGCTGTATAAACAGATCACATTGATAGCGGTCCTTTAGAACACTAGATGAATTGTCAGGATATCACTATTAAGTATTACGCTAGAAATAATTGTGCGTGACTGAATGTTATCAGATGCACAGAGTGAATGTCGAAATCTGGCTCTAAAATTTTTACAAAAATTCTGCCTTCGGTAATTCTTATAAAGAAAATATCTTCTCGATCTATGAAAAAGAATATCTTTTCTCTGCATTGGTATATTGTGTCCTTAAAGACAATTCATTTTATTCGTACATTTATATACACGAAGTGGTTAAATCGCCGAAAAACATGTGTTAAAATTTCTCTAAAATCTCGTATAAACTTACATTCAGAACGAATTGTGAAAAAGCCAACTGGATTAAAAGGAATAATTTCATATTTTATCACAATGAACTGCCTAAGTGTGCGACATCATGCATAGATATAGCTAATGCTTGGTAACGACACAGGTGCATTATAAAATGTTTGTGATCTCCTTATATAAGAGAACCAATTGTGTGGTTTCAGTACTCAGTTTCATTCTCAACCATTATATTAGAGCATCATTATAGCTCTATCAATTTTAATTGTCTAGTGAATAACAAAAGAAATGTTTTTTGCCTTTAAATGTTTACAAAAAGTAAATGTAAAGAGGAAAATCTATATAATACGCATGATTCGGTGGTGCTAATTTTATCGCACAAATATTCCTGCTGCTTATACTAATGAAGATTACTTGTTTAACAAGTGTTCCGGAATGTTCGGAAAGTTTCGTAGGGTTTCACTGCCTTGTGACGTCACGACTTGCATATTATAGGATGCTACAAATTCTTGCATGATATCCTGCCGGAAAGTTCCACCACCAAGTAAACCCTTCCGGTGACAATTTCAACCAAGAAATTTTTCAAAATTATTATTGGTAAGCAATACCATCCAATATCATCCAAAAGGTCTTATGCATTTATAGATTTTTTTGTGAGTTATATCATCGCAAATCTGATGAAAATTCCTGAGCAAGATTAAATCAATATCAGACAGGAATTGATTCGTTATGATCCCGTTTGTCCAGCCCATTTCATTAAATTTTTATTTGTTGTTAATTCATGTAGTGAAATCTAAAAATTAGATTACGAAAAGTAAGAAACGAATAAATACCACTAGCTGGTCGGTTTAAAATTTAACTCGAAGACAATCTAGTATTCTTCAATCCACTTCTTTAAGCATTTACTTGGCAAAAAACCACTTCATATCTAAATAATAAATCAATAATAAACCTATCTAATATAATATACTGGGCAGTGGCAAAAATATGCTTATGAGTTTGTTCCACTTGGCTTTTCCACATTTTCTGCCTTTAACGGATTTCAATGAAGAAATCAAATTCATCAAATTGTACATCACCTAATAATATGTGTGAAATATGCACAGATGTCGAATATGTAATAATTGATTCAGGTGCAAGTATGGATCTTCATCATCATTTCCAGATCGTATGAAAACAATATGTAATTTTTTTATTGATTCAATATTCCTTTCCCGAATTTTATCCCTTATTTTTGCAAGTACATAGTATTTTTCGACATAAAGTCTGTGCAGAACAGACAATGAGCTATTTGAATTTCTCTAATTCCTAACAATCGAATGGGAATCAAGTCTCAGACATCATGAATGAGACAATTATATTGGTTTAACATGAACAAGAAACACATATTTTACGCTTAAAAACGTTTTCACCGATACAAACTTTCTCCTAAAGGAGTTTCTTCGCTTATGGGATTTCAAGTTTCAATATGACCGTCTTGTCAAAGCATAGAAAATATCACTTCAGAGAAGAGCGAAATATTCTCTTCTCTCCTATGAAACTTTCGCCCAAAGTCACCATTTATTACTTTTAATCGGATATTCAGCGACTTAAATAAGCACGGAAATGTATTAACTTTTTGCAATGCTTTTGTTTCATGTCCTTTTATTGAATGACTGAATTTGTCTCGAGAATATATTCATGTAACTGCTCAATTTTTTTTTCATTCGTTTAAGAGCATTCTTTCCTATTACTGTTTCTTTATTTTTGTATTATTTCAGTGAAAAATTTCTCTTCGTTTTAAAATTTTTCGTTTCTCATTTGTTTGTAAAAATAGTTTGAATAATTGAAATTGTACTTCTCTACCTGATTATTTTAGGCTAAATTTATGGCAACGACCAAGTAAATTTTGAATTTTTGATTTTCTTGTGTTGGATTTTTGTTTTAGAGTAGTTTTTAAGTTTTATTTTCTGAAAGATATTTTGCTGATTTCAAGAGAACTCGTTTGCATATCTGGAGGAATTAGGGAAAGTATTTTATGTTGTGTTTCAAGATTATTTTCTTAGGACAATAACTGATAACAGTTCCGATGTCTGCAACAGTTGTCAACGATTTTATTGAAATAATGGAATTTAACTTAGCCTGCCTCTTCTCAATGTAAATTAAGGTTTCTTGAAAAGGAATTTTCCCATTTCAATTATTCCAAACTCTTCTCTTGTATATAACTCTAAGGGCGAAAGGTAAAAAAATAATATGTTTCTACGGGGATCGAAGTACTTTCCCCCAAATTTTCTGGCGGTTTTATTGTGTAGCTATAACGTTCGTGTTTCTTATAGCAGGGACATAACTTCTGTCGGTGGGATATAGATCATCGCTATATACCAGCTTCTAATTGACGATAAAAGTGTCATCTATACTCCGTAATGTGACCTTTGGATTTCAGCAATATCTAAGTATTGATTTGATATCGGAGATGGGTTATAAGTCATTTTTACTCTGAAAAAATATGGGTTATTTGGAGATTCCAGTTTCATGTCAACTTTTCCGCTTAAAACATTTCTTTATCAAAAATAATTATTGAATGAAGTTCACTTGAAATAAGTACTGTGCTGAAATTCCGCGAAAATTCTGAACTCTACAAGTATTTCTCGATTGGTCAGCATCGTATGAAGTGGCGATTGTTGTTCAAAAATTCATTTAATATGTAAATTTTAAGCTCGTTTTGTGTTTTCTTCCTTGAAAAATATGAGAATCCCCCGAAGGCTTATTTTTAAGTTATTAAATTTCTTTGACTCTTAATATATGCCAACCATTCCGGGAATATTTTGTATAGTGCGAATATTTCAGATATTTATTCTTTCTTTATATGAACTGAGTTGTTTCTTATTCCTAAATTTAATTGAATTATTTATTGACTCGTTAGTGTTAATGATTCGACAAGCTCCTGAATTTACGAGATCAACTGTATTCTTCTATCGAAATAGAAGATATTCCAAGGGAACGTCTCTTATTTCACTTAACGATAAATATTTTATGAAAGATTTTTACCGTGTATAGTTTTGTACGAATCGGAAAACGTCCCTCTATTGTCGTTCAATTGAAATAACGATCGTCAAAACAACAAGATCGTAAAGAAAATACAAAGAAACATTTCTACAGTCAGTTCATCATGAAACTGAAATAGAAAAATTGTAGAAACATCTCCATGGAACATGGAATTATAAGATATATTTCTTCTGCAAATATATAGAACACCAACATCAAAAGTTGAGTTATTTTTGAATATGAAGACATTCGCTAATGATTTTCAATTATTTTAAGGTTATATCGATTGCATATCTACAGTCTTATATTGTCTTAGTTTATTGTTAACAGCATTTCATGTTTTTCCTTGGTGTTATTTTTTCAAGGTTTTAATTATTGTCTGAATTTTTTACAACCTTAAACGAATAAGTATTTTGTCCAAGCGAATTGGTCAGAATTACTGACCAAATACTCTCCGAATATAATAACGATAACATAAATTTTTCTTTGATTCTAGTCGTTACATTTTTGCCTGAGTTTGGAATTATAAAATGATATATGATGACGGTGTAGAACAAACCAGTACTCTTCTAGGTCTGAACGCCATCATTTTTTGTAATACTTCAGGAGACAGACTACTTCTTGAGGGTTGTTTTTAATCAGAATACAATTTCATCTGTTCCTGAATCCATGGTATGAATTTTGGCACGTAAGCATATACACCGGGAAGGTGAGGGTGAGCACATTTTATACCCCAACTTACAATTCCTCCTACAAACCATCGTTCTGGGTCACTTTTTTCCCTACATAGAAGAGGTCCTCCGGAGTCACCCTGTGGATTCAACAAGTTAATCGCTTACCTTAAGCAGTTCGATTTAAGCTAGAAAAAACTGTGGAAAAATACAATTCCTATTTATTTTCTATGATTGTATACAGTACGTCGCAAATAAAACAAGATATTCCTTCAATTTCAAATAGAGTAATGCTGTTATACCTCGCTACCAATTTTAATTTTATAAAGTTATTTTCCATGCCCATCCACCAGCACTTTATTGTTTGTTTCAGGTGCAATATATAAAGTAATGAAATGGAAAACAAAATTTTCCGATGAAATTGGTACTTGCAATTACAGCAACAACATCGATGAGAAAACAAAACTATAAAATTGAGAATTTTAATAACGAACCGAAAATATATTCGAAAATATTGTTTATCAACAAAGTTCCAACCGTATATTCAAAAAAGTCTTATTTTCCATTTAGTAAAAATCCAGAGAATCTAAAATGAGCCGAATGCTTTCTTTCATTGGTTACTGAAGATGTAATAGCTTCAGTTCCAAAATATTGTGAGCACTCAAGAAATGTTGAATATAACCAGCTCGTTCTTGTATGTTTCAGATGCAATATATGAAGTGAAATATTTCCATGAAATTGATACTAAAAATTACAGCAAAATCATGTTTTAAAAATCATTAGATGATCCAGTCATCGATCAGAAAACATAATAAAAAAATGCATTTTAATAACGAACCAGGAACACATTCTGAAGCAACGTTTATCTGCTAAATTTTAATCTTCACCCTTATATTTGAAAAAGTCTTGGTTATTATCAATTAGAAGAAATACAGAGAATCTAAAATGAGTCGATTACTTTCTTTCATTGGATGTTGAAGATGTGAAAGCTTCAAATCGAAAAAATTGTGAGCATTCAAGAAATCTTGCGCATGACCAGCACTTTGTTGTTTGTTTCAGGTGCAATATATAAAATATTAAATGGAACACTATAAAATATTTCGATTGAATTAGTACTAATAATTCCATCAAAATCAGACTATGAAAAACATCGATGAGAAACCTACACCCGTATATTCAAAAAAGTCTTATTTTTCATTCAGTGGAATCCAGAAAATCTAAAACGAACCAAATGCTTTCTTTCATTGGGTACTGAAGATGTGAAAGGTCCAAAATATTGTGAGCACTCAAGAAATCTTGAATATAACGAGCTTGTACTTGTTTGTTTCAGATACAATATTTGAAGTGAGATATTTTTTTGAAATTGATACTTAAAATTCCAGCCAAATCATGTTTCAAAAATCATTGGAAGATCAAGACTTCGATGAGAAAACATAACAAAACAAAGTATTTTAACCTTCGCCTGTATATTTAAGAAAACTCATACTTATTTTTCATTCGAAGAAACAGGGAGATCCTTGAATGAACCAATTACTTTCTTTCATTGGATGTTGAAGATGTGAAAGCCTCAGGTCGAAAATATTGTGAGCACTCAAGAAATCCTGCGTATCACCAGCACTTTCTGGTCCGTTTCAGGTGTAATAGCTGAGGTGATGAAATGAAACACAATCAAATATTTCCATAGATTGGATTATACCTTCGGGATCTTAGCGAAATAAGTGAATAAAAATCATTAGAAAATTAGGGCACCGATGAGAGGAGAAAGGGAGGGAGATGGAGAGTATCTGGAGTGGCTGCTAGAAAAAGGGAAACTTGAGAGCGATAGAGTCTCGCTTTGCCGCCGGTCTCGCACGCTGCTCCTGAATCCCTTTCAACGACGGTCTCCTCACTCTATTAAGCACAACCGAAAATACTATCATACCTTTGCGATAAAATATTCGGGTATCTCGTTCTTTCATGTTAGAAAAGTTAATCTATCAGAGGAAAATCGCTGAAATTTTCATTGCGTTCTATTCAACATATACGACTATTTCATCTGCCTGCTGGAAATGTAGGGAATCCTCTTGAATACAGTTACCATTTTCTATCGAATGCATCAGCAAAGATCTTTGGTGTTAGATAATGACTCGAGGTAAAATTTGCACGTAGAGAAAATGGCTGCAGGACAGGATTGTCGAATATCCGGATCCATATTTTGATTGATGTTCACAGTGAATTTCACGAAGTTCTTGAGCATTAAAATTACATCAAATACAACAATTATGTCAAAAAAATTTATCGGGTGTTTTTTTTTAGAGTGATAGAACTTTCGATAGGGATAACTGTGACTTGATAGAAGGTAGAAGCCATGTTGTTTTGACATTTCTGTTCAGTAAGCATTGACAAATTATCATTGTTGAAATTTATTTTCAAAATCAGTGTCCTATTCGCCAAACTTAGTGAAATTTATGGTTTACCTAATCTTCCATCAGAGCAGCTTATTCGTCGAACTATCGATAGATTTCGGATAACATTTTCTTTATTCGATGCAACAACAACAAGAAAAAGAACTGTACGTACAGAAGAAAATATCGCTGCTCTAAGTCAAAGTGTTAATGATGATTCAGATTTGTCTATTCGTCGACGTTCACAACAAGTTGGAGTCTGTGCATCCACAACATGGAAAATTTTGCGTAAAGATTTTGGTCTGCACCCAAACAAGATCCAACTGGTTCAAGAACTAAACCAATTTGTCCATAATAAGCGTCGTTTGTTTGCTGATTTGGCCCTAGAACAGCTTGAAGTTGATCCACTTTTGTTGAACGGCTATGTAAACAAGCAAAATTGCCGTATATGGAGTGAAAACAATCCTCAAGAAGTTCTGCAGGTTCCATTGCATCCTGAAAAGTGCACTGTATGGTGTGCTTTACACGCTGGAGGCATCATCGTTCCATATTTCTTTAAAAACGATGCTGGAGCTAATGTTACAGTGAAAGATCGATGATCGATGATTATTCGTTTCAAAATCTGAATGGTATCGACCCAGAAGTGTTTTGCTTCAAACAAGATGGTGCTACACCTCATGCTGCTACCGTAACAACTGATTTATTGAAATAAAGATTTGACCATAACATTATTTCGAGAAATGGTCCATTTAATTGACCTGAAAGATCATGAGACCTAACTCCACTGCATTATTTTCTTTGCAGTTATGTCAAGTCATTGGTTTATGCTGATAAACCAGAAACAATAAACGCTTTGGAAGCCAACATAACTCGTGTTATTGCTTAAATAAGGCCTGAATTACTCGAAAAAGTTGTCCAAAATTGGTCTGGTAGAATGCGGTTCCTCAGAGCTAGTCGTGGTAGACATATGCCGGAAATTACTTTCAAGACATAAATGTCATAAAATTATCTTTCAAATAAAAAAAAAATTTGGCTTCAATATTAATTTAAATGTGTTTTATTTCAATTTAAAGTTCTATCACTCTTAAAAGAACACCCGATACAATTTTTGTTTGAACTATTTTTGCTGTAAAACTCACCGTTTAGCTTGAAAACACAAAAAACCTATTTATGCAAACATTTTGAACAAGGGGGATCGATGGGGACTTTTCATAATTAATTTATAATACCAATTTTCAGCTGTATGGGAATTTTTGGAAGCTTCAATGTCTTATTTGACAAGACAGATAAGAGAGAATTAACTGGGTTCTCTCCACAACATTGACTCTACCGAGCTCATAAGATGGAGTGATAAAAATTGGTCTTTCGACAGAATAAACAAGGGACCGAAAAAGAGAACGACCTCAGAACATAGCACTCCTACGGACCGGGACACTTGACACACAAGAAAATGGGTGGGAAAGTACACCTGACGAAATGGTCCTTTCTTTTGTGTAATCTGGAATGTTTGATTGAACGTTTGAAAATCGACGGAAATTCCGTGAGATTCAACGCTGGGGGAAAAGTGCAAACGTTTTTTCGCGAAGGCTGTAAATTCAGCGATCAATTCGAGGATAGCAGAAGTGGAATCCTGCGTGAAAATCAAATTGGAACGCATTATATTGTCAGGACGCGTATTACTATTGTAACGGAACAGGGTAAATTGTAAATGTTTTGAGAGCCGTGAATAATTTCCTTACATAAATATCGGGTGTTTTTTTAGAGTGATGGAACTTTGAATTGAAATAGAACACATTTAAATTAAGATTGAAGCCAATTTTTTTCATTTCAAAGATAATTTTAGTACATTTATGTTTTGAAAATAATTTCCGGCATTCGACCAGACCAATTTTGGACCACGTTTTCGAGTAATTCAGGCCTTATTTCATCAATAACACGAGTTATTTTGGCTTCCAAAGCGTCTATTGTTTCTGGTTTATCAGCATAAACCAATGACTAGACAGAACCTCAAAGAAAATAATTCAGTGGAGTTATGTTGCATGATCTTGGAGGCCAATTAATTGGACCATTTCTCGAAATAATGTTATCGCCAAATCTTTCTTTCAATAAATCGGTAGCAGCATGAGGTGTAGCACCATCTTGTGGAACCAAAACACTTCTGGGTCGATACCATTCAAATTTTGAAATAAATAATCATTGATCATCGATCTGTAACGAGCACCATTCACTGTTACATTAGCTCCAGCATCGTTTTTAATGAAATATGGACCGATGATGCCTCCAGCGTGTAAAGCACACCATACAGTGCATTTTTCAGGATACAATGGAACCTGCAGAACTTCTTGAGGATTGTTTCCACTCCATATACGGCAATTTTGCTTGATTACATAGGCGTTCAACCAGAAATGAGCGACATCACTAAACAAAATTTTACGATAAAAAAGTGGATCAACTTCAAGCTGCTCTAGGGCCCAATCAGCAAACAAATGAGGCTTATTATGGTCAAGTGGTTTTATTTCTTGAACCAGTTGGATCTTGTATGGGTGTAGACCAAGATCTTCACGAAAATTTTTCCATGTGGTGGATGCACAGAGTCCAACATGTTGTGAACGTCGACGAATAGACAAATTTGGATCATCATTACCACTATGACTTACAGCAGCGATATTTTATTCTGTACGTACAGTTCTTTGTCTTGTTGTTGTTGATGCATCGAGTAGAGAAAATGTTGTCCGAAATCTATCGATAGTTCGACGAATAAGCTTCTCTGATGGACGATTATGTAAACCACAAATTTCACGAAATGCTCTATAAGTTTGGCGAATAGAACACAGATTTTGAAAATAAATTTCAACAATTTGTGAACGTTGTTGAGGCGTGAGTCTTTCCATGATAATTTGTCAATGCTTACTGAACAGAAATGTCAAAACAACATTGCTTCTACCTTCTGTCAAATCAGAGTTATCCCTATCGAAAGTTCCATCACTCTAAAAAAACACCCGATATATAAAGGAATCTGAGTCACTAGCTCATCTTGACAACTGCTCCTTGTTCATTTTCGAATAAAAAAGGCTCAATGATGGCATCGGACAAAAAACCGCACCTAATAGTTATTCGTTGTTGGTGTATCGGCTTTTCCACAATAACGTTTGGATTATTTGATCCCCAAATGTTAGAGTTTTGCTTATTCACATATCTACCGAGGTGAAAATGTTTTCAGGTATACTCACTGGACGAGAACGTGAACAGTTTGTTTCAACAAAGTTCCATTTCAAATCTATTGAATTTTTCAAGTAAATTACTAACAGTTTGGATAGAAGATTCAAAATTTGGAAATAAGTTTTCAACATTTCCTAGTTTTATTCGACCGTATATCGACTCATTTCGTTAATGTCAAATATTAAGCTAACTTTCTGTCGAAACTTGAATGACAGACTGGTGGCAGACTGGAAATAACCACTACCTTGTACTGCAAACGCTAGATGAGTTTCAGTTCAAAAGATGTGCCTTTCGAAGTAAGAATTTGTCTCGGTGTTTTCGGCAAACACTGCTTCAACTTGAAATATTTCAAGTCGACTGATCTGTGTGCGCCAGCCTGTATAGTAGGTTTTGGAACATTTTCATTAATATACCATCTCCTACCCGAGAAATCTCCATTGGCGTTTCTTAAAACTGACACACTGTATCGGTGTATTGATTGACTGGTCCTCAAACAGAGCTTGTGAGGAGTTTTTCAATAGCAAGTAGTGGGAACAACGCAGCAAATTTATTATTTACCACCTGCCTGACAAAGAATAAAGGATTCAATCGAAACGGATCATTATCCGTTTAGAGGAAGTGCCTCTTGTTCTTTTCTGTTTGATTAGGACAAAGAGGTGAAAACGGATAATGTGAAAAACGGATAAACTAGAACCTTCATCGGAATATTCCAGTCGATAAATAGAGTAGTATCTCAATTAAATCTAAGTTGCCTCCAATCCATAAAACGATACAATTTCTAGACCAGGGTGGATAAAATAAGAAAGTGTTAAACTCAAACTCCCACTGTGCCTGAATAGATCAAAACCGCGACGTATGAGTTGAAAGCTGGATCGCCGCGAGATGTATACGGATTATCAGTGAAGTTGCTCAAAAAAGTTATCCACAGTCTGTCGCAATCACTCTCTGAAATTGCGAATAACAGCTTAAAACAGGGCTACTTTCCTGATGATCTAAAGATCGCCAGACTTGTACCTGTTCAAAAGAAAGGCGACCAAGATGTACTCGATAACTATAGACCAATTTCGATTCTACGAGCTGTCTTACAAATATTCGAAACTTTCATCAGGAGAAGATTGGTTTGTAGTTGAAGGGGAATTCTCTGCTTAATATCAGTCAGCATGGATTTCGAACGTTCGAAGTCTAATGCTCAGTTTCACGGACGTATGGTCTATGATGTAATCCTATGGGGTCGTCCCCAGATGCACAAAGAGTTCTACTGAAGCAGAAGAATGCTCTAAGATTATTGGCCGAAGTCGACTAGAGAACTAGCTGCAGGCCATTCTTCATTGAATACGGAATAACAACATGCTGTTATATACTCGACTGCCTCCTATATATCCATAAAAATAGAAGTATGTTCATCAAGCATGGGCAGATACAAGAGCATCAAACAAAATCCAGGGACAAACTTATGGCTCCAGTTCATCGGTTGGCAACGACTCGCAATACCCGTGTTTTCAATTCGATAATGCGGTCCAATAAGCTACCGAAGCATATTATTTCACTAGGATATCTGACTTTCAAAAGGAGGAGGATTAAGACTCTGCTCGCCGAGAATGAGTGCTACTCTGTGGATGAGTTCATTATAAATTTTGATTGTATAAGATTTCGATCCGGCAATTTTGAATCGAAGATGTACCATGTTCCGGAAGGCCGGGTGAAAGTGATAAAGACACGATGAAGGCATTAGTTGATGCAAATCGGCAAATAACAACACGTGAGATCGGTGAGAGGTTAAATTTATCGAATTAAACTGTTAATGAATACTTGAAAGGCTTGGGTTTAACCTCGAAGCTCGATATATGGGTTCCCCATGTTCTCACGGAAAGAAATTTGTGTCGTCACGTTGACGTCTGTAAGTCGCTTCCCAAACGTCACAAAAAGGATCCATTTTTCGAGCGCGTCATTACTGGGGATGAAAAATGGGTTATCTATAACAATGTCGAACACAAGAGATCATGGAGCAAAAATAATGAACCGGCTCAAGGCATTTTGAAAGCAAATAATCATCAAAAAAAGGTGATGCCGTCTGTTTGGTGAGATTTTGAAGGATTTTGGTGAGAATTTGTAGGATTCCACCAAGACAATGCGAGACCTTATATAAGTTTGGTCACTCGCCAAAAGCTTTTACAGCTTGAATGGGATACACTGGCTCACCCACCATTTTTCCCAGATCTGGCGCCTTCGGATTATTATTTGTTCCGGTCATTGCGAAATGTTTTGGACGGTAAAATCTCTACTTCAAATGAAGAGGTCAAAAATCACCTGGATCAGTTTTGTGCCAGCAAAGATCAAAAGTTTTATGGGCTGTTTTTTGCGTTCGACCAGAATGGCTAATATATAATTTAATAAAATATTTATTCATTATACGGAAATTGTCTTTCATTTTCCCAATGTTACTCAAATGACTAAGTCAGTAACACCACAATTTTTCACCGTTAAAAAATACACCGGCAAAACAATATAACGAACTTTTTGCTGAACCCATAAATCCACTTATTTATCGAATATATTTCCCGATTAAATTGTCCCCGACTTCAGCCGGAAGCTTCTAAATCAATGCGTTTTTCTTTCAAAGTTACTTTTTCACTAAACGAATAATTGTGTTTTAACATTAATAAGATTATAAATTATGGATTCATCAAAACTAATTTTCGAAAATTTCGAAAAACCTTGGTCTAATCGACAATAAACGGATGTCACATCAATACACGCGACACACTCAAAAACAAAACTTATCTGATACTAAAACGTTAAAGCGCTACATATATTGCAGCTCAAATTTTCCATAAACGGACGTATATTTAGTTTTTAGGCAAAGAAGTGAACGGGGAATGGCGGGGCTGTTCGTAGGCTCTGCAGAACATCAATGTTTTTTACACGATAAGTAAACGTATTGGCTGCTAAAGGGACTGAAGTTGTCCACACAAGAGGTTTCAGGCTATTTTGAAATATTTTAACAATATTGACGCAATTAAATTTTTCATTGTTTTTCAGAAAAATTACCTTTTTTGCTGAAACAATTGGTGGTTCTAAAACTAATATACGCATATATGTTGAAACCGCTCCTGGGTCTCTGGTATCTTGGACTAATTTGGTCTAAATTGTGAAACTCTAGTATGACCTCAAAAAACTTTGACCTCGTCCTTGTGTATTCAGATTATTTAATCATTTGAGATGCAAATCTAGAAGTTTCAATTCGAATAATTTTTCAAACACCTGACAAGAATGTTTTGAGGGTTTTGAATTATTTACCTTGGAAGTTCGCTTTTCGTATTTGCATTTCCAAGATTACAATGCAAGGTCAATATTCGCTGATATACCATGGAGAAGATGTTGTTTGAAGTACGTTTCATATTATTTGAATACAATCTCAAGTTATCCTCTAACAATTTGGAAAATATATAGAATATATAAATAACATCGTTATGGCGACTAAGAACTACCACGAATTTTGGTAGACAGGAGCAGTCTTCAAGGATCTTTATTGAAAGCCTTTTTATTATTAGAATACTTTGGATGCTAACAAGTTCTCCTATTCAACTGAATATATAAGCTGATTATGAGGGTTAAAAATGTCGCAGGAAATGTATTTACTGGAATATATTTATAGATCATCGGATATTTCTGTTGGAATACAAAATGCAGCTAAATTTGACTTGACGGAAACTGGAAATATACGAGGGGTGTTCAATGTATTCTCGATATCGGGATGAGTTGCTAATAATCAGAGTATATCAAATTTCACTAATTTACGATCATTAGTTTTCATGGTATCCTCAGTGAAAGACGACCAGAATGACTGACGCTACAATGATGAAGGAAATCGAGCATAGCGCCGTTATAAAGTTCCTTATTAAGCAGGGAAAAAGTCAAAAAATCATGCATGAAGAGATATTTGCTGTTTACCAAGACTGTGCCCTGTCGTTTTCCACCGTTCAAAAGTGGTCAAATGAATTCAGAAGAAGCAGAGAAAGCATTGAAGACGATTCTCGCTCCGGGCCCGCTAGCGGTGCCACTGAAGAAAATTAGAAAACAGTGTGAAAGCTGGTACTTGAAGATGCCAGAATAAAATGCGAGAGGTTAGTAGAGATGACAAACCTATCCGTGGATACCATATATGCTATCCTTCATGACCATCTTAACCTCTCAAAGGTCAGTGCAAGATCCATCGACTGTTTTCAATGGAAAAATAATGGCTACGGTCTTCAGGGATTCTAAACACCCGCTCTCTCTTTGTGCTTCGACCAAACGGTCACGCAACATTCACGCAAAATTCTTTATTCCTCTAACAATAAAGGCTTTTTGAAATCTCTCTCTGCCCTTTGAACAAGTAAGTTCTATTCATACACTCTCTCTCTCTCTCTCTCTACTCTTGAACAAGTTTATATTCACTTTCGCTAAACACAGTTTGTTTTTGCCATTCACTCACGACGCATATTTTGAAACGCTCTCAAGTTAACATTCAGTCAAGACACAATCTCAACTCTTTCTCTATAATTTACAAATTCAAAGAAGGAACTCTCTCAATTCGCATTCACTTTTAACTTCTCAAGGAACACCCTCTCGTGATAACACAATAACGTATTGAAAGGCCTTGAAGTGAATGTACTATCTGCATCATTTACTTTTAATTAGGTTGTACATGTGTAAAGTGAACCGAAATGTGAACTTAGTGAATGTGATCAACGGTGAAAAAACTCATCGATCTACTGCTCTACGAGCAAGATAGTGTTCAAGTTCAAAAGTACACCGCAACGAATCCCTCAATTTTGTGTAGAACAATTCAATCTTGTTCATTTGTAAAATATATTTGAATATCAAAACAAATTAAAATATGTTTGTCTTCTACAATTTTAATTTCAAAAAAAATTTATTCAAAAAACTTTTAGAATTAAATTGATGTCTAAAATAAGCACCGCTTAAGTTTAATAGACGTATATAATCAAAACTCAATATATAATGTCAAATGGAATAAATAAACTAACAGATATACGAAAGTCATTAAAATTAATAAATAAATATTTAAAGGAGACAAAATTTTGTTTCTGGTCTTACCTTTAAGAACACCAATTGCCTTTTAAAAACATGAACACACCTTAAGGACTTCTCAAAGAATATAAATTATTTGAAATATTTAAATATTCGAATAAGTTAATTCAGATATCTCTCAAAACATGCACTAATTCTTCAAAAAACAAATATAATTCTAAGTAATCCCTTCTTCGGTCCTAGATAATATTCCAAATATCAAAATCAAAAAACTGACCTATATCAACAACGCACACGTGCAAAGAAATGAATGTTTCGAAACACAGATCAACTTTATAATTCACGATTGATCTATGTTCTAACAAAATCAAAGAACAGTGTAAGTTATTTTTAAGACAAACATATTTTAATTTGTTTTGATATTCAAATTTTGTTATATTTCTTCTATCAAGTAAAAAGCCTTTCTATTTTATTTTGTAAAATATATATTTTGGCTGTAAATAAACCCATTAAAATCTAATATAGCTCAACTGTCTCCATGAAGTATGGTTATCCCAGAATTGCATACTAATTGATTAATGTTTAATCAATTACACCGAAGAATTCAAAAAGGAATCTCTATATACCACGCATTTCGTTCAAAAGTCTTAAAGTTTTTGCCCATTTTCATAATAGTTATTGAAGTTGTTTGAGCTATCTTCTGTGAAATTGGACCAAAATATGTAGGTTCTACAAATTTTAGAAGTTGGGAATATTTGTTGCAGAATGAGTTGTATCGGAATGATTACACTGGTCAACACAAGTCTTGTTTCCTTGATTTTTTCCTGTTATTGGGTATTTCTACGGTCCTGCCTATGAAAAGAATACTGGGAGATTGCCAATAGCTTTACTTTTTGGGATAAACAGTTCTACTACTTTGTCAAAAAAAAAAACAAAAGAATAATACATTTTGTTAACAAAACTTGAAAACAATTCGAGACAAAAACCATAATTTCTCTCATAAACAAAAAAAGAAAAACAACTGATTCTGAAACAAATATACCCCGCTTCCAAAACAGATAATTATGGGACAAAATTCATAAAACTAGTATATTTCGAACCATTCTTGCAAAAATAGCTCAAATATTTTCGAAAACAGTTTTCACACCCTCACATGAAATTTCCAACGCTCTTTTTTCAGTGCAAGACAGACACAAACGGCTGAATAATTCTGGCGATTATAAATTAAGTTGTCAAACAGTGCAATAGCGTATATAGGAGGAACAGGAAGATCTTTCCAAAAGAGGTTCAAAGAACATCAATTTTCATTTAGGAATCGGAAAGGTAATTCTAATTTTACGAAACAATCTCGAAATATTGCACCAGGAAGCGAGAGGAAAAAACTAGATATTCTTGAATGCATACAAATATTCAACCACAAGCACGTTTTAGAAATGAAACTTTCGCAATTTTGCACAAGCCGAAGCCTTCAACGAATATATAATTAAAAATTGAGATACAATTTGTTTCATTCAGTTGCAAATGTAGTAAACACTACGAAACTCGAGTCACTGTATATTCAGTTCATAAAAAGTGAAAGAGGACTGAGTAATTTCTTATTTCATTCCATAAAATTATCAGTAGAATGAAGCCAATCTTATTTTTTGTGTTTCAATTCAATTTAAAGTTTTTCGTCCACAAAAAAAGAACGCACCTTCGTAAGTCGAAAATAATTGGTCCAACTGTATGTATATCAGCAAGAAAATTAATGCAGGCTTAAGAAGGACTCACCTGACATGCATCCTTTCCACCTTCCTTATAGCCAGCACAAATCATGCCATCTGTCACGTTCAAGTCTCTGTGCTCCAGCCAGGAATTGCAGAGGTCCCTGTTTAACACAGGAACTTCAACCTGATTGATTTCAGGTTCGTATTCCGACACTGAAAAACAATGCGGCAGCTATACAGTGAGACTGCGAGTTAAATATAGAATCTCCCAACAGGATATTTCGCGCCAATTTTGAAGTGTCAAAATAAAAGTGATACAGGGTTAGGCAGAATGGAAGGGCGTTTTTCTTTGTTAAATTTTTGAGTGGAAACCTCCACTCTCATTGTATCGGGTGTTTTTTTAGAGTGATAGAACTTTAAATTGAAATAAAACTCATTTAAATTAAGATTGAAGCCAATTTTTTTTTATTTTAAAGATAATTTTATGACATTTATGTTTTGAAAATAATTTCTGGCATATGTCCCCACCACGCCTAGCTCTGAGGAACCGCATTCGACCAGACCAAATTTGGAACATTTTTTTCAGTAATTCAGGCCTTATTTCATCAATACAACGAGATATGTTGGCTGCCAAAGCGTCTATTGTTTCTGGTTTATCAGCATCAACCAATGACTCGACATAATCCCAAAAAACATAATCCAGTGAAGTTATGTGGCATGATCTTGGAGGCCAATTAATTGGACCATTTCTCGAAATAAGATTATCGCCAAATCTTTCTTTCAATAAATCAATTGTTACGGTAGCAGCATGAGGTATAGCACCATCTTGTTGGAACCAAAACACTTCTTGGTCGATACCATTCAAATTTTGAAACAAATAATCATTGATCTGTAACGAGCACCATTCACTGTAACATTAGCTTCAGCATCGTTTTTAAATAAATATGGACTGATGATGCCTCCAGCGTGTAAAGCACACCAAGACGACTTTTGCACGTGCTTGATCATCTAGGCTTTCGAGGTGACCTTCTTGCGTGGATTAGAGCATTTCTTCATAATCGTTCATTTCAGGTAAGAGTTGGCAGCTCTCTCTCGTCTTCCAAACCGGTGACCAGTGGCGTACCACAGGGCTCCGTTTTGGGGCCCCCACTTTTTCTCCTGTACATCTCCGACTTATCTACCTGTATTGATTCATGCTGCTCTCAGTTTGCTGATGACACGAAGTTGTACGGTGTTCCTGGGGATCAAACATTGCAGCGTGACTTGGACTCTATAGCACTCTGGTGCGAGGACTGGCAGCTTCCGCTCAATATCGAGAAGTGTGTAGTTTTGCACATGGGTGCCAATAACCCTCGTCTCCGGTACAATCTCTGTGGCCAAGGAATTTCCTCTACAAGTAGCCATTGTGATTTCGGTGTTATAATAGACGATTTGTCCTGTTCGGAACACATACTGTCTATTGTCGGCAAGGCCAGAAGGTCTCTCTTTTCAATACAGAAGGCATTTGGTGGGTGCGATCCAACTACGTGTAGTGCTCTTTATAAGACTTATATTCGTCCTATTTTGGAGTTCGCCGGACCAGTTTGGAGTCCAGTGTTGTGTCGCGACGCTGCGGTACTTGAGAGATTGCAGAGGCAGGTTACGCGGTTGCCCTACGGTATACGTCGACCGATTACGATGCGAGGCTCGCGATAATGGACCTAACGTCGTTTGCTGACCGTAGAGTGCGCGGGGATCTTATTGTTGCATTCGTGGAATGTTCGGTGTTGACATGCGTCACCTGTTCGCGATCAACTGGGACGAACGTTTGCGTGGTCACTCTTTCAAACTCAAGAAAGTGAATTTTTCGACGGTTCGTAGGCAACATTTTCTCTCTAACCGTGTGTTTGGTTCCTGGAATGGTTTGCCTGAGAGGATTGTTTGTTCCGGTTCGGTGAACGCGTTCAAAAACTTCTACGATGGATCGCTGAGGCAGCAGTGTTGTGATCGCGGCAGTCTGTCACTTTTTTACCACTTGTGAATAACACCTTTTTTTTTTGTTTGTTCTCTTCGAAGCACTTTTTGTTTTTCAATATCTTGTATATTTTTTTGTGAGTTTATAGGCTCTGCCTCAACTCTCATCATGGTATAATAATAATAATACAGTGCATTTTTCAGGATGCAATGGAACTGCAGAACTTCTCGAGGATTGTTTTCGCTCCATATGCGGCAATTTTTCTTGTTTACATAGCCGTTCAACCAGAAATGAGCTTCATCACTAAACACAATTTTACGATAAAAAAGTGGATCAACTTCAAGCTTTTCTAGGGCACAATCAGCAAACAAACGACGCTCATTATGGTCAAGTGGCTCTAGTTCTTGAACCAGTTGGATCTTGTATTTGTGTAGACCAAGATCTTTACGCAAAATTTTCCATGTGGTGGATGAACAGAGTCCAACTTGTTGTGAACATCGACGAATAGAAAAATCTGGATCATCATTAACATTATGACTTACAGCAGCGATATTTTCTTCTGTACATACAGTTGTCCGAAATCTATCGATAGTTCGACGAATAAGGTGCTCTGATGGACGATCATTTAAACCAATAATTTCACGAAGTGCTCTATAAGTTTGGCGAATAGAACACTGATTTTGACAATAAATTTCAACAATTTGATGCGGCGTGAATCTTTCCATGATAATTTGTCAATGCTTACTGAACAGAAACGTCAAAATAACATGGCTTCTGCCTTCTGCCAAATCACAGTTATCCCTATCAAAAGTTCTATCACTTTAAGAAAACACTCGATAGTTCAATAATGATGAAAATGAATATATGTAGTAGGAAATCTACCAACCTCCTCATTGGCTTAGTGAGTGAAGCTGCATTCTTATGAATGAGATTTGTAATTATTTGTGACTTGTTTTAATCAAACGTGTAAGATCCTCATGGTGGAGACAATCTAAGAAATGTGCGCCGAATTCGAAATTATGTTTGGTAATTATCCGACCACTCCTCCAGGGTGAAAATCAGTTTCAACATTAAAGATGATGTTTCTTCCCTATTGAAATTTCCCGGTAATTTTCTAACAGTTTGGATAGAAGATTTACCACTTTAGAAAATTTCAGATATTTTCGAGTTCTGTTCAAGTGCAAATCAACTCATTTCGTGCCGGACTCGAAATGACCACTACTTAAAAATGCAAACTCTAGATGGCTCACTCTTTTAACGACACTTAAATCTGATCGATATCTGTAGGACACCGAAATTCAAATATTCACCAAAAGATCGCACACTGCTTTTTTCTCTCAATTTAAAATGAAACATTTTGTTGGAAGATCCTTTATGACCAAAAATATTTGGGATTACTCGTCAATTGAAATTGATACATGCAAAAAATCATACGACACATTTTATTGTTTAAGTTCGCGCAATTTTCAGACAGAAATACAGTCCTCAACTCCCAAAGATTAGATTATATTTTTCTTGGAGTACGAGAATACTTTTGTAGACGATAAAAGAGTAATAGAAAATAATTGGACTTACTTCCGTTATCCTCCTTCTTTCCCCAACCAATGACAGTGCACAAAGTTCCAGGTCTGAGTTGTTTCTCAGCTTTTGGTAGACAAACTGGTAAAAGATGTTCATGGAAAGTTACCCTTGATGACAGCTGAAATAAAACTTTATGTACTCAATTATAACTTATCATCCTAATTCAGTTCGTAAGGTAGATTTTCAGATTTCTCCCAAGATAAACTTCTCAAGTCTGAATTCAACAGAACAACTATCTTTTTCCCATTAAACTGACAAGCATAATTTGAAGATGAAGCTTAATTTCGATATTTCATCGAGCTTAGGAAACGCGCCTTGTTGAAAAATTGCTATTTCAATTATCTAAATATTTTAATATTTACAGATATATTCTTTTCGACTTCTAAATATTTAATTTAAAAAAATTATATTTAATATTATAACTTCAGGAATCAAATTAATCTTATATAAGTACTACTTATATCGAACGACAAAAAATAAACAGTCATTATAAGACATCCAAATGAGATAACAAAATCCAAAAAATATAAATTGTTGACAGAAATCCTATAAATTATGTATTTTGAGTAGACAAAATTTTGTAATATTGAAATAAGGTTATTCTGATTTTTACAAATTTTTATTGTTATATTCACAACAATTGTTTCGCCATCACAGTAGCATCATCAGGCAAGATCACATTATGAATAATAGTTATTCAAAATGTGATCTTGCCTGATGATGCTACTGTGATAGCGAAACAATTGTTGTGAATATAACAATAAAAATTTGTGGAAATCAGAATAACCTATTTCAATATTATTTAATATGGATTTTCACCAAGAAAGGACTGATACAATTCAATACTAAATTTTGTTTCTGCTCATCCCTCGTATGAAAACATATGTAGAAGTCAAACAGAATATATCTGTAAATATTAAAACATTTAAATATTTTCATATACCTTCTATCAAGTATAAACCTCCATTTATTTTATTCTGCTATAACAGAGGCCTTTAAACTGCCTTTCAATCTTAAAGATCAATGGTAAAACCACAGAACTATTTATTTCGAGTCAACATTACACTCCATTTAAATGTTCAGTTTTCATTTGCCAAGACGCTTTCTGAATTGTTAAAGGTAAATAAATATTTTTCTGTTGATTGATGTTATATTTTATTGAACATGAATATTATTGAGTACTGTTTTCGAGTAATTCAGGCCTTATTTCATCAATAAAACGAGTAATGGTGGCATCCAAAGCGTCTATTCTTTCTGGTTTATCAGCATAAACCAATGACTTGACAGAACTCCAGAGAAAATAATCCAGTGGAGTTATGTCGCATGATCTTGGAGGCCATTTAATTGGACCATTTCTTGAAATAATGTTATCACCAAATCTTTCTTTCAATGAATCAATTGTTACGGTAGCAGCATGAGGTGTAGCACCATCTTTTTGGAACCAAAACACTTCTGGGTCGATACCATTCAAATTTTGAAACAAATAATGATTGATCATCGATCTGTAACGAGCACCATTCACTGTAACATTAACTCCAGAATCGTTTTTAAAGAAATATGGACCGATCGATGATGCCTCTGGCGTGTAGAGCACACCATGCAGTGCATTCTTCAGGATGCAATGGAACCTGCAGAACTTCTTGAGGATTGTTTTCACTCCATGGTTATTTTGCTTGTTTACATAGCCGTTCAACCACAAATGAGCTTAATCACTAAACACAATTTTATGATAAAAAAGTGGATCAACTTCAAGCTGTTCTAGGGCCCAATCAGCAAACAAACGACGCTTGTTATGGTCAAGTGGCTTTAGTTCTTGAACCAGTTGGATCTTGTATGGGTGTAGACCAAGATCTTTACGCAAAATTCTCCATGTGGTGGATGCACAGTGTCCAACTTGTTGTGAACGTCCACGAATAGACAAATTTGGATCATCATTAAAACTTACAGCAGCGATATTTTCTTCTGTACGTACAGTTCTTTCTCTTGTTGTTGTTGCATCGAGTAGAGAAAATGTTGTCTCATGGACGATTATGTAAAATATGAATTTCACGAAGTGCTCCATAAGTTTGGCGAATAGAACACTGATTTTGAAAATAAATTTCAACAATTTGTAAACGTTGTTGCTGCGTGAGTCTTTCCATGATAATTTCTTAATGCTTACTGAACAGAAATGTCAAAACAACATGGCTTCTACCTTCTGTCGAATCACAGTTATCCCTATCGAAAGTTCTATCACTCTAAAAAAAAACAATAATAATTTCAATATAACTTGTAGAAGTAAGATGATATAATTCTGAATTTAAAAACATTTAAATAACTCCTCTCAAGTATAGACATTTAAATTTGTTAAAAATGTCGAAGTTGAATATATTTTGATTCAATTTCAGAATGCCGTTCGAAGTCAGCCAGTTATCGTACGACTCTCGTAAACACTGAAATAGGTATCGGAAATAATAGAATTCAGTGTATTTCGAATGTATTCAGCCTCCAGTTCATATTGTTGAAAACTTGGTTCGGAACGGTAACAGAAACCAACCAGAATAATTCATTTACTATTTATTTTCAACTTTGTGTGGCTGCGTGAAACTTCGTACGTATCCTGATTTTTCTTCTGTCTCACTTCATTGCAAATACCAGTGGCTAACCGTATTTGCGATTACGAAAATTCATTGTTTGATGTTCCGTTGGGGTCTATGAACCATGGCCTATGATTAATCTGTTAACTATAAAAGCCCCAACCCTTTCTCGTAAAGTGGTGTTTATATAGCTGGGCGCTAGATTGAATCCACGGTAAATATCTAACTTGCCGATGAATTCTCTCTGCTTCCATTTGAACGCAGGGCTTTCACCCTATTTGAATACTGAAATATACTGATTGTTGATATTCAATAATTGAAATTTTCATGTGATAAAAGAATTTTAAAGGGTATATGAATCTTCGACTCGTACTGAATTTTACTTGAGAGAAATCCATTGTACACTTTAATTAAATGAACAAGAATCGTTCAATGTATTCTCGGTATCGGGGTGATTTGCTAATAATATGATTAATCTAATTATCTCATTTACTAATGACACTATCTGAGGGTATAAATATAAAATTTCACTAATTTAAGATCATTAGGTTTCTAGGTATCCTCAGTGAAAGTGAAATGAGTGCGAACAGCTCAGTGGTAGAGCATTGGTCTCGTGGCCGGAATGTCCTGGTTCGAATCCTGTTCAGGTGAAAAAGAAATTTTCTACTTGGCCGGGTATCGGCCACTGTTGGGTAAAAAATTAACAGTGCTGTGACCTAAAGTGGCTCAAGATCGCAATAACAAAGCCTATCCAGAACACAACTGAACTCCTAACTCGCATAAGCTGAAAAAGCTTCTAAGGGATCTTCACAGAAGATCTAGGAATATCAGGATAATAATAATAATAATAAAGATGACCAGAATGACTGACGCAACAGTTATGAAAATCGAGCATCGCGCCTTTATGAAGTTCCTCACTAAACAGGAAAAAAGTAAGAAAATCATTCATGACTAACTAATTGGACGATATGATGTGATGGTGTTTGCATCTTTACCTGGGTTAGGGACAAGTATAATTTCGGCTGCTTTCAGTTGCTCTGGCCAGTAATTCATTCTTAGGATGGCATTGTTCAACAGCTTGCTTGAGAATTCTTTTGAATTCTTCTTGTATTTCATTCACTTCATTTATATTCAGTAAGCTGATCGATATTTATCAATTCCTCGACTATGTTCCTATATTTAGCCTAATTTGTCTTTCGATTATGTAGCTTAGGAGTAGGTTTTTTGTGTATTACAAACCTACTTATTACTGCTATGATTGGAGAGTGGTCAAAGGATAGAGAATACCATATAGTAGGTAGATACACCATTTGTTATGAAGAAGTCCAACAGATCAGGAGCCTTTTTAGGGTCTATTGAAAAGTAAGTAGGTCTTTCTGTTGACTAGAAAGAGTAATTGTATTTTTGTATCAGCTCTGCTAGTTCTCTGCCTTTTGTTGTTGTGAGCCTTGATCCGAACATAGAATGCTTGCTGTTATAGTTACCTCCAGCAATACATTTAGGTCTAATTAATCATTATCATAACGCCTATATCTTTCGATTATTCCGATATTCGACTTGACGTCGGAGTTCTCTGTCTTATGCATTGAATATCCTGTCATTAAAACGAGATTTTCCAAACTTGTATAATGTTGAAGTTTCCAAAAATTTCTGAATTGAATTTTATTTAAATAACTTCTATCTAGTATGACTGCAGTTCATTTTGTAATGTTCTAAATAAAATCAATATCATTTCATGTTACATTTCTAAGTGAATATTGATGCCTTTTCAACAAGTTGGATATTCCGGCCCTTTTTCTACAGAAATACCTAACTGACGCCTTTTCAAAGTGAATTGAGTACTCGGGATAAAAATAGTATGCAATATATTCACCGCCTTCAAAATACGAGCAATTCAGCTGAAAAATATTCGTGAAAAGCTTCGACGGCATTTACCGTGGAACTATGAAGTCTCGCAGAGTTGAATGACTCGAAAATACTCAATTTCATTATTATTTACTCTTCGAGAATGCGAATTGGTATTTCAGCGTATTTTCATTCACAAGGCACGCTTTTCCCGGCATAAGAACCCAATAAGTCCACAAGTAAATGAGAAAATATTGATTGAATAATTTCGAATTTAAACACTACGGTTTCGCAAATTGTCTCATTACGATTTCAGGATTTTTGCTCTGTAGAAAAAAATACAATTATTATATCTTCAATTGTGTATCTTGTGAAATGATCCTTCGTGAGCTAATAATATAATAGTTTTGGGAAAAGGAAATTCATTATTTCTTTCGAAGATCGAAGATTTTTTTCAGGCCTTATTTCATCAATAACACAAGTTATGTTGGCTTCCAAAGCGGTTGTTTCTGGTTTATCAGCATGAACCAATGACTTGACAAAAAAATAAGCCAGTGGAGTTATGTCGCATGATCTTGGAGGCCAATTAATTGGACCATTTTTCGAAATAATGTTATCGCCAAACCTTTCTTTCAGTAAATCAATTGTTACGGTAGCATCATGAGGTGTAGCACCATCTTGTTGGAACCAAAACACTTCTGGGTCGATACCATTCAAATTTCAAAACAAATCATCATTGCTCATCGATATGTAACGAGTACCATTCACTGTTATATTAGCTCCAGCATCGTTTTTAAAGAAATATGGACCGATGATGCCTCCAGCGTGTAATGCACACCATACAGTGCATTTTTCAGGATGCAATGGAACCTGCAAAACTTCTTGAGGATTGTTTTCACTCCATATACGGCCATTTTGCTTGTTTACATAGCCGTTCAAACAGAAATGAGCTTAATCACTAAACACAATTTTACGATAAAAAAGTGGATCAACTTCAAGCTGTTCTAGGGACCAATCAGCAAACAAAAGACGCTTATTATGGTCAAGTGGCTTTAGTTCTTAAACCAGTTGGATCTTGTATGGGTGTAGACCAAGATCTTTACGCAAACTTTTTGAAGTGGTGGGTGCACAGAGTCCAACTTGTTGTGAACGTCGACGAATAGACAAATCTGCATCAACATTAACACTATGACTTACAGCAGCGATATTTTCTTCTGTATGCACAGTTAGAGTAGAGAAAATGCCCGAAATCTATATTTCGACGAATAAGCTGCTCTGATGGATGATCATGTTAACCATAAATTTGACGAAGTGCTCTATAAGTTTGGCAAATAGAACACTGAATTTTAAAATAAATTTCAACAATTCGTAAACGTTGTTGCGACGTGAGTTTTTCCATGATAAATTGTCAATGCTTAATGAACAGAAATGTCAAAACAACATGGCTTCTACCTTCTGTCAAATCACAGAAAAAACGGCAATAAATTATAGAACAAAACGGTGCATCTTTGACCCTAATTAGACAATCTGAAACATGTTGAATTAAAAAAAACACCAAAGTTTCTATTGAGTGTGGTCCAATTATTTTTCGTTGTAAAGCTATTCAAGATTCCACATTTTTGTGACGTTTTACAATTTTTTCTCTCAATACATAGCATCACTTGAAGAACTATCATCTTAATCAAAATTCGGTGCACATCACTTGAAAGCGCGGAGAATTTTACTAAGACAAGGATGGTTTTTGGAGATTTTTATGAAATACTTAAAAAATTATCATAAAATTTTCTTCAGGCATAATCTTTAGTCAAAGTTTACTCTAAATCCGTCCAGTAAACCCCCAAAGAAATTATGTGCAAAAGTGTCTTATTTATTATTCTTTTTTACATTCTATCAAATCTTCATTTTCATTGGATAATATTTCATAAAAATCTCCACGAAACCAGCGTAATTCAAGGAGAATTTTCCGCTCTTTCCAAGAGTGTTCACTGAATTTTGATTCAGATGATAGTTAAAATAAAATGGAAAGGCTTTTTACTTGATAGAAGAAATATAACAAAATTTGAATAACAAAACAAATTGAAATATGTTTATCTTCTACAATTTTAATTTCCAAAAGAATTTTTTTATTCAAAAACTTTTAGAATTAAATTAATGTCTAAAACAAGCACCGCTTACATTTAATAGACGTATAAAATCAAAACTCAATATACAATGTCAAATGGAATAAATAACCCAGCAGATATACGAAAGTAATTAAAATTAATAAATAAATATTCAAACGAGACAAAATTTTGTTTCTGGTCTTATCTTAAGAAATACTACTTGCCTTATAAAAACATGAACACACTTGAAGGACTTCCCAAAGAATATAATTTATTTGAAATATTTAATACATTTAAATATTCGAACAAATTATTTCAAAAAACTCTAAAAAATGTGCACTATATTTTCAAAAAACAAATATAATTCTAGATAACCCCTTCATCAGCCGTTTTTCAATAAACTAAATATCAAAATCAAAAACATAACCTACATCACTCACGTGTTAAAAGACTTAAGCTTCGAACTACAGATCAACTATATATTCGAGATTGATCTATGTTCTAACAAAATCAAAGAACAAAATGAGTTATTTTAAGGTTTACCTAAATCCATTGACACCGTATAAAAAGATTTATTGAAGCCAAAATATAATTATATATTATATATAAAATAAAATGGAAAGGCTTTTTACTTGATAGAAGAAATATAACAAAATTTGAATAACAAAACAAATTGAAATATGTTTATCTTCTACAATTTTAATTTCCAAAAGAATTTTTTTATTCAAAAACTTTTAGAATTAAATTAATGTCTAAAACAAGCACCGCTTACATTTAATAGACGTATAAAATCAAAACTCAATATACAATGTCAAATGGAATAAATAACCCAGCAGATATACGAAAGTAATTAAAATTAATAAATAAATATTCAAACGAGACAAAATTTTGTTTCTGGTCTTATCTTAAGAAATTTGTCTCGTTTGAATATTTATTTATTAATTTTAATTACTTTCGTATATCTGCTGGGTTATTTATTCCATTTGACATTGTATATTGAGTTTTGATTTTATACGTCTATTAAATGTAAGCGGTGCTTGTTTTAGACATTAATTTAATTCTAAAAGTTTTTGAATAAAAAAATTCTTTTAGAAATTAAAATTGTAGAAGATAAACATATTTCAGATGATAGTTTTCAAGTTATGCTATGTTTTAGTGAAACAATTGTGCAACTTCACAAAATAGAATCTTGGATCAATTTTAAACGGAAGATAATATCTATAAACACCAGGTAGTTCATCTCCTATTAATAAAATGATGTCCATATGCAATGAGTTGATTAATAAATCTGATATAGATTTATTCAATACTAGTTTACAAAATGTGAGAAGACTGTTCTCCTAGGTTAAGTGATTGTTGATAGTATTTTGTTGTTCTCCATCTGTAATTACCCATTTGGGTGTTTGTGTAGAAGTAAATAAATAAATAAATAAATAAATAAATAAAATATAAACTTTTGTGATGCAAATCGCATGTAGAATCAGCATATGAATTTTGGCCAGAACTAACTTGGGCACTCTGTATATATTTAGTTCTTATTCAAACACAAGGGGATTGCAAGAATTTCTGAAGAGTGTATTATTGAATTAGTGCGCTTAAACTATTGATTTTTATGAATTTTCTACGACACTTAACGGTATTTTTCATTGATGAGTGTTAAAGCAATCAAATCCTAATTAATTCTGTGATAAACGATTAATTTATCCTGGAGAATTATTCGAAGATTCTTTCTTTTATCAAATGAAAGATAGATGATGAACAAAATATTATTGAATGAATTTGAAAACGTGAGCCTATTGGAGAAAACCGTGTAAAATCTTAGTGACCCGTTTTTTTGCTCGCCAGTGTATTTTAGTGTCAAATAAAAAACGAAAATCTGAGTAAGAATAGTAAATGGGGGAGTTAGCCATAGCTCAAAAGCGAAAGCTGTTAGAGTATTTTCTTTTGTTGACCAGTGTAATTTTTGGAAAGAAAAAACCTTTCCAATTTTCCTATAAAGGCCGAAATTGACTGTTGGGATTTGAATAAGAGTTTAATTCAGTTTTATGGGCTGTCATAATATTTTTATCAATACATTTTTATCTAAAGCGTCCGAAGTGTTCTCGGAAGAAAAATAGGGGATAAGAATATTAAATCTACAGGGGAGTAAACGAATAGGTGGGAGATTAGGGTGGAAAAGGAATTCAGGGTGATTAATTGTTATTACACTCACCTGGAATAGGGCAACGTCATTATCGTGTGCAATTCCCAGATTATACATTGGATGAGGCACGACTCTCTTGACTTTCATTTTCTGCCCGTAGAAAGCATGGGAATGTCTTCTTGTAATGCCTAGTTGAATCGTCCATCCGCTCACATCGGAATGGCTGGAAAAAAAAGAATTTACGGATGGGGAGGTTTCTCAGACCTCCAGATGGAAAAGTTGCCGTGTTCATTTTTAGCAGGCACCAATTTTAAACGGTCTCCAACAGTGCCGTGCGAAATTTTTTATGTTATAGCGGCCATGTTGTTAAAGTGACATATGCCAAATTTACTAATGTTTTCTGATAGCGATGATACAAGTTGAAAAAATATATAAGTTATTCAGCGAGACACATTTTTTTAAATTTGAAAGGTTACATCTTAACCTTCTCCCAAAATGTCAAAAATAATATACAGGGTGACAAGAAAAACTTAGGACAAATTTTACTCTGTTCTCTGCAATCGCAAAATCGTTAAGAAGCAAGTCAATCGAAATCCGACGGTCTCCATGAGGAAAATAGCCCGTGAGACCTGTATCAACCGTGAATCCATGCGACAAATGTCCAAAAAGGAGCTCAACCTCAAGCCGTACAAGCTTCAAAGAGTTCAACTCCTAACGGATGAAAACAAGCACGTACGACTCCAAAGGTACCCCCAACTCCTTCGTTTCGCCGTCGGTCAGCAATGGGACCGCATTCTCTTCACAGACGAGAAGCTTTCCACCGTAGAACAATCCCACAACCACCAAAACGCCAAAGTCTGGCCCGCAGAGGCTCCAACATCGTCCACATCCGCAATCTGTCATGGTCTGGGGCGGAATTTGCGCCAGCGGCAAAACTCCCTTGGTTTTCGTGGATCAAGGATTCGAAATCAATCAAGAAGTCTACCACTGCGACATTCTCGAGGCCGAAGTACTTCCGTGGGCCAAGCAGCACTTCGCAGACACGCATTGGACCTTTCAACAGGACTCCGCTCCGGCTCACCAAGCAAAAATGACGCAAGAATGGTGTAAGACCCATTTTCCGGGTTTCATCACATCTGTAGAATGGCCACCCTACTCGCCGGATCTCAACCCAATGGATCACAGCGTGTGGTCGATTTTGGAGCTCATGGCGTGTGCTAAACACCATAAAAGTTTCAAGTCGCTGAAGCAATCCCTGGGCCGGGAATGGGACCGATTAACGCCCGAAGAGCTGCGACGCATTGCCGAAAATTTCAAGTATCGCCGCCAAATAAAGCCACTTCGAAACCGTTTAAATATATTATTACCAAATGTTTATGTTATTATTATTCGTTGTCGTTTTATTTAATTTCTTTCGTTTAATAAAGTTAAATAAAAATAAAGTTTGTCCGAAGTTTTTCTTGCCACCCTGTACAGTGTTACCATGATAATTTTAAATTGCAACATTTCTATTTGAAAACCCGTTGCTAACAACCACTAGAATGATGAATTCATTGTTTAAAATTCAGCGAATCATACACATTTGAAAACCGAAAATTTGAAAAAACAAATATGGTATAAAAAAACGTACGTTTCATTGTTTTAAAATCTTAATAAAGGAGTAAGAGGTACTTAGTGAATCTATTTTCAACTTTGTGTTCAATTGGGGATGAAATTTTTTTAGCGACAAAAATCATTGAGCAAATGCAGTGAAATTTAAATAAGGAATTTAATCCATACTTTATTAATACCTGCTAAAAATCAGTAAGACTGCAAGTATTTGGTGGATTCGATCTGTACTTCATAGAAATTCATTTTCAACTAGTAATAAATAAAATTCAATTTCCACAAACTTTTTATTGTTGAACGAAAATTATTTCGCCACACAATCAAGAGAGATCCTACAGAATACATTCAGAAAAACAACATAAAAGATCAATCCGTCACTCTGTTCCACCATAATTTTCCAGAATATTCATTTACTATCATGAACCCACAAATACCGAAATTTTATTCACTGATAAAACTTCATAAAGTGAAGAATCGAATAAGATCAGTCATTTCCTTCATGTCATTCCCAGCATAAAATTATCAAATGCTTTAATATCAATAATTCAAACTGAAACAAATTTTAAAGCCAGATATACAATAAAAAAAAGTTTCTTACTTCTAAACAACATCAAATCTGCTCATTTAACTGCAAACTCCAAATTAATTTCGATTGATGTCCAAAATTTATTCCCTAGCATCCCACGAATAGTCTATAAGTTGACTTGTAAGGATTGCCCAATGGTTTATATTGGCCAGGCCGGCAGATCGTTCAAGAAGAGAATCCACGAACATCAAAAGAGTTACACTTCAAATTCAACACATTCCACATACGCCAACCATTCAACAGAATCTAAACATAATTTCAATAACGAATATGAAACTTTTCATGTCACTCGACATTTTTTTTTCTTTTCCTTTACACTCGTAAAGGGTCTAGATTAACATTCTTAGAATCACTTGCAATAAACCGATATAATTCCCAGAAAATTCTCCTGAACGAGCAAGCGGATACCAATAGATCACCTCTATTGAATACCTTCATGTAGTTTGGAAAAGCCAAAAACAACCCCAATAACTTTTATTGCCATTGTCGGTTTCTCTTTCAATCTAATTGGGAATGAGCCACATTGTGGCGAAACAATTATCGTTCAACAATAAAAAATTTGTGGAAATTGAATTTTATTTATTACTAGTTACGACTGCAATGTTGTTGAACAAGGCAGAGGCCGTTAAATTGCCGGTCAATCTTTAAGATCTATGGTAAACCACAGAACTATTTGTTGGAGTTCACATAGGACACTATTTAAATGTTCAGTATTCATTTGCCAAGATGTTTCTGATTGATAAGGTGATTAAATATTTTTTGTTCATTAATGATATATATTTTTTTAAATGTGATTGGGTACTGACGAGCAGTCTCTCTTAAAACGTATTTTTTATTAATATTTTTAGATATCTTGAGATTTCCTAAAAAGTAACTTAGTTGGATATTCAATAACATTGAATATTCCAAGTAAGATAGTTTTATGATGAAATTCTTAGGATTATGTTAGACATTTTTGAAAGATATCTGTTTTCATGAGAGGGATGAGTACAAACAAAAATTTGTCTACTCAAAATATTTTATTTATAGGAGTTTTGTTAACAATTTATATTTATTGGATTTTGTTATATCATTTGGATGTTTTATAAGGAATGTTTATTTTATATGTCGTTTGATATAAGCGGTGTAATTCAATACCTGAAGTTATAAGATTAAATATAACTTTTTGAAATTAAATATGTAGAAGGCTAACAGAATATATCTGTTAATATTAAAATATTCAATGAAAGGCAACCTTTCGTAAAAATTTTCAGCCTTTTCTTCACTGTTTTCATACAAAAAGTTAACACATTCTCTTGTTAGGCTTTCTAGGATGTTCCCCGATTAAAAATTTCCAGAACGCGTTGAAAAATTCTCTGTTTCACAATTTCCTCCAATATCTTCAGAGAAGAGCGTATTTTTTCGTAACGAGGTGGGGGTAAATACTTCATTAACTTTCCTGAAGTTCGCTTTCAATCATCCCCTTCGTCCGAAGTTTTCGTTCTTGTGATTTTACAAGTTATACATTATATCCGAAGTGGCCTTATCAACAATAAACTCATTTAATAGATGTTGACAGAAAACATAAACGAATCTCATTCATTCGATGCCTCCGCATAAACAAGATGGGATTTTATCGTGGATTCGGAAATTCTCGAGTAAACGAAGCAACTTTGAACCGTGTTGTTTGAACAGAACCCGGACAAACGTATCCGTGTCGAATTGCAAGGAATATTTCCAATATGTTTTCCCTCCCTGAAAATTTATGAATTCGTGTTTCTCCTCGTTCACGCGCCGATCCATATATTTATAGGATTACTCAGCAGCAACGAATAGTGAATTTCCATTTTTATTGTTTGGACACGCTTAATTTTCATCTCGGAACTTGAATTTTTATCAGGAACAACTCTTTCTGGGCGAGCTTAAGTGAGCACGGCTCTTAGAGGCTCTTAAAACCATCAAAGGTATTTTCAATACTCGCATAAATAATGATCCTTGTTAACAACCACCTAGTGAAGTAAAAATATTCTTTTTTTAACCCTTTCCGGACTGGTGGTCTAGCTTTAGAACCACCTCACAAATAATGCGATGCCTGGAACCACATATGCTAGAAACAATACTCATCGATCCCCACCTTATTTACTCGGCGCGCTTGAATCATATAGGGTGTTTTTTCAGAGTGATAGAACTTTCGATAGGGATAACTGTGATTTGACCGAAGGTAGGAGCCATGTTGTTTTGTAAGCATTGACAAATTATCATGGAAAGACTCACGCTGCAACAACGTTTACAAATTGTTGAAATTTATTTTCAAAATCAGTATTCTATTCGCCAAACTTATAGAGCACTTCGTGAAATTTATGGTTTACATGATCGTCCATCAGAGCAGCTTATTCGTCGAACTATCGATAGATTTCGGAGAACATTTTCTCTACTCGATGCAACAACAGCAACAAGACAAAGAACTGTTCGTACAGAAGAAAATATCGCTGCTGTAAGTCATAGTGTTAATGATGATCCAGATTTGTCTATTCGTCGACGTTCACAACAAGTTGGACTCTGTGCATCCACCACATGGAAACTGGTTCAAGAACTAAGGCCATTTGACCATAATAAGCGTCATTTATTTGCTGATTGGGCACTGAAACAGCTTGAAGCACTTTTTTATCGGAAATTTTGTTTAGTGATGAACGTATGTAAACAAGAAAATTGCCGTATATGGAGTGAAAACAATCCTCAAGAAGTTCTGCAGGTCACATTGCATCCTGAAAATGCACTGTATGGTATGCTATACAGGCTGAAAGCATCATCGGTCCATATTTCTTCAAAAACGATGCTAGAGCTGATGTTACGGTGAATGGTGCTCGTTACAGATCGATGATCAATGATTATTTGTTTCAAAGTTTGAATGGTATCGACCCAGAAGTGTTTTGGTTCCAACAAGATGGTGCTACACCTCATGCTGCTGCCGTAACAATTGATTTATTGAAAGAAAGATTTGGCGATAACATTATTTCGAGAAATGGTCCAATTAATTGGCCTCGAAGATCATGCGACATATCTCCACTGGATTATTTTCTTTGGGGTTATGTCAAGTCATTGGTTTATGCTGATAAACCAGAAACAATATACGCTTTGGAAGCCAACATAACTCGTGTTATTGATGAAATAAGCCCTGAATTACTCGAAAAAGTGGTATAAAATTGGTCTGGTCGAATGAGGTTCCTCAGAGCTAGTTGTGGTGGACATATGCCGGAAATTATTGTTAAAACTTAAATGTCATAAAATTATCTTTCAAATAAAAAATTTCGCTTCAATCTCAATTTAAATGTGTTTTATTTCAATTTAAAGTTCTATCACTCTGAAAAAACACCCGATATATACCAAAACTATCAAAATGATATCCTTATAAATAATCAATATGAAATATTTTTCAATGTCTCGGAAAAACCCTTTTTTCAGTACGGAATTCATCATTTTTTATAATTTTAATATACTCCTTTTTTGTAGCATTCTAAGAGTAAGTTTTTCGATCACCAGACGATTCAGTTCATCCAAAAACCTCCACGTACTGAATTTCATTTCAATCCACCAAATTTTGACAAAGACATCGCTAGTTTATTAGGATTTTGGTGGACATGTTGAAGAAGCTCTAGCGTCCATAGGATACGTTTTAAGACCTAAGTGGATACGAAGTTTTCTTCATATTTAAAGCTCTAGAATCACCCCCTGAAACATATGAACGTTAAATCCGGACACCTGTATAGTTTTGAAGTAATATAATATTATTTGTCTAGAAAAACATTTATTTTTCTTTATATTGACATTGTATACAACATATGCTCGTAATTTTTTCTATTAGTTGTGGCCAATCATCGGTTAGTTCATTGAGAAATTGACACAATAACAAGGTCAAAATACCTTTCAAGAAATAATTTTGAACAAACACCCACTAGTTGTTTACATTTGTCATGCCTGGTTAACAACCGATCAAGATATGATTCATTAGTTGCGTGGAATGTTTGTGGAACAACTACTCGTAATCGATTTTTTATCACATGACAATTCATGCATTTTCTAGCTGATGAAGGTGCAAATGGTTTTTGGTTTACTCTGAACGTTTCCGCAAGCTTTAGGCACATTGTAAAGGTTTTCCAATAAGTGGTTTCATTTTGATATTGAAAAAATTGGGTTTAGTTCAAGAGAAATCAGTTGATGCTTATTTCATTGGAGAGAGGAAGCTATGCCCTTAACAATGGAAAACGACATCAGTCAAATTGCAGCACCATATCGTTTTCATGAAATTTGTCATGACTCGGTGGCCAGTTTTGATCACTTCTTCGAGAAGTAACACGGCCGGGAAACTTTTCTTGCAAAATAACAATTGTTTCGTTGCTTGTGCGGCACGTAGCGCCGTCTTGTTGAAAATAAACCTCGTCCACATCAATATCTTCCAATTCCGGTCCTAAAAATCATAAATCATAGCTAGATAGCGTTATCTATTCACCATAATAGTCGCACCAGCCTCATTTTCGAATAAGTAAGGCCGAATCATACCGTTAGCCCAAAAACCGCACCAAACAGTGACACATAGAGGATGGAGAGGCTTTTCAACAATCATTCTTGGATGTTCCGAGGCGCAAATGCAATAATTCTACTTATTAACGGTGAAAATTGGCCTCATCATTGAAGATGATTTTTCGATGAAAATCCCGATCATTTTGATGCGTTTCAAGAACCCAATCAGCGAAGATACGACGTTGCTGGTGCTCCATCGGCTTGAGTTTTTGTGTTAATTGAACTTCAAGATCCTTAATACCTAGATCTTTATGCAAAATACGGTGTAATATCGTTTGTGGAATCCGTTATTCCAAAGATCGAAGAGGGATCGACAAACCTGAGTTTTCGTCAACACTACAGGCTAGACCAGCTATATTCTCAGTTGTTCTTGAGGGACGCACATGGTTTCGACTCTTCGCATCACTAACTTGTCCCAACACATCAAATTTTTCCACCAGTTTCACTATTGCTGGATAAAAGGGGGGTTCTCGAAGACCAAAAAGTGCTTAAGTTTTGCGAACTGTGACTGCAAAATTTTCACAATTTTTGAAGAGTGTATCGTTCCATTTTTAGTAATGGCGTAGTTGTCAATTGTCAAAAGATCGCAGCTTCAAAAGTGACAGCCGCCCAAATAGCGGGTTATTCAAAATGAAATCTCTTGTTGGAAAACCCTCTAGTTGTTCGTACTGTTCAAATTAGAAATGGACAACTACTGTTGCGTTATTTCGTTTAGAATTTTATCTTGCATTTTTTAATACTGGCTTAAAAGCATTCTATCAGGTCCCGACTAATGACGCTTTTACATCATTCCACTGTGCAAGCATGAAAGGCAAATTTTAACGTAACAGCAAATTTCTAAACAGGATCTCTCCAAATTCAATGTAACGTCTGGTTTCGGTTCCATCAAGTTGATTCGTCCAGATGATACGAGTCCGACTAGAACTCGAAACTCTAACACTGATCTGAGACTGTCTAGGGAATGGATGGAAGAGCCCAGCTTATTCAGATGAATAATTCGATATTTGCATAGATGGGAAAGTGCTGACCATAATCTCGGGGCTATTTCAATTTGACCGTTTTGTGACATATGAAGGTACATCAATGTGGGCTGACATGAAAGGAACGGATGCAAATGACAACGTACTCACTTTGTTGGCCAAACATATTCCGCTTTTTTAGGGGGGGCCAGTTGTCTTTTTTCTGCATTAAATTCAAGCAGATAAATTTTTAACAAATTTTTTCTTACCCTTATCTCCAAATAAACTTTCTATCGAGTGCAAAAATTTTCAATGAATATGTGAATTTGGTATTTTGGATGTCGTCTCAATTCACACCCCAACTTTTTTGGTCCCAGACGTTGCATTTCTACCCTAATGTAATTCAAAAAGCATATAATTCCAGATAATAGTTTGTAGAAAAATACCATTATTTTATATATATAATTTATCCATTATTTTTTGGTAGATGGCTGTAGTGATCGATATCTCGTAAAATCAAACAACTTTACATTTATGCTCGTTGTCAAAGTGATATTTTACACTAAAAAATTCTTTTCCTGTTTTTTGTTTGGTCCATTCAGTTGTGAGTTACAGGGTGTTGAAAATGTCAACAAAGAGAAAATTCAGCAGGTCTGTCGACGAAAATGTCGATAAAATCACAGAAAAATCGAAGTTGAACAGCATTTTAGTATTCGCAGCATCGCCAAGGAGCTAAAGATTGACCGTAGAACAGTTTTGAACCATTTGCGCAAAGCTATGAGCCAGAACTTTTAACAGAAACGGCCAAAATTGACCAACAAAAGAGGTGTTGTGTTCAGGAAAACGCCAGGGCACACGTCTGTAGTGACCAGCCAGAAAATTTGATGCTTGGAAGGACTGTCTTAATGAAGGAGTCAATGGGATTGGAAAATCACGTTTTAGTGACACGATATTCAATGCAGAAGAATGGGAACTCCGACCGTCCAGTCGAATAATCGAGAGATGTGCGCGTTATGGTAATGAATAATCCAGTGTATAACTCGAAAAGAATGCTCTTCTCACTCAGACGGATGTGGGAAGTGGGGAGTTGTTACTTCATCTAGTTTCACGTAATCCTCAGACTCTGTTGCTGTATAGAACTCAGAAGTGCTGGAGTCTACCATAACGCTTGAAAATCAAATACAGTACGACGCGTCGCATTGTGAGAATGTCGTAACATTCCTATTTCATTGCATGCGAGTAATTTATTCGCGACAATAAATGACGTAGATAATTTATTAATTGAATTGAATCAGATCTTATTTGGTGAAAATCCATATTAAATGATATTCAAATAGGGTTCTATTTAAATAACAGTACGTACAATAAATTTTTATTGAGCACTAAAACCCTAAAAAAGGGTCTCTGCAAATTCCAACTCATCTTAATATATTTAACAGAGGTGAGTTATTTAAATTTAATTGTTCGTTAAGTTATTTTCCAATTTTATTGTGTCTCTAGGGATTCTAACAGGTTTAAGGCATAACTTTCACTTTCTATATGTAGAATTTCGAAATTATGGTTGAAACTATGTCCTGTTTCTAACAAATGGTTAGAATATGTGGAATTACTTTTATTATTGAAGAAACTCTTCAAATGTTCAAAAATTCTATGTCGGAAAGTTCTTCCAGTCTGTCCTATGTAAACTTTAGGGCAATCACCTCATGTTAACTTATGAACCCCCGATTTATAATCTTTATATGTAGTCTTCATTATTTTTAATGAATTTACTCAAGTTTGAATTGGTTTTAAATGAAGTTCTTAGACTATATTTATTTTTGAGGTATGTAGCAATTTTCTCAGAAATACCTTTAGTGTATTTTAAGGAAATGTATTTAATTTTTTTTTATATACCATATTTGAAGCTATTTTATTATTTTTATTCATCAACAATTTGTCATGATCAACTAAGGATCATAGTCATTATTAATAGCTATTTGTTTAATTATATTAAGTTCTGAAAAATAATTTTCTCGATTCTTGGGAATATTAACTAATCTATGGATCATACAATTGAATGCTGTTAATTTTTGATTTGAAGAATGGTTCGATTTATTGTGTGTAATAGAAATATTGAAAAATCATGTGAATTATTTATTCGACTTACATATTTTCTTCTGTACGTACAATTCTTTGTCTTGTTGTTGTTGTTGCATCGGGTAGAGGAAATTTTATCCGAAATCTATCGATAGTTCGACGAATAAGCTGCTCTGATGGACAATTATAAATTTCACGAAAGACTCTATAAGTTTGGCAAATAGTAAACTGATTTTGAAAATAAATTTCAACAATTTGTAAACGTTGTTGCGGCGTGAGTCATTTCATGACAATTTGTCAATGCTTACTGAACAGAAATGTGAAATAATATAGCTTATACCTTCTGTCAAATCACAGTTATCCCTATCGAAAGTTCAATCACTCTAAAAAAACACCCTTTGTTTAATTTGCGCTAAATGAAATATTCATGCTTATCACTTACTTTCCAACGCAGTGTGAAGCCGTCAGAACCCACTGATCGGCAATCAAGACACCAGCACAATAGAAAATCTCTTCGGGTCCTCCTAGCAGTGCAGCTAAAAACGGCCAGTCTCCTGGCTTGGATCTAGTACCACCAATTATTCTTGTAGTTCGTCGTTTTTCTGCGTAACTCTTCCTTGCTTTACCGCAAACTAAAAAATTGAAGAATAAAAAATATTAAGGAGAGGGAATTTCACTTCTAATGATGATAAATTGATGTTATATCAAGAACAATTTGGCCTACATAAAACATCGATATCTTAAATATCAAGCAGAAACACAGGAACAATTTAGTAGACATATAGAATTAACACTCATTACGCAGCATCAAAAAGACTAAAAGAAGCCAAAGAAAATATAGAATATCCATTAAATTCACTTAATTAAACACTCCATGGATAAACGTTGTTTCATAACGGTATTATGAAAACCAAATTCCACTCCAAAAATGTCCAACAAACCTCAAGAGTTTCTTCGAAAATAACCCCAGCAATAACCAACGAAGATGAGAAAGTGAGAAAAACTCGAACATTTGAAACGAAAACAAATTTAATTAATGGTTTACTGTATATAAACGAAGTTAAAATGACTATTACACTAGGAATAATAATGTTAATAATAATCGCAATAATCTTGTGCTAGGGACACATGAATGTGAGAATTTGGGCCGAAGCCACAAGCTGTAGATTTATCAAGAGAATAAAAATGAATGCGTCAATGCATCCCTTCTAACAGAAAGAGGAACAATAACGAAATTAATTGGAAATATTATTTGTAGTTGAATTTTGTCATTAGTTGTAGATAAGCTTGGTATATAAAGTAATAAATTATCGAAATTCGATCGAGAGGTCGACAGGTACAAGTTGAAGAGTGTGAAATTCTCATAAACAAAAACGTTTAAAAGTCGTCGAGTCAAACGTACAAGACAAAGAAAATATAAAGATAAACAGGGACGCCTCTAAATGAAGTATGTGTGTAAGGACACTCATACTTAAGAAAATTTCCGACTGGACTGTTTTATGTGGGACACCTGTTATGTATGGAAATATTCTCTTAGAAAAAACTCCCCTCTGTATTAATACAAAATGAAGTTATAAACCTAGATCTGAAATTTATGTTTTTAATGTGAATGCCATGCAAGCGTTATGGTAACTAGATGAAAAGTAAAGTAAGGCGCAAACCTTTATTAAGGTTTGATAATGGAAAATAACGAGCCAGAGAGCGTACGACTATTTGTGTCCGAAATGGACTCGACAATGGTCCTTCATGGTCCTATGGTTGAAAACGTATTATTTCGTCGAGTCTGTAGCTTGTCCGTCTGTTCGTCTATACGTTTTGCCTCTTTGCTACACAATTTTAGCGTTTTCGATTTGGAATCCAGAGCGAAGAAAGGACAATGCCCACCTTGTATGCAGATTTCATTGAGCATTAATGCGTTTTTAGAAATGAAATGGAAATACTCTGATTGATTCGAATTCAATTGGTTCCCTTCAGTTAGAGCCTATGCAATCGAGTAGTAAATGTTCACAGGTTTCCGAAAATCTAATTAATTAATTACTGAAGCACAGTGGAGCAAAAATCAGCGTGACTGAGATTATTCAACATTGTTCTTCAAGTAAAATTTTGCATCACTCACTGAATAATGAACCAAAGTGAATAAATATGGCTTTGCAACTAAATACTACTAATGTATCAACATTTGCATACGCTTAGGGCTCAATATCAACTAAGCTGCTCGTCACAAGTTGGGGATATTGATTAAATTTGTATTGGCTCTTTAGGAAAACCCAATTTCGTTTTGAATTATATGTATCTGGAGTGTTTCAGGTTAGAAAAATAAGATTTCAAAGAAGTGATATAGTCACAATACCAAAAATACAATATTTGAGAAAGTATAAAATTAATCAATACAAAGTATGACTACCATCTGAATCAATAATTGGCTGGAATCTTTTCTGCATGTTTTCTATTAAGTTTTTGAGAGTATCCTGCTCAATTTGTTGCCAAAGTTGTGGCAAAAGATCTCGGAGCTGTTGAAGCGTTTCCAACTGTGGTCTGTGGGCTTTGTTATTGGTGCCGAGTGTACTCGATACTCGAGGTCAGCGAATCGTGCAGCTAATGTTAGATGTGGAATCGTGAATTCTACCAGTTAGCTTATTGGAATGTGAGCATATTTCTTTCACCAAGTGACTACTCAGTAGTCTCCACAATCTGCCCGAAGAAGCACAAAGTGTGATAAGGGTTACGCCTTATCATCGCGATTGGCGAGAACCACTCAGAAGAGTTGAACCCACCAGATTCCAGTTTCGGCTTCATTCTGACAACCTACACTGCGACTGGTAGCAGCAAAGCACTATCCAACTTCTAATTGCTCTGCATGGTAAGTACCCGAGTTGTTTGGGACGCAACTCACACGCCGGAGGGGTTTTTTATACAACCACCCGAACGCAGTCCCATGAACCAAGCTAGTCTCAAGATTGATTCCTCAATTGATCCTGCTACGAGCACCGTCAATTCGACCTGTACGTCAGGACCCACGAACCCTTGTGAAGTCTTTCAATTGATCCTGGCTTCAACCACCAACGATCTAGCCGTATCGTCGAGATCCACAAACCACAGAAACATCTCGCAATCGATCGTGGTTCAGGATGAGGCCGGTTGAACCGTCAAGTATCGCTAAACCCTGAAGCATTTCTCGAGATATCCTGAACATGGGTTGCTGCGATCAGATAGAAGGAATACCCTCCTAGTCCAGCATGCGGACTTTCAACCACTGCCCCCTGGAGTCCAACAGCAACTGGGTGGCCAGGTCGTACGAATATTTCCCGATGGCCTCTACACTCCCGAGGTAACGCAGTGTGCTACGTAACGCAGCATGCTACATAACGCACTCGGCCATTGGGCAGAAAAATCCGGAGATTTACTGCAATAGGGTAGAGTACGTTAGTTTTAAGGGGAGAGGCTCTGTGCTGAGACGGACTTCCTTGCTAGATGTGGAATATCCTGCTTTTCTGTACCAGAAATCAGCTGGTGAGATCTGTGTGACACTGCATTATCATCCATAAAATCGAAATTTTCGCCTATAACTGCGTGAAATTGTGAAACTACTCCGTACTTGGAAGTACTAATAACTCAGTTCTGCCATCAAAATGAGGTCTACCTCAAACCCTAATTGTTCCTCCTCGAGAAGGATGGACTTCTTGAACAGAACGGCGGTTCTCTCGCCAGCGTATCCGTTTCATTGCCCTTTCATGTGTTTGCGAGTGAGTGGAACTCTTCTTAACAAGCTGCTGAATGCTAGAACAACTTCATGTAGACATCTTCTGACCGTGCTTAGTGAACGTTGACTTGCCATTCTGTAAGTGCTGAGAGACTGTCTTCTCACCGAAAGAGTTGAGAAACGGTCTACTACTGGCGTTGTAGCACGTGGTTCAGCACTTATAAGTCTTTGAGGAACAGTTCCAGTAGCAAAATATCGTGCCAGTTAACATGAAATCACACTTGGCTACTTGCACTCGTGTTCGATTAGCCTGAAGCATTTGGTCTTGACATTTTGAAAATTAAATTTTTGATTGCGTTGATTCATTCGATCTTATCAAAAACGAAATACAGCCTAAAGAGAAAAGCATTAAAATGTGCATTTCAGACAACTTGGGATAGTTAATTCCCGAAACTAGAGTCACAATTAAAATGTGTAAAATATCAATTTATTGGTGGTAAAACACAGTTATTTCTATAACTTCTTCTAATTATGATCAACTACCAAATAGTAATGGCTGAAACAGTTCAGTAACTGTTATAATTATTGAAAAGTTGTTTTGATTGAGATCACGGGTTGTAGTAATTGAATTGATAGCTAACGGTGAGTGTCACCTTCACTGTTAATGGGAGAAATTGATACTCGAACAAGCAAGCGAAGGAGTTCAAGGGGAAAGTGTAACACTCCGTCGTTCATAAAGAAAGGATCTTTTGGGTTAAGAAACACTGTAAAGGGTTTTCCAATAAGAGCTTTCATTCTGAATAGCCCGCTATCTGAGCAGCTGTAACTTTTGAAGCTGTCATCGTATTCAGTGATAAGGCCCATTTTCACTTCGGAGGCTACGTTAATAAGCAGAATTTCCGCATTTGAGGCTCGGAAAATCCAAGAATGATTGTTGCTTCTCCATCCTCAACGTGTCACTGTTTGGTGCGTTTTTTAAGGCTGGTGCTGGTTAGAGGTAATCACAATTGGCCACCGATATCTTGTGAATTAACACCTTTAGACGTTTTTCTTTGGGGCCACGTGAAAGATAAGGTCTATGTCGATGCTCCACAATCGATTCAAGACCTTAAAGATAGAATTCGTGAAGTTATCGATAACCTACAGCCGCAAATGTGCGAATTGGTCATGAAAATTTCATGAAAAGGATACGGCGCTGTAACCCTAGCCGTGGTGGCCATTTGGCTGATATAGTTTTCCATTATTAATGGCATACCTTCCCCTTCAAAATAAAATGAAAATCCATTTGGTTCCTCTTAAGATATACTTTATAAGAAATGAAGCATTCTTCGTTAGGCCTGGTGAAAATCAGCCTTAATGTTTGAACGATTCTGAAAGATTCTAGGCTGTCGGACCTTTCCAATAAATGCGGCATAACGTTCTCCGAGCGTCAGATCGCAGGTAGAATACGAGATCACCTCTCCTACTTTCAGAATCGATAATTTCATAAGTTCGGCTGAAGTGACTTTGAAACAAATTTAATTTCGGAGGCTAATCTCCCAATGTTGGACTGATCGGCTTTCTCATACCGTGGAAAGGTAACGGAAGAGGGGCGCGGGATCATTCGATATTTTCGAAAACCTGTCTAGAACGAAACTCGTAGATTTGGTTTTAATATGGAGTCGGCTTAGATGTCGAGATATTTGGATATTTGTTGAATTCCATTTCTGCACTCGACTGCAGAGATGAATTACTAGTGATATTAATTTGTCCGACGGCTTTAACGTTTTGTAATAAAGGGTCTATGTTATAAAATTTGAATATCAAAACAGATTGAATCTGTTGTCTTCTACAATTTTAATTTCAAAAAATTTTTTGAAGAAACTTTAAGAATTAAATTAATGTCTTTATAAGCACTGCTCATATTTAATAGACGTATAAAATCAAAATTCATTAATATAGGATCAGAAAACAATTCATTTTGTAACAAACAGGGCTTCGTACGTTTGTCTGTTGAGTTCAGTACGCATGCCTGGAACGAAACAAAAAATGTTTGCTTATTTATATTTTAATTTCAATTGACAATTTATATTCGTTGGTTTTTCTTAATTCCATTTGATATTGTATGATGAATTTTGATTTTATACGTCTATTTAATATGAGCAGTGCTTATAAAGACATTAATTTAATTCTTAAAGTTTCTTCAAAAAAATTTTTGAAATAAAAATTGTAGAAGACAACAGATTCAATCTGTTTTGATATTCAAATTTTGTAAAAATCCTTCTATCAAGTAAAAAACCGTTCCTTCTTATTTTATTTTATATATAATAGATAATTATATAAGGTTTTTTAAATAAAGAAATTCATTATACAGTGTTGAATGGTTTTAACTAAGACCAAGTGCCTTATAAGCTTTGTATGATTTTTTGTGAACTTGGAACATAGAATACCTTGGATATAAATGTACCTATTTGCATGTTCATATATCATATATTTCTGAAGATGCACGCGGTAAGTCTATACATTGTTTAATTGATTTTATTATTTTTTATATGTAAAGTTGATCTTATCGTAATTTTAATTATTTCTTGAGGATGTGCTACATGTTTTGGGATTTTTTGAAGTAATTTATTTAAATATATTGAATATTTCAAATAAATTAGTTTTTGAGAAGTTCTTGAAATTATGTTTTATATTTTTGAGAAAGAGTTATTTTTCATTAATATAGGATCAGAAAACAATACATTTTGTAACAAACAGGGCTTCGTACGTTTGTCTGAAGAGTTCAGTACGCATGCCTGGAACGAAACAAAAAATTGTTGCTTATTTATATTTTGATTTCAATTGACAATTTATATTCGTTGGTTTTTCTTAATTCCATTTGATATTGTATGATGAATTTTGATTTTATACGTCTATTAAATATGAGCAGTGCTAATAAAGACATTAATTTAATTCTTAAAGTTTCTTCAAAAAATTTTTTGAAATTAAAATTGTAGAAGACAACAGATTAAAGCTGTTTTGATATTCAAATTTTGTAATAATCCTTCTATCCAGTAAAAAATCGTTCCTTCTTATTTTATGGCCTATGTTATACTTAGGAATAGAGAAATAAATTTTGATCTGAAAAAAAATCTATTGAATAAAGCTCGAATACTTGAGGATCGTAGCCGACAAGCGGCGTTAATAGTTGATGTTGAAAGTTAGCATAAAAACGGGCGAGAATTTCAAAGCAACAATGTATGGAGTATGCGGTTGGCTCTGGGTGCTAGTTTTTATTTTTACCAGTTTATTCAGAATCCTGAAACGTGTTTCGTTCTTTCGAACATCTTTAAACGAGTACAAAAAGTAACTTAACTTAAAATCTAAAGGCTTCTTTTATTAAACATAGATCATCTGTGTATTTTCATGGCGCATAGAAATAATAGCATCCAATATGGGGGTGTTCTCAATAAGTATTTGGGAATTGGCTAAATTCTCCTTTTTTTCAGTGGATTGAAAGATTCTCCAAATTCAATATAAGAAAAACAAATGTTAACTTCCGCTGTTTTATTGATTTTCACAACAATTGTTTCGTCATACCATGACTTCATCAGGTGAGTATTTAAACTGAGGTATTCAATGCAAAACATGACATTAAATACACAGCTCTGGTAACAAAAATAGAGGGGGTGGAAAGAGAGGTATACAATTAATGAAAAATATTAAGTAGGGGGGATCTATTTAAATCTATTTGATCATTCAATAAAATTTGTCTTTTATTATATCTATTGATTTCCAAAGTTTCTAACAGATTTAGTTTCTGACTTTTGTTTTCAATATGTCATATTTCATAGTTTATATTAAAATTATGGCCAGTCTCTAACAAATGGTTGGCATAAGTTGAGTTCGGTTTATTATTAATGTAACATTTTTCATGTTCTCGTATCATTGTTTGGAATGAACGAGCTGTCTGTTCCACATATACACATGGGCAATCACTACATGTTAACTTGTAAACTCCTGATTTTTTGTTTTTAGGAATGACGTCTTTATTATTTTTTATTAAGCCACCTGAAGAATTAATAGTTTTAAAAGAGATGTTATATTTTTCTTTTTTCTTTAAATATCTAGCAATCTTTTCAGATTTTTGGCCTATATAAGTTAATGAAATAAATTTGGTTTCGCTTGAATTTTGAAATTTTGGATAATATATCACTTGCATATCCAAAATTTCAAAATTCAAGCGAAACCAAATTTATTTCATTAACTTACATAGGCCAAAAATCTAAAAAGATTGCTAGATATTTAAAGAAAAAAGAAAAATATAACATCTCTTTTAAAACTATTAATTCTTCAGGCGGCTTAATAAAAAATAATAAAGACGTCATTCTTAAAAACAAAAAATCAGGAGTTTACAAGTTAACATGTAGTGATTGCCCATGTGTATATGTGGGACAGACAGGCCGTTCATTCCAAACAAGGATACGAGAACATGAAAAATGTTACATTAATAATAAACCGAACTCAACTTATGCCAACCATTTGTTAGAGACTGGCCATAATTTTAATATAAACTATGAAATATGACATATTGAAAACAAAAGTCAGAAACTAAATCTGTTAGAAACTTTGGAAATCAATAGATATAATAAAAGACAAATTTTATTGAATGATCAAATAGATTTAAACGGAAGTTAACATTTGTTTTTCTTATATTGAAGATGAATTTCCGTCAAGTAAAGACCGAGACAATCAAAGATTCTCCAAATTGCCCATCAATTTCCTGTTTAACATTATATAGTATAGTGACATCTTTCTCAATAAAAAAATGATTGTTTTCTATACAGTGTTGATTTCTGGTTTTTTCAAAATAGATATATTATGTTCTCTTACTCTATGTTGCCAACATCGTGAATTCTCTTCACATACGAGAAGCTTTTCACCGTAGAACAATCCCACAACTACCAAAACGACAGAGTCTGGTCCGCAGAGGCCATTGTCGAACATAGCAATTGTTCATGGTCTGGGGCGGAATTTGCGCCAACGGCAACACAACCTTTGGTTTTCTTGGATCAAGGGGTCAAAATGAATCAAGAAGTCTACCGCTGCGACATTTTCGAGGCTGTAGTACTTCCGTGGGCCCAGCAGCACTTCAACGACACGCATTGGACCTTTCAACAGGACTCCGCTTCGACTCACAAAGCGAAAATGACGCAAGAATGGTGTAAGACCCATTTTCCGCTTTCATCACATTTGCAGAATGGCCGCCCGACTCGCCGGATCTCAACCAAATGGACTACAGAGTGTGGTCGATTTTGGAGCTCAGGGCGTGTGTTAACAGAACACTACAAAAGTTTGGAGTCGCTGAAGCCATCCCTGCACCAAGATTAACACCCGAAGAGCTGCGACCTATTGCCGAAAATTTCAAGAAGCGTATGAAGCTAAAGGAAGCCACTTCGAAATCGTTTAAATATATTATTACCAAATGTTTATGTTACTATTATTCGTTTTGTTATTTTGTTTAATTTCTGTTGTTCAATAAAGTCAAATGAAAAAAGTTTGTCCGAGGTTTTTCTTGTCACCCTGTACACTCTGTCCATGGAAGGAGCAAAATTTTCTTGATGTACTCATATGTGGCATGCGAGCCATGACATGAAGTTGATGTATACTATATGAAATTAATTGGACAAGCATGCATTCTGTTCACTTACTGTAATTGGTACAAGAAATCTCAACAGTAGGATAGTTAGTTCCATTACAGGAACCAAACTGACGTATCAGGTTCTTTGGTCTCTTCGTTTTATGGAACTGCCATAAAGATGGAGTGTCATATAGCCTTGGAGAGTTTTGAAGATCAGTACCACGTATGAGCTGCGTCCTTGATGCGTTTCTACGGAAGAAATTGAGTTGAGTAGGATTCTGAAATTTCAAATTTTGAAAAATTTCATCAATATTCGGAGATGGTCGAAAGCTTCGAATATCTGGGGTTTCAAGTGTTTATTCTGTTCGATATACAAATATTTATAGTAACTGGAACATACACACATCGATAAAGTTTTGGCCCCTCTAGGTTTCTCAAGAAATAAACAATCCATGTTCTGGAAATGAGATGAATATTTTTCTCTATTACAACTGCAACATATTTGATAGAAAATGTTTTTTGTTACTCTTTGCTTTACTCAGGATGAGACAAAAAAGAAAAAATGAGAAAGAATATAAATTTATCGATTATTTATTTTTGATTAATCATAGTTATTTCACAACTGAATCCAAATTGGATTCATGTCTGGTGAATTTGCTGGCCAGTTCATTCTCTGGATATTGTTCTCTTGAAGAATGTTTTGAACCCTTAATGTGCGGTGTGGTGGGGCGTTATCGTCCTGATAAATGAAATTATTCCCAAATTCGTTGCGCAGAGGAACGATGATTGGTTCAATTATGTTTTCTACGTAGATGGCACCAGTCATTGTTCGTTCAACGATAATAAGAGGGGTATTGAATCGCTCTAGTATGCCTGGACCTCTCCAAACGCTTTCTCGTCGACTATCACTTTGTCAACCGAATCGTGACTCATCCAACAAAAGTACATTGCGCCATTGTGGTAAAAGCCAGTCTTGGTGGTGTTCTGCCCATTACCGACGGGTAGATCTATGTCCAGGTGATAGCCGAGGTACTCTTAAAGGTCTTCTTTCCCTTAAATTTGAGGAATGCAACCGTCTCGTTATGGTACAGGTTGAGGCTACCCGTCTATAGATCTTCAAAAAATGACTTCGAAGGGATGTTACAGATACCGTTCGATTCCTTCGAGTAAAATTTGCGATATAATGGTCTTCCCTTGCAGATGTTACTCTGGGTCGACCAGGCACCGGTCTCCGGGCAACACTACCGGTTTCCAGGAAAAGGGCCACTATGCGCCTTACTGAAGTCCGTGGAATATTCAAACGTTGGGCAATCTGGTGATTCGACAAAGCTTCTTGATGTAGGGCTACAATTCTTGCCCGGTCAAACTGAGAAATTGGATGTCGCGGCATTTTCCACGAAATATTCTCAATACTACAACTCTCGTTATTCGCTGAAAACTGATTGACTTCGAATACACCTTTATTATCCCGAACAAGAAACATTTTTTGCTGATTTATTGTTTTCATTTAAGTGATAAAATAGTGACGATTTCACACACAAAAAATTGTCATGTTACATTCAAGAAGTTAAGAAATGATAGCGGGGGCCAAGACTTTTGACGATTTTTTATTATGTTGTTGTATGTATGTTGATATTTTGCTCACACCTGAAATGCTACAGAATTATGATGCCATTTGAGATTTTCTTAGGCTTAGGGGAAATTTTCAATCAGAAGATGTCGCTCGAAGTAGAAATTGACCTGTCTCGACATTTTTATTCATTCAAGAAGTTCCAGCAGATTTTCATCAGCTTTTCCATCTCTGAATTTCGATGAATTTTCACTTTACAAAAGGTTGTTTCTATCACTCACGAATATCCCAGAAGAGAGCATATAGATCTTGGAGAAGTATTCTGGTCCCAGTGCTGTACACAGGCTGGCACCCATTTCTCCATATCAGGTCGAAACACCTCTAATTGACCTTTGCCTTCATCTCCGTTCCTTTCACTTAGTCTCACTGAAAAATCGTTAGGTCGAAACACAATATTCAAAAAGGTACCGAAGAGAATCCCATACCATTATCTGATCAGAAAAGAATCTTCCTGCTAATGAAATTGACAAATGTAACATGGTGCACTAGATTCAATGCAATATTATTCTTTTTTTTTAATTTAAAATCGCATTGAATCAAGTGTGCCATGTTAGAATATCGGATAATTTTCATTAAGTATTTGAAAATGAAATTTGACTGAAATGTAGTTTTTAGCACGGTTAACAATTTGGAAATTCACATGACAACAAATAAAGACAATAAATGTGGAGTTTATGAGGTTACTTCTAATGATTGCTCCATGGTATATATTGATCAAACAAGTAGATCCTTTAAGAAGAGAATTTATGAGCACCAGAGGTGTTTTAGATCAGACATCTCGCATTCAACATGTGCCAGTCATTTGAAAGAATTTGGACATAATTTCAACAATAACTATGAAATTATCCACAATGAAATTTAAGTACCAGATTAACACTGTTGAAAGCACTCCAAATTTACAGCGCTGCTACCAACAGCGGAAACAACGTTTCCAGTGGTGTGTAGCGTCCAAATGGAACTACTCTGAATAGGATAACATTGATGTTTGAAAAAATAAAAGCTTTGGTAAATAAAAAAATGAGTTTCATTACTTTTGTGCCACACCTCGTATATCGAGTTATCTAATGTTTGTTTTAGAGTGATAGAACTTTAAATTGAATTAAAACACATTTAAATAAAGATTGAAGCCAAATTTTTTTTTTTTTTTTGATAGATAATTTTAAGATATTTATGTTTTAAAAATAATTTCCGGTATATGTCCACCACGATTAGCTCTGAGAATACGTATTCGATCAGACCAATTTTGGGCCACTTTTTCGAGTAATTCAGACCTTATTTCATTAATAACACGAATTATATTGGCTTCCAAAGCGTCTTTTGTTTCTGGTTTATCAGCATAAACCAATGACTTAACCATGGACATAACCCAAAAGAAAATAATCCAGTGTAGTTATGTCGCATGGTCTTGGAGGCTCATTAATTGGACCATTTCTGGAAATAATGTTATCGCAAAATCTTTCTTTCAATAAATCAATTGTTACGGTAGCAGCATGTTGTTGGAACCAAAACACTTCTGGGTCGATGCCATTCAAATTTTGAAACAAATAATCATTGACATTAACATTAGCACCAGCATCGTTTTTAAAGAAATATGGACCGATGATGCCTCCAGCGTTTGACACACACCATACAGTGCATTTTTCAGGATGAAATGGAACCTGCGGTACTTCTTGAGGATTGTTTTCACTCCATATACGGCAATTTTGCTTTTTTACATAGCCGTTCAACCAGAAACAAGCTTCATCACTAAACACAATACTACGATAAAAAAGTGGATCAACTTCGAGCTGTTCTAGGGCCCAATCAGCAAACAAACGACGCTTAATATAGTCAAGTGGCTTTAGTTCTTAAACCAGTTTGATCTTCAATGGGTCAGACCAAGATCTTCACGCAAAATTTTCCATGTGGTGGATGCACAGTCCAACTTGTTGTGAACGTCGACGAATATACAAATCTGGATCATCATTAACACTATGACATACAGCAGCGATATATTCTTCTGTACGTACAATTCTTTGTCTTGTTGTTGTTGTCGCATCGAGTAGAGAAAATTTTGCCCGAAATCTATCGACAGTTCGACGAATAAGCTGCTCTGATGAACGATTATGTAAACAATAAACTTCACGAAGTGCTCTATAAGTTTGGCGAATAGAACATTGATTTTGAAAATAAATTTCAACAATTTTTAAACGTTGTTGCAGCGTGAGTTTTTCCATGATAATTTGTCAATGCCTACTGAACAGAAATGTCAAAACAACATGGCTTCTTCCTTCTGTCAAATCACAGTTATCCCTATCGAAAGTTCTATCACTTTAAGAAAAACATCCGATACATAAGGAGCCTATTCTTATTATCCTGATACTCCTAGATCTTCAGTGAAGATCCCTCAGCATATGCGAGTTAGGAGTTCAGTTGTGTTCTGGGTAGGCTTTGTTCTTGCGCCACTTTAGGTCACAGCACTGGTAATTTTTGACTTCTGAAATGCGTATTTAGTTAATATACTTATCTGATGAAGTCATGTTTAGACGAAATTACGACTACCATCAATATCTTTTGAAGAAACTAAAGTAAGTGATTCGCCATTAATGAACACTTAGAAGATTAAAAGCCGGAATATCAATCTGTGCGAATTGCGAATAGAATGTTGAATATACTTCCGGGAAAATGATGTAAGGTGTGATGTTCATTGTGCGTAAACTTTCACGTATGTTTACATAGGAATGGTGTACAAAAGTTACCATTGACATGTCATCCTTTTGAAAGTGTTTCGTTCATTTCTTGTCGTCTTGAGCTGAACCGAATTCATTGCTGCTCAATATACAGGTTGTGAGTGTGAAAATCTTAGGTACCCGAAACGCCTGCATGACAGCAGAAATTATTATAGGAATTGGGGTGGGAGGTACTGCCTCACCCATCATACTCGCTCGATATCGCATCCTCAGATTTTCATTCATTCCAATCGCTATAACATTTTCTTAGTGGCAAAAAATTTGTTCAAAATGCCAAAATTTTACTCAAAAAGCAAATTATTTTTATCGATCCGACATTTAAAATTTGCACACTAGATACAAAAAGTTGTCGATAACACAGGTGATTACATTATTGATAAAAAATAAAAACTTGTTTGAATTTAATTTAGAAGAGCGAAATTACTTTCCAGTGTACCTAATATATATCCAAACAGACAAATACAGGGTGTTTCTTTTAGAGTGATAGAAATTCAAATTGAAATAAAACACATTTAAATTAAGATTGAAGCCAAACTGTTTTTTTTATTTGAAAGGTAATTTTATGACATCCATGTTTTGAAAATAATTTCCGGAATATGTCCACCACGACTAGCTCTGAGGAACCGCATTTGACCAGACCAATTTTGAATCACTTTTTCGAGTAATTCAGGCCTTATTTCATCAATAACACGAGTTACGTTGGCTTCCAAAGCGTCTATTGTTTCTGGTTTATCAGCATAAACCAATGACTTAACCATGGACATAACCCCAAAGAAAATAATCCAGTGGAGTTATGTCGCATGATCTTGGACGCCAATTATTTGGACCATTTCTAGAAACAATGTTATCGCCAAATCTTCTATCAATAAATCAATTGTTACGGTAGCACCGTGAGGGGTAGTACCATCTTGTTGGAACCAAAACACTTCTCGGTCGATACCATTCAAATTTTGAAACAAATAATCATTGATCATCGATCTGTAACGAGCATCATTCAGTGAAACATTAGCTCCAGCATTGTTTTTAAATAAATATGGACCGATGATGCCTCCAGCGTTTGACACACACCATACAGTGCATTTTTCAGGATGCAATGGAACCTGTAGAACTTCTTGAGGATTGTTTTCACTCCATATACGGCAATTTTGCTTGTTTACATAGCCGTTCAACCAGAAATGAGCTTCATTACTAAACACAATTTAACGATAAAAAAGTGGATCAACTTCAAGCTGTTCTTGTGCCCAATCAGCAAACAAACGACGCTTATTATGGTCAAGTGGCTTTAGTTCTTGAAACAGTTGGATTTTGTATGGGTGTAGACCAAGATCTTCATGCAAAATTTTCCAGGTGGTGCGATATTTTCTTCTGTACGTACAGGTCTTTGTCTTGTTGTTGTTGCATCGAGTAGAGAAAATTTTGTCCGAAATCTGTCCATAGTTCGACGAATAAGCTACTCTAATTCTGAGAATAAATTTCAACAATTTGTAAACGTTATTGCGGCATGAGTCTTTTCACGATAATTTGTCAATGCTGAACAGAAATGTCAAAACAACATGGTTTCCTCCTTCTGTAAAATCACAGTTATCCCTATCGAAAGTTCTATCACTCAAAAAAAAAAAACACTCGATAGTTGAACTGAAAGCTCTTCGTTAGTTCATGAGGCATCAGACAAAAGAATAAACGTTATTCAAAGGAACGATATTTGTCCTAATAAATATCAACAAAACTGACTTTGCGTTCCGAAGTTCCACATTTACCATCCAAGAAACTTCTATAATGAATGAATACCCAAACTTTTCAAACATAGCGACCAAGGGGTCGCTTTCAATGTTTCAGATCTCATTAACTTGACTCAACCGTGCCCTTGCAAGGGAATTTTCAGATCTTCAAAGCGCAAGGAATGATTCTTTCTAGGGATTTGTTATGAGAAGGGAATTTGTACGGATCGACGGTATGTCTCCGAACGATTTTACCACAGATGAACCAGATGTTTTACTTCGCTTCTGCGTTATAATTTTTTTATTTGACTTTGATTCCACTTTTACATCGAATAAAATAACAGCTAAAGCAACTATGTTTTCTAATCAGATTTAAAACAAAATTCTGCGAAACTGATTTTATAACTCGATATATCTGGCAGTTTTCTGTGGAAACGATATAAAGTTGAAGGAACATTTAAGTCTTAATGAAAAGAGAAAATAGAAAACTTCTTTATTACAAATTGATAAATAAAGAACAGTTTTAACCTCCGCTAGATTTTATTGTTCACACAAGAATTATTTTGTCATACCAGGGCTTCATCAGTAAAAATAAGAATTCAATTGCAGACTTGTTTCCTTAGTATTGAACTCTTTTTCGAGAGATAAAAAAATATTATATTTACCATCACTATTTACATTGTTTGTCAATCATATTATATAATCGGTATATAGGGGGTGGGCTATTTAAAATTTTGAATTTTGATCGGCTATATATCGGGCGTTTTTTAGAGTGATAGAACTGAGAAAGCGCATTCGCCAGACCAATTTTGGACCACTTTTTCGAGTAATTCAGGCCTTATTTCATCAATAACAAGAGTTATGTTGGCTTCCAAAGCGTCTATTGTTTCTGATTTATCAGCATAAACCAATGACTTGGCATAACCCCAAAGAAAATATTATGTCGCATGATCTTGGAGGCCAGTTAATTGGACCATTTCTCGAAATAAAGTTATCGCCCAATCTTTTTTTCAATGAATCAATTGTTACGGTAGCAGCATGAGGTGTAGCACCATCTTGTTGGAACCAAAACACTTCTGGGTCGATACCATTCAAATTTTGAAACGAATAATCATTGATCATCGATCTGTAACGAGCACCATTCACTATGGACCGATGATCTTCCAGTGTGTAAATCACACCATACAGTGCATTTTTCAGGATGAAATGGAACCTTCAGAACTTATTGAGGAGTGTTTTCACTCCATATACGGCAATTTTGCTTGTTTACATAGCCGTTCAACCAGAAATGAGTTTCATCACTAAACACAATATTACGATAAAAAAGTGGATCAACTTCGAGATGTTCTTGGGCCCAATCAGCAAACAAACGACGCCTATTATAGTCAAGTGGTTTTAGTTCTTGAACCAGTTGGATCTTGAATGGGTGTAGACCAAGATCTTCACGCAAAATTTTCCATGTGGTGGATGCACAGAGTCCAACTTGTTGTGAACGTCGACGAATAGACAAATCTGGATCATCATTAACACTATGACATACAGCAGCGATATTTTCTTCTGTACGTATAGTTCTTTGTCTTGTGGTTGTTGTCGCATCGAGTAGATAAAATTTTGTCCGAAGTCTATCGACAGTTCGACGAATAAGCTGCTCTGATGGAGGATTATGTGAACCATAAATTTCACGTGCTCTATAAGTTTGGCGAATAGAACACTGATTTTGAAAATAAATTTCAACAATTTGTAAACATGGCTTCTAAACTCTGTCAAATCAGTGTTAATCCCTGTCGAAATTTCCATCACTCTAAAAAAAACACCCGATGAAACCTATCTGAGATTTCGACAGTGCATGGTTTTCTATATTAATATTATTATTATTGAGATGAATATAATGAATAAAGATTTCACAGAGAAAAGTTGAAGAGGGTTCTGAAGGATTTCTGAAACACCCATTATATATGAAACTCCCTGTCGAAAGTTCTATCAATCTAAAAACCAATGAATGTTTTTTCAAAGTTATGAATCAGTTTGAAAGGTTGAATTTTGACATCTAGGAAAGGAAAACAATATCATTTAAATGACTGCCAAGACTGCCTACAGTACCCCATCTTATCAACCCAATTTTTCAGTACATTGTCGATTGTTTGGGGCTTAATCTCTTGAATGGCAACTTCGATTTCAAATTTCAAGACCTCAATCGTTTCTTTAAATTGTCACACTTCCTTTTTTGTTTTTACAAATGACAGCTATTGACTACCGTTTTCAATATACTTTCAAAACGTGCCATAAGGTTTAAAAATATCTCAGTACCTAATGGAAATTTTTCAGTATCTCAGATATTATTTTACTCGGAAGATAAAACATCAAATTTGAATGAACAACACAGATAATACAAATTATTCACTTACAGCAATTCCTCTCATCTTGACCGTACGGGCAATCAACTTTGCCGTCACACATATGCTCTTGAGTGATGCACTTATTTGCACCACAGTGTATCATACCCAAGCCACATTTTTTGCAATTCAGCTCGTCGGATTGGTCTTTGCAGTCAACGTGGCCGTCACATTGCCAATCTTTGGGTAAACATCTCGATATATCACATTGAAATCCAGTTGGACAAACTGTAAAGAAATTATTCGCAGGCTAGCCATATAGGTTTATCTGATCAACCGTCATACAGTGCATACATGATACAGGTTTGGAAAATCACATTTTAGAGATACGATATTTAATGCATAAGAAAGACAACTCTGACTGTACAGTCGATCATTGAACTAATCAAAAGATATGCGCGTTATGATAATGAATAATCTAGTGTATAAGTCGAAAAGAATGCTCTTCGTTCTCACACAGATGTGGAAGTGGGGAAGCGGTGGACCCCAAATGGGATGCCGAACAAGTGCAAGCCGCCAAATTCTTCAATGTTGGCTGTGCGATGTGACGTTTACTGGCTCAGTACTTTGCCACTAGAACTGTTCGTCAAAGACCCTTTGTGGTAGACCACGCGCTGCAATGCCAGTTGAAGACCGTTTTTTAATTCTTTCGGCGAGAAGACATCCTCTCAGCATTTTCAGAATGCCAAGTCAACGTCTTCGACATGCCACAGGTACTTCAGTTTCCCTAAGCATAGTCAGAACACGTCTCCATAAAGTCAATCTAACATCGAGACGTTTGTTAAGAAGAGTTCCACTCACTCGCGAACACAAGCGTCAAAGATTAGAGTGGGCAATGGAGTGGGTACACTGGCGAAATGAATAGCGATACGTAGTCTTCACTGACGAATCCAGATATGGAAGTTCTTCTGATAGCCGACTCATATGAAAGAACTACCGCTTTCTTGAAGAAGTTCATCTTTTTCGAGGAGGCACAATTATGCTTCGAACTGGAGTTTGTTTCGATGGCAGAACTGACTTATTAGTACTTCCAAGAACCATGACGTCTTAGACACATGTTTATGAAGTCATAGACGGAATAGTCCAACAATTTCACGCAGATATTGATTAAATTTCGTTTTTCTGGCTGCTAATGCAATGCCACACAGATCTTACCAGGAGATTACTGCTGAAAGAAACTAGCATCACCTCCAAGATCGCCAAACCTCAATCCAATCGTGCACGCTCGGAATTAATTACAAAACCGGAAACGTTTCAACAGCTTCGAGATCTTTTGACACAACTTTAGTAACAAACTGAGCTAGATACTCTAACTTGGTAGAAAGCATACAGAGAAGATGGCAAGCAGTTATTGATGCAGATGGTTGTCTTTCTTTGTATTGAGGGTGAATGCAAATAGTTTTTTGTGAAATTTTCAGATTTTTATACTTTTTCAAATAAACTTTTTTGTTTTTGTGGATACTCTTTTGAAATCTTATTACTCCAACTCGAAACACTACATATACATTTTTATAGAGGTAATTTTATTTTTCTGAAGAGAAAACACACATCCATTCAATATCCTCAATTTTTGACGAGCAGTTTATTTTACGGCTCGTAGTTCGTAATAAATGAGCACAATTTTTTCAAAGAGATTATTTTCATCATCAAAAAGTACTAGGAACCTTATTCTTCGTCTACATTTCTCTTTTTTTATGTATCCACAATTAGTTTCTTATAACTAGCGAATTGCTGTCTCATTGCAGTGTAAAAATTTCGATCCATCTTGATAAAAGTTATACAGAGTGTGAATAAAGTTCGGAATAAAAACGGTATGTGGAATGAAACATTTTAACGACTTTATGCGCACAATTTCTGGATCAAATTTGTATTATATACTGTTTTTGACACAAAAAGTGAACATCAAATTGTGTACCATTGTATTTTGTGACTGTTGATTTAAGAGTTTTCGGTTATTCTACTTTGATAATTCTTTTTAAGGGACATGAGGGTTAAAATCAAAGGGGAATTTCTCTGCATCGTTCTCTCCCCAACAAGGTATCCCATTTCTATATAATATTTACGTATACGATAACCAGAAGGTAACAGAGGAACCAAATAGTTACATCCTCCAATACGCTGATGGCATAGCGCTCATAACACTTAGCAAGAATCAAGGAGGACACAATGGAGGAACTACAAAGTCTAAGTGACAAAGGCATGACACGAATGAAAAAATGGAAGGTTCTGCCAAACCTTGACAAATCTAAACTAGTAATATTTGTCCATAGATTATCAGACAATTCACCAACCATTAGAATGCTACAACATAATATAAAACCAATCCAGCACGCTAAATACTTAGGAATCACAGTGAACTTGATGAAGAACCAGAGGAAAATTTCGTTGCTGGTTTATAATTTCCCGGCGCATCCAAATGTTACTGATTTAAAGTCTATAACACTTGCTTTCCTTTCACCCAATACAACATCAATCACGCAGCCAATGGATCAAGAAATAATACGGTCACTCAAAAGCAACTTCAGAAAAAATCTTGTTTTGAAAACGATTAATTGTCTTGGTTCTTATCAAAACAACTCCTCCGTAAAAATTACAATTCTTGCAATCTTGTAGCATGATTCCACGCTCATGAAATCTTTGGTCTTTGCTGGCAAAAACCGATCCAAGTGATTTTCGACCTCTTCATTTGAGGTAAAGGTTTCACAGTCCAAAAAATATTGCAATGACCGGAACAAATAATAATCCGAAGGCGACAGATCTGGATAACATAGTGGGTGCTGCAGTGTATCCCATTCAATCTGTAAAAGCTTTTGGCAAGTGACCAAACTTGTATAAGGTCTCGCATTATCTTGGTGGAATACTACACCTTTTCTGTTGATTAATTCTGGCCTTTTCTGTTGAAGTGCATCATTCAGTTTGTCCAGCTGATGTCAGTAGATATCCGAATTAATTGTTGTGTTATCCGGAAAAATTCCAAAAAAACGATTCTTTTAAAATCCCACCAAACAGGCAGCATCACCTTTTTTTGATGGATATTGGCTTTCGAAATCTTTTGAGCCAGTTCATCTCTTTTGCTCCATGATCTTTTACGTTTGACATTGTTATATACAACCCATTTCTAGTCCCCAGTAATGATGCGCTTCAGAAATGGATCATTTTCGTGACGTTTGAGGAGCGAATCACAGACGTCAAAGCAACGACACAAAATTCTTTCCGTGAGAACATGGGGAACCCATATATCGAGCGTCGAGGTTATACTCAAGTGGTCATAAACAGTTGAATTCGATAAATTCAAACTTTCACCGATATCACTTGTTGTTATTCGCCGATTTGCATCAACTTATGCCTTCATCATGTCTTTATCAGCTTCAACCGTCCTTCCGAAACTTGGTGCATCTTCGACATCAAAATTGTCGGATCGAAATTTTGTCAATCAGTTCTGGCACTGGTGTACTATCAACACATCTTCTCCATACACATAATTTAATTTCTTTCTGGCTTGAACCTTTTCTATAGTAAAAAATGTAAAATATGACGAAAATGTTGCTTTCTGCTCTTCATATTTACAAGGGCACCAACCAAAAACTACTGCGTAGAATTTATTGAACTTTTTCACGAACAAGCCTAGCTATATCAGCTCTCAGAACATATAATGATTATGCGTCTTGAGTAAGAAGATGGGTTCGACAAAATACAATTAAATCCTCTTTCGGGAAAAAACGAAAATACTTTCCGAACAACCTTATATTTCTCAGAAATTTTCCCTTCAGATCCAGTTTGGACGAGAAGCTCGAAAAATAATTCCGAGAAGAAGTTCTTTTCTGTTGTCGAAGAGCCACATATTTCCAATAATTCCGAAAAGTGACGAGTATCCGACTTATGCCTGATTCCTTATGCTCAAATAATGAGCTTCCGGAAGCAAGCAGTGGAGAAGTTCTTCGTAAATAGGCCTTAAATATGGAAAAAGTATTCTTTTATATTTGAAAGTATCCACTATTGGGTTTTCCAATAGGGTTATAACAATTTTGTATTCAAATACGAAAGAGTCCTTGAGCGTTCTTGATGTTCTGTTAAAGATGAAACGTCGACCAAGGTTGAAGGTTATATCATGGTGAAGTTCACGAACGAGTAGCGTTTAAAATTTTTCACAATCAATGGTGGAATATACTTTTCATTAACAGTTGCGAAATGTTATACTTTTAGCAACTAATGGGGGTTTTTTTTCAGAGTGATATAACCTTAAATTGAAATAAAACACATTTACAATAAGATTCAAGTCGATTGTTTTTCTATTTGAAAGATAATGATGATTTATGTTTTAAAAATAATTCCCGTCATATGTCCACCACGACTAGCTCTGAGAAACCGCATTCGACTAGACCAATTTTGGATCACTTTTTTCGAGTAATTCAGGCCTTATTTCATCAGTGACACGAGTTATGTTGGCTTCCAAAGCGCCTATTGTTTCTGGTTTATCAGCATAAACCAATGGCATGACATAACCCTAAAGAAAATCGTCCAGTGGAGTTATGTCTCATGATCTTGGAGGCCAATTAATTGGACAATTTCACGGAATAATGTTATCGCCAAATCTTTCTTTCAATATATCAATTGTTACGGTAGCAGCATGAGGTGTAGCACCATCTTGATAGAACCAAAACACTTCTGGGTCGAAACCATTCAAATTTTGAAACAAATAATCATTGAACATCGATCTGTAAAAAGCACCATTCTCTGTAACATTAGCTCCAGCATCGTTTTTAAAGAAATATGGACCGATGATGCCTCCAGCGTGTAAGGCACACCATACAGTGCATTTTTCAGGATGCAATGGAACCTGCAGAACTTCTTGAGGGTTGTTTTCACTCCATATACGGCAATTTTGCTTGTTAACATAGCCGTTCAACCACAGATGAGCTTCATCACTAAACACAATTTAACGATAAAAAAGTTGGTCAACTTCAAGGTTTTCTAGGGCCCAATCAGCAAATAAACGACGCTTATTACGATTAAGTGGATTTAGTTCTTGAACCAGTTGGATTTTGTGTGGGTATAGACCAAGATCTTCACGCAAAATTTTCCATGTGGTGGATGCAGTCCAACTTGTTGTGAATGTCGACGAATACACAAATCTGGATCATCACTAACACTATGACTTACAGCAGCGATATTTTCTTCTGTAAGAACAGCTCTTTGTCTTGTTGTTGTTGTTGCATCGAGTAGAGAAAATGTTGTCCGAAATCTATCGATAGTTCGACGAATAAACTGCTCTGATGGACGATTATGTAAACCATAAATTTCACGAAGTGCTCTAGAAGTTTGGCGAATAGAACTTGTTGTGAACGTCTTGTTAGAAGCAAAGCACTTCTGGGTCGAAACCATTAAAATTTTGAAACAAATAATCATTGAACATCGATATGAAACAAGCACCATTCACTATAACATTAGCTTCAGCATCGTTTTTAAAGAAATATGGACCGATGATGCCTCCAGCGTGTGAAGCACACCATACAGTGCATTTCTCAGGATGCGCTGGCACCTGCAGAACTTCTTGAGGGTTGTTTTCACTCCATATAAGGCAATTTTGCTTGTTTACATAGCCGTTCAACCAGAGATGAGCTTCAAGGTGTTCAAGGCCCAATCAGCAAACAAACGACGCTTATTATGGTCAAGTCACTTTAGTTCTTAAACCAGTTGGATCTTGTATGGGTGTAGACCAAGATCTTTACGCAAAATTTTCCATGTGGTGGATGCAGAGAGACCAACTTGTTGTGAATATCAACGAATAGACAAATCTGGATAATCATTAACGCTATGACTTACTGCAGAGATATTTTCTTCTGTACGTACGTTCTTTGTCTTGTTTTTGTTGCATCGAGTAGAGAAAATGTTGTCCAAAATCTATCGATAGTTCGACGAATAAGCTGCTCTGATGGATGACTATGTAAACCATAAATTTCACGAAGTGTTCTATAAGCTTGGCGAATAGAACACTGATTTTGAAAATAAATTTCAACAATTTGTAAACGTTGTTGCGGCGTGAGTCTTTCCATGATAATTTGTCAAGGCTTACTGAACAGAAATGTCAAAACAACATGGCTTCTATCATCTGTCAAATCACAGTTATTCCTATCGAAAGTTCTATCATTCTAAAATAGTAAAATAGTAACGAAAAGTAAAAGGTTTCAAAACGTCAATTAGTTCTGAAAAGTATCACTTTTTATGTCAAAATTTTAAAAAAAATTGTTTCATTGAACCTTCAAATTTTGCGCTGCTATTGAAACAACCTTTACTTCTGGTAACCGACTGAAATTTTTCATATCCCGTACGATGGGTCCAGAATCGATTTCTGAAGGGAAAGGATTAAGTCGGTTGTCAATATGCTATATATCTGAATATATATATTCGGTTATCCCAGGGTATGATGGCTGCTAAGTAGAACACCGTAAAATCGAAAGGATTACGGCTGATCTCCAGTCTATTTGATTCGCTACTATTCCATAGCGCTTATACAAATGCGCAAATAGATTTGTGTTTACAGAATTGAATTTCAGACAGGTCATTTGAACGTCATATCTGCATTTTGAATGTTCAGTAGTTAGCCTTTAGTGATATTGTAGCTTAATTATATACACGTACGTAACTTCTAGGGATAGCATGATAAAAGGTTTTCCAAAGACTAGAAATTGATATAGAGGATAAGAATCGTTATTAAAAGCATTCCAAGACGTTGCTCAATCAAAAACAACGTTTACAATTTGTTGAAATTTATTTTCAAAATCAGTGTTCTATTCGCCAAACTTATAGAGCACTTCGTGAAATTTATGGTTTACATAATCATCCATCAGAGCAGCTTATTCGTCGAACTATCGATAGATTTCGGACAACATTTTCTCTACTCGATGCAACAACAACAACAAGACAAAGAACTGTACGTACAGAAGAAAATATCGCACCACATGGAAAATTTTGCATGAAGATCTTGGTCTACACCTATACAAAATCCAAGAACTAAAGACACTTGACCATAATAAGCGTCGTTTGTTTGCTGATTGGGCACTAGAACAGCTTGAAGTTGATCCACTTTTTTATCGTAAAATTGTGTTTAGTGATGAAGCTCATTTCTGGTTGAACGGCTATGTAAACAAGCAAAATTGCCGTATATGGAGTGAAAACAATCCTCAAGAAGTTCTGCAGGTTCCATTGCATCCTGAAAAATGCACTGTATGGTGTGCCTTACACGCTGGAGGCATCATCGGTCCATATTTCTTTAAAAACGATGCTGGAGCTAATGTTACAGAGAATGGTGCTCTTTACAGATCGATGTTCAATGATTATTTGTTTCAAAATTTGAATGGTTTCGACCCAGAAGTGTTTTAGTTCTTTCAGGATGGTGCTACACCTCATGCTGCTACCGTAACAATTGACATATTGAAAGAAAGATTTGGCGATAACATTATTCCGTGAAATGGTCCAATTAATTGGCCTCCAAGATCATGAGACATAACTCCACTGGACGATTTTCTGTAGGGTTATGTCATGCCATTGGTTTATGCTGATAAACCAGAAACAATAGGCGCTTTGGAAGCCAACAAAACTGGTGTCACTGGTGAAATAAGGCCTGAATTACTCGAAAAAGTGGTCCAAAATTGGTCTGATCGAATGCGGTTCCTTAGAGCTAGTCGTGGTAGACATATACCAGAAATTATTTTTAAATAATAAATGTCAGAAAATTATCTTTCAAATAAAAAAAAATTGGGCTTCAATCCTGATTTAAATGTGTTTTATTTGAATTTAAAGTGCTATCACTCTGAAAAAACACCCGATTTAATCATATGTTACGAGTTTTAAGAATACTTGAAATAGAATTGCTTAAAGTCGTTGGGAGACTACTCAAAACCTTTGGAATTGATATTGTAAAAATGCTAGTGTAAGGAAGAAACATTCTGGTCGATCAAATATTACAATCCCTAAAATGACAATAATTCTGATGTGCGTTGAAATATTTAAGGCCATGAAGTCAGAAATTGACGCACCTTGTGCCTTGTATTGACGCACCCTGTATAACTTTTATTGGATATCTTGCTCATTTTGCAACTTTCACGTAGACGGTTCTTTTATCGAATGATTTTGAACTCCAATTCAATAAGAGAACACTCTGTGTTCCTTTATCAACTACTCATGGTGGATTCAATTTTTTCCTCGATTTATTTCATACTCATCAAATTTTGAGAATGAGTCTGTTTATTCTTCATCCCCGTTATCCACTGTAGCTTATATGTGCTTTTTAAATGTAAGTTTTCTTCATTCAATGCATTTTTTCCGACTGCCTACTTGAATAAAAATAGAATTTAAATTTATTTACCTGGTGTTTGGGATCTTCGTTTGGCTTCCTTCACTTCCTCATAGCCAACGCAGATGTTCGGATCTGGTGTTTCTGGAAATAGTCTGCATTCCAAATAATCCGGTAAGGTTAAACCGAAAACGTCAAGAAAAAAACCACACCTTTTTTTAGTTTCTGAAAAAAATGTTATGACTATATATGAACATATGCTACTCCAACGAAGTTCGGGATATGAAGTCCAAAGTAACTGGTTTAAGAATTGTTTTCCTCAAAGTCTTCAAAGAATAAATTCGAACATATATCCCTTACTTCCTTGAGCAGTGTATTTTGTATGCTGATTAGGCGAAAATCTTAGTTAAATCTCAGTTTTGAATATTCGAAAACCTTCTCTTGTTTAATGCAACAATGTGAAAATCAGCGTTATTGAAGGCTACGAAACCACACCATATCGTTTCCTTTATAGCAACCTCACGATAAATATTCGAGAGCGGCAACTTTCTCTATATTGCAGGAGAAAATTAAATTAATATTTTCAATCGAAATTGAATGTACACAAAAATCGACTAATGTTTCTGTAGAGCGGTGCCTAAATTTATTGCATGACGTTTATGATCTATTCAATAAGACCACTCTACTATCTGAATATAGAGAAACTGTGGAAGCAAAATTGTACACCTTATACAAACATCGGCGAAATTTAAGGATATTTAGACAACGTACTGTTGTGAACAGTAGAAGAACTTGATTTGCAGAAAAATATTTCCTACCCTGGAACAAATATCACAGCTTATTTGCAGCAGACTTCTCAAAGTGACAGACCAAGGAGATGCTAAGAAGATGCATGGAATCACTTGGCTGAATCATCAAGTCAGAAGTCACGAACTGAGTTTTTCTAGAAAAATATGTTGTTTGGGTCTTCGTTCATTGCATTGCATTGTACCAGATTCTGTTTTTGGGATCTTCGTTCAGGAAATCGATTTGCTGGCATCTATGGAGGTGAGACTCAACGAGGTTCACAATGCGGTACTCGTTCGTACTAAGAAGATTGTTCATGTATATCAGGAAGTGGGTGGGCGACAAAACTGAGCCTTGGGGCACTCCAGCGTTCACGTTGGTTGAAACCATGGGAACCACACCATTCACAAACCTACATGAATGTTCCTTTTGGTGAGGAAACTCTTTACCCAATCGCAGAAACTCCTGAAAAAACCATACGAAGACAGCTAATTCAGGAGAGCCTTATGCCAGATAAGATCGAAAGCTTTGGATATGACCAGAGCAATTGACTTAAATTCTCCATAGCGCTCAATATCCCTTATCTACACTTGTCTTGAAGACCTTTACTCTCCAAGTATCTAACCATTTCGAGATTTGAAGCTGCTTCCATGACTTTCGACAAAATGGATATTATCGCTATTAAGTGGTAGTTAGATGGAAACACTTCCTACCCTTCTTTCGTATAGGATTCACTCGTGAATCTTTCATGAATCAGAGGAAATTCCTTGCCTGTATAATAGTTCGAACATCTTACAGAGAACTTGAATACGATGGCAGAAATCCCGTCTGGTTCAGTAGGACCTACCAAAGGAATCGAAGTATTACCATATTACCATAGCCCGCCCCCCATGACATTGTAGCTTGACGCGCTGGGAACGCTTGTCTTGACTGAGATCCTAGTTTCATCTGGTGAAAAGAAGGATTAAGTCTTGATGTCTAAAGAAATGTCACTCGCGCCAGTCACTGGACCCGTGTGGTGGAAGTAAAACCGAATGGGGCTCTAGTTTCATCGTGAAGGTGAAATGGAGGACTAAGCCGTGTTGTCCAACTTAGAGACAAGGGCGTCTGTCGCAGCACAGGAATTCCCCCTTTAAACTAACGTACTCTACCCTATTGCAGTAAATCTCCGGATCTTTCTGTCCAATGGCCGAGTGAGTTATGTAGCATACTGCGTTACCTCGGGATAGTGCAGGCCCTCAGTAAGTATTCGTACGACCTGGCCACCCAATTGATGTTGGACTCGAGGGGGCAGTGGTTATACGTCCGCATGCTGGACTAGAAGGGTATTCCATCTATCTGTTCGCAGCAACTCATGTTCAGGATATCATGAAAAATGCTTCAGGGTTTAGCGGGACTTGAAGCCCCTTCGGAGTGTGAGTTGCGTCCCAAACAACTCGAGTACTGATATTGCAGAGCCAGTAGAGGTTGGTTAGTGCTTCGCTGCTACCAGTCACGGTGTAGGTTTTCGGACTGAAGCCGAAACTGAAAGCTTGGTGGGTTCAACTCTTCGGAGTTTTTCTCGCTAATACGCGATGATAAGGCGTATCCTTATCATACTATCTGCTTCCTGGGCACATTGTGTAGAGTGCTGAGTAGTCACCTGGTGCTGAGCTATGCTCACATGTCAGTAACCTAACCGGTAGTTCATGATTACCAAGGCCAGCAAAGTCCGTGAACCTAAGTGTAGCAGAATATGCTTCAAAAAAGACTTTACATATTGGAAACCTTCCTAACCCTCTCGAAATGGCGAATTCACCAAAGGGCTATTAACAACTTTATTTTGTATACGACTGATAGGTGTAGAGCTATCAACGCGAATGCCATATATCGGGTGTTTTTTTAGAGTGATAGAACTTACGATATAGATAATGTGATTTGACAGAAGGTAGAAGCCATGTTGTTTTGACATTTCTGTTCAGTAAGCATTGAAAAATTATCATGGAAAGACTCACGCCGCAACAACGTTTACAAATTGTTGAAATTTATTTTCGAAATCTGTGTTCTATTCGCCAAACTTATAGAGCACTTCGTGAAATTTATGGTTTACATAATCGTCCATCAGAGCAGATGATCCAGATTTGTCTATTCGTCGACGTTCACAACAAGTTGGACTCTGTGGATCCACCACATGAAAAATTTTTCGTTAAGATCTTGGTCTACACCCATACAAGATCTAACTGGTTCAAGAACTAAAGCCACTTGCCCATAATAAGCGTCGTTTGTTTGCTGATTGGGCCATAGAACAGCTTGAAGTTGATCCACTTTTTTATCGTAAAATTGTGTTTAGTGAAGAAGCTCATTCCTGGTCGAACAGCTATGTAAACAAGCAAAATTGCCGTATATGGAGTGAAAACAACCCTCAAGGAGTTCTGCAGGTTCCATTGCATCCTGAAAAATGCACTGGAGGCATCATCGGTCCATATTTCTTTAAAAATGATGCTGGAGCTAATGTTACAGAGAATGGTGCTCGTTACAGATCGATGATCAATGATTATTTGTTCCACAATTTGAATGGTATTGACCCAGAAGTGTTTTGGTTCCAACAAGATGGTGCTACCGTGACATTTGATTTTTTGAAAGAAAGATTTGGCGATAACATTATTTCGAGAAATGGTCCAATTAATTGGCCTCCAAGATCATGCTACATAACTACACTGGATTATTCTCTTTGGGGTTATGTCAAGTCGTTGGTTTGTGCTGATAAACCAGAAACAATAGACGCTTTGGAAGCCAACATAACTCGTGTTATTGATAAATAAGTCGTGGTGGACATATCACGGAAATTATTTTCAAAACATAAATGTCATAGAATTATCTTTCAAATAAAAAAAAAATTGGCTTCAATCTTAATTTAAATGTGTTTTATTTCAATTTAAAGTTCTATCACTCTAAAAAACAACCGGATACTGTATTGAAGTTTGTTTATGTATACTTCGAGATAACTGAATTATTCACTGCCATAAGAATTTGTTTCAATGGCTATATTTCTCGGAAATAGTTTCCTTGTAAATGTTATAGAATTAAAGATTAAATAAAAGTGCTCAAAACTTTTTTTTTTTGAATTTGCTCAATTTATAGAATCCTCTACTTTGTAAAGCATCCTTAAATTTTTCCAATGTGTACATATCATGTTGCATTCTATTTCTATGATAATCTCCTCGGCAAAGTTGATATGTACCTTACCTCAAAACACAAAATATCAAATTATAACGAATGATATTGACCAATTAAATTCCTAATCGAGAAAATTGTGATCCCTATGATTGATTATCACCCAAAAGATTGATAATTCCGTATAAACGGACAGGTAGTAATCTCCGTGTTCAATGAGATTTTTGTAACTTTCCGATTTTCATGGGATTTGTGCGACACACGTTGAAATCCGCGAAAATAATCCGGAGTTTGACAAGAAAATCGATTCCAAAAGTAGACTCCAGAGTTTGCCACACCAGGTGCTCAAGATTCGCTCCTGATTACGATCTATTATGAAGCATTCTGAAGAGGCAGTATCGAACTAATATGGTCCCGGAAAGTTCTCAAGTAGTTGAGAATTTCAAACAAGTTCGGTTAATTGTCGAAAAAAATAATATACCCGTTCTAACAGAGCTGGACTGGATATATGCGGTTCCAAACGAAAATTCGGATGAATTCCTGAGTAATATACATTATTATTATTATTATCATTATCCTAGATCTTCCGTGAAGATCCCTCAGAAGTTTTTTCAGCTTATAGGAGTTAGGAGTTCGGTTGTGTTCTGGGTAGTCTTTGTAACTGCGATCTTGCGCCACTTAAGGTCACAGCATTGTTAATTTTTGACTTTTTCACCTTCGAACCCGGACCTTCCGGTCACGAGCTCGATGCTCTACCACTGAGCTGTCCACACTCATATTACTGAACCATTTCACCATTCGGTAGTTGATCATAATTGAAAAGAGATATTAAATAAGATTTTCCTGATTTTCAAAAATTTTTATTGTTATTATAATACAAAAAATGTTTCGATATCATAGTATCATCTTCAGGTATGTGGTATCGTACATTTTAAATGCTACTGTGACAGTAAAACAATTGCTGTATTATAAAACAATGAAAATTTGTGAAAATCAGAATAATCTTATTTAATATTATTCAATATGGATTTTCATCAAGTAAGGACTGATTGAATTAAACACATGTACTTTCAAGGGTAAATAACCCTTTAAAATTATTTATATCCATTTTTTGAACCATTTGTTTGAAAACATCGGAAAAAGCTAAAATGTAGCAGAACGAGTTTTTACATTCATTATAAATAGAAATCAACATTTAGGTCTACTATTCAATTATTGTCTACTTTAATATGATTGAAATTGCTTTCAGTGTTTTCATAGATTTGATTTGATTTTTTGATTACAGTAATGGAAAGCTCCATGTATAATGGAGCGATATGCTTTTTGGTTAATCATATTTTCAAATAATAAACATTTGTGATCGAACCGAAAAAAATTTCACTGCCCTCTCTGAATATTTTAGTTAACGTCCTGAAGTATGTGAAATTAACAAATCTGTGTGTGCTGTCAGCTTTACCGAGATTTTCCCAGAAATTATTCGATAGTTATTTGTGGAACTTGGATGCTGTCTGTCAGTGAAACTTCAAGCTTTTCAGCAAAATCAGTTCCTTTTATAGGTTAAAAATTAAAGTACTTAATTGAAAAATATTACTGATATACAATTTACTGTAAAAAATAAACTTATCAGCGTTCTTCACGTTTTTCGAATCAAAGCTTCGTTTAAAATGTTAGAAGTACAGTTCGTGCTCATTTAAAAAGAAATAAACAAAGAACTCCGACTCTAAAATAATAAAGAAGAATATTTGTATTAGTTTTGGAAGAAACCATTCACATTTGTTAGACCAATCAACATTAAAATCATTATTATACTTATTTACAATTGATTGTACGACTTTAATTCTGTTGTGCTCTCGTTGAAGCATTGACTGTTTGAAATTTATTTTCAGTGTCCAATTTGCTGAGAGTATTATTCAATGCCCAGGTCCATTATATCTTCACGCCCTCTTATTTCTTATTTTATTACTTAAGCCTTCAATTGAGATCAAAACAAAACACGACCTATGTAGTCATCAGCTCACTTAAAATAATAACGGGTTATCCATTTCGTGATCCGGATTTCACAGCCCTGTTTCAATGACATACAGTATGTCGAACGGAACTGTGATCCGAAGCCTCACATGTTTAGTTGAAGGAATTTTGATAACATACTCTTCAGTGATGAAGCACACTTCCATTTGAATGGTCATGTCAATAAACAGAATTGTCGTTACTGGGCAGAGGAAAATCCCAGACGAAAGCATGAATGACCCCTTCAAAGCCTTAATTTCATGAAGATCGACGCGGCCGACCACTCAATGTGAATAGTGACCGATATTGCGAAATGCTGCGAAACTTTTTGGGCACAGAGTTACAAGAATTTGAAGGTTTCAACTCCAGAACGTGGTTTCAATAAGATTACCATATATAAATTCAAGCAATGTAAGCTGTTAACGAATTATTATTCAACAAGGCATTTCGCGAAGGGGTACAACAACTGTCCTTCCAGAAGCCTCGACCTTAGTCCACTTGAATATTTTGTATGGGGATACCTTAAAAGTAAGGTCTGTGAAAATAATTCGACGAATCTGATGCAATTGAAGCAAAACATCAGGTCAGAAATGGCAGCTTTATAATAAGATATAATATCTTTTGGACTGCAGCTTTATGGACCCCATCTTGTGTTACCTCTGACGGTAGAGCATCTCCGGCAACGATTACAGTGGTGCAGAGAACGTCAACATTGGAATGTGGAATGGCATCAGGTCGTCTTTTCTGATGAATCTCGATTCTCCTTGGGTACACATGATGGCCGAAGAAGGGTAAGACGACGTCGGGGAGAAAGACGTGAACCTCAGTTTGATATTGAGCGTCATGTACACCGGACAGTAGGCGTTATGGTATGGGGTGCTATTACACATGCAAAAAGGTCACCTTAAGTCTTTATTCGAGGTAACATGACAGCGCTGCGTTACCTTCAAGAAATAGTGGAGCCATATGTTCTCCCTACCTTAACCGACTCGAAAATTCAATATTTCAGCAAGATAATGCTCGACCTCATGTTGCCAGAGTTAGTTTAAACTTTTTTAAAGCGACCCATATGAATCTTTTGCCATAGCTGCACAGATCCCCCGATCTTTCGCCCATAGAGCATGTTTGGGACATAATGGGTAAAAGGCTTGGAAATTTACCACAGCCCCCACGGACTTTGGCGGCTCTGAGACATGAAGTACATGTTAATTGGGACAGTATCTCTCAAGAAGAAATAGACCATCTTATTGCATCAACGCCAAGACGTGTTGGGGAGTTTACAGATGATCGCGGTGGACAAACAAATTATCAACAAATTTATTTAAAAAAATTGTAAACCCTTCGTTTTTTTTCTTCAAATTTCAGTCATTTATTCTTGCTATACTATCTATAATTCACCGAAAAAATTTAAAATTTAAACAGCTCCTTCTGGGTGTTGTAGTTAGTATATTTCAGGCTGTACTATTTTCAGTCCCAGATTTCTCATTCTGGATAGTTCACGCCGTATTGTAATATCTCTTGCGAATGTATCCATGAACCAAATGTGGCCAAGACACTGTTCTCGAAGACTTGTACAATTTAGTGTTAAAACATAAATCTAAATCATCTACTACACCGTTAGCTCAAAATACGCCGCAGACAGATAATGTACCTTCGAGCCAAATGTATTCGTAATGGGCAAACCGATAATCTGACAACAAGTGTTCAACGTCGGATTTCGAAGGAATTGTAAATCAGCCTCACGCTCATTAGAGGACGGCGTCTTCCGCAGGATAGACGCATAACCACAAAGGAAGACGCTTAGATGCTTTTTATCAGTCGTGAAATGGAACTATGCTCGCTGAACTATGGTAACGGTGTTGAAGAGGCTAGGATTTGACTGGAAAGGGTATCTAATTAAATCGATTGTGCTATCTGTACAGGGTGTTTCTCAAATATTGGGTATACTGATTAAGATTATATGTTTTTGAAAATTCATGGTAAAAATATTTAAAATTAAATAAAATAATAAAGGAAAACTTTCACGAATTTGTTACTAAACGATAAATATTTCGCAAACACTGTGAAACTTAGTATCGTGTTGGCCTTAACTTGATTGAAATCTATTTTACACATATAAAGGCTTTTCCAATAAGATGTTTTATTTCGAATAGCTGTCACTTTTAAAGGTTCTGATATTTGACAAGTGAAAACTACGCCATTACTAAAAATTGAAGATACACTCTTCAATAACGCAATGAAATTGTTAGAATTCACTACAAAAATGGTGAAAATTTCGCCAAACTAAAGCACTTTTAGATCGTCGTGAAGCACTTTTTCGGCCGGCCATAAGTGGAACTGGTGCAAAAATCTGAGCTGTTGAGACAAATTTTGAATATCAAACAGATGTCTCCTATAATTTCCTACAACTTTCAGAATTGAATTATTGTCTTATAAGCACAACTTATATTTAATAGAATAACATAAATAGAGGTTTATTCTTGATAGAAGGTATATAAAATTATTTAAATATTCTAATATTAGCCTTCACATATTTAATTTAAAAAATTTATATTTAATGATTATAACTTCTGAAAATAAATTAAAATAATGTCATATAAGTACCACTTATATCAAATGACATAAAAAATAAACATTCATTATAAGACATCCAAATGGTATAACAAAATCCAATAAATAAAAATTGTTAACCAAAATCCTATAAATTAAATATTTTGAATAGACAAAATTTTTTGTTTCTGCTGATCAATCTTATGAAAACAAATATCTTTCAAAAATGTCTAACATAATCTTAAGAATTTCATCATAAAACTATCCTACTTAGAATATTCAATATTATTGGATATCTAACTAAGTTACTTTATATAAAAACTCAAGATATGTAAAAACATTACTGAAAAACAAGTATTAAGAGAGACTTTGCTTCTTCAGTATTCAAATAATTCATATTCAATAAATATAACATCAATCAACAACAAATATTTACTCACCTAACAACCATTTAGAACAACTACTGGTAAACTGAAAACTCTTTAAATGTAGTGTAACGGTTAACTATATGTAAATATCTCTGTGGTTTACCCTTCAATTTATTTTCAGAAGTTATAATCATTAAATATAATTTTTTGAAATTAAATGTGTAGAAGGCTAATATTAAAATATTTAAATAATTATATTTAATAGACGTATAAAATCAAAACTCGTTATATACTATCAAATGGAATAAATAACCCAACAAGTATACACTGTCAATTAAAATTGATAAACAAATATTTGAAGGAGACAAAATTTTGTTTCTGATCTTACAATTATGAAAACTAAATCCTTTTCATAAATACAAAACATAATTTCAAGAACTTCTCAAAAAAAATAATTTATTTGAAATATTCAATATATTTAAATAAGTTACTTAAAAAATCTTTCAAAACATGTATCACATCCTCAAAAAACAATTATAATTCATATAAGGTCTTCATCGGTCCTAATTCACATTTAAAAAATAAAATCAATTAATAATAAATAACTTACCCCTGAGATCTCGTGCTTTCCTCGATTGAACACACTAACTTTAAAATCCAAGGTATTTTATGTTCTTCACAAAAATCACACAAAGCTTGTAAGTTATTTTATGGTCTTAGTTAATCCACATGATATTTATATAATGAGATTTTTTAACCAAAATATAATTATATACTATATTATATATAAAATAATAAGAGGAGGTTGAAGTAACTTAATTAAATACATTTCAAATAAATTATTTTTTTCGAGAAGTTCTTAAAATTATGTTTTGGGTTTTTGAAAAGGATTTAGTTTTCATAATTGTAAGATCAGCAACAAAATTTTGCATCCTTCAAATATTTATTTAACAATTTAAATCGATTTAGTCAGTAGTATTCACGAAAACCCAGGTTTGTCGATTCCTCGTCGATCTTTGGAATTATGCCTCCCACAAACGACATTACACCGTATTTTGCATAAAAAGGTCTTAAGGCTTTTAAAGTTCAGTTAACAGAAGAATTTAAACCGGTCGATTACCAGCAACGTCGTATCTTCCCTGATTGGGTCCTTGAAATGCATCAAAATGATCCGGATTTTCATCGAAAAATCATATACAGTGATGAGGCCCATGTTCACCTAGGAGGCTATTTTATTGAGCAGAATTTTCGCATTTGATGCTCGGAAAATCCAAGAATTATTGTTGGAAACTGTTGTGTTTGGGCTGGCGGTGTGATTGGACCTCACTTATTCGAAAATGAGGCTGGTGCTACTGTTACGGTAAATGAATTGCGCTACAGAGCTATGATTAATGATTTTTTTATAGCCGGAATTGGAAGATATTGATGTGGAGGAAGTTTATTTTCAACAAGACGGCGTTACGTGCCACACAAGCAAAGAAACAATGGCAATTGACGATAAGATTTTTTTCTTTGGACTCACATGAAAGATAAGGTCTATGCCAATGCTCCACAATCTATTCAAGACTTTAAAGATGGAATAAAAAATAAACATCCATTGATTTCTCTTAAAATTTTCTCGTTTCTTTCAATATCTAAATGAAACATCTTATTGGAAAACTCTAAGTATGTTGATGTGTATTTATTGTCCTGAGTTGTTCACATGACGCGTTTCGTTAACAAAGTTAACTTCTTCATATGTTTACAAACAACTAATCTGAAATATAGTATATTCATAGAGTGTATAAATATACCCACTTACTAAGGAAAATCCTCATCACAAATAAAATAGAATCCTCCATAATATATCGGGTGCTTTTTTTTTGATTGATAGAAGTTTCGACAGGGATAACTGTGATTTGACAGAAGGTAGAAGCCATGTTGTTTCGACATTTCTGTTCAGTAAGCATTGACAAATTATCATGGAAAGACTCACGCCGCAACAACGTTTACAAATTGTTGAAATTTATTTTCAGAATTAGTGTTCTATTCGCCAAACATATAGAGCACTTCGTGGATTATTCTGAATGAGCAAAAAAATGTCGACACATCTCTCTTGTTGAATATTCTTGATTAGTTTTAAAATCCCGATAATTAGCCTCAATATATTCTATTGCTGTTTGTTTTCCTTTTTCAACTTTCGCCAAATGAAGTCACTGAATCTGAAAATATTCATTTCAACGGCAGACACGAGTTGACAAATTTAATTTTTTATCCTTCAGGAAAAACAATTAGAAACCAGGTAATCGAGCCATCCTTTTTAGGCGGTATAATGAGGGATAGGTAGCAAATTTAAAAATGATTTATATCACAAAACTCCCCCCATTTCACACGAGGATTAGGCTCGTGAAATTTCAACACGTACTTCAGAAACGCACTTGTTGAAACTCATCTGAAAGCATGATGATTATAAACAGAGTGTTTCAACTAGAATTTGCACCTCTCACCATGTTCGATGGTGTACAAATTTGACAAGAATAAAGAAACCGATGTAGTTATTCAGCCAAGTATACGAATAACGTCTTTATTGTAATTTGCTTCACCCTTCGTTTTTACAAGGTGTCCAAAAAGAATATCGGATATTTGTTACTTGAAACTACTTAAAATAAAAAAACAGTTTTTTTTCAATTATTACAATATAAAGTGGAAAATTATTCATTAACCTGCCCGTAAGATGTAAAAGAGCCTAGTAGTGAATCACAGTTTTTTCTCATTTAGCAATTGTTAAACTTCTGTTCAAGAGATTGAGGAGGTACAGCGATCTACACAAACTTCTACCAAACCATCAACTAGGATTTGAAAATTCATTCAGCAAAATATCAAATACACCGGGTAATTAACACCATTTCAACAACCTCGAAAAAAAAAATAGTGTACTGCTGTATTTTTAGGCTCATCGCAAGCTTTTGACAAAGTTTGGCATTGTTCAAATTGAAATAACTTTTTCCACATGCCTACTATTCGACTCATAAATCTGCGATGTTCTATCTACCTGAATTGAAGTAAATGCAGGGGTTACACAGGAAAATATATTGGGTCCCCTGCTTTATCTGATTTATACATCCGACATTCCATAAAAGCAGAACACTACACAGCCCGCTTTTGCAGACGACATAGCGACATTGATATCCCAGCAACAGCTTCCAAATACCTTCAAGAATATCTGATTAAGACAATGGTACCGAAAAGAGCGCCTTACCATCAACACAACAAAATCTGTACAAGTTACATTCACCAACAAAAGAAATATATGTCCGCCAGATATCAAGAATATATGAAAAACAAATTCCAGTTAAAACAGAAGCAAAATACCTGGGACCAACGCCTTACTTGGAAACAACACATTCGAGCTAAAAATACATGAATAGATATCAAAATTAGACAAATATATTGGCAGGGCAGAAAATCGAAACTATCTCTTTCAAAATAAGGTATTAATCTATTGGGTGTTTTTTTAGAGTGATAGAACTTTCGATAGGGATAACTGTGATTTTACGGAAGGAAGAAGCCATGTTGTTTTGACATTTCTGTTCAGTAAGCATTGACAAATTATCATGGAAAAACTCACGCCGCAACAACGTTTACAAATTGTTGAAATTCATTTTCAAAATCAGTGTTCTATTCGCCAAACTTATAGAGCACTTCGTGAAATTTATGTTTTACATAATCGTCCATCAGAGCAGCTTATTCGTCGAACTATCGATAGATTTCGGACATTTTTTCTCTACTCGATGTAACAACAACAAGACAAAGTACTGTACGTACTGAAGAAATTATCGCTGCTGTAAGTCATAGTATTAAGGATGATCCAGATTTGTCTATTCGTCGACGTTCACAACAAGTTGGACTCTGTACATCCACCACATAGAAAATTTTGGGTTGAGATCTTTGTCTACACCCATACATGATCCAACTGGTTCAAGAACTAAAGCCACTTGACCATAATGAGCGTCGTTTGTTTGCTGATTGGGCCTTAGAACACCTTAAAGTTGATCCACTTTTTTATCGTGAAATTGTGTTTAGTGATGAAGCTCATTTCTGGATTGACAGCTATGTAAACAAGTAAAATTGCCGTATATGAAGTGAAAACAATACTCAAGAAGTTCTGCAGGTTCCATTGCATCCTGAACAATACACTGTATGGTGTGCTTCACACGCTGGAGGCATCATCGGTCCATATTTCTTTAAAAACTATGCTGGAGCTAATGTTATAGTGAATGGTGCTCGTTACAGATAGATGATTATCTGTTTCAAAATTTGAATGGTATCGACGCAGAAGTGTTTTGATTCCAACAAGATGGTGCTACACCTCATGCTGCTACCGTAAGAATTGATTTATTGAAAGAAATATTTGACAGTATTTCGAGAAATTAATTGGCCTTCAAGATCATGCGACATAACTCCACTGGATTATTTTCTTTGGGGTTATGTCAAGTCATTGGTTTATGCTGATAAACCAGAAACAATAGACGCTTTGGAAGCCAACATAACTCGTGTTATTGATGAAATAAGGCCTGAATTACTCGAAAAAGTCGTCCAAAATTGGTCTGGTCGAATTCGGTTCCTCAGAGCTAGTCGTCGCGGACATATGCCGGAAATTATTTTCAAAATATGAATGTCATAAAACTATCCTTCAAATAAAAAAATTAGGCTTCAATTTTAATTCAAATGTGTTTTATTTTAGTTTAAAGTTGTATCACTCTAAAAAAAACACCCGATAGATCAGCTGGCAGAAAACCCGTTCAACATAAGAAGATTAAAGAGGACTTGGCCAACTAACTTCAATTGAAGTACTATAAAGAAGTATCAATATTGTTTAACTTCTACATGTCTACATGATTTGTAGTAAAACACTTTATTTCCGCTTATTTTTATTTTTCAACGACAATTGTTTCGTCAATATGTAATTGACGAAACAATTGTCGTTGAAAAATAAAAATAAGCGGAAATAAAGTGTTTTACTCCAAATCATTTACGATGAATTTCCGTCAAGTAGAGACCGAAACAATAAAGAATTATAAAAAGATGATTGTAAATTCCAATGAATGTTCGAAAAAAATTTAGGGATGGTTAGAGGATCTGTTTTGTAAAATGGAAAATCTTGAACTAAACATATACAGCTCCGAATAACAGTTACGTTTGTTGTTTGTGATTGAAACGGGAAAACCAAGTACTGGATGACCCTGTATTCATCCTAATCGAACATGGGCGAGCGATATAGCGGATATCCTGCGATGACTTCGTGTTCAGGATTAATGAACCTGAAGAAACTTTCCATTTCCAAGTCTTTAAAAACAGGAAATAAGGATGTCTACGTTGTCCACTTGATTTAGTGCTGTGGTCTAACCACACGACGGTTGACTTGATTCTAACGACCGAACGAACCTTCCAATCGACATAGGTGATTTTTAGCGGGTTTTTTCCTTATTGAGTATTAACAGAATGCTGTTATTGTGAAGAAAATTTCTTGCTATTGTGCGTTCATTGAACCAGGAAAAAATACATGTTGCTTTCATCATGAACGCAAAATTTTACTTAAATTATATGAAGATTAAATGAAATTCTAAATATTCTAGACCTCTATTCAATCTCATTAAAGCTAAAACAAGTACAAATTCGATCAATAAGAAATAATTCATCAATTTGAATGTGAGTCAATACTTGATAGAACTAAAATTTAAATGACTTCAAATTAAGAATTATATATTCTTACTTCTACAATATATTCTTAAATTATGAAATAAGTTCATATAGAGTCTTAATATCCACAATATATTCCTTAATTATTCATTATTTTTGAAATTCTGCTTATTTTTCTCATCATGGGACATTATTTGGGGTGAATAAGTTTTGTTATGTTTTTCTGTGTTTCGAGTGAAAATAGTTATAGGTTAGACGAAACAACACGTTGATCATTTCTGTTTCATTTTGAATACTTTAAAGCTTACTTCAAGTTTATTCGTTCTAGGTTTTATCTTATTTGGTGAGTTAAATTTTGATGTTGTTATATATTTGAATCTGATTTCAATACATTTCTGAAGAGGTCAGTGAGACCGAAATGGCTATTAAATGTTGGAATTCTTGTTCAATTATTTTTATTTGATCCTTTATTTTGAGAATTTGAGATAATTCTGGAATAGTGGATTTTCTTGTATTTGTATGTTAATATACATACTTATATAGTTTTTGTTAATACATTTGTATTAATATATTTCATGTCGAAATCTAAAAAGGTTTTTTCGGAGACATTGAAAAATATTTTATATTGATTATATATAAGGATATCAATTTGATAGTTTTTGTATATAGTTGAATTTGTATATCAAAACAGACTTAATCTGTCAGCCTTCTACAATTTTTATTCAAAAAACTTTTAGAATTAAAATAATGTCTCATAAGCACGGATTATATTTAATAGACGTATAAAATCAAAACTCAATATATAATATCAAATGGAATAAATAAACCAACAAATAAAAATTTTCAATTAAAATTAATAAATAAATATTTGAAGGAGACAAAATTTTGTTTGTGATCTTACTTACCATTATGAACACCAATTCTTTTTCAAAAATATAAAACATAATTTAAGGACTTCTCAAAAAATATAATTTATTTGAAATATTCAATATATTTAAATAAGTTAATTCAAAAATCTCTCAAAACATGCATTATATCTTCAAAAAACAATTAGAATTCGGATAACCTCTTCATCGGCCCTACGTTTTGATTTTATACGTCTATTATATATTAACTTATTATATGAGACATTAATATAATTCTGAAAGTTTTTTGAATAAACAATTTTTTTAAATTAAAATTGTAGAAGACTGACAGATTAAATCTGTTTTGAGATTAAAATTTTGTTATATCCCTTATATCAAGTAAAAAGCCTTTTCCTATTTTATTATATTGTAGAAGTTAAAATATATATTTCTGAATTTAAAGTCAAGAAATTACTTTATGTAAAATAAAATAATAAAAAGGCGATTTTTTACTTGATAGAAGGCTTATTACAATATCTTGAATATCATATAGATTTTAATTTCAATTTTGTAAAAAATTTTTCTCAAAAACTTTTTGAAATTGAATTAAATGAATGTCTTAGAAAATACAGTTTAAATTTAGTTGACATATAGAATTAATACCCATTACATAGCACTAAAAGGTTAAAGAGAATGGAAAGAAAATATAAAATATTAAGAACATAAGTATTTATTTAATATTTTCAATTAATAATTTATGTTTTCTTGTATTTTTTTATTTCTTTTGGTTCTGTGAAATGGGTGTTAATTCTATATATCTACTAAATTGAAACTGTATTTTCTAAGACAAAATATTTATCGAAAGACATGTGGTTTTAATAGGGTGAGGTATATATTTTTATTAATTATTTTAATTTTTTTAATACGAAGTAGGACTAATGAGTCATCGATGTGGTAATTCCATGTTTTTGGAGACTTTTTGAAGGAGCTTTTTCAAGAGAATGAAGAAATTCTTGAAGTTATATTGTGCATATTTGGAAAAGAATTTGGTTTTCATAATACATTGGTAGGAAACAAAGTTTGTTAACTTCAAGTATTTATTCAATATTTTTAATTAATATTTCATATTTTCTTTGCATTTTTCTATTCCTTTCTGTACTGTGTAATGAGTATTAATTCCATATTACTACTGAATTAAAACTGAGTTTTCTAAGACCTTTATTTAATCTTATTTCAAAAATTTTTTGATAAAAAATTGCTATAAAATTAAAATTTGTAGTGAGGTTAGCAGAATAAATATGTACGATATTTAAGATATTGTAGTAAGTCTTCTGTCAAGTAAAAAAAAACCGCTTTTATTATTTAACTCTAAGAAATTGTTTATTTTTCCTTGGACTAAAAATAAATATTGTCACGTTTTCTGAGATGTACATAGTGTACAAATTTTCACGGAGTAGGGAACAGGATAATGAAAAATGAAAAGTGGTTCCAGCATTAATGTATGGATTTTTTGATCCTAGCAACGCTATGAAGCTGCAAATATTTCTCACAGATATTATTTCAAAAAAGAGACATTCGTGACTATAAGAACTATATTCCAGTCCCTGGATTAGGATTAACCTCAAATATATGAACTCACAATTCTTTTTGATTTGAGTATGCATTCAAATATTATTACCGGGTATCCCATCAAAATTTTCGATATATTTCGGCGTAATATTCGTCCGATCTCTCTTCACAAGGAACGACTTAAATTCTTGTCCCACTTTTGAATCAATAATGCAAATTCGATTATTCATGGTCATATCGAGCCCTACTTGGCACTTATCATATGAATTTCAATATGGGCCCTGTAACTATATCTCAATTCACCCTGAATGTTTAAATTGCATTCGATGATTACCTCAATAAGAACTTTTCCAACTTGGATAGTGTGATACATGACGTTACTTCAACTGTATGTTTTCCATTTCATCTTATTAGAATATGATGCATATGTCATAGTTTTAATGGAGAACGTAGATTGGTAGATATCGATACAAATTTGGCTATTTACCTACAGTACACTCTCGAAATAGTGAACAATGAATTACTCCAAATAGTGAACCAATAAATATTTGCTTTGGTACTTTATATTTCCGATATGGTCTGGTGACTAGGATACCTGGCTTTCACTCAGGAGGCTCGGGTTCGATTCGCGGTATCGAAAGTTAGTTTATGGGTGGGGACAGCTCAGTGGTAGAGCATAGGGTTCGTGACTGGAAGGTCCGGGTTCTAATCCTGTTCAGGTGGAAGAGAAATTTTCTAGTTGAACGACGGTGCAGTAACCTAAAGTGGCGCAAGATCGCAGTAACAAAGCCTACCCAGAACACAACTGCACTCCTAACTCGCACAAGCTGAGGGATCTTCACAGAAGATTTAGGAGTATCAGGATAATGAAAATTTTAAAAAAATCAACTATACTGAACCTATTTCTAGAATTTGACAAGTCATAACAAGAAAACGATTGTTAAACGATTTTTTTTTGGTCATTTCCTTGGTAAAGCGGTACCAAATTGTTATCCTGTTTTCGAGTAAGCTAAAGTAAGGCCAGGATTCATTTAAAGCTTAGTCAAAAAGATGAATTAGTTGAACAGTTCGAAAAAGGTGTTGGAGTGACGGCTTTCACCCGCGATTTTCTACAAGAAACGACCTATTTAACATAAACAATAAACGATAACGAATGACTACTTTACTCTTTAATTCCTTGGTCCCTTCGGCCCTCTTAATACCTCGTACGCGTCGGTTTTTTGCTTCCAATTTTTTTTCGATCCGAACACCCCCTAAAAATTGCAACTAAGCACTTCTCAAAATTTCAGCTTTCTCGAGCCACACGTGTTAATTTTGACATCAACGTGTTTCTTTGGAATTTCCGTTCCTGCACTCGTCCGAAGGAATATGTTTACGTTTCGTACAATTAGCTCTTATGAACTTCTTAATGTGCAGCTTGTCATTATAATATACAGGTCAGAGTAAAATTAGTTCCTTTAGAAGCCGCCGTTCGGGCGTGCCTCGAAAGCGAATTTCTAAGTTTAACATTCAGTGGTCTGGAGATTTAGAATAAACAAAATAATTCTGAGGAATTGAACCTTGCGTTGAATATGCTTTTGTCCAATGAATTAATCCCTGTATCATTACAGCCCTTCATGAGTTCTAAACCTTGTTGGTTTACCACACTGTCACCTGCAGATCTTCAATATTTCGTAATTTTTGTCATAGTAATAACCAGTCTCACGACATTCTTTGGAAAACACTAGAGGAATTCCAACGTTTAACATTCATGTTAATAAATATTATTTTAATCGTACTCATGTTCCTTGCCAAAGTTCTTGTTGGAAAGTTATTTCAAAGTAATATAAACATAATTCCACTGGGGAAGGTTCTGCGTGGGGGAACATATCAAGTTTGATAAGTTAATAAGGAAAATCCAGGTCTTGTTGATTGCAAACTTTATATAAAGTTTGTACGCGAGAAAATTGACGCGGAATCTTCCAGTCCAGCCCTGGCACGTCTGAATTATGAGCTTACCGTAGCAAAGATTTCGACATGGCCGCACAAGAGCGCCACCTGGTCCACATTTTGGTACAAACAGGGAGCAAAGAAACAAGGCTGCCAATTCGTAACAACGAACATTCACCACAGCGTCGTACACTTCCAGTTCCTGTTGTGCTTCCCTTTGTCCAAATTGACCCATATAATTCGGGAACACCGTGTAGTTATATGGAATTTTGTGATGTTGGCAAAAACTGACGATGACTGGCAAGCAGATCCCTGGCGCTGGGTTGTTCTGCGTTATCCTCTCTATTACAGGACTCGTTGTTATGTTCACTGTTGCATTGACTATGTGTATTTCCGTTGGAAATGCTGAAAATATCGATTCAGACAACTTTTCGCACCTATTTGGATCCACACCATCAATCGTTCGAATTTGTATGGCTTTTTGCGTCCAAATGGAACACTCCGATATGAAAAATTAATACGGGGGAGGACCCGGACAGACGCTCAGTCTACCATTATCACTTTCTCCCTCATAATACCTAAACTCAAACTATTAGCCCATCTTGAAAGTATCCGGAAAAACAAAGCTCAATTGTAATTATTAAGTAGATATTTTCAATTCTGGAATTAGAAAATTATATCAAAATATTCATCTTATTAACTTATATCGGGTGTTTGTTTAGAGTGATAGAACTCTCGATAGGAATGATTTGACAGAAGGTAGAAGCCATGTTGTTTTGACATTTCTGTTCAGGATGCATTGACAAATTATCATGGAAAGACTCACGCCGCAACAACGTTCACAAATTGTTGAAATTCGTTTTCAAAATCAGTGTTCTATCTGCAAAACTTATAGAGCACTTCGTGAAATTTATGGTTTACATAATCGTCCATCAGAGCAGCTTGTTTCGGACAACATTTTCTCTACTCGATGCAATAACAACAAGATAAAGAACTCCACGTACAGAAGAAAATATCGCTGATGTCTATTCGTCGATGTTCACAAAAAGTTGGACTCTGTGCATCCACCACGTGCGTAAAGATCTTGGTCTGCACCCATACAAGATCCAACTGGTTCAAGAACTAAAGCCACTTGACCATAATAAGCGTCGTTGGTTTGCTGATTGGGCCCTAGAACAGCTTGAAGTTGATCCACTCTTTTATCGTAAAATTGTGTTTAGTGGCTCATTTCTGGTTGAACGGCTATGTAAACGAGCAAAATTGCCGTATATGGAGTGAAAACAATCCTCAAGAAGTTCTGCAGGTTCCATTGCATCCTGAAAAATGCACTGTATGGTGTGCTTTACACGCTGGAGCCATCATTGGTCCATATTTCTTCAAAAACGATGCTGGATCTAATGTTACAGTGAATGGTGCTCGTTACAGATCGATGATCAATGATTATTTGTTTCAAAATTTGAATGGTATCGACCCAGAAGTGTTTTGGTTCCAACAAGATAGGGCTACACCTCATGCTACTACCGTAACAATTGATTTATTGAAAGAAAGATTTGACATTATTTCGAGAAATGGTCCAATTAATTGCCCTCCAAGATCATGCGACATAACTCCACTGGATTATTTTCTTTGGGGTTATGTCAAGTCATTGGTTTATGCTGATAAACCAGAAGCAATAGACGCTCTGGAAGCCAACATATTTCGTGTTATTGATGAAATAAGGCCTGAATTACTCGATAAAGTAGTCCAAAATTAGTCAGGTCGAATGCGGTTCCTCTGAGCTAGTCATGGTAGACATATACCGGAAATTATTCTTAAAATATAAATGTCACAAAATTATCTTTCAAATGAAAAAAAATTGGCTTCAATCCTAATTTAAATGTGTTTCATTTCAGTTTGAAGTTCTATCACTCTAAAAAACCACCCGATACTATTATATTTTCTTGATTTCCAAATCTGTTATCCAATTTGCGAAATCCCAGGAGCGGATGGTGTCGTTCTAAGGCCAATAAAGCATTTAAATTGTTTCCTTTAATCTTACGCGTCTTCCTAAAACTGGTCTTTGCCTCATATCCGTGCCATTTCTTTATCCTCCTTAATGTCTCATATACAGCACTTTTTCCCAGTTTAGTCAATTGCATTAATTCTTTATAGTTTCGAAAATCTTTTCTATACAAATATCATACCTTTTTTTTCTAGTTGCGACATTATTTCATTAATTGTGTAGTTGTTGATAATCAACAATATTTGACAAATAGTGTTGCCATGCAACTTTTGTCATAACCGACTATTTGCACAACCTATTTTATACGTTACTTCTGTCTTAGAATGTTACAAAAAAAATATATTTAAATTATCAAAAATAATAAATTCCGGATACATTCTAGAAGGACTACATATTAAAAATTTACTACCAAGAGTTTTCTTGAATATTATAGATAAAAGCTGGATTTATTCTCAGAAAACCCTACAGCTTAAATCTACAGAATCTCTTGAAAACTATTAAGGCTTAGAAAACTATTATGGCTCAGAAAAAACTGTTTCTCTTCATAGACATACACAGGTTTGGAAAATCTCGTTTTAATAATAGCATATTGAATGCATAAGACAGAGAACTCCGACGTCCAGTCGAACATTGGAATAATCGAAAGATATGGGCGCTATGATAATGAATAATTCAGTGTACTACTCTGTCAAGAAAGTACCGGGAATTTTCAATTAAAACAACATTTTTACATTTAATCGTCAAAATTTATTGGGTCGCCTTCAAAATAGGCTCCATTTGCTCCAATACATCTATGCCAACGGCACTTCCAATTATCGAAACATTTTTTATAGGCGCTTTCCGGGATGGACTTTAGCTCTCGCGCCGAATTTTGTTTTATGGCTTCAATCGACTCAAAACGAGTGCCACGAAGGGGCAATTTTAGTTTTGGGAAGAGGAAAAAGTCGCAGGGAGCCAAATCCGGCGAATACGGTGGTTGCTGAAGCACGTTTGTTGAGTTTTTGGCGAGAAAGTCAGTCACAATCGTAGCTCGGTGAGAAGGCGCGTTATCGTCCCGTAGTAATCACCCATAGTAAAAATCGGCACGCACTCTGACATCGACTGACTTAATCAGCTGTTGGATACACACTAGTTGACAGATCCCGCTCAAGCTTGGTATAGTAATTAAGGACAGTGGTACCAACCTAGGAAAAAAAATTTTTACCTGCCCCGCCAGATTTAAATCGATAATTCCCGGTACTTTCTTGACAAAAGTATAACTCGAAAAGAATCCTATTCTCCCTCACACAGATGTAACCCTTGTAGAGAGTTGGACACCTCATTCCGTTTCGAATAATTACAAATTTAGTCGGCACATAGAACTCAGAAGTGCTGGCGTGTAAGTTCATAAGAGTTGAAAATCAAATAGACTCTTCGTAAATAGAAATGTTTACTGTAGAAGAAAAAATTCGAATCATGAATTGGTGGTAACTCAATTGAAGAAACAATACATTTATTCATTGTTGCATCTAAAGATCGGCCAATTCCTTCAAGTTCCACTGTTTCTTATTACATTAAATAGTTTGAGATATGGGTGTCTACAAACATGTAACACTTGAGTGAAAATCGTTTGAATAGAGATATAGATGTGTGCTGCTGTTGAAACCAGTGCATCTTGTTCGAGTACACAAACTGCTGAACAAGTGAATATGATAGAACTGTTCGGAATATTTTGAAAAGAAATGCTTACCATTGTTATAAAGCACAAACTAGCCAAGAAATTTTTCCCGAGGACAAAATGAAACGCATCTTATTTACTGCTGGGTCATCGTTTTTCTTAAACAGAAAACCTAACCCATCAAGGGTACGAAACTGGTCTAGGAAAAATAAACATAAAACTAATTCTGTGAGTATCCAGTATCCACAAAAACTTAATGTTTGTACTGAGATCCTGGGAAATTACATGATAGTTTAACGCTACAAAATATCTAGAACCAAATCATTCCCACAATTCGAGAACTCTCAATCAAATTTCCATGATATCTGGTTTCAGCTGGATGGTTGTTCAAGTCGCAACGCACAAGCAGTCACACAATATCTCAGAACCACTTTTTCGAATCGTGTCATTCCTACAAATAGCCACCAGGATCACCGGATCTATCTCCCAATGATTCTTTTCTTGGGGATACCTGAAAAACTCGATTCATTGACATGATATCGATAGAACTACCAATCTTGTTGAATTAAGGTTAAAAATCGTCCAACTTTGTGCCAAAATAGCCACTATGCCTAATCTGCTCGGATATATGAGATTATTTCTCTATAATAAATTTGGCTACTGTTTGGCACAATGGGGTGGACTATTTGAACACTTAATTGAACTTTGTGAGCCTTCGACTTAAGTTGGGTTTTTTTTTAGAATTCGTTTTTATTTTCCTTTAGATTTTTCTTATTTTTGTTGAATTTATTTTGTTTTCAAACCATTTATGGCGAAAAAAGAATCCAAAAACATTGTCGCAAATTAATTCCTCATATGCAATGAAATAGGAATGTCGTATCGTATTGTATTTGATTTTCAAGCGTTATGAACTGCAGGCAACACTTTCGAGTTTTATTTGCCGACTAAATTTGTAATCATCCGAAACGGAATGAGCTGTCCAACTCCCCACAAGGACTACATCTGTGTGAAGGAGAAGAGCATTATTTTTGAGTTATATACTGAATTATTCATTATCACAACTCGCATATCTTACGATTATTCCAATGTCTGACTGTACGTCGGAGTTCCCAGTCTTATGTATTAATATGCTACCATTAAAACGAGATTTTTCAAACCTGTAGATCATCAACACAGGTGAGTGGCTACTAACCAATCTATGATCGTATCTTATTTCCAACATTTTTCTGTGAAATTTTGTTTTTGAACAGAATATTTAATGAATGATATATATATATATATATATATATATATATATATATATATATATTATATTTTTTGATTGTTTTCATTTAGCATTCAAATAACTCCCAACTGATTAGAAAATGGGTAGGAATTTTAAATTCTTTTTCTGAAGAATGTGCTATCAATTTTTGAAAAGGAAAATAAAAAGACCTTTTTGAATACTATGTGGAGTTAAATAATCATTATCGAAGTATAAAATCCATACAAATTCGAAAAATAATCAGTGCGCACATAAAACACTAAAGCAAATAACTACACTCTTATTGACTGATATATTTGGTGTCGATGAACGTTGGTAAAACAGTGTTTATCTCTTCAAATTTCAATATTCAACTGAAGTATGGTTCAGCTGTTGGTCTATGACTTCTGCGTAAAAGCATTGTACATAGGCTCATAAGGACATAAAAAATTTATACTATATAATAAAGAAACAACTGGTTTTCCAGCATACTTTATAAAATGAAATCATTTATAGACTTCTCTAAGACCAAGATTTTACCTTCAGGAAATAAAAGCAAAAGATGAGATCTGTAAAAAAGTTGGAAAATCCCTTCAGCGCATAGAAGATATTCACGGATAACGAAAAATCAGTTAGAATTGAATTGCTTTCCATTACTTCTATTTGTAGATGATTGAATCTGTGTTATCTGAAAAGGATTATATCGATTTTATCTATAAAAGTCTATCCAATAACTCTGAACGTTTCCCTTGATTTTATTTGATTTGATGAGTATAAAAAGTATTGTTCAGTGAATTCTTAGATTTGAAAATGGATTGGTACCCGAAACAGATATCAACAACATGAATAAATCGCGAAACTTAAGCCAAGTGTTTTTATTTACTTTATTAATTCAAAAATGTTTCAACAATTGTAAAAAGCAATATCTAATACCTCTTTAGTTGTTAATCATATTTTAACCACTGCCACTGGAATATATGCAGACACATTAAAAAGCCAATCTACTCAATATTGATGTAAATCCACTTTAAAACCCATTATTAAATTCAAGGTGACTCAGTGTAAATATACCTTTCAGATACATTCCCTGTACATGCACCTTAAGAGGGAGCTGGATACTTACGCCAAATATGCGCAGAATGTCAATAAACATGTAGCAGTGGTCGAGTGAGCAAAGTTCATGGTCAAAACGTTCGCAAATTCTCATAACAAGATGAAGTGGAAAATCAGAAGCGCCTAGATCAACAAGAGTCCATCAGAACTCCAGGGAATACATGCTGCTAACGAAAATCCGAAATGCTGAAACCGAAGACATCGTTCAAGTGTACAACGAAATTTAACGAAATATTCACAATTCTATCCGTATAAAATGGCCGTTTGTTGATGAAATTGGGGTACCTTGATGTCCAGGGCAAGCTGTTCGACTGGCTTCTTGTTTTCTACACCTCTGATCTTCCACATCAGCTTCAACCCACTGTTCCACTCTTCACCGATGGTGTTAACTTATATGACAACCCAACATCAAACTATAAGACTCTTCAGAAAGACTTAGACAATTTGCTCAGCTGATGCAAGGCTGGGTTGCTTCTTCTCAGCACAAGCAAGTGTCTGTGCTCCACATGGGAAAATGAACCCTCGGCTGTGTTACAGCATCGGTGGTGAGTGTCTCAATTCCGTCTCTCAGAGACCTTTTTGTTATCGTTTCAGAGGATCGCAGTTAGCTAGCCCATATAGAACGAATTTCCGCCAAATCCAAACAACTCCCCTACGTGCTCTATAAATCCTTTAAAGGTTGGACCCTATGACCTACTTTGGAATATGCCAACGTCAAAGTTACTATTGACATGTTTCAACATTAAAGGGTCCTATGAGCAGATGGTCAACGTTTGAGCATTTTGTTCAAGAAGAAGAATTCGCATCTCCGTACTCTCAAAATTTGTTACTCGAACTATCCCAATACTTTCTGTTTCTTTAAACATGTTGAAAAGGGACATTCAGACTGAGCCTCCCTGTAGTATTCGCACTAATGGGGTAATGTGAATCCAATGCAAATAACAGATTAAGAGGTAGTTTGTCTCGTGAAGGACACATTGTTTCCGAAACGCTCATTTGACACAATATAAGTCGAGAGTATAGCTACTCATTTCAGTGTGAATATTCAGTCTACAGTTCCTACGTTTTCAGATTCAAAGTCCTGTAATAAAAACCTACCCTTGAAATAGGCGGCCATACCAACAGCAATAGCAAATAGAGCTATAGCATTGAGAATAATTTGAGCAAATCTAAACCTCAACTTGATTCTTTGAGCGTAGTGGCTTGAGGGTCTCCTTATATCCCTTATTATCTGCAAAATAAGATCATTTCAGGGCATCAGCAAGGGATGAGAAAATATTTTGTCAACACGGGGTTTTCGTTCTTTTCAAAGGTTATTATGTTTTATGGCTTCATCATTACACGTTGAACGTGTCTCGTTTTTTTACCTAAGTTGAACACTTCAAATGAAAGTACTTACGTTCTGAATTGATTTAGGTCGATCTGATTGCAAATTTATTTCAATGGATTTTCTGAAGTGAAATAAATTGAGAAATACACTCATCGTAAAAAGTCTTGGTCCCCTAGGTTTCTCGAGAAATAAACAGTCTATGTCCTGGAAATGAGATGAATATTTTCCTCTATTTCTACTGAAATATATTTGATGGAAAATCTTTGTTTGTTACTCTTTGCTTTATGCAAGATGAGACAAAGGTCAAGACTTTTGACGATGTGTGTATTTGTAGATTCTGCAGCAATCTGCAAATAATGAAGGGTGTTTCTTTTAAAGGCAAAAAACTTCAAATTGGCAAAACCATTTTCTTTGACATTCCATTTGACAGATCTTGTTTGTTTTGATGTTGGGTTGGTCTGGCAATTCATTATGCGTGGACTTGCATCGGAGCAATGTTTGCAAATTGTTCAAATTCGTCTGTGAAAACCTGCTTCAACTCGGTAAACTCATAGAATAAGCGACTGATGTAGTGGTTTATAATGATCTGATTGTATCAATTTTTCGTTGTGCTCAATTATGGCAAATTTTGTACGAAAATATTATTTTAGGTGTTCACAAAATTGAACACGCAGGAAATCAAACCATAAAATCATTTGGTACATTTGGTGAAAGGGCTGAAGGAAACTTCAGTTGGAAGGCATTGATATTGCAGATATGTGGTGTCAGCAGGATAGCGCCACATATCACATAACGTTCTACACAATTAAGAATGGAACAAACATTCGGTGAACGTTTAATACCACGGAGTAATTCAACGCCATTAGTTTATTTTCTCGCGGGATGTGTAATGTAGCATGTCTCGGCCGAAAAACAAGAAAGAAGCCAACATTCGACACGTTATTGCCGAAATATAGCCGAATTTAGTGCGTATAGTGTATAAAAATAAGGCCGCCGGAGGACGCCCTATACGCACAAGCTGCTTTGATTACATGCCCTAAATCATATTCGAGCATCCATACCATAGAATTATCTGTCAAATGTCATTTCAAATTAAATTTTACACCTCTGAAAAAACACCCTTTCCTACTTTTGAGAATATTCTACGCGATAATAAAATAATTTAATCACTCTTCCTTATTGGATTGATCCCGTTCCTTCTCTCCTCGTTATTAACATCAATAAAATAAGTGAAAAGATTTTTATGGATTAATATGTTGCTTCGAAAACGAAATATTTTTTCCTTCAGTAGTTATTTTTTGATTTCAAGAGCAAAGATAAGTAGAGAACCATACCATGTTTTAAATATACAGTTCTCTAAATCATTTCCTCAGAAACTTTCACTCGAAAACACAAATTATGTAGACTCACTTAAGGAGATGACTTTTGCTCAATTTTATATCTGATAAAATAACATTCAAATCTAAAAGTTCCTTCCGGTTTATGGTGGATCCGTAGATTTTTTGCTAATATATGAGTATACGAACATGAAAAATATACTAAAAAAATATGAGATTTTTGAAGCTTTCAATACGTTTTGATATACCATATTTTCGTCCGGTACTGAACAATAAACTCCCGCTTCATATGATTATTTATGTGATATAGGCAAATAATAAAAGTAGAACTGTCAAATACTATTTCAACATATCCTGAAGCGTGTATCTTTCCATGATTATGGAATGACATAACCTACTGAACACGAATAATATACAGTGTTGCTATAATAACCATTAAAAACTGTATTATTCCTAATTGAAACAAATTGTAAAAATTACTATGTTTTACTACCAATAAAAATATATATTATGTATTTTCTTGTGACTCGAGTTTCGGGAAATGAACTATCCCATCATCAGACAACTGAAGACCTAACAGTGGTACAGAGGTATTTAAAACGAAGTGATAAATATTTTGAATATTTCAATAGATTCTAGATAACATCTAATTGTGGTATAGAGGTTTACAAGCGGAACGTGATAAAAAACCGAGTTAAAAAAGAGGGGCCTTCTAACAGATATCGGAATGTCGGCAATCGACAAAGAAGGTTGTTGAACAGATGGATTTAAATATAATATCTCAAATCATTTTTGGGGTTACATAGCTCCGTACAGTCGTTATTTTGTACGTTATTTTGTTGTACATCTCAAATATTTGGATTTACATAGCGTAAAAATGTATTAAATAATGATTTACATAACGTAAAAATAATGAATGACTGTACGTGGCTATGTAACCCCAAAAATCATTTGAGATATTTAAATGGGTACCATCTGTTCAATAACCTTCTTTGTCGATTGCCGACATTCCGATATCTGTTAGAAGTCCCCTCTTTTTTAACCCGGTTTTTTATCACGTTCCGCTTGTAAACCTCTGTACCACTATAAGGTGTTATCTAGAATCTATTGAAATATTCAAAATATTTATCACTTTTGTTTAAATACCTCTGTACCACTGTTAGGTCTTCAGTTGTATGTATGTATGTATAATATATATTTTTATTGGTAGTGAAACATAGTAATTTCTACAATTCGTTTTAATTATGATCAAATACCAAATAGTAACGGCTGAAACAATTCAGTTTGTGAAAGGTAAACATGTTCGAACGATCTCCTTTATGACAAATAATTCAATCTTACTAAATCTTCCTTTTTTTGGCTTTGAGTAGCAGTTAGTAGTTGACCTCAGGAACATAATACAAAACCATATAAATATTGCAACCAAAAGTTCATTATTCAGTACTTCAAGAAAATATTATATATTAAAAGTATATCCACTCAATGAAAAAATGGTCAAAATTTGTTTTCCTTTTTATATTAAATATGAATTTTCAATATTTATCTGCCGATTCAATTCAGTATTCAAAGAAGACTCACCCTATGATGAAGAGACATATTTGATCCATTATGAAACTTGACGATAGTCTGCAAACTGGCAGGAGTTGAAGCACTCTTGATGATGGTATTATTGGCGTTCAGCTCCTCCTGAGCAGCTAGAGCTTTCGCCAGAAGACCATTCTGGTTCTTTATGGGCGTTTTGGGAGGCAAAAGGGGTGTTTCCATTGTTTTAGTCGTATAACTTGGCGACGACGTTTGACTAAAGCTGTCACTCGATATACCGGAATCTTGTCGTACTGACACTTTGGTAGCACTGCCGTTCTGCATCGCCGAACCATTGTTACTTTTGATTTGTTTAGTTATTGCAGGATGCGCATGTGCCGTCTGGTTCTTTTGCGTTATGATACCGTAATCGAAGTTACCCTGCGTAGCGTGCGTTTTCTTAGGAGAAGGATTTCGATTTATTTCGTAGGTTTTCTTAAAGCCGTTCACGTTGATCGAATCTGTGCTTACTTGGTGCCTCACCGGAGGTTTTGGTTTACTGTCTAAACTAGGTATGGGTGGAAGGACGCGATTTTTTGAGGCAGGAGGAATTGGTGGAGGTTGACCAAGAGGTTTTCTGACCGATATCGTATCTGATGTGTTTTTTGTTGTGATATGTGTTCTTTTTGGTACTGCCGGTGCTCTTTTCGGGACTGGTGGTGGTATCTGAAATAAAGATGTAGATTTGATAGGGTTCACTGATAATTCAGAATGAGAAATTTGAGGCATGATGACCGATTTCGAAAAATAGGATAGGTATCAGAAGCATAAATAAGTTCATGGGGTGTTTCGTCAAAAATTGAAGCTTTATTGTGAAAAATTGGTAATACATACAAAGTTCAAAGTATTGCCCGTCGCTAGCCACTACTATTTCTCATCTTTATGGCAATTTACGGATACCATCGCGACAAAAGGTCGGCCCTTTCGCCGCCATCCATGCATCGATCCATTTTTTGACTTCATCGTAATTGGAGAAGTGATACTCAGCCAGACCATTTTGCATCGATCGGAAGAGATTGTAATCAAAAGGAGCAATGCCTGAGCTGTACGGTGGAATGGGTAGGACGTTCAAATGGGCGACGCAACATGGGTCATGCTGCAAAATAACTTTTTCTTGTCTGCCAGCGTATTACGGCCGTTTTTCTCGCAATGCTCGGCTCATACGCATCAAGATTCGTATGTAGACCTCCCTTGTGATGTACACAGGATGATCGCCATGAATATTCAGCTTGATAGATGTTGATGAGGCATCCATACGTTGTCCAACGTTTTGAATTATCCTAATGGACCCACTTTTCATCACCAGTCATAATTCGATGCAAAAACTCCTTTTTTGCCGTTGAAGCAGTTGTTCATACGTGAAAAAACTGCGTTTGACGTCTGTTGGCTTCAGTTCATACGACATCCAATTTCCTACCTTTCGGATCATTCCATAGCTTTTAAACGATGGAAAATAGCTGCTTAAGTGATTCCAAGTGTTTTTGTGAGTTTATCTTGCGTTCGTGATGGATGTTCATCGAGCCTTGCCTCCAATTCTTCAGCCTTAAACTTTGGTGGCGCTCTGGGTCGTTCTTCGTTTTCCAAATCAAAACTGCCGCTTTTAAATCTAGTAAACCACTTCTGACAGATACTGCTGCAATTTGGAATTATAGCAAAATAATAGGGAGACCAGTGAGTAATGTTGTTTCTATGCATGTCGATACATATCGTGCCAAAGACATCTTAGAGTCAGAGGAACTTACTGACTAGTAAAAAGTTGAGTCTTAAGTTTATTTACAAATTATAGAGACAGCGCTACTCATTCCTGAAGATCGAAGTTGGTGTTTTTAATTTCAAACCCTGAAATTTCGATGATTCCAATTTATGCTGATAAGGAAGACCAACAACTTTAAATCTTGACACGTTAAGGGCAAATGTGGAAGCATATCCGTGTCAGACAATCGGGGAGCTGTCAAACCTATCTAACGAACCTTGATCGACCATCTAAGATTATTTACAGCCGGTTGATTAAGTAAGCAGATCAGGTATTGTTTGAGTTCCGCATATTCTGTCCAAAAAAAACAAAGATAATCGATCCACCATATTGCATAATAAATGACAACTGGTTTTTTTGATCATTGAATGAATAACAACCATTTCATAGATTTCAGTAGAACTGAGATCTTACACGAAAGTTATAAAAGCAGAAGAATGGATCTTTTAGAAAGTTTGGAAATTTCTTTAGCACACAAAAGGCAGTTACCAATAACAAATGACCAATCATCACCATTGCTCTCATCTGTAAAAGATTAAAACCGTCCCAACATTTACCTTCCTCAAAATTCTACCTGTTTCACTATCATGAATATGATTTTAAATTCTGTTTTCTTTAGTTTTGAAAATGGGTTAAAACCCGAAACATATTTGTGAACAGACAACAAGTGAAACTTGAGCCATGTGTTTTTATTTACCTCATTAATTCAAAAATATTTCACCAAGTTATATGCGAGAAATCAATAACAGAATTAATTGAAGAAAAATTATGTTTCCTTCTAACTGGCATTTGTGTATAATACGCGATAAAAATCAAATTTTTTCTCGTAGTTCATTCACTGTTGTCTTCGAACAAATGAAAAAAAACTTACAATTGGTGGAACTCCATTCCTGTTCTCTGAGCCATGACAGGCATGTGTTGAGTGTCTTCTTGCGTAGATGTTAGAGTTAACCGGTGCCAAGGTTAGTGAGGTTGCAGGTAGTCGTTGTAAATCAGAGTCGAGAATATCCAAAAGGGATTTTTCATTCGTGGTACTGCCCCATCTAGAACAAAGATGAAATATTTTCATTTCAAGTTATTGTGGATATGGAATGAAAATAGAATCAGATATTCAATTTGTTTACTTGTTAGTGTTACTAAAGGGTGTTTGCATGTTGAAGTTGTGTCTGGCAACAGTTCTGCCTAAATTCGTGAAAGATTAAATGCTGTCGAGAGTAGATCGTTTCAGGTATTTGGGCTTCTGGATTAACACCAAACTTAACACTTAAAATTAACACAATGCTACTGTTGGTCCACTCTGCTGTATGGTATCGAGACATGGATACTGAAAATAAGTTCCATGGACAGATAAGAGGCCTGAATGTGAGGATATCTTATACAGACCATGCATCAAACGAGGAAGTCCTGTGAATAGCTCAAAAAGGTCGTGAATTGCTGCATCTAGTAAAAGAATGGAAATCATCTGATCTCGGTCCTGCGTAACAACAAATACCGCGTTCGACAGTTAATTCTTAAAGGAAGAGTCCAGGGAAGAAGGCCAACCGTAAGGAAAAAACTATCCTGGTTGAGGAATATAAGAGCATAGGCTTGATTTTGAAAAACTTATAAGAACAGATGAAGACATAAGTTTTCCAGACTGATCGCTAACCTCCACTAAGGGAGAAGGCACTAGAAAAAGAGAAGAAGAAGTTAAGGATAAGTGCATTCGTTCATTCAGGAGTTATTGCTGTGTTCATGAATCTCTATTGATTCTAAGATATCTAATTTTTTGCCTTTTGGTTCCAGATGTGAGATTTCTGGATCATCTATCATTCTTGGTTTAGAGAAAGTTTTCAGCGAAATAAAAATAACTTTTTCGATGCTTGAATTGAGTCTGATGTTCCTTGAACTTTTTTGTCAGTTCGGCCCATAAATATGCTATTGCATTCATGACAACTTGATTTCATCAAGCCTGTTGCTTCAGTCTTCATCAATGAAGAATTAACCGGAAATTCTATGTGATCCAATGGAGATCCTTACCTGAATCTTGGCCGACATTCCTCTAACTGTGTCACACTGTGACGGTGGCGACTTGGGTCCACCATGGTGGCGTGAGATCCTATACCATCCCGGTTTCCTTTTGTCTCTCGCACCTGCAACAAGAATAAACACAAGCATAAACACCGACTCTCAAGACGTTTGAGAACTAACGGTTTCTCCGATAGGAATGAAACATTTTAAAATGGTTATAATGGCAACGCTGTATATTATTTTAGACATTTCCCATGTCATTTGTGTTCAGAAGATTATGCCATTTAATCATGGAGAAATACCGGCTCCAACAACGTTTTTGAATTGTTAATTTATTTTATCAAAATCAATGCTCATTTGTGAAAGAATTCATGGACGAAATTTTTCAGTTAGTCAACTCACTATTTGTTGTATTGTAGACAAATTAGAAAGTGAATTTTCTTTACACGATACAAGAAGACCTGTACCACCAAGAAATGCACAAAGGAATATTGACTTGGTTGCAGAAAGTATAAGAAGAAATCCAAATTTATCAGTTCCACGTCGATCTCAAAAATTCAATCTTTCTCAAACAACAACTTGGATAGCAAATATTTGGGTTTACATCCGTTTCTATAGGAGTTCGAAGCTACAGATGATATATTTCCTTTAAAAAATGTGAGATACTTTGACATACTCGTATTTTGAGGCTACTTTGTCAACGTCCCTTGTAAAAGCAGAAACAGAGGATAAGTTTAGGTTGTGTTCATATAATTATTGGCTGTACGTGTTTGAGCATTCCACTGTGTATTGTGCCTTTAATGTTTGAAAAAGAATGCGAATCGGGTTAGAACCTACAGAAAAAAGCTGCATACAGAAACTACAGTGAAGAAAACATGCAAAGAGCTATAAGTGAAGAAGAATCCGGTAGATTATCGCAGAAGGCAGCATCTGAAAAGTATAAATTTAACAGAACAACGTTATCGTATAAACTTCGTGATCCCGGACATCCAACCGTTTTATCCAAAGTCGAAGAAGAATTGATTGCACAAACTCTGGAAACCGTGATTGTGGGTTTCCCCTAACTCAAGCTGATATACGAGGGGTGATCGAGAAGTTCGTGAGCAAACAAGGCAGGGATGTACCACAGTGGAAAAATAATGTGTTGATTTTGCAAATACTTTTGCCATAAGAAATGCTCATATGAAATCCAATCTTCAAGGTGCTTTCAGAGGCACTGGCCTGTATCCATTTAACCTTAATGTAGTTCCAATCAAGCTTCCTTCCGAAGAGACTGATACTGGTAGAATTTTAGATGTCAGTTTGCTACAATTCTTGAGTGAATCGAGAGGCTTCAATGAAAATGGACCGCGACATAAGAGAGGAAAAAAATTGACTAGAAGGTGAGATTTAAACACAGGCACAAGTTCTAGATCAAATCAATACAGTACAGCTCGCCCTTCCACTCATTCATTTGGTCTCAAATGCATCCTCCAAGCATGATAGGAATATAACATAGCCTCGACCATGGGGTCTTTTTGACAGCAAAATACTTATTTTTTGAGAGTTTTGAGCAAAGACAAAAGTCAAAAGTGCATAGCACAAAAAAAAGTCTCTCGAATTGTAGAACTCGCGCAGATGCCGAACACTGATACTATCTTTGTGTCAGTCAAGGTACTTTCCTTGACTGAAAATTACTAATTGAAGTCGAAACAAGCTCCAAACTTAACAGGTTTTCGAACCAAAGAATACTTTTACTTCTTGGATTCAAATACTTTTGCTTTTGAACAAAAGGGTCAAACGCGCCACAAAATTCGTGGAGATTTACGAAATCCCAAAAATTCTTTGGCTTTTGTCAAACGAATCCGAAGTTGTAAACTGGGATTCGGATTTCACCTCACCCAAAGACAAACTTAGAGTGGATGTTGAGCTTTCGACCCTCATGGGTCTCATCAGTTAGGCGAAGAAGTCTAAGAGCTAATTTGATTATATATATTTTTTTTTTATTAGAGATTGACTTTGACAAGTTGCCGTTATATGAAATGTTGCCAAGGTATCAATTGATTCAGACAAACACACATTGTTTAATTCCATGATCTAAAAAAAAAGTTACGTTATTAAAACTCCCCAAACTATGTCAAATAGCCCCAGTTTACGGTAATTTCCAAGAATTCGTTTTTATATTCAGAAAGTATTCGAGAATAAACTATTCGCAGCCATAAATATGCGTGTGCAGTTGAGAACCTGTTCATCACCGAAGCTTCTAACTTTCAACCTAATATATACGAAATAAATAGAACTGCACAATACCACATGAAATTGAGAAACTTCCCAATGTCGGCTGACTATGTGTTAGAAGGGTGGACACAATAAAAGTGGAAAAAAAACGCACCAGAACTTCCGGAAAACTTTTCTTCTCGGCATACTTTCTCACGTTTTCAATATCAGAAACTCTTCCTCGAACTCTAGTGGCAGACACGATCTCGGTTTTGCTCTTAATTCATTTTCGATAGAGATATAGAGACCTGGAATATTCAGCGAGATTCAATTCTGAATGAGGAATTTTAATGAGCGTTCATGATAAAGATGATAAATCGGGGGTCTATAAGTAAACCTGCGGTGATTGCCCTAAAGTTTACATAGGACAAACTGGAAGAACTTTCCGACATAGAATTTGTGAACATTTGAAGAGTTCCCTCAATAATAAAAGTAATTCTACATATTCTAACCATTTGTTAGAAATAGGACATACTTTCAACCATAATTGTGAAATTCTACATATACAAAGTAAAAGTTATGCCTTAAATCTGTTAGAATAACGACTGATTCAATTCAATATTATTTTTCATAATTTTAATATACTTCTCTTTTGTAACATTCTTAGACAAAAGTAATGTATGAAATAGGTTGTGCAGATAATCGGCTATGGCCAAAGTTGCATGGCAACACTAATTATCAAATATTATTGATTATCAACTGGTATACAATTTATGAAATAATGTCGCAAATAGAAAAAAGAAGACAGATAAAATATTTGCATAGAAAAGGTTTTCGAAACGTTAAAAAATTAGTGCAATTGGCTGAACTGGGAAAAAGTGCTGTATATAAAAAAATAAAGAGAATAAAAAATAATGGCATGGATATGAGGCACAGATCAGTTTCAGGAAGATCGCGGAAGATTAAAGGAAATAATTTAAACGCTTTATAGGCCTTAGGACGATACAATCCGCGCCTAGAGTGGCTAACAGATTTGGAAACAAACGAAATATAAAAGTATGTCCAGAAACCGTTCGTATGTCACTGAAAAGACGAGGCTACGTATCGAGAGAACCAAAAAAAACCCTCTAATGACACCTTTACAAAAGGAACGAAGGAAAGAAGTTTGTCAACGTTTTCAAGAAAATAATTTTAATGTTTTTAGATCTGATGAAAGTTATTTCCAACTTCACTCAAAAATCCTATCAAAACAACCTGTTACCGTTCAAATTTCCTAATTTCCCACCAAAATAATGGCTTGGGGAGCATTATCTCAGCGTGGTGCTACGCCTTTCTGTGAAGTTGATGGTACCATTAATAGTGAAAAGTATTGTGGCATTCTAAACGATTTTCTCCCTGAAACTGAGCATACTTTATATCCAGAGGGGTGGCGTATTCAGCAGGATAATGCAAGATGTCATATTTCTGCCTATATTCCAGCTTGGATGCAAGAACACCAAGTGATAACTATTTTATGGACAGCAGCTTCAACGCATCTTAGTCCCATTGAAAACATATGGGTATTAATGAAGATTGAAGTTGAACGAGCCGAGCTACGAAATGAAGATGATTTAATTCAGTCATCTATCCTAAATAAATGTTTCCCACTGAAGAAGTTTAAACCAAAAAGAAATAGGCAAATACCATCGAACACAGAAATAAATAAATGCAAAAATCAGCTAGATATTTTACTATTGATGAGCAGGTGTAACGTCAAATATAGAGAACTTTATAACAAAACAAAAAAGGACTATGACCAATTAATTTGGAAATACAAAACCCAAACATTTGAAGAAAGAATCAGGAAATCAGCTAATAATAACAAGACAATGTGGTCAATATGTAATGAAATCAGGGGAAGGCAGAAGAACACAGAGGAATGTAGTGTAGAAGGTGATCCCAAGGAAATAGCACAAAAACTCAATAATTATTTCAATAACATCAGCTCACAGACACATCATCAACCAAAATGCAACCTTACACCAAACGACAGATCTATCTATCTTAAAATAACAAATCCTACAGAGATTTTGGAAATAGGGAAAATACTCAAGAATAAACACACCAGTGGAATAGACGAAATACCTACAAGTCTTATTAAACTAGCCCTACCTGAAATAAATGGCCTCCTAGCACACCTGGTAAACCAGTCGTTCAAAGAAGGCAAGTTCCCGGAACAATTGAAAACAGCGATTATCAGACCCATATTAAAAAAAGGAAATCCTTAAGAGCTAGGAAACTACAGACCTATCAGTATTCTGCCAAGTTTTTCAAAAATATTCGAACTGATAATGTGCTCCAGAATCACTGAATTCCTGAATAGTTGTGATTTTTTCAGTAACACACAACACGGATTTCTGAAAGGAAAATCTACCCAAACAGCCATATTTGAATTAACAAAGAACATATTGGAACTGTTGGAAGGAGACAACTTAGAACTGACCATATTTTTGGATATGTCAAAAGCATATGATTCAATAAACCAGGAACACCTGCTCAAGAAACTTCAGGCTTATGGAATAAGAGGAAATGCATACAAGTGGATTGAGTCATATATATGCAAACGAAAACAAAAAGTGAAAATCATCAAGGAAGGAGAAAATGCTGAATCCACTGAGCTTATAAATAAAAGAGGGATAGCACAAGGAGGTGTATTGGGACCGCTTCTATTCCTAATATTCCTGAATGATTTGGAAGATATAGCAGAGGAAGATGAAAAACTAATCAATTATGTGGACGACACCAACCTATTGATAGGAGCAAAAGATGAGTATACATTGATTCGTGCAGGTACCAACTTCTTCGATAGGACACATGAATGGCTACAGAAGAACGAATTGACCCTTAATGTGGAAAAAACCAACCTTATAGTTTTCAGTACTAACAGAAGTAATAAAAGCAAACCAACCAGCATTACTTTAGAAAATAAGGTTATAAATATTGTAGACAGTACTAAATTTTTGGGTGTATTCATAGACTCGTTCATGAATTTTAGAGCACATGTGGAAAATTTAAGTCAGAAATTGATTCAGATTAATTTTGCAATTAGAATATCTAGAAAATACCTGAATGATAAATCAATGAAAATTTTATATTATGCAAATTTTGAATCTAGGCTCAGATATGGGATTATTTTTTGGGGAACTAGAAGAAATTTAGAAGAAATGTTTAAAATACAAAAAAGAACAATAAGGGTAATTTTTAAGCTGAAATATAATGAAACTTGTAGAGAATTGTTTGAGCAAAATAACATCTTCACAGTTAATGGGTTATACATTTACGAATGTGCTGTATTCTTACATAAGAACAAAGAAAAAGTCATTCAATATAATCACAGTAATAGTTACAACACAAGAACACAAAATTAAAATTTTCCAATTCATAGATTGACTTTAAGTGAAAAACACCCGACATATAGTTGTATAAGAATATTTAATCATTTGCCAAATAAAATTAAGAACATAAATAATTTAAGAATCTTCAAAAACAGAGTGAAATCTTTGATTACAAAACTTGAGCCTTATGAGCTAGGAGATTTTTTTAATGTCACATTAGAGAGCTAACCTATAAATTTTATTAAGACACTATTTCACTTCAGGTGAGTATCTTATCTGTAAGCCTTATTTGAAATAAAGAAGTATTATTATTATTATTCAGTCAGTTTTACAGTTCTGGATCTAGTTTCAGTTGTACCTTGACGTTTAGTCGAGTGTTTACTGTTAAATTAATGTTTTAATTTAGCTAGTTACGGAAAGCAAAAGGTTTCAAAACGTCAATGAGTTCTGAAAAGTGTCATCTTGTATGTCAAAATTAGAAAAAAATTATTTTACATAGCTAGCCCGAATTAAACGGGGACATAATGGAGATTTTCAGTCTCCCAATCCAGATGGAATGACTGTCTTTCTAATTATATTAAAAGGTGAGTTTTTCCACTGTTATAAATCAGCCCTGAATATAACTCTAACTGAAAGCTCTGCGTAAAGTGAAATGGAGTTTTTACGAGTTGGGAAATTTGTCAAGACAGTCCAAAATCCTTGAATAAATTCAGCGTTGCCCCAGACATTCATATCAGGTTATTTGGCACAGCATTCCATAAATAATAACGAAGTTAATCCGATTATTCAGAATTTTTCTTCGGTACCAATCTTTCTTATCTAACTTCCAGGAATTTTGAGAGGGGAGGGAGTGTAGAGGGTCCTTTGACATAGTCAAATTAGTATGTACAGTACGGTCCAGAACTAGATTGCGAAATATTCCAAATAATGAAATGTTGGACGTGCTTCCTTTTGTCAGCCGAAAAGTTAGGAAAAGTTGACGTTCAAATCCGGATATTCCCTCCTGCTTGAGTGTTTTCTGGGACCCAGAGCCGAATCGGAATGAAATCTGCAATTCCGCGGTCACCTTTCATCAGTAGCGTAGCCAAAATGGCTTTGAATCTACGACTCAAAATTCAATTGAATCGATCCATACTTGATGAAAATACATTTCAATTACATAAGATAAAATAAAATTGATTATTTTCACATTTTATCATTAACGAAAATTGTTTCCTCACGTGAATAAAATATCAGATAACATTGCCAAGTATTTTAGTGAAATTTGACTTAAATGTAGCTTTTAGAATAATTAATAATTTAGAAATTCATATAATTCATATTTCTTGAAAACTTTCAAAAAGAATTAACGAATACCAATGAAGTTACACGTCAGACATCTCACGTTCAACATATGCCAGTCATTTGAAAGAATTTGTACATAATTTCAACAATAATTATGAAATTATCCATAACGAAAATAAAAGTACCAGACTCGCTTTTTCTGACCGTCATATTTCTACAAATGGCCCCCCCAGATCACCAGAATAACCTCCCAATGATTTTTTTCTTTGTGGATATCTGAAAAATTTGGTTTATGGGTATGAAGTTGATAGAGCGACGAATATTAACGAATTGAGGTTTAAAATAATGCAACTTTGTGCTCAGAGATATGAGATTATCTTTTTATTGGAATAGCAAATGTCAGTGTTTTACAATTTTAATTTCAAAAAAAATTTTATTCAAAAAACTTTTAGAATTAAATTAATGTCTTATAAGCACAGCTTATATTTAATAGACGTATAAAACCAAAACTCAATATACAATATCAAATGGAATAAATAAACCAACAAATATAAATTGTCAGTTAAAATTAATAAATATTTGAAGGAGACAAAATTTTGTTTCTGATCCCAGGAGGACTTTGAGGTAAGTTATATTTGTTGTTGGTTGATTTTATTTTTTAAATATGAAGTTGGACCGATGAAGACCTCTTCGGAATTCTAATTGTTTTTTGAAGACTTAATGTATGTTTGGAAAGATTTTTGGAGTAACTCATTTAAATATTTGAATAAATTAAATATTTCAAATAAATTATATTTTCTGAGAAGGCCTTAAATTATGTTTAGTATTTTTGAAAAGGATTTAGTTTTCATATTATAATTGTAAAATCAGAAACAAAATTTTGTCTCCTTCAAATATTTATTTATTAATTTTAATTGCCAATTTATATTTTTTGGTTTATTCATTCCATTTGATATTGTATATTGAGTTTTTATTTTTTACGTCTATTAAATATAAGCTGAGCTTATAAGACATTAATTTAATTCTACAAGTTTTTGGAATAATAATTTTTTGGAAAGTAAAATTGTAGAAGACTGACAGATTAAATCTGTTTTGATATTCAAATTTTGTTGTATTCCTTCTATCAAGTGCCTCTTTCTATTATTTTATCTCTTTATAGTATATTTGGCTGCTGTTTGGTTCAACAAGATGGATTATTTGAACATTTGATTTAAATTTGTCGACCTTCCATTTCGTATTTGTTAAAATTTGTTTTTGTTTTCGAATTTCTCATTTTCCTTGAATTCGTTTTATTTTCAAGCCAGTTATAGCGAAAATGAACCTAAGCACTCATTTTCACAGAGGAAATTATTTGTGTCATTAATCGAGGCAAATAAAATCCTTGCATAGGATGGAATTAGATTGTCGTATTTATTTTCAACCGATATGGTCTAACGCAATACACGCTTGAAATGCGAATGATTCTGATTGCTGAAACAGAATGTCTATTCGTCATCGCATCGCGCTGAGGTTTTGATTCTTCCACTGCTCCACTGGAGACTGGTCGTCCTCTAGATTAACATTGAATTTCCTATGTTTCCGACACTCTTTTACATACCTTTATATGTCTACTTGAAATTAAACAGTGTCTTCTAAGTCATTTATTCAATTCATTTTAAAAGGTATTCAAGAAATTTTATAATATTAAAATCTGTAGCGAGGTATAACGGAATTACTTTGTTGGATACTTAAGATGTCATCAGAAAAGATTCGAAAGATAAAGGCTCGAAGATATATATATATATATATATATATATATATATATATTCTGAAAATCTGAATTGTTTTTGTCAAGTTTATATCGTATATTGAAAAGGGAACTTAAATTGGTGACCCACGAAATAAAAAAGTACGGGATTTAACACAACATAAAAGGGAGTTCGCCTTCGAAGCCTTCACAGCTCAAAACTTGCATAATTCATTATTTCTGATGAAAATATTATACTCTAGTAACACGTCAACGAAGAAAATTAGTAATTTCATCACAAATCTATCAAATCGAAGTTGAAAACTCAAGCGTCTGTATTGGTTTAGGATGGTGTAACCTCAAACTGAGGCCCTCCACTGAATTTTATCGACCAGGGCATTAAAATAAATCGGGTTGTGCAAATGTCTTGAATGATGCGTTGATCCCTTGGACACGCAACCAATTCAGCATCAACTTCTTGACAGTCCAACAGGACTACATATTCACATATTAGTTTTCTATTCCTTTTCAGAACCTTTAAACTAAACCTGTGACTAAATATATGGAACACCTTTATTGCCTGAACTTTTAAGAAGTCCAGCACTGTGGACAAAACGTAAGACAGTACTAATAAAATATAATAGAAATACCATAGAATTATTAATAAGGAATATGAGCTATGCTAATAGAAAGTTTTAGAAATTGAGACAGTGTAACATACATCTGTATAACAATTCTATACTCAAACTGTGATCAATATACCGGTTATTATTGAACTGGTCCAATACTACTAATTACTGTTTCCAAACTACTCATTTTAGAATATGTTTCCTTTTGAAACCGTCATTAGAACCTATTCTTCTTCTTCATCTTAATTTAAGCCTAGGGCTTGTAAGTTCGAACACACGTTTGTAGATCCTAGTTTTTGAATGTTTTCTTATATATGTATTGTTAAATATGACGTCGCGAAGCGTGGTGTTATTTATTTGAAGAACATTGAATTTCTTACATCGTTGCCAGCGCAGAAATATCTGATTAGCTCATCCTTCTCGCACTCGTTATTTCTGCTGTATTAGTCTTTATCCAAACAATTTGAATGTTGGTCTAACAACAAATACCTTTTGAACCGAGGTATGTTTCGTCTTCTTAGGATGATAAACTTATGGCACCATCGAATAACCTATTTCGACTCACAAAATTCCCTAAGTGGAAAAACTTAATTAACGACAGCGCTGTAAAATCATATCTAGATCAGTTTTTAAATGATAAAGACCAGAAAATTCTATGAGCGTGGAATGATTGAGTTAATGGAGAGATGTAGAAACATAATTAATCGAAATGGAAATAATATTACTCAATACAGTTTGATAATTAAAGAAAAAATTATATCTCATTACATGAGTAAATCACCAATTACTGTGCTGTCAACCGAATATAACAGAGTGAACTATTAAAAGTTTCCTTCGAATCAAGATTAATTCCCATCAAGTAAAAACCGAAACAATCAAATTTTTATTATTTTCAAATGATTAACCATAAATAATGAAGTACATTCTTCTGGTGCTATTAGAAAGATCTGTGTGTCAACCCCAATTAAGTACAATATCTCGTTAATAATTTCTATTCACGAGGTTTCCTAATTAGAGTGAAGAGAAAACCCATCTCCTTCCAAATGTTTATTCGAAGTCGAACTTCTGGCGGAGACGTTGATTGGTCCGACGAGTACAAAGCTGATATTCTGATGAAATATGGCAACGATCTTGCGGCGAATATGTTATACACTCTCTTGAGCCAGTCAAGACAAAACTCGTTAATTTCTCTACATAATTAGACTTTCGACATCGTGGCACTTAACAAATCCTGTTATAACTTGATGCACTACACCTACTTCTATCAATTCTACTTGTTTGGTTTTGATTGGATTATTAATCAAACATCATTCACTCATTATAATGGATGCATAAAATGTAACATACAGACCATCTGATCATGCGTTTCAAAGGAGTATACGAGTTTATTTCAATTGAGAAAAGTCATGAGGAATATGTCCACAATTAATTAATCAACAACAATTGGATCGCCAACACCATGGCATCTTCAGGTTTACATTTCAAAATAACTCTGAAATTACACCTTCACTTCTATTTAATTGTAGCGAACAACTTCTTCGCTCCTCGTCTAGGAACCTGAATTGCTCTGCAGCAGCTTGACCAGTATATCAATAGAGGACCCGACCAGTCTAAATATTCATGACTAACCGTCCCAGCCGAGTTCAAGTAGGGCAAGGAACAGCGTTTGACGATCAGCGTTCCAAGCGGAACACATGGTCACAGGCGTCACAGACAAAGCCTGCGCATCACGCCTGTCTGATGAAGTTTCAGATGCGCAGACTCGGAAACTAAACGCCGTCTACCGAATTAAGAGGTGAAAGCTCCCTCACAACACATCGAATTTCCCACTGAGAGCTTCGTTGATGACCCCGACGTGATTGGGGGGTTTGCTTTAAGAGCGAACCATGCGTAAGTAATGTAAATTTGAGAATATGGCGTTTCCATTGAAAAACCCTTCATCTCTCTAAATGAAACTGTAACAGAGGAGATCTGGAGACATCTATTTGGTCGTTGACAAAAATTTGAAGCTTCTTATATCTACTTATTTCTACTGTTTCCAAAACTGTGAGTGTGGTACTTTCAAATCCGTTATGAATAATTTCGTAATAATTGTTGAAATTATGTTTAAATTCTTTCAAATAATTGGCATACTTGAGTCTGATTTGTAGGTTCTCTAGTGTTGTAATCTTTTTTGGAAAGATCTACCTTTTTGACCATTATACACCATACAGCGATCACTGCAAGTCAACTTATAAACTCCAGATTCATTGAAAAGTGCGTTTTTTATATTTGATAGAAGTTTTTCCAATATCTAAAACATATTCTTCAATTCTATAAAATTTCTTAGAAACTTTCAAAATAAATGCCTCAGAAAACACTGTTTACTTTTTGATAAACGTATAAAATTAACAAAAATCACACAGTCTCAAAAGGTGATAAAGAACCCGATGAAAATATAGAATTTTGATCGAAATATTAATTGCCAAATATGAAGAACTTAAAATTTTTTCCGAATGTAACACCCCTTTTTTCCTTGATAATGCAGAGAATTGAATGCCTCACATTTTCTGAGAAGAAACCTTATGCCTTTTTTCACACCAGCGTTCAGCAGACAAAAAAAATGACATCACAACTGAAAATTTGAATAATGACCATAAGAACTAATGGATATTAAAGATAGTTGAAACAATGGAACCTGACGTAGAAATTATTCAGGTAACGAGGTGTACAAAGTGTCGTTCGCCTTCTCTCGAACACAAAGCAATCCGATCGTGGAATGACTTACTAACCCTGGTCACCATGGCTGGAGTATTGCTCCGAAAAGCATTCACTATTCTCTCATGAATATTGAAAGTTGTTTCCTGAGATGAAGAAATGAAAGTAAAGGGTTTTCCAATACATACTAGCTGAAATTTTCGAATTCGGTTATTTTTTTGCGTTTCCGAGTTCTGGAGGGGGGCAGGTTTTCGTTGGAACATCCTGTATAGTGAAAGATTTTCAGAATTCTGATTTTTAGATTTTAAGTATCGGGTGTTTTTTTAGAGTGATAGAACTTTGAATTGAAATAAAACACATTTGAATTAAGACTGAAGCCAATTTTTTTTATTCGAAAGAAAATTTTATGACATGTATGTTTTGGAAATAATTTCCGGCATATGTCCACCACGACTAGCTCTGAAGAACCGCATTCGACCAGACCAATTTTGGACCACTTTTACGAGTAATTCAGGCCTTATTTCATCAATAACACGAGTTATGTTGGCTTCCAAAGCGTCTATTGTTTCTGGTTTATCAGCATAAACCAATGACTTCACATAACCCCAAAGAAAATAATCCAAATATCGCCAAATCTTTCTCTCAATAAATCAATTGTTACGGTAGCAGCATGAGGTGTAGCACCATCTTGTTGGAACCAAAACACTTCTGGATCGATACTATTCAAATTTCGAAACAAATAATCATTGATCATCGATCTGTAACGAGCACCATTCACTGTAACTGTACAGTTCTTTGTCTTGTTGTTATTGTTGCATCGAGTACAGAAAATGTTGTCCGAAATCTATCGAGAGTTCGACGAATGAGCTTCTCCGATGGACGACTATGTAAATCATAAATTTCACGAAGTGCTGTATAAGTTTAGGGAATAGAGCACTGATTTTGAAAATAAATTTCAACAATTTTTAAACGTTGTTGCAGCGTGAGTCTTTCCATGATAATTAGTCAATGCTTACTGAACAGAAATGTCAAAACAACATGGCTTCTTTCCTCTGTCAAATCACAGTTATCCCTATCGAAAGTTCTATCACTCTAAAAAAAACACCCGAACTTTCCACAAGTAAAATCAAAACTCATAATTTATATATCTAATATTTTTATGTTCCCCAGAGTCATTTTAGAATAATGAAGGAAAAATGAGGAAGAACTGCCTTGTCAGATATGATTTTTGAATCACGGGAAGTTTGTTGATGTTGACGGATGAGATCGTTCAGCAAACTGTCCGCCATCAAACTTAATTAGAAGTCATCAGGGGGATGGAGAACAGTTGAAAATGACTAGTGGTTGGGGTCAGTCTCTTATGTAATTCAATTTGTGTTGAAAGCTATTTGGCTCGCATGCAATTGAGGTTTGATGGCTCTTAATCTGTTGTTGAATTGATTTATCGAATTAATATCGAGTGTTCAATTGTGGTATTTTGTTCACATCCCTCTCTGACAAAATAGTTATATTGGTTTGTTTGAACCTTATAACATCGATAGCCATTCCTTTTTCAGAATATTCCAAACACTTCTATCGCTCATATAGACTTGTTCGGCAATTTATTTATTCGAACAAGGTACACTGGTTTCAACAGCAGCACATCGGGTGTTTTTTTTACAGTGATAGAAAATTAAATTGAAATAAAACACGTTTAAATTAAGATTGAATTTTTGATTGTCTCGGTCTTTACTTGACGGAAATTCATCTTCAATATAAGAAAAACAAATGTTAACTTCCGCTATTTTATTGATTTACACGACAATTGTTTCGTCACACCATGAGTTCATCAGGTGAGTATTCAAACTGAGGTATACAATGCAAAACATGACCTTAAATACACAGCTCTGGTACAAAAAATAGAGGGGTGGAAAGAGATGGTTTACAATTAATGAAAAATATTAAGTAGGGAGGATCTATTTAAATCTATTTGATAATTCAATAAAATTTGTCTTTTATTATATCTATTGATCTCTAAAGTTTCTAACAGATTTAGCTTCTGACTTTTGTTTTCGATATGTATAATAATATTTCATAGTTCATATTAAAATTATGGCCAGTCTCTAACAAATGGTTGGCATAAGTTGAATTCGGTTTATTATTAATGTAACATTTTTCATGTTCTCGTATCCTTGTTTGGAATGAACGGCCTGTCTGTCCCACATATACACATGGGCAATCACTACATGTTAACTTGTAAACTCCCGATTTTTTGTTTTTAGGAATGACATCTTTATTATTTTTTATTAAGCTGCCTAAAGAATTAATGGTTTTAGAAGAGATGTTATATTTTTCTTTAAATATCTAGCAATCTTCTCAGATTTTTGGCCTATGTAAGTTAATGAAATAAATTTGGTTTCGTTTGAATTTTGAAATTTTGGATATACAAGTGATATTGCTTTCTTGTAATTTATTTTATCAAGTAAATTGTCTACAATTAACGGATTTAAATCATTATTGAAAGCTATTTGTTTAATGGTTTTATACTCTTTGTCAAAATTTTCTTTCGTCATGGGTATGTTAACCAATCTATAAAGCATACAGTCAAAATTTTCTTTCGTCGTGGGTATGTTAACCAATCTATAAAGCATACAAAGAGTATAAAACTATTAAACAAATAGCTTTCAATAATGATTTTAATCCGTTAATTGTAGACAATTTACTTCATAAAATAAATTACAAGAAAGCAATATCACTTGTATATCCATTATTTCCAAATGCAAACGAAACCAAATTTATTTCATTAATTTTATAGGCCAAAAATCTGAAAATATTGCTAGATATTTAAAGAAAAAAGAAAATTATAACATCTCTTTCAAAACCATTAATTCTTTAGGCAGCTTAATAAAAAATAATAAAGACGTCATTCCTAAAAACAAAAAATCAGGAGTTTACAAGTTAACATGTAGTGATTGCCCATGTGTATATGTAGGACAGACAGATGAAATATTGCATACATTCTTAAAAGTGTTATTTCAATTGTATTATAGTTGCAGACATATTTGACTATAAAAAACATTGGCCCTTTTTACACGTGAGTGTTAAAGGTGAGATATTTAATTCCTATTCGGATGTTCATCGAAAGGAATTGACAGGGTATTATACGGCAGAACCAATTCATCACTTAGTCATAAAGTTCTTCGTTCAATCATTCACGAAATTGTTTTTCCCAGAAATTATAAGAATGTCTCGGCTTAAATCCTATTTTGTCGTTCGAAGACACGAGCAAGATGATGTAAGGCATGATTTATTGCACATCATTTGAAAATATATTACCAAAATAATATCTGAACCGCAATGTAGATTTTAGTAGTTTCGCACTCGGTATGCACTTGTAATAAGGAAATGAATACATTCGATTATTATAAAAATTTAGTGAATTTTCTCGTGAAAAGTCACTGTAAATCGATATGAATTTCACACATCGGGTGTTTTTTTAGAGCGATAGAACTTTAAATTGAAATAAAACACATTTAAATTGAGATAAGGGTTTTCCAATACATCCCAGCTGAAATTTTCAAATTCGGTGATTTTTTTGCGTTTCTGAGATCTGGGGAGGGGCAAATTTTCGTTGGAACATCCTGTATAGTGAAAGATTTTCAGAATTCTGATTTTTAGTTTTGAAGTACCGGGTATGTTTTTTTTAGAGTGATAGAACTTTTAATTGAAATAAAACACATTTAAATAAAGATTGAAGCCAATTTTTTTTTATTTGAAAGATTGTTTTGTGACATCTATGTTTTAAAAATAATTTCCGGCATATGTCCACCACGACTAGCTCTGAGGAACCGCATTCGACCAGACCAATTTTGGACCACTTTTTTGAGTAATTCAGGCCTTATCTCATCAATACAACGAGTTATGTTGTCTTCCAAAGCATCTATTGTTGCTGGTTTATCAGCATAAACCAATGACTTGACATAACCCCAAAGAAAATAATCCAGTGGAGTTATGTCGCATGATCTTGGAGGCCAATTAATTGGACCATTTCTCGAAATAATGATAATAATTGTTTCTTTCAATAAATCGATTTTTACGGTAGCAGCATTAGGTGTAGCACCATCTTGTTGGAACCAAAACACTTCTGGGTCGAAACCATTCAAATTTTGATAAAAATAATCATTGATCATCGATCTGTAACGAGCACCATTCATTGCAGTATTAGCTCCAGCATAGTTCTTAAAGAAATATGGACCGATGATGCCTCCAGCGTGTAAAGCATACCATACAGTGCATTTTTCAGGATGAAGTGGAACCTGCAGAACTTCTTTCTTCAAAAAAGTGGATCAACTTCAAGCTGTTCTAGGGCCCAATCAGCAAACAAACGATGCTTATTATGGTCAAGTGGCTTTAGTTCTTGAACCAGTTAGATCTTGTATGGGTGTCGACCAAGATCTATACGCAAACTTTTCCATGTGTTGGATGCACAGAGTCCAACTTGTTCTGAACGTCGAGGAATACACAAATCTGGATCATCATTAACACTTTGACTTACAGCAGCGATATTGTCTTCTGTACCTACAGTTCATTGTCTTGTTGTTGTAGCATCGAGTAGAGAAAATATTGTCCGAAATCTATCAATAGTTCGACGAATGAGCTGCTCTGATGGACGAATATGTAAACCATAAATTTCACGAAGTGCTCTATAAGTTTGGCGAATAGAACACTGATTTTTAAAATAAATTTCAACAATTTGTAAACGTTGTTGCAGCGTGAGTCTCTCCATGATAATTTTTCAATGCTTACTAAACAGAAATGTCAAAACAACATGGCTTCTTTCTTCTGTCAAATCACAGTTATCTCTATCGAAAACACCCGATACTATACCTTCTCTCTGGTAGTTTATGTACGATGTGTGACAGAAAAGTAATGAGACTGATTTTTGTATTTACCTTAGTTTTATTCTTTCAATCATCAAAGTTATCCCTTTCAAGGTAGTTCTTTTGGGCAGTTACACACCGATGGACACGATGTTCCCTCAGGTGGTAGCAGCGCTTAAAGTCTTTAACCAATATGGTCTTCAATGTGTCCGTTATACTCTTTTAGATATTTTCGTAAGTCGCGAAATAACATCCTTTGAGGACATTCTTCAATTTAGGAAAAGAAAAAAGCCACAGGGACTTAGGTTTGGTAAGTAGGGAGGCTAAAGAACCACCAGAATGTCTTTTGAGGTCAAATATTCTGTTATGGAGAAGGCACTAAGCTATAGATTTCGAAAACAAATTTATTCATTCAAAAATGTAAGATACCACCTGAAGATGCTGCTGTGATAACGAAACAGTTTTTGTATTATAATAAGAATAAATTTGTGAAAATCAGAATAACCTTAATCAAAATTATTTAATATGGATTTTCGTCAAGTGAAGACTGATTCAATTAAACGATTATATATTTTGAAGTCTTATGAAAATATTGAAATATTCGAAGGGTCCCTTCATATTGGCAACAATTTCAACACTTATAACTAACCGCGTGATGCTGTTGACACCAATTCTGTATCTTCCATTCAGGACTGATTAAATGGCATATGACGAATGGAAATGAAAATATTCCATATCAACATCGACGATAAATGCCGTAATTGATTCCGTTCCATCGGGATTTCGTGTGTCGAGCAAGATGTATAATGATAGAAGCATAAAAAACGGCAAAACGTAAAAGCGGAAATCGGAACGGTAAAAAAATTCCGTTATTTGTATGAAAATTTTCAACCGCCGGGTTTTTCCGTTTAGAACGTCCAGACTAATGACGGATGAAGATCGTTGATCGAGCCGTATAGCCGATTTTAACACAGAATTTCGATTTTACCGTTTTTTATTCAATTCGATTTATCCTTTATGCGCTAAAGCGATTCGATCAGTAAACATAATGGTTCTCCTCCACTTTCTCTACTTGATTTTGTATCGCAACGAGATTTATATTGACTACGTTATATCATTGTTCAACAATCCGAAACATCGTTTTATCTGTCTGGAATTTTTCCAGGCTCGCGTGAAATTGCTGCGAGTAGAATGAATCTCTTTCATCACTTTCGATTTCGGCCGGAACAGCTGACGAAAGCGATTATTTCAATATTGATGGACAAAGCATCAATTATTTACAGTGTGCCAATTTTTAAAGCTGCCAATGGGAATCTCTGAATAAGGGAGAGGGGTGTGATAATTGATAAGAGCACTGACTTGATATTAGAAGACTTAGACTTTCAAGCATAAAATCAGAGTCATCTCTTAATTTGCATTTATTTTGTAACATTTTTTTTTCAGATTTAAAAATATTTATCCATTTGTATGCAATAGTTTTATAGTAATTATTCGAATAAAAAAAGTTTCGGTATTTACTCCGGTCAGTTTAGCGGAAAAAAGAGGGAAACACCATGCATGAATTCCAAACAAGCTGGAAATCTGCATGAAAACTATAACAATGAAACTGAGAAAATTCCCCATCGATTTCACGTATGGAAAAATTTTTATTCAAAGTTAAATTTCGCAGAAATAGAATGGATTTTTCAGCGAAACGATTAGTTATCTGCAAAAACTGTTTTCACATTTTTTTCATAATATTTTACCATTTCTGAGAAAATGCAATTCTGAAATTTATTTCTGATTAATCTGCCTATGAATTGGGTTGTTCGCAAAGTAATTTAATTTTTTTGGGGAAAATGAAAAAAATTTTCTTATAATGAATAAATATTTCATTGAATTATATATTGACCAATCTGGTCTTTTGCCTTTTTTCTGGTAAAATGAAATTTTCAGGGTAATTGAATTATTGAAGAAGTACGCAAAAGCTTCTGTATTCACTTCAGTGCTTTTCACCATTGTTTATCGAAAATTTGAAGTTAATTTGTACCTTGAGTAAGTTTTATTCCAATAGGTTAATATATTTTTAGAAAATCTCTGTATGGTTTTTTTTCCGTTTTCAAACAATTGTTTAATGACTTATTCTATGCGTTTAAATACTTAATGATATAAAAGTAGTAATAATAATTATTGGAGTATCAAATCAAATACAGTAATCATAACAAACATCAACTCCTTATGAATATCATATTAATTCACGTTATCGGATGTCAGGATTTCGAAACAAGCTTATATGTATATGTGTATGATGATAAAAAACTTTGCACCAGTACACTTTGGATTTGAACTTTCACCCTTAATCTTAAATATCATTCAGATATATTCCGTTAATCTCGCTACAAATTTTAATTTCAATTTTATAGAAAAATTTTTTCAAAAACATTTCAGAATTAAATAAATGTCTTAAAAACCGAGTTTTAATTAAATAGACATATAGAATTAATACTCATCACACAGCACTAAAAGAAATAATGGAATGTCATTATATAATATAATATATCGGATGTTTTTTTCGAGTGATAGAATTTTCGATAGGAATAACTGTGATTTGACAGAAGGTAGAAACCATGTTGTTTTGACAATTCTGTTCAGTAAGCATTGACAAATTATCACGGAAAGACTCACGCAGCAACAACGTTTACAAGCTGTTGAAATTTATTTTCAAAATCAGTGTTCTATTCGCCAAACCTATAGAGCACTTCGTGAAATTTATGGTTTACATAATTATCCATCAGAGTAGCTTATTCGTCGAACTATCGATAGATTTCGGACAACATTTTCTCTACTCGATGCAACAACAACAACAAGACGAAGAACTGTACGTACAGAAGAAATTATCGCTGCTGTAAGTCATAGTGTTAATGATGATCCAGATTTGTCTATTCATCGACGTTCACAACAAGTTGGACTCTGTGCATCCACCACATTGAAAATTTTCCGTAAAGATCTTGGTTTACACCAATCTAAGATCCAACTGGTTCAAGAACTAAGCCTACTTGACCATAATAAGCGTCGTTTGTTTGCTGATTGGTCCCTAGAACAGCTTGAAGTTGATCCACCTTTTCATCGTAAAATTTTGTTTAGTAATGAAGCTCATTTCTGGTTGAACGGATGTAAACAACATATAATTATCATTAAAGAAAATAAAAAGGGGATTTTCTACTTGATAGGAAGCTTATAACAATATCATACAGATTTACCTGCATCATATTTAAGATATTGTAATAAGCCTTCTATCAAATAAAAAACTTCCTTTTTATTATTTCACCCTATACATTTTTCAATCCACAATCCATTTTTAGCCTCAAAATTATTTTATCAATACGAAAAAAGAGTTTTCCATCCATCAATTTCACTTTAACGCATTTACTGATTGGAACAAAAATTGTCAATTCGTTTTACAAGTTCTATGAAATTAAAGCTAGGCACAGTACCATTGACTTCATTAATTCTGAATTGATATCGTTTCAATTCGAAGTAATTTTATTTGCAAAGCTTTTCCATTGTTGCCACTTAATTTCGTTTCAGATATAAATATTCCATTCCATTAATAGGAGTTTTGGCTTCTATTGAAGCTGATAGAGGTAAGTTCAGATAAAATATTCAATTATTAAACATATAAAATTTACTTTATTCTTCAGATAAATATAATGTTGTTTCATTACACTTCACATTGAAGAAACTTAGAAATATTGTTTTAGTTGAATCATTTCGGTATACCACATGATAAATCGTTTCTAAACGTTGATTTAAAAATTTACACTATTTTATTTCATAATTTTGGCGCATTCGCCATTCTGCATCTTGTTCTTTTTCAAATATCAAAGATATAGTCTTAACCTCTATTCATTAAGAGAAAAACGAACTTGGCAGCAATACGTTTTCGATTCGAACTCAAAAGAAGTTTCAGTTTGAAACAGGAAAAATGAGTTTACATTCTCCTAGACGGTACATTTTGGTTCGCCACAAATGAATTGTCAATACGAATACATTATTACATACGTCATTTAACGTCATAGAATTCATCGATCCGTGTTACAATTTCAATGAAACTTGGTGAACGACCGACAAAATTCATTAATTGAGAATTGATATAATTTTGAACACGTTATAATTTTACTTGCGAAGTTTCCATTACAACTAATGAATTTTCATTTCGAATAATACTATTTCATTTCGTGAGTGTATTAGCCCGATTGACACGTTCAGATAATAACAGTTGTTAAAAATTGCATAAGGAATATAATATTTTGCTTCACAACACCTCATTACATCTCATTGGGATGAAATTATTTCAATAGATCCCAAAATAGTATATCTCCAGGAAAATATACTGTGGAATATTAGATCGAAACATTTTCTTGTGTTACATTCGCCATTCTGCAACGTTTAGTTTTTAAATATTTGATGTTATATCGTACCAGGAGTCAGTTTCAGTAAAATTCGTATATATATTTCATGATATCCATCTTTTCAGATTGGATATCAGATTTTTTTCGGAAAATTGATACAATTTAGTTCAATGAATATATCCCCATGAGAATTTTTCTAATAATAGTGGTAAGTTAAGAGAATTAATATTTCTTGTTGAAATTGGAATTGAAAAATATAATTTTGTTTCACGATAACCAATAAAAACTGACCTTGAAATCATAGGCTAATTATTTTATTTATATACCTGGTATACATGCATAGTTGCGAAAAAATTTAGGGAGTGATTCTCATCAAAAAATAGAGTGGGTCTTTCATATAAACTTCATTTGTTTGAGCCCCCCTGTTTAGTTACAGCCATCTAAAGATGATGCCCGAAAAACAGTTATTGATTTTTTCCCCTAAAAACAAAAAAACTAACAAGAATAGAACTGCAGACATTTTATGTGAGCGTGAAGGCAGTCAAAAAAAAATTTTGGTGGTGATCCTATATGATTGCAAGGGATAGAAAAAGCCACCCCTAAACCTTCTTTCGCAAGAAACATTTTTCCACATTCCTATTTTACAATAAAAAAATTAATTTTGGATAGCCTGATCCATTCTTAAAAATGAAGTCTCTTGTAATTTCTTGCTAAAATTCAAGGTTTTTGAGAAAAAAAATAATTTATCAACAGGATAGCGTGATTCATAGAGGCTGGAATTATTTCCGAACTAGAATTTATCTAGGGAGCTGATGTCATTTTGTTATGATAACTGACTAGTTTTGATTTACTTTGATTCAGTTATAATTATTGTCAGTTTTTTGGTTTTTAAGAAAAAATTCAAAAAATGTTTTTCGGGCGCCATCTTTAGGGGGCTGTCGTGGGAGCTCAAAAAAATGAAGTTTATATGAAAGATCCACCCAATTTTTGACAAGGAATCATCCACTAAATTTTTACAACTATTCATATACACAAAATATACTAAAAATAATGGCTAATTGAAGCCTAGAATTAAAATCACTCCATTTTTATCAGTGCATTCGCCATTCTGTAACGATTTCCTTTGAACAATGTTAGATTACATGGTAACAGGAGTAAAGTTGAATAATATATACATTCAATTCGAGTTATTAAATCCTCCTCAAATTAATTATACTCTTTCCATATTCAAAATATTGTTTAATGAGGCCATTTCATTATTCAATTATTCCGTAATTTAATCGTTCTGTCCCTGAACTATTTATCAGCGAAAACTAATTGAAAATCAGCCATTAAAACATAGGTCTGTCTCCTTATAATATCCATCTTTGTTTTGTAAATATCGGCTGATTTTTTAGTGTGATAGAACTTTAAATTGAAATTAAACACATTCAAATTAATATTGAAGCCAAAGTTGTTATTATTCGAAGGATAATTTTATGTCATTTATGTTTTAAAAATAATTTCCGCCATATGTTCACAACAACTAGCTCTGAGGAACCGCATTCGAACAGACCAATTTTGAACCACTTTTTCGAGTAATTCATGCCTTATTTCATCTATAACACGAGTTATGGTGGCTTCCAAAGCGTCTATTGTTTCTGGTTTATCAGCATAAACCAATGAGTTTTTGTACCGAGCACCATTCACTGTAACATTAGCTCCAGCATCGTTTTTAAAGAAATATGGACCGATAATGCCTCCAGCATGTAAAGCACCCAATACAGTGCATTTTTCAGGATGCAATGGAATCTGAAGAACTTCTTGAGAATTGTTATCACTCCATATACGGCAATTTTGCTTGTTTACGTATTAATACTATTTCGTTCACTTGAATTCAATGTAATTTTTCTATTCCCAAATTTTTCAGGAAGGAGAACTTGACGACAGTATATTTTCAATTCGAATTTACAATTTTACAATGGCCTCAGATTTTTACTTCAGAAATGATAAAAGAGCATTTTTCTCGTGAGGAACTCGTTTTAGCTGTCAAAAATCTATGGTCAATTCATAATGTTATCACTACAAGTGCAACATTTTTTTTTCCGGATACCAACATTACATTTTATGTGATAGAATATCAGCCCATATTGTAAATAATAGTGGGAAGTTTAAAGAATTGATATTTCTTGTTGAAGTTACAATAGAAAATACAATTTTATTTCACCCAACAAAAACTGACCTTTAAGTAGAATTGAAATCGCATCATTTTTATCGGTGCATTCGCCATTCTGCAACGATTTCCTTCGTACGATATAAGGAGATATAGGGGTGAAGTCAAATAGTATATACAATCAATTCAAGTTATTAAATCCTACCCATATCAATTATGCTTTTTTCATATTCAATATATCGTTTAATTACGACATTTCCTTAACTATTCAATTATTTCTATATTGTTTAATTATGACATTTTTTTAACCATTTAATTATTCCATAATTAAATCGTTCTGTTCCTGAACTATTCATCAGCGAAAATTCATTAAAAATCAGCAATTAAAACATAAAATATTGTCTTCCTTATAATATCCATCTTCATTTTGTAAATTGAATATTAGTAGAGTTTCTGGAAAAGTAAATACAACTTCGTACTCTTAAATTCCATGTAAGTTTTCTATTACCAAATTTTTCAGGAAGGAGAACTTGACGACAGTATATTTTCAATTTGAATTTACAATTTTACAATGGCCTCAGATTTTTACTTCAGAAATGATAAAAGAGCATTTTTTCTCGTGAGGAACTCGTTTTAGCTGCAAAAATCTATGGTCAATTCATAAAGTTATCACTACAAGTGCAATTTTTTTTTTCGGATACCAACATTACATTTTATGTGACAGAATATCAGCCCAGTTTGTAGATAATAGTGGGAAGTTTAGAGAATTAATATTTCTTGTTGAAGTTACAATAGAAAATATAATTTTATTTCACCCAACAAAAACTGACCTTCAAATCTTGAGTGAAATTGATTAAAATAATAACTATCAAGGAATTACAGAGAAGAATTGAAATCGCATAATTTTTATCGGTGAATTCTCCATTCTGCAACGATTTCCTTCGTACGATATAAGGAGATACAGGGGTGAAGTCAAATAATATATACATTCAATTCGAGTTATTAAATCCTCCCCATATCAATTATACTTTTTTCATATTCAATATATCGTTTAATTACGACATTTCCTTAACTATTCAATTATTCCTATATTGTTTAATGACGCCTTTTTTCAACCATTTAATTATTCCATAATTAAATCGTTCTGTTCCTGAACTAATCATCAGCGAAAATCCATTAAAAAGCAGCCATTAAAACATAAAATATTGTCTTCCTTACATTATCCATCTTCATTTTGTAAACTGAATATTAGTAGAGTTTCTGGAAAAGTAAATACAATTTCGTACTCTCAAATTCCTTGTAAGTTTTCTATTACCAAATTTTTCAGGAAGGAGAACTTGACGACAGTATATTTTCAATTCGAATTTACAATTTTACAATGGCCTCAGATTTTTACTTCAGAAATGATAAAAGAGCATTTTTCTCGTGAGAAACTCGTTTTAGTCGTCAAAAATCTATGGTCAATTCATAAAGTTATCACTACAAGTGCAAATTATTTTTTTTCGGATACCAACATTACATTTTATGTGACAGAATATCAGCACAGTTTGTAAATAATAGTGGGATGTTTAGAGAATTAATATTTCTTGTTGAAGTTACAATAGAAAATATAATTTTATTTCACCCAACAAAAACTGACCTTCAAATCTTGAGTGAAATTGATTAAAATAATAACCCTCAAGGAATTACAGAGTAGAATTAAAATCGCATAATTTTTATCGGTGCATTCGCCATTCTGCAACGATTTCCTTTGAACAATGTTAGATTACATGGTAAAAGGAGTGAAGTTGAATAATATATACATTCAATTCGAGTTATTAAATCCTCCTCAAATTAATTATACTCTTTCCATATTCAAAATATTGTTTAATGAGGCCATTTCATTATTCAATTATTCCGTAATTTAATCGTTCTGTCCCTGAACTATTTATCAGCGAAAACTAATTGAAAATCAGCCATTAAAACATAGGTCTGTCTCCTTATAATATCCATCTTTGTTTTGTAAATATCGGCTGATTTTTTAGTGTGATAGAACTTTAAATTGAAATTAAACACATTCAAATTAATATTGAAGCCAAAGTTGTTATTATTCGAAGGATAATTTTATGTCATTTATGTTTTAAAAATAATTTCCGCCATATGTTCACAACAACCTTCAAATCTTGAGTGAAATTGATTAAAATAATAACCCTCAAGGAATTACAGAGTAGAATTAAAATCGCATAATTTTTATCGGTGCATTCGCCATTCTGCAACGATTTCCTTCGTACAGGCGTGAAGTCTAATAATATATACATTCAATTCGAGTTATTAAATCCTCCCCATATCAATTATACTTTTTTTTCATATTCAATATATCGTTTAATGACGACATTTCCTTAACTATTTAATTATTTCTATATTTAGAAAATTAAAACAAATTGTAGAAATTACTATGTTTTACTACCAATATAAATATATTTTACACAGTTTCTTGTGACTCGAGTTTTGGGAAATGAACTATCCCATCATCAGACAACTGAAGACCTAACAGTGGTACAGAGGTATTTAAACAAAAGTGATAAATATTTTGAATATTTCTATAGATTCTAACACCTAATAGTGGTACAGAGGTTTACAAGCGGAACGTGATAATAACCCGGTTAAAAAAGAGGGGCCTTCTAACAGATATCCGAATGTCGGCAATCGACAAAGAAGGTTATTAAACAGATAGTACCCATTTGAATATCTCAAATAATTTTTGGAGTTACATAGCTTCGTACAGCCTTTCATTATTTTTACGTTATTTTGTAACTCTCAAATATTTGGATTTACATAGCTCCATACAGTCATTCATTATTTTTTTTTTGACTGTATGGAGCTATTTAAATCCAAATATTTAAGATGTACAACAAAATAACGTAAAAATAATGAATGACTGTACGGAGCTATGTAACCCCAAAAATTATTTGAGATATTTAAATGGGTACCATCTATTTAATAACCTTCTTTGTCAAATGCCGACATTAAGATACCGGGTTTTTATCACGTTCCGCTTGTGAACCTCTGTACCACTATTAGGTGTTAGAATCTATTGAAATATTCAAAATATGTATCACTTTTGTTTAAATACCTCTGTACCACTGTTAGGTCTTCAGTTGTCTGATGATGGGATAGTTCATTTCCTGAAACTCCAGTCACAAGAAAATGTGTAAAATATATTTTTATTGGTAGTAAAACATAGTAGTTTCTGCAATTTGTTTTAATTATGATCAACTACCAAATAGTAACGGCTGAAAGAATTCATTATATTCCTATATTGTTTAATGACGACATTTTTTTAACCATTTAATTATTCCATAATTAAATCGTTCGGTTCCTGAAATATTCATCACAAAAATTCATTAAAACTCAGCCATTAAAACATAAAATATTGTCTTCCTTATAATATCCATCTTTATTTTGTAAATTGACTATTAGTAGAGTTTCTGGAAAAGTGAATACAATTTCGTACTCTTAAATTCCATGTAAGTTTTCTATTACCAAATTTTTCAGGAAGGAGAACTTGACGACAGCATATTCTCATTTCGATTCCGCAATTCTTCAATGAGTTCACATTTTCACAGCGTATATTTTCTTGAGAAATGATAAACCAGCGTTTTTTTCGCGAAGAACTCGTCAACATTGTCATATATTAATTTTTCAAACATTCAATTCAGGTAAAGAGCTTTTTGAAATTCAGAGTTAGGTGCGATGAACAGCTGACAAATATCATCATTTCCAAATTAAGATTATTGTATACACGTAATAATAAGAAGTAAATTCATTTACGAAGTTTTTCCTACAACGACTGAAAATGAAATAAGCTCCAAAAACCTGAATTTGTGACGTTATATCCTCTAAATGAATTATAGTGTCGAATTGAAAATTTATATTTTTTTTGTTGGGTGCATTCGCCATTCTGCAACTTTATCTTTTACAAATTTTAGTTTTATATTCAAAAGAGTAAGGGTCAGTTATAATTTTTTTTGTTAATTTTCAAAATTTGTTTAATTAATTATACCTATTTAAATTTTGTTACCAATTTATCATCGCGAAAATGTTACATAGCGTTCATATTCTAAAATAAACTGTTTGAAATATCCATTTCCTGTTGAATACAGCCGATGTAATAATTTCCAAATAGACTTTCATATAACTGCCATATTTCATCATTTCCTGAATTTTCGTATGAATTTCTGATTACATGAATCGCAGTATATTTTTGATTTATGATTTTGTAATAACTTTTGATTCTTTCAGCGCATAAATTTTTCAGAAATGATAAATGAAAATATTTTCTTGTAGTGTGCTCATTTTTAGTCCTCAATAATATACTGCCAATTGAAAAAAAAATTATTTTACACTTGAGAATAGTGCGCATTGCATGTATTCAAATTTTTTTCGAAAGTTGTATGAGAGCGCTCAATTCATCAAACGCAATCAAAACATAATTATTTGAACTAATTATCGTGTTGAAAACATAAGTCTTACTCACGCGAACCGAGAGGGTGAATCGGATATTGTACACCAAATATACATAGAGTTAAACAATTCGGTCACTGACCTACAGTAAACACGTACAAACACTGTGTACTCACCTAACCCGATGCGCGTTTCGTGAAATGTGTAGTACGTTTGAGTTTGACTACGGTAGCGCGACATGTGGACGCAAATGTGTCTGATGTTATCTCGCGCATGCGCGCAGGCTTGGAGAACCCGGCCCTAGTGACGCTCGATGCAGCCGCTCTTGCCGCTCGGCTCCACGTGGATTGAGATATTGAGAACCGATACTCTAAGTCAATGTTTGTTCTATCTTCCAGAAAATGTTTTTTCGATATCCGTCTCTATCTGAAGACAAAAGCGGGGCGGTAATTGTTCAATTCATGAATGCGGTGTCGGAGGAACTTCCAGCTCAGACGCGCTCGCATTTTCGCGCGAATAGTTCTTTCACACAGTCTTATCGTCAGATCTTTTCACGTATCATAATAATAATAATAATAATAATGCCTTTATTCATACATTTACAATATATAAACATAGGGCGAAGTCAAGCTTAAAGCTACTCCACCCAACCCTGAAAAAAAAACAAAAAGGATTGAAACAAAAATAAACAAAATAAAATTAACCAATCAATTACATTGTGAGTAAACAAAACATAACGTAAATAGAGGTCATTCTTGATAGAAGGTATATAAAATAATATAAATATTTAAAAAAAATTTTAAACAATTTTAAAAAATTTATATTATTTTATATACCTTCTATCAAGAATGACCTCTATTTACGTTATTTTATTTATAATATATAATTATATGGTTTCCCCAAACATTCATACAGATAGTCCTTGTGTTATAGCAAAGGCCGTTAAATTTGTCTTTCAATCTTCTAGATCAGGTTAAACCACAGAGATATTTCTGTGTGTAGGGGATACCTATTTAAGGTTCTCATTTTTTAAATAGAACTTTTTCTCGAAGGCGAAGGGTGAGTTTGAATATGTGTTATTAATTGATTTTATATTTATTGAATATGAATATTTGAATACTGATGAGCAAAGTCGATTTTAAAACTTGTTTTTCAGTAATGTTTTGCATATCTTGAGTTTTTGTATAAAGTACCTTGGTTAGATATCCAATAATATTGAATAGTCTAAGTAAGATAGTTTTGTGATAAAATTCTTAAGATTATGTTGGATATTCTTGAAAAATATTGGTTTTCATAGGATTGATAAGCAGAAACAAAATTTTGTCTATTCAAAATGTTTAATTTATAGGATTTTAGTTAATAATTTTTATTTATTGGATTTTGTTATACCATTTGGATGTCTTATAATGAATGTTTATTTTGTCATGATATAAGTGGTACTTATACGACATTATTTTAATTTATTTTCAGAAGTTATAATCATTGAATATAATCTTTTGGAATTAAATATGTAGAAGGCTAAATTTTTTAAAATTGTTTAAAATTTTTTAAAATATTTATATTATTTTATATACCTTCTATCAAGAATGACCTCTATTTACGTTATTCTATTTATAATATATAATTATATGGTTTCCCCAAACATTCATACAGATAGTCCTTGTGTTATAGCAAAGGCCGTTAAATTTGTCTTTCAATCTTCTAGATCAGGTTAAACCACAGAGATATTTCTGTGTGTAGGGGATACCTATTTAAGGTTCTCATTTTTTAAATAGAACTTTTTCTCGAAGGCGAAGGGTGAGTTTGAATATGTGTTATTAATTGATTTTATATTTATTGAATATGAATATTTGAATACTGATGAGCAAAGTCGATTTTAAAACTTTTTTTCAGTAATGTTTTGCATATCTTGAGTTTTTGTATAAAGTACCTTGGTTAGATATCCAATAATATTGAATAGTCTAAGTAAGATAGTTTTGTGATAAAATTCTTAAGATTATGTTGGATATTCTTGAAAAATATTGGTTTTCATAGGATTGATAAGCAGAAACAAAATTTTGTCTATTCAAAATGTTTAATTTATAGGATTTTAGTTAATAATTTTTATTTATTGGATTTTGTTATACCATTTGGATGTCTTATAATGAATGTTTATTTTGTCATGATATAAGTGGTACTTATACGACATTATTTTAATTTATTTTCAGAAGTTATAATCATTGAATATAATCTTTTGGAATTAAATATGTAGAAGGCTAAATTTTTTAAAATTGTTTAAAATTTTTTTAAATATTTATATTATTAAACAAAACATATTTCATATTCACAAAATTATCCTAATTTATAATTGGCTCGTCAACAATTTTGACTTCAAAATTTTTCTCAGTGAGCCCAAAGAAATGCCTTCACACGAAACTAAAAGTTCATTGTGTAATTTCATCGCATTGAAGGTGAAGGAGCGCAGGTGAAAAAAAAGAATTTTTTTCAAATTAAAATTGTAGAAGATAAACATATTTCAATTTGTTTTAATTTTCAAATTTTTTTAATAAACTTTCTTCTGCGTTTGAATAATTAATTCAATTTAGTATCAAAATGAAATAATCTTGAAAATATTTTTTCAATTGAATTGTATCGTATCTAAAAATAACTCAATTCAAGGAAATATTTAATTGAATAGAAAGTACCTAGGATTCTATTTTTAATCTAGGGTGCATTCTCCATTCAACAACATTACTCTTTTTAATTATATTGTACCTTCAGTGAGATGGAGTTATTACGGACCGATATTATGAGTCAATGTTTATTCCTTCCTCCAGAAAATGTATTTCGATATCTGTTTCTATTTAGAGACAAACGCTAAACGGTAATTGTTCAAGTCGTGAATGCAGTGTTGGGGAAACTTCGAGCTGAAATGCTCTCGGATTTTCGCGCTTATATTTTTCTCACACTATATTACAGTTAAGTATTTCCCTGCATTTTTATGTCTACATTGACAGAGGACAGGCTTCAAACTCTTGACTATCTGTCAGATGTTTGTTTCACTTATTTTTTCATTTCATTAGTCCCGTTTGTTTCATCACCGTCAAGTCATCACCGATAGAAGTGTACTTTTATTCATTTTAAAGATATTTTAAAAATTAACCTCTACAACTTTTGATTTCGAAAACTTTCTTAAAAATTTCTGAGTACATGTTAATTTGGTCCATTTTTAGAACTTTGAATTTCCATTTCTATATTCATTCGGCTTTTCCAGATGATACTTATTCTAGGGTGTTATTTACTTGCAATGTGCAATTTTTTAGAGTATTCAACTACTTTTATAATTAAGAGATCCTGCGTACTCCTTTTTTCTTCATAATTATTACAACAGAATCCCTTTGGTCCGATTTCGATAGACAAAATTACCTCTCGTTTCTCCATGAGGAAAAGTATCGAGCCAAGTTCATTGGTGTGATTTCAGTCCTTACCAAAACGTTTCTAACTGTCGGAAATTTTGTTCTCGAATTTTCAGCATTCTTCAATGTTGAAAGATGCGAGATATGAGCCCCCCTCCCTTAGTGTTCGTCCTGAATTGATGAAATGTCGGCTTGTCAATTTCTTCACGTTTTCATGTCAACCACAATTCCACGCTGAAGGCTCGCCCATTTGAAAGTATATAAATTTGGTCCTATCGAAAGGAATCGAGGTTAGATATCGAAGTTCTGAAATGTGCTAATCGGAAAATGCCTACCGTAAAGTGAAGGAAATAAATTTGTAGAAGATGCGATGTCGAGATTGCAGCCATTCTGTTTTATTTCGACACCGCTTTGACGCGACCGAAGTCGGCGAATGGACCCCACATTCGAGATATAGAAGAGTAAAGGGAATTTTTGATAGGAAGACATCTATTAAGTTTGCGCAGAACCATCCTCGTATCGAAAGTAATTTCAAATTGAAATTTTGGTAATTATGCTTTCACGGTTTGTGAGAATTTTAGTTTATTTATCCATTTAAAAAAATATATCAATCAGAATAATTCTCTGAATTCTCTATATATTTCAATCTAAAAAATCTTTTAAAAATCACCTAGCAAAATCTTAAATATTAAACAGATGACTTCTGCTAACCTCACTACAAACTTTAATTTTATAAAAAAATGTTCTCAGAAACTTTTTGAAATTAAATTAAATAAATGTCTTAGAAAACACAGTTTCAATTTAGTAGACATATAGAATTAACACTCATTACACAGCACCAGAAGAAATAAAAGAATCCAAAGAAAATATGAAATACTATTTAGAAATAACATACATAGAGGTTAATTCTTGATAGAAGGTATATAAAATTATTTAAATATTTTAATATTAGCCTTCTACATATTCAATTTCAAAAAATTATATTTAATATTTAAAACTTCTGAAAATAAATTAGAATAATGTCATATAAGTACCACTTATTTCAAATGACATATAAAATAAACATTCATTATAATACATCCAAATGGTATAACAAAATCCAATAAATAAAAATTGTTAACCAAAATCCTATAAATTAAATATTTTGATTAATTTATTTTCAGAAGTTATAATTATTAAATATAATTTTTTGAAATTAAATATGTAGAAGCCTAATATTAAAATATTTGAATAAAATAATAATAAAATAAAACATTTATCTATAGTTAATCGTTACGCTATATTTAAAAATTTTTCAGTATCCGTTTACCAGAAGTTTTCTGAATTGTTGAAGGGTCAGTAAATATTTGTAGTTGATTGATGTTATATTTATTGAATATGAATTATTTGAATACTGACGAAGCAAAGTCTCTCTTAAAACTTGTTTTTCAGTAATGTTTTCACATATCTTGAGGTTTTATAGAAGCTAACTTTGTTGATATTCAATAATATTGAATATTCTAAGTAAGATAGTTTTATGATGAAATTCTTAAGATTATGTTGAACATTTATGAAAAATATTTGTTTTCATAAGATTGATCAGCAGAAACAAAATTTTGTCTATTCAAAATATTTAATTTATAGAATTTTGGTTAACAATTTTTATTTATTGGATTTTGTTATACCATTTGGATGTCTTATAATGAATGTTTATTTTATATGTCATTTGATATAAGTGGTACTTATATGACATTATTTTAATTTATCTTCAGAAGTTATAATTATTAAATATAATTTTTTGAAATTAAATATATAAAAGGCTAATATTAAAATATTTAAATTATTAAGAAATATTAAATAAATACTTGAAGGATACAAACGTTCTTTTCGTATCAATGTATTATGAAAACCAAATTCCTCTCCAAAAATGCTCAAAAAAATTGGCAAAAACAGGCTCACATCTTCAAAAAGGCCATTTGAAATTACAACCCCAAGTTGGACTGAAGAGATATCGACGTGGATATTCCAAATGGTCTTTTTGAAGACGTGCTACATGTTTTTGGAATTTTTTTGAAGGAACTTTTCTTTAAAGAGGGTTGTTTTCGAACTTATTTAAATGTACAGTATTCATTTGTCAAGACGCTTTCTGAATTGTTAAAGGTATTATAAGTAAATATTTTTTGTTGATTAATGCTATATTTTACTGAATGTGATTGAGTACTGACGAGCAAAGTCTCTGTTAAAATACTGAATTGTTTCAGCCGTTTCTATTTGGTAGTTGATCATAATTAAAACAAATTGTAGAAATTACTATGTTTTACTACCAAAAAATATATATTACACATTTTCTTGTAACTCGAGTTTCAGGAAATGATCCCAGAATCAGACAACTGAAGACCTAACAGTGGTACAGTGGTATTTAAACAAAAGTGATAAATATTTTGCATATTTCGACAGATTCTCGGTAACACCTTATAGTGGTACAGAGGTTTACAATCGGAACGTAATAAAAAACCGGGTTAAAAAAGAGGGGCCTTCTAACAGATATCGGAATGTCGGCAATCGACAAAGAAGGTTGTTAAACAGATGGTACTCATTTAAATATCTCAAATAATTCTTGGGGTTACATAGCTCCGTACAGTCATTCATTATTTTTACATTATTTTGTTGTTTATCTCAAATATTTGTATTCACAAAGTAAATCCACATATTTATATATTATATTTAAAGGATTTTGGTTAACAATTTATATTTATTGGATTCTGTTATCTCATTTCGATGTCTTATAATGAATGTTTATTTTATATGTCGTTTGATATAAGTTTTACTTACTACTCTGTCAAGAAAGTACCGGGAATTTTCAATTAAAACAACATTTTTACATTTAATCGTCAAAATTTATTGGGTCGCCTTCAAAATAGGCTCCATTTGCTCCAATACATCTATGCCAACGGCACTTCTAATTATCGAAACATTTTTTATAGGCGCTTTCCGGGATGGACTTTAGCTCTCGCGCCGAATTTTGTTTTATGGCTTCAATCGACTCAAAACGGGTGCCACGAAGGAGCAATTTTAGTTTTGGGAAGAGGAAAAAGTCGCAGGGAGCCAAATCCGGCGAATACGGTGGTTGCTGAAGCACGTTTGTTGAGTTTTTGGCGAGAAAGTCAGTCACAATCGTAGCTCGGTGAGAAGGCGCGTTATCGTCATGCAGAATCCATGAGTTGTTCGCCCACAAATTTGGCCGCTTCTTACGGATACGCTCACGCAAACGTTTCATAACGCCTAGGTAATACTCCTTGTTTACCGTCTGACCCTCTGGAACGAATTCGTAGTGCACCACGCCACGGATATCGAAGAAAACAATGAGCATCACCTTCATTTTCGAGCGGCTTTGGCGTGGTTTTTTCGGTTTCGGCTCATTTTTTGCCACCCATTCCGATGATTGCTGGCTTGTTTGCATATCGTACTCGTAGACCCAGGTCTCATCACCAGTTATAATGCGTTCCATGAATGTAGAATTGGAATTACAGCGATCCAGCATGACTGAAGCAACCTGTTCGCGATGACGTTTTTGAAGAAAATTCAGGTCTTTCGGTACGAGTCGTGCGGCCACCTTTCTCATGCCCAAAATATCAATCAAAATCGTACGTGCGGACTCGTGGGATATCTTAAGATCATGTGCTATCTCTCTCAAGCTGGTACGACGGTTTTCCAGCACCCTTTCCTTAATTTTATCAACGTTATCTTCGATCGAAGCCGTCGATGGGCGACCATTTCACGACCGACCTTGAAGGCTCTGTACCGCTGATATAAACGAGTTTTCGATAGAGCATTATCACCAAAGGCCTTTTGCAACATTTTCAATGCATCGGCACACGAAAATTCATTTGCAACACAAAACTTTAAACAAATTCTTTGCTCAACGTAATCACCCATAGTAAAAATCGGCACGCACTCTGACATCGACTGACTTAATCAGCTGTTGCAAACACACTAGTTGACAGATCCCGCTCAAGCTTGGCATAGTAATTAAGGACAGTGGTACCAACCTAGGAAAAAAAATTTTACCTGCCTCATTGCCCCGCCAGATTTAAATCGATAATTCCCGGTACTTCCTTGACAGAATGTATATGACACTAATTTAATTCCTGAAGTTATAATATTAAATATAATTTTTTGAAATTAAATATGTAGAAGGCTAACAGAATATATCTATAAATATTTGAATAATTTTATTTACCTTCTATCAAGTATAAAGTTCCATTTATTTCATTTTCGTTTTCTTTTCGAACTTCAAATGCTTGATGTTATTTCGTACATTTTTGGAGAGGAATTTGGTTTTCATAATATATTGATACGAAACAAACGTTTGTATCCTCAAGTATTTATTTAATATTTCTAAATAATATTCTATATTTTCTTTGGATTCTTTTATTCCTTTTGGTGCTGTGTACTGAGTGTTAATTCTATATGTCTACTAAATTGAAACTGTGGAAAAATAAATGAATTAAATAGATAGTTTTATGAAACTTAAGCTCTTGTGTCATGTCATGACGTACAAATGCCACGTGCGGAATCCAAAATCAGCATTGTGTATTCACGAGTTAACTAGCACTGTAACACCGATAATATGATTGATCAAATACCAGACTACACGATAATAATTGTTCATGAGCTGTAAAGTGAGCTGATTACGTTTAAAGTGTATCCGTATGCTGATATGTAATCAGCTACCGTTTAACCACAGTTTCGTTCGCTGCAAATTTGTGTTAGTTCGAGCTCGATGGGAAGTTGCTCAACATTTACACCTGGGCGAATCTGCATAATATTTGTTGATGGAATTAACGAGAACCCCCCTTTTTGTCTATGAAACTATCCTTTTTTCATAAATGAGGATAATTGTCATTAATAGGAAAATTGATGTTTTTCCAGACAAGTATTGATTTTATCCAAATAAATTCTTGATTTTTGATTGTCTCGGTCTTTACTTGACGGAAATTCAACTTCAATATAAGAAAAACAAATGTTAACTTCCGCTATTTTATTGATTTACACGACAATTGTTTCGTCATACCATGACTTCATCAGGTGAGTATTTAAACTGAGGTATACAATGCAAAACATGGCCTTAAATACACAGCTCTGGTACAAAAAATAGAGGGTATACAATTAATGAAAAATATTAAGTAGGGGGGATCTGTTTAAATCTATTTCATCATTCAATAAAATTTGTCTTGTATGCTTTATAGATTGGTTAACATACCCATGACGAAAGAAAATTTTGACAAATAGTATAAAACCATTAAACGAATAGCTTTCAATAATGATTTTAATATGTTAATTTACTTGATAAAATAAATTACAAGAAAGCAATATCACTTGTATATCCAAAATTTCAAAATTCAAACGAAACCAAATTTATTTCATTAACTTACATAGGCCAAAAATCTGAAAAGATTGCTAGATATTTAAAGAAAAATATAACATCTCTTTTAAAACCATTAATTCTTTAGGCAGCTCAATAAAAAACAATGAAGATGTCATTCCTGAAAACAATTAAAAGTAACAGTTAAAAGTAAAACCATTAAACAAATAGCTTTCAATTATGATTTTAATCCGTTAATTGTAGACAATTTACTTGATAAAATAAATTACAAGAAAGCAATATCACTTGTATATCTAAAATTTCAAATTTCAAACGAAACCAAATTTATTTCATTAACTTACATAGGCCAAAAATCTGAAAAGATTGCTAGATATTTAAAGAAAAAAGAAAAATATAACATCTCTCTTAAAACTAAATACTCAAAGGAGACAAAATTTTGTTTCTGGTTTTATCTTTAAAAAATACTACTTGCCTTATAAAAACATGAACACACTTAAAGGACTTCCCAAAGAATATAATTTATTTTTATAAGGCAAGTAGTATTTTTTAAAGATAAAACCAGAAACAAAATTTTGTCTCCTTTGAATATTTATTTATTAATTTTAATTACTTTCGTATATCTGTTGGGTTATTTATTTCATTTGACATTGTATATTGAGTTTTGATTATAAACGTCTATTAAATGTGAGCGGTGCTTGTTTTAGACATTAATTTAATTCTAAAAGTTTTTTGAATAAAAAATTCTTTTGGAAATTAAAATTGTAGAAGATAAACATATTTCAATTTGTTTTGATATTCAAATTTTGATATGTAGATTAATTTGAATGTGAGTCAATACTTGATAGAAGTAAAATTTAAATGACTTTAAATTCAGAATTATATATTCTATCCTCTACAATATATATTTGAATTATTTTATTCCCTTTGGTACTGTGTGATAGGTGTTTAATTCTATATGTCTACTAAATTGACACGGTGTGGTCTTCTAAAAGTTTTTGGATAAAAATTTTTTTGAAATTAAATTTTGTAGAGGCTTAACAGAATAAATCTATATAATGTTTAAAAAAATTTTTCAATAATCCTTCTCTCAAGTAAATAACCTTTTTTTATTATTTTATACTCTTTAGTTTTCAAAATGGGTTAGAACCCGAAACATATATGTCAACAGACATGAAAAAAGTTAAAGTTAAGCCAAGTGTTTTCATTTACCATAATAATCAAAGATGTTTCATCAAGTGAGAAATCAATATCAAATGGATTTATTTTTCAGAAGTATTTTGAATAAACGATGATGATGATGGTATTCAATTCATCGTTAAAATGTGTTTACATCAAATATAGGCCCAACCAATGCAATATCATTTTAAACAAACCTGTGACAATTCGATAAAATATAGATTTGAATAGTGGAAATTCGTTAGGTATATTCTATAATAAGAGCATTCCAAAATTTTTCGCGGAAAAAGTTTCACTTCGAAGGAATTACACCGAGCTGGTATTCAATTCCTCGACTATTCCATGGGGATCATATTGTGAATAGTAATGAATTAGGGTGAGCGATAAACCAATGCGCGGTTTGTATTGAACATTATCTGTTAGCGACAAATAAGTCGACTGGCCCTATTGGTATGCAACGTAAGACGGAAATATTGAATTCTGGTCTTAATGTAGATAGAGGAGATCGCTCGATAAAATCAGAACCGGACTGGATATCGTGCTGCTTTAAAGTTGGGAACATGCCAAATATCGTGTACAGAAGGTCTAACCAGTCTCTCGCAGCAATTCGTAGATTGATTCAATTTTTCTTCTGGAAGAAACTGAACTATTTCGACTCAAAATTTTCGCTCTTTCCCTGCCATTCTCAATGGCTGAAGTCCTTAATCAAGTTAGTTATTGAATGAAATGAAAAACTGGAAAGGAATCATTTATTATGAGTTGCTTTCATATGGCCAAACACTAAATTCGTATCTCTACTGTCAACAATTGGACCGTTTGAAGCTAGGGATTGTCCAGAAACGACCAGAATTGACCAACAGAAGAGGTGTTGTGTTCCATCAGGACAACGCCAGGCTACACAGGTTTGCATTGACTCGCCACAAGCTCCGGGAGCTTGGTTCGGAAATTTTGATGCATTCACCAGATAGTCCAGACCTGGTGATTACCATCTATTTCTCGCATTACAAAACTTAAGTAATAAAAAATTTACATCAAAAGGAGATAGTGAAAATCGATTACTAGGATTTATAGCCAATAAAGACCAAGACTTCTATGAGAGAGACAAATTATTGAACAAAACGGTGCATATTAGACGGAATCCGACAATCCGAAACATGTTGAATAAAGCCTTGACATTCACGCAAAAATAATGGATTTTTTTCTCAACCTATTATTTAAATTTTTACTTAATACTACTTTGAAGATTTTCTATTTATGTAGGATAATAACACAATAGCATACTATTAAAGTCCCTAAAACTGGAGGAGAAGGTTAGGAGATTATTCAACTGATATATTTGTTTCATCATATTTTTGTCAGTTTTTGCAATATTCGAATGAACTAATTCGGCTGACCTGTACCATATATCATAATTAAAGAGTAAGAGCTATGGAAATAGGAAGCTCTACAAACTCAATGAGGTTTTGTTGATCACAGGGGCAAATTGCAGACATGCGCACGTTTCAGGCTTGTTGGTTTTCAGCAGTGCAATGAATGCCAGCGACTACAAATCTGTCAAGTATCTACATTCGCTATACACAGAGACACTAAGGTATTGATCATACACTAGCGCCATCTAGAGTATGCAAGACATACCTTTGCGTGGTAATTCAAGTAAAGCAATGTATTCCCGATATTTTCACGTTACGCAGAAACGTGCACATGTCTGCAATTTGGTCCTGTGAGCAACAAAACCTTATCGAGTTTGTTCGAGTGTAGAATTGTTATACAGATGTATGTTACACTGTCTCGATTTGTAGAACTCTCTTTTACCATAGCTCACACTCCTCATTAATGATATTTGGTACAGATCCGCCGAATCAATTTATTTGAATATGAATGTGCTAATTGTGAGCATTACGGTATATTATGGTCTGACTTGAGCATGAGGAAAGTTTTCCTGCGTTTGTAACGTGAAAATATCGGGAATACATTTCTTTACTTGAATTAGCTCGCAAAGGTATGTCTTATATGTATGTTTGCATACTCTGGATGACGCTAGTGCATGATTTATACCTTAGTGTCTCTATGCATAGCGAATATGGATACTTGGCAGATTTGTAGTCGCTGGCATTCATTGCACTGATGAAAACAAACAAGTTCGAAACGTGCGCATGTCTGCAATTTTCCCCTGTGAATAACAAAATTTTATCGAGTTTGTTTGAGTATAGAATTGTTATACAGATGTGTCGAGTGTTTTTTTTACAGTGATATAACTTTAAATTGAAATAAAACACATTTAAATTAAAATTGAAGCCAGTTTTTTTTTATTTGAAAGATAATTTTATGATATTTATGTTTTGAAAATAATTTCCGGCATATGTCCACCACGACCCAACGAGGAACGGCATTCAACCAGACCAATTTTGGAGCACTTTTTCTAGTTATTCATGCCTTATTTCGTCAATAACACGAGTTATGCTGGCTTCCAAAGCGTCTATTGTTTCTGGTTTATCAGCATAAACCAATGACTTGACATAACCCCAAAGAAAATAATCTAGTGGAGTTATGTCGCATGATCTTGGAGACAAATTAATTGGACCATTTCTCGAAATAATGTTATCGCCAAATCTTTCTTTCAATAAATCAATAGCTACGATAGCAGCATGAGGCTAGCACCATCTTGTTGGCACCGAAACACTTCTGGATCGATACCATTCAAATTTTGAAACAAATAATCATTGATCATCGATCTATAACGAGCAACATTCATTGTAAAATTAGCTCCAGCATCGTTTTGAAAGAAATATGGACCGATGATGCCTCCAGCGTGTAAAGCACACAATACAGTGCATTTTTCAGGGTGCAATGGAACTTGCAGAACTTCTTGAGGATTGTTTTCACTCTATATACGGCAATTTTGGTTGTTTACATAGCCGTTTAACCAGAAATGAGCTCCATCACTAAACACAATTTTACGTTAAAAAAGTGGATCAACTTCAAGCTGTTCTAGGGCCCAATCAGCAAACAAACGACACTTATTATGGTCAAATAGCTTTAGTTCATGAACCAGTTGGATCTTGTGTGGGTGTAGACCAAGACCTTTACGCAAAATTTTCTATGTGGTGGATGCACAGAGTCCAACTTGTTGTGAACGTCGACGAATAGACAAATCTGGATCACCATTAACACTATGACTTACAGTAGCGATAATTTCTTCTGTACGTACAGTTCTTTGTTTCGTTGTTGTTGATGCATCCAGTAGAGAAAATGTTGTCCGAAATCTATCGATAATTCGACGAATAAGCTGCCCTGATGAACGATTATGTAAACCATAATTTTCACGAAGTGCATCTATAAGTTTGACGAATAGAACACTGATTTTGAAAATAAATTTCAACAATTTGTAAACGTTGTTGCGGCGTGAGTCTTTCCATGATAATTTGTCAATGCTTACTGAACGGAAATGTCAAAACAACCTTCTACATTCTGTCAAATCACAGTTATCCCTATCGAAAGTTCTATCACTCTAAAAAAAACACTCGATATGTTACACCGTCTCGATTTGTAGAATTTTCTATTACCATAGTTCACACAATATTAATGATATTCTTGCAATATGTTGAAATAAACATCACTTCATCCAAGACTAAATTTTTTTCCGTAAAACACTGGGTGACTCAAACAATTTTTTATGTGTTCATTCGAAAACCTCGTGGAAAATGGGGATAATCCTTTTTTTCAATATACCGCGTCGTTTCTCCCCTGTTTATATCTTATCACACCGCAAGTGCAAACGAATACATAAGCTTAAGAGCTCAACATCAGAGGATGGAAAAGCAGGATCTACGCTACTGTCGCCGATGATCATCTGATGGGAAAACATTTGTAAATACGGGATTCTTAAGATCATTTAAGCCTGTCCTGGACGAAGTGGCTCGAACCCCAAAATAAATAAACCCAAGATCTACAAAGTGAACGCATACTAGCCGAGTGCTTCTCCCAGCACGTAACCAACATTAAACATCCTGCCAGAAATACTTTTTCAGGGTTCTCTGTTTTTTCTGCACTTTTTCAGATGCCAGCCCTGAGCACTTCATGACTGTCCCTATGAAATTCGATTGATTTTCAACGTCTATCGGAAATAAGTGAATTCGAATGTCCCAAACTCTCACGAAAATTGTATATCGGATGTTTAATGTACTGAAGGATTTGAAAGTACATGTTTGTATCGGGTGTTTTTTTTAGAATGATAGAACTTTAAATTGAAATAAAACACATTTAAATTAAGATTGAAGCCAAATTTTTTTTATTCGAAAGATAATTTGATGGCATTTATGTTTTAAAAATAATTTCCGGCATATGTACACCACGACTAGCTCTGAGGACCCGCATTCGACCAGACCAATTTTGGACCACTTTTTCGAGTAATTCAGGCCTTATTTCATCAGTAACACGAGTTATGTTAACTTCCATCTATTTTTTCTGGTTTATCAGCATAAACCAATGACTTGACATAATCCCAAAAAAATAATTCAGTGGGGTTATGTCGCATGATCTTGGAGGCCAATTAATTGGGTCATTTCTCGAAATAATGTTATCGCCATATCTTTCTTTCAGTAAATCAATTCTAACGGTAGCTGCATGAGGTGTAGCACCATCTTGTTGGAACCAAAACACTTTTGGGTCGATACCATTCAAATTTTGAAACAAATAATCATTGATCATCGATCTGTAACGAGCACCATTCACTGTAACATTAGCTTCAGCATCGTTTTTAAAGAAATATGGACCGATAATGCCTCCAGTGTCTAAAGCACACCATACAGTGGATTTTTTCAGGATGCCATGGAACCTGCAGAACTTCTTGAGGATTGTTTCCACTCCATATAGGGAAATTTTGCTTGTTTACATAGCCGTTCAATCAGAAATGAGCTTCATCACTAAACACAATTTAACGATAAAAAAGTGAATCAACTTCAAGCTGTTCTAGGGCCCAATCAGCAAACAAACGACGGTTATTATGGTCAAGTGGCTTTAGTTCTTGAACCAGTTGGATCTTGTATGGGTGTAGATCAAGATCTTTACGCAAAATTTTCCATATGGTGGATGCAAAGAGTTCGACTTGTTGTGAACGTTATTAATGGCTAAACATGAAGAACTTCAAATTGTTATTTCCCGATTTTTTTTCATTTGTGACGTCCTGTATTCTTTCACAATAATGTAGAGAATTGAAAGCCTCAAATTTTGAATGACTTTGAATCCAGAATTATATACTCTTACTTCTACAACATATATTGAAACTATATACAAAAACTATCAAAATGATAATTCTCTGCATTATCGTGAAAAAAAACAGGATGTTATATTTCAAAAAATCGAGAAATATTAGTTTTTAAGTTCTGCATATTAGAAAATAATTTGCGGAAAAAAAAGTACAAGGATCCTGGTTTCGAATGAAAATTCTAAGATGTCTGCTTAGGCAGCTATGGAAGCGCAAAGCACTTTTGCAGTATATAGTCTGCACAAGCACATTGGCAATCTAAAAATTTCATCTGTCTGCATCTTCATGACATTTTCTGCAATTTTAATCAGACCGACAATTGTCCAGTTAAATTGATATGCAATATGAGCAGTATATTTTCCTGAAAAAGTTGTTATGATATTTTATACTGTTGACGGTTTCAGTTGAACAAATATTCTCAACTGCTCGAGCCTTTTCTGGGAATCGATGAAAAAAAATGAGCGATATTCGGCGAGAGCTTTTGATGTTTCATTTAATGATATCAGCTTTTGTGGCTGTAAGCTGATATAATAAAAAAGTGGATTATGATACGACATAGGAATCTGCCATTGTTTTTATGTTCCATTGGCAGATCCGTTCCAAATTTTTATTGCTTTCATTGGTTGTAACAACAATAACACAATCATCTCAACCATTCAAATATATATATATATATATATATATATATATATATATATATATATATATATATATATATACATTCTGTCAAGAAAGTACCGGGAATTATCGATTTAAATCTGGCGGGGCAATGAGGCAGGTAAAATTTTTTTTTCCTAGGTTGATACCACTGTCCTTAATTACTATGCCAAGCTTGAGCGGGATCTGTCAACTAGTGTGTTTGCAACAGCTGATTAAGTCAGTCGATGTCAGAGTGCGTGCCGATTTTTACTATGGGTGAGCAAAGAATTTGTTTAAAGTTTTGTGTTGCAAATGAATTTTCGTGTGCCGATGCATTGAAAATGTTGCAAAAGGCGTTTGGTGATAATGCTCTATCGAAAACTCGTGCATATCAGTGGTACAGAGCCTTCAAGGATGGTCGTGAAGTGGTCGAAGACTTGCCTCGTTCCGGACGCTCATCGACGGCTTCGATCGAAGATAACGTCGATAAAATTAAGGAAAGGGTGCTGGAAAACCGTCGTACCAGCTTGAGAGAGATAGCACATGAACTTTAGATATCCCACGAGTCAGCACGTACGATTTTGATTGATATTTTGGGCATGAAAAAGGTGGCCGCATGACTCGTACCGAAAGACCTGAATTTTCTTCAAAAACGTCATCGCGAACAGGTTGCTTCAGACATGCTGGATCGCTGTAATTCCGATTCTACATTCATGGAACGCATTATAACTGGTGATGAGACCTGGGTCTACGAGTACGATATGCAAACAAGCCAGCAATCATCGGAATGGGTGGCAAAAAATGAGCCAAAACCGAAAAAACCACGCCAAAGCCGCTCGAAAATGAAGGTGATGCTCATTGTTTTCTTCGATATCCGTGGCGTGGTGCACTACGAATTCGTTCCAGAGGGTCAGACGGTAAATAAGGGGTATTACCTAGGCGTTATGAAACGTTTGCGTGAGCGTATCGTATCAACCACCGTATTGGCCGGATTTGGCTCCCTGCGACTTTTTCCTCTTCCCAAAACTAAAATTGCCCCTTCGTGGCACCCGTTTTGAGTCGATTGAAGCCATAAAACAAAATTCGGCACGAGAGCTAAAGTTCATCCCGGAAAGCGCCTAAAAAAAATTTTTCGATAATTGGAAGTGCCGTTGGCATAGATGTATTGGAGCAAATGGAGCCTATTTTGAAGGCGACCCAATAAATTTTGACGATTAAATGTAAAAATGTTGTTTTAATTGAAAATTCCCGGTACTTTCTTGACAAAGTAGTATATATATATTTTCACCAACGAAACTCATCTCATTGAGTCTCGGTCAAAACGCTACCATATTCCAGGCAGAAATATTTGCCATTGAGACCGCGGTGGAACTGCTGATAAAACGGCAAATCCACCACGGTAAAATCAAAATATTTACTGACAGTCAGTCATTACTAAAAGCTATGGAATCCAGCTGTTTTACATCCAAAACAGTCTGGAGTTGCCGCACGGCTTTAAACAGGCTCGATATGCATAACGGAGTCACTCTGGTTTGGATACCGAGCCACTCAAACTATTTGGGTAACGAGGAGGCCGATCGGCTGTCATTTGCTGGAGCTGCGCTGCCTCTGGTAGGACCGCAACCATTCCTGGGAATACCGCATAACGTGGCTAACGAGGTGATAACAGGCAGAATGAACTCAAGGCTAGAGTCTTTCTGGCGAAGCCTGAAACCACTCGAAGTTGTTCCTTGGAACAGCTTCGAACAAAAAGATGGCGAACCTAGCGCTAGGTCTGGATAGGGCCAAACTAAGAACACTTGTCGGAATTATGACAGGTCACTGCAGACTGAAAGCGCATTTGCACAAAATCAGTCTGGCTGAAGACGATGAATGCAGGCTGTGTCTTTAGGACACTGAAACAGCCATGCACATCGTCTCAGAGTGCCCAGCGGTGAGTCGCATCAGATTCGAGGTCTTTGGCCAGGCTTTCATAGCCCACAGTGAACTGAAAAAATTACCCCTGAACAAGATTATCGGTTTTATCCAAAAACTGGATCTCGTCAGGGAGATATAAATTGGGGGTGAACCACAATAGTCCGTGCGGACGCAATGGTAGGGTGGACAGACGCCCGCTCACCATAAATAATAATAATAAATAATAATAATAAACATAAGGATTACCTCTAGAACCGAATTCAAGATTAACAAGTTATTCAGTCATACTAAAGACAGGATTGACATGGAAAAGTTGAGTGGTGTCGTTTACATTGTTCCTTGTTCAGTTTGCAAACTAGACGTCCTAAAATCTATAGAAATATCTGAAAGCGTAAGCACGTTTCAGATATAAAACTATTAAATGAGCAGACGGACCTTTGGCACATCCAACTTCTCGAAAATTTGCACAAGGAATATCGTTAATATACTGTTTGTTTCATTCAGTTTGAAAATGTAGCAAAGACTACGAAACTCGAGTTACTGTATATTCGGTAAATAAAAAGTGTTATTTCTTATTTCGTTCCATTTTGAAATGAACTATCACAAAGAAACAAACTACTCCATCCAACTAAGTGCTGATTAGACAAAATAATCATAAATAAATCTAAGTTTTCTGTATACGGTCTTCCCTACCGAAAAAATGAAAATATTCTGAGTTTTTCTCAATTAATTTTAATATGAATTCAGCTTCTGTAAGGTGAACATTTAAAAATGGTGCAAACTTTCAAGAATTCCACCGATGAAAGGCGCGAGCTCAAACAGATTCAACACCGTAACAAAGAATTAATATTATGACATATAAATGACTAATGGTTATGGCTCAAACTCTGACATCCCTTCCAGAAATTCTTCTAAAAATGTTGTGATACAAAGTCGACCCCAGATCAGTTACCTCAAAGAGGGTGAAACGAATTCCTTTGAAACGCTTCTCGGGCGGATTGAAAGGGGATAAGAAAAACAAGAGAATCCATCCCCAGTTAGATCGACATTTCGGAATATCAAATTCAATCAATCAAAAATAATTCAAGAGTATTACAGATAATAGCTGGATTAATTCTCCGGAACCTCTACAGATTTAAATCTGAATAAATCTCTTGAAAACATTTAGAATTTAATTTTGAACATGCTCGTGATAACACTGTATCACTTCATAGACATATATACAGGGTGTTTCACGAATGATTGTACAGGCTTACAGGGCAGATGCAGGACATTTTGGTGAGTCTGAATCACTCCTCGAAATATGTCCTAACTATATTCCTTTAAGAGTTACAGGATGTTTTGTATATTTTATCAAAAAATTTCAATCGGCATACCTCTTGAACGCCTGCATGGATCTTCTTGAGGGAATAAGTATAGGCCAATGCCAAATATTCCCCCATAATGACTTATCGATAGCACACGTCCGGACTGAGAAAATTAAATTCTTCATCCCACATCTTCTAAAACAACCTGTATATCCAATTTTCAAAAAACGAAATTCTCCTCAGAACCTACAATAAATACTATTTCAAACAAGCCTATTAGGATCAATGGCACACTTCGCATCATCATTTTATGAACCATTGAATATTAGGAATTTTCAATTTATAGTAAACACGGACCTGTGAATCTCCGAATAATGCGTCTATTCATATTGAATCGATTGAAATTCTCGGTAACATGACTTAGGTATTGTGCTTCATCTTATTCCATCAATATATGAATATAGGGGCAATATCAAATATTTCTTGCAAAACTAAACTTAACCGAAAACTCGAATTAACATTGAACATTTAATTGGACTATCATAAAATGTACTTAATAATAAAAATATGAAATGTATCTTATAAACATGTGTGGGACTGAAAAAAATTGACAATAAATAAGAGAAAAAATTATAACTTGTTTTCGAAAATACCCCCTCTCTCTTCGAAAAATTTTCTAGCTCTTGTGATCAAATGAGCTACAGGTATCTTCAAAATTTCCGGTCGATTTTGTATTGCTTCACATGCAGCTTGAATACGATTAATCAGATGCTCCCTCTCTATGATTTATTCAGAGAAAATTTCTTTTTTTATGTGCCCCCAGAGAAAATAATCCAAGCATGTAAGATCTGGGGATCTTGCAGGCCAGTCATGAGGTCCCCCTCTACCAAATCAATGATCTGGATAAGCTTCATTCAGATGCGCTATAATTTCACGGGTAAAATGTGCCAGGGCTTCATTATGTTGGAAGTACATTCCTCTTGGAATATTGCATCCATTATTCAAGAGCCCTGGCAAATTCTCGATTAAAAATTGTAGATATGTCACTGCAGTCAGCCTGTGTGGAAGAATATATGGTCCAATTAGGCGATTATTGTAAATTCCATACCAAATATTGACTGAAAAACAATGTTGTGAATTGCGTTTCCTAATCACTTTCGGATTTACTCTGGACCAAATATGTGCATTGCGAACATTCAAAATACCATCTTTTGTGAAGGTCGCTTCATCAGTAAAAAGTGTTCTGAAGATAGCTCGCTGGTTCCGCAAAACCCATCTGCAAAATCGCATCCTCGGTAGTTCATCGCCTGGCTCCAAGGTTTGGACGGATTGTAAATGAAACAGATGCCACTTTTCACGGTGCAGAACTCGCCAGACCTGACAATGTGGCAAACCTAAAACTGAACCAAGACGCCGAGTGCTGGTTGAGGGATTTTCTTGGACAGCTTCTATTATCTCTTCATGGTTTACCATCGAACTTGCTCTTTCTCATTTACTTACTGACGGAAAGTGTCCAGTTTCACGAAGTGAGCGATTAACATGTTCGACTGTTTGGTGGTTAGGAATTCGACGATCCGGATATAGCCTTCGATATTCCCTAGCAGCTTCACGACCATTGCATTTACAAAATCCATAAACTAACAACATATCAGTATACTCAGTATTCGTAAATGACGGCATTTCGATAATTCTCTCAATGAAAATTTTATGAAAACACAACAATCTACCACTTGCGTATTTTTCTATTCCAATAATTACCCGACAATGGTTTGAAATGTCAAAATTCTTAGCATGAGCCACTTATATTTTGAAATGGGTTGAATTCAGAGTAAATGAATTTCTTCTGTGATCTTTCACATAGCATTGGGAATAAATGATATCTTAAGCTTCAGATCAATTCAAGCAGCATGTGAGAAGATAAAAAGTGGATCAGAAAGAAAGGCTAAAGAAAGCTGCAGAACATGCAATACAAGAGCTAGCAGGTGTCAAAAAGAAATAGGAAAATTTTCGAGAACAAATCACATACGAAAATTGTTGGGAGAAGGGGTATAAAAGAGTTTATTTGAGAAAGTGTAAATAAGATGTCGAAAAGTATTTCGTTTTGTGTGCGTGTGTCAATGAATCGAAAATTCCAGATATTCAATAGCTCATAAAATATTGATGCGAAGTGTGCCATTATTTCAAATGAGCTTGTTTGAAAGAGTATTCATTGTAGATTCTGAGGATAATTTAACTTTTCGAAAACTCGATGTACAGGATGTTTTACATTCGATGTACAGGGTGGGATAAAGAATATAATTTTGTCAGTCCGGACCTGCGCTATCGACAAATAATTAAGTGCAAATATTAGCCATTAACCTATACTCATTTCCTCAAATTTTCATGAAGATCCATTCAGGCGTTCAAGAGTTATGCCGATTGAAAGTTTTTGATAAAATACATAAAACATCCTGTATCTCTTAAGCTAATATAGTTAGGACATATTTCTAGCACTGATTCAGACTCATCAAAATGTCCTGCATCTGCCCTGAAAGCATATAGAATCATTCGTGAAACACCCTGTATAGAAATTAAGTAATAAAAAACCAAAAGGAAATATAAAGTAATGACCAAATTATTTATATTCATCGCCTAATACAAATTTGTTTCGATTGGATATTAGGCATAAAATGTTCACTTACCAAAAAATGTTCCACATAAAATTCACAGAGGTCAATACAGCACAATAAAATGTCTCAATGTCTATTTCAGGTTCATAGAGTATTATGGGTCAACGTCAGGAATGGAAGATGCCTGTAGATAATCTTCCATCCCTGACGTTGACCGATAATACTCTATGAATCTGAAATAGACATTGAGACATTTGACGTTTCATTGTGCTGTAGTTTTGTTCAATTATTGACGGTTTCAAAGAGAACAATAACAAATAACAAATATATATGTATATATATTTTTTTTTGATTGTTTGACACCATCCTTTGGATCTGAAGAATAATTATTTGTGTTCCATTCTTGATGTAACTTAATCTCATATTCAGTAAGATACTTTACTGTTCATCATTATTTTATTATTTCTTTGAGGAAATATCCAGCTGTACTGTTTCATATGGGATATTGGATTGGTATATCATGCAAGAGTATGAGTTTGTGTGTAAAATCTACATTTTTTCCTCATCCAAATTTATTGATTATGTATCCGAACGTGACATTCAAATGCATCCCATTAATTGATTTCGAGTTCATCAATTTTTTGAAGAGCGACCGAAAAGATGGATTGAAATATCATTATACCATTTGAAATTGCGTTGATCACCTCTAAACCTCCGAGTAGAGATCTGAACACAATCTTGAATAAAGAAAATCCTCAGCTACACAGGAAACATTGGAAAAGCTTTACCCAGTAAATCCCAGAGGAGCATCAGTGTAAACGTAAATATATTTCAGGCAAACTGTGCCCTAATTAATTTTATTCACACGTGCTTGACTCTCACTCAAGAATTGAAAAATTGTTGAATAGGACTTCAACAATCGAATTTATACAAAAGCAAGTGCAATGTGAACATACATTTGCTTATACAGGGTAATTAGGCAATAACGTATTAAACTGTAAAAGTGAATTGTGGCCATGAAAATAATTTAATGTTTACATTCTAATTTCTTCATTTCTGGAATAATTAAATAAGAGACAGCATGTTCAACACTTTTGTGAAAGTTTTCCAAGGACCCCATTCCTGATTGTTCCAACTTTTCAAGATCGTACGCATCTTCAGACTTTGCGAAAGATACTGGCTTATTTGTATTCTTGACCGTTCGTGTACCCCGTAAACATTCGCGTTCTAAATAATGGGCAATCTAGATAAATAGAAAAAGCCCATAAATGAGTATATACAAAATACAAGAATTACGTCGGAATAATGGGAAAAATATTTTGAAAAACTGCATAATTCAACAGAAATCAACACATGAATTACACCGAAAGGTTGAAACCCAAAATAAGACGGTTCCAATGAGATGATCAAATATGGAGGTGACGCATTACACGAACTGCAGAGTTTCTTCAGTAGAACACTTGAAGTCAACGATATACCATCTGAATGGAAAGGAAGAATTGCGCCAGGAAAACCATTGATTCAAACACTGGACTTAGTCCTAACATAAGAGGAAGAAGAAGATATTAGGTTAGGTTTGACATCCTCCTTGAATTGTTGCTTTACCCCCGGCGTAATATAACTGGAAACTGTTACAATGAAGTCTCCGAGAACAATTATCATGTCGTCTGGTGCAAGAGACTCAATGGTATCCTGAGGTTCGTCATAAAAATGTTTCCATTCATGTCAGAACTATGTAGGAGAATTTTTGGATATCCGTGGATATCAGTGTATACCAGAATGTAGTCTTGATACTGTTTTGTCATTTCCCTTCTTCTTGGTTTCTTTACGGCACTGATATCAATGTCCCTGCAATACCTCCTGTTCTCTTCCATTTAACGATCTCATGTTCCAGGTTGCAACTGGTAGAACATCTTTCTTTTCCATCTCATTTTCCTTTTTCGTGCATATGCCATCATTAGATCTGTCCTATTCCAAAGCAGGAGTTTCTAGGAGCCATGTGAAGATCTTACCTCAGGTGGGTTGCAAGCATGGCTTTTGAACCCTTCTCCTTCATCCGGACTTGGTAACATTGTCACTAAGCTACTCCATCCACTCAGCGATAATGAAGGCTGAATTATGAGAAAATAAAACCTGTGTTTGCTTTCTACGAAATTGAACAAGGTATTTTTGATATTTATTAGGCAGGTACATTACAATGACGTTCCCAGGGTCCAGCAATCTGAACACTCTCTCGTTGTTTTTCGACCAAACGGACACGCAACATTCTCTTCGAATAATTATAATTATAAGTTATAATCACATACACATACTCTCTCTATGAACAAGTAAGTTTTAATCATACTTTCTCTCACTCAACTCTCAATTCGCATTCACTTAAACTTCCCAAGGAACATCCTCTCTTGATAACACATAACGCACATTAACGCCTGGAAGTGAATGTATTTTCTACATTAATTACTGTTAAATTAGGTAGTAGATGTGTAAAGTGAACCCAATGAAAGTGAACAACGGTGAAAAAGTTCATCGATCTTCTCTACGAGCAAAATAGTGTTTTCACCGCAATTCAAGTCAAAACTACACAGAAACAATTCCCTCAACTTTTGGGCGAAAAAACTCAAAATTGTACAGCGTAATATATGTATTTAGGCTGTAAATAAACCATTAAAGTCTAATACATTCTCTCAATCCCCATTGAGCTTATCCTAGAATTTGCATACTAATTGATTGAAGTTAATCAATTACATCGAAGAATTCAAAAAGGTATCGTTCTTCCAACCGGTTTCCGATTAGTGTTTTGCGCCTTTCCAATAAATGCGGAAATGTTGAAAAATCACGCTTTTCAATCGCTGTCATGCATCCACATTTTGCTTTTTGAACGAATAATATTTCTCCTAATGAAGTATTTCATTCAATTACGTTTTTCGTCTAAATTTGACCGCTGAAATTCGCGATAGGAATAAATTAGAGCCCTATGCCGCGATGAGAACAATTATGATGTTTCAAAAAACGTACCCAGCTGCATAACACTCCAATAAAGCAGGTAAACATGTTGCGAGTTTTACCATGCGGAATAAAGTGGTAACAGTACGAAGTTTCACAATTGGAAAATACCCAACATGTTTTGAAACTCCTAACTTTGAGCATTAGTAGTCCTATTCTAATTAAATATTTATACAGAATATGAAAAAATATTGGAAACTGTCGGAAGAGTTGAGAAACCAGATGATAACCTTTTTTCAGAATTTCACTGCAGAAGAAATGTAACCGAAATTTCTAAATTTCTAGCGGAGCGATACCTCACTTCGTTTTTTTTTATTGATAAAATTTACGTTACTGGATAAAAGTATTTGATAAAATTTTAATTCCTAATTATTCCTGAAAATTTCTACAATTTATATCAAAAATCATAAATCACAATATTAAGAACGTATCATAATACAGTGTGGAAACAACTTTTGGAATAAAATTCTTCGTGTCCTTATGTTGGAAAATTGTAAAAAACACTGGTACACGTCAACTTTCAAATTCAATGGTTCGCTTTTTGAGCATAAATTTAAATATAGAGGATGATTCACGCAAGTCCAGCACAGTCCGTCCTTTTTATTTCAAATGGAACACCCTATATATTTTATATTTTTTTAAGCTCCTTAATAACCTGATTTCAACGAATTATATCATGGATGGTTTATTATGAATAATACCCGGTGATATAATGAAATTAATAATTGATCACGCGTTAAATAATGGTTTTTCTTGAAATACCTAAATACAGACATGAAATTTCTGAACTAACTATCAATTAAGTTGGGAAATACTTCATTGATTCGGTCTTTATTAAGTATTCAATCAACTCATTTTAATTAGAAACTATATAGGAGACAGTATTTCATTTCCACAAAAAATTTTGTAATACAACAATTGTTTCACCACGATGTGGCTTCTTCAGGTATTTACGTTCTACTGACTGATGGTGTTCAGTGTAACCGAGTTTATATACATTGTTAAGTAGGTGACAAAATAATGGAAGAACAATTTATAAAAACTCTAGGTGTTTATTGGAGTTTGCCGCTAAAAAATGCCATTAGGGAATGATATTCAGTAATGGAGACTTATCAACATCTGTTTGTTCGTTCAAAAGGATTTTACGAGCATTGTACTTGTTGATTTCAAGAAAAGTGTTAATCTAGAACTTTTGCTTTCCACGTGGATAATTTCATAATTATTGTTGAAATTATGCCTGAATTCCTTAAGATAATTAGCATATGTCGAATGTACGGAATTAGGCCTTTGGTGTTCTTGAATTCTTTTCTTGAATGATCTACCTGTCTGGCCAATGTATACTAAAGGGCAATCGTTGCAAGTCAACTTGTAGACTCCAGATTTATTTTCTTTATTTGTTCGATGCTCATTTTTTTATGTGGGTACTAAGGTTATTAATGGTTTTAAGAGCTGCGTTGTAATTGGAAATATTTTTGAAATATTCAGCAATATTTTCAGATAATCCATTAACAATAAGACAACGAAAAATATTTCTGTGTATTGTCCTCTTTTACAATTGGGTACACGAGATTTAATGCCATTTTCTTTTGTTTATTGGATACAATTTGGTCTATAAGAAAGGGGTTGTAACTGACGCTTTTTGTTCAATAATATTTAATTCTTTCAAAAAGTTATCTGAATTCAAAGGGACATTCAATAGTCTATGAATGAAACTATTATATACTGACATCTTTTGGTTGGTGGGGTGATTTGAAGTTTTATGTATTGTGATGTCTGTATGTGTGGGTTTGTGAAAAATACTAAAATCATGTGAATTATCTAGTCTTATTATTGTGAGGTCAAGAAAATTTATACTTTGGTTCTTTTCTTCTTCGATTCTGAATTTGATTTTTGGGCGTAGTTTATTAATGAACTTCGAACGAACAAACAGATTTTGACAAGTCTCCATTACTGAATTTATTTCCCTAATGGCATTTTTAGCGGCAAACTCCAATAATCACCTTGAGTTTTTATGACTTGTTCTTCAATTATTTTGTCACGTACCTAACAATGTATTCAAACTCGGTTACACTGAACACCATCAGCTAGTAGACTGTAAATACCTGAAGAAGCTACATCGTGGTGAAACAATTATTGTATTACAAACATTATTGTGGAAATAAAATAGTGTCACCTATATATTTTTTAATTAAGTTGGGAAAATTTCTAAAATCAATTCTCGATACTCTCGTGGGTTTTGGTTTCTTAACATTTTCTGTTATAAAACCTAAAAAACTATCTACATATCCCGATAAATAAAGATAATCTGCAAATAATGTGGATTGTTATCAGTCAGATGTAGAGATTTACATTGAAATAGTAAATTTCTACTCGAAAACGCATTGCTTGTGAAAATAATAATGAAATATTTAACTGAGCCTCACCGAATTGAGATTTCAATTATAATCAGTTACGGGGATAATTGCAGAAGTCAAGTGCAAGTGGCAAACTTATTTAATGAGAGGTATCCTCAGTTACCAAGTATTTCACAAGTAACTATGGATTGAAAGGGGTGCACAACCCCCAGAGAAGTTCTCAGTCACCGGCTGGAAAAATAATAGCTATGGTTCACAAGGCACCCTGTGACGAGACCACTTGTGGCTTCGAAGAAATTACTCACCACCCGTACAGTCCAAACTTGGCCCCCAGTGACTACTACCTATTCCCAAATGTGAAAGAATATCTTCGTGGAAAGCGATTTTCCGACGACGGAGAACGCCTATTTTTAGGAGGAGCCGGAAGAATATTTTTTACAAGGATTAGAGAAGCTTATTTCTCGGTCTAATAAATGTATTGAAGTTCTAGGGGACTAAATTGAAGAATAGAATTTTTTCAAAATTTTCTGAGTTTTCTTTCATGCCTATACCCAGAAAACTTTGGTATCTAAGGAATTTTTAAGCAATTATATGAAGAAATTCTCAGCATATGTTGTTATTTACCTGAATATATATTTAATTCTAAATGTTTACATGAGATTTATTCAGATTAAAATCTGTGGAGGTTCTGGAGAATGAATTCCAGCTATTATTCTGTAATAGCAAACAGTTCTCCATAGTAATTTTCAATTTATATATAATAATAATTGAGAAATTTCTTTGTATTACATCACATGCACATGCTAATTTACGTATAGGACATGCTTATCCCAAAATTGGTTAGTTGTTGCAGAAATGTTTAGTGATAAAAAAGGTATATTTATATATTTTTAAATGATTATTTTGTTTATTCCAATAACTCCTTACTGAAGACATTTTGGATCCGAATTTATCAGGTTCTTTCTCTGGAGAATGTGCTAGATATTCTTTAAAAAGGGAAAATAAAAGAATGCCTTTTTGAATTATATGTTGAACATTTTTTGGTGATGGAACTTGTGATTCTTTAACATCCAATCGAAACATATAAGTATCAGGTGATGTTTAAGTAATTTGGTCATTATTTTATATTTCTTTTGATTCTTTATTAGTTAATTTCCACCACATGTGATGATTATATTAAGTGATGCCGTGTATTTTGGACATGTCCTAAGATTTAATTCTAAATGTTTTCATGAGATTTAATGAGATTAAAATCTGTAGAGGTTCTGGAGAATTAATTCCAGCTATTATTCTGTAATACCAGAATATATCTTTTTGCAAAAAAATTTCATTATTAATTCTTATTCGAATTTTTCGACTTGTTTACCATCAAAGCCGTTGAAGTACCAGAAAGAACAGCCATGTAAAAATGACAAGAGAAATCCAGAACTGCTCTTCTTTATTTTCATCAGAGTGATTCAGATGAAGTGAAACCCTTAACTCTGAAGCAACCTGCAACGACACGGTTTCGAGCAATTTAGTAGAGGTAATGATTTTATGTCAGGGCGAAGCTCTCTGTATTCAAATGAATTCAATTTCCGAATAATGTTCCTCTAATGATTCCCGCTTTGAAAAATATCCTAATTGAACCTAGTTAACCGCGTTCTCAAATTCTCATCCCCGATGGGCGGAGACGTTCAATGAATTTAGTCTGTTTGTGGTGATGAAGGACTCTCACGAAGACAAAACTGAACTGTGTCGGAATGTACTGTGAGCTTTCCGAAGGACTTCTCGGAAAATTGAATCGGTACAACGGGTGAATATGCCGACTAGACACGATAAAGGATTTTCCAATAAGAGGTTTCATTTTGATTTGAAAAAAACGAGTAATTTCGAGAGAAATCAAGGAATTGTACATTTATTATAAAGAGGAAGGTATGCCATTAACAATGAACACTTGAATCGATTGTGGAGCATTTGCATAGACCTCATCTTTCACGTGGCCCCAAAGAAAATAGTATAAAGGTGTTAAATCACAAGATCTCGGTAACCAACTGTGGTCACCTCTTCGAGAAATAACACGGCCAGGAAACTTTTCTTGCCAACTTGTGATTGTTTCGTTGCTTATGTGGCACGTAGCTCCGTCTTGCTGAAAATAAGCGTCGTCTACATTAATATCTTCTAATTTCGGTCATAAATAATCAATAATCTTAGCGCAATTCATTAAACGAAACATTAAGGCTGGCCTCATTTTCGAATAAGTGAGGTCCAGTCACACCGCCAGCTCAAAAACCTCACGTTGAGGGTGGAGAGGCATTTCAACAATCTTTATTGGATTTTCCGAGCCCTAAATTCGATAATTCTGCTTATTAACGTAGCCTCCGAGTTGAAACCGAACTTTGAAAGCCTTAAAGATAGAACAGATAGATAAATTAGATAAAATAGATAGAATAGATAGAACAGATGGAACAGATAGAATAGATAGAACACATAGAACAGAAAGAACAGATAGAACAGATAGATAGATAGATTAGATAAATTAAATAGAATAGAAAGAACAGATAGATAGATTTGATAGATAGATAGATAGTTTCCAAAAAGTGACCAGAAGATAAATAAATAATTTGGAACAAATAACACCAAAAAAGTGATCCAAAAAACTGCAAAAAAACTACCAAACAAAGTGACCCAAAAAAAAATTAAGATTGAAGCCAATTTTTTTTTATTTGAAAGATAATTTTATGACACCATCTTGTTGGAACCAAAACACTTCTGGGTCGATACTATTCAAATTTTGAAACAAATAATCATTGATCATTAGCTCCTGCATCGTTTTTAAATAAATATGGTCCGATGATGCCTCCAGCGTGTAAAGCACACCATAACGGTGCATTTTTCAGGATGCAATGGACCCTGCAGAACTTCTTAAGGAAAGTTTTCACTCCATGTACGGCAATTTTCCTTGTTTACCTAGCCTTCATCACTGAACACAATTTTACGATAAAAAAGTGGATTAACTTCAAGCTGTTCTAGGGCCCAATGAGCAAACAAACAACGCTTATTATGGTCAAGTGGCTTTAGTTCTTGAACTAGTTGGATCTTGTATGAGTTAAGACCAAGATCTTTACGCAAAATTTTCCATGTGATGGATGCACAGAGTCCAACTTGTTTGGAACGTCGACGAATAGATAAATCTGGATCATCATTAACACTATGACTCACAGCAGCGATATTTTCTTCTGGACGTACGTTCTTTGTCTTGTTGTTGTTGTTGTTGCATCGAGTAGAGAAAATGTCCGAAATCTATTGATAGTTCGACGAATAAGCTGCTCTGATGGATGATTATGTAAACCATAAATTTCACGAAGTGCTCTATGAGTTTGGCGAATAGAACAATGATTTTGAAAATAAATTTCAACAATTTGTAAACGTTGTTGCGGCGTGAGTCTTTCTATGATAATTTGTCAATGCTTACTGAAGAGAAATGCCAAAATAATATGGCTTCTACCTTTTGTCAAATCACAGTTATCCCTATAGAAACGCCCCCCAGGCATTAGATCTTGACGTGATGGGGGCGCTCTCTTGACTAGGACCCTAAATTCGTCCCGGCGAATTGGAGGGTTAAGTCTTGGTGTCTAACGTAATGCCATTTCGCGCCAGTCACTGGACCTGTATGGTGGAAGATCTCCGAATGGGGCCCTAGTTTTACTCAGGTGAAATGGAGGGCTGAGCCGGTTGATTAACTCAGTGACAAGGGAGTCTGTCGCAGCACAGGGCTTCTCCCTTAAAACTGGCGTACTCTACCCTATCGCAGTATAAATCTCCGGATTCTGTGTAATGGCCGAGTGCGTTATGTAGCATACTGCGTTACCTCGGGGGGGTGGACTTGCCCTCAGGTGTTACTTGTATCACCTGGCCACCCCACTTGGTGTTGGACTCGAGGGGGCAGTGGTTGAAAGTCCGCATGCTGGACTAGGGGGGTATTTCATTTATCTGTTCGCAGACCCCCATTTTCGGGATATTCTCATGAAACGACTCGGGGTTTAACGGGACTTGACGGTTCGACCGGCCTGTCCTGGCCCCTGGATCTGTGCGTAACTATTTAGGGTTTGTGGATCTCGACGAAATGGCTCCGCCATTAGTGCTTGACGCCAGGATCAATCAAATGACTTCACATGGGTTCGGTGGGTCAGGACGTATAGTCCGCTAGACGGTGCTCGTACCAGGATCAATTGTAGTCGTCAATCTTGAGTTTATCTTAGTTCTTGGGACTGCGTTCGGGTGGATGGATAAGAATTCCCTCCGGCGGGTGAGTTGCGTCTCAAACCAACTCGGGTACTGACCTGCTGAGCCAGTAGGGGTTGGATAGTGCTTCGCTGCTACCAGTCAGACGGTTCTGGCTTTCGAGTCGGGGCCCAAACTGGAAGCTGGTGGGTTCATCTCTTCGGAGGGGTTCTCGCCGAGCGCGATGATATGGCGTAATCCTTATCACACTTTCTACCTCTGGGTGGACTGTGGAGACTGCTTGGTAGTCACTTGGAAAAGAGGCCTTCCTCAAATAGCCAATAACTATTCTGGTAGAATTCACCTATCCCTATAGAAAGTTCTATCACTCTAAAAAAAACACCCGATAGAATCTTGAATAATTGTACAACCAAGGATAATTGGAAATAAGTACCACTTATATCAAACGACATATAAAATAAACATTCATTACAAGACATCCACATCCAACTGATATAACAGAATCCAGTAAATAAAAATTGTTAACCAAAATCCTATATTTTAAATATTTTGAATAGAAAAAATTTTGTTTCTGCTGATCACTCTTATGAAAACAAATATCTTTCAAAAATGTTTAACATAATCATAAGAATTTAATCATAAAACTATCTTACTTAGAATATTCAATATTATTGGATATCTAACTAAGTTATTTTCTATAAAATCTAAAGATATGCAAAAACATTACTGAAAAACAAGTTTTGAGAGAGACTTTGCTTCGTCAGTATTCAAATAATTCATATTCAATAAAATATAACATCAATCAACAAAAAATCTATTCAAAATATTTAATATATAGGATTTTGGTTAACAATTTTTATTTACTGGATTTTGTTATATCATTTGGATGTCTTATAATGAATGTTTATTTTATATGTCGTTTGATATAAGTGGTACTTATATGACATTATTTTAATTTAATTTTGAAGTTATAATTATTGAATATAATTTTTTGAAATTAAATATGTAGAAGGGTAATATTAAAATATTTAAATAATTTCATATACCTTCTATCAATAATTAACCTCTATTTATGTTATTTTATTCATAATATATAATTATTTGGTTTCCTTAACAATCTTTATACAGATAATCCTTGTGCTATAGCAGACGCCGTTAAACTGTCTTTCAATCTTTTAGATCAAGGGTAAACCACAGAACTATCCATTTGTAGTTAACCTTCATTTAAACTCCATTTAAATTTTTCAGTATTCATTTAACAGAAGTTTTCTAAATTGTTGAAGGGGGAGTAAATATTGTTTGTTGATTAATGTTATATTTTATTGAACATGAATTATTTGAATACTGACGAAGCAAAGTCTCTCTTAAAACTTGTTTTTCAGTAATGTTTTTACATATCTTAAGATTTTATAGAAAATAACTTAGTTAGATATCCAATAATATTTAATATTCTAAGTAAGATAGTTTTATGATGAAATTCTTAACATTCTGTTAAACATTTTTGAAAGATATTTGTTTTCATAAGTTTGATCAGCAGAAACAAAATTTCGTCTATTCAAAATATTTAATATATAGGATTTTGATTAACAATTTTTATTTACTGGATTTTGTTATATCATTTGGATGTCTTATAATGAACGTTTATTTTATATGTCGTTTGATATAAAAGGTACTTATATGACATTATTTTAATTTAATTCTTGAATTTATGATTATTGAATATAATTTTTCGGAATTAAATATGTAGAAGGCTAATATTAAAATATTTAAATAATTTTATATACCTTCTATCAAAAATTAACCTCTATTCATGTTATTTTATTCATAGTATGGAATATATTGTGTTGAAAATTTAAACTTGTGAAATTTGGCCAGAGATAACTTGGGACCCTGCATTTGTAAAATTCCCAGGACGAAACAAACCGACCTGAAAATATGTCTTCAGACATCGGCACTCTTCGTTTTTGCTGAAGGGGAGGCAACAGCTCCAAAATTTTCGAATGTTGAATTCGCAAAAGTTGAATGCGAATTTACTCGGACGGCGTCTTGGAATTTGATGAAGGATTAAAAATTTAATTGAATCCTGAGAAGCATAAAGCTCCTTTATATACAGATGCATTCAAGGACCGCCCTTGCTCCCCGCCAGATCTGCTTGATCGTCGTCATAGCATCGACATTGAAGATAAAATTTGATGTACTTAGGTTTATAATATTTTCATCCTTCCACGAAAGGATGGTTTTAAATCATAATGAAAGTCAGACTGCTCTACTCTTACCACTTCTTACACGTTCGTTCATGGTCACCGTAAACATCCACTAACATACGATGACTTTCGGTAGCCTCTTTCTTTATATGAAGTAATGAAGTAAAACTTCCCGCAAAAACACATTATTTGGTACAAGAGTTGACATTTTCAGAGGACACAAAAACTATGTTGTTTACACTTTAGCAGATACTGTTAAGAAAGCCTAGTGATGTCACTACAAAATGAAGGTTTTGCCAGATGAAACAATGGAATAATTATCTAATAGCGGCAAGCGGCATCTATCAATCAAAACCGCACGAAATTATTTATACTTGTAATAAATAATTTTTATATTATATATTGTTTCATTCAGAACAAACTTCGTAAAGAAATAAATGAATAAAGAAATATCAAGCAGATTAATTCTGTTACAACTCTCTCCAAATCTTAATTTTAAAAATAATGAAATAGGTCTACTGAAAATAAACACTGATTTTCAGTAGAAATACAGAATTAAATAATAAGAAAGCGATTTTTTACTTGATAAAAGAAATATTATAAAATTTGAATAACTCTTCAGACAAGCGGAAACGCAGCTTTGCTTGTGACAAAATGTTTTGTTTTCTGATCTTATATTCATGAAAACTAAATCTTTCTCAAAAATATTCAACATAATTTCAAGAACTTCTCAAAAACTAATTTATTTGAAATATTTGAATAAATTACTTCAAAAACTCTCAAAACATGTAGCAAATTCCTCAAAAAATAATTAGAATTCAGATAAGACCAGTTCAACTTCACATTTAAAAGATAAAATCAAATTTTGACATACAGAATTAACAATCACTTGCCCTGAATGAAATGTGTATACGCTCTTCAGCAACATAAACAACAGACTTCGATAAAAAATTTCCAGTAAATTCCTTCAATCCATCGATTTCTCTAATCTTAATTAGAATCCCATATGAAATTGAGCCTTTGATTTCCTAACGGATAAATACAAATGGAGGTCTTGGGACAAAGATGATAAAGGAATTCCTTCGGAATTGAAGTGAGTAATAGTTGTTTTCAAACACGGGACTTAGTTTGGAATTGCCTCCTATTCAGTCCTTTATCGCTGAATCTACTATTAACATGGACATCCAGACAATGCTGGAAATGAAGTCTTTATTGATTTATTTTACAATTTACCATTGCCTGGAATTTTTTGGACTCCCTTTCTGTATATGACCCTAACATATTCATAACGGAGGGCTAAAGAGAATAATCCGTTAAATATACCTTGTATGTATATAGTCACATAACTCGACCAATATTGATCCCTCCATGAACGAACATATGAAAATCGTTCCTGACAAATTTCACGCGAACTTTAATTGTTTCCTCCATAGGTTCCAATTTTGGCTTTTCATTTTCTCCATTATCAGTATAAAAATTTTACGATTGAACAGAAAGCAAACATCTTAACCCACTGAAATTTCAACAGTTTCAGCTCACAAAGATAAAAGCTGTTTACAATAAATAATAATATAACACACCAACTACTGTTCCGAAAACACGACAAAAATTAATAAGTTAAAAAAATACACTTGGCTTAAGTTTCACAAAAATTTAATTTACATTGTTGACATATATGTTTCCGGTTTCAACCCATTTTCAAAACTAAGGAAAATTTACTTAACGTTACAATTTATACAGGGTGCTCCAACGAAAACACCTCGATTTTCCGACTTTACAATGAAAATGTGGGAAATCGCTCGGACCCCTCAATTTCTGATTCGACGGGGGACCACTTTTCCGCTTTTTTATCCCGGTAACTTCAACCCCCTAACAGGGGTGAGCACAACCCCTTGATTTTGAATAGGGATGAGGGTGTTGCGATAACTTATTTTGAAGATCGTATCGAGTACTATATGACCCTGAAATTTCGCTTCAAAATATCCATCGATAATGAAATAACAGCGAAAATAGCGACAATGTGGAGTTTATTTCGAGAATATTATTCGTATCCAACACATTTCAAAGGTATTTAGTAGTTATGTTGTTAACTTTTTGTCCAAAAAGTATTAATTTCTTCTCCAAAAAAGTAGACGGGCCATGTTTTTGATTTACGTCTAGCGTGAATTTTTAAGAACGCTACAAGTGTGTCAAAGCGATTGCAAATTTGCAGTAGAATTAAAATGGTGTATTCCGTAGAAGAAAGGGTGGAAATGATAAAATAACTGCTTAGAAATAACGATTCTGCGTGAACAACAGCTTTATTTAACGAACGACATCCTGGAAAAAATGTATGCGCTGCTTACGTTGTGCAAATGGTAGCCAAATTTGACGCTATTGGTTCAGTCGAAAAGAAAAAGAAGATGCATGAAAGAGACGTAGCGAGGGACGTGGTTGTCTAAGGTCATGTAGCAATGAATTCGACCTTGAATACTAGGAAATTGTCTGATTTATCTGGTGTTTCACTCACAAAAATCATGAGAATCCTGAAACAACATAAATTCCATCCTCATAAGATACGATTGGTTCAGGAACTCAATGAGGATGATCTCGATCGCCGACTCCAGTTCTGTGAAGTGGTCAGTGAAATGATTAACGGTAATCAAAACTACATGCTCGATATCTGTTTTTCGGGCGAGTGTTCATTTTACCTTAACGGCATTGTAGACCGGCATAACTGTCGGTATTGGTCAGATGAAAATCTAAGATTAATTCGTGAGGTGCATACTCCGCGTCCCCTCAAATTAAATGTTTGGGCAAGTATTTATGGAAATCACCTAATCAGCCCATTTTTATACCCGGTAATCTCACTGGCCAAATTTATTTAGATCTACTGGAGAACGCTATTTATCCAGTCCTCGTGCAATTATTGGAGAATGCAGAAGACCACCAAACGATCATTTTTCATCAAGATGGCGCACCATCTCATTTCTTTCAACCGGTGCGCCAGTTCTTAAATGAAAATTTTCCTCGCGCCTGGTGGAAGGAGGGGACATATTAAGTGGCAACCCAGATCACCTGATCTGGTTCCACTGGGCTTTTTTCTATGGACTCACCTGAAATCCAAGATTTACGCTATCCGGCCTGAGTCACTGGATGATTTGTGAACTCGGATCATTAATGAATGCCGTCAAATTACACAAGAAATCTTGAGTAACGTACGTGAACGTTTTCAGCAAAACTTACATTACTGCATTGAAGTGCATGGTGCCCATTTCCAGCATTTAATAAAATAATTAAAACAAATTGTAGAAATTACTATGTTTTACTACCAATAAAAATATCTATTACACATTTTCTTGTGACTCGAGTTTCGGGAAATGAACTATCCCATCATCAGACAACTGAAGACCTAACAGTGGTATAGAGGTATTTAAACAAAAGTGATACAAATTTTGAATATTTCAATAGACTCTAGGTAACTAGGTAACACCTACGGAGCTATGTAAATCCAAATATTTGAGATATACAACAAAATAATATAAAAATAATGAATGACTCTACGGAGCTATGTAACCCCAAAAATTATTTGAGATATTTAAATGGGTACCATCTGTTTAACAACCTTCTTTGTCGATTGCCCCAACATTCCGATATCTGTTACAAGGCCCCTCTTTTTTAACCCGGTTTTATACCACGTTACGCTTGTAAACCTCTGTACCACTATCAGGTGTTACCTAGAATCTATTGAAATATTCAAAGTATGTATCACTTTTGTTTAAATACCTCTGTACCACTATTAGGTCTTCAGTTGTCTGATGATGGGATAGTTCATTTCCCGAAACTCGAGTCACAAGAAAATGTGTAATATATATTTTTATTGGTAGTAAAACATAGTAATTTCTACAATTTGTCTTAATTATGATCAACTACCAAATAGTAACAGCTGAAACAATTCAGTATTTAATAAACTAATCACAAAAGTAAGTACTCTTCCACTATTTCACCTGACATTTCGTTATCGATCGAAATTTTGGAGTGAAATTTCAGGATCAGATAGTACTCGATAAGATCTTCAAAATGAGGTATCGCAACACCCCAAATCCCTATTCAAAATCAGGGGTTGTACTAACCCCCGTCAGGGGGTTGCAGTTACGGGGATGCGAAGAGCGGAAAAGTTGTTCCACCTCGAATCAGAAATTGACGGGTCTGAGCGATTTTCCACATTTTCCTTTTAAAGCCGGAAAATCGAGGTGTTAAGTTTTCGTTGGACCACACTGTATGTGTTTCATTCAACTTAATTTTCAAAAGTTTTTTCAGATTCTGTAGGGGTTTGGTAGAATTAATCCAGCAATTATCTGACTTAACGTCAGTGCTTATCTTAATTTTTCTTTAGCTATTGTCCTCGTCAGAAATGCATGGTTACCTCCGTACGAAATCAACGCACTTGAAGGCTCTCATAACAACCACATCAATTTGGAATATAATTGTTCCTTGAAAATCCCAATCTCAAACGAAAATAAAAAATAAAAGGTAGTTCTGATAAAGCATACCATCTCCATAATATTTTTTCCTTCGAACAAGCGGAAACCCCAAAAATTTTTCAATTTTCAAGTAGGTAAAGAACGATATAAATGAAAGGATTCCTTCTTTCTGCCCCATTCGTCGATGAAAAAACATCGCCTATGTACTTCCCCCCGGATAATATCTCACGAAATTGGATATATCGGAAAATACGCGTTTTCGCGAGGGGAAAAATAACGATGAAAATTCCATGGCCGCAAATGACTCAAGAATCTGTACCTTGGAAATTCGTGGAATGCTGGGAATCGTCGTAGCCTTTCTTATTTTGAAATAAGCAGCAGACGAAATAAGTGTCTGGATTTATTCCTATCGAATATTTTGTCTTCGCCACATAACGAGAATATTTTAGGCGTGTTTATTTGCATGGAATGTTTCGCGTTTAATCGTGTTTCCCGTGAAATGTTACTGTGGAACTTTCCGACAGCGACAACATTTTTGACGGTAAAAATCCCGGAAATAATGAATAATTTATCAACATCTCAACACTCGGCAGAACGGATCATGGGTACAAGGGGCGTTCAATGTATTCTAGGTATAGGCATGAAGGAAAACTCTTCAATGTATCGGGTGTTTTTTTCAGAGTAATAAAACTTTCGATAGGGATAACTCTGATTTGACAGAAGGTAGAAGCCATGTTGTTTTGACATTTCTGTTCAGTAAGCATTGACAAATTATCATGGAAAGCCGCAACAACGTTTACAAATTGTTGAAATTTATTTTCAAAATCAGTGTTCTATTCGCCAAACTTATAGAACACTTCGTGAAATTTATGGTTTACATAATCGTCCATCAGACCAGCTTATTCGTCGAACTATCTATAGATTTCGGACAACATTTTCTCTACTCCATGCAACAACAACAACAAGACAAAGAATTTTACGTACAGAAGAATATATTTCTGCTGTAAGTCATAGTATTAATGATGATCCAGATTTGTCTATTCGTCGACGTTCACACCAAGTTGGACTCTGTGCATCCACCACATGGAAAATTTTGCGTAAAGATCTTGTTCTAAACCCATACAAGATCCAACTGGTACAAGAACTAAAGCCACTTGACCATAATAAGCGTCGTTTGTTTGCTGATTGGGCCCTAGAACAGCTTGAAGTTGATCCACTTTTTCATCGTAAAATTGTGTTTAGTGATGAAGTTCATTTCTGGTTGAACGGCTATGTAAACAAGCAAAATTGCCGTATATGGAGTGAAAACAATCCTCAAGAAATTCTGCAGGTTCCATTGCATCCTGAAAAATGGTGTGCTTAACACGCTGGAGGCATCATCGGTCCATATTTCTTTAAAAACGATGCTGGAGCTAATGTTACAGTGAATGGTGCTCGTTACAGATCGATGATCAATGATTATTTCTTTCAAAATTTGAATGGTATCGACCCAGAATTGATTTGGTTCCAACAAGATGGTGCTACACCTCATGCTGCTACCGTAACAATTGATTTATTGAAAGAAAGATTTGACGATAACATTATTTCGAGAAATGTTCCAATAAATTGGCCTCCAAGATCATGCGACATAACTCCACCGGATTATTTTCTTTGCGGTTATGTTAAGTCATTGGTTTATGCTGATAAACCAGAAACAATAGACGCTTTGGAAGCCAATATAACTGGTGTTATTGATTAACTAAGGCCTGAATAACTCGAAAAAGTGCTTTTCAAATAAAAAAAAATTTGGCTTCAATCTTCATATAAATGTGTTTTATTTCAATTTAAAGTTTTATCACTCTAAAAAATAACACCCGATATTAATTGCTACCTTCAGTTTCTTCAGTCGGAAAATCGCTCACCACGAAGATGTTTTTTTCACATTTGGGAATAGGTAGTAGTCATTGGGGGCCAAGTCTGTACAGCAATACCCCACACTGTGAGTTTTCCTGGACTTTTTCCTTTAATTCCTTCTATTAAGATTCTCAAAGTGGTTGCTGGTGTGATGCTTTCACCCTTTTTAGTGTATTCCATCAATAAAATATGTTTAGATGGGGTGACTTTTTACTTCTTTGTGCATCTGCAATTCCTGAAAAGTTGAAGGTGGGTTTTGACGATTGGATTTTGATCTCCCTAAGTAATCCCATACGTGCTCAATTGGATTCATATATGGTTTGTTTGCTGGTCAGTTCATTCGGATATTCTTCTCTTGAAGAATGTTTTGAACCCTTCGTGTGCGGTGTGGTGGGGCGTTATCATCCTGATAAATTAAATTATCCCCAAATTCGTAGCTCAGAGAAAATGATTGGTTCAATGATGTTTTCTACGTAGATGGCAGCAGTCATTGTTCGTTCAATGATAATAAAAGGGGTACGGCGACCGAACATTATACCCCCCCAGCACATTATTAATCCGCCTCGAAAGGGCACAACTTCCCAGGCGAAATTGAGTCGCTCTAGTCTGCCTGGATCCCTCTGAACCCTTTCTCGTCGACTATCACTTTGTAAACCGAATCGTGACTCATCCGAAAAAAGTACATTGCGCCATTGTGGTAAAAGCCAGTCTTGGTGGCTGCTCATTGCCGAGGGGCAGCTCTATGTCCAGGTGATAGCCTTAAAGGTCTTCTTGCCCTTAAATTTGAGAAATGCAACCCTCTCCTTATGGTACTGGTTGAGACTACCTGTCTACAGGTCCTCAAAAAATGACTTCGAAGGGCTGTTACAGATACCGTTCGATTCCTTCGAGTAAAATTTGCGATATAATGGTCTTCCCTTGCAGATGTTACTCTGGGACGACCAGGCACCGATCTCCGGGCAACGCTGCCGGTTTCCAGGAAGAGGGCCACTATGCACCTTACTGAAGACCGTGGAGTATTTAAAAAAAACGTTGCGCAATCTGGTGGTTCGACAAAGCTTCTTGATGGAGGGCTACTACTATTCTTGCCCGGTCAAACTGAGAAATTGGATGTCCCGGCATTTTCCACGGAATATTCTCAATATTACAACCCTCGTTATTCGCTGAAAACTGATTAACTTCGAATGCACCCGTATTCTCCTGAACAAGAAACATTTTTTGCTGGTTTATTGTTTTCATTAAGTGATAAGATAGTGAAGATTCCACACACAAAAAATTGTCATGTTACATTCAACCAGTTGAGAGTTGATAGGGGAGGGGCAAGACTTTTGACGATGTGTGTATAACAGCGTTGCCTATTTTCCACTTTAAAATCCTTAGCACTAATTGGATCATCCGTTATATCGACTGAATCTCGAATTGTCTTCACAACCAATTCTAAATGAAATGGTTAAAATCAAATGAAAATTCACATAGAAATGATGGGATGTCATCTGACAATAGTATAAAAGCTTAACGTAATCTAGCGGGCCCTATTGTCCTGTCACATTCTACACCCCTAACGCTATATTCATTATTTCTTGATGGGGGGGAATTATTAAAGTAACTACGGAACTGGCTGATTACCTGAAGCTCCACAATTGAAACTATTAAATGAGAAATCTTTGCAATTATGGTAAACAAAGGGACTTAGGTTTAATATCATTTCAACGTATTCATGAGGCACCTTGTGTTTAATATCGATTTTGTAACTGTACGCCAAATCCGAGAGACCCCACAGGTTTTGCTCAGGTCATTCGTAGAGGGCATATTTTTAAGCAAATGGGATGTAGCTAAATGGATATCAGCTTGTTCGTTCGTTGTAGATACAACGGCTATCAATTTGAGTGTGAATGACCGAGTGTTAATCATGTGGAAACTGACCTTTTCGCACATTTACATCGTCGAAAGGTTTTATTCATCTGAAATATCCAAGAAAGTTCTAAAGTATAATTTTCTGGTTTCATAAGAATGTTAACAAGTCAATGTTAGCCTTATTTTTAAATTGACATTACTCATGCATGGCAGCCATTATTTATTTGTGACATTGACAGTTGTATTTATCAATTGTCAATTTAATCATGGAAAGGTTACACACTCCAACAACGTTTATAAATAAACCCAATTTATTATGAAAAATCGCATTCTTTACGTGCTTTAACTCCAATTTTTGGTCGTTATAAATCGTCCGGATAAAAGAACAGCTAAACGTTTAGTGAAGAAGTTTGAAACAAATTTTACACTTCATGATGTTACAGTGCCAGTGAGACAAAAAAATGCAAGAAGTGAAGAGAATATTGCTGCCTTACGTGAAAGTGTTCGTGAAGACCAAAATTTAGCGATTTATCGACGTTCACAAGAACTAGGCATCTCGCAGACGTCTTTGTGGCGAATTTTACGAAAAGATCTTGGTTTACATCCACACAAAATTTTTTTAACCCAACAACTCAAACCAACAGGTCATTTAAAGCGTCGTGTATTCAGTAATTGGTGCTTAGAAAAAATCGCCTCTCACCGAATAGGCTCATTTCTGGTTAAACGGTTATGTTAACAAGCAGAATTACCCTATCTGGAGTGGTAATAAACCTGAAGATTATCAAGAACTGCCAGTACATTCTGACTAACTTACTGTTTGGTGGGAATTTTATGCTGGATGAGTCATTGGACCTTATTTTCTTTTCAACGAAGCTCATGAGGCGGTAACTGTCAATGTAAATCGTTATCGTTTAATGTTGACTGATTTTTCATGGCCTGAAATGGTCTCGATTTGCAGAAAATGTGGCTTCTACAGAACATTGTACTTCATAATGAAATAAAAATTTCAATAATTTTCGAATAAATGATGTATTGTCTTTTGTTTGTCCAAGTACTTCAAGCGTCGTTTGTTTGCTGATTTTTTATCGTAAAATTGTGTTTAGTGATGAAGCTCATTTCTGGTTGAAAAGCAGAATTGCCGTATATGGAGTCAAAACAATCCTCAAGAAGTTCTGCAGTTCTGAAGTTCTCATTTTAATTAAAAAAATGTATATGAGACAGTAATTTATTTCCACAAAAATGTTTGTACTACTACAACAATTGTTTCACCACGATGTGGATTCTTCAGGTATTACATTGTACTGTCTGATGGTATTCAGTGTAACCGAGTTTAAATACATTTTTAGGTACCAAATAATGGAAGCACAAGTCATAAAAACTCTAAAAAAATACTAAAATCATGTAAATTATTTAATCTTGTTATAGTGAGGTCAAGAAAATTAATACTTTGATTCTTTTCTTCTTCGATTGTAAATTTGATTTTTGGGTGGAATAGAAGAAGAAAAGAATTAAAGTATTAATTTTCTTGACTTCACTATAACAAGATTAAATAATTTACATGATTTTAGTATTTTTCACAAACCAACACATACAGACATCACAATACATAAAACTTCAAACCACCTTACCAACCAATATGTCAGCATATAATAGTTTTATTCATAGATTATTGAATGTCCCTTTAAATTCAGAAAACTTTATGAAAGAATTAAATATTATTAAACAAATAGCGTCAAACAACGGTTACAATCCCTTTCTTATAGACAAAATGGTATCCAATAAACAAAAGAAAATGGCATTAAATCTCGTGTACCCAATCATAAAAGAGGACAATACACAGAAATATTTTTCGTTATCTTATGTCAATGGATTATCTGAAAATATTGCTAAACATTTCAAAAGTTGTTTCAATTATAACGCGACTTTTAAGACAATTAATAACCTTAGTACCTACATAAAAAACAATAAAGATCGTACAAATAAAGAAAATAAATCCGGAGTCTACAAGTTGACTTGCAAAGATTGCCCTTTAGTATACATTGGCCAGACTGGTTGATCATTCAAGAAACGTGTCCAAGAACACCAAAGGGGTTATATATCCAATTCTGTACATTCGACATATGCTAATCATCTTAAGGAATTCAGGCATAATTTCAACAATAATTATGAAATTATCCACGTTGAAAGCAAAAGTTCTAGATTAACACTTTTAGAATTTCTTGAAATCAACAGGTATAATGCCCGTAAAAATCTTTTGAACGAACAAACAGATGTCGATCATTCTCCATTACTGAATATTTTTCCTTAATGGCATTTTTAGCGGCAAACTCCACCTAGAGTTTTTATGACTTGTGCTTTCATTATTTGGTCACGTACCTAAAAATGTATTTAAACTCGGTTACACTGAATACCATCAGACAGTACAATGTAATACCTGAAGAAGCCACATCGTGGTGAAACAATTGTTGTAGTAGTACAAACATTTTTGTGGAAACAAATTACTGTCTCATATATATTTTTTTAATTAACGCCTTTTCTGTTGAGAATCGCCTGATACTTTTCGATTAACGATTGTTTCACTCGATCCAATTGTTCACAGTAAAAAAAATCTGCATCAATAATTTGTCCAGATTTCAGCACTTCAAAATAAACAATTCCGCGTATAGTCTACCACATACATACATTTTAAGGATGATCAAAATTACAGGATCTGAATCTAGAGAATCATCTTGGGCATTTACGAACGTCCAATGCACTTGGATAAAAATCGCAAATGTTTGCGTCGCAACTGTTCTGGTATTGGGCTGGCCATTTCATCCCAAATTGCAAAAAAATTCTAAAATTCAATTACTCAGGAGTGAACAATTCACAATAATTTTTGATTGTCTCGGTCTTTACTTGACGGAAATTCATCTTCAATATATTATAAGAAAAACAAATGTTAACTTCCGCTATTTCATTGATTTACACGACAATTGTTTCGTCATACCATGACTTCATCAGGTGAGTATTTAAAACTAGTTTAAAACGACCGGTATCCCTATTATGAAGTAGGTAATGATTCGTTTCTCGACTGTTCTGAAGTTTGGAAAGGAATCCATGGACTTCCAACCGTTTGTGAGTAGAATACTAAACCGTTCTGTAAAAATGCAGCGTGTTTTTTTTTCAAAAAAACTTTGGAAACTGTATTCGGGCACGTGGTCATGTTCAACACGTGGCCACAGTTCCACTATCGCGTAGTATTTGTTTATATTACAATCGCCCACGCTTCGAATCGCACGCCCTTTCGCGTGGGTGTCTTGTTCGATAGCAAATTCCCAAAGTGTTTGCCCACAGTTCAGTCTGCCAGTTGGATCATCTGCAGTTCCCGCTGCCTTTATTGAAATCAAACAACACTGCATCATCGTGTATTTCTGTGAATAACATATTCTTCCTCTTTCTCAACTGAAAACTGTGACTAACATTCATTGTTTACACAACAATTGTTCCGTCAATTACATTTTGATTTCATCAGGTGAGTATGGTAACTATTTTTACAAGATCGGTCTCTTTAAATACAAGTCTGAGCAAAAAAAACCTGATAACATGAAGGTTTGTTTTGGGAATTTTCAGAATTTATTCAAAAAGGTTCAATAACAGGGATTGGTTTAACTCTGTCTGGTCGTTGAGTAAAATGTGTTTTTTATGATGCTGGTTTGTTTCTAGTGCATTTAAAAAGTCCAGTCTATTGCATTTGTTCTCTAGAGAGGGTGTCTCAACGAAAATTTGACCCCCCCAGAACTCAGAAACGATAAATTTTCGAAGATTTTAAACAAACAGGTCAACCTCTGTTTTGAAGGGGACCAATTTCCATCATGAGTTTGTTCCGAAAAAACCACCCCTATGAACATACCCCAAACATTTTTTGATAGGGAAGAGATGTCCAGTGTAACAATTATTTCGAGAAATGTTCCAATAAATTGGCCTCCAAGATCATGCGACATAACTCCACCGGATTATTTTCTTTGGGGTTATGTCAAGTCATTGGTTTATGCTGAAGAACCAAAAACAATAGACGCTTTAGGAGCCAACATAACTCGTGTTATTAATTAAATAAAGCCCGAATTACTCGAAAAAGTGTCCCAAAATTGCTCTGGTCGAAAGCGGTTCCTCAGAGCTAATCGTGGTTGACATTCCAGAAATTTTTCTCGAAACATAAATGTCATAAAATTATCGTTCAAATAAAAAAACCATTTGGCTTCAATCTTAATTTAAATGTTTTATTATTTCAATTTAAAGTTCTATTACTCAAAAAAACACCAATATTCGTGAATAAAACTGTAGATTCGACATTAGTGGATTTTCAAACTATCCTCCGATCTTTTGAATGATTCTGTAGAAATGCGTTATTCACAATAAGAAATATGGTAATGAATTGTTGCGCTAGTGCGTCTTCCACAACCACCGCTAAGGAAAATTTCTGCGGAGTACGCGGTCCCGCGACTTTACAACGTTACAGTAATACTAGATGTGGAATACGCTGATTTCTCAAGCAATAATCACCTGGTAAGATATATGTGGCATTGCATTATCATCCAGAAACGAAATTTGGGCCAATAGTTCGTGAAATTGTTAGACTACTTCGTTGATAGCTTCATCAACATATGCCTGGAACATCATGGTTTTTGGGAGTACTATTAAGTCACTTCTGTCAACAAAACAAAATCCATCCCAAAGCATAATTGTGCCTCCTCGAAAAGGATGTACTACTATTTTGGACTACTTTATCGAGTAATTTAGGCCTTATTTCATCAATAACACGAGTTATGTTGGCTTCCAAAGCGTCTATGGTTTCTGGTTTATCAGCATAAACCAATGACTTAACATAACCCCAAAGAAAATAATCCAGTGGAGTTATGTCGCATGATCTTGGAGGTCAATTAATTGGACCATTTCTCGAAATAATGTTATCGCCAAATCTTTCTTTCAATAAATCAATTGTTACGGTAGCAGCATGAGGTGTAGCACCATCTTTTTACAACCAAAATAGTTCTGGGTCGATACCATTCAAATTTTGAAACAAATAATCTTTGATCATCGATCTGTAACGAGCACCATCAACTGTAGCATTAGCTCCAGCATCGTTTTTAAAGAAATATGGACCGATGATGCCTCCAGCGTGTAAAGCACACCATACAGTGCATTTTTCAAGATGCAATGGAACCTGCAGAACTTCTTGAGGATTGTTTTCACTCCATATACGGAAATTTTGCTTGTTTACATAGCCGTTCAACCTAAAATGAGCTTCATCACTAAACACAATTTTACGATAAAAAAGTGGATCAACTTCAAGCTGTTCTAGGATCCAATTAGCAAACAAACGACGCTTATTATGGCTTTAGTTCTTGAACCAGTTGGATCTTGTATGGGTGTAGACCAAGATCTTTACGCAAAATTTTCCATGTGATGGATGCACAAAATCCAACTTGTTGCGAACGTCGACGAATAGACAAATCATTAACACTATGACTTACAGCAGCTATATTTTTTTCTGTACGTACAGTTCTTTGTCTTGTTGTTGTGGTTGTTGTTGCATCGAGTAGAGAAAATGTTGTCCGAAATCTATCGATAATTCGACGAATCAACTGCTCTGATGGACGATTATATAAACCATAAATTTCACGAAGTACTCTATAAGTTTGACGAATAGAACAGTGATTTTGAAAATGAATTTTAACAATTGGTAAACGCTGTTGAGGCGTGACTCTTTCCATGAAAATTTGTCAATGCTTACTGAACAGAAATGACAAAACAACATCGCTTCCACCTTCTGTCAAATCACAGTTATCCCTATCACTCTAAAAAAACACCCGTTAGCTTCATCAACATATGTCTGGGACATCATAGTTCTTGGAAGTACTAATAAGTCAGTTCTTTCATCGAAACAAACTCTACCCCCAAACCATAATTATGCCTCCTCGAAAAAGATGGACTTCTTGAACAGAGCCGAAGGTCCCACACCTGTACTCGTCGACTATCAGAAATACGTCCATATCTGGATTTATCAGGAAAGGTTACGTCATCTCTCCAGTGTACCCGCTCCATTGCCGACTTTAACCTTTGGCGCTTAGGTTCTCGAGTGAGTGGAACTCTTAATAAGCATCTCGATCTGAGATTGACTTCATGGAGACGTCTTCTGACTGTGCTTGGAGAAACTGAAGTACCTGTGGCATCTCGAAGAAGTTGACTTGCCATTCTGCAAGTGCTGAGGGGCTGTCTTATCACCGAAAGTGGTCTAACACTTGTGGATCTTCGACGAGCAGTTCCAGTGTCAAAGAACCGCGCCATTAAACGTGATGTAGCGAACGACTTCTTCGCTCCCCGTCCAGAAACCTGCCTTGCTCTATTGTAGTTTGACCGGCGTACCGATAGAGGACCCGACCAGTCATAAGAATCGTGACTAACCGTCCCCGCTAGGTTCAAATAGAGTAAGGCAATGCGTTTGAAAATCAGTGTTCCAAGCGGACGCATGGTCACCGGCGTAACAGGCAGAGCTTGCGCATCAAGCCTGTCTGACGAGTTTCAGATGCGCATGCTCGGAAACGAAACGCCGTCTCCCGAACTAAGAGGTGGAAGCTCCCTCGCAACATCCTTTCTCATTTAAGAGCTTCAGTGATATTAAATTTTGGCTAATATTGAAGAAATTGGCAACTTACACTTGTATTCGACCAGCTTGAAGCATCCCAAGGGCTCTGTTGACATCGTCTTCGGATAATACTTGTCTTGGCATAATGAAAGTTTCATTTTTAATTGCGCAGAACTGTTTGATCTTATTGAAAATGATTAAATTTGTTAAAAGCTTAATTCACAAGAACCAGAAGACGGAAAATATGCACCTTCCGAAAACATCAATATCCTCAACTTTTCAAGAGCAGTTTCTTTCGTAAAGCAAGTAGTCAGAATGCAATATATAAAGAGCTTCTGTGTGGCGAAATAATTGTTGAATTTAAATAAACGTATAAAAATCCAAATAATATTTTTTTTAATATATGGTTCACAACGCCTTCCACTTGAAATTCTCCAGGTGGAATGTATACGCGATCCTGTCTATTATTCGTATGAAGTCATGAAGAGAATTTCAGTAATTCAATGTTAGCTCAACATATTCTTGTAACAGAACAACAATGTGCCATGTGCCAGAACCGAAAGCTGCAGTCGTAACCCACCTACGCGTTCATTTCTAAAATCGATGTGGTATTTACAAATGCTACTTCTAATGATACATGCCATAATATTAACAGATACTGATATAACTAAGTGAATATGAAAATATACTGCTCAAAAATTGAAGTGAATAATTTGCGTACATATACTAACTGACAAAGAAACTGCAACACCCAGGAGCTGCTTAAATTTTATTTTTTATTTTTTTTTGGTAAAACATAGATAGTATAGCAAGGATTAAATGATTAAAATTTGGAAAAAAAATCGTGAAGGTCTTTTCATGTAAACATTTTTTGTTACTTAAATATCTAGTCGTTTTTTGCAAATTTTTTAAATTTCACAACAACCCAGCTGTCTGAGGAGATCCAAAGTCGATGTTTATTTGTTGTTAAAATGCCTAGAGCACGTGTACACGGAATTTATGGCCAGCTAAGTGAATTTCAAAGAGGTCGACTTATTGATCTACGGGAGGCGAGGTTGTCATTTCGAGAAATCGCTAACCATACGAACAGATATCCAACTACTGTTATGAGATTTTGTCAAGCGTGGTTTGATAATGCCCAAAATCGAAGAAGAGTAGGCACCGGATGTCGAAGGGGCACAGATGAAGTTCAAGATCGACGTCTAAGACTTATGGCTATTAGAGACCGATTTGCGACAACTCGATCTTTGACTGATGAGTGGTTAGGAGAACAAGGCCATCCTGTAACTGTCCGAACGGTTTACTGGCGGTTTTTTGGACTGCAGCATTATCGACCCCATCTTGTGTTAACACTAACGGTTGAGCATCGCCAGCAACGATTACAGTGTTGCAAAGAACGTCAACATTTGAATGTGAAATGGCATCAGGTCGTCTTTTCTGATGAATCTCGATTCTCCTTGGGTGCACATGATGGCCGAAGAAGGGTTAGACGACGTCGGGGAGAAAAACGTGAACCTCAGTTTTATATTGAGAGTCATGTGCACCGGACAGTAGGCGTTATGGTATGGGGTGCTATTGCACATGCAAGTAGGTCATTTAGTCTTTATTCGACGTAACATGACAGCGCTGCGTTACCTTCAAGAAATAGGGGAGCCATATGTTCTCCCTTACATTAACCGGCTCGAGAATCCAATATTTCAGCAAGATAATGCTCGACCTCATGTTGCCAGAGTTAGTTTAAACTTTTTGAAGCGCCCCGTGTGAATATTTTGCCATGACTGTCCAGATCCCCCGATCTTTCGCCCATAGAGCATGTTTGGGACATCATGGGTAGAAGGCTTGGAAATTTACCCCAGCACCCACGGACTTTGGCGGCTCTGAGACATGAACTACAGGTAGCTTGGGATAGTATCCCTCAAGAAGAAATAGACCATCTTATTGCATCAATGCCAAGACGTGTTGGGGAGTGTATAGATAATCGCGGTCAACAAACACATTATCAACAAATTAAAAAAAAAAATTGTAAACCCTTCATTTTTTTTCTTCAAATTTTAATCATTTACTCCTTGCTATACTATCTATGTTTTACCAAAAAAAAATTTCAAATTTAAACAGCTCCTTCTGGGTGTTGCAGTTTCTTTGTCAGTTAGTATATAAAGTGATTTTGTATACAGTTTGGAAACCACTTGAATGAAATTCTTTATTAAAATAAAATGATAAAAGAGGGGACTCACAATATCTTAAATAACATAACATACCATAAACTTTATTCTCATAATCAATGCAATCATACAAATATCTACAATAATTTTAGTTTTTTCGATTTAGGATTTTTTTAAATTAGGTACATTGATGTATCTTGGTAGTACATTGAAGAGTCTTATACACATATATTTTGTTTTCCTTTCAGTAAGTGTCAAGAAATGCCTCGGAAAGTGCTATGGAACTTGTGTCTTGTGTTGTTTTTATTCAACGTTTATTAAAATATTGGAGATGTTTTCTCAAAAATAGCAGACATTCCAAAACATATAGTCCCGGAAGTGTGAGCATGGAATTATTTCTAAAATGACCTCTTCATGATTCTTTATTTCAATCCTATTATTGCCCTCAAGGCGTGTTTCTGCAGATTGAATAATCTATTTAAATCACTGCTTTCACCCCATATGAAACAAAATTTGCATGATAAACTGTTTTTAAAAGTTCCACGTCTACTCTCCGTGACAATACCCTGATCATGTACAAAACTTTATTGAGTTTTTTGCTGACCTGACTCACATGATCATTCCATTTCAGGTGACAATCAAACGAAACTCCAAGTAATTCTGTCGGAAGACAAAAAACGGACCTGGGTGTTATCCGGAGTTATTGACTGGGGATACATATTTTTAGTCTGAATCGTTCTAAAAATCACACACACATTGAGAAGTAACTCATTTTGAGTGCATCAATGCTGTAATGAATCGAAGACTAATCTAGTTTGTTCAATACTCGAATTATGATTCTTGCTACGCAGCAAAGCACTCGCATCGTCAACAAACAACAAGAGGTCGAGTTCATTGATATATATCAGAAATAAAAAGGTTCCCAGATTACTTCCTTGGGGAACTCCTACATGGACATATTTATCCCCTGACATAAAAACTAGTCCTTCACTATCAATACAAACCACCTTAACTCGATCAGACAAGTAGCTCTTGAGCAACTCCAGTTGACAATCGCGAATACCACATAAAGAGAGTTTCTTGAAAAGTCATTCATGCTATTGAAAGCCTTAGATAAATCTAGAAAAAGCCCAACATGCACTCCATCGCTCTCCAAAGCATCAACAATATAACATACTAATTCATACATCGCTGTAGTAGTACTTCTGTTATTTAGATAGCCGTGTTGTTTCTCAGAGAAAATTTTGAACTTCTGCATGAATAAGCAAAGCCTACCGACCAAAAGTTTCTCGAATTAAATATAAAACAGATTCATTCTGCGGCCCTTACAACAAATTTTAATTTTATAAAAATTTTTCCTCAAAAACTTTTTGACATTAAATTAAATGAATGTCTTAAAAACACAGTTTCAATTTAGTAGACATATAGGATTAACGCTCATTACACAGCACCAGAAGGAATAAAATAATCCAGAGAAAATATAGACTTTAATTTGAAGTATTTATTTAATATTTCTAATTAATATTCCATATTTTCTTTGGATTCTTTTATTCCTCATTTTTGTAGTCAATTTTAACAGTTTCATTGAAACGCGTATCGTTTCATTTTTAGTAATGGCGCAGTTTTAACTTGTCAAATGGCAAAAAATGACAGCTTCAGTCCAGATAGCGGGTTATTCAAAACGAAACCTCTTATTGTAAAACCCTTTATAAGAACGACAGTCTGGGGTTTTTAAATGATCAATTCCGGATAGTTTCTTTACTTAATGTACCTAGTGATTTGAACACAAAATAGCAAGTCCATTGAATCAAACTTATTACACTAATTGCTCTGGCATGCAAAACGTTCCCAAATAATTCATCCCGACTTCGACGAATGCCAGAATTAACTAAAACTGCTATAACATCACGTCCCAAGATATCTACAAGTCAAGCGAGGATTTCAACAAAGATGCCTGACATAACTTTCAAATAGTCTCGGAATGTCACATTCTAGTAATTTGAAAGGATCTTCTCGAAAATAATTAGAAATCTGAATTGAAAATCGAGTATTTACTGTCTGAATCTGCACCTAATATAAAATGAGAAATGTAAAAATCTGAAGATGAGAGTTAACTCAATTTTGCATTCACAAACTCTGACGTAAGTATTCAATGACGTGGGAAAGACGGAATAATTTCTTCAACTTCCATTAATTTTGCGTGATCTTCAAGACTTTATTTAACATGTTTCGGATTGTCCGCTTTGTGTCAAATATGCACTGTTTTGTTCTATAATTTGTTTCCATTTTAAAGGTAACTTCATAATGCCTCTCTCATAAAGTATGTTTCAATATGAGCGCAAGATTTGAATTCCGCGCCATGTTTGACAGTCATAATGTCACATGATTATGATGTGATAGATAGAAAGTTGACAGATGGGAGTTAGTTAACATGGAGCATTACACGGTAGAACAACGCGTCATGACTGTCCAAAAATTATTATCAAAATGGTGAAAGTAAAAGCTCGGTCGAAATAATGTGCCTAGTTCATCAACTGTGAAAAGAATAATAAAAAAATTCTAAAGTACTGGTTCTTGGTTACTGATGTGAAACATACGATACGAGCTCGTAGAGGTCGTTCAGAACAAAATATCACGGCAGTTAGCGAGAGTGTGACAGAAAGGCCAGAGGCGTAAATTCGCCATCGGGCACAAGAATTGGACATTTCAACAGGTACTCTTCAGCGAATTCTCACTGAAGATTTACAGCTGCATGCCTACAAAATCCAACTGACTCTACAACTTCTGCCAGTAGACCATGAACAGCGAAGAGAATTCACGAATTGGGTCCTTGAGCAACCTGCTGATTATGCAAACAAAATCATTTTCAGGGATGATGCCCATTTTCACCTCGATGGCTTCGTTAATAGGCAAAACTTTCGCATTTGGGGCTTAGAAAATCCAGGAATGATTCATCAGAAAGCAATGCACCACAACGGATCAATGTTGTGCATTATGGTCTTGAGGAATAATTGGACCGTTTTTCTTCGAAAACGAAGAAGGTAATGCAGTAACGATGATTGGCGAACGTTATCGTGCTACGATAACACAGTTTCTTGTACCGAAGAAAAAAATATGTAATGTCTAATGCATTGACAATATGAGATGGTGGAAGTCTTCTAGTAGCTTTTCATCAATCAACCTTAACTTTATAGATTAACTGTGTCATACATAGTCTATAGAGGATGTAGCGCCACCTTATCATTTCGGCCATCGTGTAAACCTAGAGTAAATCGCGATTCGTCGCTGAAGACGACATTATGCCATTCTGCGTCCCAATATTGCTGTTCTCTGCGTTCAAACGTTAAATACAGTGGCTTCGCAGTCAAAGGAAGCACTATTCGTGGATGGTCTATGATTTTTTTGGTCTTTACTTGACGAAAATTCATCTTGAATTTATGAATAAAAAAAGTAGTGTCTAGTAGTACTCACCTGATGAAGAATTGTTGTGAAATAAAATATTAGCAGAAATCGTGGATGGTCCAAAACACAAGTGTTCCACAGTAGGTGTAACAAACTGATAGGTCAGATAGTAAGAGGTGGGCAACTTAAGATTTGCTTTTTGGATCGGCTATAAATAAAAAACGAATGAATTTTTTCAAAGTTGTGAGGTCTTTAACTTAAGATTATGGCTGAAGAAAATTTTATAATCATTTTTTCTTAACCACCCTATAATAAGGATTTTATACTGGTGTCCTAGAAGTCGCCGTCAACTCGGAATCAGGTAACAGGTTAAGTCATAACAGCCATCAGAAAAATATTTTAAAAATCCAGGGCCTGTATGAAGCTGAACTCCAAACTATAAAATCAATAGCCGCGAACAACGGTTTCAACCCCAATTTAATAGATAATCTAATTCGACAGAAACTATCTAAAATAGCTATGAGCCAAATTTATCCCATCATAAAAACCGAAGAAAATAAAAAATTCATTTCTCTGTCGTACTTTGGTAGCATAAGTCAAAAAGTGGCCAATAGTTTTTCAAAATCAGATGTCAATATTGCCTTCAAAACGCAAAACAAATTATCATCGGTATTATTTAACGCAAAGGACCCTACTACAAACATACACAAATCAGGAGTTTATGAGTTATCTTGTTCTACGTGCAGTAATAAATATATAGTACAAACAGGACGTTCCTTCAAGACGAGGTTCAACGAACATAAAATGAGTTTCAGGAAAAATAAACAAAATTCTACTTTTGCCACTCATTGTCTAGAAAACGGTCATTCCTTTCCCACAATAGATAATCTTAAAATTTTACATGTAGAATCAAAAGGGAAGAAACTCGATCATCTAGAATCTGTTGAAATTTTCAAATTAGTTCACAATAACAATAATGTAAAAATAATGAACGACTGTACGGAGCTATGTAAATCGAAAATATTTGAGTTATTTAAAAAGTAACATCTGTTTAAAACCTTTTTCAACGAACATAAAATTAATTTAATGAAAAGTTAACAAAAATTCAACGTTTGCCACTCGTTCTTTAGAAAACAGTAATTCCTTTCGACGAAATAAAATCTTAAGAAAATTTTACATGTAGATTCAAAAGAAAAGAAACTTGATTATTGAAATTTTCAAATTCGTTCACAATAAAAATAATGTAAAAAATAATGAATGACTGTATGGAGCTTTGTAAATCCAAATATTTGAGATATACAACAAAATAATGTAAAAATAATTAATGACTGTACGGAGCTATGAAACCCCAAAAATTATTTGAAATATTTAAATGGGTACCATCTGTTTAACAACCTTCTTTGTCGATTGCCGACATTCCGATATCTGTTAGAAGGCCCCTCTTTTTAACCCGGTTTTTTATCACGTTCCGATTGTAAACCTCTGTACAACTATTATGTGTTACCAAGAATCTGTTGAAATATTCAAATTATTTATCACTTTTGTTTAAATACCACTGTACCACTGTTAGGTCTCAAGTTGTCTGATGATGGGATAGTTCATTTCCCGAAACTCGAGTCACAAGAAAATGTGTAATATATATTTTTTGGTAGTAAAACATAGAAATTTCTACAATTTGTTTTAATCATAGTCTTAAAGTATTGGATGCTCTAGAATCATTTTTGAAGAGTTCTAAGAAATTGTTCGAAACTGTGTTTCTTTAAGAAGGACCGTTATGTTTGACCGATCTAAGTTATAATGTAGTGTTATACCTTTTTAGAATCCCTAATAAATGCGCTAACTTTTAAAGTAATTTGCCAAACTGATGTGGTACAATTTTTTTCAGTACAGTCAGTCGCAATTATGCAAAATATTAATTTTGAACTTTTAGTTCGGCAAAAAGTGACATTACTTTCCAAGCTGGAGTAATTGGCTTAGAATTGAAGTTCACAGGTTACAGAAGCACTATTCGGGATAACATAGGAAAAATAGAATTTGAAGAAAGTAAAAAACAGGAATTCAAAAATCATCATGTGTGCATTTTCTCGAATAATAAAAAATGCAATATAATTTCAAAAGTAGGTGACTTTTGAATTTTTCTGAAAGTTTTTTGATAAAAATTTTTTGAAATTAAAATTGTAGAAGACTGAAAGATCAAATCTGTTTTGATATTCGAATTTTGTTATATTTCTTCTATCAAGTAAGAAGCCTTTTTCTATTTTATTTTATATATAATATATGATTATATTTAGGCTTGAATAAATCTCATTACGGAATGTAAATGGTTTAAAGAAAACCTTATAATAACTAACAGTTTTCTGTGATTTTGTGACGAACATAGACTATCTGGATTTTTAAAGTTAGTCTGTTAAAGCAATTTCCGGTTACATTTTAAGGTAAGATTCACTGATTGTTAGTTGATTTTGATATTTTAAATAATATTTAGGGCCGATGAAGAGATTATCGGAATTCTAATTGTTTTTTGAAGATATAGTGCATGTTTTGAGAGATTTTTGAATTAACTTATTTAAATATATTAAATATTTCAAATAAATTATATTTTTTGAGAAGTCCTTAAGTTGTGTTTTATGTTTTTGAAAAGGAATTGGTGCTCATAATGGTAAGATCAGAAACAAAATTTTGTCTCCTTCAATTATTTATTTATTAATTTTAAATGACTATTTATATTTGTTGGTTTATTTATTCCATTCGACATTCTATATTAAGTTTTGATTATATAAGTCTATTAAATATGAGCGGTGCTTATGTAGACATTAATTTAATTCTAAAAGTTTTTTGAATAAAAATTTTTTAGAAATTAAAATTGTAGAAGACTGACAGATTAAATCTGTTTTGATATTCAAATTTTGTTGTATTTCTTCTATCAAGTAAAAAGCCTTTTTCTAACCACCCTTGTCTAAGGAGAATTTTCTGCTCTTTTCAATGATGTACACTGAATTAAGATGATACTTTTTAAGTTATACCATGTTTTCAGTGAAAAAATTGTGAAACGTTACAAAATAGTATTATCTTGAATAACTTTAAAACGAAAGATGATTGGACCATACGCTATAGGAACTTTTTGTTGCAAATTGCATGTAGAAGCACCTTGTGAAATTTGGCCAGAGATAACTTGGGCACCCTGTATACAGTGGAAGTTTCCAGAAATCGGATTTTGTATTTTTAATTTCCATTCATTATTATAGGATTCTTTCTTAAAATCAGTCTTGCATATTTAGCGAACGCTGCTGATTATTGAAATCCATTCCCGATAATTCTCAATTAAGTTTTTTATTCCCTCTGGCCGTGTCCCGTCCGGAATTAGCAGTTCCTATTTCGAAAACCCTACCGCCGCCCATATTTCCGCCCCACCGTTATCCGATCGGCATCAGTGGCTTGCGTTATTATCGAATAACCTTCGTTAAGAAGAAAAATCGCGAATGTCCGGCAAATTCATATCGATCGAAATCGCCGTACTCGGTGCATTTTTTTACGAAACCTCTGGAGGGAGCGCCGCCTGGAACATGCGAAGGCAGCCAGGGAGGTCTCCTGCTCCCGGTGGCTTGGGCCGGGGGTGATTTGGAAGGAGGGCTTAAACCGCTGCAGGCCCAGGCTCCCCTACAATCTCACCCTGCGCCACGTTGGCCTTGACTCGTATCGCATTTGCATTTAAAGTGATGTCAGTGCTTTCGGAAAAAAATTTACATCTTTAAACTAAAGCCCGATTAAAGAGTGCTAGTTAAATCGGCTGATCTAAGGCACTCTTTGAGGTTTATCAGTTTTTTGCGCGCTCGTACCTACTTGTCTGTCATTTTATCTGAATGTCAATGCTGTGCATTTTAAACGAAAGTTTACTATTTTACAAGAAAAATGGTGAAAAGCACTCACGTTAAATCAAAAGCTTTTGCACGCTTTTTCAACAGTCCATTTCAGCATACATTAATTACATATGTCGCAATCATAGACGTAATTACATATGTCGCAATCATAGACTTAAGGACATATGCCCTGGCGGTCTATGACTTTCGATGCGGCCAACGTAGAAGATTGGGAAAAGAGAGATCCATTATTTTTTCGGTAGATGGCTGTAGTGATCGATATCTCGGAAGTATCGATCAAACAATTTCAGATTTATGCTCGTTGTCAAGGTGATATTTCACACTAAAGAAATTCTTTTGTTGTTTTTAGTTTGGTCCATTCAGTTGTAAGTTAAAGTGTGTTAAAAATGGAAGTCAACAAACAGAAAATTCGGCATGTTAGTAGTCATAGCGTCGCCAAGGAGCTAAGAATCGACCATAAAACCGTTTCAAACCATTTGCGCAAAGCTGATTAAAAAAACTCAATGTTTGAGTGCTACAACAAAAAACACCAAAAAACGTGATAGATCGAATTTCCATCTGCGAAGCCTTGGCTAAATGGAATTGAATCGCCCCATTTCTTGAACGGATGGTGATTGGAGATGAGAAATAGATCGCATACGAGAATATTGCGCAAAAAGGATCGTAGTCAAAGGGCGGTGAAGCAGCTCAAACGGTGGCCAAACCAGGGCTAATGGCCAGGAAGGTTCAACTGTGCATTTAGTGGGACTGAAAAGAAATCATTTATTATGAGTTGCTTCCATATGGCCAAATACTAAATTCGTATCTCTGCTATCAACAACTAGACCGTTTGAAGTTAGCGATTGACCAGAAACGGTCAGAAGACCAACAGAAGAGGTGTTATATTCCATCAGGACAACGCCAGGCCATACACGTCTGTAGTGACTCGCCAGAAACTTAGCGAGCTTGATTGGGAAGTTTTAAGGCATCCACCACATCCACTGCATCTGGCACCTCACAGTGCAAAACTTCCCGAGTGATAAGATTGTGAAAATCGATTACTAGAGATTTTCGCCAATAAGTACCAAGACTTTAATGAGAGATACATTTTAAAGCTACCCTTAAAATGGCGACAAATTATAGAACAAAACGTTGCATATTTGACCCGTATTGGAAAATCCGAAACATGGTTAGATAAATTCTCGAAATTCACGCAAAAATAATGAATTTTGTCCTCGACCTATTATGTTAGAAAGACGCTGAGAAGGATAGAGTAAGTAAAGGCAATTCATTGACCTCCTGTATTGTTTATATGTGTTTGCACGAGATATTTTCGAGGCTTCTGCGCAGTTTATCTTGTGTTATCTTGTGCGAATTATATTGCTCAAAATTTGAAGTGGATAACATATAATAATTTATAAAAGGGAATAAAAAGCTGCACTGCAACCACGCTGACCTTTATGAAGTGATGTTTTCTATAGATTCTTTGTCTTTAAATAGTTATACATTACTTTCTTCATCGTCTTAAATTAAAACGGTGTCAGTGCAATAGGTCTGAATAATCGGGGATAAGTTCCGTCTTTCTTCCCTATTTTTCGTGTGAAAGTTACCCTTGACCTTCTTCATTTAGCAGATACTTGACCCTGAGCTAAACAGCTTCTTATAATCCTGAACAAATGGAGAAGAATCTTTTCCGCTCCTTTCTGTAGGAGTACCGGAAATATCCCATCTACTCCTGGCGATTTGTAAGACTGAAAGGTGTTTATTATCCATTTTAACTGTTGTCTAATAAATATTTCCCTAGCAATGTCCCAATCCACCTTTCTGGAGTATTTGGTGTAGTTCACTGCTGTCTCGATATTTATTAAGACGCTACCTGATACGTATGTTTTGAGAAGAATGGTCAATCGTTCCTCTTTTCCTCCCGTGTATGAACCGTCAGGCTTTTTATGCGACAGTTTGGTGTTTGTTCTTCCTTTTGCCATGACTTAATGGAGTTTGGCCGCTGCAGTAGTGAAATTTATATTTTCATAAAAGGCTTGAAAGTTAGGCCCTCTGGCTTTCTTAACCTTCCTCTTATTTTGAATAAGTTTCCCTGTCAGTTGCCGTCGTTTGGCCTTATTAAAAAGCTAACAGACCTCTTTCCTGGGGTTTGACAGGTTCTCATTTCATCAGGGAGGTTCTTTACTTGATTAAACCTTTGGAAGTGGACAACTGGAGTGAAAATCTTCCATTATTATTACACTTACCTGTTCGAGCTTTTGTTACAGATCATAATGCTAGTATATTTTCCCATTTTCCTCGGCCTGTGCCAAATTATCCTTCAGAGGGATCCTATATAGAGATCAATTTGTCTTGAGGATTGTCCCTTTTGCCTCTTTTTTGGAGTGTACAGTCTACAAAGGTAAGTATACAGTATTGCTTGAAAAGAGGTCTACAGCTAGTGGTCTGATTATCAGCCTTATAGCCTTTTTCTGTTTCAGGAACAGTCTTTCAGGATCTGGGGATGCGCCCCATAGGATGATGCCGTAGATGATCCTAAAGGTTGGGATCAATACAAGGAGAGTGAAATTTCAACCTATTTGTTTTTCAACAGTTTCCTTTAAACTCTGGATTGGCGTTAGGTCCAGTTAAGTTTCATGCGATTGTTAAAAAATACAGGTTGAATGATAATGACGAAGGATATACCTTCCCTGTTGTCGTTTTTAGTTTGGAATTTATGACCTGCCATGTAGCTTGACTCATAAATTTTCATATTTGATGGTAGCTTCTACAAGTTGCTTAAGTTGACTTAAGCATTTATCTTCAATATCAACTACTTTCACTTTTATTTCAGGAAAACACTGATTGAAAGAATGCGTTGTAATTTGATGACAGTTCCTGAAAGATTCTCGGTTAAATGGTTTATTTTGACGATTTCTACATCCTGCAAAAAATGGTGAAAAATACTGACGTGAAATAGGAAGATTTTGCGCTATTGCTCAACAGTTCATTCCTCCTGAAAATTTCAAATCTGTGAAATACTCCTTAGAGAAGCTACATATGATAAATAAAAATATAGAATTTTGTGTTTTGTCATCCGAAAAACAAATAAACGTCATTTCTTGCAGTTTTAGAACTGTTTTCCTATAAAAAAAAAAAGGCTCCATCCACATCCCTTCGATCTACATAGTTGCATATTGGCAAGAAAGGGTGAAAAAAGAATATATTGAACAAAACTTCATATAATTTATCCAATTTTTGTTGAGGTTTCATATAATTATTCTACTTAACATTTAGAATATTAAAAAATCCTCTTCCAAGGAATATACCCCTTTATTTATCTACACTAGAGCCATCTAACAAGGAGTTAGCAAACTATCGACGAAATGAGTGAAAATACAGCCATTATAAAAGCCAAGAATGCGCCGAAATTTCCACCCTTAAATGCTTTGCTGGAAGAAATCTACAAACGAAAATGTAACAAACCAATATTTATCACTTATACTTTTGAACAATTTTTATAAAAACAAATTAAATATTATAATTTGAAATTTTAGCATGTTTGTTTGGATACAACTTCTGTTTCGCTATACAGATACAGACTACATTATGTCAAAACATATTGGATTATTATTTAACTTATCGTTCAAAATTAGATTACATCCATTAATGATCAACTTGATCCAATATAGATATTGTGAATATAATTGATATATTCATCAATTTTCACCATTTAATTTTTTTCAGTTATATTACACATTGGATCACACAGTATATTTTGCGCGTTATATTTACCTCAATCAGTTTAAAATAGAAGCACTGGGAAAATTCAAAATCTGAATGTAATTGCTACGTACGTTTTAATCAAAACTGGTATTGGCTTCGCTAGTCTTCATCATCAAATTGAATTAAATCAATTCACGTTAGCTTATTCAGTTGGGACTAATGTATCGAAAAAATCGATATAGTTTCTTAATCTCCTGCTCTTGACCTATACGCAGTAACAACTTACCTTCAGATATTCTGGAGCTTACAATTCTTTAAATAATTTTATTCAAATAAGAGATCAACCCTTTTTTCTGAACTCAGGCTAATAAAAAAAAAGACCTAGATGTAGGCAATTTAATTGACATAACTTTACAATAATGTCAGAATACAAAACCAATCTACTCAAGTTTTTCTGTACAATTTACTTTTAAAACATATTCAAAATCATAATTTATAATTACATTGCAATCATAAAATAATTTTTTATTGTTGAATACTATATTTAAAAATTTAAATACACAATAGAATAATTTTACATACTTAAAGCATTTTTTTTGGAGAATAATGCACAATTGTTCCCAGAACTATCACTATTAAACTGCACTAATCAAAAAGTTTTCAAGTATTCTGAACATTTCCAAATTCAAGATGAAGACACAAAAATTTAAAGTTGCATTGAGAGTAACCTCTTTTTGAAAAAATAGCTCTGTATTTTTTTTTCATAATTTTTAACAGGCTTCCATTTTTGCCAAACCTTATAGGTAATTTATTACATCAAAACAAAATGAAAAGTTTGAATGTGTGGACAATGCAAAAAATACATTTTGAATACTTGCAGCTATGAAGAAATTTTTTTAATTCATTTGTAAAGCTATAAATGTTGCAAGTAGTTGAATTTTCGAGAGAAAGAGTTGCACTTTACTTCTCTCCTATCTACAAAGCGTTACTCGTAGATACATTGTAGCTAACGTCCAGTTGCGGATCCAGAAACTTGAGGAGTGGGCAAGTTTGGAAATTTTTTTTCACTCCGATCTGTATTGATCTAATTTAATCCAAATGAAATTGTTCTTTTGCAAGTACAATTTTATCTGCAAATAATTAAACATGACTAAAAATATCTGCTCATTGCCTTTCAAAAGCCGCCCCGTGGATCCGCCACTGCTAATGCCTATGTCCTCTACTCTTCAGAAATGAAATCACTTATCATTTCAAAACAATTGACGTAGATTTTTTTATAATCATTTCATACATAAGTGATAACAATTTACTCACTAAAAGTGCACAATACATGCTCGGAAAAATGCAACTACATAAAATTTTCAACACTAAAAATCTTATATCGGCAATTTCACAAGAAAATAGCAAAAGAAATTCAGCCAGCTACAAAAATTACTTGTGGGCATTTCTAAAACAGAAACTACATATTTTCACTCATGATTCTTGAAATACTTACCAAAGAAACATGAATACAAAATTATTTAGTATGAAAAGCCCATGCTATCGAATAATGACATTCTGAATGAATCTTACTCATTCAGATGTGAAATTGTGGGATTTAAAAAAAAATTTCTCAATCAAATGAGACAAAATATTTTTTTCAATTTCTCCAAGTCAAAAATTACAAAGCAAAAGTATCTATAGGTCATTCTTTGAGAAAAGCTTTACCTTGACGTACCAAATAGAAAGAACATAGGTCTGTAGAATCATTTAAAATTATCATTTAATATCTATATTTATCTCTTAGAATGATCATTTATTTTTCTATATTTACAGAAAATTTCTATTAGTAAAAATATGGATCATTGAATAGTTGTGCAATAAGATTTTTTTTAATTTGGCAAATTATAATGTTTTTCCTACAGTTAAAATCATTCAAGAGAAATTTTGCATCAACTGAATTTAGCGTTGGAATTTTCATGGCATTAGCTTTTTTCAATAGAATATCAATATTCATATTTATGGAATGCGTCATATATCACATATTTTTCTCATTCAGGGTCACTTGGTACATGTTCTATCGTACATATTTTAAATACAACTGAGTTCGGGTTCGGTGTATTGAATTGAAACTTGTTCTTCTACATTTGTACATCCAGCTTTTAGTAGAAATTAAATAGAAAACACTTCCAAATACCCTGATTCTTGTTTGGTGGCTATTTTTGTAAGGATATAAATGAACATGAGTTTTCTGGCCACGAAAATGATTACATCCTTCAATATCAAATTAATGTTGCGTTAACCGCATCGAACATACACTGGGAGAAGAGCTCTGAATAACTTTGATTTGTAAGCTGCACAAAACAGAATAATACTTCAACATGGAATTAAAAAAGTTGATTCAATTTCTGGAAAAATTTCATAAGATAAACGACTACTGAAAAGGCACTACATGAAAATGTAAATTTTCAGTCAGAGATCCTCAGAATATTGCTATAATTTCAAAATCACAAATTAGAGGTTAATTCATGTTTTGTAGCAAATGATTGAACAGCAAACATTTTGTGGCAGTTGAGTGTATGTAGCTTGAAATAGATTTTGGATTGAAGGTTTATCGAATTTAGGTGAAAATGCGAATGAAATTAAGAAACCAATGTTCTTAAATCTATCAGTCTTTAGTTCACACGAAGGTATTACGGTAATATCTGACAAAGAGGCATTGGAGACTGCGACATATAATAAATATCGGTATTTGCATTGAATATTCTAGATAGAAATTTATTTAAAAAAATAAACAGATATCACCTAAAGTTTTTGTTACCTAAGGTTTAAAGATTAAATTAAACTAAAATAATACATGATTTCATCCAAATAATAGGTAGCTCACATCAGAAAACATCAACTTCATAACGCTCACTTCTGTTTAAATGCAGCAACAATATTTTACAATATAAAACAACAAGTTAATACATAATACGAATTTAATTATTTACAATATATATTACGAACGTTTGCTTCCAAGCTGCTCTGCAGACACAGAGCAAATTGAAATGATCTCAATGAGTTTCATAAACCCGCGGTGAAAGCTAGGTCACATATTAAAAGGAGAGATGCTATAACTTATGGTTGCTGGTTAGCCATGTTAAACCTTCATATAGCCCATCCCCTGAAGTAGCACAAGCTGGTTGGACATACCAATTCCGATCTCTAATCCTAGTTAATCCAAGTTTCTCTTGAATTTCGTGAGGTTTCATCGCCTCTGGCAGATCTTGTTTGTTGGCAAATATCAGTATGATGGCATCCCTCATTTCTCTGTCATTGATGATACGATGTAACTCCTGCCTAGCCTCGTCTATTCTATCACGATCGGCACAGTCAACTACAAATATCAACCCCTGAGTTCCCGTATAGTAATGACGCCACAGAGGTCTTATTTTATCTTGTCCTCCAACATCCCACACATTAAATTTGACATTTTTGTAAGTCACTGTTTCCACATTGAAACCAACGGTTGGTATTGTGGTCACGGACTGTCCCAGTTTCAATTTATACAAAATTGTTGTCTTGCCGGCAGCATCCAGACCAAGCATCAATATCCTCATCTCCTTATTTCCGAATATTTTCGATAGCAGTTTTCCCATGATGCTGGATAATTCTCGTGTCCACAATCTGAAAAGCCAAATTTTATTTAGAGAATAAAATTAACAAAAGAGATATCAACATCCTACAAAAGGCTCCCTTCAAAATAGGTGAATAACCAAAACAATAATAATCTAACGTAACCAGTTTTGCTATGAGATTATATTTCCTGTAATGAAGCTTTTAATCTTAGAAATATAAGAATGAAAGTAATTCAATTCAACTTCACATATATTCCAATTGAAAGCCCTCTATTGATTTCACATTTCAAAAGGTTCATTGTTATCTGTTATCAAAATCATTTAGATATTGCTGGAAATTTTTTATTAAAGTTTTCCTAAAAATCTTACTTCAAAATACTTCTATATCAAAAATACCCATCAAGACTGTCAAACTTGTGAAAGACAATTCAATAATTTGAAAAAGCACAGTTAAATATAATGATTGGTTGTTCAAATGTACAATACCTCAGAACTTATCAGTTGTGGTTTTAATTTGTATTGAGTAATCTATTAATACAAACAAAACCTTGGATATTATTAAAGAAATCAATCCACTTGAATATGTGTCACTACTAGTTTCATCCAAATTTCTCAAAGGTTCAATTGTTGATTCAATTGGACATATCTACATAACTTCACCCACACATATGATTATCTCCTTCATATCACACTGTGAGTAATCTTTGGGCTCCAAGATTCTCAAATTATACAAAATTGGCGAAAAGTATCCAGTAACGAACTATTTTACACTTTATTCATCACCATAATTGCCAAATCACAAGGAACCACTAGTTTCACAAACTGAGAAATCTAATCAATTAGTACTTATATTTTAATAATGAATTATTTGATAGGTTTCAGAAGCTCTTACCACTAAAACTTGAAATATATCATTATCTCAGTTAATTATTGGCTTCAAATTGTGACATCAGTAGTAAATTCAGAGAAAGGTATGTACGAAAATAACATCCTTTCTAAAGGTACAGTACTGTTTTCGTCCTTATTAGTCATTCAGTCTAATAAGATGGAAAAGAAAATTCCCATTTCAAAAGCTGATGGACACAAATCGGAAATTACTCCTCCGCGAAACTGCAATTAGTATGATTACATGTCCCGAGTTAAAAAAATTCCTTGAAGTAACTATTTTCATTGATGTCATTCAAATCGCGAGAAACATCATTTGGAGATAGGCGTGTTTGCTTCTAGTATGGCGGGTCACCTAACGGAACAAAACGAGCTTATTGAAATAACTAACACTACACACACTAATCACATTTGATGCTCGATTAAATACCTACCATTCAACATTCACAGTTTTCATGAAACTTGGAATTTTCTACACCTAACTTCGAAAACTTGCTCCATATTGCTGAACCGGCCTATGAAGGGACTGTAAGTTTGCAACTGATATGTCAAATTGGAACCACAGAGCAATCAGCAGGTTGCGTATCAATGACACTTTTGCGCTTATGAAATCACTGCTCTTTATACTGTGCCTAGACAAGACCACAGATAATAAAATTGAAAAATTATTGTAAGAAATTATATTAAATGGATGTTAGCATAGATAAAAGAGACAGTCTCGTTTATTTATGGTTAATCTGAATAGCCTTTGGAACAACGTAGGCATTGTGTTGATTGACGCAAGTAAAAAGTTCAAATTAAATGCTTTCTCATTGTTTCTCCAACCTTTTAATGGTTTTAATGCCAAACAATTGGTATCAAATATTTAGTGGGTCGAAACTTCACAAAACAGACGAAATGAAGTTGTAATGAGTTTTATATTATATACATTTGTACATTAAATGTAAATCCTTAAAAACAGTATAAAAATCATTAATTAGGTAAAAGATTAAAATAATTTGAATATCAGGAAGCTAGAGAGTAAACTGAAAAACATCAATTATCACATCCTATCGGTCTAGTCTTAAATAAATTGCAGACTGTCTTCTTCAGGTCCTTTAAGATCTTGCTTAAGGGTACTAAATCTTGACTGCCATTTAGTTCTATTGTTGGTATAAAGCTGACTGGTGGATTAAGTGCATGCGTCTTTTCTCCATGTTTTTTGAGCAACTGAGAACCTTTGTCTTCTTTGGCACAATTCAGAATTGGATAGTGATCAATGTTATACCTCTTACCACACTGAAATGGAGTAAAAATATTAATAGGCTTCTAAAAACGATTGTAAGATAAGTTATAATGTTAATATATGTTCACTTCAACATGATAGAGAGATTGTTTAGTTTCATCAAATGAGAACACTTGGCACTACAAAGATAATGGTTGTTTGCTAAAGATTTAAAGAAATGCATTCTACACTGCTATAGAGTGTATGAGCTGTTATAAACAAGCCAGATAAATATCCCAGCTATAAACCCGACTTAAGTAGGATTTTAGTACTGCCGTAATTTACAACTATCTCAACCTATTTATTAGTTACTTACAGACTCTGCAATCTCCTCTGGATATTGATTATTTTTTATCATACAAGCAACATATTTCAATTGAACTGATGGCTCTTTCACTAAGTCTAACACGCAAGCGTGTATTTTGTTCGCAAAACATTCAAGTTCATCATGTTGGCACTGGAATACAATTGATTCTCCTGACTCGATAGTCTGAAAGTAATTATAGAATTATTGTAAGAAAAATACTATCTACAAATTCAAACTCACCCTAGCTTTACCATATGGAACAAGTTCAATAGTTATATGGTCTGGTATTTTTTCTTGCAGTGGGGCCAGTTGCCGAGTAATGAAGAATTTTGAATCGGTACAGAGTGCCTCATAGTACACTGTTAACTTGATTTTGTCACCGAGATCAAATTTGGTGGGAACATCAAAATGTCGATTGTATATGAAATGAATAACACCCCATATGAATAAAGTAATTATTACAATGATTATAACCCTCCATCTACAAATCATGTTAATTTTCCACACTTAACCAACAATTTTATCTGCTTATGCTATACATGAGAATTTATTTTCCCCAATTTCCAGAGATTCAACAATATCTATCCGGATAGAATGGTTTGATTATAGTCGGCATAAACAATGCCGGGATATAATAAATCCTGGAAGGAGTCAGAGGTCGTATGTCATTGATTAAGTTTATATTTTGATATGCATTGTAGCTTTATAACCTTTTTATCACTTTATAAACTCGTTTTATTGTAATTGTAAACATTGAATTTTTAATACTTAATACAAGAAACCACAGAACATAAATTTCAAACCAACTATCTAAACTATGTAAAATATCCATAGACGTATTAAAATGAAAATATCAGACACAGATCAGCAGCTTGCCGGCCTTAGCAGTTTCAATAATGTCTCTATCGTATAATAGTATTTATTTATTTCATGATCTTTAATCTGTTTAATTCCCTGTAATTTCGTATTGGGATTTCCCAATTATTATAACTCCGCTAGTCATTGCAAGGTTTAAAGAGTCTTTAAACAATCATGACCGAGTAGAGATGACCTCAAAGAAGGAATGCACAGATTACTGAAAACTGATCAATTATCCGAATCTGTGAAAGGAATGTTTGAATAATTGTCAGTGCACATTCCTATACTCCGAAAAAATTCAAAATGATTAGATGCTCTGGTACAAAGTGCATAAAGTATAGAAAAAAAGCTTTATTCTGACAATCTTTCGAGCAATCTAATTAAATTCCACTGTTGGAACGTTTCTGTTTAGACGCAGATTTGTGAAGATAGGGTGGATCGTCGACACAGAAAAACATTTTTTAATGAATTTGTAGATAGATTTAAAATGATTTTCACTATTTGAAATAGCGTTTAGTTGAAAAATGAAAAGTCGACAGATTATACAAGTAAAAATTCTATTTTTACTTATGTATTCTACTCAGTATAATTGATTATGATCCCATAATATACACAGTACATTAATATGCTCGATTTTTACTTTTATAGAATTATTTTGATAATATATACTGATTCTGAAATGGTCACACTTTGGTCCAGCGTTCATTAGGACATTTCTTAATAAGGTGAAAAATCGCCACCCCCAGCTTTTCAAACGCATTTAATAGTCGCCTACCTGTGGTACGAATCAAGTTCGTTATGCATTCATTAAGGAACTGAAATAATTCCATTATAAAAGTAAATAAATCATTAAATTTCCGTAAAATCTATATATTGGGTAAAACATATATGAAAATAATTTATGTGCTCAAATGTAATAACAGTATTGCTCGAAGCAATCACTTTGACTTAAATCTCTGTATTTGCTTTCTGGGAGTTGGCTGTCTCTGTCTAGCTAAAAAAGTTTGCCCCTGGCCAGTGCTCATGGCTGCTATCCTTTCATCCATTGCTTCCTGATGACAATTCAAGCTTAATCGGTAAAATCCAGTAGCTATGAGTTTGTTCTCGAGTTCCCTCACATGCGCCTGTTGAACGGAAATATCGACAGCACCATTTGATTTATAATCCAGGTGTTGAGCTGTTTCACGTGCTTTTTCAATAGCTCTATTATATCTTGTTTGTAAAGCTTGAAATTCATTTTCTTTCACATTCAAACTTTCTTGTAATACCAAAATTCTTTGTTTGTATTCCTTTATTGCATTTTCTTGAGCTTCACTTTTTTGATCGTTCTTTGTCAGCTCTTCTATCTGTGTTTCTAACTTCAGAATATTCTGATTGGAAGTTCTATTGATTTGCTGTAATTTCTCAATTCTAGCTAAGGCATTGTCAAGCAAAGTTTGTTTTGCTTCTGCTTCTTGGCAAGTTCCTCTTAAGGATTTGTTTTCTTTTTCCAAGAATCGAAGTCTTTCTTTCATCTCTGTAGGGGTTAATTCTTCTGACATTGCTGCACCACTTTTGACTGTTGGTCTACCACATTTTAGTTCTTCATTTTCATCTCTTAAAACATCTCTTTCCAAAGTAAGCCTATCCTTTTCTCCTCGCAGAGCTAGAAGTTTACTCTCAAGTTTTTCAACATTAAATTGAGCCTTATCGGCTCTCTGTGTTTCTTCATCCAGTTTTTGTTGGATATTATTCAGTTGCTGTTTGTATGTTTCGCACTGATTTTTCCATACATAAACCTTTTGTAATTCTTCCTCATATTCTAAGTTTTTCTGCAGATACTCCATATTTTTTTCTTCTAGTTGTTGCATTTTTTTTTTAATATCCTGATATTTTTCTAGCCTTTTCTTATAAGAATTCACAGTCATTTCCAAATCTTGAACTTTAAGTGCAGATTCTGATAGGGCGTCTACCTCGTCTTTTAAACGGGAAGTAGCACTAGCAGCTACAGTTAATTCAGAAATCTTTTCTAGATAGTTCATAATTTGTTTTTCTTGTTCCATTATTTTAGATTTATAATCATCTTTCTGCACTTCGTCCTTGAACAACTCTTCTTTCAAATTTTCAATTTGTCTTCTACTGTCCTTATATTTCTTTTCAATTTCTTTGAGGTTGTCATTCTCTATGATTAAGTTTTGTTTTTCATCTATCAATATTTGTATTTGTTGCTCCAGATTCAGACACTGCTGTGTTAGAGTCTCTTTCAATTTGTTCGCTGCTTCAAGTTCGCTGACTAGTCTATTTTTTGTTTCACTATCGAACAACAAAAGACTTATTCCTGATCTACCTGATCCAAGAGTAACATCTTCTAATTGTTGAATAGCTTGCATTATATTTTGTTGTACAGATTCTTCTAACTGCATTATAGTTGTTATATAATCTTGTTTTTTATCACAGTTTATTGCACATCCTGAAAATTTTCAACCAATAAGTTAACCGTTCATTACGAGAATTGTTACAATTATTCGACATACCTAAAACCAATTGCAGAAGTTTGGCAAGTTGGACAATATCACATCTCTCTCCTAATGCTGAAACATCGGGATTTACAGCTTCAAGCTGCAGTTGCAGAGAGAGAACATCTTGGTAATATTCTATCACAGCATGAACAATTTTCTTCAGATTGCTCACTCGAAGTCTCCAATTACCACCAGCATCTTTTTTTATTTTGGGTAGTAACTTTTCAAAATTTTCAGGAGATATTTGTACTAGAGCATCGGCAATAGCTACTCCATCCGCTAGGTCTTCAAGATTCTTTCCTACAGTTGGAACGACTGTTTCTAGCCATACATGCAAACTCTTGCACATTTCTTCAATTTGAGCCATTTTTAATTGGGACATTGTCATGTTTTATATTTATTCTGTAGCAACTGTACAACTGAAATTACTCACTAAAATTTTATTATTGCAACAGTGGTCTTATTTCAGTTTTTTGCACATAATTGCTCCATTTTAATTATGAAACGTCAGATAATAAATAACTTTTTTATTCAGTATGTCAATACTGTCAATGTCACTCTGAAAACTGTCTTGAAAATGTGGCATGCAACACATTATACACTATTAGTATCAGGCATAGATAAAAGAATATAGTACTCTTATTTATCTATGGTATCAGATACTTCTTTAAGATATAGTTCAGAAAATCGTGGCAGAAAGCTTTGCAGACGAAAGCCTTTGAAAAATAAAAATGTTCGATCACAAAGGTTTAATATTGAAGAAAAACAATAAAATGGTGAGCAATACATTGTCATTACTGTGTATTCTGTGTTGTCTGCCATATTTCGTAAGTGAACTGCTAAAATATTTCTTTGAAATTTTCACAGCTTACGTTATAAAGTACGTAAAAAAAGTTCAGGCCTTGTTTGAGAGCTTTTCTTCAAAACTACTGAACAAAAATTCATGAAACTTGGTACTAACCTTGATTCTCCAATCCTTAAATTCTATAAAATCCATCTGTTCACTTACTTTGTCTCACAAATAGGAAAATCGTGAAAATTGGTGGGAAATCATAGAATTGAATTAAGAAAATAGTTCTCAAAAGCGTATCTATCAATTTCCATGGAACTTGGTGAATATATCTGATCCTAGCCGGCATTTCGCAGTTGTAACGGTTCATTCAAGGGCTTGAAAATGAAGGTAGATTATAAAACAAACAAGGTTTTGTTGTATCTATGATTGTTTCGGTCTTTACTTGACGGAAATTCATCTTGAAAATATTAATAAAAACAATATTCTAATTTCCGCTAATGTTTTATTAACACTACGATCGTTACGTCATACCATGACTTATTCAGGTGAGTATTACAAGATACTGTATCTTGTAATACTCACCTGAAGAAGTCATGGTATGACGTAACGATCGTAGTGTTAATAAAACATTAACGGAAATTAGAATATTGTTTTTATTAATATTTTCAAGGTTTTGTTGATCATAGAGGCAGACATGTGCACGTTTCATACAGATTGGTTTTCGTCCAGGGCAACTTGACAAATTTGGAGTCACTAGACTCCAACCTTGTTAAGTTTGTTTGACTATAGAAATGTTATAAGATGTATGTAACACTGTCTCGATTTCTAGAACTTTCTATTACCATAGCTTATACTCCTTGTTAATGATTTTTGATCATTATGCCGAATTAACTTATTTCAATCTATATTTCTTAACTTATTGATTATATGAATTTTTAATTGCACTAATGCTTCATATACGAAATGCATAAATTTAAAAATTTGTGAGGAACTATGCAGTTCATCGGGAAAAATTTATTATTTAAAAGTTAAATTTACAATGCTAAGTATTTCAGAAAATATACAAAAAACACTCAAAATATGTCAAAAGCACACACAGGTTTCATAAAAAAGCTATTCAAAGTTATGATTTTTGTACAGGCGCAGCATACACGTTTTGCAGAGGGGGGTAAAATGGAAACAAGAACGGACTGCCTGGATAGCCATTAGGATTATTGGAAATTGCATTGGGATCGTAGGTGAAATTCATATCAGGCATGGGTAAAGGACTATGAATAAACATAGGTTGGACAGACGAGCCACATTGGTAAGGATTTTGGGCCATGAAAGGCGAGTTTTGAGATAGCTCTGCAACAGACCCAGCGAAATTTTGAAACGATAAAGGCATTATTAAGGATGGTACTGGGCTAGGCACAGGAGCTCCATATGGCGAATTCAATACAGGCATATACATCTGACAAGGTAAATTGAATGGTGATTGATATTGGCAAGACTGTTGAATAATAGGACTTTCATTCAAATGTAAGGGTGGAACAGTTTTTTTCTCCTTCTTCGTTCTTGATGGACCACCGTAGTACGATCTTGGTATAGTGTTTGAAGGAGGTATACGTGCGTCTATTTGATTACACCAATTCTGGTTATTCTCGTCATTGAACGTCTCCTCTGTGTTAAAGTCATTTTGCACTACGGTTACTTTTTGAGGTACGAAATCCTTCGCTTGTAGAATAATTAGTTCTTGCTCGTCATCGATTTGTTTTTCATCCTTCTTTGCGTCTTTAGGAGAGATTGGGCTCGCCGTCCTCTCCACAATTGGTAATGTTACAATTTCAACAGGTGGTGTTGGTGGGATTTGTTGTTCAGATGCAGGTTGGTTCGTCCTTACAGCTATAGGCGGCAAAGAAAGTTTGGGTTTTGTAACTCTGGTGGATACTCTCATATTTTCTAATCCATGTCGACGCCACTGCATTATTTCTTGGTAGTTCACCCCCATATAATTTTTTATATTTTTATTTGCACCTTTTACTTCCAGTACAGGGATTATCTTTTCTAATGATACAGCAGCAGCGAACATCAGTGGTGTTATGCCTGAAAAGAAATTTACGTTAATAATTCGGTTAAAATTAATATCAAATCAGAAAGAAAATATCGAACCAAGTTGAAATAACACGTTTGATGTAGAATAACAATTTGACTATTTAAGCAAAATTTCGTGTGAATCTGAACACTATGGATAAAGTTTGGAGGAACAAAGCAAACACATGAAGTTTATTCTAAACTTCTAAATACACTGGCGAACACTGGGTCACTTGATCATTACTGTTCAAATACCTTTCTTAGATAAAATTTTTACGAGAATCATGAAATTTCTGAAATGGTAGTGAAAAGAGAATTGACCAACGAAAAATTACACTTTTTGTTCGATTTGTATCGGATGTTTTTTTTAGAGTGATAGAACTTCAAATTGAAATAAAACACATTTAAATTAAGATTGAAGCCAATTTTTTTTTATTTGAAAGATGATTTTATGACATTTATGTTTTAAAAATAATTTGCGGCATATGTCCACCACGACTAGCTCTGAGGAACCGCATTCAACCAGACCAATTTTGGACCACTTTTTCGAGTAATTCAGGCCTTTTTTTTTTTATCAATAACACGGGTTATGTTGGCTTCCAAAGCGCCTATTTTTTCTGATTTATCAGCATAAACCAATGACTTGACATAAGCCCAAAGAAAATAATCCAGTGGAGTTATGTCGCATGATTTTGGAGGCCAATTAATTGGACCATTTCTCGAAATAATGTTATCGCCAAATCTTTCTTTCAATTAATCAATTTTTACGGTAGTAGCATGAGGTGTAGAACCATCTCGTTGGAACGAAAACACTTATGGGTCGATACCATTCAAATTTTGAAACAAATAAACATTGATCATCGATCTGTAACGAGCACCATTCACTGTAACATTAGCTCCAGCATCGTTTTTAAAGAAATATGGACCGGTGATGACTCCAGCGTGTAAAGCACACCATATAGTGCATTTTTCAGGATGCTATGGAACCTGCAGAATTTCTTGAGGATTGTTGTCACTAGCTTCATCACTAAACACAATTTTGCGATAAAAAAGTGGATCAACTTCAAGCTGTTCTAGAGCCTAATCAGCAAACAAACGACGCTTATTATGGCTTTAGTTCTTGAACCATTTGGATCTTGTATGGGTGTAGACCAAGATCCTTACGCAAAATTTTCCAACTGAGTCCAACTTGTTGTGAACGTCGACGAATAGACAAATCTGGATCATCATTAACACTATGACTTACAGCAGCGATATTTTCTTCTGTACATACAGTTCTTTGTCTTGTTGTTGTTGTTGTATCGATTAGAGAAAATGTTGTCCGAAATGTATCGATAGTTCGATGAATAAGCTGCTCTGATGGATGATTATGTAAACCATAAATTTCACGAAGTGCTCTATAAGTTTGACGAATAGAACACTGATTTTGAAAATAAATTTCAACAATTTGTAAACGTTGTTGCGGCGTGAGTCTTTCCATGATAATTTGTCAATGCTTACTGAACAGAAATGTGTACCTTCTACCTTCTGTCTAATCACAGTTATCCCTATTACTCTAAAAAAAAACACCCGATATAAAAATAATAGGTTTTTTTGAAAAAATCAAAAACTTCGAAATTGAAAAAGTATCGTAACTGTTACAATTTCAATATCAATATGACGTGTGACCTCCCCTAGCTCTGAATACAGCTTCCAAACGTCTTCGCATGCTCGTGATGAGCCTTCGAATATTCTCTTGTGGAATATTCTCCCATTCATGACGAAGGGCTTCACGGAGCTCTTGTACATTATTGAGCCATGGAACTATAGTTCTGACTCGCATTCCCAGTTGGTCCCATAGATGTTCGATGGGACTAAAATCAGGACTTCGTGCTGGCCAGTTGAACCTTGAAATTCCAACCTCATTCAACTACGCTGTCACTATTCGAGCAGTATGTGGGCGTGCATTGTAATGCATAAAAATTCCTTGCTCTTCCAGAAATGGTATATAATAACAAGAAACTTTTCAATGACCAATGTTGAACGCAACTGAGAAACGATTAATTTATCGTGAAGAATTATTCGAAGATGGTTTCTTTTATCAAGTTTTCTAACCCATATGTCTACATTTTGCGCATATTTAGTTGATTTCCTAATGAAAGATAGATGATGAACAAAATATTTTTGAACACGTGAGTCTATTGGAAAATATTTCTGTAAAATCTTAGTGACCCGTTTTTTTGGTCGCCAGTGTAATTGTTCTTTATGAAGAAGATGCAACTCACCAGTTTTCCAAGTTGTCGCGTTCAGGTCAAATCCTTGAGACATTAGAAATCGTAGCAAGTGAGTCCTTTTAAAAATAATCGCTAAAGATACAGGTGAAAGGGTCTCTTGAATGCGATTCCTTGAAATGCCCCCTTTCAGCATATGTCTAAGAACTATTTCCATCAATTCAAGATTACCGTTCGCTATACTCAAGTTAAAAGTATTTACACCTGTAAAAAATGAACAATTTCTTGGTGAATGGTAAACATGTCATGAATTTGTAAGATACTTAGAGTATTTAATAATTTCTTCTTTTTTGAAGCAAAATGGTCCTTCACGAATAAAATGGTACAAAAATTTCAATACAACATGTATAAGTATGTGATAGACAAGTTTGAATTTGAAAATAAACGAAAAACTATTTTTAATTTCCATTTTAGCGCACTTGTTCCAGAGAACAGCATGCTATCGTTCAAATAAATGTCTGTAATTTTCGAATTTCGAGCCAAAATTAGTCTTAAACGACTAGATTGGACTCACTGATGAAGAATCCTAGGTCAAAAGTAATTATGTCCAGCTGTTCCGTTTGAACGGAAGGAGCTAGAGTCTTGAAACTTCCTGGGAAGGTTTGGAGTCTGAATATCTCGGCTAAGTTCGTTAATGGGCAAAATCGATTGGATAGTTCCACAGTTATTCACGTTTGAAAATTTTTCATATTTTTCCCAATATTTTTGAAACTACAGATTCTATGGATCTGAATTTCGGCACTTAAGGAGTAGAATAATAATGCGTATATTCGCGCGTCGAGCGCCACCTTAAACACTGTTACTTTAAAACGGAAAGAGACAGAGACTCTAAACTTTTGGATTAGGTTTGGGGCCTGAATATCTCAAATGAGTTCGTTATAAGGCGAAATCAGTTCAATGGTATCGCAATTAATAACTTTGTGAGAATCAGGCGGCCGACTGGAGGTAAAGAAGCTAACAGAGTTCAATTTTGTAGATGGTACCAATCAATCAGATACTTGAGAATATTCTGGACAGACGACGCGACGTTTACACGCTTTGGATATTTAATTTACACAATTCCCATGTTTGGGCCCATAATAATCCACATGGAACTGTTACGACTCATTACCAACACGAGTTCGGTGTTAATGTATGGCTAGCCATGACAAGATATGACATTTTCTGGCCGATAATAATTCCATAGCGTTTGAATTCCACCACTTTCAAAAATCTTTTGGAAAATGAAATTTTTGATTCAATGGAAAAGATGCCTCTGAACCAACGGCACCAAATTTCGTTTCAAATGGACAGCTGTTCAGCACACAATAGTAGAATAGTTAGAGAATGTATTTTGGAAAATGGATAAGAAGATTCGGACAGATCAGGTGGCCTGCTCGAAGTCCTGACCTTACACCAGCTTATCGAAATAATACGTAACTGACCAACTAACTAACTTACGACGGGGGCAATTGCGGAAAACTGTGGATTCTATCCGAAAACCATGTAGTCTTTGCATTAGAGAAGGTGGCAGGCATTTTCAGAATTTTTTGTGATAAGTTTTAAACTTATATAAATAATAAAGAATGTCGTAAACAATAATTTTTCCAAAGTAAGTATATTTCTCACTGTTTGTACTTTCATAGTTTCACATCTTTTGTCCAATCAAAATGGAGATTTAATAGAATGTATTATCCGTCGTTGAGAAGCTCTATAAATCGAGCAGTTTTTGCACCTAATTTCCATGGGGGTTTATGGGGCTTAGTTTAGAGTAAACTTCGACCAAAGATTATGCCTGAAGAAAATTTTATGATAATATTTTCCTTAACCACCCTATAATAAGTAAATATTTCATAAAAATCTCCATGAAACCATTCTAATCTAAAGAGAATTTTCCGCTTTTTCCAATGGTGTACACTGAATTTTGATTAGGATGATAGATTTCAAGTTATGCTATGTTTTTAATGAAAACATAGTCAAACGTGACAAAATAAAAGAATCTTGAATAACTTCACAAAGAAAGATAACTGCACCAACTCTATAGCAACTTTTGTGTTGCAAATTGCATGTAGAACCACCTTGTAAAATTTGGCCAGAGATAACTTGGGCGCCATGTATAATACAAGGGACGTATCAGGATTCGATTTATTTGAGGTTTTGTATACTTTTGAATAGACGATTTTTAATGAACTGTTTTATTTCTATACATCCTGTATATTGATCTACGAATGCGTTGAAGTTCTTGACATCCAATAGTTGTTTTTAGATTTTTCAACGCACGCGCAATAACTTTCAAATAGAAGTGTCAGAATAAAAATTACTGAAGAAATTCCATTACAAAACCACATCGTGATACAAGAGCTATTGTATATTTGGATTTTAATATTGACCCATAGAATAGTTCATCGACTTACCAAATTTGTTTTTTTTCGTGATGTCAGCTCCTTTTTCTAATAAAATTTTCACAACCTCGATATGGCCATTTCTCACGGCCATCATCAAGGGGGTCCATCCCATGAAGTTTTCGGCGTCAATTCTTTGGTCTGGGGACTCCAGGTCCTCCTTTAAAATGTCAATCTTGCCAAGGGCTGCTGCGAAATGTAAATTTGTATTTTTATCCATGGTGGTGCCCTGTTCGGTAACATCTTCCACCGTTTCTTCGTCACTGGCTCCTTCTTCAAGTTCTTCCTCACGTTCATCAAGAAAGTTCTCAATAGATTCTTGTTGTCTTGTGGAAGAAAGTTCAGCCATTATTATTTCGTTTTTCAGTCAGAGTCACCTTTCTTCTTTGTAAGTGTTGAATGATCATTATGTGAATATGGTAACATGTGTCAAGATTTTTGTTTTCTTGAGATAAGGAATAAATATGTCTCGAACGGAAGCACGAACAAATTTAAAAAAAAATTTCTGACTAATCATATTGCAGAAATGGACTCCGCGATTAACAAATCTCAAAGCTTAAATAATATAAAATAAGGTTATTCTGATTTTCACAAATTTTTGTTATTATAATACAACAATTTTTTCACTATCACAGTAGCATCTTCAGGTAGATGGTATCTTACATTTTGAATAACTGAATTTGTTTTTGAAATCGGTTTTTATTTACATTAGAGTAGGTACAAAATTGTTTATTGAGCATTAAACCCATAAAAGGGGGTCTCTAAATTCCAGCTTATCCGAATATATTTACCAGGGGTGAGCTATTTAGGTCTAATTGTTAGATTAAGTACTATTACAATCTTGTTCTATTTATTTATCTCCAGTAACTCTAACAGGTTTAAGGAATAACTTTTACATTCTATATGTAAAATTTCGAAATTATGGTTGAAAGTGAAGCTCTGAAAGAATGCGGGATGTTGTGAGGGAGCTTCTACCTCTTAATTTGGGAGGCGGCGTTTCGTTCTGAGCATGCGCACCTGAACTCTTCAGACTAAATTTAAACATGATCGTAGGATTGTTGCTATGATTTCGGTAGCTCTCAACGCTTCTCCGCTCACATATATTTTTTTAAATCTTCTGATGATACGATCCTCACGAAAATTTTCACGAGCCTGTGGGTTATTGTTCTTCTTCTAAATACCATATTTCAGATCGATCGGATTTGTAGTTTAGAAAATATTGAGAAAAATAAGAGAACATTTCAAATGTGAATAACTACGAAACCATTCGATTAATTTTGCCCATTAACGAACTCAACTGAGATATTTAGACCCCAAACCCCTCCCTGGAAATTTAAAATTTCTAGCTAGTTCCGTTCGAAAGTTACAGTGTTTACGGGCGGCCGCTTGGATGGATAGAATTATTTTTAACCTCAGATCCTTCATCAGTTAGTCCGATATGGCTTAAAATTCGAAAATTACAGACTTTTGAGCGAAACGATAGCATGCTGTATCCTGGAACAAGCGCGCAAAAATTATTAGGAACGCGAGAGCATAGATAAACGAGAATGTATTTATGATTAAAGTAAAACAACTTAATTTCCGCTAATTTATTTAATTTCACAACAATTGTTTCGTCATGACAACATGACTTCGTTAAAAGGATATGAAACTGATCTGACTACATAACTAAATTTTGAAGCCATAAGGAGAGTTAATGAATGACGGAAAATTATGATGAGTTTCAATCATAGATAAATAAGAAAATATAGAAATATATTTTTTTATCTATGGTTTCAATAGTGCTGTCAAACTGAACATTCACAGAATTTTATGCACGTGCGGATTAGACGTTTTACGTTTGACAGAAGGTAAACGTACAAAACAAAATTTGATTCATTTTCTTCGTTTTACGATTACAATTTCATAATTTCAATATAAATCTTTGTACATAATGACGGACTCTGAAGATGACTATATGTCGGATAAAATTCTTATGGAATGGTAAGCAAATGAACTGTAATAATTATATAATTTCATTTTAAGACGTACAAGTCTCAATGTATTCAAAACTCTGATGAATATAATATGATTTATCTACCGCTGCTTGTGCTAGCTTTCCTAGCAAGAGGGTTCAAATGCTCGTTGAGTACATCTTGGTAAAAATATTTTAAGTAGATATTTCTGTTTCTATTAGTTTATATGTAAACACTACTGAACATACATATGAATAGAAAGTATCCAAACTATATACAAGTGAAGGTATTCGCAAAATAACGATGAAATGAAAATATTGTTTTCAGACGATTCTAAATATTGTTAATTGTTTACATCAAGATGGTAAATGCAATGCATGTTAATCAGAAAAGAACATGTCAAATATTTTTAAATTTGATTATCAATAATGGAATATTTCTTGTTCATCTCTTAATGCAACCTAAGGTTAGACAAGAAACAAATTCCTAATAATTTATTGACAATTTTGAGGTGAAATCACTATTGGATGTTACTAAGTTGATATAGTAGTTATCATTAGAACCATGATATTTCACACTTGATGTTTTTAGTTCAGAAGATGTAAGGCCAGGTTTATTATTTAATAGAGGTTTAAAAAGGACTCATGAATTATATAAGAAAAAGGAAGAACTTAAGGCTAAGAAGTTCAAACCCCTCAAGCAAATAGAAAAAGATATACGAGAAGAAGGACTGGGCACAGCAATATCCACAGAAAATAAAGGATTCAAATTATTGGAAAAAATGGGTTTCAAGCAGGGAGAGGGCTTGGGAAAATCAGGTTCAGGTTTAAGAGAGCCTATTAATATTGTTGTAAGACAAGGTACATCTGGACTTGGTAGGGAAAGCCATCAACAAGAAATTTTGAACAGAAGGAGAGAAATGAAAGTTAAAAAAATCTGTGACCGTGAAAATAAATTTCGAATCACAAACAGGGAGAAAAAACGTTTACAAATCTTGAGAAGTGATTTCTTCAATGCTCAGAGAGTATGCGAAGAATTGGACTATAGAATTGTAAGTATTAGATACTTCAAACATATGAAGTTTTTTAATCTGAAGTTATTAAAAATTAAAATGAACTTTTTGAAAGGAAATTCTTGTTTACATGTATAGGGGACCAGCAGTTGTTCTACATTATATTCAAATATGATGAAAATCCCCATTATCCATTATATTTTGACATTTAGTGTGCTAATTTTAAATGTAGGATTGATAAAACACTTTGAGTCACTCAACCAGCCATTTTACATCGTTTAAAAGCATTGGGAATGATCCGAAAGGTAGAAAATTATGTTCCGTATGAACTGAAGCAAAGAGACGTCGGACGCCGTTTTTTCACGTGTGTACAACTGCTTCAACGACAAAAAAAGGAGGTTTTTGCGTTGAATTGTGACTGCCGATCAAAAGTGGGTCTATTACAATAATCCAAAACGTCTGGCAATGTAGGGATGCCTAATCATCAAATGTCAAGCCGAATATTCTTAACGGCAAGATCATGCTGTGTATTTGGTGGGGCCAGCTGGGTATGGTGTATTATGAGCTGCTACAATCGAACGAAAAGGTCACAGGGGAGGTCTACCGACGACAATTGATGCGTTCGAGCCAACCATTTGCAAGAAAAATGGCCGAATACGTCGACAGGCACTATAAAGTTATTTTGCAGTATGACACATGTTGCATCGCCCGTTAAAACGTACTTAGAAACGCTCAAATGAAAGTCCTACCCCACCTACCGTAGAGCCCAGATATTTTACCTTCAGATTCAAAAAATGGATCGATGCGTGAATAGTGGCTAAAGAGTAGGCCTTTTTCGCGATGGGATCTGTCAGTTGCCAGAAAGATGGTAAAAAGTTGTGGCTAGCGACGTACAATATTTTGAACTTTCAATGTATATATAACCAATTTCTCACAATAAAGCTTCAATTTTCGAAAAAAAATCGGCACGAACTTTTTTATACTCGTAATATAAGAGTTTTTATATGTGAAGCACAGAATTTTTGATAATCCCAACAATATTGTCGTCATATGAAAGAAATTGAATGCGTTAAGTAACAAAAAAAGAATATTACTGAGCAGAAGCTTTTTGACATAACTTCATTGATTTGATAGCATCCTTTTCATTTCAGCATCGATCTGATCCTGTTGAGGACTATTTTTGGACAAAAAATACCATCAAAAAGAAACGAAAAGAAGAAAGAGCAAGTATTAGTCAAGATGAAGAAGAAGAAGAGGATGAAGATAGTGATGATGAAGAATTCGAAACTCAAATCACTGAGGAAAATTTGAATACCATAATCAGTTACTTGAGAAATAAACATTTATATTGTTTATATTGTATCATGACAGGTACTAATGATGAAGATCTTAGAGAAAATTGTCCTGGACCCTACAGAATAGACCATGATCCGGAGTATGATTAGATTACAATTCAGTAATACAGGGTGTAAATATATTCTTTCTTGGCTAGTGATTATATTGAAGAAAGCAATTTTACTTCCAAAAATTGGAAAACAAAATGCCCTGAAACATAACCATTGTTACTCACTGAATTAGGTGGGATACTTGTTAAAACAATTGTTAATTCTATTCAATTTGAATATTTATTCCATTATATGATAATTTATATATTTCCTCCAAATAATTTTTGTATTTGAGCATAACTCGTAGGCTCATTCAATTAAGTTATTATTGATATATTCTAGTCGTCAAATAAGATCTCAGTGTAAAACGGTATGGAAAATTAATAACTTTCAAATGCCATTCAGAGTGTATGACATGACTTTGTTAAGGCTTATTGCAATAATAGAATTATACACGACTAATAAAATGTGTGTATTGAATGATTTATCTGATTCTTTATTCAACTGTTTCGGTCGTTACTATTTGGTAGTTGGATCATTATTAGACAAGTTTTCAGAATTTACTATGTTTTACTACTTAAGTACTTGAAAATGTGCAGAATTTTTGTGACTGCAGTTTCGATGACGTGAATAAAAGGTACAAAGTACATGATGTAGGCAGGTACACAAAATGATAATAATGCAAGTATTGTTAAATGACGACGCAGTAAATTACATTTAAATAACATCTTTTGTAATTTACTGCGTCGTCATACTATGTAAAAGTATTGTCATTCATTATATTTAGAGAGAGAGAAAAGATGTTTATTGCTCTAGCAAATGGCTAACAACTTGCGTCTTTTTTAAAAAGAAGTTTACATAATAGTTTATCATAGAAATCTAAAAACTTGTCTTCATGTTTTATTATATATTCTGATTTACAATAATCCAAGCAAAAATTTAAGACTTGATTTTTTATTTCTCTGCTTTAATTTGCATGATTAAAAATATTTTGTTTGAAACTATATAAGCATTACTTTCAATTTTGAGTACATAATAATGATATTTTATTAGAAAGATATTCTGGATAATTTATCTGGTTTTGCCTGAATTCTGCAAACAATCCCTGCAGACTGATTTAACATTTTGTTTTGGTGGCTTGCTTGATTTTAGTGAAATAATCACACCCATCATGCAACCAACAAATTGTTTCCAGTACTAACAAAGATCAACTTTATTGTATATTTCATATAGTGTTTTATTTCTGGGGTATCCTTGGTAGATTTTTTAATGAAGTGGTACTACCTGCAGAATCAAAGGGAAGCTAGCAGGGCATCGATGCTTGTCCAAGAATCAAGAATAATTAAAGAAAAAAAAAATTGGAGAATGAAACGCTGTATTCTATCAAATTTTTACAATTTATTCACTAAAAGTGTGATGCACGATACGTAAAATCATCTGAAAAGTTTTCAAACAAAACGAATTGCAAGCTTTATTCGATGAAGATATAAGGTCAACAAGAACTTGCAGATCAAATAAATATAGAGCAGAAAGCATCGTTTGAAAGCTATGGAAAGAATTCAGAAAGTGGAAAAAGAGGTTCCATATGAACTGAATGAAAGGCAGCAAGAAAATCGAAAAACCACTTCTTGAATGCTGCTCAACAGATACAAAAAAGAATAATTCTCTATCGAATCGTGACGGGTGATAGAAATGGATATATTTTGAGAATCCTAGGCGTCGTAAATCATGTGTGAATCCAAGAAAACTACCAACATCCACTACAAGAGCACATCATTTAGGAAAGAAGCCAATGGCTATGTGTTTGGTGGGATTAGAAAGGTATGTAGTAAGGTATTATGAGCTACTAAAACGTAGTGAAACGGTTAACACTGATAATGATAATAATTCTGCAGATTTGTTTCCGTCCGATTATCATCTATTCTTATCACTGGGACACGCTCTCACTGAACAACGCTTCAATTCATATAAAAATGTACGGAATGATTCGATAACTACTTCGCCTCAAAATAAGAGCTGTTCTTTTGACGGGGCATTCATAAACAGCCAGAGACTCGGGAACGTGTAATTTTTACAAATAATATATATGGTTTTATACTTCATACGCCTGCTAAGGTATAAGTTTATGGGGGGGGGGGTTTACATTTTGAGGATTAAGAATCGGTATTTCTAGTTGGTTGTTCGGTGTTTGAAGAAGATTTTTTGAGCTTCATTTCTAGTTGGAGTGCTTGGAAGTAAACAAAGTCCATAAAGATTTCTATCTTCAAACACTGAGCAACCATTTAGAAATGATACCTTCTCATTGCTTTATGTATTCCTGTACACTTGAAGATGATGAAACACGTCGTGTATTTTAGTGAATAAATTGTGCAAATTTGATCAAGTATAATGTTTTATTCTCCAATATACAATGGATTTTCATAGAATAAAATACATCAAAAAAATAACACTGTTCCATCATTTATTGAAAAACTATTTAGATTAACTCATCTTTCAATTAAGCTGGTACTTGTCTAACTTGCATACTAAATGGTTTTTTGCTAGATTGTTATTACCAAAAGCTGTATATACTCAGTTGCTTCCATTGAAATTTGGATCATCTTCAAATTCATTAAATAATTCTAATATTTCTCTGATTTTTATTATTTAATGAACATACTTGAATATATTTTTTGTACAGTATCATAATTTAGTTTGTACCTGATAATACGGTATTAAACCAAATAAATGGAATGAAATAAGAAATTACTTAGTTTTCTATCACCTTTTATTAACCGAGTATACAGTGACTCGAGTTTCGTAGTGTTTACAACATTTTAAAACTGATTAAAACAAATTATATCTCAACTATTTTATGTATTCGTTGAAGGCTTTGGCTTGTGCAAAACTTCGTGACGTGTAGTGTACCACAATGTCGTCTCCTGATTTGATAGTTTAATTTCTAAAACATGCTTGTGCTTAAATAATTCTATAGATATCAGGATATCTAGTTTTTTATTCCTTCCGTTTCCAGGTGTAATATTTCTGGAAGTTATGATAGATTTCGCAAAATAAGAATAATTTTTTCCGTTCATAAATGAAAAGTAATGTTCTTTGAATCTTTTTTGGAAAGATCTCCCGGTTTGACAACTCAATTTATAAACTCCAGAATTATTCAGCCAGTTGTTTTTGTCTTTAGCATTAAAAAAGAGGTTCAACATTTTATGTGAGGGTGTGAAAGCTGCTTTTACTTCAGTTTTTGAAAATATTTGAGCTATTTTTTGCGAGATTGATCCAAAGTATGTTGGTTATACAAATATTTTGTTCTGTTTTGGAAGTGGGGTATATTTTTTTCAGAATGAGTTGTTTTTATTTTTTGTTTGTGAGAGAATTTATGGTTTTTGTTTAGAGTTGATTGTTTGTGGTTATTTGTTTGATTGTATTCAGTTCCCTTTTCGACGTAATATTATTTAAGGAAGTTGACAATACTGTATGAATAATTGATTTTATAAACAGCGAGTTTATGATTGTTGCGGGTTTTCTGAATATATCATGCATACGTAACACTATCACTTGGTAAATTTACAGATTAAATTAAAATACGTTAAATTTATATCTTTAAAATTGTTTGATTAGGGTTTTAAAGCCATTTAATTTCAGCTCTGCCTGTGAAGAGAGTAAATTTGGGCTGTTTTATGGCTAGACGGATTATTAGGGTTTTATTGCAGTCCCAAAGTCAACAGTATACCCATGATCATACTAAATAAAATAATTTTAGAAAATATACTTAAATAAGTAAGTATTGATTGAAAAAGCATTTATCAATAAATTGATGTATCTAAAAAAGTAGAGCTGATGAAGAAAAACTTATTTCATATTTGAATTTAACTCTTTCAGTATGGTGTAAATCAGTTCTCAAATCTTCGAATTATTTGTAGGCCTGTGTAGAGGATACAGTAGCAAGATCAGGTAACTGATCTTGCTACTAAGCAAATGGCAATCCATCAAAGGTCCTTTAGCATATTATTGAGTTATTTTAAATACGGAATATTTTTAACATTTACATAATTACTAATATTATGTCTTAGTAATTTGCTTCCATGAGTTATGTTCGTAGTGTCTGTTATAGATCAAATATGTGATCTGGTTTCTTATTCTTATCAAGTGTTGCTGAACAGTTTCTAATTACACGTTATTGTTTAAATTTTTTTAAATCCAAATTATAGTAGGTGCATCAGCTGATATCTTCAATTTTCAATGATTGTAAGACATAATATTAACGACTTTGAGAAGGTTGTAACATATTCTGTATTTAAAATAATTTATCAACAACCTTGATCATACACATAGACTTACTTTAGAGCACGCATAGTTAAAGAATAAAACCAAACAATTAAAACGTTTCAATTCCAAACTCTCTTCATATATGAAAGTAGGTTGCGAACAGTTTCAATGATTCGTATTATTGCCTCTTTCAAAATTATGTTCATTACAAAAAATCCTTGTGAAGCCCAAAATTTTCACTGAATATTCTGTTAATTTTTCTATCCATTCGTTGTACAACAGGAATTTCACCCGAGGTAAAACTTGACCCACCTGCCCTACAAAAAATTCACATCCACTCTTTAAAGGGAGTTGCTACTCCACAAGAAGTAAGTTCAAAAGATTTACTTCCTCAGTTAGAAAAAATTTTGAAAACTTGTTCAATATAAGCTTTATTTCGTGTTAAAAAGTCACTTTGTATATATACAGTTGTTCAGAGCAGTCATGTCCAAAGGTAAATTTAAAAGCTTATTGAGGTGTATCCAAATAATTTTTTTTATATCTGATTCAGTCATCTTTTTTCTTTGCACATTCGTGAAAATTTACCTGGTAATTATTGCAGTATCAAATTCCACCATACCTTAAGTTGAAAACTGTTTTTCAAAGGCAGTAGGTGAAAATTCGCGCCGATATTACAAAGATATCTAGAGACCTTTCCATGATTGATCTGTAATTATTAAGGTTTTTACAAATTTGAGTTTTTTACAACTTTTTTTGTGAGTCTAGTTTGATTGGCAGTTACATTAACTTCTTTCTCTACGCTTTACTGAAATAATGTACTACTGCTATTATGATATTGTAGTTATAACATGTTAAAATTAACCTTCTTGTTCATTTCATCAATACCAAGATTTCAAAAATATTTTTTACTTTGTTTTCAACCAAGATTCAGTTCTTATTAGAAGTCCATTCATTTGTATTGACTATTTAGATTGGATGGGTTTTAATTACACTGAATAATTTTGGTAATAAATCATACCACAAAAATTCATTCTAATTTTCATATTTCCTATATGAAAGTCACAAAAAAACTTGCTTCTTTATTTTGAACTTGAAAGCGGTTCAGTAGTTACTTGAGGAAAATCTAAAATGATAGAATAAAATAAACCTTTTCACTGTTTTTTAACAAACACATATTGTTAATACAAACTAATCACAAATGGCAGTAAATTCAACATTCCTTTGAGTTATTCAATTACACATCCATAACACTGTTTCAAGAATTAAACTACACAAAATTAATTTTCCTCCATTGGGAGCGTTTATAAAGATCAGTATTGTACAAAAAAATTGTTTTTATAATTTAAAGTATATCATTTAAATAATGAAACATTCAAAATAAAGTCTTATTGTTTTCCTGTTGACCATAATGCTAACAAACCAGCTGTTGAACTTATGGACAAAGTATAATTGATAGTTGGTGTGAAAGAACGTAGAACATAAAAGCTTGCGACAATGACAATAGTCAAAAATAGGGCATTATTGTAGAAAATGGAGAAAGTGGTAGCTTCAAAATCGGCTACTTCGTTTTTCTTCCACAGGATCCTTTCGTCTTTTTCCTTCTTGCTCATTTTTTTATCTTCAGCTAGTTTTTTTCCAAGCTCTCTGGTTACAGCTTCTTCTCTTTTCACTGCTATTTTATGTTTAAGGGTGAATTTTGTATTCCTGTATGCCATTGCTAATAAGAATGTGGACAGTGCAGTTACAATGACGAAAAGGACTACTGAAGAATAGATATCTATCATATGGATCCTCCAAAATAACCATATTGGTATAACCGAGACAATAAGTGCGTTACCATAAAATAAGGCTGAAGATTTTGTGGACACATCTCTGCTGAAATCTTGTAAGAGAAGTTCCTCTTCTTTTGTGAAACCTTTATTTTGCGTTTTGGACATTTTGCACCACTTTTTCACTCAGCAAATAAACACTGTAGTACGTATATCTTGAGATAGACTAGACACACTAACTGTTTACTTCGGTATACAGAAGTGTCTAGCTGTACATTTGGCTGACAAATATTCCACGCTAGTTCCACGTAGATTTTGAAAGTCGGCTCCAACAAACTTCATTCCACGTTGACACATTTCTTCTTTTTGTTTATGCGGATAAGTTAGTGGAGACGATAATACGAATTTATTTCATGTTTTCGTAATAACCCAGTTTATTGATTTTTAGGAAATTGAATATAAAGTTTCTCGATAAAAAGCCAAGTCGTAATATTTTAAATCACATTAACACATGAACATTTATATTCCTCACTCGCCAGTGTAATGTGTGTTGCATAAACTCATTCCATTCAATACAACATATCACAACATGATGCATAGATTATTAACAATTCCTCTCGGTTGTTCGTAATTAATAATAGATAATATGATAACCAAAACAGAATATCAAAATGCCATCAATGAAATATACCCTATGCTAAAAACCGGGGAAATATAATTCCCTCACTTACTATAGAAAACCATCATCAAGAATAAAAAAAATCCTCAATAATATAACTATAAACATATCTTATAGAACAGACAACTCATTAGGAACTTTCTTAAAAACCCCTAAGGCAAAAAGTTACAAATCACATCTGTCCATAGACTTTTATCCTATATTATTCTATACGTCTATGCATGTCAGGCGTTTATCATTTATCATGTGGTAGGTGTTCAAAAATTTATATTGGCCAAACTAGAAGACGTTTCGACACTAGAATAATGGAACATAGACGTTCAATGCTCAATAATAAGTTAGATTGTACGTACGTCGTACATCTACCAAAAGAGAAACATGATTTTGACGAATGTTTTAGGATTTTACATAAAGAAAATAAGGGTCTAAAACTGAACTTGTAGGAAAGTATAGAAATAAACAGATTTAGAAATTCAGGGAATTTATTGAACGAACCAACTGAGTTATCTAATTCAACTTTATTGTGAGAGACTTTATGGTTTTTGTTTCGAATTGATTGCGGCTATTTCTTTGATTGTATTCAGTTCCTTTTTCAACGTTATATTATGTAAGGGAGTTGAAAATGCTCTATATATTATTGATCTGTAAGAAGCGAGTTTATAAGGGTTGGGATGATTTGAAAAGTTGGCTATGGTTGTATGTGTTATTGTGGGTTTTCTAATTATATCAAAGGAAATTTCATCATTATTCTGAATTAAAGTTATGTCCAGAAAATTTATTTCATTATCACATTGTGGTTCCGTAGTGAATTTGACCTTATGGTGCAAATCATTAAGATATTTCAGTGTGTTTTCTAGTTCTGAATGTGTTCCACAGAAGCAAGCCAATATGTCGTCTACATATCCGTATCAAAAAATAATATGCTTTGTGTGTAGATTTTAGGATTTTTCTTTCGAAAAGGGACATGAGGATTTCAGGGAGAACTGGCCTGAGAGGTGAATGGCAAGTCCATATTTCTGTTTTTAAAGTTTCTATTGTATTGAAAGTAATTTTCCTCCACGAAAAGTACGAGAAAGGGTTAAAAATTTCGTTTTTCATGACCTGATTGATGTTAATTTTTGTTATAACAAAAATTAGAGGAAATAGTTGTAGTCAACTCTGTTACCACGGGGTGGATGCACCGTTTCGTTCTACAATTTGTTGCCATTTAAAGGATACCTTCATAGTGCCTCTTTCATTGAAGTTTTGGTCCTTATTGGCGAAAAATTCTAGTAATCGATTTTCACAATATTATCACTCAGGAAGTTTTGCAGTGTAAGAAAAAGATGGTAATCGCTTTGTGCCAGATGCGGACTATATGGTGGATGCATTAAAACTTCCCAATCAAGCTCGCGAAGTTTCTGGCGAGTCACTACAGACGTGTATGACCTGGCGTTGTCCTGATGTAATATAACACCTCTTCTGTTGGTTTGGTCAATCGCTAGCTTCAAACGGTCCAATTATTGACAGTATTATTATTATTATTTAGCCCTATGGAAGCAACTCACGAAATACACAGTAGAAGCTTTCTGGACGTTGTCTTGGTTTGGTCACAGTTTGAGCTGATTCACCGTGCTTTGAAAACGATCGCTTTCGCACAATATTGTCGTATGTGACCCTAGATACCATCCTTTATGAAATGGGTCGATTTCATTCCGTTTGGCCAGGGCTTTGCAGATGGAAATTCGATCCATCATGCTATTTGGTGTGGCACTCAAACATCGAGCTTATTTTGAATCCAGCTTTGTGTAAATGGTTTAAAACAGCCTTATGGTCAATATTTAGCTCTTGGGCGATGCTACGATTACTCACACGCCGGTTAACTTGGATCATTTCTGTGATTTTATCGATATTTCGAAGAGGGGCCCGACTGTGCGAAGTGCATCTTTAATATAGAATCGGGAACATAAACACCATTCACAATTTCAGCTTCCTGGCTTGTATTTTCGCCTTTATCAGAGAAAAACTGTAAAATGTACCGAATGTTCTCTTTGTTGACTTCATGTTTAACACATTGTAACTCACAACTGAATGGACCAAACAATAAAGCAATAGAATTTTTTTAGTGTAAAGTGTCACCTTGACAACGAGCATAAACCTAAAATTGTTTGATGGATACTTTACTAGATCACTACAGCCATCTACCGACAAAATAATGGACCCCAAACTTTATATCTCAGATTGGTAAGTGGTACTACTTATTATTAGCTGCTTCATTCGGAACTTAAACATCGACACTTAATGTTATTTAATTTTTGAACTTTTCTCTATGAAATTAACAATTTGGGTTGATCTCCACCTTGAAATACGTTTGTTATTATTCAAAACATTTCGGACATAAACTCCGAGATGAGGCAATGACTGATCTCTTAGATGAGGCTGTATCTTTGAAGTGGCTATTGGGTATCTACAAATATATCCTTGGGAGATAAAACGTTGTTGCCATATGTTCAGTTTTACTGGTAGAATGTGGTAAAAATATTTTGATCTGATTTTTGTAATAATAAGGGTGACATCTAGTGGTTTTTTATTAAATATAATATAATATTCTGTTAACCTCGCTAAAAATTTTAATTTTATAAACATTTTTTCTCAGAAACTTTTCAGAATTAAATAAAATAAATGTCTTTCTTAGAAAACACAGTTTCAATGTAGTAGACAAATAGAATTAACAACCATTACACGGCACCAAAAGGGAATAAAAGAATTCAAAGAAATATAAATTATTATTCGCCCTGCATAGGGACACTAATGTTTTACCAACAGTAGCGCCATCTAATACACGCGAATACACATACGCAGCATACCCTACAAAGCAGTGGACTGTATTCCCGATTACTTCTAGCGTTACAAATGAAGAAACCTTCCTCATGCTCAAGAAATATCCTTTCGAGCGGCGATGATAACAATAAGTATTTCTCTCCAAATAAGTTAATTAATGCGGCGAATATTTGTTCCGCCGCATTATTTTCATTTCATCTGTTTAACAGTTGAAAACTCAAATCTATCGCTAGATATTATTTATAGAAAGCAAAAAAAAATTAAAAATTTAAATTTTATTCAAAAACTTTCAGAATTAAATTAACGTCTTATAAGCACTGCTTGAATTTAGTAGACAAATAAAATCAAAACTCATTATATAATATCAAATGGAATAAGAAACCCAACAAATAGAAAATGTCAATTAAAATTAATAAATAATAAATAAATTAATAATAAATTAATAATAAATAAATAATAAATTAATAAATAAATATTTGAAGGAGACAAAATTTTGTTTCTGATCTTATTTATGAAAACCAAATCTTTTTCAAAAACGTATAATTTTAAAAACTTCTCCAAAACCATTAGGAGTACAAATAAGTTTCCGCCGTTTTATTGTAGATGGCGCGGCACGGAGTTTCGGTTAGCTGTCGCAGATGATAACCGGCTTAAAAAATAGTTTGGACATTCAAGAACAACATAACCTATCAATATCATTGATTTTATATTGGTAAAATATGATTTTTATAAGTTGAAAATGTCAAAATTTGAGCCAAGCGTCATTTGCGGGAAATATTAGTTTACTCCTTTAATTTAAAGAAATCTGCTGCTGAGGCGCATCAATTGCACGTAGAAGCATATGGTGAGGGTGCTTTGAGTGAGAGAACGTGTCGAGAGTGGTTTCAAAAGTTTAAAAACGGTGATTTCGACGTAGAAGACAAAGATCGCAGTGGAAGGCCAAAAATTTACGAGGATACAGAATTGGAGGAATTATTGGAGGAAGATTCATCTCAAACACAAAAAGAACTTGCTCTAACATTAGAAGTCACTCAGCAAGCAGTATCACATCGTCTTCTATAATAAATATTTCATTTGTGTTAAAAAACGGCGGAAACTTATTTGTACTCCTAATAAGTAATATTGAATGTTTCGTTCCAAGCATACGCACCTATCTTCAGACAGTCCTGTGCATGTCACAGGCTGAAGAGTTCAGGTGTGCATGCTTGGAACGAAACATTCAATATTATTTATTTTTTAATTTTAATTAATAATTTATATTTGTTGGTTTTTTTTTTTATTCCATTTGACACTTATTTGTACTCCTAATAATTTATTTGAAATATTTAATATATTTCAATAAGTTACTTCAAAAATCTCTCAAAACATGAAGCACATCCTCAAAAAACAATTTGAAATCAAATAAGGCCTTCGTCAGTCTAACTTCACATTTAAAAAATAAAATCAATTAACAAGAAAGATCTCGTGGTATCCTTGTTGAACAAACACTAAAATTAGAGAACTTCTATCAAGTAAAAAACCTCGTCTTATTATTTTATTGTATACAAAAAAATATTCATAAATATCTAACTTTTCCTAACAAAAAACTGGGGGTATTTTGACAACTTTGGGAAAATTCTTGAAAAAATCGAGTTGAGGAGATTTGTTTCAATGTGGTTGATCACTCAATAACTTTATTTTATTATATTTTTTAATCTACAGTTAATTTTCTATGAATACGTTTTCTGTTTTCTAAATGGAGAACTGGATATTTGCTTTTAATTACATATTGAAAACAAGATAAAAACATAATTTCTAAGAGCATATAAATACGGGCAAGTACTACAGGTAAAGTTATAAATTTATGAAGAAATTCCCATAACTAGTCAACCCTTTATTTTTTGTTACACATATTTTTTGTTATTATTATTTATAGTGGGTGGGGGTCACTCTGAGACAGTGTGCAGTGACCTGTCATAATCCCGACAAGTATTCTAAGCTGAGTTTGGTTTTGTCCAGACCTAGCACTAAGTCTGCCATCTTTTGGTTCGAAGCTGTTCCAAGGAACGCCCTCGAATGTTTTAGGCCTGGATGGCTCAGCCAGAAAGACTCTAGTCTTGAGTTCATTATGCCTGTTATCGTCAGCTTAGCCACGTCATGTGGTATTCCCAGGAATGGTTCCGGGCCTACCAGAGGCAGCGTGGCTTCAGCAACGCCAGCCGATCTGCCTCTTCGTTACCCAAATAGTTTGAGTGGCTCGGTATCCAAACAAGGGTGACTCTGTTATAAATACTGTGCCTGTTTAGAGCCGTGCGTCAACACCAGACTGTTTTCGATGTATATTTTTTGTTACTCATATATTATTGGGTTGTTCGGAAAGTAATTACGTTTTTGTTTGGGAAAATGAAAGACAATATTCTTCGTGTTCTCCGTGAGAACACGAACACTGCTTTTATCAGGTTCAACCGGCCTTCCGGAACGTGGTGCATCAAAAATGCCAGATCGAAATTTTGCAAACCAGTTCTGACACTGGCGTACTGTCAATACATCTTCTCTATACACATCGGTTAATTTCTTCCTGGCTTGAACAGCTTTTTTACCTTTTCTATAGTAAAAGAGTAAAATTTGACGAAAATGCTGCTTATTGCTCTCCATATTTAAAAGGGCACCAACCAAAAACTACTGCGTAGAATTAATTTAATTTTTTCACACTCAAGCCTTGCTATCGGGACATTAAGGAATATGTTAATATAGATAATGAAGATAGGGGTATATATAGTTTCATGCCTCTTCTTTCTCGTCTCCAACTAACTGGGGGTTTTGGGCTTAACCGAGGTAATGTACCCAGTCTCTTTATAGTATCATGTGATAAAGAGCGGAATATAGAAGCCTCGACTGTACAGTCTCGTTTATCTATGGTGCTTTGGTGAAGAAGTCATACCAGCATGCGCATTTGCGACAACAACAAAAGTCATCATTGTCATCTAAATGTGACAGTGTTGACGTTTACATAATCAAATTAGACAGGGCGATTATCAACAAGGTTGTTCCTGAAAATAAAAGTTACCATCGATCCTTATTATACATGATAAAGATACCAATGATGAAAAAGAATGGAGGATAGTTATTAGGAAAAAGAAGTATGATAAAAGAGTAAAGAAAGTTTGCTATGGGACTACGAAAATAAGTGAAGATAATCCAATTCAAGGTGCTATCAGAAGAAGATGGATTTACGTTGGTAAGATAGCAGGGAAAGGAACGGAATCAGATATTTTCTGAAGGACGTAGATGGAAAGGAGAAAATTGAGGTGAAAAAATATAATACTCTAGGTCAAAACTAGGATTTAATATTGGACTGCCAAGAGAGGAAGCATATAAAGAAGTATTTGATTAATCTTTTTGGCCTGATAGTGTAGTCTTAAGAGATTTCTCGTTCGATAATCGTTTTTCTCGGAGGAAGTAGTAGATATGCGCACGTTTCGAAGCTTGTTGTTTTCTCGTCAGTGCCCTGTAATGTACAACGACTACAAATCTACCACGCACCTATATTCGCTCTGTACCGGAGCACTAATGTATTTATCATACATCAGCGCCATCTAGTGCAAGCAAATATATATACACGACATACCTAAGCGAGCCAATTCAAGCAGAGGACTGTATTCCCGATTTTCTTAAACGTTACAAACGCAGAAAATTCTCATCATGCGCAAGTCAGATCCTGTTACGCCTTGATTCTCATAATTAGCATAATTATATTCAAATAAATTAATTCGGCTGATAATCTGTACCTAATATCATTAATAAGGAGTATGAGCTATAGCGAAAGAAAGTTCTGCAAATCGTGACAGTGCAACATACATCTGTAAAACAATTCTAAACTCAAACAAGCCCGATTAGGTTTCGTTGATCGCTGTGACATAAGTAGCAGACATGCGCACGTTTCGAAACATTTGAGCGTTTCCAAGTACGTTTTAACGGGCCACCCAACATGTGTCATGCAGCAAAATAACCTTGTCGCGTCTGTCAGAGTGTTGCGGCCGTTATTTTCGCAATTCTCTGCATCAATTGCCGTCGGTACACCTCCCCTGTGATCCTTTCGCAATGAATATTCGGCTTGACAGTTGATTATGAAGCATCCATAAGATGCCCGACGTTTTGGGTTATCGTAATGGAACCAGTTTTCATCGTCAGTCACAATTCGATATGCAGAAACTCTTTTTTTGCTTTTGGAGAAGTTGTTCACACGTGAAAAAACGTCGTTCAACGTCTCTTGTCTTCAGTTCATACGATTGCAACGATTTTAAACGATGGCAACAGGATGGTAGAGTGACTCGAAGTGTTTTTGCGAGTTCCTCTTACGTTTGTGATGGATCTTGATCAAGCCTAACCTCTAATTCTTCATCCTTAAACTTTGGTGGCGCTCCTGATGGTTCTTCGTTTTCCAAATCAAAACTACCACTTTCAAATCGGGTAAACCATAAACATCCACTAAAATACGATGACTTACGGCAGCCTCTTTCTTCATATTGAAATAATGAAGAAGAACTCCCCGCAAAAACACATTATACGGTACAAAAATTGACATTTTTCAGAGAACACAAAAAATATGTTGTAACTGAAAAAGAAAACCTAATGATGACACTTCAAAATGAAAGTCTTGCCAGATAAAACAATGGAATAATGAACTAGTTGCGATATATGTTATAACAACCGCATGGACTTATTTTTACTCCAAATATTATATTTTTTACATAGAACTATTAACCCTCTGCTTCAAGATTCGCCTTTTTTCGAAAAAATTTCCAATAAATTTTTGAACGCAAATTGTTGCATAATTATTGATGATACTTGGGGATTTTTATGTTTATATCATTACAAGGAAAGGACTTGTTTCAACGTACTTCCTCAAGACTTCAGTATCGATAAATAGAAGTCGATAATTCGAAAAAATAATAACGAAATCTTCGAAGACAATTTTCAGTCGGTAAACATTTTAAAATAGGAAAATGCTTTTACTTGATAGGAGGAATATAACAAAATTTGAATATCAAAACAGATTTAATCTGTCTGTATTTATTCCATTTGACATTGTATATTGAGTTTTGATTTTATACGTCTATTAAATATAAATCGTGCTTATAAGACATTAATTTAATTCTAAAAGTTTCTTGAATAAATATTTTTTGAAATTCAAATTGTACAAGACTGACAGATTAAATTTGTTTTGATATTCAAATTTTGGTAAACATTTTAATTAAACTTTTTTTATGTGTACCACTATCATTTGATCCTTATCAATGATCTAGTATCAGGATTCAGTTATAAAATAACCTATTCAAAAAAATATCAAATTTGAATTAAAATTTTTTTTTAAGATATATTACATAACATTTTTCAAATTACTACGTATTTATTATTAATATAAAAAATAACTTGCTACTAAGTACTTCAGTCAGATATAAAACATTTTGATAAACTAAATTTTTATCAGAAATATTCCTTTTTTATTGTTGTGTAGGTGTGTACCATAGACTTATCCTAATTTAATACGTCTATGGTGTGTACATTTCAATGAGGGTCTAAGGGTTTGCTATCGCCATCAATAAAATTTAACAAGGGTTTATTTTGGTTAACCAAAAATATTCAAAAGAGGTGAAATGTTCACATGTTCTTGAGTAAGATTTATTATACCTATTTATTTCTAGGGATTTTAACAGGTTCAAGACGTAACTTTTATTTGGAATTTGTAAAAATTTACGAGTCAACTTATAAATTTCCGATTTCTCATCTTTAGATAAATACACAAATACGAAACAATTGTTGTGAACTATAAATATAAGCGGAAATAAAGTGTTTTACTTCAAATCATATATTTAGATAAATAGTGTCTTTATTATTTTTAATGAATTTATTGAAGTTTTAATCGGTTTTAAATCATATTTCTTTTCAAGATATAGAGCAATCTTCTCGAAAAAACCTTTTTTATATTTTATAGAAATGAAATATAAAAACTTGTTCATTTTTAAAAATATTTCCGCAGATTTCAAGAAATATATCTATAAATAAATATGCTTATTACCTATAGATGATGAATCGGAAGTTCAATTCCGATTGTAACCAAATTTTCATACACAGAATCGTCTTTTCGAAATAGTGTCGTCATAGGAATTCTTTCTGCCTAATATAGAATTTGAAAATTATTTTTGGATTCTTCGAAACTCTTAAACTTTCAAACTAATCAACACTCGACATCTTTTCGCTATTCAAAAAATGTTGGGGGTTGATGCCACCTTCATGGAGGTGTTTTTTTCGGAACAAACTCATGATGGAAATTCGTCCCCCTCAAAACAGAACTTGATCTGTTTTTTTTAAATCTTCGAAAATTCTTCGTTTCTTAGTTTTGATGGGATCAAAGTTTTGTTAGGACACCTGTATATGTCTTTAATATTAGGATTACTAACATCATAAAAATGTAAAAAGATTTTCTATTTAATGACATATGTGGAAATTAGAATAACTGTATTTGAAAATATCATGAAATAATAAAAAGGCGGGTTTTTGTACTTGATAGAAGGCTTATTACAATATCTTAAATATCATTCAGATTTATTCTGTCAAACCTCGCTACAAATTTCAATTTTATAAAAATTTTTTCCCAAAAACTTTTTAGAATTAAATTGAATAAAGGTCTTAGGAAACACAGTTTCAATGCTGTGTAATGAGTGTTAATTCTATATTTCAAATATCCTACAGATTTATTCTGTTAACTCCTAGAAATTTTAATCAAAAAAGATATATTTATTTTATTTAAAAACTTCAGAATTAAATTGAATAAATGTCTTAGAAAAGACAGTTTCAATTTAGTAGACATAAAATTAACACTCATTACACAGTACCAAAAGGAATAAAAGAATTCGAAGAAATATAAATTATTAATTAAAAATACTAAATAAACTAATATCTTGTACTTTAGAAACAAAATCCCTTTACAATAATAAAAAGCGGTTTTTTACTTGATAGAAGGATTATTACAAACTTTGCATATAAAAACAGATTTAATCTGTTAGTCTCCTAAAATTTTAATTAAAAAAAATTAATAATTAAAATTTTTAGAATTAAATTTATGTCTTTTAAGAGCTCCTTATATTTAATAGACTTATAAAATCAAAATTCATTATACAATATGAAATGGAATAAAAAGACCCAACAAATATAAATTGAATAACAAAAAAGATTCAAACTGTCAGTCTTCTAGAATTTTAATTTAAAAAAAATTTTATTCAAAAAACTTAGAGTTAAATTAATGTTTTGAAAGCACCGCTTATATTTAATAGACGTATACAATCAAAACTCAATATACAATATCAAATGGAATAAATAAATATAAATTGTCAATTAAAATCAATAAATGAATATTTGAAGGAGACAAAATTTTGTTTCTGATCTCACCATTATGAACACCAATTCCTTTTCAAAAACATAAAACACAACTTGAGGACTCCTCAAAAAATATAATTTATTCGAAATATTCAATATATTTAAATATTCAAATAAGTTAATTAAAAAATCTCTCAAAACATGCACTATATCTTCAAAATACAATTAGACTTCCGATAATCTCTTCATCGGCCCTAAATCATATTTAAAAATCAAAATCAACCAACAATCAATATAGCTTACCTCAGAGTGGTGACCGGATCATTGCTTAAACAACTAACTTTAAAATCAATATATTCATCACAAAAATCACAGAAAACTGTAAGGTGGATTAAATCTGTTTTGATATTAAAATTTTGTTATATCCCTTCTATCAAGTAAAAACCCTTTTTCTATTTTAAAATATAAATTGTTAATTAAAATTAAAAAATAATTAATATTGAATGTTTTGTTCCAAGCATGGGCACCTGAACTCTTTTAAAAAAATTTTTTTTGAAATTAAAATTTTAGGAAACTAACAGATTAAATCTGTTTGATATTCAAAGTTTCCAAATCCCTTCACAAAAATAGAAAACATAACCTCAAGAACTTCTTCAAAAATAAGTTACTCCAAATCCTAAACTAAATTATTTTTAAATTTTAATTTATATTTCTTGGAATTATCTTATTTCTTTTGGCACTGTGTAATGAGTGATAATTCTATGTGTCTACTAAATTGAAACTGTTTTTTCTGAGACATTTATTTAATTCTGTAGATTGTTTCAATAAAAAAAAATAAATTTTTTTGAAATTAAAATTTGTAGAAGTTAACAGAATAAATCTGTATGATATTTTAAATATAGTAATAATCCTTCTTTCAAGTAAAAACCTCTTTTTATTACCTATTTAATTCTATATGTCTACTGAATTGAAACTGTGTTTTCTAAGACATTTATTCAATTTAATTCTAAAAAGTTTTTGAGAAGAAATATTTATAAATTCAAATTTGTAGTCAGGTTAACGGAATAAATCTGTATAACATAAATAGAGGTTAATTCTTGATAGAAGGTATATAAAATTATTCAAATATTTTAATATTAGCCTTCTACATATTTGATTTCAAAAAATTATATTTAATAATTATAACTTCGGGAATTAAATTGAAATAATCTCATATAAGTACCACTCATATCAAACGACATATAAAATAAACATTTATTATAAGAAATCCAAATAAATAAAAATTGTTAACCAAAATTCAATAAATTAAATATTTTGAATAGATAAAATTTTGTTTCTGCTGATCAATCTTATGAAAACAAATATCTTTCAAAAATGTTTAACATAATTTTAAGAATTTCATAATAAAACTATCTTTCTTAGAATATTCAATATTATTGAATATCTAACTAGTTACTTTCTATAAAATCTCAAAATATGTAAGAACATTACTGAAAAACAAGTTTTAAGAGAGACTTTGCTTCGTCAGTATTCAAATAATTCATATTCAATAAAATATAACATCAATCAACAAATTATATTTTATTGAATATGAATGACGAAGCAGTCTCTTAAAACTTGTTTTTCAGTAATGTTTTTACATATCTTGAGATTTTATAGAAAGTTACTTAGTTAGATATTCAATAATATTGAATATTCTAAGTAAGATATTTTTATTATGAAATTTTTAAAATTATGTTAAACATTTTTGAAAGATATTTGTTTTCATAAGATTGATCAGCAGAAACAAAATTTTGTCTATTCAAAATATTTAATTTATAGAATTTTGGTTAACAATTTTTATATATTGGATTTTGTTATATCATTTGGATTTCTTATAATGAATGTTTATTGTATATGTCGTTTGATATAAGTGGTAATTATATGACATTATTTCAATTTAATTCCTGAAGTTATAATTATTAAATATAATTTTTTGAAATTGAATATGTAGAAGGCTAATATTAAAATATTTAAATAATAAATCTGTATAATATTTAATATATTGAAAATACAATTTTTAACCGAGTGAGAATTATTCCAAATTTCTTGTCAATTGTATAGCGTAACATTTGTTATATTTATAATAAATAAGTGATAATTCAAATAACTTTATTTGTTAAAATGATTTTTGAATGAAAACAAAATTTTGTTGAAAAAAAAAGGTGAAACTTAAATCAGAGAGGCAACACCGCTACATACAAATATATATTATATATATAGTATATATGTATACGAGCGATAGACAGCGGTGTACAACGAATCTCTGCGAACTAGCGTCTGACTATGTTTCGTTGCTGCAGTTGACCCGTCTGGGTTGACTTTCTTGTATTCAGCCTTCCCGCGTCCCCCGTTTGGGGACATAGACTCAAGCTTGCGCTAGTGGCATCAGAGTTCTCGAATCTGTTGAGTTCAGTCCGTTCCTATCAGTCTGTCATAGCACGTCCAACGTGGTAGCTGTGTGGTGTGCAGTGCGTGTAGTGCGAGTCCTGTATAGTGCCCAACATGGCATTGAATCAGGATGAGGCCAAACAGGTGGTACGAGTCGATCAGGATTCGGAGACCGACCTTCAGGCTCTCTTCGACAGTGTCCTGAAACCGGACGCGAAACGTCCCTTACAAGTACCATGGAGCATGAGGAAATTACCGGACTCCTTCTTCAACCCCCCGTCGACTGGTTCGAAAAGCATTAACCATTCTCGCGAAAATTCCGTGGACTCTGCGTTCGGTTCTTCGACGGGAAATTCGACAACTGCCCCTGTGAATACAGTGCCTTTGCAAACGGCCCATCATAGGGCACATAGTTCGCCAGCATCCCTTCAACAAACTTACGCCGTAGGGCAGCAATCGCCTGGACATCATCATATCAAACAACGCTCGTACGATGTCGCGAGCAAATCCGAAGATAACACCCCGTTACCACCAGGATGGGAACAAGCGAGAACTCCCGAAGGACAGGTGTATTATCTAAAGTGAGTACTGAATAAAGAATCTACCTGGCCCTGGTGAAGTGAATCTACCTGTTCGTCGGCTCTTGTATCTTTTAGTGCCTACCTGCCAGTCAGGTTGTATTGTTGAAATTCTGTTTACATTTAAATACATTTGGGGGACCGATCCCTAACTCAAAAGCTTTCTCGACCACTAAGCTACTTTCTATCCCGGAACTATTATTGCTCTACCGTCTTCATTTACATATCAATGATAATCTACGATCTACATGATCATTCACCATTTAATTAACAAGTTACTTACTTAATATTTTGCTAGCCGCTGCGGCCATCACCTAACAATTTGCAATTTCTTCTACAGCTAAAATTCCAAGTGGTTTTCTATCGAATATTCCCTAAGTTTTTTCTGAAATTTGTGTAGAAGCTTTGAACGGTATATTTCTTGCCTATATCATCTTGCTGTTACACGCCGACAATATTGTGTTAGTTTGTAACGGCAAAAGTAAATTTTCATTCAGTTTCTACGAGAGAAACATCATCGGCTGGTTTCGATTTTCTATAACATTTTACGTTTCCTAACGGGAACAAGTTAGTCTTTATTTTTCCTGGTCTTTTTTATATCTCATCGAACTAAGTATATTGCGGAAAGTATCATTTTGTGGCTGATATTTGGTGAAATAAAAATTTAGAGTATTTTTTCAGTCAATTAGTTTCGTTTCTGTACGAGTTCATTGTTGTAGTTTTTATTATTTTTCAACGGGTTTTATAAGGAACATTAAGATTTCCTTGACTGAAATATTGTAAACTATCAATAAAAATAGTTTTTCACAATCGACTCTGAACAGGCAGAAGAAATTTCACATCTATTTTTTAGATTTAATTAATTAATTACATTAATATAATGTCTTTTTTCTGGTTTCTGATTCTTTCCTGATGTCGTTGACCTAAATCTTGACTTTATTCGTGCAATCTTGTCGAATAAACTGATCTTTACGGTTAATTCTTGGTGACAAATTCAAAATTTGCCAAATCCATTGTGGAGAGTAAAATGTTGGAGTATGCCAGTCAAACACTAACTAATTTTGCATACGTAACGATATTTTCTATTATTTTATTGGCATTCCGTAACGGGTTCCACAGACATAAGAAACATTTGCTTTTTCCGGTTTTTCTTGCAGTTTCTTGATCTCTGACCGAAATATTCGAAACTACTCGTACCACTTGTTCGTGATATTCAGTCAATTAAATTAGTATTTTCAAGGGAAACTGACACGCCGAGAATATTGTCTTGTGTTCGATAACGGCAAAATAATTGATTGTTAATGTATCAATTATGTTGTTATCCGGATTCATTAGTTCAGTGCATTTGTGAATCGCATTATCTACTTTCTTTAATGGCTTTTGCATTACTCTTTGACGTGGCTATGCATCCAAAAACCCAGAACGTTTCACCAACAACAAAATTGAAAACTGGTTCTCCGAATAATTGCAATTAATTGTAAACTGATCGTTCGTAGAAACGCACAACCTTGAAAATCTATTCAATTCACAATTTTGAAATGAAGATGAACTCCACGTGACAATCCAAACATCGTTTGGTTTCTCTAGTCACCCACATATTGGTCAATTAAAAATAAAATGTTGAAATAACATCAATAACGCTTCGTTTGCTTTGCTGAGCTAAAAAGAAAACGATACGCGATGGTAAAAATAATCATTTTGGACCTGCAGCTTTCTTAAAAAAAATCGCGACAGCTCATCCTGTTTATCTGATCTAAACGTTTAAGGTTCCAGATTCCATAATAGAAACATTTTGTCCTCGTATTTCATTCCATCTCGAAAATGAAACATCCAGAACCAAACCCAGTATTTCACATAAATTAAGTATTTATGATGAAAAATTTAGATATACATATTTCATTCCAAAGTATTTTATTGCAAAAAGTGAAAAAATAAAATCTCTATAATAATAGAAGAAAAATAATAAGATGTCTAATTTTATTAATGAATGCGAGATCAAACTAAGTTTCATTCAAAATTACAGCTTATGAATATTTTCTGAAACGATGCCCATTAGTGAATTAAAACCAATAATTTTTTTTTAAGAACTTGATTTTTTTCTTATTTAATTCAATAAAAAATTGGTCCACCTTATTCTTCTGCAGAAAATATGAAATACTTCCTGAACACTTTTTTTGCAAAATATCTTGTGAAAGTTCACTCTTCAGGAACGACATATTTAATGTTTTTTTTTATCCTTAAAATCAACAACGAGAACGTGGGCGACATCCTGTGAACAAACAAAATTGTAGATTGGTCCTTCAATTTGAAATAATCGTTGTATTAATTAGGGAAGTTCAAATATCAACAATATGTATGATGAAAATTTACTCCGAGGAGTTTTTTTTCAATATTACAGATAATAGCTGTATTAATTCTCCGCAACCTCTACATATCGAATCTAAAAAATTTCTTGAAAACTTTTTAGAATAAAATTTAATAATATGCTTTCTAAAACACTGTTTCACTTTATAGACATATAGATTGTCAATAAATGTGGATGGCAACTAACCAATAAAGAATAGAAAGAAAAAAGTTGTTTCGAATGGATATAAAGGAATAAAAAATTCAATCATCAAAATATGTTTCACAGATAATTCAAAAAGGGTCTTTTTTATTTCCCTTTAAAAAAATGATAACACATTCTCCAGAAAAAGAATTTCAAATTTTAACCCATAATCTCATCACATGGATGAGAAATTATAAATATGATGATAAATAGAAACAATCAATAAAATAAATATAAATACTAAATTATAATTATAAATATATAAATATTAAAGCATGAACCGTGCAAAAATGAGGCTTTTTCTCAGAAAAATTTTAAAAAGAACGTACAATCATAGACTCTATATTTGAAGATTTTTTAGATTAAATCTATAGAGGTTTCGGAGAATTAATCCACCTATCATTTGTAATATATGATGATGTGTTGGAAAACTTGTTGTAAAATTCGAAAGTAGTGCAAATTATTTTTTTTTATTTCAACAATATGCTTTTCTCTTTGACCAATACCAATACCTTAGACATTAACCCCACTTTTATTATGGAATCTGAGCAAAAACACAGTTGGTTTTTCAAAATTGCATGTTTTCCTGCATTTTTTTACAATTACTATTTATTTTTTGATGTACTAAAATTCATATTCGTGAAAGTGAATGGTATAAAATTATTATGGCATCATTCAGTATATTATTTAAGTTGAAAAATGTCTCAAATTTTAGGCATTTATTTTATTTTTATAATTATTTTGCCATCGGAATTGTTCAAAACAAATAAATATGGTTAGCGTACAAATTTATAATTGAAAATGACTAAATTATATTCAAAACGCCTAATATGTCGGGTACAATTACGTGAAAATAGCAATATGGCAGAAAGTTTAAAAAAAACTTATCGTTTTAATATTTTCATCATTTAATAAAAACAAGTTGATTGACAGCTTTTCAAATTATTTTGATCTGTCAAACTATGTTATTGCTTTAAATAATTACGTCAGGTGAATGTCACAAACAATATATTTTCTTCGATTAAATTCAGTGATAGTAAAAAATATTGAGATTGCTTTGTGTACAATTTCAATCAGTTTTTCCATGAAACGTCATTTATATATTCTGTAATCTATTCATATAGATATACTATATCTAGATAGATATCTATTTTTTCGAGTTGAAGAAACGACAATTAAATCATTCATATTTCCGTGGCTAATTGTCGAATTTTGTCCATACTTGAACTTGATATATCCATTCAAGCTTCAAAAATATCCTGCAATTTTCAAATCTATACGCCTTTTCTTTCGAAGGTTATCATGCTTAAGGAACACGATTGAAAATATTTGAAACTACACAGGTTTTAAAATAAAAAAAATCTAGACTATTAGACAAAATGTATGCTCTGTTATGAGCTCAGTGTATGTTATTCCACATTTAAAAACGTTATCCTAAAATTTGTATTCTTTCAGAATAGAAGTTTTGAATTTATAAGCCTCTGCGTTAAATTTGCAGAGCTCATATTTCTTTGCTTTATATTATTATATTTTCGTTACATTATCTGTATTTAGAATAATAAAAGGGGTGTTCTTACTTCATAGAAGTATTTACAATATCTTGAATAACAAACAGATTAATTCGGCTAACCTAACTACAAATTTAAATTTTATAAAAATATTTTTCTTCATAAACTTTTTAAAATGAGATAAAATAAATATCTTAGAAAACAATGTTTTAATTTAGTAGACATATGGAATTAAAACTCATTACACAGCACCAGAAAGAATAAAAGAATCCAAAGAAAATATAAGTTATTAACTAAAAATATATAAATACCACACGTTTGTCTCGTATCAATGTATTATGAAAACCAAATTCCTCTTTAAAAATGCACAACATATCTTCAAGAATTTTTTCGGAAAATAACGAAAAAAACATGAACATCTTCAAAAAGTCCATTTGGAATTACCACATCGATATCTCTTCAGTTCAACTTCGTATCAAAAAATTAAAATAATAAAATTTTTAATTGTCTCGGTCTTTACTTGACGGAAATTCATCTTCAATATACGAAAAACAAATGTTAACTGTTAACATTTGTTTTTCTCATATTAAAATAATAAATAAAAATATATCTTATCCTGCTAACCACGTAATTGGTAGTGAGGTTAGCAGAATTAATCTGTTTGATATTTAAGATATCTGTATTTCTTCTATTTTGAGATGAAATGGTTTTGGACGTGAATAATTCTTGGTCAAATTGAATTTTTTCCCGCCCTCTGTTTGTGAGTATCATAACTTTAAAAAGAAACAACTTAGGGATTTAAGATTTGTAGGCTAGGTTTCAAGCAAAATAAGAAATATATCAAGTTCGTGAATGAGCAAAACTCGACTCTATGCTTCCGGAAGTATCACCATAAGACATTTTATTTTTCTTTCTTCTACAGATTATAATTTCGTTCATTGGAATTTCTGTGCAAGATAACTGATTTTTTCGTTACGACAAATGATCAGTATTTGAACTACAAGTTTTTAAAGTCTTTGTATACATTATGGCCTGTATCTTAGAAATCGAACTTTATTTGTAAGCAGCCTTTTATTGACCGTTTTCCTGCAAAATAGAAACAAAAATTGTGTAATATCAAATATTAAAGCAAAAATTGTATTTCAATAAGGCTATTAGCCAATAAAATTGTAATTCATAGTTAAGCTTTAGAGTAGGAACTATTTCTGCTGTAAATAAATTGTTAAAATAATGTTAGGATATTAATACTGTAAATTACTGAATTTTGAATAAAGATTTTTACACGCTTACAATGATATAAGAACAACCAAAGATATTAATATATATATTGATGAACATGCAAAAGTTCTTTACGTCTTCTAAGTGCTTTCATGAATTTTTTTAACGATTTATGCTATAAAATACTCCCTTGGATTGTTAATTTCTCAATTTGAATGTTGAAAGGATAGGAAGTTTTCTGTTTCAAGCAAGACGACATTTTCACACTCGCAGATAATTTCCACTATCATCTTAATAAAAAAAAACATTGTTTTCCGTAGATAACATTTCATGGAATCATAGATCGAAGGTAAAATCGGAGATCAAACAAGAGTTTCGTCTAATCGCTTTCAATATTGTTTGTAAGGCTGTTGCAAAACAAAAATAGCAATAAATCTATTCAATTTTCCATCTGGCATAGATTAGAGAACTACAAGTGTATTCGTTTGTCGTTCATATGGCGCCATTTAGATAATAAAACGCATCTTCTCTGTCTCGATTTCACAACGACATTGAGCTTGTTTCGGGAAATATACAGAATGTTTAATTGAAAACGACTAGTGTTATTATTTTATTCCATATATTCAATTATATAATTCAAAATAAAAATTGTTATTAGATACTAAATTCTGACCATTTAAATTTGTTTTACCAAATATTCACTTTATATGGAAGCGTAGCTATACATTTCAACAACTGTCTGAAGAAATTCCTGTTTACTAGAAGCATCAAATGAATTTTACCAATGGTTTCAAAAAATATTCAAACGAAGTGAATGAAAAGAGACTTTTTACTTGATAGAAGGTTTTTACAATATCTTATATATCAAACAGATTAATTCTGGTAACCTCACTACGAATTTTAATTTTATAAAAAATTTTCCTCAAAAAATTTAAAAATTAAATAAAATAAATGTCTTAAAAAACACATTTTCAATTTAGTACATATATAGGATTAACACTCATTACACAGCATCAAAAGGAATAAAAAATCCAAAGAAAATATAGATTATTAAGTAAAATTATTAAATAAATACTAGAAGTATTTATTCAGTAATTTTAATTATTAATTTCTTCATTTTATTGAAGTATTTATATGATAATTTTAATTAATATTCTATATTTTTTTAGATTCTTTTATTCCTTTGGATGCTGTGTAATGAGTGTTAATTCGATATGTCTACTAAACTGAAACTGTGCTTTCTGATACATTTATTTAATCAAATTCTTCAAAAGTTTTTGAGAAAATTTTTTCATAAAATTAAAATTTGTAGTGACGTTAGCAGAATTATTCTGTTTTAGAAGTGAATTGCTCACATCGGTTGTTTGTTAATCAAAAACTTTTACCTGATTATCTCTAGAGACTCTAGCAAGTTCAAAGTGAAACTTATATTTTCAGTATGCAAAATTTAGAAATTATGATTGAAGTAGATATGTCCCGTTTTTATGAATGACTGAAGTTTAAGGATAATTTTTTTGATTATGGTTACTTTTAGATGTTCTATTCTTTTTCAAATGTTTCTACCTGTTTGTCCTATGTTGTAAACTTTTTAGCAACTTATGATTTTTAGATGAAATGTCTTTGTTATGTTTACTAAGATTTGGATTAATTTTGAATGAAGTTTTTAAATTATGTTTCTTCTCAATTTTTCGGGGCAAACCTTCAAAATAATTTAAATAAATTAATTTAAAATTATCTTTTACATTCGAATTATTTTTGATGCTATTTATAATTTTTATATTTCAATAACTCATCTATCAGTTCTGGATTATAATCATTATTAAAAGCTGTTTGTTTAATAATGTTGAGTTCTGAAATATAATTTTCTTGATATAATAGAGTGTTAACAGGTCTGTTGATCATACAGTTGCTGATAATATTTGGTTGATAGGATGGTGGATATTATACACAATAAATCACACCAGTAAACAGATGTGAAAAATTCAATTTTTTGCAATATTTTTTTTAGATCCTTGTGAAATTTATTGATACTTGTAGTTACCAAGAGTTCGCCACTATTTAAGGTGCATATTTAGTGAAGCAAATTTGGTTTAGATCTAAAGAATCTACTGGATACTGAAACAATTGTTAGATTCAAATTAACATGTGAAGAGTTCAAATTATATTATTCAGTATATTTGAAATGAATTTCAATCAAGTAAAGGCCGACTCCAAACTGCTACTATTTTTATTATTTACTTCATACATCTGGATATATGGTAGAGTTTAACATGTTTTAACCATCCATAAATAGAGACAAGGCACGTCAGTAAAACATATAAACGGTACATTTGTAGTAATCATTGAAATTAAAATGAGCGGTAAAAATTTACACTGTTGTACTCGGTGAGGTAGTAAATTTTATTGTTGAACAAGAATTATTTCTCGTTTTTTTTTTGTTGAATTGCATCTTTTTCAAGCTCTTTGTTGAAAATAAAAACAAGAGTAAATATTGTTGAATTGCAGATTTGATTTCTTCTAATTGGGCTGAAGAACGGTACGAAAATTTATGCTCATATGAATACATAAACCATCTCTATATTTACACTACAATTTTGTCACTTAGATAACCAAATATGAAGTTTGTAGCTTCGTTGATAGAGGTTCTCAACTAGTTCATTCTGAACTATACAAACATCATTGGATCAACAATTTTATCTGTATATTTCATGTGTGTCGGATATATTTAAGATACTAATTGTATATCATCTCATGGAAATTTTTCTACAATAAAAAAATTATAATTATGCTACCTTAAAATAATTTTCGTCTCATCAGATAGTCCTAAAACTGTTTTCTTTTTGGTTTTCCGGTAGATACTTCAACCTTTGAGGATTTATATTTGAAATTGAATAACTAAAGTCTATAATTATTTATGTTTTAGTGATATATTAAAAGTTGATCAGAAGAAAAAAATCACTCTTACGGAAAGTTTAAAATTGATTCAAAATATTATCCTAAAAAATTTTTAACATTGACATTCAAAATGGCATAACATATTGAACAATATCTTATAAAGGTTATTCCCAAGCTCACTACAAATTTTAATTTTATAAAACAAAATTTTCAAAAACTTTTTATAAATATATATATATGATTTTAAAATTTACATATAACACAGTATCAATTTATTAGACATATCGAAATAACACTCATTACACAGCAATAAAAGAAATAAAGGATCCCTTAAGTATTTATTTGATATTTTCAATCAATAAATTATATTTTCTTTCTATTCTTTTATTTTTATAGAATTAATATTAAAATTTGTAGTGAGGTTAGCAGAATTAATCTGTATTATATTTAAGATATTGTAATAAGCCTTCTATCAAGTAAAAAAACCCCTTCTTATTATTTTACATTTTAAAGTTCTGCAATTCAGTTGTTCTCGTAGTTAAATTCCTTTTGTATTGTTTTTTTAGAAATCGTATCTATTAAGTATGGGAACTGTTATGTTCTCACTCTAACCTTTACTAAGCTAGGAAGATCCCACATATTCTGATGAATAATAGAATCATTTGTTGCTTTGTTGTTAAAATGCACCTGTCCTGAATTGATCGAATTAAGTTAATTTTATTACTTCATTAAAATTTTTTGGGATGAAAATCCACAAAGGGCCATTTAATTCAAAATCTAACAATTCTCTTGAAAAGAGTGTATTACAGAAAATTTTTCATGAAAAAACGTTCAATTTTTTTTCAAACATTCACCTTCTCGGGAGATTAATTTTCTATTTAATTATGTATTGAGAAAAGAACACAAACGGGTTTTACTACCTAACACAGTACTAGATTTCAGTTCTAGTTTATTCAGTTATTTTTAAGACTCTCTCCGTCAATGTTTTCATGGAATATTCCAGTTTGAATCAATGGTTCCCTCTTATGCATATCTCGTCAACAAATGATGGAATACTGTGCAATAAATTTCAAGAAATTTTGTGGCCTTGAATAAACATCCTACATGATTTGTTAAGAAAAAAAATGGGATAAATATTAATTGTTCAATTTATGAATTTGACAATTTTTTAAACTTATTACTTTCTCAATTCACTGCTATATGGTACATTGAAGATTAACACACATAATTGATGGTATTTATATTAAAAATAACACTCGGTTTATATTTCACAGTTTATTCAGAAATCTGACACGTGTTTCGGTATTTCAACCATCTTCAGAGGAGTACAAAAAGTAACTGTTACTTTTTGTACTCCTCTGAAGATGGTTGAAATACCGAAACACGTGTCAGATTTCTGAATAAACTGTGAAATATAAACCGAGTGTTATTTTTAATATAAATATTATAATGTTTCACCTAGAACCAACCACAAACTCAATTCTTCTTAATAATTGATGGTTTCAGATATCAAAATAAAATTCATTTCATAAAATTTTCACAGGTTTACACGCTAAGAATGCACTTACGGGGCTGAACTAGCTACATAATTTTAAAGTTTTGCCTTCAGCATAAGAAAATGATGTATGCATAAACCAAAAATTATATCGAATATATTATTTTATTCTAATATTCTTATCTTTCATTCAAACATTACGCTGTATGAATCTTAATGATCCTTGCTCATACAATTGCTTTACTATTCTCGAATTCATTCTGCGGTTATTTTTTAATATGAAAAGAAGTATTAAGATTATGGTCGAAGTTAAAAAATATACTTATATCGTAAACTTGAGAAAATATTAACCAGTATAAAAGTTCTGACTTAATCAAGTATATGTCTTAATAATTTTTGAAAATGCTGGTTTTTCCATGACGGTGCCATACATCTGGATCCAGTAAATAACCGGTTTTGAAGCTTTGAAATTTACAATACTTTCTTCCACTAATAGCAGCCTCACCTTAAGTTTTGACAGCTTTCGATGAGTTCAGCCGCAGAGTACTTTATATTGAACCAGAAAAAAGAAACCTCTCGCAAATGACAGGATTTTAGCTAGAAAACTGACCTTTTCAACCGAGAAATTATTATTTTATGAGGTTACGTTGACAGACGTTTATTGCAAGACGTTTATGATCCATTTATTTCGAGCAATACTTAGTACTAAAGCCATTTAAAGGAAAACGTAAAAATATTGTACCTTACTTCGTATTCGCCCGTTCAATAGTTTCATTGCCAAATCGTGCCTATTCTTGAATACCTCTATCGATTCCAATATGTATAGTTTTTTGCCTTTCGCTTCAAGATGTAGTATTTCAAGATTATCTAATTCTGGGAAGACCTGATTTGTTTTTAAAAAGTGAATCGCAAAGTAAGAGTTATCTTTTCGGTCCCTAAATGATGCATGAGGTTCTTTGAAACTTTTTTTGAAAGATCTCCCGGTTTGTCCTACATATACGCTACCGCGTGAAAGTTTCTGGAATTGTTCCGTCAATTTTTCAATAAAAATAAATTTTTTCTTCAATATATTATACATCGTTGAAAAACTTTATAAATTTGGCAGTTTCCACATAATTTCTATGGGGCTTTACGTGGCGGAATTTAGAGTAACTTAGACCAAAGATAATGGCTGAAGAAAATTTTATAATTATTTTTTCATTAACCACTCAAGTATTCCATGAAAATCTCTAAGGAACCACCCTAGTTTAAAGAGGATTTTCCGCTCTTTCCAATGGTGTACACTGAATTTTCATTTAGGCTATATTCATCAAGTTATGCTATGTTTTTAGTGAAAAAATTGTAAAACGTTACATTATAGTAGAATCTTCAATAAGTCTACAACGAGAGAAAATTGGACCATACTCTTTAGGTCCTTTTTTGTTGCAATTTTCACCTTGTGAAACTTGGCCAGAGATCACTAGGGACTTTTTCTGTTTCAATGACTAGAAAAAACGTTAGCAAAACGCGATGAAGTTAATGTATAAGAATAAATACAGATTTTTCAATGTATAAACAAACTCATCTCATTTTTTGACCACAGTCAAAGGTGTCCGATGTTCTCTTGCATTGCGTCTGGATTTCGAGATTTCGTGTAGCTGTAGCCCTATTTCTGTCAAATTGGACCTTTTATAGCTGATCAGTAATTAGCAGACGAGACATTTATTTTTAGATTATAAAATTCTAGGCGCCATACTCGGCCGTCGAACTTCCAGCCATGCTTGAGAAGTAAAATAAATGTATTTATTTACACCACGTATCGTTGTATTTATTGGTTTTGTTACTCGGACTTTTCGTTGTTTACAATATATATAAATATTAATAGTTGCATTACCGATGTATGGTTTAAGTTGAAATTCACACTTTGAACTGGAAACGGGTCGCTATATTGTTTTTATGACAATTCCTCATGTTTTCACTCTAATTTCAACAAGAATGGATATTTGTTAGGAAAAAATCTTATTCTTTATGCTCTTCTAAATGAATAGCATCCATGGCAACCGCAAACATAGAAAAATAGCAATTTTGTTTCGGTAAAGGCCTTTTTTTCTAGAAATGTCATGTGATGAATTAATGAATAGAAGAAGGGCGATATTGTACCCTATTTTAATGATTTGAAAAAATTTGATACGGAAATATCTTAAAAAAGCTCGAAAAAATGCTGAATTATCCACGAAATTTTGTATAAATTGCGTCCAATCAGAAAAATCCGCGAAACGTTAAACGTCGACTGTGGATTTGAAAAATGATATTTTATTTGATCATTTTAGTTATTTTTAAACTGAGTTAAAAGGTAACCAGAGAAAGGAAATTTAAGATGAAACTCGATAGAATCTAATCGTTAATACTTTTCTGTAGATTTAGATACGTAAAAAGTTCGAGAAAATAGTCAATTTCCGACGAAATCTTTTCGAATTTCTATGCGAACTGTCAAACATTTAGTACGCGTTTTGTCCGCGTTTGACGTATTAGCATCATCTGACGGCGAATGTTTCCAGTTCCTTTTAAAGTGTTCAAAATTGTAGAATATTCAACAGGAATGAGCTGTTCATGGTCCATCTATAATATCCGGTGAACAACAAAGAGCTGAAAGTACATATTTCCAGAGTCTCGCCTCTTTGGAATAAAGATATTCTAGATAGATGGCAACGGCAAGTGAGAAAACTATCATTTTTGGAAATGTAAAGGCTTTTTTTCTGAAAAAATGATCTGTGTACGAGTTTAATCTGCTGAAGGTAATAGTGCATCTTACAAATTGATAAATATTTTTATCTTTCGATTCTTCCAGTGTTATTTTATACGTCTAATACAAATTTTCAGTTCTTCTCAAGGTCTATTCTCATACGAATCATGAAGATTTTTGAGTCCAACCAAGTCGTTTTAGACTATGTTCGGCTCAAAATTAGAAAATCACAGACATTTGAACAAAATGATAGCACGCAAAAATATATACTATTGATGATCACATAATTGATTGATATTCAAAAATATGGTCTTGGAAAAACCTTTTAATATTAATATGGAAAAATTATAAATAAATTAAATATCAAAGAATTCTGAGAACCATTACAAAGTGATGAATATTAAAGGGTTTTTCCTAGACCTTGTATCAATTTTAATTATTAATTAACGGTCACGTAAATCCGGTCCGACAGTGAACACTTTAACTTTCGAACTGAAAGTGCTAGAGACTTGAAACTTTCAGGGTAGGTTTGGAAGCTAAATGTCTCGGTCGAGCTCGTTAATGGGCAGAATCGGTCTAATAGTTCCCCAATTATTCACAGTTGAAACTTTTTCTATCTTTCCAATTGCTCCGAAAGTACTGATTTGACCGAAATAAAATTTGGTATTCAGATGTATATTGAGGTCACGAAGATTTGTGCCAAATTTCGTGAGGATCAGCCTTCCAGGCGGAGGACTGGAGGTGAAGATGTCAATTTCCGGACGATAAGAAGAAGCAGGGTAGGTATGGAGTCTGAATTTTTTTACACGCTACAAGAGTTCATCATTTTCAAGTTTTTGAAGAGCAAAATCAGAAAATTAGCGACGTTTATGGTGGTCAAATGTCTTCATTTCTTGAACCAGTTGAATTTTGTAAGGATTTCAACCCAAATCTTTTCTGCTTTTCACCATAACCATGTCATTAAATGGAAAAAGGTTTTTCCTGGATATCAATTTCAGTATCAAGCATTCTGTGAAGGTTTTCGGAATTTTTTTGTCTTTAATTTGTTAGTTTCTCCTTCATCGAGTGAGACTCTTATGATTTAATGAATTTTATGGGATATTTATAAAAAATCATGAGTTGAAAATCGCATAAGTTGTCAAGGAACATTTGATTTTGAAATCATGTTCAACTTATTCCAATCAGAACTGACAGTAGCCTTCCATATGTTCTAAAATGATTCCATTCAGTAGCATGTGATGGCTATGAAAACAGCTGACAATATCATGTGATATTTATGGACCTCTTTTATGAATCAAATACAAGGATGATTTAATGAACACGTATTTCCGGGAGACAGGAGATGCGAGTAAAGTTAACTCCAACGGAATATCCATTATTAATAAATTCATTGAAATAATCCGCTAGAACGTATTTGCGGCGTATCTGAATATGTTACAATAAATCTCTCAGAAAGTTGCAGAGTTTTTGGTTAGTATTTCCAAAATTTCCTGAAAACCTCATAATCGTAGATATAATTATTTTAAGAAAACAAAATTCGATTAAAAACCCATTGTAGTCCGGTCAAATAAAACATTGAAGGTTACAAAAATTCCTATAGAGCTATACATTGGTATGAATGCTCAGAATACTATAATAAATTAATTTTGAAAAGTCCCAATCGATTCAAAAAATTTAATTTATGGTGAAATTAAAATTGGGCTTTTTGCGTTTTCTAAGCGGAGTTTTGCAGCAAAAATAGTTCAGACAAAAACTGTAAATCTCTACAAAAAAATTTCTACACTTTTTTTCGTAAGTTTCGCCAATATTCGATACTTATGAAAAAAGTGTAAGGCCTTTTTTGTAGAGAATTGGATGATCTACAATTTTGTCCGAACTATTTTTGCTGTAAAACTCACCGTTTAGCTGAAAAACGCAAAAAAACCATTTTTCTAAACTTTCACCATCAATAAATTTTTTTGCACAAGTGGAATCGATGGGGGACTTTTCACAATTAATTTATAATCTGAAAATTCACCAATTTCCAGCTCTTTGGGAATTTTTGTAACCTTATGCCTATTTTTAGAACTAACTTGACTGGAATAATTGGTCGTGTTTTCTCGAAGGTTAAATCGATTGAAATTGTTAAATCTTCTATTCTCTGAACATGCATAAATTTATGTAGTTAGGAGGGATATACATTTTCAAATAAATAAAAAATGGATTCGTGGAGCTTATAACTGATAAACGTTTATATTGAATAGTAAAAAAAGAAAAGTACTGACGTGAAGTCAGTATATGCATTTTTTCCTAATCGTGAAAAATTATGGCTATACTGACGTCATAGCCACTGAAATCTGTTAAATTCTAGATGTTCCCAAAACGCAGACCTTTGAAGTGACAGTATGATTCTTCTCTTCTAATAGTACCAACCTTCAGCGTCAAACACAAGCTTATTTAGCAATTAAGCAGTGAAAGCATATGATCAGTATCTGAAATTTCCGATTGCAAAAACATAATACATAAGATCGAATAAAGCGGAGTGAATGTTCTCTATGCAGAAATAGTAACCAGCAAGGTGTTCTTAGGAAGTAGTCCGTGGAAATGATGTAATTTTCAAAGCATTTTCGTCCTATTATTTTCAAGCAAGATGCACCACACACAATAGTAATTAAGAGCGTATTTATAGAACAAGTTAAATTGATTAAATTAAAAACTGGAAAGAAGCAGATATTAATTCTCTTTAGGCCTATTGTTGTCCTGCTCGACTTAATTGTCGTCTTACGAGGGGCGTTCAATGTATTCTCGGTATAGGCGTGAAAGAAAACTCAAAAAATTTTGGAAAAATTCTATTTTTCAATGTAGTGCCCTAGAACATCTAGAATTTTAATATCTTAAATATCATACAGATTTATTCTGCTAACCTCACCACAATTTTTAATTTTATAAAAATTTTTTCTCGAAAACTTTTTAAAATTGAATCAGATAAATGTCTGAGAAAACACAGTTTCAATTTAGTAGACATATAGAATTATAACTCATTACACAGCACCAGGAGGAATACAATAATACCAAGAAAATATAAATTATTAATTAAAAATATTAAATAAATACTTGAACGATACAAAATTTTGTTTCGTATCAGCTCATTATGAAAACCAAATTCCTTTTCAAAAATGCACAACATTACCTCCATAATATCTTCAAAACTAACTCTCTTTAAAAAAAAATTCCAAAAACATGCACCACATCATCAAAAAAGCTTTTTGTAATTACCACATCGATAACTCGTCAGTCCAACTTTGTATCCAAAAAATAAAATTAATTAATAAAAATATATCTTACACGATTAAAACCACTATAAACAAACTTAGATACAGTGATTTTTTAAAATATCAAAACTCTATGTGTTCTATGTTCTTCACAGAAATTACACAAAGTTTGTAAAGTATTTTTAAGGACTCAGTTATATCCAAATGATACTATGTATATGAGTGAAACCAAAATATAATTATTAAATATAAAATAAAATAATAGAAAATAATCTGTATAATATTTAAGATATTGTAATAAGTAAAAAAAACCCTTTTTATTATTTTCTTAGATTTTTGTTGTTTCTAAAAACCCACTTGTATATAAGAATTTGTCCTCAATAATTTCCATTCGAGAATTTATTCCAGCTTTTCTGTCATATTTAATCTTCCATTTGGATGCTTCTATGAATATACCCTAATATTCTACTTGAAATATCTAATAAAAACTTAGATCAGAACATTATCAATTAAAATAAACGTAGGTCTATACTTGATAGAAGGTATATAAAATTATTCAAATATTTTAATATTTACAGCTGTTAGCTTTCTACCTATATAATTTCAAAAAATTATATTTAATATTATTATATAACTTCAGGAATTAAATTAATGTCATATAAGTACTATTTATATCAAACGACATGAAATAAACATTCATTATAAGACATCCAAATGATATAACAAAATTCAATAAATATAAATTTTTAACAAAAATCCTATAAATTAAATATTTATATTTATTGGATTTTGTTATATTATTTGGATGTCTTATAATGAATGTTTATTTTATATGTCGTTTGATATAAGTAGTACTTATATGACATTAATTTAATTCCTGAAGTTATAATATTAAATATAATTTTTTGAAATTAAATATGTGGAAGGCTAGCAGAATATATCTGTAAATGTTAAAATATTTAAATAACATTATCAATTTTTCAAACCGAACAAAAATGTCTTCCAAAAAATATGAGATGGTAGAACAAAGTGTACCCCCACCGAAAACGTGTTTATAGTTGGACTCAATAGGATTATTTACTTCGACGACGATTTTCATATTGGATTTGTATTCCTACTGTAAATCGGAAGTTTACATAACCTTGATAAATGAACTGTTTGTTGCGTTGTTGAATGAAAAAATCTGTTTCCTGATTTAGTGACGAAAAGTGGGAGAATGTAAATATCTACAAAATTATTGTTATTATCGATAATTCTCCTCAAGATGCTAAAAAAATGCCAAGTTTAGTTGTTTTATTTGTTGCTGAGTGGAAACATTAGTTTTTTATGATTTTTTTGAGTCTGAATTTAGTACATATATGATAGATCCATTTATTGAGTTCGAAACGAATTTGTTATATGTTAAATAATAACAAGGGTTTCTTATTTGATAGAAGGCTTATTATAATATTTTGAATATTATATTATATATTTATTCTGCTAACCTCACTACAAATTTTAATTTATAAAAAATTTTTCTCAAAAATTTTTTCGAAATTAAACCGAATAAATGTCTTAGAAAACACAGTTTCAATTTAGTAGACATAAAGAATTAACACTCATTATACATTACCAAAAGGAATAAGAGAGTACAGAGAAAATATAAAATATTAATTTAAAATATTGAATAAATACTTGAAGGATACAAAATTTTGTTTCGTATCAATGTATTATGAAAACCAAATACCTTTCCAAAAATGGACAACATAACCTCCAAAAGTTCTTCAAAAATCACTGTCTTTAAAGAAGTTCCTTTAAAAAAACCCAAAAACATGCAGCACATCTTCAAAAAGGCCATTTGGAATTACCACATCTGAGTCCAACTCAGTATCCAAAAAATAAAATAATTAATAAAAATATATCTCACCTGACTGAAACAAACTCAGAATATGTTGATTTTTTGAACATCAAAACCCTACGTATTCTACGTTCATCACAGAAATTACACAAAGTTTCTAAGGTATTTTTAAGTTATATCCAAATGATACTATGTTAATGTAATATTTATAATATTGTAATAAGCCTTTTATCAAGTAAATACCTCTTTTTATTATTTTATTTTATATATAATAATTACATTTTAGGTTTTCACCACATAGTCTCATTTGGATATAACAGAGTCCTTAAAAATACCTTCAACTTTTTTTAACGTTATCTATTATTTCAAGAATTTGTCTATAATTTACAATAGTAGATTTTTTCATACAGGGTGTTATTTCTGGCCAAATTTCAGGAGGTGATTCTCAGTCAATTTGCACAAAAGTTTCTATAGAGTATGGTGCAATTCATGATATTTCACAATTTTTTCACTAAAAATATAGCATAACTTGAAAACTATCATCTTAATCAATATTCAGTGTACACTATTGGAAAGAGCCATAAATTCTCCTTCAACTAGGGTGGTTTCTTGAAAATCCGTTGATAAATATATCATTTTCTCAAATTGTAACCCCATATTTTCAACCCTTTCTTAAAGGCGGATGGAATAAAAATTGAAGAAAATAATTCCTGGAAAAACAATTAAAATCGATATATTACAGATATGCTCCAATCCTCCGAACCCTCCACAGATTTGATCTTAAAAATCTTGTCAAAACATTTTTGAATTAAAATGAATAAATGCCAGCGTTTCCCTTTATAGACATAGAATTATTAACATATTTGAGCGATAGCAGACCAATAAATAATCAGACGAAAACATGAACAAAGTATTGACCATAATTATCTAAATCCATCACCCAAGACAAATTTGTTTCGATTGGATACTCAGAAATAACAAATTCCACCACCAAAAAAATATCCACATAGAATTCAAAAAGGTCTTTTATATTTCCCTTTTTAAAAAATAGATAGCACATTCTTCAGAAAAAGATTCACAATCAGTAAAATATATCTATCTACATACCATCATTCACCAAATATTCTTTTTGAAAGCAAAATTTGAAAAAGACGGTTGAGCACCGTGCAAAAATTAGGCTACTTCATAGAAAAATGTCGAAAAGAAGATACGATCATAGACTCCATATTTGAAAACTGCCACGAATATGTCTGAAAAACAAATTATAAAAAAATCAAACAATATATATTGTTTGAATTCAAATCGACATGATAATTATCATTATTGTTAGGCTGTATCCAAAATACATCGTTGCCAGTAATTTGAGAGTTAAAAAAAGTTAAACACAAAAACCTACATTGGAAATCAAAAAACGAAAATAAGAATCAAAGAGAATTTAATTTTGGAACACTGTATCCTTTTGAAGTAGGAAACTGTAGTATCCTCTATTTCCGGAAGTAGTTCCGCTGCTGCAGTCATTAAATTTTATGCTTCTTGCATATCTTAGGGACGCATTTCCGATGTTAGATCAATCACAGAATATATTCCACTTCTTTCACTGAATGGATCGTGAACTGATTTATGATTAAACCCACACTGAACTCTTTCAGTCGTTACCATTTTGAAGCAAATTATCATGAATTTCTGGAAATTGTTTCAACAACTAAAATTGAAAAATCCACATTTTTGTTTAAAATCATTGATTGATTCGGTTTTTACTTGACGGAATTGCGTCTTGAAATTTATAAATAAAAAAGGATTTCAACTTCAATTGTTTCGTCATACCATGTCTTCATCAGGTGAGTAGTTTTGTTGGACTCACTGATGAAGAATCTGTGAACGGAAAGATCTAGAGACTTAAAACTGTCAGGGCAGATTTGAAGCCTAAAATCGGTCCACCGGCTCCTTAGTTTTTTACATTTAAATTCTTCTCTTATTTGTCTATTCTTCTGTCGTAATTCCTGGAATTAGATATACTATCATTACGTGAGATGCCCTAGTAGTTAAAGTATAAATAATTAGGATATTCAAGTGCCGTACGGAAAAACATGTGATTCGATTTATTTATCAGGATAAATAAAATACAATAAAATCAATCTATACACGTAGTGATATCGATTCCTAGTAAATCACAAAGTCAAATAATTTTAATGATAATTAAAAAAAAAATAGTTGGCCTCATCCTAAAAAGATTTTTTTCCTTTATTACGTAAGGGCAAATTTTCAGCTCCACTGAAATGGTTGAAAATGGAATAAATATGGAATTACATCGTTTTCTATCATTCTTTTATTACTGAGAATTCCGAGTTCCATAGTTTTAATTACATTTTCAAACCAGTCCTATATGTATTTGGTGGATTCGGTCTTTACTTGATGGAAATTCATTTTCGACGAGTAGTAAATAAAATTCAATTTCCACAAAGTTTGTGGGAATTATATTTACCACCAGTTCTGTATGTCTACCAAAAAAGAAACGGTGTTTCTGAGGCATTTATTTAATTTCATTTTTGAAAGTTTTTAAGAAATTTATAATATTGGAATGTGTAGCGAGGTATAGCATATGTTTGATAATTAACATATTGAAAAAACCTTCTATCAAATAAATAAATCCCATTTTATATTATTTTATTCTATATTTACTAATTACAATTTGATTTTTCACTCATACACACGTTATTTTTTGGATATAACTGGATATTGAAAATACGTTATACAATTTTTAAATTTTATAAAATTTAATATTTGTAGCGAGGTATTACAGAATTACCCTGTTTGATATTTAAGATATTTAAAAAACCTTCCATCAAGTAACAAAATCCTCTTTTTATTGAATAAAATCTACCGATCGACCTACAATATCAGAGCATTGATTAATATCAGAAATTATATGTGAAATTTGCAATAAAAAGGAATAATCTGGCTTTAATCTTGATTTAATATGAACACGTTGATAAGTTTTCGGGAGAACACCGAGATAAGTCAATTTTTATTTGGTGGGGGGAATTTTTAAACGAGTTTTTTTTATTTTAATGCAAAATATACCTCGTTTCTTCTAAATCGATATATATGAATTTCATTCAAGTCAAAAAAAAAATGGTATAATACGGCCTAATATTGGTCTGAACACGCTTCTTGCTTGAAAATTCCTGACTTGACTTGTTTCTTTGTTACAGTACTTCATACTTCTCGCGTAGTTATTAGTATTTGTTCAGGGGAGGAGATGTGAATAGTTTTAATTTTTTCTTGTTTATTAGTTAAGAACTTACGTTAAAAAGGAAAATTTTCGAAAAAATTGTCATTAAATGATATTTTAAATGTTAGGGAAGATCCACAATATGTCAAGGGATTGACCAATATAACATAAAACAGAAAAGTACATCATAAACAATAGACGGCTCCAAAAACCATCTTGAATATCAGGTCAATGACTCATTTCAATACGTGTAGGATTGTATAAATCATTACCGAAAATATGAACCGTTTCGACTGAAAATATCTAAATAATTGTAATATTAATCTAACTGTGTGGTCGATCACCCATGAAAAGTACTTGTTGGTCCAAATTAAAGCAGTCTTTCAACATAAATAAATGCCTTTGGTTTGCGTGGCATTTTTTTATGTTAAATAGAAATATTAAATAAAAATATTTGAAGAATTTATTTAATATTTCTGAAAGGATCCAAAAAAAATGAAGAATATTAATCAGAAATATTAAATAAATAACGGGTGTTTTTTTATAGTGATAAAACTTTAAATTGAAATAAATCATTTAAATTAAGATTGAAGCCAATTTTTATTTGAAAGATAATTTTATGACATTTATGTTTTACAAATAATTTCCGGCATATGTCAACCACTACTAGCTCTGAGGAACCTCGTTCGACCAGACCAATTTTGGACCACTTTTTCGAGTAATTCAGTCCTTATTTCATCAATAACACGAGTTATGTTGGCTTCCAAGGCATTGTTTCTGGTTTATCAGCATAAACCAATGACTTCACATAACCCCAAAGAAAATAATCTAGTGGACTTACGTCGCATGATCTTGGAGGTCAATTAATTGGACCATTTCTCGAAATAATGTTATCGCCAAATCATTATTTCAATGAATCAATTGTTACGGTAGCAGCATGAGGTGTAGCACCATCTTGTTGGAACCAAAACACTTCTGGGTCGATACCATTCAAATTTTGAAACGAATAATCATTGACCATCGATCTGTAACGAGCACATCAGCTCCAGCATCGTTTTCAAAGAAATATGGACCAATGATGTCTCCAGCGTGTAAGGCACACCATACAGTGCATTTTTCAGGATGCAAGGGAACCTGCTGAACTACTCGAGGATTGTTTCAACCAGAAATGAGTTTCATTACTGAACACAATTTTACGATAAAAAAGTGGATCAACTTCAAGCTGTTCTAGGGCCCAATCAGCAAACAGACGATGCTTATTATGGTCAAGTGTCTTTAGTTCTTGAACCAGTTAGAACTTGTATGGGTGTAGACCAAGATCTTTACTCAAAATTTTCCAAATGGTGGATGCACAGAGTCCAACTTGTTGTGAACGTCGACGAATATACAAATCTGGATCATCATTAACACCCTGAATTACAGCAGCGATATTTTCTTCTGTACGTAAAATTCTTTGTCTTGTTGTTGTTGTTGCATTGAGTAGAGAAAATGTTGTCCGAAATCTATCGATAGTTCGACGAATAAGCTGCTCTGATGGACGATTATGTAAATTTCACGAAATGCTCTATAAGTTTGGCGAATAGAACACTGATTTTGAAAATAAATTTCAACAATTTGTAACCGTTGTTGCAGCGTGAGGCTTTCCATGACAATTTGTCAATGCTTACTGAACAGAAACGTCAAAAGAACATGGCTTCTTCCTTCTGTCAAATCACAGTTACCCCAATCGAAAGTTCTATCACTCTAAAAAAAACACCCGATACTTAAAGTATTTATTTGATATTTTTAATTAATATTCTTCATTTTCTTTGGGTTCTTGTATTCATTCTGGTGCTGTGTAATGAGTATTAATTCTAGGTCTACTAAATTGAAACTGTGTTTTCTAAGACATTTATACAATTTATTTTAAGATACTTGTTTCAGCCGTTACTATTTGGTAGTTGATCATAATTATAACAAATTGTAGAAATTACTATGTTTTACTACCAATAAAAAGATATTTTACACATTTTCTTCACAAGAAAATGTGTAAAATATATTTTTATTGGTAGTAAAACATAGTAATTTCTACAATTTGTTTTAATTAATTTATTTTAAGTTCTGCAGAAATGTTTTGTTTTATTAAATCAAAATTTGGAGTGAAGCTAGCAGAATAAATCTGTTTGGAATTAAGACGTACATTCTGTCAAGAAAGTACCGGGAATTATCGATTTAAATCTGGCGGGGCAATGAGGCAGGTAAAAATTTTTTTTCCTAGGTTGGTACCACTGTCCTTAATTACTATGCCAAGCTTGAGCGGGATCTGTCAACTAGTGTGTTTGCAACAGCTGATTAAGTCAGTCGATGTCAGAGTGCGTGCCGATTTTTACTATGGGTGATTACGTTGAGCAAAGAATTTGTTTAAAGTTTTGTGTTGCAAATGAATTATCGTGTGCCGATGCATTGAAAATGTTGCAAAAGGCCTTTGGTGATAATGCTCTATCGAAAACTCGTGCATATCAGTGGAACAGAGCCTTCAAGCACGGTCGTGAAGTGGTCGAAGACCGGACGCCCATCGACGGTTTCGATAGAAGATAACGTCGATAAAATTAAGGAAAGGGTGCTGGAAAACCGTCGTACCAGCTTGAGAGAGATAGCACATGATCTTAAGATATCCCACGAGTCAGCACGTACGATTTTGATTGATATTTTGGGCATGAGAAAGGTGGCCGCACGACTCGTACCGAAAGACCTGAATTTTCTTCAAAAACGTCATCGCGAACAGGTTGCTTCAGACATGCTGGATCGCTGTAATTCCGATTCTACATTCATGGAACGCATTATAACTGGTGATGAGACCTGGGTCTACGAGTACGATATGCAAACAAGCCAGCAATCATCGGAATGGGTGGCAAAAAATGAGCCGAAACCGAAAAAACCACGCCAAAGCCGCTCGAAAATGAAGGTGATGCTCATTGTTTTCTTCGATATCCGTGGCGTGGTGCACTACGAATTCGTTCCAGAGGGTCAGACGGTAAACAAGGAGTATTACCTAGGCGTTATGAAACGTTTGCGTGAGCGTATCCGTAAGAAGCGGCCAAATTTGTGGGCGAACAACTCATGGATTTTGCATGACGATAACGCGCCTTCTCACCGAGCTACGATTGTGACTGACTTTCTCGCCAAAAACTCAACAAACGTGCTTCAGTAACCACCGTATTCGCCGGATTTGGCTCCCTGCGACTTTTTCCTCTTCCCAAAACTAAAATTGCCCCTTCGTGGCACCCGTTTTGAGTCGATTGAAGCCATAAAACAAAATTCGGCGCGAGAGCTAAAGTCCATCCCGGAAAGCGCCTATAAAAAATGTTTCGATAATTGGAAGTGCCGTTGGCATAGATGTATTGGAGCAAATGGAGCCTATTTTGAAGGCGACCCAATAAATTTTGACGATTAAATGTAAAAATGTTGTTTTAATTGAAAATTCCCGGTACTTTCTTGACAGAGTAGTAGTTCGAAATGATCATTTTGTGAATCGTTTAGTTTAAAAATTGGGCATATTTCAAAATTTGAATATCAAAACAAATTGAAATATGTTTATCTTCTACAATTTTAATTTCCAAAAGAATTTTTTATTCAAGAAACTTTTAGAATTAACTTAATGTCTAAAACAAGCACCGCTCACATGTAATAGACGTTTATAAACAAAACTCAATATACAATGTCAAATGAAATAAATAACCCAATAGATATACGAAAGTAATTAAAATTAATAAATAAATATTCAAAGGAGACAAAATTTTGTTTCTGGTCTTAACTTTAAAAAATACTACTTGCCTTATAAAAACATGAACACACTTAAAGGACTTCCCAAAGAATATAATTGATATACATAGATCAATCTTGAATATATAGCTGATCTGTAGTTCGAAGCTGAAGTCTTTTAACACGTGAGTGATGTAGGTTATGTTTTTGATTTTGATATTTGTAATATTGAAAACAAAGGGCTGATGAAGGGATTATCTAGAACTATATTTGTTTTTTGAAGATATAGTGCACATTTTTTAGAGATTTTTGAAATAATTTGTTCGAATATTTAAATATATTAAATATTTCAAATAAATTATATTCTTTGGGAAGTCCTTTAAGTGTGTTCATGTTTTTATAAGGCAAGTAGTATTTTTTAAAGTTAAGACCAGAAACAAAATTTTGTCTCCTTTGAATATTTATTTATTAATTTTAATTACTTTCGTATATCTATTGGGTTATTTATTTCATTTGACATTGTATATTGAGTTTTGTTTATAAACGTCTATTAAATGTGAGCGGTGCTTGTTTTAGACATTAAGTTAATTCTAAAAGTTTCTTGAATAAAAAATTCTTTTGGAAATTAAAATTGTAGAAGATAAACATATTTCAATTTGTTTTGATATTCAAATTTTGTTATATTTCTTCTATCAAGTAAAAAGCCTTTCTATTTTATTTTTGGGCATATTTGTTTGGGCCTTGAAAAGCTTTTTAGCAATGCCGTCGATCGTTTCCTAATCGAATTAAAAAGTCAAAATGAGCTTTCAATTACGATGGTCGAAAATCGGTTAGACCTTTGCACCGCCATCATCTGGATATGAATTGATATAATTATTATTACGCAGTCCCTATTTTTGTTTTGGACTGGTACACTGGATTATCTTCGGCATTAAACATAGATTTGTTTATGGTAATTTCTCGTGTGTTGAGTCGTAGTGCAATCCAACAAATTATTTCGGACTTCGGACTCGTCTGGTATTCTTGAATCGAAGATTGAAATGATTACGAATCAATCCTTCTCTGTGCATTCTGGCGTTGGTTAATTAGCTTCGAATGAATTGTGAAAAAAATTGCAACCCCCTTCAATTTTTGTAGTTCACGTTTCGACTTGCGTTAAACTTCAATAATGAAACCTCTTATCGCAAAATCCTCTACATGAAATTTTGAACTAAGAAAGACTCAAATAAATACAAATTCGAAATTTCTATGAAGAAACAATAAATGTTTCTTTTCTCCATTCATGAAATTTTTGCAGTGCAATTCCGAAGTTTTTTTTTTAAATAAAAAAATAAAATCACCAATTTTTCAACAACCTATAGCGTGAAAAATATCATAAGTAATTATAATAGAAATTAGGTGCATGAGTAATAAATTGATCATTTAAGAGAGAGTAATGTAAGAATTCAACTGAATGAATCATGTTAAATCTATGTGAATTATTACACAGATAGATAATGGATGATTTAGGAGCAATGATAGATTTTTTGGTAGACGAGTTTAATGTATTACATTTCTTTATTTGAGTGTGATGTCTGGAGTACTTCTGGTATCAACTTTGATGATTATAACGTGACCCCTCGAGCTAAGCTGATAGCGAAATATATTGTATTTGAAATGAGCACCATAGGAAATAAATGTTACATTGAAAAAATTAATAATTTATTAGGAGTACAAAGAAGTTTCCGTCGTTTTTTAACAGAAATTAAATATTTATTATAGAAGAACGGTAATATAAATTTATTTAAAATATTGCCCATCACTTGCAACCACTTTTTCCCATCTCTCAGGCAGCATTCGAATCCCACGTCTGAAGAACTCCTTGTCTTTTGAGGCTATCCACGAATCAACCCAATTTTTGGTATCCTCATAAGATGTGAACCGCTGCGCCGTCAGAGCATGTGCAATGGACCGGAACAGGTGATAATCGGACGGTGCAATGTCTGGTGAATACGGCGGGTGGGGTAACACTTCTCAATCAAGTGTTTCCAAGTACTTTTTACGGGAGTCGCAACATGTGGACGAGCATTGTCATGCAGAAGAATAATTTTTTCGTGTCTAGAATAGTATTGAGGGCGTTTTTCCTTCAGAGCTCGGCTCAATCTCATCAATTGTGTTCGATAGAGGGCTCCAGTAATTGTTTCGCTCGGATTAAGCAACTTATAATACACTACACCTAGCTGATCCCACCAAATACACAGCATTAGTTTTTTTCCGTGAATATTCGGTTTTGCTGTTGATGTTGACGCGTGGCCAGGTAATCCCTATGATTTTCTTCTTTTTGGATTGTCATAATGTATCCACTTCTCATCACCAGTTACGATACGATGTAAAAAACCTTTTTTTATGTCTAGCTAGCAGCATTTCACTTATGCATAATCGGCGTTCAATATCTCTCGGCTTTAATTCGTACGGAACCCAATTTCCTTCTTTATGAATCATTCCTAATGATTTTAAACGATGTGAGACTGCTTGCTGAGTGACTTCTAATGTTAGAGCAAGTTCTTCTTGTGTTTGAGATGAATCTTCCTCCAATAATTCCTCCAATTCTGCATCCTCGTAAATTTTTGGCCTTCCACTGCGATCTTTGTCTTCTACGTCGAAATTACCGTTTTTAAACTTTTGAAACCGCTCTCGACACGTTTTCTCACTCAAAGCACCCTCACCATATGCTTCTACGAGCAATTGATGCGCCTCAGCAGCAGATTTCTTTAAATTAAAGAAGTAAACTAATATTTCCCGCAACTGACGCTTACTTGGCTCAAATTTTGACATTTTCAACTTATAAAAATTATATTTTACCAATATAAAATCAATGATATTAAAAGGTTATGTTGTTCTTGAATGTCCAAACTATTTTATTAACCCGGATATCATCTGCGAAAGCTAACCGAAACTCCATGCCGCGCCATCTACAATAAGACGGCGGAAACTTATTTGTACTCCTAATAAAATATTTCTGCGAAAAAAATCTTTACAACTGACTACATTTTGGAAAAATTTCATTTTTCAATGTAGTTTCCTAGAACTTCCATACATTTGTTAGATCGAGAAATAATCTTCTCTAAGTCTTGTAAAAATCCAAATCTGTGAAGTTATTCTAAAAGAATTCTTCAGTAAGTCCGATGTAATCGTTCGAGATCATTTCCGGCTCAAAATTCGAAAATGACAGACATTTGGGCAAAACAAATGATTCTTCAAGCTTTTCAGGTATATTAATTCAAAATAAAATAGAAAAAGGCTTTTTACTTGATAGAAGAAATATAACAAAATTTGAATATCAAAACAGATTCAATCTGTTAGTCTTCTACAATTTTAATTTCAAAAAAAATTTTATCCAAAAAACTTAGAATTAAATTAATGTCTACAATAAGCACTGCTTATATTTAATAGAAGTATATAATCAAAACTCAATATATAATGTCAAATGAAATAAATAAACCAACAGATATCATTATGGAATGTCAATGGTTTAAAGATAACCTTATAATACCTTACACTTTTCTGTGATTTTGTTAAGAACATAGACTATCTTGAATTTTAAAGTTTAAAGCAATTTATCCTGTTAACACGTGTAGGTAAGATATAGTGATAGTTATTTGATTTTGATATTTGGAATATTATTTAGGGCCGATGACGAGATATAGTGCATGTTTTAAGAGATTTTTGAATTAACTTATTCGAATATTTAAGTATATTAAATATTTCAAATAAATTATATTTTTTGAGAAGTCCTCAAGTTGTGTTCATGTTTTTGAAAAGCAATTGGTGTTCATAATGGTAAGATCAGAAACAAAATTTTGTCTCCTTTAAATATTTATTTATTAATTTAAATGACTTTTTTATATCTGTTGGTTTATTTATTTCATTTGACATTATATATTGAGTTTTGATTATATACGTCTATTAAATATAAGCGGTGCTTATTGTAGACATTAATTTAATTCTGAAAGTTTTTTTAATAAAAATTTTTTTGAAATTAAAATTTTAGAAGACTAACAGATTAAATCTGTTTTGATATTCAAATTTTATATTAATTCACTCTAATTATTATCGGGTGTTGGATTGTAAAAAGATTGGTGTCAAATTCGCAGCGTTTTGTAACTTTTATCGTTGGAGATCCATAGAAAATTTTAGAAACACTTAAAAGCCAATGAAGCCATTTCAAAAATTATTTCTGCTTTCTCAACTCTTAAAGAACATTTCAATGAAATTAGTCATGTTGCATTGGGTAACGTGGTGGTATTTGATATTATTGAAATGATACGATAAATTGTTATTTTTTTCAACATAGAAACAATAGCCCATCAAATTGTTTATTGATTTCCTGAAACTGGAACTGAATTGTTATTTTATCAAATTCGATCGAACTTACGGTAATTAAATTATCAATTATTGCCAGTCATTAAAGTGCCTAAATGGTGTTTCAACGTCCAGTAATAACAGAACAATAAAATGAATGCGCATTAGTGTAACATAGGTGGAAATTTTTCTCGAAACCATATCAACAATCGATTCAATAACAAAGTATTGTTGTTAAGAATGAATCATATTAAAAAATCAGTACTTTGTTGTTGTTTTAAAGTCGTATTGGACTTTAGTTAAACCCAGATTCATGACAGAGCAGAGGAAATGATACCGTCTCGATTTGTTTAGCTCAAAGTATCTCGATGAAAATATTTCGAATCAAAAGACAAAACAGACAGTTCAGAAGAAACACAAGGAACGCAAAATATTTATTCATTTCATACAGTATTCATACCATTATTTGACGCGTGATAAATTATTTATTTCATTATTTCATCCAGTATTATACATAAAAGACCATACATGATATAGTTCATTGAAATCAGGAGGTTAAGGAGCTTTCAAAAATATGAAAATATACAGGCTCTCCCAAAGAGGACGGATTGTGCTGGATTTGCGCGAATCACCTTGAATATTTAAATTCATTCTTGAAAAGCGCACCATTGAATTTGAAAGTTGACCTATCCCAGTGTTTTTCCTAATGTTCTGACATGGACACAAAGAATTTTATTCCTTAAGTGGTTTCCATACTGTATATAAAGAAGCCTGGGAAATTAAGTGTGTATAATACAGCATTTCCTCCAGTCTTGAAAAGAAGCATAGATTTTTTTCTTTGATTGAATCGGTCTTTACTTGATGGAAATTCTTTTAAATTAAATAAAATAATAAAGGATGTTTCCACAGCTGTTGTGAATCAATAAATTTTTGAAATATTCTCTATTATTTTTTTTAAGAAGCATACTTCTATTATATAAATATTAAAGAGATACATACATCAATAAATCTCAAAGAAATTCTAATACACTTATCGAATCACAACGTCAAACAGACACGAACAATGATCGTGAATAAGTTAACAATGTGCTGAATATTTTAAACTAAAAACTTTGAATATTCCGAAAACCTTCACCATTATCAGTATTAAATTAATATCATTTCTCAGGAACACTGGTTCTATTAGTGACATTGAAAATTATTATACAGAATATTACTCCTTCCTGTCGATTATTTGCCTCATGATTTACTAATTTCAACTAGTTTTTTGCTCGAAATAAAATCAAGTTTTGCAAATAGTCAGCTTCCGGTATAGTTTAATTTTCTCCCATTGATATTGGCTGAGTTAATAAACCACAACTTTCGTTAGAAGATTGAACAATATTTTTTGTACATGGATTGATTTCCATAGCTTTTCAAATTTTGAAGGTGCAATTACTCCTAAATGAAAATTTGTTCGAGTTGTGAACATCTATCAATTAGTCGAATAGATAAAAAAAATCTAGCAAAATATTTTTTATAATAGCATATTTTTCGTGGCAAAATAACGTCCATTTTTCTCCTCTATAAAAAGTGTTTTGATAAGAACAAAATGCGTTGTGAATTATTATATTGCTAAAAATACTACAGAAATCAAAACAAATAAAAAATAACTTCGTCCTGATTCATTACAAAGAGTATTTGTGCTGCTTGCCTTTTGGCCAGATGTAATAATCCTCAGTATAATTTCAGAAGTACTCCTCAGATGAAATATAACCTTTTCATATTTTACTGTCTATTCAACATCTTCAGTACCTGCAATATTCAGGAGATAATCCAAAAGCCAATGGGCCATAAATGATACCTCTAAATTTTATAGCATCTACGAGTTCATCCTACCAAAGAACATTTTACAACACCGAACTCCTGTAATTTGGATGATTTAGATATGCAGGAACATTGATAAACTAGTTTCGATAAATTTTGAATATCTTTCCAATATATCACTACATTTACTTGAAGATATGTATATATCCGGTGTTTTATTTTGGAGTGATAAAACATTTAATTGAAATGAAACACATTTAAATTAAGATTGAAGTAAATTTTTTTTTTATTTGAAAGAAAAGTTTATGACATTTGTGTTTTAAAAATAATTTCCGGCATATGTCCACCACGACTAGCTCCGAGGAACCGCATTCGACCAGACCAATTTTGGACCACTTTTTCTAGTGATTCAGGCCTCATTTCATCAATAACACGAGTTATGTTGGCTTCCAAAGCGTCTATTGTTTCTGGTTTATCAGCATAAACCAATGAATTGATATATCCCCAAAGAAACCAATTCAGTGGACTTATTTCGCATGATCTTGAAGTCCAATTAATTGGAACATTTCTCGAAATAATGTTATCGCCAAATCTTTCTTTCAATAAATCAATTGTTACGGTAGCAGCATGAGGTGTAGTACCATCTTGTTGAAACCAAAACACTTCTGGGTCGATACCATTCAAATTTTGAAACAAATAATCATTGATCATCGATCTGTAACGAGCACCATTCACTGTTACATTAGCTCCAGCATCGTTTTTAAAGAAATATGGACTGATGATGCCTCCAGCGTGTAAAGCATACCATACAGTGCATTTTTCAAGATGCAATGGAACCTGCAGAACTTCCTCCAGAACACTCCATATGCGGCAATTTTGCTTGTTTACATAGTCGTTCAATCAGAAATGAGCTTCATCACGACGCTTTTTATGGTCAAGTGGCTTTAGTTCTTGAACCAGTTGGTTCTTGTATGGGTGTAGACCAAGATCTTTACGCAAAATTTTCCATGTCGTGGATGCACAGAGTCCAACTTGTTGTGAACGTCGACGAATAGACAAATCTGGATCATCATTAACACTATGACTTACAGCAGCAATATTTTCTTGTGTACGTACAGTTCTTTGTCTTATTGTTGTTGTTGCATCGAGTAGAGAAAATGTTGTCCGAAATCTATCGATAGTTCGACGAATAAGCTGCTCTGATGGACGATTATGTAAACCATAAATTTCACGAAGTGCTCTATAAGTTTGGCGAATAGAACACTGATTTTGAAAATAAATTTCAACAATTATAAACGTTGTTGCGGCGTGAGTCTTTCCATGATATTTTGTCAATGCTTTCTGAACAGAAATGTCAAAATAACATGGCTTCTACCTTCTGTCAAATCACAGTTATCCCTATCGAAAGTTCTATCACTCTTAAAAAACACCCGATATATGAAAAAGTCCATATAATGAGTTATCTGAAAAAATCGGTGGTCAGCCAGGCCATGTTTCATCGATCGGAAGGAGCAATGTCTGGGCTGTACTGCGGGTGGGTTGAGCGTTTTTGAATACGTTTCAACGGGCGATGCAACATGTGTCATACTGCAAAATAACTTTATCGTGTCTGTCGGCGTATTACGGCCGTTTTTCTCGCCATGCTTCCGTTCGATTGTAGAAGCTCATAATACACCACACCCATGCGGTTTCACCAAATACACAGCATGATCTTCCCGCCATGAATATTGGGCTTGTGGACGATTCTTCTTCCGTCCAAAAAACAAATCAGCTATTATACAGGGGGACAATTGTTATATTCAAATGAATATGTGGCAAAATAACTTTTCTCATTTGATATTTGATTGTTTTACTAAGTTCCCAGAATTTTATTTCGGTGTTTTTGATTTTGATCTTTTTTCCGAAAGAGTGTAGGTAAGTTAATGAAACTTGGTGGAAAAAATCAAGAATCGCTAAGCGTTGATCCTGTAATATTAAGCCGATACAAAGATGAGAGTTCAATTTTCCAATTTCACAGGTTTTCGTTACGAAAGCTCATCCATAAATGAAAATAAATTTCATGGGCAACCTTTGAAGGAGATTTGAACGGGTATGCTAACTACACTCTGTTATAACACGAGGCTAGTAATTAGGTACCGTTATTAAAACGAATAGAATACCGACGTATATCGTAGGTATGAATAAGCGAATCTATCCGAAAACACCCTAACAGACTTCTAAACGTTCACCAAATTCTATGAAGATATAATGTGCACAGAGCTAGATGTGAGAAATCAAAATAACTATTTTGTATTTGAAATATTTTTTCGAAATGCATTCTCATTTTTCTTCGATATATTTTATTATCCATATTTCGTGTTGAAAAAGAAGTGTTTATTTATCATATATAAAATAAAATAATAAAAAGGGGGCTTTTTACTTTATAGAAGGCTTATTAAAATATCTTAAATATCATACAGATTTATTCTGCTAGCCTCAATACAAATTCTAATTTTATAAAAATTTTTTCTCAAAGCTCTCAAACTATGTTAGTTTTACAAACCTTCTGTCATTATTATCTGAATTTGAATATCAAAACAGATTTAATCTGTTAGTCTTCTACAACTTTAATTTCAAGAAAATTTTCATTCAAAAAACTTTCAGAATTAAATTAATGTGTACAATAAGCACCGCTTATATTTAATAGACGTATATAATTAAAACTCAATTTATAATGTCAAATGAAATGAGTAAACCAACAGATATAAAAAAGTCATTAAAAATTAATAAATAAATATTTAAAGGAGACAAAATTTTGTTTCTGATCTCACCTTTAAGAACACCAATTGCCTTTTAAAAACATGAACACAACTTAAGGACTTCTCAAAAAATATTTGAAATATTTAATATATTTTAATATTCGAATAAGTTAATTCAGAAATCTCTCAAAACATGCCCTTTATCTTCAAAAACAAATATAATTCTAGGTAATCTCTTCATCGGTCCAAAATAATATTCCAAATATCAAAATCAAATAACTATCACTATATCTCACCTCAACACGTGTTTGCAGGGATTGCTTCAAACAGACTAACTTTAAAATTCAAGATGGTCTACGTTCTAACAAAATCACAGAAAAGTGTAAGGTATTTTTGAGGTAATTTGTTTTTTTATTTTGTTATGTTTCTTCTATCAAGTAAAAAGCCTTTTTCTACATTATTATCTGTTTGGGAAATGGGGTATATTTGTTTCAGAATGAGTTGTTTTTCTTTTTTGTTTACGTGAGAATTTATGGTTTTTGTTCCGAATTGATTGTTTGTGGCTTTTTGTTCGGTTGTTTTCAGTTTCTTTTTCAACGTATTATTATTTAAAGGAATTGAAAATGCTCTATGTATCATTGATCTGTAAGCAGAATGTTTATGAGTGTTCGGATGGTTTGAAAAGTTAGGTATGGTTTTATCTGTCGTTGCGGGTTTTCTGAATATATTAAAGGAAATTTCATCACTATTCATAATTAAAGTTATGTATTTCATTCCATTTAAAAATGAAAAACTGAAGCTTGATCTGCAACAATGGATCAAAAATTGTTAGACAATCATTTCAAGTACATACTTCATGATGTTACCTAAAGCCGCTTGACCAAAATAAGCGTCGTTTATTTGCTGATTGGGTCCTAGAACAGCTTGAAGTTGATCCACTTTTTTATCGTAAAATTGTGTTTAGTGATGGAGCTCATTTCTGGTTGGACGGCTATGTAAACAAGCAAAATTGTCGTGTATGGAGTGAAAACAACCCTCAAGAAGTTCTACAGGTTCCATTGCATCTTGAAAAATGCACTGTATGGTGTGCTTTACACGCTGGAGGCATCATCGGTCCATATTTCTTTAAAAACGATGCTGGAGCTAATGCTACAGTTGATGGTGCTCGTTACAGATCGATGATCAAAGATTATTTGTTTCAAAATTTGAATGGTATCGACCCAGAACTATTTTGGTTGTAAAAAGATGGTGCTACACCTCATGCTGCTACCGTAACAATTGATTTATTGAAAGAAAGATTTAGCGATAACATTATTTCGAGAAATGGTCCAATTAATTGGCCTCCAAGATCATGCGACATAACTCCACTGGATTATTTTCTTTGGGGTTAAGTCAGTGGTTTATGCTGATGAACCAGAAACAATAGACGCTTTGGAAGCCAACATAACTCGTGTTATTGATGAAATAAGGCCTAAATTACTCGAAAAAGTGGTCCAAAATTGGTCTGGTCGAATGCGGTTCCTCAGAGCTAGTCGTGGTGGACATATGCCAGAAATTATTTCTAAAATATAAATATCATAAAATTATCTTTTAAATAAAAAAAAAATTGGCTTCAATCTTAATTTAAATGTGTTTTATTTCAATTTAAAGTTCTATCACTTTAAAATGAATACCCGATACTTGATGATGTAACCTAAATATTTGACGCAGGTTGTAGATAACATTTCAGTTCGCAAATTCGTTCAGTTTCATGAGTTGAAATGAGTTAGATTTGTTGAAGAACTCCAGAACGACGCAATGATACAAATTTTTTATTTTAATTATACATATTTTGACTACTCTTTAATTTTTTGAAAAATTTACAATGATGGAGATATTTTTCAGGTCATTCATAGAAGTGAAAATTTTTTTTACGTATCGATCTTAATATTAATCATTTCTAAATTTTTTTCAGAATATTCTGATTTCTAATCATCTAAAATATCAAACAGATTAATTCTGCTAACCTCACTACAAATTTTAATTTTATGAAAAGTTCTTCTTGAGAACTTTTTGAAATTAATAAGAATAAAAGTCTTAGAAAACACGGTTTCAATAAAAATAATTATTAATGAATTAGTTGATTCCTAATCGATCTTTATTCTTTGATTGAGCAACATTGTTAAGAGAAGAACTTAACATTTTATCTCTCACCGGTTCAAATCACAACTCGATCGAAAAACTTTCATCTAACACCGAATTGAGAGATCGCTGTGTATTTCGTGTGATTAAGGAACCTGATAATAGTGACTATAGTCGTGGAATGGTACTTAGGTAGCATTTTTAGTGACTGAACTTAGTAAACATCTAACTCAGGTTAACTCGTGTTAAGCTCAACTCGAGTTGAACCGGTTTGTTAAATCGAGTTGACCCATTCTACATACTTCGAACTACTCCTGAAGCCCTTCACATCACTCACTGATTCCAAGGTTATGAAGGAAGAAATCAAAATACACATAAACATGATGCATCTTATTGAAACGAGCTATTGTTTAATGAATTTCGTTCTCTAGAGATTCCATCGATTATAGTGATAATTTATATGAGGTACATAACTCTAATTCTGTTATGTAGTTAGAGAAAATTTGAACTTAAATGGTACTTATTTTTGGTGGATCACTTCACACTGAGTATATTCTAAAGAAATCACTAAAATAATGTCTAGCTCTGTAGTATCTTAAATATCATACAGACTTATTCTGCTAATTCTACCGTGTATAAGGTAAAAAAAAATATAGAGACATTGTGAAAAAATATGTGGATCAAGATAAAATATTTGGAAAGTAGTGTACTGTAGTGTTCACCAAACAGAACATCGCTTTTTAGAGAAAAAAGGTGCACAAGCTTACAGAATTTAAAATATTCACGATCGACGTTCAGTTATCACTGTTAAATTTCAGGAATATGAATATGATATAAACTTTGAATATCAAAACAGATTTAATCTGTTAGTCTCCTACAATTTTAATTTCAAAAAGTTGTATCCAAATACTTTTAGAATTAAATTAATGTCTTATAAGCACTGTTATATTTAATAGAGGTATAAAATCAAATGGAATAAAAAAAACCCAACAAATATAAATTGTCAATTAAAATTAATAAATAAATATTTGACTGTTTGGTTCCAAGCATGCGCACCTAAACTCTTTATACAGGCGGTGCCTGTGACAAAATGTTTTGTTTCTGATCTCATATTTATGAAAACTAAATCTTTCACAAAAATACACAACATAATTTTAAGAACTTCTCCAGAACTAATTTATTTGAAATATAAATATGATATATCCTATCTTAAGTTTTATTTTCTTAGCATTTTTCATTAAAAAAATCCTTGCTTTCTCATAGAGATCGGAGGCGAAAAAAATTTAATACCTATTTAAGCTCACTATAAACTATTATTCTCTTCATAATGAAATATGCACGTATTGTGAAAGTTCTTGAAGCAGCCTTCACTGATCATTATAACCAAGTTCTTAAGGTGGAATTGTTTTCCTATTTCTCTGGTGCAATAATCATCACATAAATGGTTAGTTAGATCATTGGCGGATCTTGTAGAACGGGCGGTAAAGAAACATACATGGTTTTTACTAGCGAAGTATTCCAGGAAATTTCATTGTTCTATGGCATTTCATTATTATAAATATATATGTAAGAGCTTCTTCGTCAACCCCCTATACTAGTAAAATCAAACTTATATGGAATCCTCCTATATTTTAGAGAAAGAAAGTGTTTATGTTATTTTATGATTCTGTTGTTATTTTGGCGAGCATTAACTCTTATTTTTGCTATATTATACATATGTTTAATAGAATTAAGGTCGAGGTAATGAACAGACCAGTCTAATGAACTCACACTTTCCATCCTTAAGACATTTTTACCAACTTTACTAGGAATAAATAAAGAATCAATATGAAACATAAGAATCATTTTCTTGTCAATATTGTGGATTTTTATTTGAAATATTCAATACAGTTTTATTATGTGAATTTCCCAAACATCAATCATCAACATTTCTATTGCGATTGGAGATTTTTCCTGAATTTTACAAAGCAAAGATGCGTTATTTCGAAAATAAAGAAAATGAGTATTATTGAACTGTATATATTATTTAATAATTCAAAAAGTAAAAAAAAATTATTCGAAAACTTTAAGAATTAAATTGAAGTCTTATAAGCACAGCTTATATTTAATAGACATATCAAATCAAAACTCATCATATAATATCAAATGGAATAAAAATTCCAACAAATATAAATTGTCAATTAAAATTAATGAATAAATGGAGACAAAATTTTGTTTCTGATCTTATATTTATGAAAACTAAATCCTTTTCAAAAATACAAAACATAATTTTAAGAACTTCTCCAAAACTAATTTTTTTGAAATATTCAATATATTTGAATGAGTTACTTCAAATATCTCTCTATGTTGCGCATCCTCAAAAAACAATTAAAATTCAGATAAGGTCTTCTTCAGTCCAACATCACATTTAAAAAATAACTTACCTCTAAGACCTCATGGTATCCCCGTTTGAACACACTAACTTTAAAATCCAGGGTCTTCTATGTTCTGTGTTCATCATAAAAATCACACAAAGCCTGTAAGGTATTTTATGGTCTTGGTTAAACCACATGATATTTATATAATTAATTTTTTTTATTACCTAAATATAATTATATATTACATATGAAATAAAATAATAAGAGGTTTTTCACTTGATAGAAGGATTATTACAAAATTTGAATATCAAAACAGATTTAATCTGTTATTCTCCTACAATTTTAATTTCAAAAAATTTTATTCGAAATTTTTAGAATTAAATTAAAGTCTTATAAGCACAGCTTATATTTAATAGACATATAAAATCAAAACTCAACATAGAATACCCTGGATTTTAATGTTAGTGTGTTCAAACGAGGTCTAAGAGGTAAGTTATTTATGGTTATTTGATTTTATTTTTAAATGTAATGTTGGACTGAAGAAGACCTTATCTGAATTCCAATTGTTTTTTGAGTATGTGATACGTGTTATTATTTAAATATATGAAATATTTCAAATAAATAATTTTTTTGAGAAGTTCTTAAAATTATGTTTTGTATTTTTGGAAAGGATTTAGTTTTCATGAATATAAGATCAGAAACAAAATTTTGTCTCCATAAAATATATAGTTATCAATTATCAATCAAAGTTGTGTTTATGGACGAACTCACCGGACGGGATTACTTTGGACCTCGAATTCTTAATCAGTCCTACCTAGTCGTTTGAGATCATTTTTTGCTCAAAATTAAAAAATTACTGAGATTTAGACGATGGCACGCTGTTTCCTGGAATTTGCTTACAAAAATACACAGATGGTCATGGTATAATATCTCTTTTATTTTTTCTTTTCAATGAAGCAAAACAATGCGCTTGGTGGGTGTATACTACGTCATCAGTTATATTTTTGGAACCCATTACGATTCATTTATTTACTATCTAAATTGACGCCTAGTCTTTTTTATTGGCGTTTCAGAAAAATGCCCACGCCAAATAAGCTTGTTCTAACAAATGCCAGTCGGTTTCATTCATGAGTTTAGTCCATCCTACCCATTCTAAATGAATAGTATAAATATGTTACTCGATTCTAGATAGATGATCTAGTTTTAGATGCATCTCTACATTGGAGTGTTATTACACGTTATGAAGTCCTGCGTATTCAATTTGACTGTCACTGGCCTCCAAGTACCATGATGCAGAGAATAAAGTTTTGTTTTCTTCATTAATTGAACTTTTTTCTTATCGGAAGCAATATGAAAACGAATTAAAGATCGCATTTAACAAAGCACCAGAGTATATAACCGGTTTTCGAATAGGAATGAATACAATTTAAATTGGTCATAATGGCAACACTGTATATTATTTTTTACATTTCCCTTGTCAAACAATATATATTGAAAATTTACTACGATGAGTTTTTTTAATATCTCAGATAATATTATAGTTGGATTAATTTTCCGAAACCTCTACAGATTCAAATCTAAATAAATCTCTTGAAAACATTTATAATAAAATTTTAAACATGCCTTAGATAACACTTTATCACTTTATAGACATATATATTATCAGCACATGTGGTGGTAATTAACCGATAAATAAACTATAAAGTGATAGTGTTATCTAAGGCATGTTCAAAATTTAATAATAAAGATTTTTTATTTAAAAAACTTTTAGAATTAAATTTATGTCTAAAACAAGTACCGCTTACATTTAATAGACGTATTTAATCAAAACTCAATATATAATGTCAAATGGAATAAATACACCAACAGATATACGAAAGTAATTAAAACTAATAAATAAATATTTAAAGGAGACAATATTTTGTTTCTGGTCTTACCTTTAAGAAGACCAATTGCTTTTCAAAAACATGAACACACAAGATATTTATTTAGATTGAAATCTGTAGAAGTTTTGTAGAATTAATCCAGTTATTATCTGTAATATTAAAAAAACTCTACGTAGTAAAATTTCAATATATATTATTTGAAAATTTTTTTGTATTATCACATATGCCCGTGGCGGTTTTCTAATGCTGAGTTTATGTCGTATCTTCTTTCATTATATGTGAAAAATTTTTGGATATAAAATAATAAGAAGAGGTTTTTTACTTGATAGAAGGAATATTACAAATTTTGAATATCGAAACAGACTTAATCTGTTAGTCTTCTACAATTTTAATTTCAACAAATTTATTCAAATAAAAATTTCAGAATTAAATTAATGTCTTATAAGCACTGCTTATATTTAATAGACGTATAAAATCGAAACTCATTATACAATATCAAATGAAATTAAGAAAACCCAACATATTTTTTTATTAATTTTAATTGACAATTTATATTTATTTGGTTTTCTTAATTCCATTTTATATTGTATAATGAGTTTCGATTTTATACGTCTATCAAATATAAGCAGTGCTTATAAGACATTAATTTAATTGTAAAAAAAATTTTTAAATAAATTTTTGAAATTAAAATTGTAGAAGACTAACAGATTGAATCTCTTTTGATATTCAAATTTTTGCATATGCCATGCATTACCAAAAAATTAGTCCGTTTCGCTGAATGTTTGATGGAAGATGGTATGTATATATTTTGTATTGATCATTTTTATTTTTATACAAATAACTCCTAACTGACGAGACGTGAGTTACTATTTTTCAGGTTTTTTTTCTGGAGAATGTGCTATCTATTTTTTTAAAAAGAAAAATAAAAAAGACCCCTTTTGAATTCCATGTGGAACATTTTTGGGCGATTGAATTTGTTATTCCTTAATATCCACACGAAACAATTGTATTAGGTGATGAATTTAAATAATTTTGGTCAGTACTTAAATAATACTCTTAAAATGAAAATTAAACTGCCTCTGCGTTTTCAAGAAAAATTCATACTTACGGAAATATTCGGCTGGAGTGTTTTATCTGGACCACCTGTAGGTGGCGCGAATAAAACAGTAGAAGTGAGATATTTCTAATAGAAAAAGAATTTTGATTCTAAGAGAGATATTTTTTGATCGTGAATTCATGAGAGAATTGACAGATTACAAAATGTAAACATTTTGTGATCAAACAACAAGAAAATTTTAATCCCAAGAAAATTTCACAATTACCGTACGTTTATTCTAAAAATCGAATAAAAAAGGTGTGTATCTACTGGAAACCATTTGAAGTCTTTTATCCCCTTTTGAAAGTCGACTGATGATTATCGGGGAGTTTTTGAAAGAGTATTTTAAAAAGAAGTTGTTTCGAAGAATTTCTTGAGTTTATTTTGGGCATTTTAGAGTGGAATTTGTTTTTCAAAATGCCGGTATGAAACAATTTTATCTCTACTAAATGTCCGTTGAGTAAGTTCGATCAAGATTATCTTTTTTCTTTGATCTTCTTTTGATGCCGTGTAATGAGTGTTAATTGTATCTGTCCACTGAAAAGAAACAGTGTTTCTAAGGCATATATTTAATTTAATTTTAAAAAGTTTTCAAGGAATTTTATTAAATTACAATTTGTAGCGAGGTAAAACAGAATTACTCTGTTTGATACTGAAGATATTGAAAAAAACTGTTATCAAGTAAAGAATCTCGCTTTTTATCATTTTATTCGTCAGAAGTTCCTGAAACCTGCTACAAAATCGGCTATAATACATCAATTATCTTCTAACCTTTTCGGTTAAATCAATTTACTCTAGGGTTTGAAAATTTAGGAAATATTACTATATAAAAACGATTTTCTTCATTATTCATTGTAAAATAATAAAATTCACAGCGTTTCTACTCAAATATCTTCTGTGAAATAACATGGAAATTTTGAAACTAGGTTGGGCGAAATTTTTGAATCTGTTATACACTTCTGGTTGCTCAATACATACTAGGAACTTATTCTTCCATTAATCGATCTACCATTTCCTAATAAGTAGATGTCTAGGCTGAATACTTTTAGATTTACATAGCAACCGTCGACTTTATGCGTACGTGATTGTTTATTCATATAAAATTTCTTAATTCACATATTTCTTTCATCTCCACATAATTTATTCACAGTTATATTACGCATTATAACATTGATTGAAAAGTTCGTGGTCCACCACAGAATGGACAAGAATGGTGCTTGAGAGTGGAAAATATCTTTTCATTGTAAACGTTTTATTTCATCAGACGAAAAATGTTTTCTAATCGGCCCTGAAAGTTTTACAGTTGAGTTTCGAAGCATTTACAATTCTTATGTAAAAAAATAGTGAAAAGACGGCACCCACGATCCTCACGAAATTTTGCATTGGCCAATTTGTCGATATTTTACAGCTAAAAGCTAAACTCAATCGTACCATCGTACTCAAAACTTATCTGCTCGCAAAATAAATATTTTTTTAATGTTCTAATTATACAATCCTCACAAAATTTTGTATCAGTCTTTGTGTCGTTATTTTGAATGCTAAATTTAAACTGGATCATGAGGCTGTTGCTATGGTTTCTTTAGCAAAGCTTTTTTTTTGCTTTAAAGCTTCTAATCATACGATCCTCATAAAATTTTGCAGGAACATTTGCGTTGTAAGAAATGGCTATAGGGGTGAAGGCCTTGTAAATTGAGATTGTCTTTCATTTTTGATTTCGACTTGGATGAATCTTTCAGTCAGAAATTGATTGATCACTTTCATAAGGTTGGTTGGGCATTGCAGTTGGTGCAGTTTATATGTGAGTCCTTCATGCCAAACACTATCGAAAGCCTTTTTTATGTCCATAAACAAGGCTACTGATTTTTTCCTTTTTGTTACATTGAACATTTGTTGTGAGAAATTATAGAGGATGGATTGTGGAGGTTTTGTTTTTGATTCCAAAATGGTATTTAGGTATTATTTTCCTAGTGACTCTTTGATCCTCTCTCCAAGAATTTTTTCAATGTTCTTTCCCGATATCGAAAGCAGTGCAAATGGTTTATAGTTATGTATTTTAGAGTGATCTTTATTTGCTTTCGGAATGGTTATTACTATACCATTTTTCCATTCTTTCGGAAAATAACAATAAGTAATGCAGAAGATATTCTCAAAATTTAAATTTCAAAACAGATTTAATCTGTTAGTCTCCTATAATTTTAATTTCAAAACATTTTATTCAAAAACTTAGAATTAAATTAACGTCTCATAACCACAGCTTATATTCGATAGACATATTGACTCTATTTATAATATTAAATGGAATAAATAACCCAACAAATATAAATTGTCAATTAAAATTGATAAATTAATATTTGGAGACAAAATTTTTTTTCCGATCTTACAATATGAAAACTAAATCGTTTTCAAAAATACAAAAGGTAATTTTAAGAACTTCTCAAAAAAATATTCATTCGAAATATTTAATATATTCAAACATTTAAATTAGTTACTTCAAAAATCTCACAAAGCATGTATCACACCCTCAAAAAACAATTAAAATACAGATAAGGTCTTCATCAGTCCAACATCACCTTTAAAAAATAAAATCAATTAACAACAAATAACTCACCTCGAAGACCTCGTGGAATCCTAGCTTAAACACACTAACTTTAAAATCCAAGGTATTCTATGTTTGTCACAAAAATCACGCAAAGCTTTTAAGGTATTATATGGTCTTATTTAAACAAATTTGTAATATTCCTTTTATCAAGTAAAAAACCTCTTCTTATTATTTTATTTTATATATTCTCATTATTTCTTGATGGATAAAAGCGTCCAATATAAACGTCTGTTTTCCTGAAAATACGAAAAATCCCATGAAAATAAAATTTACATGTGCGGTTTTCTTTTGTTTATCGTTTAAACTGTTCAATGTTTTTCTTACAAAATTTCAACCATATCTATTTTTGCTTTCTGTTATGGTCCCAGTTGAATTGAAAATATTTTATCATATTAAATTTTATCAAATGTTGAAAGTAAGGTTATGTGCAGTGTATATAATGTACTTCGAAGAATTGTCATACTCATTTTCTGACTTGAATAAATTTTATCCTCGGCTCATAGGACTGAATGATGAATAACAATCAAGCAACGTCCTGAATGGAATTTCTAAGCGTCTCTTCATTCTACGACACTAGTAAATACTATTCACTAATCCTGTATAAAAGTTCGACGTACCAATCTAAAATGTAAGCCGCTTCCGAAAATTCGATATACAGTATTAAAAAATGAGCTCAATGCTGCAAATTGTAAAATTTTAACTCGATCGTATACAAAAGAGCATACCTTCAACATATGTAATGCTGGTAATGAAATATTATTGTCAATATTTAGGGTTTATCATAAAATAATAATATTAAATCGTAAAAATGTGCAATAAATAAAATTGATGTACATGACAAAAAATTCTTATTGAAAAAATTCTGTTCGTTGTGTATTGCTTAAGAGAACAATGCTCAAGAAAGCAAAAGCTTTTTCTTAACTCACGTGATTTATCTTTTCATCCAGCGATATATCTTGAAATTTATAAAATTGCAAGTTTTATAAAATTAAAATTTGTAAAAAAAATGAATGGAGGTTTATACTTGATAGAAGGTATATAAAATTATTTTAATATTTACAGATATATTCTGTTAGCCTTCTACATATTTAATTTTAATTAAATAAATTGAATATATAGAAGGCTAACAGAATATATCTGTAAACATTAAAATATTCAAATAATTGAAGTTTGTAGTGAGGTTAGCAGAATTGTAATTTTATCAAGTAAAAACCCCCTTTTATTATTTTATTAGTTTTTACTGAGTTTAAATGCTGTTGTGTAAACAATAAAAATCATTTTGAGTTGAAATCGTTTTACAAATTTACGTTAAATAAAAACCACGATAAGCAGAGACATCGATGTATAATAATATTCTAATTTTTCTGCACCTTATATATGTGTTTGAGATCAATAAATTAATCTTCAAGAGTTTGAAACTGAAAATTTTTGATTTAATCCATTTTTTGAGCTTTTCGTAAAGGTTGATCAGAAACATTTCTGAAGGCGAAAGAAATATTTGAAAATAATAAACTGAAGCAAGAAAAGGTGGGACACATTTTTCTTACTGTTCAAATATAATTGGTTATTCGAGTGAGATAAATCGTGGTGTGTTCAAAACCACTCTACTGATATTTCTCTGCGACTCTGTGTGAAAGTTGCATTATTCAATTTTGTTATGCAACAAAGGCTTGTGTCTTATTTATTGATGCCTATTTACTAATTGCCCATATAGAAGTATGATGTATTATATAAAGTATGAAAGACGAGAATGTCATATACGTTTATCTGAAAATGTTCACTATAATTTATTGTGTCAAGGTAGATAATTATTTGTCTACATATGTAGAGCCAATTATGTCATTTTGGCTCTGACAATAATTAAGTTTTCGATTTTTTTCAGTTTTTAATCGAAAAATTTGAATCAAATTTATAAAAACACAGCCTGACGTCAGGAGCTGAAGAGCGCTCGTAAATGGAGATTACAAATTCGTGATACTTACAGATTTATTCATATGCCCAGATTTGATTGTTGAAAATTTGGATTTTTCTAGTATATAATCTTTGCAATGGAAAAAATGTTAGAGGGGACGTATTGGAATAAATATAATTGAAATAAAATAATAAAAAGGGGGATTTTTTACTTGATAGGATGTTTTTCCAATATCTTAAATATCAAACAGATTAATTCTGTTATACCTTGCTACAAATTTTAATTTTATAAAATTTCTCAACAACTTTTTGAAATTAAATTAAATAAATGCTGTTTTTTTGTATCATATAGAGTTTAAATAATTAATTCTATATGTCTATTAAAAAAAAAGTGTTTCTCAGGCATTCATTTAAGTTAATTTTAAAAACTTCAAGAAATTCTATAAAATTAAAATTCGTAGCAAGGTAAAATAGCATCACTCTGTCTGATATTTGAGATAATTCAAATATATTTCTACGGACGTTTTACGTTCATATTACGATCTTCAGCAAAAATGTTTATACACTAGCTGAGATGCCTGTGGCTTCGGAGGTTAGCGGTAACAAACAGACATACAGACAAAAATTTTAAAAATCTGTTTTTGTGTTTTGTTACTCTTCCTGTGTGATTCCTAATCGATTTAGGGTTCCGATGTACACAAAAAAAAATCTATGAGCATAGAAATTGAAACATAGACTTAATTTCAATCCGAATTTGATCTTTGTTCCAACTTTTAAACAAAACCGATTGTTAATACAATTTTCTAGAAGTTTCACAGATACAAAAAATTATATAATAAATGAATCAGACTCTTAAATGTAACATTACTAGTATTTCAGATTAATTCAAAATGTAATTCAAAAGGTTTTAAATTAATTCAGAAATACTAAGAAGCACAGAATATACAGTAATTTCTACAATACCATGTGTATTTAAAACTTGGTACGTTAATTCCAAATTCGTTTTATATACCTCTTGAATCAGAAAAGGAGTCATGATATTTTTATATATTTTTTATCTTTATATACAGATTTTTGTCGTATTTACAACATATATCTTCTTCATAGTTGATTGTGAAATGAATCAGTTAAAATTTTATCATATTACAGATTTTATTTCCTTTTAAAAAATATGGGTATTTTTTTTTTCTTCTGACTGACTGATTCAAATTTCAGGTCCGCTAGTAGTTGGCTTGCTGACATGCCAAAGTCATTGTCAAATGTGATTATTTTCCGCAAACTTTTTCATCCCTTTGAGTTCAATTTTCATAAGTCCTAAATTGATCACAGAGTTGTGTGGTAAGCAATTTTGAACTCAGCTTAACCAGACTAATACAGTGTATTTTCGATGGTGAGGCTTTTTACTTACAGGAAGTAAAACTTGTCAATATGAAGAATTAAGGGAGTTATTTACAATTCATGGTTTCATTGATTTAAGAGAAGAATATTAAGAGTCTGATTGATGATCGTTTAACGCGTTTTTCTACTGAAACATTACTGTAGTGCAGTAACTTTATATGATTGCTTTATTTTCTATTGGGTTTTCTGTTAATTTGTTGGATATGTAACGTAAATTTTGAGCAAATTTGCGAGCATAACATAAAGGTCATCCCATAATTTGCATTTATTTCAGAAGGCTTTTGTTTTTTGGGTTATAACATGGTTTAGTATATGTGTGAATTGATTTCATCGTGATTGCTTGAATAAAAAAAGGTGTTTCTAAAGTGTTCACCTTCATCAACATATATTTTATTTCTGTGGTTTTATCTGCCTATTGAAAATTGGTTGATCGCTTGGACAATAAAGGATTGGAGTCGCGTATTGTTTTAACTGAAGTTATTAATATTTTTGTTTCATATAGAAAAATATAAAATTAAATGTTTCGTTTTCATAATTTTCAATAAACTTCAAACAAAACAACAACAACCTTTTTTCAATAAATTAGAATTAGAATTAGAATCGCACTTGATAGAAGTACTTCAAAAATAATTTAATTCAGAATTATTTCTGGAAACTTTTACAATCTCTATCAAAAATTATATATTGAAAATGTATCTATACATTGAAAAAATATTTTATATTAATTATAGATATTAAGATACAATTTAAATATATAATTTTCGATATAGATTGTAAAAGTTCCTATCCATTGAAAAAATATTTCATATTAATTATTATTAAGAATTATCTAATGTATAGAGGTATAGGAGACACTAGAAATTTGCGAAAATGCATAACCAATCTGTACTCTAAAACGTAAAATACAGGAACAGGTTCCAAATTTATATAAAATTATTTGAATAAAGGATAGAATAAAAAACAATTGAACCGGAACTGTAATATATGAAAAATTTTTTTCGAAGTTCAAAACAATTCTTTATTTAGAGAATTTTTATATAATTTCGAAAAAGTCGAATTTTCTATATTTGTATATTTATGTATGTACATATATACATTTGTATGTAAACGTTTCATGTCATGAAATAATTAAGTGTTTTCCTAGACATTGAAAGAATTGTTTATATAAATTATTATTATTATTATGATACAACTTCAATACTTTAATATATGATTTTCAATTTCAATTTTCAATACATACATTGTAGAGTTTCTAGAAATAATTCTGAATTGAAATTTTCCATTTGTAAATTCACGACAAAATCATCTCGTAAAGTTATTTAACTATGTAAGAACAAAACAAAACAGAAGATTTCTAAAATAAATGCAAATTACGGAATGAGACTAATTCTATACTCAGTGTATACATAGGTGAATTACTGAATATTGTCTACTACGAAATGAAGGTAAATTCTAAGTTATCTAGTTATGGAATGAAAAAATATCTATATATACTTTCAGGAATATGAAAGCACTTTAGGAATGAAGGCGTGTCATATTGTCATATCTTGGTCATCAACGCTTGGCAACTGGACTAGATCACTTGAATTCTTCAACATTCAATCATACCTATAGTTCTAATTCCTTTAGGGTTATTTGTTGATATTTCGGTATTTCTTCTACCTATAATTTCATCTCGGTTTCCTTTATAAATTAAGCAACAACTATTCATTATTATAAAAAAGCTACAAATTTTACAGGAAGATTTTTATTTCACAAGAAGAAAATCGAAAGTTAAAATACTTTTTTCATGATGGATCAAATATTTCTTACCGCTATGTTTAACTAAATTTGGTCCACGTTTTATAGATGAGTGTTGGTAACGCTTGTTTAACGCTACCCTTATTTTTGAAAATAAAATATATGTGTTTGCGTGTGTATTTTCGATGTTGTCGGATCTATAGTAAATGCGGAAAAATGAGGAATTTCTTCATTTCGGGAATACTCTTTATGTTTCGACCATCCCATCAATTGCTCTAACATATTCTTCAAGATGTCAAGAATGCAATTCATCTAGATCTTGAAGTGGTCGACGATAAAACTTATTTGTGAAGTATTATGAGGGTTAATTCTTGAGTATTGATTATAGGATCTATAATTCAACCATGTTTTATGTATGATTTATATTGAAGTTATATATACCTAACGAATTTCTCATTTGTTTAATATATCAATATCATATATCAAGTTATATTTTGCAGAAAGTACATTTCAATTATACTGCTTCATATAATATGTATTAAATTCAGGTGTTTCCTATACGTATAAGGTATCGTCAAATATTCACTGGGCTTTGTCAATTCTAGTGGTAGTAGCCAGTGACCTTTAGGCATCTGGTATATCTGTTATGGACCAAGTGATTATAGTGAATAGGATATTGTTCATAATGCCCGGGCATTATGAGAAATGTTCAATATAACGGGTTGAAATAAAAAAAATCATTTAAAAAATAAACTGATCGGGAATTACGAATAATTTCCTTCACTTATTAGACAGGTTAATAAAAGTTGCCTAAACTACCCACTTATCCTTCTTCAGTAGCGCTCAATAATTTCGAGCTCTGATTGGTCGGTACGTGTCGCCATGAGTTTGTTTAACTAAAATTATCAAATTGCCCAGCTGCCCTGTAGCAATATTCATATTGCCCAGACACCCTGGGCAATATGAATTTCAAATGATTATTAATCACTTTGTCCGATTCGGTTGACCATTATTTGTATAGAGCGGGCATTATGAATAAAATATATATCTGCTGGCTATCTTATCTTGGAGGCTGTGTTTTTCACTTCGAGTTACCGTTTAATCAATAAAAAAAAACAATGAAAAACAATAAATTCTCTGTCGTTTTCCAGGATCTTTAGTCATCGTGGACGGACTATGAATATTCGATATATCTATTATTCAGTTCTAATGCCATAAAATACAATCTTTAGTAGCCTCCCATGATAATCGTAACATTTATCTACCTGCGATTTGTATAGGTAGTAAACTTCCACCAAGATTGCAGTTTATAATGGCAGTTGATATGATTTTCTGTATAGTTCATTGCACTTACACAATACACGAACCTACATATTGTGAAAATATGTGCCTGGTTAGACACATTACGTATATAAATCTTTTTGTCATAAAATGCGGTATATAGAGCGGTCAATTAAATCCAACAGAATAAGTAACTACAACATGCTTAGCCGTCTGGTTTCTACAGCCGACTATAAAAGCGGTCGTAACAGCTATCTTTCAGAAAACGACATAGGTGTCCGTTTCATTCACGTTTTCCCATTTTTTATACCTGTTGCTCAACAAACCATCGCAAAAGATCCTAGAGTTAAGAAATAATTCACAGTAAATCCTAATTCTAGATATCCGGTTCAAAATTTCAAAAATCAACATGAAAATATTTCTGTGCGTACCCAGTATCCACAAAAACTTAATATTTGGAGTGGGATCCTGAGGAATTACAGGTCTTACGGCCAGTTTCATAAACAACATCAAAAGGCTCCTTTATGATAAAGTCCCTTTATGAAAAAGGATCCTTTAAATGAGAGCATCAGTTTCATAAACGCAGATCGACCGTCCTTTACTTAAAGCTTCCTTTAATGCGCCGGTCATATCTTTCCGACTGTTGGCTATCCTGAGAACTAGTGATTTACGAATGTAGTTGGTGATATTCTGTAAAAATTGTGAGTTATGCGTTGGAACTTGTAAAAAGAAAAAGAGAAGAAGCATAAATCGATCTTTGCATAAACATGTTTATGTGCAGAAGACAGTTTATTGAAATTTATATCATTATTACGTGCGAATTGTTATATTTTATTACGTGGGTTATATGAATGTATATGGAAGAAAAGAGAAAAAAAGTATTATTACTTTAAAACCTGAGAAGAAATTATGCCTCTTGGAATTGATTGAAAAAGAGAATTTTAATATTATAGGATAAAGTCTGGCAGAGAATAGAAACTGCTTTCAATGCAACAGTTCTCCCTTGGAGAAATGGACCTCAAATCCAAATATGACAATATAGAAACTAAAACTAGAAGGTGGTAGCTGCTCAACGTAGTCATATTGACTGGTGGTGCGGCTCCATTGAAATTGAGGGAGCCAATTTCCAAACAGTTGAGACCAACTGTTACGAACCCACTTGCCAAAGCGAAAGAGATAGTGGCTATCAAGGAAGAGAATAGAAGAAAAGAAGAGGAGCATTCAAAGCTTAAAATATTAGATTTGCAAATTATGGAGATGAAGAGCAAATTAAATAATAATAATTAAATCTCTTTTATTTTGAATGCACTTTCTGGAAAAAGCGGTATTAGAATTCTATCAGCATTGCTGCAGACTATGAAATCCCCTCAAATTTGAATTAAGAACGGAAATTTCAATAACACATAATATTTTTATTTTATTTTCAAAACCAGTTATGGCAAAAAGGAAGCCAGGTATTGATTTTCAGATATTATCTGCGTCATTTATTGTCGCAAATAAATTCCTAAATTTGTATATCATCCGAAACGAAATAAGGTGTCCAACACCCCACAAGGGTAAAATTTGTGAGAGCATTCTTTTCGAGTTATACACTGGATTATTCATTATGATAACGCGCATATCTTTCGATTATTCCAATGTTCGACTGGATAGTCGGATTTCTCTGTCTTATGCATTGAATATCTTTAATTAACTTAAAGCGTTTTTTTCCAAACCTGTATACATTCTTCTAATCGCTCTTTTGTCTACATTTGTTATATCAAAATGAAGTTGATGAAATCCGTTTTTCTTGTTTCTATATAAAATATATCACGATTCCCTGAAAATTTACAAGAGTTTGTGTATTTGTCATTGATTTATATATGGGGTGTTTTTTTCTAGAGTGATAGAACTTTAAATTGAAATAAAACACATTTAAATTGAGATTCAAGCCAAATTTTTTTTTATTTGAAAGATAATTTTATGACATTTATGTTTTGAAAATAATTTCCGGCATATGTTCACCACGACTGGCTCTGAGGAACCGCATTCGACCAGACCACTTTTTCGAGTAATTCAGGCCTTATTTCGTCAATAACACGAGTTATGTTGGCTTGCAAAGCGTCTTTTGTTTCTGGTTTATCAGCATAAACCAATGACTTGACAAAACCCCAAAGAAAATAATCCAGTGGAGTTATGTGGCATGATCTTGGAGGCCAATTAATTGGACCATCTCCCGAAATAATGTTATCGCCAAATCTTTCTTTCAATAAATCAATTGTTACGGTAGCAGCATGAGGTATAGCACCATCTTGTTGGAACCAATAGGTCGATACCATTCAAATTTTGGAACAAATAATCATTGATCATCGATCTGTAACGAGCACCATTCACTGTAACATTAGCTCCAGCATCGTTTTTAAAGAAATATAGACTGATGATGCCTCCAGCGTGTAAAGCACACCATACAGTGCATTTTTCAGGATCTGATGAAACCTTGCAGAACTTCTTGAGGATTGTTTTCACTCCATATACGACAATTTTGCTTGTTTACATAGCCCTTCAACCAGAAATGAGCTTCATCACTAAACACAATTTTACGATGAAAAAGTGGATCAACCTCAAGCTGTTCTAGGGCCAATCAGCAAACAAACAACTCTTATTATGGTCAAGTGGCTTTACTTCTTGAACCAGTTTGATCTTGTATGGGTGTAGACCAAGATCTTTATGCAAAATTTTCCATGTGGTGGATGCACAGAGTTCAACTTGTTGTGAACGTCGACGAATAGACAAATCGGGATCATCATTAACACTATGACTTACAGCAGCGATATTTTCTTCTGTACGTACAGTTCTTTGTCTTGTTGTTGTTTTTGCATCGAATAGAGAAAATGTTGTCCGAAATCTATCTATAGTTCGACGAATAAGCTGCTGTGATGGTCGATTATGTAAACCATAAATTTCACGAAGTGCTCTATAAGTTTGGCGAATAGAACACTGATGTTGAAAATAAATTTCAACAATTTGTAAACGTTGTTGCGGCGTGAGTCTTTCCATGATAATTTGTCAATGCGTACTGAACAGAAATGTCAAATCAACATGGCTTCTACCTTCTATCAAATCACAGTTATCCCTATCGAAAGTTCTATCACTCTAAAAAAATACCCGATGTATCGCGATTCCCTGAAAATACAAGATGGTGTTTATTTGTCATTGATTTATATACAACTGATTTACGACTTGTAAAATCTCCATCTGAAGTAGTGCTAACCAAATGAGAACCTCTTGTATTCTATTGTATCATGGAGCAGAGGGATTTTGATTAAAGGCGCCGAAAAAAGGGATAATAAAAGAAACTTAAATACCTTGCAACCAGTTTGGTTTGGTGAGATGCTACACGCATATATATATATATATATATATATATATATATATATATATATATATATGAGATGTGTGCAGGTAGCCATTATATTCGGGGCGTTCAGAAACGGGCCACAATGAAATTCACCTTCCAATTCTGGGAAAAGAACTATTAAAAGACGGCGGGATTCAAACAAACGGCAAATTTGTTGAAGAAATAAAATTTTCACTGAAGCGCCAGTCGAATGTTTATTCTTATCTTATCCATCTCGGCATGGTTTCTCCGTTTAAAATCATGGTGTCATCACTCGAAAATCGGGGTATATTAGGATTTCAATAGAATGGTCGGTTTGAAGGTCAGTCGTGAAGGTTGACTCTTTTTTGAATCAACTTTAATGCTTTAAATTTGCTGGGTGGGTTTTGAGTCTAATGGCGAAGGTGAAATTCGTGAATGATCAAAATCTGTCCATTCATCCTCTTTATATGCTATCTTAAATACCATAGAAATTTATTCTTCTAACTCCACTACACATTTAAATTTTATAAGAATTTTTTTCTCCAAAACTTTTTGAAACAAAATTAAATAAATATCTTAGCAAACACATTTTCAATTTGGTGAAATTAACACTCATTACACAGCACCAAAAAGAATAAGAGAAACAAAGAAAATATATAATAAAATAATAAGAAGAGGTTTTTTATTTGATAAAAGGAATATTACAAATTTTGAATTTCAAAACATATTTAATCTGTTTTGATATTCAAAATTTGTAATATTCCTTCTATCAAGTAAAAAATCCCTTCTTATTATTTAATTTTATATATAATATATAATTATACTTAGGTTTGAATAAAACTCATTATGGAATATCGAGTGGTTTAAAGAAAACCATGTAATACCTTACAGCTTTCTGTGTTTTTTGTGACGAACATAGAATATATTGGATTTTGAAGTAAGTGTGTTCAAAATGAAGATATCAGGAGGTGTTTGAGTCGAGCTATATTTGTTGTTATTTAGTTTTATTTTTTAAATGTGAAGTAGGACCGATGAAAACCTTATCGGAATTCTAATTGTTTTTAAGATATATTACATGTTTTGAGAGATTTTTGAAGTACCTTATTTAAATATCCAAATATATTAAATATTTCAAATAAATTATAATTTTTGAGAAGTCCTTAAAATTATGTTCAGTATTTTCAAAAAGGAATAAGTTTTCATAATTGTAAGATCAGAAAAAAAAATGGTCTCCTTTAAATATTCATTTATTAATTTTAATTGATGATTTATATTTGTTGCGTTATTTATTCCATTTGATATTGTATATTGAGTTTTGATTTTATACGTCTATCAAATATAAGCTGTGCTTATAAGACATTAATTTAATTCTAAAAATTCCTGAATAAAATTTTTTAAAATAAAAATTATAGGTGACTAACAGATTAAATCTGTTTTGATATTCAAAAAAGAAAATATATAATATTAATTACAAATATTGAATAAATACTTGAAGGATACAAACTTTGTTTCGTACCAATGTATCATGAAAACAAAATTCTTTTCCAAAAATACACAACATAACCTCAAGAAATTCTCTATCTTAGAAAACACATTTTCAATTTAGTAGAATTAACACTCATTACACACGACCAAAAGGAATAAAAGGATTCAAAGAAAAAATAAATAATTAATTAAAAATATTAAATGGATACTTGAAGGTTTCAAAAATTTTTTTAAAATTAAATATGTAGAAGGCTAACAGAATATATCTGTAAATATTAAAATATTTAAATAATCAAAAATAACTCCCTTTTAAAAAGGCTCTTTCGAAGAAATTCAAAAAACATGCAGCACATTTTCAAAAGGGTCATTTGGAATTACCACATCGATAGCTCGTCACTTCAACTTCGTATCCAAAAAATAAAAGTAATTAATAAAAATATATCTTACCCTACTAAAACCACATGTCTTCCTATCAACAAACTTAGAATACAGTAAACATTTAAATATCAAAACCCAACGTATTCTATATTCTTCACAGAAATTACACGAAGTTTGTAAGATATTTTTAAGGGCTCAGTTATATCCAAATGATGCTTTGTATATGAGTGAGAAAAAACGAAATGTAATTATTATAAATAAAATAATAAAAAGGGTTTTTTTTACTTGATGAAGGAACTAAGACATTTATTTAATTTAATTTTAAAAAGTTTGTGAGAAAAATTCTTATAAAATTAAAATTTGTAGTGGAGTTAGCAGAGAGTAATTTTTGAGAGATTCTTGAGGTTATGTTGTGCATTTTTGGAAAGGAGTTTGGTTTTCAATATAACAATTTCTAAACGTTGTTGAAGCATGTATCTTCCCAAAATTAAATGACATAACCTACTGAACAGAAATGACATGGGAAATGTCAAAAACAATATACAGTGTTGCTATTATAACCATTTTACATTGTATCATTCTTATTGGAAAACTCGTTATATGATTTCGGAATTCGTACATGGAATCATCTGATGGCGGTCGAATTTTCAAACGCTCATCGCATCGTGAATCCTGCTTCATTTTTTCTGGTTTATTTTTATAGACGTGCAACTTTACATATCCCCCAGAAAAAAGATCTAATGACCTCAAATCGCCGGGAGGTGGTGGCGAGTTGACGCCTCCATTTCGTTAAATTAATCAAATATTTCTGATATGCTCTTATATGTTGCCGTCTTACTGGAACCATAAAATGGGTGGCCATTTAAAATTTTCCATTCTAATCGTCCATAAATAAAAAACTAATGAATATTTTTTCTGTTATGAGTTGATTAGAAAGGTTGAACCTTGACATTTACGAATGGAAAACAATATCATTCAAATGACCGCCACGACTGACTACAGAACCCCATCTGATCAATCTCATGAATGGCAACCTTGCCTATTTGACTTATTTCACTTGAATCTTTAACTTCCCTACGGAAAGTAACAAACTCGCTGATCCATGGTAAAGTAAGTGTTCTCGTAAAATTCGATAGCTTAATTGTGGTAAAAGTGGAGTAAGGTAAACGCCAATTAACTACATTTCTCGCATTTCTTCATTTCACGGATTATTTATCATTTCTTATTTTCTGCTTGATATGTAATAAAATCATCCATTCTATTAAAAACAGCCTAATGAATTTAAACATATATGGTATTCATTATTGGAGTGATAGTAGCTTCTTTTCTTACGCTATGCCGATAACGAAATTCAATTCTAATTGTTTCTTTTATTGTTGACTCGTTGAATGTCCATTTTGATATTGAGGATTCGGCGCCGATGAAAAAATAAAGTAAATTTACTACAAAATTATTATATCCTTATCATTATTTACCAATTCTTCATTAGCAATAGCACTAGCATACCCCCACTAAATAATTAAGATAAAACAAAATATATTTATTTAACTTACAAAGACAGAAAACTGGAAAGACTGCTGAATATTTAAAAATAAAACAAAATTTGAAAATATATCATTTAAAATAAAATAATAAAAAGAATTTTTTTTACTTGATAGAAGGCTTTTTACAATATCTTAAATATCCTATAGATGTATTCTGCTAATATCCCTACAATTTTTAAAATTAAATTAAATAAATGTCTTACAGAATTCTGTATCTTTTAAGTATTTATTTAATATTTTTAATCAATAATTTATATTTATTTGTATACTTTTATTCGTTTTGATGCTGTGTAATGAGTGTTAATTATATATGTCTACTAAATTTAAACTGTGTTTTTAAGATATTTATTTTATTTCACAAATTTTCGGTGAAAACATTTTCATAAAATTAAAATTTGGAGTGAGGTTAGCAGAATAAATCTTTATGATATTTGAGGTATATCATTTAAAACTAATAATTCGTTAAGCAATTTAATAAAAAAACGAAGAGGTTATTTAAAAAAATCCGGGATTTAAAGGTTAACCTGTGGTATTTGCCAGTATATGATATTGATAGACTGGCATTTATTAAGAAAACAGAAAATTTAATATATTATATGTGAACCACTCAATAAAGTGTGGGTCATCTAGAGTTTGCATTTTGAAGTAGTGGTTATTTCGAAGCTGGAAACACTTCTTTCATTCGTATATTGACAGAAAGTTAGTTTAATATGTGACATTAAAGAAATGAGTCGATTTACACTTGTACAAAACAGGGAAATATTAAAAACTTGGTTCCAATCTGGTGAATCTAATATCCAAACTGTTAGAAATTTACGTGAAAAATTCAGTAAAAATTAAATGCCCTCAGGGCAATTTGTGGATCACTTTGTTCCTGAAAACTGGATAGTTATTTGTAATAATTCGTTTCAGTTATGCATGCCTGAAATATTGAGGCATCTTGAACGATGAAGCTCATTTTCACCTTTCCAACTATAACTTAAAATCTCATTTATCTTAATTTTCCGTATCATTAATTACAACAGGACATAAAAATCAATTATTTCGCGAAAAAATCCGAAAAAAGTGTTATTCTGCACCTGGGTTCGAACCTAACAACACAGCTTTCTCACTAAGCCAATATTGCAGTTGGTAAGTTTGTCGGTTTTCGTTACATCTATTTATTATCATTATTGAACTAAATTGAAAGTGGAGGTTATACATATGCATTCTGTCAGATTTGAAAATTACAGACATTTGGGCGAAATGATCGCTGTTTCCTGGAACAAAAATTCGTGCGTACGTCGTCTAGAGTTTATTCCGAACGATTAAACAGAAGCTTGTAGAGTTTTCTACCAAAAATCGTATTCCACAATATGAACGTGCTGTTGTCCCTATGAAATGTCTACTTATATATCGTGGTTCCAAGCAAACGTTCCTGAAAACTTTGTTCCGCATCTTCAAGATGAATCTCGAAATGAATAAGTAGTATAGTCGCCACCTCCCTTTTTGCTTTTCGTGTTACCAATCGATTAGGGGTGGAAGAAAAGCAGTTTTCCGAGAAATTCTTCAGACATGAGTCACTATATGTTATGTATACCTAGCAACGACAACACAAACATCATAATTATTGTTTGGTTCAATGAATCGGTGAATCAGTTCATTCGATCAGGAAATTCCTTGACCGTCGGTGCTTATGAAGAAAACTCCTGGAGATTATTCCCACCAAGATTTATTTTTTCCAGTCATGGAACTTCAGATTGAAAAATTATTACAGCATCTCGTTTAAAAATTTTTTCACATATTTCACTTTGCCACACAACACTAACGAATGTTGTATTTCACCATCTTAAATAATTTTTAACTAAATTCATAATGAGGGTACATATTCTGAGAACATTACATAATAATTAATGTTAAAATGAATGATTTCAGTTCGATCTAACGACATGAAAATATGTGCGCTATTATTTATATATAAGAATTTTCATAAAATTAAAAATATTAAGAATAAAATAATTACAGTTTGGATAAAAACTCATGCAATTGTTTCACCATATTTTGAAGACCCTCAGCAAGCTTTAATATTGGGTGAGACATTTAAACTATGCATTTTCGATCGTCTATAAATAAAAAAACTTGAATGAATATTTGTTCGAAGTTATGAGTTTATTAGAAAGGTTGAACCTTGAACAAATTGATTCACAAATTGCCGTGAGAGAATTTCATTTCTATTGAATTTTCCACGTAAATTTCTGACAGTTTGGATAGAAGATTCACCACTTTGGAAAAAAGTTCAAAATACAAATTTTAAAAAGTAACTCTTTTGAAGAGTGGACTACCAAAGTAAATGAGCTTACGAAATTAAGTAACTCAATCGAAAAAATGTGTCGAATTTTAGGTTATATCATAGAGTAATATATATAGTCTTAAAATGAACGTCGGACAAAACACATTATGAATTTATTTATTAATTTTCGTGCTTAGACAAACGTAATTGTAACTCTTATGGCTCGAACTTCACAAAATACAGACCTTTGGATGAAATTATTGGGACTCTGTACTAGCACGCAAACAAACTAGTCCTCAAAAACACCTTGTATATACAAATCCACATATGTATGATATACTTCTATGGAAGCGATCGGGAGATAAAATTTCCTGTCTGAACGCCAAACTCGTGTAGTGTTTCCGGTTATCCATTCTATGACCTTTAGAGGACGGCATCGTTTTCAATGAAAACAGGTAACTGCTATGAAAGAATGACTCAATCCGCCATTGCTTTTTTTCTAGGAAACAAGACATCCATTATAGTTTACGTTTAAGAACGAAGATGAGAAACAGGTAATTTTGGGGAGGGTTTTTTTGTTACTCAGTAGGTCATTGACGATTTGATGAATCGTACATGGAACCATTAAGCGAACAAAAAAAATATTTCACGCTCGTACCAGGGCGCCTGCGAATTTCGAACCGAAAGTGGTTTCAAACGATTGCATTGTAAATGTTGGCTTTTAATAGAATTCGGTCTGCCTGAAATAGGAACTTTCGAAATAATAACTTGACATTTATAAACTTGTTTTTCTATCATCTCAAAAACAATGTTCCAAGTTGTAATCGAAAAGTTTGATGTAGAATAAAGATACAAATAACTACATAGTCGTTTCACAACGGCAGAAAATATTTTTTTAACAATTATTGAAATTTACGATCTACTTTTTCCAAGTATTAAGTAAATGTGATGTGTTGTCAAAAGACATGTAGAAGTTATCAAATTTTATTGATACTTATTTGAAATACTTCAATTGAAGTTCTCTGTAATCTTCTTATCTTGAAAGGGTTTTCTGCCAACTGATCTATAATGCTGTTTTCATGTCCTTTTAGGTTTTAGTAGTATCTTGAACATTTTCTCATTTCATCACTAACGAAAAGGATCTTCGAATCATTATGTATTGTCAAATAAGGAACATACCATGGTGTATTTGTTATATTTCGGATTGAAGTCGCTGTATAATTTGAAAATTGGTCTTAGTACGTCCCCAGAATTGGATACCGTATGTCCATGTTGGTTTTATACTGGCTTTATAGATCAATACTTCATTTTGGAGAGATAGTTTCGATTGCCTATAAGCCAATACATTTGTGTAGTTTGGATATTTATTTGTGTCTCTTTAACTTTAATGTGTTCTTTTCAACTGAGGCGTTGGTCCAAGGGAAGGTAAGGCGCCATTTTTGGTACCATTGTTGAAGTACATTTTTTACTATTAGGAGTACAAATAAGTTTCCGCCGTTTTATTGTAGATGTAGATTATCTTTCGCAGATGATAACCGGCTTAAAAAATAGTTTGGACATTCAAGAACAACATAACGTATTAATATCATTGATTTTATATTGGTAAAATATAATTTTTATATGTTGAAAATGTCAAAATTTGAGCCAAGTAAGCGTCATTTGCGGGAAATATTAGTTTACTTCTTTAATTTAAAGAAATCTGCTGCTGAGGCGCATCAATTGCTCGTAGAAGCTTATGGTGAGGGTGCTTTGAGTGAGAGAACGTGTCGAGAGTGGTTTCAAAAGTTTAAAAACGGTGATTTCAACGTAGAAGACAAAGATCGCAGTGGAAGGCCAAAAATTTACGAGGATGCAGAATTGGAGGAATTATTGGAGGAAGATTCATCTCAAACACAAAAAGAACTTGCTCTAACATTAGAAGTCACTCAGCAAGCAGTCTCACATCGTTTAAAATCATTAGGAATGATTCATAAACAAAAAACTTTAAAAAACGGCGGAAACTTATTTGTACTCCTAATACAAAATTATACAGTTAGTAGCTAGGAAAACTTCCAAAAATTTTGGTTTAACCAAATAAATAAAGTATGCGGATGTTTTAAGTGTAATAAAAACACCTTTTCAATTTTAAGTTTAGTTGCTTTTTATACTCCTTTGAGGTGGTCGAAAGACCGAAACACGTGTCAGGATTCTGAATAAACTGTGAAACATAAAAACTGTTTGAATTTTTTTTCGTAAAATTTTTATATATAGAATTGAATCAATATAGACATATTAGGAGTACAAATAAGTTTCCGCCGTTTTTTAACACAAATGTAATATTTATTATAGAAGACGATGTGATACTGCTTGCTGAGTGACTTCTAATGTTAGAGCAAGTTCTTTTTGTGTTTGAGATGAATCTTCCTCCAATAATTCCTCCAATTCTGCATCCTCGTAAATTTTTGGCCTTCCACTGCGATCTTTGTCTTCTACGTCGAAATCACCGTTTTTAAACTTTTAAAACCACTCTCGACACGTTCTCTCACTCAAAGCACCCTCACCATATGCTTCTACGAGCAATTGATGCGCCTCAGCAGCAGATTTCTTCAAATTAAAGAAGTAAACTAATATTTCCCGCAAATGACGCTCACTTGGCTCAAATTTTGACATTTTCAACTTTTTAAAAATTATATTTTACCAATATAAAATCAATGATATTAATAGGTCATGTTGTTCTTGAATGTCCAAACCATTTTTTAAGCCGGTTATCATCTGCGAAAGCTAACCGAAACTCCGTGCCGCGCCATCTACAATAAAACGGCGGAAACTTATTTGTACTCCTAATAAAATTTTTGTTAAATAGTGGAAAACTAGAGGTTCTAAACAAAGAATGAATTTCACTATTTCTTTAATTATTCAGTAAACGTAAGTATAAAAGATGGGGAACTCCAAATTGTTATTCATTGTCACAAGACATTTCAGTTACTCATAAATCTGGGAAAATTCGAATTTTGGCATCTTTTTTTGAAGCGCTTTGCTCTCGAGTGAGTTTGTATTAGTCAGTATCGTACACGTTTGATGGTTGCGGTCTACATTTCTTGATTGTTTGCCAGTCAGGAGATCTATTTTGGATAAACCTCAATGAGAACTGTATTTGCGTAAAGATTTGACGAATATTAATTGTCTGTAAATCGAGACGGTATCATTATTAATATATCATGTTGAAAGTTAACACGCAAAAAATTGAAGTTGCCACTTCTTCATGGTTAAAGAATAAAGGAAATATCATCTGCTGGTCCACACTGTTTACTTTTTTCCGGTGGAATGACCTCTTGTATGCTTCTGTTTTGTTCGGAAAATTATTTCGATAGAGCAATACCCAGCTTTGAGTTTTAGCTCCATTTAATGTCTTTGTAGTAGGCAACGTCTAGATAAGTGTTAAGAATAAGGGTGGTATACAAGATTCAGGTTAAAAATCCTGGGGTTGATAACACCTTTTTGAAAATTGAAAATACCAAATCAGAAAATAAATTCAAAGAAATATAAATTGTCAACTAAAAATTATAAAATAAATACTTGAAGAGTAATTGTTAGTTGACAATTTATATTTCTTTGAATTTTTTTAATTCCCTTTGGTACTGTGTAATAAGTGTTAATTCTGTATGTCTACTAAATTGACAGTATTCTAAAGACATTTATTTAATTTAATTCTAAAAAATTTTGAATAAGATTTTTTTAAATTAAAATTTGTAGGAGGTTAACAGAATAAATCTGTATGAAATTTAAAATTTTGTAATAATCCTTCTATTAAGAAAATACCCCTTCATTATTTCATAGTTGTACGATAAAATAATAAGAAGAGATTTTTTTACTTGATAGAAGAAAGATTAAAAAATTTGATCCTATAATTTTAATTTCAAAAAATTTTAGTCAAAAATTTTTAGAATTAAATTAATGTCTTACAAGCACAGCTTATTTTTTAATTGACGTATAAAATCAAAACTCAATATACAATATCAAATGGAATAAATAACCCAACGAATATAAATTGTTAATTAAAATTAATAAATAAATATTTGAAGGGGACCAAATTTTGTCTCTGATCTCACAATTATGAAAACTAATTCCTTTTAAAAAATACTAAACATAAATTTAAGATCTTCTCAGAAAATATAATTTATTTGAAATATTTAATATATTTAAATAAGTTACTTCAAAAATCTCTCAAAACATGTATTATATCTTCAAAAATTTTTGAATAAAATTTTTTTAAATTAAAATTATAGGAGACTTACTGTTTAAATCTATTTGGATATTCAAAAATTGTACGATTTCTTCAACTCGCAAAAATGGACAGACTTATAAGTTCATTAAACACACTTTCTTAACTCAGAGTAATGGAGATGTAATATGCTGTTATATGCTGAGTTGATTTTTTTCTGGATATCTCCTAATAAAGTTCATTCCCAGCTTGTTTCCCATAGGTATCGATGTCATCCTAAGAAAAAGCTGACTCATATACGAGTATAATGTTGTGAGTGTGATCAACCCAACGTTCATTTTTATCAAACATATTTAGCTGAACTGTTGCATATTTGAAACTGATATCAGAAAAAAAAACAGATATTCAATATTGTTTTAATCACTTTTTTAGCATAATGGAGTTCTGAATGAAAAATCAAAAAACCACTTACTTCCAAGTGAGAAATCTCAGCATACCCTTACGTTAATAGTTAATTTCGAAATAAAAATATGGCTTATTCAAAAATTTTTATTTATTGGTACAGATACTGGGTAATATAATTTTTATGTTACCTGGAGCAATTGTTAATTGGTACAAATAGGTAATTGTTACTGGAATTCATCAATAATTGAAGATGTGCTGCATGTTTTTTGAATTTTTTTGAAAGAACTTTATTTTCGAAGAAATTCTTGAGGTTATGTTGTGTATTTTGAAGAGGAATTTGGTTTTCATAGTAAAACAAACGTTTGTATCCTTCAAGTATTCATTCAATATTTTTAATTATTATAAAATAAAATAGAAAGGCCTTTTACTTTAACAAAATTTGAATATTAAAACAAATTGAAATATGTTTATCTTCTACAATTTTAATTTCAAAAAAATTTTTATTCAAAAAACTTTTAGAAATAAATTTATGTCTACACAAGCACCGCTTACATTTAATAGACGTATATAATCAAAACTCAATATATAATGTCAAATGGAATAAATAACCCAACAGATATACGAAAGTAATTAAAATTAAAAACATGAACACACTTAAAGGACTTCTCAAAGAATATAATTTATTTGAATTATTTAATATATTTAAATATTCGAATAAATTATTTCAAAATTCAAAATATTTTTGAAATAATAATAATAAATATTTTGAATTTTGAAATAATTTATTCGAATATTTAAATATATTAAATATTTCAAATAAATTATATTCTTTGAGAAGTCCTTTAAGTGTGTTCATGTTTTTAAAAGGCAATTGGTGTTCTTAAAGGTAAGACCAGAAACAAAATTTTGTCTCCTTTAAATATTTATTTATTAATTTTAATTACTTTCGTATATCTGTTGGGTTATTTATTCCATTTGACATTATATATTGAGTTTTGATTATATACGTCTATTAAATGTAAGCGGTGCTTGTGTAGACATAAATTTATTTCTAAAAGTTTTATGAATAGAAATTTTTTTTAAATTAAAATTGTAAAAGATAAACATATTTCAATTTGTTTTAATATTCAAATTTTTTAAATTATTATTCTATATATTCTTTGAATTCTTTTATTCCTTCTGGTGCTGTTCAATAAGTGTTAATTCTCTATATGTCTACTTAATTCAAACTGTGATTTGTAAGAACTTAATTTCATTTAATTTTGGAAAGCTTTTAAGAAAAATTTTTATAAAATTAAAATTTGTAGTGAGGTTAGCAGAATTCATTTCATTGATATTCAAGATATAGTTAATCCTTCTATCAAGTAAATTATTCTTATTTTATATATAATAATTATATTTTGATAACATAAATAGAGGTCAATTCTTGATAGAAGGTATATAAAATAATATAAATATTTTAAAAAATTTTTAAAAAATTTTAAAAAATTAGCCTTCTACATATTTAATTCCAAAAGATTATATTCAATGATTATAACTTCTGAAAATAAATTAAAATAATGTCGTATAAGTACCACTTATATCATGACATAAAATAAACATTCATTATAAGACATCCGAATGGTATAACAAAATCCAATAAATAAAAATTATTAACCAAAATCCTATAAATTAAACATTTTGAATAGACAAAATTTTGTTTCTGCTGTTTCTGCAGCAGAAACAAAATTTACGACATTATTTTAATTTATTTTCAGAAGTTATAATCATTGAATATAATCTTTTGGAATTAAATATGTAGAAGGCTAATTTTTTAAAAAAATTTTTAAAAATTTTTTAAAATATTTATATTAAATTATATTTTGGTTTTTCAATCAAATACATAGTTATCATTTGAATATAACTGAGTCCTTGAATACTTTACAAACTTTGTGTAATTTCTATGGACGAATATGGAATACGTAGTTTAAATATTTAGAAAAATCTCTATAGTTATATATTTGTTTACTGAATAACACGTATTACTGGAGTAAGATATATTTTCATTAATTATTTGTGGGACTGAAGAGATACCGACGTGGTAAATCCAAATTGCCTTCTTGAAGATGTGCTGCATGTTTTTGGATTTTTTTGATGGAACTTAAACGAAAGTATTTTCTAAAAAATTCCTGTGGTTATGTTGTGAATTTTTGGAAAGGAATTTGGTTTTTATAATACATCGATACGAAACTTACGTTTGTATGCTTCAAGTATTTATTTAATATTTTTAATTAATATTCTATATTTTCTATGAATTTTTATTCCTTGTGGTGCTGTGTAATTCTATATGTCCACTAAATTGAAACTGTGTTTTCTAAGACATTTATTTAATTTAATTTTTTTTATATAAGTAAATTTTTGTTCAATTCCTTAATATTCATCTACCAAGGTCCTTCATTTTCTGAGGGGTACTCGATTGCGGACTTCCTTGAAAAATTAATCATTATTTTCATATTTGCCCTTGTGATAGATTGAATGGGTCGAATTACAAGATAACCCAATTGTATTTGTCAAGAAGATGCCGTTTCTATTGTTTTATATTTGAAGATCGAAGTTCAAATTTCATTGCGCAGAATATTATTTTTATAGATCGATCAATAAAGTTTCGGAAATAGACATATAATCAGTCACCAGTAAAAAGGTCATATAATTTTTTTGGTTTATTGGGGTTTCATTTGATAAACCTTGGAATCATGCAGCTTATAAATTTTTTATAACCTCCTTAAATTTCCTAAAGATTTGGAGTTCTAAAATTGAATCAACTAAATTTAAAAAAGCATTTAAGTTTGGAAGCTAGCAATAGTCAACAGATTCGGCATGGTACGTATTAGTGAAGGTTTTTCAATAGCGATGATACAAGTTGAAAATTAAAAAAAGACATAAGTTATTCAATAAAATAAATGGAGGTTTATACTTCATAGAAGGTATATAAAATTATTTAAATATTAACAGATATGGTACAGATTTTAATATTAACAGATATGGTACAGAGGTATACCTCTGTACCACTGTTAGGTCTTCAGTTGTCTGATGATGGGATAGTTCATTTCCTGAAACTCGAGTCACAAGAAAATGTGTAATATATATTTTTATTGGTAGTAAAACATAGTAATTTTTACAATTTGTTTTAATCACAATTTTTTCATTTGAAAGATTTCATTATATATGAAAAAAAATCATTTAAATGACCACCACGTCTTCTTCGTACGTACTGCATTCTGTCAACCTAATTTTTCATCACTCTCTCACATAATGTCGGATGTATTTCATCAATGGTACATTCAGTGTTTATTTTCAATTCCTCAGTTGTTGAATGTTTAATCGAATCATAGTAGCAGCTTCAGGTAGGTGTTATCTTACATTTTGAATAACTGTTATTCATCATAATTCTTGCGGTGGGAATATCCAAATTAGTGGTAATAATTATTGCAATACAAACGCAATACGGCTATGATCTCCCAAGAATGAATTAAGTTGATGAAATGAAAATTTTGAAAACCACTTTGTTGTAGGAAAAACCCATATTCTCTCAAGAAATTTTCTCCATTGTTTAGTTAAGCTATTCTTCCTTCTACTTTGTCTGTCAGGTTGAAATTTCTTCAATATACTAATGAAATAATTTTGATTAAATTATTTGAGACTATCGAACAATATTGCGTCAAGTTAAATCAGGATAAAAATGGCAGAAATTGTTTGCATTGATTCGCGGAAGTCTAGCCTATTTCATCTTCTTTATTTTAAATGGAACATTTAAAATAAAGAGGACGGGCTGTCCTGGACCTACGCGAATTACCCTGTATATTTGAATTTGTGCTCAAAAAGCGCACTATAGCACTTGAAAGTTGATGTGTCCCAGTGTTTTTCATAATTTTCTAACATAAGGACACAAAGAATTTTATTCCATAAGTGGTTTCCACACTATATTTGTAATATTCAATTAAGTATTCCTATTCCGTGTGTCAGAATAAAATTTCCAGATTTTTTCTTCAATTTAATTACTTAAAACTATGGTGCATCAATTTGAATAGGAGTTATTTCTTTGATTGAACCATTTTGCAACATTGTCATAGCGCGAATTTTGTTGAACTCTTTGAAGAAGTCTCACCTTTAAAAACGTCTGTATAATCTCTCTCGGAAAACCTCTGTAGTTAGATTTACTCGGTATTTTTCCACAACAACCATAACTCAATCCATCTTCGAGCATAATTTAGATTTTGTGCTCGATGAAAAACTGTTTGAACATAAACAACTATCATCGCGTTGTTTTCAATTCAATTTGACGGTGAACGAAATATTTGTGGCGCGATATCGAATTTATATTGCACTTGACAAGAACGAATTATGGCCACATAAATTTCGATACCTTAGTTAAATTTCGTTTTTTTTTTTCAACAACAGAAAAAACGTTTGATGATACTTCTTTTAGTTTCAATACATGTGCTTGGGATTTCATTCTGTGTAGACTTCGTTATGTGAGGTAGAATGAACATTTCAACTTCCTTATTATTTCATCCACTCCCACATATTTAATATCCTTCAACTGTGACAATAATTTTTGAAGTAAACAGGAATATGATATACATAATATATCTCACGTGCAATCATTTCAGCCATCTGCTTAGATACGTTCTTGGAAGCGTTACAACGGAATTAACTTGAACAAAGGTACTACGATAACAAAACGAGATGAATCGTCTCATTTGATATACTTTATTTTGAACAGTCTTGAGAAACCTATAGAACAAAAGCAATTTAAGGGCTGAGGGCCGAGAATTTTGTGTGCATTTCAATTCGATGCGGAAATTTCGGTTTATTAGATAAAATAATCTTCCGATTTCGAATCTATTTCATAAATCCTGTACTGCTCTGAATTGTTGAAAATACAGTCGAACATAACTCAAACTTGAAGGGACAACCAAAAAAGTTCGACTTATGGAGAGTTCAAGTAAAAGAATTGCGTAACACATACTTGAAAAAATCATTTTATTACTACATACAAAACACTCATGCATTAAGAAAAAAATCAAATATTAATGTTTGCTTGAATTTTTTATTGTTAAGGCGGTAGGGTTCAAATTTATTGCCTATTTCGAATATAAGAGTAAAATCGTCATTCATTGAAAACGCAAGCTGAATTGTTTCAATCGCTTTCGATACTTCAGCATCAGAAGGCTTTTCTCTTGGAGCTTAAGCACTGTCGTCTTCATCTTTAGTGTCATCTTGTTTGTGGTTAATACATTCTAAAAATTCCTAATCACATTTATAAATCCCTTCAAAGAAACCTGATTAAGAGCATTCAATACCTCCAAGCTTTAAAAATTGACTCTTGGTGTTTTAACGCTGCCTCTTATTATTTTTTATTATTATTAATTTATATTTTTCCGACCAGATCCAGTTTTTGGATACAACCGATAATCTTGTTCGGAGGTAACATTTTCAATTCGCAGTGGGTTATGAAAGCTTGACCAAAGACCTCGAATCTGACGCGACTCACCGCTGGGCACTCTGAGACGATGTGCATAGCTCTTTCAGTGTCCTCAAGACACAGCCTACATTAATAGTCTTTAGCCAGACCGATTTTGTGCAAATGCGCTTTCAGCCTGCAGTGATCTGCCATAATTCCCACAAGTGTTCTGAGTTTGGCCCTATCCAGACCTAGCGCTAGGTACGGCATCTTTTGGTTCCAAGCAGTTACAAGAAACGCCTTCGAAAGTTTCAGGTGAGGATGGCTCAGCCAGAAAGACTCTAGTTTTGAGTTTATGCTGCCTGTTATCGGTCGCTTAGCCACTTCCTGTGGTATTCCCAGGAATGATGCCGGGCCTACCCGAGGCAGCGGTGCTCCAGGAAACGTCAGCCGATCTGCCTCTTCGTTACCCAAATAGTTTGAGTGACTCGGTATCCAAACAAGAGTGACTCTGTTATATATACCGACCCTGCGGCAACTCCAGACTGTTTTCGATGACTGGATTCCAGAGCTTTTAGTACTGACTGACTATCGCTAAATATTTTGATTTTGCCATGGCGGAATTGCCTGTAATACGGTTGCGTATTGACCGAGACTCAATGAGATGTTGATTGTTGGTTTGCCATAGACTGCCGTTCCGTTGGTCATTCGCGAGCCGTCTGTGAACAAGCTAAGGTCTGTCCCCAATAGAACCTCAGCATGCTGGGTCCATTCATTCCGGCTGGGGACGATTACGTTGAAATGCCGTTCTTGGCTCGTGAATTTTGACATTAGATCCGAGGGCATCGATAGGAAGCTATTCATTAAAAGATCGTCCAGCAGTCCTGAGCCTCCCATCACTATTGCCTCTGGTCTGTCGATCGCCAGTTGATGTAGTTTGTATATGGTCCGTTCCGCCTCCCTCTGCACGAGCAGGAGCAGGGGTGGTAGATTTAGTAGAACCTCCATAGCTGCCGTGGGTGTGGTGTGAAACGCACCTGTAACTGCAAGGCAAGCTGCCTCTTATTCACTGATTATATTTTTTTAAATTCTTATAAACGCAGTTCGACTTCCTAGTCCTAGAAGTGTGCTCTAAAACAAGCTTTTCTGAATTAGTTTTGGTCTCTTGGGGGCCGGAGTATGAATGCTATCCAAGAGATCAATTTTGGGGCTAATACCATTGGACTAAAATACATCTAGTACTTTTTGTAAGATTCTACGTTTATAATGGAACTCATATTCGTTGCTAATAAAAAAATCACCTTTTCCATGGAAAATTTACCTCCATGACATTTCTCATTTTTGAAAGTTAAGGTTTTATTTGGTAAACATTTGAAAAACAAACTAGTCTCATCTGCGTTGAAAATGTCGTTAGTTTTGTAAGGTGCCTAAAGAGTCAGGAGGGTCCTTTGAATCCAGTTACCACATTGTTCTTGATTCACAGCCGTACTTTCTCCACACGTTTTTTTTTCTAATACATCATGTGTAAAACGGAAAAATAAACATGTACATTCATTTGTCGAGCAAAAATAATAAAAACCATTATACACTGCCTTTTCCTGAAATTTTCAAGCCATCCTGAGCTAGCCTTGAAATCTTCATCTCCTAGTTTTCTGGAATACTTCTGTTCGCAAATTTGCTTTTCTTGAATTCCAAGTGTTCACTTTCTTCTTAGGCTTGTTTCGCTTCATTGCACCTCAGTTACTCACTTCAGCACCAAACTAAACTATAGCATCTTTGTTTTTTATAATCGTGGATAAAGTACTTTTTGGAATATCATCTTCTTGGCAAATAATCTTTCTGTCGACGCAATCTTCTACTTTCTTCAAAATTTCTAGCTTCTTTCCGTTCGTTAAAGACAGTTTTGGGCCACTATTCCTGCATCAATCTATTTTTTACTTCATCTTAATTGAAGAAGTTCTGGTCAACCAATTTTCTGCCTTTTGGCTTATTACCATTGCTTTTGAACGATAGCAAATGGCTTGAGTTACTCCTAGTGTTTTGCGAGTTCCCCTTGCGTTTGTGATGGATCTTCATCGAACCTTGCCTCTAATTCTCCAACCTAACCTTACATGCAAAACTCTAGAATGCCACCATTCAGAACAGATATTGCTACTAATGATATTACCTTATGTAGACTTGGCGTACATTAATAAGATTTCATTTTCAGTCATATCACACGTACGACCACATGGGAGGATCCTAGGAAATCACTAGCGGCTCAAACGGCAGCCCAACACCAAAGTGCTGAGCAATTACTTTCAACACATCAGTCACCTTCACCTACTTCCACATGTAAGTCATTATCTGAATACAAGATTAATAAAATGAGTTTAAATCCCTTAACATAAATTTTAGTCCAAGAACTATAAAATTGACCAAGCATTTTGCGATTTATGATGACCATGCTGAACGAACGTGTCAGAAGTGGTTATACGATTACTCAGTTCGTCTACGGTGTTCACTGGCATTAAGTACACTAGAGATTTCAGATGGCCCCATTGAAATAAATCTAAACTATTTAAGTCTGGAGATCTGGCGGGCCTTGACTGATGTCAAGGCCCGTCCAATCGACCTAAGAGGTAAATCATCCAATAAGAAGGGCAAATCGTTTTCTAAAAAATGTCTGTATGATGAACCAGTAAGTCGACCTGACAAGAAGAAATGACCAATCAAATAATCGCCAATAGTACCACCCAACACATTTAATGGAAATTGCTCTTGAAAATAAGTTTTTACAATTTCATCTGGATACTCCTCAGCCCATATGTGCTCATTATAAAAATTTATAATTGAAGTTCTTCAGAAACATAATCCTGGGATGAAAATCTCGAGGCAGGAGCACCTTCACTCTGAATGTGATAAGGATATAGGAAAGATGATTTCTATTTAAAACGATACTAATTATTCTTGTAGTGGTTCCCGGATGTTTTTCTATTTCGTTCAGGACTGCCTCTTCGAGTAATTGTGTTCTCACACTTGATGGTCTGCCTGCACTAATATTTTTCGTAGAAAAATATCCATTTTCTGAAAGACTCCTGTGAATATGAGAGAACATTCGATGACCAGGCATCACTTTATTGGGATAGCGTTCTATGTAAAGACGCTCAGCTTCTCTTGAATTTCCATTTGCAATACCAAACATGAAATTCAGCATGTTTTGATATTAAATTGCAACCACCTGTACTTTTCAAAACAGAAGTTTAATTTGATGTGTCAAAATTAACAATGAATTTATTCACCACAGCTTACTGGATTTTTATGACAATTTGAATTTTCTGATATGACAGAACTACAAGAGACCATAAAGTTTGATATAACAACAAAGCTTTTTTTCAAAATTTTTCAAACTAACAGTGGCTCACAAAAAAGAATCTGGATTAAAACAGAGGACAGTGTTCCAGAAAAAAATCACCCTGTAGAATTGCAATCGAAATTGGCATGTCATATGATGTAAATTCTAAATTGTAATATAAATGCCAAATTTGAGTTGATTTGTGAAATGCAGATACTATGAGAAAAAACTCATTACTTGCATAAATTTCAATTCTGGTAGATATGATATTGAAGTACTTTCCGATTTGATATCCATTCTCATCGTCCATAGCTCTTGAAGTACTAATATATGGTCGTTTTTGAACATTCTCAATACAAACTGTCCCCGATCGATTCCAAGATATTATCTATTGAAAATCAAGTGAACAGGCTAAAATTCATTATTGATTTTACGTTTTTTAACTGTTTATTGATGTTCATATGCATATGAACGTAGTGGAACGTATAAACCTGTTGAATATTCAACGGATTATGCCTTGCTTTACAGCTATGTATGCTAAGTTATGAAAAAATATTATAGATACGTCGATTTGACCAGTGGTGTTCAACATTTCTTATATTCCAGTCTAGATCGAAGATTGCGTCAACAAATTCTGGATCTAATTTTAAAAAAATTAAAATAATATCATATTGATTCACCTATAATTGAAGTAAGGCTGCAAATGTAACATATCATGTCCGCATAAGATTAATTAAAGTAAATCATCTGTTATTTTTTAGCAGAATAATTCAAATCACTTTTAACTCCTTTTTCGTAGATTTCAAACGTTCACTGCTTGTTGAATCATCCTCAACGTAAGACCAAACCTAAATTGCCTTAGACTCGGATCTTCATCGAGTAATGTCTGCAATTTATCGTTTTCTAATTTTTTTTAGCTGTCCTGAAGTCTATATGAAATCACCATTTTTGAAGCGCCAAAACCATTCTCTACATGAGTTCGACAAGGTACGATAAGCTTCAGCAGCACTATTTTTCCGATTAAAACAAAAAATTTGAACTATAAATTCATTTATCGTGGCCTCTAAAGATAGGCCGATTCGGCTATTTCTAAAATAATTAAAAAATTCGAAAATGGTGGTGCGAATATGCGAATATTTTCAATCGGGTATAGATTTTGTTTTACATTTTTTTTTCAGAGCGCCCAATAGCTATTCTATACAGTGTTTCAGAATGATCCATTCATTCTGGAACATCTTGTATAGTGATAGTTTTCCGAAATCTTATTTTCTTAATTTTTTATTTTAAATCGGTCTTTCACAAAGTAGACTCAAATCTAATAATTTATATGATTAATTGAAGTAATGGAATGATTATTGTACAATTAAAAAACAGGAGGTATTATAAATTGTTCTCATTTTGAAATTTATGTTGAATTTTCGTCGATTGAAGATCGAGAAAATGAAAGACAACATTAATTTGTACATAACTGTTCATACTGTCCAATACCTTTTTCGTAGATATTCAAAATCCTAAATATCATACAGATTTATTCTGCTAACCCCACTACAAATTTTAATTTTATAAAAATTTTTCAAATTAAATTAAATAAATGTCTCAGAAAACACAGTTTTAATTTAGTAAACATATAGAATTAACATGCATTACACAGCACCAAATGAAATTAAAGAATACAAGGAAAATATAAATTATTAATTGAAAATATTAAATATATATATATATACATATTCTATGGTCGTCACTTAAATTACACAAAGTTTGTGAGGTGTTTTTAAGGACTTAGTTATATCCAAATGATAGATACAGATTTATTCTGCTAAACTCACTACAAATTTTACTTTTATAAAAAATTTTTCTCAAAACCTTTTCAAACTAAAATTAAATAAAAGTCTTAGAAAACACCATTTCAATTTTCAATTCAGTTGACATACTCTGGAGGTTATTTTGGAAAGGAATTTGGTTTTCATAATAGGTTGATAGGAAACAAAATTTCGTATCCTTCAAGTATTTATTCGATATTTTTAATTAATAATTTATTTTTTCTTTGTATTCTTTTATTTATTTTGGTGCTGTGTAGCGAGTATTAAACTGAAACTGTGTTTTCTAAGACATTTATTTGATTTGATTTCAAAAAGTTTTTGAGAAATTTTTCTTATAAAATTAAAATTTGTAGTATTCAAGAAAAATATCCCTTTTTGATATTCAAAATGATTTATTCGTTTAGCCTAGAATGTTTTTTCTACAGTCACGTAAATATATGTAATCAATTTACTGAAAACTGTAGATAATACCATCACAACACGTAGTTGATCCCTTCCAGAAATATCTGTTAATCGCATCCTTGGAAATTTAGGTTCCCATACTTGAAATGGGCCTCCTTTATTATCTAAGAGCTCTCTGAAGCATCAATGAGACCTTCAGGTAAAAAAACAGGTCGAGAAAGTTATATGATCTACCTTCCTAAATGAATCACTGATCCAATTCTCATGGTCTTGAGTTTAATCGAATGATATAAATAGATTAATTCATTGTTTCCAAAGCAAAGCGTGTATTATTATTATCGATGTTTTTCTGGATGAGTTGGAAGAAAATCTTTTCTGGGATTTCCTGATAGTATTTTCTTTCTAATTCAAGAAATGGGATAGAAATCATTGTTGGAATGGACTTGTTTGAAAAAAAGTATTATAATTATTTATAATTCACCTTTCGAAGACATATACAAATTTTGCACATATATTCATTAAATAATGTTAAATAAGGTTATTCTGATTTTCACAATTTTTATTATTGAGCAAACTCTTCAAATGTTCACAAATTCTATGTCGAAAAGTTCTTCCAGTCTATCCTATATAAACTTTAGGGCAATCACCGCAGATTAACTAATTAACCCCCGATTTATCAACTTTATGTGTACTGTCTTTATTATTTTTAATGAATTTACTCAGGTTTGAATAGGTTTTAAATAAATTTCTTATATCATATTTATCGTTGTTATGTAGCAATTTTCTCAGAAATACCTTTAGTGTATTTTAAGGCAATGTATTTAAGAGTTTCTTTTGTATTAGGATATACCATATTTAAAGCTATTTTATTATTTTTATTTATCAACAATTTTTCTATCCACGTAGGATCATAGTCATTATTAATAGCTATTTGTTTGATTATGTTGAGTTTATAATGATTATGATCCTACGTTCATAGTCAAATTGTTGATAAATAAAAATAATAAAATAGCTTTAGATATGGTGTATTCTAATATAAAAGAATTGGTGTTATAATATAATTATGAAAAATGTTTTCAAACAATATGTATTGATAATTTACTAGGAAGAGATTAAAATATATAAATTGAAAATTACTATGAAAATTAATTCTCCAGAACCTCTACAGATTTTAATCTGAATAAATTTCATGAAAACACTTAGAATTAAATAAAACATGTCCTAAATACACTGTATCACTTTATAGACATATATATTATCATCACATGTGGTGGAATTTAACTAATGAAGAATCAAAAGAAATATAAAATAATGAACAAATTATTTAGACATTACCGTATACATATATATGTTTCGATTGGATGTTAAAGAATCACAAGTTCTATCACCAAAAAATGATTATTTTGTTTATTTAAATAACTTTTTACTAAAGAGAGTTTGGGATCGAATTTATCAGGTTCTTGTTCTGGAGAATGTGCTTTATATTCTTTAAAAAGGGAAAATAAAAAAGGCCTTTTTGAATTATATGTTTTATATGTTGAACATTTTTTGGTGATGGAACTTGTGATTCTTCAACATACAATCGAAACATATATGTATAAGGTGATGCCTAAATAGTTTGTTCATGGTTTTCTATGTTTCTTTTGATTCTTCGTTAGTTAATTTTCACCACATGTGATGATGATATATATGTTTATAAAGTGATACAGCGTATTTAGGACATGTTTTAAAATTAAATTCAAAATGTTTTCATGAGATTTATTTAGATTAAAATCTGTAGAGGTTCTGTAGAATTAATTCCAGCTATTATTCTCTCATATTAGAGATTAATTCTCCGGAACCTCTACAGATTCAATCTGAATAAATTTCTTAAAAACATTTAGAAAATTTTATAACATGCCTCGGTATCACTTTATAGACATTTTTGTCTCACTTTATAGACACATATATTATCAGCACATGTGTGTTAGGTGATGATTAGATAATTTTGGTCAATACTTTGTTTTCTTCGATTCTTTATTAGTTAATTACCACCACATGTGCTGATAATATAAAGTGTCTATTAAGTGATACAGTGTTATCTAAGGCATGTTAGAAAATTCAATTCTAAATGTTTCCGAAAGATTTAATCAGATTAAATCTGTTTAGGTTATACATTTGTATGTTGCACTCTTTATTAATGATTTAAAGAAGAACTTGTATATTTTTAGAAGGAAACAATAAGTCTTTGTCTAAACTGTAGCGTCTTTCTCTAGTTAAAATAAATTACCACATACTTTATAGATTTCTGCTTCTGAAACCCATTCAGGGCTGGATTTTCTTTTTATTTGTGTGCTCTAAAAATAACGGTTGGAAAGGTGAAAATTGGTGCATCATATGAATTTGTAATAGTTGGTTGGAAAGCTATTTTCGGTTGCTACTACTATTTTGAGAGACTAGCAAAGGTGAGTTAATTCCCGTTGGATCAAAGACTTAAGTTCTAATATTTTCGTTTCATGGTGAATTATTAGAGAACGTGATATTTAAAACAACAATTCATCTCGATCATTATGTTAGACAGAAATAGAACGTAACTGATTTCTAATTATGCATGGAATTTTGTGTGAAATATGACAGCTTCACAGGTGAATTCTACATTTGTTACTGCGATACCGAATAATCTCCGAATTGTTAGGTATACTGAAGAAGTTCGTGTTCTATCGCTAGAGAAACAGTTTTTACTGATGAAAATGATTAATTTCCTATTCAGGGTAGTCCAACGAAAATTTGACCCCCCCAGAACTCAGAAACGAATAATTTTCGAAGATTTTAAAAAACAGCTTCTGTTTTGAGGGGGACGAATTTACATCCCATGAGTTTGTTCTGAAAAACCACCCCCTTGAAGGCATCAACCCCCAACATTTTTTGAATAGGGAAGAGAGGCCAAGTGTTGGTTAGTTTGGAAGTTATTTACGTTCTGTACACAACCCAGTTGAAATTTCCAAACTCGGTTCATTATTCAGGAAATAATGTAATATTGAATTTACCGACAAGAGGTGATGTTGAACCGCCCAAAATCAAGAACCTAAGAGTTTTGACGAATCCAAAAATAATTTTCAAGTCCTGTATAAGGAGAAAGAATTCCTATGACGACATTGTTCCGAAAAAACCACCTGAGGATGGCAACAATCCCGAACATTTATTTTTTGGGGACATTTGAAGTCCAAAGTCTATGCAACTCCACCTGGAAATCTTGCAGAACTGCGGCAAAGAAGCACGGAATGCCAATTACTGACACAAGACATTTTCGAAAATGTTAGAAAAGGATTGGAAAGAGGACTATATAAAATGATAACCTTTTGAAGTAACTTATTTAAATATATTAAATATTTCAAATAAATTAGTTTTGCGGAAGTTCCTAAAATTATGTTGTGTATTTTTGAAAATGATTTAGTTTTCATAAATATAAAATCAGAAACAAAACATTTTGTCACAGGCAGACATTCACACCACGTCTGAAGAGATCAACTAGGATGTTTAAAGAACAAAAATACTTTTTAACCTAAACACATCCGCCATCTCTCTCCTATTAAAAAATAATTGGGGGTTGTTGCTAAGAACTCTTTCTCCCTAATACAGAACTTGAAAATCATTTTTGGATTCTTCGAAACTCCCAGGTTCTTGAGTTTGGGCGGTTCAACCGTCTGTTCAACACCACCTTTTGACGGTAAGTTCAATATTACATTATTTCGTGAATAGTGATCCGATTTTAAAAATTTTAACTGGGTTGTGCACGGAACATTAATAATTTTCAAACTAACCATCACTCGACATCTCTCCCCTATTCAAAAAATATTGAGGGTTGATGCCACCTTCATGGGGTGGTTTTTTCGGAACAAACTCATGATGGAAATACGTCACCCTCAAAACAGATTTTGACCTGTTTTTTTTTAATCTTCGCAAATTTTGAGTTCTGGGAGGTCAAATTTTCGTTGGGACACCCTGTATATTTGAAGAAAGAAAAATTTGTTTGCTATAGCGAACATAAATCCTTTGTTGTTAAATGCCGCATCGCTTAAATTGTATTAAGATCGCATAATATTTATTGTTTTTCTTTTCTTTCCTGAATATATCTTCAGCTCTGTAGACGATTTTTCCCCTTCAATTCATTGTTATGAGTGTTGCTTAGTTCCAGGCGTGAACTGATCGACCTGCATTTTATGTAGCGTTATCAACGCAAAATATCTTTTCCTTTATGTCAACGTTTAGCTAACAGTCGATTGATTTCAGGTCATTTTATTCCATTTGTAATTTTTTGTCATTTGGTCTACAGCTGCCATTTGTGTCTACATAGCTGATATCATCTATGTTTATATTCTTCTGGGACTGTCCTTGTAGCTTACCCCAAGACTCATAAAGTAATTCCTAAGCAAGGGATGGGCCAATTGATATTTGCATTTTTGATCGGTTGTAAATAAAAAACTAATGAATATTTGTTCGAAATTGTGAGTTTATTAGAAAGGTTGACTCTTGAAATTTACGAATGAAAAACAATATCATTCAAATCACCGCCACGACTGGCTACAGTACCCCTCAATCCACAAATTGTCGTCAGGGCAATTTCAATTTCTATTGAATTTTCCACGTAAATTTCAGTTTAGATAAAAGATTCACACTTTGGAAGTAAATTTTTAATATATCCCAAGCGTAAATCGACCCATTTCGTTAATGTCAAATCAAAGAAGTGTTGCCAGAATCTAAATAACCACTACTTCAAAATGCAAACTCCATATGGCCCATCTTTACTTACAACGTTTCTTTTATATAGTGCTTTTTTGACACAGTGAGGTTAAATTGAAGTAAAATTACATGCACAGCGCTTCCTGCACAACAGCTTGCAGTCAACTACGCTTTAAAATGTATAGCGTTCGTTATTCACATTGTGCTCGATTAAAATCGATCATCTGCTGATGGTAGCGTGTGTACGGTTTCATCAGATTTCAGCCTTCTGCTCCCACCAAACAAAGAGCATTGTCTTCTTTCCAAAGCGATTTGGTCTTGCAGTGGATGTCGATGGTACCCTTGGTTCACCCTTAATTTACGACACTTATGATTCTCAAAATAGATCCATTCTTCATCATCTGTCACAATTCGATTAGGAAAAACTTCATCTTGTGTCTGTCAGGCTTCCTTTTACAAGTTTCTAATTTTCATGCTGTCTTTGATTCAGTTTTCATTTGCAAGAGGTCTACGAGACTAAAAGTTTGAGTACCTCTGGTGTGAAGATACACAGGGCATACTTAGTCTAATGGCGCACCACCGTCCCTTTAGCTTTAGACTATTCCATTCATTTCATTTTGTATACTATATATGAGTAATTATAAGAAAAAAAAATTCTCTCATAATGTTATTTATTTTACAGCTGCGAAAGTCAGTCCAGATGTAGATTTAGGACCACTGCCAGAAGGATGGGAGCAAGCACAAACTCCTGAGGGAGAAATATATTTTATTAATCACCAAACCAGGACTACTTCGTGGTTCGATCCCAGAATTCGTAAGTTGAAGCTATTCATATTTTTTTCTTAAAATATTTTCCTTAAACGCCAGGTGTGGCTTATTTCTGGAATATTTTGTACCAAGTTGTTTCCATTCGATGGAATTTCATCTCGAGTTCAATAACAATGCGCCGTTCCTGGAAAAAAGTTGAAGATAAGAAATTGTAAAGTCGACTTGTTGGTGTTAAGCTGTTGCGCAGTGAATATATTGAGGAATCGTTATTGAAAACATGCCAAGACGTCACATTAATGAAATTTTCGGGCATATCGTTCCATTCTTCCTGAAGGGCTAAACTCAATTTCTGAAAAGTCGAAAGTGGGTTTTGGCAATTGGCTATTGCTTTCCCTAAGTAATCCCATACGTGCCCAATTGGATTCATGTCTGGTGAGTTTGCTGGCCAGTTCTCTTGAAGAATGTTTTGAACCCTTCTTGTGCGGTGTGGTCGGGCGTTATCATCCTGAATGTTTTCTACGTAGATGGCACCAGTCATTGTTCGTTCAACGATAATAAGAAGGGTACGGCGACCGAACATTATACCCCCCCAGCACATTATTGATCTGTCTTGAAAGGGCACAACTTCCTGGGCGAAATTGAGTCGCTCTAGTCTGCTTAGACCTCTCCAAACCCTTTCTCGTCGACTATCACTTTGTAAACCGAATCGTGACTCGTCCAAAAAAAGTACGTTGCGCCATTGTGATAAAAGCCAGTCTGGTGGTGTTCTGTCCATTGCCCATGTCCAGGTGATAGCCGAGGTACTCTTAAAGGTCTTCTTACCCTTAAATTTGAGGAATGCCACCGTCTCCTTATGGTACTGGCTGACACTACCCATCTATAGGTCCTCAAAAAATTACTTCGAAGGGCAGTTACAGATACCGTTCGAATCCTTCTTCTCCGGGCAACTCTGCCGGTTTCCAGGAAAAGGGCCACTATGCGCCTTACTGAAGTCCGTGAAATATTCAAACCTTGCGCAATCTGGTGTTTCGACAAAGCTTCTTCATGTAGGGCTACTATTTTTGCCCCGTCAAACTGAGAAATTCGATGTCCCGGCATTTTCGTTATTCGCTGAAAACTGATGAACGTCGAATACACCTGTATTCTCCCGAACAAGAAACATTTTTGCTGGCTTATTGTTTTCATAGAAGATAGTGAAGACTCCACACACAAAATTGTCATGTTACATTCAACAAGTTGTTGAGTATTTTTTGGGAATATGCACCGCTTTAACGAAAGAAGGGCCTCCAAAAACTGGGAGATGAAATTGGCGCCGATAAACTGCGAAAAATCTGCGACGATTTGTCATATTCACGATCGATTTATCTATGTCCATCGATTTATCGTTACACGTGTATCGCGATTGCGCCAGTGTAATCCTGAAATTATAAATGGTGAATCTAAAAGAGACAAATTGGTGTGCTCTGAAGCGGAAATAATAAAATTTGTAGCATTTTTTTTTTAATTTTAATTGAAATTATACCGCGAAGATTATTTACGATGAATTATTCATAACAACAAAAATGTTATGACTTCATACTGTCCACGAATAAACTGTTCCTTTTTGTAACTGCGACGTTACGATGAGGTATAGGATATAATAATAATTGCAGTGTGAACGACTTTAAGCAGCCTTGGGTTTCGACGTCCTCTGAAAGAACTTTCCCATTTATACAGGTTTGGCAGTAACTTTTATTTCTGCGATTTTAAATCAGATAAGATCGTCGTTTCAACGATATGAAAATAAACAATGGCCATTTTGCGAAATGAAATATCTGTTGGTTGTAATTGTAACTTGTATTCAATTATATTAGCAATAGAATTGCCGCAACGAATGATACTGCAATCAAAACGTTATTGTTCAACGTGGATGTTTTTACGTGCTAGTGACGGGGACCCTATTAGGGTTGGACGGAATTTCGGATTTTTTCGCATAAGTAAAAAGGAATAAAATGAGAAGTTACTTCGTCTTCTATCACCTTTTATTACTGAAGATATTGTATTTTTTTCGATGTATTGGACTGGATGAATTTTTTAATCGTGCGCAGGGTAAATTAGAATGAAACTCAGTAAGAAATACAAATTTATTTACTTACTTACGCATATCCTTATAACATTTGAGTTATTTATTTAAAATCAAATTTTATTTTTATTTAAAGTCAAAATTTATTGGGTCGCCTTCAAAATAGGCTCCATTTGCTCCAATACATCTATGCCAACGGCACTTCCAATTATCGAAACATTTTTTATAGGCGCTTTCCGGGATGGACTTTAGCTCTCGCGCCGAATTTTGTTTTATGGCTTCAATCGACTCAAAACGGGTGCCACGAAGGGTCAATTTTAGTTTTGGGAAGAGGAAAAAGTCGCAGGGAGCCAAATCCGGCGAATACGGTGGTTGCTGAAGCATGTTTGTTGAGTTTTTGGCGAGAAAGTCAGTCACAATCGTAGCTCGGTGAGAAGGCGCGTTATCGTCATGCAAAATCCATGAGTTGTTCGCCCACAAATTTGGCCGCTTCTTACGGATACGCTCACGCAAACGTTTCATAACGCCTAGGTAATACTCCTTGTTTACCGTCTGACCCTCTGGAACGAATTCGTAGTGCACCACGCCACGGATATCGAAGAAAACAATGAGCATCACCTTCATTTTCGAGCGGCTTTGGCGTGGTTTTTTCGGTTTCGGCTCATTTTTTGCCACCCATTCCGATGATTGCTGGCTTGTTTGCATATCGTACTCGTAGACCCAGGTCTCATCAACAGTTATAATGCGTTCCATGAATGTAGAATCGGAATTACAGCGATCCAGCATGTCTGAAGCAACCTGTTCGCGATGATGTTTTTGAAGAAAATTCAAGTCTTTCGGTACGAGTCGTGCGGCCACCTTTCTCATGCCCAAAATATCAATCAAAATCGTACGTGCGGACTCGTGGGATATCTTAAGATCATGTGCTATCTCTCTCAAGCTGGTACGACGGTTTTCCAGCACCCTTTCCTTAATTTTATAGACGTTATCTTCGATCGAAGCCGTCGATGGGCGACCACTTCACGACCGTCCTTGAAGGCTCTGTACCACTGATATGCATGAGTTTTCGATAGAGCATTATCACCAAAGGCCTTTTGCAACATTTTCAATGCATCGGCACACGAAAATTCATTTGCAACACAAAACTTTAAACAAATTCTTTGCTCAACGTAATCACCCATAGTAAAAATTGACACGCACTCTGACATCGACTGACTTAATCAGCTGTTGCAAACACACTAGTTGACAGATCCCGCTCAAGCTTGGCATAGTAATTAAGGACAGTGGTACCAACCTAGGAAAAAAAATTTTACCTGCCTCATTGCCCCGCCAGATTTAAATCGATAATTCCCGGTACTTTCTTGACAGAGTGTATATATAGTATAATTCGGACAGATTGGGAATCCTTAAAAATACCTTACAAACTTTGTGTGATTACTGTGAACGAACATAGAATACGTAGGGTTTTGATATTTCCAAATTCACAATGTTCTAAGTTTGTTTATCAGAAGACTGTGATTTTAGTCTGGTGAGATTTATTTTTGTTAAATGCTTTTAATTTTTTGATACGAAGTTGGACTGACGAGTTATCGATGTGGTCATTCCAAATGGCCTTTCTGCATGTTTTTAAAGTTTTTTTGAAGAAATTCTTGAGGTTATGTTGTACATTTTTGGAAAATTATTTGGTTTTCATAATACATTGATACGAAACAAAGTTTTGTGTCTTTCCAAGTATTTATTTAATATTTTTAGTTAATAATTTATATCTTCTTTGTAATCTTTTATTCCTTCTTGTGCTGTGTAATGAATGTTAATTCTATATGTTTAATAAATTGAGACTTTGTTTTCTAAAACTTTTATTTAATTAAAGTTTAAAAAGTTTCTGAGAATTCTTTTGTATGAAATCAAGATTAAAGTTTTTAGTGAGGTTAGCAGAATAAATCTTTATGATATTTAAGACATTGTAATTCTATCAAGTAGAAAAAACCCCCCTTTTTATTCAGTTTATATTTGGTTTGCTTATCAACGGTGGTGAAATAATTTTATGGATATTGGTTGATTTCATTTTTTTATGTATTTTTTTCTCTTTATCATATCTTTATTTTTCACTTATTGAATTCCTACTAATTTTCTATCATTTTTCATTTGTTGAAGCCCGAAGTCTTCATTCTCATGAATTAATAGTCGTATTCTTTTTTTTTCAGCAACACATTTACAACAAAGATCTCCGGGCACTGGTGTTATGTTAGCACCGTGGCAAAACACATCACAGTCGACGCCAGTGAAACAGCAACAGCTCAGACTTCAACTCCTGCAGCTTGAGCGTGATAGACTAAAGCAACGTCAACAGGAGATAAGACGACAACAGGAACTGATGTTGAGAGGAAGTAGTACAGATCTCCCTATAGATCCATTTTTGTCCAGTTTGACTGATCATTCACGCCAAGAATCCGCCGACAGTGGCCTTGGTAAGTCGTTGAAACAGTGGCGGCTCGCCCTAAGGGGTCTTAAAAAACTGCATATTTTTTTACAAGTCTTTTCACACTGACCGTTCATTAAACAAAATAAAATAATAAAGAATATTTCCACAATTGTAGCAAATTTAATAAATTGTGGAAGTTTCCATCAAGTAAGGACTGGTTCAATTATAATCTTGTGTTCTATAGAAGATATTCGATAGCTCGTGTACAAATTTTTTGTGTTGTTGGCGTTCTGCCCTAATGTCTGCAATTTTCGAATTTTGAGCCGAAAATGGTCTCTAAAGGCTAGGTTGGACTCACTGATGAAAAATCCGAGGTCAAAAGTGGTTCTGTCCGCCTGGTCCGTGGTGAACGTATTAAAAAATAAAGCTAGAAACTTTCAGGGTGTGTTTAGATGTCAAAGGAAACACTATTTTGTCTCCTTATAAAATTAGCCGCAAAGTTATGCCTTTGTGCCAATTTTGATAGCAATTAAACTTCAACATCCTGTATCTCGTTTCACAACAATATTTTATTAAGGCATATTTGGTCCAATCACCATATTTTGGTCTAAATAACCTATGTCCCAATAGTTATGATTCACCCAGTATGTGCAAAATAATTTATCTTCATATCAGTTGTAATGAATGATACGGAAATTCAAGATAAATGAGGTTTATGATTGTTCGTGCTTTACTGTAATCAAAGCATAGTGTCACAGAATAGTGAAATAATACAGAAGCAACAACACTTTTCGATATTTCCATTTTTATTAATGTAGCCAATTTCTGCGACATTGAAAAGTACGGGAAATGTGAGAATCGAAGAATTATATTTTCTCTACTGAGCATAGAAATATTTATATTCCAATATCTGTATGGTGGTGAGAATCATCGGAATGTACTTATTCGGTAACTTTTCATGTTCACCTTAGAATTATGCAATTGTTGTATAATTTTTTCGCGGTTGTTCGAGTGAAGAGCGTACTATCTAATTTTCGAAATTTGAGCCGAAAATAGTTTCAAACGGAAGCTAATGCAAAACTTCGTGAAGATTTTTGATTCTATAAACAATCGCTTAAAAGCTCCTGACTTCATCTCAGTGCTTTTCTAGAATTTTTGTTGATCATTTGACACTAGTGATTTATCAAATATTCTTGACAAATTCCGGAATTACATATGTTGACTCCTAACTGTTGATATCACACAGAAAGGTCATACTCGTTGGATTTATTTAGAAAATAATAGAAACATTGTGACTATTGATACGTTATTATGCTACCAATCGAAGAATATCAGTTATTCTACACGTTTCATAATACTGGAGTGGGCACCCACCTTAAACTAACAGTAACAAAGTATCACTCGTTCTACCTGATCTCACAGAACAAATCTTTAAAAACAGTGACGGCTCGTGGCTGTACGAAAAGGTGGAGCAGATATATAAAATCGAATTATTTTATAAATTATTTACGAAACCACATGTCCATGTTTCTACTAGCAAGCGTTATATCACACAGAATTTGCCTATCATCCTATTATTGTTTTATCCATTTTACAATAAAAAAAATAAAAGGCCCCATTTATATATATTTAGGGGGACCAGTAAGTAATGTCGCTTTCTTAAATTAATTTCAAACGAATAAATTATTACCAAATTTTTATTTTTAATCAGTAATGTAATCGCCTTCGTTACCAAAAACCTTTTGCCATCTAGTGTGCAAATTTCAATTGGTTTTTGAGTAAAATATCTCGAGATGGCATTTTGGACGTTATCCAAATTTTTTACCACTGAGAAAATGTTGTAGCGATCGAAATAAATGGAGGGTGCGATATCGGGCGAGTATGGTGGGTGGCCAGTACCTCCCTCCCCAATTCATTAATTTTTTCCAAGGTTCGTCCTACACAGTCCGGTCTTGCATTGTCGTGTTGCAGAAAAACGCTTATTCGGTTGACAATCGCCGGATACTCTTCGATAAAAGATTGGTTCACTCCATCCAATTGTTCACAATGAAGATCTGCATTAACAGTTTGTCCAAGTTTCAGCACTTTAAAATGAACAATTCCCCGCATACTCCGCCAAACATACAGAAGCGCCTTTTTGGGATGTAAATCCGATTTCGCAGTACTTCGTGTTGATTCATTTGGAGAGGGCCACTACCTTTTGTGTTTTGGATTATCATATAGAACCCATTTTTCGTCCTCAGGCAAAATTTTAAACAAAAGTTGATAGCATTCAATTTAGTTTACCCTGTTTACAAAAAGTTTAAGTAAAAGATACATTTCCATTCCTTACGTGAATAGAATATCAGATAATATTGCCGAGTGTTTTAAAATAAAATTTACTCGAATGCAGCTTTTAGAACGGTTAATAATTTAGGAATTCAAATAAAAAATAACAAAGATCAAACGCGAAGCTCACAATGTGGTTCTTGGTCGTACTAAGAAGATCGTTTATGTAGATCACGAAGAGGGTGGGCAACAAAACTGAGCCTTGGGGTACCTCAGCGTTTTCGTTGAAACCACTGGAACCGACACTATCCACGACCACGTGAATGCTGCTGTTGTTGAGGAAACTATTCATCCAATCGCACAGGCTCCCGGAAAATTATACAAAGATAGATTATTCAGAAGAGCCTTATGCCAGACACGATCGGAAGGAAGTCTTGGATATTTCCAGAGCAACTGTCTCCATAGCACTCAATAGTTCTTGTCCACACTTGCGTCAATTATTGATCGATGTTTGCGAAAATCATATAGTCGTCACTGATGAGACCTTTGCCCTCTTGGTATATAACTATTTGGAGATTGATAGCTGCTTGCATGACTTTTGACAAAATGGATATTATCGCTATTAGGCGGTAGTTTGATGGATAACACTTCCTTTCTTTCTTTGGCATAGACTGCATTCGTGCATTTTTCCATGAATTAGGAAAAATTCCTTCCCTGTATGACATCTTGCAGAGAACAAATGTAAGCTCTGGTGAACATTGTTTGAGTACAATGGTAAGAATACCATTCGACCCAGTTACTTTCTTGAAATTGAGTCCACCAAGCACTCAAGGAATGGTCCGCGGTCTGAAGTATATAGATAGTCGACGATAGTCTAATTGAATAACACCGAATGTCCGCGCTAAGAAATCGTCTTTAGCCTTTAGTGCCATCGACAAAAACTGACACGACCCACTGGGACATTCTATGAGCTTGCTGGTTGTTCTGGAATTATACGCTTCTTTGGCTTCGTGTATGGCACGTGTCTCGTCAGGTGGATTTGACCGCCATCGGTGGCCCGTCTGCAGTCACTTCCAAACCATGGCTTTGCTGTTTGAGGGTCGTTTGACTGTATTTGGAATAAAGGCGTCAATTCCAAAAAGAATCTTATTAGTAATACACTCAAAAATGCTGTTTATATTTCCTGTATTAAAGCACGAGTACGAGGCATAAAAACTATCCAGTCTGCTGCATTATAGTGCCAAATCCTATGTGTTTTCTAGAAGGAAAAAGTTTGATGGATTATTAGTATCTCAGTACCACTGGTTGCCCGTAATAATGCGTAAAAGTTTGCTTCTCCATACTTGAAGGTAGCGAAGTTTGGTCACATTCTCTTCAACGGACTCGACTGGAATAATCCAGCAATAAAACTATTGAATGAGGGGGATTCCCCACTTTTCGAAGTTCTACAGAAACTGAAGCCTTCCTTAAACGTATAAAAACCTTTCGAACACAGCTTGTATACACCAGTTCGAAAATGTAATGAGACTACCAAACTCGGGTCACTATCCTCAACAATAAAAATGTGAAAGAAAACGGAGTAATTTGTTATTTATTCCACTTTAAAATGAGCTATCACACAGTAACGGAGAACTCTTTCTAATATTTGAAGAATGCTTTTATTCGTCACAGCTCAGGAAGGCCTCCTCAAGACCAAACGACCACCTTGTTTCTAAGCTTACTACATTATAGTTCTTTTTGATTTTATTCTGTGTTATTTTTGTGTGAAACTATTTATCTCTTATGTTTTTTAACATATCGAATATACTAAAAATGTCTTCTTTTCAGGTATGGGTACTACATATTCCATGCCTCATACACCGGAAGACTTCTTATCTACTATGGACGATAATATGGAGGTGGGTAGTGAAAGCCACACTATGGACACACCAGACATATCTACTCTTAGTGAAAACATCGATTCCACTGATGACCTTGTGCCTTCCTTACAACTTGGAGAAGAATTTCCTAGTTTAGATGATGTTCAATCATTAATAAATCCACCCAATACTAAGCCTGACAATGTGCTCATCTGGTTGTAAATTAAGTGCCTATCTAAATAATTTTATAACATGGCTATTTACTTATAGTTGTTAAAACAAAGAATATTTACAGGGACGATGTTTCCTGATGGAAGTTTTTTCTCGTGACCATTCATGAAACATTTTATGAATTGTCATATATAGGATGAATCAGATTGTAGTAGCAGAACTTCAACATTTCATACAATATTTTAAGACAAAAAGTTCATACAGAGTAAAAAAAATTCACACTCATTGTTTAAGCTATTAAAGATTGTGTTGAAAGGATGAACGGATATTCAGATCTGTAACACTTATTTACGAGTGAAAATATCTGTATGAGCCAATCTTTTTTCTTGCAAACAATGCATTTGAAGTGTGTTTTCTTGTGCAGATTTTCCATTGAATGTTGAAGTTCTCTTGAAATAAATCGATTTAACATTGTTTAAGTACAATGCTCAGAAAGTTTTAGTTTCATAATGTTTTTTGACTTACCATATACTATATTAATTCCACAATCTATTTTTTTAATTTATGAGAAAACTCTTCATATTTATAATAGCAAAATAGCTTTATTACTCATTTCATTTTCTGAAAAATACTATCTTATTTTGTCAGCAAGTTCTATTATTGACATATTCTTTTTTCAGATGAGAATAAAAACTGCTTATACATAATTCAAGCTGGTCAAAAGTAAAGAAAAAACTTCTTTAATTCTAGGATTATCAACGCTCACAGATCATGATTTTGAACTGCATCAGAAATCGAGTATGAATATCTGCAATAAATTTACTTTATACGCTTTGACACGGCAATATTAATTATATGTTCTAAAAATAATTGTTAAATGTTGAATTTTAAGCCTTTGTATTTCTTACAGTTTATGGGAACGTTATTTCAATGTTGGGCGTGTTTTCTAGAAATATTTATAGTTTCTTATTCTAATTAAGTTGTTGTAGAATAAAAATTTCAAGTACCAAATTTCGGTGAAAAGCATGTATTCTGTAAGGGAAATAAGATATAGTTCGATTTCAGAATGTAAAATTTTTTTATTTCCCTTTCAGAAATATTAGTGATTAGTATTGAAATCATTAATTTCGAAATTTGTACTATTTATTTATTGTTGTGTTCTCTAGATTATTTAATATTTTATTTACTTTTATATGTATTAAGTTCAGATTAGAAAATACCGCTTGTAATAAAACAAATTTTCTTTCTGTATCGACTTCCGTACAGATCTGGTTTCTGTTTGGTTGAAACGAGGTACCTAATGCATAAATCTTTATGCTATCCGCCATTGACTTATAACTCTACTTGTCAACTTGGTTACTTTGCCTTAGGAGCTAACGATTTGATTTAAAGACACAAGATGAAAAAGCTTCTGAGAGATCTTCACAGAAGATCTGGCCATATCAGGATAATGTAAAGGTACATCTTTAAATTTCTCCTTTTTTATGAAATGGTAATTAGATCTGTATAATCATGAAATTATTTTGAACCAGTTTCTGATTTTGATTCACGTTACTCTCATGTACTTAAACATACAATTATTTAACAACAGCAATATTAGTCATACAATTTTTAGCACTATTAATATTGTCGAGCTATTAATTAGTAGCTACCATTGTTTTATCAAGGCTTTCCGTCATTTGGGAAACATCTATCCAATGTTTGAGTTCATAAACAATTGGAAGACCTGATAAAAAGTTGCTAAGTGTATATTTGTACACTTATACGAACTTTTTTGCTTCGAATTTTTCCATATACTGAATAGCTGTTTTACGTTAGTCGTACTAATGTTAAAACATGATGCTCATGTTAATTGAAACAAATCCATCCATTTTTGGTGCCTTTAATGTATTGTAAATACTTATATATATATTGGAAAATAATTTTTCGCTGAAATAAATAACATAATCTTTATCTTTTATATACACTCTTTTACACTAATTGTTCATCTTAGGATGTTTTTTCTCTACTAGCTTTTAGCTGATTTTGAATTTCAAAGCATCACCGCAGTTTGGAATAACTTTCATGATGGACCATTTATTGGATATTAAGGAGGTGTCCAAATTAGTTTAATAAATATCTACCTCTAAAAACTAGCAGCTATTTTGTAAAGTGATTATACTTTGATAGAATGTTTTTTTCCAGTCTATGGAGTTTTAATTTTAATACTTGTTAAAAAAAACTTGGTAACGCTCAATTTTAACTCATATCATATAGTGATGCATATTTGGAAACTGCTTTTTGTCACTCTTTTAACTTAAACAGAAGCAATCAGTGTGCCTTTTAAATATAATGATATTTTTTAATGAGTAATATATCTGCAGTGATGTTTTGTTAATACACTAATTTGTGATGCCTTCAAGGAAATTTTGCTCTACCTGTTATAAAATGTAAAGCAAACCATGGTTATATTTAATTTTTTCCATTTTTGTTAATAAATAGATTATGTGACAAGATGCTTTCTGTAAATTGACTGCCGAACAATTAAATCAATTCATTGTCAAACATTGCGACTATTAAAGGTAGTTTGTAGAAAATAATTTTGTCAGTTTAATTTGTTTGATGTTGAATTATTTCGTGAGTAGTTCATAATTACAGATTACATCATGTCTCTGATATACTCTTGAATTTGGACTACTTTATATCCAGACTCATTATTGATCAAATAGTTTTTTCTACAATTCTAGTGAAATTGGCTTCTTCTTCATTTCGTAATCTGAAGTAAATCTGAATTTGTGTACAGCCTTCAAGTGATGTCTAAAATACAAAAGAGTTTGAGACAATCTGGATGACACCTCATCGATTTCAGATTTTTCTAGTTGTAATTCATGAATCGGCAAATTTTGTAATTGAATCAAGTAGATGATTTGTGGTATTATGAAAGTCTCTAGAGTACTCACTTTCCAAAAATTTCATACATCATATTTCATTGAGTTTCTAAGCTGAAGTTATGCTTATGGTTATGGTTATGGTTTATTTTTTCAAAGATGCAGTTTCTAAATGGAGGCATCTACCAGAAAATTGTTAGTGAAAAATATGCTCTGGAATTCAAATTTCTAACGAATATTGAATCAGGAAATACACCAGGGCTTTTAGTAGATTTGATCTGAGGAAAAAATAGGAAATGTCCTTGGTTAGACCCCTTCTTATTTTATCATGTAATGTTACCGAACAAAAATTATAATTTTATTGACTTTTTGCAACTAAACTTTCAGAATTAAAATAATGTCTGCTAACTTCAAATATGAATAATGGAAATCCCTCAATTTCAATAGAATTTGTAGAAAAATTTTATTACTATGAATGTTGAAAGTAATTCAATTATGTTTGTAGGGTTTTCTCAAGTTGCTCCTTTTGTTTCAAAATTCACCTTTTCTACAATTTGAAATTATGGGCGTTCAAAAAAAAGTAGCAGTAGGCATAGTATGACGATGAATGTATAGTATACTCCCCTGATATTGTTTAGACTCCCAGTAGCTTAATTAAGAGTTGAAAGGTCAGCTCTGGTCACCACTACCCTGGTTGAACAGTATATTCAACCCTTCAAAGGCTACTTATTTCATGTCTTTTTGAACGCTTAATATAAATTTAAATACTTTTATCATAGATGGATCATCTTGTGACATGATCATTTATCAATATAAAAAAATATCGAGATTAGGAGTTATTCGTTATACTGTTTTATGCTGATGGAGTATGTATTTCCTAGATTTTATTGTGAATACCTATCATCCATATCTTTGAGATTAAGAGATTTTATTGATTCAAAATTTCATACATTAACAATTTTACAAGAGTTCACATAATTCTTATATGTATCGTAGTAGATAATTTATATAAACATTTTATCACAGACGAAAAGGTGTTGGTACATTTTATACTGAATCTTTATACCCATAAAATTCCTCTAAATTCACATTGAATTGTGATTAAGAATATAAATTTGATTGAAGAATTCAAATCCTGTGAATGCAAAGCTATATTCTATATCACTTCATTTAGTGAATAGGTCTTGAAATATTTTGTAGCATTGTACAGATTTTCATTATCCATTTTAAGATATTAGACAGATTAGTTTGTAAACCTTATTCATCATTGTGAAATTACATTAATTGATGAAAACTGTAAATATATATGCGATATATTCTCTATAAAGGCAACATTGTTTTTCTTTTGCTTTTTGGAATTTTCCTATCTACTGATCTATTTAAATCAAGAGGACATAACAGCTTGTTATTTCTAACAGAGTTGAATGAAACTGAGAAAATTTTTGCAAGTTGTATGAATTCCAGAAACATTTTTAACACCCAAATTGTAAAATTTTATCACACTTTCATTTTCTATAATGGTGAGTATGAATTAATATCTGAAGGGGTATATACCAGCATTTTTTTTAAATACCTAACCAGTCTTCTAGCTTCTTTTGTTTTCAGTCAATGGTTATTAAGGATAATTTTCCACCATTGCCTAACTTGGTCATCTTGGAGACTTGTAGGTTGTTTAAATTCTACCACAAAATATTTTGCTTTTGTAAACCAAGGAACTGACTCCCACGGAATAGATCTAGCCCCGCTCTTATATTGCTATAAAGAAAATCTTATATCAGTGTTCATAAATTGAGGTTTATTATTTGGACTCCCATTGAAAAAATATTTAATTGATTTATTCAATGAATCAATTCTCTTGATTTTAAAAATCTCTCTATGAATAACAGTTCGAGATTCAACAGTTAAAGGCATAGATAAACTATAAATTTTTTTTCTTTAAACGTCCCCTGCAACTAAGGCCATCTAGACAGCTCAAATTCTACTAACCAACTCTTTCAACTCATTTACACATTCTCAAATTTATGTCAGACATTTTTCGTTACCAGACATACACAAATACCCATGGCAATGGGGTGACTAGAACCCACAGTCGGATAAACTATATACATAGATAAATAAGATTATGTTCTTTTATGTATGACTATATATAATAATAGTTTGTCTATAGATAAAGTTGTTCATAGTCGTAGATAAACAAGGCTACACAGTGTCCGGGAAGAATCCGACAATAGGATACCATTAATCAAGGTCATCATGGAGGACTTATATCAAAGGTTTTAATCCCCTGGTAGTCTGTTTCGGATATACAGAGTGATGTTCATCTTATGGGTGAAATTTCAAAGTTCAATAACTCTTGAACTAATCGACCTAATGATTTCAAATTTTGAAGTTTTGTCACCCTTTACTATCGCCTTCCTTCAATATTTCTAAAATCGAATAAATCAGAAATCATTCGGTTGATTAGTTCAAGAGTTATTGAGCTGTGAAATTTCACCCATAAGATGAACATCATCCTGTATATCCCAAACGAAGGCACTCTGGCAATTGAAATCTCTTAATACGAGTCTAGCCTGATGATTGTCAATTCATGGTTTGTCGCCATTCTTGCCGGGACATTCTGTATAATATACAAATTTAGTAATCTGTGTCCTGTATCTATGATCCAATTTATATAAATGATATGTCATTCTGGTGAAAGTAAACGGCTCAGGAACTAGATAACCTTATCTTTTTTCTGAAACCTGAAATAATTGTATGGTAGTTCCTGAAACCTTAATTGTTGTTTGGACTTTGAATTGTCACTGAATTAAAGAAGGTTAGGTTGTTTTCACCATTTTCAATCTTGAAATTAGGCTCGAATACGGACAAGAAATTTTCAGATTACAAGAATGGTTGATAGCGCTGCAGAATATTTTGTTTGTGGAGGATTTGGGGGAATATGTACAGTTATCGTAGGTCACCCCCTGGATACAATCAAGGTAATTAAATGGTCAATTTCATTTCTTAGATTGGATTATGAAATATATTATAAATGATTCACTAAAAATTTAATTCTCACCGTCCAAATTATGAGAAATTATTGAAGGAAGTTGTTATGGGATAAGGGGTATCCAAAGATAATTAATCTGTTGTATTGGGAATATCTTCCTAACAATAGACTGTTTGCTAAGATTCAGTCAAAACTGCTTTAGAAACTGATATTTCAATTCAATAGATTGTAGTGTATTCTGATGTTGAAAATATTCTAACTTAGTGATCTTATATACTTATTTATAAGATCTACATTTCATATCGAAATGTAAAGGGTATAGACAGGTACTATATTCTTAATTTGTTATAGGTCCGATTACAAACAATGCCAATTCCTGCACCAGGACAACAAGCACTATATAAAGGCACACTTGACTGTTTCAAGAAGACCATTACTAATGAAGGGTTTAAGGGCTTATATAAGGGAATGGGAGCCCCACTGGCTGGAGTAGCACCAATTTTTGCCATATCATTTATGGGTTATGGAGTTGGTAAACAAATATTTGGTCCATCAAGTGACTCAAAAGAACAATTTACGTATACACAATATTTCACAGCAGGTGCTTTCTCTGGTATTTTTACTACACTGATTATGGCACCTGGTGAACGTATTAAGTGTCTTCTACAAATCCAGCAAGGCTCTAATACACCAAAAGTGTACGATGGGCCTGTTGATGTGGTGAAGAAACTTTATAAACAAGGAGGTTTAAAAAGTATCTATCGTGGATCAGTTGCTACATTGCTTAGAGGTAAGATTTAATAATCTTATGGTGCCGGTCTGAATGTCTTATAAAGAAAATGTTTTCTGCTCAATTACAACTGTTTGTTCATTGGTTAAATAATAGGACAAAATAAGTACATACAATAGCACATTTCCACTAATATGGCTTGAAATGAAAATATTGCTAAAGAGTGGGCCATCTAGAGTTTCCATTTTGAAATAGTGGTTATTTCGACTCTGACAACACTTCTGTCATTTGTGTTTTGACAGAAATGGGCCGATTTACGCTTTACGAAACTTGAAATATTAAAAAATTATTTCAAAATAGTGAATCTTTTATCCAAACTGTTAGAAATTTCAGTGGAAAATTCAATAGAAGTAAAATGCCCTGGTGGAAATTTGTTTGTGAAAACTGGATCTTTATTTGATATAACAACCCCTTCACGTTCTCATCCAGTGAGCACATTTGAAAACATTGCTGCTGTAGCCCAGAATGTGGCTGAACCAACATCAGCTCGTCATCGTGCTCAAGAACTGAACATTTATCGCACTTCTCTGAAAAGAATTTTGCATAAAGACCTCGGTACGAAGGCTTACAAAGTTCATATAGTGCACTAGTGCATGGTCAAAGATGACCATTTTCCCAGACAAATCATTTTTAGTAATGAAGCTCATTTTCACCTTGGAGAACTATTTTTTGTGGGGATAAGTGTTACACTAATCATCCAGAAACGATTGATGTCTTGAAACGTGAAATTGAGCCCCAAAAAATAGACAATGTACTGATAAATAGTTGATGGGATACTGCAGCCAGTCATTTGAATGATTTAGTTTTTCATTCGTAAGTGTCAACGTTCGACCTTTCTAATAAACTCATAAGTTTGAAATAATATTCATTAGTTTTTTATTTATATCCAATCAAAAATGGAAATTTACAATGGCCTACCCATTATTTAATTCCAGATAATTAATCTTTGAAATTCATATTTCCTAATTTTTGTTGATATATAATGAGGCATATCCTTTCTTCGTGTTAATATTGGATGATTTAAAAAATTTGCCTGTACCTTAGACATTGAGCTGTTGTACATCGAGAACAGTCTGGAGTTGCCGCACGACGTTAAACAGGCACGGTATCTATAACAGAATCACTCTTGTAGATACTGAGCCACTCAAACTATTTGGTTAACGAAGAGGCAGATCGGCTGGCGTTTGCTGGAGCCATGCTTCCTCTGGTAGGCCCAGAACCATTTGTGGGAATACCACATGACGTGGCTAAGCGGAAGATAACAGGCAGAATGTACTGAAGACTGGAGTCTTTCGGGCTGAGCTATCCTGGCCTGAAACATTCGAAGGTGTTCCTTGGAACAGCTTCGAACCAAAAGATGGCGGACCTAGCGCCTAGGTCTGGATAGGGCCAAACTCAACTTGTCGGAACTATGACAGGTCTGGCTGAAGACCATGAATGCAGACTGTGTCTTGAGGACACTGAAACAGCCATGCACATTGTCTCAGAGTACCCAGTGGTGAGTCGCATCAGATTCGAGGTCTTTGGCCAGGTTTTTATAGCCCACTGAGAACTGAAAAAATTACTCCTGAACAAAATGATGATCGGTTTTATCCAAAAACTGAATTTCGTGGGGGAAATATAAATTAGGGGTGAACCACATAGTCTGTACGGACGCAGTGGTGGGTGAACAGACGCCTGCTCAGTATAAATAATAATAATAAATAGACGTTGAATATATGATTAATGATAGTACTTCTTTTTCAACATTCAGTAGTTTCAGTACAGTGTTTTCAATAAGAATCCTTGAGGTTCTCAAGGCAGATGGCAGATCCTCATTTTTGCTAATCATTTACTACCGAGCCATTGTTTCATAGTTACAATAAAATAATCTAGGGGCTAAATCTAGTGAATATTTGAAACAATTCACACTTCAACTCACAGTTTTCTGATAAACTTGCTAGAAATGTATGAATTGTGTATTTCATCAATGAAACACAAAATCTTGGGCAAATGCAGCCATTTTTCTTGATTTCATATTGAAAATACTGCAAAATTTTTGCAGGATTCAAGTTTCATTCATCTATACAAAAATGGAGTATAGATTAGTACTTTTCTATTTTAGTCTAAATGAGGACGCTATTTTTATGGCGGGTCTAGTACTTTTGGACTGTACCTTTGTTATTTGCATAAATGTAGAATTATTGATGAAATTCAATTCTTTTATGCAACAACTAGGTTTTTGCATTTCCTTATTAATATCTTATATTCTTTTCTATTGAGAATAGAAAAAATTTGCAGGGTTATTTATTAGAGAAATGTTTTGTATGCAGTGAAGAAAAATCTATTTTCAATAGTATATTTACAAAAGTTTGATAGAAATACAAATGGCTCTTATTTTAGTGAAGTAAAAACATTAAATAGATTCAAATAATAAATACACAGGGTTCCATTCAATAATATCAATCTTACTGTGCTTATTAGCAATTGAAAGGGGTTACAAGAAAATGCTGAACATTTTGAATGAGAAATTTTATAAGTTCATATTATTATATTGATATAATAACAACTTTCACACTTACATTACTACAAACCAAGTAAAATATTTATGTCCTTGTTATTTTTAGTGTTGTTTATTACTGATTAAACATAGTTTTTCATTCAAATCTCGTGAAAACCTCTGAATATTGAAAGCTAACAAGGTTTTTCATTTATTATATTACAATAGATTTAATTAGTTAATGCAGCTCATTAATATATACATTATTATTTTCATTAATCACTGGTATTTCATTCAAATCTCTTGAAAACCTCTGAATATTGAAAGCTAGTAGGGTTTTCATGTATTATATTACAAAAGATTTAATTAGTTAATGCAGCTCATAAATTTATATATTGTTCTTCTCATTGACGATTCAGAGCATGCTTACGAAATTTTCTTACTTTGTGAATTCTTCTTTTTCTATAACTGGTACGATGGGTTGTATTACTTATATAATTGGAAAATAGTTCATTAGACTTGCTATGTTGTTCTGAATGAATAAGTGGAATAATGCTGTTGTCTTCACTATTATCCAACATTTCTACAGGATGATTTGGTGTAGGACTGGTTTTTGCAGAATAATTTACTTTTTTCAAATCTTGAATAGTGGCTTCTGTGGTTTGAAGATTCATTGTTGTTCCTGTATTATTTGTGTGGATGTTTTGGACAACATTTGAGTGTTTGAGATTTTTTCTAAGTTTAGGTTTGTAGTCTGGACATTTTAACAGTCTTCTCATCACTTGAAACACACTCCAATTTTGGTATTGCTCTGGAGATGAGCATTTTGGGGCAATTTTATTATCGTAGACATATTTGAAATATATGTGGCTATCTGCATCACAGCCGATACCTTTATCCAAAGATCTATCACATTGTTTTGTTGTTTTTCGTTTCAGTTTGTTTATAACCATTGGTTTCCATTCGCTCATCTGACAGGAGCAGTGCCATGGATTTTTGTTGAGTCTTAAAAGCTTAGGATGAATTCTTGCAAAAACGTCACGAGGTAATTCTATCAATTTGTTATCATTGAGGTATAATTCTCTCAATGAACTAAGTTCATCGAAAACATTTGGTGGTAAATATTCTAATTGATTTTTGGATAAATCGAGAAACTCTAATATTTCAAGTCCAACAAAGCTGTCCATAGAAATATTTTGAATTTTACATTCGCTAAGTATTAACTTCTCTAGTTTATACACCTCTAAGAATGCGTCAAACTCAAGTTCTGTTATATTCCCAGTGAGTACTAATTCTTTCAAATTTGGCATTCCTGTCAGTAACTCCCTTTTGAATAATCTGACATGCAGATTCTTCAGTGTTAAAATTTTTAATAATTCCAATCCCAAAAACGAATTTTTCAACAGGCTCAATTCCATATCGTCGCTACCTATGACCAATGAGTCGGTGGTATTCATAACTTCGAAAGTGTTTGGAAATATCACGGTAATAGGATTATTTGCAAAGTTCGCCAGTTTTAAATTTGGAAAAGGTGGTAATGAAAGTTCGGATAATTGGGAGAAATTGTTGTAGGATAAATCGAGGTAGGCTAGTTCTAAAAGACCAGCTAAATCTGTTATTTGAATATCGAGTAAACTATTGTGTGAAAGCGATAACGTTTTCAAATTTGGCGTGCCGTAAAAAGCAAACGGTGGAATGAAGTGTAAATTATTTTTCTCCAAAATGAGATATTCGAGATTTTGTAAACCATCGAACATTTCCCAGTGTACAACATTCAATCCACATGACCTTATCCGTAATAAATTAAGATTTTTGAAACCGAAAAATAAGGGAACTCTTGCATACTCTTCGTGGGTTTTATATTTGGCATAAGGAAGAATTTCTTCATTGGTACCTTCTTGGACGAGTGTTAGAGGATGTGCGTTTGAATCAAATTTATGTGTGTATTCAAAAGTCATTTCCTCTTCGTTGACTTCTCTCACAAAATTTTGAAGTTGGTTTTTAGAATTCCTTATAAGAATTCTTTCCAGGCTGAGATATTTCAATTCCGGTAGTGGTTTGTCAATTTCACAAAACAAATGGCTGTTTCCATGTTGAAACAGTTGAGGTCCCATTAATTCAACACTGACTAATTGCTTGAACTGTAACAAATCGCTAAGTTTGATCGTTTTGTTACCGGTTTCATAACCCTGGATCAAGGTTAAGGTTTCAATATCAGATGGAAGACTTTTAATGAGTTGTGCTGGAATAGTTTCAGTTTGAAGAATACAAGTTGCTGACCTCACTATGGGTTTTTCTTGGAAAATTTCTGCGTCCAAACTGTCATCTGGAATGACCTAAGAGGAAGTGAAGATTACTTGTCTATTTGTAGTGTTATACATAAATTTAAATTCAGAATTATTCCTGGAAATTTCTACAATATTGGGAGTAAAAATTAATTCGGTCCGTTTTCAAAAGATGGCTACAAAAATATTAAAATTTTAAATATCTAGTAGCAGCTGATTGCCACGGTTTTTGACAGATTGGACATCTGCCTGATAACATCTAAAGGTTTTTCCAATAAGAGGTTTCATTTTACGTTTTCAATTAGGGATTTACTTTTTGTAAATCTCAACCCCGCAACATCTGACTGATAACAATCCACATTATTTGCAGATTTTCTTTATTTATCCCCATATGCAGATAGTTTTTTAGGTAGTCATGACAAAAATTTTTAACAAAACCAAGATCTGTATCGATAATTGATTTTAGAAATTTTCCTAACTCAATTGAAAGTTAAAAAATTTCATAAGTCGGCATTTAGGTTATTAAAAAATTACCATTATTTAACGCGTGATAAATAATTGATTTCATTATTTCACCCGGTATTATTCATAATGGATCATAAATGATAAAGTTCGTTGAAATCAGGTTTTTAAGGTGCTTTCAAAAATATAAAAACATATGTCCATTTAGAATAAAGAGGACGGACTGTGCTGGACTTGCGTGAATCACTCTGTATATTTAAATATATGAATTTGACAGTTGACGTGTCCCAGTGTTTTTTATAATTTCCTAACAAAAGGACACAAAGAATTATTCCGTAAGTGGTTTCCACATTGTATATTAAGATATTCAGATAGTATCATAATACATATAATTACTATAAAATATTTTTTTTATTTACAAAAAAATCTTTTTCGCTTTATTATAATATATGAAATGAATATATACAAATATGCATACGTACGCATCCATATACAGAAAAATCTACTATTCCAAAATTATACATATATTCTTAAAATAAAGGATAGAACAAAAATAGTGGAACCAAAACTTTAAAATATGACCCAAACATGTCTAATGTATTGGAGACGCTAGATATATGACTCAATAATTCATAACCGCGTGTACTGACGAGCACAGAACAGATATAATTTTTCCCAATCAATGTCCTAGGATGAAAACAAAAATAACCAGTATCTCAAAAATAATGCATAATTAAGGAATTTTTTGACTATTTCAAATGAATCCATATTTATAGGATCTAAAGCGGCTTTGGTACTTACATCGTTTAGTTCAATAGATACAGATTCACCATGTATTGGCCTGTTTTTGTGTGTTTGCATGAACCTGTGGATTGGTGTTTCTGTAAGATGTTCTAGTTTACACGTACAAATGCTTGGACATCCAGTACTTGCTCCCCAGAGTGCCTATAAATAAACATATGGTTCCATAGATGTTTGAAGCGGTAAAATTCATTGATTAAATAATACACATTGATACAGGTATGGAAAAGACAGTCGGAAACGTAGGAAATTCAATGTTAATCTAGAGACGCAGGAATGTTCAGTGGAGCAATGGAAGAATCGAATCTTCAGCGCGATGCGATGACGAACAAACGACTGTTTTCTGTCAATGAAGTGGTGGGGATGCTTCGATCGAAACGAGCAGTGCAGAGCCGCGAGTTTTGTTCAGGAGTAAATCGAGCAATTTCGTTAATATCAAATATTAAACTTACTTTCTATCAAAACATGAATGACGTAAGTGTTGCCAGAGTCGAAATAACCACTACTTCAAACTGCAAACTCTAGATGGCCCACCCTTTATCCAGAAGAAGAATAATAACACACATTTTTGTGCGAAATTTTGTGAAGATCGCATGATTGCAAGATTCAAAACAAACATAAATATTTATTAGCGGAACAGCGTTGAGCGATACCGATAACATTCCAATGATCTCGTTTAAATTTGTCATTTAGATGTAGATCAACGACACAAAGGCTCATACAAAATTTTGTGAGGTTCGTATGATTAGAAAATTACAAGAAAAAATATTTTGTAAGCATAGCAGTGTTGAGCGCTCTTACTTTCGAACGAAAAGAGATAGAGACTTAAAACTTTGAGGGTGAATTGGGGGCTCACAGTCGAGTTTGTTAATGGGCAGAGTCGGCCCATCAGTCTTGTATTTTTTATTTTCACGACGTTTTCCGTTTTTTCAAGGAGGGTAGGACTAAAGTTGCAAAAAATTACGTTTATTTAATTTTCGGATGACAGAACACATTCTGTAAAATAATAAAAAGAAGGTTGTCATTATAAAATAAAACACTTGTTTACATTTTCTACTTTATTTTTGGTATTGACGTACGTTTCGTCTTTGCTAGAAAGACTTCATCAGAATACGAAGTAACAGTTGTTGTACAATGAATTTATAAGATTTTTTACAGAAGGTGTACATGTGTTTTCAATTGTTCGTCGGGTTGGTTTTCTCAAAGAATATTCCCTTCAGAATCGTGTTCACTCGATCCCTTGTAAATATTGAATAGAGGGGTGTAATAAAAATCTATTTGTTCATTTACTAGGTTATTGCTGTTTTTATGTTTATTTATTTCGTAAATTTCCCATAAGTTCAATTTTAGACCTCTATTTTCAACATGTAGAATTTCTATTTCTTTTGTGAAAGAATGGTTATTTTCAAGAAGGTGTTTAGCATAATGTGAATCTTTTTTATTTTTATCGAAACTTCTTTTATGTTCTGTTAGGCGTGTACCGAAATTTCTACCTGTTCTACCAATATAAATCTTTGGGCAATCTGGGCAAGTGAGTTTGTATACACCTGATAATTGAAGTTTATCCATACTGTTTTTATTGTTTTTGATGTATTTGCTAATAGGATTGTTTGTCTTGAAAGAGACTTTAATATTTTCTTTTTTGAGTAGGTTTTTTAGTTGAATACTAATGTTTCCGAGATATGTGAGGCTAACGTATTTGTGTTCAGATAGATCAGATGTTACTGGATAAATTTCTTTTATTGTGTTTTTGTGTATACGTTGGTTAATTAAATTATCTATTAGAGATGTATTATATCCATTGTTGTAAGCTATTTGTTTAATTATACATTTTTCTTTTTGGAAATTGACTTGCATTAGTGGAATGTTCAATAAACGGTATATCATACTATGGAGAGCTGCTAGTTTGTTTTGGAATGGATGAAAAGAATTAATTATTTAGTATTCAACTAAAAAACCTACTCAAAAAAGAAAATATTAAAGTCTCTTTCAAGACAAACAATCCTATTAGCAAATACATCAAAAACAATAAAAACAGTATGGATAAACTTCAATTATCAGGTGTATACAAACTCACTTGCCCAGATTGCCCAAAGATTTATATTGGTAGAACAGGTAGAAATTTCGGTACACGCCTAACAGAACATAAAAGAAGTTTCGATAAAAATAAAAAAGATTCACATTATGCTAAACACCTTCTTGAAAATAACCATTCTTTCACAAAAGAAATAGAAATTCTACATGTTGAAAATAGAGGTCTAAAATTGAACTTATGGGAAATTTACGAAATAAATAAACATAAAAACAGCAATAACCTAGTAAATGAACAAATAGATTTTTATTACACCCCTCTATTCAATATTTACAAGGGATCGAGTGAACACGATTCTGAAGGGAATATTCTTTGAGAAAACCAACCCGACGAACAATTAAAAACACATGTACACCTTCTGTAAAAAATCTTATAAATTCATTGTACAACAACTGTTACTTCGTATTCTGATTAAGTCTTTCTAGCAAAGACGAAACGTACGTCAATACCAAAAATAAAGTAGGAAATGTAAACAAGTGTTTTATTTTATAATGACAATTACAACTGATTTCTACCAAGCAACGGCCCAATCTATCATAAAAAAGAAGGTTTTTTACTCGATAGAAGGCTTATTATAATATCTTAAATATAAAACATATTTATTCTGCTAACCCACTTAATTTTATAAAAAAAATTTCACCTTAATTTTATAAGAAAAATTTCTTCGAAACTTTCCAAAATTAAATTGAATAAATGTCCTAAAAAACACAGTTTCAATTTAGTAGACGTAAAGAATTAACACTCATTACACCAAAATGAATAGAAGAATACAGAAAAAATATAACATAAATTTAAATTATCAAATAAATACTTGAAGGATACAAACTTTGTTTCGTGTCGATGTATTATGAAACCAATTTCCTACTAAATTGAAACTGTGTTTCCTAAGACATTTATTCAATTTATAGTAAGAAAGTTTTTGAAAAATTTTTTTTCATAAAATTAAAATTTGTAGTGAGGTTGGCAGAATGAATTTGTATGATATTTGGGATAACATAATTGTGTGTTTTAATTAATCATATGCAGCTTCTTCAACAAGAAAATCACAAATTTGAAACTTTTAATGGAAATGTCTTTCATGTGTGAGTGAATTTATTTAATTGATTAAATATTTCTGTAAATTACTGAGTGACTCCATATAAATTTGGTTATTTGTATGTTGAAAAAAAAAGGAATAATAAATATTTGCGCGGAATTTGCTCTGTAGTTATGATTGATCAGCTATTTTCACCTTTAAATTTCAGTTTTGAAATTGTTTGTTTGGGTGCCATTTAAAAAAGCATGCCGAGGAAGAGAAAACAAATTAATTCAAATGTATTATTATCGACTGGCAAAGGATCATATTCTCGTTTCTGTGAATTCATGACGGAAATTGAAAATTCTGATTCTGAACAGATTTCAATGGAAATGATGCGTTAATTCTACAGGGCAGAAAACAAATTTAACTGAGAGTGGTAGTCAAAAAATGAACACTTATTTCCTCACTCTTTTCCTATTAAAAACTTACATTTGTTGGTACGAATAAATACACAAACAACACAGATCTCCACATTTTATTGCTTTTGTTGAAGGATTTATTGAAAATGAGGCATCTTTCCGTACATAAATCGTATGCAGGAAATACTCCCACTCATTTCCTATAAGTTATCGTTATCTTTTTCGAACGCATCTTAATTTTTCAGTTCAAATTTTACTATCTTCCTCGTGTTGGGATAGGTTATATTTAATATTATGTCAACCCTTTCACGCGCTCTATGGTTGCGCTGTCATTTCGTCTCTATTTTACGAGTTATAAACAGATAGTGGTTTTAAAAACAACTGTCAGTATTCTTCTGCATCTAGAATTCTCTTACGAAATATGTTAAAGAAGCACTTACTTTTTGTTAGGACCTTTATTTTGCTTGTTCATTATATCTAAAGTAAGTAATTTCTAAAAACTTGTTTTAATTATGATCGGCTACCAAGTACTAGCGGTTGAAAGAGTTCTATATTTGAGTTACATTATTTGATGTATAAATGAATTCACTTAGGGTTGTAATCAAAAAATATTTCTCAAAAACCAATTTTTGGGCTCTTGTTCTAGGAAACAGCGTGCTATCTTTTTGTCCTAATGGCCGTAATTTTCGAATTTTGAGTCGACAGTGGTCTCGAACGACTAGATTGGACTCTGTGATGAATCCGAGGTCAAAAGTAATTCTGTCCGGCCGCTTCGTCGGCAAACACTTTGGTTTTTGAACGGAAAGGTCTCGTACTTCAAAATTTCAGGGTAGGTTCAAGGACTAAATACAGAGTGTCCCGGAATCGGGTAATACGCTGATTCATAGTAGTCATCAGAAAAATATTTAAAAAAATCTAAGTCTCGTACTTTTCAAATTATATAGCATTTTTTATTATTCGAGAAAATGCACACCCTGTGATGATTTTTGAACTCCTGTTGCTACAATTTTTTATTTTCTTAAAATTTTATCTTTCTTATGTTATCTCGAATAGTGCTTCTGTAACCTATGATCTTGATTTCTAAGTCAATTACTCGAGCTTGGAAAATAATGTCACTTTTTGCCGAACCAAGTATTCAAAATGAATATTTCGCACAACTTTAACTGACTGTACTGAAAAAAAACTGTACTACATCAGTTTAGCAAATTACCTTAAATTTTAGCGCATTTATTAGGGATTCTAAAATGGTATAACACTTACTACATTATTTCTTAGATCGGTAAAAAAAAGGTCTTTCTTAAAGAAACACAGTTTCGAACAATTTCTTCTAACTTCCTAAAAATGATTCTAGTACATCCAATACTTTAAGAATCTGGTTTGAATGAGATGGGGTGAGTCCTTCCATAAAGTGAGGCAGATAGTGACGCCACTATGTGGTATTGGCGTAAACGCAATACAGATCAGTAAGCTACGCTCCTTGGTCTACTGCGCATCTTTCCGTATTTGATCGTGTTATTTGTGTACTTACGACTTTTGGCTTCGTTTATTATATTTGTTTGCTTGTGATTTGGATAGTTTTGATCTCTTCTGAACTTTGATTTTACCTGGACTAACCTGTGATTGTGTATTGCCATCATGTCTGTGTATACTACACAGGAATATGCCAACATTCACCTCATTTATGGGGAATGCAGATGTAACGATAGTGCAGCTTCGAGAATGTATCGCGAGAGATATTCTAATGCTGATCGCTATCCCATTCTATTATTCTATTCCTAAATGCCGATTTCAGGTCGATCTAATCTGTAGTTTCGAAAATATTGAAAAAGATATGAAAAATGTTCAAACGATCCTCACAAAATAATTTTTTTGGGTCTTCTAATTATACGATCCCCACGAAATTTCGGAAGACTTCTTATTATTCCTTTAAATGCTGAATTTCAGATCGGAATTATTACTCAACCGAGATATTTAGGTCTCAAACCTACCCTGTTTCACGCCTCTAGCTTTTCACGTTCGAAAGTTGGAGTGTTTACGGCTGATCGGCCGGATAGAATTTATTTTGATCTCACATTCTTCAACATTGAGGCTAACCTAGTTGTTTTTGGCTCAAGATTCGAGAATTACAGACATTTGGATAGGATAGGACGCTGTTCCCTGGAACTAGTGCGCAAAAATCGACAAATTCTAATAGCTTATCAGATGACTAACGGCTCCATACGTTGTCCGACGATTTGGATTATCGTAATGGACCCACCTTTCATCGGCAGTCACAATTCGATGCAGAAATCTCTTTTTTTTTGCTGTTGGAGCAGTTGTTCACACGTGAAAAAACGGCGTTCGACGTCTCTTGGTTCCAGTTCCTGCGGCATCCAATTTCCTACCTTTCGGACCATTCCCATTGCTTTTAAACGATGGCAAATGGCTGGTAGAGTGACTCCAATAGTTTTTGCGAGTTCCTCTTGCGTTCGTGATGGATTTTGCCTCTAAATATTCATCCTTACATCAAAATTGCCACTTTTAAATCGAACAAACCACTTCTGACACGTTCGTTCAGCTAGAGCATGACATCCATTAATATACGATGACTTTCGGCAGCCTTTTTCTTCATACTGAAGTAAAACTCCGCAAAAACACATTATTCGGTACGAAACTCGACATTTTCAGAGCACATAGAAACTGTATTGTTTACACTTTAGCGAAATGACAGATACTGAAAACAAAACCTTATGATGACACTTCAAAATGAAGGTATTGCCAGATGAAACAATGGAATAATAAACTAGCAGCGACATCTGTTTCTGACTTATTAACGTATTTTAGATGTTCCTGCCAGTGGTATGTACTTTTTAACTTATGAAGCGATTAAAGACTATGTAACAGATTATGGGAAACATGAACCAAGTATATTAGGTACTATTTGTGCTGGTGGTTCTGCGGGAATAGCCAATTGGTTGATAGGAATGCCACCTGACGTTCTGAAGAGTCGGCTTCAAACAGGTAAATATATTGATAATGGAAAATCTAACTCAGTTTTCTCACTATTTCTTATACTAGGTGTTACTCAGAAAGAACAATTTCAACTTCGTTTTATGGCAACAGAATGATTTAAAAATTAAAAATACAAAATCAGATTTCTGAAAACTTGATACTTGTCTAGAAAAATATTTATTTAAAACAAAATAGAAAGGCTTTTTACTTGATAGAAGAAATATAACAAAATTTGAAAAAAAAAGCCTTTCTATTTTATTTTATATATAATATATAATTATATTTTGGCTTCAATAAATCTCATTATGGAAATGTCAATGAATTTAAATAAGCCTTGAAAATAGCTCACAGTGTTCTTTGATTTTGTTAGAACATAGATCAATTTTGATTTATAAAGTTGATCTGTGTTTCCAAGCATTAGTCCTTGTGCACGTGTTGAGTTTTTTGTGATGTAGGTTATGTTTTTTGATCTTGATATTTTGAATGTTACTGAGGACTGAAGACGGGATTGCTTAGAATTATATTTGTTTTTTGAAGATATAGAGCATTTTTTAGAGATTTCTGAATCAACTTATTCGAATATTTAAATATATTATTAGGAGTACAAATAAGTTTCCGCCGTTTTTTAACACAAATTAAATATGAATCATTCCTAATGATTTTAAACGATGTGAGACTGCTTGCTGAGTGACTTCTAATGTTAGAGCAAGTTCTTTTTGTGTTTGAGATGAATCTTTCTCCAATAATTCCTTCAATTCTGCATCCTCGTAAATTTTTGGCCTTCCATTGCGATCTTTGTCTTCTACGTCGAAATCACCGTTTTTAAACTTTTAAAACCACTCTCGACACGTTCTCTCACTCAAAGCACCCTCACCATATGCTTCTACGAGCAATTGATGCGCCTCAGCAGCAGATTTCTTTAAATTAAAGAAGTAAACTAATATTTCCCGCAAATGACGCTTACTTGGCTCAAATTTTGACATTTTCAACTTATAAAAATTACATTTTACCAATATAAAATCAATGATATTAATAGGTTATGTTGTTTTTGAATGTCCAAACTATTTTTTAAGCCGGTTATCATCTGCGAAAGCTAACCGAAACTCCGTGCCATGCCATCTACAATAAAACGGCGGAAACTTATTTGTACTCCTAATAAATATTTCAAATAAATTATATTCTTTGAGAAATCCATTAAGTGTGTTCATGTTTTTAAAAGGCAATTGGTGTTCTTAAAGGTAAGACCAGAAACAAAATTTTGTCTCCTTTAAATATTTATTTATTAATTTTAATAACTTTCGTATATCTGTGGGTTTATTTATTTCCATTTGACATTATATATTGAGTTTTGATTATATACGTCTATTAAATGTAAGCGGTGCTTGTTTTAGACATTAATTTAATTCTAAAAGTTTTTTGAATAAAATTTTTTTTGAAATTAAAATTGTAGAAGATAAACATATATCAATTTGTTTTAACATTCAAATTTCAAATATTTATTTCTCATTTATGGCTTTGTATACTTGTCTACGAAAATGTATCCAACGAAGACGTATTTCATGTTTTTTGACAATCTACGGAAAGCCCTAATATTCGAAATAAAATATAATAACAAGATTTAAAAACTCTTAATCCAAGAAAACTAAACACATACCCGTAAGGTAACCAACAGATGCCCACAAGTCACAGAAACATTCGAATTCTTCTTCCAAAAACAGTATCTACGTAAATATAAAACCTTTTCCTATAATCTCAAGAAGAAATTTTATATTTTTAATTTTAAATCGATCCTTCACAAGGTAGACTCAAAATCAGTAATTTATATGTTTATTTAGAATGACTTTAATTAAAGCAAGCTATGGTAACTATTTCAAAGTTTTATCTATCATAATTTCTTGAGAAAACCAAATAGTGTCTTTGATTTTTGTGGAAAAAGGGCTTTATGAGAGCTGACCAGTATAGGTACTCAGTAATTGCGCCTCCGTCTACTAATATTGAATAAAACCAATTAAATGAAATTCGTAGAGAAGATTCTTTTCTAATGAGGACAATAAAAATAATTTCATAAAGCAATTGAAACAGCAAACGTGGGAGGATGTGGTGAAGACCAATGAAAGGACAATGGAGGACTTGCATCAGCACCTACTTGACTCTCTTCAATCATTGTTTCTCACAAGCAAAGTGTACTTGCTGAATAAATTAAAAAACTAGCAATTCAACCACATCAAAAAACACTAGGATTAAATGCTTAAAAATGACAAAAAGAAATCTCTTCAAGATAAAAAAATCAAATTATACTGCAAAATGAGATCTCTAGAGTCTTTCAATGGGAACGCCCCATTTTTAAATCTATATTACTCACGCATAGCAACCATTGTTTATTTGTGATGACATTGACAATTGTATTTGTCAATATCTACCATTTAATCATGGAAAGGTACACACTCCAACAACGTTTACAAATAATCCATATTGATTATGAAAAATCGCGATCTCTTACTCTAACTTTACGTGCTTTAACTCCAATTTTTGGTTGTTATAAATCGTCCGGATAAAAGAACAGTTGAACGTTTAGTGAAGAAGTTTGAAACAAATTTTACACTGCATGATGTTACAGTGCCAGTGAGACAAAGAAATGCAAGAGGTGAAGATAATATTGCTGCCGTGGGTATCCAAGGGGTAAATCAAAAAATACTGTAATTTTCCAGTTGATCAGAATTAGAAGGGGATATGAAATGAAGGAGTTTATTATTATACATTTAATTATTAGCTCTCAAAAACTGCCTTAACAATTTAATTATTTTACCGATATTGTTTCAAATGTTGTATACAATTGTTTATTATTAATTTTTTAGCTCCCGAAGGCACTTATCCAAATGGTATCAGAGATGTGTTCAAAGTATTAATTAAGACTGAAGGAGTTGGTGCTCTTTATAAAGGACTCACTCCTGTTTTATTGAGAGCATTTCCAGCGAATGCAGCATGTTTTGTTGGTTTTGAAATGTGTAGGCGATTTTTACATTACCTGTTCCACAAAGATAGTGAGGCTATCACTACAACAGATGCTAAAAATTGAGGATTTTTCTAAATATTGGTGGTGTTCCGTATTATTATACAAAATATTTTATATTTTCTGAAAATATATTTCTACGTTAACCAATTTGAAGTTGATTTCTCGCATATCACTTGGTGAAGCATTTTTAAATTAATAAAGTAAATAGAAACAACTTGGCTTAAGTTTCACTGTTTATTTGAATTATTTTCAAAACTGAGTTCTGAAAATAGGCTAAAAACCCGAAACATATGTGTCAACAGACATCAAATAAACAGGGAATGTTAAGCTAAGTTGTTTTTATTTACTTTATCGATTTAAACAATTTGGATTTCTCCTATTCTTGCAACAGTGAAGAGAACGTAATTGGAAAGAATTTTTGGAAATTAATATGTTTCACTACTGATATTCAAAAGTTCACATTTTTGTGTGAACTGAAGGTTCACATTTTTTTATTGCAGTTTCGAAATACAAAGTTTTGTGCAGGCTAAGGCTCAAAAGAATGGTAACCAGAGTACAAGAACTATAAAATATCGATATAGTAATGAGGTGTTATGTGGATGTTGAATATTTTGAATGGTTGAATGCAGTTGTTGGTAATAGTCACTTTAATTAATTATCTATTGTATGAAAAGACTGGTCGTTTTCTATACAGCATGCTGCAAACATTGAATCTGTTCGATTTTTGTTGAAAATTGTCTTGAACGAACATCCTGTTTGCCCTTTTATTGCAACTTGAGCATGTGGGTTAAATTCCCAATACAGATATGTTGAACCTTTTACAGTAAATATTGAAGATGATACTTTGTTTGTGGTTTGAAAGCATTGCTAAGATCTTAATTCGAAACACTGTTGGTCACCACTTTTAACACTGAAGTACTATAAATAAATTAACTTTTTATATATTTGAGGAAGAAGTATTTTAACATTGGTTTATTTGTAAAACTCAAAAGAACATTACAAAAAGTTTATTAAAAATAAAATAGATACAATTTCCTCCAATCTCAATTTTCACACAGGTATTTTGCACTGACAACATTGCTCCATAATATCTTGAAATTCTTCGATTTGTAATGTCATCTCAAAGAAGTCGTACCTATCCTGGATATTTTTTGTTGTTATCATCAATATGGCCTGTGGGTCAGTACCTTGATCTGTGAAAAAAAAACATTATTTCTAAAATATCCTCGATGTTCAGAACTCTGGCTAAAGTTCTTAAAAAAATTGTACGGTTTTATGACCAGTATTCTAACTTTTTGTCAAGTTCAATGAGTACCAAATAAAATTAAATTTCCACAAACTTTTTATTGATGAACGACAATTAATTGTGGCTTAACCATCTTCTACATTTGAACTGATACTGTGTGAAAACTTACACAGGTTCTTATATACAGCAAATGGGACTAACAGTAGGATGACGGTATTCCCAATTAGGTGGAGAAAAATCGACAATGAATGTTATTAGGGTGGCAATGAAAGTTATTAGGGTTGTCGCTGGTATTTCCAAATTGAATGCAGCATTGGTTTTCTGCTGCAGAATCGCATGAAATGCTTGTCGAAGCTTATGGTGAATAGGGAATAGTGTTAGTATTAAATAACATCTTAATTGTTACAGAGTGTAAGAGAAAATGTTGGACAAAGACACTAGGTACTGTTTGAAAATGAACGGTAAGCAATTTGAACATCTTACTAATTAAAATCCGTTCCGAAACTCGACCACTTGATACACTTTACCTATCACTTCCAAATAGTTTGTCACACCGGAACGAACACCCTGTAGATATTTTTCAGCTTATTTGTATATAGAATTGCAAAACCTTCGAAATGATGACTTAAACCCTATTGCCATTTAAGATGCTTGGGGGATGATCGTACACCCAATTTACAATCAAAAGATGTCCCCTGCCAAATAAAAATTTCCAAATAGAATTGATATTCAAATTTTGTTATATTTCTTCTATCAAGTAAAAGGCCTTTCTATTTTAATTTAGAATTGATTCTACTGTAAGAGAAAGTTTTTCAGGCTTTGGTTCGTTTGGAAACATGACATTTGTGTCTGACTGTTTGGAAGTTTGACCCTCTGTTACTATTATTACATTGAAATTAAAACAATCCATCTCATATTAGTCAGATATTTCAGATTTATCATTGAAACATTGGAAATTAGACTCACTTATGGCTATATGTGCAGACATAGCTATCTTATCCAAACTCAGTGCCCATATTCTCACATTATGAACCCTCTTAACACCAGGAGTATCCATGAGTGTGTTTATGACTTCTTTGAAGTCAATACCTCTTGGTGCCCCTTCCATAAGAACGACCAAAACATCTCTAATGATATTGAAGGTTGTTATGATGACGAGTATAGAAAATAAAAACGTACAAATTGGATCCACAATCTTCCATTCCTCCTAAAAAATTAATGACTAATCAAATCAATTGTTTGAATGATTCGGTTTCACAAAGAGCACACATCATCATTTTTAGCTGTTGTGTATTATAAGGTTGCTTGGTCTGAGGCGGATCACAAGTCGTGATATTGCTTTTTGCGCGCTAGTTCCAGGAAACAGCGTGCTATCGTTTCGTAATTTTTTAATTTCGAGCCACAAATGGCCTAAAAGACTAACTGATGAAGAATCCGAGTTCAAAAGTAAATCAGTCGGATCAATTTAAAATTCAGTATTTAAAAATATAATAACGCGCATGTTCGTGCGAAATTTCGTGAGGATCATATGATTAGAAAATGAAAAAAAAAATCGTGAACGGATCAGCATATAGCGCTCGATTTCATAGAATCCGTTGACGAATGTATGGACCATAATGGATTCCTTTTTCCTCAACCTTTTAATATCAGACCTGCTCTTCAGAATTAGAACAATTTCAACACAAAATGATGCACTTACTTTAAAGAATATCACTATAGCTGCTATGAATACTCCTAAACTTTGTAAAAAGTCACCAATGACGTGAATAAGGGCTGCTCGAACATTTATGTTTTGTTTTTGCTTCTTGTCTGCACTACCTTTGTGATTATTGTTTCCAGAGTGACTGTGACCGTGGCCATGATCATGAAGACTCAATCCCATTCTGAAAATTCATGAAATTAAGTTTGTGAGCGCTGAAGGCTCAGTGGAAGAGCATCGGGCTCGTGACCGGAAGGCATGGGTTCGAATCCTATTCAGGTGAAAAAGAAATTTTCTAGTTGGAGCGGTGTCGGCCCCCATTTCACTGTTGGGTCAAAAATTAACAGTGCTGTGACCTAAAGTGGCGCAAGATAGCAGGAACAAAGCCTACCCAGAACCACAACTGAACTCCTAACTCGCACAAGCTGAAAAAGCTTCTGAGAATCTTCACAGAAGATCTAGGAGTATCAGGATAATAATAATAATATCAGTCTTTACTTGATGAAAATCCATATTAAATACGATTATTCTGATTTTCACAAATTGTTTATTGATGTTTATTGCTCTAGCAAATGGCTAACGACTTGCGTCTTTCTGCCATGAACTACATTCTTTATGAACATAGTATTTTTTTAGAAAAGTGTAGATAATTATTGAGAAAAAACTTTCAAGTGTGAGTCGACGGGTATCTATCGCCTCCACCGGGAAGGTTCTTAATTGCATCCATTAGGGGTTTGATCGGATACTTTATTTTGTTCTGTTCTTGATTCGTCATAGGAACTGAGCTCATGGGAATAGGAGGGCCGGGGAACTACAGGAATGCCTTTTGCGGTCAAAAATTCCGTTATGGAGAGTGCAGTGTAAACTGGAGTGTTGACATAATAGAGCATCCATTTTTATGCAATGTCTAGTCTCTCGCGAATTAACCCTTTTATGAGTCGTTCAAAGAAGTCTTCATAAAAACTTGGTTAACAGTTTGTTCTGGAGGATCGAATTCATTCATTCATACCAACATGCACACAACACACCCATGGGCAAGAGCGGGATTTGAACCCACCGTAGACAAATGTTTTATCTGCTACGCCAAGTATTGGCAATGAAAATCAGTTTACTCACATAAGATTGACAACCACTCCAAGACCTGATGTAATCAACATTATCCTTGAGTCTATTTCGAAATCGTTATTAATCAGTCTTAAAAAAGCTAGATACACTAATATAGCTGTCACAACCCAAATCATAAGCACTGACGTTAATGCTCCTATAACTTCGGCCCTGTACCAGCCAAAATGCATTTTTTTTGTTGATGGTCTGCTAGCAACCCATAATGAGAATAGAGATATCATAAAGCTGGCAAAATCTGTTAAAAGATGTGCAGCGTCTGAAGCTATGGCTAAACTATTCGACCAATATCCTCCTAGAATGAAAAATTATATATTATAATGGTACAATCGTCCATATATTGTACTTACCCACTATTTCTGCTATCATAAAAACTAAACATAATACGCTGGCAGCAAGAAGCCTATTTCTTGCTTTCTTATCTATCCCTGAACTGTGATCTTGATGACAGTGTTTCTTAACTGGAACAAACGTAAAATTTTGCGTATTTCAAAGAATTATTATTTCCTTCAAAATATGTGTAAAGTAAATAAACACTTCTCGTCAAAACTTAAGGTTCATGGTTCATATCTGGACTCGCCAGCAAAGAGCCATTAATCTCGCCAGTGTACCTCCTTCATTACCGTTACTATAATCTTTGACGCTTGTGTTCGCGAGTGAGTGGAAGTCTTCTTAACAAGCGTTTGGATGTTAGATTTATTTCAATGAGACGTCTTCTGACTGTGCTTAGGGAAACTGAATTACCTGTGGCATCTCGAAGGCGTTGATTTATCATTCTGCAACTGCTGCTCACCGAAATAGTTAACAAACGGTCTTCTACAGGCGTTGTAGCACGTGGTGTACCAGTTCTGTGTATTTGAAAAACAGTGGCAAATTAATGTGCCAGTAAACTTGATGACACAATGAATCGGAAGGGAAGACGTTTTTTCTTCGAGAAACATCATTATCCCTAACTTTTTACGAGCAGTTTATTTTTAAATGCATCTCTAAAAAATGATAACTTGCATTACATCATCTCTTTAAAATTTATATTTCATTTATACCACTTCTGCAACACCTTTGAAGACCATTGGAAGACACTTGAAGATCAAGTTTGAGAAGAATCTTCATTCCGAAATCTCTCTGGGTCTCACAAGATTTTCCCAAATGTGTTTTAAGTTTTTCTGGGTCTGTCAAAGGTGGGATTTGAAAAGAATTGTTGTAATTTTTGAAAAACTTTTTCCTAATGCAAGCTAACTATAAGTTATGCGTGAATGTCCATAACATTTTACGATTTTTTTCAAACTATTAGGAAATATGAAAATCCATGGCTTTCAAATAAATGTTATACATACTTAATTCTGTTGTATGGTGATTTTCTTTAGCGTTTGAGTTTATGGTTTCCACAGATACATTGGCATCCAAGTTCATCACTTCACTCTGCAATACCTTACAGCATCCAGAACTTGGATTTCCATGAACACAGTAAATAATTGTCTTCTTGCTTCCGCCTGATGTTCTCTGTAGCGTTCCATAATTAACTTGGTTGCTGTCGGCTCTGGAAAGATATAGAAAAAATTATACTTCTTTTTTCTTTCAACTCAAAAGTATCTTGTTCGTTTAAGCAGGGGAAAATTCATTTTACTGAATTCGCGCTGTTCTAGATAACAGCGTGCTATGGTTTTGGCCAAATGTCTGTAATTTTCGATTTTTTAGCCGAAAATAGACTCATTCTCTTGAGAAACCGAGGTCAAATGTATTTCTGTCCGGCTGGTCCGATCCGTTGGTAAACAACTTTCGATTGCAAAGAGCTAGAGACTCGAAGTTTTCAGAGCAGGTTTGGGGCCAAAATATATATGTATAGTTTCATAATGGGCTAAAACGGTTCAATGGTTCCATAGTTGTTCACATTTGAATCTTTTTATTATTTTTCCAATAAGTCCAAAACTACTAATCCGATGAAAATGAAAGTTTGTAACAACAAAAAAATTTCGTGAGTATCAGCTGGAGATAGAAATGCTCATTTCCGAACGAAAAGACATAGAGACTTTTCAGAATTGTTTGGATTCTAAATATTATATGCTATATGTTTTGAAGTAAAACACTTTATTTTCCCTACTGGCAGTCAGTAGAATGTAGATACCTGTAGAAGTCACATCGTGGTGAAACACTTGTTGTATTGTAAACATTTTTGTGGAATTTAAAATACTGTCTCATAAAATGAGTTTCCACCAAGTAAAGACCGAATCATCAAACATCAACTGAGTATGTTTTGTAGTGAAGTGTCTCTCTAAATTTGATTTCTTATTGTGCGCGAGTTTTTCGTGGCAAATGATATAAGTATACAATTGAATTTCGTGGAGCAGTTATTAACGATTTCATTCATCAAAAAACTTTCGACGAGTTTATCTCAGTTCTAGGTAGGTGGGCGACTATATTAAAACATAAAAATATTTTCGAACGAAATAAAAATCATTACAGCTAGGAAGTTTTCTTTATTCGGAGAACACAGTACATGACTTGAATGAAGACCGCCAGATTATTCAATATAGGTAGAATAAATTGTGTCATCTAAATTGTAATTATTAGGTTGTGCGGAAAGTAATTTCGTTTTTTCCTGGCAGAGGATTTAATTGTATTTTTTCGGACCCAACTTCCTATTTAAACCGCATAATCATTGTATGTTTTGAGAGCTGATATAGCAAGGCTTGTGTGTGAAAAAGTTTGATTAATTCTACGCAGTAGTTTTTGGTTGGTGCCCTTTTAAATATGGAGGGCAATAAGCAGTATTTTCGTTTTACTTTTTCACTATAGAAAAGGTAAAAATGCCGTTCAAGCCAGAAAGAAATTAACTGATGTGTATGGAGAAGATGTGTTGACAGTACGCCAATGCCAGAACTGGTTTGCAAAATTTTGATGTCGCTGATAAAGACACGATAAAGGCATTTTAAAGGAATTGTTGTTTTTTGAGCTTTTACCGGATAAAACAACAATTAATTCGAAAGTCTACTGTCATCAGCTGGACGAACTTAATGATGCACTTCAACAGAAAAGGCCAGAATTAATCAACAGAAAAGGTGTAGTGTTCTATCAAGATAATGCGAGACCTCATTTAAGTTTGATCTCTCGGCAAAAGCTTTTAAAGCTTGAATGGGACACACTACCACACCCACCATGTTCTCTAGATCTGTCGCCTTCGGATTATTATTTGTTCCGGTCACTCCAAAATTTTTTTCACGGTTCATTTCAAATGAAGAGGTCAAAAATCAACTGTATCAGTTTTTTTGTCAGCAAAAATTCATGCTATTACCAGAAAGATGACAAAAGGTGTTGGACCAGAATGGCCATTATATAATTTATTATAGTAAAATATTCATTCATTATACGAATATTGCCTTTCATTTTCCCAAAGTAAACGAAATTACTTTCTGAACAACCTAATAACTGTATGTGCCGATTGAATAATAATAAATAGAAATTTTTTCATGTAATGAAATAAGAAATTAATTTACTTACAGTAACAAAGAACCGTCTTGCTCTTGCATTGTATTAATACGCGACACAGGTCTGTTTACACTTGAAGATTACCAAAATGTCCAAGATTTCATATCTCTAATATCTCGGAATCTTTATGATTTCATATTTCACTGAAACGTTATCAAAATAAGAATAATCAGTTTGCACCCGAAACTACAGTGCTTTATCAGTGATACCTGGATTCAGTCAATTCTGAAGAAAAACAGTATAATGGACGAAAACAGAAAAATTGGAATGATCGCTGATGTTTACTATTGTTAGTTCATATTTAATTTTCATGGTCTCTGTGTTTGTCGTGCCATCGAAGTAATGCATTTAATTCATGGTAAATAAAGTGAAGAAACATATGTGACTGCTATCAGTATCACAATAACAGAACAGGATATACTTCAGGTTCTACTGGAACTACGGTTTACACATTTGCACATTTTCATTTCTCATTTATTGTTCTGAAGAAAAGAAAGACCGCACAAAAATTTATTCAATAGGAAATGAAAAAATATTATGGGAACAAAATTCTTCAGAATGCATTTAATCAATATCAGAAGAATAATGTGGATCAAATATGCTGAAGGAACTATAACAACAATAAATCACTCACCCGGACATATCACTGGATAATTTTGTTTGTACGCAAGGGGCTTGAGATATCTTTCACGATTTCCAACAACTAACAATTAAATTATCAATTAGTCAAAAATTGTACGTAATCGATGAAAACTTTAAACTTATCTGATAAAAACCCAGTGTTTATATGCTCGGTTTGAGCCATCTTTGGATTCTAAGGTCAACGCAGAGTGCCAAACGTGATGTCCGCTATTTGAATAGTTAATCCGTCAAGTGGTGGTGTGCAACACACTCTTCGAGTACAAAAAAAATGTTTGCGCAATTTGAGGTTGTAAATGATAATGGTTTGAACTCCTACAACATTGATTCATTTGTTCTCGGAAACTTTTTATATTGATAATCTGAATGTAAATATTAGAAGAAAATCCTAATCATAATGTGGTAACAGATCATATACAGTCCCTGGCCAAATTACACTGGTCGACAAGGTTTTTGTAACACAAAGCAGATCTTAATTTTTTTAATGGAAATGCCCTTCTAATAATAGGAAAAAATTTCCTAACGCCCTAATACGTACCACTTTTCAATAGCTCAATAAGAACACATTAGAAGTAGTAAATTTCATGAGGGGACAGTTAAAATGGATGCATTTTATAACAGGAATAGTACCTAAACCGTGTTGTTTACAATAAAAGACGTAAAATTAAGATTAAAAATCAGTCTTCTGTTGATTTTCGAAGTGAATGGTTCCCTGTGCGAAGATAAGAAATTGTTTTAAAGATGAAAATGTCGAGACAGAAGCGCAGCAGTTGCAAAATCTCTCCTGACAAATTTTATTATATTTGTGGAGAATTTATGGTGAAATCACAAGCTAGGCCAATTTCTGAAAATGTTAAAAAAGCCTACTTCCAATATTTTGTTGTTCTAATTGGAGATCAAGACAAGCAGTGGGCTCCCCATATGTTGTGTTACTTGTAGCGTATTGTAGCGACCAGCTTCTTCGCTCTTCGTCCAGAATTTTGCTTTGCTCTGCTGCAGCTTGCCGGCGTATCATGCAGAGGACACGACTAGTCTTAAACATACCTGACTGACCGTCCCCGCCGAGTTCAAGTAGGGCAGAGCACACAGCATTCGAAGACCAGGTGAATTCTACCAGAATAGTTATTGGCTATTTGAGGAAGGCCTCTTTTCCAAGTGACTACCAAGCAGTCTCCACAGTCCACCCAGAGGTAGAAAGTGTGATAAGGATTACGCCATATCATCGCGCTCGGCGAGAACCCCTCCGAAGAGATGAACCCACCAGCTTCCAGTTTGGGCCCCGACTCGAAAGCCAGAACCGTCTGACTGGTAGCAGCGAAGCACTATCCAACCTCTACTGGCTCAGCAGGTCAGTACCCGAGTTGGTTTGAGACGCAACTCACCCGCCGGAGGGAATTCTTATCCATCCACCCGAACGCAGTCCCAAGAACTAAGATAAACTCAAGATTGACGACTACAATTGATCCTGGTACGAGCACCGTCTAGCGGACTATACGTCCTGACCCACCGAACCCATGTGAAGTCATTTGATTGATCCTGGCGTCAAGCACTAATGGCGGAGCCATTTCGTCGAGATCCACAAACCCTAAATAGTTACGCACAGATCCAGGGGGCCAGGACAGGCCGGTCGAACCGTCAAGTCCCGTTAAACCCCGAGTCGTTTCATGAGAATATCCCGAAAATGGGGGTCTGCGAACAGATAAATGAAATACCCCCCTAGTCCAGCATGCGGACTTTCAACCACTGCCCCCTCGAGTCCAACACCAAATTGGGGTGGCCAGGTGGTACAAGTAACACCTGAGGGCAAGCCCACCCCCCCGAGGTAACGCAGTATGCTACATAACGCACTCGGCCATTACACAGAATCCGGAGATTTATACTGCGATAGGGTAGAGTACGCCAGTTTTAAGGGAGAAGCCCTGTGCTGCGACAGACTCCCTTGTCACTGAGTTAATCAACCGGCTCAGCCCTCCATTTCACCTGAGTAAAACTAGGGCCCCCATTCGGAGATCTTCCACCATACAGGTCCAGTGACTGGCGCGAAATGGCATTACGTTAGACACCAAGACTTAACCCTCCAATTCGCCGGGACGAATCTAGGGTCCTAGTCAAGAGAGCGCCCCCATCACGTCAAGATCTAATGCCTGGGGGGCGAGCATTCGAAGACCATTCGGACTTGGAACACAAGGTCACAGGTAGACATGGGCACCACGCCTGTCTGAAGAATGCAGGTGTGCATGTTCAGAAAGAAACGCCGCCTCCCAAATTAAGAGATAGAAGCTCCCTCATAACCCGTATTGCTTTAGAGCGTCATTGGTGATCCCGACGATCTGGCCCTAATTGCCCCATCCATCATTCCGAGTTTTTCACTTTAAAAGATTTATTTTTGACGAACCATGTAAAGTTGATGGCAAAAAATTATTATTATTATATATATATAAATATATATATATATATATATAAATATATATATATATATATATATATAAATATATATATATATATATATATATATATTTAGGTAGTGCCAACAAGAGCGTACCTGAAACATATAGCCAAAAAGAACATACCGACTGACAGATGCCGGAAATGCTGCCAAGCCTTGGAGTCTATACAACATGTGACATCCTCATGCCCCATTCTTGCACCCAGGGAGTACACCCAGCGGCATAATGCTATGGCAAAAATCTTTCACCAAGCCATTGCCATGAAAGTAGGACTTATACTTACCTCTCGAAGGGTACACGAATACTTACCCAAGCCGATACTTGAAAACAGTCAGTTCAAACTCAACTGGGACAACCCGATAATAACGGATAGATCGGTGCCGCACAACAGGCCCGACATCGTGATCTTTGATAAAGGAAACCGCAAAGCAACAATCATTGATATAACCGTCCCGGCAGATGATAACATAAGTAGAGCGTACACGGAGAAACTAACAAAGTACCACGACCTGGCTTTTGAAATAAAAGAGATACACCAGCTAAGAACGGTAAAGATTCTGCCCCTGATAATCTCCACGAATGGATTGGTTGAGAGCCACCTAGCAGAAAATACGGAACTCCTTGAACTGGATCAGGAGTTGATAAGTAAAGCTCAGAAGGAGGTGATCCTCTGGACAACAAGAATTGTTAGAATGTTCCTTACAGCTGCCTAGAAGGTCCTTGGTCGTTAAGACCCGGACCTTCTAGAGGAAACTCCCATAATGGTGATTATTAAAAAAAAAAAAAAAAAAAAAAAAAAAAAATTAAAAAAAAAATATATATATATATTTATATTTATATAATAATAATATATAAATATATATATATATATATATATATATATATATATATATTTATATATAATAATAATAATTTTTTGCCATCAACTTTACATGGTTCGTCAAAAATAAATCTTTTAAAGTGAAAAACTCAAAAATTCTTCTACTGAATAAAATGCATTTTCAAGCAAGATATCATAAATCCTCTTTTTGAAAACACGTTCTGGTAAATCTTTCACGTCTGTAGGTAATTTATTGAACATTTTGATACCCCAGTAGTGCGAGAAATTTTGCGTATTTTTCTTCCTGTGCAATGGTGTAATAAAATCATTCTTATATCTGGTGTTAAATAAGTGATGTGTCCCATTTTTTGGTATGTTGGATCTGTTGTAGTGCACGTATTTGAGACACTCCTTTATATAAAGGGAAGGAAAGGTAAGTATCCCACTATTCATGAAAGTCGGCTTGCAAGATTCTCGGTGACTTATTCCATAAATAATTCGGAGAGCTTTTTTTGTAGAAGAAAAATCCTGGTAGCATCAGACGCGTTTCCCCACAGAAGTATCCCATATAATAGCAAACTTTGAAAGTTTCCAAAATATGCAGTTCTGCTCATTTCGAGAGTACCATATTTTTTCAATCTCCTAAGAAGATATAGCACACTGGACAATTTGTTGCAAGTGTAATCAATATGAGCGGCCCAACTCAATTTATTATCTAGGATTACACCCAAAAATCTGGCGTTCGCTGGGTTCCCTCTACTTCCAAATGCTAACTCAACTGTTTTCTCTGTATTCAATTTGAGCCCATTCAAGGAGAACCAATTTTCAACTTCAATCAGTGCGAGCTTTAACCTGACTGTGAAATCTTTTCCAATCCTTCGATTTCACTATTATGGAGGCGTCATCGCAGTACAAGCATAGACAGTTACAATTTTCGATAATGATATCATTCAAATACACCAAGAACAATGCAGGTCCCAGTATCGAACCCTGAGGTACTCCATACCTTAATTCTTTTTCTGTTGAAATAACGTCATTCCAGTGTACTTTCTGAAATCTTTTTTCTATGTACGATTCCAACAGTTTTAGGTTGTTTCCTCTGAAACCGCAGGCGTTCAGTTTCTTAAGCAGGGTCATATGTGAGACTGCATCGAAAGCTTTACTTAAGTCGAAATTTAGCATCTCTACAAAATCTCCTTCATCCATAGCTTCTATCACATTATTCAACAATTCCATTAGAGCAGTAGTTGTACTTCGACCTTTTCTGTATCCATGCTGGTTTTTGTTTAAAATATTTTTCTTCGCCATCCATTTCAACATTCTGTTTTTAATCACAGTCTCAAATATTTTCGATATACAGGGAAGAATTGCGATGGGTCGATAATTATTACAGTCGTTTTTGTCTCCTTTTTCTTTGTAGATTGGAATAACTTTTGCAATTTTAAGTTCTTCTGGAAAATAACCTTCTCGGAAACATTTATTTATTATGATTGAAATGGGATTGGCAATTTCTTCACTAATATTTTTCAGGATGTCTACGGCAATGTTGTAAATATCAACTGTTGTTTTGGGTTTGAAAGATGTTATTATTTTTTTTACTTCATTTTTCATTATTCAAAAATTTATTTTGTGTTATCTTACTAGATTCATAACTTTTAGTTCCTAACTAAATAAACTAATATATATATATATATATATATATATATATATATATATATATAAGGGTGGTCCTTATATCGGGTTTGTTCGAATTTTTCTTCACGATAGTCCTAAATCGGTTTGAAATATATAAAAAAAATTCATGCCAATTTATAGCTCTTAATTTTAATATTAACTCGTGCCCCCCGACAGACAAAGTTTTAAATAGAAATAACATGGAAAAAGTTTTATTATTACTTCAGAATTTTTACGTCATTAACTAACGAACAAATCGTATTGACAAATGATATTTTTTATGTAGAATTTAACGCTCTACAAAAAAGGTCTCTTATGATTTTTCGATAACTCTAACGGTTTCAAAGTTATTCGAGGTTAAATGTGTAATTATTGTCATTTTCATAGTTTTTTATATTTTTTTGGTTATTTAATGATCCTAAAATGATAGATGGGTTATTAGTTGTAATCTCAATGGTTCTCTTCTTCAGAAAATTCATAGGGTATCAGTAAATCTAAAATGGTAGTTACACCAATTTGTTTTACACCTGAGTTATAGTAAGTTTTAAGTTTTTTATTTAGTTTTTGGGATACACAAGATATTTTGGTCATATTATAAGAAAATTTTTATTTACATTGGTACAATTATTAAATAACTTCTATCATCTAACAGTATGAAAGCTCCGTATCATGATCTACAATTCATTAAAGAGTTAAACGACTTTAAGGCAATCAACAGTAACCTTGCTACTGTAGCAATTAATAGATTTATGAACCATCTATGGTATTTATCACCAGCGTTAGCAACCATGGCAATTTTTGATGAAGATGTTCCATTAGAAACAAAATTGAAAATTGTGGCTAAGCTGAGAACAGAGGAAGAAAAAATTTTAATCGATGGTATTCCGGAAGAAGATCTGGATTATACAAGTGAAAAATCTAGCGTAAAACGCTTTCAAACTAAGAACATAAGTGACTTATTGTATAACGATATCGATTTTTTTGTAACTGCAGAATCGATCAAATTTTTCGAAAGATTTGAGCTACAAACAGAATTTTTACAAATTCATCCCTCTGAATGGGCTAACAATGAAAGCTATAAAACTGCAGTACGGTTCGTCGGAAAACTATCGGTTGTGAATGACTGTGCTGAGAGAGGAGTTAAATTAGTGCAAGATTTTTGTAAACATTATACCAAAGATGAAAAACAAATGCAGTATGTATTACAAGTGGTTAAAGATCATCGTCAAATGTTTCCAGACGCGCTTAAAAAAACAAATGTAACAACTTCATAAAAGTATTTATTATTGAAAATAAAAATAATATTGGTATTTTTTTCAATTCGGAGACATTTTAATGACAAATTTTTTCGATTGATTGATACTTTTTTCTTAGAAAATACGCCAATAACCGATCTATAATTTTAGAATCATTAAATAACCAAAAAAAAATATATAAAACTATGAAAATGACAATAGTTACACATTTAACCTCGAATAACTTTAAAACCGTTAGAGTTATCGAAAAATCATAAGAGACCTTTTTTGTAGAGCGTTAAATTCTACATAAAAAATATCATTTGTCAATACGATTTGTTCGTTAGTTAATGACGTAAAAATTCTGAAGTAATAATAAAACTTTTTCCATGTTATTTCTATTTAAAACTTTGTCTGTCGGGGGGCACGAGTTAATATTAAAATTAAGAGCTATAAATTGGCATGAATTTTTTTTTTATATATTTCGAACCGATTTAGGACTATCGTGAAGAAAAATTCGAACAAACCCGAAATAAGGACAACCCTAATATATATATATATATATATATATATATATATATATATATATACCAAAACAGTACGAACTTATTTGTACTTCTTATAGTAATTGGTCAAACAATCGAATATTTCAAATGTGATGAAAAGTTTTTATTATTTTAATCAAATATTCATTCACAAATATCTATAAACTGTCATTTCTTATACTTATAACCCAACATCCTGTTTCCGTAATGTACAAAACAAGTTCTCAACCTTTGTTGAATTTTCACAATATCAGGGCAAGGAGGCTTCAAGTTATCGTAAAGAATGTTAAGTGCTTCCAGAAATAATTTGATAGCTTCTGTAAACTGACCGTTACCGTAAAAATCTTCAGCACCTGGTAACAGCGTTTCTAGCGCCTGAAATGATAAAATAAAAGAGTAAGATTTTATTCCCAATCATTTTCTTCTATAAATAATGTTTGAATATACTGGGGGTGTTCAATGTATTCTCGGTATCAGGTTGATTTGCTAATAATGTGAGTAATCTTATTATCTCATTTACTAATGACACTATCTGAGGGTATAAATATTAAATTTCACTAATTTACCATCATTAGTTTTCTATGTATCCTCAGTGAAAGATGATCAGAATGACTAACGCCATAATGATGAAGAAATAAGAGCATCGCGCCGTTATAAAGTTCCTCACTAAGCAGAGAAAAAGTCAAAAAATCATTCATGAAGAGATGGTTGCTGTTTACCACGACTGTGCCCCGTCGTTATCCACCGTTCAAAAGTGGTCATGTGAATTCAGAAGAGGCAGAGAATGCATTGAAGATGGCACTCTATCGGACGGGCTCGTTCACTGAAGAAAATGTGAAAAAAAGTGGAAAATCTGGTACTCGAAGATGCCAGAATTAAAATCAAGATGATAGCACAGATGACAAACCTATTAGTGGGTACCATACATGCTATTCCTTAACCTCTCAAAGGTCAGTGCATGAAGAACGGAAGGTAGCAATTAATACCTATTTTGAGGAGAAGCCGGAAGAATAATTTTTACAAGGTTTAGAGAAGCTTATTTCTCGATCTAACGAATGAAATGAAGTTCTAGGGAGTCCCCCATTTTTCAATGTAGTCACATTGAAAAATAGAACTTTCACAAAATTTTATGAAATTTCTTTCATGCCTATACCGAGAATACATTGAACGCCCCTCGTACATATAGGAACATAGACATAAGTGTCTCGTTGGAAGTCTATGGTCCACACACATAACCCAAGAAGATGATAGATTGTACAGTTAGAGGTTAATGTTAGATGCATTCATCTGAATAATCTAATGAAACTTTCTCAAATACAAGTATATAAAAATAGAAACAGGTAACTCACCATCAAATTCCTTAATACTGGAAAGAGGTTTTTCCTATTTCCACACCAATTACAAACTAAAAATGGCTCTATATTCAGTTTATTCAAAACGAAAATATTAGAACAATTCTCGCATCCTATCCTCATTTCTTGTTCGTCCATTCGGTCCAAAAGGGGCCAAAATTCAACACAAGGCAAGCAAACGCAGTCAAACCAATATCGTTTCCTGAGAAACTGTTGACGAAATTCCCTTTTCATGGTTGTGTATATCGGCCCATAGTTTTCATAAATTATGTCTCCTCTCTTTATAGGTTTTATAGTTCGGACGATAAGTTTGTTTTTGGAATTATATCTGAAATATTGTTAGCTATACATATATGCTCAAAATATAGAATATAATAAATACTCACAAATCAACAGTTTACGTTTAAGAGAACAATTTTTGGTATGTTATTAGAATAGAAAAATTGGTTATAAAGGGCCTTTGAATGGGAACGCCCCATTTTTAAAATGACATTACTCACGCATGGCAGCCATTGTTTATTCGCGACATTGACAGTTGTATTTGTCAATGTCTACCATTTAATCATGGGAAGGTACACACTCCAACAACGTTTACAAATAATCTAAATTTATTACGAGAAATATCGATCTCTTACTCTAACTTTACACGTGCTTTTACTCCAATTTTTTGTCGTCATAATCGTCCGGATAAAAGAACAAATGAACGATTAGTGAAGAAGTTTGAAACAAATTTTACACTTCATGATGTTACAGTGCCAGTGAGACAAAGAAATGCAAGAAGTGAAGATAATCTTGCTGTCGTACGTGAAAGTGTTCGTGAAGACCAAAATGTATCGATTTCTCAACGTTCACAAGAACTAGGCATCTCCCAGACGTCTTTGTGGCGAATTTTACGAAAAGATCTTGGTTTACATACATACAAAATTGTTTTAACCCAAGAACTCAAATCAACAGATCATTTAAAGTATCGTGTATTCAGTAATTGGTGCTTAGAAAAATCAGAAGAAATAGACCGATAAATTATCTGCCTCGTTCCTGCGATTTAATTCCATTGGACTTCTTTTTTTTTGGGGTTACATAAAGTCATTAAGTGATTAAATGGTAGATATTGACAGATACAACTGTCAATGTCAGAAAAAAACAAAGGTTGCCATGCGTCAGTAATTTCAATTTAAAAATGGGGCGTTCCCATTGAAAGACCCTTTATTTCTGATACTGAATTGTTTCATCCGTTACTATTTGGTAGTTGATCATAATTAAAACAAATTGTAGAAATTACTATGTTTTACTACCAATAAAAATATATATTACACATTTTCTTGTGACTCGAGTTTCGGGAAATGAACTATCCCATCATCAGACAACTGAAGACCTAACAGTGGTACAGAGGTATTTATACAAAAGTGATAAATATTTTGAATATTTCAATAGATTCTAGATAACACCTAATAGTGTTACAGAGGTTTACAAGCGGAACGTGATAAAAAACCGGGTTAAAAAAGAGGGGCCTTCTAACAGATATCGGAATGTCGGCAATCGACAAAGAAGGTTGTTAAACAGATGGTACCCATTTAAATATCTCAAATAATTTTTTTTTTGAGATATTTAAATAGGTACCATCTGTTTAACAACCTTCTTTGTCGATTGCCGACATTTCGATATCTGTTAGAAGGCCCCTCTTTTTTAACCCGGTTTTTTATCACGTTTCGCTTGTAAACCTCTGTACCACTATTAGGTGTTACCTAGAATCTATTGAAATATTCAAAATATTTATCACTTTTGTTTAAATACCGCTGTACCACTGTTAGGTCTTCAGTTGTCTGATGATGGGATAGTTCATTTCCCGAAACTCAAGTCACAAGAAAATGTGTAATATATATTTTTATTTGTAGTAAAACATAGTATTTTCTACAATTTGTTTCAATTACCCTTTATTTCTCCTAGAGCCAATCGCAAACTCCATTCACTTTAGAAATAATATTAATTTTGGAAAGAGTTGTCTGGTTCCATTCTTTTAATTTTGGTGTAAGTTTCTTACCTAACAATGCTGGGATCACACGAGTGATTGAAGAGAGCTGCAGTTGGATACAGAGCAGCACCAGTACAATGCAATTTGTAGGAATCGTTTTTATCACTATTACATTCAGTCAATGTGTTCCTGAGCTCGGCGATTTCGTGACAATTGAATTGTAGCAACTCTAGATGTCTAACCATAAGTGACGCTATAAAAGTTTCATCTTCTGACAATTCATCATCAAGTTTCACCTTTTTATGGAAAAAATTTGCTATTCTGAGCAGTTTCAACAGATAAATGGCCATCATCGTGTAATGTAAAAGTTCCTCCTTATTTCTGGAGAATTCGTTTCTACATAGAAAAAAAACTGTTTGATAATTATCTGATTTGTAAGGGTCACACTCGATGGCATCGCTGCAATTATCCCTGAGATAGTCTCTTAATTTCTTCCTCGTTTCGGTGAAGAATCTCAACTCTTTTTGGGATACAATTCTTAGAGCCAAAGCGCAGTTTATGGAAGCTTGAGATTCGAAAAGGGTGTTCTGGAAAGAACATTCATATTTGTGATACGTTTCATTGGCTAAACGCTCACAATTACTACTGCAAAAAACAACCGATGGGCAGTTTGGACAGGCAAAAACTTGCTCTGTAGAAATCAAACAGTGTTGGCAATTTGTTATATTGTTTTCTGGAGACAAAACGCTACAATGTGGGGTTTCTTGTATTATGATTTGACCAGCAGGTATATCTTCAGCCGCCCTAGCAAATCTACCTTGAAAATCGTCCTTTTCAAAACAAACTTTATTGTGAGACGCTAGGTATATCCCATTGGGAACAAAATATTCTTCACCGTAAACCGTCATAATTTCCCTTGAGATTTCCTTCTTACATTCTAATTTTCTTCTGTTATTCTGAATTTCTTCGATTTTCGACTTGATAATCTCGGAATCTAATTTGCTGTGTTTGAGACACTCAAACGCTTGTTCATAAATTTCATCTGCTGATTTTTCGTTCTGAAGTGCATCATAACATTTCGCTTTTCTCAACCAGATCTTGTAATCGAGATGCTTAGGATATTTGTCTATTTCCATGATATAGTCAATATCATCGAGAACCTTTTTATATTCTTGCATCTCGAAGAAAGCAGCACTTCTGTTGGCGACTAGGATAGCCAAAAGTTCCTTTGAAGAATCTACAAATTTCGGATATTTCATTAGTTTGGATTTTTTAAACGAAACTTTGGTTAATTCAATATGTTTTGTCTTAAACATTCCACCGGAATATTATTAGCGAAGTCAGTAAGAGAATACGACCTACACACCAAAGCTTAACATGTATGGTTGGAAAGTTGTGTTGTGTATCAGTAGGGACCAAGGGGGCGTTGTGTACCGTATTCCGTACCGCACCGTATTCTCCAGACATTGCTCCTTCTGACTACTGGCTGTTTCGACGGATGCAACACGATTTGGCAGGACACCGCTCCACTTTTATCGAAGAAATCGAAAATTGGCTTCAAAATTGGATCGCCTCAAAAGACAAGAGGTTCTTCTGAGACAGGATTAGGAAATTGCCTGACAGAAGGGAAAAAGTAGTGAGCAGTGATGGACAATATTTTGATTAATTTGTTAATTCACTATCTTTTGAAATAAATGCATTTTCAATCTAAAAAACCGGACAGAAATAATTCGTACTCAAATTATATATTGGGTGTTTTTTTAGAGTGATAGAACTTTAAATTGAAATAAAACACATTTAAATTAAGATTGAAGCCAAATTTTTTTTTATTTGAAAGATAATTTTATGACATTTATGTTTTAAAAATAATTTCCGGGATATGTCCACCACGACTAGCTCTGAGGAAACGAATTCAACCAGACCATTTTTTCGAGCAATTCGGGCCTTATTTCATCAATAACACGAGTTATGTTGGCTTCCAAAGCGTCTATTGTTTCTGGTTTATCAGCATAAACCCTGACTTGACATAACCCCAAAGAAAATAATCAAGTGGAGTTAGGTCGCATGATCTTGCAGGCGAATTAATTAGACCATTTCTCGAAATAAGGTTATCGCCAAATCTTTTTTTCAATAAATCAATTGTTACGGTAGCAGCAGGCGTTATAGCACCATCTTGTGGGAACCAAAACACATCTGGGTCGATACCATTCAAATTTTGAAACAAATAATCATTGATCATCGATCTGTAACGAACACCATTCACTGTAACATTAGCTCCAGCATCGTTTTTAAAGAAACATCGACCGATGATGCCTCCAGCGTGTAAAGCACACCATACAGTGCATTTTTCAGGATGCAATGGAACCTGCAGAACTTCTTGACGATTGTTTTCACTCCCTATACGATAATTTTGCTTGTTTACATAGCCGTTCAACCAGAAATGAGCTTCATCACTAAACACAATTTAACGATAAAAAAGTGGATCAACTTCAAGCTGTTCTAGGGCCCAATCAGCAAACAAACGACGCTTATTATGGTCAAGTGGCTTTAGTTTTTGAACCAATTGGATCTTGTATGGGTATACACCAAGATCTTTACGCAAAATTTTCCGTGTTGTGGATCCAACTTGTTGTGAACGTCGTCGAATAGACACATCTGGATCATCATTAACAGTATGACATACAGCAGAGATATTTTCTTCTGTATGTACAGTTCTTTGTCTTGTTGTTGTTGTTGCATCGAGTAGAGAAAAATGTTGTCCGAAATCTATCGATAGTTCGACGAATAAGCTGCTCTGATGTACGATTATGTAAACCATAAATTTTACGAAGGGCTCTATGAGTTTGGCGTATAGAACACTGATGTTGAAAATAAATTTCAACAATTTGTAAACGTTGTTGCGGCGTGAGTCTTTACATGATAATTTGTGAATGCTTACTGAACAGAAATGTCAAAACAACGTGGCTTCTACTTTCTGTCCAATCACAGTTATCCCTATCGAAAGTTCTATCACTATAAAAAAACACCCGATATGTATTAGTCTTCATTAAATATTATTATTATTATCCTGATACTCCTAGATATTCTGTGAAGATCACTCAGAAGATTTTTCACTTTTTGCGAGTTAGGAGTTCAGTTGTGTTCTGGGTAGGCTTTGTTACTGCGATCTTGCGCCACTTTAGGTCACATCACTGTTAATTTTTGACCCAACATTGAAATGGTGGTGACACCAATCCAACTTAAAATTTTCTTTTCCTCCTGAACAGGATTCGAACACGGACCTTCCGGTCACGAGCCCGATACTCTACCACTGAGCTGTCCGCACTTGAGTATGAACTCAATCACCTCGCATAAAGCGAACGTGATGTAAATTTTCACATAAAACTTGTTGGAAGTGTTAAAACAAACAGAAACCTCTCATCTGATCACTTGGAATATAATGATAATTAGATGACTACTTTACTTTATTCCTTGATTGGGTACTCACCATTATTTTGGGGACAATTGAGTATACCAGAATTATATGACCTTATGGCATTTTTATAATCTCTTTTGGAGAAAAAAGAATTTCCTCCAGCCTTTTCTGCTTCGGCAACTTTAACGTTTTTTTGGGGTTCCATCAGGTCCACCGGAATATTATTAGCGTATTTATATACAATTTTGATTCGAGATTCATGATCGCCGGCATTATTGAATTTTGAAATGTCATCTTCGGATATTTGGGCAATAGCTTTTTCACATTCACTTTGGAATTTATTCATTTCTTAGATGGGAAACGAGCAAACTTGGGGGAGTTCGAAGTAACGACTGGATATGCGTACAATCTATCGAATCGGCTCTCTAAAATTAGTTGAACTATTTTCGTGCCTCAACAAGAGACGAAAGAGTGTATTATTAAAGTACGAGTTTATATACAGGGCGAATCATAACTATTAGGATATTGACTGAGAATAGATTATTTAAACCAAAATATGACGATTAGAACAAATATGCCTCAGTTAAATATTGTTGTATTTGAATTTTTTTTTCGTGTTTTGTTAATAATTTCACTGTTTATATCCCAATTGTCATAAAAATCGGCACAGAGGCATAACTTTGGATGGGGAATATTATTTTATGCATTACTTCACTTTTTGTTATAGGGGGCGCCACGTGAATCATTCCGGATGATTAAATTAAGTGGTACCGAAAAATTATACAACTGGAGCTCTCGAAGGAATGCGGGTTCTTATGAGGGAGCTTCTACCAATTACAATGTTGATAGGTGAAATCAATTAATCCACCCCCTATTGACCTTTCTGCGAGGGAAAAATTGATGTACGTTGGCAGATAGGTTCATTAATTTATTTGATTTGATTAACTGAATAATATATTGAAATTGTGAAGATACCTATACATAAATATACTTATTTTATTGCTAACATTTCGTTCATATCGATAATGGATAAAGTTGGTTCATTAACTGAAAATATGTAGTTATCGTTCGAATCGTCCGTTCTTGGGTTAAACCTCCTAGGAGTAAAATCTTCCTTCATTCTACACCTTGAGGTAAGTAATCTTTTTGGACTGCACATCTGTCTATAGCTGTAAGCTTCCAAAGATATTTCGCTGTCGTAAGTGATACTTATATCCTTAAGATGAACCTGGGCCGAAGTTCTGTTAGTGCCAGGTCGAAATTTTTCCTTGTTCCGTTTGAAACGTCTTCTTGGTCTTCTTTTTTTGGCCGGCATTTCCTTTAAGAGTTGAGTGGGTATGACACCCACACAGTGATAGTATTCCAAAAATGCTTTAACTAAATTCATCCCGCACCTCTTGTCTTTTTAGAAATGAAGGAAAACTGAATGAATTTGGAAGCCATTGTACAGGGTAGCTGAAATTCGAGGTTTATATGAAAAACTAAAAGTTTCACATTTCCATGAAAAAGGATACAACTTTCTTCTGAATATGGAATCACAAAATCGGATTCTTTCGTTTTGTATCCAAAAATGGACACCTCTAGGACGTAAGTGTTGACTTTACTGTTAAGGGAGTAACATAACTGTCTTCTTGATGTACCACATTTCATCGGATCAGAGTTAAATATAGTGTTTTCTTTGGCGTAATCGACTGCTGCTGCTGCAAAAAGTTTCGGAAACAATATATGCCGTTCATATCTGAAAATTTGATAACATTAGCGTCAAACAATGGCAATAGCGCGAACATATTAAGAGTAGAAATAAGTTCGTGCGGTTTTGATAACATATGTCGCTGTAAGTTTATTATTCCATTGTTTCATCTGACAACAACTTCATTTTGCAGTGTCATCATTAGGATTTCGTTTCATTATGTGTCATGTGTCTTTGACAACATCCTGTCTAAAAACATCTTCTAGACGTACTTGCCTGATGAATGGTATGACGAAACAAAAGTAGTGAAATTAAAAAATGGTGGAAAATAAAAATTGTTTCTTATTTTAAATCCTTATCAAATCATACCTGTAAACATCTTCATACGTATTTCCATAAATAAAACATCCAGTTAAGCTAGAATGTGCATGGAGGTCTATAACAAAATCCAGCTGATGGTTCTGGAAAAATGTTGGAGTATTAAGAAAGAAATTTGATGTCGTCATTTTTCACCTTTTCATTACTGAAAGATTTGAACATCTGCAATACCGCCCATAGAGTAGGATGCGAAAAACTTGTAGCTAAATGCCAGGATCTATTCAAATCCACACCCGTTATATTACTTCTGTAATTTCCAACAAAGACTCCATCGGGGTTCATCATCGGAAGGATTTTGAAAACCACGTTTTCTCTCAAAATCGATGCTAGTGAATTCGAGCTTATTAATAATTCTAGTAAACCTGAAAATATTTTTATTTCGTTGAAATCAAGCATATCTGAACATCAGCATGGCTTTTTAAGGGTAGGTCCACTTTGACAAAACTGGCACCTTTCATTGAGTAGTTGAGTTCTAGTTTTGATGCTGGGATACAGGTAGATGTTTTATATACAGATATAGCCAAAGCATTCGACAAGGTTCATTATTCTGGATGATTTTGGATCGGTGGAATCTGTTCTGGAGTGCTTGAGGTCTTACCTAACCAACAGGGAACAGTACGTGGTGGTTGATGTTTCTGTATATGAAACTGTAACAATCAATTCTGGTGTACCCCAGGGATCCCATCTGGGCCCTCTATTGTTTACACTGTACATAAACGATATTTCAAGGTGCTTCCAGCTCGTTCTATATAGCCTGTATGCAGATTATTTAAGAATGTACATGCGGATAATCTCTGTGCAAGATATTTCAGCTTGAATGTGGATACGTGCCAGTACATTAGATCCACTAGGAATCTGAATAGTTTTCAGGGAGTGTTATATCTGGGTGATAGGTGTTAGGGACCTGGGAATTGTGATCGATGCAAAATTATCATTTGAAGAATATAATGACAATATTATTTGTAAAAGTTTAAAAATGCTTGTTTTTATCCTCAGGGTCACAAAATATTTCACTAATGGTAACATTCTCAAGACATTATATGTATTTCCATCCGGTCAGGAGTAATTTGGAATATGTACCATCGATCTGGTCCCCACATTTTTGTAAGTATATTGAAAGAATAGACAGGGTACAAAGGAATTCATAAAAAATCTTAAAGATTTTATCCTTCCTTGATGGATAAAGACTATAAGGTTAGTTTGGTAGAGCATGGCATTTTTAGTTTGGAGCAGAGGAGGGCTCTCTGCGATGACGTATATACATACAGAAATGGGAAATTTCTTCGATTCATCAATTATCATCGACTTACTATGGTATAATAAATAAATAAAGACAGTTACGATAAAATGATAGTTAGTCCGAATTTCGAACCTTGGCAGACCATGCTAGAAGGGGAATCCCCTGGATGTATCCTGGCCATCACGACAATAGTTCGTTTTTTGTTTTTGTCCGCTCCTGTATCATCTCCAACTGTTATCAGCTCCAAACGGCGATTATGCTATAATTGAAACATAAGCCAAGTTCAATTTAGTTATATTTGCTTTTGTTTAACTTACCAAAGAATTTGTTAACGATTTTCTGTTGAAATTCCCTTTCAAATGGGAAGCTCGAGATTCTAACACTTTTAGGAACGTCTGAAGTCTAGAATAGCTGTAAGGTATAGCCATTGCGAACTGATAGACCTCATCTTCTTTATCAAATCCAAATATGAAACTCAGTACATAGTGATTACGATGGCTTGCCGATCGGTGGTAAAAAACGTATTCCTTTGGCATCCTCTGCCTGAAATCTCGACAGAAATAGCTAATAGTATTGGGTTGTTCGGAAATGAATTCCTTTTTTTTTTTGGCAAAATGAAAGACAATTTTCACATAATCAATAAATATTCTATGAAATTATATATTGGTCATTCTAGTCCAACATCTTTTGCCATCATTCTGGTAGTAGCTTGATTCCACGCTAATAAAATTTTTGGTCTTTGCTGGCAAAAAACTGATCCAGGTGATTTTTGACCTCCTCTCTTAAAGTAAAGGTTTTACCGTCCAAAGAATTTTGCAATGACCCTAACAAATAATAATCCGAAGACGCCATATCTGGAGAATATGGTGGGTGTGATACTTGAATGGGATATTCAAGCTGTAAAAGCTTTTGGCGAGTCCAAACGTATGAGTTCTTGCATTATCTTGGTGGAACACTACACCTTTTCTGTTGATTAATTCTGGCCTTTTCTGTTGAAGTGCATCATTCAGTTTGTTTTTAAAATCCCACCAAAAAGATAGCATCACCTTTTTCTGATGGATATTGGCTTACGATATGCTTTGAGCCGGTTTATTAGGAGTAGAAATAAGCTTCCGCCATATGAAACCCAATTTCCTTGTTTATGAATCATTCCTAATGATTTTAAACGATGTGAGACTGCTTGCTGAGTGACTTCTAATGTTAGAGCAAGTTCTTTTTGTGTTTGTGATGAATCTTCCTCCAATAATTCCTCCAATTCTGCATCCTCGTAAATTTTTGGCCTTCCACTGCGATCTTTGTCTTCTACGTCGACATCACCGTTTTTTAAACTTTTGAAACCACTCTCGACACGTTCTCTCACTCAAAGCACCCTCACCATATGCTCTTACGAGCAATTGATGCGCCTCAGCAGCAGATTTCTTTAAATTAAGGAAGTAAACTAATATTTCCCGCAAATGACGCTTACTTGGCTCAAATTTTGACATTTTCAACTTATAAAAATTATATTTTACCAATATAAAATCAATGATATCAATAGGTTATGTTGTTCTTGAATGTCCAAACTATTTTTTAAGCCGGTTATCATCTGCGAAAGCTAACCGAAACTCCGTGCCGCGCCATCTACAATACACGGCGGAAACTTATTTGTACTCCTAATATATTTTTTGCTTCATGATCTCTTGCGTTTGACATTGTTATGTACAACCCACTTTTCGTCCCAGTAATTATGCACAAATTTCTCTACGTGAGAACATGGGGAGCCCATATATCGAGCTTTGAGGTTAAACCCAGGCCTTTCAAGTGGTTATAAACAGTTGAATTCGATGAATTTAACCTCTCACCGATCTCACGTATTGTTATTCGCCGATTTGCATCAACTAATTGCCTTTATCAGCTTCATCCGGTTTTCCGGAACGTGGTGCATCTTCGACATCAAAATTGTCGGATCGAAATTTTGCAAACCAGTTCTGGCACTGGCGTACCGTCAACACATCTTCTCCATACACATTGGTTAATTTCTTTCTGGTTTGAACAGCATTTATACCTTTTCTATAGTAAAAAACCAGAATATGACGTAAATGCTCCTTATTGCCTATCCATATTTGAAAGGGCACCAATCAACAACTACTGCGTAGAATTAATTGAACTTTTTCACACATAAACCTTGCTATATCAGTTCTCAAAACATATAATGATTATGCGGCTTAAGTGTGAAGTTGAGTTCGAAAAAATACAATTACATCCTGTGTCGGGAACAAACGAAATTACTTTCAGAACAACCTTATATTTCTTCTGAATATCCGGTTAGTTGGAACCGAAGAATGAACTATTTTTAAACGATTTCACAAATTTTCCACTTACCATTTATTTCTTGTAGTAGATTTAACTAAAGGTGTCATCCTAGCATTGAAAAGATTCCTTCCTAGGTGAATATTGACGATGTTGAAAATAACGCGCTGCAGTTCCCAAAAAATGATTAAATATTTCATACTTCGAATTGTGTTGGCCCCCTACTTTATAGTAATCCATTATACACTTAATTAATTAACATGTCTAAAGTCTTAAGTGAACAAGTACTATCCACCTTATCTCTATTACTTTCTTTAAAACAAGTTGTATTAATTACCATATTTTAGTACCAATAAATTGAAATTTTACACATTTAATTGTGACTAGATTTTCGGGAATTAACTATCCCATCTTCAGACAACTGAAGTCTCAACAAGCGGAAAAGGTTATTTATGACTATACAGAGGTAGAAGAGGTAATAAAAACAGGTTAAAAAAGGTTTAAAATGAGAGGACGCTTAACAACTATTAGAACGTCGGCACGTCAAAGAAGATTGGTAAATAGATATTACTTATTTAAATATCTCAAAAATTTTGGATTTAAATAGATCCGTACAGTCATTAATTATTTTTATTGTGAACTAATTTCAAAATTTCAACAAATTCTAAATAATCAAGTTTCTTTCCTTTTGATTCTACATGTAAAATTTTGAGTTTATCTATTGTCGGAAAGGGATGGCCGTTTTCTAAACAATGAGTGGCAAAAGTAGAAGTTTCTTTATTTTTAATGTAATTCATTTTATGTTCGTTAAACCTTGTCTGGAAGGAACGTCCCGTATGTCCTATATATTTATTACTGCACGTCAAACAGGATAACTCATAAACTCCCGATTTATGTATGTTTGGAGTTGAGTCCTTTGCATGAAATAATACGGATGATAATTTATATTATATTGTACTATATAGCGACTACAATGTAATACCTGAAGAAGCCACATCGTGGTGAAACAATTGTTGTAGTAGTACAAACATTTTTGTGGTAATAAAACACTGTCTCCTATATATCAAATAATCAATCAAATATTTATTACTAATTCACCTGATCCTGCTTGACGTTATCAACAGTGAAATTGAACCAAAATCGGAATCTTGGAGAACAAGTATCTGGCCTTATGTACAAATCGTATTCATATTCGTTGACCAGATCCACTCTTCCCAAGTTGCCAGTCTCGAAGGAGGCGTCGAAGCACAAATGACCTCTTTTTGCCTTTCCACTATGCCCTGGAGGCCGGACGATAAATCTATTGACATTGCCCATGCCATTCTCACCATCACTCTCGTCGCTATCTAGAGAAAATATTTTAGTTTAAACGGATGTAATTACCTTCAAAATATACGTTTTTGCGCGCTTGTTCCAGAGAAAAGGTTTTGCCGAAATTTCGAATTTTGAGCCGAAAATGGTATTGAGACTTGACACTTCCAGAAAAGGTTGTTTAATGAGCGAAATCAGTCTAATGGTTTCGTAGTTTAAATGAATTAATTCAGCTGATAATCTGTACCAAATATCATTAGTAAGGAGTACGAGCTATGGTTATAGAATGTTCTTCAAATCGAGACAGTGCAACTGTATAACAATTTTAAATTCAAACAAGCCCTATTAGGTTTTGTTGATCGCTTAGATATAAGCAGTAACATGCATACGTTTCGAAACTTGTTGGTTTCAGTCACCAGTGCCCTGTAATTTTCAACGACTACAAATCTGCCACGCATTTATATTCGCTCTGCACAAAAACACCAATGTATTTAATGATAATGAGATTTGATTGAAAAATACACCAAGTAGCCCCATGTGATTGTCCGAAGATTTCTTTGGTTCAAACAGTAGTCTCCGTGTTTTATCACTGTTCATCATCATTTTTTGCCCTGAACCATACCTGGACTTCCTTTAGTGTCTTCTTGTCCTTCTCTTCCAATTCCTGGCTGTCCATCCCTTTATTCAGAAAAGAAGTGTCATCAGCGAAGAGAACGGTTTGATCTGATTTCACATTAGCTGGCAAATCATTCATGTATATCAAAAACAAAAGGGGACCCAACACAGAACCCTCCCAAGAAGAAGACCTGCCTCCCAAGCTTGTTTTCTGCATCCTGTTTGTCAGATAACTTTTCATCAGGTCAAGAGCCTCACCCCTAATACCATAACATTCAAGCTTGTTTAAAAATTAATTAATTGGACCATTTCTCGAAATAATGTTTTCGCCAAATCTTTGTTTCAATAATTCAATTGTTATGGTGGCAGCATGAGGTGTAGCACGATCTTGTTGGAACCAAAACACTTCTGGGTCGATACCATTCAAATTTTGAAACAAATAATCATTGATCCTCGATCTGTAACGAGCACCATTCACTGTTACATTAGCTCTAGCATCGTTTTTAAAGAAATGTGGACCGATGATGCCTCCAGCGTATAAGGCACACCATACAGTGCATTTTTCAGGATGCAATGGAACCTGCAGAACTTCTTGAGGTTTGTTTTCACTCTATATACGGCAATTTTGCTTGTTTAGATAGCCGTTCAACCAGAAATGAGCTTAAATATTGAATTGTATCAGTCCTTACTTGGTGAAAATCCATATTAAATAATTTGAAATAAGGTTATTCTGATTTTCACAAATTTTTATTGTTAAACTCACAACAATTGTTTCGCTATCACAGTAGCATCATCAGGTAAGATCACATTTTGAATAACTAAGCTTGTTTCCGAAATCCGTGGCTATTTATATTACAGTAACTACAATAAATTTTTATTAGGCACTAAAACCCAAAAAAGGGTCCCTGCAAATTCCAGCTTATCTGAATATATTTAACAGAGGTGAGCTATTTAAATCTATTTGTTCGTTAAGTAATATTCCAATTTTATTATGTTTATTTATCTCTAGGGATTCTAACAGATTTAGGGCATAACTTTTGCTTTCTATATGTAGAATTTCAAAGTTATGGTTGAAATTATGTCCTGTTTCTAACAAATGGTTGGAATATGTGGAATTGCTTTTATTGTTGAGGAAACTCTTCAAATGTTCACACATCCTATGACGGAACGTTCTTCCAGTTTGACCTATGTAAATTTTAGGGCAATCACCGCAGGTTAACTTATAAACCCCAGATTTATCATCCTTATGTGTGTAGTCTTTATTATTTTTGATAAATTTACTCAAGTTTAAATTAGTTTTGAATGAAGTTCTCAAATTATATTTATTTTTGAGGTATGTAGCAATTTTACATTTCCTTAAATTACACAAAAGGTATTTCTGAGAAAATTGCTACATACCTCAAAAATAAATATAATTTGAGAACTTCATTCAAAACTAATTTAAACTTGAGTAAATTTATCAAAAATAATAAAGACTACACACATAAGGATGATAAATCTGGGGTTTATAAGTTAACCTGCGGTGATTGCCCTAAAATTTACATAGGTCAAACTGGAAGAACGTTCCGTCATAGGATGTGTGAACATTTGAAGAGTTTCCTCAACAATAAAAGCAATTCCACATATTCCAACCATTTGTTAGAAACAGGACATAATTTCAACCATAACTTTGAAATTCTACATATAGAAAGCAAAAGTTATGCCCTAAATCTGTTAGAATCCCTAGAGATAAATAAACATAATAAAATTGGAATATTACTTAACGAACAAATAGATTTAAATAGCTCACCTCTGTTAAATATATTCAGATAAGCTGGAATTTGCAGGGACCCTTTTTTGGGTTTTAGTGCCTAATAAAAATTTATTGTAGTTACTGTAATATAAATAGCCACGGATTTCGGAAACAAGCTTAGTTATTCAAAATGTGATCTTACCTGATGATGCTACTGTGATAGCGAAACAATTGTTGTGAGTTTAACAATAAAAATTTGTGAAAATCAGAATAACCTTATTTCAAATTAGAAATGAGCTTAATCACTAAACACAATTTTACGATGAAAAAGTGGATTAACTTCAAGCTTTTCTGGGGCCCAATCAGCAAACAAACGACGCTTATTATGGTAAAGAGGCTTTAGTTCTTGAACCAGTTGGATCTTGTATGGGTGTAGACCAAGATCTTTACGCAAAATTTTCCATGTGGTGGATGCACAGAGTCCAACTTGTTGTGAACGTCGACGAATAGACAAACCTGGATCGCCATTATCACTATGACTTACAACAGCGATATTTTCTTCTGTACGTACAGTTCTTTGTCTTGTTGTTGTTGTTGCATCGAGTAGAGAAAATGTTGTCCGAAATCTATCGATAGTTCGACGAATAAACTGCTGTGATGGGCGATTATGTAAACCATAAATTTCACGAAGTGCTCTATAAGTTTGGCGAATAGAACACTGATTTTGAAAATAAATTTCAACAATTTGTAAACGTTTTTGCGGCGTGAGTCTGATAATTTGTCAATGCTTACTGAACAGAAATGTCAAAACAACATGGCTTATACCTTCTGTCAAATCACAGTTATCCCTATCGAAAGTTCTATCACTCTAAAAAGAACACCCGATAGATGTTATCAGATAGTGACGAATAAAAGTTATGACATCCTTGTTTCATTTACCTTCTCTTCTGTGGTATATGCTAGTATGTTGAAGAGGATCAATGCTTTCTATAGCTTTACTCATGATACTGAAGAAGGTAGGCAAACGAAGTGCACTTTTCGACTGAAAGTGTTAAAGTTAGGGAACAATATCGTGTTAATCCTTCAAACGAGGTTTAATCGAAATTTTATCAGCATCAAGCCTGAACATGAAATGATTTCGTTCGTGCGAAAAGTCAGCTCAACGTAACATTTCATGTCGATATCTGTGCGGCCTTTAATGAATTCTCCCAGAATCAGATAGAAAAGTGCACGTGAGGATGTTGATTTGGCTGTACAGAGCACCTTCTGCTCGAAACAATTTGGTTTTGATACCGCATGTCGCAAATAAGATTATAGCCGGTATACCTTAGAAGTAGATTTTTTTAAGACAAAAATTACCTAAACACTATACACCCTAAAAAATCAATTTAGGAAAAAAATCAGATTTTCATAACATAAACTGCTCGTCAAATGTTAAGGATAATCTTTGTTAAGGATATTGATGCATATTCTCTGAACAAAACTTGACATATTCAGAGCCCACAGAAACTTAAGCGAAATGACAGATATTGAAAAAAAAGCCTTATAAAGACACTTCAAAGTGAAGGGGAGAGAAACAATTGAATAACAAACTAGTAGCGACATCCATTATAGAAAGATTAGAGAAGCGCTGGAATCATTTTTTCGGTCTTGAAGGAGACAGTGTTGATGAATTGAGTCTAATTTGATTAAAAGAAGTGTTTTCTTCATCAAACCGGGAACTTATCAACTAGGTGTCCTAAAAAGGCTGAAGTATTTAAATATTTGTAACTTACGAGTAACTATCCGTACAGCATTTCTTTTAAAAAAAAATTTGAATGAAAAATAATGCTATTCATACATTTTTCCCACCTCCCCATCAGTTCATAAATACCACGCCAAAAAACAGTTCGAGAGTTGTTCAACGGGAGCGTGTCCAAGTGATGCGAATAGATGATAACGGACGGAGCTAAGTCTGCGCATGCGCTAGTGTTTCCCAGCTGAACTCCTCGATCGTTTCTCTAACCAGTTTGGTTCTATGACGAGGTATTATCATGGAACAAAATGACTTTGTGTTGCCTTTTACCATATTCCTATCGTTTTTCACGTTATGCTTAAAATCGATCATTTGCTCACGAACTCTTTTATACTCACTGTTTAGCTTTAAATATAAAAAATAAGTGAAATTATTCGTATCTGAGAAAAATGGTAGAATGTTTCTGTGACCTATATAAAAAATGGTGTGATCAACCCAATAATCGACTTCGCTGACCCAAATAGAAAAGAAAGAAAACAATCAAACTGTAGCATGCAGTGTACCTTCTCCAAAATCCATTAAGTATGCAATTTAAAAGTCCTTCAGTTCATCCGAAATTCACACGCAACTTACAGCACAGATTGAACTCAGAGGCATAAATCAATCGCACATCTCCGTCACAATTCAAACTTGGGATAATCGTTTTCCCACACCAAAATAAACCAAGTGTTTGATCAATAATCCTCTGAGAAGTAAGTAATATTCTGAAGTGACAGAGCACGATGTATTTGTAGACTCGACAATGATAAATCAAGGAGACACCTATTTAATCAATAATAAAACAATTTTTCAGAAGATACAAAATATTTCCAATATACACTGGCGAGCAGAAAAAACTTGTCACTCGATCATTATTGTTCAAATACCTTTCTCATCTAAAATTTTTACGAGAGTCATGAAATTTTCGAAAGGGTAGGGAAAAAAGAATTTCCCAAAGAAAAATAAAAGTATTTATTGGATTGTATAAAAATGATAAGCTTTTTGTGAAAAAATCAAAAACTACGAAATTGAAAAAAGTATCGTAACTGAACATTTCAGTATCAGTATGACGTATGACCTTTCCTAGCTCTGATTACAGCTTCCAAACGTCTTCGCATGCTCGTGATGAGCCTTCAAATATTCTCCCATTCATAACGAAAAGCTTCACAGAGCTCTTCTAAATTATTAGACGATGGAAGCATAGTTCTGACTCGCCTGTGTGCATTGTCATGGATAAAAATTCCTTGCTCTCCCAAAAATGGTATATAAGGTACAACATGGTCCATGAGAATTTCCTTTATGTACCTTACTGCTGTTAAAGCTCCTTTTATAAAAATCAACTTTGTGTGGCCTTCTAAAGACACACCTCTCTAGACCATAACGGATAATCCACCGAATGGAACTCGCTCCTCTATACAGACAACGGCGTATCTTTCTCCTGGACGCATCTACGCTCCTCGAATGCTGAATCTGGATTCATCAGAGAACAAAACCTGGGCCCACTGAGTTTCAGATTATGTGATCTGGTGCAAATTGTAGACGCGCAATTTTATGCTCTCTGAGAAGTTCTGGACCTATCACAGGTCTGTATGGTGCTAAATTCGATTCTGAGAGACGTCGTCACTTACGTTTACCTGACGTACGTCCATCATTCGATTTCGAACTTCAACAACAGTAAGATGGCAATTTCGAAGGCTTGTGGAAACCATGAATCTGTTATCCCCCAACGATGTGCACCGTCTTCTTCCAGATCCAGGTATTCTGGTCAGCCTGCCTGTCTCCTGATGCTTTGTCAATATTCTTTGGAATGTAGGAATGTGTTCTATATGGTTTAGTCAAGAAGATGTTGTGTACTTGATCCCGATTGTTTTTGCTATATTTGAAGTGAATATATATTTGCAAAATATCGAAAACATACATCGGATTTTTTGAAAACTTCGTATCATCAACACTTTAAAATGAAATTGTGTAATCAGGACATGGGTTACTCATATTTTAGGCCAGAAATGTGCGGTATGTCTACGCTTATGGTCCAGTGGAAAAACAGATGCAATAATGTTCGTAACACCCATGATATGATGAGAACCTCGAAACATCATGAAGATTGCTACTTCTGCGTTGTGAAAATAAGCGGAATTAACCCTGGAAATCGAAGTAAGTTGTCATATCCTAACTTATCTTCTGTTCAACAAGGTATAACCCAGCACATCTTAATCTTCTGATGATCCAAATCTCTTTGAACCCGAACGAAAGACATCAAGTGAAGACTCTGATTCAGACTACAAATTTGGCCTTCCAGAACCTCCACCATTTAACCAGGAAGAACTAAATGACTTAGTAAGAGATTTGAACTTACCGTAACGAGCTTCTGAAATTTTAGCAACTCGTTTAAAAGAAAAAAATTACCGTATTTTTCTCAAGGGAAGAATTTATTTTTTTCTAATGGTGTTGGTGGTCTTTTGCAACAGATGGGATTAAAAAAGTACCAATCTAGTGATTGGCAGCAGCAAAAGAAGTTTTAAGTGTGATTTGCTTCATAACGGTAACAAGTACGGATCTATACCTATTGCACATTCGACGTCTTTAAAAGAATCAAATGTTTCTAAGGTTATGGAAAAAATTAAATATCAAGACCACAAATGGGTCATTTGTGTTGATCTGAATATGGTCAATTTTTTTTAGGTCAACAAGGGGGTACACACAAGTTTCTTCTGTTAGAAATACCTTGAAATCATGGTTCAATATAGGTTGGGGCTTCTTGTAGCTCTTCGTAGTGTTCTTATTCTATTTGGCATTGTGTCGAATCAGGTTATCAATGAAAGCTTGAGGAATGTTTTGCCAAATGTCCGTCAAAGCATTTGCGAGCTGTTGTAATCTCTGCGGTAGGTCAGGTAAGCAGTGCAATTGCTGCGACATTACAGACCAGACATGTTCAATACAATTTTGGTCTGTAGCGACAGCTGGCCAATATATTCGGTTAATGCCATGCGGTCGTTGATAATTTTTGCCCGAGCATTATCGTCGATTAACGTAAAATTATCGCCAATGGCAGCCTTACTGCTGTCATGGTTGCGTTAATAAGATCTGTCGCCCATTTAAATAAATACCCTCCCAAACGCATACCGCCGCCGAAACGAGTTGGCGTCATGAAATGTTAATTCTTGCCGTTACAGATGAGCAATAAGCAATGAACAATTATTCAATGACTTGTCTACATTCTCAAGGTAAAAAGATGTCAGATGGATAGAAATTTCAATACTGAAATAAAACGCAATTTAATAAAACAAAGATTACTCTCTTATTAACCCTACATCTTCAATGATAAAATTATAACACAGCCTCAAAAAAAAAACTTTTTGAACTACAAATATTGAACTATAGGAACGAATTTATGTATTACTATATAAAAATATGGAATCATCAACATGGAATAGAATTAATTTCAATGTGTAACTCAAACATAACAAAAATTATAATTATGAAATTTAAAGATGAGTATCCTGAGAGTTTTTCATTTCTTGTTTATACTCGCACAATGCTGTATGAATTCTAAAATGGAGTCGTGACTCCATGGAATACCCTGTATAGTTTTTCCTGAAATTCACACAATGATATAACAAAAAATGACAAGTAGGCAAAATTTTACCGAGCATCCTCAAGAGCTAGAATAGCTTTTTCTCGATTTCCTCTTTCCCATTCAATAAGAGCTAATTCGACAATAGCATAAGGAACCAAGTAGGTATCATCCACAATTTCTTTTTGAAGAGCTATAACACTTTCTAAACATTGCAAGGCTTGGAGGGGCATCTCCATTTTTCTCAGACAAGCTCCCTGTAGTAATAGGAGAAGAGCTTTGTTGTCAGAGTCATACTTGGACTTAGTAGGGTTGCAATTCAAACTAGTTAATGCATTTTCCAGCATTATGAAAATTTTGTCAGTTATAGTACAGTCCTTGAATACTTTAAAAAGATTCCATAGGTATAAAAGTTCAAAAACTGGCAAGATGAGAGTTTCTTTTTGATTAAAATAACGCTCTGCTTTTTTAATAACAAATTTCTCCATAGGAATAGATTTTCCAGCTATGCGTTGCTTATACTTTGGTACATCTCTATAAAAATAATTTTAATTAACTACAGATTATTCTGAGGCCTTCATACTCACCTCATAAGATTATTTATAACTTCTTTATCTTTGTCTGTATTGAACTCCCTCATCAACATGATAGCAGCCTTCTGATAACTATATATCGTTTTAGACCATTTACTATAATCTATTAAATTATCGCAATATACCAGAGCTTTCTCCCAATAACATCCAACACTGAAACAAAATCATTGATAAACAAAACAAAATGTTTTTATCAACTTCAAATAATAAACTGAAGAATCATTTCCAATAATTCATTAACGAACAACAATTGTTTCATCAACACTGTGGCTTTTTTAGGTTTACATTTTGTTTTTTATTATTTAATACTTGATAAGCATCTAGAATGATTAGTCTTCGTTCAAGCTTTCATCAGATTTAATGGCCGGTCTTTTATCATCCTGTGGATCAAGTAGTAGTTGGTGAAAAGTATTTTTGTGTCTATGTAATTTTTCATTTTGCTTTTCACTTTTTTCTCTGATGATGTCCTTCGCATATAGTACCTTCAGGTCTTCATGTAAAGTCTTATTAGTAACATACCATGGAGCATTTGCTATCATACGTAGTATATTTGACTTGCTTCTCTGAATGATAACCATGTTTGACTTATTTGTGCATCCCCATAACTCTATTTCATATACCCTATTGGTCTGATGACAGTTTTGTGAATATATTAAAATTTTGATTACTAGGTAAGTCTTGTCCATATGCATTCCTAAGTAATTAGGAGTAGACTCTGGTATCTATATATTATTTATGCACAGATGATCTCCTCTCAGTGTGAAGTCTACTTTCGCAGTGATCAATTTTTATATCTGGCAAGATTAATTGTATCATCAGCAAATGTTCCCATGATAGTGTGTCTGTTTGAAGGCAGATCTTCTGTATAATGCAGATATAGAAATGGGCGCAGTACTTACCATATGTTATTGGATACTTTCCAGATACTTCGTTATTTATCCTGATCCTAAACTGTCTATCACTCAAACATGACTTCAGAAGTTTGTAGCTATTTTAAACAGCAAACCTGGCTGCTAGACTTTATTGAATGTCAGAATGACGTCTAAGAATACAGATGGAGTATTCTTTGAGGCTTGGCCGATCTGATGGGATAGTGTAATGGGGTATATTGATGTAGGACTACCCTATGGAGCGAGTTTCGCTTATGAGAAGGATGGCTACTGAATTTTGACGGAAAAAAATCTCTACTTCATTTTTGTACTGTATAAGTCCCTTGGCATTCCATTCTGCGATTTTAATGAGTTTAGTGAATTTTGCTGATAAGCATGGTCATCTTATTTAGTATCATATTGTTCTGTTGGATCACTTGTTGAAGAATTGCCTTGAATTCTCCTGAAAATGTGCTCATTATATTGTTTATGTCATTTGTTCTATTCACTATCCTTGGGTAGCTTCTGGTTTTTCGCTGTTGGTTAGTTGGTTTTTGGATGCTTATGGGGGTATTCCGCAGTAATTGTGTGTTGTAGATAGTGTTGGCTTGTGAGTTGATGTTTGCACATAATTTGTAATTGGTCGGATGAGCACCTTCACAGAGAGCACATTTTGCTGGTGTGTCTTTGTTTTTTCGCAGCTAAGTGCCTCTACATTTGACACAGACGTACGGTATGTTGCAATAGGTCCGGAATACCTGTATTGCTGGCATCAATGTTGTATTTATTTGTCGTTTTGTGGTTCTAAGTCAACAAAGAAAATATTCAAGGGATTCTTTTCCATCATGTGCCTGCAATTCATGACATTCCTATCCTTTATCGCCTACTTCTTGTCTGATTTTATTCACATTTGTACTATAGTTTATATATTATTCTACACAAACGCTTGTTCTTATTCTCGCTGGTACGTATCGTTAATTACCTTGTTCTCCTAACATATTCAATTAATAACATAAATAGAGGTTAATTCTTGATAGAAGGTATATAAAATAATTTAAATATTTTAATATTAGCCTTCTACATATTTAATTGCAAAAAATTATATTTAATAATTATAACTTCAGGAATTAAATTGAAATAATGTCATATAAGTACCAATTATATCAAACGACATATAAAATAAACATTCATTATAAGACATCCAAATGATATAACAAAATTCAATGAATAAAAATTGTTAACCAAAATTCTATAAATTAAATATTTTGAATAGATAAAATTTTGTTTCTGCTGATCAATCTTATGAAAACAAATATCTTTCAAAAATGTTTAACATAATCTTAAGAATTTCATCATAAAACTATCTTACTTAGAATATTCAATATTATTCAATATCTGAGTTACTTTCTATAAAATCTCAAGATATGTAAAAACATTACTGAAAAACAAGTTTCAAGAGAGACTTTGCTTCGTCAGTATTCAAATAATTCATATTCAATAAAATATAACATCAATCAACAACAAATATTTACCCACCCTTCAACAATTTAGAAAACTTCTGGTAAATGAATACTGAAAAATTTAAATGTATTATAAGGTTAAGTTACAAATAAATAAATCTGTGATTTACCCTTGATCTAAAAGATTGAAATACAATTCCTGAAGTTATAATTATTAAATAAAATTTTTTTTAATTAAATATGTAGAAGGCTAATATTAAAATATTTAAATAATTTTATATACCTTCTATCAAGAATTAACCTCTATTTGTGTTATTTTATTTATAATATATAATTATTTGGTTTCCTCAACATTCTTTATACAGACAGTCCTTGTGTTATAACAGAGGCCGTTAAATTGTCTTTCAATCTTTTAGATCAAGGGTAAACCACAGAGTTATTTATTTACTTGTAAGATAACCTTATATTACATTTAAATTTCTCAGTAGCTCATTTACCAGAAGTTTCTAAATTGTTGAAGGGTGAGTAAATATTTGTTGTTGATTGATGTTATATTTTATTGAATATGAATTATTTGAATACTGACGAAGCAAAGTCTCTCTTAAAACTTGTTTTTCAGTAATTTCTACATATCTTGAGATTTTATACAAAGTAACTTAGTTAGATATCCAATAATATTGAATATTCTAAGTAAGATAGTTTTATGATGAAATTCTTAAGATTATTTTAAACATTTTTGAAAGATATTTATTTTCATAAGATTGATCAGCAGAAACAAAATTTTGTCTATTCAAAATATTTAATTTATAGAATTTTGGTTAACAATTTTTATTTATTGGATTTTGGATGTCTTATAATGAATGTTTATTTTATATGTCGTTTGATATAAGTGGTACTTATATGACATTATTTCAATTTAATTCCTGAAGTTATAATTATTAAATATAATTTTTTGAAATTAAATATGTAGAAGGCTAATATTAAAATACTTAAATAATATTCAATTAACTTTTTGTAGGTTTCTGGTAATTCACAGTTCATTTTAAATTATGGACGAAAAAAAGTTCATAATAATTTTTTCCTTAACCACGCTATTATAAAAAAGGATTTTATAAAAATCTCCAGTAAACCATCTTAGTCTAAGAAGAATCTGCTCTTCCCAATGCTGTTCACTGAATTTTGACTGAGATGATAGTTTTCAAGTTATGCTATGTTTTTAATGAAAAAATTGTAGAATGTACACAATAATAATTGCAGGAATAACTTTACAACGAAAGATAATTGGATCATACTCTATAGGAAGTTTTTTGATGCAAATTACCTGTAGAATAAACTTGTTATATTTGGATAGAGATAACTTGACCACCCTGTATATTAGGTGACATAAAAATAGGAATACCCAGTAAAAGTAAGAAAATATGTTAAAGCGTGATTTTGGTGATTCTTAATTACCGTCATCATGCATATTGTATTGGATTCCACGTCTTACTTTAAAATTTTAGACATTCGCAAGATGCAATTACCTTTCTACCCATAGCAATTCCCAGAAGCATATATGATGGAATTGACGCCATGTGTTTTGGAACTGAAAAGCTTGCAGATAGGCATCTCTTGCGTCGTGTAAATGACCTTTCATGAACTCCAGTCGTCCTTTGAAAAACAAAAACCATACACCCCTTGGGTATTTCTCAAGTTGTTTACTCAATATTTCATCACAAATCGTAAGATCACCTTCCGTATGACTCACAATGTAGAGCACCATCAGATGATAGCCTAATATTGTCATGGTGCACAATATTTGACGTATGCCTTCTAAATTGTATCCTTTCTGCAAGTCATTAAGACCCAATTCCTACAAAAATCAATTGAGTTGGATGATGATGGATCAAACATTTTCATGAATTTATTACTCTGTTCCCAGAAAATCCAATGAATTCCAGTAACTTTATGATTCTTTGCGGTAGCATAGAAATCATTAAATTGAAAGTTCCAATTCCCATCATAACACCTCCTTCAAAGTGTTGTTTGGTGGTACATGCAGACCAATCTTTCTTATTTAGAATTTGTTGGCAGTCTCTGAAAAAGAAATAAAAAATCAACAAATTGCTGGAAAATATTAGGAATAATAAATTCGTGCGGTTTTGATAACATATGTCGCTACTAGTTTATGATTCCAATGTTGAAAGACCTTCATTTTGAAGTATCATCATTAGGCTTTCCTTTCAGAACCTGTTATTTCGCTGAAATATAAACTTTCTGTGTGCCTGAAAATGTCAACTTTTGTACCGAATAATGTATTTTTGTCGGGAGTTTTACTTCATTAAGAACAAAAAGGCTGCCGAAAGTCATTGTATTTTAGTGAATGTTTATGGTGGCCATGCTCTAGCTGAACGAAAGTGTCAGAAGTGGTTTGGCCGATTTAAAAGTGGTAATGTTGATTTGGAAGACGAGTGCCACCAGGATAAAGATCCATCATAAACACAAGAAAACACTTGGAGACACTCAATCGAGCCATTTGTCATCGTTTAAAAGTAACTGAAATGATCCGAAAGGTAGAAAAGTGGGTGACAACAGAGGTCTCAGCACGCTCCCCTGTGCAGTTCCTTTTTTATTTGTTGAAATTGATGATATTACAGTTTTACCTCCCTTGATAATTTTCACCTTTTGTTTCCTATCGCATGGATGATCTTATCCAATTAAGAGCTTGACCCCTTGTCCCATGATCTTGTAGTTTCTTCAGTAGATGTTCTTGATTTACTGAGTTATATGCTTCAGAAAGGTCCAAAAATATTGCTAAAGCTAACTTTTCTGCTTCAATTAACTCCACTATTGCCTTTGTGAAATCGAATATAGCTGTTTGAACTGATCTGATGTGTGTTTGCAAATAAAATATATTCATTGAAGAAGGTGATGACTCTAGAGCTCGTTGCAAGCTTAAATATCTTATCTTCGAAAATATTCATAGCAAGAAGATCATGCTGTGTATTTGGTGGAACCATCTGGGTGCTATAATCGAAGGAAAGGATCACAGAAGAAGCCTACCGATGAAAATTGATGCGTTTGAGCCGAGCATTGCGAGAAAAACGGCCGCAATACGCCAAAAGACACGATAAAGTTATTTTGCAGCATGACACATGCTGCGTCGCCGGTTAAAACGTACTAAGAAATGCTCAAATGGGAAGTCCTGCTCCACCCGCCGTACACCTCATAAAATACAACATGGCCTGGCTGACCAGCACTTCTTCAATTACGATAAAGTCACAAAATCGATCGATGCATGGATAGCGGCCAAAGAACCGAAAGTAGTAGATAGCGACGGATAATGCTTTGAACTTCGAACGTATAACAAATTTTTTACAATTAAGTTTCAATTTCGAAATAACTTATTTATTCTACTGATATTAAAAAAAAATTGAACTCTTAACATAAACGAATGCCTGGTTTACATTCTACAAATACTTGATAAAAGTATAGAAAAAAGCCTTACTTGTAACAGTTGTAGCAAGATCTAATTTTAAATCCTGCCTTTATGAAACTGGCCAGAGTTTCATCTTCGATAAAGGTGAGCATCGATTTCAAGAGCAAACATTCAGCGTAGCACAGTTCTGCATGGGCCTCTTCTTCGGAAAATTGATCAAAATTATTCTTTCGCACCATCTTTCCTAAGGATTCGCTCAAAGTATTTTTTTTTCTGTACCTATTACAAACTTTGATGGCACCTTTCAGGGCCTTAGACGCTGCTTGAATATTTTGTGGGTCGAAGGTAAGTAAGGCCTCCATATATAGGAAAACAGAATTTCCAAGTGCATGATACATGCTACTGTCTACACTGAAATTAGTTGAAAAATTGTTGTTACATTCAGGATTAGAAATATTCATAAAGTTATTAGTCACAAAACTTGGACAAGAAAATCTTCTCATTTTGTCAAAATCCATTTCAAATATTGGAATGAAACCATGTTAAGCATAACACATCGGCTTATAAGTTCACGGTTTAATGAAGAAAACAACTTTATCGCGTGTATTGTTCTATTTTTAGTAATGGCGTAGCTTCAACTTGTCAAATGTCAAAATACGACAGCTTCAAAAGTGAAAGCTGACCAGATAGCGGGCTATTCAAAATAAAACCTTTACAATCATTTCAGCGCTTCTGTAATCTTTCGATACCCTTATTAAAAAACGATTAAAGTTGGCCTCAAAATAGTCATTTGTTTCAGCGATAACCTCTTCTAATTATTTAAATATATTGAATATTTCAAATAAATTATATTTTCTGACAAATCCTTAAATTATGTTTTGTATTTTTGAAAAGGAATTAGTTTTCATAATTGTAAGATCAGAACAAAATTCTGTCTCCTTCAAATATTTATTTAATTAATTTTAATTGACAATTTATATATTATAATATTATATACATTAAATTGTTTATTGAGTTGTTTTCATACGTCTATTAAATATAAGCTGTGCTTTTAAAACATTAATTTAGTTCTAAAATGTTACAATTAATTTTTTTTAAATTGAAATTATAGGAGAGTAACAGATTAAATCTATTTTGATATTCAAATTTTGTAATATTCCTTCTATCAAGTAAAAAACCTCTCCTTATTATTTTATATATAATATATAATTATACTAGGTTTGAATAAAACTCATTATGGTGGTTTAAAGAAAAGCATATAATAGCTTTCTGTGATTTTTGTGACGAACATAGAATATCTTGGATTTTAAAGTTGGTGTTCAAACGAGGATAAGAAGAAATCTGTTGGTAAGTTGTATTTGTTGTTGATTGCTTTAATTTTTTTTAATGTGAAGTTGAACCTATGAAAACCTTACCATGTTTGAGTGATTTATTTCCGAGTTTCATCTTCCTGGCTATTCTGAAGGAACTTTTTAAAGAGAACATTAATTTTATATTTGTCGCGCCATTCCGAAACTTATCAACCGATGTAATATTTCTACATGTTCAATGAAAAATAATATTAACACAATCGGTTTCGATAGCTAAATCATTTTCAAGTTATTATTGAAACCAGTTATGTGTAGTAGTCCTATTTTATTTCAATATTCATTCTTAATAAGCGAACTTACTATGGAGTCATCATATCCCTAGCCTCTGTAAATTGATTCCTGAAGAAGTAGGTAATAGCTTTTTGAGCCTCATCCAATGCCTTGTCCAAAGACATGTCTTCAGGTCTGAAATCAAAATGGATATTTAAGTATAAAATTGTACAAAAAAAAAAACAAATTACTCACGGTGTTGGGAGTTCAGTCTCATCACAGGCATCTTGAAACTGAAACAAGAAGTGAAATTGTTACAGTTACAGGCACATAATACGTCAAAATATATTGATGGACGGTTGTAAAGCACACATAGTAGAATAGTTACAGAATGGATGGAGGTTCATTTTGAAGGAAAATGTATAGGAAGATTCGGACCGAACAGATGGCCTGCTCGAACTCCCGACCTTACACCTCTAGACTTCTTCCTTTGGGGTGTTTTAAAAGATTCATACTCGTGAGCAGCTTATCGAAATAATACACAACTGCTGCAATATGCATAGGCAACGACTCGGGCAATAGCGGAAAGCTGTGGATTCGAAAACGATGTAGGCTTTGTCTTAGAGAAGGTGGCATGCATTTTCAGAATTTTTTGAGATAAGTTTCAAGCTTGTATGAATAATAAAGAATGTCTTAAATAATAATTTTTCCTCAGGTGGTTTGTACTTTCACAATTTAATTGTGATACTGTCCAATGAAATTTAAGATATTTTAGACGTCTTTGAAAACTTTCATAAATAAAGCAGTTTTCGCATATGGGTGTTTAAGGGGCGGAATTTAGAGTAAACTTTGACAAAAGATTATGGCTGCAAAAAATTTTAAAATAATTTTTTCCTTGACCAGCCTCTAATAAATAAGTATTTCATAAAAATCTCCATGAAACCACCCCAGTATAGGGAGAATTTTCCGCTCTTTCCGATGGTGCATACTGAATTTTGATTAAGATGATAGTTTTCAAGTTTTGCTTTGTTTTCAGTGAAAAATTTGTGAAATGTTACAGAATAGTGGAATCTTGAATAACACTACAACGGAAGATAATTGGACCATACTCTATAGGATCTTTTTTGTTGCAATTTGGCTGTAGAATCACCTTGTGAAATTTGGAGATAACTTGGACACCCTGTAGATGAAAATATAGATAAATGGAAGTTTGTAGTTTATCCCTATTTATTGGCAAGCAAAAAATTACAATGACACATTAAATAACGTGGATAGGCCGCAAGAAAAATTAATTGTCATTTAAAAATAATCAATTTTTACTTTTCACTGAATATTCAGTACTGAGAATTGCCAGCAGCGTCGGAGCAGAGATTTTTTATGTCAAAATAAGTACATCGATGTAAGAATCATTTATTATTAAATATTTTATTGCCAGTACTTACTCTAAAGACTCCATCAAAGAATTTTTTTGAATGCATTATACAAAACTCAAACTATCATATACAACACATCAACTTTAATATTGTGTCATAAACAAATGGTTTATTTACTAAGATAATATGGAAATTTTGTTTTTATATCAGCTGTTCGTACGGGGGTTCTGCACAAAATTATTCATTTGAATTTTCATCGATTGAATTAGATTTAATTCATTATTATTCATCTAGGGACCACCTGGTTTCACAAAAAGTTATAAAAAAACATTAATGTGCCATAACCACAAAACAGCAACCTTCTAAATATTGTATGTCAACAAAATTTTAGACCAGTGTAATGTTATTGTTTAACTTTTTTCAGCTGAATATTCGAAAGTGAATATTCAAAAACCGCCGACTGAAGTAAAAACAAACAACTCGATTTGACTCATTTGCGTTAATCCACTATGGTCCTTTAGTTATCTGCATCTTCATTACGAAAAAGAATATGAACGCACGAGTAAAGATAATCGGTTCAACAGTTGTTCACTGATAATTTCATTGAAATCAACCAAGGAAACTCCTCTAAATAAAATGATTAAGAAATATCCCCATTATCTTTGAATACAATAAAGTTCATTGATGATCACGATATCGGATCAATAACATTTCGCTTTATCTTCTGATTGAAATTAAGCGCCTACCAAATTGTTATTAAATAATTTCATCTCATCCGGCCTTAAAAAATCTTCTTTTGATACATCTTATCAAATGAAGGCTAGAAGAAAGGATTATGAAACTATTTCCTTGAAGTCATCACGTTTAGCACTAGCGAATATGTTAAATAGAATTATCTGATTTGTTTCACTCAATAGTTTATAAATTTATTAAAATATTCTGATCATTTTCATGTTGAACGCTTCAATGAATTTGAACCTTCCAAATATCCGATACATTCAACCTATCAACAATGAAAAGAAGATACATATGATGAATATAAACACATAATTCTGTGTTGCCATCCAAAAGTAAAATAAACGCAATTTTTCCAATTATAGATCTGACAGAGAATCACATAGAAACGAAAAATACACTCTTAAAGGCTCCATTCCATCTGCATGGTAGATATTGGCAAGAAAGGGTGGAAAGAGAATATATTGAACAAAACTTCATATACAGTGTGGAAACCACTTATGGAATAAAATTCTTTGTGTCCCTATGTTAGACAATTATAGTACGCTTTTTGAACATAAATTTAAACATACTTGATTGAAAAAAAATTGAAAACATATTTTTTGTAGAAGTAATAATGAAATATTTAACTGAGACCCTCCGAATTGGGATGATCGGTTACGGGGACAATTGCAGAAGTCAAATTGAAGTGGCAAACTTATTTAATCAGAGGTATCCTCAATTGCCTAATATTTAACAAGGTACGGTGTCTAAAATTCATGAACAATTCAGAGAAACATGTCAAACCTTTAAAAAGAAAACCGTAATTCGTAGAAGATACTGTGAAATTGGATATTTTCTGAGGTGTTGCAGAGGATTCAACGACAAGTATACGTCAAATTTTCCGTGAAATATATGAGAAGACGATCCAGACCGTAGAAAGCATTTCTGCGAAATGATGATGAATAAATTGAACGGAAATGAAATTTTGCATGACCCATGTGTGTCGTTATTTCACATCTGAATACTAAATTTTAGCATGATCGTATTTGTACTTCCCGGAATTTTTAGGAAATATAATTTCAACTTGAATAGCTCCGGAACTATTGAGCCGATTTTGCTTCATCGTGCTTCGCCGGAATCTGTGCCTTCTTGTACATACTGAATTCGTCATCTGGTACCCAACGCCTTCCAACAGAGATTCCACATTCTTCTAGAATCTGGATAAGTGTGATTATCTGGTAAACAAAATCATGACACTTGAATGGTGTGATTGCCTCGGTTTAGGCGTTGACACCTTCATGGCCATTCACTAACAAGATTGGCCTATCTTAATCTTTTTTAGGGTATGTCCCAAAATATCCACACCATTAACACTTAACAAATAATACTTAGTTGAAATACGATCGCAAAGTTATTTCTTCGTGCTTCTAATTGAAGATATCGGTCCATTCCAGGGGTCGTCATCCTTGATCAACAAGAATGGCTATCCCTTAGGATACCACTTTCACGATATCGATTCCAGAGGCGCGAGAAATAACGCTTTGAGTACTCTCAACTTGACAGGTTCCTGCCTCATAGCGTATAGTTTTGTGCTACGTGACACCTTGGCATGTTTAAATAACAATTTGTAAACACTTTGACCGCACAAAAGCTAAACACCAAATTATCACACACCAGTTTCAACATTTCTTATCTTTCACAAGGAATATCAAAGATTGAGTTTTTAACTACGTGAAATCCGCCTACTGGATACAAAAATTTCGTTCCCGCAATATCAAAAAAATTTCGAATTTCAACCCATTGTCAAAACTGTTTGAGTTTCGAAATTGAGTTGAAACCCGAAACATATATATCAACAACAAAAATTAAACTTTTGTGAAACTTAAGCCAAGTGGATTCATGTTCCTCATTAATAAAGAAGAAAATTTATAAAATTCTTTTCTTTCTCAAAAGTGAATTCAATGTTTGGATGAATGTTACTAATGAAATCATTAAAATTGCAGAGCTGTCTATCCGTTCCTTAAAATAAATTAATCCGGGTGATATGTACCAAATTATTAATAAGGAGTATAAGCTATGGTAATGGAAAGTTCTACAAATCGAGACAGTGTAATGTTGTCTAGAAATCGAGACAGTGTAACATACACTGTCTCGATTTCTATAACTTTCTATTACCATAGATCATACTCCGTTCCTTAAAGCCTTGGACAATTTAACGCTGGGCGAAGTAATATAAGAATATACTTACTGGTTTTATTGGATTATTGCTTTCGTGGAGTTTCATCAGAGAATAAAGTTCTGGAACTCACCCTAACGAAACCACAGTCTCCAAAACTTTATACTTTGATAAAACTCCACGAAAATAATAATCCAATAATACCAGTAGTTTCTTATATCGCCTAACGTTAAATTATCCAAGGCTTTAATTTCCATTATCCAAACAGAGACAAAGTTACTTTCTAAATATTCAATTTAAAATAAGTTTAAACTTACAGACAAAATCAAAAATATCCAAATTTATTTCATTTAATGTACCAAATTTATTTTCAAATAGTCCACCTAGAGAAACAATAGATATTATTGAAAACATTCGATAACAGGGATCCAGTAAGAAAGAATAATATTTTAAATATTCTAGAAATTTGTATAGAACAAAACTATTTTCAATGCAATGATACTATTTATAGTTTAGATGGTTTAATTATGGGAAATTCAGTAAGTCCAATTTTAGCAGAAATTTTTATGAGTAATTTAGAAAGAAAAATTCACTTAAATATCTTAACCAAATGTGTTCATTATTGGTTTAGATATGTGAATGATTATATCTCATTGGTTGCTTTGAGGGAACACTTAAACAGGTCTGAAATTTTATTATATATATTTCATTAATATAAAACTAATACTTATCTAGGAATATATTTATTCCAGAATAATAGCTGGAATTAATTCTCCAGAACTTCTACAGATCTAAATCTAAATAAATCTCATGAAAACATTTAGAATTAAAATTTAAAACATTTCCTAAATACACTGAATCACTTTGTATACATATATATTATCATCACATTTGGTGAAAATTAACTAATAAAGAATTAAAAGAAATGTAAAATAATGAACAAATTATCAAGTCCATCACCAAATAATGTTCAACATACAATTCAAAATGCCCTTTTTTCTATTCTCCTTTTTTAAAGAAAATTTAACACATTCTCCAGAGAATGAACCTGATAAATTCGGACCCAAAATCTCTTCAGTAAGGAGTTATTTGAATAAACAAAATAATCATTTAAAAATATATATCACATATATTTTATCACAAGACATTTCTGCATCATATATATTTTATCACAAGACATTTCTGCAACGTGATAAAACAGATATTTTTATATATTTTTAAATGATAAATTTGTTTATTCAAATAACTCCTTACTGAAGAGAATTTGGGTCCGAATTTATCAGGTTCTTTCTTTGGAGAATGTGCTATATATTCTTTAAAAAAGGAAAATAGAAAAAAGGCCCTTTTTGGATTATAGGTTGAACATTTTTTGGTGATGGAACTTGTGATTCTTTAATCCATTCGAAACATATATATGTATAAGGTGATGTCTAAATAATTTGGTCATAATTTTATATTTCTTTTGATTCTTTATTAGTTAAATTCCACCACATGTGATGATAATATATATGTCTATAAAGTGATACAGTGTATTTGGGACATGTTTTGAATTTTAATTCTAAATGTTTTCATGAGATTTATTTTAATTAAAATCTGTAGAGGTTCTGGAGAATTAATTCCAGCTATTATTCTGAAATATGCAAATACTTCTTCATAGAAATTTTCAATTCATACATATTTATTCCTCATTCATGACATTGTATACATACATGTATAAGAAAATTCATCCAATGGTGTAAAAACCCAAAAATGGCGTATATATTTTTTATATATATATACAGTGTGGAAACCACTTATGGAGTGAAATTATTTGTGTCCTTATGTTAGAAAATTATGAAAAACACTGGGACACATCAACTTTTAAAATCAATAGTGCGCTTTTAAAACATAGATTTAAATATACAGGGTGATTCCCGCAAGTCCAGCATAGTCCATCCTCTTTATTTTAAATGAAACACACCTGTATATTTTTATATTTTTTAAAGCTCCCTAATAACCTGATTTCAACGAACTATATCTAGTATGGTCTATTATGAATAATACCGGATGAAATTTCGAAAGTATTTAAAATTGGTTTCAAGAAACTGAATACTTAAATTACATGTAATTGATTTTAAAACATTAAAATAAATGCTCAAAATGATCTCCATCTCGTTCTTGACAACAACACAGTCTCCTATGAAACTCATTCTTTACTTTGTTTGAAGTTTGAGCTGAAATATTCCGCATTTCTCTGGTTATTCTTTCTTTGAGCTCTGCGATGCTCGTCGGCTGTGTTGCATAAACTTTGTTCTTGAGGTAACCCCACAGAAAAAATCCAACGGCGTAAGGTATGGCGATCTAGCTAGCCACTCAAGAGTACCTCTTCGTCCAATCCATTTATTTGGGAAGATTGCGTTTAAGTAAGTTCTGACCATTGAAACATAATGGGGTGGGGCTCCATCCTGCTGGAACCAGACATTTTCATTCGGTAGGCTTGGATCTATTGCGCTAGGAAATAAGCTGACTAACGCAAGAACAACTTCGTCTATAATCAAACTCAAATATTTGTCGGCTGTCAAAGTCCTATCTATAAATATATGGTCACCTGCCTAAACATTCACCTTTTGAGGATACTACTTACGTGTCTCACGCATCCAATGAGGATTCTCCGCTGACCAATGTCTACAATTTTGTCGGTTTGTCTCCCTGTTTAATTTAAAGATTAACTCATCAGAAAATGAGGTTGTATCAACATTCATTTCTGTTCAATTTATTCATCATTATTTCGCAGAAATGCATTCTACGATCTGGATCGTCTTCTAATAGCTCCTGAACTAAAGTCATTTTATAGGGATGAAGTTTTTCCTTGTGGAGACACCTTATGACTTACATTTTTTTCTTGGGCAATTTGTCTTGTACTTGTAGTTGGATCCTCTGCAACATCTAACAAAACATCCAATATCACAGTATCTTCAACCGATTGCGGTTTTCTTTTCAATGGTTTGACATGTCCAAGTTCTCTGAATTGTGCATTAATTTTAGACACAGTACCTTGTGTATTTGGTAACTGAGGATACCTCTAATTAAATAAGTTTGCCACTTCAACTTGAGTTCTATAATTATCCCCGATGAGTCTCAGTCAAATATTTCATTATTACTTCTACAAGAAATATGTTTCCAATTAGGAATATACTATTTCAATGTAAATCTCAACACCGGCTGATGACAATCCGCATTATTTGCAGATTTTCTTTATTTATCGGTATATGTAGATAGTTTTTCAGGTATTCATGACAAAACATGTTAACAAAACCAAGATCCATGATGGTATCGAGAATTGATCTTAGAAATTTTTCCAACATAATTGATAGTTCAAAAAGTTCTACAATAGAGAGTAGAAGATAAACATATTTTGATTTGTTTTGATATTCAAATTTTGTTATATTTCTTCTATCAAGTAAAAGGCCTTTCTATTTTATTTTATATATAATATATAATTATATTTTGGCTTCAATAAATCTCATAATGGAATGTCAATGAATTTAAATAAGCCTTAAAAATAACTTACACTGTTCTTTGATTTTGTTAGAACATAGATCAATCTTGAATTATAAAGTTGATCTGTGTTTCTAATTATTCATTTCGTTGCACGTGTGAGTTGCTGATATAGGTTAGTTTTTTGATTTTGATATTTGGAATATTATTCAGGACCGAAGAAGGGATTGCTTAGAATTATATTTGTTTTTTGAAGATATAGTGCATGTTTTGAGAGATTTCTGAATTAACTTATTCGAATATATAAATATATTAAATATTTCAAATAAATTATATTCTTTGAGAAGTCCTTTAAGTGTGTTCATGTTTTTAAAAGGCAAATGGTGTTCTTAAAGGTAAGACCAGAAACAAAATTCTGTCTACTTTAAATATTTATTTATTAATTTTAATGACTTTCGTACATCTGTTGGTTTATTTATTCCATTTGACATTATATATTGAGTTTTGATTATATACGTCTATTAAATGTAAGCGGTGTTTGTTTTAGACATTAATTTAATTCTAAAAGTTTTTTGAATAAAAAATTTTTTTGAAATTAAAATAGTAGAAGATTAACATATTTTATGATAGATTGGGCCGTTGCTTGGTAGAAATCAGTTGTAATTGTCATTATAAAATAAAACACTTGTTTACATTTTCTACTTTATTTTTGGTATTGACGTACGTTTCGTCTTTGCTAGAAAGACTTCATCAGAATACGAAGTAACAGTTGTTGTACAATGAATTTATAAGATTTTTTACAGAAGGTGTACATGTGTTTTTAATTGTTCGTCGGGTTGGTTTTCTCAAAGAATATTCCCTTCAGAATCGTGTTCACTCGATCCCTTGTAAATATTGAATAGAGGGGTGTAATAAAAATCTATTTGTTCATTTACTAGGTTATTGCTGTTTTTATGTCTATTTATTTCGTAAATTTCCCATAAGTTCAATTTTAGACCTCTATTTTCAACATGTAGAATTTCTATTTCTTTTGTGAAAGAATGGTTATTTTCAAGAAGGTGTTTAGCATAATGTGAATCTTTTTTATTTTTATCGAAACTTCTTTTATGTTCGGTTAGGCGTGTACCGAAATTTCTACCTGTTCTACCAATATAAATCTTTGGGCAATCTGGGCAAGTGAGTTTGTATACACCTGATAATTGAAGTTTATCCATACTGTTTTTATTGTTTTTGATGTATTTGCTAATAGGATTGTTTGTCTTGAAAGAGACTTTAATATTTTCTTTTTTGAGTAGGTTTTTTAGTTGAATACTAATGTTTCCGAGATATGTGAGGCTAACGTATTTGTGTTCAGATAGATCAGATGTTACTGGATAAATTTCTTTTATTGTGTTTTTGTGTATACGTTGGTTAATTAAATTATCTCTAATAGATAATTTAATTAATCTCTAATAGATAATTTAATTAACCAACGTATACACAAAAACACAATAAAAGAAATTTATCCAGTAACATCTGATCTATCTGAACACAAATACGTTAGCCTAGTTGATTGAGCCTTAGAACAGCTTGAAGTTGATCCACTTTATTACCGTGAAATTGTGTTTAGTGGTGGAGCTCATTTCTGGTTGAACGGCTATGTAAACAAGCAAAATTGCCGTATATGGAGCGAAAACAATTCTCAAGAAGTTCAGCAGGTTCCATTGCATCCTGAAAAATGCACTGTGTGGAGTGCTTTACACGCTGGAGGCATAATCGGTCCATATTTCTTTGAAAACGATGCTGAGATAATGTTACAGTGAATCGTGCTCGTTACAGATCGATAATCAATGATTATTTGTTTCAAAATTTGAATGGTATCGACCCAGAAGTGTTTTGGTTCCAACATGCTGCTAGCGTCACAATTGATTTATTGAAAAAAAGATTTGGCGATAACATTATTTCGAGAAATGGTCCAATTAATTGGCCTCCAAGATCGTGCGACATGACTCCACTGGATTATTTTCTTTGGGGTTATGTCAAGTCATTGGTTTATGCTGATAAACCAGAAACAATAGACGCTTTGGAAACCAACATAACTCGTGTTATTGACGAAATAAGGCCTGAATTACTCGAAAAAGTGGTCCAAAATTGGTATGGTCGAATGCGATTCCTCAGAGCTAGTGGTGGTGGAAATTATTTTTAAAACATAAATGTCATAAAATTATCTTTTACATTAAAAAAAAATTTGGCTTCAATCTTTATTTAAATGTGTTTTATTTCAATTTAAAGTTCTATCACTCTAAAAAAAAACACCCGATATTCGTTGAAATCAGGTTGTTAAGGAGCTTTAAAAAAAATATATTCAGAATGTTCCGTTTAAAATAAAGAGGACGGACTGTGCTGGACACTGTATATAGTGTCCACTTGAAATAAACTATCCACAATGTAATGGACTACTACATCCAATGGTATAGAAGTGATGAGGGTGAAATAGATTTAAAAAAAGAAAGGATCAAAATGAATGAGAAAAAAAATAAACGCATACCTCGTCATTATCAAAATCTTGGTCATCATCATCTGAATAGGACGTCATCTTCTCACTGGCGAACGATGTATGCTAACTCATCCACCACTGGAAATAATGAGATATGATATGAATATTCCATGGTTAACTACTTGTAATAATTGGTTATGATGTCTACGAAGATAATAACTTTGCAAATTGATAACAGAACCATTATTTAACAGTTGAAATTTCCCAGCTACATAAAATTAAACATAACCCAAGGCATGCATGAATACGGTTCCTATCAACCTACCTCTACGTTACGACCTTAACGAATAGGAGAAATCAAGATAATAATAATGCTTTATATATCGCGTTCGATGATGAGATTAGGATAAACATTAAGAGACATTTTCAATTTGAAATTCCCTTTTAAATACAGTCGATAAACATGAATTAGTTAGAGCAATTGCTCTTATGTAATAATTTCGAATTATTTTGTATGACGAGTTTTTATCGTTGGAAGAGAACGAATATCGCATCATTAATGAGAATAGAATTAATTAGGAATCAAATAGAACGATTCATTATCCTGGGAAAGATTATCGAGTGAAGAAAGCATCCCACGTATGTAATTTAGTCACCTTGATGGAAATAAAGTAGAAAAAATTCCATGGCACACTAAAAAATTAGGAAAAAACTTGAACAGTCAAGGTCCAGCTTGGTCAACAATTTTAAAGGCTACATCATCACTCATGTATCTTCCGGAGTCTACGCTACAAATTTTACAAAAAGGTTTATAAAGGATGTTTCAATAAGAGCGCAAGATTTGAATCGCGCGCCATGTTTGACAGTCATAATGTCACCTGATTATGACATGACAGAAAGTTGACAGATAGGAGTTAGTAAACATGGAGCATTACACGGTAGAACAAAGCGTCCTGATTGTCAAAAATTATTATCAAAACTGGTGAAAGTTTAATTGCTAGTATTCGTAAAGTGCGTCTAATGTTCGGTCGAAGTGATGTGCCCAATTCATCTGTGAAAAGAATAATAAAAAAATTCGAAAGTACTGGTTCGGTTACTGTATGTGAGACATACGATACGAGCTCGTAGAGGTCGTTCGAAACAAAACATCACGACCCTTCGCGAGAGTGTGACAGAAAAGCCAGAGACTTCAATTCACCATCGGGCACAAGAATTGGACTTATTTGGAACCTTGACATGTGGTTTCTGCAGGACGGTGCCACATGTCATACCGCACGTGAAACATTGACGTTCTTGCACGAGTTTGCACTTGGTCGTGTCATTTCCCAATTTGGTGACCAGAATTGGCCCCCACGCTCTTGCGATTTAACGCCTTTAAACTTCTGGTTGTGGAATTATTTGAAGTCACAGGTTTATGTCAATAAGCTCGAAACCATCGAAGCATTGAAAGCCGAAATTAGACGCTGTATCAATGAAATACCACCACATGTATTCAATAACTTTATTGAAAATTTCCTCAAAAGGGTACGCAGCACGAAGTGCTGGTCAGCCAGGCCATGTTGCATCGGAAGAAGCAACGTCTGGGCTGCACGGCGATTGGGATGTCTGTCGGTGTATTGCGGCCGTTTTTTTCGCGATGCTCGGTTTAAATTCATCGATTATCGTCGTTAGACCTCCCCTGTGATCCTTTCGTTCGATTATAGCAGCTCATAAAACACCACATCCAGCTGGTTCATCAAATACACAGTTTGATCTTCTCCCCCTGGATATTCGGCTTGACAGTTGATGATCAGGTATCCATACGTTGCCCGACGTTTTGGATCATTGTAATGGACCCACTTTGTATCCCCAGTTACAATTCGATGCAAAAACCTCTTTTTTGCCGTAAGAACAGTTATTCAGCAAATTTCCTATCTTTCGGATCATTCTCACTGATTTTAAACGAAGGCAAATGGCGGGTTGAGTGACTGTAAGTGTTTTTGCGAGTTCCTGTTGCGTTTGGGATGGATCTTCATCGAGTCTTGCCTCCAACTCTTCATCATAAAACATTGGTGGCGCTCCGAAAAGTTCTTCGTCTGACACTTTCGTTCAGCTAGAACATATTCACCAGAAAAATCCACTAAAATACGATGACTTTCGGCAGTTTTCTTCTTCATATGGAAGCAATGAAGTAAAACTTCCCGCAAAAACACATTATTCCTTACAAAAGTTGACATTTTCAGACCAAACAGAAACTACAATATGTTGTTCACACTTCAGTGAAATGACAGATACTGAAAAGAAAGACTAATTATGTTACTTCAAAATGAACGTGTCGCCAGATGAAACAGTGAATTTGGGCATTCCCAATTAGGTGAAGAACAACCGACAATGGCAATAAAAGTTATTGAGGTTGTCGCTGGTATTTCCAAACTAAATGGAGATATTCAATAGACGTGACAATTGGTATCTGTTTGTTCGTTCAGGAGAATATTCTAGGAATTATATCGGTTTATTTCAAGTGATTCTAAGAATATTAATCTAGACCCTTTCTCTCGATATGAATAATTTCGTATTCGTCATTGAAATAATGTTTGGTATATGTTGAATGTGTGGAATTTGAAGTGTAGCTCTTTTGATGTTCGTGGATTCTCTTTTTGAACGATCTGGCGGTCTGAACCATATAAACCATTGGGCAATCCTTACAAGTCAACTTATAGACGCCTAATTTATTATCTTTATTTTATTTATCTTTATTATTTTTAATGTATTTATTTGTCTATATGATTAATGGTTCTTAAAGCTGCTGTGTAATTTAAATTTTCCTTAAAATAATTGGCAATGTCTTCGGATATTCAGCTGGGTTGATCGGAAAGTAATTTCGTTTTTTTTTGGGGAAAATGAAGGACAATTTTTGTATAATAAATAAATATTCCATTAAATTCTATATTGGCCATGGTCGAACACCTTTTGCCATCTTTCTGGTAGTAGCATGATTCCGCGCTTATAAAATTTTTGATCTTTGCTGGCAAAAAGCTGATCCAGGTGATTTTTGACCTCTTCATTTGAAGTAAAGGTTTTATAGTCCAAAAATTTTGCAATGACCGAAAAAAATAATAATCCGAAGGCGCCAGATCTGGGGAATATGGTGAATGTGGCAGTGTATCCCATTCAAGTTGTAAAAGCTTTTGGCGAGTGGCCAAACTTGTATGAAGTCTTCCATTATTTTGGTGGAACACTACACCTCTTCTGTTGATTAATTCTGGCCTTTTCTATTGAAGTGCATCATTCAAATTGTCCAGCTGATGACAGAAGACTTCCGAATTAATGGTTGTTTTATCCGGTAAAAGCTCAACAAAAAAAAAACGATTCCTTTAAAATCCCACCAAACAGACAGCATCACCTTTTTTGACGGATATTCGAAATGCTTTGAGATCAAATAACTGTCTTCCTAGTTTGAGTCCCATTTGCTGTAATACCTGTCAAACATATACAAGAACCTATGTACGTTTTCACACAGTATCAGTTCAAATGTAGAACATGATTAAGCCACAGTGTGGCAAAACAATTGTCGTCCATCAATAAAAAGTTTGTGGAAATTGAATTTTATTTACAACTCCTTGAAAATAAATTTTCATCAAGTACCGAATCCATCAAATTCATGCATGAAAAACTTATCTTCGATAAAATATCAAGCATTATAATGATTTTAAATATAGTCTTCCTGTTTCGAAAAAATCAAGTTGAAGTGATTATTCATTTTGGATGTAACACTTCTCTGCCACCGTATATTTTATCATTATCCTCTTTACTGCCTTTGAGATTGAAATCTGTAAAACACGTATATTTATCGTTATCATAAGGAATGCAATCTAGACTCTTAATATTTAAGCCGAAACATATTTGTAAGTAACTTCTATTCGTGATTATCATCAGGGAGCGATTTTAACATCTGATTTTTGAACCTTCGTAAAGCATTCATTGTGGCAATATTTTATTTTATTATATCCGAAAAGAAAAGAACGCAACACAAGTTACTAAAAAGCTAAGGGATATGTATCTTGATGAAACTATTCAAGAATGACATTGTCGGAATTAGTTTAATAAATTTCGTTCTAGTTATTTTTCTAGTCAAGAAAAAGTTCCGAAACCAAATCAAATCTAGTCACTTCTATCCAGGTGACCAAGTTGACTCTAATATAAGAAAAACAAACGTTAACTTCCGCTATTTTATTGATTTACACGACAACTGTTTCGTCATATCATGACTTCATCAAGTGAGTATTAAAACTGAGGTATACAATGCAAAACATGACCTTAAATACACAACTCTGGTACAAAAAATAGGGGATAATTTGAAATAAGGTTATTCTGATTTTCACAAATTTTTATTGTTAAACTCACAACAATTGTTTCGCTATCACAGTAGCATCATCAGGTAAGATCACATTTTGAATAACTAAGCTTGTTTCCGAAATCCGTGGCTATTTATATTACAGTAACTACAATAAATTTTTATTAGGCACTAAAACCCAAAAAAGGGTCCCTGCAAATTCCAGCTTATCTGAATATATTTAACAGAGGTGAGCTATTTAAATCTATTTGTTCGTTAAGTAATATTCCAATTTTATTATGTTTATTTATCTCTAGGGATTCTAACAGATTTAAGGCATAACTTTTGCTTTCTATATGTAGAATTTCAAAGTTATGGTTGAAATTTGTTAGAAACAGGACATAATTTCAACCATAACTTTGAAATTCTACATATAGAAAGCAAAAGTTATGCCTTAAATCTGTTAGAATCCCTAGAGATAAATAAACATAATAAAATTGGAATATTACTTAACGAACAAATAGATTTAAATAGCTCACCTCTGTTAAATATATTCAGATAAGCTGGAATTTGCAGGGACCCTTTTTTGGGTTTTAGTGCCTAATAAAAATTTATTGTAGTTACTGTAATATAAATAGCCACGGATTTCGGAAACAAGCTTAGTTATTCAAAATGTGATCTTACCTGATGATGCTACTGTGATAGCGAAACAATTGTTGTGAGTTCAACAATAAAAATTTGTGAAAATCAGAATAACCTTATTTCAAATTATTTAATATGGATTTTCACCAAGTAAGGACTGATACAATTCAATATAAAAAATAGGGGAGTGGAAAGAGATGGTTTACAATCAATGAAAAATATTAAGTAGGGGGGATCTGATTAAATCTATTTGATCATTCAATAAAATTTGTCTTTTATGATATCTATTGATCTCTAAAGTTTCTAACAGATTTAGTTTCTGACTTTTGTTTTCGATGTGTAATATTTCATAGTTCATATTAAAATTATGACTAGTCTCTAACAAATGGTTGGCATAAGTTGAATTTGGTTTATTATCAATATAACATTTTTCATGTTCTCGTATCCTTGTTTGGAATGTCTGTCTGTCTGTTAACTTATAAACACCTGATTTTTTGTTTTTAGGAATGACGCCTTTATTATTTTTTATTAAGCTGCCTAAAGAATTAATGGTTTTAAAAGAGATGTTATAATTTTCTTTCTTCTTTATATATCTAGCAATCTTTTCAGATTTTTGACCTATGAAAGTTAATGAAATAAATTTTGTTTCGTTTGAATTTTGAAATTTTGGATATACGAGTGATATTGCTTTCTTGTAATTTATTTTATCAAGTAAATTATCTATAATTAACGGATTAAGATCATTATTGAAAGCTATTTGTTTAATGGTTTTATATTCCTCGTCATGGGTATGTTAACCAATCTATAAAGCATACTATTATAAGCTGATAATTTTTGTGAAAATGGATGGTTTGAAGTAGAATGAATCGTACCATGTGTATGTGAGGTTTCCTGTATATGGAAAAGTCGTGTCTATTATTAATTTGAGTGATTTTTAAGTCAAAGAAATTGATTTTACCTCTTCTTCGTGTGTTAATACAATTGTTATAATTATTGATATAATTTATTGATAAAATAATAATAATATAATAAAGAATACAAAACCGTTAAACAAATAGCTTTCAATAATTATTTTAATCCGTTAATTATAGATAATTTACTTGATAAAATAAATTACAAGAAAGCAATATCACTTGCATATCCAAAATTTCAAAATTCAAACGAAACAAAATTTATTTCATTAAATTACATAGGCCAAAAATCTGAAAAGATTGCTAGATATTTAAAGAAAAAAAGAAAATTACAACATCTCTTTTAAAACCATTAATTGTTTAGGCAGCTTAATAAAAAATAATAAAGACGCCATTCCTAAAAACAAAAAATCAGGAGTTTACAAGTTAACATGTAGTGTTCAAATTCAACTTATGCCAACCATTTGTTAGAGACTTGTCATAATTTTAATATGAACTATGAAATATTACATATCGAAAACAAAAGTCAGAAACTAAATCTGTTAGAAACTTTAGATATCAATAGATATAATAAAAGACAAATTACATTGAATGATCAAATAGATTTAAACAGATCCCCCTACTTACTATTTTTCATTGATTGTAAATCATCTCTTCACACCCCTCTATTTTTTGTACCAGAGTTGTGTATTTAAGGTCATGTTTTGCATTGTTTACCTCAGTTTTAATACTCACCTGATGAAGTCATGGTATGACGAAACAATTGTCGTGTAAGTCAATAAAATAGCGGAAGTTAACATTTGTTTTTCTTATATTGAAGATGAATTTCCGTCAAGTAAAGACCGAGACAATCAAACCTCCCCTGAAAGTTTCCAGGCTCTAGCTCTTTCCGTTCGAAAGTTAGCGTGTTTACTGCCATCCGGCCGGACAGATTACTTTTATTAATCAATGAGTCCAACCTACTCGTTTAAGTTCATTTTCGGCCCAAAATTCGAAAATTGCAAACATTTGTGCGAAACAATAGCACGCTGTTCCCCTGGAACTAGCGCCCAAAAACGAAAACAATTTCATCGACATTTAGTATTCATATCAATTAGTTTTACTTAATCAATTACAGAAATACAATGTGCTAATTAGAAATTTCATTCAAAGGAATAAAGTGATGATGAATTTTATTTTGACTACGCATGTAATCAAATAACCAATTTTTTCAGCTTCTAATTACTTGCTGAAAAAATTGTTGAATGATAACAATAAATTCGTCTACGAAAAATACGTCAGAATAAATGTCAGGGTTAAAACATCAATTAGGAACCTGTTTTAACACAATAATAATTCCAATTATAGCCAAGTTCAATAGGAAATTTTTTTTGAACCTTGATATGCAGATTCATTCATCTAAATTAATCGATAAGATGAGTTAAACACATGAGTAGTAGAACAAGAGAAAGTTTTTGGAATTTATTTCAACATATGGAATAATCATCATCTCTAAATATACAGAATCGACATACCATTCCAATGTGAAAGACTACTGAAGTAATTTGGAGGATTATGTAATTTTACTAATTTTCAACAAATTCTATCAATGCTTCATGCAGAATTTATGATTATATGCATGTACGAAAAAATACGTTTTTTCGAATATCAAAAACTAGTGACCCATGAGTGAAAACTAATTGTGCAACCTTTTAAGATAGGAGATTGTGAAAAACGTAGTGTAGATAACTTATATTATGATATTAGAAGGTTGTTGTCGAAACACAATATAAACAAACGAATTCATAGAAATACATGGTATAATTCAATTAAATTGATACGAAAATTGTAATTCAAAAAATTAGAACATATGTAGTACAAATCGTTAGTTTTAAATTCCATTTAAATCTTCAGAAGAAAGGAAAATTGAAATTTTTCATGTGATTTATCAATAAGTTTTTTGGGATGAAATACCTGAGAACTTATAGGTAAATATAAGAATCTGTATAAATACAGGAGCTGATTGGGAACGTTATCTAGGTTACCTCCAGTACATTTGAAAAAAAAACAAATTCGACCGGAACAGAATACAAAAGCAAATTAATGTCAATACTTCATACGAAATATTCAAATGCAATTTCAATATTTTTATTTATGAAAATATAATTCACGACCTATTTAATGATGACAACTAATATTACAACAGAGTCACTAATACAGTTACATACTCCAAGTGACATTATTCATTTATAATAAGAAAATAATCAAGGAATTCGATAAACAATATGCCATTTATTTAAAACATACCTGGAGCTTTAACAACACTACACAAATCCAAATATAGAAACAAAATAATGAGTTTACATCTACTAAATTAGCTTACTACCATGCACAATGTTTTCCGTCCAGTGGAACTACTAAAAATACATTACTATTTTGACGTTCATTCCTTAGTAGGGAAAACAGTAAACGCAATGTTGGTCACAAACATTAGAACCAACACAAATGTCAACAAATTCTTGAAGCATCTAACCTAACAAAAATATTTCGATAGATTTTTATTAGTATTTTAAAATTGTATTATGGCATTCAAATTTTCAGTTTTAGTATCAACGTTTTTATAAATTATGGACAAGGACAGTGATCATGATAAAACCTCGTTTTGGAAAAAAAATGCTCGAACTGTACCTGGAAGGTAAAATACTGATTTAGTAATGAGAGTTGTCAACTTACGTGTTTGAAATATCAATTTACAGGCCTAGTCCCAAAAAAGATGTGAAGATTTCTTCTACTAAAACTAAACAAAGTGGAAGTACTTCCTTCCAAGATTTTCAAGCATCAGTTAGTGATGCTTGGGAAATAGATGATGATGACTTCTGCATAATTTCAGGTCTTGAAAGTGAGTATTTTCATTCTTCAATAAATTTTTTACAGATTTTCATCAGAATCATTTGATAAAATATCTTTGAATTTTTAAATTATTGTTGGTATTCTAAAACTTGTTTTCTAACACAGGTACCAAGATTTCGAAGAAAGTATCACAGTCCGCTGCCATAAATGTTCTCAATAGCCATCGTTTTATCTCAGATTCTGTGTTACCAGAAAAGTCTGCCAGCAAAACTCCCTCTACTTCTGATAGTTTCGAGCCTACAACATACAACCCTATTCCCGGTAGACCACAGCAAATGAGATGTAGAAATACACCCCAAGATGAAGATAGTGAATCAAAGCTGAAACGATTTGAAATTTATTTATCTAATACTCCTACCTTACAAGGCTTGTGTGAACTTAGTTGGTCGGGTATTCCTGTAAAGGTGAGAGCATTATGTTATAATTTCATGTTTTCAAATATTAAACTGTTTTACTATCAAGATTAAGAATGGAATGAAGTGAGAAATTACTTAGTTTTCTATCTTTTTTATCACCTGAGTATAAAGTGACTCCAGTTTCCCAGTGTTTACTATATTTTCAGTTTGAAAATCACAATGTTTCAGGAATCAATCGGAGTGGAAAAATTGGTTCAAACCCATGCAAAAGTGGAGAATATTTGGAAAGACAATAAAGACATAGCTGATTATAATATTTGCTTTCATTTGTCTTTCTCAGAATTTAGTAGCAATCTCTGTAATTGACGCTCGAGGAAGTTGTACATCTTATTAGTTTTGGTGTTTTTGAGTTTTGCAACAAAAATTAAATTTTACTGCATACACAAGAAATGATATTGGTTATAACCGACAAATTTTGAGATAGAGGAACAAACAAAGCATTCATAAAATTAGTAAATTCTCTAAACATACGTGAACATTAGATAACTAAAGATCGGCAATGGTTAAATACAAATTTGTGAACCTTAATTTTTGTCACAATAGTTTATTTTACACCGCCAATTATCCTCAAATTAAAGTACTCGTAATGATTAAATTATCGTTTTTATAGGTGAGACCAATAGTTTGGCGCTTGTTGTCTGGATATCTTCCAATGAATTTGGAACGCCGTAACAACGTGTTAGAACGCAAGCGACAAGATTACTGGAGTTTAGTCGACAAATATTACTACGCCGATCATGATGAAAATGAAAGGGATATAAAGCATCAAATAAACATTGATGTACCTCGGATGAATCCCACAATACCCCTTTTCCAACAAAAGACTGTGCAAGCGATATTCGAACGTATTCTGTTCATTTGGTCTACTCGTCATCCAGCTTCTGGTTATGTGCAGGGTATAAATGATTTAGTTACTCCATTTTACGTTGTTTTTCTGCAAGAGTACATACCGAATAACCAGGCCTTTGAAACTTTCAACGTCGATACACTAAGCGAGGATGCTTTGAAAATAATTGAGGCCGATTCATTTTGGTGCTTATCAAAGTTTCTGGACGGAATTCAAGACAACTATGTGTTTGCTCAGATCGGTATTCAAAAGAAGGTTCTTCAGCTTGAAGAATTGATTACCAGAGTTGATGAAACCTTACATCGTCACTTGAAATCACACAATGTTAGCTATTTGCAATTCTCATTCAGATGGCTGAATAATCTGTTGACCCGTGAGCTTCCTTTAAGATGTACCATAAGATTGTGGGATACATATTTAGCAGAAAGTGATAATTTCGCTTCATTTCAACTCTACGTTTGTGCAGCTTTTTTGTTATACTGGAAGGAAGATTTGATGCGCCAAAATGATTTTCAGGGACTTTTGATATTATTACAAAATTTGCCGACTCAAGTTTGGACAAGTTCTCAAGTTAGTTTATTGGTAGCTGAAGCATACAAATTAAAGTATATGTTCGCAGATGCTCCTAATCATCTTCAGAGTATTAGAGCAGAAAGTTGACTAGTTTAGTTTTATGTTTTGTAAGTTAAATTTTTTATAAGTTTTGTTATGTGAATAATGAACTTGAAATATTTTTATATATCTATATGCAAATGTGATTCAAGATATTTACTCAAATAAAGTTACATTAGAATTTATATTTAAACGAGTATGTCCCATCAATTACCTTTCATTATAATTAATCAGTCTTAAATGTATAAATTTAAATTACTTTAAGATCATTTCGTTTGGCCAATGCTTTGCAGATGGAAATTTAATTCATCGTGTTTTTTGGTGTTAACTGATGTGGCACCCAAAAATCCAGCTTCTTTTTGAATTCAGCCCTGGGCAAATGGTTTAAAACTGTTTTGTGGTCGATTTTTAGATCCTGGGCGATGCTACGACTTCTAACATGCCGGTAAACTTCGAATAATTCTGCGATTTTATCGACATTATTGACAACGAGCCTGCCTGTGCAGCTTTAACATCAAAAATACTGGAACAGAATCGACAAAACCAAATTTGCACGTAATTAGCTGTAACAGTATCGGTACCATAAACAACATTCAGACTTTCAGCCGCCCGGTCTGCATTTTCGCCTTTATCAAAAAAAACTGCGAAATGTTCCGAATTTTCTCTTAGTTGACTTCCATTTTTGACACCCTGTAACTCGCCACTGAATGGACCAAACAAAAACCAGCAAAAGAATTTTTTTAGTGTAAAATGTCACCTTGACAACAAGCATAAATCTGAAATTGTTGAATCTATACTTTACGAGATATACCGAAAAAATTGTTTTCCTCAACCTATTATAATTGATAAGGAGTATGAGCTATGGTAACAGAAATTTCTTGGAATCGGGACAGTGCAATTTACGTCTGTATAACAGTTCTTAACTCATAAAGCCCAAATAGGTTTTTTTGAACTCAAGGACATAAGCTTTAGACAAGCACATGTTTCGAAGCTTATTGGCTGAGAGTGCTGCTGATATATTTTCAATGCCACCCTGAAGCGGAATTATCCAAAACAGCTTAAGCCGGTAGAGATAATCCTCATTTCCAAACCAGGAAAAGATCATAGCAAGGTCACCTTATATCGTCCATTAGCTTACTTTCTGTTATTTCAAAAGTCCTGAAAAAGCTTTGGATGCACAAATTAAGTTCAGATTGTAATACAAAGGATACCACTGCACCATTTCGGGTTCAGAACACAACATTCCACCATACAGTAAAACCATGAATAACACATAAGATTAGACAAGCCTTTTAAAAAAAAGAGTACTATCCATCTGTATTCTTAGACGTTATTCAGGCATTCAATTAAGTCTGGCATGCAGGTTCAAATAAAAAAGTTTCTCAATACCTACTTCCATCTTCTGAAGTTGTAGCTAAGCGAACAAAGTATCTGAAAAGTACCCAATAACATTTGGAGTGCCTCAAGGTCATTGCATCATACAGCAGATCTGCCTACAAACAGACACACCATCATGGGAACATATGCTGACGATACAGCTATTCTAGCCAGACATAAAGATCCAACGTTAGCATTCAATCACCTACAAGATCATCTGAATCAAATTGAAAAATGGCTGCGGAAGTGGAGAATCAAATTAATGAAACCAAGTCTGCCAAAGTAGACTTCACACTGAGAAGAGATCAGTGCCCACCTGTGTCCATAAATAATATAATAATAAACAGATAGCAGAATCCACATCTACCAAATACTTGGAAATTCATACGGACAGAAGGTTAACCTGTAAAGAGCATGTATTCACCAGATTTGGAACCATATGACTTTTTTTGTCCTTCTGCTTAAGTTGCTCCTTCGTGGATGGAAATTTGAGACATAGGAAGGCTTGTGACGCAGGAACTAGAAGCCATTCTTTTGGAGGCCTGTCAGAAGTGCATGGATATTGGCATAAGTGGACTGTTTCAGATGGATGTTATTATAAAAGGAATAAAACAAATTTGGAAGAAGATAAAAGCAGTTTGGTTTTATTTACAATTTCTAGTTACTTTTTGATCATAGCGTATACAATCACTTCGAAAAAACTTGTACCTCCCTAACTTGAAAGAGCGAACATTTTTTAAACATCAATACATAGGATCTAATAATTAACAAAATCATCCATCACTTGCAACTTATTGCTTCAACGCACCATATAGAACCGTTTTTTTAATCGCTTGATCACTGGAGACAAAAAAAGGGTTCTATAAGATAATCCAAAACCAAAAGGCAGTGGCTCTCTCCAAATGAATCACAACGAAGTACTGCGAAGTCAAGTTTACATCCCAAAAGAAGCCATTCTTTTGGAGGCCTGTCAGAAGTGCATGGATATTGGCATAAGTGGACTGTTTCAGATGGATGTTATTATGAAAGGGATAAAACAAATTTGGAAGAAGATAAAAACAGTTTTGTTTTATTTACAATTTCTAGGTACTTTTTGATCATAGCGTATACAATCACTTCGAAAAGACTTGTACCTCCCTAACTTGAAAGAGCGAACATTTTTTAAACATCAATACATAGGATCTAATAATTAACAAAATCATCCATCACTTGCAACTTATTGCTTCAACAGCACCATACAGAACCGTTTTTTTAATCGCTTGATCACTGGAGACAAAAAAAGGGTTCTATAAGATAATCCAAAACCAAAAGGCAGTGGCTCTCTCCAAATGAATCACAACGAAGTACTGCGAAGTCAAGTTTACATCCCAAAAGAAGCCATTCTTTTGGAGGCCTGTCAGAAGTGCATGGATATTGGCATAAGTGGACTGTTTCAGATGGATGTTATTATGAAAGGGATAAAACAAATTTGGAAGAAGATAAAAACAGTTTTGTTTTATTTAAAATTTCTAGGTACTTTTTGATCATAGCGTATACAATCACTCCGAAAAGACTTGTACCTCCCTAACTTGAAAGAGCGAACATTTTTTAAACATCAATACATACGATCTAATAATTAACAAAATCATCCATCACTTGCAACTTATTGCTTCAACGGCACCATACAGAACCGTTTTTTTAATCGCTTGATCACTGGAGACAAAAAAAGGGTTCTATAAGATAATCCAAAACCAAAAGGCAGTGGCTCTCTCCAAATGAATCACAACGAAGTACTGCGAAGTCAAGTTTACATCCCAAAAGAAGCCATTCTTTTGGAGGCCTGTCAGAAGTGCATGGATATTGGCATAAGTGGACTGTTTCAGGTGGATGTTATTATGAAAGGGATAAAACAAATTTGGAAGAAGATAAAAACAGTTTTGTTTTATTTACAATTTCTAGGTACTTTTTGATCATAGCGTATACAATCACTTCGAAAAGACTTGTACCTCCCTAACTTGAAAGAGCGAACATTTTTTAAACATCAATACATAGGATCTAATAATTAACAAAATCATCCATCACTTGCAACTTATTGCTTCAACGGCACCATACAGAACCGTTTTTTAATGGCTTGATCACTGGAGACAAAAAAAGGGTTCTATAAGATAATCCAAAACCAAAACGCAGTGGCTCTCTCCAAATGAATCACAACGAAGTACTGCGAAGTCAAGTATGTTTGGTGGAGTATACGCGGAATTGTTCATTTTGAAGTGCTGAAACCTATACAAACTGTTAATGCAGATCTTTATTGTGAACAATTGGATCGAGTAAACCAATATTTAATCGAAAATTATCCGGCGATTGTCAACAGAAAATTCGTTATTCTGCAACACGAAATTATAAGACCGTACTGGGCAAAACGAACCTTGAAAAATATTAATGAATTGGGGTGGGAGGTACTGTCTCACCCACCATAATCGCCTGATATCGCACCCTCGGATTTCCATTTATTCCGATCGCTACAATATTTTTTTAGTGGCAAAACATTTGAAAATTTGGATAATGTCCAAAATGCCTTCTCGAGATATTTTACTCAAAAACCAATTGATTCTTATCGGTCCGGCATTGAAAATTTGCACACTAGGTGGTAAAGGTGATTAAATTATTGATTAAAAATAAAAACTTGCTAATAATTTATTCGTTTGAATTTAATTCTAAAAAGCGACAGTATTTTCCGGTCCACTTATATATTCAAAGTATTGTATTGTATCCACTAAAATACGATGATTTTCGGCAGCCTTAAAGTAAAATTCTTACCATTATGTATTGATGCAGATAGAAGGGAGAAGGATGGAGCCTTTCAACCATGTTTTTTTATTTTCATGTGATTTTCCGTTTCTTCAGGGGAAAGTTCTAAAATTGCAAGAATTCAGGTTTATTTGACTTTCGGATGACAAAACAAATAAGTCTAAATTTCTATTCATCATATGCAGCTTTCTTAAGAAGTAATTAACAAATTTAAAATTTTCAGAGAAATGGACAAGCCCTGACTACACGTCAGTGATTTCTCTTAGTTAAATAGTTGGAAACAAACCAAATATGAACAAATACATGCATTTGAATATTACATTTTTTTTACTTTCCACCAGCCTATTTTTGTACTTCTGATTAAACAATAGATGTTAAATACGATTAATAAAAACAATTATAACGTTTCCTAAAGATACGAATATTTGGACCAATATCCGATTTTTAATCCGTCCGGATGATTAATTTGCTGACATAAAAAATACGTCCCAATTATGACGCACCCACACACTCTTGATAAATTTGTTGGAAAGACCAAACTCCCGCAAGCTTCCCGAAAATTTCTTATCGCCAAATGTGAAATCTACTTCTGGTTCACAAAATGATTATCTGAAGATACCAATAATGAAGTAGGTTACCTACTAATTACCACCGTGATAATTAATTATTCATGAGTGCCGAGAGATTCAATCTAGAGGATTACCTTGTTGTAAACAACTCGACAGTTGTTTTTGTCACTAAACGTATAGGCTGCGTCCGAAGAACGTTTTACAAGTTGTTAAGATCGGACTTAGCGTTCGAAAAATTTTCGTCAAATCGCTGATGAAGCTCATTAAGAGTTCATACCAATGACGGCTGGAAAAACCAGTGTTTGTGCTTATTACTCTTTAGTGCTCAAGAAGAAAAGTGGAGGAACTTAAAAATGAACGTACAAAGTGCAATGGTGGATGGCTGGTGTGTTCTTCTTATTGTTATTTCAATATTCCATAATGCTCTTTCTCAAGGTATGTCTATTCTCACTTGTATTGTACCGAATAATGGTTTTAATGTCATCAAAACAACGTCACTTATTTAACATTAATTTGTAGATATTTATTCATTTGTCCTGATAAAATCGTAGTTAATAAAACCGGTATTATTTATCATATTCATGATGTTCATTTACTGAATACAAAAGGATATTCATTAGGAACTTTTCATCTAGCAGTTAGTGTGAAACAAATGAGGTTTCATCGAAACTAAACTTGATAATACTTATCTATTTATTCTCATTCAAAATATTCGAAAATTTCCATTGTTCACTACAGGTGCTTTATTATCAACAAAAATTTAGAAGTTTCAAAAGTTAACACTTCTATTGTTGACAACTGATTGTTTATGAGTAAGAAAAGATTTTTATCTAGAATTAAAAATTTAATTCGATATGTTATAGACAGGTACTCAATTGCACCTAAGGAAGAGGTTCAAGGTTTAAATTGGAATTTTAAGGTCGAATGTTCTTATATAAGTCACGAGATATTAATAAAGTTTTCGAAAGTACATTGGAATGTACAACGGATCCTATAATTTGAAATTCTGATTCAAGAATATACTCCCTGAAATTTGAAACATCCATCTAACCGTCCGATTCGATTATCAGCAAGTTTCTATTCCGATAATTGACAATAACAACAATTATGAAAAATATAATTCTCTTTCTATAGTTTCTTGATGTTAATTTCCATTATTTGTAAATAAACCAGATACTTTTCCTATAAGTCATGGCCTCTTAGTATTTCGTAAAACTTATCTGGGATATTCTCTATACAGTATGTCCCAACGAAAATTTGACCCCTCCAGAACTCAGAAACGAAGAATTTTCGAAGACTTAAAACAAACAGGTCAACTTTTGTTTTGAGGGGGACGAATTTCCATCATGAGTTTGTTCCGAAAAAACCACCCCCATGGCATCAACCCCCAACATTTTTTAAATAGAGAAGAGACCTCGAGTGTTGGTTAGTTTGAAAGTTATTCATGTTCTGTACACAATCACGTTGAAATTTCCAAAATCGGTTCATTATTCACGAACTAATGTAATATTGAACTTACAGTCAAAAGGTGATATTGAAAAGTCAGTTGAACCGTCCATACTCAAGAACCTAAGAGTTTTGAAGAACCCAAAAATAATTTTCAAGTTCGGTATTAGGGAGAAAGAATTCCTATGACTACATCCTTCCGAAAAAACCACCTGAGGATGGCAACAACCTCCAACATTTTTTTTTGGGGACATTTGAAGTCCAAAGTCCCACTTCACCTGAAAATCTTGCAGAACTGCGACAATGTTCAATATCAAATTGATTAAAAAACACCGAATTAGAAAATTTCAACTAGGATGTTTAGAGGGTTGTTGCCACCCTAAGGTGGTTTTTTCGGAACAATGTCGCCAAGTTATTCTTTCTCGCTAGTACAGAACTTGAAAATTATTTTTGGATTCTTCAAAACTCTTAGGTTCAAGAGTTTAGGCGGTTCAACTGTCTGTTCAACATCACCTTTTGACGGTAAGTTCAATATAACATTATTTCGTGAATAGTAAACAGATTTCGAAAATTTTAACTGGATTATGCGCAGAATATAAATAACTTTCAAACTAACCAACACTCGACATCTTTTCTGTATTCAAACAATGTTGGGGGTTGATACCACTTTCTTGGGGGTTGTTTTTCGGAACAAACTCATGATGGAAATTCATATTCAAACCGTAAAGCATGCAATTAGACAAAAGCATTCAAAAGAAGTTTACTTACTTAGAGTTACCAAGGGAACTGTTGTAAGTACTATTATCTCGAGTATGTTTTTAAGTCGCTCAGGAGGTTTATTTCCAAGAAATACAAAGCAAATATAATGGGAACGCCATAAGGACGTGTCTTTGTTATTGTCATCGAGCACATAGGTCAAGTTATAGTGCCACAGAATATTTGACACATAAATAACGCGGGTAAATACCGTTATGTACTGATGTAATTTGTATAATCTATGAAGGATTCTGTCACTTAAATGATCCTTAGAGAATAAGGGTCTCTTCAATACTTTCAGTTATATTTTGAAAGGAACTTTTTTAGTATTTACTCTTTCTGTTCTCTCTTAAAAAAATTTCTCCTTCATTTCAGTTGGTAATTCTTGTGTTATGAGTAATACGGGAATCGGAGGAACATGTAAAATATCTTCAGATTGTCCAGTCGTAGAAGAACAAGCCAGAAATGGAATTGACCCAACAGTCTGCGGTTATTTTCAACTGACAATACCTATTGTTTGTTGCGAAAAAAATTCATTTGAAGATGGGGAATATCAATCGCCTTCAAGACCTACACATTCGAGACCTACTAGCTTCTATCCCCAGGAAGAAAATAGTAATAAGGAATTCATTAGCAATCATAACGGTATACTTTTTGGTGAAAATGTTCCATTCGAGTCTGGATCAGATAATTCTAACGTATACCCTGAGAATTCTTCGAATAACAATGAAAATGGTGATTCCATAATATATCCCAACGATATCGAGTCAAGTAACAACGCTGTGCTAAGAAAAAGTGAGGCAAGTAAGTATATGGCAAGTATCATTTGAAAAATTCGTGAATTTTGGATATCCATAATAATTATTTCTACTTTAGAATGCATCATCTCATTCTTTTTGTTTTTTCACATCTTATGTTGGCTTTCAGCTTAAAAAATTGCTTTACCCCTTTCTCTAAAAATACATTTAGAATTATCAAACAAAAAAGATAAAATAATCTAAATGAAGTATAAAATATTGACCTAATTACCTACAACAGCTGTTTCAAATCCTTTTTTTTATACAGCACATTCTCCAGAATAGCGTTTGAAACTCCCATCCATCCTCGTCAGTCGGATTTATTGGACGATAAACAAAAACAATCAATATAAATAAAGGGTTTTCCGATAAGAGCTTTCATTTTGATATTGAAAAAAAACGGGTATATTTTAAGAGTAATCGATCGATGTTTATTTCATTGTATGTCATTAACAAAATATTAAAAATTCCACAGCTATGGTTGCAGCACAAGATCCTTTTCATGAAAATTTCCATGACCAATTCGCACAGTTGTGGCTCTACGTCCTCGATATCTTCACGAATTCCATCTTTAAGGTCTTGAATCGATTGTGGAGCAGTGGCATAGACCTCATCTTTCACGTGGCCAAAAGATATCGGTGTCCAATTGTGATCACCTCAAATAAAACGGCCAGGAAACTTTTCTTGCAAAATTGGGATTGTTTCGTTGCTTGTGAGGCACGTAGTGCCGTCTTGTTGAAAATAAACGTCGTCCACATCAATATCTTCCAATTCCGGCCATAAAAACATCATTAATCATAGCTCGGTAGCGGAATCCATTCACCGTAACAGTTGCACGAGCCTTATTTTCGAATTGGTAAGGTTCAATCACACCGCCAGCTCAAAAACCGCACCAAAAAGTGACACGTTGAGGATGAAAAGGCTTTTCAACAATCATTCCTGGATTTTCCGAACCTCAAATGTGACAATTATGCCTATTAAGGTGAAAATGGATCTCATCACTGAAGATGATTTTTCGATGAAAATACGGATCATTTGGATGCCTTTCAAGGATCCAATCAGCGAAGATACGACGTTACTGGTGATCGGCCGGCTTGAATGTCCTCTATATTTTGTAGTGAATTTTATCAATTTCAGTGTGTTGTTGAAGCGGGTATCGTTACATTTTTAGTAATGGCGTAGTTTTACTTGTCAAATGTCAAAAGATCACAGCTTCAAAAGTGATAGCTGCCCAGATAGAGGGATATTCAACATGAAACCTCTTATTGGAAAAACCTCTATATTAGGAGTAGAAATAAGTTCGTGCGATTCGATTTTTCGTGCTCTCATCGGTTTCTTTACATATAAAGGGTCTTTCATTAACAGCGGCTCATTTTGTTTTGTAAATAAACCACATTATTTATTTGGAAATTATTGAAATTTTTATTTCATTATAAAGTACAATCCCCATTAGTTATGAAATAAAACATAATATAAATGTCAACTACAGAAACGCTGGCAGGAATGAAGTCGTTGAACCCAATTTTCCATGAGTCTCTCACACAAATCAGGTCGTATCTCAGCAATTACTCCTACAATATTGATCTGTTAATCGTCTCAATTTGCTGGATGATTGCTGTAAACCAGTGACTTAATGTAACCCCAAAGGAAGAAGTCTAATGGAGTTAAATCGCAGGAACGAGGCGGATAATTTATCGGTCCATTTATTCCGATTTTTCTAAGCACCAATTACTGAATACACGACGCTTTAAATGATCTGTTGGTTCGAGTTCTTGGGGTAAAACAATTTTGTATGGATATAAACCAAAGTCTTTTGGTGAAATTCGCCACAAAGACGTCTGGAAGATGCCCACTGACCTTCTAACCAGTTTATGTGATCTCGTGCAAATTGAAGATGCGCAATTCGATGCTCTGTGAGAAGTTCTGGACTTGTTGCAGGTCTGTATGGTTGTGAATTCGATTCTGAGAGACGTCGTCTCACGATCCATTCACTGACCATCAATAGATTTCGAACTTTAACAGCAGTAAGATGACCATTTCGAAGAAAAGCATGAATCTGTTAGCCCTCAACGATATGCACCGTCTTTTTCCAGATCCAGGTCTTCTGGTCAGCCTTCCTGTCTGCCTTGCCAATATTATTTGGACTGTAGATACGGTAACATTCATTCTTCTAACAACAGATCTCTGGCTCAGCTCATTTTCAATAAGTGCCACTCTTCTTGCACAATCTTCAATTGGTAAACTCATTTTATGAAATTGTTTTTTTCAGAGAATGGAAAACAAACTTTTCAATGACCAATGTTGAACGCAACTGATTAACGATGAATTTATCGTGAAGACTTATTCGAAGATGGTTACTTTTATCAAGTTTTTTAGCCCATATATCTACATTTCGCGCATATTTAGTTGATTTTCTAATGAAAGATAGATGATGAACAAAATAATATTGAATCAATATGCACACGTGAGCCTATTGGAAAAAAAACAGTGTAAAATCTTAGAGACCCGTTTTTTTTGCTCTGTTTCAAGTAAAAATACCCCTTTTTACGCTTTATCTATGTTTATTACTCTGAGGTCTTAGGCACCTACCCTCTTAATCCACCTCTGTTTGCCAAACACAAATGATTATGCTAAATAAAAGTTTACGCTACCACTTGCGTCATTATGACCGAACAAAAATTTCAGAATGTCTGGACTATACGAAACCTTTCAACGAAGTTGTTCAAGCAATACCTCTACTGACAGAAACAGAGGTTGTAAACGTAAACGTGGAGAAATGCATAAGTAACGGCGTTCCGCTTATTGTTGGAGGAGAACCAGCTGCTCCAGGGGAATTTCCGTTCATGGTAAGATCAAAATTCGTTCAATCTGCAGAGCCGCATCCAGAATGATCTCTCTGCTTCCTCTAAAAAAAAAAATGACGGGAATTATTCAAACCATCTTTTTCAGGCAGCTCTTGGTTTTTACGCTGACAATGCTATTGACTGGCGCTGTGGTGGAACCCTCATAAGTGAACGTTTCGTTGTGACAGCAGCACACTGCACTTATTCCAGAGATGCGTGAGTATTTTTGCTGCACACAATCTGAAAATCTCATAGACTCATCATCATAAGGGGACAAAACGTCCTTCCTTAGAATATCATTTGTTGTACTGCCAACACAGATTACAGAGGACCGCAATTCGTAATCTGCCATGCGAACATTCAGACCATTTTAATAAGGATGAATACAGGGTGTCCCAACGAAAACTTGACCCCCCAGAACTCAGAAACGGAGAATTCTCGAAGATTTTAAAAAGACAGGTCAACTTCCGTTTTGACGGGGGCGAATTTCCATCACCACCTCCATGAAGGTGGCGTCAAACCGCAACATTTTTTAAATAGGGAAGAGATGGTTAGTTGGAAATAATGTTCTGTATACAACCCAGTTAAAATTTCCAAAATTGCTTCATTATTCACGAAATAATGTGATATTGAACTTACCGTCAAAAGGTGATGTTGAACAGACAGTTGAACCGCCAAAACTCAAGAACCTAAGAGTTTTCAAGAGTCCAAAAATAATTTTCAAGTTCTGTATTGAAAAGAAAGAATTCCTATGACGACATTGTTCCGAAAAAACCACCAGAGGACGCCAACAGCTTCCAACATTTTTTGAATGGGCAGGAGATGTTGGATGTGGTTTAGTTGAGAAGTTTTTTCTGTTCTCTAAACATCGCAGTTGAAATTTTCTAATTTGTTTATTTCATGGCAGAAAAATTTGAGTTTTTGAATGTTTTGTACATTCGATTTTCTTATCGTTCATGATGGGAAAATGTGTGAAACACATGAAATTCATTACAATGTGTACTGTTTTACTGAAGATTCTTTCTCAAATGTGTTTCAGTCTTTCGTTTCTGCATCATAATTGGGCTTGAGACTTACTAATGTGGGCGAAAATGGTCTATTCTATGAAAGCAAGAATAGAAATTCTCAAATTATACTATCGGATCGACGGAAATTCTAGATTAACTGCAAGGTATTTTAATAACAATCGTCCAGAAAGAAATGTAAGTCACCGATATGTTAAGCATTTGATGAATAAATTGGAAACTACTGCTTCCATTCAGCATAAGAAAGATAAAGTTAAGCGTCCAGTCCGAGACTATTGAAATAGCAGTTTGGGACATTTAGAGATGGATAATCGGCAATCTATAAGAACTTTAGGACGAGCATCTAATCTTTCGAAATCTAGCGTTCTTCGAATTGTGAAAGCTCATAAATTTCACCCTTACAAGGGAAGGCTGGTGCAACAGTTGAATGAGGATGACCTCAACTAATCTAAACTTATAGTTGTTTTTTTTATTGGTAATTTTTCAAAATACCCGGGCATTGTGAATAATGTCCTATAAATCACTGGCTCCATAACATTATATTTCGTTTTCAGTGGTTCTCCCAAGGTGGTACGTTTGGGTGAAATAGATTTAACGAAGTCCCATGGCAGACGAAGCCGTTTCGATTTCAACATAGCAAACATAATTGCCCATCCAGATTACAACTATCCGTTGAGGTACAATGATATAGCGTTGATTAAACTCGACAGAGAAGTGAAATTCACCGACAATATCCGTCCAGCCTGTTTGTACACCAGTCCTTATTTAGAACAGTCACAATCAATTGCCACGGGGTATGGTAAGAATGAATTCGCCGCTTCGGAGAATATCAATAAATTGATGAAGGTCGCCTTACATATCTATAAGAACGAGAAGTGTGCACAAACTTTTGGCAGCGACAAAAGAAGCTTACCCAGAGGAATTATCTCGAGTATGCTTTGTGCTGGGGACATCAAAGGCGGACATGACACCTGTCAAGTAAGTTCTCTATGATTTATTAGAAAATGAAAAATTTAAAAGTTTGGAGAAAAAGAAATCCATTATTTCTTCGGTAGATGCTATAGTGATCGATATCTCGTAATGTATCTATCAAACAATTTCAGATTTATGTTCGTTGTCAAGGTGACATTTAGTAGTCGTAGCATCTACCATAAAACAGTTTTAAACCATTTGCCCAAAGCTGGATTCAAAAATAAACACTAATTAACACCAAAAAACATGATGCATCAATTTTCCATCTGCGAAGTCTTGGCCAAACGCAATGAAATCAACCCATTTATTAAACAGCTGGTGACTAGGGATGAGAAGTGGATCACATACGACAATACTGTGCGAAAACTATTGTGATCAAAGCACGGTGAAGCAGCTCATACGGTGGCAAAACCAGGACTAACGGCCAGGAAGGTTCTTCTGTGCATTTGGTGGGACTCGAAATATCATTTATTATGAGTCATGTGGCCAAACACTAAATTCGTATCTCTACTGTCAACAACTGGACCGTTTGAAGCTAGCAATTTATCAGAGATGGCCAGAATTGACAAATAGAAGAGATTTACTGTTGCATCAGGACAACGCCAGGTCACACACACCTGTAGTGACTCGTCAGAAACTTCGGAGCTTGGTTGGGTAGTTTTCATGCATCCACCATATAGTCCGGACCTGGTACCAAGCGATTACCATCTTTTCTTCGCATTGCAAAACTTTCTGAGTGATAAGAAATTGGCAACAAGAGAAGATTTCGCCAGTAAGGATGAAGACTTCCTTGAAAGAGGCATGGTGAAGCTACGTTTAAAATGCCACCGCGTCTATACGTTGTCCAAACACGTGAAAGATAAGGTCTATGCCAATTCTCCACAATGATTTTAAGACCTTGAAGATGGAATTCGTGAAGTTATTAAGGACATACAGCGGCAAATGTGCGAATTGGTCATGGAAAATTTCATAAAAAGGATATGGTGATATGGTGCTAAGGTTGCACCGCCATATTGTTTTCCATTGTTAATGGCATACCTTCCTCTTTGCAATGAAATAAACATCCATTGATTTCTCTTAAAATATACTCGTTTTTTTTAATATTATTGGAAAACCCTTTATTACATTCTTGATTGTTTCGGTCTCTACTTGACGGAAATTCATCGTAAATGACCTTTATTACACTTTTTCTTTCAAATTGCAGGCGGAAATATAATCGAATTAATTTTTCAGGGAGATTCAGGCGGGCCCCTTCTAATAACGAAAAAGAGCAATAAATGCAAGTTCTTCCTCGTGGGAATAACATCATTTGGAAAATCTTGTGGAGAAGCTAATACTGCAGCGGTCTACACGAAAGTATCTTCATATCTGTCTTGGATAGAGGGCATAGTTTGGCCCTAACTCTACTAATATTATTTCGAGATATCAGGAGAATGCATTGAATAATAATATCTGTATACCACCTACAATACTTGACATATGGAACTTTCTAATCTTTATATTATCTTATCCTCCTATTAAATTTCTAGGGGAGAAGAACCCTAACACGCGAGTATGTAATTTTCGGCTAATTGCCAAGAAGAGATGGTTCATTTAAATATCCAAAATGCCCCGGAAAATTGGCCATGCCATCAGAAAATTAAAAAAAAAATCCTGAGTGATATTCTTTCTGTTTAAAATGGTCCATAAAAAGATCTTTCGATTTTTCCGACTGCAAACAAATTTTCAAATGTTAGAATATTCCACTGTGGGCTGCATTGGATATAATGAGAATCATCTGCATTTAAAAGATTTATACTTCGTACAAAAAAAGAAACGGATTTATTAGGTTTACACAAAATTGACAGTTCATTTCGTTCGGAATTTATTGCCAGTGAAATTTATATATCTAACAGTCGATTGAAATTTGATAAACATTTTCGAATTAACATCGAATAGTATTCGAAAGATTCAACACAAATCCACGAGAGAAAATAATCAAAAGTAGCAATTTCTAGTCACATTTGGTCAGTACATTTCGAAACGTCTGCAACGACAGTGTCATTTGATCTCTATATTTAAATGAAACAAAATAAAAACTTTTAGAAGAGGAAAATCGAGAAGTAATACCTCATATCTATTAATGAAAGGGGTGTAACACAAGAAAATTAAGATTGTTAGCCAATAGGATTTTTGTTCAGTATGATTCTATTGAGTATGAAAATATTAGAAAATGAGATATATATTTATAAATATTTAATAGTTCGTTATGGATATTGATAACACGTGATTAGTTCTCCCAATAATGTATTATGTTCATGATTTTTTGAATAAAATAAACAATAATGTTTTGCCAATTATTCCTTGACATGGTCATTTTATTTGATTTGCCCTATTCAACCTCTACGGAAAATTAATTACACTATTTTTTTCATGAGGCACATACATTAACGAGAATTTGTAACATAGAGGTATTAAATTAGGATAATGAGTCTAAGAATTGTACTTAGTGATATAAGAACCATAGATTAATATAGATTAACTGTATCAAAACTATTACATTCAGAAGAAAATATTTGATGGATTCGGTCTTTACTGATTTAAATTCACCTTCAACTAGTAGTAAATAAAATTCAATTTCCCAAAACTTTTATTGTTGAACGACAATTGTTTCGCCACACTATGGCTTAATCATGTTCTACATTCGAACTAATACTGTGTGAAAACTTACATAGGTTTTTATATATGTATTAACAGGTATATATTTAAGTCTAATACTTAAATATCACAAGATTAAATAATTCATATAAATTCAGCATATTTCACAAACCTTCCTACACAGATATCACCATAAATAAAACTTCTAATCATCCCTTCAATAAAAAAATGTCAGCCTATAATAGCTTTATCCATAGATCACTTAAAGTACGATGAACCTCCAGAATTTTTCAAAAGAACCCTTATAGATAAAATAATGAACAATAAACAAAAAAAGATAGCATTAACTCACCTTTATCCTACCACAAAAGACACCATCACAAAAAAAAAATTCATACGAATTTCATATATAAGTAGAATATCCGAAAACATTGCCAATTATTTCAAGAAAAATTTTAATTACGCAGCAGCTTTCAGAACCATTATCAGCATAAACGATTACATTAAAAATAATACAGATAAATCTAACAAAGATAGTAAATCGAGAATCTATATGTTGTTAATAAAACAATAAAAGAAACAAAGGAATAGTTATCCAGGGGATCACACAGGAGTATATGCAAATCAGTTACATATCAGGCACTGCGAATACCATGAACAGTGCAAATAAAGCGCCACTATCAATAAATACAGCAGAGAAAAACCAGGCACCGAGAGAAAGTATACAATATAAATAGATAACTTGTGAGGGTAATGCCTCTTTAGTCATACACAAAGGCAATGCATTTTAGTAAACCAATTCAGTCGAATTTATATAACTGAAGCAAAAATACAAGAATGAAAAGCAATAACTGGTGGTAATCAAAAGCGCAAAGCATACAATCAATCAGAAGCATTTAAAAGAAGTCTACATACTACGAGTTACCAAGTGTTGTAAGTACTATTATCTTGAGTATGTTTTTCAGACGCTCAGGAAGTTTATTTCCAAGAACCTTCCTGTCTGCCGTTTCAATGGCTTCAAATGAAATAGAAACGCTATAAGGGCGTCCTTCCTATTTGTTATCATCACAGAGCTCATGAGTCAAGTAACAGTGCTACAGAATGTTTGACAAAGAAATGGGCGGATGATAAACTCCGTAATGTAATGATGTAATTTTTATAATCTATGAGGGATTCTGACACTCGTATGATCCTCAATAATATTGTCTCCAGCGACAAATCGCGATTCTGTCTAGATATCATTCTCCGTATTTAAATCACATCGAACATAGAGAGGATACTGTCTACTTTGCGCCATCCTTCATAGCTCCTTACTAATGCTAATTGCTAATTTTCGGCTTAACATGATATGACTTTAGCATGAGGAAGGTTTCTACTATTGCTGATTGTAGAACTAATCGGGAATACGGTTCACTACTTGAATTAGCTCATTGTAGAGTACTGTGATGTGTATGGATGGCGCAAGTGTTTGGTAAAAACTCTAGCATTCCTATACGAGGTGAATATAGTTACACAACTCCATTGCATTCGTTGGGAATTAAATAGTGCGGATTATGGAGCCAACAAGTTTCGAAACATGCATGTCTGCTGCTCTTGTCTCAAAAATTGACGATACCTATTCGGGTCAAATCGAGTTGTGAACTGTATATAGATGTATGTTACACTATTCCTATTCAAAAAACTTTCTAGTAGTCATTCCTCAGATTTTTCTGCAATATATCCACCGGTACATTAATTCATTTATCATAATATGTTTAAGCACGTTAATCTCCTAAATGACATCATGAGCCCAAATTAGTTAACTTTTTTGCAGAATCTGGAGAACATGCCATTATATTTCTATTATTCTATTAGATTTCTGTAATCTGCAGCATAAATTTCCTGGAAAATGTATATGATAGTAAGGAAAACTACCTGGAAAATATTTTCAGTGATATTGGGTTTTCTATGAACATAACCGTTTTTCTGGAATAGGTTAAGTGTCAAAAGTAACTGCATTAATCATATTTCCAAACTTTTACCACAAACTTGGGATTCTGAAGTCAGAAACTGGCGAGATGCCAAAAAAATTCGCAACCGAAAATCCCAAAGCACTGGCAGCTAGAGAAAGGAAAAAAAATGCCAAAAATGAAGAGTTAGAGAAGAAACAGAAGGCCGCTGAAGATGCTGCCTGGAAAGATGACAACAAACAGATGTTGAAAAAGCAACAGAGAAAGGTATGAATTAGTATCATGCAATATGTATAATTCAATAACTAAGACAATAAATATTTTTCAGGAAGAAACAGAGAAGAAGAAGCAACAACAACTTGAAAGAAAAGCTGAAGCTAAAGCTTTATTAGAGAAAGAGATGGTTTCTATCAAGGCAAATAAACCACCACCGCCGCCTGCTAAGGTTACACGAGCTCAAATTAGCCAAATTAAAACTGCACCAGTTAAAAAGATGGAGGAGAAGGTAGAAACTCTTGAGGATCCCTTAGTCGAGAATATTAATAGGTTGGCTATTGACGGAGAAGAAGCAAGGAGTGTGACAGAAGCTATTGCTGTTTTAAGGTATATAATGTTTATGAAAATATATAAATCATCCAGCTTGCTTGCAATTCTACCTGTCTGGTTAAATCTTTCTTTTGTTTATTTTTGACTGTATATTAAGGTGGAGATTAATTAGAAGAGGTTTATACAATTTATTACAAATAAGTGTTCAGGTTTGATTGACTTTAACATTGTACTTCGGTTTTTTATTCCTTTGGAATATTCTGTGTTCACTAATCAATTAGCCTTTACTTCTTGCTTCGATAGATCTAAACCTTCCTAGACTCCCATGCATAATGTAACATCTTTTCTTCCATATTCTTGGATTAATCTCCTCTCGTATCAACATAGAATATGTCGTGACATGTTCATTTGGCATGTTGTAGATATTCTCAATTATAAATCACTTGATATCATAATAGAAATGTTGGGTTTGTAGCTTCTCTGTGTGTGAGATTTTTCTCTTGTAGAGTTTTTTTAACTCTGGCTTAGCTTCAATCGGAATATGTTTGATTAATATTGCAGATTTTGCATATGTTCTTCTGTTAGTTTTATTTAATATAATTTAATTTTGCATCCTTTATGGGTACCTTCTGCGGGATGGTGTAACAAATACATAAATAAATAATAAACAATACTTTAACAATTAATTATATCCTTTGATCTAATTCTTCAACAATTCTTTTTCAGCTCCGAATCTAAAGACGTAGATTTACATCCTGAAAAACGTATGAAGGCTGCGTACAATGCATTCGAGCAAAGAAGACTGAACGAACTCAAATTGGAGAATCCCTCATTACGATTGTCGCAGCTAAAGCAAATGATTTTCAAGGAATGGCAAAAATCTCCGGAAAACCCACTGAACTCACTAAATTAAATGGTTTTTCGAATTTTAAAATGACTGATAATATGAGAAGATTTCTTTTACTGAGTGTATGTTATTTATGTTTGTTTTCTCTTATATTATCAATATTTTTTTAATTCTAAAGAAGATGCAGAAGTAAAGTTATCAGTTCAATTCTTAGTTCTCTAACTGTGATGTAAAATCTACTTTTCGTTTGTTATTTGGTAATGAAATTGTAGTTGAAAAATGTTATTCTTGTTCTATAAAAATTGTTTAATATATTTTGCCGAAATGTATTCAGTTATCCCTTAATTGCTTTTATATCGTATTGTGGAGTGGAGGAACCAGAGTTGGTTCTTTAGTATGGTAATTTAGAAATTATTTAAAAAGAAAAAATGTTCATTTTGTCTTTTACTATCATACTGGTTTGGGAGAAATAATTAACACTTGTAGACAGTGCAAAATTTTCACAAGGGTTTATTATTTCCTTAATAAACTATTCCAATTTTCTATCTTTTCACTATTTTACTATATTTTCCCTCAAGTAACCGATTGTAAAACATAGTATAAAATTAGATTTCATGCAAGTATGTGGATCAATTTTTGTGAAATATTGTATCCATTCGCTGCATACAAACGACCATATAATTACAGGTTTTGTAAATATGATAGCAAGAAAACTTCTATAGGTGTATACCATGAATGCAGTAGATGTATATTAGTATTAATTTATTTATAAATCTCTATTGCATGAATACTCAAAACCAAAACACAAATTTAATTTTTCGTGCATTTGATGTTATACTTATTGCATTGATCTTCAAGCATTCTACGTCGTAATGACAATAAATTGTGATTGATGTCAAACATTATTTTGGTCTTTATACCCATAGTATTACAGTACTTTTAATATTGGATTGAGTAATTCATTCCTTTGTAATAGTTCATACTAAATGGAATAAAAAAATTACATTTTTTCTTTAATATTTTCTTGAATACATTGACCTGAGTTTCATTGTGTTACTGCAGTTTTAACTGTGTTGAAAATGCAGTAACACGTAACAAAGTAATTTTTTATTCCATGTAAAAGAATTCTGTGCGGGCCTACTTGTAGTTTAAATAAAAATGGTGAAAAGCACTGATGTGAAGTCGGATGCTTTTGAGCGCTTGCTCGACAGTACATTTTCCTCGAAAATTTCAAATCTGTACATCAATTCTTAAAGAAGCTACAGTCTCCTGTCCACTGACTCACTACGATTTTTCTATTTATTTCTTCATTTTCGTACATAAAAGACGTTATCACTTTGAATATTTGATTGTTTTTAGTAGGAGTTGAACAGAACATGGGTTTGTGAAGAAAAATTTAAACATTTTTGTGATATTAAAAAATAATCTGTATTTTGTTGGTCCTTCCTTAGCGGGTATCAAGGATAGGATCCTACGTTGCTTTTGATACAATTTTCTGCTATATTGTTTTAAATTATCATTATTATATCAGTTGAAGTCTTGTTGTAATTTTTTCGTTTCTCAATTCGTTTTTCAAGCACTCCCAAACATTTTCGATAGGATTCACGTCGGGCGAATTTCCAGGTCATATGAACAGTGGAATTTTCTTATCTTATCACTCTCTTAGCCTTATGGCATGGCGTAGAGTCTTGCATAAATATTGCATTACCATTTAGGAACTAATCCCTCACTTGGGGTACAATATAAAGGCGGCCCCAATCCTTTACCACTAATAACTGACCATATCATTACTGAGATGGGGTGTTTTACTATTTTTATAGTACACTCTGGATGATACTCCTTACCAACTCTCCTTTTCACAAACTGTGGCTTGTCATCAAGAATTTGGATCGCTGATTCGTCGCTCAAATCATTTCGAAAACTAAGATGAAAATAGCTTTCACACTCATAAAATTTCCAACCTCCTTTTTAAAGCTAAAGACAAAAACAACCGGCTTAATAATTCAGTTTATAAATAAAGTTGTGTGTGGGGTTGCGTATATGTAGTACAGACTGGGAGAACTTTCACAAAAAGGTTCAAACAACATCAAGCATCGAAAAGATAACTCTAATATTGTGAAACATTTTTTCGAAACAACTCATGTTTTCCCAGAATAGGATAATCTTTAAATATTACTAGCAGCGAATATTACTGGCAATCCTGGAATGAATAGAGGTTTACAAAAATTATCACGATGCCCTAATAAAACCACTAAACGAGCAGAGTTGGTATTCCCCGCTTCTCGAAGTTCTACACAAACCGAAGCCTTCCATAAATACAGGGTGTCCGGATTTAACGTTCATATATTTCAAGGGGTGATCCTAGAGATCAAAATATGAAGAAAATTCCATATCATGTCATTTAGGTCCCAAAGTGCTCCCCATGTTGAAGAAGCTATAGCTTCTTCAACATGCCCTCCAAAATCCAATAAACTAGCGATACCATCCAACACATGCGTGAAGATCTTGGTCTACACCCATACAAGATCCAACTGGTTCAAGAACTAAAGCCACTTGACCATAATAAGCGTCGTTTGTTTGCTGATTGGGCCCTAGAACTGCTTGAAGTTGAACCACTTTTTTATCGTAAAATTGTGTTTAGTGATGAAGCTCATTTCTAGTTGAAAGGCTATGTAAACAAGCAAAATTGCCGTAAATGGAGTGAAAACAATCCTCAAGAAGTTCTGCAGGTTCCATTGCATCCTGAAAAATGCACTGTATGGTGTGCTTTACACGCTGGAGGCATCATCGGTCCATATTTCTTTAAAATCGATGCTGAAGCTAATGTTACAGTGAATGGTGCTCGTTACAGATCGATGATCAATGATTATTTGTTTCAAAATTTGAATGATATCGACCCAGAAGTGTTTTGGTTCCAACAAGATGGTGCTACACCTCATGCTGCTACCGTGACAATTGATTTATTGAAAGAAAGATTTGGCGATAACATTATTTCGAGAAATGGCCCAATTAATTGGCCTCCAAGATCATGCGACATAACTCCACTGGATTATTTTCTTTGGGGTTATGTCAAGTCATTGGTTTATGCTGATAAATCAGAAACAATAGACGCTTTGGAAGCCAATATAATTCGTGTTATTGATGAAATAAGGCCCGAATTACACGAAAAAGTGGACCAAAGTTGGTCTGGTCGAATGCGGTTCCTCAGAGCTAGTCGTGGTAGACATATGCCGGAAATTATTTTTAAAACATAAAGGTCATAAAATTATCTTTCTAAAACAAAAGTTTGGCTTCAATCTTAATTTAAATGTGTTTTATTTCAATTTGAAGTTCTATCACTCTAAAAAAACACCCGATACTTCAATGTAAATTTCAATACCGTAACGTGTGACTGATAACAATTCACATTATTTGCAGATATTCTTTATTTATTGGCGTATGTAGACAGTTTCTTGATATTCATGATAAAAAAATGTTTACAAAAGCAAGATCCATGAGCGTACCGAGAATTAATTTTAGAAATTTTCCCAACATTGATGGTTCAAAAATTTTAATTTAGGTTATTTGAAAAATACCATCATTTAACGCGTGATAAATAATTAATTTCATTATTTCACCGGTATTTTACAACAACAACAACAATTATAGACCATGCATTAGTTGAAATCAGGTTGTAAATGAGCTTTGAAAAATATAAAAATATACAGGTGTTCCATTTAAAATGAAGAGGACGGACCGTGCTGGATTTGCGCGAATCACCCTGTATACTTGAATTTATGCTTAAAAAGCGCACTATTGAATTCGAAAGTAGACGTGTCTCAGTGTTTTTTATAATTTTCATAAGGACACAAATAATTATACTCCATAAGAGGTTTTCACACTGTATAAGTTGGATTTAGTTGTAACTTGATTATGTGAGATGGTGGTTTTATTAAACTCAAATGGGGCGCTCCCAGCTTTATATTAATCCGGTATAAAAGTGGAATATGCGTTCAATAGATAAACAGGAAAAATCGCTTGGCCATGCTTGGTCCACAATTGTTTCAATAGTTAGAAATATAATGTAATACGTTCTATATCTTATTTGGCACTTCTCCTAAAAATAACCCTGTAGGATTCCAACTCACAACAGAGCTAGTATTTAATAGTGTGTTAATCCATTCGGTACGTTACGAAGTGGAACTGTTTTTTCCTGCTTTTCGAAATGTGCGGTGCAAAGCATAGGAGTGTTTTACATGAAGTCAAAATTGGAACGTCCTTATAGAATCGATATTTCTTCCCTCACGACCTAGTCCCGATATTGTTAAAAAGCTTCGAAAGTATGTGAGTAAGTATTCATCTCATTCATTTCAAAACGATGTCCCAGAATTTTATCAAGTATTCTGCTAGAGCTATATTTAAATGTTTCTGCTCATAATATGGCGCTCATTTTAAAAGTCCGCGTTGCAGCGGCTTGGATTTATTGAAAAAATCATTTATTTATTGGACGAAAACATGTCCTCTTTCGATTGGTTGACAATTGTGTATTAATATTCGATGTAATGTACATGCTGCGCAAGGTGAAATATGCTTTGCAACGGCCTCGTGCTCTTGGTACTGAAATGAATTATAATTAAACTCATAATGATGTGTATTTTGGCATTACTTCGGAAAACTTACCAGTCTTGGATATTTCGAATATTTGCAAAGAATGCGATACAAATTAAAGTTGTTACTTGAATGTCGACCATATTTCTGAATATCTCGAGAAAATTTCATGAAACAAATAGAGGGTTGTCCATTTTGTGCTTCTGAAAGTAAACGTAAATGAAACACTCTTTTATTTAGAAAATGGATCAAATTTTTATTTCAATATAATGCTTGGGCCTTACCATTACGTGTGAAATACATCATTCAAATGTCCTCAGCGTGATCTCTTACAGTACTCGATCCTGGTGAGGTAATTTTCGATGATTCGCTGGCACATTTCGGGCAATATCTCAACAATAACTTGACGGATGTTGGTGTTCAGATCGTCAATAGTATGAGGATTATCGGCATAAACACGAGCCTTCGCATAACCCCACAAAAAAATCCGAAGGTGATAAATTACAAGATCCTGGTGGCCAATTCACATCGCCGAAACGAGAAATTACGCGCCCTGGAAATTTTTCTTGCAGTAAAGCCAAAACGGGTCGTATTGTATGGCTTGTTGCCTCTTACTGAAACCACATCTCTTCGAATTCCATATCAGTAATTTGAGGCCGAAAATATCCGTAATCATTTGGATATAAAGATGAGAATTGACACCTTCTTCATTTTCAAAGAAATACGGGCCAATCACCCACCAGAACAAATTGAACACCATACAGTAACTTTTTGTGCATGTAATGGTCTCTTAATAGTACATACAGTTTTGCTTGCTTACAAAGCCACCGAGTGAAAAATGTGCTTCGTTGCTGAAGAAAATTCGATGCGAAACATCGTCATACAAACGTTGTTGTTCAAGGACCCAATCGGCATATGTTCTACGCGTTCTATGGCCAGCTGGCTTTAGTTCTTGTGTCAACTGAACCTTATAAGTATGGAGATGTAAATCCAGATGCAATATACGCCATAGCGTGCCGTAAAAGGCCCAAATGTTGTGCGCGCCGATGAATTGATAAATTTGGATCCTTTTCAACACTTTCACTTACAATAGAAGTCGAGCGTGCATTTCGATGATGTATGGGGCTTAACACATCAGTAGCAGATCCAGCCTCTTCGAATTTTTTCACTGTGTTCCCAATTGTACGCTCAGATGTACGATTATGTCGAGCATAATCTGCCCGTAATGCACGAAACGTACTTAACACAGAATTATTTTTTTGTAAGAGGTTTTCACAATTTTCATACGTTCAGCAGTAGATAAACAATCCATATTGTTAAATGCCTAACCTTCAGCTAAACATTTGAGGCTTCGAATCACTGTTCTGTTCCACATTTGTCATTGAAACAGGGTTGTGTAATCCGGACCACGAAATGGATAATATAATTACAAAAATTTTTCATCTCAAGTTTTTTTGTATCAACAAGAAGGATTTCTGGAGTATCATCAAAATTATGAAACATTACTTCCGATAAAATAAAATAGAAAGGCCTTTTACTTGATAGAAGGAATATAACAAAATTTGAATATTAAAAAAAATTGAAATATGTTTATCTTCTACAATTTTAATTTCAAAAAAATTTTTTATTAAAAAAACTTTTAGAATTAAATTAATGTCTAAAACAAGCACCGCTTACATTTAATAGACGTATATAATCAAAACTCAATATATAATGTCAAATGGAATAAATAAACCAACAGATATACGAAAGTCATTAAAATTAATAAATAAATATTTAAAGGAGACAAAATTTTGTTTCTGGTCTTACCCTTAAGAACACTAATTGCCTTTTAAAAACATGAACACACTTAAAGGACTTCTCAGAGAATATAATTTATTTGAAATATTTAATATATTTAAATATTCGAATAAGTTAATTCAGAAATCTCTAAAAAATGCACTTTATTTTCAAAAAACATATATAATTCTAAGCAATTCCGTCTTCAGTCCTCAATAATATTCCGAATATCAAAATCAAAGAACTAACCTATATCAAAACCTCAGCAATTGAAATGAATTATAAAGTTGATCTGTGTTTCGAAGCATTTGTCCTTTTACACGTGCTGAGGTTTTGATATAGGTTAGTTTTTTGATATTTGGAATATTATTGAGGACTGAAGGTGGAATTGCTTAGAATTATATTTGTTTTTTGAAGATATAGTGCATTTTTTTAGAGATTTCTGAATTAACTTATTCGAATATTTAAATATATTAAATATTTCAAATAAATTATATTCTCTGAGAAGTCCTTTAAGTGTGTTCATGTTTTTAAAAGGCAATTGGTGTTCTTAAAGGTAAGACCAGAAACAAAATTTTGTCTCCTTTAAATATTTATTTATTAATTTTAATGACTTTCGTATATCTGTTGGTTTATTTATTCCATTTGACATTATATATTGAGTTTTGATTATATACGTCTATTAAATGTAAGCGGTGCTTGTTTTAGACATTAATTTAATTGTAAAAGTTTTTGAATAAAAAATTTTTTTGAAATTAAAATTGTAGAAGATAAACATATTTTAATTTGTTTTAATATTCAAATTTTACTTCCGATAATTTAGTAGTCTTGGATATTTCTGGAAAGTCAACTTTCATATCCACCTTTTTTCATGAAATAATGCAGATTATTAGGGGTAGGCCATTTAAAATTGGAATTTGTGATCCGCTATACATAAAAACGAATATTTTTTCAATGTTATGATTTTATTAGAAAGGTTAAGCCTTGACATATACGAATGAAAAACAATATCATTCAAACGATTCGATTAACCTAGGTTTTCAGTACATTGTCGATTGTTTGGGGCTCAATCTCATCAATGACAACTTCGATATCGTGTTTCAAGCCATCAAGCAGTTTTGTTCAAACGTAAATCGGCTCATTTCGTTATTGTAAAATATTTAATTAACTTTCTGTCAAGACATAAATGTTGCCAGACTCGAAAGAATCACTACTACAACTCTAGGGGGCCCACCCTCAACATTAACACTAGAATAATCCTTCAAACTACTTCGAAACATTTTGTATTACAAAAAAAAGTTTGTGCAAAACTTCACATCCTGATGAACTTTCAAACAGTCATCAGTTTAAATGAAATCTGCATTTATGAGAAGTTTCTGTTCATTGCACGTTGAAAAACAGATCGAAATGAAACGAATTTTTCCGGATTATCTTCATATATGACAAAAAAGAGTTGTTTTAATGTTTACTGAATCTTTTCTAATTACTAACGGAAATAGATGGAAAATGCACCATTTTCCTGCTTCGAAAGGAGACTCTTTATGTCCTTTAGGATTTCATCCACAAGTTAGATGGCCTACAAGATGCAAAAGATGCTTCCGGTAAGTTGGAATAAGATGAATGATGAAAGACTTGAAAGATTAATTTTATAGGGATTACAAAGAACATTACAACCGAAAAAAAGAAGAAGAGAATAGCCTGAGAAAGGATTCAATTACTGCTTCATCCCCATCCATATCTAATAGGTTGGTTTATCAATGATTGTAGCTATTTTATATATTCTAAAATATCGAAATGATATCACAATATATAATCAATTTAAAATATTTTTCAATGTCTAAGAAATCACTTTTTTCGCTTTACTCTATTTGGCATTTTGTCATGGGGGTATCAATGGAAGCTTGAGGAATGTTTTGCCAAATGTCCGTCAAATCATTGGCGAGATGTTGTAATGTTTGAGGTTAACAATTTCTTGTTGAGTTAAACCTTCGTTTAATCAACACATTAATTGTTCAAGTGCAAAAAGTCGGTTTTCTCTCGAATATCCACTTCAATTTTTGAACAGTGTACTTGACCATAAGAAATATATTTTCCTCTTTTACGCTTGAAGTAATGGAGGATGTATCCGAAATTCAGAGAAAAAAATGAAGGCTAATTTTTGGATCAACATTTTTTTGGATATTAAAATTTGTAGAAGGTTAACAGAAGAAATCTGTATGATATTATAAATTTTGTAATAATCCTTCTACCAAGAAAAACCTCATTTTCATTAATTAAATATCTATCGGGAAATGTCTGGAGTTCCAAAAAATTTTAATATTTAAAATTATTGAAGTGTTCTATTGATTTCTTAGAGCAGTTTGGAGAAAAACAAAACCCAGAAATTGGCTGAATTGTTAGAATTGTTATTTGCATTCTTGCAGCATTTGCATATTGCGGTTTCTTTAGTTTCAGTTCGAAAAGTGATTATCCCCGAAGTTGGGCGTCCAGTGACAATTTGTACGAGGGAAAGTTAGAAAATGAGCTGACCGAATATAAGTCGACATTAGATTTAGTTAATTTGGAAGACAATTCTTCGGCTGTAACTACAGTTAACTTACGATTACCTAAACGTAGATCTTACTCTGTGGACCATAAAGGTAAGAGTTTTTACATTCGCGTACAAGCAGAAAATTGACAAAACGGGATAAAGATCAAAAGATTAGGCGAATTCAGTCATTCCATTTTTCATGTAACTGATTATTGTACGTGCTTATTCTGGAGGAATATCCTGAAAACTATCTGATGGCACATGTCCAAAGATTCAACGTAATCTCAACATGTTGTCTGAAAGCAACTAAATTGTTTTATAAAACGTATGTCGTTCTTATCTTGAAGTTGATTTTAACCAGTAGTATCAGAATTCTTTATTATATAAGCACCAATTGGGAAGGTTCAGATGTTCTTCCTTTCAAATTGATCAAATTTCTTCACCAGTTATATTCGTATTATCATCTCTTCGTTTTGTATTCAACCACATGATTGTTTTTTATAATTAAAACAATTATAGAAATAAAGGGTTTTCCACCAGCGATGATACAAGTTGAAAATTTTAAAAAATCACATGATTTATTCAGTGATACAATATTTTTTATTTGAAAGGTTACATTATACCACTATGTGTGGAAAATAATATCATTCAAATGACCACCACGACTGCTGCGTACCTACTTCTGTCAACCTAATTTTTCATCACTCCTCACATAAATTTGGCTGTATTTCGTCAATGGTACGTTCATCATTTTCAAGTTCTTCAAGAACAAAATCAGAAAATAAGCGACGTTTATGGTGGTCAAATGGCTTCAGTTCTTGAAGCCAGTTGAATTTTGTAAGCATGTAAACCCAAATCTTTTCTTAAAATTCTCCAAGTTGTTGTTTGAGAAAGATTTGATTGTTGAGAACTTTTTCGTACTGGTACTCTTGTAGCGTGTAAAGAAAATTCAAATTTATCTACAATACGACGAATAGAGAGCCGATCAACTGAATAACGTCGTTAATGAATTCTTCTTAAATTTCTCACAGTTTTCACAAATGAGCACTGATTTTGATGAAATGATTCAACAATTTCCAAACGTTGTTGAAGCGTTTATCAATCGACGATTAAATGGAATTACCTACTGAACACAAATGACATGGGAAATGTCAAAAATAATATACAGTGTTGCCATTATAACCATTTTCAACTGTATCATTCCTATTGGAAATCCCTTTATTATATATCAGAGAAGATATTATTGAGAAAAATTTCAAGATGAATTTGTGTCTAGTAAAGACCGAGATAATCGAAGGAATGATGATTGTTATTTCTGTCTGTCATCTCTGTTCTCTTCTCAGGTAAAGACCATGACACGGAAAAAGATAAAAACAAGAAACCAACATCCGAGAACGGAGAACAGGATGAAAAAGATTTGCACAGAATACAAATTAAAGAGGTGAAGTCTTTATCTAATGGACCTACTAACAATGATGTACAATTTGTTATACAGGTATTATATTAAAAATTATTTTGCCCAAGCCCCCAGCCTGTGGACTTCGATGCAGTTTCGCTTCAAGCGCTTGAATTTTAGAAGATTTTTGACTTTCGCCTTATTGATTTGACTATGAAGTTGAACCTTCCATTCAATTGTCGGAACTAAAGCCTTCTTCATAACCCTCAAGAAGAGAAAAATTAATTTATATACAGAATGTTTCTAAATTGATGAGAAACATTTCAAGAGATGGTTCTTCAGCAAAAATTAATGGGGGTCCTTCTTGTAACTTTTTGTTCGAAGCCTCCAACTTACTGTCCTTTGAAATTGGGTGGAATTCTAAGCATTTTTCAATTTTCTGTGATCAAAGTAATAATTTTGGGAAAAAAAGTCAAGATATAAAAAGTTGCTCATGAAATTTATCTTCTTGAAAAAATTTTTTAATTTGAAATAAGAAAAATCTTCTAAAGCGATTAAGCTCATTTTATTAGCATTTTTGGAGGACAATTTTTTGTAAGGATCCATTAAGGAAAAGGGCTGATTTGTTTTATTATTCATTCATTTACAAAAAAAGATACAAACACCTTAAAATATCCAAGATCACAGCAAGTAATAATTATAGCTCAGAAAATTGCAACAGTGACCTCAATCGAAAACTAACAGAAATAAATTAATGTTCTCTCGCGTATTGATGGAGAAGGCTTTCGTTGAAATGGTAAAAATTACTTGGAAGACCTTATGTTTTTATCAGTTTTTGGTTTTAAAATTTTTGTTCACCCTTTAAGCTTATAGTAGTTAATCGGTCTTATGTAGAAAATCCCAGATGCTTATGAGATTCAGAGAATCCGTCACTAGCCTTTCTATAACTTATTTCAGCAGTTCTGATTTATTGATACTTAATGGTAAATAAAATACACTTTCCTAACTTTTCGGGATATAATCCGGTGTTGATATATACACATGTATTATTGACAATTTCTCTATCTGTGAAAAATTTTAATCATGAATTTAATTAATTCAAATAAACAAATAATAACAGTTATTCACCATCAATAACAGACGGTATGGTTGCTAAAGAAACACTAAAAAAATGCTATTTATGAACTATACCCCAAGTTGAAAAAAATTAAAAATATTAAATTCTTTCAGCTACAATGTGAACCATAGCAAACTAAAGTATTCATTGATAAAACGCATCTAATTCAATTTTATTTTAATGAGTTTGGTCTATCTCAAAGGACTTCTTCATGGTACAAGGTATAGTTTTTGAAAAAAGTAGAACGATACAGAATCAAAAGAAAATATAAAATATTGACCGCGATTAATTAGCAAACATCATCCAAGACAGCTTTTTCGATTCATGAATAACAAATTCCATTCCCAAAGAATGCTCCTCATAGTTTTAAAAAAGCGTTTTCTCATTTCATTTCAAAGAATACACTTTTCCAGAAAAAGCATTTGAAATTTTCACCCATTTTTCCACAAGTCTGTAAACTTTTGGAGCTCTTTAGGCTGTGGTCTTGTAAGGGAGCTTTTAAACCTCTAAGTTTCGGGAGGGAAGGCGTTTCGTTCTAACTTGCAAGCCCCTGAACCTTTCAGATTGGCGATTGGTGCGATGACGCCTTTGATCTTGTTCTACGTTGGAACGTTGGCTGTCAAACACTTGTACTCTCATCTCTTTGAGGTGCGGTCTTGTGGGGGAGTTTTTAAACGTCTTAGTTTCGGGAACTAAGGCGTTTCGTTCCAACTTGGAAGCCCCTGAACTCTTCAGACTGGTAATGGAGTGCAAGTCTGACAATGATACCTGTGACTTTGTTCCACGTTGGAACGTCGATTGTCGAACGCTTGTACTCTTCTCTACTTGAAGTCGGCTAGGAAGGTGAAGTAAGTATTATCGGAAAGCGATCGCGTCCTCTATATGATACGCCGGGAAGCTGTAGCAGACCAGAACGGAATTCTGGGGAAGAAGCGGACATTCGCTACACTTTAATTAAATCTAATTGTTTACGAGTAAACAAATCACTCAAATCATAAAATATTTTCAGCTTGACAAACGGATTACAACATGTGCAGACACGACTTTACTTTTTGACTCTATTTTATGTTGTGAAACTTGGATCAAGTGTATTTTATTTCCTTTCAATGATTTTTCAAAATGTCTCCCCATGTGGTTTGAGCCAATCATTAAAAGGATGAGAAAAATTAATTTATTCGTTTCCTTAACATTTTATCTATTTCGTAGGTTAAAAAAAAACCTGGAAAAACGTCGACTGAAGGAATTATAGAGAATAATTTAAGCCATTCCGAGGCGAATGGCATCGATAGGTCAAATGCAGAGCTGAAGAAAAAACTAGAAGAAATCAAGAATGAACTGGAAGCTTCAAAACAGAAATGTGATCGGCTGGAAAAAGAAAAACGGGAGGTCATACTCAGGAGGTTACCCTCCATGGATTCGTCCAACAAATCCAATTTCGAGTACAATAAACTTCAGCAGAAATACAATGAGCTCCAGAAAGAAATGAATCAATACAAAGAGGAGAGATCAACTTTACATGTTAAAATAAGGATATTGGAAGAAGAAGTTAGACGATGTCCGAAAGACAACGATAGAAGTGGGAACCGGGAAGATTTGATGTCCAAACTGAAAGCTACAGAGATATTTTGTGAAGAGCTAATGGACGAAAATGAGATCCTCAAGAAAGAATTAAGGGAAATGGAAGAACAGGTGGATGAAATGCAAGACAATTTCAGGTGAGATGAACATATCTTCAACGAAATAAAGACATTAATCAAATCTCAGTAAAATTTTTAGATCGATTTAGGCAATTATCTGAGATCCATGTGTAGAAAATTATAGTTCCATCTATCTTAAATAATGTCAACTGAATATAAAAGGTTCTCCAATAAGAGTGACTTAATCTGTGATCAGCACTTTGGGAACATAAAACTAGAAAAATTGTAGAAGAACACGCTTGATCCAATGAGTAAAGTCTTGTGAAACCCTCTTTAAGTGTTTCCTAATTTCTCTTCAAGTGTTTCCTAATCTATAAAATATGCTCAAATAGACTTAAAAATTCGCAACTTTTTCATCGATTATCCCAAAAATAATGTTGAATTCACTAAATGATTTCTTTTACAAAACACAGAGAGGACCAAATAGCAGAATATGCCGAGCTGAAGAAACAAGTCGAAATGCACACAAAAAATTGCCGCATCCTTTCTTTTAAACTACGAAAAGCCGAAAGACGGAACGATCAGTATGAAGTTGAAAAACAAGAGTTGGAAAAGCAGCTGAAAGAGGTGAGGATTGAAAATTCTTACAGGCGAAACGGAAGATTTCAATATTTTTTTTTAATTCAATCAGAATACATTTATTCTTTGGGCTTTTGCGATGGCTTAAGAGCTGCGCGCTCTCAGATGACATGATGAGGGTTTCTCTACTATCTTCAATCTTCCATCCGATCTGCTGGCCAGTTCTTCTTGAGCCTTCCTCAATCCTGTGGATCAAGTAGCGATTGGAGAGATTTATTTTTGTGATTATGAAATTTTTCATGATGCTTCATATTTTTTTTTGATGATGTCCTTCACATATGGCACCTTCAGGTCTTCATGTAAGATCTGGTTAGTAACATAACATACTCAAAATTCTATTCCATATATTGTTCTGATGACAGTTCGGTATATTGCTCTCCAGCGGTACATTGGACTTTCTTCCAATATAGATCTTTGACCTTCAAATCGATTTGTTTCCGTTTTTTGGAAACATGCTCTTTCCAGATAAGTCTCCTGTTCATATGGATACTCCAGTATTTGAAAAATGTGGACTTCGATATCTGTATATTGTTTATGAACACAGGTGGGTAGTGTGAGTCAACTTTTGTAGACGTGCGGCCTCAAGAATTTTTATTCTACACTTTCGTAGCCATTTTTTCATTTCTTTTAGATGATCTTGTAGGTATCTAGATGTTAATGCTCAATCTTTATCCTCACCAAATGTTCCCATGATGGTGTGTCTGTTTGTAGGTAGATCTGCTGTATAAAGCAGATATAGAAATGTGCCCAGGACACTATCTTGTGGTGCTCCAGATGTTATTTAGTACTTTTCAGATACTTTGTCATTTATCCTGGTCCAAAACTCTCTCTCACTCAGATACGACTTCAGAAGTTGGCAATGGAGAGAAACGTTTTTATTTTGAACAACCAACGTAGATGTCAGACCTTTTCGAATGCCTGACTAACGTCCAAGAATACAGATGGACAGTACTCTTTGTGTTCTAAGGCATGGCTGATCTGAAACGTTATCCGATGGTTCTCCTATATGGTGGAATGTTCTGTTCTGAATCCGAACTGGTGCAGTGGTATCCATTCCTCTGTGTTACAATCAGAATTCAACCTGTGCATCAACAGCTTTCCCAGAATTTTCGATATTTCAATAATGAATTAGTTTTCAGAAAATCAAGCGAATGCGTACAGTTTGGAAAAAATAAAGAAACTGGAGCAGGAACTGGCAGATTCCGCAAATGCATCAACTAAGTTACAGAACGAATTAGGCCTACTGAACGAAAAGCTATCGGAATATGAATCAGTCAAGATGGAAAAGAAAGGAAACAAAAGCAGCGAAGTTAAGGTCAGGAACCTTGCGACTATAAAATAATTATATAAATTTGATGTTTATATTACCTGATGTCTTGATATTAAGAGAAATTTAAAATAATTTCAGAAAATATCCCGTCAATCACTGATCAGAAGTGGTTCTCAAGAAGAACCAATTATACAAGCGCAGGTACCAGATACATCAGAAATTGAACGAGATCTCAGAGAACAACTGAAGTTTTCAGAAGAAGAGGTGAAACCACAACATAAAAACTACATAAATTTGATTATTAATTTTGTTTTATCTTTTATGTAGGTGCAGAACCTTCGTAAGATGATTTCAAGAATAGAAAACGACAATGAAGTCTTGTTGCAACAAATGAAAAAACTAACAGCACGTATAAGAAGTAAATATTATTATCATAATTGAATGAAAATCTCAAAATATGATACACCTAATAATATAATGCAAATTTGGTTCACAGATAAACCTGGAGCTGCCAGAGATCTGATAGATGACGAAGAACTAAAATTACAGTTAGAATTAACTGAACAAGAAATCTCACCAATGAAAGGAAACACTGATTTAGAAAAACCATCTAGTAAATTACAGGTAGACAAGTTTGATTTAAAAAATAAAACTCTTTGGAATGTAAGGTTCATTAACAAAATTAATACATTGGTAATGATTCTAGTATAAAAGTACTACAACAATATGTAAATCTAACTTTAAACAACACGTTACGCCACTTGGTTTGAAACAAACACGATGTTGCACCAACTGTCAAAACTTGTTGAGTACTAACTTGTTCTTTGTACGCAGCTACTATCATATTTGATAAGTCATAAACATGGGGCGGGAAAGCGCCATCATGATTGTCAAAATAGGAACCATAGAACATCATTTATTTGTTGTATTTCAACAAAACTTCTATATATATTTTCATTTCAGAGCACATCTAAAAAATTATCTGAAGAAAGAACAAATAAAAAGCTTTTAGAGTATGAGCAACAAATAACAGAACTGAAATCAAACGTGAGAGCTATAATATACGAGTATCATTAAGTATCATCGCTTGTATTGTTATGTTTCAGATTGAAGAAGAAAAATTAAAATTGAAACAAAAACAAGCTGAACTTACCAAATCAATGAAAAAATGGGAGAATGAATCTAAGAAACTGAAAACAGAGATAGAATTTTTAGAACAAACGAACAAAAACTTGAATGAAACCATCAAAAGTAATGAGGCGAATATAACGAAGTTGGTATGTACTATGGAAAAGAATCAACACTCTTGAAAAAGCTCTTTCATTCAAGGAAAAGAAGATTGCAAGTAATAAAGCTCTTTTGAAGTCCGCACAGCAGGCAGAAATAGAAAAATTGAAAGCTGATTTGAGCCAAAAAAATTCTGAACTATTAGTTCTGCAAAACGAGTGTAGTTCGGCTAAGTTGCAAGTCGACGATGTGAGTAAGAAGCTCAAAAATTTAGAGTCCGAGAAAAAGAATACAGAAGAAGTTCACCAAAAACAAATCAAACAGTTGGAAGCCGATTTCAAGGTACCGAAATTTGGTAATCTTATATGTAGGTAATAATTTTCTTATTATATATATTATGTATTCGGAGTCTACTTGTTGAATGTTCTAATTTGAAATTCGGAATAAATATTAGAAATCTGAAAAACGTTCACTGTTTATATTGAAAAATATATAAGATTAATATAGAAGTCTAAAAAACGTATATTTTTCATTTTATGGCAGTGTATATATAAACGTATACATAAATTTATCCATTGGTGTGAAAAACTAAAAATGACTACAGATATGATAAAATACTTCATTTAAAATATAAGCCATTATACGTATTTCATGGTTGTTCACATTTCCGCTAATATTAGCGGAAATAAGAATATTGTTTTTATTCATATTATATTTATAATTAAGTATTTTATCATTTCTGTAGTCTTTTTTTGGGTTTCCATGCCAATGGATAAATTTACAATATATATATATATATCTTATACAATGTCATAAAATGAACAATAAATGTTTTTCTAGACAAATATTCATTTAATATCAATCTAATATATTTTTTATATATAGTGAAAACTTTTCGGATTTTTGGTCTTAACTTTTGATTTTAAATTAGAACTTTCACCAAGTAGATTCAAAATAAATAATTTATATAATTAAATATGAAAATCAAAACAGATTTAATCTGTTGTCTTCTACAATTTTAATTTCAAAAAATTCTTTGAAGAAACTTTAAGAATTAAATTAATGTCTTTATAAGCACTGCTCATATTTAATAGACGTCAAAATTCATCATACAATATCAAACGGAATTAAGAAAAACCAACGAATACAAACTGTCAATTAAAATTAAAATATAAATAAGCAAACATTTTTTGTTTCGTTCCAGGCATGCGTAATGAACTCTTCAGACAAACTTACGAAGCCCTGTTTGTTACAAAATGTTGTTTTCCGATCCCATATGAATGAAAAATAACCCTTTCTCAAAAATATAAAACATAATTTCGAGAACTTCTCAAAAACTAATTTATTTGAAATATTCAATATATTTAAATAAATTACTTCAAAAAATCTCAAAACATGTAGCACATTCTCAAGAAATAATTAAAGTTACGATAAGATCAGTTCAACATTACATATAAAAAATATAATAAAATCAATTAAACAATGTATAGACTTACTCAGTGAATCTTAGGAATACACGGCCCTAAATAGAAAATAAAAGTGAACACCTTTATAAATCCAAGGTACTTATGTTCCACGTTCACAGAATCATACAAAGCTTATAAGGCACTTGGCCCCAGTTAAAACCGTGCAACACTGTATAATGAATTTCTTTATTTAAAAAACCTAATATAATTATATATTATATATAAAATAAAATAAGAAGGAACGGTTTTTTACTTGATAGAAGGATTATTACAAAATATGAAAATCAAAACAGATTTAATCTGTTGTCTTCTACAATTTTAATTTAATTAAAATTGTAGAAGACAACAGATTAAATCTGTTTTGATTTTCATATTTTGTAATAATCCTTCTATCAAGTAAAAAACCGTTCCTTCTTATTTTAATTTATATAATTATTTAAGTGATTGTGTAATCGATTTCTGGGTCCATTCATTTGAAACCTTTTAAGGATTATAGAAAAGATTGTAATTTACGTGTTAAGAGGAAGACTTCAGATGCTTTTGTGTCTTATGACATATCTGTTGATAACCAAAAAATTAAATTCTGTATTTTAATTAATAAGTTATTATCAGATAGACACACGAGCTCATAGCTAGTAGTGTTTGGGTTTTTCTTCAGAATTTTCTGGAATGGTTAAGTTTTTAATCTTGTTATTATGTTGAATTCTAAATGTTAGAGCTATTGCAGATTGGTACCAACCATAAACTATAGATTATATTATGAATTAAATATTTTATCATTTCTTTGAGTTTTCACATCGATACATATATTAACGTATACATGTTGCATTCAAAGTCATTAAATGAACAAGAAATGGTTCAATAATTTATTATGATAAAAAAAATTATAAGAAGCGGTTTTTTACTTGATAGAAGGATTATTACAAGCTTTAAATATCAACAAATTTAATCTGTCAGTCTCCTACAATTTTAATTTAAAAAAATTCTATTCAAAAAATTTTTAGAATTAAATTAATGTCTTATAAGCACTGCTTATATTTAAAAGACGTATAAAATCAAAACTCATTCTACAATATCAAATGGAATAAAAAAACCCTACAAATATAAATTGCCAATTTATTTATTAATTTTAATTGACAATTTATATTTGTTGGGTTTCTTTATTCCATTTGATATTGTATAATGAGTTTTGATTTTATACGTCTGTTAAATATAAGCAGTGCTTATAAGACATTAATTTAATTCTAAAAATGTTGAATAAAATTTTTCGAGTTTAAAATTGTAGGAGACTAACAGATTAAATCTGTTTTGATATTCAAAGTTAATAATTTATTCATTTCTTATTAATCTTACAGATCTTTTAACATATATAGTAGTTTTCCAGATTTCTGATATTATTTTTAATTAATTTTCTACATTATAGGGTGAAAAGAAAAAAGCAGAACTTTTGAAAAAAGAATCTGAAACCAGAAATAGTGAGCTGAGAACTCTTAAACTACAAATGAACAAAAAAGACAACTATGTTGAAACGAAATTTCAAGCTAAAATTGATGAATTGACTGAGCTCAATAAAAGTAGGTATTGATTTTAAAAAAATGCGGAATGCCTCCCAATGGCTTATTTCGAGAATATCAAGAAAATTGTTTTTTTCTTGACTTTAATATTCATTTATATCTTACACCATAAAACTCTTTGAGTCCTGTATCTATATAATCTATTCAATTGAATCAGCGAATGTCATGACAATCGATCAGAAAAGTCGAAAAGCTTTTCTCCGGCGTGGCCTGCAAAATAGTGCGATCTAATTTATAACAAAATTTTCATTTATTTGCTACGAACGAAAGAAAATGTGGCATTACTCAATTTTGTCTGATTTTCGGAGAACACAGACAATATTTAGACAGTCCTTTCGTCGTAAATGTCGTACCGGTTCATTGAACCAGCCGAAAATTTTTTAACTTTAATTCTTATAGAATTAACAACAAATTTGAAGGAAACTGAAGAAAAATACAAAGAATTAGTGACAAAGTATGAAGATCTAGAAGAAGAATTCTCACTTACAAAAGCTAAGATGGATGTAGAAAAAGAAACGGTGAATAGGTGAGAAAATACATATTTTAAGTTGCAAATTTATCTTATTTATGTAATTTTCCAGTGAACTTCAGACTATTAAACAAAGGCTAAACAATATGATCTCAGAAAAGCGAGAATTGCAAGAAGAATTCGAGAAGCAGCGAAACAACTGGTACGCGGAAAGGACAAAAATTCAGGTAGAAACCCAAATAATTTCGTAGTAAAAATTAAAATGGTGAACTTCTGATCCGCAGGAAAATTATAAATCGATGAGTACAAACGGTGAAAGCAACGATTTGGATAAGAAAAGATTCAATTCCTTGATTGCGGAAAAACAATCAGAACTTGATAAGTATAAAAAAGAAAACGAATCTCTGTCCTATCAAATAGACTATATGAAGAGGGAGAGCGATGAAATAAAAAGAAAGTTGGACGATTATGAGAAGGTCAATAAAGTGCAAAGGAACATTAGTGCAGACACTTCTGCTTTAGACAAGGAAATGAAGGAAATGAAAAAAAAGTAAGTAGTTCACACCGACTTTTCCATAGCATTTCACTTCAGTTAGGACGGGTGCTTGTTCTAAAGGAAATATTAAAATTGGCAACACAGTTTCATTTGTTTTTAGGTTGGTTTGGCAATTCATCATGAAAAGACTAAGTCATGAAAAATTTTGAGTAAATACCTTTACGTCTTCACGATTCAACTTGTATGGGAATTGAATTCATTTAGATGAACTAATTACCTAATGATTTCAGACAATATTATTTCATCTTACAGAGGAACTGGCATTCGTCAGTCAAATTTAATCTAAACTCAACCTTCACTATCGCATGGGGAACTGCTTGCAAATAACTATTACAGGTATATTTGGAAATAATTCTCAGAAGACCTGATTTTTTCATATTGGATTCTTCCAATTTAGGTTTGAATTTATATAGATGCCCAAAAACTTGGCAGATTTAACGAACTGGTATCTTTTTGGTTCGAAATAACATTTAATTCCTTTATTCAGGAATAGATTGTTATCTTTGAACTACGCATTGGTTTCCTCTAATATAACCTCGAATACATTTTTTATATCTGGGAACATGTTTTCTGCCACAAGCAAATTGGTAGCCGCGTAACTCACTGCAGTCACTCTTTTAATTTATGTGGTCTACCTACATCAAGGTCATTCAGGTATACTATGAAGAATAATGGACCGGCAATGCTCCCCTGTGGTATTCCCAAGAGCCGTCTTACTTGTTTGATCTTATTCTTCTTTTATTTCCATTTCTATCATTTCTTTAAATAAAATAGAAAGGCCTTTTACTTGATAGAAGAAATATAACAAAATATGTTATATTTCTTCTATCAAGTAAAAGGCCTTTCTATTTTATTTTATATATAATTATATTTTGGCTTCAATAAATCTCATTATGGAATGTCAATGAATTTAAATAAACCTTAAAATAACTCACACTGTTCTTTGATTTTGTTAGAACATAGATCAATCTTGAATTATATAGTTGATCTGTATTTCGAAGCTTTAGTCTTTTAACACGTGAGAGATATAGGTTAGTTTTTTGATTTTGATATTTGGAATATTAAATGAGGATTGAAGACGGGATTGTCTAGAATTATATTTGTTTTTTGAAGATATGGTGCACATTTTTCAGAGATTTTTGAAATAATTTATTCGAATATTTAAATATATTAAATATTTCAAATAAATTATATTCTTTGAGAAGTCCTTTAAGTGTGTTCATGTTTTCAAAAGGCAATTGGTGTTCTTAAAGGTAAGACCAGAAACAAAATTTTGTCTCCTTTAAATATTTATTTAAATTTTAATAATAAATTTCAATTACTTTCGTATATCTGTTGGGTTATTTATTCCATTTGACATTATATATTGAGTTTTGATTATATACGTCTATTAAATGTAAGCGGTGCTTGTGTAGACATAAATTTAATTCTAAAAGTTTTTTGAATAAAAATTTTTTGGAAATTAAAATTGTAGAAGATAAACATATTTCAATTTGTTTTGATATTCAAATTTTATCATTTCTTTTCTCATGGAAAAGTAAAACATGACCTGTTCTAGTGCTGGTCCTTGAATTCCATATCTTTCCAATTTTTCCATTAATTTATTGCTATTTATACAGTCGTATGCCTTAGTGAGATTTAAAAATATTCTTACTTCTAATTTTTTATCTTCAAACGCCCCTACTACTCAGTTTATGAGTTAGTAGATTGCTGATATTATAGGTTCATCTTTCAAGTATCCATGTTCTCTGTCTCTAAAAATGTAATTTTCTTTATTGTTTACATCTTCAATTTCTCTGGGAAAATGCTTTATTACTGATTATGTGGTTCAAATATTTCATTATTTCCTCTACAGTTTTTAATAATTACTGCAAATTCTGTTCACTTCCACAGTATCAACATTTTTCGTTAGAGTTGGTCCACCATATTCTGTGAGAACTCCTCCTTTGTGTTATCAAAGATATGATACTTCAAAAGCAACTATAGTCTCTGAAAACAAACTTTGTAAAGTTCTATTGCGTATGTCAAGAACTGTTCTGAATAATCTCACTTTGTTTCATATAGAGTAGAAATGATCGAGAAGGCAAAAAAAGCAGAAGTTTTAAAATGTAAAATGGGATATGAAGAGCAACTAGGTACTGTGAATAACGAATTGAAATTACTTCAAAGTCAGATTATAAGATTCAAAAAAGAAAGAGATACTTACAAAAATATGTTACAATCAGCCCAGAAGAGTATGGGAGACTTGAAATATAGAAGAGAGGTTCCAAATAGATACGAGGTAAGAAATTTCACCTTGAGAACACCGAATCAATGTGAATACGTGTACCTATTTAAATTTTTTTATAACAGGCTTGAACGAAAAGAATAAGAAATAGATATGCTACAGTTGTTACACCAAGGGTTATGTAAAAAAAGACAACATTTTTTTGTCTTTCACATCATTTTCTAATTTTTTCCACTAAAAGCCTCCATTACTTCCTCGCGAAATATTTTCACCTATAAAAAAAATTTTAATCGAAGGGATTTGTTCTTGAGTAAGGTTTTTCTTATATTTACATATATTCAAACAATTCGAAATCTACTTCAAAATTCACAATACAAATTTCAATGAATAAAAGTTTGATTGCCTGGCTCGATTCCAAAAATATTACCAAGTTTTGCTTTTATTCTTTGACCTCTATTTCAGCATAAAGAAATTAATGTTTTGTTTTTAGAATGACAGTGCTAGAAGTGAAAACTTAGAAGCCCAATTGAGTTCTTTGGAAGACGAAATTTCCGAAACAAAAATGGAATGTTCCAAGCTCAAAACACAACTTGTCTCCGATAAGTCCAACTATGAAGTTAAGATACTGGAAATGCAAACAAAAATAAACGAACTGGAGGAAGAGAAGATCCTAAACAGTGGAAGAACGAAAATCGCAGGTTTAAGGACAAGAATGGAACTGTCATGGCAGAAAGAGAGAGAAGAGCAACAAAGGCTCCTTCAAGAAACAGCTACTTTAGCTAGAGATTTAAGACAGACCTTATTCGAAGTAGAGAAAGAAAGAGACAAGGAAAGACTTGAAGCTAAAAGAAAATTAGAACAATTGAGGAAAGCAGTGGAAGAAGAACAATTAGAAGCAAAGAAGAAAGTTAAAGATTTACAGTGTGATTTGCTGGAGTTGAGAGATGCACATGCCAAACTACGAACAACAAATGAAAGGTTGAAGAGGGAAAAGGACCGAATAAGAAGAGATGAAGATGTCAGAGCGAAATCTCTTAGTCGAACTAATCTGAGTGATTCTAAAGACTCCTTAATTTTACAACATATAGAAACTCTGAAATGTCTTTCCAGTGAGGTTGAGCATCTCGATGAGAAACAAAAGTATATTTAATAATTCATTTTCCTATTCTATAATTTGAAGTATTTCCTTTTCAGAGGGACGGCGGTTACACCAGAGGATAAGAAAGATAAGCTGGACAACGTCGTTAGTAGCCTTTTAAATATTTCTCAAGAGCTCTTCTCCCAGATGAGGGAAATTGAAACAGAAAAATTGATGATACCACGAAGAAGAAGGCCAGAAACAAGCGCAGAAAGTTCTACAAGAGTCAGTCGACAAGGAAGTCTCAAGCGGCGAAGTTTATCTCTGGAACAAACATCCGTAGTTCCTCGTGAACAAAACATTTGGCAAACTGACCAAGGCAGTATGTCGAGCTTAAGATCTGCAAATTCCGACTTGGACATGTACGATAATATGTCGGATACGTCAGTGCAGAGCGACACAGCGGAAAAGAAAAAGAAAAAAGGAATTATGGGTAAACTTCGGAAGATGACCAAATCGAAGAGCGTGGATGAAGGTGATTCGGGTATCCTGAGTAGTTTATTAGGGAAAAAGGTAAGTCTGTAGCAGCTGCAAGAGAAACTTTATATTTGAATAGCTTACATGTAAACATATCGGATCTCATGAACTGAACCTTTCTAAATTGGGAGCGAATGTGAAAGAATTCTATAAAAATTTAACAATTCGACAACTACACTCACGAACATTAGAAATAATACATCTAAAAATGATTGATTTTTAGCAACATATTTGAAACATGCTATGGTAACAGTGTCAACGTTTCACCTTTAATAATTCTTTGTGAAGAAACCGGTCACAAATTTCTAACTTTCACACCAGTTTTCACGTAGATAATGAATGATAGGGATCAACATATGTTTTGTATTGATACAACAGCATAAACTTTAATTTGGAACACTCGTATATCCTCTAACATTCACTGCATTTTAATTGAATCATTTGGTTTCAGCCAAGCTCATTAGAGAACTTGAATAATGCTATTTCTGGTATGTTTAGAAGGGGTGGATCTTCGTCAAGAAGTAATAGGTATGTTTTTAATTTTATATTTAATAATGAATATTTGATTCTACATTTTGCATAGAATACTTGGTGCGGACACTAGCATGACACAAGGATATTTAACATTTATCTATTTATTTAAACAATCAAGAGGATTGGGGTAAAACTAATAAACCCAGGGACAAAAAAGGTGCGGCAAATCCAATCTAGCGATGTTGAGCATTCCATTTGTCTAACCCCTTCTTGAATGCATTAAGAGAAGATGCTTCGGCAGCTGTATATGATAGCTTACTCTTCTGGTTGAATATCCTTTTAGGAGAAAACCTTTGGAGTGGTGTCGTTCTATGAGGTTCCTTCGACAGCTCGAAACGATGACCTCTCAAGTTATTGGAATATTCTCGATGTCTTAATCGAATTGAAGAGCTAAAGCTCTAAATTGTTCACCGCGATCACGATGGTCGACAAAGCTAAGAACTCCAAATATGCTCAAACGTTCTTCAGAGGATTGTCGAGGAGCACCGTAAGATAAACGAATAGCCTGTCGTTGAACGGTTTCGAGCACATTTTCATGAGCTACCAAACCCGTTCAGCCTACTCTATAATCGGGCGCATGTAAGTTGTGGAAAACTTTATACAGAGACATCAAAACCTTTGAAAGACGTTCCTAGAAGAAAATGTATCTGTTTCTCCTTTCCAAGTATAGTCTGTATGTGATGCGACCAGTGAGATCCGACTTGATTGTAACTTCATGACCTAGGTGACTTATTACCGAGTGTAGTTGATGTCCCTCGTTGTTTTAGGAAATGCGTGGTTTATCATTGTCAATAGAGTGCATGCAGCATTTGTTAATGTTGAGAGGCAACAACCAGTCCAATTTGAAAGGACCATGGCTGGTAAATTCAATATATATATCAGACTGGTCCCAACACAGAATCCTACATCATACCAGATCTTACCTCCTTTTCGGCAGAAGAATAATCGCTTCCTACTGGTACTCGGAATTTTCAGCTTGACAAGAAGTTTCAAGACACTCCAATAATTTACCTCTTGCTCCAGATGCTGCAGCTTCGAGAGAATATGCTTGTAGAGCACTCGATCAAACGCTCTCGCAAAATCTAAATAAACCACATCAATGAGTCTCCAGAGTCTAGTGCTCTAGCCCACTCATCAATACATGGCAGTTTAGAACGACGAGGAGGAAAGTCATGCTGGGTGTTTGTGATTATATCGTTCGAAATGCAGAACGGTATGATGCGGTCGCTTATGATCCTTTTCAGAGCCTTCCAAACTGACGAAAGGCTACTTATTGGCCGATAGTATTGAGGAATGAGTTTGTCGCCCTTCTTTAAGATTGGAGTTATTTATGTAGAAAGCTAATCACTCGGGATGGATGATACTCAAATTAGGTGTCACTTGACGTTTCTTAAACTCAAAAACTATAATTCATTAAAAAAAGTGTTAACATCAGGTATTCTTGCATCTCAGTTCGAACTATATGATCTGAGGGAGTTTATTATGAATTATTTTCAAATTTGTTTAGTGTGGAGAGATCCAAACCTCCAGACCAAAAGTATGACACCAGTTCCAGACAAAGACCTTTAATGAAAATGAAGAGTGAAAGTCCTGCTAGATAGTAAATCAAGATCAATTATAACCTGGCAAATCCTCCTCTCAACGATTCCTTGCCGAAACATTTCAACAATATGTTCAAATGTGCCAACGTCGTTACCAGCTCTCTATAGTTTTAATTTGTTTGAGGATAACCATTGAAAACATTATCTGTTAAATAAATTGGATAACTAATATATCGAGTTGTTTTTCTGGACCAACTTCGAAATGCTTCCCTTTAACAAAAAGAAATTTTTAGTATTTATAAGTTTATTTACAAAATAAGTGTAAAAATAAGTTTCTTCGAAGTTATTAAGCGTGATATCTAGATATTTCTGGGTGATTCAAGAGTTCTTCTTCAGGTTTTGGCTTTGGAGCATAAGGATTCGTCTTAGGGTCAGCGTTCAACCTAGAAATTCCAAAAATAGGTGATAACACATTGATGCTTACATATTATAAAATAACAGGTTCGTAAATGATGATCCAGTTAGTCTTTTAGAATTTTGAAATGAAGTGAATATAGGCATCACTGTTATATTCAACAAATGAATAATTCGACAGTATTGCAGGTTTGGTTAGTACAAAATAACATGGAACAATAATTACGACAACGTTGCGAAATTATTAAAATTCAGTATTTTGGCGGCACAAAGCCCAAGCTGTTGATAACATTAGACATCTGTTGATTATGGTGCTATTGAGTGTTAGGTGACGGACAATCCATGTCTGCACTAACTAATCGCAGGCTTTGGAAAGATTGAAAGAGAATATTGTAGCGATAATATAGCCAAGATAAGTGTCATTGCACAGAATGGATCAATTGTCGTTTGTACGATATCTTATTTCGAACATAACTGCTTCGTTCAAGCTTCTAAAATAATGCAAGAATGAAGTTGTTATATGTAAACCTTATATGTTTTATTTCAAATTTAAATCCCATGATTCATAATGAGATATAATTCCTGTATGATTTTCAAAACATAATTGAAACTGATTGGTGTTTCGATATAACCTTGTAAGCATTTTGGCGACGTAGCAACGTTTGTTATTCATTTTGCTTTAAGATCCTAAAGCACTAATTGTATCACCCTTCACTAAAAAACACATTGCTTGATCCGGTACTGGGCGAAAATGCTTATTTTTTTATATCTTGATACCTGTATAGAGAAGGTGCTTCTTCGCATTTAACGTTGTACCACCAATCGCAGTTGAATTTGGCTTGGTCGAAAATGGTACCATTTGTACAGAGGAAAGTAGCACCCTGTTCCCCTTCACGACCATCGTGGCAAACGTGATAAGCCTAAAGAAAAAAAGATCAGTATTCCTCATACAGTACAGCCAACTTACTCTATAGAATTATTTTCAAGTCTAACCTGGCAACCTGCTTCTACATTGGCATATATACCGGGAAGAGCTGGTACATTTTTACAGGAGAAACTGGTGTGAGGTACTTCGTGATAGATGGGATAGTCCACTCCTGGATTTCCAGGAATCTTGCTGAAATCCTGTTTTTGTTCCCTCTCCGAACTTCTGAGTTTGACTGGAGCTACCGCTATCGGCTCATATTGATTGTAATAGCCAGCATCCTGAAACAATTTGTTGCTATATTTCAGTATTTTGAACATATATACAAATTTAATGCCCAATACGCAATTCCAGTTGGATTGATTTTGCCAATGCTTGGAAGAAATTATTAAAAATTTATTTATTAATGGAACATATTTAAACTTCCTTTTCTTCATTTTCAACGACGTTATAATTAATAATAATAGTTCTGGTTTCGAACCCACCGACGTAAAATGCTTCGCTCACAAAGCCAATGAGGGAGTTGGTAGATCTATCAGTTTCCTGCTACATATATTTATTGTTATAATTGACTTACAATAGGAGGTCCTACCTATGACTAACGAAGAAAGTCTTCTGTCAGTTTTTAAAGTTTTGAAAATTTATTACACACGATCCTCACAAAATTTTTCATTTCACTTCTTTAAATTCATCTAAATGTAAAATTTTAACTGGAACGTACGTACCACTATTGCTCTGATTTCAATAACTCAAAATGCAGACATACTTCGTCTTGTGAACTATGCTTTACTGCTATATATAGAAATGGAAGATAGAAGACGGAATATTGAATAAATCAAATCTCATTTCTACGGAAAAGCAATAAGACGAAGATGAACGTGTTACGTCGATGAAGGTTATCAAGTCTGGTTATAATCTAACATTCAAATGATGCGGCATTGAAATTATACAAGATTTGATGATCTAACATTATACAAATTGGATTTTGTCGGAAGGTAGTCAAAACTAAGAAAAGAGACATTCTTGATAGAAAATTAGTACATGTTGAGTCTTAACTAAAATTAAAATAAATTAGGAAGTCAACTAAATGAAAAAGATTTCGAACTCTTCTGGCCATAAGTATTTGGTAGTTGATCATAATTGAAACAAGTTTTTAGAAACTACTATGTTTTACTACCAACAATTCCACAATTTACACATTTTTTGGTGGTACAACACTTATTTTAAAAACCTGTTTTAAATGTGAAATCTATGATTAATTAATTATACAGACAGATGACTTTTATCCAGTAGCTAGGCCTACTAAATGGTACCAATTAGAGAAGAGAATTAACTATTTGTACAGATTTAAGAACAGAAAAACAAGAACTGGATATTCCAAACAGTAAAATGGTGTATTTAATGAATCAATAGACTTTTTAATAGTGTTGGATTGATTTTCTTACAGATTGAGAAGTGTTTCGTAATGAAACTTGTCTCAATGAAAAATTGTGAATTGTGAATATCCAAACACGAAATAACTTTATTTTCTTCGATAATTTTTAGATATTGAATTTTACGTACATCACAATGTAAACGAGGCATTATCATAGGGAGGTATTGCAAAAACTTTTTTACTCTTCAATTCTGAAGATCTATTATTTCGCGAAATAATAAACCGAGGGCAAAATAAATATTTGAATTTTTTCGGATGTTTAGAATGGGTTTGGCAGATAATTCGATACATTCCCTGATATATCGGGTGTTTTTTTTTAAGTGATAGAACTTCCGATAGGAATAACTGTGATTTGACAGAAGGTAGAAGCCATGTTGTTTCGACATTTCTGTTCAGTAAGCATTGACAAATTATCATGGAAAGACTCACGCCGCAACAACGTTTACAAATTGTTGAGATTTATTTTAAAAATCAGTGTTCTATTCGCCAAACTCATAGAGCACTTCGTGAAATTTATGGTTTACATAATCGTCTATCAGAGAAACTTATTCGTCGAAATATCGATATATTTCGGACAACATTTTCTCTACTCGATGCAACAACAACAAGACAAAGAACTGCTGTACGTACAGTTCTTTGTCTTGTTGTTGTTGTTGAAGAAAATATCGCTGCTGGTAAAGATCTTTGTCTACACCCATACAAGATCCAACCGGTTCAAGAACTAAAGCCACTTGATCATAACAAGCATCATTTGTTTGCTGATTGGGCCCTAGAACAGCTTGAAGTTGATCCACTTTTTTATCGTAAAATTGTGTTTATTGATGAAGCTCATTTCTGGTTGAATGGCTATGTAAACAAGTAAAATTGCCGTATATGGAGTGAAAACAATCCTCAAGAAGTTCTGCAGGTTCCATTGCATCCTAAAAAATGGACGGTCCATATTTCTTTGAAAACGATGCTGGTGCTAATGTTACAGTGAATGGTGCTCGTTACAGATCGATGATCAATGATTATTTGTTTCAAAATTTGAATGGTATCGACCCAGAAGTGTTTTGGTCCCAAAATGCTGCTGCTGTCACAATTGATTTATTGAACAAAAGATTTGGCGATAATATTATTTCGAGAAATGGTCCAATTAATTGGCCTCCAAGATCATGCGACCTAACTCCACTGGATTATTTACTTTGGGGTTATGTCAAGTCATTGGTTTATGCTGATAAACCAGAAACAATAGACGCTTTGAAAGCCAACATAACTCGTGTGATTGATGAAATAAGGCCTGAATTACTCGAAAAAGTAGTCCAAAATTGGTCTGGTCGAATGCGGTTCCTCAGAGCTAGTCGTGGTGGACATATGCCGAAAATTATTTTCAAAACATACATGTCATAAAATTATCTTTCGAATTTAAAAAAAAATTGGCTTCAATCTTGATTTAAATCTGTTTTTATTTCAATTTAAAGTTCTATCACTCTAAACAAAACACCCGATACTTCGAGCATAAATAAAATGTTTAGTTTAGGTAGAGAATTTATAGAAGTGAGAAGAACGTTGGGAAACTTACATGGGATTTATGATTTCCCATTCAAAACATACCGTTTCGCTTTAGGTGTTTCTATTAATATTGTTTCCTTCTAATTTTCATCAGATTCTTCCTTATATAACTAAAGAATCACTGATCCTATCAAATTTCGGTGAATAACTTAAACTTCACAACAGAAACCTTTTTTTCAAATATCAGTCGATACTATGAAAAACCTTTCTTGATTATTACAATATATTACTTCATTCAATACTATAATTCATGAATTTATATCCACTAATTCGGCGAAAAGGTCTGAATGGCGCACATATTTCTTTTTATTTGCTATTTGCAAAAAAAATATGCATCAATCCCTGTTGTCAAAGTTTATTAATATTTATACAATTTACTTACAATATTGATTGCTGTCACTACCACAAAAGCAGTCGAAACAAACGTAAAAAATATAGCTTTAACCGCGAACATTCTTGTCATGTCAAGAGTACAGCACAAAATGCTCACCTACTGAAGAGATAAATCTATACTGATCAATTCTTTACTTTCCCTACCAAAACTTACGAAATAACTTGATTAAACTCACCTATATGCACCTATATCTCAATATACCTACATACATAACTCTGATCAAACGGAAACCTTTGGTCGTTGGTACGAAATGACATTATCTTTCTCTGCAGACACACCTGGATAAACAAAATGCTAATTGCATAATACTTTATTAAGAGATGAATTGTTTTCACTTTTTATGAGTGTATTTTGCACGTGGTCGAATTTAAGCAGCATGATGAATAAAAGAAACGTATCATTATTGGAAATTAATATCAAAAATTTGAAAAACTTTCACTACATGTATTAAATATGAAGAATCTTTAATGGGAACGCCCCATTTTTAAATTGACATTACTCACTCATGGCAACCATTGTTTATTTGTGACATTGACAGTTGTATTTGTCAATTTCGTCTACCATTTAATCATTGAAAGGTACGCACTCTAACAACGTTTACAAATAACCCAAATTCATTATGTAAAATCGCGAGCTGTTACTCTAACTTTACGTGCTTTAACTCCAATTTTTGATCGTTATAATCGTCCGGATAAAAGAACATTTGAACGTTTAGTGAAGAAGTTTGGAACAAATTTCACACTTCATGATGTTGAAGTGCCAGTGAGACAAAGAAATGGAAGAAGTGAAGAGAATATTGCTGCCGTACGTTAAAGTGTTCGTGAAGACCAAAATTTATCGATTTCTCGACGTTCACAAGAACTAGGCATCCCCCAGAAGTCTTTGTGGCGAATTTTATGAAAAGACCTTGGTTTACATCCACACAAAATTGTTTTAACCCAATAACTCAAACCAACAGATCATTCAGAGCGTCGTGTGTTCAGTAATTGGTGCTTAGAAAAAATCGGAAATGATGCAGATTTTCATAAGAAAGTGATTCTCAGCGATGAGGCTGATTTAATAATAATAATACATTTATTACCAACAGGTGTACACCCAATTACAGAAAAACAAAAATATGCGTGAAAGACTCTTATTCTAACATAATAAAGAAAATCATAAGCAAACCGGTAAGTGAAAAACATATAATTATGTATGAATATACCCATATAAACACATGTACATACAAATGAAAACAACTGCTCAAACACGTTTACACAATAGAAATAAATAAAGGAAAAGAAATTTGCGATACCCCAGTGTGCCGTTCTGAATGGCATGTTAAAATTAAAGATAACTTATCGAAATGAATATCACAGCGACTACAATATCGATCATATATAGTACTCATAAAAGTTATAGCAGAACGCAACATAACATTCAATCTGCTGTAATCAACATAAAAGGTATCACTCAGCCTCAGACCAGGTCTACGTACGTGAAAATTTACTTTTTTTAAGAAATGGCGAATCAAAAGTGCCATGCAAAATCCTGTGAAGGAAAGTCAAGGCGAAACGTTCACGTCTTAACTTAAACATCTTAACTCCGAGACTAAGGGTGAGGACAGAGTCCTTGAATCCTCTCACAGCATACCGTCCATAACATTTGAAATAGACATATTTCAACCACCATCTTTGGACAGCCTCCAAGTCGACGACATAATTATTATATAGTGGGTCCAAATCACAGAGGCATATTTCAACTTACTACATATGAAAGAATAGTACAGTTTCATCGTGCAAGAGTTCACAAAGCTGCTCCAGTTTCTGACAAAATAACCCAGTGTTTTAGAGGCAGACGCCTATATGATCCGACAAGGACAGCTTTTGGTCAAAAAAACCCTAGATCCCTGAACCCAACACATCTGTCCAGGATCCGACCATCCAACGTATATTCATAATGAATAGAATACAGTTTACGAGAGAATGATAACACTTTACAATTACCAATATTCAGTTTAAGTCCGTTGTTGGTACACCATAAATTGACCATGTTTAAGGAAAATTATTACCTGAGACAACCGCAACGATCATTAATCTCAGCATACATCTTCAAATTATCAGCAAAGAGCAGTTACATACAGTCAAGTTGAAGAGACGGATCGTTAATATAAATGAGAAATAATAATGGGCCCAAATTGCTCCCCTGCGGTACACCAGATGTGGCAGGATAGGGAGGTTAAACGGACTTCTTTCTTTGGGGTTACATTAAGTCATTGCCTTACAGCAATTATCCAGCAAATTTAGATGATTAACAGATTAATATTGAACGAGTAATTGCTAAGATACGACGTGATTTGTGTGAGAGAGTCATTTAAAATTGGGTTCAACGACTTAATTCCTGCAAGCGTTTACGCTTAAATTAATGATGATTAAATGATGTTTTGCTTCATAACTAAAGGTTTTTATTTTACTTTATAATGAAATAAAAATTCCAATAATTTTCAAATAAATGATGTGTTATATTTACAAAACAAAATGGGGCGCTGTTGATGAAAGAGCCTCATTATGATTGAAATATTGGAATTCATTCAATATGTGCCGATAATTCAGGGGTTAGAGCCTTGGACTGGCAACTGAAAGGCTCCTAATTCAGGTCAGACATTTTCTAATTGGACGGGTTTCGGCCACCATTTTACTGTTGGGTCGAAAATAAACAGTGCTGTGCCTAAGGCGTAAGGATGCAGTAAACAACTGACTAACCAGAACACAACTGAACTTCTAGCTCGCACAATCATATCTTTCTACACATTTGTAATACTACTGACATTCTATTTGCCAAACAAATGAAATAAATAATGAGAAATTTTTCAAGTCATTCAATGAATCTGTTCTCAAAAAAAATTCGACGCAATGCAATTATTTTCTTCGAATGATATGTGATAGTGAAAGAGCATTCATGTGCAAAGATACTATCTTATCACTTGTAGAGAGCAAAGTTGTCCTTGGAATTATCTTTAAAAAAGTAGTCCATAGGGTTCATACACTTCTTTTTTTTTCGACTGTAATTGTTATGTAACATAGGTGGACATAATCGCACCGTTTTGCCCCTTGGCGATTGAAACAGTTACTTTCAATTGCCTTTCTAGGTCAAACTTCATAAAGCTGATGGAATTCGCTCAAGAACTCGAATAAGGTATAAGATGAAACTAATTTTTTTCTTGAATGTTTTCTTTTAAAATGAAACATAATAAAAAAGATAATTTTTTGATTGATTTTATTGGGAGTATAAATTAATTCGATCAGTTTTTCAGTTCGAATAATGCGTTTATTTCAAAAGATAATGAATTAACAAATTGTTCAAAATATTGTCCATCATTGCTTACTATTTCACTCCATCTCTCAAGCAATTTCTGAATTTCGCCTCGGAAAAACTTCGCATCTTTTGAGGCCATCCAATTTTGAAGCAAATTTTCGTGGAAATTAAATTACTGTCTCTTATATATGTTTTAATTATCTCTTTGATTTTTTTCAGTGTCTGCTTATGGTGCATGACGATTTTATGTGAATGATGAGGATTTAATAGTGAAAGTATTGAAAATATTTGTATGATATTATTTTTATAGATAAAAAAGTAACAATTTTTCGTTATAAACGAAAAAAATTTGCGAAATATTCACAGCAAATAAGAAAAACGTGTTGCGTTAGACAAAGGCCAAGTGAAAATCAATGAAAACTTGGTTAACACCACTGAAATACCTACAATAAAAAAAAAAAATTCGTAAACTAAATTAAATCTAAATAAAATAGATACAATAATTTATGTCATGGAAGAGGTACGATTATTTAAATTTTCAAAATGGATATTGAGTAACGATAAAAAACAGACGAGAAATGGCAGACATGGTAAGCTGATTGTTATCGAAGAGTTTCATTTGGATTTCTAACTCAGCCTCTTGTGGTCCTGTTATACTTCTCGTCAAATACAGTTTCATTTCATTATAATTCTGAACATCCATTCTGAAATAATTTTCGTTTATTCGTTGTATTCGAGCTGGACACCTGACAGACACAATTCTGAAACTGAACTCAGTTCTAGCTCTAGGAAATCTTGGACCCTGTATAGTGAAAAGATTTATATGTCCGTTTAAAATCGGTAGATTGGAGACTATAGCTATGAAATGAAACGTGTATTGTTCTGGTTTGAGGACACAGTCCAGATCTCGTGCATCACACAAAGTTTGCGGTCGCTTGCAGCGGCTAAAAGAATCAATATAATCAGTACAATTTTATACAGCGTGAAATAGAATCAAATAAGAAATTACTTAGTTTTTGTCATTTTGTATTTACTCAATATACAGTGACTCGAGTTTCATAGTGTTTACTACATTTTCAAACTGAATAAAACAAGTTGTATCTCAACAATTATATACAGGCCCTTTATTAGATTCACCCAGAAAATTTTTCGAATATCGCATTAATTATTTGAATTAACGTAACATAAAAATTTGTACCATGGATTGCTGTTTAACTTTATAAAATTTGTAATAGATGATATAATAGATAACTCTAATTTTGCGAAACATTTTTTCGAAATCAATCATATCTTCCCTGAAACAGACAATCTTGAAATATTACACCTGGAAGCGAAAGGAAAAACCTAGACATCCTGGAATCCATAGAAATTAAATGAGCAGACAGCACACCCCACTCAAAGTTTTCCACAAGCCGAAGCCTTCAACGAACATACTACTCTGTCAAGAAAGTACCGGGAATTTTCAATTAAAACAACATTTTTACATTTAATCGTCAAAATTTATTGGGTCGCCTTCAAAATAGGCTCCATTTGATCCAATACATCTATGCCAACGGCACTTCCAATTATTGAAATATTTTTTATAGGCGCTTTCCGGGATGGACTTTAGCTCTCGCGCCGAATTTTGTTTTATGGCTTCAATCGACTCAAAACGGGTGCCACGAAGGGGCAGTTTTAGTTTTGGGAAGAGGAAAAAGTCGCAGGGAGCCAAATCCGGCGAATACGGTGGTTGCTGAAGCACGTTTGTTGAGTTTTTGGCGAGAAAGACAGTCACAATCGTAGCTCGGTGAGAAGGCGCGTTATCGTCATGCAAAATCCATGAGAAAGTTTGCCCACAAATTTGGCCGCTTCTTACGGATACGCTCACGCAAACGTTTCATAACGCCTAGGTAATACTCCTTGTTTACCGTCTGACCCTCTGGAACGAATTCGTAGTGCACCACGCCACGGATATCGAAGAAAACAATGAGCATCACCTTCATTTTCGAGCGGCTTTGGCGTGGTTTTTTCGGTTTCGGCTCATTTTTTGCCACCCATTCCGATGATTGCTGGCTTGTTTGCATATCGTACTCGTAGACCCAGGTCTCATCACCAGTTATAATGCGTTCCATGAATGTAGAATCGGAATTACAGCGATCCAGCATGTCTGAAGCAACCTGTTCGCGATGACGTTTTTGAATAAAATTCAGGTCTTTCGGTACGAGTCGTGCGGCCACCTTTCTCATGCCCAAAATATCAATCAAAATCGTACGTGCGGACTCGTGGGATATCTTAAGATCATGTGCTATCTCTCTCAAGCTGGTACGACGGTTTTCCAGCACCCTTTCCTTAATTTTGTCGACGTTATCTTCGATCGAAGCCGTCGATGGGCGACCACTTCACGACCGTTCTTGAAGGCTCTGTACCACTGATATGCACGAGTTTTCGATACAGCATTATCACCAAAGGCCTTTTGCAACATTTTCAATGCATCGGCACCCGAAAATTCATTGCAACACAAAACTTTAAACAAATTCTTTGCTCAACGTAATCACCCATAGTAAAAATCGGCACGCACTCTGACATCGACTGACTTGATCAGCTGTTGCAAACACACTAGTTGACAGATCCCGCTCAAGCTTGGCATAGTAATTAAGGATAGTGGTACCAACCTAGGAAAAAAATTTTTTACCTGCCTCATTGCCCCGCCAGATTTAAATCGATAATTCCCGGTACTTTCTTGACAGAATGTATACATTGTGGTCCAACGAAAAATTAACACCTCGATTTTCCGGCTTTAAAATGAAAATGTGGAAAATCGCTCGGACCCGTCGTTTTCTGATTCTAGGGGGAACAACTTTTCCGCTCTTCGCATCCCCGTAACTGCAACCCCCAGACGGGGGTGAGTACAACCCCTTGATTTTGAATAGGGATGAGGGGTGTTGCGATACCCCATTTGAAAGATCTTATCGAGTACTACCTGTTGCTGAACTTTCGCTTGAAAATTTCCATCGATAACGAAATGACAGGTAAAATGGTCAAAGAGAACTTACATTTGTGATTAGTTTATTAAATGCTGGAAATTGGCACCATTCACTTCCATGCAGTAATGTAAGTTTGGCTGAAAACGTTCACGTACGTTACTCAAGATTTCTGGAGTAATTTGACGGCATTCATTAATTATCTCAGTTCGCAAATCATCCAGTCACTAGGCTGGGTAGCGTAAATCATGGATTTCAGGTGACCCCATCAAAAAAGTCTAGTGGAGCCCGATCAGGTCATGTGGATGGCCACTCAATATGTCCCCTTCTTCCAATCCAGGCGTGAGGAAAATTTTCATCTAAGAACTGACGCACCGGTTGAACGAAATGAGATCACTGTATATTCAGTTAATAAAAAGTGATAAAAAACTAAGTAATTTCTTATTTCATTTTGAAATGAACTATCTCAAAGTCTACTCCATCCAATATTTATACAGCGTGTCTGATACATCACCTTTTGTGCTGCGAATCTCGGATATAGTTTTCGGGACAGTTGATGGTATAACACTTGTAACTTCCTCTTGTGTTCACACATATGTCGTTGTGATTAGGGCATATTTTACGTTCACATTCGTCGATATCTAGAAAAGAATATTATTTTATCATATAAAAGGAGGAGCAAAAGTATTTGGAAATTATTTCTTTCATGAGTTTGATAGATACAAAAAAAATTCAGCTTTTCCCACAATATACAGTCAACTTTCACATGTATCGGGTGTTTTTTTTATTTAGACTGATGGAACTTTAAATTGAAATAAAACACATTTAAATTAAGATTGAAGTCCAAATAATTTCCGGCATATGTCCACCACGACTAGCTCTGAGGAACCGCATTCGACCAGACCAAGTTTGGTCCACCTTTTCGAGTAATTCAGGCCTTATTTCATCAATAACGCGAGTTATGTTGGCTTCCAAAGTGTCTATTGTTTCTGGTTTATCAGCATAAACCAATGACTTGACATAATCCCAAAGAAAATAATCCAGTGGAGTTATGTCGCATGATCTTGGAGGCCAATTAATTGGACCATTTCTCTGAATAATGTTATCGCCAAATCTTTCTTTCAATAAATCAATGGTTACGGTAGCACCATCTTGTTGGAACCAAAACATTTCTGGGTCGATACCATTCAAATTTTGAAACAAATAATCATTGATCATCGATCTGTAACGAGCACCATTCACTGTAACATTAGCTCCAGCATCGTTTTGCTGATTGCTCTCAATATTTAAAAGAGCACCAACGAAAAACTACTGCGTAGAATTAATTGAACTTTTTCACAAACAATTCCTGCTATATCAGCTCTCAAAACCTTTAGTGATTATGCGGCTTAAACGTGAAGTTGAGTTGGAAAAAATACAATTAAATCCTCTGTCGGGAAAAAACGAAATTACTTTCCGAACAATCTTATATGATTTTGACATCAAAGTCAACGTTGCATTGTCTTGCTGAAAGATCACTTTTTTGCGCCCTTGTTCTAGGGAACAGTGTGCTATGGATTTTCCCAAATGTCCATCTACCCTATTCAAAATTGGTTGCTGCGCAATGAAATAACATAATTATATTTGATAGATTCGGTCTTCACTTGGTGGAAACTCATTTTAATTAAAAAAAAATGTATATATGACAGTAATTTATTTCCACAAAAATGTTTGTACTAATACAACAATTGTTTCACCACGATGTGGCTTCTTCAGGTATTACATTGTACTGTCTGATGGTATTGAGTGTAACCGAGTTTATATACATTTTTAGGTACGTGACCAAATAATAGAACCACAAGTCATAAAAACTCTAGGTGTTTATTGGAGTTTGCCGCTAAAAATGCCATTAAGGAAAAATATTCAGTAATGGAGAATGATCAACATCTGCTTGTTCGTTCAAAAGGATTTTACGGGCATTATACCTGTTGATTTCAAGAAATTCTAAAAGTGTTAATCTAGAACTTTTGCTTTCAACGTGGATAATTTCATAATTATTGTTGAAATTATGCCTAAATTCCTTAAGATGATTAGCATATGTCGAATGTACAGAATTGTATATATAACCCCTTTGGTGTTCTTGGATACGTTTCTTGAATGGTCTACCAGTCTGGCCAATGTATACTAAAGGGCAATCTTTGCAAGTTAACTTGTAGACTCCGGATTTATTTTCTTTATTTGTACGATCTTTATTGTTTTTTATGTAGGTACTAAGGTTATTAATTGTCTTAAAAGCCGCGTTATAATTGAAACTGAGAGACAATTAATAACCTTAGTACCTACATAAAAAACAATAAAGATCGTACAAATAAAGAAAATAAATCCGGAGTCTACAAGTTAACTTGCAAAGATTGCCTTTTAGTATACATTGGCCAGACTGGTAGACCATTCAAGAAACGTATCCAAGAACACCAAAGGGGTTATATATACAATTCTGTACATTCGACATATGCTAATCATCTTAAGGAATTTAGGCATAATTTCAACAATAATTATGAAATTATCCACGTTGAAAGCAAAAGTTCTAGATTAACACTTTTAAAATTTCTTGAAATCAACAGGTATAATGCCCGTAAAATCCTTTTGAACGAACAAGCAGATGTTGATCATTCTCCATTACTGAATATTTTCCCTTAATGGCATTTTTAGCGGCAAACTCCAATAAACACCTAGAGTTTTTATGACTTGTGGTTCTATTATTTGGTCACGTACCTAAAAATGTATATAAACTCGGTTACACTCAATACCATCAGACAGTACAATGTAATACCTGAAGAAGCCACATCGTGGTGAAACAATTGTTGTATTAGTACAAACATTTTTGTGGAAATAAATTACTGTCATATATACATTTTTTTTAATTAACATAATTATGTTTTTATTATTATCAAGAAACTTATCGGAGCAATTTGCCAAAATTATATTACTGATATCCGAAAAGATCTCTGCTGCATTTTCAAAGTTTAAGAATATAGTATTTTTCACCTTGACAAGTTCTCTTATCACTTCCTAGTCTATAGCCATTAGGACAGGTACATCTGTAGCTTCCAGGTATATTTTCACAAGGTCCTATGCAGAGCTTCTTGTCCTTGAATATTTCACATTCATTCAAATCATCGCATGTCCTGAAAGTTAAGTTAATAAAAACAGTTTTTATGAAGAGTTTTCCAATAGCGATGATAAAAATAAAAATTAAAGAAAACAAAGAAGAAGAACTTGAATTGTTGTCTGTCGAATCATAATCATTCTAAATAATCAAATAGCAAATTTAAGCCCTAGTTCAAGCAACTATTTGATTAAATAAATGCTTCCATACCTGTTATTAGAGTTCAGGGTAAAACCTGCTTGGCAAGCACATCTGTACGATCCCCAGACATTAACGCATCTATGTTCACAAAGATGTGGAGTTTGACCGCATTCATCTATGTCTTCGCAAGCTCTTCCTCCATTATCTTTAAATCCTTCCTTACATTCGCATCTGTACGAACCAACAGTGTTTATACATTCTGCGTTATGGTAACAAACCTAGGGGCAGTTGAGTTATTTTTCTATACAGGATTGACTATTCAAGTTACCTTGTAGTATTTACATTCGTCAATGTCTTCACATCGATTAGTCTGAGGATTGAGATGGTGCCCTGGTGGACAATTACAGGTGTAATATCCTTCGCCATTTTTACACAGCTGAGTTGGGTTACACTTGTGTATCCCTCTGACACATTCATTGACATCTAGAAATTCATAAGGATTGAGTATTGAGGAATTCGATGGAATATTGAATTTACCTTCACATCCATCTCCTGCTTCGTTGAGATCATAACCTGCTTTGCATTGTATTCTGTTGATACATTCATATCTTCCTGGTACGTTGAAACAAGTTTCACCTTTTCTACAAGGATTGCTCTGACACTCGTCAATATCTGAAAAGAAAATTGTTTCACAATACCAATAATGAACACTAATCAAACTAATGTTACAATACAATCATCAATATTTCCAGCTGTTGTACATCGAAAACAGTTTGGAGTTACCGCACTGCTTTAAACAGGCTCTGTATGTAAAACAGAATCACTCTTGTTTGGATACCGAGCCACTCAAACTATTGGGGTAACGAAGAGGCAGATCGGCTGGCGTTTGCTGGAGCTGCGCTGCCTCTGGTAGGCACACTACCGTTCTTGGGATTACCACATGACGTGGCTAAGCGGACAATAATAGGCAGAATGTAGTCAATACTAGAGTCTTTCTGGCTGAGCCATCCTGGTCTGAAACATTCGAAGATGTTCCTTGGAACAGTTTCAAACCAAAAGATGGCGAACCTAGCGCTAGGTCTGCATAGGGCCAAACTAAGAACACTTGTCGGAATTATGACAGGTCGTAGCAGGCTGAAAACGCATTTGCACAAAATCAGTCTGGCTGAAGACGATGAATGCAGGCTGTAAATATAATAATAATAACCTTGAGGTTATTATTATTATATATATATATTATTATCAAGCTTAAATGACGTTAATTTCCTCTCTTTTTCTTACAGTTAAATCTTTAAACGGATATTATTTTGCACAAATCTTAAAAATGTAATTTAGTGAACGTAATAGGCAAAACGACTGACATTGAGAATTAATCAACAAAAATTAGAGATTATATGTTCTGAATAGAAAGAGCAGTGTCGCCAACTGAATAAAATGCAGAAATGCTCGCTGTTTACATTAATAAATAAATAACACTTTACATGTTAAATTGAACTCACCGACACAGTCTCCTCTACTATTCATTATATATCCTGGTAAGCACGTTTTCCTTTGTCCACTTATGATTGTCAGTTCGGTAGTTTTGGTTACTGGAGGGCGAGTTGTAGTAGTAATCACTACAGGTGGTCTAGTATTTCTGATAGGATCACATCTGTATGACCCAATAGTGTTTCTGCATTTGAATCTACTACCAAGTCCACCGCAATTGTGCGTTCCTAATTTGCATTCGTCATCATCTTCGCAGACATCTTCTGCGTAATTGTAGGTGTAACCAGTTCCACAGCCTGCTATTCTCACACAATGATAAGAGCCTACAGTGTTATCGCACCTTTGAGAATCTTGGCATGAATGTATGGCCAACTGGCACTCGTTGAGATCTGAAATTTGAATATGACAACTTTGGAAACAAATCTTGAGATGATGAAAACCGAATAACTACCTATGCATGTTTTTCCGTCCGGTGCAACGGTGAATCCTTGAGAACAAGTTAATGGTCTAGGTTGCGTTGGAGCGACATAAGGTCTTCTTGGTTTGGTTGGAGGATGTGTAGGATATGTAGATGGTTTTTGAGAAGAATAACGTTGAGGAGGAGTGACATATGGTATTTGAGTTGAAGCCAAGGTTGGCGGTGAGGTAGGTCTACTTTTTGGCACGCAGTTATAGCTTCCTTTCTCGTTTACACATTGTTCTGTTGCTGCGCATGAGGAGATATCTTCTGCACATTCGTCAACATCTACAAAAGTAGACGTTTCAGGTATAATTATGATTTTACTTAGGTTAAGAATATGAATAAATTGTAGATCAGGAAATTCTGAAAACCTTTCTGAATTGATTAACATCAGAATTTAATACTGTGTCTAGAGAGAACTTTCTCTATTTACCAGAGTTTGAATATATTCCTGCTTGAAAAATCGGCTACGAAAGCTTACCAAATGCTTTAACAGGCTTTCAAGGAGTAATTTCATGGATTGCACACAAGTTTTCGTTTGAATTCGAGTTTGTAAAAGCTCTAAATATTGGGCAGCATTTAGGTTTTCATCGATAAAAAGGAGATCAATGATTAAATCTCCTAAAATGTCTGCTCAAACATTGAGTTTTTTGGGATACTGAGTATTGATGGAAATATTACGGTGCAGATTCTCTTGGGGCTAATATCGTACAACAGATGGGTTATGTTTCTTTTTCAAATAAAATGATGACTCATCGGTGAAAAGTACATTTCTCCAGAAATAATTATTTTCTTTTTGTCTTTCCATAATCGTATGGACCTAGACGTGGATCTGCATGGTGTCGTCTCGCAGGTGTAAAGCGATACATTCTTCACCAGCGCGTTGTCGTTAAGCAGCAACAACCCCGCTGTGAGTTTTCCTCGCCTTTTTCCTTTAATTGTTTCTCTTAAATTACGCAAAGTGGTTGCTTATGATGCTGCGGTAATGCTTCCACCCGTTTTAGTGTATTCTATCAACAAAATACCTTTAGAATCCCAAAAGACCATAGTCATTAATTTTCCAGCGAGTGGGGCGACTTAAAACTTCTTTGAGCCCTTTTCAATGCATGGACTCTTGTTTACTCTCAGGATTATAGTGATGAACTCACGTCTCATCCGGAAGGATGAAAATAGTCGATGGGTCTTCTCCACAGAGCTCTAAAAACTCCTTACAGCAAGTGCGAGTCGAGACTCGCACTTGCTTCTGAGGTGCAGTGAGCATTCTCGGCACCCATCTTGCACTGACCTTTGAGAGGTTAAGATGGTCATGAAGGATAGCATGTATGGAAAGTTTTGTCATCTCTGCAAACATTTTGATTCTTATTCTGGCGTCTTCAAGTACCAACTTTTCCACTTATTTCACATTATCTTCAGAGGATCGTCTTCAATGCCTCTTTAGAATTCACTTGTCAACTTTTGAACGTGGATACCGACGGGGCACAGTCTTTGTAAACAGCAACCATCTCTTCATGAATGATTTTATTACTTTTTCCCTGCTTAGTGAGGAACTTTATAACGGCGCGATGCTCGATTCTCTTCATCATTGTGACGTCAGTCATTCTGGGCGTCTTTTCCTGAGGATACCTAGAAAACTAATGACCGTAAATTGGTGAAATTTTATATTTAAACCTTCAGATTGTGTCATTAGTGAATGAGATAATTAGATTACTCACATTATTACCTAATCATCCCGATACCGAGAATATATTGAACACCCCTTGAAGTTTTTCTTCTGCAGAGTGACTGGCACAATATCTTCACTAACTAGTGCATTATAAATCCTACATTCCGCGAATGATTTTCGTAACCTGTACATTTTAATTTTTTTTCACATATCGTTAACATGACATAGTATTAATTTCTAATGATAATATAGGGTGTTTTTTTAGAGTGATAGAACTTCAAATTGACATAAAACATTTAAATTAAGACTGAAGCCAATTTTTTTTTATTTGAAAGATAATTGTATGACATTTATGTTTTAAAAATAATTTCCGGCATATGTCCACCACGACTAGCCCTGAGGAACCGCATTCTACCAGTCTAATTTTGGACCACTTTTTCGAGTAATTCAGGCCTTATTTCATCAATAACACGAGTTATATTGGCTTCCAAAGCGTCTATTGTATCTGGTTTATCAACATAAAACAATGACTGACATAACGCCAAAGAAAATAATCCAGTGGAGTTTTGTCGCATGATCTTGGGGGACAATTAATTGGACCATTTCTCCAAATAATGTTATCGCCAAATCTTTCTTTCAATAAATCAATTTTCACGGTAGCAGCATGAGGTGTAGTACCATCTTGTTGGTACCAAAACATTTCTGGGTCGATACCATTCACATTTTGAAACAAATAATCATTGATCATTGATCTGTAACGAGCACCATTCGCTGTAACATTAGCTCCAGCATCGTTTTTAAAGAAATATGGTCCCATGATGCCTACAGCGTGTAAAGCACAGCATACAGAGCATTTTTCAGGATGCAATGGAACCTGCAGAACTTCTTAAGGATTGTTTTCACTCCATATACGGTAATTTTGCTTGTTTACGTAGCCGTTCAATCATAAATGAGCTTCATCACTAAACATAATTTTACGATAAAAAAGTGGATCAACTTCAAGATCTTCTAGGGCTCAATCAGCAAACAAACGACGCTTATTATGGTCAAGTGGCTTCAGTTCTTCAACCAGTTGGATCTTGTAGGGTGTAGACCAAGGTCTTTACGCCAAATTTTCCATGTGGTGGATGCACAGAGTCCAACTTGTTGTTAACGTCGACGAATAGACAAATCTGAATCATCATTAACACTATGACTTGCAGCAGCGATATTTTCTTCTGTACGTACAGTTCTTTGTCTTGTTGTTGTTGTTTCATCCAGTTGAGAAGATGTTGTCCGAAATCTATCGATAGTTCGACGAATAAGCTGCTCTGATGGACGATTATGTAAACCATAAAAGTGCTCTATAAGTTTGGCGAATAGAACACTGATTTTGAAAGCAAATTTCAACAATCTGTAAACGTTGTTGCGGCGTGAGTCTTTCAATGATAATTTGTCAATGCTTACTGAACAGAAATGTCAAACTTCTAGCTTCTGTCAAATCACAGTTATCCCTATCGAAAGTTCTGTCACTATTAAAAACACCCGCTAGTTTTTCACGATTTTTAGAATATTCTTAATTTTGTTGCCTCAAGGAGAGAGGAACTTTTGAATATCTCACCATCGCAGAGCTGAGTGAAGGGATTCTTTTTGAAACCTGGAGGGCAAGTTTTAGTCGAGACTTTTTCAGCACATGTATAGTTCCCCTTGGTATTTATACAAATTTGCGATTCTTTATTGCAGTTATTATCACCAGTTATACATTCGTCAATATCTGTAAAAAAAAAATAATAGAAAATCCTTGAAAATAAAAAAAACGTCAAAAAATATTACCGGTACAACTTTCAGTAGCAGCTTTATAATGAAATCCTGGAGGACATTTCACTTCCTCTTCCACACAAGTATATGACCCTATAATATTCTTACAAATCTTTGGACTAGGACACAATAAACTGAACTCGCATTCATTTATATCTGAAATTTAAAAAGTAATTAAAAAATTAGATTGAACGAAAGAAATAGAAGTTTCACCATCACAAACACCTGTTTGACCATTGAACTTGTATCCAACGGGACATTTTTTTTCTGATTCACTTGCAGTATCTGTATAGGTAGGATCTTCACAATAGTAGTTGCCTTCTTCGTTCACACAAATTTCGTCCTTGGTACATTCATGTAAGTTCAGAGCGCATTCGTCAATATCTGTGAATAAATTTATATTATTGAAATCAAAGTGAATAAACTCCAGCTCCACATTTTTATGCGCTTATTCTGGTGAACAGGGTGCTATTCGTTTTGCCAAAATGTCTATAATTTTCGAACTATGAGCCGAATTTTTTGACTCAACGGTAAAAAATCCGAGGTCAAAAGTTATTCTGTTACCACTATTACTTCCACGGAAAAAGCTAAAGACTTTAACTAATTGGCAAAATCGATCCAGTGCTTCCGCAGTTATCCCCATTTGAAACTTTCTTATTTTCCCAATTGTTCCGAAACAACTAATCCGATTAAATTCAAAATTAGTATTTAGGTGTATAATAACGACAAGAAATTTTATGCCAAATTTCGTAAGGATCGGCAGTGCGGTACGACGGCTGAAGGTAAAAACTCTAATTTCCGAAAGGCCAAGATGCTTGAAATTTTCATATTTAAAGTAAAACACTTCACTTCCGCTACTATTTATTGTTTACACAACAATCATTTCGTCGATTACATTTTGGCTCCATGAGGTGAGTAGGGTAACTAACTACTTTTACAAACTCGGTCTGATTAAATATCGGATGTTTTTTTATAGTGATAGAAATTTAAATTGAAATAAAACACATTTAAATTAAGATTGAAGCCAATTTTTTTTTTATTTGAAAGATAATCTTATGAAATTTATGTTTTAAAAATAATTTCCGGCATATGTCCACCACGACTAGCTCTGAGGAACCGCATTCGACCAGACCAATTTTGAACCACTTTTGCGAGTATTTCAGGCCTTATTTAATCAATAACACGAGTTATGTTGGCTTCCAAACCGCCTATTGTTTCTGGTTCATAAGCATAAACCAATGACTTGACATAACCCCAAAGAAAATAATCCAGCGGAGTTATGTCGCATGATCTTGGAGGCCAATAAATTGAACCATTTCTCGAAATAATGTTATCGCCAAATCTTTCTTTCAATAAATCAACTGTTACGGTAGCAGCATGAGGTGTAGCACTATCTTGTTGAAACCAAAACACTTCTAGGTTGATACCATTCAAGTTTTGAAATAAATAATCATTGATCATCGATCTGTAACGAACACCATTCACTCTAAGATTAGCTCCAGCATAGTTTTTAAAGAAATATGGATCGATGATGCCTCCAGCACGTTAAGCACACCATACAGTGCATTTTTCAGGATGCAATGGAACCTGCAGAATTTCTTGAGGATTGTTTTCACTCCATATACGGCAATTTTGCTTGTTTACATAGCCGTTCAACCAGAAATGAGCTTCATCACTAAACACAATTTTACGATAAAAAACTGGATCAGCTTCAAGCTGTTCTAGGACCCAATCAGCAAACAAACGACGCTTATTCTGGTCAAGTGGCTTTAGTTCTTGAACCAGTTGGATCTTGTATGGGTGTAGACCAAGATCCTTAGGCAAAATTTTCCATGTGGTGGATGCACAGAGTCCAACTTATTGTGAACGTCGACGAATAGACAAATCTAGATCATCATTAACACTATGACTTACCGCAGGGATATTTTCTTCTGTACGTACAGTTCTTGTTGTTGTTGTTGCATCGAGTAGAGAAAATGTCCGAAATCCATCGAAAGTTCGACGAATAAGCTGCTCTGATGGACGATTATGTAAACCATAAATTTCACGAAGTGCTCTTTAAGTTTGGCGAATAGAACACTGATTTTGAAAATAAATTTCAATTTGTAAACGTTGTAGCAGCGTCTTTCGATGATAATTTGTCAATGCTTACTGAACAGAAATGTCAAACTTCTACCTTCTGTCAAATCACAGTTATCCCTATCGAAAGTTCTATCACTTTAAAAAGAAACACCCGATACAAGTCTAAGCAAAAAGAAACGTGATAAAATGAAGGTTTGTTTTGAGAATGTTCAGAATTTATTCAAAAAGGTTCAATAACGGGGATTGGTTCAAATCTGTCTGGTCTTTAAGTAAAATGTGTTTTTCAAGATGCCGGTTTATTTCTAGTGCTTCTAAAAGGTCCAGTATGTTGCATCTGTTTTCGATATGGAGAACTTCGAAATTATGTCAAAATCATGTCCTGATTCTTGTAGGTGATTGGCATTGGTAGAAATCGATTTATTTTTAACGAATGAATTCTGATGTTCATTGATCCTATTTTCGAAAGCTCTACCTGTTTGACTAATGTATATACATGTAACGCAGGTTGACCTATACAGGGTGTCCCAAAGGAAATTTGACCCCCTCCAGAACCCAGAAACGAAAAATTTTCGAAGATTTCAAAAAACAGGTCAACTTCTGTTTTGAGGGAAGCAAATTTCCATCATAAGTTTGTTCCGAAAAAACCACACCATGAAGGTTGCATCAACCCCCAACATTTTTTGAATAGGAAAGAGATGTCGAGTGTTGGTTAGTTTGAAAGTTGTTTATTTTCTGTACACAACCCAGTTAAAATTTGTAAAATCTGTTCATTATTCAACAAAAAATCATGAAATAAAGTCAGCAAACTCACCTTTACAAGATGTATTATCTATATCTAATTCATAACCATCGTGACATAAACACCTTACGGCAACTCCAGTGTCTAAACATTCATGCTCACAAGGGTTATTCAAATCACACCTGGCAAAAAATTCAACAATTACACAAGATAAAATATTAGGAAACGTTTTTTCACTGGATAGAAGGATTATTACAAACTTTGAATATCAAAACATTCAATCTGTTAGTCTCCTACAATTTTAATTTCAAAAAATTTTTATTCGAAAACTTTTAGAATTAAATTAATGGCTTATAAATACTGCTCATATGTAATAGACGTATACAATCAAATCTCATGATACAATATCAAATGGAATAATAAATCCAACAAATATAAATTGTCAATTAAAATTAATAAACAGATAAATATTTGAATGTTTCGTTCCAAGCATGCCCACCTGAACTATTCAAACAGGCGTGGTGCGCCTGTGACAAAATGTTTTGTTTCTGATCTTATATTCATGAAAACTTTGATATTCAAAATTACACAAGATGCCAAATTTCCAACATAACAAAAATATTATTATATAATATTACAGCCCTTACCGATTTATTGCCTTCCTGATATTTTGATCTGGTTTACAAGACACCTTGTCATCCATTAGAAAATAACCTTTATGGCAATCGCATTTATATGAATCTCCCATAGGAATACAGATTTGTGCACATATACCTTCAACTTCACAAAGGTTTTCCACTGCTGCAAATATTGAAAGAAATTGACGTATTAAAAATTGTAGCCAAAAAAAATTTAAGTATATTGATTCCGTGGAATTCAGCCTCGTACATTTGAAGTTAAATAAATTTCGCTAATTCAATAAAATTAATTCTAATATACTGGTTTGGTAAACCACGTTTCAGAGATAGGATATTAATATATATCGGGTGTTTTTTTAGAGTGGTAGAAGTTTAAATTGAAATAAAATACATTTAAATCAAGATTGAAGCCAATTTTTTTTTTTATTTGAAAGATAATTTTATGACATTTATGTTTCTTGTAAACGTCGACGAATAGACAAATCTGGATCATCATTAACTCTATGACTTACAGCAGCGATATTTCCTTCTGTACGTACAGTTCTTTGTCTTGTTGTTGTTGCTGCTTCGAGTAGAGAAAATATTTTTTGAAATCTAACGATAGTTCGACAAATAAGCTGCTCTAATGTACGATTATGAAAACCATAAATTTCACAAAGTGCTCTATAAGTTTGGCGAATAGAACACTGATGTCGAAAGTAAATTTCAACAATTTGTAAATGTTGTAGCAGCGTCTTTCGATGATACTTTGTCAATGCTCACTGAACAGAAATGTCAAAACAACATGGCTTTTACCTTCTGTGAAATCACAGTTATCCCTATCGGAAGTTCTATCACTCTAAAAAAACACCCGATATAATATATATTACTCGAAAATAATGCTCTCATTCAAATTGTGAGAAATGGGGAGTTGGTCACATCATTTAGTTTCGGATGATCAGATCCACTTGGCGCATAGAACTCAGGAGTGCTGATGTGTAGTCCAAAATGCTTGAAAATCAAATACAATACGATACGACCTTCCTATTGCATGACACATGAAATTAATTTCTGACAATCAGTACTTGGGTTCTTTTTTTGCCATAACTTTTATGAAAATAGAATAAATTCTACAAAAATTTTAAAAAATAAAGGAAAATAAAAACGAATCCTAAAAAAAATTCAATGCCATTTGTAGAAATGACACGATCCGAAAAAGTGGTTCTGAAATATTTTGTGACTGCTCGTGCGTTGTGACTTGAACAACCATCCTGTTGAAACCAGATATCATCGAAATTGATTGGGAGTTGTCGAAAAGTCGGAATAATTTGGTTCTGTAACAGCTCCAGGTATTTGGTAGAGTTAAGGTTATCATCGATAATGAATAATCATTCAATTCCCCAGGATCCCAGTCTAAACATTAGGTTTTTGTGGATGCTGGGTACGCACAAAGGGAATTGTGTACGATGAAGTTCCAATAACAACTCTTAATATGCGGAAGACAGTAATGAATTTTTTTCGAAGCATTACTCCAGTCATGTTGACCAGGGTTGGTAGGTCATTCCACTATCGGATTGCTTTGTGCTCGAGAGAAGGCGAACGACAATTTGAACATCTCGTGAGTCATTCAAATCAAGAAATACGAACCGAGTATTACCTGAATAATTTCAACCCCAGGTTTCATCGTTTCAACTTTGTTTAATGTTCGTTTGTTATATGTGCATTATTGAAATAAAATTTTCAGTCGTGAGGTAATTTTTCGTGTCTGCTGAACGTAAGAGTGAAAAGAGCCCTAAGGCTACTTCTGGGAAAATATGAGACATTCAATTCTCTACATTGTCATGCGTGAAAAAAATACAGGATGTTACATTTGAAAAAACGAGAAATTACAATTTGAGGTTCTTCATATTTGGCCATTGATAACGGATACCCTGTTTTTGACAGGTTCCCACAACTTTTTGCAGTTTTCTCTGAATAAGTTCTGTACCGTTGGAAAAATATCTCTAATATTTTGCGTCATGATAGAGATATTGAAGGCCATTGAAAATATACGGGGTGATCCATTTAAAAATCACCCATTTGTTGAATTATTTTCTTGGGAACATCCTGTAAATTAGAAAATAATTTATTGACATGCAGAAATGAAAGTACAAAGGGCCTGGTTTCGAAGATGTCTAAGATGTCAGGGTCGGCAGCTATGGAAGCGCAACGCACTATTGCAGAACTTTCTTGGAGATCCTGGATTCGTTAAGAATCGATTCAAAGTTGCACCCGCCAAGAATGCTATTGGAAACTTACGTGATATAAAATCAGATGTTTTTTTCGTGGTAGCTACACTCTTTGGGGTAGTACTGGTAACAGCAGAAGAACTGGAAGTTGTTGTTGATGTCGTTGTTGATGTTGAAGTACTAGTCGACGTACTGCTTGATAGAGCAGCTAGGCAACATTTCACAAACGATGGTCCTAAACCTAAGTCAGAACATGATGGATCTCCAGTTGAAGCTGCCATACCAAGCACGCAAGATTCACAACAAGTCTGTCGAAAGATAACAGTTAATCATTACTGAAGAATTGATATAAGAACCTATAACTTTATTAACCCAAATACGAGATAGACACGTTTTTCTTTCATCCAAGAATGACTTGGATAAACTAAACATGTCAAACTGATATTTGGATTATATCTCTGTCATTTTGTTCTATAGAATTTTTTCTGGTTCAACATTTTATATAATATTAGCAGTATAAATAAGTTCGTGCATTTTTTTTCGATCATTGAAGCATATTCTGAAAAATTGGTAATGCATTCAAAGTTCCAAGTATTATTCGTCGGTACCCACTACTTTTTCCCATCTTTCTGGTAATTGACGGATCTTTTTGTCCGCTATCCAATCATCGATCGATTTTTTGACTTCAACGTAATTGGAGAAGTGCTGCGGCTCAAACACATTAATTTTCATCGGTAGACCTCCCCTTTGATTCTTTCGTTCGATTATTACAGCTCATAATACACCACACCCATCTGACTCCAGATATACACAGCATGATGTTCTGGCCAAGAATATTCGGCTTGACATTTGATGATGAGGTATCCTTACGTTACCCGACCTTAAGGATTATCATAATGGACCCACTTTTCATCGCCAGTCACAATTTGACACAAAAACGCCTTTCTTTTCTACCGTTGGAGCAGTTGCTCACACGTGAAAAAACAGCGTTTGACGTCTCTTTGCTTCAATTCATACGGCACCCAATTTCCTACTTCTGGGATCATTCCCATTGGTTTTAAACGATGGGAAATGGCTGGTTGAGTGACCCCAAGTGTTTTTGCGAGTTCCTCTTGCGTCTGTGATGGATTTTCATCAAGTCTTACCTCTAATTCTTCATTCTAAAACTTTGCTGACGCTCCAGATCGTTCTTAGTCTTCCAAATCAAAATTGCCACTTTGAAATCGGTCTTCTGACACTTTCGTTCAGCTAGAGTATGGTTACCGTAAACATCCACTAAAATACGATGATTTTCGGCAGCCTTTTTCTTCATATAAGAGTGATGAAGTAAAACTCTCCGCAAAAACACATTAATCGGAACAAAATTTAACACTTTCAGAGCTCACAGAAACTACGTTGTTTACACTTCAGCGAAACGGCAGATAGTGAAAAGAAATCCTGATTATGACACTCCAAAATGAAGGTGTTGCCAGATGAAACAATTGAATAATAAACAAGTAGTTATCAAAGCCGTACGAACTTGTTTCCACTTCTAATATTCGAATATCTCTTTGAAAAATGGTGTTTCTAGGACATTATTGTTCTTAAATTAATATCAGTATATTTGTATGTGTTACATAATACTTTGTATACAAGTTTAAGTTGAATTGAAGTGTTTACCTTTTTTCCACCACTTGAAGATCTGCAATCTTGACCCGATAATGCTAGGTCCTCACCTTTCTGGCACTGTAATTCGCTGTAAAAATTTGTATTCTGTAAATTTTCGACCAAGAAATACAAATTTTCATTGAATCCTATTTCAAGATGGAGAGAAGAGAAAAGGAAGTGTTACGTTTCAAGTCTACCAACTGATATTTGAATCATTATCTCTATATAGGGTGTTTCGAAAAGTTAACAGTATGTAGAACTAATCAAAATTAAAAAAATTCCAATAAATGATCTTTATAAAGTATGCCGAGCCAGTCAATTAACGAGGTGCACACAAAATTGTTCGACTCATACGTGCAATATAATATATTATATATTTTATAATATGGGGTGTTTTTTTTAGAGTGATAGAACTTTAAATTCAAAATAAAACACATTTAAATGAAGATTGAAGCCAATTTTTTTTTTTGAAAGATAATTTTATGACATTTATGTTTTGAAAATAATTTCCGGCATATGTTAACCACGACTAGCTCTGAAGAACCGCATTCGACCAGACCAATTTTGGACCACTTCTTCCAGTAATTCAGGCCTTATTTCATCAATAACACGAGTTATGTTGGCTTCCAAAGCGTCTATTGTTTCTGGTTTATCAGCATAAACCAATGACATAACCCCAAAGAAAATAATCCAGTAGAGTTATGTCACATGATCTTGGAGGTCAATTAATTCGACCATTTCTCGAAATAATGTTATCGCCAAATCTTTTTTTCAATAAATCAATTGTGACGGTAGCAGCATGTTGGAACCAAAACACTTCTGGGTCGATACCATTCAAATTTTGAAACAAATAATCATTGATTATCGATCTGTAACGAGCACGATTCACTGTAACATTATCTCAGCATCGTTTTCAAAGAAATATGGACCGATTATGCCTCCAGCGTGTAAAGCACACCACACAGTGCATTTTTCAGGATGCAATGGAACCTGCTGAACTTCTTGAGAATTGTTTTCGCTCCATATACGGCAATTTTGCTTGTTTACATAGCCGTTCAACCAGAAATGAGCTCCACCACTAAACACAATTTCACGGTAATAAAGTGGATCAACTTCAAGCTGTTCTAAGGCTCAATCAACAAACAAAAGTTGCTTATTATGGTCAAGTGGCTTTAGTTCTTGAACCAGTTGGAATTTATAGAAATAGATTCCTCGCTCAACACTTGGTGGAACATATTGATTAACATAAAATACAAAAATAACACTGGACTAAGTTCAGTTTACTGAACTCTGAAAATTTCTCAGAATTGAAGGCAGACCCTACGTCAAAATTCCAAACTGCAGTAAAGAAAACTATCAAGAACTGCCCTAACTTGATACCTCAAGCGTGTTTTCCTGTTACCATTATGAACCCCAGAATACCTTCTTTATACGCACTCCCTAAAATACACAAGGAGAATTGCCCCATGAGGCCTATTGTTTCATATACTCATGCACCAGCATCAAAACTCTGTAAACATCTTAATTCCATTTTACCAAGTATGATTCAACATAATCCGATTTATTCCATCAAAAATACCATCCAGTTAACAGAAGAATTGAAAACCCTCAGAATTCCCCCAAATGCCAGATTAATTTCTTTCGATGTAGTTAATTTATTTCCATCCATACCAACTAAAGAAATAAAACATCTGGTCAACGAACAACTTCACGACAATCTTTCACTCCCTACGGATATAATAGAGGAAACATTGAAACTGCTAGAAATATGTCTCGGACAGAGTTATTTTAAGTTTAATGGTAAATTTTATCAACAACTAGAAGGTCTGCCAATGGGTTCCCCATCCTCCACCCTTTTCAGTGAAATTTTCATGACACATTTGGAGAAGAAAATATTCTCGCCAGTAAACATTAATCTGACTGTATATGTACTATATTGGAAACGCTATGTAGATGACGTATTTTGTGTTTGGACTGGCTCAAATTTAGAACTAGAGTCGTTTTTGAAACTAATTAATTCATTTTACGAATCCGTTCAGTTCACTTTGGAAGTAGAGAATGTAAACCATTCACTCAATTTTCTGGATATTCAGATAAAGAGGGTAAATGACCATCTTGAATTCGATATATTCAGAAAACCCACTTTTTCGGACGTTCTTATTCATAACAGCAGTTCCCACCCATATAAAATTAAAATGTCAGCGTTCCACTCTCTTGTACAACGATCAATTTCAATTCCACTGTCAGAAAATAACTTCAAAAAAGAAATTGAAATGTTAAAATTACTATCCAATAACAACGGCTACTCTCCTGACATGATAGATAGGTTGATTTTCAAAAAGCAATATTCTAAACTGTTAACATGTATCTATCCACCTCAACCTAAAGATCAGAAAAAATTTGTCTACATTAACTACATCCCAAAATTAAGCGATAAAATTTGTAGTAGATTAAGACAGAATAAAATTAAAGTAATATGCACAAATAAGAAGAACTTAAGATCAATGTTTCTAAACGGCAAGGACCGATTAACTGATTCGGAAAAGAGTAGGGTTTATAAACTGTACTGTGATGAATGTCCTGCATTCTACATAGGCCAGACTGGTCGTTCTCTAAAGGTTAGGGTTGATGAACATAGAAAGTCGATATTACAGAACAAAGCGACTACTGGATTTTCTGCTCATTGTATCAATTGCAATCACTTTATAGATTTCGGTAAAGCAAAAATTTTACACGATGGAGAAAAAAGTAAACGATTGGACTTTTTAGAATTTTTAGAAATATCCTCAGCACATAAACGCCAATTACCGATTGTGAACGATCAGCTGGAGTTCCGCTTATCTCCAATTTTAACAGCTGTCATTTGATTATAATTATGTAGTATCGTGTGTTTTCTTGTCAGTTTTGAGAATGGGATAAAACCCGAAACATGCATGTAAACTGAATGTTTTGTTTTATTTTAATAAATTCGTGCGAACTTAGTCCAGTGTTATTTTTGTATTTTATGTCAGTTGGAATTTGTATGGGTGTAGACCAAGATCTTTACGCAAAATTTTCCATGTGGTGGATGCACAGAGTCCAACTTGTTGTAAACGTCGACGAATAGACAAATCTGGATCATCATTAACACTATGACTTAAAGGAACGCTATTTCCTTCTGTACGTACAGTTCTTTGTCTTGTTGTTGTTGTTGCATCGAGTAGAGAAAATGTTGTCCGAAATCTAACGATATTTCTACGAATAAGCTGCTCTGATGGACGATTATGTAAACCATAAATTTCACGAAGTGCTCTATAAGTTTGGCGAATAGAACACTGATTTTGCTTAGAAAAAATCAAGAAAATCATTCTCAGCTTTGAGACTCATTTCTGGTTAAACGGATATTTTAACAAGCAGAATTGAAGTATCTAGGGTGGTGGTAAACCTGAAGAATATCAAGAACTGCCATTACATTCTGACAAACTTACTGTTTGGTACGGATTTTATGCTGGGGCAGTCATTGGACCTAATTTTTTTTTCAAAGAAGCTCATGAGGCGGTAAATGTCAATGGAAATCGTTATCGTTCAATGTTGACTGATTTTTATGGCCTGAGTTGGTTCGTCTTGATTTGCAGAACATGTGGTTTCAACAGTACCACTGGTCATAACTGCCAATGATACAATGGCTTTATTGAAAACAAAATTCGGTGATTCGATTGTTTCAAGAAATGAACCGATAAATTGTCCGCCTCTTCCCTGCGATTTAACTCCATTGGACTTCTTTCTTTGGGGTTACATTAAGTCATTGGTTAACAGCAATCATCCAGCAAATTTAGACGATTCCAGATCAATATTGAACGAGTAATTGCTAAGATACGACCTGATTTGTGCGAGAGAGTCATGGAAAATTGGGTTCAACGACTTAATTCCTGCAAGCGTTTCCGTGTTGGATATTTAAATGATGTTTTGTTTCATAACTACTGGTATCCATTGAACTTTGTAATGAAATTAAAATTTTAATAATTTTCTAATAAAAAATGTGTTTTATTTACAAAACAAAAAGGGGGCGCTGTTGATGAAACCCATAAAACTAATAATTCTTAAGCGTGTTTATTGAAGTGAGCAGGAATTGTACTTGTTCCAGTAGCATAAAATTTAACTATTTTTATCCAAATGATACCAACCTCTGCTTTCGGTCACAACAGACACCAAAAAAATGCCGACATTGTACGGAATCAGCATCGCTCACTCCAGGAATAGTTGCCTGGAAAGAAGCACAATCATTTCCAGCTAAAGAGTAGTTCGTGCCAAAGCCACAACAATGCTTGATAGATCCAACATCGAAAGCTGAAGTAAAGGGCAAAAATTAGAGAAATGTGTCATGACATTTCATTAATACGAAATTCAAAATCGAATTCAATTTCCGAACAATGAATACCAAGGTTATGAACATTTGCATATCTGAATACGAAATTCGATCAAATATCGTAATTTACTCAAATCCAGCGCAAATTTTTCAAAATACCTTGGATGAAATTTTTTTATGAAAAACGAAATGCTGTCACTTACCGGTCAAAAATTGGAGCTGGTACACCGTGAACAAAATCAAACATTTTCTGATCAGCATGACTTTAAATGCGATTCGTGTCCTTTTCGTTGTGATTCGTCCAAAAGACTGGCATGAAATTGTTAATGCTTATCGGTTTTATCGACTCGGTGCCTACCATCTTTCGAAGGGCGCTCAATACAAATGTCTTATCTGTTCAAACAAAGATTATTTTCATTCACAAGAAAGTGGAGTGAATCGGAATTTACCTGCATTTCTTAGAGTAATCTATATTTGCACAATTTTACAGTTTGAGACGCATTCAATATATGTTTATCGACGGCCTATTTAGAGATCTACTGGCTGCTACAGTTTCTAGAGAATCCGGGAGTTTCAGGGTCTCTTCTATCCGGTCCTAGATAAAAAACGTTACTATCCCTTATTTATTTGATCGGCTCCCAACTAATCAAGCAAATATTAAATTGATAACTTCATCAACATCCAAATGGAACAGCAATCGCTTTTGGCCACTGAAACGAATCGAGGAAACAAATTTAAACAAAATAATAATCAGATAATTCTGAAGAACTTTAATGAATGATTAATGAAAGTTCGGAGAAAAAGAAATCCTTTATTTTTTCGGTAAACGGCTATCAGCATATCACCAAGTTTGATTCAAATCAATTATTATTAAACACTGAAAAAACAAAACTAATGATATTCAGTACAGCCAGATGTAAGAAATTGAAACCTGAAGAAATTGAGTTTAACGATGACAACCTTTGTATCACAGAAAATAACAAGTTTTTGGGGGTTTTTCTAGGTTCATGAATAAATATTTCATTAAATTCTGGTCCAAAAACTTGTGCCATCTTTCTGCTTGAAGCATGAGTCAACGCTCATAAAATTTTTCGTCTTTGCTGACAAAAATTGATCCAGGTGATTTTTGACCTCCTCATTTGAAGTAAAGGTTTTACCGTCCAAAAATTTTTGCAACGACCGGAACAAATAAAAATCGGAAGGTGGCAGATCTGGAGAACATGGTGTCGCAGTATATCCCATTAAAGCTGTAAAAGCTTTTGGCGAGTTATATGATATCTCACATTACCTTGGTGGAACACTACAACTGTTCTGTTGATTAATTCCGGCCTTTTCTCTTGAAGTGCATCATTCAGTTTGTCCAATCTACTGTCATCCGACAGTAGACTTCCGAATCAATTGTTGTGTTATCGGGTAAAAGCTCAAAGAAAACGATTCTTTGAAAATCCCACCAAACAGACCTCATCAGCCTTTTTTGATAATTAGCAACCTTAATTACATTAATACTATATATATATGGAAAAATCTTTTCCATTTAATGACATAATGATAATAATAATTTTAATATTTTATCAACCCTTCAAGACATAACAACGTGTGTATAGGACAGATCAGAAAAAAAAATTAGAGTAAGATCAGGATTAATCTAACTTATCACGTAAGTATTCGTTAATACTATAAAAACATTTATGCAGTAACAAAGCCTTAACTACTCTCCTAAACCTAGTTACATTTAGAAACTGTATACATTAAGGAAGATGATTAAAAACTTACATTTCCTTAAAATATACTAAAGGTATTTCTGAGAAAATAAGCTCAAAAATGAATATGATTTAAGAACTTCATTCAATACTTATTCAAATCTGAGTAAATTCATTAAAAATAATAAAGACGTTACACAAACCTAAATATGAAATCGGGAGTTTATAAGTTAACCTGCGGTGATTGCTCAAAAGAACAGACTGGAAAAACTTTCCGACATAGAATTCGTGAATAAATCAAGAGTTCATATTAACAATAAAAATTTGTGAAAATCGGAATAATCTTTTTTAATATTGTTATTAAAAAATATATTTTCGTCATGGCATCGTTGCCAAATTCGACAAAAAGTTTTTTTTTCCTGCTCGGGGGCCCCCTTTGTTCCGCCTCCGGTTCTTCCCTTTAGTTTTTGTTACTAATTGCCAAATTCGTCAAGTCCGAAAATCCGCTCCCTGTTGAAATATTGAACCCATACCATAAAGGGCCCGGATCATTGCTCCGTCTGCCCCTTATAAGCTCCGCCCCTGGGGATACTTAAGTTAGACAGGAATATCCACAGTTAAAGCAAATACCTGTAAAATAAGCGCCATCTCTGTTACAAAAGATGAACATTCCACGAACCTATTTCCCCGGAATGACAACGACAGATACGGAACACATCTCTTGTATCTATTAGTTACGTGTTCTTTCAGTTGTCAAATCTATACTTGTTTTAAAAATGTTGCTGTCTTCCGTCCGGTCTCCTTAAAATCGAAATTTTCAAAGATAAATTATCAGTTAAAATGAATTCTCAGCTGTGTTACTTTTTAATTTTAAGTTTATTCAGTGTATTATCTAATGGACAGCGCGTAGCACCTGGAGTTCCTCCTCAACATTATCAAGTAAGATAATAATTCTTGAAATAGTACGGTTACATTACATATGTTACGATTTCACATCTTTTATTTGGAAATTCTAAAATGAGTTTCTATTAGAGGATTAATTATATATGATTTCTTGTAAGTCCGGGATTTTCTGGGAAAAAATTGTTAAAATCAGTCCAGAATTCTGAAAAAGTGAAAGTTTTGAGCACTGTTGACGTACGTGTTTCTGTATAGTTTTGCTGATTTGGCTGAAAATGAATTAGGTTGAAATGCTATTTTCACGTTGTGACAATTTGATGCAATTTCCACAATATCAATTTTGAAACTGTTGGTATATTTCAGCAGCAACAGGCACAATATCAAGTACCTCAACATGGAAACATCCATCAACAAGTGCCCCAAATGCAACAAGTGCCACAGATGCAGCAGGTACCACAAATGCAGCAGGTACCTATACAACAGCAAGTTCCTGTTCAATATCAGCAGCAACAAGTACCTGTTCAACATGTTCAAGGACATGGCCATGGTCATGGGCATCATGGACAACCACAAATTTTAAATGCTGCCAATATAGTCCAAGAAAAAGAGTGAGTAATCTTCCATTTGTCTAATTGTTGAAAAACTACTGAAAAATTTGATTCCAGTCACATAGCTGAACATTTGGAGATGCCACTTGATACCAGCAAAATGTCAGAACAAGAATTGCAGTTCCACTATTTCAAATTGCATGATGCAGATAATAATAATAAGCTAGATGGTTGTGAATTGATAAAATCTCTCATTCACTGGCATGGTGAGTATAACCTCATACCTAATGAGTTTTTAAATAGAAGTTTACACTCAACTGAGTCTCTATTGAAGAACACTCAAGAGAAATTAATTCAATTTGGTGACTGACTCTTTGAATAGTAAAGAAATATGAAAATTTTTGTTTCAGATCAAGGTAAGGATAAAGCGAATGGACCTGCAGAAGATAAGATATTCAAAGATGAAGAATTGACAACACTTATTGATCCAATTTTAAATGTGGATGATAGCAACAAAGATGGATATATTGATTATCCAGAATTCATAAGAGCACAGCAGAAAGCAGCTGTACAAAATACCAATTCATAGAACTGAATAACAATTTTGTCAAAAAAAATCTATTCTTTAGTTTCTTGATATTTATGTTTTTTGTAAAATAAAGGTTTAAATTCCAAGTTGATTTCTATAGAATAATAACTTAGACCTTATTTTTCATGACAAAGCTGGAATAATCTGCTATTCAACCATTACTTCACAACAGTAATTTTATTATATCGCCCAAAATGAAATTACCTAAACTTAAGATGAATTAAAATGGAAAAAGTAAGGTTAAATTACTGTCAAGAGTTAAGTATAAAATATTTGAGCAGGGGAATTGCACATTTTCAACTATAACTTAAAAATTAACGCTTTAATTCACATTGACCTTTCACATGTAGTGTTTATCTGAAATCTAATAATAGATTTTATATTTATGGAATGAAACTGTTCGTGATAAGTATTTTATTTATGATAAAAACAAGTAACTGATTCTAGTGGGCCAATAAAAAAATGTAATTTCAAATATTTCCAATTATTTATTCAACTGCACATAATTTGGTATTTGTCACAATAATAAAATGTAGTGGCTTTGAATAAGATTAATCAGGAACTATTGGAAGAAATTTCGTACAAAAATCTAGTTCTGTTCAAGAACTATCCACCAATCTTTTAAGCGAAAATAACTCTTAAGGGTTGACAATAAAGAGTTGTAATTTAAAACAAAAATGCAATTCGGATTCTTTCATTGCGATCACAATAATGAAATGCAGTGGCTTTAAATGAGATTTTTCAGAAACTATTGGAAGAAATTTCGTACAAAAAACTAGTTCTGTTCAAGAATTATCCACCAATCTTCTAGGCCAAATTACTCTTAAGGGATGAAAATGAAGAATTGCAATTTAAAACAAAATTGCTATTGGATCGGATTCTTTCATTGTAATCACAATAATAAAATGTAGTAGCTTAAATAAGATTTTTCAGAAACTATTTGAAGAAATAGCGTACAAAAATCTAGTTTTGTTCAAGAACTATCCACCAATCTTTTAAGCGAAATCACTCTTAAGGGTTGGAAATAAAGAGTTGTAATTTAAAACAAAATTGCTATTGGATCGGATTTCTTTTATTGTGATCACAAGAATGAAATATAGTGGCTTTAAATAAGATTTTTCAGAAACTATTTGAAGAAATTTCGTACAAAAATCTAGTTTTGTTCAAAAACAATCCACCAATCTTGTAGGCGAAATCACTCTTAAGGGTTGAAAATACAGAGTTGCAATTTGAAACAAAATTGAATTTTTTCATGAAATAAAATAGAAAAAGGCTTTTTACTTGATAGAAGAAATATAACAAAATTTGAATTAAATATAAGCGGTGCTTATTGTAGACATTAATTTAATTCTAAAAGTTTTTTGAATAAAATTTTTTTTTGGAAATTAAAATTGTAGAAGACTAACAGATTAAATCTGTTTTGATATTCAAATTTTGAATTTTTTCATTGTAATAATAATGTGCAATTAGCAGATTTTTTATATTAAAAGCAAAATGTTATCTGTAAAATTTTAAGGGGGTTTGATTTATTATTCGAGAAAATAATCCTTTTGTCCGCTTTCTTGATTTTTCTCGGAAACTATTCGATAAAAATATTATCCAACAATTATCCTCCGAACATTTCAACAAAAACTTATCGGATTTTCCTGAAACTTGGTGAAATAAAATTTTCATCACAAAGTAATGAACTTTTGAAATTTACAGCATTTGGTTTAGGTGTCAATCAATTAAAGTTTCAATAATCAGTTGTTCCTATAGGATGAGTGTTCAAAGACGAATTCTAAGATTATTTGAATATTTTTAAATCGATTTCACTAAAGCAGAAAGACGAATTTGAGCTATTTATTTGAAGTGGGTAAATAATATTAACACAAATGTGTACTTAGCTGTATTGAACAACATATAGTGATAGTAACATCTTGTCCAACAAGTATCTATAAACCTTGAATGAGTTCAGATACCTATAGAACTAGATTTTGATCGAAGAGAATGTACTGATAGTAATCGATATAACTATATTTCACGATATACAATGTGTTTTCGTATAGAGACGGATTTTTTGGACATGTTGTAACTTAAAAGATATGTATCCAGACATGAGTGGACCTGGTGGAGTCTACAGGATTTAAAAAAGGTTCCTTCTGTTAAAAACACCTTTAAATAACGGTTTAATATCGGGTGAGGCCTCATCTAGCTTTCCGTATTGCTCCTACTGTAGTCGGAATTGTGTCAATGAGGTAACCAATGAAAGCTTGAGCCATCATATTGATACAGACGAAATCTGGAACCATCCATGAACAGACAGGATACCCATCTCTACGCGTTCCAGTTCTCATGTTTAAGAGCCTAACGGTATCTTACATCTCGGTGCTCCCTACTAAATCGCGGATCTTCTTGCCCTCAAATTTAAACTATGCAACCTATTTCGGATTGTTTGACCAGAAACTATCCTACCGGTAGCTTGCCAGAATGAGCTATTAATTCGGGATGTTGTGAAGAAGTGATTTTGTCGTGCAATTAACCGTATTAGCCGATTTTGTAGACGTAATGATGAAGTAATACTGCAACCGCAAAAATGACATTTGAAGTAAAACATAGAAATTAAAAAAAAATTGTTTTAATTTGGCTTAGTGTTGATTAAAGGTTTAAGTGTTATATTTTCAAATACTTCGAAGTTTTGTGTTGTGATGAATCTATATCTATAGATTGGCTTAAAATTTTGTTCACTTGGATGTAACCTGTTGACTGAAGTTTTTGTTGTAGGGCACCGTAGGAATATCTTTTATTTTCCAAGAATTTTCCTTTGTGTAGATTTCTGGTATGTGGTTGCTCTCAGCAGACTCAAAAAGAATAGTTGCTAGAAATATTTTTATTCAAGTATTTCGTGCGCGGAACGTGGAATAAATAAAAAATGAAATGTTAATTAATTTGGTCGTTTTAGGAGTAATTAAGATAATAAAATATGTTTTCCTTCAAGCTATATAGCTGAAAACAACAACATTAAAATAAGCGCAAAGAGACATATATTTTGAAAAACAGTGTATAAATGAATAACAGGAAAATTTTACGATCTGGCTAGGGAATAGAGTTATCATTTAAATAACCATCAACATGAGGGTCACCTTCATATGCCCCCTTTTCAGTTACGGGAATTACCATATAACATAATTCGATACAAGTTTTTGTTTCGAATTCGAATAATCGAAGATCCCGATTTAAGGATCTCCCCTCTCTTTTGGTCAATAACACAACATACGAACTAGGCAGCCGCAGAGGATACCTAGTGATTCCGCTAGAAGGGGACCACTTGTTGGAATTCCATAGCCAACGTAGGCCAGAGAGACTGGAAGTTCACTGTGCTGGTTAAATCGACAGATAATCATGGAGAATTATCATAAGTTAGAAGCAAAAACAGTAGACGAGCTGAAAGATATTGCTAACAAAATAAGAATCCACTCCATAACGTCGACGCAAAAAGCCAAATCAGGGTGAGTCTCCTTAATTTATTGGAAAAACTGCACCATCACCTTCACCAATATTTGACTTTAGGATAACCTACAGTTATCATCTTAACTGCGGCATTTCTCATGGTATAATTCAATGGTGATTGAAATTTCCGGTTCATTCTTGTGATTATGCATAAAATATTGATTTTTTCTGGAATTTATTCAAAATTCGCACTTTTGAACCGGCGACGCGATTTGGTGGGGAAAAGATATCACGTGTCACCGGTATATTGTGCGATGATTTCGTTAGTTATGAAAGTGATTAGCCTGTATAATGATCCACATAGACCACTTTCGAAATTCTGCCTACAGGCAAACCATCTAATCAAATCGATTCAGTTAACTGCAAACTCGTTCAGAACATTTTCAACTATTGGACCAAAAATTTAACCTTCATATTTTTTATTGTTACTGAAATCATATAAACAAATAAGTACAGTGTGTAAATGTTAGTCCTTGCACACACAACTTATAATCCAAGGCTTTTTTCGTTTAAATAAGATTTTATTAACGCCTTTCCTGATTTAAAATGGTCCTCATCAATAATTTTCTTTTAACTGTGAAACAATTTTTTTATGGTATATTATCGAGCTGATTTAATGGTTCACAGATCATTTTTTTTATAATTTTCAATCCATTTTTCATTAAAAAATTATCTGGAAAAATAATATAATTGAATCGCATATAAAGATAACATATGATTGAAATTCTGTTGCATCATGAATACCACAAAAGATAAGGAAAAACGGGAGAATATTCTTATCACAAAAAAATAACCAAATTCACGTAGCAACAAATATTGCTGACTATTCGTTTTTTTAATATCATTATAATTTTTCCTCAATTTTCTTGAGTTTCAAATGAATAAAATGTATAAATATATTAAAAAATCCATTCTGGAATGATTATGTGCTTCAATTGTTAATCTTCATCTTCTAAACAAAGATCTGAAAAAACCCCTACGATTATTCCACCAATACAACAATAATGAACCGTTTAGTATAGTTTATAAAATATGTTTGAATCTATACACACCAAATAACTGTCAAAATATTCCATTTGAACATTCAAACTTACACGAACAAGAATACCAAGACAGAGCCAAGTGGCTCGACTTTAGAATGGGTTTGGCAGATAATTCGATACATCCCCTGATATATCGGGTGTTTTTTTCAAGTGATATAACTTCCGACATGGTAGAAGCCATGTTGTTTTGACATTTCTGTTCAGTAAGCATTGAAAACTTATCATGGACAGACTCACGCCGTAACAGCGTTTACAAATTGTTGAAATTTATTTTAAAAATCACTATTCGCCAAACTTATAGAGCACTTCGTGAAATTTATGGTTTACATAGTCGTCCATCAGAGCAGCTTATTCGTCGAACTATCGGTAGATTTCGGACATTTTCTCTACTCGATGCAACTCGTTTGTTTGCTGAAGTTGATCCACTTTTTTATCGTAAAGTTGTGTTTAGTGATGAAGCTCATTTCTGGTTGAACGGCTAATCATCGGTCCATATTTCTTCAAAAACTATGCTGAAGATAATGTTACAGTGAATGGTGCTCGTTACAGATCGATGATCAATGATTATTTGTTTTAAAATTTGAATGGTATCGACCCAGAAGTGTTTTGGTTCCAACAAGATGGTGCTACACCTCATGCTGCTACCGTAACAATTGGTTTATTGAAAGAAAGATTTGGCGATAACATTATTTCGAGAAATGGTCCAATTAATTGGCCTCCAATATCATACGACATAACTCTACTGGATTATTTTCTTTTGGGTTATGTCAAGTCATTGGTTTATGCTGATAAACCAGAAACAATAGACGCTTTGGAAGCCAACATATTTCGTGTTATTGATGAAATAAGGCCTGAATTACTCGAAAAAGTGGTGCAAAATTGGTCTGGTCGAATGCGGTTCCTCAGAGCTAGTCGTGGTGGAAATTATTTTTAAAACATAAATGTTATGAAATTATCTTTGAAATAAAAAAAAATTGGCTTCAATCTTAATTTAAATGTGTTTTATTTCAATTTGAAGTTCTATCACTCTAAAATAAACACCCGATATAAACAAATATAGAAACTCAGAAGAAAATGCAATCCATGAATTTTTGCCCCACATTGCGGCTTTTCTATTGAAAAAAGCTGTCTGGACACTAGTTTAAGATCTTAACTTATTGCAATCAAATGATGATTTTTTCTTTACCTAGACATCCAACATCATGCTCTTCAATCGCCGAAATACTGTCCGTTCTGTTTTTCAACACAATGAGGTACAAAGTAACAGAACCAAGGGATCCATCAAGTGACAGATTCATTCTATCTAAAGGCCATGCGGCACCCGCCCTTTATGCAGCCTGGGCTGAAGCCGGTCTGTTCCCAGTGTCAGATTTGAAAAACTTGAGAAAATTTGGATCCGACTTGGAGGGACATCCAACACCACGTCTGAACTTCATCGACGTAGGAACCGGGTCTTTGGGACAGGGTTTGGCTATTGCCAATGGTATGGCGTATGTTGGTAAAAACTACGATAAGGCTAACTATAGGTAAGGAATTAAAAAAACCATTCTCTAGTTATTTCAACCTTTTGTTGTAACTTTCAGAGTGTACTGTTTGATTGGTGATGGTGAAAGTGCAGAAGGTTCCATTTGGGAAGCCCTCGCGTTTGCCAGTTATTACAAACTAGATAACCTTTGCGTTATCTTCGATGTTAACCGATTGGGACAATCAGAACCAACAGCTTTAGGACACGATATGGACACCTATCGTAAACGACTTGAAGCTTTTGGCTTTAATCCTATTGTCGTAGATGGTCATGACATTGAACAAATCGTCAAAGCATTCTACGTAGCCTCCTGTACCAAAGAAAAGCCAACAGCACTTTTGGCAAAAACTTACAAAGGAAAGAATTTCCCAAAAATCGAAGATTTGGAGAATTGGCATGGCAAAGCTCTTGGAGATCAAGCCGATAAAGTCGTCGAACATTTGCAAAGTCTATTGAAGAATCCAGGTGCGCTTCAACTAAAACCTTTGAAGCCGCTGAAAGATGACGCACCCGCTGTAGACATCACAAACATTAAACTGGCTTCTCCGCCTTCGTACAAGATAGGTGAATTAGTAGCGACCAGATCTGCTTACGGCACGGCTTTGGTGAAAATAGCCAAGACAAATCCCAGGGTAATTGCTCTCGACGGTGACATGAAGAACTCAACATTTTCGGAAAATTTGAGAAAATACGATCCCACCAGATATATTGAATGTTTCATTGCTGAACAGAGTCTAGTGGGTACTGCAATTGGAGCTGCGTGCAGAGATAGAACTGTACCATTCATTTCCACCTTCGCCACCTTCTTCACCAGGGCTTTTGATCAGGTGAGTTTAAATATATGCCGATTGGTTTATTGGCCTGTTAATGAACATCAGTGGTATAATATACTTATCTTTAATCACCTTTTTGCAGCTTCGTATGGGGGCTATATCTCAAAGCAACATAAATGTGGTTGGAAGTCATTGTGGTGTCAGCATAGGAGAAGATGGTCCAAGTCAAATGGGTCTTGAAGATTTAGCCCTATTCAGAAGCATTCCAGGCTGCACAATCTTCTATCCAGGGGATGCTGTGGCTACTGAGAGAGCTATTGAATTAGCTGCGAACACTAAAGGCATTACTTTCACAAGAGTGAGTCGACCGGCGACTCCTATCCTCTATTCCAACGATCAAGTTTTCGAGGTGAGTAGAATATATTGTTGAAGAAGAGTTTACCATTGCATATATGAAAATTTGTTTAAAGAAATAAACCTATATAAAGAGTGAATTGAAATTCAGAACAAAGAAGTGTCCAACTTCATTCATTACAAACACGAATGCATTTATTCAATGTTTCCTCATTTTCAGATTGGAAAGGCCCTGGTTCACAAAAAAACAAACAAAGATCAAGTTTTACTCATTGGAGCTGGCATTACTTTACAAGAAGCTCTCAATGCATCAACTGAGCTGGCCAAAGGAGGTATTGGTGCAAGAGTGTTGGATCCATTCACAATTAAACCTATTGACAAAGAAGGAATCATCAAAAATGCAAAGGAATGTGGAGGACGCATTGTAGTGGTAGAAGATCATTATCCTGAGGGAGGTTTAGGGGAAGCTGTATTATCTGCAGTGGCTTTGGAAAGAAATATAATTGTCAAGAATATTGCAGTGCAAGAAGTGCCTAGATCCGGACCCCCAAACGTGCTGATCGATCACTACGGTCTCTCGGCCAACAAGATTGTGAATGCAGTTAGAGAACTGATTAAATTATACTAAATATTCGTTACTTCGAATTATGGTTATAACTTTTACACATTCCAGATTAAATGTTGGTAAATTTTATAGCAGAGTTCTATTTTTGAAATAAATATTTGTTGATTATGTATACTTTTTTATGGGCAATAAATTATTTCACGCATAGACTGCATATTAAATTTCCTCTGACAGCATATGCTGATGTTGTAAAGATCTAACTCAATATACGTAATGCTTCACATTTGATGTTGCTTCAGTACAACTTGCAGAATACCTGCGATTGGTGTTTGCTGAGCAAACTAAGGTTGAATGTGGGAGTGTTCCAAGGTCGCATACACTGGAAAGTCCACAAAATTGGATTATAGTTATCATATAGCTGACAATTGTTGGAGTATTAATCGACTCTACCTTCACCTTCATTCTCCACATCGAGAAGTTATGTGTATCAGCCAGTAGAGCTTTGGAATTTGTATTAAGGAGCATAAAGAAATTTGACTGTCGGGGCTCAAATCTATCAGTGCTATCTAGTCCCTCTGGAACGCATTCATACGAAATATTTCAAGTATATTGTTCAAGCGGACTGGTAGGGAACCAGAGCGTGGAGCGGATGTATCTGACGTCATGGGTGATATTGGAATATCATCGTTACTTGGGAGACGTGAGGTTCAGTGTGCCAAATTTGCTCAAAGACTTATTAATGGAATAATAAACTCACCATATTGAGCAAATTTGATTAATTTTATTCTCCAATATGCTTCATAGTGTGATTAGTAGGATAGAAGCCGAATCATCAACTGGAAAATCATAACAAATGACATTTATTATTGGTGCAATCACGATCAACGTTGGCAGATTCCGGAAAAAAACAGTATGTGGAAATGCAACATCAACAACGATATTCACCTGGATGTTAGATGATTCAACTCGAACATCTAGACGCAGCAATCCACACGAAAAGACCGCGCAAAAAGAACTACGCCATCATGTTGAGCATCGTATCATCGAATCCATTGTCAATAAGGAATGAGATCTGCTACCACATTCGCCACATTCAATCGTTCGCTGAAAAACTGACAAGCGAATAAAATTTACGGAGATTTTAAAGCGTGGCTTGCCTCTAAGAACAGTTACTTCTTTGTTCTTTGGTGGAGAGTAATTTGATTTGAAAACTTGGCTAGTAATAAAACAGACACGACTCAATTGAAAGGTTCACATTTATTTTCATCATTAAAATGTGGCAGATTACTGCATACAAGCACCAACACGTCATTTGGTGCCGATTTTATACGAATCCGAATATGGCATTAATTTTTATCTAGGAGATCGAATTTTCCAGTAAATGTTTGTTGTTCAAGCTGGAAGACAGTAATTCAAAAGCTTCTTTTGACATGTTCAGATCTCTGCTGAGGTCGTTAAATACATCTTGATTAAAAGATTGGGGAAGTTATGTCTTCTCCCCAAACCACTGTCACTTTCGTTAGTATCAGAAAATAGCAAAAAGATGGGAAAAAGTAGTGGCTAGTAACGGGCATTACTTGAACTTTGAATGTATAACAAATTTTTCATAATAAAGCTTCAATTTTCGACAAAAAATCGCACGATCTTTTTTATTCTCCTAATAAATTATGGAAATATTCTTTATTATTTCATTAAATTACAAGGATAAGTTTTCGAGTAATCATTCCTTTCAATTTACAATACCATCTAAATTTAATTCAGAAATTTTATCTTTGAAAACTTCTATAATATAATATATATTGAAAAAGTCATATTAGAATATGAAAATTGTATTTTAATATAGAAATTTGAAAATTTCTAGGAAAAAATATCGTTCACTCAGGCACCTAGCCAGGATTTTTTTTTGGGGGGGGGGCTCACAATAAAAAAACTCTAGCGTCCTCATCCAGTGATGCCAGAAAGGGAAAGAAGTGATATTTCAAAAAATAGCTATTTAATATAAGGTTTTTTCGGGATGGGACCGCCCCCCCTGACTACGTGCCTGCGTTCACTTCATGACAAAAAAGTATATACACATATGTAATAAATATATATAAATGTGTACTAGGTTAGGCTTCCGATTTAACTGTTTTTATTTTATCCTTCATTTTGAAAATTTTTGTGCAACTTTGGAGTGGTAAGTTCATTTATATTTACAGCATCATTACTTACAGTGAAATGATTTGGTAGGAAAACTTGGAGGATTATTGTTGGACAGTATCCGATTAGTATCTGATTTTAGTACCAAATTTCGAGGAAAGTTAAAGACGCCGGAGGGATGCATGTCTTTTTGCATTTTATTCGATTTCCGAATTCTACATACTTCAGAACGTAAACCGTGAAATTTTCAAGGGTTGTTGTTAAATTGCTGTCTGGTATTTGAGAAAATAATTACCCAAAAAAAACATCCATCAGTTTTATGCTTTTTTCGGAAACTGTTCGACAAAAGTTCTGAAACTTTATACAAAAAATTAAGGGATCAAATTTAAAAAAAAAAGTTAAAAGCACTGACGTGAATTCAGGAACTTTAGCTCGCCAGTTCATATCAACCACGATCCCTACAAAATATTTTTTCTGGTCTTCTAATTATACGATCTTCACGAAGTTTTGTATTAGCCCTCTTGTCATTATTTTAGATCTAAATGTTAAATTTGAACTCGATCGTAGGACTGCTGTTATGGTTTATTTAGCGCTACGTTCACAAAATTTTTGTGATTGTTTTGAATCTTCTAATAATATGATCCTCATGAAATTTTGCAGAAACATGTGCGTTATTATTCTCCTCTCAAATTCCGAATTTCAGATCAATCGAAATTGCAGTTAGTAAAATATCAATAAAAATGAAAAAACATTTCAAATATGAATAACTACGAAATTATTGTACGATAGCACGCTCTTCCCTGGAACTAGCGAGTAAAAATGAGCACTCGAAAACTAATTACGGTAATTCCATGAAACTTTGTAGAAAAATTATTTGCCATAGAAAATTCACCCTCCTAATTTTCAGTGTAATATGATAAACCTACAATTTGCGTCGTACTTCTTGAATAATCCAGAGCATTTTATTAGCCACTAATACGTCAGAATTATTGGATATAGTTGGATATTGAAGTACAAAATCAAATTAAAATATATGCGCATATCGTCATTCCCGAAAGGATTTGCCATAATAAAAATTCCTGGAAATCTGCACGTGATTCCTGTTTCCCTAGGGAGAATAACAGCTCCAAACCATATTTCCGTATACCAAACTGATATCGTTTATTTCGAACCGATTTCCGGTAGATTCACATAGAAATATAATGCACGATATCGAAAATTTCATGTGGTAGCCGGCTTTCCATTTTATCAAATCGTTATAGGGAAAATTCAGTTAATAAGTTTCCTTCTTTTCCCTTATATTAAAGTTCCACGAGGAAACAATATCAGTACTGTTCTAGTGTTCATCAGTGAAGTTTGCTTTTACTCTTGCCCATAAAAATGTTCACGGTAAGTTCAATTTCAATTATTTAGTTTTAAGTTGTCCTTAAATAATTTCTGTCTTCTGCTTCTAGAGGTAGTAAATCATTTCTTGTATCTCGAAGAAGTTTTGCATGAGGGTGATATTTTTATTTGAAGTGTACTGAAAGGACCGAATTTATTTGTTAAAAACAATATTTCTTTCATATAGGAAACTAATTTCAAGAGGACCACAGTGCGATAATTTATTTATAAAATCAAGTGAAGTGCCCTTGAGGTGTAACAAAACATTTTATTTTTGAATGTTTCGTACGCCTTAATAGCATTTTAAGTGATTACAAAACCAACACTTGAACGTCCAACATTGAGTGAGTACAAAAAATATATTAAAATTTTGTGAACGGTCATTTTTGAATTTAACGATATTTTAGGAAGTTATGGTTTGATTTTATTGTTTTTCGTGTTGTGAAATTTCATAGACTTAAACTATGGTGCTAACAGGGTGAAACAGTCAAAATAAGAACTGCTTTCGGATGATTACTTGATTTGTCTGGAGAGTGTACAGAACATAAGTTCTTAATTATGTCTGGACATCCTCTGGATTACCTCAAGTTATCAATTCTTTCAAGACTTTCAGAAAGCAAAATAAATGATTTTTAGAACATTGGTGCCTTTATAAAAAAGACCTGATGTTTCACTTCGCCAACAGACAATTTTATCTTCTATTTTACACTATAGCACTACTTTATTCGTATTTTTATATTTTTAGTACTAAGAATTCAACTGAAGGTTGAGCATTAATTAATACAACAATTTAAAATTTTAAAATCGGGTATGTTATCAATTTGAATTCAATGAATAAAACTAAGGCCATAATGAACAATGCTAATATACGCAGAAATTATCTGTGCTTTTCAGTGTCTGTCAAAAATACCTTAAAAATCTGTGTAGAATATATAATAAAATATGGACTCGACGTACGCGTGAACAATGGGACCTAAACGATCGGTATTACAAAGCCGAAAGAAATATCCAAAAATTAAATCAATTAGGTTGGAGTATTTTAAATAAAATAGTTATATTTTGATTCAGCAGAAGAAATTTCGTGCACAGAAAAACGGTAAAAATCGATACATGCGATTCTGTGATAAAAATTTACGGGTTATCCAGGTTATCATAGAAAAAACTACACCCATGTTTCTGATTCTTCAAATGGCTAAATGAAGTCCTTCAAACATTCGTGGGCGAGACGAGAGTGCTTGGATGTAAAAAAAATCATTTTAACTCGAATCGCTTACGAAAATGCGTTACTTAACAAATGTAGAAAACAATGAGGGAAACGAATTCGGTAGTGATATTGTAAATGAGTTAGTTAGTGAAAAAATTCAGGCTCATATCATCCTATTGATTTTTCTCAAACATTGGTTGAACCAATCACAGAGTTAATACTATTTTTAAAGGGTGAGGTAGTTGGATTTTATAAATTTTCAAAAACAGTGTGTAAATTCGACACTATCAATATAGGAATTCCTAAGCAATAGTTTTTTTTGTGAAATAGTGAAGTAATTTCAACCAATGCAAGTGGCAACTTTATTTCGCGAGTCGACCTCACTCCTTGGGGCCAGTATGGAAGGCAATGGGGGCTCATCTGACACTGGGGCGTCAGCTTTGGGTCAAAATGTACCCATGCCCTATGATTCTTATGCTCATCCTCTCAATTTTTCCAACAAATACAAGATGTAAGTGCCTATTTGAACAAAACTTATTAGATATCGTTGAATGACATAATATATTTATAGATATACATATTAACTTTTTTCTCAAAACAAACGTAACACAGAATTAAAAGAAACCATGGAATTGTCTACTTTTACAGACGTCTGCAATTTTTTAATTTAATCTTTTATTCATTTCACGTTCTTTTGTTTGTTTATGATTTTATCGCGATTGTATGAATAATATTTCATGAAAACCAAAATTTTTCTATGTGAATACTTTCAAGTTTTACATTTAGAAAAAATCGATTTCAGTGGAAATGTGTTACAGGTACACAAATTTCATAACGCTATGAGCTTAATTTTCCATTCCAAATAATTCGATAAGTTGCTCATTATGAATTTGAATGCAATAACTGCAAAATAAACAAAAGTTTTAGAATACACCGTCAAAAATTAGATACCTGAGTCGTTTTCATCATTGGTTCTCTGAGCCAAATTCTAATGAATAAGAAAAAAAAACCGTTTCGGAAAATTTTCAATGCACCCAAATTTAGGGAAGATGTCAATTGATGAAAATAGACTTTCGAGAAATGTAAAAACTACTTATGAAATTTCTGGATCTGCTGGAATAGCTATTATATATTTTCCCAACATTAAAATTCAGATTCAAAAAATTTGTTAGATCATTAGAAATTCAGGAACATACACAACATGATGACCTTGAAAAATTGCTTCCTTTCACATCTAGCGCGGCTAAAAACTCAATAGATGAATAATCTTAGTTATATTCAAGAAGGCGAATTTTAGGAATTTACAATTATATAAAAACTTCACAAATTGTACCCCTATTTACATTCTAGCAAAAAAATTTAAAATTATTTCTAATTTTACGTTTTCCCATTCAGTTCTATTTTTTACTGATATATTGTGCATAAAATTGGTATTGCGTATGCCTCTTTAATCCCCAAGTAACCTCAAAATTATTGTATTGAAAAGACAAATGGAAAATTAAATTAACAATTGACTGGAATTTCGTAGGTAGAAGTTACTCCTTATTTTCTAACAAAAATTTAAAATACCATTCCTTATTTAATTTTTGGTTGTATTGATAATGTTTGGTTGTAATCGAAAATGGTCATATTTATACGTTCCAATAATGACAACAGAAATTATACTAGCGTAAAATGGTTGTATTGAAGAGGAAATGGAAAATTACTGGAATTTCGCAGCTGGAAATTACTTATCATTTTCTAGCAGAAAAATTTCAAGCAATACATTTTTAATGAAATTTACCATGTACCTCGTTTAGCTTTTTTAATATCAAGCTGCAAAAATATTGTATTATATTTCAATGTGATAAAATTAAAAATATCAACATAAATGATCCCCAAGTTTTAATTTTTTTTAATAAAGCTGGTCTTCAATTGCAACTCATTTAGGGGGATATATTGAATATTAGGATTTGAAATTCACAAATGTTTATTCAAATATAACAATTGTTTTGCCACAGTTGTTTTTTCAGATATCACATTAAGGCAAATTAAATTTGTCTCACCAAGTATTTTCATTATATAAAAGTGTAGTGTAACATTCCAACAAGGATCTGAATTAATTCTTCTTTACTACAAGTAACCATAAGTTCAACATGGTTCTAAAAGATATTTGAAAAAGATGAACTATTCACATCTATTTGCTTGTCTAGTAATAACTATATTTACTTACTCATAACAAATTAGAAACATGTCATCAGTTCAATGATAATTTCGAAATTTTCAATATTGAAAATAAAAAACTTGTTAGAGCCTAGGTATAATAAAATTAAAATCTTACTCAATGAATAAATGTGAAGAATTTGTATCTTTTGAAAATTTTTGAGACCCTTGTTAAGTTTAGTGATATTTGTAGTAAACAGGAATTCTTTTAGCCCTTGTCAAAATGTGTACAACATTATATAAAGAGAATATTTTGTGAAAAAACAGTTTATCTGAACGTAATATTTGAAGAAGCTACTTTCTAGTGAAACAATTGTTATATTTAAATTAATACGGTAAATTTTTTGAATTAAATTATTTAGTATATCGTTTATTGTTTGATTGAATCAGCCTTCACGTGATGAAAATCCAAATTGAATACTATTAAGTAAGGTTATTCTGATTTTCACAAATTATTAAAATTTGTGAAAATTAGATTAACTATTTGATACAATTTATATCGTTTATTATACTGAAATTTGTAGCTTGGAGTTTCTCGTGAGAATTCCATATTTTTGAATAATTTACAAATATATGGTTTCTACTTTATGATGCATTTTTGTTTGGTTTACATCTTTTAGTCACGCTGAAAAAATTATTCAAAATTATACAGTACTAGCTTTAAAATTTACATGAAAAAAAATTCCAAAGGGTATTTCATTGAGAATGATTTGACATATTAACTTAATTCTTGTTTTATGTTGAAGCTTGAACAATGCAGTTATGTTTGGAGTAAGATATTGTTGAAATATCCATCAGAGCTTTGTTTACACCGATACACCCGATAGCTCCATTTTTATCACTGTGTAATAATTCCGGCTGTATTTCGCCAAATAACTTGACAAATATCCTCTTCCAAGTGAACCAAAGTCTGTAGCTTGTTGGCATAGACTTGCACTTTCACATAGCCTCAAAGAAAATAATCCAGAGGTGTCAAACCACATCACCTTACAAATCCTCCTATTGTCAAACCTTTCCCTCAGCAAAGATAGCATAGATATATGGCATGTAGTGTCATCTTGTTGGAGCCACATCTCTTCAATATTGATGTTCTCAAGTTCCGGTCATAGAAATTCCAGTAACATGGTACTATAGCAGTCGCCATTCAGGGTTCCGGCTGTTCTATCCTCATTTCAGTATAAATAAGCCGCCATGGCATAAACTGCACTACACTGAGTTTTTCGGAATACAACGGAATTTCATGTAAAACTTCCCAGTTGTCTTCTCACCAACTACTGCAGTTTAGCTTATTAACAAAGCCTTTCAACCAAAAATGTGCCTCGTCTGAGAAGATTATTTTTTGGCCAAAATCGTGATTTGTTCCAAGTGCTCAAGGGCCAGTCAGCAAACTCTCTATGCAATCTGTGGTCATGTGGCTTTATTTCTTGAGTCAATACGACTTTATAATGATAAAACCCCAGATCCTTACGAAATATTCTCAAAGTTGACGTCTGAGAAAGCCCCAGTTGTTGCGATTGTCATGAAAACAACAAATTTGGCTCATCAACAAGTTTGGCCACTGCAGCTGCAATGTTGGGCTCACTTCTTTTTGAACTTACGTTCAAACTTTTTCTTTTTTTAACAATTACTCCATAGCACTCGTTATTCAAATTATAAATTTAACATTACAGACCAACTAAAATTTCGTTTTGATTTAAACACAAACATCAAAATCATAAAACTAAAACTGATACTGAAAAAAATGGCTAGTCAATCTCGTATTTTTTAGTAACATGAAACTAGAGCCGCAGGATGACGGATACGAAACAGGGGCTGACATGTTGATGTCAAACGGTGTTGGGAACCTTGTAAAATGTGAAAAACTAGAAGATCCGTACAGTTTCATCGACGATGATCCGATACCAATGCTTCCATCTGTCCAACACCACGGTCCACCTCCTTCCAACATGATGGGACCTATGCCAGTGATGAACAATCAACTAATGGCGCAACCAAAGAAGCGGGGCAGGAAGAAAAAGGTCAAACTAGAAGAGTGAGTATTCCAAAATTTGCTCTAATTGTTTTCTATTATTTTGTTTCACCTAGTTGGTGAGAAAACTCGACTTTGTCAAATTTTCTCACACGACTGGTGCACCTGGTTTTCACTATGTTCTTATTATTTTTTTACGTTGATTTTTGCAGCAACTGATTTTTTCTTTAATAAAGAATTTTCGGTAGGCCTGATTTCGCTCAAGAATTAAATGGAGGTATACCACGGCCTATAAAGGAACGTAAAAAACATGATAGATTTAACGGAATGCCAGAAGAGGAGGTGTCTAAGAGGACGCTTCCAGACCATATTACCGACAATTTAGACATTGTTATTGTAAGTTACCCATCAAATAATTTCGGAATGCATTTTAACTACTGACATTTTGCAGATTGGGATTAATCCTGGACTCTTCGCTGCCTACAAGGGACATCATTATGCAGGTCCAGGAAATCATTTTTGGAAATGTTTATATCTTGCAGGACTTACTAGCCAGCAGATGTCTGCAGATGAGGACTATAAGCTGCTTCAAGTGGGTATAGGTTTTACAAACATGGTCCAGAGGGCAACAAAGGGTAGCGCCGATCTAACAAGAAAGGAAATCAAAGAAGGCTGTCAGATACTACTGGAGAAGTTGAGGAAATTTCGTCCCAAAATTGCGGTATTCAACGGCAAATTAATATATGAGGTGTTCTCTGGAAAGAAGGACTTCAAATTTGGCCGACAACCGGAGCTTGTTGATGGAACAAACACAGTAAGGATCTAATGATATACTTTGCTTCCAAAATCCATTTTACTAAGTCGAATCTTAATTTGAACAACTGTACATTTATGATTCAAAATATCATCCATCATTAGCCATAGTCAAGTTTCCCATCTTTTGGGCAATGTATTAATCCCATGTTGGAAGAACCGGTGATCTCTTGAAGCGATCCAGGAATGACACTGATGATGAATTAATCTAAGAAGATCCAAAAATGCATGTGTGCTGTTTTTGTCCAACAATGGACAAAACCTATTCTGGTCGATTTAAGTTGTGAACTGTACATAGATGTATGTTACCGCAACAATCGATTTATTGAAAACAAAATTTGGTGATAAAATTATCTCAACAAATAGTCCAGTTAATTATCCTCCCAAGTCATGTGATTTAACACCTTGTGATTTATTTCTTTGGGGAAATTTTTATGAACAACTGAAAAATTAAAAATAAACATTGAACCTACCATTGATGAAAGACATCCACATTCATGTGAGACACTGATGAAAAATTGGGTTGACAGAACTCAGTACATACAGAGAATTATTTAAATATTTTAATATTAGCCTTCTACATATTTAATTTCAAAAAATTATATTTAATGATTATAACTTCTGAAAATAAATTAAAATAATGTCATATAAGTACCACTTATATCAAATGACATATAAAATAAACATTCATTATAAGACATTCAAATGGTATAACAAAATCCAATAAATAAAAATTGTTAACCAAAATCCTATAAATTAAATATTTTCAATAAACAAAATTTTGTCCTATAAATTAAATATTTTGAGTAGACAAAATTTTTTCTATTCAAAATATTTAATTTATAGGATTTTGATTAACAATTTTTATTTATTGGATTTTGTTATACCATTTGGATGTCTTATAATGAATGTTTATTTTATATGTCATTTGATATAAGTGGTACTTATATGACATTATTTTAATTTATTTTCAGAAGTTATACTCATTAAATATAATTTTTTGAAATTAAATATGTAGAAGGCTAATATTAAAATATTTAAATAATTTTATATACCTTCTATCACCTATTTATGTTACATACGGAGAAGTCGTGGTCATTCGAATGGTGCTATTTTCTATACATAATGGTATAATGTAACCTTTCAAATAAAAAAAAGTAATTTGTGTCTCACTAAATAACGTATGTTTTTTAAATTTTTAATTTTTATCATCGCTATTGGAAAATCCTGTAGTAATAATGGTACACTCTAATAAAGGCGAATATTATAGTAGACACAAACTGATGGTTAAATTTAAGCGAATCTAAAATACACGATTCATCCGTTTCACTTTTGAAACAATTTTTCATCAGTGTTAATTCCAAAAAGGCGGTGAAAGATAAGATGGAGACTGAAGACTGTTATCAATAGAAATTTTTTTTGCAGCATGTTTGGGTGATGCCATCCTCGAGCGCCAGATGTGCACAATTACCAAGGGCAGCAGACAAGGTACCATTTTACGCTGCACTCAAAAAGTTTCGCGACTATTTGAATGGGGTTATCACAGAAATCGACGAATCAGAAATGGTGTTCTCCGAACCAAGGGTAAAATCTTTCTATGAAGCAGAACCTAAATTAGACATTTTCTCTCCAGAATTGACAGATATCAGTAACGAAATGATGAAGAATGGCGACGGTATGATAATGCCTTGTAAAAAGAAGAGAGGACGGCCTAAGAAAATAAAAGTGGAGGGGGAAGTTCCTCCGGTGAAACCGGTACGAAAACCGCCGGTTCATAACAATAACTGTGATTTTCCAAAGAAGAAACGCGGAAGGCCTAAAAAAGTAAAAGTTGACAATTTGGAAATGCCCACTTTAGATAATGGATCAAACAATATGTCTCAGTGTTACCCAAACTCATCACCGTTGCAGTCACCTACGAATTTTTATCCGGTCGGTCCGGCACCAACACCACCCAGTAATATGAATTCACTGTACGCCCCCCAGAATCAGATTCCCTACTCTCAAAGTCCTCGTCCCCACTATAGTCAATCCCCAAGACCTCGATCCCAACCTTTCACTCATTCAGATTTGAGTTCAGAAATAAGCGCTGCCATCAGTTCTGAACATCTTGGTTCGCCAGGATCGCCAAGTTTAGGTCCTCCGGACTTTGAACCGCCTACAAATATGACTCAGGAAGAAGTGGAAGGTCGCTTGAGCAGTCCAGCACCATCGACAAATAGCGAACAACAACCACACTGCTCTTATAATACATTTAATGTTGAACAACAGCAGTCGGATAATCACTACATAGCACCCCGTCAACAAGACATTGCATCGAAAAGTTTATCTGGATTAGAATCTTTAGTGGATCAAATTCCCAGCATAACCGAAGGGGAATCTCCAATAGGCCAAGAAGTTTCTGATCAATATTCTAACCAGTTTGATAATTACAGTGTTGCTTCAAGAGGAAGCCCTGCACCCTACGAATATCCATCGAGCAATGGTTATCCAATATATCCTACTCCCACCTGGGGAAGCCATTATGATCCAGTTCCGTTACCATATCCTCATGTACCATACCCTCAGACATACACCCCAAGTTTTCACATGGCAAGTCCAAATTATCCGTACTATGGTTACCCTCAACCGGCTCCAGCACATCCTCCAGGTTATCCTCCCTATCTGGGAGGCTTCTGATCGGTTTCCTTCAATGTATTTTCATGTTGTGTACCTGTACCATATGTTCAGCTAGTACCTAGCAAGTCTGTCAGCTTGCGTACAGTTGGTCATTTGCAATTTGACAACAACAGAGACTTGCACAGGGTAAATGGTGATATTTTTTTGTCATAAGTATTTTCTCTAAAACTTTTTAATGTTAGGTAGGCCAAGGGTTTTGTGCATTATTCTACATTGAGATCTCAAGTATGAATGTATTTTGAATGTGTGATTTTATTGTTATAGTTGTAGCTCATGTCATTCATTCAAGTAAAACATTTGTTATAACTCGCATTATCTCTTTACTACCTACTAGATATTGTCTGCTGGCATATCAACTCACTCTAACACAACTGATCTAACTTGCATAAGCTACACATTAAAGCTTTTGAGGGATCTTTACAGATGATCTAGAGCCGCGAGTACTCATTGGCGAACCGCGCCGCCAACACGAGGTTGCAGCAACAGTACGCCAGTGAGGACGTCGACCGTTGTTCCTCGCGAACGATCCACAATATTTGCTACAATTAATTCCTTTGATTGCCGCAAGACGTAAGCGCTCGCGTACAGTATGTAGACACGTCCACATTATGGAACATCATTCGATTTAATTGATGTTGCAGTTCGCCAATGAGTTCTGGCCTTAGGGGTATCAGTATCTCAAAATATAAACTTTGTAATTTTCACCCAAATTTGGGTGAAATTCATCGAAGAAATGAAGAATGATCCAATTAATGCTTTAGGATTTTAAAGTGAAATAACATGCAACATTGCTGCACAGCAAAAATGTTTTCACTTCTTTTGAAAGACCAACTACACTCACGGTACAATTAACTGCCCACCCAAATTTGGTACTGCAACGCTTGTTTTCTTCGAGTAGTGATTATCATGATCAGTGCTTTCAGTCATATGGGTACTTCGAACATATATTAAATATTCCTATTGAATTGACACGCTTTTCTTGATCATTTTCAAAGAAATAAGGTCCAATGATAACACAAGCATGGATGGTACATCACATTGTAACTTTTCCTGGTGTTAAGGTCTCTCTTCAATCAAATGAGAAATCTCCTCATTAAAAATCTTACAATTTTGCTTATTGACATATCCATTTAAGCAAAACTGAGCCTCGTCACTGAACATGCCGATGCAGACAGATCTTCATTCAATTGTTGGATCACGAAAACAGCAAAATCACGGCAACAACGATGGTCACTGGGCTTTAGTTCTTGAACCAGTTGAATTTTATATGGGTGCGAACTAAATTCTTCAGGAACCTTCAGGTTGGTCGATACTTTGCCTCATAGCTTCAGGTTTTCAACATTTTTTATACGATTTTTTTCTTGGAATTATACAACAGCTCAAATTCTTTTAAATTTCTCCACATTAGGAATTGTTTGTCATGTGGCAGAGCATGCGGACCATAACCAGTACAAGTTGCCTGTAGCTTTTATAGTAAATTGTGATGTTAAATGTGCCATATTGTCTACATTTCACTTTAAAATCCTAAAGCACTAATTGGATTCACCTTTTTTATATTAACAACACCATGCAAAAATTTATCATACATTTGTGAACAAGGCATACAAAATACTCCCAAAAATAAACATTAAACAATTTAAACTTGTTAAATACATCCTTGCAGTTGTGTACTCTTGTAGACAATGGTTGAAATGGTAAACAATCTTGAGTTGATGATTCAGTTGATCAATAAACCTATCCATAAATATTCATTTTGTTAAAAGAGTCCAAGAGATAGTATTTTCAGTATTATTTCGCACTAAAGTAGAAGAACTCAGTGCGATCATGAAAAAAAGGTTAGTACTAAAACAACGAATATAAATTAATTTTAGCTAACAAGAAATAAAATTCTACGCTTTTAGTGAACAATAATTTAGCTATACTCCACAAAGCAGTTTAAGAAAAACATCTCTTAAAGGTACATGTTAAAATAGGAGTAAATTGATTGAATAAAAATTAAGATTTAAAACACAACCAGGTCAAGAAAATTAGTTATAATACATACTAATATCTAGTTACATTAATTAGATTTACCAGTAGCAATTGAAATTAGTATACCCACTAGTGAACAAATATTAAAAATACATGAAAATAATATTTATTTCCATGAAGTTATTGAAAATAACTTCAATTAAACATGAATATTGCAGTGTGCTAGCGTTTTGCCTAAATGTCTGTTTAGCAACCAACACATTATGAAATTTTGATCGCGGGAAGGCATAAAATGTCAGAAACTTCACGTCGATTGACTCTACAGTTCGCCAAAAAGACGTATTCAAGACCTGAAGCCTATGAACGGCACAGAAAATTTTTAAGAAGCCGTGCAACAGTGGAAAATGTGAGTCATGCCCGCAGACCACGAACAAATTTTACTGACACGACAATCATGCGATTCAAGAGCTGATCGGCGACTTGCAGTAAACGAAATTGCTGCAGAAGTAGGAATGTCGCATAGTAGTACTCTAGCAATCGTTTCGAATGAGTTGGGTTATCGGAAACTATCGGCGAGATAGGTTCCTCGCCTACTAACGGAAAATCACAAAGCGTCTTGCCGTGTGGCTTTTAATGCCTTGAGTCTCAGTGTCACCTGCGATGAAACATGGGTGCATCATTACACTCCAGAATCTAAACAGCTCTCTGATGAGGTGAAGCATGCTTATCGAAGAAAAAGATGAGACACATCTATCGACCACGCGATAGCACATCTATCGACCACGCGATAGCACATCTATCGACCACGCGATAGCACGTTGTTCCTAGGAACAAGCGCGCTAAAAGTGTATCAGTTATTTCTCAATAGAAGAAATAATACCGCATTGAGATTGAAGAAGAAATTAATCTATTGTTAGAAGGTAAAATTATTTTTCATTATATCTCACCGAAAATATCAACTTTCATATCTATGATTCGATTCTGTCCCCGTTTACCACACCGAAAATAAATTAGAGCACCTGGAAATTTTCCTGATCCCTAATTTCAATTGCCTCAAAAATGATTTAATTTAGCATGAATACGAGAAATATATAACCTAATTGCAACATGACAATTTATACGACGTTTTATCAACATTTATATCATAGTTATCGCAAATAACAACCGAAAATTCAGTAATTAATTGTAATTAGATTTTGACATTAGCTGCTAGAAACATTGAATTTTTCGAATTCTAACAATCATATCTTTTGTTCTGTGTTCCATCCAACGTTCAATAGACGAATACGAATAAAAAATTATTTTCAATATGTAAGAATTGACATTTTTGTGAGATATAATGAAAAATATCGTTCATTACACGTACAGAAAGGCTTTTCCCGTGCTTGGAAAAGCTCACTTTGACGACTGGTAATAAATATAAAGTTTATTTATATTCAAATTAGAATCATAACTCCATGCAGTAAAGTTTATAAAATCTAATTAATCAATAAAGTGAAGTTCAGAATAATATGTTGAATACCCACTTTAACAATATTTGAATTTGATTTCTTTACGACACAATGAACCATGCAAAAACTCACCAACATACTCTACCACATGATTTTGGTTCGTTTTCTTGAATTTAACTAACAGAAATAAATTACTAATACGAAGAACTCATTCAACAAATTGACCTTAACTAATTATTTCGTTCCAGATTCACGGCAATTTCGCACAATAATAAGAATTGATAACACACAATTCTAAGAAATACGTTGGAAAATAATTTGTACAAAATTTACAGCACGGAATAATATTGATCAAAGTAGAACGATTTTATGAAAAAGGTGAAAAGCACTGACTTGAAGTCAGGAGCGTTTTCGTGCTAGTTCATATCACCTCACAATCCTCAAATTTTTTATTGTCCTCACGAAATTTTGCACGAACATGCGACGAGCATAAAGTTAGGGTCATCCTGTAGCTTGCGTTCATCTTAAAAATCTTTCCTTTTTTGGGTAGTAACATACTTTACTTTCCGTATGCGATACTTGAATAAAAAAAATTGTTAGTGTTTCGATAAGTGTTCGACAAAAAAATTTCTCCCACCTACATTCCTAAAAACCATTATCAGCATATGTTTTGTTTCAGTAGTTTTGTGTCTATTGCAAATGGTTTAATTGAATTGTGTTGAAATGGCTATAAATACTGTTGCTGCGGCACGAATTGTGGCCAAAGAATATGGCGGCGGTTAGGGCGGAACGTTTGTCTTTCCAGTGTGCACAGTGTTTTACCAAGATGCTTACTGGAAGTTTTGGTTCAGGACAAGGAAGGACTGCAATACTTAGAGACGACCGCTTTCTCGTTTTTAATGCTTTGAGAAACCGTTTGTTTTTGAAATCATCTGCAAGAAATGAGGAATGTAAACATACCAGGAATTTCCCTATAGATGGTGCTAGCCATTAGTTTAGGGACCGTAAGACCGCTTCTGCAGCGCCGTCTAAAAGTTAACGTAGGTTTAAACACACTTACACGTGAACTAAACAAAAACTTTTTTTTATCCAAGCAATAACCACAAAATGATCGCATAATATAAGTAAACTATGCTACAACCGAAAAATAAGAGTTCTAAAAAATTTAGTAACAGTCGAAATTGTTCAATATCAAAAACAAAATACACAATATATAAAGGAACATATCTGTCATATAGGTTAGTGAGAACACAATTCCAGAACTCAAAATTTAATACAGAAATACAGACTGGAATAAAAATGTTTAAAACCCTGCTAGGAATGATACGGTTGATAAATGCAACATGATAAAAGAAACCTGACAAGTTTTTCCTTGCCTTTTAAAATTACACAAGTATCTTCAGTTGTCTTTTGGTACTTGCTGCCTTATTTCAGTTATAAAATACCAGTAAATAACAATAAACCAGAAAATTTTTCTGATTATACTATAAATGGATATTACACAGGCAAATATAAATTATGCTATAAAAATATTGCTATCTTAAAATAAATATTAAACTTGCAAAGAAAGGAAAGCCGAATATAAATAGAACGAAAATTTGTGGAATATTACATGTTTCCGATGATAAGAGACGAAAAATCATCAGAAATACGAGTCATATAAGAAATTCGATTCATTAATATGGTTAGTAAATTCGAGATCTACTACATACTTCAGTCATACAATAAATATTAAATTTACCATGTTACTAGCCATAGTGTTATTCAATCAATGCTTCAATCTTAACTATTACAATCAAAAATTTGCAATACCCATGTGAAGATTGACGCGTCAATCGAATAATAATGGTAAAATGGATCCTAAAAGATCCATCAACTACTGATAATACTAAATCTCGACAATTCTACCTCTTTAAATCTTATCACATAATTCAAATTCAACAGTACAGTTAACAATATCAATTTAACAAATTTTGATGTAAAACTTCTCAGAAAATTCTCAGGCAATTTAAAAAAGATGAAACAGAATATAAAAAGTTGCCTTTGAAGCCACAATAAAACTCATGAGTATTCGTATAAATTTTCTTTGGTTTTTCTTGTGTGAATTAGGAAAAAAGTAAAAGTTTAATACTGCTGGAATTTATTGAAGTGCATGAAAATATATTGTGGCCCCAAACGCCATATTGTCCATTTAGGAAGGAAGTCTGTTTACTCCCCCGTCCATCCATAGACCGTTTTAAAAGTGTAAATAAAACAACACTTGTACACCAAGATTCACTGGGGTGATAAAAATGAAAATTCAAGTTATAAGGTCACTTTTTTGTATATGAGGAATGATTCCTTAGAAAAAGAAATTCGACCAAACCAACATTATTCAATCTATTGAACACCTAAATAGTGGAAATTTTTGAAATTGCCAGTTGTACGCCGATTATTAATATTGATATAATCACAGTATGGGATTAGCAGCAATTGTAAGAGTTACTGATAAACCAGACTCTTTAATGAGGTTAACAATATCCCCATGACTCATGTGCATGATGTCTATATGGTTGACGGCAAGAATATAGTCACCTACACGCAGCTTACCACATCGCTCTGCTGGACTGTCATCTATCAAACGACCTAGACAATTGAATCATGTTTAAATAATTTTAGTCAAATAATATAATTCTAAATAAAGTTTGAACCACACAAGTTATTGAATCAAAATATTTAATGAATATTTCAAATAATAGCCGTAAATATAAAGTGCTCGTCAAACGATATCGACTTCGAAAAAATATTCATTAGTTATTTATTAACAGCTGATCAAAAATGCAAATTTTAAAATAATATAGCACTGTCCTGAAGAGAAGGATAGTGCACAAGGAGATAAAAAAGAACTATTACTCACCAATGGTTGATCCAATTTTATTTACCGATGATATAATGACAAACCCAAAGCCTTCGTTCTCGTTACGTCTGACAGTAACATCGTAAGTTTCTGCTTGTGGTGGAGCTACCGGAGGAAGATGTGCTAGGGAGGGTGGAGGTTGGTCATGAAGCCAAGGCATTCCACCCATGCTATAGGGCGCCACCAAGGGTGGCCCAGGGTATATACGTCTCCGTAGGATTAGGTTAACTTGACCTCGTGTTGCTGCTGCGTTCACCAGCTGTACCACCTGACGGTGAGATGCCTTGAGAACAGAATAACCATCCACACGTACGATTTCATCTCCTGTTTGAATTCGACCATCCAAGTCTGCTGAACCACCTGGTACGATGTGGCCAACTGCGACCTGAAATCATCAGAATGATTTCACAGTCATTTTGAAGTTCAATAATTATAGGTACACTAGGTATAGAAGTTTGAAACAGGACTTTTCCTATAGATGGTGCCAGCCATCAATTTAGTAAGACCGCTTTTGCAGTGCCATCTTCTCCCTGTAACAACTGACGAAGATTTTCAACAAACAACCCAAATTTCAAACGTAGATACATTCTGTCAAGAAAGTACCGGGAATTATCGATTTAAATCTGGCGGGGCAATGAGGCAGGTAAAATTTTTTTTTCCTAGGTTGGTACCACTGTCCTTAATTACTATGCCAAGCTTGAGCGGGATCTGTCAACTAGTGTGTTTGCAACAGCTGATTAAGTCAGTCGATGTCAGAGTGCGTACCGATTTTTACTATGGGTGATTACGTTGAGCAAAGAATTTGTGTTGCAAATGAATTTTCGTGTGCCGATGCATTGAAAATGTTGCAAAAGGCCTTTGGTGATAATGCTCTATCGAAAACTCGTGCATATCAGTGGTACAGAGCCTTCAAGGACGGTCGTGAAGTGGTCGCCCATCGACGGCTTCGATCGAAGATAACGTCGATAAAATTAAGGAAAGGGTGCTGGAAAACCGTCGTACCAGCTTGAGAGAGATAGCACATGATCTTAAGATATCCCACGAGTCCGCACGTACGATTTTGATTGATATTTTGGGCATGAGAAAGGTGGCCGACTCGTACCGAAAGACCTGAATTTTCTTCAAAAACGTCATCGCGAACAGGTTGCTTCAGACATGCTGGATCGCTGTAATTCCGATTCTACATTCATGGAACGCATTATAACTGTTGATGAGACCTGGGTCTACGAGTACGATATGCAAACAAGCCAGCAATCATCGGAATGGGTGGCAAAAAATGAGCCGAAACCGAAAAAACCACGCCAAAGCCGCTCGAAAATGAAGGTGATGCTCATTGTTTTCTTCGATATCCGTGGCGTGGTGCACTACGAATTCGTTCCAGAGGGTCAGACGGTAAACAAGGAGTATTACCTAGGCGTTATGAAACGTTTGCGTGAGCGTATCCGTAAGAAGCGGCCAAATTTGTGGGCGAACAACTCATGGATTTTGCATGACGATAACGCGCCTTCTCACCGAGCTACGATTGTGACCGACTTTCTCGCCAAAAACTCAACAAACGTGCTTCAGCAACCACCGTATTCGCCGGATTTGGCTCCCTGCGACTTTTTCCTCTTCCCAAAACTAAAATTGCCCCTTTGTGGCACCCGTTTTGAGTCGATTGAAGCCATAAAACAAAATTCGGCGCGAGAGCAAAAGTCCAACCCGGAAAGCGCCTATAAAAAATGTTTCGATAATTGGAAGTGCCGTTGGCATAGATGTATTGGAGCAAATGGAGCCTATTTTGAAGGCGGCCCAATAAATTTTGACGATTAAATGTAAAAATGTTGTTTTAATTGAAAATTCCCGGTACTTTCTTGACAGAGTAGTATATTTTTTTATAACCTTAAACATGTGGAAATTTGTGCATATGAACTACGGTTTGGTTTTCTGTTATCATTTGCAGAAAACTTCTGCAGAATCGCATCGAAGGCTTGTCAAAGCTTACTTGGTAAACATAATGTTTCAAGTGGTTCAAAAAATTCAAAAATGGCTAGTTTGACATGAGAAGCGAAGATTGTGGGAAACATGCTCGCAAACAACAAATTGCAAGCCTTACTGAATGAAGTTGATACTCGAACACGGATCATGGAATAATAAACTAGTAGCGACATCTGTTATTAAAACCACACAAACTTATTTTTACTCCTAATAAAAAAACACACTTTATTTTAATCACAAATCAATTATAAACATTTACCTGCGATTTATCTTCAATTCCTCCGACGATACGGAAGCCAAAACCAGTTTCCTGCCTGTTCAAAGTAACTGCCATTGTGTTGTAGTCCACGCTTGAGGATCTAGGCATAGACTGCCATGCATCAAAATTTCCCTTTTTCATTCCACTACCATCGTATGGATCACACGTCTCCAAACTATTTTTTTGGCTGTTACAACTATAGCAAGTACAATCATATCGGTGCGGAATTGGCATATATAAGCCAAACTTAGGATCAACCAATGGAGGAGGATATTCCAATGACTGCTTGCTTTGAGAACTGTTCTCAGGTATGTCTATATCTAAATCCTCATCTGGGTTATCAATCAGAGACAACCTGAGTCTAGAATGATCATGATTAAATCCATCATTACCGAAGTTTTGCTTCATGAATTCGTGATTATTGTAATTCAAATCCTTAATGGGCGTTTTCGAGAGGCCTCTTGTATCGATCAACGGAGTTTTAGGTCTGCTTGGAAGAACTTCACGAGGTTGAGTATTGTAGATATCCGCCGTTGGGGTTTTACTTCTATACGCGTTGCCAACATCCTTATTCCCAAACCTATTGTCTAATTTCCTCGGTTTGTTCCTTAAACTCAAAGGTTTCGTCAGACAGTCTCTTTGGACAACAATCAGAGCTTCATTATTAAATGGGCAATTCTTGAGTACTTGAACAACCTCATCATGTGACATATTCACCAACGAAATATTATTAATTTCGAGAAGAATATCGCCCTCCATTAAATTTTTACATCGTTGTCGGTCTAGAATCTTTTTAACACGCTGCCCACAAGCACTATCGGCTATTGTAAATCCGAAACCTAAATTTCCCTTAACTATACCTACACGAACTTCTGTCTTTCCTATACCACGGTTATTTATACCTTTGAGCAAATCATCAATTTCATCTGTAGTATCCAAGGTACTTTCGTCCTCTCTGGATAAATCATCGTTCTCTAGGAAGTTGAAGTTTGTATCTAACATCCTCTTATCATTTTGGACTTGCTGCAAATGAGAATCAACAGCAATTGTAGTGACAACTTCAGTATTTGGGTCATTTGGATCGAAAGGCAGAGGATATCCCCTACAAACTTCAAGTTGTACAGTAGAACCGACACTTATCGACTGAAATAGCCTGACAATTTGATTATGGGTATATCCAAGGACACAAGTATCATTAACATATACAATAACATCGCCCGTTTGTAACTGTCCATCTAACCATGCTGGCCCGTTTGGCACAACGGATTTAATTTGAAGAAATTCTTCAACGGTATCATCTCCTCCCACAATCGTAAATCCTAATCCTCTTGAAGATTTCACCAACGATGTTTGAAACCTGTAATAACGAACCATTATATATAGGTTGAAATTTTTTTTAATGTCATTACTGAATACCTTTGGCCGCATAATTCAGAAGGATCTTTAGTAAAAGAAGTTTGACTAACAACGGCGGATGCTTGTGAAGCCGCTCGTTTAGCCTGGATCACAGGGTTTTCATATTGGGTACGTCTATTTACATGATCGATGAAATAAGTTCCATAATGTGGATCACTGATTTTCTCCCATCCATAAGGAAGCTCATCATCCAGACAGTCTTCGAGAGATTTCTTTTGGAATTTTGACAAACGTGGATCCAACCAATGTGAAGTTCCAGTAGAATGACTGCAGTAAAAAAATATTTTCAATCAGTTCATGTGAAGAAAGTAGAATGAAGTTTTGTAAATGTCGTGTGTGCCTAATTTTTCTTTACTCACTCGATGAAGTACACTTCTCCACTTTCTGTATATGCCTTTTCCCATTTTGGTGGTAAAGGACCTAAGGAATCTGTATCATCATTTGTTTGACTGAAATTATCTTTTTCTTCAAAATAGTTAGGATTATCAGTATTCACACTGTTATTATCAGTTTCCACTCTGAGAGGTTCTGAAAGAGGATTAATTGTGTCACCACTGTGACTCATTTTCAGTCTGAATCACAGTCACTATCGCTCGTCCATCATAAAACCCACGTTTTGGAAGTCACAACAGCGAATTTTATCGCGAAATGTGGTCATACGAACGACTATTACTCATCACAAAAACAAACTATAAACAATTCACAACGAAAGAAGTAAATAAGAACGGATCAAACGGATCTTTAAATGCTACATATTTCCAATTCAGTACATAGTTTTTCCTCAAGAACACTTGAGGAATTCGTTGTTCCAAATACAATTAATAATAATATCTCAATGTTGTATGTTTTTTCCTGAAACATGAATTCTTATCAGATAATGGGATGCTGTTTCAGTTTCTTTTCTGAAATTGAATACTGAAATATCTATTTGGGTGAACCACAGAATCGACGAAATGTCGAATATGTGGTCTCGGCATTCCTAGCTGATAGAGCGTACATTCAACAGTGGCGTACGTACAGGGTTTTATTCAAAAAACTTTTAGAATTAAATTAATGTCTAAATAAGCACCGCTCATATTTAATAGACGTATATTATCAAAACACAATATACAATGTCAAAAGGAATAAATATATTGAGTTTTGATTATATACGTCTATTAAATATGAGCGGTGCTTAATTAGACATTAATTTAATTCTAAAAGTTTTTTGAATAAAAATTTTTTCGAAATTAAAAATGTAGAAGACTGACAGAAATATATTGGGTTTTGATTATATACGTCTATTAAATATAAGCGGTGCTTATTTAGACATTAATTTAATTTTAAAAGTTTTTTGAATAAAAATTTTTTTTAAATTAAAATTGTAAAGGACTGACAGAATTATTTATTCCATTTGACATTGTATATTGACTTTTGATTATATACGTCTATTAAATATGAACGGTGCTTATTTAGACATTAATTTAATTCTAAAAGTTTTTTGAATAAAATTTTTTTTTAAATTAAAATTGTAGAAGACTGACAGATTAAATCTGTTTTGATATTCAAATTTTGTTATATTTCTTCTATCAAGTAAAAAGCCTTTTTCTATTTTATTTTAACATATTTCGGACCAATCTCGCCGAAAATAGCTCAAATATTTCCAAAAACTAACATAAAAATAGCTTTCACAGCCTCACATAAAATTTTCAATCTCTTTTTTAATGTTTAAGATAAAAACAACCGGTTGAATAATTTTGGAGTTCAAAAATTAAGTTGTCTAGAGTGCAGCAGCGTATATAAAGGACAAAGCGGAAGATCTTTTTAAAAAAGGTTCCAAGAACATCAATCTCCGTTTGGAAATCGGAAAAATAACTCTAATTTCCCGAAATATTTTTTCAAAACCAATCATATCTTCCCAGAATTGGGACAATATTGGAATATTACACCTGGAAAGCGAAGGAAAAAATCTAGACATCCTGGAATCAATAGAAATATTTAAGCGCAAGCACGTTTCAGAAATAAAACTCTTTAATGCGCAGACGGACCTTTAGCACACCCTACTTCTCGAAGTTTTGTACAATTTTAATTTTAAAATGAGCTATCACAGAGTAACGGACTACTCCGTCCAATATATGTATCTATGGTTGCATACCGTAAACTACATTTTTAGCATTTAAGTAGTGGTCAAACTCGTTCGAACCGTCCTCCTAACACATCGGCTGATAAGTTCCCGGTTTAACGAGGAAACACACCTTTTTTAAATCAAATTTGACTTATACCATCAACATAGTCAACGTTAAGAATGATTCAATCATTCCGCTGCTTTTCTAACCTTTCGAAACTCTTCTTGAAGGAACATTTACTATTTTTTATTGCATATGAATTATGAGTTTGAATTATTGATATTAAAGTTTTTGATATTTCAATGCTTGGGGATGTCATGAACGAAACAACTGGTCTAACTGGGTTATTTATTTTAAGAAGTTATATCAATTAATAAAATTTCGGTATTTGTGGGTTCATAAGAATCAATGAATTTTTTGGAAAATTATGAAACAGAGTGACGGATTGGTTTATTATATTTTTTATTGTTACTGGAAATATTCGGTAGGATCTTTATTGATTGTTTTAAATTTATCTGGTGTTAAGAAATCGATAGTTTTATTAATATATTCTTTTTCTGGGATGGCTACAATGCTATTCCCTTTTTCTTCTCGGGTAGGTTTTTCCTCTAAATGATTTTATTAATTTTTAATATTCAAAAGAGTGAAGAAAAGTTTTATTATTTCTTTTAATCTTGTAATAATATATTTATCTAAGTTCAAGTTATAAAATAAGTAGAGGTTTTTTACTTGAATAAAGGAATATTACAAAATTTGAATATCAAAACAGAATTAATCTGTTAGTCTCCTATATTTCTGATTTCAACAAAATTTTATTAAAAAATATTTAGAATTAAAGTAATGTCTCATAAGCGTAGCTTATATTTAATAGACGTTTAAAATCAAAACTCAATATACAATATCAAATGAAATAAATAAACCAACAAATATGAATTGTCAATTAAAATTAATTAAATAAATATTTGAAGGAGACAAAATTTTGTTTCCGATCTTACAATTATGAAAACTAATTCCTTTTCAAAAATACAAAACATAATTTAAGGAATCCTCAGAGAATATAATTTATTTAAAATATTCAATATATGTAAAGTTACTGGAAAAATCTCTCAAAACATGTATTATATCTTCAAAAAACAAATAGAATTCCAGTCAGGTCTTCATCAGTCAAACTTCACATTTAAAAAAAATAAAATCAATCACCAACAAATACTTAAAGATTTTTTGTTATCCTCGTTTAAACACCAACTTTATTATCCAAGATATTCTATGTTCGTCACAAAAATTACAGAAAGCTGAAAGGTACTGTATGGTTTTCTTTAAACCCCCTGACATTCCATAAAGAGTTTCATTCAAACCTATTATAGTATAATTATATATGAAATAAAATAAGAAGAGGTTTTTTACTTGAGAATGAATATTACAAAATTTGAATATCAAAATAGATTAAATCTGTTGGTGTTCAAATGAGGAAAACAAAAAATCTGTAGGTAAGTTGTATTTGTTGTTGATTGATTTTATTTTTTTTAATGTGAAGTTTGACTGATGAACACCTGACTGGAATTCTAATTGTTTTTTGAAGATATAATATATGTTTTGAGAGATTTTTGAAGTAACTTATTTAAATATATTAAATGTTTTAAATAAATTATTTTCTCTAAGAATTCCTAGAATTATGTTTTGTATTTTTCAAAAGGAATTGATTTTCATAATTGTAAGATCAGAAACAAAATATTGTCTCATTCAAATACTTATTTAATCAATTTTAATTGACAATTTATATTTTTTGATTTATTTGTTCCACTTGATATTGTATATTGAGTTTGGATTTTATACGTCTATTAAATGTAAGCTGTGCTTATAAGACATTACTTTAATTCTAAAAATTATAGAAGACTAACAGATTGAATCTGTTTTGATATTCAAATTTTTTAAGTTAAAGTTACTGTGGTTTTCAGATGACATCGATTTAATGGCGATTTCTCCATCTACTGCCAAGTATTCTAGGTGTTTTTGTGAAGAATTTTTAATTTTAAATTTGAAACTTTTCTCTAAAAGGTTCATTTCACTTTCTTTAAATTTTGTTCCGGATAAATTGATAAATCTTGGGTGAAATTGATGTGAGGAAAATGATTGAGGGTTTTTTATATTTGAATTTCTTTTTTTATGGATTTTATTTTGGTAAATGAGATTTCTCATTTTTCTAGACTGTGCTAAATATTTTTTATGGATAATTTTGTTTATACGTTCTCTGGTATGTTTGTCTATCAAATCAAACCCGATAATATGAAGTCTACAAGTTAATTCAGAATGGATTACCTTTATGTATATATTGTTTATGTTTCTTTGGTTGAACTGTATGTTTATGTCGCTTTTAATTCAGGTCTTCATTCCTTAAATCCGTCCTTTGATGGCTGTAGGGCTTTTGTTCTGAGTTTTCAAGTTGATATATTTCGGGAACAAGTTCATTTGAACTTTTTGCATTTGGAACCAAATATTTTGGGTATTTATTCTGTAATTCAATAGGAATTTATATTTTATGTTTGATCATTTAATTTTCGTGATCAGATAACTGGACATGTAAGATATCATCAAAATCGGATAAACATATATGGGTGTTAAACTTTTTTCTTATTAGTTTATTATTTTCGTATTTGACTGGAATACAGTGTGAATCATAGGTATTTTACGTTTTACACTTGGGCTTGGAGTCTTTTTTTTTGCAATTTCTTGGTAAAGAAAACACATAGTGACGACATAAAATAAGAGAGTAGGATTGTTTACCATTACGAAAATATAGTCTGACATTTCTTCAAGGAGGATATGTGAACAAGATTACGTATACAGTTTCGTGAACTGAAGGAACCTATCTCTCAATGAAAGTAAAAACCGACTTGCAAGTGGGAGAAATTCAAGAAAGGTTATATGGCCATCACTTTCTTCAAGACATAGTGGATTCAGGTCATAGTTTGAATACAGTAAATGTTCATGAATGTTGTTCTGAGTGTGGTTTGCTATTATGCACGCGAGTAGAATAATTCGGATTACATTTGGCGGTAAGTTAAACACAGGGACTGTTCCACAATCTCTTTGGATAATTTTTTTCCTTTCATTTAAAATATAATGAAGAACTTGATAGAGAAACAATTGTTCTCGGAAATTTGGTCGAAAAGGTTTTTGCTCCTTCATAACGTAAAAGATGAAAAATTTACAATCCAATGTTTGTTTGAAATTATAAAGAACTATTTATGGGTATATTCTAAATTCGATACTATAATTCTATTTCAGATTCATGTTGAATTAATTTTATTTTCAGTGACGACATTGTATTCTTATTTGTAGAATTTCTTCGGATACTTAAAACTTCTTATATTTTTTTCTTTTTGAATTATACCAAATTCTAGGTGATAATTTATTATTATTTATTGCTAATTTAAATTGAACATTTTGACCTACGTAATTGCTTATTTATTTGTCAATTTTTATTGAATAAATTTCGAAAAATATAACTGTTGGAGTAGAATGAAGAATGTTTTTTTTATAAAAAGCTCAGGCATTAAACTTTAATTTCTCAATGAGGAAAAATTATGCTTATAGTATTATTTTTGTCCTGAAAAACAAATGATGATTACGTCGTTGATTTTGTAATTTCATCCCCAAGAATTAAAATGGTTGTCAAAATCCGGTATATTAGAAATTAAATTATTTTTTAAATGCCGAGGTGAAACTTAAAGTTACATCAATACAAGTGGAGAAAATTTATCTGAAAAATTCTGCTAATTTTCTCTAGCATTTATTTAAACCTCCAACGATAAATTACCTATTTCTTTGATTCATAATATGAAAAAAAAAACAAAATTTTATAGAATTATAATCTGCGGGTTTGCCATAGATATCTAGACAGCTACTTATGAGTGCAAGAACTAATAAATATGTTTTTATAAGTCAATATATTTTATCATTTAAGTATCTATGGTAGAGAATGCGAAAAATTTTTACATTCAAGGTGACATGAATTTTTAATTTTCAATTCAACAAGTATGTTAAATTACCAAAAACTGTTCACAAAAATGTTTAAACTTTTGAACTAAAACTTAATAGATTTAATTGATAATTTATCTTTCTTTGGATTCTTTTATTCCCTTTGGTAATGTCTGATAAGTGTTTAATTCTATATGTCTACTAAATTGACACAGTGTGTTCTTAGACATTTATTTAATTTAATTCTAAAAGTTTTTGAATAAACTTTTGTGAAATTAAAATTTGTAGGAGGTTAACCGAATAAATCTGTATGATGTTTAAAATTTTTAAATAAGTGTATTCTGTTTGTCACAAATTTTTTTATTATGATAATATAACGATCGTTTCGCTAACACAGTAGCTTCGTCAGTTAGGTGGTATACCTTACATTTTTGAATGACTAAATTTGTTCTAGAAATGAATTCTATTTATATTAGGGTGGGTACAAATCTTTTATTGAGCACTAAAACTCAAGAAAAGTGAGTCTCTGGAAATTCAAGTTCGTTTGAATATATTTAATAGTGGAGACTTAATTAGGTCTAATTGTTGGTTGAGTACTATTCTGATTTTGTTGTATTTATTAATTTCTAGTGGCTCCAAAAGGTTTAAGGCATAACTTTTACTTTCTATATGCAAAATTTCAAAATTATGGTTGAAGGTATGTCTCGTTTCTAACAAATGGTTCGAATATGTGGAATTAATTTTGTTATTGAGGAAACTCTTCAGATGTTCTCTAATTCTCTGTCGGAAACTTCTTCCTATCTGTCCCATGTAAATTTTTTATCAATCAACGCAGGTTAACTTATGAACTCCCGATTTATCATCTTTATGTGTAATGTCTTCATTATTTTTAATGAATTTACCGAGGTTTGAATAAGTTTTGAATGAAGTTCTTAAATCATATCTATTTTTGAGCTATATAACAATTTTCTCAGGAATACCTTTAGCATATTTTAAGAAAAAGTATTTAAAACTTTTTTTTGTTTTCGGATATACGATATTTAAAGCTTTTTTATTATTTTTATTCATCAACAATTTATCTATCAACGTAGGATCGTAGTCATCATAAATAGTTATTTGTTTAATGATGTTGAGTTCTAAAATAGAATTTTCTCGATTTATGGGTATGTTCACTTATCTGTGGATCATACAATTAAATGTTGATAATTTTTGGCTAATAGGCTGATTTGATTTATTGTGTTTAATACCATCTTTATATGAAATATTGAAAATTCATTTGAATTATTGATTCTGGTAACTCTTAAATCAAGAAAATTAATGGATTCAACAGTTACCAGAATCAATAATTCATCAATATAAACCAAAAATTATCAGTATTTAAATTTATGACCTACAAATTAGTTAACATACCCATGAATCGAGAAAATTATACTTTAGAACTCAACATCATTTGATGAACTCAACCAAGATATTCAGGCTCCAAACCTATCCTGAAATTTTCAAGTATCTATCTTTTTCCATTTGAAAATTAGAATATTTAATGAAGGACCGATTTGGCTGGACAGAATTATTTTTAAGCTCGGATTCTTTATCAATGAGTTCATCCTGGTCGTTTGAGACCATTTTCAGTTCGAAAATAACAGACATTTGGGTAGACAGATAGCACGCTGCTCCTTAGAACGAGCGCTTCTTTCGCTTGACATTAAATGGCGAAAATTAGTACAAAAATTGGGTGCGATCTAGCAATGATTTTCCATACATTCCAACCAAAACAACCTACCTTAAGGGTTGAAAATTTAGGATTGTAATTTAAAAAAAATATTACTCAAAAACTCATCTGTTTTTTCTTTTTCTGTCATAACATAATGCATCTTTATGTAAAATTGCAACTAAAATAATAAGAAGAGGTTTTTTACTTGAATTGTGTTTTTTAAGAATGTGATACATGTTTTGAGAGATTTTTGAAGTAACTTATTTAAATATATTAAATATTTCAAATAAATTATTTTTTTGAGAAGTTCTTGAAATAATGTTTTGTATTTTTGAAAAAGATTTAGTTTTCATAATTGTTAGATCAGAAACAAAATTTTGTCTCCTTCAAATATTTATTTGTTAATTTTAATCGACAATTTATGTTTGTTGGGTATTTATTCCATTTGATATTGTATAATGAGTTTTGATCTTATTTAAACTTTTAAGACATTAATTTAATTCTAAAACTTTTTGAATAACATTTTTTGAAATTAAAATTATAGGAGACTAACAGATTAAATCTGTTTTGATATTCAAATTTTTTAAAATTGTAGCGTTTTAGATATTGAAATGTCAAAATTCAAATTGTGTTCCTACCATTTAAGAATAATAAAGCAGCAAATCTTAAAGCATCTGTTCATTTTTCAATTTAAAAATTGATTTGTATAACTTTTATATACAAGAAATAAAGAGTGCAACTGTGTCATTACCGTGTCTGCGTAAATTCCAAGAAACGAATCTTAAGTAATACTTATCCACTATATTATACATTGAAGTCACGCAAATATTTAATTATGCATTTTCGCAATTATTATATATTACATTAAATTCACGAAATTTTAATTGCTGTTATTAGTTAATGAGATGGAAATATAGAGCTTAATTTATCAAAAACTCATCTCACTTCTTCCTGTAGCTGTAAGGACGCAAATGATGCACAGCCTTCGGCATTATACTGTTGGTAGACACACCATTGCCATCATAACAATGTCAAAGTCGAGTTCACTTTCACCGGCCAACTCTCTTCGAACATATCCGTTTTGATGTAATCGGAGATCCCTGTTTTTCGTAAGACGTGATTTACCAGCCTTATTTAATTGGTTTTAGTCATCATCATGGATTCTTCGTTTATTCTCGATGGCACAACGAATCCGAAGCTACGTCATACAAGGTCGAGTGTCTTCGAAATTATAGACGTGAATTTTGGAGATCGATAATCTCTATCTCATCTTTTCACCTGTTTTACTTTGCAATACATTTCACGTAATTATTCTGAGTATGATTCACCGATTGAAACTCCCTTTCCATTACTGATTCGAAAGCCTTGTAACTCAATGGACAAACAATATAATTAATTAAAAAACACGTTTATCCCATTCGCGAATAAATTCACTTTCTCTTGAAATAACGTAAAGCAACATTAGTCAAAACATTTAGTCACTGAAAATAGAAGTTAAGATCGAAACGCTGGTTTTGATGAAAAGTCTCGAGGAATTTGCATTTTTTTCACTGAGTCTTCATGAAGGAAGGTTGATGAACCCACGAGATTAATTTTAGCTGCCTCAAATATTTTTTTTAGAGTGATAGAACTTTCGATAGGGATAACTGTGATTTGACAGAAGGTAGATGCCATGTTGTTTTGACATTTCTGTTCAGTAAGCATTGAAAAATTATCATGGAAAGACTCACGCCGCAACAACGTTTACTAATTCTTGAAATTTATTTTCAAAATCAATGTTATATTCGCCAAACTCATAGAGCACTTCGTGAAATTTATGGTTTACATAATCGTCCATTAGAGCAGCTTATTCGTCGAACTATCGATAGATTTCGGACAATATTTTCTCTACTCGATGCAACAACTACAACAAGACAAAGAACTGTACGTACAGAAGAAAATATCGCTTCTGTAAGTCATAGTGTTAATGATGATCTAGATTTGTCTATTCGTCGACGTTCACAACAAGTTGGACTGTGTGCATCCACCACATGGAATATTTTGAGTGAAGATCTTAGTCTACACCCATACAAGATCCAATTGGTTCAAGAACTAAAGCCACTTGACCATAATAAGCGTCGTTTGTTTGCTGATTGCGCCCTAGAACAGCTTGAAGTTGATCCACTTTTTGATCGTGAAATTGTGTTTAGTGATGAAGCTCATTTCTGGTTGAACGGCTGTGTAAACAAGCAAAATTGCCGTATATGGAGTGAAAACAATCCTCAAGAAGTTCTGCAGGTTCCATTACATCCTGAAAAATGCACTGTATGGTGTGCTTTACACGCTGGAGACATCATCGGTCCATATTTCTTTAAAAACGATGCTGGAGCTAATGATACAGTGAATGGTACTCGTTACAGATAGATGATCAATGATTATTTGCTTCAAAATTTGAATGGTATCGACCCAGAAGTGTTTTGGTTCCAACAAGAAGGTGCTCATGCTGTTACCGTAACAATTTATTTATTGAAAGAAAGATTTGGCGATAACATTATTTCGAGAAATTGTCCAATTAATTGGCCTCCAAGATCATGCGGCATAACTCCACTAGATTATTTTCTTTGGGGTTATGTCAAGTCATTGGAACAATAGACTCTTTAAAAGCCAACATAACACGTGTTTTCGATGAAATAAGGCCTGAATTACTCGAAAAAGTGGTCCAAAATTGATCTGGTCGAATGCGGTTCCTCAGAGCTAGTCGTGGTGGAGATATGCCGGAAATTATTTCTAAAACATAAATGGCATAAAATTATCTTTCAAATAAAAAAAAATTGGCTTCAATCTTAATTTGAATGTGTTTAATTTCAATTTAAAGTTTTATCACTCTAAAAAAACACTCAATACTTCCTTGGCGTGCCTAAACTGTTCCAATTTTCCAGATCGTCTCCATACTCAAGGTCGACGAGAAACTGGATAGAATCCAAATATGAACTCATTAAATAAAACTGTGACCCAGTCGTTTGCACCCTGATTTATGAATTCCTGACAACAGTTTAAACTGATATTTGATTCCCTCATTGCCCGTTATTTCTCCAGCAAAAATGTGCTATATATTCTCAGGGGCTTCCTTACAGGACGTTGTAGCATTAGAAGACATCTACTTTTTGTTGTTGTTGGGGTTCATCAATGACTTGTCTTGGTCTTTTCATTGTTGTTGTTTCTTCTTATTTTTGTAGGTGTAGTTTTTTTAATTCTTGAAATATCTAATTAGTATTCAGTCATGATGCTAACTTATTATATAAACATCGAATGACTTGGCGAAATTGAATAATAGTTTTTGGATATCAAGAGTGAACCGCCTTGATGAAGCCACTATATCGACGAACATTTTCATGGGAAAAGTGTCAAGATTATGAATTGATCTCGTAGAATTTTTTCAGGGAAATTTTCATTTGAAGAAGAAAATCTCACAATTTACTTCGAAGAAATTTTTAGAGTACTTTGTTCCAGAGATTATATTGATTCTTTGCTGGTTCTGTCGCTCAACACTTGAAGAAACGTATCAAGATTTCTTGCAATACCATCAACCCTGGCAAAATGATGGTTATGCTAGGCATTGGGTTAAAATACCCGAACAGAGGCATGTAATTTCACGCAGGCAGGAGGCACCTCAAAATGTGGAAACAACAAGGCATTTTGGACCTGACACCCTGCATAAAATAACAGAAACCCTCGGAGCTATAAACACTGTCGGAAGATATATAGTTAATATGACGATAGGTGAAGATAACAGTGCCAAAATATCGAACGAAGTACCAAGTGCCATTTACACCATAAGTAAGAATGTTTTGGGAAGAAATGTAACCGATACAATAGCCCCATACGTCAGAGAGGCTCTACCCGCTGTAATAGACACCAAAGATGAGAAAATAAAGGACAGAGACGATGATAAAGAGGAAGAAGATAAAACTAGCAGCTGTACGACACCTGGAGGAATATCTGGGTAAGTAGAATTTTGGTCAAGATTCATTTTTTGTCATCCTAGGTGGGTCTAACGCATATTTTAAAATATCTTCATTAACAATATCTAAGTGCAGAGAGTTTTTCTTGGAGAAACCTGAACAAAATCACAGGAGCTTATACAGCCAAGAGATCAGGCTACTAGAATTAATGTAAATTTTTTAGCCACTCCAGGCCCAGGCTGTACCACAAGAAGGTCAATTTATTCCACATCCTATTTTTGTTTACCTGTTGTTCTGTTTCTGATTTTTGCTTAATTAGTACTTTCTACATAATAATGTCAAAATGAAATGAATTACCAAATTCTGAACAACAATAAGAATTCGCAACTTTTTATATTCAAGAGATTGTAAAAATTTAATTCTTTCGAAAAATTGTTAAGTAACTGTAGAGTCTAAGAGCTAAGACCATCTCTTTCTTGCTTTCTGAAAAATTTCAAATATAGAGCGTTGAAGTCAAAGTGGATTAGTAAGAGAATAAATTACCTATTTAATATGTATTTCCCTGCAATTAATTAGATCTTCTGTGTGTTACTATCCAAGAAAATCATTTCTTCAGAACGTTGATGATTGTCTGGGAGTGATGGGTCTTATATCCGGTACTTTACAACGCCAGTGCATCACACTGGACGAGTTAGTGATTTGTAGTTTAAACTATCATCTTACCTAGTAACAGAAGAATCTTCTTTGGCTCAGCCTAAGCTCCCGGAAATAAGCCTTCTGTGGCTTCAAAAAACATATTTATAGAAAGAGCCAAAAAGAGAAGCACTCTGGTGTAACCTGCCAGGTTTTGAGTCCTTCACAACTGTTAAAAAAAATTTAAAAAACCATCCTAATCTCGTCAAGAAAATGCTAAATTTTTTTCACGAACTTCATAATGCTACATTATCGCCTTAGAAAACATTTGGTGAAATTAAATTTTGCAGAAAATAGGGAATGAAGATTCTGTGGACAGAAGTGAGAAAGTCCTGAACTGCTGGGCACAGAACGTCTTTCTGTTGGAAACTAACGCAAGAAGCTCTTGGGCCATACAATCATAAAAATGGCACAAAACCTATTTTCATATCGGCAATAAAATGCTCTATCTTCCCAAAGGCTTCCTCAAGGTAAATTGTCACCTCAGAAATAACTGAGTACTTGATGAGATTAGATTGAAAATGAAAATGCTGATTCTGGGGATACGGGGAAGAAACTCCTGATCAGGATGCTTTGTCCATTGGAAGCCAGATCAAAGAATACTTTAATCATAATCAAGGATGAAGACATTCCTTCTTGAACAGATCTCTCTCAGATCATGGAGTTCATTGCTCTCTAGCAGATGAGAGGCGCAAGATATACTTCAGTCAGATATATTGTGGTTTAACTTCTTATATCTAGTGCTTTGCAGTGGAGTGAGCCAGTTTATTTGGACAACACTTCATCTTGGAGTAGGATCTGCTTGGTAGTTTCAACAGAACCTAAAAACATCAAAATTATTTGCTGATCTTACTGTAAATGTTATCTCACCTTTCAATGACCAATGAAGAGCCCAGTCATTCTCGTTTTTTGACAACGATAGGTCGAGTTACGCTTTTTCTTCTGAAGTTGCAGTAAGCTCTTCATTCTAGAGTATTAATTCATTGAATATTTCTATGTTTATGTTTTCTCATTCATGTACCTCTCCTCTCAGCAGTGAATATTCTCCAATACTTTCTTGTAGGTCTTGCAAGGATTTAAGCGACTGTCCCCAGCTACTCCTGAACCTTGGCACCCTTAGACAATCCCTCTGTTTTAAGAGCCTGTTCGTGCCTGGAGTCTGCTGCCCGATAATCCAAGGGACAAAACTACAACCTGTAGCATCTTCCTTCACATCTACCACTCGGATACCCATAACAGCGATCCCAACTACAGCTAGACCAATAAAATTGACTACTGTTCCATCAACCAGTTACACTACGAAACCACCGATTAACATACCAAGTTATCCGGTCAGACCGAATCCAGATTCCATCCCTCCCGATGTTCCGCAAATAGGATCAAATTATGTGGATACCGGTGGTGAGTTCACCTGATTTGTTTCATTGTTTCATATTGTACAGGATTGGAATGGCAATAACACGAATGTCAACGAAATTTCCATAGTATACATTGAAAATTTACTACAAAGAGTTTTTTTGATTATTGCAGATAATGGGTGGATTAATTCTGTGAAACCGCTACAGATTCGATCTGAAAACTCTCTTGAAAACTTTATAGAATTAAATTGAATAAAATTCTTCTAGAAAACACTTTATAGACATATAATTATCAACACATGTGAGCGGCAGCTGACCAATAAAGAATAAAACAAAAACATAAAGTATTGACCAAAATGATCTAATCCCTCACCCAAGACAAATTTGTGTCGATTGGATATTCAGTAATAACAACTTCACCAACAAATGTTTCACATAGAATTCAGAAAGATCTTTTTTATTTCCTTTTAAAAAAAGATAGCATATTCTCTAGAGAATGAATCTGAAATTCTAACCCATATTCTCATCAGTTAGAAGTTATTTGGATGCTAAATAAAAACAATTAATAAAATATATCTCCGTACCTTTATTCACCAAATATTCTGTTCGACAATATATAGTGGGCCATCTAGAGTTGCATTTTGCAGTAGTCTGACTGACTTCTGTCATTCGTGTTTTGACAGAAAGTTAGTTTAATATTTGACAATATGAATAAAAACAATATTCTAATTTCCGCTAATATTTTATTAACACTACGATCGTTACGTTATACCATGACTTCTTCAGGTGAGTATTACAAGATACTGAGTATACCATGAACAAGAAATTAATTTTATAGTACATGGATATAACAAAAAAAGAGGGGCTGAAGAGAGTTTTACAATTCTTTTGGAAATCTGAAAAATGATTCAAAAAAGATTCAACAAAGGGGAGTTACTTAATTCTGTTTGGTTATTCAATAATATTTTTTTTATGATATCTATTAATTTCTAAAGTTTCTAACAAGTTTAATCTAAAACTTTTGTTTTCCTACGCAGAGCACCTTCTAGACACAGGGCATAGTTTTAATAGTAACTTTGAAATTTCACACTCAGAAAACAAAAGTTTTACATCAAACTTGTTAGAAACTTTAGAAATTAATAGATATCATAAAAGAAAAATATTATTGAATAACCAAACAGAATTAAGTAACTCCCCTTTGTTGAATCTTTTTTGAATCATTTTTCAGATTTCCAAAAGAATTGTAAAACTCTCTTCACCCCCTCTTTTTTTGTTATATCCATGTACTATAAAATTAATTTCTTGTTCATGGTATACTCAGTATCTTGTAATACTCACCTGAAGAAGTCATGGTATGACGTAACGATCGTAGTATTAATAAAATATTAGCGGAAATTAGAATATTGTTTTTATTCATATTTTCAAGATGAATTTCCGTCAAGTAAAGATCGAAACAATCATAGATTTAATATTTGACATTAAGGAAATAGGTCGATTCATGCTTGAACAAAACTGGGAAATATTAAAAACTTATTTCCACAATAGTGATACTCCTATCTAAACTGTTAGAAATTTACGTGAAAAACTCAATAGGAATGAAATGCTCTCACGGCAATTTGTGGATCATTTTGTTCGTGAAAATTGGAATTTAAAAATTCTATTTTAATTCCTGGAAGTTCCTTTATTCTTTTGAGAAATGAGTATTCTGAATGCGGAAACCATTGTGGAGTGTTTTCGATGAAAAAATGTTTATAAGGCATTTATTTAAATTCATTTCAAAAAATATTTAAGAAATTCCATAAAATTAATGCTTGATATTTAAGATATTGAAAAAGTTTCTATCACGTGAAAATTCTCCCTTTTTATTATTATATTTTAAATATAATAATAACAGTTTGATTTTCACTCAAGCACACAGCCTTTTTGAAGATATGCTATGTATTTTTGAAGAGTTTTTTTTTTTTGAAAGATCTTTTCAAAGAGAGGTTGTTTCTAAGGCATGTATTTAATTTAATTTTAAAAAGTTCTCAAGAAATTTTATAAAATTAAAATTTGCAGCGAGGTGTAACAGAATTACTCTGTTGGATATTTAAGATATTGAAAAACCTTCTATCAAGTAAAAAATCCGCCTATTTATCACATCATTTAAAATGTCAATTATGAACAATTTCTATCAAGCTACGACTAAATTATTCCAACAATAAAATAAATAAAATTCCGTAATCAAAATATTCTACATAACGAGCCAAACTATAATATATTTTTCAGTTGAATGAAATTAATTGAACTAAGAATTAAATTGATGTCTTATAAGCACTGCTTAAATTAAGTTCACATATAAAATCAAAACTCATTATATAATATCAAATGAAATAAAAAACCTAACGAAATATGAATTAATAAATTAATAAAGTATATAAAAACAACTTGGCTTAAGTTTCACTGTTTATTTCATGTCTGTTGACATATATGTATGAAATATGAATTATCAATTAGAATTACTAAATAAATACTTGAAGGAGACAAAACTTTGTTTCTGGCCCTATATTTATGAAAACCAAATCTTTTTCAAAAATGGAAAACATAATTTTAAGAACTTCTTTAAAATTTATTTATTTTAAATATTTAAATATATTAAATATTTAAAATAAATCAGTTTTGGAGTTCTTAATATGTTTTGCATTTTTGAGTAAATATAAGATCAGAAACAATATTTTGTCTCCTTCAAGTATTCATTTAGTAATTTTAATTGATAATTTATATCTTGTTTGGTTTTTTTATTCCATTTGATATTATATAATGAGTTTTGATTTTATATGTCTACTAAATTTAAGCTTATGAGACATTCATTTAGTTCTAAAAGTTTTTGAATAACGTTTTTTCAAATTCAAATTTGTAGGAGGCTAACAGAATAAATCTGTTTTGATATTTAAATTTTGTAATAATCCTTCTATCAAGTAAAAAACCTCTACTCATTATTTTACTCTGATTATAAACTGTGATGACGACTTATTGGTCTTCTTTCCTGGTACTTCGAGGTATTCAGTTGTAGAATTGAAGGGTCATAACTCGTACAAATCATTCAATGCACGATTAACCCTTCCCAGAAATCAGTAATAACTTTCACTCACTTCTACTTTCATCGTAATAATTCACGTGTTCCGAACGTAAACTTTTTTTCTTTCATAGAACTCGTAGATGTTGGTTTTTCCAAAATCACTCGAGTAACTATTGAATTCTCTAACCATCCAACCAATGGTGTAAATAACGTGGAAAGTTTGCAATAAGGTGAAATTAGTCTCAATCATGAAGTGGTGTTGAATCGATGGATGAAATTTTATATTTGCCTTACCTATCAATCGAAAAAAAACTACAATCAGAAAGCATGACGTATTTTCTTATTAATTATTATTTGCAGATAATAGAAAACCACTTATTATATTTTCTTATTCACTTTTACACGCTTCGTTACTTTCATATTGTGTGGAGTATATGAAATGATGAACATGAATTTTAGCACTCCGCAAAATCTTCAGAAAAATTTTTTTCGTTCTTCATATAACTTTTTTTGGAAGTCTACTGAAATAATTTAATGAATAATTAAAATGAAATTAATGAGTATTTAACTGATAAAGGTTATAATTTTGAATTTTACGGAAATTAAATCTGAAACCCTTATGAAAAATTATCATTAATCTTAATTATTATGAATGAACTTGTAATAAATAAAATTCAATTTCCACAAACTCTTTGTTGTTGAACGACAATTGTTTCGCGATACTGTGGCTTAATCATGTTCTAGATTTGAACTTGCTCGTTGAAGAGAATCTTCTGGGAATTATATCGATTTATTTCAAGTGATTCTAAGAATGTTAATCTAGACCCTTTACTCTCGATATGGATAATTTCATATTCTTTATTAAAATTATGTCCAAATTCTATTAAATTAATGGATTTCTTCTTGAACGATCTGCCTGCCTGACCAATTAAACCATTGGGCAATCCTTACAAGTCATTAAATATTGAATTGAATTAGTCCTTACTTGGTGAAAATCCATATAAAATATAATAATATTTAAATAAGGTTGTTCTGATTTTCACAAATTTTTATTGTTATGTTTACAACAATCGTTTCGCTATCACAGTAGCATCATCAGGCAAGATTACATTTTGAATAACTAAGCTTGTTTTCGAAATCCGTTGCTATTTATATTACAGTAAGTACAATAAATTTTTATTGAGCACTAAAACCCAAAATAGGGGTCTCTGCAAATTCCAGCTTATTTGAATATATTTAACAGAGGTGAGTTATTTAAATCTACTTGTTCGTTAAGTAATATTCTAATTTTATTATGTTTACATAGGACAGACTGGAAGAACTTTCCGACATAGAATTTGTGAACATTTGAAGAGTTTCCCCAATAATAAAAGTAATTCTACATATTCCAACCATTTGTTAGAAACAGGACATACTTTCAACCATAATTTTGAGATTCTACATATAGAAAGTAAAAGTTATGCCTTAAATCTGTTATAATCCCTAGAGATAAATAAACATAATAAAATTGGAATATTACTTAACGAACAAATATATTTAAATAACTCACCTCTGTTAAATATATTCAGATGAGCTGGAATTTGCAGATACCCCTTTTTTGGGTTTTAGTGCTCAATAAAAATTCATTGTACTTACTGTAATATAAATAGCAACGGATTTCGGAAACAAGCTTAGTTATTCAAAATGTAATCTTGCCTGATGATACTACTGTGATAGCGAAACGATTGTTGTAAACATTAAAAATTTGTGAAAATCAGAATAACCTTATTTAAATATTATACCTTACAAGTTAACTTGTAACTAGACTCCTAATTTATTATCTTTGTTTGATTTATCTTTATTATTTTTAATGTATTTGTCTATGTTACTGATGGTTCTGAAAGCTGCTGTGTAATTAAAACTTTTTTTTTAAATAACAGGCAGTGTCTTCAGATATTCTTTTTATATTAAAGTCTGGAATATTGAATTGTATCAGTCCTTACTTGGTGAAAATCCATATTAAATAATATATATTAAAGTCGTATGAATTTTTTTGGAATTGTATCTTTTGTGGTAGGATAACTTGAGTTAATGCTATCTTTCTGTTTATTATTAATCATTTTATCTATAAGAGTTGAGCTGAAACCATTGTTAAACCTATTGGTTTGATTATATTGATTTCTTTGGAAAAATTCGATACTTTTAGTAATGTACAGATAGAGCTATTATAGGCTGATATTTTTTGAGCCCATAATAATCCAACTTTTCGACTCATTACCAAGAAGAGTTCAGGTTAAATGTATGGCTAGCCATGACAAGATATGCAGTTTTTGGGCCGATAATAATTCCAGACCGTTTGAATTCTGCCAGTTTCAGAAATTTTTGATTTATTGGGAGACATGCCTCTGAACCAATGGTCGCACATTTGGTTTCAAATGGACGGTTGTTCAGCACGCAATTGTAGAATAGTTAGAGAATGAATGAAGGTTTATTTTGAAGGAAAATGGATAGAAGATTAGGACCGATCAGATGGCCTGCTCGAAGTTCCGATCTTACACTTCTAGACTTTTCGGTTGTTTTAAAAGACTGCTGTAATATGCTAGGGCACCGACGAGTAGTTGCGAAAAGCTGTGGATTCTATCCATGGTTTTGCATTAGAGAAGGTGGCAGGTATTTTCAGAATTTTTTGTGATAAGTTTTCAACTTGTATGAATAATAAAGACTATCGTAAATAATAATTTTTTTCCTCAGATGGTGTGTATCTCACTGTTTGTATTTTCAAATTTCGCATCTATTGTCCAATGAAGATTTAATAGAATATATTATACGTAATTGAAAAGCTTTATAAATAAAGCAGTTTTTGCAAATAATTTCCATGGGGGTTTTAATTTAGACCAAAGCCTATGGCTTCCTGGAGCTGTCTTCTCCTCAGGTCCTACATATGTTTTGTCCGGAAGCAATTTCCAATATAGGGAAGATTCATCAGCATTATAAATCTGCTTCTTCATCAGCTGAAGTTCATCCACTTTTTCAAGCAGTCTTATTAAATGGATTGACCGTCTCACTTGATGACAGTTTTTCTCTTGAGATTTTTAGATATCGAATTCCAAAACGTTTCTTGTACCTTTGCAACCATCCGCTGCTCGCATTAAAACATGGAGTCTCTTTGTATTCTTCTTGCACTTTTTCTGCCTTTTCTTTATTGATAAAACCTGTGACTGGAATATGTTTTTCTCTTTGCTTTAAAAAATAGCGGTATAAAGCTTTCTCCATTCTAGGCCATTCAGATGATCTAAAAGTTTTGATTTTTCCTGGTCCCACGTAAGTATTGCTGATCTTCTTCAAAATATTCACTCTCCTGTTTCGAATTGCGCGAATCGTAGACTTAGCCACACCACCATATTTTTTTGCTAAAGCCGTCACTCCAACACCTTTTTCTAGCGGTTCAACTGTTTCACTTTTTTGAATAAGCTTCAAATGAATCCCGGCCATGCTTAAGCTTACTCGAAAACATGATAACAATTCAGTAAAAATTAACAATCGTTTTCTTGTTATGATTTGTATAGAGTACTAATGCAAATATATATTCGTTCACTATTTAGAGTAGTTAATTATAAGCATTGTTTACTATTTCGAGAGTCTATTGTACTGCAAATGTTTTCAGTCTCCTTTTAACCATTTTGTTTATATAAATTGAAAATTACTATGAAGAAGTATTTGCATATTACAGAATGAATTCACCAGAACCTCTACACATTTTAATCCAAATAAATCTCATGAAAAAATTTAGAATTAAATTTTAAAACATGTCCTAAATACACTGTATCACTTTATAGACATATTTATTATCATCACATGTGGTGGAAATTAACTAATAAAGAATCAAAAGAAATATTAATTAATGAACAATTTAGATAGACATTACCTTATACGTATATGTTTCGATTGGATCCAATCACCACAAAATGTTCAACATATAATTCAAAAAGGCCTTTTTATTTTCCTTTTTTAAAGAATATATAGCACATTCTCCAGAGAAAGAACCTGATACTACTCTGTCAAGAAAGTACCAGGAATTTTCAATTAAAACAACATTTTTACATTTAATCGTCAAAATTTATTGGGTCGCCTTCAAAATAGGCTCCATTTGCACCAATACATCTATGCCAACGGCACTTCCAATTATCGAAACATTTTTTATAGGCGCTTTCCGGGATGGACTTTAGCTCTCGCGCCGAAATTTGTTTTATGGCTTCAATCGACTCAAAACGGGTGCCACGAAGGGGCAATTTTAGTTTTGGAAAGAGGAAAAAGTCGCAAGGAGCCAAATCCGGCGAATACGGTGGTTGCTGAAGCACGTTTGTTGAGTTTTTGGCGAGAAAGTCAGTCACAATCGTAGCTCGGTGAGAAGGCGCGTTATCGTCATGCAAAATCCATGAGTTGTTCACCCACAAATTTGGCCGCTTCTTACGGATACGCTCACGCAAACGTTTCATAACGCCTAGGTAATACTCCTTGTTTACCGTCTGACCCTCTGGAACGAATTCGTAGTGCACCACGCCACGGATATCGAAGAAAACAATGAGCATCACCTTCATTTTCGAGCGGCTTTGGCGTGGTTTTTTCGGTTTCGGCTCATTTTTTGCCACCCATTCCGATGATTGCTGGCTTGTTTGCATATCGTACTCGTAGACCCAGGTCTCATCACCAGTTATAATGCGTTCCATGAATGTAGAATCGGAATTACAGCGATCCAGTATGTCTGAAGCAACCTGTTCGCGATGACGTTTTTGAAGAAAATTCAGGTCTTTCGGTACGAGTCGTGCGGCCACCTTTCTCATGCCCAAAATATCAATCAAAATCGTACGTGCGGACTCGTGGGATATCTTAAGATCATCTGCTATCTCTCTCAAGCTGGTACGACGGTTTTCCAGCACCCTTTCCTTAATTTTATCGACGTTATCTTCGATCGAAGCCGTCGATGGGCGACCACTTCACGACCGTCCTTGAAGGCTCTGTACCACTGATATGCACGAGTTTTCGATAGAGCATTATCACCAAAGGCCTTTTGCAACATTTTCAATGCATCGGCACACAAAAATTCATTTGCAACACAAAACTTTAAACAAATTCTTTGCTCAACGTAATCACCCATAGTAAAAATCGGCACGCACTCTGACATCGACTGACTTAATCAGCTGTTGCAAACACACTAGTTGACAGATCCCGCTCAAGCTTGGCATAGTAATTAAGGACAGTGGTACCAACCTAGGAAAAAAAATTTTACCCGCCTCATTGCCCCGCCAGATTTAAATCGATAATTCCCGGTACTTTCTTGACAGAATGTATATTCGGACTCAAAATCTCTTCTTTTATTGTTTATTTCTGTGATATAACCAAATTTTGTATAGGCCATGCTTATCCCAAAATTGATTAGTTATTGCAGAAATGTGTTGTGTTAAAAAAGGTATTTTTTATATATTTTTAAATGATTATTTTGTTCATTCAAATAACGACTTACTGAAGAGATTTTGGGTCCGAATGTATCAGGTTCTTTCTCTGGAGTATGTACTATATATTCTTTAAAAAAGGAAAATAGAAAAAGGCATTTCTGAATTATTTGTTGAACATTTTTTGGTGATGGAACTTGTGATTCATTAACATCCAATCGAAACATATATATGTATAAGATGATGTCTAAATAATTTGTTCATTAATTTATATTTCTTTTGATTCTGTATTAGTTAATTTCCACCACATGTGATGATAATATATATGTCCATGTTTTAAAATTTAATTCTAAACGTTTTCATGAGATTTATTCAGATTAAAATCTGGAGAGGTTCTGGTGAATTAATTCCAGCTATTATTCTGTAATCTACTGTACTTCTATCAAGCATCGGCTCGAATGCTAATTTAAATCCGATATATTTAATATTTTAAATAATATCTGTTTCTATTCTTGTTATCATTCTTTGTACCTGAATCTGCATAGATACTCTTCATCTTTTGTTGTCTTAAATACTTTGGAACTGGAGTCACAAAATGTGTTAACATTCTAATTTTTTTTATAGCAAAACAGTAATTTCTGATAATCTATTTTGATTATGATCAATTACAAAATAATTAGGGCTGAAACGGTGCAGTAGATAAAATATATTTGTAAAGAACATAATTGTTGTTTGTATTTCGAATTTGTAGAGTGCGGTCAGCCAGAATCTGCAAAATTCAGAGTGGTAGGAGGCGAAGAAGCTCTTCCAGGACGATGGCCTTGGATGGCAGCAATATTCTTGCATGGTTCAAGAAGAACAGAATTTTGGTGTGGTGGTTCCCTTATTACAGCCAGACATGTTTTAACCGCCGCTCATTGTACAAGAGATTCCCGACTTAGACCGTGAGTATAATAAAAGTAATAACACTACTTCCTTCACCTCAGGATCTTAAACGAGCTCGTACATTAATGGTTTAATAAATTTAACTGATTTATATCGCTCATCAGTGTATAAATTCATTTTATAATATTAAGAGCGTTCATGAGTTGAACATCGATCAATTTGACGTATTATATTCAAGAGAACGTCACATTTAAATTTTTAATTGAATATTTCGACTTCTACGAAGTGTTGGATTATATTGGGCTATTAGAAATTTGCATCTTTGATCGGCTTTAAAAAAAACTAATCAATATATTTTTTAAAGTTTTAAAAGTTATGAGTTTATTAGAAAGGTTGACACTGTTTTTATGTTTCACAGTTTATTCAGAATCCTGACACGTGTTTCGGTCTTTCGACCATTAAAAAGTATCTGAACTCAAAATTTAAAAGGTTCTTTTATTACACTAAGGACATCTGTGTATTTTTTTGGCGCATGGAAATAACAGCATCCAATATAGGGGTGTTCCCAAAGAGTATTTGGAAATATGTTAAATTCGCTTTTTTATCAATGGCTTTTTTATTGAAAGAATCTTTAAATAGTCCATCAATTCACTCTTTTTAACACTATATACTGAAGTGACATCTTCGTCGTTAAAAAAACGATTATTTTCTATACAATGTTCTGCAAAACCGGTTGATTTCTGGTTTTTCAAAATATACATCCTATGTTCTTTGATTCTGTGTTGTAAACATCGGCCTGTATGTCCTATATATGTAGCATTACAATCATCACATTTAATTCGATAAATCTTCGATTGGGAAAAGTTGGGTTTCTTTCATTATTGTTCACCAACATCTTAGCTAAATTATTTCTATTTACTGCTAAAGAATGAATTCCCATTTTATGAAAACCATTAGAGATCCTACTGTTCAAAACTTTTATGTAAGCCATTAAAAACTTTATTTTCTTTTCTTCATAAGGATCATTCATATTGAAATGTTTTTTTTTTTAAATATTGTAGTTAGTTTTCTTTTTAATCATTTTGTCAATTATTTCAGTTCTATAGCCATTGTTCACCGCCATGGTTTTAATTATATTGACTTCTTTTCGGAAATTGACTTCGTTCAATGGGATGCTCGAAAGTCCATGAATGAAACTATGGAATGTTGACATTTTAATTTGCCATGAATGATTGGATTTAGGTTTTCTAAAAATGTCGAATTCGAACTTATATTTAGATCTGAGAAGTTGATTGAAGAATTTTTTTCTATTTCTATTGTGAATTTAATATTTTCATTTATGCTATTCAGATAACTCAAAAATTGCGATAGCAGCCTGTTTTATCAAATAACGATCCTGTTCTCATGAATAAATTGACCCACAAACTGGCGTGAGGGCATTTCATTTAGTTGAATGAAACACATATAAAGGGTGTTTCAATAAGAGCGCAAGATTTGAATTGCGCGCCGTGTTTGACAGTCATAATGTCACATGATTATGACATGACAGATCGAAAGTTGACAGATAAGAGTTAGTAAACATGGAGTATTACACGGTAGAACGACGCGTCCCGATTGTTAAAAATTATTATCAAAATGGTGAAAGTTTAATTGCCACTATTCGTAAAGTGCGTCCAATGTTCCAATTTATATTTATTTTAAAAATATATTTTCTTAAGTTTCCGGTTGTTTCTCCAGACAAATAAGTATTTTTATGATTTTTTCTGCTTTCCACTTCATTATTTCATCTGCAGATTTGCTGCCAAGCAGTTTACTGTTAGGCTAGGAGATATAGACCTGAAAAGAAACGACGAACCATCCGCCCCAGTGACATTCAAAGTGACAGATGTCAGGGTACATCCGCAATTCAGCAGGGTAGGGTTCTACAACGATATTGCCATTCTTCTTCTGGATCGTCCAGCGAGAAAATCGAAGTACGTGATACCTATCTGTCTTCCACCCCCTGAGTTAAGAAGGGAAACTTTCGCTGGAAAAAGAACCACCGTCGTAGGTTGGGGAACCACTTATTATGGAGGAAAAGAGAGTACGGTACAGAGGCAAGCTGTGCTTCCGGTCTGGAGAAATGAGGATTGTAACGAAGCTTACTTTCAGCCCATTACATCAAATTTCATTTGTGCTGGTTATTCAGAAGGAGGCACAGATGCATGTCAGGTATGATGAAGTGTCATTTTCATAATTGCATTCATTTCAATGAAAAATTGATCACTGTATAAATTCTAAATTCAGATGGAATAAAATTGACAAAAACATCACACATAAATAAATATTTAAAGGAGACAAAATTTTGTTTCTGGTCTTACCTTTAAGAACACCAATTAAGACCAGAAACAAAATTTTGTCTCCTTTAAATATTTATTTATTAATTTTAATTACTTTCGTATATCTGTTGGGTTATTTATTCCATTTGACATTATATATTGAGTTTTGATTATATACGTCTATTAAATATAAATCGTGCTTATAAGACATTAATTTAATTCTAAAAGTTTTTTGAATAAAAAATTTTTTTGAAATTAAAATTGTAGAAGATAAACATATTTCAATTTGTTTTAATATTCAAATTTTGTTATATTTCTTCTATCAAGTGAAAGGCCTTTCTATTTTATTTTACGCAAGTCAATGTCAAAGATTTGCCGTGCCTAATTAATTGCATATGCTGGTTTCTCACCTTTTCTTTACTTTCGTATATTTCATTTTTAGGGTGATTCAGGAGGACCTCTGATGGCATTCTGGGATACTCGTTGGGTGCAAGTTGGTGTTGTTTCTTTTGGAAATAAATGTGGAGAACCAGGATATCCTGGTGTATACACAAGGGTTACAGGGTATATGAACTGGATCAGGGAAAATACCCGTGAAAAATTGTAAATAATTCAGAAGAAGCCAGTGATATTTATTTAACGTATAGGAAAAAATTGTGAACGATAATTTGATGCAATATTATCGAAGCAATAGCGTGAAGTAAGCTTTTTTGAAGCTCTGTCGAAGGGAATTGATTTTCTGTTTAGAATTTTAGCAAATGATATCACACGTCTTTGTTAATCGAATTCTAGATGTCATAGTAAATTATTCAATTGTTATGTATAAATATAAATAATGTTCTTTTTATATGTCGTTTTATTTGAGAACTTAGGCAAATCGTTTGCTTTATTTGGGAATCCATGTGAAATTGAATGCAAACATCATAATAAACACAAGACAAACTATTCAATTATATCGTAGAAATATCCCTCTAAACTGCATTATTTTTTTGAGCTTTTTTCTTTAATTATTTATACATTAAGTTGTCAACAGTGCAGTAGCGTATATATAGGACACACAAGGAAATCTTTCCGAAAAAGGTTTAAAGAACTTAAATCTTTATTTAGGAACCGGAAAGATAACCCTAATTTTGCGAAAATTTTTTTCGAAACCGATCATATCTTCCCAGAATTGGACAATCTGGAAATATTACACCTTGAAGCGACAGAAAAAAGCGAGACATCCTGGAATCTATAGAAATATTCAAGCACAAGCGCGTTATGGAGATAAAACTATTAAAAGAGCAGACGGACCTTTGGCAAGAGCCGAAGCCTTCAACGAATATATATATTAGGGTGGGTAAAAAAATCGGAAAATGGGTTGCTAGACACCTTAAAAAAACTCTCACCAAGCATAAGCTCTTAATTTTAATAGGAAGATCCTCCGCATCGCAGTTTTGTATTTTTTTCTCAGTCCAAAAGAAAAAAATTCATACCTCATCATTTATCGACTGAACAGAAAAATGTTCCAACAGAATTTTTTAGGAAATTTAATGCTCTACAAAAAAGGTATCCTATATTTTTTCCGTAAACCTCACCATTTGAAAGATATTAAGGATTTAATTTTGATTATTTTAAGAGAAATTTCATTTTTGTTTATGAATTTTATAACTCGACAATAAATGACTTTTACAAAATGCGCAATACAAATTTTTGTTGGAAATTAACTGCTCTATAAAAATGGTTTCCTTTGTTTTGGCGATGAAATTAACCGTTCAAAAGATATTCATCATCAAACTTTCATGTGTACGGATTTTAAGAGTTTTTGATTAGATATTCGAAAAATTTCAATTTAATTTATAAATTTCATATGAATTTAATTTCTTGTCATTAATTTAAGTATGATTTGAGTTTTATTTTCGAAATTATCAAAATTTTTCTTCAATTATTCTAAACATTTTATTTTTAATCATTAGAAATCAGATCCTAGGGAAAATTTCTCCTCTAGAGAATTTTTGTTTTGTATTTTATTTCATCTGTTTGAATTGTGAACTAGCGCCACCTACTTTTTCCTTTATCGTTATGTTGTCATTGGTTTGTATAATTAAATGTTATAAATACTTACGACTTTCATCTACTTCCATCATAGTCATAGTTCTGTTTGATTTATTTGGGTTATTAGAAAGAATTTCTTTCTGGGTATCACTTTTTTGATTTTAATATAGCTCTTGAATATCATTACCAAGCAGTTTCAATGATTTATTATCGACAATATCAAATAATGGTTTAAGTTCTTTCTGAAATTTTATTTCATTTGTGTATCGTGCTGATGATTTTTTTTCGCACAAAAGATTTTTGCAATTTTAACCATCGATTATGATAGCGAAGAATTTTTTTTATTACATTAGTCGATTCACTAGTCGGAATCTGGTTGTTTTTCCATAATTCAAAAACTTGATCAGCTGCATTTTTGGCACTTTGTTTGATAGAACATTTCAAAACTTTGAGCTGATGAAAAAAAACACTCATAACCTCTTTCACTGTTAACTGTAACTTACGTTCTGAAATTTTTTGCACGGGTTTTCCGATCAAATGAATTTCCTCATCCATATTTTCGATAAATATCAAGTTAATTCACGTAGTAACCGCAATATTTGTAAATAATTAATCGTTCGATCACATATACGAGATCATAAATTTTGGAAACACCAAAAATGCTGTAGAAATAAATGTATACAAACCAACGACAACATAACGATATAGGAAAAAGTTCACAATTCAGATGAAATAAAATACAAAACAAAAATTCTCTAGAGGAGAAATTTTCCCTAGGATCGTGATTTCTAATGATTAAAAATAAAATGTTTACAATAATTGGAGAAAAATTTTGATAATTTTGAAAATAAAACTCAAATAATACTTAAATTAATGACAAGGAATGAAATTCATATGAAATTTATAAATTAAATTGAAATTTTTCGAATATCTAATCAAAAACTTTTAAAATCCGTACACATGAAAGTTTGATGATGAATATCTTTTGAACGGTTAATTCCATCGCCAAAACATATGAAACAATTTTTATAGAGCAGTTAATTTCCTTCAAAAATTTGTATTGCGCATTTTGTAAAAGTCATTTATTGTCGAGTTATAAAATTCATAAACAAAAATGAAATTTGTCTTAAAATAAACAAAATTAAATCCTTAATATCTTTCAAATGGTGAGGTTTACGGAAAAAATATAAGATACCTTTTTTGTAGAGCATTAAATTTCCTAAAAAATTCTAACGGAACATTTTTCTGTTCAATCGATAAATGATGAGATATGACTTTTTTTCTATTGGACTGAGAAAAAAATACATAACTAAGATGCGGAGGATCTTCCTATTAAAATTAAGAGCTCATGCTTGGTGAGAGTTTTTTTAAGGTGTCTAGCAACCCATTTTTCCGTGTCACTTGTAAAAAAAAATAATCGATTTTTTGACCCATTTAATAGTTGAGATATTAGGAGTACAAATAAGTTTCCGCCGTTTTATTGTAGATGGCGCGGCACGGAGTTTCGGTTAGCTTTCGCAGATGATAACCGGCTTAAAAAATAGTTTGGACATTCAAGAACAACATGACCTATTAATATTATTGATTTTATATTGGTAAAATATAATTTTTATAAGTTGAAAATGTCAAAATTTGAGCCAAGTAAGCGTCATTTGCGGGAAATATTAGTTTACTTCTTTAAATTTAAGGAAATCTGCTGCTGAGGCGCATCAATTGCTCGTAGAAGCATATAGTGAGGGTGCTTTGAGTGAGAGAACGTGTCGAGAGTGGTTTCAAAAGTTTAAAAACGGTGATTTCGACGTAGAAGACAAAGATCGCAGTGGAAGGCCAAAAATTTAAGAGGATGCAGAATTGGAGGAATTATTGGAGGAAGATTCATCTCAAACACAAAAAGAACTTGCTCTAACATTAGAAGTCACTCAGCAAGCAGTCTCACATCGTTTAAAATCGTTAGGAATGATTCATAAACAAGGAAATTGGGTTCCGTACGAATTAAAGCCGAGAGATATTGAACGCCGATTATGCTTAAGTGAAATGCTGCTAGCTAGACATAAAAAAAAGGGTTTTTTACATCGTATCGTAACTGGTGATGAGAAGTGGATACATTATGACAATCCAAAAAGAAGAAAATCATGGGGATTACCTGGCCACGCGTCAACATCAACAGCAAAACCGAATATTCACGAAAACAAACTTATGCTGTGTATTTGGTGGGATCAGCTAGGTGTAGTGTATTATGAGTTGCTTAATCCGAGCGAGACAATTACTGGAGCCCTCTATCGAACACAGTTGATGAGATTGAGCCGAGCTCTGAAGGAAAAACGCCCTCAATACTATTCTAGACACGAAAAAATTATTCATCTGCATGACAATGCTCGTCCACATGTTGCGGCTCCCGTGAAAATGTACTTGGAAACACTTGATTGGGAAGTGTTACCCCACCTGCCGTATTCACCAGACATTGCACCGTCCGATTATCACCTGTTCCGGTCCATGGCACATGCTCTGACGGCGCAGCGGTTCACATCTTATGAGGATACCAAAAATTGGGTTGATTCGTGGATAGCCTCAAAAGACAAGGAGTTCTTCAGACGTGGGATTCGAATGCTGCCTGAGAGATGGGAAAAAGTGGTTGCAAGTGATGGGCAATATTTTAAATAAATTTATATTACCGTTCTTCTATAATAAATATTTAATTTGTGTTAAAAACGGCGGAAACTTATTTGTACTCCTACTTGTTTTATTCAGGTTGAAAATGTGGTAAAAAACTAAAAAATTCAGAAAGTTGCATATTTTTCCTAAAAATTTGATTTGAAACTAAGTAGAGCAGGTTGAATCGTATGTACTATACTCGGTCCCGAAGTGAAATCTGAGCTTTAGGTAGGTTGACAAATTTCTGTTTGGTGTTAAGCGTCGATTCAATATGTGTGCATACAAACCAGCAATATACGGAAATAAACAGCGTCGTTTATACAACAATTCAGTATTCAGAGCGCGGAGTCCTTTGAAGGCTCAGAGAGATTAACAGGACTTGTATTGCTGGAAAGCATTTTGCAGGAATCAGAGGTAAAGCTCTGGCAATTACTGTAGGTAGCATATTAGGGAAGGTCCATTTGATAGCAGAGGCATGAGTGCTTGCGCGCTGATCAATTGTGCGCTTAAACGATTCACTTACAAGTCTCCCGGTTGTTAGTGTAACGAGCCTCCTGTGGGAACGATAACGATGAAGGGATGAGTCAATTTGTCAATTGTTCAATGAAATTTAGAGCCAATAAAGTAACATTATCGGGAATTTTATTGCGTGCAGGGCCGGTGCCGCCCTTAATGCTTTCGGCTGGATGTTGACTAATTTTTCAATTTGAAATGATTCCAGAAACCTATCTTAACAACCATTTTTTTCCCGAATAGGGAAAACATCATTCCGCTGTCCCAGATACCGAAATCGATATTTTTTACAACTGAATTCTAGCTAATTTTCATGGGAACATCGCGTTTGGTGAGTTTGTTCATTGTAATTATATTAAAATGAATAAATTCGGGTGATCTGTACCAAAAATCATTAATAAGGAGTATGAGATATGGTAATAGAAAGTTCTAGAAATCGAGACTGTGTAACACCAATTATAGTCTGATTTGAGCATGAGGAAAGTTTATTCTGCGTTGGTAACGTGAAAATATCGAGACCAGATACGCAAAGATATGTCTTCTATGTATTTTGCATACTCTAAATGGCGCTAGTGTATTATTAATATCTTGGAGTCTCTGTATATAGTGAATATTTAGGATGTTTTTTAAGAATGATAGAACCTTCAAAGGGGATAACTGTGATTTGACAGAAGGTAGAAGCCATGTTCTTTTGACATTTCTGTTCAGTAAGCATTGACAAATTATCATGAAAAAACTCACGCCGCAACAACGTTTAAAAATTGTTGAAATTTATTTTCAAAATCAGCGTTATATTCGCCAAACTTATAGAGCACTTCGTGAAATTTATGGTTTACATAATCGTCCATCAGAGCAGTCGAACTATCAATAGATTTCGTACAACATTTTCTCTACTCGATGCAACAACAACAAGACAAAGAACTGTACGCAATTTTGCGTAAAGATCTTGGTCTACACCCATACAAGATCCAACTGGTTCAAGAACTAAAGCCACTTGACCATAATAAGCGTCGTTTGTTTGCTGATTGGGCCCTAGAACAGCTTGAAGTTGAACCACTTTTTATCGTAAAATTGTGTTTAGTGATGAAGCTTATTTCTGGTTAAACGGCTATGTAATCAAGCAAAATTGCCGTATATGGAGTGAAAACAATCCTCAAGAAGTTCCGCAGGTTCCATTGCACCCTGAAAAATGCACTGTATGGTGTGCTTTACACGCTGGAGGCATCATCGGTCCATATTTCTTTGAAAACGATGCTGGAGCTAATGTTACAGTGAATGGTGCTCGTTACAGATCGATGATCAATGATTATTTGTTTCAAAATTTGAATGGTATCGACCCAGAAGTGTTTTGGTTCCAACAAGATGATGCTACACCTCATACTACTACCGCAAGAATTGATTTATTAAAAGAAAGAATTGGTGATAAAACTATTTCGAGAAATCGTCCAATTGATTGGCCTCCAAGATCATGCGGCATAACTCCACTGGATTATTTCCTTTGGGGTTATGTCAAGTCATTGGTTTATGCTGATAAACCAGAAACAATAGACGCTTTGGAAGCCAACATGACTTGTGTTATTGATGAAATAAGGCCTGAATTACTCGAAAAATTGGTCCAAAATTGGTCTGGTCGAATGCGATTCCTCAAAGCTAGTCGTGGTGGACATATTATCACCATCATCATCATAATTATCTTTCAAATAAAAAAAAATTGTCTTCAATCCCAATTTAAATGTGTTTTATTTCAACTTAAAGTTTTATCACTGTAAAAGAAACACCCTATAGAGATACTTGACAGATTTGACTAGCATAAATTACACTGACGAAAACCAATCAGTTTGAAACGTGCGCATGTCTGCAATTTGCCTCTGTGATCTACAAAACCTTGTCGAGTTTGTTCGAGTATAAAATTGTTATACAGATGTATATTACACTGTTTCGGTTTCTAGAACTTTCTATTACCATAGCTCATACTCCTTATTAATCATTGTAATTATTATAATACAGTAGTTAAATGAATGAAGTATACGGTTGGCACTAAGTGAAACATTATAATAATTTTATTTGAGGAGGGGTCCCATAGAGTGGCCAGCAAGATCACCCAATCTATCGCCATTAGATTTTTTTTTGGGGACATTTGAAATCCAAAGTCTACGCAACTCCACCTGGAAATCTTGCAGAACTGCGACAAAGAATCGTCACGAAATGCAAATTACTGACACTAGACATTTTCGAAAATGTTAGAGAAGGATTTAAAAGTGGATTATATCATTGTATGGAGGTTGGTAGTGGTCATTTTGAACAAAACATAAGTTAGTTCCTTAAATAGTTTACATTTTTTCTGTATGTTCCCTACCGTAAGTTACAGATCTGGTGTATTTGAATTTATTGTGTTTCTGTTTGAGGTATCCTTCTGATAATGTTCAATATCAAATTGCTTAAAAAAATCACCGAATTTGAAAATTTCAACTAGAATGTTTAGAGAACAAAAGAGCTTTTTACCTAAAACACATCCGCCATCTCTTTCCTATTAAAAAAAAAATTGGGGGTTGTTGGTGGTTTTTCGGAACAATGTCTCGTCTTAGAAATTCTTTCTCCCTAATACAGAACTTGAAAATTACTTTTGGATTCTTCAAAACTCTTAGGCTCCTGAGCTGTCGGTTCAACATCACCTTTGGATGGTAAGTTCAATATTACATTATGTCGTGAATAGTGAACTGATTTTGAAAATTTTAACTGGGTTGTGCGCAGAACATAAATAACTTTCAAGCTAACCAACACTCGAATTCTCTTCCCTATTAAAAAAATGTTGGGATTGATGCCACCTTCATGTTTTTTTCGGAACAAACTCATGATGGGGGAGTAAACCTGTTTTTTTAAATCTTCGAAAATTCGTCGTTTCTGTGTTCGGGGGGGATCAAATTTTCGTTGGGTCACCCTATATGTATATTACGAATCTAATTTTCATAGCAGGTCATACGATAACATTGGAAATTTCTTGAGACATATTTGGTGATCCATAATTTGTGTATCAAATTTTATTAATTTTCCTCTAATAATTAAGAAAAGAGGTTCCAGGGAGATGAAGGAGGGGTGGTTTTTTCAGGTACCCCTACTTAAACTACACATCCCTGTCTTTTTAAGAGCAATCGTTTCAATTCCCGACTAGAAATCTAGAGAAAACAAGTAGGATTTTATGACCTTCGAGATTTAAGGGTCTTCTCTTAATGGAGAGAAAATGAGCATTTCTAAGGGGAAGAAATCTGTTTTTCCTGAAACTTTTGCAACTGTAGTTACAATGAACATTCATATCAGGATTAAAAGTAATCACAGAAAGTTTTCAAAGGGTTTCAAAATGATATTATGTTGAAAAATACGAATCACAACTAGATAGAAAGATGAAGAAAATATTTAATTCAATTTATTTCGAAAAAACAAGAAAAACCTCGGGCAAACTTTTTTTCAATCAACTTAATTAAAAAAATAATTAAACAAAACAACAACGAATAAAAATAACATAAACATTTGCTAATAATATATTTAAGTTGTTTCGAAATGGCGAAAGAAGTTTAGATGCTCACATCATGCGAAACACCTTTAAGAAAATAATCATTATTTTTCAAATAATTTGGATATTAAAAACCTTTCCAATTATTTTTCTGATTTATAATTCATAATAATCTAATTATTAGGTTTTACAGAATAATTCTGTTATAATATATAAAATTAAATAAAATTATAATATATCTGGTTTGAAGAAAACCATATAATACCTTACAGCTTTCTGCGATTTTTGAAAGGGAATTAGATTTCATAATTAAGATCATAAACAAATTTTTGTCTCTTTCAAATACTTATTTATTAATTTTAATTGACAATTTATATTTGTTGGGTTATTTATTCCATTTGATATTGTAAACTGAATTTTGATTTTATACGTTTATTCAATATAAGCTGTGCTTATAAGACATTCATTTAATTCTAAAAATGTTTGAATAAATTTTTCGAAATTATAATTATAGGATAAAATAAATAGAGATTTATACTTGATAGAAGGTATATAAAATTATTTAAATATTTTAATATTAACCTTCTACATATTTATTACAATTTCAAAAAATAATATTTAATAATTATAACTTCAGGAATTAAATTAACATTACACTCCATTTAAATTTTCAGTATTCATTTACCAGAAGCTTTCTGAATTGTTAAACGGTGAGAAAATATTTTTGTTGATTGCTGTTATATATTATTGAAATTGAGTACTGACGAAGGCAAGTTCCTCTTAAAACTTGTTTTTTAGTAATGTTTTTACATATCTTGAGATTTTATAAAAAGTAACTTAGTTAGATATCCAATAATATTGAATATTCTAAGTAAGATAGTTTTATGATGAAATTCTTAAGATTATGTCAAACATTTTTGAAAGATATCTGTTTTCATAAGATTGATGAGCAGAAACAAAATTTTGTCTACTTAAAATATTTAATTTATAGGATTTCGGTTAACAATTTTTATTTATTGGATTTTGTTATATCATTTGGATGTCTTATAATGAATGTTTATTTTATATGTCGTTTGATATAAGTGGTACTTATATGACATTAATTTAATTTAATTCCTGGAAATAAAATTATGAAATATAATTTTTTGAAATTAAATATGTAGAAGGTTAATATAAAAATATTTAAATAAAAAAAATATAATTATAGAAGACTAACAGATTAAATCTGTTTTGATTAGTTCATCCAAGATTTCAATTTTCTCCATTGTTGTGGATATATTTTACTTGTCATTAAATTTTTTCGAAGACAATTTAAATGTTGATACCAATCATTAGATAGAGTATTCCGTTACTTTGTGATGGTTCATTTTAAAATGTTATGTAATAATAATTTACTTAGTTTTCTATCACTTTTAATATATAGTGACTAGAGTAATAAAAAGTGATAGAAAACTAAGATATTTCTTATTTCTATAATATCAATCTTTCAACAGAAGTTTTCAGAATAATACAAATTTTAATTTCTTGAATAAATAGTAGCGGAAACTAAAGTGTTTCGCTTTGAACCATGAAACTGTATTAATTTATTATTATCACTTATTCTGAGTCGTTTCAAAAAAATATATTGGGAAGTGTGTGATAACGAATTAATATCCTGCCGTCGCGACGCCTTAACGATTTACCAAGGCGAGTAGTGAGCCCCGTTACGCTCGGGACAGCGGGCACAAGTTTCAGTATAGTTTCAGTATTGTTCACAGGATCGTTGAGCTTTCGTTTCGTGGACCATATTCGAGTTCGGCGTTAAGAGCTTTCGCGGCAGCGTCCTGCGTTTAATATGGCGTAGAACGTCCATTTGTACGCGTGGTCCTTCGAGAGGAGCACGCGTTCGTTACCCTTCGTCCGCCCTCGGAATAGACACGAGCCAGACACGCGGTTTTTCGCATAAAACAACAACAAGCTCATTTCATTTTATGCCGCTCATTAAGACCGTTTTGCCGCTCGAAAAGTGGCCATTCTAAAACGCGGAAGTGATTTGCACCCATGAAAATTTGAAATGTTCGCAGAGGAACAAGAGAGTGCCAAGTTGTCTCCCCAGAACGACTTTTCCCAACCCTTTATCGGCAAGGAGTTACATCCCATTTCTCCGAAAACAGACAGTGAAAGTGTCAGTGTTGGAAATGATCCTTCAGAGGACAGAAAGGAAGACGGCAATGCGATAATGACATTCACTTGGCACGAGCATGTTTACAGAAGACTGACATCAAAACCTACCCCGCATTACATTGAAAACATTCTCGGTATACAAAGTGGAAATCCCTCAGACCCTGCAAATACAGAGGTGAAAAACATGTGCCTGTCGGGAGTTTCAGAAGACAGTTTTGCGAAAGTACAATCTAATGTTACGGACACTAATGAACCTCTTAATTTATCCATTCGAAGTAGCGCTAAAGTGAAAACGAAAGTTTCAAAAGGTAAGCCCGAATTCAATAACCATCAATTGACAGAATATTTCAAACATAATTAAATGTTCACGTGAGAGTTTTCCAGGGATATCATTTAAATTCAACTTCTTCATCACTTTTGTTTTTTTTTCCCAAATTTCCTACATTTTGAATTAAAAAAAATATTTTTTTAATTTCGCAACAACTGTACCGTCATCAATTATACAATGCAAAATTATATTCTCGACTCTGTAAACAAAAATATAGGGATGGGGATTATTTTTCAAGTCCTGAAACAGATTCAGCCAGGGGGGTTTGTACAAGTCTGTTTGATCATTTAACAAAATTTGTTTTTTATTGAATCAAAGGATCTCTGAAATTTCTGATAAATTCAGCATGTGGTTTTTGTTTTTCAAATTATAATAATTGTGTCTTGTGTCCAATAAATGGTTTGCGTATGTTCAATTTCGTTTGTTATTGATAGAACTTCCTTTATTCTAACCTCAGGTTAACTTTCTTGTTGTTAGATTTTATATCTTAGTTCAGACAATATATATTGAAAATTCACTATGAAGAGTTTTTTGATTACAGATAATAGCTGGATTAATTTCCGAAACCTATACAGATTTAAACTAAAACATCTCTATTTGGGTTTTAGTGTTCAATAAAAATTTTCGTACATACTCAAATATAAATAGCAAACGATTTAGAAAACAAATTTAGTTATTCAAAATGTAAGATACCACATACCTTAAATATGCTACTGTGATAGCGAAACAATTGTTATATTAAATAACAATAAAAATTTGTGAAAATCAGAATAACCTTATTTAAAATTATTTTATTATGAAGTTATATTGAAAATGAAAACCATTAATTATTTTAAAGATCATCAAATATAAAAAACTAATTTTGTTAAATGAGCAACAGAAACGGACAGATTTCCTCTACTCAATCTGTTTTAGTATTACTCAAATAATCATCAAAATATATTTCACCCCTTTATATAATATTTTGAACATAAAGTTAGGTATTCAAAATTTTTTTTGCATTGTATAATTAGCAGGAATTCTGAGCTGATGAAGTCATGCTGTGGGAAATCCATTTTTGTGAAATTAAAATTTGTTTATTCTTTTTCAAATTCGAGATAAAAAACTATTTTATTTGAAGTATAAACCCTATTTATCTGAAGTATTAACCCATCTAAAGTAGCAATTAGTTTGAATGTCAATTACTCAAAACAAAAATTTAATTTGTAATGAAATTTCGGAAAAACAATATTCATAAACTGAATACCACCCACAACACTGTTTCGATTATTGTATCCCTCAAGGTTATTTATGCAAATATCCATGGAAAACTGTCAGTAACAACATAATATTTATAATTGAAATAATTTCAGTGATGATATGAGAAATTTTGGCCAACACTGTCAAACGATTATATTCTATCAGAAACATTCACAAATATTTGTTCGAAAACAGTAAATTTTCAACTTGATCATTCGTATAATTAATTTCTAATGTATAGAGAATAAAAAGAAGAGAATTTCATAAGAATTAATTACTCTGAAAACTTCACGATGTTATTTCTTAACGATTTTCATATTTGAATTATGGAACGATTGTATAAGAAATTTTTTCACTAGGTAAGAACAGTTTTAGTACATTTTACAATGAATATATAAATAAATATTAACAATATTTATGAAAGAATACTTCTTAATGACACGTGAGTATGAAATCTGTGTCAGAGGGAATCACTGAGCGTTGTAGGTGGAAAAATGTGACTGAAAAAAGTAGTATTATATTCATTAAACATGCAGCAAAAGTTTCAAGTTTCATTTTCTGAAAACGTTCCGTTCTTGAACGATTTTTTCAAAACGTATACGGACACAATGAAATTTTTGTGAATAGAAGTACTAAAAGATGTGTTGGAAAAGATCGTCAGTTCGTTCGGTTTTTTGTCGAAAATTGAAGCTTTATTTAGGAATATTGGTATTTTTATAATTTCGAGAATATTAAAATTGGTTTTGAAGAGAATCTTTCCCGTTCTGTATCTTTGAAACAGAAAAAAACTATTCATAGACCAGATAGATGTTATAATCGAACATTCTGAAAACTCTTGATGTATATTTATTTCAAATTAAATAATATACATATATGTGAATTTTATCTTCTTCAAATGCTTTGCAATCAGAAGGTATTCCCCACCAAATTGGTCTTCCGGAGTTTTATAGAAAAACTCATACTTACGGAAATAGCCTTCTGTACTGTTTTATATGGGCAACCGGTATATTTTAACATACATATTATAAAAATAAAATGAAGTTTTGTAATTTACACTTGATAAATAATATTTCATTTGACTTTAATAACAGAACATTCTGTGATTCTTTAATATAATCTAATTGAAAAAATATGTAATTAAAGATGTTCAGAAAACTATCTTGAAATCTTCAAATATTGTACAAAATTCTAAAAAATATGAAGTCTATGGAATAAAGGAAATGAAAATTTAACTCTCACTTTATGGTCAAGATAATATTTTCTGACTAAAAAATTTTGCATGTTTCAGGTCAAAAATTTAGTATCCCAAAAAATTTCCCAGCGGAATAATATTGTCTTGACCATCAAATGAGTTATATTTCAATCAATTCTTTCATTCTATAGATTTTCTTCATGTTTTCCAGACAGCATTTGAAGAATTCCATTATCTATCAAAATAGAAACTAAATTTTCTATGCCATTTCGGATTTAATTTTTTTAATCGAATAATATGTGAAGCGATGAAAAGGTATTTCAATATCTTAAACAACGAACAGAGTAATTCAATATAACTATTATATTGATAATATTATCTAGACCATAAATTAAGTTATATTTCAATGAAGCTTTTCATTTTATAGATTTTCTTCATGTTTGTCTGACAAAATTTGAAGGATTATATTATTTATCAAAATAGAAATTTAGTTTTCTAAGCCATTTTTGATTTATTTTTTTTTAATAAGTAATTCTGTTATACTGTTATATTAATAATATTGTCTTGACCATAAATCGGGTTCTATTTCAATCAAATTTTTCATTCTATAGATTTTCTTCATTTTTTACAGACAATATTTGAAGAATTTCATTATCTATCAAAATAGAAACTTAGTTTTTTAAACCATTTTCAATTTATTTTTTTTTATAAGATATTATAATATGTGAAGTCATGAAAAGGGGATTTTTTACTTGATAAAAGGTTTTTTCAATATCTTAAACATCAAACAATGTAATTCTGTTATACTGTTAAATTAATAATATTGTCTTGACCTTAAATTTAGTTATATTTCAATCAAATTTTTTGAGGAGTTGAATTTATATTCCAAATAAAATATATATATCATATATTGTGAAGGTTTTCCGAATGTTCTGATTATAGATTTCGATTACTCAATTACTTCCTAACGTGAGAATTTCTTCATTGAGTGGTCATCTTGAATCTTATTTGCTGTATGTTTACTGAACAGCCTGTATTATTCTTGAAATTCGTGAATTAAGGAAGGTTTACGATGAGATGATTACAATGAAATCAGAGAGGCAATAGATGCAATAAATAGAAATGAAAGACGTTAATTAATAACATGACGTTAATTTTCCAGTGGTGGAGAACGTAAATTATAGATGAAACGTGGAAAAATCTGCACACTCATTACGTATTCTTGATTGAAGCTTCAGTTTTCTGTTATTAAACCATGAACTTACAGTCTAAGGTTTGTTAATTTTGTATAAAATTTCGGTGACAACATATTGTTCGAGTGTCTAGAAACGAATCGATTAAGCTCTTCGTCGCTCGCAAAGCTTCAAGTTCGTACAGCACTCCCTTCTCTATTGAAATAATTGATGTAAAACGTAAAATAACAAGCTTGTTACTGGGATCAGAATGATTTAGCTGCCGCGCAGTTTCGAATAACACCGAAAATGTCCTGAAGGGTATACTGGGTTACCATGGACTTGATTTGAGACGAGGAGGAATATCTGATATTCTGTTGTTTCAAGAACCATGATAGTCCATCTATTTTCCTGCGAAATTGTGGTAACGGATCTTTTGAGGAACTTAGTTATCCTAATCTTCGATTCAACGCTACTTCCAAATAGAATTGGAGGCATTAGGCACATCAATAAGAAAACATTGTAAATTTGAAACTACAGTTAATTTATTCATTTACCAGGTATAGAAGTATGAAACGCAACAATTGTCTTCGGTAGACCTCCCCTGTGATTATTTCGTTCGATTGTAGAAGCTCATGATCGAGATGTTTGAGCTTTTATGTTAGAGTGTTTACGGACGGATCGGATTCTTCATCAGTGAGTTATTTGATACCATCTTCAGCCTAGTTTGAGACCATTTTCGGCTCAAAATAGCCCCCATTCAGAACATATGATGGTACTTTGTAGAGTTATAGCACAATTAATCTGTTTGATATCATTGTGTACTTTGAAGTAGTATCAAAGATATTTGAAGGTTATTGTGACTTGTTCACTTCTAAATAAATAAAATATTATACTTTTTTACAATTTGGGATGAAATGACTAGCCAAATACCAGAAGAATATATCCGGCTTGTATGATTTTTGAGTTTCGCAAGGGTAGTAACGCAACAGTTGCGACCAAAAACACTAATGATGTTTATCCAAGTTCGTTAATGCTAAATATGGTTCTCTAGGTTCAGATCCGGTAATTTTAATCTCTCTAACTCCTATCGATTAGGAAGACCAACAACATTCGTCAACCACATGCTTAGGGCAGTAGTGGAAGCAAATCCATGTCAAACACCCTTAACCAGCCTTGGTCGACCAACCAAGAACATTTGCACCAGATTGGAAAAGTGAGCAGAGCAGGTGTTTGGATCCCCCATAATCTGTCCGAATTGAACAAAAGCCAACTTCCTCTTCGGTTTGTGATGGACACCCATCATTTACGACGCTAAGGATCCTCAGAATACATTAAAATGGATGTAGAAATATTTTGTGTCTGTCGAGCAGCATTTCACAAATAGTTTTTCGATTTTCTTGCTCCTTTCAGTTCATGCAGAATCATTCACTTTTGAAATCTTTCCCATAGCTTTCATATGAAAGGAGACAGTTATCGACGTCACATTCAATTGATCCGCGAGCTCTTATTGAGTTTGAGTATCATCTTTATCCAATAAGGCTTGCAATTCGTTGTTTGCGTTTTTGGGTAGTTTCTAACTCTCTTCGTTTCTAAAGTTAAGTTCACCACTTTTGAATTTTTCGAACCACTCGAAACAGTGTGTTTAACCAAGAAAAAGCATGTTTACCGTAAGCTTCGATGCGAGTCTGCAGTGCTTTTCTTCAAATGATTGTTGTGTGTTGAAAATCTTGGCTAGCATCATCTAAAGGGTTTCATACTTCCTAACCTGGTAGTTAATATAACTTCACAGTGCAGGGGGAAACATAAAAACGGTATGATCCGTTCTTTTCATATAGAAAAGTTTACATATACTTGAAATGCGGTAAAAGTAGAATCATTTATATTCTTTGTGTCGAGATCGTTAAAAGATGAATAATTGTTTTGAGATCAGAAACAATCATTAACCAACTGCAGCGATCATTGATTATTCATTGAACGTTCAGGCGCATATTAACGCATGCAATTATTGCAGTTTTGAATATATAGCCATAATTATTCACGAAGAAAACTATGCTTATGTGGTAGCTTTTGGAGCTGCTCAGCATTGCTTCAAAATCACAATGAAAATTGAACAAAGCAAAACTTACTCTCAGAACATTTGAATAATCATAACAAAACGTTAAGAAATAATATGCAAATTATATCATTCACAATTGATCTACTTGTTTTCTGTAAATTTTTGGAATAACACTATTCAACTAGTTAGAATTCGGTTCGGAAATTTTTCTCTATGTCAACTGTGACAGTTTATAAATGATGAAAAACGTCAACCAGTATGTCACATCGTCATCGAAATGAGATCTCCATTTTTGATAGGCAACACATGGTATCTTTCGAAAAAAAAATGAAGGATGATTTGGTCAAAAATGTCAATTAATCATTTCCGATCCAACTTTGATCTTGTAGTGGAAAATCATCCTGGGATATAGGAATGAAGGATATTCTCACTGGATAAACATGTCTGAGATATTCTCACGGAAATCAAGACATCCAGTTCTTCAGGCAATTAAAATGACATGTTTCCGAGAAAAAAATTCTCTGAAAAAATAATGTAAATTCTCATCTTTCAGTAAGTTAAATATAGTCAGAATATATATGACAAATATATTGATTTTGCATAATGTGCAAAATCTGCTTTCCAGAAGAATTTCATGTTTTTTCACCAATAGTGAAAGTTGCAAGGGTTCTCAAACGATTTTAGTAATAAATGCACTTATTCGAAGATAAAATTCTCTCCAAAAAAATACTATGTGAAAAATATTAACGTTCCAATATATTTCGAAACAGAAAATGAAAAGCACTTTTGTTTGTTGGTGATGTTTTTCACCCTTGGTACCCTATCAAATGCAGCCTTCCTCATCGAATTTTTTGAAGACCAAAAATATTTTTCGTCATTAAAACAATCTAAAAAAAGCACTCAAATGGTCTTTCACATTCTTGATAAGAAAATAAATTATTTAAAACCTAATATAGCCATGAAATGACGATAAAGTGGCCACATAAAATGTTTATATAATTGGGTATCATTTCTGGGAACGAAGAATAACACTTTGTGGGAAAAACAGGATATTATTGGTTTTGTGGTTTCATTATTTTTTGACAGAATTCTGATATGAGATAGGTATTCTTTTTGAAGTCGATAACTAGCCTGTGATAGTACAGAAAACCAAACTTTCACACCAATCTATGCCTTGTTTCAGTCTATCTTTAGGTACGAAGGCTGAAATGAATGAAATCCATCTCTCTCTAGAAATATTTCCAGTTTTCACATCCTCACATAGTCTGCTTCCTCACAATAAAATATAATCAACTTCCTTTAGAAGGTGAAATAGATCAGATGGTGCAGCTTGTTTCGACTTTATGTGTATTATTTTGCAAAAACCTCCAAAAATTGTTTCAGAACCAAATAAAAAGAGAAAAAAGGGAAGAGAAAAAGAACCACTGGACTTGAAGCTATCTGGTATTACTGGAAATCATGTAGATTCAGTGGCAGAAGACGCGGAAGCCAAAAACAAGAAGAAGAAGGCTAGGACGACATTCACTGGTAGACAAATTTTTGAATTAGAGAAACAATTCGAGCTTAAAAAGTACCTGAGCAGTAGTGAACGATCAGATATGGCCAAGTTACTGAACGTAACAGAAACGCAGGTGAGTTTATTTTAGAATTACAGAAAATAGACTACACTCAGAAATTAATTGAAATATGAATTGCTCCAAATTCACTGATTTCGTTGAAAGTGACACTTAGATTTCTTGTCATCTTAAAATAGGAAACCTTTCAAGCCTAACACTCTACATAAGTGAAACTGAAATTTTCCTATATGTACCTTTACAAAAATTGATATCATTTTCAAAACATCCATATTTAAATTGTGCATTGCAGCCTGTATAAAATGATTATTCCTTTAATTGTTCTGGAGACTGCAATGATAGAATATGTTCAATTGCACACAAGTTTGAAATCTAAAATGGAAAAATTAATTCGAAATCGTTAACCATTTCCAACAAGAAATTGTCGATCTTCATTGGACGAAATAATATGATACAATGATTAACTTGATGTAAAAGTGAATTGTTATCATTCAAAATGTGTGGTTTTCTATATAACTATATACAATAGTATGATTCGATTGGGAGATTTTGAGGATTCAAGCCACAAAATGATAACTATTTGATTTATTTCTTTTAATCATTTTGTTCAACTCTGGAATGTAGGGATAACGATAAAAAGTAACACCTATATTAGAAACAATTTGAATATTTCATCAAAATCGCCAATTTGAAAATCATCACAAATTAAAACAGCAATCAGCAAAATTGACTCTAATTTCATACAATCCTCTAGAAAAAAGTCAAGGCATATTTTCAGGTTCTATAAAAAACCTACTGATTCTTCTTTTGTGATGAATTTCATTGTTTTTTCATGAAGGCGATCGTTTACTAATCGAAATTCAATAATAGAATTGTTTACAGACAGTCCTAAGTGGCAAATAGACAAGTACTATAATTTTCCAATAGCGAACAATCAATAACTACTTCAGTTTCAAAGCCTTCGTTATAGACAGTTCACAAGATTTAAAATAAGACATAAAACACGAACAGATACTTGACAAATCAATTAAAGAACGACCGTAAATTAATGTGGCTAGTCAAATTAGTCGTTTCGATCGAGAAGAATATTTTAACGTTTCACCAACAAAAAGCAATAAGCAATATAAATTTGTCTCGGATATTTCCCATAATTTTTACGAGCTACTAAGTGACGAAATGCTTTGAAATGATGCTTTAAATACTCCTAACAACTGTTTTGTAGGCGTAAAGCGACTGTTAAAGAGAAGTTAATGAGCTTCTATTTACATTTGCTCTTAGCTTCGGATGCACTACAGCTCATCTCTGGCAGGACCTATAAATAATATCGTGGCTACAACTTCACATTTGTTGTAGCTAATTTCAGGGAATTTCAAGGGGGGTTGCACAGGACTCTTAAGTAGGAAATACACGAGCCACTGATTGTTCCATCTTTCACCAACCGTAATAGACGTTATAATTACCCCTAAGTGTTGAAAACGGATGTTTAAACATCTTTAATTAACTATGAACTAATTAGTTGCAGTTTGAAGCGATGAAAACAATTCGACATTGAATCTAAAGAGAAAAATTAAAATTTTTCTATCGTACTCTATATTGCCTAATTGATAACGGAATAAAATTCGAATTACTGTCCAAAATGAAAATAACGCCGTAGAAAATTGTGCAGAAATTGCGTAATGTAATTAATAAAAATCGTCAGTTTGAGAAATCATAATAACATTCAAATTTCCTTTTAATGAACATGTTGATTTTTCTTCCCAATGGAAAATTCGTTCAGTGGAGCTTCACAGCCGTAACGTGTGAGCCCCCCTTTAGGTTTTTGCGCGAATGAATTATGATGCCTGGAAGTTAAACCTCGAAAAGCAAATAGAATAATGAGAGACTGCAACTGGCAATTACTGGATAAATTGTTGCTGAAGATACAGTTGCAATATTGCCTGCTAAATTACAGGAATGTCAGGATGTAAATGATACTGACTATCGTTCATCTGGGAAAAAGGTGTACCTTGTTAATTGAAACGTCAAAAGCCATCAGAAAATCAAAGCGTTTTATTTCCGATCGTCAAAGGTCTGTCAACAATTTCATTAGCGAAAAAAGAACGTTCATTTCGAAGGTTTGCGCCGATCTTCGAACAATTTTCCTAGATATTTATGTTATTTGATTAATTAATTTTTCAAAAAGGACGTTTTATATACTTGATAGAAGGTTTTTCAAATATCAATCAGAGCAATTCTGTAATACCTTACTACAAATTTTAATTTTCTAAAATCCCTTAAAAACTTTCGAAATTAAATAAAATAAATTTTTTTGATGATGTATCAATTTTTAATAGACATATAGAATTAACACTAATCACACACTATCAAAAGAATCTAAAGAAAATATAGAATAATATTAAATGGTTTTCTGATTTTTACAATTGTTATTATAATACAACAATTGTTTCGTTTACACAGTAGCATCTTCAGGTAGGTGGTATATCTTACATTTTTGAATAACTAAATTTGATTTCGAAGTCGGCTTCTTTTCATATTAGAGAAGGAATAAAAATTTTTTACTGAGCACTAAAACCTAAAAAAGGGGGTCGCTGGAAATTCAAGTTCATCTGAATATATTCAACAGGGGCGAGTTATTCATTAAAAGTTAAATATTAATTTGATTTAATTTCAAAAGTTTTTGAGAGATTTTATAAAATTTCTTTATTTTATTCTATATACGAATGGGTGGATATGAATAGGTGCGAAAAATTTTAGGGGGTGATTCCTTGTCCAAAAATAGGGTGGGTCTTTCATATAAACTTAATTTTTTTGAGCCCCCCATGCTTAGTCGCAGTTCCCTAAAGATGGCAGCCGAAAAACAGTTTATAATTTTTTTCTTGAAAACCAAAAAACTGACAATAATTGTACCTGAAGTAAATCAAAACTAGTAAGTGGTCATAACAAAATGACATCCACTAACTAGATAAACTCTTGTTTGGAAATAACTCCAGTCTCTCGACTGGATCATGTTGATAAATTTTTTTTCTCAAAAACCTCGGAATTTAGCAAGAAATTACAAGTTACCTTATTTGTCGAGAATGGGTCAAGCTATCCAAAATTGATTTAATATTGTAAAATTGGAATATGGAAAAAAGTTTTTTGCAAAAGAAAGTTTTTTCTACCCCTTGCAATCATAGAGGAACACCATTAAAAAAATTTTTGAGACCCTTCTCGCCCGCATAAAATGTCTGCTGCTTTATTTTATACTTGCCGGTTTTTTGTTTTTTAATAAAAAAATAAAAACTGTTTTTCGGGCGCAATCTTTAGGGGGCTGTTATTAAGCAAGGGGGGCTCAGAAGAATAAAGTGTATATGAAATACCCACTCTATTTTTCGACAAGGAATCACCCCCAGAGTTGTTGAATAAGTGCTTTCATAAATAATAAATAAAAAATAACTGAATTAGTTTTATATGAGACATCGCATATTTGTGCGATGACAGAACTGAAATTTTTTCTGTTTCATGTTTTTGATTGGATTATCATTACTGAAACCTTTTTACCCATCCCTTCTACACATTCTCATTAAGAGCAGGCAATTTAACCTCATGCTGAAGAGCAATGAACTCAAAAATATCTAGAGGAATGAATATTCTGCACAAATTCAAGAAATGTAAATTACCTGATGTAAGACGTAGCACTATCATTTGTTTACAGTAACTTGAAACTTGTGCCAAAGATAAGACCTTTTTGTACGTGCATATTAATATGTGGAGTTCATCTCATTTAATTATGATATGAACATGCTATAATGCCGAGAAAAGCAGACTGTCGAAAATTATCATTGTCACTGTCAGTTCGAAATGAGAAAGTTTAAAGCAGAAATATTATTCGGGTTTGAAATTAGTTTAAAGGAGTAAAAATAAGTTCCTGCGGTTTTGATAACAGATGTTGCTACTAGTTTATTATTACATTGTTTCATCTGGCAATATCTTTATTTTGAAGTATCATTAGCAGCTGTCATTTCGCTGAAGTAAAGAGTCTTTCAATGGGAACGCCCCATTTTAAAATTGACATTACTCACGCATGGCAGCTATTGTTTATTTGTGACATTGACAGTTGTATTTGTCAATGTCTACCATTTAATCATGGAAAAGTACACACTCCAACGACGTTCACAAATAATCCAAATTTATTATGAAAAATCGCTCTAACTTTATATGCTTCAACTCCAATTTCTGGTCGCCAGAATCGTCCGGATTAAAGAACTGTTGAACGTTTAGTGAAGAAGTTTGAAACAAAATTTACACTTCATGATGTTACAGTGCCAGTGAGACAAAGAAATGCAAGAAGAGAAGAAAATATTGCTGCCGTACGTGAAAGTGTTCGTGAAGACCAAAATTTATCGATTTGACGACGTTCACAAGAACTAGGCATCTCCCAGACGTCTTTGTGGAGAAAAAGAACTTGGTTTACATCCATACAAAATTGTTTTAACCCAAGAACTAAAACCAACAGATCATTTAAAACGTCATACTCAGAAAAAATCGGAAATGATGCAGATTTTCATAAAAAAAAATCATTCTCAGCGATTAGGCTCATTTCTGGTTGAACGGTTATGTTAACAAGCAGAATTGACGCATCGGGAGTGGTGATAAAGTTGAAGAATATCAAGAATTGACATTACATTGTGACAAACTCACTGTCTGATGCGGATTTTATGCTGGAGGAGTCATTGGACCTTATTTTTTTTCAAACGAAGCTCATGAGGTGGTAACTGCCAATAGATATCGTTATTGTTCAATGTTGACTGATTTTTTATAGCCTGAATTGGTACGTCTTGATTTGCAGAACAGGACGGTGTCACTTGTCATACTGCCAATGGCACAATGACTTTATTGAAAACAAAATTCGGTGACTCGATTATTTCAAGAAATGGACCGATAAATTATCCGCCTCGTTCCTGCGATTTAACTCCATTGAACCTTTCTTTGGGGTTACATTAAGTTATTGGTTTACAGCAATAATCCAGCATATTTAGACGATAATGAACGAGTAATTGCTAACATACGATCTGATTTGTGTGAGTCATGGAAAATTGGGTTCAACGACTTCATTCCTTCCAGCGTTTCCGTGGTGGACATTTAAATGATGTTTTGTTTCATAACTTATGATATCCATTGTCCTTTATAATGAAACAATAATTTTTAAATAAATAATGTGTCTAGTGTGAGCGCGGACAGATCAGTGGTAGAGCATAGGGCTCGTAACTGGAAGGTCGTGTGTTCGAATTCTGTTCAGGTGGAAAAGAAATTTTCTAGTTGGACGGGTGTCAGCCACCATTTCACTATTGGGTCAAAAATTAACAGTGCTGTGACCTAAAGTGGCGCAAGATCGCAGTAACACAACTGAAATCCTAACTCGCATAAGATGAAAAAGCTTCTGAGGGATCTTCACAGAAGATCTTGGAGTATCAGGATAATAATAATAATTTCACTGTTGGGTCGAAAATTAACAGTGCTGTGACCAAAAGTGGCGCAAGATCGCAATAACAAAGCTTTCCCAGAACACAAATGAACTCCTAATTCGCACAAGCTGAAAAAGCTCCTGAGGGATCTTCACAGAAGATCTACGAGTATCAGGATAATAATAACAATTTCACTGTTGGGTCGAAAAATAATAGTGCTGTGACCTAAAGTGGCCCAAGATCGCAATAACAAAGCCTACCCAGAACACAAATGAACTTCTAACTCGCACAGCCTGAAAATGCTTCTGAGGGATCTTCACAGAAGATCTAGGAGTATCAGGATAATAATAATTCCACTGTTGAATCGAAAAGTAACAGTGCTGTGACCTAAAGTGGCGCAAGATCGCAATAACAAAGCCTACCCAGAACAAAAATGAACTCCTAACTCGCACAAGCTGAAAAAGCTTCTGAGGAATCTCCACAGAAGATCTAGGAGAATCAGGATAATAGTAATATATAATAATAAATTACAAAACAAAATGCGGAGCTGTTAATGAAAGATCCTAAAGTGGCGCAAGATCGCAATAACAAAGCCTACCCAGAACACAACTGAACTCCTAACTCGCACAAGCTGAAAAAGCTTCTGAGGGATCTTCACAGAAGATCTTGGAGTATCAGGATAATAATAATAATTTCACTGTTGGGTCGAAAATTAATAGTGCTGTGACCTTAAGTGGCGCAAGATTGCAATAACAAAGCCTACCCAGAATGAACTCAAGGCTAGAGTCTTTCTGGCGGAGCCATTCTGGCCTGAAACATTCGAAGTTGTTCCTTGGAACAGCTTCGAACAAAAAGATGGCGAACCTAGCGCTAGGTCTGGATAGGGCCAAACTAAGAACACTTGTCGGAATTATGACAGGTCACTGCAGACTGAAAGCGCATTTGCACAAAATCGGTCTGGCTGAAGACAATGAATGCAGGCTGTGTCTTGAGGACACTGAAACAGCCATGCACATCGTCTCAGAGTGCCCAGCGGTGAGTCGCATCAGATTCGAGGTCTTTGCCCAGGCTTTTATAGCCCACAGCGAACTGAAAAAATTACCCCTGAACAAGATTATCGGTTTTATCCAAAAACTGGATCTCGTCGGGGAGATATAAATTAGGGGTGAACCACAATAGTCCGTGCGGACGCAGTGGTAGGGTGGATAGACGCCCGCTCGCCGTAAATAACTAACTAACTACCCAGAACAAAAATGAACTCCTAACTCGCACAAGCTGAAAAAGCTTCTGAGGGATTTTCACAGAAGATCTAGGAGTATCAGGATAATAATAATAATAATTTCACTGTTGGGTCGAAAATTAATGGTGCTGTGACCTAAAGTGGCACAAGATCGCAATAACAAAGCCTACCGAGAACACAAATGAACTCCTAACTCGCACAAACCGAAAAAGCTTCTGAGGAATCTCCACAGAAGATCTAGGAGAATCAGGATAATAGTAATATATAATAATAAATTACAAAACAAAATGGAGCGCTGTTAATGAAAGACCCTTTACAAGCGATCAAAAAGAGGAAATTTGTGATAAGAAAATGTTTGTGTAGAATATCAAGAGATTGCGAGGGAAATATAACCCACATGATGGTAAAAACCGAAATAAACCCCAGTTAAAAGTGATTAATAAAATCAATTCGAGTTCATCCATCATTCCGGATAAATAGGTCCAAAATCTGTTCACGAATAATTACAAGGCACTTCGGCATCGTTTCTCTTCCCTTTGACGTTCAGAGTATATTTTTATATCATCGATGCAATATCTTCCGAGCTGTAAACGAGCTGTTAGTTATATTCGAGTGTTCGGCTTTTAAAGCTGCGGCAACAGACTATAAACATTGGGCACACGTCTTTAGTGTCAGTTGAGTGGCTCACGTCAAAAGTAATTAGTAGTTTCCGGTCGGCTTGTTCAGAACGTTTGAAATTCAAATATCCTGCCTTATTTTGGTTGGCCATCTACTAACATCCTCCATCTCAATGATTTGCCGCAGCTGTTTCATCGGGAAGGATCAAGTTGCCTGGTTTACGCCTGATCCGTTTGTTATTCATCGATTACCTCCGATTAATCTGATGATAAATTAACGTGCTTTTAACATCTCCCCCCCTCTTCCTTCCTTTCACCCTGCGCGCCTCGTTTATGACGGATTTCCATGAAGGAATTTCCTCCTCTATAATATTCGGATCTCCCTCTGTGATCCTGGATTTTGTCTGCCAAAGCTTACCTCTTTATGCTCTATCAATTATTCCAATTTGCCGTTCCTACTATAAAATGCTTAAGGTGCATATATTTCATTCCGCATCGAAACATTTATCTTCAACAATCCATTTGTGTCAGAACTGGCAGTATGGAAGGCCTTTTGTTTGATCCACGTTCCATTCATCCCGTGGAAACATTGCATATTCACCCATTAGGGAAACCTGCTGAAAATTTTAACGCCGAAGAAACACGAAGGAACTGATTAATGATACAGGAAACTGTTACTTTACTGGATCTTAAGAAATACTGCTAGTAAAATTGATTTGCTGCTATATCTGTTAGAGATGCGATGCTATCGAGATGAAGACAAAAGCATTTTGAAGTTTCCAGTCAATGATAATTGGAAGGAAAAGCCAATATGTTCTACCCTACCTTCAAACCCTTCGCGATCCATTTTGCCAATACGATATAACTTCACCAGATATAACAATTTACCTTGGACTACTTTGTTTCCTTAACCACTCCGATCTCCGGATTTTTCACCCATTAACTCCTTTCGGATATTATGTGTGGGATATTATTCAGTTGACTTAATCATCACCAGACTTTGGCACATCTCTTCTTGAGGTACAGAAAGCCTCGGATTCTATACCTCAAGGGATGAATAAACTATTAGCGACATATGTTGTCAAAACCGCAAAAACTTATTTTTATTCCAAATATATGGTTTCATTCTCCAATATAAATGTGAACTGGATAGCAGGCTTGCTGCTATGGTTCCAAAAACGCTGTGCGAAGCTCTGCTCAAAATTTTTCTTTAGTCTTTAAATTTTAGGATTCTCGCGAAATCTTCGAGGAGGGAGTACAAAAAGTAACTAAACTTTTATTACACTTAGGACATCTGTGTATTTTTATGGGGCATGGAAATAACAGCATCCAATATAGAGGTGCTCCCTAAGAGTATTTGGGAATTTGTTGAATTCTCCTTTTTCTCGATGGCTTTTTTGATTGAAACAATCTCCAAATAGTCCATCAATTTATCCTTTATAACATTATAAAGTGATATATTTCTCATTGAAAAAACGATTATTTCCTATACAATATTCTGCAAAACTTGTTTCTGGTTTTTCAAAATAGACATCCTATGTTCTTCGATTCTATGTTGTTAACATCGGCCTGTCTGTCCTATATACGTACCATTACAATAATGACATTTAATTTGATAAATTCCAGCTTCAGAAAAGTTGGGGTTTCTTTCTATATTGTTCACCAACATCTTAGCTAAATTATTTCTATTTACTGCTGAAGAATTCATTCCCATTTTATGAAAACCATTAGAGATCCCACTGCTAAAACCTTTTATTCATTTCACAATGAAAGTTGGAAAGAAAAGCTTTATATTATTATTATTATTATCCCGATGCTCCTAGATGTCCTGTGAAGATCCTTCAGAAGCTTTTTCAGGTTGTGCGATTTAGGAGTTCAGTTGTATTCTGGGTAGGCTTTGTTACAGCGATCTTGTTCCACTTTAGGTCACAGCACTGTTAATTTTCGACCCTACCTTCAAACCCTTCGGAATCCATTTTGCCAATACGATATAACTTGACCAGATGTAACAATTTACCTTTGACTACCTTGCAAAACACCGAGTTAGTTTGTTACCATAACCACCCCAATCTCCGGATATTTCACCCATTGAGCACGTTTCAGATATTATGTGTGGGATATTATTCAGTTGACTTTATCATCACCAAGCTTTGGCCTTGAGGTACAGAAAGCCTCGGATACTATACCTCAAGGAAATAATAAACTATTAGCGACTTATGTTATCAAAACCGCACGAAATTATTTTTACTCCCAATATATTGTTTCTTTCTCCAATATGCTAAATTTAAATTGGATAGCAGGCTTGCTGCTATGGTTCCAGTAGCGCTGTGCGAAGCTCCGCTCAAAATTTTTCTTTAGTCTTTAAATTTTAGGATTTTCGAGAAGGGAGTACAAAAAGTAACTAAACTTTCATTACACTTAGGACATCTGTGTATTTTTATGGCGCATGGAAATAACAACATCCAATATAGAGGTATTTGGGAATTTGTTAAATTCTCCTTTTTCTCAATGGCTTTTTTGATTGAATGAATCTCCAAATAGTCCATCAATTTATCATTTTAACATTATAAAGTGACATAATTCTCATTAAAAAATGATTATTTCCTATACAATATTCTGCAAAACTTGTTTCTGGTTTTTCAAAATAGACATCCTATGTTCTTTGATTATATGTTGTTAACATCGGCTTGTCTGTCCTATATATGTACTATTACAATAATCACATTTAATTTGATAAATCCCAGATTCAGAAAAGTTGGGGTTTCTTTCTATATTGTTCACCAACATCTTAGCTATAATAAATTATTTCTATTTACTGCGGAAGAATTAATTCCCATTTTATGAAAACAATTAGACATCCCACTGCTAAAACCTTTTATGTAAGCCATTGAATACCATATTTTTTTTTCTTCATAATATTATTGATATAATTTTTTTTTTAATATTGTGGTAAGTTTTCTTTTTAATCATTTTGTCAATGATTCCAGTTCAATAGCCGCTTTAGTTTTAATTATATTGACTTCTTGTCGAAAATTGTCTTCCTTCAACTTGCTTGAATGCTTAAAAGTCAATGACTATGGAATGTTGACATTTTAATTTGCCGTGACTGATTGAATTTTGAATGGATTATGGTATCAGTAGTGGTAGGTTTTCTAAAATTGTCAAATTCGAACTTATTATTTCAATTTTTAGTTTACTTACTTACTGTACTCCTTTGAAGATGGTCGAAAGACCGAAACACGTGTCAGGATTCTGAATAAACTGTGAAATATGAAAAAGCTGTGATTTTTTTTCAACTGAAATTGATATAATATTTCACCTAGAGCCAACCGCATACTCCATTCATTTAATTGACATGTAATGCTCTCTGTTCAAATCTAGATATCTCCATGGTTCATTGTTAAGTTTAAAAAGAGCATTAAGATGTGAAATGAAGTCTTTAGAACTTTAGTTTATTGAGGCGAGATGGTGGAACCTCATGTTCAGGACTGTATTTTTTTAGAATGTACACATGTATATTTTTGTGGCCATTTTAGCCGAATTTTTACTTTCTTTTATTAATTAGGAAATTTTTTTCTGTTTGAAATGATTATTTATATGTGGAAAACATTTGCGTATACTCCCGTTCGTATTCCAATATGTAATAAATAAAAAATAAATGAAAAGTCTGCCATAAATCAACAAATTTTAGTGGATGTCATGCTCTAGCTGAACGACCGTGTCAGAAATGGTTTGTTTGCCTGATTTCAAAGGGGCAATTTTGATTTGGAAGACGAAGAACGACCGAAGTTTAAGAATGAAGAATTAGAGGCAAGGCATCTGTGCATCCACCACATGGAATATTTTGCGTAAAGATCTTGGTCTACACCCATACAAGATCCAACTGGTTCAAGAACTGAAGCCACTTGACCATAATAAGCGTCGTTTGTTTGCTGATTGGGTCCTAGAACAGCTTGAAGTTGCACTTTTTTATCGTAAAATTGTATCTAGTGAAGAAGCTCATTTCTGGTTGAACGGCTAGGTAAACAAGCAAAATTGCCGTATATGGAGTGAAAACAATCCTCAGGAAATTCTGTAGGTTCCATTGCATCCTGAAAAATGCACTGTATGGTGTGCTTTACACGCTGGAGGCATCATCGGTCCATATTTCTTTAAAAACGATGCTGGAGCTAATGTTTCAGTGAATGGTGCTCGTTACAGATCGATGATCAATGATTATTTGTTTCAAAATTTGAATGGTATCGACCCAGAAGTGATTTGGTTCCAACAAGATGGTGCTAAACCTCATGCTGCTACCGTCCAATCAATTAGCCTCCAAGATCATGCGACATAACTTCATTGGATTATTTTCTTTGCGGTTATGTCAAGTCATTGCTTTATGCTGATAAACCAGAAACAACAGACGCTTTGGAAGCCAACATAACTCGTGTTATTGATTGAATAAGGCCTGAATTACTCGAAAAAGTGGTCCAATTTGGCTTCAATCTTAATTTAAATGAGTTTTATTTCAATTTAAAGGTGTATAATTCTAAAAAAAGCACCCGATACTTAGAAATGATCAAATGGGAAGTCCTACCCCATCCGTCGTACAGCCCAGACATTGCTTCTTCGGATTACCATCTATAGAAAAATTCTGGTTCCATACTTCTACACCTGGTACACCAACTCAACGTGAATGAAACAAGCTGTCATTCAAATGTGTGTATTCATTTTTGAGTGATGCTTAAAACTTAAGTGGCAACCCAACGGGTAGATTTCCAAAAAGACCCTCCAATGTTTTTTCAAAACCCGCAGTATGTTCACATGGCGTGAAAAATCGAAGCGTGCAGATATCGAACCGAATCCCAAATGCAAAACGTTGAAAAATAGAGGTAATAAAATGTGTTCGTGCTCTTCCACTGATTACTGGTAGTGTCCTGATTTGGGGAATTCGGCAGGGTTTAAATGGGGAGCGCAGGGGCGGAACCATTAAGGGGCAAAACCCCAGAGGCCCCGATCGGGAAACAAAAAACATTGAGGTTATCGAAATTTTAGTCATGGAGCGGCTGTTCGAACTTTTTGACGAATTTGACAATGATACCGTGACGAAAATAACTTGTTCAAGATGTCACAAGATTCATAACACAGATTGACAACATTTAGGGTAGAAGAGTATATACTGAAAATTTATTACGAAGAGTTTTTGAATATCACAGCTGGAAACCTCCAGATTTAATCTAGAAAATCTCATGAAAACTTTTCAGAACTGAATTAAATAAAATGCCTTAGAAACAGTGTTTCACTTTTTAGACCTATAAATTATAAACACATGTGAGCAGCAGCTAACCAATAAAGAATAAAAAAATACATAGAGTTGACCAAAATGATCTAAATCCATCACCAAAGACAAATCTGTTTCGAATGGATATTAAGGAATAACAAATTTAATCACAAAAAAATGTTCCACATAGTATTCAAAAACGTATTTTTCATTTTCGTTCTCGAAAAATATTCTCCTGAAAAAGTTTTTGAAATTCTAAACCATTTTCGTATCGTTTGGGAGTTATAAGGATACTAAATAAAAACAATCACTAAATATAGAGGTATATGGCTGAAATTATTTCCGAACTAGAATTTGTCTAGTAAGCGGATGTCATTTTATAATTACAGCCGACTTGTTTTGATTAACTTTGATTCAGTTACAATTATTGTCAGTATTTTTTGTTTTTACGAAAAAATTAAAAACTGTATTTCGGGCGCCATCTTTAGGGGGCTGTAACTAAGCAGCGGGGGCTCAAAAAAATAAAGTTTATATGATAGACCCATCCTATTTTTTGACAAGGAATCACGGCCTAAAATTTTTTGCAACTATTCATATACATAATATACATAACTTCATATATCTCGTGCTCGTTACAGATCGATGATCAATGATCATTTTTTTCAAAATTTGAATGGTATCGACCCAGAAGTATTTTGGTTCCAACAAGATGGTGCTCAACCTCATGCTGCTACCGTAACAATTGATTTATTGAAAGAAAGATTTGGCGATAACATTATTTCGAGAAATGGTCCAATTAATTGGCCTCCAAGATCATGCGACATAACTCCACTGGATTATGTTTTTACGGTTATGTCAAGTCATTGGTTTTTTCTGATAAACCAGAAACAGTAGACGCTTTGGAAGCCAACATAACTCGTGTTATTGATGAAATAAGGCCTGAATTACTGGAAGAAGTGGTCAAAAATTGGTCTGGTCGAATGCGGTTCCTCAGAGCTAGTCGTGGTGGACATGAAATTATCTTTCAAATAAAAAAAATTTGGCTTCAATCTCAATTTAAATGTGTTTTATTTCAATTTAAAGTTCTATCACTCTAAAAAAAACACCCGATATGTCTACTAAATTTAAGCAGTACTTAGGATATCAATTTAATTCTAAAAGCTTTCGAATATATATATATATATATTTTTTTTTTTAATTTATAAGAGGCTAACAGAATAAATCTGTTCAGATATTCAAATTCTGTAATAATCCTTCTATCAAGTAGAAAACGTCTTTTCATTATTTTATTTCACATAGTATTCAAAAACGTATTTTTCCTTTTTGAAATATATTCTCCTGAAGAAGAATTCGAAATTCTAACCCATTTTCTCATCAGTGTAATGCAAAAATGAGGTTATTTCACACAAAAATGTTGAAAAAAGATGCGAACATAGACTCTTTATTTGAAAACAGCTACGTTCATGTGTGAATATACAAATAATGAAAAAATTCAAACAGTATATATTGCGAAGAGTTTTTTTGAATATTACAGATAATAGCTGGATTAATTCTCCGTAACCTCTACAGATTTAATTGAAAAAAACCTCTTGAAAACTGCCGTAGACGTGAAACATTGTTTCATAGGGAATTTTATTAAATTTAATTCTGAATAGGTTTCAAGAGATTTTTCAGATTGAATCTGTACCTAACATATTAGCTTCATTAAGATTCTTAATATTGTACGTACTGAATGAATATATTTGACACAAAAATGTTGAAAAAAGATGCGAACATAGACTCTTTATTTGAAAACAGCCACGTGCATGTGTGAATATACAAATAATGAAAAAATTCAAACAGTATATATTGCGAAGAGTTTTTTTTCAATATTACAGTTAATAGCTGGATTAATTCTCCGTAATCTCTACAGATTTAATTAAAAAAAAACCTCTTGAAAACTGCCTTAGACGTGAAACATTGTTTCATAGGGAATTTTATTAAATTTAATTCTGAATAGGTTTCAAGAGAATTTTCAGATTAAATCTGTACCTAACATATTAGCTTCATTGAGATTCTTAATATTGTACGTACTGAATGAATATTTTTGACACAAAAATGTTGAAAAAAGATGCGAACATAGACTCTCTATTTGAAAACAGCCACGTGCATGTGTGAATATACAAATAATGAAAAAATTCAAACAGTATATATTGCGAAGAGTTTTTTTGAATATTACAGTTAATAGCTGGATAAATTCTCCGTAACCTCTAGAGATTTAATTAAAAAAAAACCTCTTGAAAACTGCCTTAGACGTGAAACATTGTTTCATAGGGAATTTTATTAAATTTAATTCTGAATAGGTTTCAAGAGATTTTTCAGATTAAATCTGTACCTAACATATTAGCATCATTAAGATTCTTAATATTGCACGTTCTGAATGAATATTTTTGACATAAAAATGTTGAAAAAAGATGCGAACATAGACTCTTTATTTGAAAACAGCCACGTGCATGTGTGAATATACAAATAATGAAAAAATTCAAACAGTATATATTGCGAAGAGTTTTTTTGAATATTACAGTTAATAGCTGGATAAATTCTCCGTAACCTCTACAGATTTAATTAAAAAAAAACCTCTTGAAAACTGCCTTAGACATGAAACATTGTTTCATAGGGAATTTTATTAAATTTAATTCTGAATAGGTTTCAAGAGATTTTTCAGATTAAATCTGTACCTAACATATTAGCTTCATTAAGATTCTTAATATTGCACGTTCTGAGTGAATATTTTTGACACAAAAATGTTGAAAAAAGATGCGAACATAGACTCTTTATTTGAAAACAGCCACGTGCATGTGTGAATATACAAATAATGAAAAAATTCAAACAGTATATATTGCGAAGAGTTTTTTTGAATATTACAGTTAATAGCTGGATAAATTCTCCGTAACCTCTACAGATTTAATTAAAAAAAACCTCTTGAAAACTGCCTTAGACATGAAACATTGTTTCATAGGGAATTTTATTAAATTTAATTCTGAATAGGTTTCAAGAGATTTTTCAGATTAAATCTGTACCTAACATATTAGCTTCATTAAGATTCTTAATATTGCACGTTCTGAGTGAATATTTTTGACCTTAGCTCCGCCTCTGGGGGAGCGAATTTATTGCACGAATTTAAAGCGCAGAGTTCATCATAAAATTAAGTATAGACACAAGTGGTTCGAATAAAGTGACAGGGCGAATTTTGTGAAGGGTTCTCCTGTGCGAGCAGGAGGTTGTTTGACAATCCACAACAAATCACAAATGCCGGTCTTCCCCAGTCTAACGACCGATCAATACTCATTGTAATGCCAAACGCCCTGCTAATTGTACTGCACACATATCTCTATCAATATTCATTATGAGGTACCTACCCTAAGCTGGCCAACAGTTATTGTTCGGCAAATTATTCGGCCATTCTGAATGCAGCCCAACATGACCAACATGAAATTCATCTCCGATCATACGGAAACAATATCTCTCGACAACAATGACTAAATAAAACACAAAATAAACATCGAATTATTGACGAACCGGTTACCTCATTCAAAATCGGAGGATCTGATTTTTATTTGCGATTGTACACCAGACCGATTATGAATATGTCATTTTAACAACCACTTTAGAATTCATCCTCATGCAAGACTTAATTCCTTTAATTGCCAATTAAAAGCGGATATAGCCGTTCTAATATCGGACAGACGAATTCAATTGATGCTATTCATTCGCGTCTATTGAAAAAACCTTTTAACGCTGCAATATAATGCTTCATCGTTCGCGACAAAAATGGAATGTGTGTTTTTTTCCCTTTTTCGGGGGAACATTCGGATTTTCACCTATTCACGAATATTTTCTGCTTACCGTCATGAAAAATCGAATGAATGCCTTAGAGAACACTGTTCACTTTTAAATCATTAGTAATATGATAACCAAAAAAGAATCTCAAAATGCTATCAATGAAATATACACTAAAAAATTATCAAAACAGATTTAATCTGTTAGTCTCCTATAATTTTAATATCAAAAAAATGTTATTCGAAAATTTTTAGGATTAAATTAATGTCTTATAAGCACAGCTTATATTCAATAGACGTAAAAATCAAAACTCAATATACAATATCAAATGGAATAATTAACCCAACAAATATAAATTGTCAATTAAAATTATTAAATAAATATTTAAAGGAGACAAAATTTTGTTTCTGATCTTACAATTATGAAAACTAATTCCTTTTCAAAAATACAAAACATAATTTAAGGACTTCTCGGAAAATATAATTTATTTGAAATATTTAATATATTTAAATAAGTTTCAAAAATCTCTCAAAACATGTATTATATCTTCAAAAAACAATTAGAATTCGGTCCTACTTCACATTAAAAAAATAAAATCAATTAACAACAAATATAACTCACTGATAGTGTTTCTGATTTAACAATTAAAAAAACTAAATCCTCTTCAAAAATACAAAACATATCTTGAGATTTTATACAAAGTAACTTAGTGAGATATCCAATAATATTGAATATTCTAAGTAAGATAGTTTTATGATGAAATTCTTAAGATTATGTTAAACATTTTTAAAGATATTTGTTTTCATAAGATTGATCAGCAGAAAAAAAATTTTGTCTATTCACAATATTTAATTTATAGAATTTTGGTTAACAATTTTTATTTATTGGATTTTGTTATATCATTTGGATGTCTTATAATGAATGTTTATTTTATATGTCGTTTGATATAAGTGGTACTTATATGACATTGTGTCAATTTAATTCCTGAAGTTATAATCATTAAATTTAATTTTTGGAAATTAAATATGTAGAAGGCTAATATTAAAATATTTAAATAATTTTATACACCTTCTATCAAGTATTAACACCTCTATTTATGTTTTTTTATTCATGATATATAATTATTTGATTTCCTTAACATTCTTTATACAGATAAGTCCTTGTGCTATAACAGAGGTCGTTAAATTGTCTTTCAATCTTTTAGATCAAGGGTAAACCACAGAGTTATTTATTTACTTGTAAGATAACCTTACATTACATTTAAATTTCTCAGCAGCTCATTTACCAGAAGTTTCTAAATTGTTGAAGGGTGAGTAAATATTTGTTGTTGATTGATGTTATATTTTATTGAATATGAATTATTTGAATACTGACGAAGCAAAGTCTCTCTTGAAACTTGTTTTTCAGTAATGTTTTTACATATCTTGAGATTTTATACAAAGTAACTTAGTTAGATATCCAATAATATTGAATATTCTAAGTAAGATAGTTTTATGATGAAATTCTTCAGATTATGTCAAACATTTTTGAAAGATATTTTTTTTCATAAGATTGATCAGCAGAAACAAAATTTTGTCTATTAAAAATATTTAATTTATAGAATTTTGGTTAACAATTTTTATTTATTGGATTTTGTTATATCATCTGGATGTCTTATAATGAATGTTTATTTTATATGTCGTGGTACTTATATGACATTATTTCAATTTAATTTCTGAAGTTATAATTATTAAATATAATTCTTTGAAATCAAATATGTAGAAGGCTAATATTAAAATATTTAAATAATTTCACAAAACATAATTTTAAGAATTCTCAAAAAATAATTTATTTGAAATATTTAATATATTTAAATAAGTTACTTCAAAAATCTCTCAAAACATGTCTCACATCCTCATAAAATAATTACAATTCAGATAAGGTCTTCATCGGTCCTACTTCACATTTAAAAAATAAAATCAATTAACAACAAATAACTCACCTCCAAGACCTCGTGTGTGATTTTTGTGACGAACATAGAATACCTTGGATTTTAAAGTTTTAAAATGTTCAAATGAGGATACCACGAGGTCTTGGAGGTGAGTTATTTGTTGTTAATTGATTTAATTTTTCAAAAGTGAAGTAGGACCGACGAAGACCTTATCTGAATTCCAATTGTTTTTTGAGGATGTGAAACATGATTTGAGAGATTTTTGAAGTAACTTATTTAAATATTCTAATATATTAAATATTTCAAATAAATTATTTTCTTAAAATTATGTTTTGTATTTTCGAAAAGGATTTAGTTTTCATAATTGAAATACCAGAAACAAAATTTTGTCTCCTTCAAATATTTATTTATTAATTTTAATTGACAATTTATATTTGTTGGGTTATTTATTCCATTCGATATTAAATATTGAGTTTTGAATTTATATGTCTATCAAATATAAGCTGTGCTTATAAAACATTAATATAATTCTAAAAGCTTTTGAATAAAATTGTTTGAAATTAAAATTATAGGAGACTAACAGATTAAATCTGTTTTGATAGTCAAATTCAAAATTGGATATTGAAAATAATCTGCAAAAAAACACTGGTGCTTCCTAATGATAAACTCTAAAATCTTTCGAATATAATGGATCCTACTCAGATATTCATCAATAAAATTTTGACATGGACATACAAAGGAAAAATAAAACCAGTTGACTACTCTTATGGCACGAGAAACTTGGACAGCAGATTCAAAACACAAAGAGCGGAACAAAATAGGTCAAAGGAATTACATTTATCTAGTACCGAGAATCTATACTTTACTATCTGTCAACTTGAAAAACTGTAAGACGGAGAAGATATTAAAACGTAAACTCAGATATTGGATATTGGATAGCGGCAGACACGTTTTCCGAGAAATTATGAAGTAAAGATTTCGACGAAATAATACATATTATGAATTTTGCATTATTTCCCAACGTAAAAAGTTTCCAATAAGAGGTTTCATTTTGAATAGCCGCTATGTGGGCAACTGTCATCCTTTTGACATTTGACAAGTATAACTTACGCCATTACTAAATGGAACCATTATTAAAAATGGACTGCTTCAACAAAGCAATGAAATTGTTAAAATTCACTATAAAAATGGTGAAAATTTTGCAGTTACAGTTCGCAAAAACAAAGCACTTTCATCTCGAAATATACTCGTTTTTTCTTAATGCGATGTTGAAGCGTATATCGTTCCAATTCTAGTAATGGCGTAGTTTTTACTTGTCAAATGTCAAAAGACATTTAGAGATTTAAAAGTGACAGCTGCCTCTTCTTCATTTGAAACCAATTTATTCATTCCAAATAAAGCAACTTTAAGTGAACATCAGCAAATAAAATTCCAAACATATATCAATTCATAATACATTTTTATTATTGCTCAATAAAATGCTCCACGTTGAATTTTGCCCCATTACGATGTGGTTTACTTTCTTGACGTAACTTCCTTTGGAAACTGGAGGTATAGAACATACGCGAATTTGCCTTTATATAAAGGCAGAAAAGGTTATTTGAACGAACTTTTCCTCAACTTTTCATTTCACTCGAAAGCTTTTCGTAGGTTTGAAAGCGACGCTTCAACTCGTGAACTAGTAATCGTATATTCTGGTCGTTCTTATGATGATGCCTGAAAGTCACATACTAATAAAACCAATTACACATTCACATCGATAGGACGTCAATAAAACCATATCAAAAGTGGCCTTTTTCCGCACAAATTTTTGTATACTACTAATACCTGTACGTGTTCCTTTGTAAATCATTAAAAAAATAAATAGAGATACTTCCACAAAAAATACTGGATATGGATATTGTCGGGAACATGTTGAAACAGTGAGAACTTTAAAATAATAAAAGGAGGTATTTCTTGATAGAAGGATTATTACAAAATTTGAAATATCATACAGATTTCTTCTGTAAACCTACAAATTTTAATGTCAAAAAAATTTTTTATTCAAAAATTTTAGAATTAAATTAAATAAATGTCTTCAGAACACACCGTGTCAATTTAGTAGACATATAGAATTAATACTTATTATACAGTACCACAGGGAATGAAAGAAATTCAAAGAAATATAAATTGTTAACTAAAAATTATTAAATGAATACTTGAAGAGTACAAAATTTTGTTTCATTCCTTGTTTCATAAAAACTAAATTCCCTTTCAAAAGTGCAAAACATAACCTCAAGAAGTTCTTCAAAAATTAGTTGCTCAAAATAAGTTCCTTTAAAAAATGTCCTTAAACATCTAGAACCATTTTAAAAAACAATTTAGATTTAGTACAAAGGTAAATCATCAGCTCGACTTCATATTTAAAAATAAAAATAATTAACAAAGATATCTTACCAAACCGACTGCATGCTGTTTAATATACAAACATTAGAATAAAGTGAACTTATAAACATCCTAAATCCTTAAATTTTGTAATAATCCTTCTTTCAAGAAAAAAACTTTTATTATTTTATTGTATAATAATTATATATAATGGTTTACGCTTATTTCATATTATCATTTAGATTTAAAGAAGTCAATAAAATACCTTGCAAAACTTAAGGTTATTTCTGTGAAGAACATAGAATATTTAGGATGTTTTTAAGTTCACTTTATTCTAATGTTTGTATAATAAACAGCAAGCAGTCAAGTTGATAGCATATCTTTGTTAATTATTTTTATTTTTTAAATATGAAGTCGAGCTGATGATTCACCGTTGTAACAATTTTAAATTGTTTTTTAAAATGGTTCTAGATGTTTTAGGAAATTTTTTAAAGAAACTTATTTTGAGCAAGTTAGTTTAGAAGAAGTTCTTGAGGTTATGTTTTGCATTTTTGAAAGGGACTTTTGTTTCATAAAACAAGGAATGAAACTAAATTTTGTACTCTTCATGTATTCATTTAATAATTTTTAGTTGACAATTTATATTTCTTAGAATTTCTTTCATTCTCTTTGGTACTTTTTAATATTAAGTATTAATACCATATGTCTACTCAATTGACACGGTATATTCTAAAGACATTTATCTAATTTAATTCTAAAATTTTTGAATAAGAAATTTTTTTGAAATTAAAATTTGTAGAATGAAGAAATCTGTATGATATTTTAAACTTAGTGAGAACTTTATTCTGAATTTATAGTGTGTTTCGACAAGAAGACTCTTAGTGATCCAATTAAACGTAAGATTATTCTTTTGAAATCTTCGAATATTTGGCATGATCGATTTGAATAACATGAATATACAATTTTGCGATTGTTTCATTTAATAATTTGGTGAGAATTATGTCACAAGCGTTCAAACTACACAATAATTAGTTTAAAACATTCCGGCAGGAGTTTATTTTCCACGACGAGCTTATAAACTATTTCATTTTATTGAATGTATAGAATTCGAGGGGCGAATTGGTGAATTATAAATGCCCGTCAATTTACATTTGAATCGATTCCATACAGCAATTTGTTCAACAATCATTAACAGCAAATTTGGACCGTTCGAAATATTGGAGATTAGTTCTTACGCTGAATTGAACACAACAATATTGTTATACCCAAATCGTTACTTTATATCAAATTTCATAAAATTACGCCACAAATTCCGTTCGCGTAAGCCAATTCAATAACTTTGATTCATTTGGCCTCCCATCAGAATTTAATCACCATGCTTGGAGGGCCATTTTCAGCAGAACCAAATTCGAAGGTTTTGAAAATTTAATTTGACCAGGACAAGTTGATTGATCGGGAACCATAGACTCTACCTATCATTATATTATTCAGACGAATATATGAAATGTTTCAAATTTTTTTCTATTTTTGATGATGTGGTAAAAAGTGGTGAATTTTCAGGGGAAATAAACCGCAGAAACATATTTTTAATATACATAAAGATGCTTTCATCTGAAGAATAATTTAATGACATTAATTTAAATTTAAAAACAATTCTGCTATTCCTCGCTACAAATTTTATGTTTATGAAATTTCTCATAAACTTATTCATACTATATATGAATAAAATAGAATAGAATATGTTTTAATATTCAAATTTTATATATGAATAGTTGCAAAAAAATGAAGAGGGTGATTCCTACTCAAAAAATTGGGTGGGTCTTTCATATAAACTTTATATTTTTGAGCCCCCCTGCTTAGTTACATCCCCCTAAAGATAGCATTTTATTTTATTTTTTAAACCAGAAAACTGACAAAAATAAAATTAAGCAGACATTTTATGCGGGCGAGAAGGCACCCAAAACATTTTTGTAATAGAAAAAGACACCCCTAAACCTTCTTTCACAGGAAACTTTTTTCCATATTCTTATTTTACAATAAGAAAATTTATTTTGGATAGCTTGATTCATTCTTAAAAAATAAGGTCTCTTGTAATTTCTTGCTAAAATTCAAGGTTTTTGAGAAAAAAAAATTATCAACATAATAGCTACAATTGATGACTAGAATTTATTTAGTAATGTCATTTTGTTATGAAAAATGACTAATTTTGATTCAGTTACAATTATGGTCAGTTTTTTGGTTGAAAAAAAAATTAAAAAATGTTTTTCGGGCGCCATCTTTAGGGGGCTGTAACTAAGCAGGGGGGGCTCAAAAAATAAAGTTTATATGAAAGACCCAGCCCATTTTTTGACAAGGAATCACCCTCTTAATTTTTTCGCAACTATTCATATACAGTCTGTATAATTGATAGAATTTTTTTCTTATTTGGTTGGTGTCAGGTTGTAATTAAAAGTTGATTCGGTCTCTAGTTTAATGAAGGTTCAGGAAAAACTCTCTTTCTTCAGTAAAAAATTAACGAAATGATTGTTTACAAATGAATAAACTTAAAACTGGATCTTCAATCTTCATGTTGAAGAAATGATTCCTTCTGGGTTTAACACTAATGTTATTGTATTAAATATCAAACTTCTTTATCGTCTAGTAATTCTACGAGGGCTCTTTCTTCCGTAGTACTGCTCCTGACTTCTTTCTGAGGTAGGGGCATTCTTCAACACGTTGTAGAGCGCCGCGAGACTTTACCTGAGATCTCAGAGCTAAGCACTCAGATTTCTGATGGTCCAAGATATGTCCCAAATCTTCTAGTCATTAATTAATATAGTCCCAGTTTGTCATTAACCGAAAGTAATATCCTAGAATCTCTGGTAATAATCAATTGTAATTTAAATTCCATTCCAATAAATGACTCAAGTATTATTCGAGAGAAAAGATCAAGAATTTAAAAAACAAGAAATAATAGGTAGTTAAATATGGATTGGAATATTTACGACCATTCGCTGAATAAGCATAGGAAAACACGTGAATTCTGGATCTGGAATGTTATATACTTCGCACCTGCCAACTTTGTCGCTTAATCACCTATTGTTCGTATAAACTGGAGGAGAAACGAATAGATGACAATGAACTCATAAAAATATTTTTTCATAAGAGCTAAACACACTGAACTCTCATTATACCCGTGAATATGCAATCAGTATAAAGTGAGAAATTCATTCATAATTAGTATTAAAATGTTAAAATCCATTTCCTTATTCCTTGTCAACGTTAGAAAGGGTTTTCCAAAAGTTATATTATGAAATTATCCTGATACTCCTAGATCTTCTGTGAAGATCCCTTAGAAGCTTTTTCAGCTTGTGCGAGTTAGTAGTTCAGTTGTGTTCTGGGTAGGCTTTGTTACTGCGATCTTGCGCCACTTTAGGTAACAGCACTGTTAATTTTCGACCCAACAATGAAATAGTGACCGACACCCGTGCAACTAGAAATTTCTTTCCCACCTGAACATGACTCGAAACAGCGACCTTTCGACAGGACAGACTGGTATAACTTTCCGACAGAATTTGTGAACATTTGAAGAGTTTCCTCAGTAACAAAAGTAATTCCACATATTCCAACCATTTGTTAGAAACAGGACATACTTTCAATCATAATTTTGAAATTTTACATATAGAAAGTGAAAGTTATGTCTTAAACCTGTTAGAGTCACTAGAGATGAATATATACAACAAAATCGGAAGAGTACTTAGCGAACAATTAGACTTAAATAACTCACACCTGTTAAATATATTCAGATAAACTGGAATTTGCAGAGACCCCCTTTTTTTGGGTTTAACTGTTCAATGAAAATTTTTTCCTTACTCTAATATAAATAGAATCCGATTTCGAAAACAAATTCAGTTATTCAAAAATGTAAAAACCACGTACCTAATGATGCTACTGTGTAACCGAAACTATTTTTGTATTATAATAACAATAAAAGTTTGTGAAGATCAGAATAACCTCATTTAATATTATTTAAATATTTTAATATTAGCCTTCTACATATTTAATTTCAAAAAATTATATTTAATGATTATAACTTCAGAAATTAAATTAAATTAATGTCATATAAGTACCACTTATATCAAACGAAATATAAAATAAACATTCATTATAAGACATCCAAATGATATAACAAAATCCAATAAATAAAAATTGTTAACCAAAATCCTATAAATCAAATATTTCGAGTAGAAAAAATTTTGTTTTACTCATCAATCTTATGAAAAGATATCTTTCAAAAATGTTTAAAATAATCTTAAGAATTTCATCATGAAACTATTTTACTTAGAATATTCAATATTGTTGGATATCTAAGTTACTTTTTATAAAATCTCAAGATATGTAAAAACATTACTAAAAAACAAGTTTTAAGAGAGACTTTGCTTTGTCAATACTCAATTATATTCTATTCAATAAAATATAACATCAATCAATAAAAATATTTTCTCACCTTTCAACAATTCAGAAAGCTTCTGGTAAATGAATACTGAAAATTTAAATGGTGTGTAATGTTAACTCAAATAAATAATTCTGTGGTCCACCATTGGTCTAAAAGATTGAAAGGCAATTTAACGGCCTCTGTTATAGCACAAGAACTATCTTTATAAAGAATGTTAAGGAAATGTTATGAAAAAAAAAACAAAATTTATTTATTGAATTTTGTTATATCATTTGGATGTCTTATAATGAATGTTTATTTTATATGTCTTTTGATATAAGTGGTACTTATATGACATTAATTTAATTTAATTCCTGAAGTTATAATAATTAAATATAATTTTTGAAATCAAATATGTAGAAGGCTAATATTAAAATATTTGAATAATTTTATATACCTTCTATCAAATATAAACCTCTATTTATTTCATTTAATATTATTATTTTTCGAAATTTCCAGTGCTTGTTAAAGGGAAAAAATTAATTTGCTGGAATGTTAAAAATCAATAAACTAAACCAAAGTCTCCAAACGCTTAAGAGTGAACTAGATATTAATAATTCAGCTCTACTACATTTGCAATTGTAAATCAATAACCCCCTGAATTTTCAGCTACTGAAATTATTTAAATACCTGGAAATGCAGTCTGCATTTTCACATAACTGACATAACAGTCGAAACCGATCGTACATATTGAAAAATAAATTTCAGTGGAAATTAAAAAGAAGTAAATATCAAATGAAATTCAATTTCCACAAACTTTTTATTATTCATAAATGAAAAGTTTTTGGAACTTAAATTTTATTTACTATTTATTGAAAATGAGTTCACATAAAGATCTAATCCGTCAAATATTTGTTAGAAAGAAGTGTTTTCTTCTCATTTAGATAGAAAATCAGAAAACTACAGATGTAGATCGAAAGTACATAGAAATTCTTTCACCTTCGTGTAAAATCTACAAGGTTTTTTTTTAATGTAATTGGATCGGTTTTTCGGAGAAATAAAGATTTAAGGCGACCAACTGAAAATATTGATTGGATAAATATCTAAATAAAAAAAATTATTTGGCTTTATCAACTACGCGGAGTCACCGAGAAATCCACCTAGGTTTATGAACAGTCCGGTTTATCTTCTTTGTTTTGGTTAGTTCGCAAAATAACAATGATTTCTCAGACTGGTCGAAGAATGGCAGTATTCAAAATATTTATCTGTCGGGCTCACTTGGGGCAAACTCTCTTTGAAGATGAAGTCTAAACAAAATAGTTTCACTTTATAAAGGTTTACGTAATCAGTTTCTCTTAGTGTGGAATAAACCTACTAATCTGAATGAAACTGGCTATATCAGTAGATTATTTATTCATTACATATATTGTAAACATATTTTCCACGTGTTCAACGTTGTATTTTGAATAGAAATTTCAAAAAGTTACGAAGGTATAAGAACGAATCAAGCTCTCACAAGTCCACGAATCGTATTGAAAGTATTCAAAAGCAAACCAAAATAGAAATAAATCAATCCGTAAGTATTCTTCAGAATATTCCACTATACGGTCACTTAAGTGAACCTGCAGTCCCCAAAACTTTATCCACAAAGATAATAATCCAATAAGACAAGTAATTTCTTATATTAATTTGACCAGCGTTGAATTGTCTGAGGCTTTAATTTCACTTATCCAAACAGAAACAAAATTTCTAGCTAAACATTCTTTTAGAAATATTTTTGAACTCTTCAGATACTGATTTGTTTCAGCCGTTACTATTTGGTAGTTGATCATAATTAAAAGAAATTGTAGAAATTACTATGTTTTGCTACCAATAAAAAGATATATTACACATTTTCTTGTGACTCGAGTTTCGGGAAATGATCTATCCCATCCCATTTCCCGAAACTCGAGTCACAAGAAAATGTGTAATATATCTTTTTATTGGTAGTAAAATATAGTAATTTTTTACTTTTTTTTTAACTTATTGACAAAATTGAAAATTCGACAGATTCTAACAGATTTAATCTGTTAGTCTCCTACAATTTTAATTTAAAAAAATTTTATTCAAAAAATTTTTAGAATTGATGTCTTATGAGCACAGCTTATATTCAATAGACGTATAAAATCAAAACTCAATATAAAATATCAAATGGAATAAATAACCCAACAAATATAAATTGCCAATTAAAATTAAAAAATAAATATTTGAAGGAGACTAAAAATTTTTTGAATAAAATTTTTTTAAATTAAAAGTGTAGGAGACTAACAGATTAAATCTGTTTTGATATTCAAATTTTGTAATATTCCTTCTACCAAGTAAAAAACTTCTTCTTATTATTTTATTTTATATATAATATATAATTATACTTAGGTTTTAATAAAAAATCTCATTATGAAATATCAAGTGGTTCAAAGAAAACCATATAATACCTTACAGATTTCTGTGATTTTTGTGACGAACATCTTGGATTTTAAAGTTTGTGTGTTCAAACAAGTATAACGAGGTCTGTAGGTGAGTTTATTTGTTGTTAACTGATTTTATTTTTTAAATGTGAAGTAGGACTGATGAAGACCTTATCGGAATTCTAATTGTTTTTTGAGGATACATGTTTTGAGAGATTTTTAAAATAACTTACCTAAATATATTAAACATTTCCAATAAATTATATTTTTTGAGAAATCCTTAAGTTGTGTTTTATGTTTTTGGAAAGGAATTGGTTTCATTATGTTAAGATCAGAAACAAAATTTTGTCTCCTTCAAATATTTATTTATTAATTTTAATTGCCTTTTGCTTTTTTTTCCCTCCTCAAAATTATGTTTTGTATTTTTGAAAAGGACTTTGTTTTCATAATTGTAAGATCAGAAACAAAATTTTGTCTCCTTCAAATATTTATTTTTTAATTTTAATTGACAATTTAATTTGTTGGGTTATTTATTCCATTTGATAATTTATATTGAGTTTTAATATTAAATCTACGTCTATAAACTATAAGCTGTGCTTATAAGACATTAATTTAATTATAAAATTTTTTTGTATAAAATTTTTTTAAATTAAAATTGTAAGAGAGTAACAGATTAAATCTGTTTTGATATTCAAATATTGTAATATTCCTTCCAAATTAATTTCTTTGATGTACAGAATTTATTTCCTGGCATTTGATCAACAATAGACATTATTGAAAAACTTTCTATCAAAAATAACAGTGATTTAATATAAAGGGGTCCTTTTTTTGGTAGAAGGATTATTACAAAATTTTAAATATCATATTTGCAATTTTGTAACAGTGATTTATCATTATGGAATGATATTTGAAATTATCTAGAAATTTGCCTAGAAACATTTTCAATTTAAGGATATTATTTATAGTTCAGATAAAAGTTTAATTCTGCAAAATTAGATTATCCGATTTTAGTAGTAATTTTTTTGTATAATGATGAAACAAAATACACTTAAATCCCTGGAGCAAATGTTTTCTTAATTGGTTTAGATATTATGTAGATAATATCATTTGTTGGTTTTAGTAAACGTACAGACAATTATGCAATTTTAATAAATTTATTAATAAAATGCATCCAAATAATAATATCAGATCTTTATTGCATGTATGGCTATCGACCTATATGGCTATCGACCTTGGGTCCTTCAGCTTTATTACTTGACCAGCGTTAAATTGTCTAAGGCTTTAATTTCAATTGTCCAAAGCGAAACAAAATTTCTAGCTGAATGATCGCCTAAAAATAGTTTTGAACTTATAAACAAAATTAAAAATATTAAATTCCAAATTCATTCCTTTGATGTACAGAATTTATTTCCTAGCATTTTACCCATAGAAATAATAGACATAATTAAAAAACTCTCTATCAAAAATAATAATGATTCATTAAGATAGAATCATATTTGAAATTATCTAGAAATTTTTCTGGGAACATTTTCAATTTAACGATACAATTTATTGTCCAGATAAAAGTTTAATTATGGGAAATCCATAACAGTCCACAATAGTCTCTGCTGGCGCAGGGAAGTGTGGACAGGATTTAAATAATAAATAAAATAAATAAGTTTGATTAATATTCAATGTTTTCTTTGGATTCTTTTATCTGCTTTTGATACTGTGTAATGAGGGTTAATTCTATACGTCTACTAAAAAAGAAACAGTGTTTCTAAGGCATTTATTTGACTTAATTTAAAAAAGTTTCTAAGAAATTTTTCAAAATTTAAATTGGTAGCGAGGTGTAACAGAATTACTTTAAGTCATTAAATTGAGAAGGTTTGTCCCCTACATATTATTAATTTAAATATTGATAATTTTGTATATAATTACAGAATTTTCTGATTTTAAAATTGCATCTTGAGTTGAAAAGGTTGATTGCAGAATTGAAAGGTGACATATTCATCACATTCCAGGCCTAATTGCGCCAATGTTAAGCTTCCCAGGAATCGTATTTCTGCCCCTTTTTCAATTAACGATAAAACGACCCATACGTGATCATATATAAACAATAAAAACCAGCAACTGCAATGATGCAATGAACTCGTTATCATGAATAAAAAGTGTTAGTTTTCCACGGGAATGATTATACATAGACGTGCTATAACAACAGATTGAATGAAAACATTTTAAATTCAGAGAATTCAGGAAGCTTAAACGTGTAATATAATATGCCGATTTGCTGTAAAGCATATCCTACGAAAATACTAATAGATTGTTCTTTCAGATCTTGAGAAGAAAAGTGACACTATAAAAATGAAATGAGCTATATTTCACTATGATTTATTTATATAGGGTGTTTTTTTTAGAGTGATAGAGTTTTCGATAGGAATAATTGTGATTTGACATGAGGTAGACGCCATTTCGTTTTCACATTCTGTAAGCATTGACAAATTATCATGGAAAGACTCACGTCGCAACAACGTTTACAAATTGTTGAAATTTATTTTCAAAGTCAGTGTTCTATTCGCCAAACTTATAGAGCACTTCGTGAAATTTATGGTTTACATAATCGTCCATCAGAGAAACTTATTCGTCGAACTATCGATATATTTCGGACAACATTTTTCTCTACTCGATGCAACAATGACAACAGTACGTACAGAAGAAAATATCGCTGCTGTAAGTCATAGGGTTAATGATGATCCAGATTTGTCTATTCGTCGACGTTCACAACAAGTTGGACTCTGTGCATCCACCACATGGAAAATTTTGCGTAAAGATCTTGGTCTACACCCATACAAGATCCAACTGGTTCAAGAACTAAAGCCACTTGGCCATAATAAGCGTCATTTGTTTGCTGACTGGGCCCTAGAAGAGCTTGAAGTTGATCCACTTTTTTATCGTAAAATTGTGTTTAGTGATGAAGCTCATTTCTGGTTGAACGGGTATGTAAACAAGCAAAATTGCCGTATATGGAGTGAAAAAAATCCTCAAGAAGTTCTGCAGGTTCCATTGCGTCCTGAAAAATGCACTGTGTGGTGTGCTTTACACGCTGGAGGCATCATCGGTCCATATTTCTTTAAAAACGATGCTGGAGCTAATGTTACAGTGAATGGTGAATTTAATTTGCCTCCAAGATCATGCGACATAACTCCACTGGATTATTTCATTGGGGTTATGTCAAGTCATTGGTTTATGCAGATAAACCAGAAACAATAGACGCTTTGGAAACCAACAAAACTCGTGTTATCGATTAAATAAGGCCTGCATTACTCGAAAAAGTGGTCCAAAATTGGTCTGATCGAATGCGGTTCAATCTTAATTTAAATGTGTTTTATTTCAATTTAAAGTTCTATCACTCTAAAAAAACATCCGATACAACAATACGGTGCATATATTTGACAGAAATCAGACAATCTGAAAGATAACATAAATGGAGGTTAATACTTGATAGAAGGTGTATAAAATTATTTAAATATTTTAATATTAGTCTTCTACATATTTAATTTCAGAAAATTATATTCAATAACTTCCGAAATTAAATTGAAATAATGTCATATAAGTATCAATTATATCAAACGACATATAAAATTAAACATTCATTATAAGACATCCAAATGATATAACAAAATCCAATAAATAAAAATTGTTAACCAAAATTCTATAAATTGAATATTTTGAATAGACAAAATTTTGTTTCTGCTGATCAATCTTATGAAAACAAATATCTTTCAAAAATGTTTAACATAATCTTAAGAATTTCATCATAAAACTATCTTACTTAGAATATTCAATATTATTGGATATCTAACTAAGTTACTTTGTATAAAATCTCAAGATATGTAAAAACATTACTGAAAAACAAGTTTTAAGAGAGACTTTGCTTTGTCAGTATTCAAATAATTCATATTCAATAAAATATAACATCAATCAACAACAAATATTTACTCGCCCTTCAACAATTTAGAAACTTCTGGTAAATGAGCTGCTGAGAAATTTAAATGTAATATTATCTTACAAGTAAATCAATAACTCTGTGGTTTACCCTTGATCTAAAAGATTGAAAGACAATCTAATGGCCTCTGTCATAGCACAAGGACTTATCTGTATAAAGAATGTTAAGGAAACCAAATAATTATATATTATGAATAAAATAACATAAATAGAGGTAAATACTTGATAGAAGGTGTATAAAATTATTTAAATATTTTAATATTAGCCTTCTACATATTTAATTTCAAAAAATTATATTTAATAACTTCAGGAATTAAATTGAAATAATGTCATATAAGTACATATTCAATTTATAGAATTTTGGTTAACAATTTTTATTTATTGGATTTTGTTATATCATTTGGATGTCTTATAATGAATGTTTAATTTTATATGTCGTTTGATATAAGTGGTACTTATATAACATTATTTCAATTTAATTCCTGAAGTTATTAAATATAATTTTTTGAAATTAAATATGTAGAAGGCTAATATTAAAATATGAAAGATGTTAAATAAAGTCTTGACATTCACGCAAAAATAATGGAACTTTTTCCCAAATCTTCTATAACTTATAGAATGAATAGAACTAGGTAGCAACATCCTTTTAAATAAATTATAGGTTACAAGGAAGACCATAAAGTATCCTTATATCGTTACTTCCCCCATCCCAATTCTAGTGAATATTTATGTTCCGCATAATTTCACATCAAATTCCAAAATAAAAACGAACGAATGATTTCAATCTGGAAGCGGAATATAAAGTGAATTGGGCTTCAAACGTCTACTAATCGTTTCAATCTAACCGAAGGTATTTCCGATAGAGTGTGATCGTTGGAGCGTGACGGCAGGAAAGCGGAATACCGAAGGATCAGGTGAATCGAACCGATAAGAAGAGCGATCACTGCTGCTCGCACAATTTTAGTGGCTATTTCCAGATGAAGCACTAATCGACGACTCGCTGGAAATCGACATTACCATACGAGTGTATCTACTTCGAATCATCCCTCCATCTTCTGCGGCGATTATCGTGCAGAAATTCAACACGTGCCACGTCGCTGCACCAATAAATCCACGTGTCATCTTGTACCAATTAGCCATGATGTGGATTTTATCCAGTCGAAGGAATTCAATTTAATATCCGTTTGCTGGTGAACTACTCACAGAAAATTCACTGTCGAGTTCGGTTCTAGCCGATCGTTACAGTGTTACAGACTGAAATCCCTAGAAATGATGCTATGTAGTTTTATTCGAATCGGAAAAGCCAGCCTGGAGGATGCACAAAAGGCACTCGATATCCGAAGATGTCATGAAATACAACAATTAATGAGTTTCAATTGTTATCAAGCTTGATTTTAATTCGAAATTATCCCATGATAACGGTTCGATTTACGCTCTAAGAAGATTTGCCACTTTGTATTAATTGGATTTATTTTACAGAGTCAACTCGAAAAAGCTAGAAACCTTCTCTGACATTTTCAGTTCATGTTTTATTGTTATTAAAAATGTTATAATCAGTTCACGTTTGGAAGTCTTTAAATTGAATAAAAAAGCTTTTATTTCTGAAAACCTACACGAAATGATTAATTTTAAAAATCAATACGCATGCCAACTTTACTGTCTATAAAGGGTCCGCCTCTTCGGAACGCTCATCATACCGGTATGGCGCCGAGACGTGGACCCTGCTAAAGATCGACCTGAACAAGCTCGACGTTTTCCAAATGCAATGTCTTCGGCAGATCCTCGGAGTTTCCATCCGAGACCATCTTCGAAACGATTTAATACGGGAGAGATGCGGCCATCAACCAAGCATAGAGGCTCTGAAGAAGAAGACTGTGATGGTTCGGACACGTTTGCAGAATGGACATAGAACGGATACCATACAAGATGCTCTGGCGAAAATGCCCGATGGGTGCAGCGGCTGGCTCTCAGGAAGACGTGGGCGAAGCACGTTGAAGAGGATGAACGACACCAACGCCTTAACATCCAAGAAGCAAAGGCTGTAGCCGTGGACTGCAAAACGTGGAAAAACGTGATAGCTACTGTTCAAAATCCAGTGGCACCCACAGCAGTGTACTGGCTGAAGCAGAAAACCAACCTGATCAGCTAGGGATCAAAGAAGAAGAAGAAACATATGATGATAATATCACAGATGGGGACTCAGTATCGTTCCTGGGAATTCAGATTGACCACATTGAATTGGAAACCACAAATTGACAATATCGCTAAAAACCTGACAAGATATGCTCTTAGAATGTTAACAAAAACTGTCTGTTTCGATGCGGTCTTAGCAGCAAGCCACGCTTATATGGATTCAGGTATGTGATCATTTTTTGGGGGAATTCAGTTGGGGCTGATAGGATTCATATATTGCAAAAAAGGCGCTTAAGGTGGACCAAACTGAAACCTGTAAAAATGTTTTATTCAACAGAATAATTGAACACTCTACAGCTTGTATATAAATGGGTGTATAATGTATGTGATCAACAATTATAATGATTTTAAAATCTTGCTTCTCAAGCATAAATATAGCACTAGGGGTAAAACTTACCTATGTGCAGAAAAACAGACTTTACCTATACAGGGTGTATATGAATAGTTGCGAAAAAATTTAGAGGATGATTCCTTGTCAAAAATAGGGTGGGTCTTTCATAAAAATTCATTTTTTTGAGCCCCCCTGCTTAGTTACAGCCCCCTAAAGATGGCGCCCAAAAAACAGTTTTTAATTTTTTCTTAAAAACCAAAAAACTGACAATTGTAACTGAATCAAAGTTAATCAAAACTAGTCAATTGTCATAACAAAGAGACATTCGCTTACTAGACAAATTCTAGTTCGGAAATAATTCCAGCCTCTACGACTCACGCTATCATGTTGATAATTATTTTTTTCTCAAAAACCTTTAATTTTGGCAAGAAATTACAAGAGCTTTATTTGTTAAGAATGGATCAGGCTATCCAAAATAAATTTCTTTATTGTAAAATGCAAATATGGAAAAAAGTTTCTTGCGAAAAAGAGATTTCTACCCCTTGCAATCATAGAGGAACACCACCAAAAATTTTGTCCGTTGCCTTCTCGCCCGTATAAAATGTCTGTTTAATTCTATTCATGTCAGTTTCTTAGTTTTCAAGAAAAAAATCAAAAACTGTTTTTCCTGCGCCATATTTAGGGGGCTGTAACTAAGCAGGGAGGGCTCAAAAAAATAAAGTTTATATGAAAGACCCACCCTATTTTTTGATAAGGAATCGCCCCCTAATTTTTTTCGGAAGTATTCATATACACACTGTATACAGACAAATTCTGAATATTTTATGCTCAAAATCTGGAATACATTACTCCACAACTTCAAAAATAAACATACTGTATTACAGAAGAAAATTATGAAAAAATTTTCGGTCAGAAAATACTATTATAGTGTTGAAGAATTGCTTAGTGAGAAAGATTTTGGTGGACTCTAATTTTTAGGAATTGTTATTTGATTTAAGTTATTTAGGTGTTTTTCTTGTACGTGATCGACACGTTCTGGTTTTGAGATTAAATAAAGATTATTATTATTAAACATTCACTAAAATACGACAACTTTTTTTTTCATATCGAAGTGATGGAGCAAATTCCCCGCCAAAACATATTATTCGTTACAAAAGTTGACTGTTTCAGAGCACACAGAAACTTTGTTGTTTACACTTCAGCGATGATAATGACGACACTTCAAAATGAAGGTGTTGCCAGATGGAACAAGGAAATAATAAACTAGTAGCGACATCTGTTATCAAAACCGCACGATTTCATTTCTTCTCTTTATAATGTCACTGAGTATATTTTCGATGGTTCGAATCAGATTCCATTGAATTCGTTACAATATTTTTAATGACCTGAGGGCCATTCCACTATTAAAAGATGCATCATTTCCTACCCCACCATTTAAACAGGTTAACGCGAACCATAGAACGTGAGGGGTATTATTATGTTTGTATTTGCGATGTAGTCAATGTATTTGTTCATACAAATCGATTCAATTACGTCAAGTTTCAGGCTCCCAATTACTTCTACAGCACAAACTGACATTTCCGAATTACTAGTAATGAATTATTCAGCGGACTCATTCGTAATAGATTCGGAGTAATTTCCCCAAATGGTTCGTCATAAAAATTGTTGACCCAAGTCGGTTTATTCCGATTGAAACAGTCAAAATATAGTCACCCACTTAAGCGAATGCTCCATTAGCCGTTTTAAAAACCATGGAGTATAATCTGGAAAGAGAATGGGGCTGAATTGGAATCGACTTTTAAAAGCAATGTCCGTTTTCACACGAATAAGAAGCGCTTCTCCAAAAATTCTTTATTAATAAGATAATTTATGTTGTTATTATTATTCTGAACCTCCTAGATCTTCTGTGAAGACAACAAGACAAAGAACTGCACGTACTGAAGAAAATATCGAAAATATATGATGATCCAGATTTGTCTATGTTCACAACAAGTTGGACTCTGTGAATCCACCACATGGTAAATTTTGCGTGAAGATCTTGGTCTACACCCATACAAGATCCAACTGGTTCAAGAACTAAAGACACTTGACCATAATAAGCGTCGTTTGTTTGCTGTTTGGGCCCTGGAACAGCTTGAAGTTGATCCACTTTTTTATCGTAAAATTGTGTTTAGTGATGAAGTTCATTTCTGGTCGAACGGCTATGTAAACAAGCAACATTGCCGTATATGGAGTGAAAACAATCCTCAAGAAGTTCTACATGTTCCATTGCGTCCTGAAAAATGGACTGTATGGTGTGCTTTACACGCTGGAGGCATCACGGTCCATATTTCTTTGAAAACGATGCTGGAGCTAATGTTACAGCATGTGGAAAAGCCAACATAACTCGTGTTATTGATGAAATAAGGCCTGAATTACTCGAGAAAGTGGTCCAAAATTGGTCTGGTCGAATGCGGTTCCTTAGAGCTAGTCGTGGTGGACATATGCCGGAAATTATTTTTAAAACATAATTGTCTCAAAAATTATCTTTCAAATAAAAAAAAATTGGCTTCAATCTTAATTTAAATGTGGTTTATTTCAATTTAAAGTTTTATCACTCTAAAAATAAACCCGATATGTTACGAGTTTTAACAGATTTTCAAGACTAAGGAGAATTTACTCAACATTACAGTTCATATATTTTTCGAACAACAGATAGAAGGGGCAGGATTTTTTTATTTGAGGTTATTAACAGTAAGTTATACCTGATGACGATATTTGCTTATTTTTCAAAGGAACTAGTTATTTATATCAGCCATTTACTGTCCACCTCGACACAGTATAACAGAAGACCAATATGTGGAATGTTTCGAAAACTTTAAACAAAGATTTCTAGTGGGAGGAGACTGGAACGCAAAGTATACTCACTGGGGATCAAGACTAATAACCCTCAAACGACGCAATTGGATGAAGGTTATAACAACCAGAAATCTAGATATGGTGTCATCTGGAACACCAATTTACTGGCCGACTGATACCATTAAGATCTCAGACATCACAAACGGTATTAGAAAAAACTATATGCAAACAGAAAGAAGAAACAGAAGGCTACAAAAAGGTACAAAAGACCTATACAAAGAAAACCTTCGATCAAACAAATGAATGAAGATTGGGCCGAATCTGATGAGGAGAAATCAAACTTATTTGCAACACACTTGTCACAAGTATTCACCTGAGATAAACCCCTACCCAGGTGATAACGATACTGATATTGATTCTTGGATAGTGCTTGCCAGATGTCTGTTTCCATAAATCTGTAAAATAGAGGAAAGGAATGTGAAAAAAGAAAGCACAATGCATAACAAGAGTTACTCTGCACTGGCTTAAAAGAACAAGAGTTGACCAAGGAAGGCCGATACGAAAGATTAAAAGAGGAGTCAGACACAAGTAAGTGGAAGTAATGTCATAACTCGGCTCGGAGCCCCATGGTCGCTAACCACTAGTTGTGATCCCCAGGTCAAGATGGAGTATCAAACGATTTGTTGAAATTTATAGCAGAAGAACTCACAGCATCACTAACTAGTATATTTAATAAAGTCATCTAGAGCCAAAACCTACCAGAAGAGTGGACTACTTGCGAAATCGTAGTTTTACATTAAAAAAAGGTCCAAAAACAAGCATTGGCAATTATCGCCCAATCAGCTTAACGTCAACTATCTACAAAGTGTTCTCAAAAATCATCTTGATAAGAATAATCAACATTTTATATGAAAATCAACCACCTAAGCAAGCAGGATTTAGAGCTGGCTACTCAACTATGGACCACATATTCACTGTAACCCAGGTCATTGAAGAATACAAAGAATACATAAAAAATTGTACCCAGCATTTGTAGATTACAAATGAAATGCTCTAATCAATCAAGGTATACCAAAACCATACATTCATATCCTACAACAAATTTATCACAGTTGCTCAGCAAAAATCAAACTTGAAAATGTAGAAAATCCCTTTAAAATCAGAAAAAGGGTACGTCAAGGAGACCTTATTTCCTCAAAACCATTTACAGCATTGTGAGAGCAAATATTCAGATTTATTCATTGGGGAAATCAACAAGGCATCAAAATCAATGGAAAGTATTGATTTAATCCTAGATTCGCGTACGATATTGTCCTCTTTTCAGAAAGAGAAGCTGGACTTGCGATAAATGAAACCAAAACTAAAATGATGACAAACAGTGAAGAAAAAAAATGAATAACTATGTTCAGGAATATTATTATCTTGACCAGATCGTTTCCTTTACAAATCGTCAGGACGAAGAGATTAAGAGAAGAATAGAAAACGCTTGGAGTCTACTGGTCACTTCCGTTTATCCTGAAGGGCGACTTTTCCATGAATATCAAGAGGGAAGGGATGAATATGTGTGTATTGCCTGTTCTGTCATATGGCGCTGAAAAACAACACAAAAGTTAAAAGTATGTCAAGGAAGAATGGAAAGAGCTTCAATTAGGAATGAAATTAAAAGACCGAATAAGAAATGTAGATATCAGAAGAAAAACACAAATAAGAGATGTAGGCAAAGAACTGTTCAAATTAAAGTGGACTTGGGCTGGACATGTAGCAAGGAAGTTATCTGAAAAATGGACAAGGTTGGTGCAGGAATGGCATCCAAGAGATGGTTGAAGAAACCGTGGTCGTCCAGGATGAAGATTCTTTTAGGAAAAAGAAAGGAATATTATGAACACAAATCAGATACTGAATTGTTTCAGCCGTTACTATTTGGTAGTTGATCATAATTAAAACAAATTGAAGAAATGACTATGTTTTACTACCAAAAAATATATTTTACACATTTTCTTGTGACTCGAGTTTCGGGAAATGAACTATCCCATCATCAGACAACTGAAGACCTAACAATGGTACAGTGGTATTTAAACAAAAGTGATAAATATTTTGAATATTTCAACAGATTCTCGGTAACACCTAATAGTGGTACAGAGGTTTACAATCGGAACGTGATAAAAAACCGTGTTAAAAAAGAGGGGCCTTCTAACAGATATCGGAATGTCCGCAATCGACAAGGAAGGTTGTTAAACAGATTTAAATATCTCAAATAATTTTTGGGGTTACATAGCTCCGTACAGTCATTAATTATTTTTACATTATTTTGTTGTATATCTCAAATATTTGGATTTACATAGCTCCATACAGTCATTCATTATTTTTTACACTATTTTTATTGTGAACGAATTTGAAAATTTCAATAATCAAGTTTCTTTTCTTTTGAATCTACATGTAAAATTTTCTTAAGATTTTGTTTTGTTGAAAGGAATTACTGTTTTCTAAAGAATGAGTGGCAAAAGTTGAATTTTTGTTTACTTTTCATTCAATTCATTTTATGTTCGTTGAAAAAGGTTTTAAACAGATGTTACTTTTTAAATATCTCAAATATTTTCGATTTACATAGCTCCGTACAGTCATTCATTGTTTTTAACATTATTGTTAATGTTAACTAATTTGAAAATTTCAACAGATTCTAGATAATTGAGTTTCTTCCTTTTTGATTCTACATGAAAAATTTTAAGATTATCTAAAATAGCTATGAGCCAAATTTATCCCATCATAAAAACCGAAGAAAATAAAAAATTCATTTCTCTGTCGTACTTTGGTAGCATAAGTCAATAGTTTTTCAAACCCAGATGTCAATATTGCCTTCAAAACGCAAAACAAATTATCATCGGTATTATTTAACGCAAAGGACCCTACTCCAAACATACACAAATCAGGAGTTTATGAGTTATCTTGTTCTACGTGCAGTAATGAATATATAGGACAAATAGGACGTTCCTTCAAGACGAGGTTCAACAAACATAAAATGAGTTTCAGGAAAAATAAAGAAAATTCTACTTTTGCCATTCATTGTCTAGAAAATGGTCATTCCTTTCCCACAATAGATAATCTTAAAATTTTACATGTAGAATCAAAAGGAAAGAAACTCGATTATCTACAATCTGTTGAAATTTTCAAATTAGTACACAATAACAATAATGTAAAAATAATGAATGACTGTACGGAGCTATGTAAATCGAAAATATTTGAGATATTTAAAAAGTAACATCTGTTTAAAACCTTTTTCAACGAACATAAAATGAATTTAATGAAAAGTAAACAAAAATTCAACTTTTGCCACTCATTCTTTAGAAAACAGTAATTATTTTCGACAAAAGAAAATCTTAAGGAAATTTTACATGTAGATTCAAAAGAAAAGAAACTTGATTATTGAAATTTTCAAATTCGTTCACAATAAAAATAGTGTAAAAGATAATAAATGACTGTATGGAACTTTTCAAACCCATATATTTGAGATATACAACAAAATAATGTAAAAATAATGAATGACTGTACGGAGCTATGTAACCCCAAAAATTATTTGAGATATTTAAATGGGTACCATCTGTTTAACAACCTTCTTTGTCGATTGCGGACATTCCGATATCTGTTAGAAGGCCCCTCTTTTTTAACCCGGTTTTTTATCACGTTCCGATCGTAAACCTCTGTACCACTATTAGGTGTTACCGAGAATCTGTTGAAATATTCAAAATATTTATCACTTTTGTTTAAATACCTCTGTACCACTGTTAGGTCTTCAGTTGCCTGATGATGGGATAGTTCATTTCCCGAACTTCGAGTCACAAGAAAATGTGTAATATATATTTTTTGGTAGTAAAACATAGTAATTTCTACAATTTGTTTTAATTATGAACACAAATCGCTCAAAATAAGGAACAGTGGAAGAGATTTGGAGAGGTCCTTGCTCTGGATGGGGATTGTACGAGCTCATGATGATGAAGAAGATGATGAATATTTAATATAATTAAGATAATATCATTGCTCATTTCAAAGTATATCGCACACTGACTACGTCTAAAAGGCATGTTGGGGACAAATTGCTATCTATCTATGTTTATTACTCGAGTGCTCAATAAATTGATATTCACATAATCCAGAAATTCCATTCCAAAACAATAACAGAAAATAGTTGATTGAGATATCGTTACTTTCCAAGTATTCAATGTAAATGGCTCCAAAAATCATAAAGAAAGTAAAATTAGTTGGTGTTTAATGGGTAGTACAATTGGAGGACAATCCAAGATACCGAATGAAATTAGTCAAAACATTCCCTGTTCATTTCGACGTCAATTAGGCCTTATAAATAACGATCTATCAGAATTATTACGGTCAAAAGTCTGCAACACGGCGGAACAGCAGAATAACGATGTGACTTGTGTATTGGAGGAAGAAAGGCGGGCCAGAATCACAAACGACGGTGCTCAAAACGTGAGCCAGACAAGGATCGTATCCTGGTAATTTATTGAGCGATAAATCGTGCACTCTGACGGCTAAAGGAGTAACCACGTTGACACAATACTAAGAGACCACTTAGTAAACTATGTTTTAATGTGGATCTTGATTCCTGCACGTTCCTGAGTTCATGCGTACTAGGTAAACGGGTCAATTCATTCATAAATCATAATTCAGGATAATCCTAGCTTCAACTTTTCATTGAATTAAAAATTAAATAATATCAAATAGGGTTATTCTGATTTTCACAAATTTTTATTGTTATTTAAGACAACAATTGCTTCGTTATCACAGTGGCATCTTCAGATAGGTGCTTTCTTACATTTTGAATAACTAAATTCGTTTTCGAAATCGGTAGTAGTAGTAGTAGTCCCCTAGAACTTCAATACATTTGTGAGATCGAGAAATAAGCTTGTCTAAACCTTGTTAAAATATTCTTCTGGTTTCTACTCAAAACAGGTATTAATTGCTACCTTCAGTTCTTCATCGTCGGAAAATCGCTTTCCACGAAGATCTTTTTTCACATTTGGGAATAGGTAGTAGTCGATGAGGGCCAAGTCTGGACTGTACGGAGGATTAGTAATTTCTTAGAAGCCTCATTCCCGCACAGCAGCCTTCGCCACGCGAGCCTTTGTCGTGAAACAGCAACACCCCCGCTTGTTTTCTTCAATTGCTTCTCTTAAATTACGCAAAGTGGTTGCGTATGATGTTGCAGTGGTGCTTTCAACCTTTTTAGTGTATTCCTTTCAATAAAATACCTTTAGAATACCAAAATACCGTAGCCATTATTTCTTCAGCAGATGGGGTGACTTTAAACTTCTTTGAGAGCTGTGCACTCTTTTTAATCCACTGCATGGACTCTTGTTTACTGTCCGGGCCATAGTGATGAACCCCTCTTTCCCAGTAACCAGCTGGTTAAAAATAGTCGATGGGTCTTCTACACAGAGCTCTAAAAACTCCTCACAGCACTCTACTCGCACTTGCTTCTGAGGTGCGTTGAGCATTCTCGGTACCCATCTTGCATTGATCTTTAACAGGTTAAGATGGTCATGAAGGATAGCATGTATGGTATCCACTGATAGGTTTGTCATCTCTGCTAACGTCTTGATTTTCATTCTAGCATCTTCGGGTACCAGCTTTTCTAATTCTTTGACAATTTCTTCAGTGCCGTTAGCGAGCCCGCCCGAGGGACGGCCGTCTTCAATGCTTTCTCTACCTCTTTTGAATTCACCTGACCTCTTTTAAACGGTGGATAACGACGAGACACAGTCTTGGTACACAGCAACCATCTCTTCGTGAATGATTTTTTGACTTTTTCTCTGCTTAGTGAGGAACTTTATAACGGCGCGATGCTCGATTTTCTTCATCATTGTGACGTTAGTCATTCTGGCCGTCTTTCACTGAGGATATCTAGGAAACTAATGATCGTAAATTATTGAAATTTTATATCTATACCCTAAGATAGTGTCATTAGTAAATGAGATAAGTAGATTACTCACATTATTAGCAAATCACTCCGATGCGAGATTTAATTTCTTGGTCGTTTTTCCATTCTTCATTTATGATAGGTTGTATTGTTTCACTCTCTCAATTTGGGCTTGGTTGACGAAGATGTGAGTTCTCGAGATATTATTCTTGCTATCATCATTTTGGTCTTTTTGACATTAATATTGAGGCCATATAGGTTATTATGGGTTTGCAAGTCTTCCAAATTATCAGCAAGCACGATAGTGTCATCAGCATCTTACGTTGTTCAGGCGTAGTCCATTTGTTAAAATACCCATCCAAGGCTTGACTGAAGGTTCTTTCTGCATATAAATTGAAAATTCAAGGTAAAAGTATGCAACCTTGCCTAACCTCACGCATTATTTTAACGTCGTCTGTATCTTCACTTTCCATTCTTAGGTTTGCTGACTGATGCCAGTAGAGCTTTCCAAGTATCTGAGATCTATGTCGTCAATGCCGGTTTCTTTCGGTATTTTGACCATCTTATCATACTTTTACTCTGTCAAATGCCATTTCTTAATAAATAAGGCATGCATAAATGTCGCAGTTTACATATCTGCACCTCTGGAACAGCACTTGGATTCCGAATAAGGCCTCTCTAGAACCATCAGCATTTGTGAGCTAGAGCATGGTCATCATGTAGCAATAAATCTCCAAAGTCAGTTACCCTTGATGCCTTACAATGACAATGAAAATATAGTTGCTGACAAATGTATCTACCTCAAGAAATGTACGGAATCTGAGCTGGGAACAATTGTGTTTTCTTTGAAAAACTCGCCATCGAAAGGATTTGATGAGATCTCCTCATATAATGTAAGAGAAATATACCATACAATAAAAGATAAATTATTGGAACTGATAAATGAGTGTCTTAGTGTGGGTGTTTATCCGTCCTACATAAAAATAGCCAAAATATTACCTGTATTTAAAAAAGGAAAAAAGGAAGATATCAGTAATTATCGTCCCATTTCAATTACCCCAATTTTATCGAAAATAATAGAAAGAGTGATTAAAGACAGATTCATCAAATTTTTTGAACTCTCCCCACAACAATACGGATTTCAAAAATCAAGCTCAACATTGGGTGCTACGACTGACTTGATAGAAAGTATAATTGAAAAAACGGACCAGGGCTATTATGTGACGACGGTATTCATTGACTTGAAAAAGGCGTTTGACACAGTGGATCATCAAATACTCCTCGGAAAGCTTCATGATATGGGCATTCAGGGTGCTGCTTGGAGTCTTCTGAAATCATTCCTAAAGAACCGCCAACAATATGTATTTGTCAATAAAACAAAAAGTCCTAGGAAAAATGTTAGATGTGGTTTACCCCAAGGATCGGTCCTCGGACCACTACTCTATTTATTATATGTGGAGAGTCTTGGAAAAATTGATCTGAGTGCAGAATATTATATGTTTGCCGATGACACAGTCTTGGTATTTTATGAAAAAGACCTCAAAAGCCTACAGACAAAAGTAAATAAGAGTTTATCCGAATTTTACAAATGGCTGTGCCGAAACAAACTGGTAGTGAATGAGGATAAAACAGTGTACATGATCTTCAAACCAAAGCGAAAAGAAAAATCATCTATTAATCTCGACTTCACGATAAATGGAAAAAACATCAGAAAAGTAACACAATACACTTACCTTGGCTTGGTTATAGATGAAAATTTGAACTGGGAAAAACACATTGACATGATCTTTGGTAAACTGGCTGGATTAATAGCCTGCATGAAAAGAGTGGGCAACTGTTTTGATGTCAAGCACAAACTTCTGGTGTACAATTCACATATTAAAAGTGTCTTAACATATCTACTGCCAATTTGGGGAAATACCACGAAGTTTAATATAAATCGGCTTCAGAGGTTACAGAACAGAGCAGTGAAAACTATTTTCAATCTCAAATTTGAAACAAGAACAAATCTACTTTATGAACAATACCCAATTTTGCCAATTAAAAAACTCATAAAACAAGAGCTGTGTGCGTTGGTTTTCAAAATAAATAATAACTTACTGAAAACCAAGGTCTGCTTTGAACAGTTTCCACACGACTATGAAACAAGACACAGGGACAGATTTACCTTGAATAAAAACATTCGTACAAACTATGGCAGAAGAAGACCAAGCTCCATAGGACCACAGCTTTACAACGAACTGCCAAAAACTATTAGATTATCTAAGACGTTACATTCCTTTAAAAAAAATTTGAGAACTTATCTTGAAAATTGTTAAATTTATTTTAGTCTTTACTATAAATATAAATATTAATTTATGTATAAGAAATGTATATCTGTGATAACAACTTATGTTGATTAACAGTATTATCAATAAATCAAATCAAATCATAAACATCCACTGAAATACGATACTTCAGCGAAATAAATTAGATTTTAAATTTTCAGGGAAACTAGACTGTTAAATAAGAACGCAAAAGCTTCTGACTTCACGTCAGTACTTTTCTAGAGTTTTTCCATTAATAAGTCTTAATTAAGGGTTATGTCATCTCGCATAAAAATAGGCTTAACATAGTTTATAGTAAGTAACGTGATATCTCAGGAAAGGGTGAACATAATTTCAAAAACGTGGTTCAAACGCCAAAACTATTAGTGAATAATAGTGTATTTAATAGTTGTTTAGTGCCTCAAACAGTTGATACTTGAAATAATAGTTTAATTCCGGCATACTAAACAACAAACCGAGCCTAATCGAATGTTCTGTGTGTTCAGCACGCGCTGTTCCATTCAAATCATCCGCCGTTCGGAAAATGTTCAGATTTGTAAAAAGCCGAAGAAGTGTTCTTCCATTTAATTCCGGAATTTTAAATGAGGATTCGACGTGATTAATCAACAATAAATACTCCGCCTAGCTTACGTGTGCCCAATGTTGATTTCGATCGAGCGTTAGCAAGCATTGACGAATTATGCAATTAGGTTATGTTTGTTTGAGTAACAAAGGATAAGTTCCATTCAATTCACTAATTGCTTTCAATGAAATATTTAATGGTAATTAGGAGTGGGGTTGCATTCATCAATAAGGGAACAGAATACTCACTGCCTGCGTTCCACCACCCTTTCGGCTTACAGTAATATGTTCGTTAATAGACATTGATGGCTTCCAACCCAAGAGACTTTTAATTACCCATTACCGACATTTTTCGATTTGAATGCTGGTTCAACACTTCCTCATTATGTCGACCTTTATTTTTACTCCCAAGCTGCCAATTAACTTCTGTACAAAGTAATTTCAACTACCCCATTTAACACTTTATTGGCCTGATTAATTGAATACGGATTTTTGTTCGTTTCCGACTTTATCGAGGTGTAAACTACGCTCGATGACTATTCCAACGGCATAAGCCGATCAAATAAAATGATATAGATTATTTCCACAATTTGTTGAGTCAACAACAATTGTGTCACCAACACTGTAGATGGATAAGAATTCCCTCCGGCGGGTGAGTTGCGTCTCAAACCAACTCGGGTACTGACCTGCTGAGCCAGTAGAGGTTGGATAGTGCTTCGCTGCTACCAGTCAGACGGTTCTGGCTTTCGAGTCGGGGCCCAAACTGGAAGCTGGTGGGTTCATCTCTTCGGAGGGGTTCTCGCCGAGCGCGATGATATGGCGTAATCCTTATCACACTTTCTACCTCTGGGTGGACTGTGGAGACTGCTTGGTAGTCACTTGGAAAAGAGGCCTTCCTCAAATAGCCAATAACTTTTCTGGTAGAATTCACCTGTTCTCCTAACCACTCATCAGCCAAAGATCGAGTTGTCGTAAATCGGTCTCTAATAGCCATAAGTCTTAGACGTCGATCTTGAACTTCATTTGTGCCTCTTCGACGTCCGGTGCCTACTCTTCTTCGATTTTGGGCATTATCAAACCACGCTTGACAACATCTCATAACAGTAGTTCGACCTGTTTCAAATTCACTTAGCTGGCGATAAATTCCGCGTACACGTGCTCTATGCATTTCATCAACAACTAAACATCGACTTTGTATCTCCTCGAACAGCTGGTTTGTTGTATAGACTCCTGAATTATTCAGCCCGTAGTTTTTGTCTTTCGCATAAGAAAAGAGGTTAGAAATTTTATGTGAGGATGTGAAAGCAGAAAATAGCTCAAATATTTTCCTAAACTAACATAAAAACAGCTTTCACACCCTCACGTAAAATTTACAACGTCTTTTTTAATGTAAAAGACAAAAACAACGGGCTGACTAATTCTGGATTTTTACAAATCAAATTGTCAACAGTGCAGTAGTGTATATATAGGACAAACCGGAAGATCTTTCCAAAAAAGATTCAAAGAACATCAATCTTCATTTAGAAACCGGAAAGATAACTCTAATTTTGCGAAACATTTTTTCGAAACCAATCATATATTTCCAGAATTGGACAATCTTGAAATATTACACCTGTAAGCGAAGGGATTAAACTAGACATCCTGGAATCCATCGAAATATTTAATTAAGCACACACAGCTCGTTTCAACAATAAAACTATTAAATGGGCAGACGCACCTTTGGCAAACTCAACTTCCCGAAGTTTCACACAAGCCTTCAACGAATATATATAATAGTTGAGATACAATTAGTTTTTATCCAGTTTGAAAATTTTGTTAACTCAACGAAACTCGAGTCACTGTATATTCAGTTAATAAAAAGTAGTTTCTTATTTTATTTAATTCTAAATGTGTATTGAAAAGGAAACAGTGTTTTCTGACGCATTTATTTAATTTAACTTTAAAAAGTTTTTATACCATTAAAATTTGTACTGAGATATAACAGAATTCCTCTGATACTTAAGATACTTTTAACTGGGATTTAGTTCGGTTTTTACCATGTGATTCATCTTTTCCTCGCAATCTCTTCATAGTTTATACAAACATTTAATCACAAAATTCCTGTTTTTGCTCGCTAGTACCAGAACGTGTCCAAACGTGCGTTTTATTCGAATTTTGGGCCGAAAATGATCTGAGCGATTACGTTGGACCTACTGTTAACTAGCATAGAAGAAATGGAATTCTTATGAATGGATAAGTTTTACTGGATAAATATTTGAATGAAACTCATTTTTGTGAATAGTATATGTTAAATACAATTTCCAAAAACTTTTTATTAATAAACACACTGTGGTTTCTATAGTATTATATAGAATGTATATGAATAGTTGCTAAAAAATTTAGGGGGTGATTCCTTGTCAAAAAATAAGGTGGCTCTTTCATATAAACTTTATTTTTTTGAGACCCTCTGCTTAATTACAACCCCCTGGCGCCCGAAAAACAGTTTTTAATTTTTTTAAAAACTCAAAAAACTGACAATAATTGTAACTGAATCAAAGTTAAACGAAACTACTCAGTTGTCATAACAAAATAACATCCGCTTACTAGATAAATTCTTGTCCGGAAATAATTCCACCCTCAACGACTCACGCTATTATGTTGATAAATTTTTTTTTCTCAAAAATCTTGAATTTTAGGAAGAAATTAGAAGAGACCTTATTTGTTAAGATTGGATCAGGCTATTCAAAATAATTTTTTTTTTGTGAAATAGGAACATGGAAAAAAGTTTCTTGCGAAAGAAGGTTTAGGGGTGGCTTTTTCTACCCCTTGCAATCATAGAGAAACACCACCAAAATTTTTTGAGTGCCTTCTCGCCCGCATAAAATGTCTGCTTAATTTTATTATTGTCGGTTTTTTAGTTTTAAAAAAAAATTAAAAACTGTTTTTCGGGCGCCAACTTTAGGGGGCTGTAACTAAGCAGGGAGGGCTCAAAAAAATAAAGTTTATATGAAAGGCCCACCCTGTTTTTTGACAAGGAATCACCCCCTAAATTTTTTCGCAGCTATTCATATACACCCTGTATATTTAATTCAAAAAGTATTGTTTCCGGTGTTACAATAAGATTAAATTCGTCATTAATCACATCTCAACAAACCCATGTTCTGAATTCCGTTCTGGAGATTTTCCTATATATTTTGTGAAAAAGACCTTTTTGAATTCTGTGTGGAATATTTTTTGGTGATGGAATTCGTTATTCTTGAATATTCAATCGAAACAATTTGTCTTGGGGTGATGGATTTAGATAATTTTGGTCAATACTTTGTTTCTTTCGATTGTTTACCGGTTAGCTGTCGCTCAAAAGTGTTGATGATTTTGTAAGCTCATGAAGTGAAACAGTGTTTCTTAGGATTTAATTTTGAAAAGTTTTTAAGACATTTTATAGTTTGAATCTGAAGAGGTTTCTTAGAATTAATCCAGCCATTATCTGTAAGATTTTAAACAAATTAAGTGAATCAAAATAGTTATAATCTAAATAAAAACCGTTCAGTGTTTACTTTTTGTCTCTAACTGTCTGTGTGATGCTCAAAACTACAGGATCTCTTTACTCACAATTTTTAATTATTTTTTTTTTCACTTTCAAAAATCTTTCCCGCGTATCCATTCCTTTTTTCAGGTGTTCTACAGTCTGATACCGTTTGAGTACTTTAAGGTCTTCTTCTACTCAATGTGCTTGCTGTATCTGGGTATTTCAATTGCCAATTAAAATCATTCCATTCATTTTAAAATTACCATCAGAACGCCCCTTCAATGTATGTGTGAATTAAATCATAATTGTTACCTAAATGGCTTTGTACGTGGAAAATCCAAAATTCAATAGTGGAATATAATCATAGAGTGAAACCAGAGTTCAAAAATCGTTTCATTTCACTCCGTACATGCATAGTATTCAAGCAAAACGATGCGCTGGTAATGAGTTTGGATAATAATTAAAGGGCATATGATTGTATCAAGGGAAGAGGGTTGTAATTGATCAATAGCGCATCACATCAAGGGTTGCACTACAGCGCCGTATCGCCAAATAATTTGTGCTGTGATTTATTGCTGTAAAGAGGGGGAATTATAACAGAAATTATCGTTCCTACGTTTATTAGTATCCCAAATAGCGATACAATTTTAGATATTATGAGTATCTGGAAAATTTCAAGAGGTTTTTTATGTTCTATTGAAAAGGCCCATGAATTATCTTCCCTCTTAAATGAAAAAAAACTTCAATCTGGCTTAGGTACAACAAAGAATTCAATGAAATCATCTGGCATAAATCGATTTTAAATATTATATTAAAATATTTACGCCACGCAGCATTATTTCAATCCAACAAGTATCGGGTGTTTTTTTAGAGTGATAGAACTTTCGATAGGGATAACTGTGATTTGACTCAAGGTAGAAGCCACGTTGTTTTGACATTTCTGTTCAGTAAGCGTTGACAAATTATCATTGAAAGACTCACGCCGCAACAACGTTTACAAATTGTTGAAATTTATTTTCAAAATCAGTGTTCTATTCGCCAAACTTATAGAGCACTTCGTGAAATTTATGGTTTACATAATCGTCCATCAGAGCAGCTTATTCGTCGATCTATCGATAAATTTCAGACAACATTTTCTCTACTCGATGCAACAACAACAACAAGACAAAGAAAAGTACATACAGAAGAAAATATCGCTTCTGTAAGTCATAGTGTTCCAGATATGTCTATTCGTCGACGTTCACAACAATTTGGACTCTGTGCATCCACCACATGGAAAATTTTGCGTAAAGACCTTGGTGTACACCCATACAAGATCCATCTGGTTCAAGAACTAAAGACACTTGACCATAATAAGCGTCGTTTGTTTGCTGATTGGGCCCTAGAACAGCTTGAAGTTGATCCACTTTTTATCGTAAAATTGTGTTTAGTAATGAAGCTCATTTCTGGTTGAACGGCTATGCAAACCAGCAAAATTGCCGTATATGGAGTGAAAACAATCCTCAAGAAGTTCTGAAGGTTCCATTGCATCCTGAAAAATGCACTGTATGCTTTACACGCTGGAGGCACCATCGGTCTATATTTCTTCAAAAACGATGCTGGAGCTAATGTTACATTGAATGGTGCTCGCTACAGATCGATAATCAATGATTATTTGTTTCAAAATTTGAATGGTATCGACCCAGAAGTGTTTTGGTTCCATCAAGATGGTGCTACACCTCATGCTGCTACCGTAACAATTGATTTATTGAAAGCAAGATTTGGCGATAACGGTATTTCGAGAAATGGCCCAATTAATTGGCCTCCAAGATCATGCGACATGACTCCACTAGATTATTTTCTTTGGGGTTATGTCAAGTCATTGGTTTATGCTGATAAACCAGAAACAATAGACACTTTGGAAGCCAACATAACTCGTGTTATTGATGAAATAAGGCCTGAATTACTCGAACAAGTGGTTCTATCACTCTTAAAAAACACCCGATATTAACTCAATGAGTTTTTCTCGGAATTTAATATGATTTGAAAAAGTCAGATTATTCAAATAACCTTTACAAAATTATTAAGAGAATAAATACGTTCGTGGAATTTTTTTTTCGAAAATTGAAGCTTTATTGGGAAAAATTGGTTATACATTCGAAGTTCAAGGTATTGTCTGTCGCTAGCCACTACTTTTTCCCATCTTTTCGACAATTGACCCATTTGATCCATTTTTTGACTTCATCGTTCGGAAGAGATAGGAGGACTTCCAATTTGAACGTTTCTAACTACGTTTTAACAACATGTGTCGGCGCCGCAATGCTCGGCTCAAACGCATCAATTATCGTCGTTAGACCTCTCCTGTGATCCTTTCGTTCGGTTGTAGCAGCTCATAATACACCACACACAGTTGGTCCCACCAAATACACATCATGGTCTTCTCGAATTCAATATGAGGCTTGACAGTTGATGATGAGATATCCATACGTTGCCCGACGTTTAGTATTACCGTAATGGACCCTCTTTTCATGGCCAGTCACAATACGATGCAGAAAACCTTATTTTGACGTTGGAGCAGTTGAACACGTGAGGAAAGCCCAGGTTTGAAGATTCCTCGTCGACCTTTGGAATTAGGCATTCAACAAACGACATTAAACCGTATTTTGCGTGAAGACTTAGTTCTTCTTTTAAAGTTCAGTTAACACAAGAACTCAAGCCGGTCGATCACCAGCAACGTCGCATCTACGCTGATTGGGGGTCATGGGAATGCATCAAAATGATCCGGATTTTCATCTTCAGTGATGAGGCCCATTTTTCCCTCGGAGGCTACGTTAATAAGCAGAATTGTCGCTTTTGGGGCTCCGAAAATCCAAGCAAGATGGTTGAAAAGCCTGTCCATCCTCAATGTGTCACTGTTTGGTGCTGGCAGTGTAATTGGACCAAAAGATGGTCGAAATGAGTCGGATGGGTTGCGCTACTGAGCTATGATTAATGATTTTTTATGGTCGGAATTGTAAGATATCGATGTGGACGACGTTTATTTTCAACAAGACCACACAAGCAACGAAACAATCGCAATTTCTAGAAGAGGTAATCACAGCCACCGAAATCTTGTGATTTAACACCTTCAGACTTTTTCTTTGGGGCCACGTGAAGAATAAGATCTATGCCAATGCTCCAGACCTCGAAGATGGAAGTTATCGAGGACATACCATCTATGGCGGCCATTTGGCTGATATCGTTTTCCATTGTTAATGGACAGTGAAATAAACATCCATTAATTTCTCTTAAAATATACTCTTTTTTTTCAATATCAAAATGAAACCTCGTATTGAATAACCCATCATCTCGTAATAAGTTTCAATGAATTAAATTGAGACTCAGAATATTGTGTAAATATTTACAAAATGATACAAAACATACCTACATTTCGCCACACTTTATTTTGCTCCAACTGAATACGGTCCATATAGCCACCACCCTTTCATCTATTCATCTCATGATATGCAATTCGTGCATCACCCGCGGCATTTGCCTATTGATTTTAACTTCCCTCAATTTGTTACAGGTGAAGATTTGGTTCCAAAACAGGCGGACAAAATGGAAAAAGATTGACAACATTTCCAACGCCGAGGCTGCCGGACACAAAAATCACGCAATCACCAAGGACGGTTCGAAATGTAACGACGAGAAAATTAGGCTGTTTTCGAAAACGGTCAGTCAGAGTTCGAATTCGAGTTTGGAAAGCGATTCGAAAAGTTCGGCCACTTCTGCTGTCACTGATTCGTCGTTGCCGCATAAAACATTCAAGGATATCCTAAAAACGAACGGTCTTTCAATCGAAGACTCTATTTTCGAAAACAAGATGGACTCCACCAAAGATATACTGTTGAATTTGACTTTCAAAACAGACAAAAACTCGTAAAATTTGCGTAGATCTAAATGTACATATATATGTTTTTCTACCAAGTGTTCATGACTGATTTTTTGTTCGATCCCATAAGAAGTAAAATAATTTGTTACCCACAGATACCTATTTTGATCGTACCCATGATTCAATTAGAAAGGAAGTAGGATATACAAAACTAAAGTCTTACATCTTTTAGCAAATGATACTACTGCTATTATTCCAACGCGAACAACCACATAACACAAATAAACAAAATCGATAATATTCAATATATCATCTTACTTAATGGTACTTTAGTCTAAATAGTCAGAAAAATTTTAAAGCCAAAACGAACACTGTAGCAATCTGTAAAGAGTTGCCGCTGTAGCAATCTGTTAAGACGAGATACATTATTGACAGATAGCGGCTATAGATGGCAGTAACAATCGATCGACCGTTCGACGCCTTCTTACATGAATGCATTACAACCAAATTCAAAACTCTAGGAGAAACAAGCTCGTGTCAATACAAAATAGCACATGATTTCTTATATTGAAGTAATATTTCGTAATAATTACCATATAATGATGAATTTATCACTTAAATAAGGAATAATTCGACTTCATACTAGATAAAGGTTAATATTCAATTTAAATATAAGAACATAACATTCTGTAACGTTCATAGAATTGATTGATAATAATAATGTCACATTCTATTTCAGAAACACACTGAAATTAAAGTATCGTACAATAATCTGAAACATGAAAAACTCGATAGAAAAAAAAAATTGATAAAAACATATCTGTTTTGTTAAAGACGTTATTTCGCTTAAAATCCGTAAAAAATTTTCAAATCCACTCACCAAGATGTCAAACGAAACTCGCATCCATAAAATAGAAACTGTGTTTCTAAGATATTATATTTCATATTAATTAATTCTATAGAAATTAGAGAATGTTCTAATTTTATATTTAAATTAATTTATCATTTCTTCATGAGCCGATTGGTTCGTTTGAATTTTTTGTAGGTGAATGTATTGATATCGAAAGACGAACGAAATTCATGATACTTCTACACGTCAAAATTGAAGATTATACTTCATAAATATAACAAATATTTATTGGCCTACCTATATGAACCATTACTGACGGGTAATTTCAAAGTATTCAATAAAAAACTTGAATTAATGAAACGAAAAATAATCGAAGGGAAGAAATTAAATCAATCACAAAGTCGTATATCTATGAAAAATTCATATCAACAAAGATAAAAAAAAGGAATAATGGAAGTAGTGTCAGTATAGTCTTTTCATTTCATTAGATAAAAGGCCAATAAGATGTTATGAACTCTTGTCCTGAACAGTTTCTTTATTTTGCTTCAAATTTATTTTTAAATGTTATCTGTGTACTTAATTTTATTTTCTGTTGTTTTTTCTCGTTTGATATGGTTGAATTTGTACGAAATACTTTTTCTTTTTTTAATACAAGTTCAGCAAAGTAAAGATGTACTGATGATTCCAGACTTGTTTTTGTATACAATTTAATGGACGAGGAATTCTTTGTTTGAAAGATTTAGTTTTTTATAGAGGTAGGCAAAGTTCTTCATCCATTTGTATTGTTGATTTAATATGTTTTCAGTTACTTTTATTCTAAAGTTGGTAGCCCTATTGGTTGACTTCATAAAAAAGGAATAGAAATATACGTAGTATAGATATTATATACAATGTTTGAAGACTTTGAAATGTGATAAAATTTCTAAAATGTTATAGATGTTTTCTAATATACACATGAAATATTTCTTGTCTGATTTTGTGAAATGAATGATAAATGGTACATTACGAGACCTAAATTGAAAATTCAGTGAAACTACGTTTTGAAAACATCCGTGTAAAAGTACAATTTCGTTAAATGCACATAAATTAGAAAGATATTTTTAATAACTATCTATTTTAGATGTCTATCATGATCGGTACAATTATGTGAGTACCATTCGGTTTGTAACTTAATGTAACAAATAAAAAAGTTGATTTCAACTGTGTTTTGTACTGAGGCTCAAAGTTATTTACCCCAACTACCTCCCAAGCTAAACGTTGCAAATTTTAAACAGGTTGATTATTTTCAGTTCAAAAAGAACTCATCCTGCACCTATATTTACAGGTCAATCGCATTTTCAAATTGTTAAATATTGGCTCATCCCAAAATTGTTATTATCCTTAACAGGCTCCATTAATGATATAGTTTATACTTGTCAAACTCATAAGAACCTTCCAACAGCTGTTCTTTTGATATAATACCACTTCCATGCACATAATGTTTAATGTAATCATGACCTGTAATACAGGATGAGGCAGAGAAGACGGACTTTTTGAAAAATTACATTTCAAAGGAGAAGATCTTAGGAACCATTGAGCCGATCTTGTTCATTTTTGAACATAATTAGTATATTCAGACTCCAAACTTACCCCTAAAATTCGGATCCGTAGTTTCGTAACTATTGGGAAAAAATAATTCACTTGTGAATAACTGCGGAACCATTGCACCGATTTCGTCCATTAATGAACTTAACCGGAATATTTAGGCCCTCAAGCCAGCGTGAAAGTCTCGAGACTCTAGCTTTTTCCTTTCGAAAGTTAGAGTGATTACCGGCCGGCCAGAGTTACTTTTGAACTAGGATTTTTCGTCAGTGAGTCCAACCTAGTTGTTCGAGACCATTTTCGGCTCAAACTTCGAAAATTACAGACATTGGGCAAAATGATAGCAGGCTGTTATCTAGAACACCATAAAGGAGTAAAAAAAAAAAACAAAGTCAAATTTGTAGTAACGAGAACTTAGTAAGGTCTCCCCATATCTGGCCATAAGTAGTCATATTATTGTGCATGGAGAAGCCTAGCTTTGTAATTTAAATTATAACGAATTCTGCGCATGATATAAAAGCATAGATTATGTTTCTTGAAGACTCTGGAATTGTGACAGTATGGAAAAAGATTATAGCAACATATTATTTTCAATTTATTAAATAAACCCTCACAAATCTCAATATAACCAAATAAATATAAAAATATTGGAATCAATCAATAATATAATTAATAAGAAGTCAATCACGTTAAATAAAAACATAATATAAGAAATGTATGAATAGTGATGCAAAAATTAACATAGTATGTTTTTCGCTGTTCAATAAAAATTAACACAACACATTCAACCTACAAATAATCAACATACAATTTCAAATGCTAAGTATTTTCAAATTGATGTTGATATTGACAGGTAATACGTAACGAAGGTACTTGAAATGAGATTAAAACCTCTAATCACAACATTAGGCTCAGTAACAATGAGTTAAACTAATTCTATAAAAATATATGTGATTTATTTGGTTTTTGGTCAGATGTGATTTTATAGTGAATACAATATAGTCACATTATGTAGCAATGGACAGCAATATAAAAATCAAAAATGAAAATGGTATGAAATAAATGCTTAATCATGATATATTTGAATATGGTAATAAAAGTTCTATCAGGGAAGACATTTTACTAATATAATTTTCAACATTAGAAAATTTCTTTTATTTGTTCAACTATAGCTGAAAAAAAAATTTTGTGCAGAGAATTTTCTAGATGAAAAATCAACATTAAAAATACATAACAAATAAATAAAACAATGGTTAGATGGCAGATTCTACTTGTAATTTTGTGAATAATTCCGTTTCGATACGAACATTTCTTTTAACTCGTCAGTTTAATCTCTCATCAAATTATATAAATATTATATTTCCGTTATCATGGGTAAATAGAATGTGAATAATAGTCGTAAAATTAAATGGACACGTCTTACGTCATTTGATTTCTGCAGAATATAATCACAGCAATTCAACAAGAAACAACAAACATCAAATATCACCCCCTTGATCGATAATAATAAATAAATTAGGCACTGTTGAAGACACATGGACGATTAAAACAATTATCATTTTCAATATTTTTGGGAAAATTCGACCTTGCAATTTACATACGGATTTTGCAAAATTTTTGGTGTCGTTTCCATTACTCGAAGTAGTAAATCATCAAGATAATCCTCAAGATCTTTCAATTTTTTCTTCTGTGAATCTAGCTCACTCTGAAGATTTACCGTCATCAATATTAAATCCTGAAAACAATGTTATTTCATAAATACTAAATTATCAAGGAAACATGCTTTTAAATATGAATGAATGAAATTCGAAAAATTCTTCTAATTTACCTCAACAATATTATGCATGAACCTTCGTGTCGTTAATTCATATCGAAATGGTAAATCTGGAACTCGATCCAATTTGTATTTTCGAAAATATTTGAAGAATAAAATTTCAAATGAGAAGAATGGGATGCATCGAGCAGATTCTTTCCATTTTTGAACATAATCGATTCATTTCAACTCCAAACCTACCCTGAAGGTTTCAAGTCATTCTAGGCTCAAAATTAAAAAATGAGAGACATTTACTCGAAACAATAGCACTCTGTTCCCTAGAACAAGCGTGCAAAAACATGTGTTATAAAAGCAATTTTTGGTACAATAACTTGAAGAATTATGAATTCTGCTGGAAATAATTAATCAAAATCAGCTTCGAAGATACTGTGAATTTTCAAATAAAGATAATAAATTTAATATGCATAGTTTGAAATAATATGTATAACAAAAATAGATGAAAAAGAGGTATAAATATGATTGCAAAGGGGAAAACAAAGCAAAAAAAAGGGCAGTTATCTTCGTCAAAATAATACCATAATAGATGAAATCATCAAAATAATAAATCAACATGTGTTATAAACATTGCTACAATTTTTTATCATATAAATTGGATAAACAGTATGGACACAAGAAAACTCCCATGTGAATCAAACCATTATCTCACTAATTTATCATATCCCAGTGAGAATCATAAATTATTGTATTTATAACAAAAAATAAACCACAATATGAAATAAAGAAATAACAAAGCAACCACTAAAATAGATAATAATTTCATCCTTTTATCTCAAAATGATAGGATAGCACTGAAAGATACCAAATCAGTGCGTCTGGCTTCCTTTGATTGAGAAAAGTCAGATAAAAGAAAATTTATATAGTAATCAAAGAACGCTGCTTACTAAATGTAAATGAAAACAAAATTTTCAGTAAAAATCACACAACTGTTGTTTGAAAGTGATGAAAAATATTTTTTCTAATTTTAACATACTATGTGACACTTTTCAAAACTCATTGATGTTTTGAAACCTTTTACTTTTCGTAACTAGTTGCGAAAAGTAAAACATTTCGCAACCTTTAATGAAAAGTATATTTCACCATTGATTGCGAAAAATACTCAAAAATTGTATGACTAAACTACTTGACATACCTTTTTCTTATCATTCAATTTGATGTACCATATATTATGAAGATTTATAATTTTATTCAATTTCAACACGTCAATAACAACATTTTTTATAAATATTAATAACACAGAATCTTAGTTCGTCGGTACAAAGTTCAACAATTTTAAGGCTATAGAAAAATATACCGGTGTATGGAAGTTGGGTTGATGGGTATTGAAAATCTTTGTTAGCTGTTAAAGGAGATGATGGGACTGCAGTCTTAAGGTCCTTAAACCTAAGGCTAACACCAACTATAGGTAAATTACTTCTACACCTGGTATGAAGCTCAACAAGAACAAAAGTGTTAGGATTAGTTTGATAATCAATTTTTTTCTGGTGATTTTTCACTCGAAAATGTATAGTAAAATTTTGTAAATCACTAACCTCTCTCGATTTGTCCTGATATTTTTGCATCAATTCACTGGGTAACTTACTGTTGTTACTTTGAATCACTGGTGATGTGCTCTCACCACCTATAATAATACGTTCATTGGAGTTACTTGGTGGCTTTTTAACTTCAGAAATGTCTACTTTCTCTAAAACAGAAGAGATTTTTACAGACTATAATATCTTGCCTTATTCCTTCCAAGCTCAAACTTGCAAGTTATTACAATCTGTGAAGACCATTTTATAAACTGCAATAATTTTTGCCACAAAGAAGCTGTTGTATCCGGCTTTCATCAAGCTTCTTAAAATTAACCATAACCGATCAAGCTTAATACAAAGCGCATATTTCACTAAAGATGCAGAAATTATAGCAGTTTTCAAGGTGATCATTAAGAAAGAAAAATCGTCCCCACCTCTCCTCAAGAGCATCAGTTTAGAAAACATCCCAAGTTGTTCTTCCCTTGGTTTTTCTTCTTTTGGTTTCTCTTCTTTTTCTGGTGTCTTAATCACTTCTTTCGAATTATTATAAATCAGTTCCAAAGGTTCCTCTTCTATTTGGGTATCCAACTTAGATGATTCCCACGATCTTCTGTTGAGGGATTCTGAGCTGTTTGGCTTCAACAAACCTGGAGAAGATCATTTATGAATTGATGTTTTTCACTTTTTTCTTGTATAAATGGTATAGAAGATACCAATAGGTGACCTCTATTGAATATTTTCTTGTAGTTTGGAGAAACCAACGACAACCCCAATAACTTTTATTGTCATTGTCGATTTCTCTTTCAACCTAATTGGGAATACTCAAATAACTGTCTTTCTACTTTTAGTCCTATTTGCTGTAATACCTGTCAATACATATATAAGAACCTATGTAAGTTTTCACACAAGTTTTCAAATGTAGAACACGATTAAGCCACACTATTCATATGAAATGAACCGATATAATTCCCAAAAAATTCTCCTGAATGAACAAGCGGATACCAATAGGTCACTTCTATTGAATATCTCCATGTAGTTTGGAAAAACCAACGACAACCCCAATAACTTTTATTGCCATTGTCGGTTTCTCTCCACCTAATTGGTGTCTTTCCACTTTTAGTCCCATTTGCTTTAATACATGTCAGTACAAATTAGGAGTACAAATAAGTTTCCGCCGTTTTATTGTAGATGGCGCGGCACGGAGTTTCGGTTAGCTTTCGCAGATGATAACCGGCTTAAAAAATAGTTTGAACATTCAAGAACAACATAACCTATTAATATCATTGATTTTATATTGGTAAAATATAATTTTTATAAGTTGAAAATGTCAAAATTTGAGCCAAGTAAGCGTCATTTGCGGGAAATATTAGTTTACTTCTTTAATTTAAAGAAATCTGCTGCTGAGGCGCATCAATTGCTCGTAGAAGCTTATGGTGAGGGTGCTTTGAGTGAGAGAACGTGTCGAGAGTGGTTTCAAAAGTTTAAAAACGGTGATTTCGACGTAGAAGACAAAGATCGCAGTGGAAGGCCAAAAATCTACGAGGATTCAGAATTGGAGGAAGATTCATCTCAAACACAAAAAGAACTTGCTCTAACATTAGAAGTCACTCAGCAAGCAGTCTCACATCGTTTAAAATCATTAGGAATGATTCATAAACAAGGAAATTGGGTTCCGTACGAATTAAAGCCGAGAGATATTGAACGCCGATTATGCTTAAGTGAAATGCTGCTAGCTAGACATAAAAAAAAGGGTTTTTTACATCGTATCGTAACTGGTGATGAGAAGTGGATACATTATGACAATCCAAAAAGAAGAAAATCATGGGGATTACCTGGCCACGCGTCAACATCAACAGCAAAACCGAATATTCACGGAAAAAAACTTATGCTGTGTATTTGGTGGGATCAGCTAGGTGTAGTGTATTATGAGTTGCTTAATCCGAGCGAAACAATTACTGGAGCCCTCTATCGAACACAATTGATGAGATTGAGCCGAGCTCTGAAGGAAAAACGCCCTCAATACTATTCTAGACACGAAAAAATTATTCTTCTGCATGACAATGCTCGTCCACATGTTGCGGCTCCCGTGAAAAAGTACTTGGAAACACTTGATTGAGAAGTGTTACCCCACCCGCCGTATTCACCAGACATTGCACCGTCCGATTATCACCTGTTCCGGTCCATTGCACATGCTCTGACGGCGCAGCGGTTCAGATCTTATGAGGATACCAAAAATTGGGTTGATTCGTGGATAGCCTCAAAAGACAAGGAGTTCTTCAGACGTGGGATTCGAATGCTGCCTGAGAGATGGGAAAAAGTGGTTGCAAGTGATGGGCAATATTTTAAATAAATTCATATTACCGTTCTTCTATAATAAATATTTAATTTGTGTTAAAAAACGGCGGAAACTTATTTGTACTCCTAAAAGAAATCATTATTTTGAAGAAAAAAAAAAAAAGGATATGCCTATCGGGGATAGAAATTGTTTTGTATTTTTTTTTAAAGCACCCAATAGGCTCTTCTACAGAGTATTTCAGTAGTGAAAAATATACAAATTCAAAATTAACTTACTTTTGTTCTTCCCAAGCAGTTTCGTCTCCCATTCATCTTGTTGCTTTTGTTCAACTCTGGCTGGTTTTACTGGCGGTATGTTATCACTAATACTCGACGAGTCGTTGGGAGTTGACAACGTATTTAAATTCTGACTCAATGAACTAGCCGAACTTTTGTGAGACAGCTCGTCGAACTTAAAATGTTGAAAAAAAATATTTTATACAAAATTCGTGTGAAATAATGCATTCCATTACTCACTGCGAACTCATCTTCGTCTTCGCTGACGACACCTGGATCGGCATCTTCTCTGGTCTGTTTGCTTTTGAAATTGTTGAAACTGATGTTACGTCTTTGCAAACTACCGACGCTGCCAACTGACGAATTCTCATCCAAGTCGCTGTCTTTTTTACTCCTTAAATGCATTTTTGAACCTATTGATTTTGCAAATTTTTTTATTCCTTTTCTTTTCTCCCCGCTTCCTAGACTGAGAAGGCTGCCACCGACAGATTGTGCGACATGGGATAATTGACCCATTGAGGATTTATGTTTTTCTTTTTTCGCAATGTCTGTCAAACTTCCCGATTTAACTGTGAACCCAATTTTCACTTCCAGTTTTCCACGGTCTTTTGTTTTGACCTCTTGACCTGAAAATATCCCATGCTTCAATTAAATAAACTGGTGGTGAAAAGTTAAGGATATTGAAGAAGTTGCATGTTTTCCATATATCATCTTAATTTTTTTTTCAATTACATGAATTTACAACAATTATATAAACGTCCTCTAGTTTATCGTCAAGCAAGTTTTTATCAAGTTTAATCAATTTTTGTCCATGTGTGTCATAAATGCACATTTTAATAATTTTTTCTTCAGTCTGTAATTGTGTTTAATGAGGTAAAACTATTCTACGCGATTAAAAATAGAATTTTCATTAAGCCAAGACAAATATTACGCCAGCAGAACTCTAGATGCCACAGGTACTTCAGTTTCCCTAAGCACACCCTGAAGACGTCTCCATGAAGGCAATCTAACAAGCGAGACGCTTGTTAAGAAGATTTCCACTCACTCGCGAACACAAGCATTAAAGATTTAAGAACTAACAATGCTCTCTGTGACAATCAGAAGACTTTAGCAGACAATAGGTTATTTTCTCGAGCTTTCATTATTACACACAGCAGAATGACAAAAAAAACCCATATGACACAAAAACTAATCATTTAGTTATCCATATAGAACATGTATACCAAAAATGTGTAATATATTTGAAATCTTAATGGGTATTTCTATTTGTATAGAACTGATGCTGACAATAAAAACAGTTGAATGTGAAAAAAAAATATTTGTTATATTAACAAAGTCAACACAGTTTGGAATAAACATATTTTTCAAAAATAATATAATGAATATGACTTTTCCTCTCTTACCTGCTTTACTCTGAAGGATATACCATTTATTTTTAGGCCTTTCGTAGACGTCTAATTCCTTTAATGGTATAACAACTCTACCCAGAAATTCGTCAACTCCCATAAAGTTCCTATGTAAAGCTGTTAAAACAATTTCAGCCTTGTTTCCTTGGTCAGGTATTGCTCTATGAAGTATTATTTCGTTAAAAATATAGTATGTTATAAAGATAATATTGAAGGTATTCTATCTTTCCAAATACAATTCGAATATTCAGGTTTTGATAGAATTGAAATTTTATCTTAAAACTGCTAAACCAATTAGTAAAATTAATTGTTTTTATTATATTTAAGAGAAGATTAAACATTCCAAAAAAACAATATGTATTCCACCAGATATTTACTTGAGCAAAATATCCATAGAATTAAGGTTCATAAAAGACAATTGAGGAATGCTAATAAATATGCAGTATTAGTCACTGAGTCATTGAAATTATCAACTTATGCAAATAAAATTGAAAATCGCTATGATTGATATTGGAGCTTTCTCTTTGAGTTTTAGCATTTTATCCTAAAAGAATCATTCTGAAAATAAAAATTCAATGGTTCAAATATGAATTCATTAAAATATCATGTGAGCCTCTACAATGAGAGTGTATTTATGATAAACAAACATGAAGATACGCCATAAAAAATAAATATCCGTTTATTTCAGGTTTAGGTCACGTACTTCGGTAGTAAACGTAAAGATACTTACAATTCACATTCTTCATGCCATTCTATATTTGGAGGCGCTTTTTCTTTTACAGATGTTTGATATTTTGTTTTCCCCAAAGCTATTGTTACAAAGCAGTCATTTGTGTGATTTTTACCCTTTGTCAACAACCCTGATGCTCTCTGAACTAAAAAAAAACATAATATTATTAATAAAAAAATGAAAACATCTCATTTACATACCTGTGACTTGAACGTGAGTAGGCATCCACATTTTTGAAGTAAAATTAGCTTTCCAAGAAATGTCACAAAAGTATTAAACAAGTGTTCGAGATCAACTAGAACTTTATCAAGAGATAATGGCTTATTCACCGTTCATTATTACTGTTTCTCAAATATATGAGTCAATTCAGACTAGCTCACACATGACAATTGACAAAAACAATGTCAATTGATACAGCAGATAGTCTGATACCGAACTGAACCACTGAACGGTATTCCACGTCCGCTATTTTCCCTCTTAGATAGGCAACAATTAATTCTCTAACAGAGTTGACGATCTAAAGTATATTTGGATATGACGTCAGACGATGTTGATTCCTATCATGAGATACGTATCCTTAGCACGAATCATTGATTAGTAGTGATTCAATTGAAGTACTCAGGTATTTAGAAACAAAATACCTGACCCCGCATTGGAACTTTCATTAGTAACTCAACTGGTGGATGCGCTAGTAGTAAATTGTATCTAAAACTTATCACGATTAAAGGGGAAACATTTTCCGTTGAGTAGTTCAAATCTCCGATTATTGAAACAATTTTTCCAATAATTATAAGCAATGAAGCAGTTCGAAAAAGAATTACACCATTAGATAGCCTTTTGGTGGAATCGCCAATTTGTGCAATAGCAGAAATTCTGTCAAACAAAGAGAACTGAAATTTTCAGGAAATGTTTAGGGTCTAAATATCTCGGTTGAGTTCGGTAATGGACAAAATCAGTTCCATAGTTTTGCAGTTATGGAAGTTCGAAAATTTTTCACAATATTTTTGAAACTACAGCTTCTATCGATCTGAAATTCGGATAATGCCTTAAGAAAAGGTCACTGTGGTAGAAAAAAGCTAGTAACTCCAAGAAATCAGAGAGTGCTCAAGAATATCGTGTTGTCTGTCCCATCTTGACATAAAAACAATTTGAAGAGGCAGGATGCCGTTAGAACAGTTCGCAGAAATTTGTTCGAGATGCGCTTCAGAGGAAGAAAACCTGTGAAAAAACCAAAACTGACCCCCTTAATGGTAAAAGATAGATTAAACTGGAGCAAATCATATAGGCATTTCATAGAGAAAGATTAGAATACCGTAAGCTACTCTTACCTGTCATTTAATTATTTCGTTTTTTGTTCAAAATTTTGTCATAATTGAACTACGAGTATAGCCGTTATTGGATGCAATTTGCTTAATAATATTCCTTTAAAGGGTCTATGTTATACTTAGGAATACAGAAATAAATTTTGATAAAAAAAATCTATTAAATAAAACTTAGGGACCTGAGGATCGTAGCTGATAAGCGGCGTTAATAGCTGAAGTTGAAAGTTAGCAGAAACACTGGGCGAGAATTTTAAAGCAACATTGTGTTAATCAATGAATCGATTCATTTAAATTCACACTAGGAGATCTTGGGAATGGAAGTTCGCGATTATGATTTCAGTGCAGACGACACAAAGGAAAATCTTAGCGGCTAAGTTTTGGAATTCTCAGTAAAGTCGAGATAAGAAATTGACAAGTCAAAAGATCTCAATGATCTAGACGTGTGTAGGTGTTTTGAAGCGATGGGAACTTCGAAAAAGTTGGCGTAGGAAAATTTTGAGTTAGAGGAAAGAACCCAAGCTTTTAAAGGTTGCGAAAAAGAAAAGGGTAATTTTCGTTGAGCACTAGTGACAGACAATCACTAATCGTTTCGTGGTCGGTATAGTTTAGTTTAATTCCGTTGGATAAATAGAGAGTTAAAAATGTTGTGTTTGTTTTTGAAAGGGTGTTGTGCCTTTGTGCCAAGGCCAACACCCCCGTGTAGAAGGTATATATTTTTTAAATTTATATTATCCTGATACTCTGGGGGATCTTCTCTGAAGATCCCTCAGCTTGTACGAGTAAGGAGTTCAGTTGTGTTCTGGGTAGGCTTTGTTACTGCGATCTTACGCCACTTTAGGCCTCAGCACTGTTAATTTACGACCCAACAGTGAAATGATGGCCGAAACCCGCCCAACTAGAAAATTTCTTTCTCACTTGAACGGGATTTGAAGCCGTGACCTTTCGGTTCCGAACCCAATACTTTTACTACTATCGACACTCATGAACATGGTATCTGGTTTTGTGGATAGGTGTCCCAAAAAAGGAAGGATTTTGTTTTTCTGTAACTTCACTCACACCTTTTATTGTTATATATGTTAGTTATACAAATTTTCTGTCATTATTTTTGTAAAACTGGCATATTTTGGACCAATCTCGCGAAAACTAGCTCAAATATTTTCGAAAACTAACATAAAAACAGCTTTCACAACCTCACATAAAATTTGCAACCTCTTTTTTAATGCAAAAGACAAAAACAATCGGCTGAAAAATTCTGGAGTCTATAAATTAAGATGTCAAGTGCAGTAGCGTGTATATATATATATATAGGACAAACCATAAAAGGTTCAAAGAACACCAATCTTCATTTAGGAAAAGATAACTCTAACTTTGCGAAACATTTTTTCGAAACCAATCATATCTTCCCAGAATTGGACAATCTTGAAATATTGCACCTGGAAGCGAAAGGAAAGAACTAGACATGCTGGAATATATCTTCCAGTATCGATACTCCTGTACTCTCAAAATTGTTTGAGATAATAATAAAAAATACATACTGAGTTTCTTCAAACATCACAAAATTTTCAGCAAACAACAGCATGGGTTCTTGATGGGCAAATCAGTGGAGACGGCACTGAAGAAGGTGCTTGAAAATATAGGAGAAGCTTTTGATGGGGGACAAAAATCTAGTTTACAGGCATATGACTTATCCAAGGCTTTTGGTGGTATTTCACGCTCGGTGCTTTTAAACAAGCTTGAATACTATGGAATCCGGGGTGAGGCTCTTGACCTGATGAAAAGTTATCTGACAAACAGGATGTAGAACACAAGCTTGGGAGGCAGGTCTTCTTCTTGGGAGACTGTGAATCATGGTGTACTGCAGAGTTCTGTGTTGGGGTTGTAAAATCTGATCAAACCGTCCTCTTCGCTGATGACACTTCTTTTCTGAATAAAGGAATTAGAAGAGAAAGACAAGAAGACACTAAAAGAAACCCAGGTATGGTTCAGCACAACCAAAATGATGATGAACAGTGATAAAACACGGAGCCTACTGTTTGAACCAAAGATATGTCTTCGGACAATCACATGAGGCTATACTTGGTGTCTTTTTGCGATCAAATCTCAAGTTTTCAGTCCACATTGATGAAATGGTTCCCAAGTTGTCAAGAGCTACCTATGCAGTTAGGAGAATAAAGCAAATAGCGGAAGTTGAAGCAGCCAAGATTGCTTACTGCAGCTACTTTCATAGTGTCCTTAACTTCGGCATTCTTTTCTGGGGGGATTTTTCTGAAAGTAAGAAAGTATTCACAAAACAGAAGCAAGTACTAAGAATACTATGTGGCGTAAGTAGTAGATATAGTTGTAGAGAGCTATTCCCCGGTGAAAAAATTCTTACCGTGACATCCATTTTTATGGATATTACCTGTGTAATGTACATCCATGATAATAGGAACATACTATTTAAAAACAACTATAATCAGAACTATGATACTAGAAACAAAAACAACTTAATCATATAATACCATCGTATAAAAGTATCACAGTTAAATGTAAGTCATCTAGCTATAAAAAATTTCAACAAACTGCCGTCCAGAATGAAGGATACAAATCGAATAAAGCTTAAGAATGAACTGAAATGTCATCTAGTGAATGAAGCATACTACTCAATACATGAATACCTGAATTATACTTTAAAAAAAATTATTTTGATAAAATACGTTTTCTGGCCAAATTTAGTTTGTTTGATTAATGTTTTGTTTTATACATTTTTTATTTATATATACTTATGTATCTTTTTAGACAAAATTGTACCTGACTCCCCATGAAATTTTTGATGGGTTAAAAATTTTTTCATATTTTGTGATATGTACTTTATTGGGAGTGAATAAATGAATTATTATTATTAAAATGAAATATCACAAAACAACGGACTACTCCCTCAATATTTCAAGGTGTTTTCTAACAGAAGAAACCTTTTTTAAGCCTGCAGACTTCACCGGGTCAGAATCTTCATTTTGTTCATTTCTCTACTATTTTATCGCTCTAAAGCAGTCAGTCTCGCTTACTGTTGCCATTTAAGGCAGGTTAACCGTATGCAGACACCTGACTGAATACATCAGTACATATACAAAATCGCTTTAGTATTTTCCTTTATATATTATTTTATGTACGCAAATTATCCACTTCAATATTTGAGCAGTGTAAATGATTGTGCTATATGATTTAACAGTTGAAGTGAGTGTTAATCATTATACAGATGCATAGATATAGCTTGCTCCGAAACAAAATACAATATGTATGACCATGTCACCTTTACAATTTTGTTCCTTCGCAGGTAAATTATCAAGGCACGTGGTTGAAATTCCCGGTCCCCTTGTACGTATCTACCTATAAAATTATCTTTTGTGCGAAAACGGGTGTGAAACGCGTGCACCAAAATCAAAATAGAGGGTAGACACCGTTTTTAATCCGAAATCAATCACATGAAGTGCACAAAAAAAAAAACACAATTTCAGGGAATTCTAAATTGAAAGGGCTAGAATAAATTTGGGACGTTTTGGGGTCTTCTGACGTGCCAGCTGAACGAGTTTCCACAAAATAAAAATTTCAGTTAATCCAACAAAAAGGGTGAAATGCCCAAATATCAACAATAACGGCACGAGACCGATGTTCATTCGATAAATCTGTCAATGGCGTTATCGAATAAAATATTTTTCTTAAATCCCCGCGTTGAATCACTGCAGCTGCTTCGAAATGACATCAGAATACCTAATTATTATAAATTGAGGGTTGGAGTTTACGTAAAAGGGGAAATTTTAACGAAAGGGTAGACCATTCATTGCGAACATCAATCACAAAGATTCAATCTCGTCCTTTATTCAACTTCGAACAAAACATGGCTGTGTGTATTCGCTATGCGTAATCCCGATTTTCGTTATTTGAGACAAATGTTGCCTAATGTTGCACAAATAGAAGGGTAAAAATGAAGCAACTCTTTTTCTTGAACTCTTAGAAAAGTATAACATTATTGTCAATTAAGCTATAAAAAAAGTTATAAATTTAACACCATTTCTCAGTTAAGATTGGAAATAAATAAAAAATCAGAATATACTGAAGACCACTTCGAACTGATTAATTTAAATATAAAAGTAATATTCTGTATCCCTTATAGATATAACTGATATTGATTTGAAAATAATGTGTCAGGAACACACTTTCTATTTATAGATATTAAAATTCGACTATCGTACAATAAAATAAATTTAAACGAGTATATTCTTGATGAAGTTAAATATTTGATTTTAAATATAAAAACAGAATAACTCTTTTAAACCTCTATATAAATAATTCAATTCGAAAAAATAATTGAAAGGGTTTATTACTTTGAGGGGGGATTTTTAATATCTCAAATATCAAGCAGAATAATTCTGTCACAACTCTACAAATGTTAATTTGAAAAATTTTCTTGAAAATTGAAAAAATATGAATTAAATGAAACGTTTCGAAAAACTGTTTTTAGTAGATTTAAAGAATTATCAAACATTGCACAGCATCAAAAGAAGATAATAAAATCTGAAGAACTTAAATATCAAACAGAAATTCCGTTATAACTCGCTACAAATATTAATTTTATAAAAGTTTTTAAAAATTTTCTAAAACTGAATTAAATAAATGCCTTAGAAAAACTGTTTTTTTTTTTAGTAGACATATAGAATTAACTTTCATCGTACAGCATCAAAAGGAGAAAAAAGAATTCAAGGAATATATAGAATATTGATTGAACTTATTTAACAAACATTTAGTGGATACAGCACAGTTTCATACCGGCATTATCAAAACTAAGTTCCATTTGAAAATGCTCAGCATGAATTTAGAAAATTTTTCCAAACAACCTATCTTAAATAGCTCTTTCGAAAAAATTCTTTAAAAATATTAGGAGTACAAATAAGTTTCCGCCGTACGGAACCCAATTTCCTTGTTTATGAATCATTCCTAATGATTTTAAGCGAATTGAAACTGCTTGCTGAGTGACTTCAATAATTCCTCCAATTCTGCATCCTCGTAAATTTTTGGCCTTCCACTGCGATCTTTGTCTTCTACGTCGAAATCACCGTTTTTAAACTTTTGAAACCACTCTCGACACGTTCTCTCACTCAAAGCACCCTCACCATATGCTTCTACGAGCAATTGATGCGCCTCAGCAGCAGATTTCTTTAAATTAAAGGAGTAAACTAATATTTCCCGCAAATGACGCTTACTTGGCCCAAATTTTGACATTTTCAACTTATAAAAATTATATTTTACCAATATAAAATCAATGATATTAATAGGTTATGTTGTTTTTGAATGTCCAAACTATTTTTTAAGCCGGTTATCATCTGCGAAAGCTAATATACATCTACAATAAAACGGCGGAAACTTATTTGTACTCCTAATATATAGCACATCTTCAAAAAAAAGTTTGAGACTCTAAGCGATAATCATCAGTCCACTTTCATGCCAGCAAAATAAAAACAATCAATAACAAACAAATACCTGTCAAGTGGCCTGATGATTATCGGTGAGAGTCTCAAACGCCTTTAGTCCACTCAAGTTTGTCCTAAAAATAGGGACAAGGTTACAAAAATTCCTATAGAGTTAAAAATTGGTATGTATTTACAGAATACTTTTATAAATTAATTGTGAAAAGTCCGCATCCACGCTGTATGACTTAATAACTTAATTAGTATAATTTAATAATTAATACATTTAATGATTTAAATTTAAAAAGTTAAGAAAAAATTAATACGGCTGATCTGTACCAAAAATCATTAATAAGGAGTATGAGCTATGGTAATATAAAGTTCTAGAAATCAAGACAGTGTACCATACATCTGTATAACAATTCTATACTGAAACAAACTTGACAAGGTTTTGTAGATCACAGAGGCAAATTGCAGACATGCGCACGTTACAAACTGATTGGTCTTCGTCAGTGCAATGTATGCTAGCGACTCCAAACCTGTCAAGTATCTATATTCGCTATCCACAGAAACTACAAGGTATTAATAATACACTATTGCCATCTAGAGTATGCAAAATACATACAAGACACTTTTGCGAGTTAATTCAAGTAAAGAAATGTATTCTCGATTTTTTCACGTTACGAACGCAGAATAAACTTTCCTCATGCTCAAATCAGACCATATTACGGCAAATTATGGTCTGATTAAGTCATATTGTCCTTTTTCCTTATGAACAATTTTCATTTAAAGCCAATAAAAGAAATAAATGAAGTTACAGACAAAAAAATCCTACCTTTTTCGGGACACCTATCCAAAAAACCAGCTACCATGTTCAATTGAACATGAACAATGAACTGAACCCTCTACACGAGGGTTCCCTTGGCACAAAGTTAAAACATTCTTTCAAAAACAAACACTATATTTTTAACTCTCTATTTATCCAATTAAACTGAACTATACCAACCACGAAACGATTATTACCTGTCTGTCACTACGTTGGGTACTTTCCTTCTACTCAAAATTTTCCTACGTTGACTTTTTCGAAGTTCCCATCCCTTCAAAACACCTACACACGTCTAGACCATCCAGATCTTTTGACGATTTCTTATCTCGACTTTACTGAAAACACCCAATCTAAGCTTGAAATATTTGCACATTAACTACCCTCATCTAATGTGGAAACTTCCGTTCCCACATTAATTTAAATGAATCGATCCATTGATTGAACTTAAATGAATCGGTCCATTGATGCTTTGAAATTCTCGCCCGTTGTTTATGCTAACTTTCTATTTCAACTACCTCAAGTCTTCGACCTTTATTTAATAGATTTTTTTTAGATCAAAATTTATTTCTGCATTCCTAAGTATAACATAGGCCTTTTATTACATAAGTTCGATCAATATTCTATATTTTCTTTGGATTATTTTGTCTCCTTTTGATGCTGTGTAATGAGTATTAAGTCTATAAGTCCACTCAAAAAAAAATGTTTCAAAGGTATTTATTAGATTCAATTTTAAAAAATTTTTAAGAAATTATATGAAATTAAAATTTGTAGTGAGGTATAACAGAATTACTCTGTTTGATATTAAGGATATCCAATTTAAGTAACATGAAGAAAGTACACACAGAAGTTGCGCGTACAATTCAAATTAGAGTGGATATGAGAACAAAAAAAAAAAGAAAATTTCAAGATGAACATGAAAATTATTATGAAAATTAGGAAAAAATAGAACAGGAATAAATTGAAACTATTGTAAGATAATTTGGAACCAAGTGAATATTCCGAAGTGTTAAACATAACTTTTTCCTGATTCAGAACCCCGGACTATTTTTTTTTCGAATAATTTCTTAAGGGCATTTTTAGAGTGGAATTTAATTTTTATAATGTCGTTATGAAACAGTTTCCACTGAATGTTTCTTGAGTAAATTCGATCAATATTCTATATTTTTTTTTGAGTTCTTTTATCTCCTTTTGATGCTGTGGAACTAGTGTTAATTCTATATGTCTACTAAAAAAGGAACAGTGTTTCTGAGGCAATTAATTCATTTACTTTTAAAAAGTTTTTAAGAAATTTTATAGAACTAAAATTCGTAGTGGGGTATAACAGAATTGCTCTGTTTCAAGTTTAAGATATCCAATTTAAATAACAGGAAAAGAGTACACACAGCAGTTGCGCGCAAAATATAATATGAATTAAAGTGGATATGGGAACAAAGTAATGGAAAATTTTTAAAATGAACATGAAAATTATTATGAAAATTAAAAAAAAAATAGTACAGAAGTAAACTGGAACTATTGTAAAAGAACTTGGAGCCAGGTGAATATTCCGAAGTGTTAAACATAATTATTCTTAATTCAGAATTGCAGGCTATTTTTTTTTCGAAAAATTTCTTAACTTTATGTTGGGCATTTTTAGAGTGGAATTTAATTTTCATAATGTCGTTATGAAACAGTTTCCACTGAATGTTTGTTGAGTAAATTCGATCAATATTCTATATTTTCTTTGAGTTCTTTTATCTCCTTTTGATGCTGTGGAACTAGTGTTCATTCTATATGTCTACTAAAAAAGGAACAGTGTTTCTGAGGCATTTATTTCATTTACTTTTAAAAAGTTTTTAAGAAATTTTATAGAACTAAAATTCGTAGTGGGGTATAACAAAATTACTCTGTTTCATGTTTAAGATATCCAATTTAAATAACATGAAAAAAGTACACACAGCAGTTGCGCGCAAAATATAATATGAATTAAAGTGGATATGGGAACAAAGTAATAGAAAATTTTTAAAATGAACATGAAAATTATTATGAAAATTCAAAAAAAAAATAGAACAGAAGTAAACTGGAACTATTGTAAAAGAACTTGGAGCCAGGTGAATATTCCGAAGTGTTAAACATAATTATTCCTAATTCAGAATTGCGGACTATTTTTTTTTTCGAAAAATTTCTTAACTTTATGGTGGGCATTTTTAGAGTGGAATTTAATTTTCATAATGTCGTCATGAAACAGTTTTCACTGAATGTTTGTTGAGTAAATTCGATCAATATTCTATATTTTCTTTGGGTTCTTTATCTCCTTTTGATGCTGTGAAACTAGTGTTAATTCTATATGTCTACTAAAAAATAAACAGTGTTTCTGAGGCATTTATTTCATTTACTTTTATAAAGTTTTTAAGAAATTTCATAGAACTAAAATTTGTAGTGGGATATAAAAGAATTACTCTGTTTCATGTTTAAGATATCCAATTTAAATAACATGAAAAAAGTACACACAGCAGTTGCGCATAAAATAAAATATAAATTAGAGTGGATATGAGAACAAAGTAGCAGAAAAATTTCAAAATTAACATGAAAATTATTATGAAAATGAAGAAAAAGATTATACACGAATAAACTTAAACTATTGTAGAAGAACTTGGAACAAGGTAAATAGTCCGAAGTGTTAAACATAAATTTTCCTAATTCAGAATTCTCGACTATTCAACTGATGGAATATAATTGAGAAAGCGATTCGAATCGATCCATTTTCTTCGGGAATATAAACGGTAAATAATGATTTGTCGGTCTGTAATATAAATTTTTCTCTTTCTAACTCAAACGGACAAAATTTACTTTTTATAACCCCCAGAAGGGGGGAAGAGATAATGAGCGTCTCGGGTTCGATGTTTTCGATATGGCAGACTTCCTACCATTAATGGCAGAACAATATCGAGTGATGTTAAAAATTTATACAATCTTCTATAAACGCGAATCATAAAAATTGACGCATTCCTTTAATAAATGGCGGCTTTTGTCATTTTAATTTCACTGAGTTGCGCACGGCGTCGTTTTTCGACGCTTGCGATAGATTAACAGTGGGTAGAAAGCGCTAGTATAGTCTAGGTGTCTGCAATGACTATTTTGTAAAATTCGGCAGTGGTCCCTGTGAGTATTACTTGGTTTTTCTTTGAATACGTTGTGGAAATTATTTGGAAAAGCATGTTTCATTTCGATGCAGTTTATCCTGTCCGAATTCACATAGTTATTTGATTTTGATGCTTGAAAATCCTGATTCTGTTTTGTGGTGGATATGAAGGTATTAATATTTGATATTTTTGCAATAATTCGTATCAGTTCGTGAACGCTTCATATTCTTAATTTTTTGTTAAATTTTGTCATTGTCATTTTCGCTACTGGTAGTAAAAATTATATAGGGGATGATTGCTTCAAGTGACTTACTATAAAAATCTAAATTAACTTGTATTAGGCGATTTTTCGCGATTAATTTCTGCAAAGCTTTATGCCAGTGAAGATTTCGCCAAAACGTGTGATTTAGAAGAGAAAGGGTTAAGTGTATCATATGCAAAGGTGCAGAGGTTAAACTGCACGTGCTAAGGATAAATATTCCTTCCTTTTCTACACCACATTTGCGTACTAAGTAGTTAGAACACGTTTATTTTTTAAACCTGACAATACAGAGAATGGTTGCGTTGTCAAGTGAACCAAACATATTTGTTGTTGATATATGGAGCTTTTGACGTTTACCGATGATTAATAAATATGTTATTGGTTTAATATTCGTTCATGAAATCGAAGACAAATGGTGAACAGTTTTGTCAACAAACATATTATCGAAAAAAATCGATTTCAATTTTGTGAAATGATAAATTATGCTAGGCGTGTCAGTTGGTATCTTGAAATGAAATAAAACTTGCGCGTCCGGCCAACATATTTGACCACTGGTCTAGTTGTGTGGGAGATATATTGATCGGCAAGGCACACGCATCTGAACGCACATTTACTCACCCTACTTATAGTCTGCCGAGTTGCTATATTTTCATTCGTCATTATATCTCCCTTCATCGGTATTATTGTTTTTCATCTGATCAATAATTTCAACTTGAAACCGGCATTAGGGCTCTTATCAAATCGGCTATACGTCGCTTTTAATTGGTTATCGGGAAATATGCTACGTCGATTTTTCACCTTTCGATTCATTTTTCGTGTCCAAACGCCATCTTGTACCTAAGACCGTACTTATGTCCACACTTTCGTGATTGATGTGCAAGGTTGAGGATACAGGTGACTGGGACCAGATGATTTGCATGTTCTTTTGCTTCCGAACTGTTTCTGTCCCTTTCAATATTATTTTGTATCTGATCTAAAAGAAATTTTGTACGAAAGTCTTGCTGAAATAGTTTTTCGAATTATTATTTCACTTCTATTGTTATTGATGTTGTCGACAAGTTGAATTTCATATTGAAATCTCATATTCTAAACTTATTATTGGAAATTGTTGATTCTTCGGACATGACCTAAGACAGGTGTCTGAGTAGGGACAAGTGGACTTGTCCAGACATCCAATATTTTTTCATAGGAACTGAAGGGAGTTATCAATGAAAACAATACGATAATGATCAATGAAAACTACGACAAAATGGAATATTTCCTGACCAAAAATCATGCTTCACCTAAAACTACACATATGTCCACAATTCCATGCTTGATGTGCAAGGTTAAGGATACAGGTGACTGGGACCAGATGATTTGCATGTCCTTTTGCTTCGGGACTGTTTCTCTCTTTCAATATTATTTTTTTATCTGATCTAAAGGAAATTTTGTAGGAAAGGCCCGCTGAAATAGTTTTTCGAATTATTATTTCACTCCTATTGTTATTGATGGTGTCGACAAGTTGAATTTCATAATGAAATGTCATATTCTAAACTTATTATTGGAAATTGTTGATTCTTCGGACATGACCTGAGACAGGTGTCTGAGTAGGGACAAGTGGACTTGTCCAGACTTCCAATATGTTTCAAAAGGAACTTAAGGGAGTTATCAATGAATACAATACGATAATGATCAATGAAAACTACGACAAAATGGAATATTTTCTGACCAAAAATCATGCTTCACCTAAAACTGCAAATATGTCCACAATTCCATGCTTGATGTGCAAGGTTAAGAATCGGGTGACTGGGAACAGATGATTTGCATGTCCTTTTGCTTCAGGACTGTTTCTCTTCCTTTCAATATTATTTTGTATCTGATCTAAAAGAAATTTTGTAGAAAAGGCATGCTGAAATAGTTTTTCGAATTATTATTTCACTCCTATTGTTATTGATGGTGTCGACAAGTTGAATTTCATAATGAAATCTCATATTCTAAACTTATTATGGGAAATTGTTCATTCTTCGGACATGACCTAAGACAGGTGTCTGAGTAGGGACAAGTGGACTTGTCCAGACTTCCAATATGTTTTAGTAGGAACTGAAGGGAGTTATCAATGAAAACAATATGATAATGATCAATGAAAACTACGACAAAATGGAATATTTCCTGACCAAAAATCATGCTTCACCTAAAACTGTACATATGTTTACAATTCCATGCTTGATGTGCAAGGTTGAGGATGACTGGGACCAGATGATTTGCATGTCCTTTTGCTTCCGAACTGTTTCTGTCCCTTTCAATATTATTTTGTATTTGATCTAAAAGAAATTTTTTAGAAAAGGCATGCTGAAATAGTTTTTCGAATTATTATTTCACTTCTATTGTTATTGATGTTGTCGACAAGTTGAATTTCATATTGAAATGTCATATTCTAAACTTATTATGGGAAATTGTTCATTCTTCGGACATGACCTAAGACAGGTGTCTGAGTAGGGAGAAGTGGACTTGTCCAGGCTTCCAATATGTTTTAATAGGAACTGAAGGGATTTATCAATGAAAACAATACGATGATGATCATTGAAAACTACGACAAATTGAAATATTTCCTGACTAAAAATCATGTTTCACCTAAAACTGCACATATGTCCACAATTCCATGCTTGATGTGCAAGGTTAAGGATACAGGTGACTGGGACCAGAAGATTTGCATGTCCTTTTGCTCCAGGACTGTTTCTCTTGCTTTCAATATTATTTTGTATCTGATCTAAAAGATCTTTTGTAGAAAAGGCATGCTGAAATAGTTTTTCGAATTATTATTTCACTTCTATTGTTATTGATGTTGTCGACAAGTTGAATTTCATATTGAAATGTCATATTGTGAACTTATTATTGGAAATTGTTGATTCTTCGGACATGACCTAAGACAGGTGTCTGAGTAGGGACAAGTGGACTTGTCCAGGCTTCCAATATGTTTTAATAGGAACTGAAGGGATTTATCAATGAAAACAATACGATGATGATCATTGAAAACTACGACAAATTGAAATATTTCCTGACTAAAAATCATGTTTCACCTAAAACTGCACATATGTCCACAATTCCATGCTTGATGTGCAAGGTTAAAGATACAGGTGACTGGGACCAGATGATTTGCATGTCCTTTTGCTCCAGGACTGTTTCTCTCCCTTTCAATATTATTTTGTATCTGATCTAAAAAATCATTTGTAGAAAAGGCATGCTGAAATAGATTTTCAAATTATTATTTCACTTCTATTGTTATTGATGTTGTCGACAAGTTGAATTTCATATTGAAATGTCATATTGTAAACTTATTATTGAAAATTGTTGATTCTTCGGACATGACCTAAGACAGGTGTTTGAGTAGGGACAAGTGGACTTGTCCAGACTTCCAATATGTTTTAATAGGAACTGAAGGGAGTTATCAATGAAAACAATATGATAATGATCAAAGAAAACTACGACAAAGTGAAATATTTCCTGAACAAAAATCATGCTTCACCTAAAACTGCACACATGTCCACAATTCCATGCTTGATGTGCAAGGTTAAGGATACAGGTGACTGGGACCAGATGATTTGCAACCAATTTTTTTCTCTTGAATCAACTGAGGAGTGATGACTTACATAGTCATCAGCTGAAAATATTTATTCATATGATGATTTCACATCATTTCTTCTATCACACTGGCTAATACAGCTGAAATTACTCAAAACACTGAAAAAATATGATTTCATCAATTTCTACGAAGAAAAAGCTGCAAAATTTTCAAATGGATTAATTATGTTCTAATCAAAATGATTATGATTGATTATTTCCCATCAAAACTTTTCCTCGTTAAGAACTTCTTAAGACTTTTTCTTTTAATTGAATTAGCAGCGAAGCTACTATGTTCTTCAACTGTACGAGATTAATATTTAATTGTGCCATATATTAGAATGATTTTACCTCTTTATTATAATTTTTATAAATTATATGAAAAATAAATGAATAAATATTAAACAGGATAGCCGAAAAAATTTTAATTTCGTCAATTCTCACTGAGAAGAAATAGTTCAAAATTTAATCAGAGATTTACTTTTCATCCTAATACATTCTTATAACCTTTAAACCACTGAGGCTACAATATCATAATCTGACGTGAAGTCAGGTGCATTCGCGTGCTTGTTTGTATCACTTGCAATCTTCACGAAACTTTACATTAGCCTTCTTGTCATTATTATTATTATTAGCCTTCTTGTCATCATTATATGCTAAATTTGAACTCCATCATTTTTCTGACTAAATGTTTCGAAAATATAAGGAAATATTGAACGAATTAAATAAAATAATGAAGATTATTTCCACAAATTAATTAACGACAATTATTGTGCCGACAATGTGGCTTCTTCAAGTTTACAATTTGAACTAACTCTGAAAATCTCACCTTCATTTCTTATACAGCTCAAAACTTGAAAAAAAGGTGGTACTAATAACTAATAATTTTCGGAAATATAGAAAATAAAACATATACAAAAGAGGGATACAAATTACCTTTCTCAGAATTTGAAGACCAAGTAAATTTATACCACAATTCTTTTCTATCTAAAAATTGAATTTAATGTTTGGACGGATTTTATTAACGAACTCGTTGAAATTGCGTAGTTGTCTATCTATTTCTTTAAAGCAACAAATGATATGTATATATCTAAACCAATAAAGAGAATATTTGCTCAAGGGTTTAAAGTGAATTTTCCTTTCGAAGTTATCCATAAAATGTTCTGCTTAAATCGGACTAATTGGATTTCTCATAATTAAACTTTCATCTAAACCGTAAATAGTTTCATTTAATTGAAAATATTTTTTTTCTAGACAAATTTCTAGACTGTTTAAAATAATAACATAAATAGAGGTTAATACTTGATAGAAGGTATATAAAATTATTTAAATACTTTAATATTAGCCTTCTACATATTTAATTTCAAAAAATTATTTATAATAATTATAACTTTAGGAATTATTAAATATAATTTTTTGAAATTAAATATGTAGAAGGCTAATATTAAAGTATTTAAATAATTTTATATACCTTCTATCAAGTATTAACCTCTATTTATGTTATTATTTTAAACAGTCTAGAAATTCGTCTAGAAGAAAAATATTTTCAATTAAATGAAACTATTTACGGTTTAGATGAAAGTTTAATTATGAGAAATCCAATTAGTCCGATTTAAGCAGAAAATTTTATGGATAACTTCGAAAGGAAAATTCACTTTAAACCCTTGAGCAAATATTCTCTTTATTGGTTTAGATATATAGATATCATTTGTTGCTTTAAAGAAATAGATAGACAACTACGCAATTTTAACGATTTCGTTAATGAAATCCGTCCAAACATTAAATTCAATTTTTAAAAAGAAAAGAATTGTGGTATAAATTTCCTTGGTCTTCAAATGACATGACATGAAGATTTCAAATGTCCGAGAAGTAATCGAATCACTGTTGAGCAGAATTGTGATAGTTCCAAGACGTGATACTTCCAAGACTGTCTTGGAAGTAACCATTAGATATAAAAAACTTCCAACACTGTCTTGGAACTCAACAATTGTCTCGGAAGTATACAATAGATTACTAAAAATGTCTTGGAAGCAACCCTTAGATATGTATATATATATATATATATATATATATATATATATATATATATATATATATATAATCAGTGGAGTCCTTAAAACTACCTTACAAACTGAAGATAGAAGCCACGTTGTTTTGACATTTCTGTTCAGTTAGCATTGAGTGTTGAAATTTATTGTCAAAATCAGTGTTCTATTCGTCAAACCTATGGAGCGTTTCATGAAATTTATAGTTTACATAAGCGTCCATCAGATCAGCTTAATCGTCGAGCTATCGATAAATTTCGGACAACATTTTCTCTAGTCGATGCAACAACAACAGGACAAAGAACTGTACGTACAGAAGAAAATATCGCTGATGTGAGTCATAGTGTTAATGACAATTCACAACAAGTTGGACTCTGTGCATCCATCACATTGAAAGTTTTACCTAAAGATCTTGGTCTACACCCATACAAGATCCAACTGGTTCAAGAACTAAAGCCACTTGACCATAATAAGCGCGTTCGTTTGCTGATTGGGCCCTAGAACAGCCAGAAGTTGAACTAATTTTTTATCGTCAAATTGTGTTCAGTGATGCAGCTCATTTCTGGTTGAACAGCTATGAAAACAAGCAAAATTGGCGTATATGGAGTGAAAACAATCCTCAAAGTTCCATTGCATCCTGAAAAATGCTCGTTACAGATCGATGATCAATGTTTATTTCTTTCAAAATTTGAATGGTATCGACCGAAGTGTTTTGGTTCCAACAAGATGGTGCTACACCTCATGCTGCTACCGTAACAATTGATTTATTGAAAGAAAGATTTGGCGATAACATTATTTCGAGACATGTTCCAATTAATTGGCCTCCAAGATCATGCCACTGGATTATTTTCTTTGGGGTTATGTTAAGTCATTGGTTTATGCTGATGAACCAGAAACAATAGATAAATGAAATTATTTTTAAAACATATATGTCATGAAATTATCTTTCAAATAAAAAAAAAATTGGCTTCAATCTTAATTTAAATGTATTTTATTTCAATTTAAAGTTCTATCACTCTAAAAAAAACACCCGATACAATACGTAGGTTTTTAATATTTAGAAAATTCACTACAATTCTAGGTTTGTTCATTAAAAGACATGTGGTTTTGGTCGGGTGAGATATATTTTTATTAATTATAATATTTTTGGGATACGAAGTTGGAGGGATGAGTTATCGACATGGTAATTCCAAATTGGCATTTTTGAAGATGTTCTGCATGTTTTTGGAGGTTTTTCGAAGGAACTTTTTCAAAGAGACTTATTTTCGAAGAAATTCTTGAGGTTATGTTGTGCATTTTTGGAAAGGAATTTGGTCTTCATAATAAATTGTTAAAAAACAAAGTTTCAAGTATTTATTCAATATTTTCAATTAATAATTTATACTTTATTTATATTCTTTCATCCTTTTGGTGCTGTGTGATGAGTGTTAATTCTATATGTTTACTGAAATGACATTTATTTAACTCAATTCAAAAGTTTTTGAGAAAATGTTTTTATAAAATTAAAATATGTAGCGAGATTAGCAGAATGAATCTGTATGATATTTAAGATATCAAAAAATTCTTTCCGTGAAAATCATATCCAAAAGCTATGGGATACTTTTATCAAGCAACCTGTATATCGTTGGTTAGAATATGTATCCAGAATATTCTTCATGAAATCACCTTCTTTCAATTCGTAGAAAAAAAAGTGTTCATATCCGTTCGAAACGGTTATCACTACTGCCATTTTTATTATATCTATCTTCAATAAACCATTGTTCGATTTAAATCATAAAAATGTTGATTATTGGCATTTGAAGAATAATATCACTCTGGGGTGATTGTGTTCAAATAGCACAAAGCAACGATATTTTCCGAAATGGATATCGTACGTTATAAAATCAATATTTTCCACGTTTCCCATTATTTTATCTCTATTTACGTACATTTTTACTTTTCAGTTGAATATTGAATTACAGGTAGATTATAGATAAAATTAATAGCGAATCAATAAAAGAGATAATGTACCTATATCGGTTTCATTTTTTCAAATTTAAACCATATGGCTCCGATATAAATATTATGAAATAATCCACCTTATGGGATTGTGCTAACAACATAGAAACCCCTTTCATAATGAGCTCTAATAAAAAGTAATAAAATTATAATGAGAACATGTGAATATCGAAATGAGCTCTAGCTATTGGAGTCGGATATTCCAATATCATTTTTATCGACTATTTACGATGAACTTACAGTGTGGAAATCATTTGTGGAATAATATTATTTGTGTCCTTATGTTAGAAAATCATAGAAAGCACTGGGTCACGTCAACTTTTAAATTCAATAGTGCGCTTTTCAAGCATAAATTTAAGTACACAGGGATATTCACGTATGTGTCTCACGCATCCAATGAGGATTCTCCGCTGACCAGTATCTACAGTTTTGTCGTTCAATGTAAATGTTTATTCATAAAAAAAGGATTGTACCAACAGCTATTTCATTTCTGTTCAGTTTATTCATCATTATTTGGTACGATCTGGATCGTCTTCTGTTAGTTCCTGTACAAAAGTGATTTTAAATGGATGAAGTTTTTCTTTGTGGAGACACCTTGTGACACTTGTATGACGTGAACTTGCTGTTGGATCCTCTGCAACACCTAACAAAATATCCAATTTCACATTATCTCTAACAAATTGCATTTTTCTCTTTGATGTCCACGTTCATGTCCAAGTTCTCTGAATTGTCCATAAATTTTAGACACAGTACCTCGTGAGATATAAGGCAACTGAGGATACCTCTGATTGAGAAGTTTGCCACTTCAACTTGACTCCTGCAATTATCCTCGTAACCGATCAACATTAAAAATCTCAATTCGGTGAGTCTTAGTTAAATATTTCATTAATATTTCTACAAGAAATACGTTTTCAATTAAGAATTTACTATTTCAATGTAAATGTCAACACCGCAACATCTGAGTGTTAACAATCAACATTATTTGCAGATTTTCTTTATTTATCGGCATATGTAGATAGTTTTTTAGGTATTCTTGACAAAAAATTTTAACAAAACCAAGATCCATGAGCGTATCGAGAAATGATTTTAGAAATTTTCCCAATATAATTGATAGTTCAGAAATTTCATAAGTCTGTATTTAGATTATTAAAAAAATACCATTATTTAACGCGTGATTAATTATTAATTTCATTATTTCACCCGGTATTCTACATAAAAGGCCCTGCTGATATAGTTCGTTGAAATCAGGTTATTGAGGAGCTTTAAAAATATGTATATTTAAATTTATGCTTAAAAAGCGCGCCATTGAATTTGAAAGTTGACGTGTCCCACTGTGTTTTATAATTTTCTAACTTAAGGACACAACGAATTTTATTCCATAAGTGGTTTCCACACTGTATGATGTTTTTTCGACAAAATTCAAGAGAAAAATAGGATATCGAAAAATTATTTGATTAATTCTCAACGTGAACCACTTTCCTTTTGAATTTGATCAATGCGTGTCATTAGGATCTAACTAAATTATTTATTCACATGGAGATAGTTTGAAGATTATGATAGTTTTAACGATGTGGGTTCGGCATTTCGCATTAAATATACAAATTACTATTATCTTTTTATGGATTATTAGCGAAGGGAAATAGAAAATTTTGTTGTGTCTACTTGATATAGTCAATAAACTTCTACGTTTTAATGGGGAAAAATGATTAGTAATCGCTCTAAGTATGGACTAAAACCCTACAATTTCATAAAAATGTCGTTCCTTTGTTTAACTTCCCAACAACTGAAATTGTATGGAAAAGTGAATGAGTGTATCGATAGGCAAACGCAAGGATACTCAATTATTCTTTTTTCGGTATGTTCCTATTGTCTATTTCGATGGCCCAAAGAATCCACCTAATTTTTTGTACCTCTTCCAGTCCTTCAATTAATATTTATTTTATTAAATGAGACGATATTTTCAAATTATTTTCTAATTAAACACTTGAATGTTTTGATTGTTAATCTTGTTCTTTATCAAAACCGCAAATTAATATTTGAAATCGCCAGAATTTCAGAGAAACATGAGAATTTCTAACAAAGTTCGTTATATTCACCAAATTCTGTTTTCTTTCAATTAGGAATGCATTTAAAAATGAACAGAACAAGAAGAATTTGTCACTTAACATCAAAATTTTCATTACGCTTCTAATTATTAAATAAAAATTTATTTGAATTTTTCATAAGAAGACTTTGCTATTTGTCGATATACAATAAATTCTTATGTTTAGATAATTAATCAAATTTTGTAGCTTTGGCTTGGTAATTTATGAGAGTTGTGTGATTTCCAGAAAAATGTTTTCTTCCCCTGTAGTGAAATAGAATTATAACTGCTTTTTTAAATTAGGTATTCATTTTATCGACATCTTACATGTAGATAGAAATCTAGTAATATGTTCTCCAGATTTTTAATTTGTTCGAAAATGTTTTCTTACACTTTTATTGCAATATTCTTCAGGAAGCTTCCAATATTAATTCTACAGATAACTTGCGAAATTTAGTTTAATTTTTTTGGCATACTAGGAATTCGTAAAATATAAACATTTGAACGAAAAGATAGGTGCCTTATTAGTTAATTGTTTTCTGAGATGTTATTAGACGAAATAATATATAACTCATATGTTATCTATCTAATTACTTTCCTTGAATTTTGAGTCATTTCCTTCATTATTCCAGAGTAACTGATCATAGAACGAGACTTGATCAAATAAAGGATTTTCCAAAAAGAAGTTTCATCGTTTGAATTTTTTAGTTCTGAAGAAATATTTTCTACAAATTCACATTCCAATATTCATCTAAGCAATTAGGTTGAAATGATTTTATATCATCTAATTGGGCGAAATTTCCATTCATTTAATCTTAATTCACAAGTTTCAGTGTCAAGAAATTAAGATAATAAGATGATTAACTCAAAATCGAAAGTTCTTCCCCCGTCCAAAGATTATCGAAAAATTGGACCAATGTGCGCTTTTTTGGACGTATTTTGAAACTCCCAAACTAATGAAACAATTGAAACGTGATCCATGGTGGGGATGAATTTTGGTGGGGGTATTCGATCAGTGATAACTTCGGACGACTTCCCATTGCACCCTATTTCATTTTATTTTACGTTCGCATTGGGTTTTGTGCACAGAATGTGGTAAATGACAATAGAACTGTACTGAGATGTGCTACAGGATGTATCGTTTGTTATTTAGTGCGATCGACAGGTTGTGTGCCGAGTTAAAGACAGTATATTATTTGTGATGCAGAGTTTCGGCCAAGTTAACGCTTCAAAGTGATTCGTAACGCAGATTTAAGGTAATGTTTCTTTACCTCGTATAAGAGTTTCATGCTGGACTTCTTCAAAATAAGAATGACATCTTTTTAATTCATAGTGGGATAAATAATTCGAATTTTATATGACTTTCCGAAATCAAAATGAAAGAGATACTTTATTATCTTTTTTGACCATTGCAGCACCATCGAAAGCTCACCAACATTGCAAACGGAAAATAAGTAGTATAAAGAGGTGTAATCTTTTATGTTAAAAAAATTGAAATATGGAAACTAAATCAATACTGAAAGTATAGTTACCAATTGGGAATTAACGAATTATCAAATGGAAGAAACGAAGTATTCAGTCTTCAGTTGGTTAATTTATTGAGTCCAATTTATTAAAATGCTTAATCTTGTAAAGCATGAACCATCTGAAAGGTAGATCAAACTTGCCCGCATCTATTAAAATTTCTGTGAAGAATTTGGGGTTCTTTTTTATTGGAAAGAATTCTGAAACCTTGATGAAAAAATCAGTCAATAAATTATTTACTATTTTCAGTCTCAGGGTTCCATGCAATTAGTATGAACTTCAAAAACTCTGATAGAAAATCAATCAACAAATTCTTTCTGTGAAGATTTTAAGGACTTTTCCTATTGGTTAGAATTAAATAAAATAATATAGATTATTTCCACAATTTATTAATTTAACGACCATTTTTTCTCCAACACTGTGTACTTTTTTAGAAAAATCAAAGATACATGAATCGATTTTATCCGTCAAAATTTCAAAGTTCTTTCCAATACGAAACTTCCTTGATACTTCAACAGGAAATATGAAAGAATTTAAGATTTTGAGTTTTATCCAATAAAAATTTAATGCAATCGGTTCTTACCTGATGGATATTCATTTTAATAAAATAAGATAATATAGGTTACTTCCACAATTCATTAATTTAACAACAATTGTGGCTGCATCAAGTTTACATTTCATACTAACTTTTAAAATTACTCTTCACTTCTTAAATAGCTGAAAACTTAAAGAAAGAGTACAATTAACTATCAATTTTCGGGAATAAAGATAAGAAAAGCATATGCGAAAAAGAATACAAAAAAACATCAATTTGCAGAAATACCAATAAAGAAAAATATGCGAAAAAGGGATATAAATAACTATTGGAGCCAAAATATTTTACGATTATTTATGTCCCTTTTTTCGCATTTCTTCATCCGCATTTCTGTAAATGGATGGTTTTTCGCAAAGAAAAATATGCGAAAAAAGGGATATGAATAACCATTGGCCTCAATATATTTTATGGCTGTTTATATCCCTTTCTTCGCATATTTTGCTTCATCGGTATTTCTGTAAATTAATGGTTATTTGTATCCCATTTTGCATATGTTTCTCTCATCTTTATATCCGAAAATTGTACCCTTTTTTGAAATTTAAAGCTATATAAGAAGTGAAGGTGTAATTTTAAGTGTTAGTTGAAAATGTGAACTTGACGCAGCCACAATTGTCGCTAAATTATTAAATTGTGGAAGTAATCTATATTATTTTATTTAATTAAAATGAATATCCATCAAGTAAGGACCGATTCAATTAAATTTTTTTTGGATAGATCTCAAAATCTTGAATTCTTTCATATTTTCTGTTGAAGTATCAAGGAATTTTCGTATTGGGAAGAACATTGAAATTTTAGCGGATAAAATCGATTAATGAATCTTTAATTTTTTTGTGTCGAATTTGGCGACTATGGCATGAACCTTTTACTTAGAATTATAAGCCAACGTACCTTGTGAATGATCGTTTGATAATTATAGGAAATAATGATTCAGAAATGTTTTTGTGCACTACTAAAAGCATGCAGTATTAATATTGATCTTCCTCAAATTCTCCACTTCATTATTGTTTCCCTAAGTATCAAGGAAATGTTGAATTTCGGGAGAACCACCGAAATATTAAGGGGAGCATATTAATTGAGGGTACAGAATGATTCATCCCTGTTTCCTAAAATCCTTCTCTCTTGTCGACAGTTTCTGTGAACAAACATTTCTCACGATGGCAGCTTCAGATAGAGGATATTTGAAATGGCCTTCTATCGAATTGATTACCCTGTTTCCAACACTAAAAGACAGGGATAGTTGTAAATGTTGTTTCATTATGTATACAATTATTTTTTTGTATAAACACGTCCACCGTGTTTTGTTGTTATTATGTAGATGAAAATCCAATTCTTCGTCAGTATTAATTGTAAATTCGTAAAAGGTTGGGGAAAAAAATCCATTAGTTTTTCGGCAGAGGCTGTAGTGATCGATATCTCTATTAAAATATCGATCGAACAATTTCAGATTTAGGTTCGTATCAAGGTGACATTTCACACTAAAAAATTCTTTTGCTGTTTTTTGTTTGTTCCATTCAGTTGTGAGTTACAGGTGTGAAAAATGGAAGTCGTCAAAGAGATAGTTCGGTACATTTTACAGTTTTTCTTTGATAAAGGCGAAAATTCAAGCATGGCCGCTAAAATTGACCTGACATATCAGGTGTTTTTTTTTAGTGATAGATATTTAAATTGAAATTAAACACATTTAAATTAAGATTGAAGCCAAATTTTTTTCATTTGAAAGATGATTCTATGACATTTATGTTTTAAAAATAAATTCCCGCATATGTCCACTACGACTAGCTCTGAGGAACCGCATTCGACCAGACCAATTTTGAACCACTTTTTCGAGTAATTCAGACCTTATTTCATCGATAACACGAGTTTATGTAGGCTTCCAAAGAGTCTATTGTTTCTGGTTTATCAGAATAAACCAATGACTTGTCATAACCTCAAAGAAAATAATCCAGTGGAGTTATGTCGCATGATCTTGGAGGCCAATTAATTGAACCATTTCTCGATATAATGTTATCGCCAAATCTCTCTTTCAATAATCAATTGTTACGGTAGCAGCATGAGGTAGAGCACCATCTTGTTGGAACCAAAACACCTCTGGGTAGATACCATTCACATTTTGAATCAAATAATCATTGATAATCGATCTGTAACAAGCACCATTCACTGTAACATTAGCTCAAGCATCGTTTTTAAAGAAATATGGACCGATGATACCTCCAGCATGTAAATCACACCATACAGTGCATTTTTCAGGATGCAATGGAACTTGCAGAACTTCTTGAGGATTGTTTTCACTCCATATCAGGCAATTGTGCTTGTTTACATAGCTTCATCACTAAACACAATTATACGATAAAAAAGTGGATCAACTTCAAGCTGCTCTAGTGCCCAATCAGCAAACAAACGACGCTTATTATGTTCAAGTGGCTTTAGTTCTTGAACCAGTTGGATCTTGTATGGGTGTAGACCAAGATCTTTACGAAAAAGTTCATTCACCATGTGGTGAATGCACAGAGTCCAACTTGTTGTGAACGACGATGAATAGACAAATTTGAATCATAATTAACATTTTGACTTATACCAGCGATATTTTCTTCTGTACGTACAGTTCTTTGTCTTGTTATTGTTGTTTCATCGGGTAGAGAAAATGTTGTCCAAAATCTATCGATAGTTCGACGAATAAACTGCTCTGATGGACGATTATGTAAACCATAAATTTCACGAAGTGCTCTATAAGTTTGGCGAATAGAACACTGTTTTTGAAAATAAATTTCAACAATTTGTAAACGTTGTTGCGGCGTGAGTCATTTCATGATAATTTGTCAATACTTACTGAACAGAAACGTCAAAACAGCATGACTTCTACCTTCTGTCAAATCACAGTTATCCCTTTCGAAAGTTCTATCACTCTAAAAGAAAACACCCGATATTTCGTCACACGGTGCATTTATCTTTGGTCATCAAATGTTTCTAGAAAGTTGAAAAATAAAAGCTTTGAAACTGTAGGTAATGACAATTTGAAAAATATTTTTGCTTCTTCAATCCTATTAAACGATATCATATGCATTTAAGAATCAGGTTCATATATCCTAGTCATTTTTTGCAATTCTGTATGTTCCAATTAATCTTAAAGGCAGAATAACTGATTAATAAGGAGTATCCAGAATCCCTGATTGATTAATGTGGTGAATTGAAATAAACTGGCCTTACTTCATATTTAAAGTGTTCAGAGCCTAACCAGAACGCAACAAAGCAACAAATCAAGAAGTCTTCTGATTTCGGATATGCTGATCTGAGTTTTACGTCCCGGACCTTATCATTCCTTTTGATTGCACCTTGTATACCATCTAAGAATCCCTTTCATTTTCTCACTGATATTTCTTCTCCATATATATTATATAAGTTTATTATATTATGTTCATATAGTTAACGAACGTTATCGTTTGAATTGTGTTGTGTTCTCTTGAAAAGATCCTTTACTTATTTCCAGGGGCCTTCAGAACTGTTGCATGTCGTCTTCAAGGCGAAGTCATGACATCCGTCACGTTACCTTCAACTTCTGGTCCTATACATCGGGTCTATTCGTCGGTGTCAGAGGAAATCGCAAACAGCGAGTCAGAATTCGAAAGCAACCACTCCATCAAGCGGTGCCTGAGCACACCAATACCTTACTCCTGCAAGAAACGCCGTAAACAATCTACTCCAATCCGCATCTCTGCCGCCGACTGGGATGGCGAATCTCCGTCAGAAGGTAAGCAATCTGAGACCTCCCCCGAACCCGAACCACTGCAATGTTCCGTGTGCCAACAAATTTTCGACTACCCAGACCATCTTCAAAACCATATCGCCTCAGCTCACTCGTCGACCGAAGTTAAGAAGGAACCGCAAGAGGAACCACAGCACCAATTCTTCGATCCCTATGGGACCATGCGCGACTTGAAATTTCCACGACCGGAGTTACAAATAATGAACGATCTTCAAACCAAGGACTGGATGGCTCGATCCTTGAACAACGCCAATCCCATGTTTATGCACCTGCCACAGTTTCCGCAATCTGAGGGGATGCAGAGGCAGCCAATTAAAATCTTCAATCCAGATGCTTACTGCGATCTGTGCAACAAGGAATTCTGCAACAAATACTTTTTGAAAACCCACAAAGCAAACAAACACGGAATATACACCGAAACCCCATCAGAATCATCGTTTCCTAACAGCATGCCGTCTTACGTTCGGTTACCTACAACAGTGCCAAGTGATATGCAATTCAAAACTGAACCTCAAACCTCCTCGAATATGATCAATCCTATTAGTGATATGTTTCCGAATCCATTTTCTAATAAATTATCTAGAATAAGTCAATTAACCAAAACAAACCCAGAAGAAAAAGATAACGATAATCTGCAGAGTTCCAATTCGAATAGCGGAAGTGACAAGGTTCCTGCTGACGGGTTACCAAATGGCGAGTCTTCTAGTCCAAGAACAATAGAAAACGAATCTACCTCATATAAAAGTGATCAAGAGGGTTTATATTATGTTCCTACTAGCAACATGTCCCCAGGTCAAATCGGTTTCAACAAAGATATAGATGTATCTAGTCGGCTAAGGAAAATTGGAGTTATGAATCCCAAGGCTTTTTGCGAGATATGCTGCAAAGAATACTGCAATAAGTATTTTCTCAGAACCCATAAGATGAAGCGACATGGTATCATGATACCTGACGAAAGAGATAACAAATCTGACATGCAAACTTCATTCCACTGGAACCAAGCGAATATTCAAACAAGCCCTTTGAATCTCATCAAGACTGAGCAAATGAATAGCGAGAGGAAAACCACTTCACCTTCAGATATAAGTTGTGATATTTGTGAAATTAAGTTCCAAAACGCTAGCTTAGCTCAGCTGCACAATATTAGTGTTCATTCCAAACTTTATTCCAAAGAAACAACAGAAACCAGCGAACAAACCAGTGAAGAAAATAGTAAAGTTCAAGACGCAGGTAATTTGACGGACAAATCGGCAAACAGCGAAAATATAAGTGAAGATCTGAAAAAACTTCAGACAATGATTCTCCAACTCAATGAATTGAAGGTTGAGAAACTGTCAGCAACGTGCAGTGCATGCAACAAAGAATTCGAAAGTAGATATTTTCTTCATGCTCATATGATTACCGAACATGGTATTCTCTTAGATGAAGTTACAGAACTTGATAGGCCGCTAGAACCTGATAACAGCTCCAACAATAACACAATGTGTGATTTGTGCGGAAAAGATGTAGAAAATGTAGACCAACTGAAGAAGCATATATTGGAGTGTCATCCTAGCTTAGAGGCAAACTTAAATAATGTTAAGGAGGAATTCAATTCCGACAAGGTGAACAGATTGTCTGTATCAAATATGCAGATGTCCGAAAGACGTATGTCTGTAAGTCTAACACCTACAAGTAGTTACTGTGAGATTTGTAACAAAGAACTTTGCAATAAGTACTTCATGAAAACACACATGCAAAGAATGCATGGTATAGAAATCGAAAACGGTGCCCAAATCGGTGGTGTCGTTTGTGATATTTGTAACAAAGAACTTTGTAGCAAGTACTTCCTGAGAGTGCACAAGCATAATACGCACGGTATAGTCGAATATGGCACAAGCCTCCTCCAACCCAAGAAAGCAGAAGGTGAGAACACGCCAACCTTACCTTCCGAGTCTGATTCAGCCTTGAGGCCTAACGATCTAGCAGATTTAAGCCATCGCTATTTCACTCACTTCACAGAAGTATGCAAAATATGCAGTAGACGATTTCGAAGCACAAAGTGGTTGAAGGCGCATCTCCTAAACGACCACGGACAAGCTGGTGCGGAAAAATGGACCGATATGGAACAGCAGATATCACAAACCTTAGGCCAACATTCCAGAAACCAAATCAAAACGGAAAGTTCAAGTCCTACACTTAAAATTCCAAACAGTGGACAAGATTTGACCACGCCAAAGTTTGGTCTGCATAATGTTTTATCCCTTTTCGGCGCAGACGAGACTGGATCGAAGATCTACCAGTGTGGTATGTGCACTTTTACAACAACACTCCTACCACTGTTATTCGTCCACGAACGTTCCCACTCACAACCAACCGAAACCGGAAGAATGGAGTTGAAATGTCCCGTTTGTGGTCAGATATTTTACCAAACCGAGCTTCTTCAACACCATATATTCAAACAGCATCCTCTATTTCCACTGCAATCTGCTTTCAATGGAAGCGAATCCAGAGAGGCGTCCCAAACACCAGATGAAGAAACTAAAGGCGAAGACTCATCAGAGGCTTCGAAGAATCTGAAATTGAAAAAGAAAAAGAAATGGCGTAAGCTGGAGCTCACTGCCGACGTAGAGCAGTCGTTGAATGATATCTCGAAGGCAGCACAAATGCCAGTTACCTACGCCCTGCCAAAATGCTCGAACGAGGAGGAAGATCCTTCTTCTAAGTTCGTTATGCAGGCTTTCCTGATGGAAGAGGAGGCTGCTGAACGTCATGTCATTCCCGCAGTTGTGTTTTTGCCGGTATTACAGAAACAGCCTGCCCCACTATCGGTAACCTTTACCCTAACCCCGGCCTAACCACTAATCAGTTCAACACATAGTTTGCATAGATGTGAAGTATTTTTTTAAAAGAACAATCGATGGCGATTCGACGACACCTGTGATTTTTAATATTTTTTTTTATTTTAATTGATTTATATAATCATAAATAATATATAAGCGTATTCCTATATTTGCAAGAGACTTCGTATATTACGAGGAACATATGAGTACATATTTTTATGCAAATACCGGAAAGACTGAGTGAAATACTATATAGTCTGTTGATTTTCACTTTAAAATATCGAGATACTGATGTTTTGTATGATAGAAAGCTTTAGGTGATGTTTAAAGAAGTTCCTATTTTATCTCTCGATATAATAACTAATATTGGTTCACTAGTGTGTATGTCTTTAAGTTGTTTGATGTAGCTTGCTCAACAGTCAGTTAAAACCGCATACCCAGTCCATGCAACTCAGGGTTAGCTGAAACGAGTACAATCATAGTTTATGGCTTCGGTCATGATTTTCCTTCAGTTCCTGAATAGCAGATAAGAAAAAAAATATCAGTCGACCTAGTCAAGTGGCCGCTCTAAGTAACTGCTGCCATTGCATTTATAATGTTAATCCACAATACATTTATTGATCCATATCTGTATTATATCAACAACCTCCTTTGCTACTGGGCCGGGCATCTAACATCATGGTTTATGATGACGCTAGACGACAAATCATGCCTTTGGACTACTTGATTTTTTTCCGTCATATTTATTCCAGCAGCGTTTTCCTAATACAATCTGCCGACAATAAAGAATGATTCATACTAGAATGTGGGTCTTGCTTGGTTAAAAACCATTGCAAGATACCTAGGACGCAAACCATAACAGAAGAAATTTCGTGAACACATTTTATAGTATGACCAACTTCTATGTAAAAAACTGCAAAATTTTTATTGAACCAAAAAGTAAATATACTCATCAAATTGGAAATCAAAGTTGAATGAGCTAGGATCCAGTCTCTGAACGGTTTTTGATCAGAATTCCTTATATGTTACCCTCTAAAATACTGTCTGTATCGCGGTAGTCAAAGAAAACTATTATCATACCTCAAAAACCTCCAACACTTTGCTATTTATGAAGGTGGTGTCTTTACCAGTTTGGTCTTCAGCAAAGTGTTATCAATATTTGGAAATGATACCACTTTTCATAATTCACTGACGATGAAAAACAGAACGAGGTAGATCAGCAGCCACTTTTAACTTTAGACAAACTCGTTGTGTACGTTGTGTTTTCATAGCTACATCGAAGGGCATTCAGAAATATGAAATATAATAAAAGAAGCTGTAAAATAATGTCCATTCTGTAACGTTACTCAGAATATACAAACGTATAGGAGGAAATTTCTTGAGCTTATAAATTCCCACTTCCTTTTACAAATAATAATTTTTCAGAGGTTTTGTGTCTTGAACTGAACCTCTCTTTTTACCTCTTTCAGATAGGTCAAAGCCTCAAATATTCAGTAGAATTCGGAAACTAGCTTCTTCGCCGCTCCAACTATTTCAAAATTGTAACAGTCAACAAAAATGTGAAGAACGTCATCGAGCTGTTGAAGGCCATTCGATAAATCAAAATTTCGATGAACACCTTACGTTAATGTACGTTCATTTGACACGAGTAACTTCAAAAGTCCAAATAATATGTGTATTTATTTCATTTTTAAATCAGTAGTCCAGAGTCATGAAGTTAACGAAAGATTATTCTGTTTCAAGAATTATATACAAAGGGTCTTGAAACTGATTCCATATACCTACTTGTGCAAAAATGTATTATACAAAGAAATATACCAACTGTTAGATAAGTTCTATTTTTGAGGCCCACAAGCCCTCAAGGTGAAACTTTTATATTTTCAGAGTTGTTTATATAAGTTAAAAAAGTTGAAACAATCGGGTTTGACTGGGAACCATGAAAAACTACATATTATTTAATATTATTCTAATAGTACAAACTGAAATAAACTTTTGCTAATTACTAGTTATAATACTATAAGCTGTGTGCCTTCAGTAATTGCAAATGACCTGCTATTTCATATTGTAACAACCTGGGTGCTATGAAATAAGTATGTTAAGTTTATGATATAAACTCCACAAGTCATGGAATCAATCTGGACAGAAAAACTCTACCGAGTATATTTATTCAAACATTTTTTCTAATATCGTCCATAAATGATGAAATATGTTATTCATTAATTAGAAGTTTATATTGAAGAAGCGAAAAAATAAGGAAATTTCTACTTATTCCTGTTTTTCAGGAGAAAAAAACAATAGCTGCAAAATTTAATGATATTTATGCTCAAAATAATTGATTTAATGTGTAATTTTCATCTGAAATATTTACTTCCATGAAATCCTCGTTTTTGATAAAAAAATGATTACTTTTCAATGTGATTCGTTTTGTTTCATTTGTAGTGAAATATTGTTGTATTCTTCGAATTATCGAAATAGAGAAATATTGTAATAAAAATGGATCGATAGTTTGATGTACATGAAAATGCCCAGCGTGTTTAATTATAACCATTTATAAGTCAGTAGAGCTTTTATGTCCAGGTCGGTTCTATTCCATAGGGGGATTTTTTACACACATTGCTGCTGCTCATATTCAAATTCGGTCAACACAAAAGACGACACTGCGTTCATCGTTCGAAATGGCTTTCACATAAATTTATGGCCTAATGCAAATAATTTCTTATTTCTTTAGAATTTTTGTCCCATTGTTCGTTCGTTCCCCATTTCCAGAATTCTGTAAACAGCTGCCGAGCTCGTGCCGTACACGCTCTCCCCCTTCTTCTCTTTCCCGTATGAGAAATAAAACCCCTAAATTGTATTTTTTTCAAATTTATGCATCTGTCCGATCGATATTCTAAATGCGGACCTTGACACTTGTTTGAATTCGATTCCTTCAATGCATGAAATCGATATTCAACTTATTTTCACAGCAGATTCTTTGCTGCTTTATCATTTCCAGGTTTCTCCACTTTTATGGTTGTTTTTCAATAAATCTAGAAACCTCTTAATTCGTCCACCTCAATATTTATCTATTTTCAGAGTGTTCGCTAACTAATTTCACACATGGATAAAACAATAGCTAAAAATATCAAAGAAAATCATTTTTCTTTCACTAATGCAATTGTGTGAAAAATCCGTGAAATTTACACTGGGAAACGCTCAAAGTATTCATAATTGTTAAATTAAAACCTAGACAGAATAAAATAATTAGAAGGGGGTCTTCCTCTTTCCATATTTTAAATATCAAGCAAAGTCATTCTGTTACACCTCTGTATAATTCTTATTTTAAGAAAATTCCTTAAACATTCTTAAAATTGAAATGACATAAAATGTCCAAGAAATACTGTTTTTTTTTAGTAGAAATATGATATTAACAAATATTGTACAGTATCAAAAGGAGATGAAAAGATATATATTGAAAATTACTATGAAGAATTATTTGCATATTACAGATAATACATGGAATTAATTCTCCAGAACCTCTACAGATTTTAATCTAAATAAATCTCATGAAAATATTTAGAATTAAAATTTAAAACATGTTCTAAATACACTGTATCACTTTATAGACATATATATTATCATTTAATGTGGTGGAAACTAATAAAGAATCAAAAGAAATATAAAATAATTTAGACATTACCTTATACATATATGTTTCGATTGATTGTTAAAGAATCACTAGTTCCATCACCAAAAAGGCTCTTTTGAAATATATGTTGAACATTTTTTGGTGATGGAACATGTGATTCTTCAACATCCAATCGAAACATATATTGTATAAGAAGATTAATTAATGAAGAATTTGTTCATTAATTTATATTTCTTTTGATTCTTTATTAGTTGATTTCCACCACATGTCATTATAACATATACGTCTATAAAGTGATACAGTGTATTTAGGACATGTGTTAAAATTTAATTCTGAATGTTTTCATGAGATTTATTTAGATTAAAATCTGTAGAGATTCTGGAAAATCAATTCCAGCTATTATCTGCGAGATGAAAATGATCTAAAGAAAATATAAAAAACAACTGTATCGACTTATTTCGTCTAGGTAATTTCAGTATTCTATATTTTCTTTATATTCTCTCCAGTGTTTCTAAGACATATTATTTATTCTACTTGAATTTTAGAAATTTTTAAGGAATTTTCAAAAATTAATAAACTGAAGAGAGGTATTACAGAATTACTTATTCCACTCATTTCTATTCAGTTTTTTTTGTCGTCTTTCGAAAAACGAATAAAGTTCCTATTTCGAATTTGAATATGACCACATGCAATCGAGAAAAATGTATAATCTGTTCAACCATGAGTAGAGTTTTATTTATAATGGAAAAAAACATAGTCATAGTCGTCTATATAATTTCTTATGCGGATCTCATTTCCAAGTAGCCACCAAAAATAGTTTAACTCCGATTTAATTCCAAAAAAATTCGAGCTCACATCGATAAAAACGTCATGCTAGAAAAGGAAGTGTTGTACCCACGCAAGTTTTTCATATCATTAACTCCAAACATGCCACTGGGTTAATGTTATATAAAAAAAAGTTTCTTTTTGCATTCGCTATTGATTTTTTCATCAGAATGTTTCCAAACTCATTTTGTTCTCGGTTTTCATTTAAAACAATAACTTTAGCGCTGAATTGCCAATATTGTTAAAGTTACTTCTTAATTGATACTTTTTAAGTATTTTTCTATTTAAATAACTCTTGGAGTGAATCTTTAATGTTATAAAATTTATTGGACCAATTTTGTGAGATTTTTGAAGTCGGTCAACGACCTTAATTGGTTTTAGATTTATTTTTCAAGTCAGTTTCTAATTTCATGATTGATGTGTCGGCATTCAGCTCTGAAGACTGATCAGTTATTTTCCCAAAGTAGAAACATATATGAATATTTAGCTTCGGTTCTTGGAAATGTGGATAAGCATGAAGTATCTCGAATGATAAAAAAAAATTGAAACGTTTTGGATAGACATCTGCACCTTGTCGTACTTGTCCGCCATTTACGAAACAGTAGAAAGGGCAACACTAGGTTTAAGACTAGTTTAAAATGAGCAGAAAATCAAAATCGTGGCTCGTATCTTGCAGACATTCCATGTTAATTATAAGTTGTTCGTAGAGAAATGTTCCAGAATTCTCAAGGTACGAAACTCGACAAAAACTTCGTTGAATGTTTATATACGGGTTCTATATTTCGTTAGCTAATCTTATGTGTTATTATATTTGAAATACCGATTCCGTTGGAAAAATTAGCTTTTTTGAGTTATATAATATATATATTAGATGTATGTTATCTGGTTTCAGAAAATGTTTCGAAAAATTGGGGTTTTGTATTATATATTCCCCACATTACCCTTGTGCACTTTCAGTTGAAAATATCGAAGAAAATACTTGTTTGCACTCATCCGCTCAAAAAAAGACTTCAGTTGATGAATTCACACAAAATTTATGAAATTCAAATCGAAATTTAATGATATTTCTAAGGTTTCCAATCTTTTTATACCGAATAATACATTCTTTTAAGTTTTTCCGTTCACAGTATCGCTTTCTGGTAAAATATTATCATCTCTAAATAAACTGCTCGTCAAAAGTTGAGGATATTGAATTGATTTGTGTTTAATCTCCAGAAAAACCCTGTTTCGTTTTGGAAAATGTACATATGAAGTATTTCACGTTGAAACAATAAGATTTAAAGGAAATGATGTATTCACAATATACAACGAAAATAAAATTTTGCGAAAAACCAAAATTCTGAAAATTTCGAAAATTCTTACTTGTATTCACCACTCTCAATACGAAGGATGACCACCACGTGCGTCAAGAAATGCTCAGCATCTTCTCTGCATGCTTTCCACCAAGCTATTGAGAATATCCTGCTCAATTTGTTGCCAAAGTTGTAGGCAAAGATCTCGAAGCTGGTAAAGCGTTTCAAGGGTTTTTTTTTTGGCCCCAAGCGTACCCAATTGGATTGTGATCAGAGGGTCTTGGATGGAAGGCTAGGTGTGGAATACCCTGGTTTCTCTAGCATTATCATCCAGAAAAACGGAATAAACACCAATAGTTGCGTGAAATTCTTGGACTACTCCGTTAATAACTTCATCAACATATGTTTGAGACGTTATGGTTCTTGGAAGTACAAACCATAATTGTCCCCACTCGAAAAGGATGGACAACTGGAGTACTTGTGGCATCTCAAAGACTTTGACTTGCTATTCTGTAAGTGCTGAGAAGCTGTCTTCTGACCGAAAAAGTCTTCTACTGGCGTTTTAGTACGTACTCTACCACTTCTGTTCCAGTGACAAAGTACCGTGCCATTAAACGTGATATCACACTTTGGCTAACATTGCAGAAATTGGGCACTTGCACTTGTGTCCGATTAGCCTGTTGCATCGTCTTTGGATAAAACTTACCTTGGCATAGTGAAAATTCGATTTTTAATTGCGTTGAACCGTTTGATCTTACTGAAAACGAAATACGAACCACAAGATGTTTCTATAGTCGTTATAATTTTATGTAATAGAAAAAATATCAAGATGATACGGAAAATATGCATCTCCGAAAAACATCAATGTTCTGAACTTTTGACGAGCAGTTTAATTTTTCCGTTGCTACCCCAAATTTGGACAGGAGGCACACAATCGAAGGTCGTATAAAATAACATTTTTGGTGACAATAAATTTATAAAGAAGTTATCGAAAAGACAAAGATTCGCAATGAATTAAAGGATTGTGTGATTTTCCTCAGTAAAAACTTCAGCTGGAAGTGCTAATGGAGAACAGGGTGATGTTGAAATTTTCAAATTACAAACCATTCCCATATACATATTTTATGTTGAAATTACAAACATATAATTATACCGTGAGCGCATAATGTAACATATACATATATATTTATATAAACATTTCTATATTTTAATATTTATTGATGTAGTGAATTTATTGTAGTCCTTGTACTAGTCACTTTTCGTATTTTTTTTATCAGTGGAAAGGGTGAATCAATTTATTTTTTCTCCTATATGTCACTGGGATCTCAAAAATTATTCCGTTTCTATTTTAAATACATGTAAGTCTACTTCAAAATAATTGTTATAAAAATAGGATGGAACCGCATACGCAAATGAAAGCTAAATATGTCTCATACTTTATTTCACAATAATAAATAAATGTTTCATCGTCATAATTTGAATCTGAACCATAATATTGTTAACAAAAATTGTAGCGTTAGTTCGATATCTTATTTAATTTACACCTTTCTTAAAATGTATGTGAAATATTCGAGACAACAAAGTGATGGAATCTAAATGCGTATGTCTGTTTGTATTTCATTTTTGTATTTTGCTGTCATTCTTCAATTTATATGTACAAAATGACATTTCAATTGATTCTCTTTACTGATTATCATAATATCTGTGGATAGTCAGAATCTATGAATAGTTCCGAAACTGATTCACTCCAATACCAAAAAAATCTAGTCAAAATAACTTACTTGTCGATATCAGTGAATTTGTACTTTATGATTTAGTAAATATTATATTTCTTCATTTTAAGTAAAATAAATTATTCAATTCTGTGTCTACATTCTTATTTAAATCCCGATTTAGCAATTGTTAGGTATATATCGGGTGTTTTTTTTTAGAGTGATAGAACTTTAAATTGAAATAAAACACATTTAAATTAAGATTGAAGCCGAATTTTTTTTTATTCGAAAGATAATTTTATGAAATTTGTTTTGAAAATAATTTCCGGCATATGTCTACCACGGCTAGCTCTGAGGACCAGACCAATTTTGGACCACTTTTTCGAGTAATTCAGACCTTATTTCATCAATAACTCGAGTTATGTTGGCTTCCAAAGCCAACTGTTTCTGGTTTATCAGCATAAACTAATGACTTGACATAACCCCAAAGAAAATAATCCAGTGGAGTTATGCCGCATGATCTTGCAGGCCAATTAATTGGACCATTTCTCGAAATAATGTTATCGCCAAATCTTTCTTTCAATAAATCAATTGTTACGGTAGCAGCATGAGGTGTAGCACCATCTTGTTGGAACCAAAAACTTCTGGGTCGATACTATTCAAATTTTGAAACAAATAATCATTGATCATCGATCTGTAACGAGTACCATTCACTGTAACATTAGCTCCAGCTAATGGTGGTTATGCGAAGGATCGTTTTATGTCGATAATATTCAGACTATCGACGATCTGAAAACCAACATCAGTCAAGTTATTGATGCGATATTGCCCGAAATGTGCAGGCGTGAATTACCTCACAAGGATCAAGTCCTGTAAGAGATCACGCGGAGGACATTTAAATGATGTTGTATTCCACACAAAATGGCAAGGTCAAAGCATTATACTGATATAAAAATTTGATCGATATTCTAAATGAAAAAGTTTTTATTCACGTTTACTTTCGGAAACACAAGATGGATAATCCCGTATATATAGGAAGACGACGTTGAATTATTTCAACTTTTATTAGAAGGGCGGGAAAACAATTCTTTTCATTTCTATTTTTCCGGCTCAATCAATAAGATTGCCCAGAGCGAAGGAAAACTGCAAACAATAAATTTTCTTCCCAGTAAATTCACCTGGTGGCAAGTTCAACTTCGATCAATAACATGTTTTGGCCTCAATTGATGAAAATTTTTTGCCATGTTTAAATCACACAGTATTTTAGATCGTGCAACAAACATCACGCAATCAAACGAGTTTGATTAGACAAATTCTGCTTCACTTTTCGTTTTTCTGAATGTAATCATAATTGAACTAAGAAAATGTTATGCGTTAAAAGTTAAGGATACTGAATTAATTTGTGTTTTTGCTTCAGAAAAAAATCAACTGTTGTAGGTTAGAACAATATCTAAAATTTCAAAAATTCACACATTCATCAATAATTGCTTGGAATCTTCTCTGCATGCTTTTCATCAAATTATTGGGAATATCATACTCAATTTGTTAACAAAGTAAGGGCAAAAGACCTAGGAGCTGTTGTTATAATTGGTCCCAAGCGTGCTCGATTGGATTAAGTTCAGGAGATCTTGGAGGTAATGCTAGATATTGAATGTCCTGGTATTCTCCAGCAGTAATCACCTGATGGGATCATTGAGTCAGGGCATTATTATCCGGAAAAAACGAAATTTTCAACAATAGCTGTGTGAAATTGTGGGACTACCCCGTTCATCAACATATTTCTGTCTGAGACGTCATGGTTCTTGGAAATACTAATAAGTCAGTTCTGCCATCGAAACAAACTCCACTCCAAACCATAATTGTGTCTCGTCGAGAATGATAGACTTCTTGAACACAGCGATGATTCCTTCGTATGAATTGACATGTCCACATCAGTACTCGTCGACTTATAAGAAAAGCCTCCATATCTGGATTCGTCAGTAAGGAATACGTATCGCCATTAATCACGCCAGTGTACTCGCTCCATTGCCCATCTTTGAAGATTATGTTCGCTAGTGAGTTGAGTTCTTCTTAACAAGCGTCTCGATGTTGATCGACTCATCCAGACATCTTTTGATTATGCTCAGGAAATTGAAGTACCTGTGGCATCTGGCAAACGTTGGTTTGTCATTCTGCAAGTGCTGAGAGGCTTCTTCTCACCGAATGAGTTAAAAAAACCTGTCTTCTACTGACGTTGTAGCACTAGTTGTACCACTTCTGAGTCTTTGACGAACAGATCCAGTGGAAAAGTACCGTGCTAGTAAATGTAATATCACACTTAGGCTAACATTGCAGAAGTTGGCATCGTCCTAGGAAAAAACTTATAAAATAATAAGAAAGCGGGTTTTTACTTGAAATTAAGAAAGAACCCAACGAATATAATTTGTTAATTAAAATTAATAAATAAATAATTTTTTTTTGTTTCGTTCCAAGCATGCGTACTGAACTCTTCAGACAAGCGGAAACGCAGCTTTGCTTGTGACAAAATGTTTAGTTTTCTGATCTTATATTTATGAAAACTAAATCTTTCCCAAAAATATACAACATAATTTCAAGAACTTCTCAAAAACTAATTAATTTGAAATATTTAAATAAATTACTTCAAAAACTCTAAAAATATTCAACAAATCCTCAAAAAATAATTAGAATTCAGATGAGACCAGTTCAACTTCACATTTAAAAGATAAAATCAATTAAGAATAAATAAACTTACCCAATAGAAAAAACTTCTGTTGGCATTAAGAAAATTTAATTTTTTTTACGTAGAACCGTTTGATCTTCTCGAAAAAAACAAAATACAGACTGAAGAGAAAATCATTTAAATGTGCATTTCTGACACACACATGGACAAAAAACAATCAAACTTGATAAAAACTTGCTTCACGATAAACCAGAAGATGTTTCTGTTATCGTTATGAGTTTATCTAATTGAAAAAAATACTAAGATGATACGAAAAATATGCATCTTCGAAAAACATTAATATCCTTAACTTCTGAGGAGCAGTTCATATATTCAGCATCAGATTTTTCAATAAAGTCTAAAAAATTATAGAAATTATAGAAATGTATTAGTCTTCGAATTGAATAATAAATCATTTTAAAAAATTTGAAAATCAAAACAGATTTAATCTGTTGTCTTCTACAATTTTAATTTCAAAAAATTCTTTGAAGAAACTTTAAGAATTAAATTAATGTCTTTATAAGCACTGCTCATATTTAATAGACGTCAAAATTCATCATACAATAATATAAAATAAAATAAGAAGGAACGGTTTTTTACTTGATAGAAGGATTATTACAAAATTTGAAAATCAAAACAGATTTAATCTGTTGTCTTCTACAATTTTAATTTCAAAAAATTTTTTCTTGAAATCTATCAAGTAAAAAACCGTTCCTTCTTATTTTATTTTATATTATTGTATGATGAATTTTGACGTCTATTAAATATGAGCAGTGCTTATAAAGACATTAATTTAATTCTTAAAGTTTCTTCAAAGAATTTTTTGAAATTAAAATTGTAGAAGACAACAGATTAAATCTGTTTTGATTTTCAAATTTTGTAATAATCCTTCTATCAAGTAAAAAACCGTTCCTTCTTATTTTATTTTATATTATTGTATGATGAATTTTGACGTCTATTAAATATGAGCAGTGCTTATAAAGACATTAATTTAATTCTTAAAGTTTCTTCAAAGAATTTTTTGAAATTAAAATTGTAGAAGACAACAGATTAAATCTGTTTTGATTTTCAAATTTTGTAATAATCCTTTTATCAAGTAAAAAACCGTTCCTTCTTATTTTATAAATCATTTTAAATCTATATTATTTTATATTCTCAAATAACTTCTTGTCTGGATAGCCCTCTAAGAAACTAACATCGGTATTTGGTTTGTATGCAATACATAAATAGGTAAGTACATTCCACGCAGCATGGACCTGAATATAAATTCGTAAATGAGGTTTGTTTACAAAATTTCCAGTTGACTCACCTCATTTTGAGAAAATTCAAAAGCTTGCGTATTATACACAAAAAAATATGGTCTTTACGACTCTGAATGGCTTAATTGCGGCAGCCATTGGCGACAATTTTACGTTAATCGACGATAATACTAGTCCACACCGGGCAAGTTTTATCAATGACCGCATAAAAATGCATTGCCTTAATCGACTGGATTTGCACGCTGTCTCTACAGACCAAAACTGTATTGAACATGCCTGGTCTATCACAGTAATTACACCGTTTACCTGACCCAACTCAGACATAACAACAGGTCGCCAATGCTTTAATGGACATTTGGCAAAACACTCCTCCAGCTTTCATTAATAACCTTATTGTCACCATGCCAAATAGAGAAAGACAACAACGAAAAGCTAGAGATTATTAAACCATGATTTCAAGGTATTTCTAACGGATGGAACCTTTTGATTTTGTTTTTTCTCTACTATGTTGCTCTACAGTCTGGCTTACTGTTGCATCTCACATCAGTACATATACAAAATAGCTTTTTCATTTCCCTCTATAAATTATAATATATATGCAAATTATCCACACCAGTTTTTGAGCAGGGAGAGAATTTTCTGAACAATTTTTTTTAAAGTTTGTTGGGCTTTTTTTAATAGAATTTGATTTTCATAATGGCGTTATGAAACAGTTTTATCGGCTAAAGTCTGCTCGGTAATTTCGGTCAATATTCTATTTTTCTTTAGATTCTTTTTGTCTCTTTTTGATGGTGTACGATGTTTTTTATTTCTTTGCGTCTACTAAAATGAAACAGTCCATCTAAGACATTCCATTCAGTTTAATTTTAGAAATTTCTGATAAATCCTCTAAAAATAAAATTTTTAGAGAGGTGTAACAGAATTACTCTGCTTGATATTTAAGATATTGGAAAAACACTCTCAAGTGAAGAACCCATTTTAATTAATTGAGAAATGTCGCTAATTTATGTTGAAAAGGGTGGAATTATTTACAATCGATAGTTGTATCTGTTCGGGATGATTTGGACGTGCAGTATACATACAGCTATGTCATTATTTGCAGATTTTCTTCATTTATCGGCATATGTAGATAGTTTTTTAGGTATTCAAGACAAAATGATTTGACTGATAACAATCCACATTATTTGCAGATTTTCTTCATTTATCGGCATATATAGATAATTTTTCGGGTATTCATGACAAAAATTGTTAACAAAACCTAGATCCATGAGCATTTCGAGAATTGATTTCAGGAACATTCCCAACTTAATTGATAGTTAGTTCAGAAATTTCATCTGTACTTAGGTTATTTAAAAATTGCAATTATTTACCGCGTGAGAAATTATTAATTTCATTATTTTACCCGGTACTATTCATAAAAGACCATACATGATATAGTTCGTTGGAATCAGGTTGTTAAGGAGCTTTAAAAAATATAAAAATATACAGGGATGTTGCATTTAAAATAGAGAGGATGGACTGTGCTGAACTTGCGCGTATCATCCTGTATATTCAAATTTATGGTTAAACAGCGCACCATTGAATTTCAAAGTTGACGTGTCCCAGTATTTTTTAGGATTTTCTAACATAAGAACACAAAGAATTTTATTCCGTAAGTTGTTTTCACACTGTATGTGTTGATAATTCTATATTCCTATAATAAGAAACGGTGTTTCTCAGACATGTCATTTTATTAGTTTTTAAAAGTTTTTAAGAGATTTTTTAGATTGAATATGTAGAGGTTTCGGAGAATTGATCTAGTTAATATATTTTGAAATATCTAAAAAAACTATTCGAAGTAATTCTCAATTTATAATACAAAACAACTTTTTTCGGAGAAGCAAAATGTCGGGAATGCCTCTTTGCGAAAACATAATAGTTCAAATATCAAATTTCAATTATATTCCGTAAAAATATGGCTGATCAGTCTTCATAACATTCAAATTACTGAATAGTAGTTGAATAAATAACATAATAATAACAGTATTGTTTATCTATGGCATGAAAATTTCGAACCCAAACTCCTCCAAATAGCGAAAATACAGGGCTGTATTCATTTTAAATGCGACACACTGTATAATCAACTCTACAGCTCCAAGCTCGTGGAACACAATAATTGTAAATAACAGAAATTAATAAAATAAAATTCACTTTAATGTTAGGGTAAAATTAATAAACTCGATAATATTATTCAATAATCTTAATGAGATGTATTATTAAAACTATGCAATTTATTCAAGATAGGGAAAAATTCAGAGTACATTTAAATATTAGACAATCAACATCTGACAAATTATATATAACATGACTGATCCTATATATTATTGAATATATTATACCTACTCATTTATCTTATTTACATACATATGGATATATGTAAACTCCCTTTGGAAAAACTTGAAAATTAAGAATCTCATTGAACAGTAAATTGTTCATCAATTTTCGATTAACTTGATTTATTTAATATTGAAAAAAATTAATCATTTTATTTTTCTCGACTACCATACAAACATTTTAATATGTTTTGTGAGATTCACAATTTTCTCCACGACACTTGGGAGTGGAATCAACATCTTAAAATTAATTATTTGTTCTAAATGGAAGACTTTGTTAACTGACATGTACCCAATTATCAAAAGTTGATGAATAGTTTCTTGCGAAAGGTCAACAAGAATGAATTCCATTGGTATGTTCAGGTTTTCCACTTCAAATTAACGTGAACGGTTTGTTAAATTTTCAATAAAATATTTCAAACATATACTCAAAAAATCCATGTACCTAAGAGGTTTGCCATAATAGTTCTGTTCTGCTGGCCCAATTATATAGCTATTATTTATGATTTTCAAATGATCTGTTCAGTGATTTTAACTTTTGAGATTTTTTCTTCGAAGCTCAAGACAAATGAGCGAAGTGGAAAACCCATTTTGTTTACAGTTTGAAGAAATTCATTTCGTGACGATTTGTCCGCAAGTTTGTCAAAATTCATTGCAAAAATATCGGTTTAAATTATTATTCAAAAATACGTACAAAAACTGTTCCTCTTTTACCAATTTCACTACCCTTGCTCTACCGTTTTTCTGCAATGAATCTGTACACTCAGTATACGATGTGAGAGATAAAAATTCTCAAAATTACAATAGTCCTACAAATAAATATCGATTTCAGCCTTTACGTTTGCGACACATGTTACAAGCAATATGAGGGGTTTGATCCTAATATAAACAAAAGGGATGAATATTACAAATTCAAGACTAAAAATTGTGAACTTTAGAGTAGAGTGAATTTCGTTGAACTTCTCAACTCCTCATTTTACTGGTAACATCTATTTTGAGCGCCCCAATTTATTTCTTTAATCTTTCATTTCGCATATGGTTCAGTATTTATCCATGATACTAGAGATAAAAAAAACTCCTATGCAGTGTAGAACTTTATGTTATTTCCAGTCTGAGTTATTTGATATGTCCTAGATAACATCGAAACTACGATTTATTTTCACTATTTTGAAGGTTTTACAACCGTGATAACATTGTTTATTAAATCAATAAATAAAACGTTTCATATTATCTAGTTTTGTACAGTTCCACATTTAAAAATTTTTTAGTGCAATTTTCTGTATTACCAATTCGACATTGAAAATGTATATAGATATAACTACAATTAGAGAAATTTATATTTACAAAAAATTTTCTATATAAACTTATTCTATGTCAACATATCATAAAATGAACAAAATCAACTATAATAAAATTTAATAAACGAGCTAATAATTTCTAATCTAATGAATTTGAATTCTTTTGGATCTATACGTAGGTATATGAAAATTGATTTCAATAAAATTCATATCCAAAATACCTTAAGTTATTTTTTACTGCTAATTCAGGAATATTTGTGATTGGCCTAATTGAATAATGAACTTATTAAACAAGAATATCGGTTAATTATATGTGTAAAATCTTTTGTATAAAAATCTTTGAATTCAAACTGAAGAAGAAATAATTTGCTTCTATTTCATTGCTACCATATATTTATTGCTGTCGTCAAAAATAATACGCGTATATCTTGAATTCAGTGAAAACGAGTGATATGCTGTAAATTCCTAAAAAAGGTTGTATGCCTGTATAAAAAGTTCTTGTTTTATAGTTAGTATTCAATGAGGAAGTCCTCCAATTTAAAAAAAATTCAGAAGATTCTGAACAAACACATTTTTCCAAGTTGTCCCGGAAACATTCAATTTGATGAAAAGTGTGTATTATACATACATATTCCCTAGGTACAAAAATATATATACATGTCAAATATTTCGTTCAATCAATGCTTTCCATGAAGAACAGACTGAAAACCTCAAGTTCATCTAATATCATGCATCTCGATGTAACTAGGCATGAGGAATTTTTGGTTTGAGAAAATTTAACTTAATCTCCTTCTCAAATTTATATATATATATATATATATATATATATATATATGTATATATATATATATCATAAAAAATCAATGGAGGTTAAAGACTCAATTAACTCCCAATTCTCACGAAATATTCGGATATTGAAAGTGTGAGTACTAAAAAATATTCGAATTGCACTTAAAATACGGAAATATTTGGAATAAAATAAGAGATTACTTCTTTTTCTATCACTTTTTATTACTGTAGTGAGCACCCTCTCTTAATAACCCATAACGCACTGAAGGCCTGGAATTAAATGTATTATCTAAATTATTTATTTGTAATTAGATAGTAATTGTGTAAAGTGAATCGAAATGTGAGCCCCGTTAAAGTGAACACAGTGAAAAAGCTCATCGATATACTCCTCTATAGAAATATAGTGTTTTCACCGCAATTGAAATTTATTACTACACCGAAACAATTCCCTCAACTTTTGGATAACACAAATCATAATTGTACATTGTAATAAATGTATTTAGGTTGAAAATAAACCATTAAAACCAATTATACATCTCTCTTATTTCCCAATTGGAAGTATGCTTATCCTAGAATTTTCATACTAATTGATTGACTTTAATCAATTACTACGAAGAATTCTAAAGGTATCCCTACATACCAAGTAATTCTTTCAATGTTCTATGAACTTTTTTCTGAAAGATTTTTCGGTTTGTCCTACTTTTTGCGATTTTTCGAGGAAACTATTAAACGAGCAGAGGGACTTTTGGCACCTCTCGAAGTTTTTGCACAAGCCTAAACCTGCAAAGAAACCTCTGACAATTTGTAACTCACTGTCGAGTCACTGCCTCTTCAAAGTGATAGAAAGCGAAGTAATTTCCATTTTTAATATGAATTTTTATTAAGTAACGGACAACTCCATCCAATATTCAAAACATGGAAGTGAATTTGTTTTTCCTGCAAATTATTATAAAAAATTCCTTGTTTGTGATATGGCGGTTGAGATATGTTTAAATATTATCAATATTCGTCTATCTAACTCTCGAATAAATCCTTTTTATATGTATATACAGGAAAACATCAAAATTTCAAGCACGCAAAAAGAACAGCAGCTATAATGTGTTTTCATAATATGGAGAAACTAAATTTCTATTATTGTCATATTTTTTTACAATTCGCAATATCAAACGAAAGTCACCCTACCACAATTGAGATATTTACAACTACATCCAATTATTACATCTAAGATCTAAAACTTTCGAAGCATAGTTTGATCAGCTTTCATGTACTTGAGCTTTTTTATAAAAAAAAAATTATATGAGCAACTGTTATAGAATTTCATGAATACATTTTTGTGTTACTGTTAAGTAGTTCCATACTCATTAACAAGTTTATATACATAAAATCTCCACTGTGGAGAATCACGATAAAAATGAGCTCATCATAAATTTATGTAAAAAAATGGAGACCACGACAAACATCTGCGACGCGTACTTTGTTGTCGCTGATCCACAAATATGAATCTCAATTTCCTGAAAAAACAAGAAGCTTTAGTAAGTTCAATTTTTTATAACATTAATGATTTATCCTGATACTCCTAGATCTTCTATGGAGGTCTCTTAGAAGCCTTTCAGCTTGAGCGAGTTAGCAGTTCAGTTTTGTTCTGGTTAGGCTTTGTTACTGCGTCCTTACGCCACTTTAGAAACAGCACTGTTAATTTTCGATAGTGAAATGGTGACCGAAACACGTCCGGTTTTCAACATAGGGTTCTAACCACTGATAGGTCAATGTAGCCGAAAAAATAGGGATAGCCTTGAACTTGTAGAACATTTTGGACATCAATAAGGTAGACAAATACACTTGGCTTAAGTTTCACAAAAATTTATTTTGTTATATAAAAAAACCCCGCCACTTCCATCTGTTGTCGAAAATATATAAATGATAATGTTAAGTAAATTCTTCTTAGTTTTGAAAATGAGTTGAAACCCGAAACATATATGTCAACAACATAAATTAAATTTTTGTGAAACTTAAGTCAAGTGGATTTGTCTACCTTATTGATGCGATAGTCTTGCATAAATTCTTAACTAGCAAAAAATTTGCATGAACGTTAGGGACAACATTATAATGAAATTATGAAAAGTCTCCATCGATCCCTTGTGTGCAACAAATTTTATTCGAAGTCAAAGTTTGCAAAAATTGTTTTTTTTTTTAGCGAAACGGTTAGATAATTCAGACAAAAATTGTAGATCATGCAGTTATTTATAAAAAATGTCTCTACACTTTTTTTCATAACGTTAACAATTTCTGAGAAAAAGCGATTCTAAAATATACTTTCTATAATATCAAAATTCAAAAGATGTCACTTTACTATATAATGTTAAAGAGGGTAAGTTGATGGATTTTTGGAGATTCTTTCAATCAAAAAAGTCATTGCGTAAAAGGAGAATTTAACAAATTCCCAAATACTCTTTGGGAACACATGCGCCATAAAAATACACAGATGTTGTAAATGATATAAAAAACCTTTTCAATTTTAAGTTAAGTTACTTCTTGTACTTCTTTGAAGATGGTCGAAAGACCGCAACACGTGTCAAGATTCTGAATAAATTGTGAAACATACAAGGTGTATATGAATAGTTGCGAAAAAATTTAGGGGGTGATTCCTTGTCAAAAAATAGGGTGGGTCTTGCGTATAAACTTAATTTTTTTGAGCCCCCCCTACTTAGAGTTCCCTAAAGATGGCGCCCGAAAAAAAGTTTTAGATTTTTTTCTTAAAAACCAAAAAACTGAAAAGAATAAAATTAAGCAGATATTTTCTGCGGGCGAGAAGGCACTCAAAAAATTTTTAGTGGTGTTCCTCTATGATTGAAAGGGGTAGAAAAAGCCACCCCTAAATCTTCTTTCGCAAAAACTTTTTTCCACGTTCCTATTTCACAATAAATTTGATTGATTTTGGATAGCTTGATCCAATCTTAACAAATAAGGTCTCTTGTAATTTCTGGCTAAAATTCATGGTTTTTGAGAAAAAAAAATTATCAACATGATAACTACAATTTATGACTAGAATTTATTTAGTGAGTAATGTCATTTTGTTATGACAAATGACTAATTTTGATTAACTTTGATTCAGTTACAATTATGGTCAGTTTTTGGTTTAAAAAAAAAATTAAAAACTGTTTTTCGGGCGCCATCTCTAGGGGGCTGTAACTAAGCAGGGGGGGCTCAAAGAATAAAGTTTATATGAAAGACCCAGCCCATTTTTTGACAAGGAATCACCCCCTTAATTTTTTCGCAACTATTCATATACAGTCTGTATAATTGATAGAATTTTTTTCTTATTTGGTTGGTGTCAGGTTGTAATTAAAAGTTGATTCGATCTCTAGTTTAATGGAGGTTTAGGAAAAACTCTCTTTCTTCAGTAAAAAATTAACGAAATGATTGTTTACAAATGAATAAACTTAAAACTGGATCTTCAATCTGGGGATTGTGGCTGGGATTATTTCCGAACTAGAATTTATCTAGTAAGCGGATGTCATTTTGTTATGACAACTGACCAGTTTTGATTAACTTTATTATAACCATTTTGATTAAGTTTTTTGATTCAGATACAATTATTGTCAGTTTTTTTTTTTTTTTTTAATTTATTACTGTTTTTCGGACGCCATCTTTAGGGGGCTGTAACGAAGCATGGGTGCTCAAAAAAATAAAGTTTATATGAAGGACCCACACCCTATTTTTTGACAAGGAATCACCCCCTAAATTTTTTCGCAACTATTCATATAGTCCCTGTAAATACTGTGTGATTTTTTTAAATAAAATTATTTCTATTTATGTCTAAAGGAGTACACTTGTTAATTTTCAAATCAGTTTACCAAGAAAGCTAGAATGGGATTGCCCTGAACTCACCTCAGGATGATAGTTGATACACTTCGTAGGTCTTCTTCTTGGCAAACTGTCTTTTTGTTTATGAACACATCCTCCATTGCCGGAGTCGTACATAATTTCTTGTGGGAGTATACTCAGTTGCTTGCTGCCACATGGACACGTGGTATCAACCACCAGTAAAATCAAATTACTATGTGGTATCTTCTGTACACTGAAAGGCCTGAAAAACAAATCATAGAATCAAATGAGAGATTAATTCAGACCATAGAAATTGAAGCCTTCACCGCTTCATTTGAAAACGTTCTTTCATAAATAAGGTACAATGGCGATGATGGATTCCAAGTTAATTACACATAAATTTATAACTGTATGTTTTCGAAGTAGATCAGTAGCATAATTAAAACCGAATCAGTATTTCTACATAAAGAATGAAGTGCGCAATTGTTGATGTGCCCATTTCAGTCTTAGACTGCGATTACAAACCAAACAACTGAAGATATACCAACACCAGCCGGTATTATGCAAGGGGATAGCCTCAGCCCATTCCTTTTTAATCTTGTCATGGATGAAATCATACAAGAAATAATATCTATGAAGATGGGATACAGATTGAGCGACAAACCAATCGGCATGATATGCTTTGCGGATGACGCAGTTATTCTAGCGGAAACCGAAGACGACTTACAAAGACAAATACAAAAGTTTTATCAGATCAGCAGAAATTACAACATGTCCATATCTATTGAAAAACGAAATGTATGACATTTTCGAAGGAACCATCAAGATGTAAAATAATTATAGATGGTAAGATAGTGGAACAAGTGATGAAGTTCCGTTACCTAGGAGCGGACATAGCCAGCAATCATAATCCGATAGAGGACATCAAGTCACAGGTCAACAAGGCCTCAGTAATATCCGGCTGTCTAAGAGAAGTTGTCTGGACAAACAAGCATATGCATGTCGATGGAAAAGTACGAATATATAAATCCTGTGTTAGGCCGGTCCTGACCTATGGTATCGAGACTCGAGCTGACACGAATAAGACGAAGAACATCCTAAGAACAGCGGAGATGAAAACTCTCAGAACCATCGCAGGAAAAACATTAAGAGACAGAGTTAGAAACAGCGATATAAGATCTCTCTGTAAAGTTGAAGATATAGTGAGATGGGGAAGGAAGAGGAGAAGATATTGGCGAGACCACGTAGAAAGAATGGACCACAATAGACTAGCATACATCGCTAAGGACGGAAAACCAGCAAGCAGAAGGCCATTAGGAAGACCACCCAAACGATGGAAGGACAGCTGGAATTCAATCTCCCAGGAAGCCGCTTCCTAAGGGGGAGACCTTCACAGTGAACAAACCTTAAGGTCTAGAAGAAGAAGAAGAAGAAGAAGACTGCGATTGCCTCAAGTTAATGAAGTACAACGAAGTGGTGAGTTTGACTACTCACTGTATTCTTATGATTTATAAAATGATACTTATACTTTAAAAAAATACTATACTACCTTTCGCATCCGGTCACATGACAATTCGTCAGTTTTCCCTTGAGAGGGCTGCTCTGTCCACTGAAACTCAACCGTTCAGGTTGCAATATATACAAGTCGACCTTTTTATCGCAGGGCCTTATCCCAAACTGCTCCATCTCGACGCCATCTAACGGATCAGATTCGAAAGGTGGTGTAAAAGAACCAGAATTGGAGGCAGGTGGCGGGGCAGCTATTGGTACATGGTCCTCTATTCCCTCTTCTCCCGTGGGATAATCATACTCCGAATAAATATCCATGAGATCTGAGGAAAAAACTGAATCGCCAATGAAAATCTTCAAACAATCTGACGAAAAAATATGTTACCATCTTCCGAATAAGAAATGGCCGCTCCATAAGCTTTCTCCAAGTTGAGGAAGAAGAAGAACACCAATTTCAATACCATATTGTACATGATGCTGAAGGATTTGAAGGGCTAAAAAGTATGGTTAATAAATATAAATAAAGCTCAACCTCAAACATACCTTTATTGTTGAAGAGTCAGCACTGAAGTGACCTCTGCTATTTGAACATACTCCTTGGTAGTCGTAAACTGGTATTTTCTTATAGATTCTGTCTTGCACCAAAGAATCCATTATTGTACCATCTATTTGGCCGAAAAACCTTCCAGTGTGTTCTGGATTTTCAGATATAATGATGAAACCGTTATTATCAAGGATATAACAGTCCAACTTGTCGCTGCTACAGGTTTTATTGCAAGAGGTCCCAGAACACTAAAAAAATTAGAGTGATCTGATTATTCTATGGATATGAAACTTATCCACATTTTTCAAACATGGTCAAATCAAATCGTGGAATAAACGACTTGAAGGGTCACCCAATATTGGTTATCATGTCAAAGGCTCAAATATTTAGATCCATTCTTACCGTCGATGTGATATTTATGAAATGTTTCGCCAATGTAGAGTGAAGATATTGAACACCAACAACTGCAGCTGGTGCTTTGTGTCCTTTATGTTCAACGAATACCGCATGGGTTGCCGTTATCATTGGTGTTCCCGATGTTCCAACGTCAAATGGTACGGAATAAACGAAACTTTCAGGTTCGATGGAATGTTGGTCTACTGCTCTTTTGTACCAAGTTTCATCCATGGCGCGTACGTTGTTTTCACTGAAATGTCTGAAAGAGTTTCAAGAATTAATCGGTGCCGAAGACGGGAAAAGTGGAACATTTATTCGTATAATTTCATACTAGCTTAGTCGTACGAGACATTGACTCGTTAAGTTAAATGATAATTGAGGAAAACTTACGGCTGGGTTGTAAATTCTGGTTTTCCATCATGATCGGTCCACCTTAAAAGCCCACTCCGCGTGGCCACAAAGGAAAGTGTCAATCCGAAGATCTTATAGCCACCACTGAAAATTGAAAAATCAGTTAATTTCAAATAAGGACAACAGAAAATCTCTGGGTGGATTTCCTGGCCAAGCATTGGAAAATAAATCACAAAAATTATCTTAATACATCCAACTATGATTCCTCAGCTGCAGTCGACGACACCCGGAATTTCTGGGGGAAACTTTCGTTGGTATTTGCCTATTTACACCTAAAGTTGTAGAAAAAAATTCTAAACAAGATATTCATTCTGATACAAGAGAAAAAGTGTTATTTAAAATGACATTCAACATCTAACACATACTTACTCATCCTGATATGCATTTTATTAGATTATTGATAATAAATGATTTGTAGAATATTCCTGAATAAAATATAACTTTTTCCATAAATAAATATCTACATATCGAAATATGGTAAAGAAAATTCTATGAATAATATATAAAAAGTGTTACAATATTGAAACAATAAGGATAGACGACACAATATTAATTTAAATTTGTGCCATCCATATGATCACTAACCAGTTCACGTGGTTAAAAGTTAAAAATAGAAAATGAGATTCATGAAAACTTTCAGTCTCAATTTATTAAATATATATATATATATATATATATATATATATATATATATATATATATTTTATCAATATTATAATATATAAAATTAAAACTTGTTGAAAATATATTTCTTAGGAGTATAAATAAGTTTGTGCGGTTTTTTGGCGAAAATTGAAGCTTTTCTGAAAAAGCCGTTTGGCCGCTATCGATACATTTTTTGACATCATCCTGGTTGAAGCTGGTCTAGCACGCCATGTTGCATCGATCGGAAGAGAAGGTAAGAATTTCCTATTAAGCGTTTCTAAACAAATTTGTCGTGTCTGTAGGCGTATTGCGACTGTTTTTCTCTTGCAATGCTTGGCTCAAACGCATCAACTGTCATTGGTAGACCTGCTTACTGATCCTTTCATTAGATTGTAGCTGTATGATCTTCTCGTCATGAATATTCGGCTTGACAGTTGATGATGAGGTATTCACACGTTGCTCGACGTTTTGGATTAGTGTAATGTACCTTACATCGCTAGTCACAATCCGATGCAAAAACCCCTTTCTTTTTTGGAGTTGGAGCGCTGTATCATCAGCGTATTGGAGGAAATAACTTTTCAGTTCCTCTGTTACTTTGTGGATATCGTGTACGTAAATATTACATAGAAATGGTGACAATGGAGAGTCCTGCGGCACACCTTTTTGAGGAGACAACGATGAAGAGAAATGCTCGTTGATTTCAACCCTCATCCTTTAGTCCCTCAAGAATTTTCCTATAATATTTTGTAGGTAAGCTGGGTTGTCCAAGTTTGTGCAGAAGACCATCGTGCTATACACTTTCAAATGCTTTCTTGATGTCCATGAATATGGCTGCTGTCTTGTGACTTTTTTCCATTGTATGTTCGATATTAGAGCTACTAATTAGTGAATGGCTGAATGAATTTTCTTGAATCCAAACTGTGAAAAAAGGATGTTTTGTCCAACCGAATTTTCACGACTTTTTCGAATAGTTTTCCTTAAATTGGTAAAAGGATGACGAGCCAATTACTATAATAGATACTTGGTTAGCAGAGTTAGTGTGATCACAATGGCTGAGTCGTCAGATCCTAAGTCGGGAATCAGTTCGTTTTTTATGTATTCTTCCAGGTTATTGGTGCATAGAATTATATCCGGGGTACTAGGTGGATTATAACTCATGATAAATGTTGGTGTTTGATTTGAGTGAAGCCTTAGCTTAATAGAAATTGTCGGATTTGTTTATTCTTTCTTCTATTGCAATTATAGTCACCAATGAGTAAAGAATATGCTGCTCTCCTGAATATATTTTCTTCGATCCTTGTGTATATGAGAGAAAAATATGAAGTTTTTCATTGCCCATAGGTATTGTGCGGTGAAGGGTTTCGTTCAGAAGGTTGTTCATTGCTAGTGGGTAGTTATTGAATATTTTTAATCAATATTCTATATTTTCTTTGGATTCTTCTATTTCTTTTGGTGCTTTGTAATGAGTGTTAATTTTATATATCCACTAAACTGAAACTCTGTTTTCTACGATATTCATTAAATTCAATTTCAAAACGTTTTTATGAAATTAAGATTTGTAGTGAGGTCATCAGAATTAATCTGTGCGATATTTAAGATACTGTTAAAGCCTTCTATCAAGTAAAAACCCCTTTTTCTTTTAAAAGTAAAACTTTGATCAAAGTTTTGATAAAAGGATTCTTCTAGATTTAAAATGAATATCTCAAGGAGAACTGAAAATTTCTTTTGAAATTCATATACTTCAAATTACATACTCATATCTGATGCAACTGAAAGAATGTGATATCGAATTTCAAAAGATCAACGAATAGGATTTAAACAAATTATATTCCATGCATATATTGCCATAGAACATAAAAGATATTGAAAATATCAAAACATTAAACGTTCTTGATCTTTTTATGAGCTATGAAATAAAGCCATTATGTCATGAAAGCGACATTATCTTTCAAGGCAATGAAGTACACAGAAATAAGTTGATATAAAATAAAGGGCTAAGCTACATGTTACTTTACCTTTCTAAGTAACTTTGGAAAAGGTTGCCAATAGGACTAATGTGCAAGAAATAAGTGAAGATTAAATAATTGTTAGTGCATCCCTAAGACAAATATCATGTTGAAAATAAATGAAACTTACTGGTTGTCAGTTTCTCTTGAATGTGAATTTCTTTTTTGCATTATTTCCTCCGTTACTTTAGCGTCCAAAACGAGTGATTGCAAAAGAGTTTTATCACCTAGAACAGCATAAAGTCATTGTCATTATTTGAACGATATAGATTTGAAGGATCTTTCAATAAGAACGTTCAAATTTCAAATAAGAGGTTGGGGAAAAAGGAATCCATTATTTGTTCTGTAGATGGCTGTAGTGATTGATATCTCGTTCGTAAAGTATTCTAAAGTCATACAACTATAGTCCTGTCATACAGCTATGGTCCACCTGACACCGATAACAAACGATAGCAAGACTACATGGTTATGTCATCTATCAATGTTTTGCTGGGGTTAGATTTAGGTTCGATGTGGGAATCAGTGATTCATCAAGTATTTCACGGATGGCATGACCTGTCATGCTCGGTCACTAAATGAAACACAGGTGTAAACGTGTTTATTTGTGGTCGTCGAACTTTTATTTACAAGTTATTTGCTTTTTACTTTCAGATCTGATCTTCTTTTTAGCAGAAAATGTCACGGAAAAAACCAGAAGCAAGATCTTATAAATATTGTTTCGATAGGGAGTTTTAACTATGTCTATCGGATATAGAAAATAAGATTTTAACTTTACGAGAAGCGTCAGAAAAGTACAAGATTCCCCCAAGTTCGATTATTTTAAAACTCCTGGACGGCAGAGGGTATTTACTAAAGAGCCAGAAGAGTGTTTCATACGTCATGCTATGGAAATGTGCTATGGGTTTTCTATAACGATATGCGATCTGAGGTGCATCGTCAAAACATACTTGGATAAAAAGGAAGCAAAAGTTCCTCAATTCAGTAACATGTTCCTGGACGCACTTGCTCAGTCGTTCCTAAATAGGCACAAAAAAGAATTTTCCCAAACGCTGTGCAGCAACATTAAACGCGTTCAAGCAGCAGTGAGTGAAGATATTATCACTTGAGAGTCGAAATTGATAGTGTTCAGCCACATCTGGTTTATAACTATAATGAAACAAACTTGGTTGACGATCCAGCGAAAAAAAAAGTTCTAACAAAACGCGGAACTAAGTGAAGCAGGGCCGGACCATCCAATTCTCAATGCAAAAAGTCAAAAACCAGGCGAAATAAGAAGAAAACTAAATATGACAGTGAAACAGAAGAAGATGAGCTGCAAATGGAGACCATTAATGATTCCGATGGGCCATTAGATTTAGATGAGGAATCGAGCGATGAAGTGCAGGAAAATGAGCGGTCGCCTCCCAATACTTCTCAAACAGTATTCGCTCAAGATGACTTTATTGTAGTATATGGAGTATGGAGGAGAACTATAGCCTAACCAATGTGTGCGAAAACGATCATGGTAAAAGCGCGGTGAAGCAGCTCAAACGGTGACCAAACCAGGACTAACGTCCAGGAAGGTTCTACTGTGCGTTTGGTGGGACTGGTAAGGAATCATTTATTATGAGTTGCTTCCATATGGCCAAACGCTAAATTCGTATCTCGACTATCAACAATTGACTGAAAGAAGAGATGTTATGTTCCATCAGGACAACGCCAAGGCACACATGTGCCTTGTGACTCGCCAGGAACTCCATAGTTTGGTTAGGAAGTTTTAATGCATCTACCATATAGTCCGGACCTGGCACCAAGCGATTACCATGTTTTTCTCAAAATGATAAACTTCCTGAGTGATGAGAAAATTGGGAAAATCGATCACTAAAGTTTTTCGCCAATAAGGACCAATACTTTTACGGTAAAGACATGATGAAGCTATCTTAAAAATTGCAACAAGTTATAGAACAAAACGATGCATATTTGACCTAAATCGGACAATCCGAAACATGTCGAATAAAGTCTTGAAGTTTAGGCAAAAATGATCGATTTTTCCCCAACCTATTATCAATAAAACAAAGTCTGTGAGGTACCCATTCAATTTTTTTCATTTGTAAGAATATTAATCACACAATATACTTCATTGTACAAATGACTTCATCTGGCTGAATTTGCTGAATGGGATTCGTTATGTTGACATTAACAAACTTAACACCCCCCTATTTTGAAAGATACATAGATAGGAATTTCCAAAAGTTTGTTCACCACTTTGTATACAGATTTTGGTATTTAAGGACACTTTTGAATCAACAAATTTGACAGAGGTCGCCTTAGTAACAGGATAGGTAACCTCACGAATTTCGAGCCTTCATATCAAAAGACCCATCACAGATCGGATATACTTACAAAAATAAGCATCTCTGTCATGCTTTGTTAAGGTATAATGGTGCTCTCTCTGCAAAGGTGATCTAGGTCTCACAGACATCCATTTCCATCCAGGACGTCTACTGCGTGACAAGAAATGAAGAACTCTCTCTTCGGCAGTTCTAAACCATTGTTCTCCAGATTCACCATTGGTATATTCACAATACACCCTTTAAACAAACATAAAATTTATTTTTGTTTGCACGTTCGAATTGATTCTCTTAAAAAGTAATCTTCTTACCAATCGGGGTGTACTCGCCAATTATTGCCTTTGAAATAGTCAGTCACTGAAAACGTTAAGAAAAAGTTATTGATTTCTAATTCTCATTTTACATTGAACTGAATGAATTTAAGAGAACTTCGATGAAATTATATTCGATTTTTCGAACAAAATTCTTTGAATGTTGGATGGAGTAGTTCATTTTTACTCCAATTTTCACTACAATTCTTTAAGTGTTTCAATAATTATGTTTGAATCTTACCATTTTTCTGGCTGTGCTTGATTTCTTGTTCGGCTAGCAATTCCAACATACCATAGCCTTCTGGTATAGCCAGGCCAAGAGAATATGGTGTACCCTCTATGGGTTTATAAAAATACTTGTATCTTCGGGTTGTGACACGCCTCTAATGGAAGATAAAAAATAATGAAATGTACAGTCGTGAAAGAGGGTGATATTTTTCTTACCATATTATCGTAATGAACTTTCACGCCAATTTCAGTTTCCCCTTCTTTCTGCTCGATCATATCATGTCTCAACTGAAATTGAAAATCAGGGTTATTGTCACTTATTTCTTACAATTGTGAAAAAACAAATTTCCATAAATTTGTATGAAAGTAATTCATCCATAGATTTCATTTCAAAGTACAACAGTCTATTTAATGAGTTCCCACAACCACGTTCTCTCCTTGATACATCCAAACTGAAATATTTAAACTATTATTGGATGTTTTATGGCACTTATACACCATGATCATATAGTACCAGAAAATTTTAAATGAATCAAAATTAGATTTATCCTTTTCCAAATTTATTCTATTTTCATTAAAATAACATCCATCTAAATGACACAAATGGTCTCTTAATTGCTTGGTCGCGTGTTTTTTGATGGCTTCCAACGACTCAAATTTCCTCGCACGAAGGAGCAACTTGAGCCCGGAGCACAAAAGAAAACTCATGGTGATAAATTTGGCAAATACGATGCTGGTTCGGGGATAAGACGATCAAATAATCTCACCATTCGCGCTTTGCGGCATGGCACTTTATCATGGTACAAAATCCAATTGTAGTTGGCCCACAAATCCGAACTTTTATATGCACAGCATCTCCCAAACGCTTCATAACGCCTACAGGATATACCTTCCGTCCAGAGCAAGGAAGATCTTCGCAAGCTTCACGACCACTTTTGAACTTTTTATACCATTCCTTCAATGAAATCTTCTATTACAGGTAATGTCAGTTTATCAACGAAGCTTCGCTAGTCTAGAAGAGTCCTCAAGGGAATGAGATTTTAGGATATATGATCACAATTAGACGTAGAATCCATCTCCACTTATATGAAGTAGCCTCTACATAATCACCAGAACCTCTTTTAAGACTAAAACGCAGTAGACCATCTTTTAAAAGAACCCAAAACTTTCCAAAAAACTCCACCAAACATATCGTCAGTCATCTTGACGTATCATCTATTGTTATATACACAGTGCCGCGTTTTAAGGTCACAAACAAGACGATTTTTCGTCTCGGCATCTAGATTATTTAGACTCCATTGAATTCTCCCACCATAGCGTTAACAATTCAATCAGAAATACGAATAAAGACTAAATATATAACTCACATCAAGTAGAACAGAATGGTTTTCGCGAGGCCCACTTTCATTCTCTACCAATTCCACTTCTGTCAAATCAACAGAAACGTATTGTGGTTTCAGAGTATCTTGATACAAGTCATTGTTCAGCTGCAATAAAAAGTATTTTTCATCAAGAGAAAGTACTTGAAAACAATCACATCCTCACCAGTGGTCTCAAATCTGGGTGATATAGGACATGGCCGTTATTGTTCACCATGAAAGAATAACCATTCACGCCAAGCTGTAAGAAAACAGTATAAACTTTTAAACGACAAAGCTTGAAAGCAAACACTTACTTTATAGGCAGGTATGAGTTTCTTGATGTGATCTATCGACACATCAGTACCAACAACTCCAAGAACATTAGCAACTCGAACCTGAAAAATACAGAATGGGAATCAATACCACCAAATAAAAAACGAGCAAAAATACTTTAGAAACTGGTCATTATGTCAAAAAGGTGTGAAAGTTCAAACCAGAAACTATAGCTTGATAATTTGATTAAGATTCTAGAAAAAGGTAGTTTAGAAAGGTATAAATCAACCATAATTCTAAGTAAGTCTCGACGTTTCAACGTGATCAATGTGTATATTGAAATGAACCTTACAGTGTGATTCCTGCGGTCAAAAACAGGAGTGGTCACTGTTGTCATCAGCTGTCCTTGTTTGGTACGATCAAAACTATCAGCCTGAAAGAGGGAAATATTCAATATTCCTTATCTCAATTCAACTATCACAATATTACCTTGCCGCCGACATAAGCAGCCGTCCACTGTATTGGATGATCATTTTGGTACATAACCATCGGACGTGCCATCACCTCTGTATAATGTAGAACTTTCCTTTTTATCTCATTAGTACTTTTTATTCTTGTGAAATAACCTTGAATTCAATAAATTAATTCAATATCATTGGAAAAATACAGAATCTTTCATTAGTTTTGACTTAACCATTACCAACCTAACCTAACCTAACCTAACTTTGAATTCAATGAAATGCTTAGATACATAGACTTAATAACATATGAACTGGCGGTCACATGACTTTCGATGCGATCAAAATTTATGAGAAAAAGAGAGAGAGGAGTAAAGGCAAAACTCTGGCATTTTGGATCAACCTCGCCAGTACTATAGTTGAAGCTATCTTTGACACACTCTGACAATGATGTCGTCAATGTTTACAAATTTGCCTCAACCACTTGCGTGGCTGTGTTGCTTTCGTCGCCATTAGATGCATTGCATTGACAAGTAAAAACTGCGCCATTGTAGCTCGGAAAATCCAAAAAAGTTTGGTGAAAATTCTTCATCCTCAACGTGTCACTCTTTGGTGCGAAATATTTTCTGGCTTAAAAACTATAAATTATGCATGCAAAATTTGTCAGTAAAATCACCTTTATTAGAGCAAGCCATCCAGTGCATTTCATCGGCATTGCTGGCATCTTTTCCTATAAGATACGTGAACACCCTCACTGGTCTATGTGGAAAGTTGTACTGTTTGAAGATTTCCTTGTAACTGGAAGGGGGACCATCGGTGATCAACATAATGGCTTGATTGCATTGCGAGCCCTGTCCAGTTCTGTTGTACTGAAAATAAAATTATTTTGGAACATCTGATAACATTTTTGTTCATATTTACCTTGTGAAGTATTTCGAAACCAGTGATGAGCGCAGACGTGAAGTTTGCAATGTTCTCAGACTCGAAGGAACCCAAGGAGTCTTTGAGCATCTGTATGTTCTCATAGTTGGCCTGGAAAAAATTTAATTATAAAGAGGTAATAAGTTGAAGTGGAATAATTGTTACCGTTCAATGATTGATAATAAGAAGGAATCCCTGTTTTTTTACTTGACTGTTTCTCATTGAATGTTTGAATATACAGTGTGGAAACCACTTATGGAATAAAGTTATTCCTATCCTTATGTTAGGAAATCATAAAAAAAACTAGGTCACGTCAAATTTCAAATTCAATAGTGCGTTTTTTAAACATAAATTTGAATAAACAGGGAAATTCGCGCAAGTTCAGCATAGTCCGTTCTCGTCATGATAAATGGAACACCTTGTATCTAGGTTTTTTTTTAGAGTGATAGAACTTTTGATAGGGATAACTGTGATTTGACAGAAGGTAGAAGCCATGTTGTTTTGACATTTCTGTTCAGTAAGCATTGACAAATTGTCATGGAAAGACTCACGCCGCAACAACGTTTTACAAATTGTTGAAATTTATTTTCAAAATCAGTGTTCTATTCGTCAAACTTAAAGAGCACTTCGTGAAACTTATGGTTTACGTAATCGTCCGTCAAAGCAGCTTATTCGTCGAAATATCGATAGATTTCGGGCAACATTTTCTCTACTCGATGCAACAACAACTAGACAAATAACTGTACGTATAGAAGAAAATATCCGTGCTGTAAGTCAAAGAGTGTTAATGATGATCCAGATTTGTCTATTCGTTGACGTTCACAACAAGCTGGACTCTGTGCATCCACCACATGGAAAATTTTGCGTAAAAATCTTGGTCTACACCCATACAAGATCCAACTGGTTCAAGAGCTGAAGCCACTTGACCATAATAAGCGTCGTTTGTTTGCTGATTGGGTCCTAGAACAGTTGATCCGTTTTTTATCGTATAATTGTGTTTAGTGATGAAGCTCATTTCTGGTTGAACGGCTATGTAAACAAGCAAAATTGCCGTATATGGAATGAAAACAATCTTCAAGAAGTTCAGCAAGTTCCATTGCATCCAAAAAAATGCACTGTATGGTGTGCTTTACACGCTAAAGGCATCATTGGTCCATATTTCTTTAAAAACGATATTGGAGCTAATGTTACAATGAATGGTGCTCATTACAGATGATTATTTGTTTCAAAATTTGAATGGTATCGACCCAGAAGTGTTTAGGTTCCAACAAGATGGTGCTACACCTCATGCTGCTACCATAACAACTGATTTATTGAAAGAAAGATTTGGCGATAACATTATTTCGAGAAATGGTCCAATTAATTGGCCTCCAAGATCATGCGACATAACTCCACTGGATTATTTTCTTTGGGGTTATGTCAATTCATTGGTTTATGCTGATAAACCAGAAACAATAGACGCTTTGGAAGCAAACATAACTCGTGTAATTGATCAGATAAGGCCTGAATTACTCGAAAAAGTGGTCGAAAATTGGTCTGGTCGAATGCGGTTCCTCAGAGCTAGTCGTGGTGGAAATTATTTTTAAAACATAAATGTCATCAAATTATCTTTCAAATAAAGGAAATTTGGCTTCAATCCTAATTTAAATGTGTTTTATTTCAATTTAAAGTTCTATCACTCTAAAAAAAACACCCGATACATTTGTATTAATACGTTTCATGCCGGGATGTAAAAAAGTTTTTCCGAGACATTGAAAAATATTTTATTTGATTATATATAAGAATATCAGTTTTATAGTTTTTGTATATAGTTTCAATATATATTGTAGTTATTTAAATATTTTAATATTAGCCTTCTACATATTTAATTTCAAAAAATTATATTCAATAACTTCAGGATTTAAATTGAAATAATGTCATATAAGTACCACTTATAGCAAACAACATATAAAATAAACATTCATTATAAGACATCCAAATGATATAACAAAATTCAATAAATAAAAATTGTTAACCAAAATTCTATAAATTAAATATTTTTAAGGGACAAAATTTTTGTTTCTGCTGATCAATCTTATGAAAACGAATATCTTTCAAAAATGTTTAACATAATCTTAAGAATTTCATCGTAAAACTATCTTACTTAGAATATTCAATATTATTGGATATCTAACTAAGTTACTTTGTATAAAATCTCAAGATATGGAAAAACATTACTGAAAAACAAGTTTTAAAAGAGACTTTGCTTCGTCAGTAGTCTTTCTTAAAACTTGTTTTTCAGTAATGTTTTTACATATCTTGAGATTTTATACAAAGTAACTTAGTTGGATATCCAATACTATTGAATATTCTAAGTAAGATAGTTTTACGATGAAATTCTTAAGATTATGTTGAACATTTCTGAAAGATATTCGTTTTCATAAGATTGGTCAGCAGAAACAAAATTTTGTCTATTCAAAATATTTAATTTATAGAATTTTGGTTAACAATTTTTATTAATTGGATTTTGTTATATCATTTGGATGTCTTATAATGAATGTTTATTTTATATGTTGTTTGATATGAGTGGTACTTATATAACATTATTTCAATTTAATTCCTGAAGTTATTGAATATAAATTTTTGAAATTAAATATGTAGAAGCCTAATATTAAAATATTTAAATAATTTCATACACCTTCTATCCAAGTATTAACCTCTATTTATGTTATTATATTGTAGTTAGTAGCAATTGTCTCAAGAAGAAGGGAACCGAAACGATAAGAAACAAAATACAAGAGGAGTGCAAGATTTTTGAATGTGAGTGTATATCTAAAGATAAATTATAATTTTTTCAAAATTTATTTTCTCACCTGAACAAGCATATCCCTGGTACATGGTACACTTTCCTCAGTGGTTGAGGCAAATTTGTACACATTGACGAAATCATTGTCAGAGAGCGTATCGAGGATGGCTTCAACTGTAGCTCTGGCAAGATTGACCCTTTCTCTCTTCATTGAGGCAGAATTGTCCACCAGAATAACGATGTCTTTCGGAGAGGTAGCTGCGTTTATATACCATGCGGAAGAACGAAAATCGTATATGTTTCTTTCGTTTCTTGGTCGCTCCCAGATGGTAGATATATCTTCGGGAGGCCAAGCTATACCTGTTGAAAACAGAGATAATTTCACAATAGGTTTAGTAATAAAACTACCATATCAAGAAGTTTATTATAATATTATTGGTAGATCATTAATTACCTGGATAACGACGTAGAAAACCAGTTGAGCTTCCGAAAAATTGCCACGAAAGCGATGGGTCACCTTCGTAATTGTTAACAAACAAAGGATCCAAATGCTCGGACCACTGGATTGCATTGAGCACTTCGGAGTCTGAAAAACGAAACGGAAAAGTTACTCTAAACCATCTTCAGAGGTGTAACATTCTATGTTACCGTCTTCGTTGACTCCTGGAGGTAGAAGTATTGTGCTGAGACTCGTATTGACCGGTAAATGGTCAAAATGTGGATTTGGTGTTAATATCATCTCCCTGGTGCCGTCAGCCGGCCTTCCGTCTGGAGCGAACACGTTCAATCTTTGAGCGTTATAGTATTTGAAGGGTTGTCCATTATCGGCTTGAGGTGTCAGAGCCGCTTGCTCTGCCGAGTCCATAATTCGCTGAAAACCGTATGTTCAAACTTGAATTTGCTCTTTCTTTGTTTCGACTTTATTTATACTGACTGACAAAAAAGCTAAACATCCATATATCCTTATACGATTTCAATGATTTTTGATTCACATGTGCAGTGCCTTCAATTAGAATTTGGGCTTCATTAAACGATCTAGTGGCTGGTGTGTTGACCACCAGCAATTTCCTAGGCATTCATTAATTCGCCTAAGTTCGGTTCCAATGAGGTGGTGGATGTCTTCATGGGGTATTTAATAATTATTATTATTATCCTTATTTTAATATACTACATGACCAAGGCCAGCTCATATGGACTTCGGAGGACAAGTTCAGCTGAAACAATTCTACCACTAAACCTACACAGCCTTAGAGTCCGTGACATTCTAATTACAGAGGAATTTACATCCTTTGAACTATCTCAAGAGAAAAACAGATAAGTAACTGAAATTGAAATGAAATAAATTTATGATTAACCCAAATATCAGGAAGTCATGTTCTCCCGCAGTAGAAGTTTCTTCACGACAACTTTAAACACAGACAGTCGTCTGTATCGCTCATCAAGGTCATTATCATATTTACCCGCCAAGTAGGAAAAGCTTTTTTAGTGAAATGTCCGGAAAAAAGGTATACTTAATTTCGACCTGTACCTCACAACTCTGTTGTGGGGATTTCCCCTCTTTATAAGCTTGTCCCTCAAGTAATAAGGCTCAGAGGTCAATAGATTCTATGAACGAACACCAGATAAGGCATAAGAAATATGGTCATCCGCCCTAGAATTTCGTACTTTCCGAAAAAATGATCAAACTTTCTGAGATTGAAGATGAAATGAACACAACTGATTTGAACCATTCTCTAAGTCGAAGGTTCTTGTCCTCAACGCCAATCCAGCACTGCGACTTTATGCTCATCGTGACCAAAGAGTGTTATGCTGGACTTCTCAATATTAATACAAGATATTGTTAATATCACTCTGCAAATCGAGGATCGTACCAGCAGCCTCAGAGACAGGAAATTTTTTCAAGACCTGAGTGTCATCCTTTTTATCATCGATATACTCTACCCAACATGGCCTTTAGCATTTTAATCTCTCGGCAACATTGACAATGTCGAGAGGATGGGAAATTTTGAAACTAAAGCTGTTATCTTCGTGAAATCTGACGTTCACAGACATAAAATAATTACTGAACAGTTTAAGATCTCTCAAATGAGTTAGAAGCTTCTTTCTATTCTAGGCGACACCCATACCAATCAGTGCCAACTAGAACTATCTGCTGCCTCCAGCAGCTTCCAGATGTAAGCACGCTTCTCATTTTTCATCGACGGCATTGCGAAATTCCTTAGCTTCTTGAAGTTTTGCTAGGTCTCTTCAGCCCCCTTCCTCTTGTAACTGGTGAACACATTATTCTTCTGCCTCAAGATGAATTTCAATTCCATCCTACCTAACTTCATGAGAAAGAAATATTGAAGTATGTGGAGAGTATTGTAAAGCACCAGCCTGCTACCAAACATGTTCTAAACATGTTCAATCTTTTACAGATCAGTTGCCTCAAGATGAATTTCAATTCCATCCTACCTAACTTCATGAGAAAGAAATATTGAAGTATGTGGAGAGTATTGTAAAGCACCAGCCTGCTACCAAACATGTTCTAAACATGTTCAATCTTTTACAGATCAGTTGACCTTGGCTGCCAAAGCGAACGGTTGATATAATGTCCCTCCACGAAAGCTATCGTTTCTCTTGCAACATACGGTGTACTATCTTGTTTAAACGTAGTGTTTTGAATGGTGTGAAAGTATGGAATCACATATACCTTGATTACTTCCAGATTGTAGCCCTGTGCTGTCATGTTGCCTCTAATGAAAACTAGTGGTTCAGTATAGTATGCCAATTAACTTACCATAACCGCGCTCATCTTGAAATCCATCATATTCTTAACTTCGGCTGCCATTTCTCTAATTAGAAGTAATCCATCTTTCCTAGCTACATTTATATTAACATCATGATATTTCTACGAAAAAAAAAATTCAACTTTCTAAAATTGTATTAACTTACGGAAATAATTTTACCCTTTGCAATTCGTTCATTCTTGTACAGGATTTTCCAATGTGCCATAAATCTACACCGAATTTCAAAGCCCAGTTCTTCACACTAAAAGAAAAGCTTGATATTAAAAATTTAGACATTATACAAGGTCTGCATGATTACATGGCTTCAGCCATTCCCGATTCGAAAAAATCTCCTATTAACTAGTTCATATTCGTTATCATTAAAACGTTTTCTTTCTCATTAATAATAAGAAAGATTAAAATTCTAAAAATAGCGAGAGAGAAATCGAAACTTGGAGAAATAATCAACATCGTGTATTTTCTATTTTTTACGAGATGCAGAAAGCCGTTGAGAGAACACTACTGAGAAAAATAATAAAATTAACCGCTCCCCTCTAAATATGAATCTACTTATATGATAAAATAAAATATACGGCATCTTCATTCAACAGGTTTTTCGTGCTTGATTACCTGAAAATCATTAATACATATTAGAATAAATATTGTCAAAGAAAATCATTTTTATTTGATGAAATGAAAAATACATTCTTCTATAATTAGAGGACTTTTCTAAAAAAGGAATAATCCCTAAAATAGATAGAATCACATGCAACAGTTTTACAATTTTTTCACTTCATTAGATATCCTGGATAGGCTATAATATTTATATCCAATTATATTGATAAAATTTAACCTACCACCTTAACGAGTTTGTAAACTGAAAAACCCTCAATCGACAACATGTCCAATACCGATAAAAAAATAATAAATAATAAATTTATTTGTGAAAAAGAACATTTGTGTTACAAAATTTATTCTATGCGAATATAACTTTCATGATATAACCTTAATATAACACAATTTGTTTAAATGGTAAGTTGTATTTTGTTAATATAAAAATTTATATACTTGTGAGTTTTAATTGGTTGGTTTAATTGAATTATTAATGACCGCAATGAGATCAATTTAATTCAAAAGTCTTAAAATCCGCTTTTTTACAATTTCGTATTGGCGGTTTTTTGTTAAGTTATTTGTTTGAACTAGTTCTACATTCTGCCAGAAGAGAGTCATCTTCAAGAGCACCTGTAAAACCTGAAAATTTGAAAGCAATGAATCATTTCTTGAAGAAGCTACATACGATGAATGAAAAGGCAGAATTCTGTATTCTGCCATCCAAATGTCAAATAAACATGATTTTTGCAATTTTAGAATGGTTCTAAAGAAATGAAAAATCCCATGAAAATGACAAATACATGGTTAAAAGGCTCCATCCTTCTCCTTTCAATTCATTAAATACTGGTTAGAAAGACTGAAAAAAAATATATTGAACAAAGCTTCATATACTTCAAATATTTTTTCGGAAAGCGGATACGAGAAATATTAATAAAAAATCTCATAATTTATCTTCGTCAAATAATGATGTTAATATTTGGTAATTAGGTTATCATGAGAAAAATCTTTTTTTTAATGTTTTAATTCTCGTAGCAAGATTGATAATTTTACATTTTTTGATAATTTTGTGTAAATTATGGATTCACATTTGTTATGAAAAAAAGATAATTCACAAAAACTTTTCAATTCCTTTCAACAAAATTTCTGCTATGATTTTATGCATTTATCAAGCAATTTGGAAATATCTAAATTAAAAATCTAAATTAAATCCATCCAGCAAGAAAAATTACATTAATCATCAAAGTTTATCTAATTATTATTATAACGTCTTACATAGCAGAGGTTTTTAATGAATTAAAAACCAGAAAATTCTTAAATTGTTTTACATATAATCAAAATAAATGACATATTGTTCATGGGTCATTTCAGTTCACAAAATCATTCAATTGCAATTGCAATTTCAATTTTTGCTGAAATATCAAATCTAAATACAACGTTTTACTGATGATCTCCAATACAGAGTTAAACAATTGTATAATATTGTTTTTAGATTTAATCTATGTACTTTTATATTAATTTCCATGATTGAAAATTCTTATAATTAATAATGTGAATATATTTCATGTCAGTGAATGGAATAATAATAATTATAATATTAATCATTCCATAAAGGTTTTCAGAATTTAATTCAAAGTGCATCTGACTTATTTATTTCCTCAATTCAGGTAAATAAGAAAATAAGAAATTATTCAAATTAACCTAAAATGAACGGACATCTTAAAATTTTCCTTAATCCATAATTAATTAAAACACCCTTTCAATGTTCAGTCAATTATGCAAGTGCGTCGAGAAAAAGTTCAATAAGCCTCCAAAATCATCGAAAGTTTCAAAATTCAATTTAGTTGTCCAACTTTATCACTTTCTGATCTTGGACATGAAATTCGAAGTCTAATATTCCACTCGGATGGAAGAAACTTCGAAATTTCATATTATCACAATCTTTATTACATTCTTGTAGCTTTGTCTCTTTCTCATCTCGAGAAACTTTCGACGGCTGCCATAAAATAAGTAGTCCATTATTTTTGTGACAAGAAAACGACTACGCTGGATTCTTTTTCTTTTAGGTAGGTGCTTAATGACCCATATCTCAGTCTAATTATTTATTAGTGCAATTTGGCGGAAGCGCTTCCCCAGCCATACGCTGTTAGCAAGAATATTAGGACTATTTGGTGCATATTTTTATTAAGATAATAAAAATGAATACAAGGTTGGATTACGGAACCTAACACAAATCTTAACAAATAACTTTCGATAATAAGTACCTACATGTTGATTCAAACATGTTGAATCTTTTTAAGGCAGGACTTGATACTGTTCCAGCAGCAAAATACACAGTAATCACTTTCTATCTTTGAGAATGAGAATTTTGAGGTAGAAACTGACATAATTATTGAAAAATTAATAATTATGCTCAGGAAACAGGAAAATTTTGCGTTTTATGATAACTACCGAAAAGCAGTTTTCATTGTCTTATAAGATTTCTTCAGTTTCCTCTGGTAACATAAGAATAGCATTATTTTTTCATGAATAATATCAAATGAAGTTTTTTGATGATCGAGAAATGTAATTTTTCATCAAATAAACTACAAAAATTGTATGTTTGGACAGATTCAACGCTATCTGGATAGTTATATTGAGAATTGTGATCTTAGAAGATATTGCCTTTTCAATTTGTCTCCAAGTCGCAGGTCGGAATTTGTCAAAGGTTCCGGAATGACTACTTTTACTTTGAAATACTCACTCATTGTGCGGTATATCCTCATCCTGAGCAAAAGAATACGGCAATACTTGAAGAAATAGGACGAAAACCAAGTAGATCCTACCAGAGGTCCTTTTGGGCACACGATTATCACTCACCATGTCCTTATGCTCAACTTTAGCTAAATCAATTGGAATCTAGAAGTAACATAAGCTGTCCAATGCCACTATACTTCACCTATCGAGCACCGTTATTCTATTTTTCATTTTAGTCGATACCGACGTATCTAAGCTGCTAATCGTGTGTGCCTTTTCCGATATAATTAAATGAAAAGCGTGTAAATTTAGTGTCGAAAAATGTATGCTGTAGTACACACCCCGAGTTGGTCTAATGTGTGCGAAAGAAGGGTCGCTAGGATTACGCCGACGCGTCGTCCAACCCTTAGCAGACGCCGTGACGCCGACGCTTTGGAACCACGGTTGCGTAATTATACTACGATTGCCGACGTAGAGGTCAATTCCCTGGAAGGGCGAAAGAATTAGTCGTCCCTTTTTTGTCTCCGCAAATAATCATCCGGAAAATATGGACTGGTTTTTTTTCCTTTATTTTGGCGGGAACTATATTGGGGTGGAAGTAACGTGAATTTATATTCAAGGGTCAATCATTATCTCAGTTGTTTAACTGTGAGTTTTCTCTTTTAACAACGTTCTAAAACTAGGTTAGGGGATATTTAGGTCAACATGTGATTACTGTCCAGCCTTTACGAAATGTCTTCGAGCTCTTCGTCATCCGACGATCAGATATTGAGGATGATGATATTCGAGCGGCTTCACTGGTAAGACCCAAAAGCAGCCGCAGAACCTCAATCCAACTAAAGCCGGCAACCTTTTGAGCCGGATGAGCCAAAAACTACAATTTACAAAATTTCAGAGTTTTTAAAGAGCCACAAAATTTGCCCACAATAAATAGTACTTGCAAAATAAAGTTTTCATTCATAAGAAAAAATATCTGTTCATTTATATATATAAGTAGGGTGAAAAGTACGATTATTATTAGCTTCATTAAACTTTCGCTTTTTTTGTCACAATAAATTAGATAATACATATCTGGCGTTAATATTATAGATAATTACTTATTATTTAAGTAAAAATTAATACAATTAAACATTTACATATGTAGCGACCACCTGACTGTCCGTCCCCGCCAAGTTCAAATAGGGCAAGGCACACAGCGTTCGACGACCGTTCCAAGCGGAACACATGGTGACTGGCGTCACAGGCAGACATGCGCACCACGCCTGTCTGAAGATTTCAGGTGTGCATGCTCAGAACGAAACGTCATCTCTCAAATTAAGAAGTGGAAGCTCTCTCGCAACACCGCATTTCCTTCGAGAGCTTTACTTACAACACTGACTTTCACTTAAATAACAAACAATTGAGCAAACAAGTTCAATGGGAGCGATGGCTTTGAATGGTTATTCAAGTAGAAAATTTAAACTTTACTAAACAATGTCACTTGTACTTAAAAATAAAAAACAATAACCTACATTTGATCAAACAAATTCAATGGGAGCGTTGGCTTTGCATGGTTTTAGAATATAAGTGCTTCAACTCGCGGCATTTTTTTCAAAGCTATACACTTCTGTTGCGTTACGTACATATATTTCTGGACTTCCAACTCTTTCAACTTGCTTTTCAAAAAAACTTTTCAACTGTGTCAATTTTGGTTAAAAACAAAAATTGTCTGGAAATTGGAGAAAAAAGCGGCGTACACAAAATACATTGTAGTGAATGCCCTGTCTTTTACATAGGTCAAATTGGTCGTTCAATCAACATTAGAGTAGACGAACAAAAAATATCTATACTCCAATATAAAACAACAACTGGTTTGTCTGCCCATTGCATATGAGAACACCACTTCATCGACTTTTGTAAAACCGAAATTCTACATTCAGGCAACAAAAGCAAAAAGTTGAACCTACTCGAAAATCTGGAGATCTCTTCAGCTCATAAAAATCATTTGCCGATATCAAAAGACCAGTTGAAATTATATTTATTCTCATAACCGACATCATTTAATAACTAGTTCCCTTGAAAAATAAGCAAATATCCTCAACAGGTATAACCATTACATTCATTTGAGCAAACAAATTCAATGGAAGCGTTGGCTTTGGATGGTTTTAGAATGTTTGTATAAATTTGGCTCATAACTTGTTGATTTAAGATTCAAAAACGACTCTGAATTTTCATTTGTTAGTTGGCTTCTTACTTTACGTTCATATTCACTCAAGAGAATGCTTGCTCGCACGAATATCTCGATCCAAAGATAGTCAGCACTCCAAATGCCAACTTCTTCACCTCACTGTAGCAATCTGGAAGACTATTCCATGCGTCGAATATAAATTTTGTTATATTTCTTCTATCAAGTAAAAAGCCTTTTTCTATTTTATTTTTAGAGCCATCAAAATGTCAAAATTTGAGACGCTTTGAAAACCTTTCGTTATGATAAATTTTCAGCAAAAGCAAAAACTAGATATTGATATAAGGAAGTGATCAGATACTAGTAAAATAATCTGAAGAAATATGTACAGAAATTTTACGTTATGTAAATGTCTGTAAAAGAATTTTTTCAAAAACTATCTCAATCGGAATAATAAGGCTGGCAACTACTTTCAAATGAGCACAGAAAGAAAATTCAATATGTCAGTCGCCATGACCAAAGATTCATCTGTGCCATGCATAGACGTATTATTAAGAATAATAAGTCTATGGTGCCATGACATGGTTAGGAAAAAACTATTTCGGGGGAATCCCACACAGTACGAGAACATTTTAGGTTTTTCAAACAGCGCAAATTCCTTACTTTAATTATGTAACGTTTGAATGCGAGTTTCTCGTTCATTACATATTACGATAAAAATCGCAATATCTGGTGGGCAATGTACACTGACCAGATAATGATTTTATTTTATGGTTTTTATAATTGAAGGGAACGCTTTTTTATGTCAAAATTTAAAACTTTTCCTGCAGCATGGAACAAAGGTTGAGGTTAAACGTAAACGTCACAGTATCAAGTTCTAAAGTACTTGAGAATATTTGTTATCAAATGAATTTAGCGATTTATAGCAAATCAACAATTGATTAGATCAAAAGTAACAAATATGGCGTTCAGATCAGTTATACTGGGTGCTCCAGCATCTGGAAAAGGCACAATCTCTTCACGAATTGTGAAAACCTTTGGTTTAGAACATATTGCAAGTGGCGACAGATTAAGAATCAATATAACACAAAATACTCGTAAGTTAATTATTTATAATTAACTAATAATTAGGAATGTCATCTAGTTTATTCGGATTGTAGCTATAGGAAAGACTGCCAAATCCTACATTGATAAAGGGCTATTAGTGCCCGATGATTTGATGGTGAATTTCATTACGCAGGAGTTCAAACAGGTCCAGAATAAGAGTTGGCTCTTGGATGGTAAGCAAAAATAATATATGGAAAGCTTGTTATTTTTTAATATTTTGAGCTATTGCTAAGTAGAGTAGATCGTTGCACAACAAGTAGATTTGGCAGTTTTATTTCAGGTTTTCCCCGTACAGTAAGTCAAGCTGAAGCTTTGTGGGGTGTGCAAAAGCTGGACGTAGTTTTAAATCTTGTAGTTCCTTTCAGCATTATAGTTGATAGAGTTAAAGGCCGTTGGGTGCATTTACCTAGTGGTCGTGTCTATAACACAGATTTCAATGCACCTAAAGTACCTGTAAGTTTTTAATTAATGAAACTAATTGACAAGAAGTGTTTCATTTAAAGTCTTAATATTTTCAGTTACTAATCTTTTGAAGAGTAATATTTATTTGTAAATCAGCAGGACTATAGACATAAAATCATGATGCAAAATTCATATCTTCATAATTATAACTCTTATCCCATATTTACCTCAAAAAAAACTTCTTTTGCTCATGTATTATTTACGGCTCCAAAATAAAACAAATATTATTAATTTCAGGGAAAGGATGACATAACTGGAGAAGATCTTGTTCAGAGGAAAGATGATGATCCAGAAATTGTCCTGAAAAGACTGGAACAATACGAAAAACTAACAAGACCTGTGATAAATTTCTATAAGGATAAAGGAATTTTGAAAGAATTTGAGGGAAAAACTTCTAATGAAATATGGCCAAAAATCAAATTGTTACTCTTGAATTACCTACCAGAAGTCAAGTAGTAAAATAAATTCATTAAGCATTTATCAATTTTTGTCAATGGTTCATTTATTACATATTCAAATCAAATTATAATATTTAGACTGCCATAAAAGTGTTCCTTCACTTCAACAAATTCTGGAGGAGTTAATACCTCTTCTTTCATAGCGTTGTCATTTTTTTATTATACCTTGTCAATATATGAATTAATCTTTTTTTAACCATCTCTTATTTCACGGCAGCTAGTAGCTGGCCTAAACATTTGACTTCAATATTTTTGCATATAAAAAAATTGAAGTCAAATGTTCAGGAATGAAGATAAAATATAACAATATCCACAAACAAAATAACAGTTCCTGAAGATAAAAAAAACTGGAACTCATAAATATTATTTTTAAGAATACATCGAAAGATTTTCCAATTGAACCAAAAATATCACTTATATGCAATTAAAAAAAAAAACTTTCAAATTCATCTAAAATAATCTACAAAAAAAGTTACCATCATTCATATGCTCCAAAAAGCCATATATTATAAACCAATGAAGATTATAATAACATATTCCATAAAAAAATATATGAAGGGTGATAATCAAGAATGAAATATTCACTTATTTTTCACAATAGTGTATTAATCAAAATAATTAGTTTCAATGCAATAAATAACAATGGATATGATAACAGCCATCAAAATAAATTTTTCAGACTCACAAATGTGAAAGAAATGTTGGATAAAATCATTCCTTACCAAAAAAGTCTAAAAAATTTCAAGTTGAACAAAAATATTGAGTTATGAAGAAATACCTTGTTTGTTCGAATTATATTATGAAGAGGAATTCTAAAAAATTAATTTAACAATAATATATATTCTAACTGAAATTTCAATTCCTAATGGACATGAACATGGAATCTAAAAAATTCCAAGTATTTCACACAAATTATTGTAAATGTCAGGTCACACTTGAGAATTTTGAAAAGAAAATGTAATTATCTATAAATCTCCTTCATTAGCAACTGTTGTTTAGAAAGGTGATTCTAGGTAGACAGGACCCCAACGAACTTCAAGGAAAATGACAAATTTTTCGATAGGCTTGAAAGATTCAATGAACAACACAACTCAATATTTTGCATGATGAATAAAATGAGCTTATCTTACAGGTTTCATAGTGTCTTTTAGTCCGTTATAATAAATATTTACGAAGAATTTCATTATCAATTTGGTAATCATATCAACTTGAAGTCTTCAACATCAATATCAATATCGGTGCTGCTTATTGAAAATTCTAAGTCTTTTGGTGGTAACCGTTGTGGGGAAAATGATGAATCTCGACTGAATCCCTTGTCGAATATGAAAAGAGGATACTCGGTTCCCAAATTGTTAGATTTTCCTGAAGGAACAATTAGCTGAAAAAGAACAAGTGAAAAATTTAAAAAAGTTGATAAATCTAAATACTCACTGACTGAACAGTATCAATAAGGTTGAAAAAATCGTCTCTGGTTGAACAATAAAAACCTATACAACAGGAAGGATCCATTTTGCTGATATGTAATTTTCGGGGAGATCTACAATGAAAACTGGTAAGTGAAAACTCGGGAGCCCAAACGTCAACCATTTCTTGACAGTAGTGAGGATCTAAATGAATTAATTTATCATCTGAAATAATCAGCTGGTGAAACGAAGGATATATTTCCGTTAAACACAGATGTTTCAACGATGACAGTCTACCGTACATTTCTGACGAACAAGACAAATCACTCATTTTTCAGTTCTAAAAAAGTTCCCATTGAGTGTTTACAGTGTAGTACGAGGGGTGTTCAAGGTATTCTTGGTATAGGCATGAAAGAAAACTCATAAAAATTTGGAAAAATTCCATTTTTCAATGTAGTTTCCTAGAATTTCAATACATTTGTTAGATCGAGAAATAAAAGCTTCTCTAAACCTTGTAAGAAATATTCTTCCATCTTCTCCACAAAATATGTATTAATTGCGACCTTCAGTTCTTCATCGTCGGAAAATCGCTTTCCACAAAGATATTTTTTCAAATTGTTTTATCAACACACGAAATGCATTTTTCCCATCGGATTTGAAAATAATATAAGTTATTTCTCTAAAACCATTTAACTGTTGAACCAAACGTCAGATCATCAGGAAATTTTTACATCTCTTTAGAGTTAGTACTTTCTGACAAAAAAATCAATTTTGTATTTGTAATGGCAACTGTCTGGCAGACCGGGAACAGATCAGGTTAACTACGCATACTATTAAAGTTTCGAAATGAGTTATTGGCATCAGAAATGTTCAATAGTTACTCATCGTGAAAGGTCCCACAAATCTACCTTGAAATCCAATGAAGTACATAGAGTGCTTTGGTCTTCCACCTATAATACCTATGCCTTGTTTCAAACTGAACAAAGCTGTCAAAGAAGGTGCGTATACTGAATTGAACTTCTCCAAACCTAAACGTACAGGAACTAAGAGCACCAGGGATTTCCATTTTCCTTCTGCATCCACACAATCCTGGAGGACATCACCCACGTAAACTGGAATTTGAAAGAATCGGGAATAAGAACTTAAATTTAGTTATTTTTTATTCGTTTTACCAATTCTTCAAATAGCTTTATACCTGTACAATTTTCAGCGACGAAAACATTAAGGGAGTCAAATTCATAATTCTCTTCCGATGCTAGCTTCACTGCCTTTTTGAGTAGGTGAGCGACAAATCCGGGGCCATACCAATCTCCAGCCTTTTTACCGGATTCTTCACCGAGTGTTACTAAAGAGTGAATGGATAAAGGACTATTTTTCGATGGTTTATCTCCAAACCACTTGATTATTTTTCGATGATTAACTGATTCAATAAACTGCTCACGGTTACCTGGAGTAGCTTCAGGGTCCCACCTCCAATCTGAAAAAATCTTTTTCTGTAAGTACAGGGCGCCCTAAGGAAACAACGATTCAGATTAAAAATCGAAGTTGTATTAAAAAAAATCTAGAAAAGCACGGAAGATTTCAATTACAGAGACGCATAACGATAGCACTCTGTTCCCTACAAAAAGCGCGTAAAAATGCCGCAAATTAAAAAAAATATATATTCTTATTGTTGCATCAAAAATAGTATAAATTGTGAAATGATTTTTTGTTTTTGATTGCAAGCCCTTAACAGTTATTTGATTTGGCTGAAAAGCTTGGAGTATCATTATCGGAGCCACACACGATTTCTGTACCAACTTTCACAAAATTCTCTGCGATAGTTTCGGAGAAAAGTTTAAGAGTGGGCAGATTTTTGAAATCAATACACTTCAAAACCTGGAATCTAAAATTTTCAAGGGAGATTAATTCATTTTTTGGCTAATTACGAGATTAAACTGGTATTAGGAGTGTCCCACCTTCAACTGGATTTTTAACTATTTGAACAGTGCTATGATACAATGTGAAACGTTTTATCTTTGATAATTTGTTACAAAAACAAAATTTTATCTCTTAGTTTACGAGAATTGATTAATACGGATAGTTTCAGTTATTGCATTTTCGTCTACTAGATTTAAGTGTAACAAAATACCTCAATATTGAATACATAAAACACATAAAAGAATTTTTTAGTGCGAAATGTCACTTTAATAACGAGCATAAATCTGAAATTGTTTGATCGATACTTTACGAGATATCGATCACTACAGCCATCTACCGACAAAATAATGGATTTCTTTTTCACCAACCTATTAAAAAAATTTCGATAATAATAAGGTTAACATCAAACAGCAACTGAAAACAACTATTAGTGATTAGATAAGAGAAGTTGATTATTCTTGCATATAGTGAGTTTGACAACTATGACCTACATACTTCTTCCTAAAAAATGACAGACTAATGCTTGAGCCATCAGCATTTGACCACTTCTCAACATACAACCCCAACCACAGTCACTGCTGAGATTGGATCCATTCAGAATTGGAAATTCCCTTCGATAAGTGAACCATAATCTGCTAAAAAAGTCTTTCTTGAAGGCTTCGAAGTTTTCATCATCACCTGTAACTAGCTGGAAAAAATCGAAGTAGTAAAATAATTTGTATCTGAATGCATTAGAATTAAAAATAAGTTCGTGCGGTTTTCGCGTTGATTTACTAATTATGTGAGTAATCTAATAGTCTCATTCACTGATGACATTATCTTAGGGAATAAATACAAATAATAAATGTATTGAAGTTCTAGGGGACTACATTGAAAAATAGAATTTTTCCAAAATATTCTGAGTTTTCTTTCATGCCTATACCGAGAATACATTGAACACCCCTGTTTCATCTGGCAACACTTTCATTTCGAAGTGTCATCATTAGGCTTTCTTTTTATTATTCGAAAAACGACTCGGAGCGCCACCAAATTTAAGGATGAGGAATTAGAGGTAAGGCTTAATAAATATATCCATCACAAATGCAAGAAGAACTCGCAAAAACACCAGCCATTTGCCACCGTTTAAAAGCAATGGGAATGATCCGAAAGTTAGGAAATTGGATGCCGTATGAACTGAAGCCAAGAGATGTCGAACGCCGTTTTTTCACGTGTGAATAACTGCTCCAACGGCAAAAAATAAAGGGATTTTTGCATCAAATTGTGACTGGCGATTAAAAGTGGATCCATTACTATAACCCAAAACGTCATGCAACATATAGATGCCTCAGCATCAACTGCCAAGCCCAATATTCATTGCGAGAAGATCATGCTGTATATTTAGTGGGACCAGCTGAGTGTGGTTTATTATGAGTTGCTACAATCGAACGAAAGGACCACAGAAGAGATCTATCGATGACAATTGAAGCGTTTGAGCCGAGCATTGCGACAAAAAGGACCACAATACGCCGACAGACACGACAAAATCATTTTGCAGCATGACACATGTTGCGTCGCCCGTTAAATCGTACGTAGAAATGCTCAAATCGGAAGTCCCACCCCACCCGCCGTACATCCCAGCCAATTTTCACAATAAAGCTTCAATTTTCGACAAAAACCGCAAGAACTTTTTAATATTCCAAATATATGTTTTTTATTTATCCAAACAATTCATAATAATAAGTTAAATAAATATATATGAGGACATTTAATATATTTTTCAAAACATCAGTTTTTTGTGAGAACGTATATTTGAACTATAATTAAGCAAAATTCCTAAGAGAACATATCGATGAAAACAAATATTCAATAATTTTCTGAGTAAATACTGGATTTATTTATAGCTCAATATGACTGCAGGAAAAAAATAATTATGAATGTAAAAATAATCCCAATTGCAAATAATCAGACAAGTTCAGAGGAACCATATATAAAGAGTGTTATCAATCTTTAAAAATAAATATTAGCATACAATCAGGTGTATTTAAGTAGCAAAGCTATAAATGCGGTGAAAAACGAAAGAATGCTAAGGCAATATTACTGTAAATATTTTCTTTGCTGATCCTTAGATAAGAGAAATAATAAAAAAGATTATCTTTTGTTATTTGTCTTATTCATACTTGACCTATTTAACGAGTACTAATAGTAATCAAAGGATTGAATCTATTTATAACATATTTAACAAAATATATATGTTACACCTGCATAAATCAAGTGACCAACTAATATCATGGAAACATTATATTCCATTCAATAAAATTTTTAAAATATTCTAAAAATAAAATTGTTAAAATTAGGCACATGAAAAAAAAATTAAACTCACATCCCCTTGACTATGAAAAGCAGCCACATCTGTTCCTAATTCTGTATTATCAGATGAGGGACTTTCAACCCTTCTATAACACTTCCCTAACAACCAAACCGGAGATTCCTTGGAGAAATTACTACGTAATTTCATACCTGAAAAATCTGATAAAAATCTAGTTAATAATGTACAACTTGCAACAAAACAATAAATGCTTCAAAATTAACTTGTTTCATAATGAAAAAGTAGAAAAATACTTCGAAATTAAGCAACAGCAAGAGTTACAAAAAGAATTTACCGTATTTAACATTGTTCCACATGGACAACAATTTGTTCTTGACTTTTCCCTCAGTTTCAATGTAATTGCCATCTTCTCTGGAATCACTCTCTGGGTTAGAACCTAGGAATCGAGAAACAAAAACCGATCTATCTTTAGGCAATACTTGGGTATTCATTTTTGCAGACTAATTCATCCTATGTCAGATTTACAAGCAGAATGTATAAAATCAAACAAAACGAAAATAAACTTGTTAATTTTTTAGGAAGACATTCCAATTGTTTTTGTAAATATTGACAACAGTCTTCAATTAGCCGAATTTCGAAATACGCGCTTCTCTCTGGAAATCACATATTTCTGAAAACTTCACAATATTTGAATATTTTTTGAACTGCGATACATACAGCTCAAATAATATTAACCTCTCTTGCGACTGACTATGAACTGAATAAGGTACTAACCCATTCCCATTCATACAGAATTACTTATCATGAATCGTATAAAAATCCTTTCTCATTATTGTTTTAGGTGATAAAATAAAACAAAGTATGATACAAGAAGGACTATGACTGATAAGCGAATTTTATTTAATATTCATACAACATAGAAAACTCAGAACACAGAAATAACTTGATTAAGAGTGAACCTCAGAGTCTAAACTCCTTGGATATATTCTTCACCTTTATCATAGACGAATTAAGTCAAATCTTTAGTCATATCAAATTCTAAAAGTTTAAAACCTTATTTTCCCGCATTTCTCATTCATTCATTGAAATGATAGTTTAAAGAAGATTTAGAATAGCTGAATGCAGCTTATTCAAAGACGAAAAAATCAATACTTCTGAATCTCAAGGGGAATTAAAAATCAGAATCGAGTGATACGAGTTTCATTTGAAAATAAAAAAAAGGTTCACTAAAAACCGCAAATATTCGATTTCCATACTTCCTGTCAGCTGTCACTTCTGATACGATTGTCATTCATATGTTTACTTTGAGTGGAAATGCAAACTCCCCAACTTTGGAAAAGCCCTAAAGTCAGAATGCCGATTCCCTAAATAAATCGATTTCCATCAGGTAACCTATAAATGTTATTTTATAGTTCGCGACAAATATTATTACACTCTTTAAATTCAATGGGGAATATATAACGCCGTTCTACAGCTATGTTTCAAAACGCGATTGTCTTGAACTGACTAGTCAATGAACAAAGGGCTTCATAAAAATACACTCAATATGGCCACTAACAACAATCAGAATGGATGGATCAGCGGGCTCAATTATGGTGCCCCCTTGTCTGCTGTCCAGGAACAACAACCAGGTACATCACCTGAAATTAATCAGTATGAACAACTAGACAGGCCAAATACTGGATGCAACACCTTAAAGGTAAAAATGTTTTTGTCAATACTCTCATATCTTTTAATTATTTTCCATATTTTGCAGAGAAACCCTAAGATGGAACTTTCTAAAACAGATCTGTTAAAACTTGTTACTTATTTTGAGGGAGAAATTCAAGCTCGTGATATAGTAATAGCAGCTTTGAAGGTATGATTACCAATTAAAAACATTGGACAAGTTCTGATGTTTGGAATTCATATTAATATGAGTATTTTGTTTTCAGTCTGAAAAGCTCAAGCAGATTGTAAACTTGGGTCGTTACAAACCTGCTGTCCTAAATGATCCTTATACAGCATTGTTACGAGATAGCATTGCAGATGGGCCTAATGCTAAGCCACCAGTAAATGAAAGAGATATGGCAGCTGCTGCAGAACAGCAACTACAAGCCCTTGAGCAGCTCGCTCTTCAACAAAGAAGAGCCCACCAACACATGATCAACATTCTGAAGGAAGCTGAAGCAAAGCATAAAAAGGTAAGATGTAAATCTGTTTGAAGCTTTCAAATTTTTTGTCTTGTTTTAATTACAAGGTGATACAAGAATTAGAAGAGGAAAAATGTAAACATGAACATGACACTGCACAAGGTGATGATATAACTTATGGGTTAGAAATGGAGAGGACGAGGCTCAGGCAAGAGCTAGAAATGGAGAGAAATGGACGCAAAAAATTGGAGAAAGAACTCAAAAGGCAGCTTGAAATGGCAGATGAGGAACGAGCTAGACAAAAACAAATTGTATTGCTGTTACTAGCGGAAAGAAAAAAAATTATCGTAAAATATATAGAGGAGAGAAAACGTAGTGAAGATTTGGCACAAGTAAGTAAACAGTTGCGGCTGCATATGCTATTTGGTATTTATTCATTTTTTTTAAGATATTATCAGAGGAAAAATCTAGGAATGATACCATGGCAGAAGGTTTAGAGGAGGAAAGTAAAAAATCTCTTCAAATGGAGGCTGAACTAGAAAAGCAAGGTCACGTTTTTGAAGCAGACAAAAAGTCCTTGAAATCTCAATTGGCATTGAAAGAAGCTAGGTAAGTTTCGATATAATATAAACAGAAGGGAATGTTAAAATTTTTTTCTTTGGTCGTCTCAAAAGTCTGTGTGAAAAAAAATAAACCCAATTTTATCCCGCAAGGCAAAACTGATATTTTAAAATTCATGTTAATATGAACATTGGTTTTTGCGAGCATTTTTATTAATTTCAATCCCTTATCACCACTCAACCTGGATTGATCAGAATGAATACGATTATATGAAAAAAATGGTGTTTTTATTGTTCTTACTTTTTGGGATAATATAGATTTGCAAAAATATTTTTTCCGGTGTTTCATCAAGAATTAATCTGTAGACTGAGGAAATAACAAATAAATAAATAATTTTGATAATAACTTATCAAGGTATTACAGATTCAGAAAATTATTTTTGATTATATTTTACATATTTCAAAGAAATGTTAGATTTTTATTCAAAAAAGTGCATCTCGTAAGAATATTTTCAAATATACAGATGACTGATGTAAATACGATGCTGTCAGGAATGGTTTTTCAGATAGTATGCCCTTTATATGTTGATACTATCGAGTGCTCCTTAAAGAGCTGGTTCCAGCAGCCTAAAACCCTTGGGAAGGAAATTTTGCAGGTGACACATTTAAAACATTTGATCCAGGCATTTTATTATACCCTTATCTCTAAGCTAAATAGAAATCTACATATGCTTGCACCATATATAATCGACATAAACGGGTATTCCATTTGAAAAAAATCATTCCCAGGGGCACTGCGTTCATACGGATCACTCTGTATATTTCAAAATATTGATCCCTCTAACGGTAATCTTCAGTATGAATTAGAACCGAAGGAATTTTAATATTCATCTGTCCGTTTATCAGGTGCTTAGAATTAGAGGCTGAAATTCAGAAATTGAAAGCCGATTGTGAAGCAATTCGTACAAGAACAAATGTACCATGTGATACTGCTTCTGCAATGATAAGTAGTATAGCCAAAGTTGTTCAACCCACTGCCACTGTGTCCAGTGTTCCAGTGTCCGGACCAAGTAAGTCAGAAGAAGTGCTTGTGTGTAAGTGTTTTTAATTTTTGCTTGTTACATTTTTTTTTTAATTTGTTTATGCACGCAAAAATTATTGGAATGGGCTGTTTCAAACTTCATCAGATAATGAAAGCTGATCAGGAAAGACATTTAAAAAAAAAGTGAAAAGCATTGACGTGGAGTCAGGAGACAAAATATTTTTTTTTGTCTTCCAATTCCACTGTACTCACGAAATTTTGCACTTACTTGTACCTCATTATTCTACTTCTACATGCTGAATTTCAGATCGATCGAGTCTGTAGTTTCGAAAATATTGGGAAAAATATTACAAATTTTCAAACGTGAATGATTGCGGAACTATTAAACCGATTTTGCTCATTAACGAACTTAGCCGCGGCATTTAAACCCCAAACCTTCCCTGTAAGTTTCAAGGCTCTAGCTCTTTCGGTTCGAAAATTAGCGTGTTTACAGCTGACCGTATAGAATTACTTTTGAACTTGGATTCTAAACATGCTAACCATGCATTTTTTATTTTAATAAGATTTTCCGTTTATTCAGGAGACAGTTCTAAAATTTAAAAAATTACTTTTATTTGACTTTCGGATCACAGAATACTGTGTTTTTATTCACCATATGTAGCGTCTTTAAGAAGTAATTCACAGATTTGAAATTTTCAGGAGAATGGACTATTGAGCAAGCGCCCATAAGTTTTCAATTTCACGTTAGTGCTTTTCACCATTTTTTAAAATAATCTTACGTTTGTGATATCCCTTGAACTTTTATTGAATTGTGCTTTCAATATGTTTTATGTTTAATTTTTTTTAATGTTCTATGTATTTTCGCTTGGACATATATGTTGAATGAAGCAAAACATACAAGGATCAAATCTCAGGTATCTGTGTTGAGAATGAAGACGAAAATGTTTTTCAATATGTTTTACAACTTTACTTTTAGACAGATTGATGTGTTCAGTGTTTTCAACGTCCTTTTAATTTAACCATAACCAACCAACTGAAGGTGTTAGAAAGTGTGGTCATTAGGAACGTGAAGTAATCAGGTTATTTCGTGTGCTACAATAGTTGGGTAATATCTGCAGGATTATGATCTAAAAGAAAAAAAAAGTCTCCAACCTATATCTCTAAAATCCTTTATCAGGATATGTTTTGTCTCAATGATCTTTTTATTGCAAATTGTTTGATTGAGAAGTGTTGAAATGGTTCTAAATACTATTGTGGAGCCTATTGAAGATGACCGCGAGCAGCGAGAAACTGCGAGAATCTTAGGTGTAGATCTCTCCAGTGTGCAACGAATATTTCAACGTTATGAAGTGACTGGTCTGCTCACTAGAAAACATTGTTCAGGACTAGTGAGGACGCTTTCTCTTTTCTAGTGCTTCGAGAAACAACGCTCACGGGAGTTTCCTTTTAAAATCATATGAAAGAAATGAGGAATGTGAACATGAGTGGACAGTTAGGAATGGACTTCAAGCTGCTGGATTATCTAGGGTCACTAGACCTCTGCTTTCACGTGAACACCAGATTCCAAGGTTGAATTTTGCATGAGAATACTTGTCTTGGACAAGGGAAGATTGGAGTCTCGTATTGTTTTCTGATGAATCGCGATTTTTAGTTATAGGCTCGAGCAGACGTGTAAGAGTGTGGCAACGACAATACAAGAGATATGCTCAAGCGTGTATTGTCGAGCAATTTCCATTTGGTGGAGGCTGATTTATGACATATCTTTTTGAAGCTCGCAGGCCCAAAATGGGACTTGGACTACACTTAGGTACCCGACAGAGGTTCTAGAAGACCATGTTGTATTATTCATGGTTGTTCTTGAAGAAGACTCAACCTGTATGCATGATAATGCACGGCTCCACATTGCTAGGATAGCAACTACTTATCTTGACGAGGTTCAGATGACGAGATTTGTTTAGTCTGCTTGAAGTCCAGGTTTGGGATGAGATGGGTAGACATTTACGGAGACAGAAATTCTAGAGATCTTCGCAATATACTGATTCAGGAATGGGATAATATTCTGCAGTAGCTAATCCGAAATTTAATACAAAGTTCTCAACTTTTTTGTTTGACCTAAAAGCAAATCAAATAAATTTTTTAGTTTTCATCATTTTCAATGAACTAACAAAACAAAACCTGTTTTTATTCAAGCAATCCTGACAAAATCATCGCGTGAAGTTCGTAAACTATGATACAACTGAAAAAATTAACGCTTCCTAAAATAAATGCAGCAATGAATGTCTTTCTCGCCTATTTCAAATAAACTAATATTGGCAACTTCTTTCAGCAGCACCCCTATCTCAAACACGGATACTTATGATCCTGTAATTTGTGTGGTAGATCTCAGAAAACTCACTGCATGATAAATCTTCACTTCATAACTACATATACTGAAATTTTTCGTGCATAAGCAAGAATAATCTTGCTTGAGAGAATTGTTTGGAGACAATTATTTATTTGTTACAGCAACAGGCATTGCACAATCTGTTATGCCGGGCCAAGTACTTCGTCAAACAGCCGTAGCACCTGTTTCACCTGCTGCGAAGGTAAGTGTACCCAAACTATTACGTTAAATTAAATATTAAAACAGAATAATTCCATGTAACATTTACATAATTGTTTAATTGAATCAGTCTTCACTTGATGAAAATCCATATTAAATTAGGTTATTCTGATTTACACAAATTTTTATTGTTATTATAATATAATTCAACAATTGTTTTGCTATCACAGTAGCATCTTTCAAGGAATGTACCCTTTAAATTTATGTTAAATTACATCAGAACCTATCGAGAATTCAGTTTTAAAACAATTGTTATTTGCAGTTGGCCGCACCAAGTCCTACAAGCACAGCTACCTCACAGGGTACCGTAAGCAGGGCCCCGGGTAAACTAGGTTTTCAATACCAGTCCAACGTACCTCAGACTCCGCCTAAAAAGGGCAGTTTAGCGGCTAGGGGCGTACCACCACCGATACCTCCCAATAAACCAGTGATACCGATAAAACAGACCCCACCCAGGAGGCCGGAAACAGCAGCAGAGGTTGAAAAAAAAAAGCCCGCAGTTCAGGCGAAGGAAGGTACGATCACAAACGATACAACACGAACTTCTCAGGGAATTGAAATGTTAGGTCAAGAATTAGCAGATTTTCAACAAATGTTGGTAACAATGGCGACTGGCAATAATACTTAAAAATTCATTTCAGATCAAAACGATAGGTCTTCTGAGAAAAGTCAGATGGGTTGAGTAGAGAGGCGGAATATGATGGCGGAAAATCTCAAACGAATTTCACGATGTCGGTGACTGACCTTGAAAAGTTAGCAAGCTAATTTCGATGTAAAAATTTGCAGTCTTTATATACTTTCAACTTTTTCGTTATCAAAAATTCTGATGAACCTTTACGTTTTATAACTTCTCAATTTCCATCTGTCTGTGATATTGATTTATTTATTTTTTTTTACAAACAAGTAAGGAAAGTGATTTTTTTTAACATCTATCAATATGTATATTAAAACCCATTCCAGCTTGCATCAGGAGAAAGAAATCATTATAAATAAACAAAGCTAGTTAAAGGCTGCTAGGTGTTTACTTCAAAAGAAAATATCATAAAATTTTTACTTCAGCTAGAAAAGTAAACAAATTATATCCTTATTTAATACTCAATTTCGCCTTTAGGAAATTCAATTCTCTTCAGTTCTTTCACATTTTCGGAAATTACTTTTTTTAACTATTTCATTAATTAGTAAAAAATTGAGTCTCATTTTCTACAGCATTTGAATGAAGAAAAACAAAACAATTCTGAGTAAATTATAGATCTGAGTATTTCATTTAGTATTGATTCAATTGCAGTATTATTTGAATTGAGACAAATGTTATAATAGTTTGTTAAAAGGAGTCAAGAATTGAACCATCGAAAATGCTATGAATATTCATCTTAACATGGAAAAATCATGGAAATTTGAGGTGATAACATTGTGAATATTGGAAGTGATTTCATGGCATTTTTATCTACAGACAAAAGTATGTAGAACCTATTAGAGAACTGCCAAATGATAATGATTGTTAGAAGTATGTATATATATAATCTCGTAATTCATTAGTATCATTTTTATTAGTTGCCATGTTTTTGGATAATGACATTAAATTATTTTCTAACTGATAAACTCATTAATGGTAAAGATCCTAAACCTTAATCCTAACCAATTATAATATTAATTATTCTGTGGATGTACAATTGGAAACGAAACTGTATCAGGATCAGCATTTAACAAAGGTGCTTTAATAGCTTAAATTCAGGAAATATAAAGTTAAAATTTCATCGCTACCTAAAGGGGTAAATTTCTTTTGAGTACTACCCAGTTTTGGTAGTTGGATATCAATGTAGTAAATGATGAAGCAATTATATTAAATAAATGTTGATTTTGTTAACATACCTAGAGAGAACCAGTAGAAAAATATATTAGTTTAGGAACTGGTACTCTGTTTAAACAGATCTATTGAATAAGTTAGCGGTCCTTAGTTTCTTGTATAACTATATTGATAATTCAGGTGAACATTCTATATTCACCTGGAAGCAACTAATAAAATGTTCAATGTTTCAATAATATAAGCAAGCAAAATACTTTGTAAGGCGTCTAAAAATCCGTCTAGTCAACTAATCATACATATGCAGCCTAAAATAATGATTAAAGCAATTGTTTTTTGTCAGGTCTGCATAATAACTTTCTTGAGGTTGTGCTTAATTGATTTATGAAGATATATAGTTTTCTATTCACTATAAAAATTGGAGCAATAATGTAAAAGCTTTCAACTTAGTGGTTGTCCTTCGATTATCATGTAATAGCATGAATTTTGGTAAATTTTCAATTCATTGATCACATTTCAGTTATTTGTACATACTTGGCTTTGGTCTCATATATGTCTCAATAAAGATGTGCCTTATACTACTTGAAATATCTCGATACGTTTTTAGAAACATTTTTTTTATCATTCATGTCTAACCATATTAACTTGCAGAATTTTTCACATAAAGGATACTTTGAGGTGTAACAGGACAAATAAATTTTAATAATATACAGTTAAATCAAATAGTAAACAAGGTTATTCTAATTTCCACATATTTATTATAAATATAACAATTATTTCATTATCACAGTAGCATCGTCAGGTTTAAACATTTCGAATAACTCTAAACTGATTTCGGGAAATACATTCATTTTATACCGTTACAGGTATATTATTCAAATGGGATCTATGGTTTTTCTAAAATTAGGATTCACAAAATATATTTGAAAGCAGTGAACTGTTCACATCTCTTTGTTCATTGTCTAAAATTCCGACTTATGTCTAATGCTCCTAAATGATGAGGCTGAGACTTTTATATTCAATATGCAAAATTTCGAAATTCTGGTTATTCATGTCGTTTCAATAAATGATTTGAATAAGTGGAATTGTTTTTTCTGGTGTAGAAGCTCCTCAAATGTTCTTGAATCCCTTTTTGGAAAGTTTTACCAGTCCTATGTAAACTTTCCTGATTTATCATCCTTGGAAATAATATCTTTATTGTTTTAAATGTACTTACTGAGATTTAAATTTGTTAGAAATGACGTTCTTGAATTATATGTATTCTTAAGATATGTATAAATCTTCCCAGAAATATCTTGTGTATATCTCAATCAAATATATTTAAATTTTTCTTTTACCTTGGGGTATTCCATATTTAATTTTCGTGGGAAACTGCCTCCTCGAAAAGAATGGACTTCTTGAATAGAACGGCGGTTCCTTCATATGAGTGGACGTGTTCCTACTCGTCGACTATCAGAAAAACGTTCTTATCTGGACTCAGTAAAGAGTACATATCTCTTCAGTGTACCCGCTCTACTGTCCACTCTAATCTTTGATGCTTGTGTTCATGAGTTACTGGAATTCTTCTTAACAAGCGTCTCGAGGTAAGGTTGACTTCATGGAGACGTCTTCTGACCATGCCTAAGGGAAACTTAAGTACCTGTAGGATCTCGAAGTCATTGACTTGCCATTCTGCAAGTGCTGAGAGGCTGTCTTCTCATCAAAAGAGTTAAACAACGCCTTCTACTGGCGTTGTAGCACGTGCTCTACCACTTCTGGCTCTTTGACGAACAGTTCCAGTGGCAATGTACCGTCCCAATAAACAATTTGGCTAACATTAAAGAAATTGGCCACTTGCACTTTTCCCAAGGACTCTGTTGGCATTGTCCTTGGATGAAACTTGTCTGAGCAAAAAAAAATGTGGTTTTTAATTGGGAGAATCGTTTGATCTTATTAAAGACAAAATACTAAAGAGAAAATCATTAAAAAGTGCATTTCTGACACATATGGCCAAAAAATGATTAAAGTTTATAAAAACTTGCTTCACTTCAATTAACCAGAAGACGTTTCTATAATCGTCATAAATTTATATAACTGAAAAAAATATTAACATGATACCGAAAATATACATCTTCGGAAAACATCAATATCCTCAACTTTTCACAAGCAGTTTAAATAGACACAATAAAATCGGAATTTCACTTAATTTTGCCCCTTATTTCTATTGAAGCCTAATTTCGAAATCACCATAAACCTCATTTAAATAATAAACAGTACAAAATGAATTAATTTCCGAATTAGTTATTCAAAATGCAGAAAAATCTGACGATGTTACTATGATACTAAAACAATTGTCATATTCTTAATAAATATGTGGAACTTAGAATAACCTTTTTTAAAATATTTTGAATGCCTTTCGATCAAGTAAATGCCGATTCAATTAAATAAATATTTGGAATGATACGATTTCTTATTACTGCCTGGTTATGTTAGAAATCAAGATTTAAATTAATTAAAAACAAGTAAACCACTGAAAAATTGAAAGAGAAAGTATGCTCTATTTTTGCCCACATTTCTAAGTGTTTTATTGTTTGAAAAGCTCAAAAGAGCCTTGAAATATTAACTCGAAAAATATATTAACTATCTTATTTTTTAATAATTTATTATTTAGAAATAGATTCCTAAAAAAATGTTTTTTTTTTTGACAACTTCATTGCCAAAGAAAGATCTGTTTATAAAATTTTTTTGTGAACTTTTTTCACAATTCATGATTTGATTATTAAGGCAATATCTGTACATAAACTCTTTGTTTTCATGAATATTAGATATAATTTCGGAGTACTTAATGCAAATGACAAAATATGCAGAAAATGGAAATCATGAGCTTCCCTTTTCTAAAGTAGTTGAATTGCTGATTGATGACTCACCTGAAAAATCTTGTATCCTGTTATTGAACTGCATACCATCCAGTCTTCTAGTACAATTGTCATAGGGTATCAAAAATCGACTATGTATGTAGATGAATAATTTTGACCGAGAATTGTGAATTTTTAAAATGTCCAATTATGGCATTTTGATCTCATTATATATATATCAGTCAAAGAAATGTCTGAAAATGAAAAACCACATTAAATTGATTCTTTGTTGTCAACTCGATTGTGATATTTATTTTAGATATTGAATGATTTCAATTTCTTGCTTGAATGTGGTATCAAAAAATATATACTGATATTTATTTTCGTGGATTGTTTTGTAATGAGAATGTATGTAGTTTATAATTCAGTTTAGTTAAAATTATGCCTGATTTTATTTTGTATAGATGATGCTATTGGAATCTTATGTCTAATACTGATCTACAGATTTATACATTTTAGTTCATCTAGTGTATTTATTAGTGTAAAAAAATTGAGATGAATAAAATGATTAGAGGATCCAAAATGTTTTATTAAACTTAGACTTATCAGCCCAGGTGGTTGATATTGAAAAGGCAATTATCTGAATTAAAGGAATCGTTTTTTATCTGAGCTTTTACCGGATAACACAAAAATTAATTCGGAAGAGAAGAGAAATCCGGAAAAGGTGTAGTGTTCCTCCAAGATAGTGCGAGACCTTAAACAAGTCACCATATACTCCAGATCTGGTGCCTTCGGATTATTATTTGTTCCGGTCATTGCAAAATTTTTCGGACGGTAAAACCTTTACTTCAAATGAAGAGGTCAAAAATCACTCGGATCAGTTTTTTGCCAGCAAAGACCAAAAATTTTATAAGCGTGGAATCATGCTACTACCAGAAAGATGGCAAAAGGTGTTGAACCAGAATGGCCAATATATAATTTAATGAAATATTTATTCATTATACGAAAATTGTCTTTTATTTTCCCAAAAAAATGAAATTACTTTCCGAACAACCCAATATAAGAATTATTTATTATTATTACAGTTATCTGTACGATTTTTTTTAGTTTTGTGATATATATCGATAAATCCAAATAGAAAACACATATTGTGTATATTTTTTGAAGGAAATTCTAAATGTTTGGGTAAAATGAGCAGTTTTAACATGGAGATGTTAACTAATATATAATTTCCATAATGATTAGGAGTATATATAAGGGATTGGAGAAGTTAATTTCACACCCTCTCCCCCCTTAGAAATCGACAAAAACTACTGCTGAAATGTTTTTTTTCTACACTGTTCATGTTAATATGCAAAAAACAAACGATATTTTTCAGGAAGTGCTCATGATAAAATATCGCTGAAAATTTTTCATTTTTTTCCCAATATTTTCAAAATTAATGATTCCATCAATCTGAACTTTGGAATTTAGAAGAGGAATAATATCGTGCATGTTCGTGCGAAATTTCGCGAGGATCGTATGATTAGAAGCTTCAAAACAAAAATTGTGAGCAGATTAGCGTTGAGCGCTATAATTTTGTAACGGAAAGGGATAGAGACTCGTAACTTTCAGGGTAGGTTTGGAGCCTGAATAACGGTCGAGCTTGGTGCTCTGCAAAATCAGTGCAACCATTTCGCAGTTCCTCAATTTGAAACTTTTTCTTATTTTTCTTAATGTTTTCCAAACTACAGATCCGATCCATCTAAAATTTGGTGTTTAAGGACAAAATGAACGCGAAGTTCCTGAAAAATTTCGTGAGGATCGTATTATCAGAAGATTCAAAATTACATGATTCCTTAAGCGGAGCATCGTTGATCGCAACCGAAACCATAACAGCAGTCCTACGATCGAGTTTGAATTTACCATTTAGATGTAAATTAACGATAAGAAGGCCAATGCAAAATTTCGTGAGGGTCGTAGGTGATATGAACAAGCGTGCAAAAGCCCTTCACTTAGTCGGTGCTTTTGTCGAATTTTTATTTGAATGAAAGTGGAAATGTCTAAACATTTGAAAGTTTTGATAGTGAAATAGAGTAATTTCTAAAAAAACATATTTCTTGTGATAGTTACACATTAATTATTTCAAAAATAGTTTGTAGATCTACTGTTTATAAATCTTTTAATATTAAAAATGTTATTCTTTGTTCGCTAAATAACATTTTAACTTTCTGAAAAAAATCAATATTCATTGTATGGATAAAATTAAAAGATACATTTTTTGAAATTATCCTTTACAATTGAGAATAATTAGTTTGTTTGAGGAGCTTTGTTTTGAACTCCAAGATTCAAGTATCAAAAAGCATAAGCACTATTCATTAAGTGTCAGAAAACTATTGACATATCATCCCCCTTTTCATCAGATTTGTGCGTTGTAATCAATGAAAACGCAGAGACATGACTAAGTTGATTATGAAATAACACATAATTTAATTAGAGCACGATTCGCACAGCAGACGTTCGATGTGATACTGAAACCACAGTAGTTTTTTTATAAACATGAAATTTATCATATTGATAATTTTGATTAATTGGTGTTCCTGCGTTATAGCAAATTTGTGAGTATATTTTTTTTCTTAGCCTCGGCCTGAAATTATAGCTATAAAAATGAGAATTTTAATGAATAAATGAGTACAATATTTTAGTATATATATATCGTCAGTTTAATTGTCAAAATTCCTAAAATTTTTAGGAAACACTTAAAACTGTTTTTCTTATGTTACAATGAAAAAAAAATCAAATTCGCTTCTTGAACCAAAAATAATCTATATTTATAGATTACTAATTGATATTAAGTTATTTCAATAAAAAATCAGTAATGCATTTTAGAGTTTCGGAGATATGTAGTTTTCTGTAAAGTAGTAATTAACGCCAATGTGAGGAAATCATTACTGAAATAAAAATATCAATTTTAATATTTATTATACCAATAAGCACCGAATCAAAAAATCTTTTTCTAGTCCAGTTATTCAATTATTATGTTAAAATATAATAATATATATTAATTCTTGTTAGCTAAAGATGGTGTAACTTTTCAGCTTTAATGTTAAATCTATTTTATGTATCGGGATTTTTTTAGAGTGATAGATCTTTAAATTGAAATAAAACACATTCAAATTAAGATTAAAGCCAAATTTTTTTTCATTAGAAAGATAATTTTATGACATTTATGTTTTAAAAATAATTTCCGGCATATGTCCACCACGACTAGCTCTGAGGAACCGCATTCGAACAGACCAATTTTGGACCACTTTTTCGAGTAATTCAGGCCTTTATTAATTAAAAACAAGAAATATTTTAGCTTCCAAAGCGTCTATTGTTTCTGGTTTATCAGCATAAATCGATGACTTGACATAACCCCAAAAAATAATCCAGTGGAGTTATGTCGCATCATCTTGGAGTCCAATTAACTGGACCATTTCTCGAAATAATGTTATCGCCAAATCTTCCTTTCAATAAATCAATTGTAACGGTAGTAGCATGAGGTATAGCACCATCTTGTTGAAATCAAAACACTTCTGGGTCGGTACTATTCAAATTTTGAAACAAATAATCATTGATCATCGATCTGTAACGAGCACCATTCACTGTAACATTAGCTCCAGCATCGTTTTTAAAGAAATATGGACCGATGATGCCTAAAGCGTGTAAAGCACACCATACAGTGCATTTTTTAGGATGCAATGGAACCTGCAGAACTTCTTGAGGATTGTTTTCACTCCATATACGGAAATTTTGCTTGCTTACATAGCCGTCCAACCAGAAATAAGCTTCATCACTAAACACAATTTTACGATAAAAAAGTGGATCAACTTCAAGCTGTTCTAGGGCCCAATCAGCACAAAAAAACGACGCTTATTTTGATCAAGTGGCTTTAGTTCTTGATCCAGTTGAATCTTGTAAGGGTGTAGACCAAGATCTTCACGCAAAATTTTCCATGTGGTGGATGCAGAGAGTCCAACTTGTTGTGAACGTCGACGAATAGACAAATCTGGATAATCATTAACACTATGACTTATAGCAGCGATATTTCTTCTGTAGTACAGTTCTTTGTCTTGTTGTTGTTGTTGCATCGAGTAGAGAAAATGTTGTCCGAAATCTATCGATAGTTCGACGAATAAGCTGCTCCGATGGACGATTATGTAAACCATAAATTTCACGAATGTCAAAACAACATGGCTTCTACCTTCTGTCAAATCACAGTTATCCCTATCGAAAGTTCTATCACTCTAAAAAAAAAAAAAACACCCGATATTTGAGTAAGTACATATACAAAATCATTTTTTTATTTCCCTTTACATACTAATATATGTACGCAAATTATCCACTTCAATTTTTGAGCAGTGTGTATAAATGGGATATCATCGAAGTATAATTTTCACTCAAATGAGACTTGAAAATGTACCGTCACTACGAAACAAGGATTACTTTTTCAATACAAAAAGTTATAGTAAACAAAAAATTCTAATTCCATTTCAAATTTGGAGTTACGCATTAAGCGGACGATCTGTCACTATTAGAAGTATCTTGGAAATGCAGAAATATTTCATCATAATTTTCCTACCTTATATTCAGCATCAATTGACGATTATTAAATTATTCGATATTTTCTTTGTAGCAATAGCCATAGGGGATCAGAATACGTCGAAGAAAATAGTTTATCTCTACGAGATATTTTACCAGTAAAAGTGAAACACTATGACAAAAATCGTGCACCAAAATTTCAAGGACAACCTACAGTGGTATATTTCCATGTAACAGTACTTTCATTGGACTCCATCAATGAGGAATCAATGGTGAGTAGATTCTAATACCCAAAATCTCTTTGTTGTCGAATGTTTTTAGATTTTTTTCATGGATTGAATTGAAAATTTCAAATGGATTCCAAACAGTTAAACTTCTTATTCTTCGATTCTACAGGGTGAGGTAGTAAAGACGGACGTTTTTGAAACGGCTAGTTTCTGTGCGCTCTGAAAATCTCAACTTTTGTACCGAATAATGAATGCGATTTTGCGAGAAGTTGTGTGATAAAAAGAAAAAGGCAACCGTTGTTCCACGTGTGAACAACTGCTCCAACGGCAGAAAAGAAAGGGTTTTTTGCATCGAATTGTGACTGGCGATAAAAAATGGATGCATTACAATCATCCAAGACGTTGGGCAACGTATGGATTCCTCATCATTCAACTGTCACGCCAAATATTCATGGCAAGGAGATAATGCTGTGTATTTGGTGGGGCCAGCTGGATGTGGTGTATTATGAACTGCTAGAATCGGACGAAAGAATCACAGAGGAGGTCTACCGACAACAATTGACGCGTTTGAGCCTACCATTGCGAGAAAAACGGCCGCAATACGCTGACAGACACGTCAGAGTTATTGCCAATACATAAAATTGCACGGCCTTATGTTGCATTGCTCGTTAAAACGTGCTTAGAAACGCTCGAATGGGAAGTCCTACTCCACCCACCGTACAGCCTAGACATTGATCCTTCCGATTACCCTCTCTTTCGATCGATGCAAGATGGAATCCGTCAATTACCAGAAAGATGGGAAAAGTAGAGGCTAGCGACGAAAAATACTTTGAAATTTGAATATATAACCAATTTTTCGTAAATAATAGAGCTTCAATTCTCGACCAAAAACTTATTTATACTCCAAATAGCTGCTTGCTTTTTAATGTTATTTCTCTGGAATATTCATTTCTGAATGATTCAATATTCAATTGATATAACTGTTCTATGAGTTGTTCTCAATTATTTTAAAGATCTCTAACTCATTTACAAGTGGAATCGATTTTTTAAATCTTATTTTCTTTAAAATAAACTATTGGTTTGTTCGGAAAGTAATTTCGTTTTTTTTTGTTTTGGAAAATAAAAATTTTCGTATAATGAATAAATAGTTCATTAAATTGTATATTGGCCATTCTGGTCCAACACCTTCTGCCATCTTTCTGGTAGTAGCATGATTCCACGCTCGTAAAACTTTTGATCTTTGCTGGCAAAAAACTGATCCAAGGTGATTTTTGACCTCCTCATTTAAAGTAAAGGTTTTACCGTCCTAAAAATTTTGCAATGACCGAAACAAATAATAATCCGAAGGCGGCAGATCTGGAGAATACGGTGAGTGTGACAAAGTATCCCATTCAAGCTGTAAAAGTATTGTATGAGGTCTTGCATTATCTTGGTGGAAGGCTACACCTTTTCTGTTGATTAATTCTATCCTTTTCTGTTGAAGTGCATCATTCAGTTTGTCCAGCTGTGTCTTTGTAAGCTTCAACCGGTCTTCCGGTGCATTTTGACATCAAAATTGCCGGATCGAAAATTTGCAGAGCAGTTCTGGCACTGGCGTAATGTCAACACAACTTCTCCATACACATCGGTTAATTTCTTTCTGGCTTGAACAGCACTTTTACCTTTGCTATAGTAAAAAAGTAAAATATGACGAAAATGCTGCCTACTGCTCTCCATATTTAAAAGGGCAGCAACCAAAAACTACTGCGTGTAATTAATTGAACTTTTTCACACACAAGCCTTGCTATATCAGCTCTCAAAACATATAATGATTGTGCGGCTTAAGTGTGGAGTGGGGTTCGAAAAATACAATTAAATCCCCTGTCGGGAAAAAACGAAATTACTTTCCGAACAACCTTATACAATTCATTCTGAATCTGTCGATTTATTGCAGACCTATGTTACCGACATATTTCTCGCACAAAGCTGGAGGGACCCCCGTCTAAGATTGCCAGAAAACATGAGCGAAGAATACCGAATTTTGGACGTAGAATGGTTGCACAGTATTTGGAGGCCAGACTGCTTCTTCAAAAATGCTAAAAGTGTAACATTCCACGAGATGACCATTCCGAATCATTATCTATGGCTCTACCATGACAAGACTCTTTTGTACATGTCTAAGTACGGCAAAATTTTTATTCAATTTTCTCTATTGAAAAGAAACTCTAATACTCGTCATTTCAGGCTGACTTTAGTGCTATCATGTGCAATGAAATTTGAGTCTTATCCCCATGATACTCAGATTTGCTCTATGAGTATAGAAAGTTGTAAGTTGATATCGGAGTAAAATGCTTTTTCTGATGTTATTTATTTTAAGTGTCTCATACAGACCATGACCTGGTTTTCATATGGAATATGACTGATCCATTGGTTGTGAATCCTGAAATTGAGTTGCCGCAGTTAGATATAGCAGAAAATTACACTACTGACTGTACCATTGAATACTCTACAGGTGATTAAAAGAATACCAACTTGTTGTGGTGAAATTACTCCTGTAAATTATTCACTGAAATCTAACAAATTCGATTGATTCATAGGCAATTTTACTTGTCTGGCTGTGGTATTTCAACTGCGAAGAAGACTTGGATACCATCTTTTCCACACCTACATTCCATCGGCTCTGATTGTTGTCATGTCTTGGATCTCATTTTGGATCAAACCAGAAGCCATTCCTGCTAGAGTAACTTTAGGTGTTACTTCTTTGCTCACTTTGGGTAAATATAAATGATTAAACGGGGTAAATATTCAGGAATAAAGTAAAAATATTTAAATTGAAATAATCTCAGTGGGAGTTGTTGTATGAGTCCAAAAAGTGAACTGCTTAACTTCAACATGCCAGAACCAATTTTGCATCTCAGCTTGATAGTAATCATTCTCTTTGTTCATGATCAACTTGTCTTCTAATAAGCTGGGATTTTGGTTGCGTTCTCTATTGATGAAGTGAGGTGGTTCAGTTTCTGGACTCCCTGTATGAGTTTCACAAAGATTCCCTATTCTTTCCAGCTACTCAAAATACACAGTCGCAACAGTCTCTTCCTCCTGTATCCTACGTAAAGGCTATAGATGTATGGATGTCAAGTTGTTCAGTTTTTGTCTTTTTATCTTTGATGGAGTTTGCTGTTGTCAACAACTACATGGGTCCAGTTGCTACCAAAGCAATGAAGGGATATTCAGATGAAGATATTCCTTCTGAAGTGATGGAGTACCGGGTCAGTAAGCAATTGAAACAAGGTTTTAGAAATTACTTCATCTTCGGCCAACTGAATACTCAACAAAAAGTACAGAGTATTTATCCAAGTTCAGGTGAAAAAGAAAGATAATAAGAATACAAGATTGTTAAAATTTCTCAGTAGAGAGGAGGGGTTAACATGTGTTATTTAAATATTAAATGTTTCTTGCTTTCTGATTCTACTTAAATTAGATTATGTTAAAAAGGAAAGCTTTTTTATACTAATTGACAAAGAAACTGCAACACCCAGAAGGAGCTGTTTAAATTTTAAATGTTTTTTGGTAAAACATAGATAGTATAGCAAGGAGTAAATGATTGAAATTTAAAGAAAAAAAACGTAGGGTTTACAATTTTTTTTAAATAAATTTGTTAATAATGTGTTTGTCCACCGCGATTATCTATACACTCCCCAATACGTCTTGGCATTGATGCAATAAGATGGTCTATGTCTTCTTGAGGGATACTATCCCAAGCTACCTGTAGTTCATGTCTTAAAGTAGCCAAAGTCCGTGGGGGCTGGGGTAAATTTCCAAGCCTTCTACCCATGATGTCCCAAACATGCTCTATGGGCGAAAGATCGAAGGATCTGGGCGGCCATGGCAAAAGATTCACATGGGTCGCTTCAAAAAAGTTTAAACTAACTCTGGCAACATGAGGTCGAGCATTATCTTTTTCGAGCCGGTTAAAGTAAGGGAGAACATATGGCTCCACTATTTCAGCAGCGCTGTCATGTTACCTCGAATAAAGACTAAAGGTGCAATAGAACCCCATACCAGAACGTCTACTGTCCGGTGTACATGACGCTCAATATCAAACTGAGGTTCACGTCTTTCTCCCCGACGTCGTCTAACCCTTCTTCGGCCATCATGTGCACCCAAGAAGAATCGAGATCCATCAGAAAAGGCGACCTGATGCCATTCCATATTCCAATGTTGACGTTCTCTGCACCACTGTAATCGTTGCCGGCAATGCTCAACCGTCAGAGGTAACACAAGATGGGGTCGATAATGCTGCAGTCCAAAAAACCTTAACCGTTCGAACAGTTACAGGATGGCCTTGTTCTCCTAACCACTCATCAGCCAAAGATCGAGTTGTCGCAAATTGGTCTGTAAAAGCCATAAGTCGATCTTGAACTTCATTTGTGCCCCTTCGACGTCCGGTGCCTACTCTTCTTCGATTTTGGGCATTATCAAACCACGCTTGACAACATCTCATAACAGTAGTTGGATTTCTGTTCGTACGGTTAGCGATTTCTCGAAATAACAACCCCGCCTCTCGTAGACCAATAATTCGACCACTTTCAAATTCACTTAGCTGGCGATAAATTCCACGTACTCTAGGCATTTTAACAACAACTAAACATCGACTTTGGATCTCCTCTAACAGCTGGTTTGTTGTAAAATTTAAAAAATTTGCAAAAAACGACTACATATTTAAGTAACAAAAAATGTTTACATGAAAAGACCTTTACCTTTTTTTTTCTCCAAATTTTAATCATTTACTCCCTGCTATGTTTTACCAAAAAAAATTAAAAATTTAAACAGCACCTTCTGGGTGATGCAGTTTCTTTGTCAGTTAGTATGATTTATCACATGGGTCATTAAGTCCCGAGACTAACCAGTAAAAACACATTTTTTTTGTAAAATTATTATTAGGAATAATGCGAATGAGTTTTTATCGCAGATGTGGTGAAAATACTATATTGCTCATAGAAGAGGGTTGTTGTTCACTTGAGTTCACTGAGTTAACTCCACATATTCATTAACTCCAATTACAATATGAATATCATAGATAACTCTGGTTAACAAAAAAAATTGTTTGTTTCCTGTGATTTTTTGTTTCTATCTCAAATTGACGCGTATTTTCTAAATATGGATACAATTTTTTTCTAACAGCTTTTGTTTTTGACTCTCATTTGGTGTTTTTACTTAGATTATTGTTTTTATTAGACACTAAAATATACTTTGGTGTTGTTTTCGATGGCTTCGTCAAGAATATATTGTGTGTTAATCCCGATTGTTTTTAATAAAACTGTATATCTCAAGAAATGAAGCTGTTAGCAATCTCCCAGTATTTTTTTCCATACTCAGTGCCATAGAAAATATCCAATAACACAAATAAAGGAAACAAGACTTGTGTTGACCAGTGTAATACATTTACTTTCAGGCTTTTTAGTTGCGATATTTATATTGTCAGGAGACAGGATGAACGAAAATGTTCCTCAAGATTGAATTTGAGAACTTACAAATGAGTGCGAAAAGAGTTGTTCGCGTTTGTGTTATTGCGAGAAATACTTATTCAACTTACTGGGACGAAGTGAAGAATGTTGATTGCGCTAGAAATACGAGTTTTCGACTCACTGGGGCGAAGTGTTTTTTTTTTTTGTCAATGCTGTAGGTACGATTTTCTAATTGGCTCGCGCTGTTGTGTCAGTATTCTAATGGGCTTGGATCACTCACTCGGGGGCGACATTTTTGTCTAACTGCTTTTGGTGTGAATGATGTCAGATTAAGACTTTTACGAAAACTGACGGAATTTTAGAAAGTTAAGTTTTATAAATCCGTTCGGATTTTGTGCAAAAAATGATGTCGCTGTAAGGGATCATACCTGCTGCGTGAAGATCGACAATACCGTGTTAATTTTGGAAATAATCGAACAACTTCGAAACTACAGTCATAGGAATATGTGAACATTTCAATTTTTCGGTAACAAAATACAGTTATTTCTAAAATCTTGTTTTGATTTCTCTTCACATTGTTTGATCAATAACTGATTATAATGATCTTCTAGGGCATGGAAAGGATACGTTATAGTACTGTAAGCCAGCCTCAGTACGAAACTTTCTGCAATGGAAGAAGTATAGCCCTTTGCATAGATAAATTTTCCAGATTCTTTTTTCCATTTTCATTTTTAATACTGAATATTGTATACTGGTGCACCTTTCTGTGAATAGGATTGAAACGAATAGCTGTAATTTTTTGCACAAAAAACACTTGTTCATTAGAAGTTATTTTGGCTAGTAGCTCCTCTAGTTAGAATCAATCTTAATAAAACTATGGAAAGCATGTTTTCAAACTCCTTGTTATACCAATTAAATACAGGATTATTCAAGTAATGAGCACTGGATAATTCGAAAACTTGGAATCTTTGACCCTCGATTTGTCAAAAAAGTTTTTGCAGAAAACCGTTCAAAATTCCGTTAATTTATATTATTTAACATGAACTGCGACTTCAGTGGAATCTAGCAATTAGTGAAAATTAATTTTTTTTGCCTATCTAGCGGTGAGCCATTTAAAATTTGCATTTTTTATCGGCTATAAATAAAAAAGTAATGATATTGCTTTTTCGCATACATTTTTAAATTAATAAAGTATATAAGAATACAAAGAAATAATTTTATTTATTTTCTGATTAGAAAATAATTATTGAAAAATTTGATTAACGTAGTCGCTCAAATTTTAAATCGCTTGTCTAAAACTACTAGAATGAAGAATCCGAGGTCAAAAGTAATTATGTCCGGCTCCTGCCGATCCGCTATTCCGTGAACACTTTATCTTTCGAAACGAAAGAGCTAGAGACTTAAAACTTTTAGGGTATATTTAGAGACTGAATATCCCGACTAACTCTTGTTAATGGGCGAAATCGGTCCAATGATTCCGTAGTTATTCCCATTTGAAGCTTTGCTTATTTTCACAATAGTTCCGAAACTACTGAACTTAATTTTGCAAGAATCGTATTATTAGAAGATTAAAAAACATATATTTTGTGGACAGAGCAGCTCAAAGCGCTTGCGAAACCACAGGAACAGTCTTACGATTGAGTTGAGTACTTATTTGTGAAATCACAAAAAGGGTAATGCAAAATTTCGATAGATCGTAGTTATCTTTTGAAACCTTTGAAAACTGACGTTTGAAATCTTCAAATATATGCAGTAGAAGGGATGTACCAACTGCTTCTTTGGCCAAACGGGTGAGGCATCGAACTGTGGTATTTACCTTTGCAATGCATAATTGATTTATATCAAGTTGTAACGAATGATACGAGAAATTATGGTAAATGAGGTTTATAATTGTGTTTGTCTTGTTTTAATCAATCAGAGCATAATCACAGGTTAGTGAAATACTATAGAAGCAACAACACGATGATATTTCCATTGTTATCAATGAAGTCAATATCAAGGACCTTGAAAAACTAAAAGGAATGTTAGAATCATAGAATCCTGTATGGTATTAAGGTGGTAAAAATATTAGAAATGTGTAGCAATTTCGAAATAATATAAGAAAGAGGGGGGGTTTTTCACTTGGTAGAAGGTTTTATCAATATTTAAATATCAAATAATATTTCTTAAAAACTTTTCAAAAATCAAATAAATGTCTTAAAAACGTTGTTTCGTTTTGGTAGAAATATAGATTCAGCACAGAATCAAAAGAAGATAAAAAGATCCAAAGAAAATATAGAATATTGATCGAACTTACTCAACAAACTTATAGTAGATACAGCACTGCTTCATACCGGGATTATGAAAAACAAATTCCACTCTAAAAATGCCCAACATTAACTCAAGAAATTCTTCGAAACAACCTCTCTCAAAGTAACTCTTCAAAAATATAACATAAATAGAGGTTAATTCTTGATAGGAGGTATATAAATTTATTTAAATATTTTAATATTAGCCTTCCACATATTTAATTTCAAAAAATTATATTTAATAATTATAACTTCTGAAAATAAATTGATATAATGTCATATGAGTACCACTTATATCAAATGACATATAAAATAAACATTCATTTTAAGACATCCAAATGGCATAACAAAATCCAATAAATAAAAATTGTTAACCAAAATCCTATGAATTGAATATTTTGAATAGACAAAAAATTTTGTTTCTGCTGAAATCTTATGAAAACAAATATCTTTCAAAAATGTCTAACATAATCTCAAGAATTTCATCATAATACTATCTTACTTAGAAAATTCAATATTATTGGATATCTAACTAAGTTACTTTATATAAAAACTCAAGATATGTAAAAACATTACTGAAAAACAAGTTTTAAGAGACTTTGCTTCGTCAGTACTCAAATAATTCATATTCAATAAATATAGCATCAATCAACAACAAATATTTACTCACCCTTCAACAATTTAGAAAACTTCTGGTAAATGGATACTGAAAAATTTAAATGTAGTGTAACGGTTAACTATAGATAAATATTTCTGTGGTTTACCCTTGATCTGAAAGATTGACAATTTAACGGCCTCTGTTATAGCACAAGGACTATCTGTATAAAGAATGTTAAGGAACCAAATAATTATATAATATATTATGAATAAAATAACATAAATAGAGGTTAATTCTTGATACAAGGTATATAAAATTATTTAAATATTTTAATATTAGCCTTCTACATATAAATTGGCTATCAATCTTTTAGATCAAGGGTAAACAACAGAAATATTCATCTATAGTTAACCGTTACACTACATTTAAATTTTTCAGTATCCATTTACCAGAAGTTTTCTAAATTATTGAAGGGTGAGTAAATATTTGTTGTTGATTGATGTTATATTTTATTGAATATGAATTATTTGAATACTGACGAAGCAAAGTCTCTCTCAAAACTTGTTTTTCAGTAATGTTTTTACAAATCTTGAGTTTTTATATAAAGTAACTCAGTTAGATATCCAATAATATTGAATATTCTAAGTAAAATAGATTTATGATGAAATTCTTAAGATTATGTTAGACATTTTTTAAAGATATTTGTTTTCATAAGATTGATCAGCAGAAACAATTATTTGTCTATTCAAAATATTTAATTTATAGGATTTTGGTTAACAATTTTTATTCATTGGATTTTGCTATACCATTTGGATGTCTTATAATGAATGTTTATTTTATATGTCATTTGATATAAGTGGTACTTATATGACATTATTTTTAATTTATTTTCAGAAGTTATAATCATTAAATATAATTTCTTGAAATTAAATATGTAGGAGGCTAATATTAAAATAATCTTCAAAAATATATAGCACATCTTCAAAAAGTGGTTTGAGACTCCCACTTTTATTTAACTTCAGGAAAGTAGACTGATGATTATCGGTGAGAGTCTCAAAGGCCCATATAAGAAGTGCAGGGGTAAATTTTAGAGTTAGTTCAAAATGTAAACCTGAAGAAGCCAGAATGTTGGCGAAAAAATTGTTGTGAATCAATAAATTATGGACAAATTCTTTCTTATTTTATTTGATTATTCCTTGGCTTAAGATTTTAATTTTTGCCCACTTTGGAGACGATAAAATTTTGGAAGAATAGTACATAATACGTATTTCATTTACCGATTAACTGATACTTTCAGACACTGTTGTTATTTTGGCCGAGTCGCTGAATTTGATTGAAAATCAGTAGATTTTTGAAACTATTGGTTTGAGTGTTGCCTGCTCAAGACATTTAACTCGCTTTTGGCGAGACCACACTGTATAGCAGACGTTATCTAGCGGGACGCTCAGGCGTCGGGTAAGTCGACGCCGAAAGGGGTCGCGTCGGCGCTTTGTGGAGCGTCGAAGTAAACCGGCATTTCGGCAGTCGCTGTAAGCACATGACATGGTTTGGCGACGAGCATCGCGACGCACGTCTAGACCAACATCGGTGTATAAATAATATCGCAGATTTCGAAGAGACAACGTTACGGGATCAATAGTGCGCTTGGTGCAAGTTCGGCTCCAATAGTGGTGCAAGTGGTGCAGTGCCAGGGCCGATGTGCACGCTTTCTGGGGTGGTATGCTTGAAAACAAGAAGTTGATGCCCCTAGAGAACATACACTATATATGTAGTAGCGCTGATTACTTGGTATGTTTCTGAAAAGTTTTCAGCACTATCAAAAATTCCACCTATTGTTACATTTCTTTCGAGATCTTCAAACATCCAGCTAAAAAAAAAGACAGTCCCTTCTCCGAACAATTCAACTACCAAGTCACAGTTTCTCCATTGTGTTATTGTTTATTTTTAGGATCTTTCATAACAACGTTTCGAAATTCGAGATTCACTCTTCCAACTTTATTTACAACAACACAAAATATCAGGGCTGATCGTCTTGTTTTAGAAAATGGATTTGAACGGTTAAACACTTCAGCTCTCACCTTTTCCAAACGAACACCGCTTGAATTTCACTATGTTGCATCACAAACGCATGTTGGATTGTGACTTGGCACTTCACTAACCGCTGATCGGATTATCGCGAAATTTGATCCAAAAGATACGCAAATATTTAGGTTAACCTTTCCATCTCATGGTGCTTCAGGTCTTTGATTCTTTCGCAAATGAACAGAGGATGTCCTAAATTTGTATGCCAGACAAGCAAGATAAGTTTTGTTTTGTTCAAGAACAGTTTCCTCTCAGAAAGAGATCTCTATTTGAAGGTTTGTTGATTTAATTTAGCCTTTGGTAAGAAGTTTGGGGCATCCTCTTCTAAACCTACTGCTTCCAGACGAAAAACGCGTCTTCTGGACGATCCAATTTCACTATAGCAATAAGAATTTTTGTCACTGAAATAGAATGTTACAACACTTCGTTCGTTTCTGTAGGGGCATCTTAGCGTGTTAAGCTGAAGATTTGCGAAGATTTTGTGTGGTCTCGCAATATCCCAGTGGCTCTTTTTCAAGAATGCCACCCCTGGTCAGGTGATGGACGGGATCCAACCCAGTTCTACCCGGTGACGGGCAGCCAGGAATGTTCATCCCCGATACCCTGCGCAGCTGCATGGTGGAACCCGATGTTTCGTCGTATCTGCAGACGCCGTCCTCGGGACAGGTGCCTAATGCTGCTACAACCCCTCTCTCCCACACCCTCGCGCAACGTCATTCGTGATATGTAATTAACATGATTAACATGAGTGTTATCTGTTCTGTAACTGTACTGTATCATGTTCTTGTATAATGCTGGGTGTCGTTTTGGAGTCCATACTATTCCATTTCACCTGCTCGCTCCAACTCTTTCTCATCATTTCTCGGGATTGATCGACTGAGATGCTCCAACTTGTCCTCATTTTAGTATTTTTTGTATCGCAGTATTTTGTGTCCGACAGAGCGTATTTGAATTTTTTGTAACAGTTAAAATCGACAACACGAGAATAGTCTCACCCGACAAATCTTGATTCTTGAGCGAACTCCTGTAAGTCAAAGAGTCAAGTTACAGAAGTGAAATTAGGTAGATTTTATTCGATAAGTCAGTCCTGTAAGGTGAAGAATTTCGAGAAACTAAAATAGACTAGTTCACCAGTTGAAAAACGAGTTAATTTCAACTATTTCAAGTATTATAGATCATTATATTCACCGAAACGTCATAGCGCATAATTCAAAAGACAACACTAGAAAATCCTCATACATGAGGATCTTAACTATTGAGCAAGTATTCAAAGTAATGGATTGAAGCTATAAGTGCGAAATTAGATAGATTTCGTTCGTTACTTCTGTAAGGTATAAAACTTCGAAAACCTAAATATAAACTAGCTTCGAAGTTGAAATACGTGTTAATTTTTAGTACTTCCAGTTAAAATACGAATTGAAGATCATCTTACTTCATAAAACAGCCGGTAGAATGTAGAATGATAGTAGCTATTGCCTCTCGAAAATTTTATCAGACGCTAAATTTATTTGTGAATAAAAGGCTGGGTTGAAATCGTTTGTAGTTTGTTGTAGTTAAAAAAGTGTTAATTTAAACTTTTTCGAGTTAAACTAAACAGATCATTGTATTGGCAAAAATATCAACAAAAAAATAATAAAGCACTTACATGATCTCAGGAGCTCAAGCGCACTCCTATAAAAACAACTAAATAAATTTTAATGATTTATATCACACGAGTACAACAGTAAATAAATTTAATTAAAATACGCCGAGCGTTCGCAACTTAACCACTAAATTCTATATGAATATGACATTAATATAACGTATTACCTTTCAAAAGATTTCATCTATGGATATTTGATCGAATAATTCGACTTCTGCGAAGTGACTATATCTGTATCAACTTTGAGTGGGCAATAATTATATCTATGTTTATCGTATTATTAGCTGTCGTCTAATGTTTCTGGGAATTTTTGAATTCATTGAAAATATAAACAATGGTAATAAATTTACAGAATACTTCTGTTCTTATAAATGAAAATATCGCATAGTTTCATCCTGCGCGTGCAAACATGCTATGTCACTAACATAGCTGGGACATATTTTCCATTTTTGGCTACAGTGCTCATTGGCACTGATGTAGGAGGGGCGTTTAATGTATTCTCGGTATAGGCATGAGAGAAAATTTTGGAAAAATCCTATTTTTCAATGTAGTCCCCTAGAACTTCAATACATTTGTAAAATCGAGAAATATGGTTCTCTAAACTTTGTAAAAAATATTCTTCCGGCTTCTCCTCAAAATAGGTATTAATTGCTACCTTCAGTTCTTCATCGTCGGAAAATCGCTTTCTACGAAGATATTTTTTCACATTTGGGAATAGACAGTAGTTACTGGGGTCAAGTCTGGACTGTACGGAGGATGAGTAATTTCTTCGAAGCCAAATTCCCGCACAGCAGCCTTTGCTTCTTTTAAATTACGCAAAGTAGTTGCGTATGATGTTGCTGTGATGCTTTCACCCTTTTTAGTGTATTCTCTCAATAAAATACCTTTAGAATCCCAAAAGATGGTAGCCATTATTTTTCCAGCGGATGGGGTGACTTTAAACTTCTTTGGGGGCTGTGCACCTTCTTTTACTGAACAATTTGAGGTTTAAAAAAAAAGTTTCGTTCACAAACGACAGTTATTCAAAATGTAAGATACCACCTACCTGAAGATGCTAGTGTAAAACAATTGTTTTATAAATAACAATCAAATATGTGAAAATCAGAATAACCCCATTTAATATGGATTTTCATCAAGTGAAGACTGATTCAATTAAACGTAAAATAATAAATTTTTGTGTGAAATTTGCAGCTTTTTTCAAAATTTGTTACGTGGTAAGCGCTGCTTTGTAACTGGTCGTTCTAAATTGTTTTTTCCTTAAAGAATATATAAATAAATGAATATATAAATTTTTTTTTGTCTCATAACATATTGAATTGAATGTTCGAAAAATTATGATACTATAAACAAACATTTCGTGCGAAATATTTTTGTGAAATGTGTGTTTAGAGTATCATAATTTTTCGAACTTTCAATTTAATATGCTATGAGACAAAAAAAAATTATTTTCTACTTTCGAGGCAGGATATACATTACATATAGTAATCAATTCGTACAATCTTACTTTCCACATTAAAAAAATAACTGAGGATAAGATTAATATTACCAATTATTTTTGTTTCTGGGGGCTGAACCTGAACTTTTCCAAATTGTTTTCAGCTCCTTTTTACATTCAACTCAGAAATGATGTATTTTTCCATGTATATATTGATTTTTTGAATGAAAATAAGATTATTTTTATTATTATTGAATAGAAAACATTGGATTGGCACTTTTTCATTATTAAAAAAACTTTTATTTTTATTTCTAAATGTTAATGATAGTTTCCGAATTAAAAGAAAATAAAACTAGAGCCCTTTTTTCGGAATAGAAAGTTGTTTATATCTTGTGCGATTTTTTCTCGGAATATTTTGAAGCTTAAGATCATTTTTCTAGATATGCTATCAAAGGTGATTAATAATAATAAAAAGAGGTTTTTTCTTGATAGAAGGATTATCACAAAATTTTAAATATCATACAGATTCATTCTGTTAACCTCCTACAAATTTTAATTGAAAAAAATTTTTATTCAAAAATTATCAGTGTTGAATTAAAAAATGTCTTTAGAATACACTGTGTCAATTTAGTAGACATGGAGAATTAATACTTATTACACAATTCCAAAGGGAATGAAAGTAATACAAATAAATTGTCAACTAAAAATTATTAAATAAATACTTGAAGAGTACAAAATTTAGTTGAAAATTCGTATTTCTTTGGGTTATTTTGATTCCTTATGGTTCTGTGTAATAAGTACTACATATTATTATATATTAATTCTAGATGTCTACTTAATTGACACAGTGTGTTCTAAAGATATTTATTTTATTTAATTCTAAAAATTTTTGAATAAAAATTTTTTTGAAATTGAAGGGGGTTAACAATAAATCTGTATGATATTTAAAAAGGTGTTTAAATTAACAATAGCAAGAATTAAATCGTTTTTCAACTGTGAACTAGTCTTATAATCGTATATCAAAAATAGTGATCAACAACAAATAAATGAGACCATAATTTGCTAGTTTTACCGAATAAGATTGAAACTACCGAGTTCGTAGTTGAAAAATCCAATTTTTGAACAGAATCGGACTCGTGAAAGTACGAAACAATGGTCACTCTAATGATTCTCAAATGAATGAGACAGTTTTTTTGTGAGCAATTCGAGAGGAACCAAAAATAAAACCTAAAAACATGAAAATAAAGTGCTCGAGCGGAAAAAAGACATAAAAGAAATTGATTTTTTTTTAATATCCATTATTTGTTAGAGACTATAGGCGATTGTTGTCTCCGAAAACTGAAAAGGAACACAAATTATAATAACTTCGCCAAAAATAGACGCTGTGGGTGTCCACGTATGCTGTAAATGAAATTTAAATATTCCTGTTCCCTGATTTTTCCCACATTATTATATCGCTTCGATAAATATTTTGAAAATATTGGTCAAACAAAATGGATTAAAAAATCGGGGGACACAAATAGGTAATGCGATAAAAAGATAATTCCTTTTAATTGTCCAGAAAATCATACATGTGAACAATAAATTGATTAAAATTACTACGTACAGGGTGGCAGAATTAAGGTTTTTCTGAAACTTTCCAGCAAATGGAAGATAAGTTAATTCTTGATGAAGGATGACAGTCAATTGTAAAAATAAAAACAGGATTATTTTGTGAAACCTCAACAATTTATGTAATTTAAAAAAATTAAATCAAAAAAATTACTATTTTAAAACTTGTTACTTTCTGTTGATATTCCTGTCATTTCGAGAACATTATTTTATGCTTCTTGAACAAAGAGTTGATAATTTGCTTGTAATCTTTTAAATTTTTTCAGTTTCTTCAAGTTGCAGATATATTTGAAAGTATTGTAATATTTTTTCTGGCTAGATTTAATTTTTCCTTCTAAAGGTTGACTGATGAGATTGGAAGATCTTCAAACGCCCCGAAGAATGTGTTATACTCTAATTTTGTATAAGGCATTTTTTGGCCCGAAGTTTGATCCTAATAACCCAAAATTTTTTAGAAAATTTCCCCTTAAAAGGCGTGGATATAACATATAGAAAGGTTCCCATAGCAATATGTTTCTGAAGATTCTTCATAACAAAAAAAATACAAAAAAGGAATTAGAGACTTCAGAAAATCTTCAATGGAAAAATATCCATTAGAATTCAAGCAACTTGAAGTTCTCCATTACCTATTTTCCCAATTCAAAATTGATTAATGGAAAATATGACATCTAGCGTGAACACGCTAACAAAACACGAAACAAAAAGTGTTACACACACGTAGACATTTTGATAGAATTTTTTTATAGAATATATATTATATTTCTATGAACGTTAGGTTTTATCGATATTAGATAGGTGAAAGCAATCTCTTAAAATTCCAATTCTGCCACCAATGACCTGTAAAGATAGTAGCGGATTCAATAGGGTAGATATTATATCAGGAATTTTAAAGTTTAAATTGAATAACTATGGTTGTTACAGGAAGGTTGGAGTTGAACTGTTACTAATCCTGGGTATGGTTTTCAAAAGGTTAAACAAGTTGACAACACCACCAAAGTAAAGTTTGGTATCTTGGTCGATCAGTCCCTACACTTAATGCTCTGTTCTCTTTTTTGCTCGTTGTCGATGTCTATATCTGTTGTTGTCTTTGCACAGACACCGTTTACATTTTCATAAGCATTATTGCATCATTTTACGTTTTTGAGCATCTCACATCATATGGTCATCAGAACAGTGCACAACAGATTTGCATTGAAAACTGCCAATACTAATATACAGTAATAAGACATTGTATTACTATAATATTCGTCTAAAATATTAGTTTTTCTCGATATTGGCGAATTTAAAAACCTGGGATCTCAATGCAGATCTGTCTTAACCATTAACGTCTCCAACTTTGGCAATTTTGAATTTTGGTGTACTCAATCTTCGGCCCTATACTATAGCGACTCCATTGTTATTATCAAAAAATAAAATACAGGAGCACCAATAAGAGAATAATAAAACATATAGATAAAAGATTCTTACATCTCACTAGAATCTTTCTCATTTAGTTCAGATTTATCTGACGTAACTTGAAGGAGTCATTATTGCTTGAGTGTTTTGTAAATAAAGAATCTTTCTTAATCAATTCAAATGAAGAGGTTGAAAAAAGTTGGGATATACCGATTTATCCTCAATCTCTTTTTTCAACTAGAAATATATCAATTTCATTTGGCCAATGCTTAATCGGTGAAATAGGTCCAAGAACGGTTTAAGATCGATATAATTACAGGATGTATATAAATTTTCATGGAAGCAAGTTGATGAAAGAGATTGGCACATTACCAAGTCTTTCAGTGCAAGTACAGAATATTATGAGACAAAATAAGTTATTTTTTCGTGGAAAGGAAAACAGGTGGTTCCGTAATATTCACTTCATCTTCGTTTTTATTATTTTGCATGAGAAAGTATTCCATGGAAAAGGGTGGATTTTAGAATTTCTACTTCTCAAAATGGACAAAAATTGAAAGTTGATAAAGAAATATAGCGAATTCAAACTGTATCCATATTTTCGTTTTTATACTCAATTATGAATCTGAATGATCAGGTTAAACAAATCTTAACACCGTAATTACTCGAATAAAATATTTTATACAGGATATACAGTAAGGGCTGGGCCATTTAAAATTTATATTTTATAATAACAATATATATTTTGAACAGATATATCAAAATATTCGGGTGAATGAAAAAAGAAACACATTTTTTTGAAAATTTGCATATTCATTCGATTAATGAAATATGTAAAACCGTACGTTAAGTATCGGGAGTTCTTTTAGAGTGATAGAACTTTCTATAGGGATAACTGTGATTTGACAGAAGGTAGAAGCCATGTTGTTTTGACATTTCTGTTCAGTAAGCATTGACAAATTATCATGGAAAGACTCACGCCGCAACAACGTTTACAAATTGTTGAAATTTATTTTCAAAATCAGTGTTCTATTCGCCAAACTTATAAAGCACTTCGTGAAATTTATGGTTTACATAATCGTCCATCAGAGAAACTTATTCGTCGAACTATCGATATATTTCGGACAGCATTTTCTCTACTTGATGCAACAACAACAACAAGACAAAGAACTGTACGTACAGAAGAAAATATCGCTGGTGTAATTCATAGTGTTAATGATGATCCAGATTTGTCTATTCGTCGACAACAACAAGTTGGACTCATTGGTTTATGCTGATAAACCAGAAACAATAGACGCTTTGGAAGCCAACATAACTCGTGTTATTGATGAAATAAGGCCTGAAGTACTCGAAAAAGTGGTCCAAAATTGGTCTGGTCGAATGCGGTTACTGAGAGCTAGTCGTGGTGTACATATGCCGGAAATTATTTTTAAAACATAAATGTCATAAAATTTATCTTCCAAATAAAAGAAAAATTTGGCTTCAATCTTAATTTAAATGTGTTTTATTTCAATTTAAAGTTCTATCACTCTAAAAAAAACACCCGATATAAGATTTTCGGGGTAGTTTTAAAAATTTGAAATGAAAATTAATGTTCGGGGAAATTTATAGAATTCTTCCAATCAAGTTCGGTGGATTTCTTCAACAAAATATGTTTTTACTATTATTTTACTTTGAATTTTTGCAATAGATCTAGATTTCACACACAATTTTTTTAGGATTTTTTCGCTGAGCAATAACATAGTTGCTTTGATTTTCCTCTAAGATTATGCGATTCTTCACTTCGGTGAGAATATTTCTTCAATGTTATCTTTCGCACAGTAAATAAGTTGGCAAAGTTCCTATCCAAATGTCGAGTGATTTACCTTGAGAAAATAGCGCGTACTATCCAACAATGCGACCTCTTTCAAGAACTCGGTTGTTTTCAGATGGGCAACTATCTTTCATTATCGATTGCAGGCGTCTATTCCACACTCGAATTTTTTTATGTTAGTCTAGTTTTGAATTTATTCATTCATGGGCGAAGGTAGGGTTAGGTTAGGTTAGTCCAGTTACTGTTACATGTTGTTTGCATGCAAACTACTTTGCCATTTTTATTGCTTGAAAAATTTCACTCGTCACTTGTCACATTCTATCAATATCATCGAGTTCACTTGGAGATATATTGAAGGACTATATTTATTTATCAGTCCCAGGGATACAGACAACTCTTGAATTCTACCGGTTAAGTTACTGACATGTAAGCGGGGCTCTTTCACCAGGTGACTACTCAGCAGTCTCCACAATCTGCCCAGGAAGTAGATAGTATGATAAGAACACGCCTTATAATCGCGCGTTAGCGAGAAACACTCCGAAGAGTTGAACCCACCAATCTTCCAGTTTCGGCTTCAATCCGAAAACCTACACCGTGACTGGTAGCAGCGAAGCACTATCCAACCTCTAGAGGCTCTGCAGTATACCTGAGTTGTTTTGGGACGCAACTTACACGCCAAAGAGGCTTCTTATCCACCCATCCGAAAGCAGTCCCATGAACCAAGATAATCTCAAGAATTGATGCTTCAATTGATCCTGGTGTGGGCCCGTCTTTCAGCCCTACCATCAAGACCACAAACCCTTGCGATGTTATTCAATCAATCCTTTCCCGAGCAGGACCAACGGTCTAACTGTATGATCAAGGTTCACAAATCCCATAAATGTCTCGCAATCGATCCTGGTTCAAGACGAGGTCGGTCGAACCGTCAAGTCCCGCTAAACCCTGAAGAATTTCTCAAGATACCTTGAACATGAGTTTCTAGGAACAGATAGATGGAACACCCTTCTAGTCCAACATGCGGACTTTCAACCACTGCGCCCTATAATCCAACACCAATTGGGTGGCCAGGTTGTACAAGAACTTTCCGAGGGCCTCCACCCCCTCGACGTAAGGCAGTATGTTACATAACGCACTCGGCCATTGGACAGAAAAATCCGGAGATTTACTGCAATAGGGTAGAGATACGTTTGTTTTAAGGGTGAAGCCCTGTGCTGCGATAGACACCCTTGTCACGGAGTTGGACAACGGGGCTCAACCCTCCATTTCAGCTTTGCGGTGAAACTAGAGCCGGTACCTTCGCTTAAACTTTCACCACACGGGTCCAGTGACCGGCGCGAATGATATTGCTTTAGGCATCAAGACTTAATCCTCCATTTCACCGGGATGAAGCTAAGATCTTAGTCAAGACAAGCGTCCCCAGCGCGTCAAGCTACAATGTCATGGGGGGCGCAGCGAGACAGACAGAAGCCCACTATAGTATCCACATCGGGTTTGTTTTCTTGTTGCTCCACCTTCTCGGAACCATACCTGCTAAACATCCACTTCATTATTCATAGTTCTATTCGTCCCAGTGGCAATTTCTGTAGAAGACAAACCGGCTGCCATCAAACGTTCTATTCTATAATATCTCTATCAACTCTCCACGTTGATGGAATTTGTTCGCACCACTACTTCAAAATTCAAATTCTAGATGGCCCATACTTTATGTTCATTGTAGGCTTCGGCTTGTGCAAAACTTGTAGAATTGAGGGGCGCCAAAAGTCCGTCTGCTCGTTCAACAGCTTTATTTCTAAAACGTGCTTAGGCTAGAATATCTCTATCGATTCCAGAATGTCTAGTTTATTGCCTTTTACTTTCAGATGTAATATTTCAATATTGTCTAATTCGGGGAAGACATGCTTCATTTATCATTGATCTGTTTGTAGCGAGTTTATGAGTGTTGATGGTTTGAAAAGTTAGGTATGGTTGTATCGGGTGTTTTTTTAGAGTGATAGAACTTTCGATAGGGATAACTGTGATTTGACAGGAGGTAGAAGCCATGTTGTTCAACAAGTTGGACTCTGTTGTGCATTTTGCGTAAAGATCTTGGTCTTCACCCATACAAGATCCAACTGTTTCAAGAACTAAAGCCACTTGACCATAATAAGCGTCGTTTGTTTGCTGATTAAGTCCTAGAACAGCTTGAAATTGATCCACTTTTTCATAGTAAAATTGTGTTTAGTGATGAAGCTCATTTCTGGTTGAATGGCTATGTAAACAAGCAAAATTGCGGGGTATGGAGTGAAAATAATCCTCAAGAAGTTCCGCAGGTTTCATTGCATCCTGAAAAATGCACTGTATGGTGTGCTTTACACGCTGGAGGCATCATCGGTCCATATTTCTTTAAAAACGATGCTGGAGCTAATGTTACAGTGAATGGTGCTCGTTACAGATCGATATCAATGATTATTTGTTTCAAAATTTGAATGGTATCGACTCAGGAGTGTTTTGGTTCCAACAAGATGGTGCTACACCTTATGCTGCTGCCGTAACAATTGATTTATCGAAAGAAAGATTTGGCGATAACATTATTTCGAGAAATGGTCCAATTAACTAGCGTCTAAGATCATGCGACATAACTACACTGGATTATTTTCTTTGGGGTTATGTCAAGTCATTGGTTTGATAAACGAGAAACAATAGACGCTTTGGAAGCCGACATAACTCGTGTTATTGATGAAATAAGGCCTGAATTACTAGAAAAAGTGGTCCAAAATTCGTCTGGTGGAATGTGGTTCCTCAAATCTAGTCGTGGTAGAAATATGCCGGAAATTACTTTTGAGACATAAATGTCATAAAATTATCTTTCAAATAAAAAAAAATTTGGCTTCAATCTTAATTTAAATGTGTTTTATTTCAATTTGAAGTTCTATCACTCTTAAAAAAACACCCGATACCCGAAGTTGTGGGTTTCCTGCATATATCAAAGGAATTATCTTCATAATTGTTAATTAGTTATGTCCATGAAATTTATTTAATTATCATATTGTAGTTTCATAGTGAATTTGACCTTATGATGCAAACCATTAAGATACTCCAGTGTGTTTTCTGGTTCTAAATGTGTTTCACAGAAACAAGCTAATATGTCGTCCTACATATATATACCAAAATATGATATGCTTTGCGTGTGGATTTAAGAATTTTTCCTTTCGAGGTGAGCCAATTGCTAGTCCATCCTTCTGTTTGTAAAAGTTGTTATTGTTTTGAAAATAATTTTCCTCCACCTCTGGCACACTCCACTCGAATTTTTGCAGAAGCCGAAGCTTTTAATGCCTATATCGGGTACTCATGTTATTTCTTGCCAATTTCGCAGGGCGATTTTACAGGCAATTTGCAACAAAAAAGTTCCCAATGAGTATGGTCCCATTATCTTATTAGTTATTATTACTTATTTAAGAGTCTACTATTTTGTAACGTTTCACAATTTATTGACTAAAAACATAGCATAACTATTATCTTAATCAAAATTCAGTGTACACCATTGGAAATAGTGGAAAATTCTCCTTAGAATGGGATGGTTTCATGAAGATTCTTATGAAATACTCACTTATAATAGGGGGTTAAGGAAAAAATGATTATAAAATTTTTTCAGCCATAGTCTTTGGTTAAAATTCACTCTTAATTCCGTCTAGTAAACCCCCATGGACATTATCTGCAAACTGACTTATTTATAGCTTATTATTATTTAATTATTTAAATATTTTAAAAATTTTTAAAAAAATTTTAAGATTATGTCATGATATAGGTGGTCATGATATAAGTGGTACTTATACGACATTATTTTAATTTATTTTCAGAAGTTATAATCATTAAATATAATCTTTTGGAATTAAATATGTAGAAGGCTAATTTTTAAAATTTTTTCAAAAATTTTTAAAATATTTAAATAATTTTATATACCTTCTATCAAGAATTAACCTCTTTTTATGTTATTTTATTTATAGCTTTTTGGTCGACAATAATTCCAAAGCGTTTGAATTCTGTCACTCTCAGAATTTTTTTGGAAAATGAAATTTTGATTTACTGGAAGAAAGCTTCATAAATAAGGCAGATTTTGCACATAATTTTCATGAGGGTTTATGGAATGTGGAGAAAACTCTGATCAAAGACTATGGCTGAAAAAAATTTTGTAATAATTTTTATAACCACCCCATAAAAAGTAAATTTTTTATGAAAATTTACATGAAACCACCAAGTCGAAAGAGAATTTTCCACTGAATTTCGATTGAGAAGAAAGTTTTCAAGTTGCCATGTTTTAAGTGAAAACATTGTGAAAAGCTACAAAAAAGTAGACTTGAATAACTTTACAACGAAAGATGATTGGATCATACTCTATAGGAACTTTTGTGTTGCAAATTGCCTTGTGAAATTTGGCCAGAGATAACTAGGGCACCCTGCATAACCATAAACATAAATTTGTCTTTTCTGCTTGAAAATGCAGTAAACACTACGGAACTGGAGTCATATTCAGTAATAAAAAGTTATAGAAAACGAAGACTTTTCTCATTTCATTCCACTCTTTATATTACTAATTAATCAGTACGTACGGACGGTGAGTTTCCGATTCTTCGACAATGGTATAGTTAAAGATAGACCTGAGCAAGTGCTAAAGGTGAAACTATTTCAGAATTGAACGGTATAATATGAGTTTAGTATCGGAATTAAAACTTTGAAACTCCAGGAGCGAGGCTAAAGGGTTTTCCAATAAGAGGTTTCATTTTTAAAAGTATTGAGGCTTTTGAAGACAAGTTAACACAATAACTCAAGCCGGTCGACCACCAGTCGTATCATCGCTGATTGGGTCCTTGAAATGCATCAAAATGATCCGGATTTTCATCAAAAAATCATCTTCAGTGATGAAGCTTATTTTCACCAAGCGCTACCAAGCTATGATTAGGCTTTATTACTGCAATTTTGAGAGCTTCAGGAAATACACCTTCAATGAATGATCTCCTCCTTACATGAGCCAACGATTTTGGAATTAGATGTATGGAAGACCTTATAACACTAATTGGAACATCCTCTTTACAATGAAATAAACATCTATTGATTTTTCTTAAAATTTACTCGATTTTTCTCAATATCAAAATGAAACCTCTCACTGGAAAACCCTTCATTACGTACGGACGGTGAGTTTCCGATTCTTCGACAATGGTATAGTTAAAGATAGACCTGAGCAAGTGCTAAAGGTGAAACTATTTCAGAATTGAACGGTATAATATGAGTTTAGTATCGGAATTGAACCTTCGAACCTCCAGGAGCAATTCTAGCACGCGTGCCTCCTGCGGAATAAGGTGAATTTCGAACGCGTAGAAGGAATAATTTAATATCGATTCGGGTATCCAGTATCTGGTTGTGCATTGCAGGAACTCGTTTTTCAGTTTGCGTGGTCGAACGGAGGAATGCGTTCAGTTGCTGGTGGTGCGGATTTCTCATTTCCTAAAGCTCGCAGTAGCGACTATAAATATCCAGGGATATAAATAGATGACATCGGATTTATCCGTCCGCACGCGCCTGCTGTGACATCCGAAGACCATCTGGATGTCCGGGCTTCAATTTAAATTTTCGTCTAGGTACAACAGACTATAATAGGTAGATGTCTTGAAGTCGGGAATATATATATATATACGGACCCAAATTTAACTTCTTAATGATGATGACAAAAAACGCTTATGTAATATTTCTATAACCAAACGGTTTTTCCTTAGGTACGATATTTTCCTGAAATTTAATTCAATGCGAAAAATTTGTTACTGAAACAAAATTTTGAAAGAACTTTAGTTTGCTGTCCAAAAATTGGGAAGGTGGGTTCTCTGAATACAATAAACTCATTTCTAATGCTTCAATGCGATAATAATTATAAGAATAATTATATTCGACATTTGAGACATCATACAATGTATGGGATAAGTTAATACCATATCTAAAAAATTACAGATAAGAGCTGGAATTAATTCTCCAGAACCTATACAGATTCAAATCTAAATAAATATCATGAAAACATTTAGAATTAAATTTTAAAAAACATGTCCTAGATACACTGTATCACTTTATAGACATATACACATATCGTCAAAAGTCTTGGCCCCCTTAGGTATCTCAAGAAATAAACAATCTGTGTTCTGGAAATCAGATGAATATTTTCCTCTATTTCAACTGCAATATATTTGATAGAAAATCTTTGTTTGTTACTCCTTGCTTTATGCAGGATGAGACAAAACAGGAAAAATGAGAAAAAATCTAAATTTATCGATTATTTATTCTTGATTAAATATAGTTATTCCACAACTGAATCCAAATTCAATTGTCCGTATTACCACCTCTTCTTTCAATCAATTGCTCAATACGCCTAGACATCCCACGAATGGAAATGAAATTAATTAAATTTTCAGGCATATCATTCCATTTTTCCTGAAGGGCCAAACTCAATTCCTGAAGAATTGAAGTTAGGTTTTGGCGATGGGATATTGCTCTACCGAAGTAATCCCATACGTGCTCAATTGGATTTATGTCTGGTGAGATTGCTGGACAGTTCATTCTCTGGATATTGTTCTCTTGAAGAATGTTTTGAACCCTTGTACGGTGTGGTAGGGCGTTATCATCCTGATAAATGAAATTATCCCCAAAATCGTTGCGCAGAGGAACAATGATTGGTTCAATGATGTTTTCTACGTAAATGGCACCAGTCATTGTTCGTTCAACGATAATAAGGGGGGTACGGCGATTGAACATTGTACCGCCTTAAAGGGGTACGACTTCCTGGGCGAAATTGAGTCACTCTAGTCTGTCTGGACCTCTCCAAACCCTTTCTTGTCGACTATCACTTTCTAAACCGAATCGTGACTCGTCCGAAAAGAGTACGTTGCGCCATTTTGGTAAAAGCCAGTCTTGGTGGTGTTCTGCCCATTGTCGACGAGTAGCTCTATGTCCAGGTGATAGCCAAGGCACTTTTAAAGGTGTTCTTGTCCTTGAATTTGAGGAATGCAACCGTCTCCTTATAGTACTGGTAGAGACTACCCGTCTATAAGTCCTCAAAAAATGACTTCGAAGGGTTGTTACAGATACCGTTCGATTCTTTCGAGTAAAATTTCCGATATAATGACGTTGCCTTGCAGATGTTACTCTGGGTCGACCAGGCACCGGTCTCCGGACAACGCTGCCGGTTTCCAGAAAAAGGGCCACTTATGCACCTTAATGAAAATCGTGGAGTATTCAAACGTTGCGCAATCCGGTGGTTCGACAAAAGCTTCTTGATGTAGGGCTACTATTCTTGCCTGGTCAAACTGAAGAATTGGATGTACCGGCTTTTTCCACGGAATATTCTTAATATTACAACTCTCGTTATTCGCTGAATACTGATTAACTTCGAATACACCTGTATTCTCCCGAACAAGAAACATTTTTTGTTGGTTTATTGTTTTCATTTAAGTGATAAGATAGTGAAGATTCCACACATAAAAAATTGTCATGTTACATTCAACAAGTTGAGAGGTGATAGGGGGGCCAAGATTTTTGACGATGTGTGTATATTATCACCACATGTAATGGAAATTAAGTAAAAAGGAACCAAAAGAAATATAAAATAATGACCAAATTATTCAGACATTACCTCATACATATATGTTTCGATTGGATGTTAAAGAATCACAAGTTCCATCACCAAAAAATGTTCAACATTTAATTCAAAAAGGTCATTTTTATTTTCCTTTTTTAAAGAATATATAGCACATTCTCCAAAGAAAGAACCTGATAAATTCGAACCCAAATCTCTTCAGTAAGGAGTTATTTAAATAAACAAAATAATCGTTAAAAATTAAATAAAAATACCTTTTTTTTCACCAGACATTTCTGCAACAACTAACCAATTTTTGAATAAGCATGGCATATACGAAAATAAGGTTATATCACAGAAATATACAATGAAAGAAGATACGACTTGGAGGTTCTGGAGAATTAGTTTTTGCTATCATCTATAATATGCAAATACTTCTTCATAGTTATTTTCAATATATCTAAAAAATTATTAAATTAAAGAACACTCATTACTAAGGAAATAATCTGCTTGTCAAAAGTTGAGGATATTGATGTTTTCCGAAGATGCATATTTCACATTAGTTAAATGAAACGTATATATAGATTTCTATTTTTTATATTGTGTTATCCACATGACGCGTTTCGTTAACATAGTTAACTTCTTCAGATGCTTACAAACAACTAGTGCAGCTACTTTTACTTTAATCCGTCGAGTTCGATAGTTCAATGAAGATTCAAGACGGTCGAATCATAGAAATCGTATATGTATATGACTCTTATAATCTCAAAAATGACGAAATAGTCACAGGTCACTATTTAGTGAGATGTCAAAACAATATTTTAATGACAGAACGTAGAAAATTAAAGGTTGCCAAATTCACCATTGTTTAATAAACGTTTTCCAATAAAAATTTTGAATAGCCCACTATCTGGACAACTGTCATCGGCGGCTATTTGACTGTTTTCCATTGTTGATGGCATACCTTCTTCTTCAAAATGAAATAAAGGTCCATTGATTTCTGTCAAAAAATACTCTTTTGTTCAATATCAAAATGGCACTTCTCATTGAAAAACAATTTTTTATGAAGCAGTCTCTAGCATGAAAGTCGCAGAAACGAGCAAAAACATACTCATAATTTAAGCATTGTTTAAAAATAATCTGAATTAGACACTGAACTGTACGAATGATCCATTATTCGTTTCGATCCTTCTTTAAATTTTATATTTGTCTTGAAAATTGTTCACTTCTGTAGATGATCGATTGGTGAATGTTTTTGAATAATTACTTATAAATGTAGTATCTTTAATGACTGGAGCTCATCTATTCCTGTGGAAAATTTTCAGGAGGAACATAAAATTTTGGAAGTTTTGTAGTTACGTTGTTGTGGTTAGACGAAGAAAAAAAGTTTTATTCTTGGAAATCCTGTAGTTATTCACGTCCGAACACTCAACAGTCCAAAGGCTCATTAAAATCTTTTTAAGAAATTGTAAAACGTAACGGTGTGTATTTTGGAATTCTATTATTAGAGGTACATAAAAAAGATAAAACCTACTTTCCTTCTCTTGGAAGAAATGAATGGCGGAACACGGAAATCATAAAAAGTTTAAACCGAATAACACTCAAGCAATAATATGACAAATTCATAGATAATGGTTACTAGGTTCAGTATCCAATTTAGTGCGGAAAAAATCAGATCGAAGTCTCACGCAGGTATTAAGTTGGGAAAAATGTGGAAATTGTTAATTCGTAGCTAAATTTAAAGTCCAATTCGAAAATACCTGATATGTAAATTTCTTATATATATGATGTTTTTCAATAACTGAATTTATCGGGGGCTCAGAGATTTTTTTGTATCGATTACTTAATATTTTTTTAAAAAGATATATTTTCAAATTGTTAGTCATTCATCAATTCACCAAAAATGAATTTCTTCACATGTTTATTATATTTTAGTTTTGTTCAGAAGGCGCTAAAAACGCTGTAAATTTTACATAAAGGTTTATAAAGGGGCAAGGATGAAAGTGGGACGATTCATGATATTCTATCAAGGTGAAAATTAGGAAATAAATTTTTGAATTTAATACAATCACTCCTCACTTGATGGAAATTAATTTCAATTAAAAAAAAAGATCAAGAAATTCAAATTCATTGAATTAACAACAATTGTTATGCCGATACTGTGACTTCTTCAAGTTTACATTTTGAATTAACTCTAAAAAAGTCAAAAAAATAATATCTTAAATATTCAACAAATTAATTCTGCTAACCTAACTACAAATTAAAAAAAAAATTTCTCGAAAACTTTACAGAATTAAATTAAATAAATGTCTTAGAAAACTCAGTTTCTATTCAGTAGACATATAGAATTAAAACTCATTACACAACAACTTTTTGATACTGTGATTCTATGACATTTATTTAATTTAATTTAAAAAATTTTTGAGAAAAAATTCATGAAATTAAAATTTGTAGTAAAGTTAGCAGAATTAATTTGAAATGAAATAAGAAATTACTTTGTTTTTAATCAGTTTTTATTAACTGAATATACAGTGACTCGAGTATAGTGTTTACTATATTTTCAAACTTTAAACAATTGATTTGTTTGACATTTAATATATGATATTTTCACCTTCATTATGGATAATTTCGTAATGATTCTTTCGAAAAATTGAGAGCTTAACTCCAACGAAATTCTTAACTGTATGTTCAAAAAATCACAAATAATATCCATAAATAAGAGGTACGTTCCAAAATGCAATATTTCAAAGAACACGCATGTGGGAAAACAGAAACTCAAAAGTATCATTTAAATACTATATATAAGATAAATTCATCTTATAGATTATACTCTTGATAAAGACATATTTAATTCTGAATACAAAAACAGAATAATTCTGTGCAATTTCTGCATAATTTATTTAATATAAAAAATTTAATCAAATTGTGTTAGACTAAGTTTCTATTTTAATAGAGATATGGAATTCTTAAATTTCATGTGACATTCCCAAATATAAATAAAAGTATAGAAAATAAAAAAAAATACAGAAATAAATCATACATGACTGTTTCAATTAGGTATTTTGAAAATATGAATAAAAACAATATTCTCATTTCCGCTAATATTTTATTGACACTACGATCGTTACGTCATACCATGACTTCTTCAGGTGAGTATTACAAGATACTGAGTATACCGTGAACAAGAACTTCATTTTATAGTACATGGATATAACAAAAATAGAAGAGGGGGTGAAGAGAGTTTTACAATACTTTTGGGAAACTGAAAAATGGTTCAAAAAAGATTCAACAAAGGGGAGTTACTTAATTCAGTTTGGTCATTCAATAATATTTTTCTTTTGTGATATCTATTAATTTCTAAAGTTTCTAATAAGTTTAATCTAAAACTTTTGTTTTCTAAGTGTAAAATTTCAAAGTTACTATTAAAACTATGTCCTGTGTCTAGAAGGTGCTCTGCGTAGGTTGAATTTCCCTTTTTGTTACAATAGCATTTTTCATCTAAGAACAAGAAATCAGGTGTTTATAAGTTAACTTGCGGTACTTGCCATTTCGTATATGTTGGTCAGACAGGAAGATCGTTCCAGACGAAACTCAGGGAACATGAAAAATGCTATTGTAACAAAAAGGGAAATTCAACCTACGCAGAGCACCTTCTAGACACAGGACATAGTTTTAATAGTAACTTTGAAATTTTACACTTAGAAAACAAAAGTTTTAGATTAAACTTATTAGAAACTTTAGAAATTAATAGATATCACAAAAGAAAAATATTATTGAATGACCAAACTGAATTAAGTAACTCCCCTTTGTTGAATCTTTTTTGAACCATTTTTCAGTTTCCCAAAAGTATTGTAAAACTCTCTTCACCCCCTCTTCTATTTTTGTTATATCCATGTACTATAAAATGAAGTTCTTGTTCACGGTATACTCAGTATCTTGTAATACTCACCTGAAGAAGTCATGGTATGACGTAACGATCGTAGTGTCAATAAAATATTAGCGGAAATGAGAATATTGTTTTTATTCATATTTTCAAGATGAATTTCCGTCAAGTAAAGACCGAAACAATCATAGATTAGGTATTTTGACTAACAAATTCTGTGCTAAAGTTGACCTCTTACATTTTTTCAGTTTTTTGATGTTGCAGGTGGTGTTATACATAGTATTTCAAGTAAATGTACAATATACACATTTTGATTTAACTTTTCAAAATTAAATGAATTATGTAGTTTTACAGAATGATGCTGTTTTTAAATTTGAAAAACAAAAACAAAGTGAGTTTCTCATTAGATTCGAAGATTTATGGAAATAATTCAAAAAAATTATCCAAATTTATTATAGGATTGTCATTGTAAAATAATAAGCTTTTGTGTAAAATTTATAGCATTTTTCTACAGGTCGCCCCAGTTATCTCTGGCCAAATTTCAAAAGGTGATTCTACAGGCAATTTGCAACACAAAAGTTCCTATAGAGTAGGGTCATTTATCTTACCTTATTCAAGATTAAACTATTGTTTCACAAACCCATGAGGCGTTATTCAGAGTAAACTTTGACAAAAAATTATGGCTGAAGAAAATTTTATAATAATTATTTCATTAACCATTATATAATGAGTAGTAAGTATTTCATAAAAATCTCCATGAAAACACGCTAGTCTAAGGAGAGTTTTCCGTTCTTTCCAATGGTGTACACTGAAATTTGATTAATATGATACATTTCAAGTTAGGCCGTGTTTTTAGTGATAAAATTTTGATACGTTACAACAGACTAGAATCTTGAATAACTTCACAACGATAGATTATTTGACCATACTCTATAGGAACTTTTGTGTTGCAAATTGCCTGTAGAACCATCCTGTGTAATTTGGCCAGAGATAACTCGGGCACCCTGTTAAGGGTACACAACATAGAATGAAAACAATACAAAAACTTTTTGAGGGTTTTTTCGTTGGTTTCGAAGCTCAGACCAAAATTAGGAATTTCAGCACTTTCGCTCTATCCAAGATAGTTTTATCGAATTTCGTAATAAGGTAAAGATAATGATTTAACAGTAGAAATAGATTAATTCAAGCCGCTTTCGATGGTGTTCTCTGCTAACAGCCTAATAGTATTGTTTTAAAAAATATAATAAATCAATGATACCCAGCCCAAATAACATGATCTGAATCTAATTTTCCTTCACCTCAATTGTATTATTTCTATCCCCCCACTTCTGATGTTCTAAAATCGTTTAGATTGAATTGCATGCAGATGTACTATGAATATTTTATCACCTTGAATTCAGTTAATTGATGAGTCCGATTCCGTTTATGGGAAATCAAATGTGTCTTATGAAAACTGATATTGCTTAGATATTTCCCATTTGTGAGCATGATTTCATTTTTCACACAAAATCCAAACGATTTTTTCTATAAATCAATTTGAAACTTTTTTAGATCAATTTTCCGTGAAGGATAAAAAAATTTCGCACATTGTTTTAGGAGTAGAGATATGTTCGTGCGGTTTTGATAACAGATGTCGCTACTAGTTAATTATTGCATTGTTTCACCTGGCGACACTCTCATTTTGAAGTGTCAATATTAGGTTTTTTTTCAGTATGTGTCATTTCGCTAAAGTGTTAACAACATAGTTTCTATGAAAAGTTCAAGTTTTGTATCGAATTATATGTTTTTGCGGAGAGTTTTACTTACATTGATTAAATTTGAAGTGAAAGGTTGCCGAAAATCATTGTATTTCAGTGGGTGTTTATGGTGATTCTGCTTTAGCTGAACGAACGCGTGAGAAGTGGTTTGCCCGATTTAAAAGTGGCGATTTCGAATTGGAAGACGAAGAACGATCCGGATTAGAGGCAAGGCTCAATGATGAACCATCACAAACGCAAGAGTAACTCGCAAAAACACTTGGAGTCACTTAACCAGCCATTCGCCATCGTTTAAAAGCATGGGAGTGATTCGAAAGTTTGAACATTTGGTGCAGTATGAACTGAAGTCAAAAGACGTCAAACGCAGTTTTTTCACGTCTGAACAACTGCACCAAGGGCGAAAAAGAAAGGGGTTTTCGCATCGAATTGTGATTGGCGATGAAAAGTGAGTCCATTACGATAATCTAAAACGTCGGACTACGTTTGGATGCCTCATCGTCAACTGTCAAGCCGAATATTCATGGCGAAAAGGTCATGCTGTGTGGTATATTATGAGCTGCTACACGTGAATTCTACCAGTTAGCTCTATTGGCATGTGAGCGTAGCTCTTTCACCAAGTGACTACTCAGCAGTCTCCACAGTCTGCCCCCAGAGGCAGAAAGTGTAATAAGGGTTACGCTTTATCATCGCGCGAGGTGAGAACCCTTCCGAAGAGATGAACCCACCAGCTTTCAGTTTGGGCTTCAGTTCGAAAACCTACAACCGTCTGACTGGTAGCAGCGAAGTACTATCCAACCTCTACTAGCTCTGAATGATCAGTACCCGAGTTGTTTGGGACGCAACTCATACGCCGGAAGAGCTTCTTATCCGTCCATCCGAACGCAGACTCATGAACTAAGATAATCTCAAGATTAATGACTCAATTGATCCGAGCAACGTCAATCCAGCATGTACGCCAGGACACACAAACCCAAGTCTTTCCATTGATCCTGGCGGCAAGCACCAACGGACAAGCCGTTTCGTCGAGATCCACAAACCCTGAAACGTCTAACAATAGATCCAAGTTCAGGACGAGGCCGGTCGAAGCGTCAAGTCCCGCTAAACTCTGAGACATTTCATGAGAATATCCCGAACATGAGTGTCTGCGAACAGATAAACGAAATACCTCCCTAGTCCAGCACGCGGACTTTCAACCACTACCCCCTCGAGTCCAACACCAATCGGGTGGCTAGGTGATACAAGTACCACCTGTGGGCATCCACCCTTACGAGGTATGCTACATAACGCACTCGGCCATTGGACAGAAAAATCCGGATTTACTGCAATAGGGTAGAGTCTTTCTTTCTCTTCTTTCGGTGTCATGCCTGTGTTCAGGCGTGGGCTATCTCCATGAGTACTTGATTGAACTGGTCTCTATCTTTCGCTGCTCGGAATAGTTGTTCCACTCCCAGTCCAGCCCAATTTCTAATGTTCCGCAACCACGATATTTTCTTGCGACCTCAACCTTTCTCTGGATAATCAGGCGAGGGATGTGATATTTGTGGTTCTCGACTCTTATTCGGCTGTCTGGGTACCTCTTCATTACTGGTATGTGCAGTTCAAGGAACCTTGAGGCTTCTCCGGTAGCACCCCACCTCAAACGCTTCTATTTTATTCATGGTGTCAACTTTAAATGTCTCACATCCGTATAAGAGAATGCTCCCTATGTAACAGCGAAGTGTTCTCAGCCGCGTCTGAACTGTAAGGTTTCTGTTAGTGAGAGGTGGTTTCCATTCGCTAAATGCCCCACGTGCCATTTCAATCCTCGATTTTACCTATTCGTAGCATGTTATTTCATTGTTTAGCCAGCTACCCAAATATTTGAAGTGTGGTACTAGTTCAATGTTGTGTCCGCTGATTGTAATCGGAATTGGTTCTATGTTTATTTCACCCACGATCATCCAAGAGGCAAGTGGCATTACGTTAGGCACCAAGACTTAGCCCTCCATTTCACCGGGAAACTAGGACCTAGTCTGGGAAAATGTAGTTGCTAGCGACGGACACTACTTTGAACTTTGAATGTTTAACCAATGTTTCACAATAAAACTTCAATTTTCTACAAAAAACCGCACGAACTTATTTATAAAGGGTGATCCATTTGGAGGTACTTTTTGTGGTGGGGATTTAATTACAGATTGCGCATGCCTCGTGTTAACTGAAGTGCCATTTCTGTTCAGTGGTGTTTGACAATTCATAATAGAAAGACTTAGCCCGGCACATCGTCTACAAATTGTTGACGCTAATGACGAAAATGGGCGTTCTACGAGGAATGTGTATCGGGCGCTTAAAGCAACTTATGGTCAACATGATCGGCCTATCAAACGCACAATTAGCTCTACCATCCGAAAGTTTGAGACCCAATCTTCATTATTGGATCATACTCGGCAAAAAAGACCACACTCAGCACGTAGTGAAGAAAATATAGGGGCGGTAGCGAAGAGTGTACGCGAAGACCGCGAAGTGTCGATTCGTCGCCGTTCTCAACAGCTTGTCCTATCATATTCAACAACTTGGCGTATTTTACGTAAGGATCTTTCTTCAAAAGCTTACAAAATTCAACTAGTGTAAGAACTGAATCGTTTCGTTTTAGTCGTTGGGCTTTTGACAAGCTTGCCCGATACACATTCCTCGTAGAACGCCCATTTTCGTAATAAAGTTGAACAATTTGTAGACGCTGTGCCGGGCTAAGTTTTTCCATAAGGAATTGTCAAACACTACTGAACAGAAATGGCACTTCAGTTAACACGAGGCATGCGCAATCTGCAATTAAATCCCCACCACAAAAAGGACCTCTAAATGAATCACCCTGGACTTCTAATATAAAATGATGATTTTTAATTATTGAAATATCCATCAACCTCTATTTTTTGTGCACGTAGCTGCGTGTTTGGCATTGTATTATAAGTTTTAATATTCAACCGATAAAGTCATGGTATACATGAAATTGAAAAATAGCGTTTTTTCTTATGCCTTTCCAACTTATAATCAGCAGTTAAATATTAAGAATTCAGGCAAATCATGAAGATTCAATGACGAAAATTCTAACCTTTAATCGACTCAAATCGCACAATAGAAATTTTGGGAATTACTGTGTTTCTCTGTAGCTAGTGAATCCTGTTTCTGTATAAAATAGGAGAGTGATGTCATTTTTCAAATTTACAATTATTTGTCACCGAAATTTCCAGTATCGATTGAAGTATATTTGATCTATTCAAAATTGAATGGACTTCTCATTTCAACTATTAAAGTGTCCTCTGTTGAAACAGAATTTCAGATCTTACGAATTTGATTCTTCGTTTCATCTTTAACTTCAGATCTCAAGAGATCCCGACTATTTTTAAATTTCAGATCAAAGAAGGTGGAAAATTAAAAAAAAATCATCTCAAATAATCCACAACAATGTATTGTGCAAGCCAGCGTTTTTAGTGTTTTTCGTTAATTGTGTTACATTCAAAGCAAACAAAAATAGACTCTAATTCGGAGGACAACATTGTCACGGTGTAACTTTTCGAATCAATGGTATGTACTCGTACTTGAAAGAATGTTTCGTAACTCTAGAGAGATCAGTTGGCCTCTTGTCAATCTAGAGTAAAATAGATAAAAAGCTTACGATATTTTCGGAAATTAAGGTCATTAATAACTTTGACAGAAAATCACATTGGTTTGAGAAATTCGACATCACTCCACCTTTGCTGTTTTCGATATCAGAATCTCCATATTCAACTATAAAATATAAATAAAATCGAGAATCTCATTCAGCAGGACGAGTTCCATCCTTTCATCGAGGCACTGCTTCCTTTTGTCAAGTCATTTGCCTACACGTGGTTCAACCTTCAGGCAGCTAAAAGAAAATATTATAAAAAACATGAAAAACGAATGTCGATGGAAGAAGAACGCCAGTGCAAGGAGGCACTTCAGGTAAATATATCTCTACATATGCAGAAAAAAATGCCTTAGGCGTTTCCAGTCATTTTCAGGAAAAAAACCGAAGTATTGTAGTTGAAAATTATTGAAAATTCCCAATTGCAACAATCATAAAAGGCGAAAAACTGTTACGTCACTGCTTTTGAATGGTTACTCATGTTCCTAGCTTATAAAGTTAATGAAACACATAAATAGACGTTAATACTTGATAGAAGGTGTATAAAATTATTTAAATATTTTAATATTAGCCATCTACATATTTAATTTTAAAAAATTATATTTAATAACTTCAGGAATTAAATTGAAATAATGTCATATAAGTAACACTTATATCAAACGACTTATAAAATAAACATTCATTATATTATATTATATTATTCATTATATTATATATTATATTCATTCCAAGTACCACTTATATCAAACGACATATAAATGCTACTTATATGACATTATTTCAATTTAATTCCTGAAGTTATTAAATATAATTTTTTGAAATTAAATATGTAGAAGGCTAATATTAAAATATTTAAATTAATGATACACAGTTCTTTCAGTTTTCTCACAACTGTTTCCTTACAACTTCATGGCAATGAATGGGTCCATGGGTTTATAACGATAATTCATCACGAAATTCTATATTTGTTTTGTTTTTGAAAGTAAAGGGTGAGCCATCTAGAGTTTACATTTTTGAAGTAGCGGTTATTTCGTGTCTGGCAAAATTTCTGTCATTAATGTTTTGACAGCAAGTTAGTTCAATATTTGACATCAATGAAATGATTCGATTCACGCTTGAACAAAACTTGGAAATATTATAAACTCAATCATTTTTCAAATGGTGAATCTTCAATCCAAACTGTTAGAAATTTACGTGAAAAATTAAATAGAAATGAAATGCCCTCACAGCAATTTGTGGACCAATTTTTTTGTGAAAACTGGATCGTTATTTGATCAAGCTGATCAAGTTGATGTTCTCGTCCAGTGAGCACACCTGAGAACTGAATATCCATCAACATCAAGTCGTCATCGTGCTCAAGAATTGAAAATTTCTTTTGGAAGTGATTATACATGTTCTCAAGCACTGTCAAAATCACAACTTCAATTCATACTGAATGAACAAAATCATACGCTGATGAGTTGATTATGTTCTATGTCAGTTAATAAGGTAAAAAAACACATGGTTAAAGTTTCACTATTTATTCTTTTTCTTTACCTCACTAATTTCAAGAATATTTCACGAAGTGATTTGGCAAGAAATCGATATCTGTTAAATGTTAGATTTGCCATTTGCGACTTGTAAGCTTATAGGCAGTGACGTCATACAGTGCACCGTTTGAATTTATGTGTATGGAAAAAGGATTTCAGATATTGAGTGAGAAATCAGTTTTTCCAAATTTAAATCGAATTAAAATAATAAGAAGTGGTTTTTTACTTGATAAAAAGATTATTACAAAATTCGAATATCAAAAGAGATTTTATCTGTCAGCCTCCTATAATTTTAATTTCAAAAAATTTCATTCAAAAACTTTCAGAATTAAATTAATGTCTTATAAGCACTGCTTATATTTAACAGACGTATAAAATCAAAATTCATTATATAACATCAAAAAGAATAAAAAACCAAACAAATATAAATTGTGAATTAAAATGAATTTGATATTATATAATGAGTTTTGATTTTATACGTCTATTAAATATATTTATTACAATTATACAATTTATATTTGTTGGGTTTTTTTTTATTCCATTTGATACTATATAATGAGTTTTGATTTTAAGTCTATTAAATATAAGCAGTGCTTATAAGACATCAATTTAATTCTAAAAATTTTTTAAACTAAAATAATAAGAGGCTTATAGATTAAATCTGTTTTGGTATCCAAATTTTAAATAAAATTCATGTTTTAGGCTACTCTCTCTAACGTTATGTGAAAAAAAGCACTTATTAAGATGCTGGAATGCCCATTGCTCATGTTGGTTGTGGTAGGACTAGGCTATTATTATAATCGAGTGGAGAGATTTTAGTAACTAAAATATTCGCTACTGCCCAAAAATCATTCGAACTTTATTCGAGTACTGTTTACAAGTAAGTGGCGTTTTGCAAGATGAAGATCTTGCTACGCAATAATAAATAAACTGAATAAGCTTACTGTAGCAGCTATTTTAGAAGAGGTGAATGAGAAAATATGTGTGATTTGCAAAAAGAAGGTATATATATCAATACAAGAGATGAACTGGGAGCTACCAATTCTCTTCTGGAGAAATTAGTATTAGCCGAGAGAACACTTCGATGGTTTGAAAATGTCCGACAGCTGTGAATTTTCTATTAATGGAAATACCTTCTGACATTCAGTATTTAGGAAACATTAAAATCTTACAAAAAATTCTCTACTTTTTTGCTATTGGGTGTAATTCAAGGATACTCACACATATATTTAGAATCAAAAAATCAATTTTTTCCGAATTTTCATTTCACTAAATTCGTGTATATTGCTTATATCGGGTGTTTTTTTTTTGAAATGATAGAACTTTCGATAGGGATAACTGTGATTTGACAGAAGGTAAAAGCCATGTTGTTTTGAAATTTCTGTTCAATAAGCATTGACAAATTATCATGGAAAGACATACGGCGCAACAACGTTTACAAATTGTGGAAATTTATTTTCAAAATCAGTGTTCTATTCGCAAAACTTATAGAGCACTTCGTGAAATTTATGGTTTACCTAATCGTCCTTCAGAGCAGCTTATTCAGCAGAATTGCCGTATATGGAGTGAAAACAATCCTCAAGAAGTTCTGCAGGTTTCATTGCATCCTGAAAAATGCACTGTATGGTGTGCTTTACACGCTGAAGGCATCATCGGTCCATATTTCTTTAAAAACGATGCTAGAGCTAATGTTACAGTGAATGGTACTAGTTACAGATCGATGATCAATGATTATTTGTTTCAAAATTCGAATGGTATCGACCCAGAAGTGTTTTGGTTCCAACAATATGGTGCTACACCTCATGCTGCTACCGTAACAATTGATGTATTGAAAGAAAAATTTGGCGATAACATTATTTCGAGAAACGGTCCAATTAATTGGCCACCAAGATCATGCGACATAACTCCATTGGATTATTTTCTTTGAGATTATGTCAAGTCATTGGTTTATGCTGATAAACCAGAAACAATGGACGCTTTGGAAGCCAACATAACTCGTGTTATTGATTAAATAATGCCTGAATTACTGGAAAAAGTGGTCCAAAAATGGTCTGGTTGAAACCGGTTCCTCAGAGCTAGTCGTGGTGGACATATGCCGGAAATTATACTTAAAACATAGATATCATAAACATATGTTTCAAATAAAAAAAAAATTTGTCTTCAATCTTAATTAAAATGTGTTTTATTTCAATTTAGAGTTCTATGCAAAAAACACCCGATATTTTCTGAATCCAAATAAGCACATTTCTTCATATAATGTGGTGACTTAATATTCCTCAAGCACTCGTACTCTACATATACAGGGTGTCCAAGTTATCTCTGGCCAAAATTCACAGGTGATTCAACAGGCGAATTGCAATAAAAAAGGGTCCTATAGAGTATGGACCATTTTTATTTCGTTGTGGATTTATTCAATATTTCATTATTTTGTAACGTTTCACAATTTTTGAAATTGTGCTATGTTTTCAGTAAAAAATATGTGAAACGTTACAAAATAGTAGAATCTTGAATAACTTCGAAACGAAAGATGATCCATAGGAACTTTTGTGTTGCAAATTGGCTGTAGAATCACCTTGTGAAATTTGACCAGAGATAACTTGGGCATCGTGTATAGAAACAAATTTTAAAGTTGTATCTTCGCTCCAGCGAAAGGAAATTTTTGCGGAAACTAATGAACTCGATTAAAACGACAGACTGTTTTAGCCGATGAATGATTGAGCAGTGACGCGTGATCGAAGATGTCTCTCGACCGATAAAAACAGAACAAAATGGATCGACTCCACTAAATTACTCACTAATCTACTCGACTGAATTTCTGGTGTATACATACGTTAAATTACTCGCTACTTGACTATAAAACTGGCCTAGTCCGAAAAACTAATGCTTAGCTAGGAGTGCTCCCCATACTCTAATTCTCTTCTTGCAGAACGAGAAGGCCGAAGTTAAACAGAAATGGGCATCAAGACTTCTGGGAAAACTCCGAAAGGATATTACTCAGGAATGCAGGGAAGACTTCGTCCTCAGCATTACCGGAAAGAGGCCTGCCACCTGCGTTCTGAGCAATCCAGATCAGAAGGGGAAGATGCGTCGGATCGATTGTCTCAGACAGGCCGACAAGGTTTGGAGATTGGATTTGGTAATGGTGATACTCTTCAAGGCGATACCATTGGAAAGTACGGACGGTGAAAGGCTTGAGAAGAGTCCTGATTGTTCGCAGCCAGGACTATGTGTGAATCCATATCATATAAATGTCTCAGTGCGGGAACTGGATCTCTATTTAGCGAATTTCATCAATTGTCATGGTAAACACAATAATTTTATTCATCTTTTCGATAGGTTCTTTCAATAAAAATAATGAGGATTATCTTTCGAGAGAGAACAACGCTTTTACTGTTATTTCCCGCTTGTATTTTCTCACTTGGCATGAGCGAGAATAATAACATCGAAAAACGAAATAATTAAACGGCATTCAATAATTGAAATATATTGACTTACTATTATAAGATTTTGGATTATTGAATCCTGTTTAATTGGAGGTAGAATTCACCAAAATGAAACATACTGTAAACATTGTTTTTATAAAAGTTGCAAAATAGTATTTTGTCCATTGGAATGGCAACCCAGTAATTGTTGCAGTTTTTTCTCGAAAATCGAAGCTTTATGCTGAAAAATTGCGTATACATTCGTAGTTCAAAGTATTGCCTGTCGCTAGCCTACTTGACATTTTCAGTGCATACAGAAAATATGTTGTTTAAATATTTTAATATTAGCCTACTACATTTTAATTTTAAAAAATTAAATTTAATAATTATAACTTCTGGAATTAAATTAAAATAATGTCATATAAGTACCACTTATATCAAACCACATATAAAATAAACATTCATTATAAGACATCCAAATGATATAACAAAATCCAATAAATAAAAATTGTTAACCAAAATTCTATAAATTAAATATTTTGAATAGACAAAATTTTGTTTCTGCTGATCAATCTTATGAAAACAAATAACTTTCAAAAATGTTTAACATAATCTTGAGAATTTCATCATAAAACTATCTTACTTAGAATATTCAATATTATTGAATATCTAACTAAGTTACTTTCTACAAAATCTCAAGATATGTAAAAACATTACTGAAAAACAAGTTTTAAGAGAGACTTTGCTTCGTCAGTATTCAAATAATTCATATTCAATAAAATATAACATCAATCAACAACAAATATTTACTCACCCTTCAACAATTTAGAAAACTCCTGGTAAATGAATACTGAAAATTTAAATGTAGTATAAGGTTAACTTACAAATAAATAATTCTGTGGTTTACCCTTGATCTAAATGATTGAAAGACAATTTAACGGCCTCTGGTATAGCACAAGGACTATCTGTATAAGGAATGTTAAGGAAACCAAATAATTATATATTATGAATAAAATAACATAAATAGAGGTTAATACTTGATAGAAGGTATATAAAATTATTTAAATCTTTTAATATTTTGTATATAATATGTTGTTTACACTTCAGCGAAATGAAAAGAAAGCTTAGTGATGACACTTCAAAATGAAGGTCTTCCCAGAATAAACAGTGGAATAATAAATTCGTAGCGATATTTGTTATCAAAACCACACCAAATTGGTATTTGTTTCACTTTGTCATGACATGCTGTTGCCTCATGGGTCTTATAAATATGACGTACATCTACACAGTACTTTTCTGTTACAAATAGTAGTTTTTCTGTCAGATTTCTAGCCAAAGCCTTAGTATCTTAGTTATCTCAATATATCAACTGCCTAGATTCACAGTGATTCAATTCAATGTGAAGATTATTTAGTATTCAAACAAGCATAAATTTACGTGTAATCTTGTACTGGCCTGCAGCCAGAAAGAATTTGGTTTAGTTTTCGTGGTTTGGAAGTAATTTGAGAAATACAGAGGACGTTGGTAAAGATATAGAAACAATAATCTTGTACTGAATGTCGGCTCCTTCTCGTACGAAATTTCTACCTCAATTTCAGCCAATTCAAGTGTTGCAACCTCTTAAAATCCCACATAATCTCCTCTGTTTCAACTTTCATAAAGTCCAATTTTGTGTTTTGTCGAGTTCTTCTAAAAAACATCACTGTCGAAAAAACACGAGAGATTAAGTCGGTCTTTACTTAATGCAAACTTATTTTAAACGATATATTGAATAATATAATTTAATATAACCATTGTTCCACCACACAGTAACACTCTCTAAAATACGAACACTTTCGGCAGCCTTTTTCTTCATATTGAAGTAAAATACTCCGCAAATCCATATTATTCGATATGAAAGTTGAAATTTTCACAACACACAGAAACTATGTTGTTATCAAAACCACAAGACTTTATTTTCACTTCTAATTTAGTGAAAAAGTTTTTCATTTTTCTAAACGAATGGATTCTTCTCATTTTCTAAGAATGTTTCAAAGCGTTTTCCAGAATCTGTTATCTAAAGAAGCTACTGTGTAGTAAAGCAATTGTTATATTTAAATGAATATGTGAAAGTTTAGAATTATATCATTCAATATATCATGGAAAACAACATATTTACCTTGGCAAATGTACTCCACTCAAACTGATTTGTTTCTTTTTTAATAAAATAATGAGAACAGGTTTTTTACTTGATAGAAGGATTATTACAAAATTTAAATATCCAAATTTTAATTTAAAAAAATGTTTATTCAAAAAACTTTCACAATTAAATTAATGCCTTATACGCACTGCTTCAATTTAGTAGACATAAAAAATCAACACTCATTATATAATATCAAATGGCATGAAAAAACCCAACGAAATATAAATTTTCAATCTAAATTACCAAATAAATACTTGAAGGAGACAAACTTTTTTTCTAATCTTACATTTATGAAAACCAAATTTTTCGTCAAAAATGCAGAACATAACTTCACGAACAAAAACTAACGTATTTCAAATATTTAATGTATTTAAATGAGTTACTTCAAAAAATATATCAAAACATGTGGCACATCCTCAAAAAAAAAATTGAAATTAAAAAAGATTGTCGTCAGTCCTAATTCACATTTAAAAAATGAATTCAATCAACAAAAAATATGTTACCAGATAGACCTCATGGTATCCTTGTTGTACAAATACTAAAATTAGAGAATTTTAAAAATCCTACGTATTCTATGTTCGTCACAAAAATTAGACAACGCTTGCAAGGCATTTTATGGCCCTTCGTTAAAACCAAATGACTTTCATATAATGAATGAGGAAATCCAAAATATAATTATATATTATATATTATATATTATATATTATATATTATATATTATATATAATATATTATATATTATATATATATATATATTATATATTATATATTATATATTATATATTATATATTATATATTATATATTATATATTATATATTATATATTATATATTATATATTATATATTATATATTATATATAATATATTATATATTATATATATATATATATATATATATTATATACAATAAAAATGTCATTTGGTTTTAACTAATGGCCACAAAATACCTTACAAGCTTTGTGTGATTTTTGTGATGAACATACGTAGGATTTTTAAAGTTCTCTATTTTTATTATTTTTTCAACAAGGATACCAAGAGGTCTGCCTGGTAAGATATTTTTTGTTAATTGATATTATTTTTTAAATGTTAATTAGGACTGACGACATTCTTTTTTTAATTTCAAATTGTTTTTTGAGGATGTGCCACATGTTTCGAGAGATTTGTTGAAGTAACTCATTTAAATATATTGAATATTTGAGATAGGTTAGTTTTTGGAGGAAGTTCTTAAGGTTATGTTTCGCATTTTTGAAGAAAAATTTGGTTTTTATAAATATAAGATTAAAAACAAAATTTTGTCTCCTTCGAGTATTTATTTGGTAATTCCAATTGAGAATTTATATTTCGTTGGGTTTTTTTATTCCATTTGATATTATATAATGAGTGTTGATTTTATGTGTCTTTTTTGTTCTATACGAAAAGAGATAGAATCAAATTTCTGTTTTTAAGAGTCAGCATAGTTGAAACCACTCTGTATCTGTTTCGATGTTGGTAGTTCTTTTGAATTAAGTATAATATTTCATGAATAAACTTTCTGAATGAATCTGAAGGATCCATTCACCGAAATAAAAGATCAAACTGTTAACAGAAATAACCATTACTTTGAAGAAAATAAATGCTATAATTTCTTACTTTTTTCAGAATTATTAATAAGAGATGGACTGTTTTTCACTAACAATAAGAAGGACGATGAGCGAAAAAACAAAGGTCAGTTGAATATCATTTAATCTGACGATAGAATGGAATCTAAGAAAATATAAAATTTTGCTAGTCCAGAAGATGGGTCCAAAACAGACAAAAATCGATGCGAAGTATATCGTATCAGATAGTCATCATTCCATTTTTCGTAAACGATACCAGACAGTTCTATTTTCATAAAGAGATTTGCTTCACACTGAATATTAAATCGAAATGAATATTTCAAAGACTCCATGTATAACTGTAATGTTAAAGGCAGCGTAACCTAACTCTTGGACTAAAGACATAACGTAAAATTAATTAATGAAATGAAGAATATTTTGTTTGATATAAAAATTTTCCAATATCTTGAGCTTCTTCACTTAGATTTCACTTCAAAAATTAGTACCTGGATGTGTTCGTACAGGGAGATGGCAATAATTTCTTCTTTTCCCAACGACCAATATTTTCCGATCAAATAACTGAGTGAAATTCTTTCCAGTTGCAGGATACACCCACAATCCTTACAACGGTGTTATAGTTAATGAAATAATAATAGCAACTGGAGTGTTTTCGTCAGAGGAACTGTGGAAATTATCAAAATGTAAATAAACTTATTTAATTTTCCCGTTTAAAATCTTCATTGTTGTTAATTTTAGCTTCGATTCTCCACGAATTGTCGGACCCCCAACCCAACGTCAACAGCGTTAAATTAGAGCATCCCTCTTATTACTCCAACAACTATTCTGAAGGACCAGTGGTAGACAGATCAACATCAGTTGATGCTATGGTTGTCTCTGCTGCCTATTGTAAGTAGACATTTCTTGTAAAAAGAACTTGAAAGCTTCGTTTTGTTTCTTTGAGAACTGAGGTGATAAATCTAGTGGCTACTCGAAAAAACTGACTTTTTGCACTTGAATCAAATTTTCAGGATTTATGTACCTGAATTTTTTTATTTTCCTTTATATATTATTAAATGTACGCAAATTATCCACTTAAATATTTGAGCAGTGTATATTGATCACTTATTTATTTCATGAAAATTCATTGAATATTGGGGAATAAAACAATACATTTGATCAAATTTTCACAATTTTTTCTCGGGAATGTGTATTCCCGTGAATTAGATTGCGTTGTTGTTTACCAAAACAAGTCATTTAGGCCGCAAATCTACTATGAAAGTGCCAAGTCTCTAGCTCTTTCCATTTGAAAGTTAGAGTGTTTACGAACGGACCAAATTACTTTTGACCTCGTATTCTTCATCAATGAGTCTGTTGAGGCCATTTTTGGCTCGAAAACAGGCATTTTAGCAAACCGTGGTACAACGAACGCGCAATAAGCACGTCAATATTGAAGGTGATGTTGACCATCTTTCTTATTATTGCGGTGTTGTACATTCGAAATTCTTGTCATAAAATAAGACAGTAAATAAAAAACATTATCTGAGCGTTATGCGGAGTTTCTATAATATGAACAAATTCGCTGATAAAAACTCTATTTGTGAAAAGAAAAAGTGTGGATTTTGCACCATGATAACACTTCAAGTCATTGTGATTGAACAGTATTCTCCCGATATGACTCCAGTCGACATTTTCTCTTTCCAGAACTCAAATTTGTACTTCAAGCCACCAATTTTAAGTCAATTGAACAATAATTCGTTAGCTTCAATGTTTCGGGTGTTTTTTTAGAGCGATAGAACTTTAAATTGAAATAAAACTTATTCAAATTAAGATTGAAGCCAAATTTGTTTTTATTTGAAAGAATTTTATGGCATTTATGTTTTGAAAATAATTTCCGGCATATGTCCACTACGTCTAGCTCTGCGGAACCGAATTCGACCAGACCAATTATGGACCTCTTTTTCGAGTATTTCAGCCCTTATTTCATCAATAACACGAGTTATGTTGGCTTCCAAAGCGTCTATTGTTTCTGGTTTATCAGGATAAACCAATGACTTGACATAACTCCAAAGAAAATAATCCAGTGGAGTTATGTCGCATGATCTTGGAGACCGATTAATTGGACTATTTCTCGATATAATGTTATCGCCAAATTTTTCTTTCAATAAATCAATTGTTACGGTAGCAGCATGAGGTGTAGCACCATCTTGTTGGAACCAAAACACTTCTGGGTCGATACAATTCAAATCTTGAAACGAATAATCATTGATCATCATTGATCATTCACTGTAACATTAGCTTCAGCATCGTTTTTGAAGAAATATGGACCGATGATGCCTCCAGCGTGTAAAGCACTCAGTGGAACCTGCAGAACTTCTTGAGGATTATTTCACTCCATATACGGCAATTTTGCTTGTTTACATAGCCGTTCAACCAGAAATGAGCTTAATCACTAAACACAATTATACGATAAAAAAGTGGATCAACTTCAAGCTGTTCTAGGGCCCAATCAGCAAACAAACGACGCTTATTATGGTCAAGTGGCTTTAGTTCTTGAACCAGTTGGATCTTGTTGGGTGTAGACCAAGATCTTTACGCAAAATTTTCCATGTGGTGGATGCACAGAGTCCAACTTGGTGTGAACCTTGACGAATAGACAAATCTGGATCATCATTTACACTACAGCAGTGATATTTTCTTCTGTACGTCCAGGTCTTTGTCTTGATGTTGTTGTTGCATCGAGTAGAGAAAATGTTGTCCGGAATCTATCGATAGTTCGACGAATAAGCTGCTCTGATGGACGATTATGTAAACCATAAATTTCACGAAGTGCTCTATAAGTTTGGCGAATAGAACACTGATTTTGAAAATAAATTTCAACAATTTGTAAACGTTGTTGCGGCGTGAGTCTTTCCATGATAATTTTTCAATGCTTACTGAACAGGAATGTCAAACCAACATGGCTTCTACCTCCTGCCAAATCACAGTAATCCCCATCGAAAGTTCTATCACTTTAAGAAAACACCCGTTATTAGATCGTAAGGGGCCTAGTTCGAAAGTGATACTATTAATTTGAACCAATAAAACATATTTTGTATTTCATTGACCAATTCCCGGTACATTTTAAACAGAGTAGAAGTATCAACGTCAGATGAGTCAAGTATAATTTCTCCTCTTTCAGCCATGTCCCAAAATACCACGTTAGTGTCTTCCAGTTCTCAAGCTAGTCCAAGTCATTTATTCTATCAACATAGTCCAGAGTCGCACCAGCACCATCAAAATCAGGTGAAATATCAGGAAAACGGCCATGACACCCTCACCGATTTCGTGACTTACGTTTGCCAAGAAACGGAAAACGATCAGAACACCCAGGTGAGTAGGGCTTATTTACATAATGACCTGATGCAGGTCATACGATAGTCCACTATGAAATTGATACGAACACATGGAATGTATCGAACGGGGCAATTAAAAAAAAAACACACAATAATCAGCGTGTATTATCACATGGTAGCCAAATGAGAACGCAATAGCCATTTCAGGAACTGCGCCAACATTTTAGAAAAACGCTCAGATCCATCGATTTTTTACTGCAGTATTACCAGTATATTTGCTTGGGTAAAAATATTTAAACTCCAATGGGGATCGAGTAGAATACTTTCAAAAGTTTAGAGAGTTTAGAGTATTCCCCGGTACGTTGATATCCCTTTTCGAATTTCACTAATAACTTAACGTTGTTAATAATATAACTAAAAACTACATTGCTTAAGTTTCACAGTTTATTTGATGTTTGTTGACATATATGTTTCGGGTTTTTAGCCCATTTTCAAAAATGAAGAGAACAAACCTTAAAATCCTATTAATAATGGTAGAGTAGATCACAGGTACAATTTTGAAGAGTGTAAAAATATGGTGTTAGTTCGGTACTAATCTTTTACAGATAAGAGCAATAGTGATAAATTAAATTGAAGTTGTTCATTTGTGATTGGTAGCTTCTTATCATGTTCTAAACAAATTTCCAAACTTTCTAAAAGGTCCATTCTTCTGCTTTTATTACCTACGTGTATAATCTCAGTTCTACTGAAATCTATAAAATTGTTGTTATTATACAATGTTCCGAAAAACCAGAAGTTATTGTATTATGTAATATACTTTTTTCATGTTCTTCTACCCTTATGTTTATAGATCGTCCTGTCTGACCTATGTAAAATGCAGGGCATTCATTACAATATAATTTGTATATACCGCTTTTTTCACAAGTTTCATGACAGTCTTTGTTGCTATTGACTAAGAGCGATCCTAAGTTTTTCTTATTTGTAAAAATAATATTAATGTTATTCTGTTTTAGTCTATTGCAAATTTTGTTACTAATTTGTGGTATGTAGTTTATGCTATGGAATTTTTCTTTTTCTTTGTCCTGAAGAATAGGGTAAAAAAAGATAGAGCCTATTTATGCTGTTTTTAAAAAAATTATTTATCGATTACGTTCGTATTTTAACCATTGTTCGACGCTAATGAAAAAAAAATAAAGTTTTGAAATCTTTAGCGTCGTACAATGGTTACAATATGAACGTAATCGATGAATTGATTTTTCAAAACACCATAAATAGGCTCCAGCTTCTCTTTGCCCTATTCTTCAGGACAAAGAAAAAGAAAAATTCCATAGCATAAACTACATACCACAAAATAGTAAAAAAAAATTTGCAATAGACTTAAACAGAATAATATTTATATTATTTGTACAAATAAGAAAAACTTAGGTTCACTCTTAGTCCATAGCCATACAAATTATATTGTAATGGATGCCCTGCATCTTACATAGGTCAGACAGGATGATCTATAAACATAAGGATACAAGAACATAAAAAAGTATATATCATATTAGAATAACATCTAGTTTTTCGGAACATTGTATATATAACAACCATTTCATAGATTTCAGTAGAACTGAGATTTTACACGTAGGTAATAAAAGCAGAAGAATGGACCTTTTATAAAGTTTGGAAATTTGTTTAGCACATAGTAAGAAGCTACCAATCACAAATGAACAACTTCAATTTAATTTATCACCATTGCTCTTATCTGTGAAAGATTAGGACCGAACTAACACCATATTTTTACACTCTTCAAAATTGTACCTGTGATCTACACTACCATTATAAATAGGATTTCAAGTTTTGTTTTCTTCAGTTTTGAAAATGGTCTAAAAACCCGAAACATATATGTCAACAGACATCAAATAAACAGTGAAACCTAAGCCAAGTTGTTTTTAATTACATTATTAATTCGAAAATGTTTCACCAAGTAATATGCGAGAAAACAATATCATTTAACGTTGTAAGTATGTAAATTCCAGGATAATTGTAAAGAATTGCTTGGTATGTAGAGTTACCTTTTTGAATCCTTCCTAGTAAACGATTAAGCATTAACCAATTACTATACGAATTCTTGGTTAAGCATACTTCAAATAGGATTGATAGAGGTCTGTATAATTACCTTTGACTGTTTATTTGCAGCCTAAATACATACAGGGTGTCCCAACAAAAATAACGCCCCTTCCAGAACTCAGAAACGAAGAATTTTCGAAGATTTAAAAAAAACAGGTCATCTTCTGTTTTGAGGGGGACGAATTTCCATCATGAATTTGTTCCGAAAAAAACACCCCCATGGCATCAACCGCCAACATTTTTCAATGTGGAAGAAATGTCGAGTGTCGGATAGTTTAAAATTTACTTATGTTTTGTGCAAAATCCAGTTTAAATTTTCAAAATCGGTTCACTATTCACGAAATAATATAATATGTAATAATTACAACCCTCTGAAGTTAGCGCCCGAAAAACAGTTTTCAATTTTTTTTCAAACAAAAAAACAGAGAATAATTGTGACTGAATCAAAGTTAATCAAAACTAGTCAGTTGTCATAACAAAATGTCATCCGCTTACTCGATAAATTCTAGTTCGGAAATAATTCCAGCCTCTATGGCTCTATCATTTGGATAATTTTTTTTTCTCAAAAACCTTTCATTTTAGCAAGAAATTACAAGAGACCTTATTTGTTAAGAATGGATAAAGCTATCCAAAATAATTTTTTTATTGTGACATAGGAATATGGAAAAAAGTTTCTTGCGAAAGAAGGTTTAGGGGTGGCTTTTTCTACCCCTTGCAATTATAGAGAAACACCACCAAATTTTTTATTCAGTGCCTTTTCGTCCACATAAAATGTCTGCTTAATTTTATTCTAGTCAGGTTTTTGGTTTTCAAGAAAAATTAAAAACTGTTTTCCGAGTGTCATCTTTAGGGGCCTGTAACTAAGTAGGGGGGGCTCAAAAAAATAATGTTTATATAAAAGACCCGCCCCATTTTTTGACAAGGAATCAACCCCTAAATTTTTTCGCAATTATTCGTATAAGAAGTGAAGGTGTATTTCAGAGTTAGTTCAAAATGTAATCTTGCAGAAGCTACAGTGTTTGCGAAATAATTATCGTTTAATTAATAAATTATGGAAATAATCTCTATTATTTCATTTAATTAAAAAGAATTTCCAATTCAGTTGAATTTTTCTACTCATAATGTGCGGAAATTTGGTAACGCGCCGAGAACAAATCGTAGCTAACGTTTTGTTACATCTAGGACGTAGTTATCTAGAAAAAACGAAACCAACTACTCCTTATCGCACTTTGAAAGGAGTAAATTCTAGTTTTTTTCCGGCAACTAATGGAAATGAAGTTCTCGACTCATTTTCGGCAGACCCCAAATAATTCCCCTCGGTCTCGAAATTCGAGAGGCCGAGAAAGGCCATCAATTCAGTCGGCAGACACTTTATTCCCCATTCCAACTATCTTCCAGGCCGTTTCGTCGTTTGAAATATGAAAGGCTGAAAACCATTCCCCGTTATCATCCGACTTGAATGTCCTCAGTATTGATTTTCCATTTCAGACTGTAACTCACCCATACACGCCTGTTTTGCAGATGCAGACAAACTTATCTAGGAGTCCGAAGCCGCAATATTTTCCTTCGACGATGCTCCCGCCACCCCCGTTACCACCCATGGCGAGGCCAGTGGCGCTCATAAGATCGACGGTGGACGCCTCCATGAGCGGCACGAATTCGCCGCCTGCTAGCATAACACCACCCTGCAGCGAAAACTCGGCTGCCGAGGATGTTCCAGACATAAGTTCTTCGCCACCCTTGAGCCCCGGCAGACACGACAGGAGAAAGTCGCCGACCCAGAGGAATTCAGTGCCACCGACCAGCCCCTACTCGCCGAACAGGGATTACTTCAACCACTTCCACGGCCAACCGGGACATGTTGGTAGTATGCAGGGATAAAAGATTGGAAGGAGGGTTTCCCCCGTTGTGTCTTTACGTCCGCAATTTCGGTTCACAATTATTTTTTCATCGATTTCAGAGTGATTATGCTATGAACCAAGTGATTAATAGGACATTTTTCATAATGCCCGGAAATATTTAAAATGCTCAACATAAAAGGTCGATATAAAAATAATTATTGGAGTAATCAAATTAACCAAGCATTATGAAAAATTTCCTCCCACTAATAATGAAAAATCACCTAACTATTTATCTTTCTTCAGCGGTGCTTCCAGTATTCCGTGAAACATGAGCTCCGCGTCAGAACGTGCCTCTTATGCCCAAATTATCAAACTGCCCAACTATTAAGGGAATAAATAAGTTACGGTTTCTTTTTGAAAATTTAAGCTTTATTGGAAAAAGTTGGTGATACATTCAAAGTTCAAAGTATTGTCTCTCGCTAGCCAATACTTTTTTCCAACTTTCTGTCAATTGACGGATCCCCTCGTGAGCGCCGCTATTGATGCATCGATCCTTTTTGTGACTTTATCGTAATTGGAGAACTGCTGGTCAGCTAGACCATATTGCAGCGATCGGAAGAGATGTTAATCGAAAGGAGCAATGTCTGGGGTGTACGGCCTTCCATTTCCGTTTCTAAGTACTTTTAACGGGCGACGCAACATCTGTCATACTGCAAAATAACTTTATCGTGTCTATCTACGTACTATGGCCGTTTTATTCGCAATACTCGGCACAAACACATCAATTGTCGTCGGTGGACCTCCGCTCCCTTCGTTCGATTTTGGCAGCTCATAATATACCATACCCAGCTGGTCCCACCAAATACACAGAAGGAACTTCTCGCCATGAATATTCGGTTTAACAGTTGATGATGAGGCATCCATCTTTGCCCGACGTTTTAGATTATCGTAATGGACCCACTTTTCATCGCCAGTCACAATTCGATGCAAAAATCCTTTTTTTTGCCGTTGGAACAGTTATTCACACGTGAAAATCGGCGTTAAACTTCTCTTGGCTTCAGTTCATATGACAACCAATTTCCTACCTTTCGGATCATTCCCTTTACTTTTAAATGATGGCAAATGGCTTGTTGAGTGACTCAAAAAATTTTTGCGAGTTTCTCCCGCGTTTGTGATGGATCTTCACCGAGCTTTGCCTTTTATTATTCATCATCAAACTTTGGGGCCCAAATCTTCCAAATCAATATTTCCATTTTGAAATCGGGCAACATCCACTAAAATACGATGACTTTCGGCAGCCTTTTTTTCATATTGAAGTAACGAAGTAAAACTTCCCGCAAGAACACATTATTCGGTACGAAAGTTGATATATTCAAAGCACACAGAATCTATGTTGTTTACAATTCAGCGAAGTGATAGATACTGAAAGAGAGCCTAGTGATGACACTTCAAAATGAAGGTCTTCCCAGATGAAACAATGGAATAATAAACTAGAAGCGACATCTCTTATCAGAACCACACGAACTTATTTCTTTTCCTAATATTGAAATAATCAAATTGACCGGGCATCATGAATAATTTTCTCCCTAATAACCTAACCAATTATCTTCCTTCAGCGGCACTTCAAGCTTCCAGCAGCCCCTGAATAATGAGCTCTGTGTCAGCACGTGTCGCTTATGCCCAAATTATCAAACTGCCCAAAAATCATGTAGCAACATTCATAATGCCAAGACTCTGTGACGAATAATAAATATTTATTTAACACTTTGTCCGATTTGACTGGTCATTATTCATATGGACTGGGCATTATGAATAATGCCCTATTTAATCACTTGGCCCATAACATGCGTTAAGCATTCCTTCACAGGTTAGGTTATAATTAATGAAAAGGTTGAGCTATGCTAACAAAAGCTTTTTTGAATCGGGACAGTGTAAAATACATCTGAATAACAGTTCTACGCTCAAACTGTTTGTTTCTGACCCTTTTCTGCTCAAAATTCGATAATTACCCACATTTGGGCGAAACCATAGCACACTGTTCCCTGGAACTAGCGCTGAAGGGGGAATATTCTATTATTTCTTCCATAAATTTCTGTCATTCATCCAACTCAATAAAAAAATTGTTATATGTATATTGATAAAGTTCCAATTGATCCTAGACTGAATTTCGATTCGGCCAAAATTTTCGGCAGTATAGGAACAAGTCTATAAACTACCGCAAAACCAATATGAAATATCAATTGCAACTTGTAAAGGGTGAGCCATCTAGAGCTTGCATTTTGAAGTAGTGGTTATTTTGAGTTTGGCAACATTTGTGTCATTCGTGGTTTGACAGAAAATTAGTTTAATATTTGAAATTAACGAAATAGGTCGACTTACGCTTGAACAACACTGGGCAATAACAAAAACTTATTGAATTGAATCAGTCCTTAATTGGTGAAAATCCATATTAAATAATATTCAAATATGGTTATTCTGATTTTCACAATTTTTATTGTTATGTTTACAACAATTGTTTCGCTGTCACCGTAGCATCATCAAGAAGGTTTACATTTTGAATAACTGAGCTTGTTTTCGAAATCCCTTGCTTTTTATATTACAGTAAGTACAATAAATTTTATTGAGCACTAAAACCCAAAAAGGGTCTCTGTAAATTTTAGCTTATTGGAATATATTGAACAGAAGTGAGTTATTTAAATCTAATTGTTCGTTAAGTAATATTCCAATTTCATTGTGCTTATTTATCTCTAGGGATTCTAACAGGTTTAAGGCATAACTTTTACTTTCTATATGTAAAATTTCAAAATTATGGTTGAAAGTATGTCCTATTTCTAACAAATGCTTAGAATATGTGTAATTACTTTTATAATTGGGGAAACTCTTCAAATGTTCACAAATTCTATGTCGGAAAGTTCTTCCAGTCTGTCCTATGTAAACTTAAGGGCAAACACCGCAGGTTTACTTATAAACCCCCGATTTATCATCTTTACGTGTATAGTCTTTATTATTTTCAAAGAATTTACTCAAACTTGAGTAAATTCATTAAAAATAATAAAGACTGTACACATAAAGATGATAAATCGGGGGTGTTTGCCCTAAAGTTTACATAGGACAGACTGGAAGAACTTTCCGAAATAAAATTTGTGAACATTTGAAGAGTTTCCTCAATAATAAGAGTAATTCCACATATTCTAACCATTTGTTAAAAACAGAACGTACTTTCAACCATAATTTTGAAATTCTACATATAGAAAGTAAAAGTTATGCCTTAAACCTGTTAGAATCCCTAGAGATAAATGAGCACAATAAAATTGGAATATTACTTAACGAACAATTAGATTTAAATAACTCAACTCTGTTAAATATATTCTGATAAGCTGAAATTTACAAAGTTTTTTTTTTGGGTTTTAATGCTCAATAAAAATTTATTGAACTTACTGTAATATAAATAGCAACAGATTTCGAAAACAAACTTAGTTATTCAAAATCTAAACCTACCTGATGATGCTACTGTGATAGCAAAACAATTGTTGTAAACATAACAATAAAAATTGTGCAAATCAGAATAACCTTATTTAAACATTATTTAACAAAAACTCATTTCCAAAGCGGTGAATCTTCTATCCAAACTGTTAGAAATTAACGTGGAAAATTCAATAGAAATGAAATGCCCTCACGGCAATTTGTGGATCAATTTGTTAGTGAAAACCGGATCGTAATTTGATAAAAACAACCCGTTCACGTTCTCGTCTAGTGAACACACCTAAAAAAGTTTAGTTGTGGCCCAGAATTTGGCTAAACATCCATCAACATCAACTCGTCATTGAACATTTCTCTGAGAAGAATTTCGCATAAAGATCTCGGTATTAATTTTTATGTGAATTTTTTGTGGCAATCTGTTAAGGATTAGTGTTACGTTAACCATCCAGAAACGATTGATGCCTTGAAACCCGAAATTTAAGTTGCCATTCATGAGATTAAACCCAAAGTAATCGACAATGTACTGAAAAATTGGGTTGATCGGACGGGGTACTTTAGCCCCTCGTGGCGGTCATTTGAATGATATTGTTTTCTATTCGTGAATGTCAAGGTTAAACTTTTCTAATAAACTCATAACCTAGAAAAAATATTCAGTAGTTTTTTATTTATAGTCGATCAAAAATGCATAAATCTAAATGGCCCACTCCTCATATGCCCATGAAACGAATATTTTGAACTAATGATAAAGAAATGAATATTGTTGCTTTCATAGCTCAATCTGCTCGTACTGCTGGAACTGTATTTCATTTCGGCGTAGACCGAAAGTGATCACGTGACTTCGTCTCAAAATATTCTAGTCTGAATTTAGTCCACGATAAAAATCATGACTTTCTACAATATTTAGTGCAATGCCAACTCGACACATTTTTCTCAGGAAAATCTCCTCCCATTCCTTCTTCCCTGGTAGTTGTAGTGACAAAACATTCTAAAAAAAGATAACACTAACTAAACAAACAATTGCAGATTTTCAGTTACCCCAACATGGGAGGAATGACTGGTGTTATCAGCCCTACGAACCTCAGTATGTACAGTCCGACAGTACCCTGTTCGAGAGGTACTCCTCGCTCTAGCATACCCCGTTGGAACACGCCCCTCTTCACTCTGGATCAGGAGGACTTCAACATGATCGCCCACCAAGCGAACACTGAGCCTAACGCCATCATACTGATGGAAGACGGCACAACGGCAACCAGCACGTCCGAACATGCGAGTCAGTGTTGCACAAGTGCGAACCTGTTAAGTGATGCGGACAGGTTTTTTCAAGCCAGTGACTTAGAGACGTCCACGACCAGAGATAATGATCAGTTGGCCGCACCAACCTCGCCCTAATACGTACTTACAACGATCAATAACTGCCTTATGCGGCTTAATTGCCAATTTGAGTGTGATGATTATGTTGGATTTTGATATTTTTTAGCGCGATTTCGTGCGTATGGAGGCTGCTCAAATAGTTTAGTTGGGGGATAAGGTATGGATAATTAGAAACCCCCGTCCAATTCGTTTCGATGATGATCCGGAGGTACGATGCACGATTCTTTCATCAATTCCGTAACCATCAAGTTGGCTTAACTCAATCGCTTCGATTATAATTCAGCGATAACTAAACGAAATGATTAACTCGTGAAAAACGAAATTCCTCAATCAATTCGACAATTCTGGAAATAATAAGAGACAGAAAGTCATGTTCGGACAATATTTGATTCCGATAAAATAATTTCAGAACTGTTAATGTTCACTTTGACCATCCTGAGTTGGTTAGGAAACTGTTTAGTATTGGTTCGGAACTGGACCTGCCAACAAAACCAATTCCGAATCGATCCGTAACCAACTCAGGATCGCCTTAGTGAGTATCTCTAGTTCTGAATTCTTTTCAGCGCGCACGTTTCCCGTTTTTTCGACACAATTTAGGGATAACTAAACGTAGCATGTTTCTGACTAACGAGAGAACCAATTTTTGAATTCTGGATATTATGAGTCATTCCCAGTGGCTAGGAATCGGTACTGAATTGGTTAGGAAGTGGACCTACAGACCATACTAATTCGAAATCGATAGTTTTTACCGTAAATCGGAACCAAAGAAATCCAAGTACAAGTTCATATCATTTATAATATTCAAAATTAGCAAAACAACGTTCTCAGTTTCGCCTCAAATCACTAACATTTAGAACAAAGCTAAATTGAGACGAATGTCTTTAATTCTTGGGAATTTTAACAACCTCAAACATTTCCTCCAATTCTTCATCGTTTGCCGAATAATTTTCATCGAAAAACATTTTAATTTTTCAACAAGAAAAACTTCACCAGTCACATATGTATTTACTTCTTGTTAGACCTCACTCAAATTTGTTCAATATGAATAAAAAAAGATTGACTCACTATTTTTCCAATTGTCGGCTCTGCTTCGAACCCAAACCATAAATCTGAAACAAAGTGAAGAAAATCATCGAACCACCCAAATAAATACTATCAGATACCAAAGTTGAGCATCCAAATTACTCTTTAATCTGTAAATCATACCATTTGGAATATTTTTTACATTTTGGGATAAGAGAATATGTTTGAAACATCATCAGTCGTTCAAAATTGACGGTACTTCCATATCATCATCGAAAGAATTTAAATAAGTAGGTTTATGGTGCATCAAATCATTTCAAGAATTTTGTCGCGAACTTCCTATAATTCGAAAAAATGAAATCATTTAGGGACCAAATCGAAACGTTGTAAATGACTGAAAAAAATTGAAACATTTGTACATCACAATGTTTTTCGATAACAGCAGGATGAAATTCTTTAAACGCGAGAAAAAAATCACGACATGAATTTGGAAATTAGCTTCCTTAAGATATAGAATTTTCCCGAAATTTTTTTGAACGCGCACAAAATGGATTGCGGCGGAATTTTCGAATGATCTGAATGGGCCATATTAAAATAACAAAAAATATGTACTTATGCAGTATAGATAAAAGATGGATCCGAGTTAGGCAGTGTCTAAGTATAGTCCGCGGACGAATTCAACTGAGAGAGACACACTGTCAGCTGAATTCGTCCATAAGGCCATCATAGGAGCCTTCACGCTGCCTTAAACTCGGTGAAGTTAGAAATAATTTTTCTGATTCCGTTCCTATGTTGGGTAGTATATCCAGCGGTGCTTGTCTTCCATAATAATGGCTTGTTTTTTCAAGAACAAGCAGTGAGCTGGGTTCGTGCCTTAGTATTACAATAATATTGACCCTGTTAACAGTTGTAACAGTTAATATGTTATAATCAAGCTTGTTTAATGCATTAGGAAGGCTCAATCGATTGGTAGTATACATCTTTTATCATTGGTGAAGTTCTAACGATCGAAAATAATATTAATCTTTAAGGGAGATTAATTGTAGAAAAACCGAGGCTTCAGTTTGTCTAATTTTTTGAATAACAGTTATTCATTTGTAACTTTGTGACCCAATCACTTGTATGGTGTTCTATCCTAGATATTCATCGAAAAATGTTAGAACTTCATCGATTTCCCTCAAGAGAATCACCAGTGCAATTCAGTAAATGGCTGTTAGTTTCCAGAACTGACAGATTGACTGTTTTTGAAAATAGAAAAGTTTACATCATTCATAAATTCCAATCATAGTTTCTTATCAGGTTATCCTCAGTCAATCTGTCGAAAATTTTCAGTATATGGAAAACACCAGATAGATTTAATGAAAATCGATACAGCTTGTTCTAAGCCGGTATTTGGATTACGTACAATTTGCGTTTTTCAGCTCCAATATTGGGAAATTCTCAATGAATAAAATACAAATATATTTATGTACTTATGATGTTCTTGATTTTAGAGGGTCGTTCTTCATATTTTCTAATAAGTCACAAGCAGATTCTAAAAGCTTTTGCTTGGAAATTTGAAGAAAATTACTTAAATGTGGATCTTCTCTACATTAGGTCCACATTTGACTTTGAAATTACCCTCCAGTTATCATCAACGAAGACAAACGAATTCTACTGTGATTGTTAGGTCAAAAGCAACCCCTATATGTCAGGTCATGATGTTTGTCAGGTCATGCTTTTCAATTATTTCAAAACTTCACACGTTCTCCAGAGTCGATCAAAATAACTCTTTTGAACGTTTGAGCTTTTTTTTGTGTTTTGAAACTGGAATGATCCGCAAATTTTCCGAACAAGACACAATTTTCCACATGGTCTCATGAAAATATTGTGAAAATTGTAAAGTTCTTGAACTGATTAAGGCGGATATTTCGTTTCGTTTGTTCAGATCTTGATATTGTTTTTTAACTACATGTTGGGGCTTCCAATTTGGGCCTCAAACAGAGTCGTTGTTATTATTGGAATTGTGTTTTCAATGTTTGTGTTCGTTAAATATGATATTTTATTGAGAAAATGTGGTATTCAAAATCGGATTATTTGCTGAGATTGAATTTATTATGATTATATACCTACCCCATATATTATTATTATAAATAAAATGTAAATAAAACGACACCTTTGTTACTTACGCGTATACTTTTAGAATCGGGTGATATTTAACCAGTGCCATTGATATTGTTGATTACCTACATTGTTAGACGTATAAACGTCAGTAGAGGTTAATATTAGTAAGCTTAACCTAAAATGTATGAGTTTAAGATTAAATCAGAGGGTTTATTTAATAAACTGTCTTTCATTCTGCATTCCCAGATCCATATATTTTTACAGACAATTTGACTTGAAGATTTGACGAATTCTAATAGTTTCTTATACTAGAGCTAATAATACACTTCACATCTTTTAAAATGATGAATAAAACGTTATTATAGCACGGCGATTTAAAAAAACACAATTAAATAAAAACAAATTTTATATCTATACAGCTATCTTCATTTGTGTAGACACCTTGAGATGCTACGTTTTACGATTTTCTTATAAACCTTGAGATGGCGCCACTACAAATGTTAGTGAACTTTTTAACCGGTCATAACCGATAAATATCTGTAGGTCTCACAAAAACGCCGGATCGAGTCACAGAGCAACGTTGTAAGTGTCATCTGTGACTTGAATTAACCTGCAAAGTCAACATTTTACACCTGTCAATTTTTATATATTATTTATTTACATTAAAGAAGAGGCTACATTTTACATTAATATTTTTCCATATATATGATGAGGTTGACAGGGCCGCTTTGAATATTAAATAATGGTATGATGAACCACTTGATTATGTTGTTTCCCTATCACTTTCCTTTCAGAAATTCCGATTCTGTGGAAATTCAGACTGTCCCGATTGGGTCTTGGCTATTATAAACAATTTATCCAAATTGTCTTCAGTTAAGTTGAAACTGTTGTCTCAGATTGTCGCAGAAGGCATTATAGAACCGCCTCTTGATGTAAGTATTTTTAAATTCATCATCTAAGTATCCAACTATATTCACAAGTTTATTACAGATTGGGAAAGCAGTCAAATTGTTTTCAGAATCAAAATTAGGTAGACATTCATTAATTCGTTCTTTGAAACTTAAGATTAACATTAATTAATTTTAGACTCTGATACGGAACTGAAGGCATGCATTGCTAGTCTACGATTCATAATATTTTCTACCTGCAAGTTTCAGTGCGAAACAAGTGCTTTGCTCAGTGAATTACAACAACTTGGCTTACCTCGAGAACACAGTTCTGCAATAAAGAAAGTAATAGATGATAAGCAAGATTCCATAACAAATAAACTGAAATCATCAGGTTTGAAAGGTTGATATCAATTCACAATAGAATGTGGAATATTATATAACTTCATTCTGTTTCAGTGAGATCATTAGAGTCATTTAGTGCTAAAGTAGATAAAGAAAGCAATTGTGCCATGCTCGATATAGAAGTGAATGGTCAAACAAAACAATGCACACTAACGGAGCATACTGTTAGAGTTTTATTGAAGAATTTAAAAGATTTGAGGCCTAAGATGGAAGAATTAAAAGGACACAGTCAAAAAATTATCTAATTCTCTATACATCAAATGAAATATTGAAATACATTTTACAATAAATCTTTTTGGATTTCATGCCTATAACTTATTCAATTCCACAACGAGAATTTATTGTATAGAAATCTGTAACTTTCAACTACTTCCCTGAAACGGCAACTATTTGGTTATTCTAGTTTTCTTAGTATAACGGTTAGGTGGCGCTGATAGCAAGAATTCCGATCATGATTCCCAATTTTTATTAATTATTTCTAAGTATTAAACCTCAAGAACCGATAGATTTTTATGAAACCATCCTAATTTTCTGCTCTTTCCAATGGTGTACACTGAATTTTTATCAAGATGATTGTTTTCAAGTTATGCTATGTTTTTAGTAAAAAATTGTGAAACGTTACAAAATCTCGAATAACTTTACAACGAAAGATAACTGGACCATACTATATAGAAACTTTTGTGTCTCAAATTACCCTTAGAATCACCTTATGAAATTTGGCAAGAGATAACTTGGGCACATAGCATACAGGGTGTCTCAACGAAAATTTTACCCCCCCAGAACAAAGAATTTTGGAAGGTTTTAAAAACCAGGTCAACTTCTGTTTTGAGGGGGACGAATTTCCAACATGAGTTTGTTCCGAAAAAACCACCCCCATGAAGGTGGCATCAATACCCAACATTTTTTTGAATAGGGAAGAGATGTTGGGTGTTACTTTGAAAGTTCTATTCACGAAATAATGTAATATTGAACTTACCGCCAAAAGATGATGTTGAACCGCCCAAACTCAAGAACCTAAGAGTTTTGAAGAATCCAAAAATAATTTTGAGTTCTGTATTAGGGAGAAAGAATTCCTATGACGACACTGTTGCAAAAAAAACCACCTGAGACCGGCAACAACCCCCAATTTTTTCTTTGAACAAACTCATGATGTAAATTCTTGCCCCCCCAAAACAGAAGTTGACCCGTTTTTTTAAATATTCGAAAATTCTTCGTTTCTGATTTCTGGGGGGGTCAAATTTTCGTTGGGACAGCCTGTGTATAAAACGAACGATATCAAATTCACACATACCGATTTGATTAGCAAACCAAGGGTTCCGTAAAACACAGATTTAAAACAAGATGCCATCCCAACAAATTGAGTCGGCTTACTGTTTAGTGCTTATCGCAACAGAATCTGTGTCTTTAAATCTTGGTTCTATAAATATGCTAATTTAAAGCATCCCTCAACGAACGAGCAAATGCGAATTTCTTATCTAGGACCGAATATGTCTAGTGATGATATAAAATGCAAATTAATGTACTTGATACATTCCTTTATACGAGGGCGAATTGTAAGCGAGAAATTGTAACAGAATAAAATCTAAAAATCAAAACAGTTTCATTCTGTTAGCCTCCTATAAATTTTAATTTAAAAAAATGTTATTCAAAAACTTTTAGAAATAAATTTATGTCTAATGCTTAAATTTAATAGACATATAACACCAAAACTAATTATATAATATCAAATGGAATAAAAACCCCACAAATATAAACTGCCAATTTAACTAAGCCCATAAAATACCTTACAAGCTTTGTGTGATTTTTGTGATGAACATAGAATATGTTGGATTTTTAAAGTTCTCTAATTTCAATTTGTTTTTTGAGGATGTGCTACATGTTTTGAGATATGCTTGAAGTAACTTATTTAAATATATTAAATATTTCAAATGAATTAGTTTTAGAGAAGTTCTTAAAATTATGTTTTGCATTATTGAAAAAGATTTAGTTTTCGTAAATATAAGATCAGAAACAAAATTATGTCTACTTTAAATATTTATTCATTAATTTCAATTGACAATTTATATTTGTTGGGTTTTCTTTTATTTCGTTTTATAGTATATAATGAGTTTTGACTTTATATGTCTACTAAATTGGAACAGTGCTCATAAGACATTTATTTAATTCTAACAGTTTTTGAATGAAATTATTTCGAAATTAAAAAGAATAACTAACAGAATAAATCTGTTTAAATAAATTCTGCTAGCCTTCTACATATTTAATTTCAAAAAATTATATTTAATATTATAACTTCAGGAATTAAATTACTGTCATAAAAGTACCACTTATATCAAACGACATTCATTATAAGACATCCAAATGATATAACAAAATCCAATAAATATGAATTGTTAACAAAAAACTTATAAATTAAATATTTTGAATAGACAAAATTTTGTTTCTGCTCATCCCTCTTATGAAAACAAATATCTTTCAAAAATGTTTAACATAACCTTAAGAATTTCATCATAAAACTATCTTACTTAGAATATTCAATATTACTGGATATCTAAGTTACTTTTTAGAAAATCTCAAGATATGTAAAAACGTTACTAAAAAATCAGTTTTAAGAGAGACTTTGCTTTGTCAGTACTCAATCGTATTCAATAAAATATAACATCAATCAACAAAAGTATTTAGTTACTCTTCAATTCAGAAAGCTCATTGGTAAACGAATACTGAACATTTAAATGGAGTCTAATATGACTCGAAATAAATAATTCTGTGGTTTACCAATGATCTTAAAGATTGAAAGGCAATTTGACGGCCTCTGTTATAGCACAAGGGCCATCTGTATAAAGAATGTTAAGGAAACGAAATAATTATATATTATGAATGAAATAAATTGAATGGAGGTTCATGCTTGATAGAAGATATATAAAATTATTTAAAAATTTTAATATTTACACATATATGTTGAATTTTGTTATATCATTTGGATGTCTTATAATGAATGTTTATTTTATATGTCGTTTGATATAAGTGGTACTTATATGACATTAATTTAATTCCTTAAGTTATAATATTAAATATAATTTTTTGAAATTAAATATGTAGAAGGCTAACAGAATATATCTGTAAATATTAAAATATTTAAATAATATTATATACCTTCTATCAAGCATAAACCTCCTTTTATTTTATTTTAGAATAAATCTGGTTTGATATTTAAATTTTGTAATAATCCTTCTATCAAGTAAAAAACCTGTTCATGAAAATGATTTGGTGCTGATATCGTTTTTCATTGTTAAGGGCATACCTTTCTTTTTACAATGACATAAATATTCATTGATTTATCTCAAAATATACTTGTTTTTTTTTCAATATCAAAATGAAACCTCTTATTGGAAAACTCTTTATAATGAAAATATTATTTATCTAGATCAAAGTGTGAAGATAAATGTTTTATGATTTCTTTATCCTATTTCATTATATAAATACATACTTTTTCGAATCTTAGTTAATGTCATTTGAGTTCGACAACGACCCCTGTAGAAAGTCAAGCAGATACGGAAATCCAAGTTGATGATATGAAACGGGATTCAATGCTGCCACGTGCCAGGCTGGTGTGGGATAACACAAATAGCCATGTAATGGCAATGTAATGAGTGTTACATGTATCGCACATGTGTTGACACATTGTATTCCGATTGAATGAGTCTGCACGCGTTCTGCGTTTCCTGGATTAGACTGCATCGGAAAACTTGTATAATTTCCTTTTGCGAAGAAAAAAGCCGAAGGTTCGATAAAAGAGACATAATACAATCAATTGCATGTATCAAAGATTTTGACTATTCAAGTTGAAGTATGAAATGAAAATTTTGATAACGAAAATAATATTAGAAGTAAAGTAGGTTCGTGTTTTGATAACAGATGTCGCTACTACTTTGTTATTCATTTGTTTAATCCGGCAACACCATCATTTTGAAGTGTTATCATTAGGTTTTCTTTTCTCTATATGTCATTTCGCTCAAGTATAAACAACATAATAGGGAGACCGAAAAGTAATGTCGTTTCTGAGCATGTCAATATTTGATTGTCATTTGTCTGTTCATTTTGTACTTCGAAGTCGTGTCAAAGACGTTTTAAGGTTATTGTGAGTTGTTCACTTCTAAATAATTAAATATTAGCCTTCTTTTGCAAGTTGGGGTGAAATGACCAGATGAATACCAGAAGAGCATATATATCATTGTATGCTTTTTGAGTTTCGCAAGGGTAGTAACGCAACAGTTGCGACCAAACACATTTACGATGTTTATCCAAGTGCATTAGACGTTCGTAAATGCCAAAGATGGTTCTCTAGGGTCAGATCCAGTAATTGGGATCTCTCTGACTCTTATCGATCAGATAGACCAACAATATTAGACAACGACATGCTAAGGGCAGAAGTGGAAGCAAATCCATGCCAGACAATCGAGGAACTCTCAAACCAACCTTGGTCGACCATCTAAGAACATTTGTCGCAGATTGAAAAAATAAGCAGAGCAGGTGTTTGGGTCATCCATAATCTGTCCGAAGAGAACAATGCTAGCCGATCCATCACATGCAACGTATTGCATCAACGGCACCATACAGAACCGGTTTTTGATCGCTTGATCACTGGAAACGAAAAATGGGTCTTATAAAATATATGTTTATTTGGATATGAATTTATCCGGTGATTGTCAACAGAAAAGGCGTTATTCTGCAAGACGACAATGCAAGGCCGCATTTTGCAAGACGAACTTTGGAAAAAATTGATGAATTTTGTATATGGAGCTTCAAAAAATTACTTGCATACACAAGTTACGTTACCTATCGTTTGCGAAACATACACGTGATAAAAAACGTGTGAAATTAGCTCGTCTTCCTCCAACCGCGGCTTCTGCTCACCAACATTTTTGTCTTGTATATAACCAGGTTGAAGTGTGGCTTGGTAATCATCTGGACCCAGAAAAATGGGTTGGAAGCTAATTCAGAAATTATTGGAACCAATTCACACTCTACTTCCATCTGCACCAGAAAATCTCCTCAATACTATTTTTTGCAACTGCAAAAGGGGGTGTAATTCGTAATGCGTCTGCAGAAGAGTAGGCTTATATTTTTTACCAGCATGCATCATTTGTCAAGGCCAGTCAAATGTTGAATCTCCAAAAGAAGAAGATGCTTACATAAATGACGAATATCTGATATCGTCTATGTCCATATATCCATTTTTATGAAATGTTGTTAAGGGCAGTTTTGATCTACATGAAATGTACAACGTATGCAATGTATATAACTGGATATGGATTAGGACTGTATTGTATAAAAAAGCTTGGTAAATAACACAAATTTTTTGTAATATGTAAAAGACAAAATTGGTTACTGTGGGTTATCCTTTGGAGACTAATATCGGGTGTTTTTTTTAGAGTGAAAGAACTTATAGAGATAACTGTGATTTGACAAAAGGTAGAAGTCATGTTGTTTTGACATTTCTGTTCAGTAAGCATTGACAAATTACCATAGAAAGACTCACGCCGCAACGTTTACAAATTGTTAAAATTTATTTTCAAAATCAGTGTTCTATTCGCCAAACTTATAGAGCACTTCGTGAAATTTATGGTTTACATAATCGTCCATCAGAGCAGCTTATTCGTCGAACTATCGATAGATTTCTGACAACATTTTCTCTACTCGATGCAACAACAACAACAAGACAAAGAACTGTACGTACAGAAGCAACTATCGCTGCTGTAAGTCATAGTGATAATGATGATCCAGATTTGTCTATTCGTCGACGTTCACAACAAGTTGGACTCTGTACATCCACCACATGGAAAATTTTGCGTAAAGATCTTGGTCTTCACACATACAATATCAAACTGGTGCAAGAACTAAAGCCACTTGAACATCATAAGCGTCGTTTGTTTGCTGTTTGGGCCCTAGAACAGTTCGAAGTTGATCCACTTTTTTTATCGTAAAATAATGTTTAGTGATGAAGCTCATTTCTGGTTGAACGGCTATGTAAACAAGCAAAATTGCCGTATATGGAGTGCAAACAATCCTCAAGAAGTTCTGCAGGTTCCAGTGCATCCTGAAAAATGTACTGTATGGTGTGCTTTACACGCTGGAGGCATCATCGGTCCATATTTCTTTAAAAACGATGCTGGAGCTAATGTTACAGTGAATGGTGCTCGTTACAGATTGATGATCAATGATTATTTATTTCAAAATTTGAATGATATCGACCCAGAAGTGTTTTGGTTCCAACAAGTTGGTGCTATACCTCATGCTTCTACCGTTACAATTGATTTATTGAAAGAAAGATTTGGCAATAACATCATTTCGAGAAATGGTCCAATTAATTGGCCTCCAAGATCATGCGACATAACTCCACTGGATTATTTTCTTGGGGGTTATGTCAAGTCATTGATTTATGCTGATAAACCAGAAACAATAGACGCTTTGGAAGCCAACATAACTCGGGTTATCAATGAAATAAGGCCCGAATTACTCGAAAAAGTAGTCCAAAATTGGTCTGGTCGAATGCGGTTCCTCAGAGCTAGTAATGGTAGTCAAATAAAAAAAAATTTGGCTTCAATCTTAATTTAAATGTGTTTTATTTCAATTTGAGTTCTATCACTCTAAAAAAAACACCGATATATACCATCGTGGACTTTTTCATCGTTCTTTTTAAGATATACAATTCTTTAGTACATTAATTTGATCTATCTCGAAAGGTTTAGCCAGCGTTTGCGATTTAAGCGCACAAATTATGTTTGTGCGCTAATATAGTTGAATTTTCCGCCTTTTCTGTACTATGATATGTATGTATTATATATTTAAAACTTTCTCTTGAATCACTCTATCTATTGCTGAAAACTGCATTAAAATCGGTTGAATAGTTCAAAAGGAAAGATCTAAGCGAACAGACAGCGAAGTGAATATTGGAATCGCCTTTTCTCAGAAATGGTTAATGTTATAAAAAAGTATGGAAACATTTTCTGTAGATAATTGCATGATCTTCAATTTTTGCCTGAAACATTTTTATCATAAAACTTACCGATTCGCTAAAAAATACAAAAAACCCATTCTCACGTACTTCAACCTTGAATAAATTTTTTTTTACACCCGGGATCGATGGGGACTTTTCATAGTTTCATCATAATGCAAATTTTCTGCTTGTTGGGGATTAATGCAAGAACTGACCGGAGTTCTAACTGGATCACCACTTAGCAAGATGTAAGTTGATGTAAGTACGAGTATCTGAATCAATGAGTTTGAGTATACAAATACTTCATTTAACTGACGAATCCATTAGATATTCGTACTCTTTCGGTACATATGGAAATCATCCTATTGTATAAAAAATGATTTACCTATAAGTTATTCGTTGTAGGCACTGAAAACTAGTGAAATTAATAACAGTCGAAAATGTTCACTCTATTCGAAATATTTTTGATCATTACCGAGTCATAACGATATGAACATCATTAACCGATAAGTAAAGCGTTTTTATTGTTGAGTATCATGATTATTACAATAGGCCTGATGACAATAACCAAGAATAACTAGAATCATGAATTCATAAAATTAAATAGGGTTCAAGAATTATCAGTTTTTCAATATCTTATTATTATTACACAAGCCAACACATAATTTGGCGCCAGGGGACTTGGAGCTTATTCTATACAAATTTGATGCCCTGATTTCGAATATTGTAAGGGGTGGGCCATTTAAAATTTGAATTTTTGATCGGGTAATCAAAAACTAATAGATAGATTTAAACCGATCCCCATTATTGAACCTTTTTGAATAAATGCTGAATCGGAAATAAAATGTTTTTCTTTAAATCATAATCGTATATGTGTATAAAAAGGAACAGTGTTTCTAACACATTTTAATTGATTTAATTTATAGAAATTTCTTATATTGAAATTTGTTCAGGTTTCAGAAAATTTCTCTAGCTAATATAAGGAATATTTAATTTATTCAATAATAAAGAAAGGTTATTTTTTAATAGAAGAATTATTACAAAATTTTAAATATTATACAGTTTTATTCTGTTAACCTCCTACAATTTTCAATTTGAAAAATAAATTTTTATTCAAAAATTTTTAGATTTAAAATAAATAAATGTCTTTATAACACACTGTGTCAATTTGGTAAACAAATAAAATTAATAGTTATTACACACTACCAAAGGGAATGAAAGAAATTCAAAAAAATACAAATTGTCAACTAAAAATTATTGAATAATTACTTGAAGAGTACAAAATTTTGTTCCATTTCTTGTTGTATGAAAACTAAATTCCCTTCCAAAAATGCAAAACACATACTTATTCAAAAACAACTTGCTCAAAATAAGTTCCTTAAAAAAATCCTAAAACATGTAGAACATCTTTAAAAAACAATTTAGAATTATTACAACGGTAACTCATCAGCTCAACTTCATATTTAAAAATTAATTAACAAAAAATATCTTACCAAACCAACTGAATGATGTTTACTGGACAAACATTAGAATGAAGTGAACTTATAAACATAAACATCCTTCGTATTCTATGTTTGTTACAGAATTTACATGAAGTTTGCAAGGTATCGGGTGCTTTTTTAGAATGATAGAACTTTCGTGATTTGACAGAAGGAAGAAGCCATGTTATTTCGACATTTTTGTTCAGTAAGCATTAACAAATTATCATGGAAAGACTCACGCCGCAACAAAGTTTGTAAATTGTTGAAATTTATTTTCAAAATCAGTGTTCTACTCGCCAAACTTATAGAGCACTTGTGAAATTTATGGTTTAGATATTCGTCGAACTATCGATAGATTTCGAACAATATTTTCTCTACTCGATGCAACAACAACAAGACAAAGAACTGTACGTACAGAAGAAAATATCGCTGTTGTAAGTCATAGTGTTAATGTTGATACAGATTTGTCTATTCGTCGACGTTCACAACAAGTTGGACTCTGTGCATCCACCACATGGAAAATTTTGGGTGAAGATCTTGGTTTACACCCATACAAGATCCAACCGGTTCAAGAACTGAAGCCACTTGACTATAATAAGCGTCGTTTGTTTGCTGATTGGGCCCTAGAACAGCTTGAAGTTGATCCAATTTTTTATCGTAAAATTGTGTTTAGTGATGAAGCTCATTTCTGGTTGAACGGCTATGTAAACAAGCAAAATTGCCGTATATGGAGTGGAAACACTGTATGGTATGCTTTACACGCTGAAGGCATCATCGGTCCATATTTCTTTAAAAACGATGCTGGAGCTAATGTCACAGTGAATGGTGTTCGTTAGAGATCGATGATTTGACATTATTTCGAGAAATCGTCCAATTAATTGGTCACCAAGATCATGCGACATAACTCCACTGGATTCTTTTCTTTGGGATAATGTCAAGTCATTGGTTTATGCTGATAAACCAGAAACAATAGACGCTTTGAAAGCCAACATAACTCGTGTTATTGATGAAATAAGGACTTAATTACTCGAAAAAGTGGTCCAAAATTGTTCTAGTCGCATGCGGTTCCTCAGAGCTAGTCGTGGTGGACATATGCCGGAAATTATTTTTGAAACATAAATGTCATAAAATTATTTTTCAAATAAAAAAAAATTTTGGCTTCATTTTTAATTTAAATGTGTTTTATTCCAATTTAAAATTCTATCACTCTAAAAAAACACCTGATATTTTTAAGCACTCCTTTAACACCAAATTAATACCAAATGATATGTAATAAGCCTAAACTAAAATATATAATTATTATATATACAATAAAATAATAAAAAGAGATTTTTTCTTGATAGAAGGATTATTACAAAATTTAAAATATCATACAGATTTATTCTGCTAACCTCTCACAAATCTCAATTTCAAAACGTATTTTGAGCAAGATGATTTTGAAGAAGTTCTTGAGGTTATGTTTTGCATTTTTGGAAAGGAATTTAGTTTCCATAAAACAAGGATTTATTTAATAATTTTTAGTTTGCAATTTAAATTTCTTTGAATTTCTTCCATTCCCTTTGGTACTGTGTAATAAGTATTAATTCTATATATCTACTAAATAAAACAGTGTGTTATAAAGACATTTATTTAATTTTATTCTAAAAATTTTTGAATGAAAATGTTTTTTTTAAATTAAAATTTGTAAGAGGTTAACAAAATAAATCTGTATGATATTTAAAATTTTAAAGTATTTAATGTAGTACTTATTCCTTTAATTTCAGTGTAAAATTAATGATGGTAATAGAAGTGGCCTGCAAGCTCACCAATTCTTCTTGCCCGGGATGATCTTAATTAGAAGAATGTAGTATGTTGGAATAAATCTGAATTACCCGAAGTTGCTATTCATAAGTGAGATATATCGCCTAAGGAAATTTTGGAACGTGATTCTCCCAGAGAAAGGTTGGGTACGAAGGAGTATAAATTCGGCTGTTGTGGTCACGAAACTAAGTGGCCATTTATTTCGGTTGCTTTTCCTCCAGCATGCTTTTAACATGTCGTCTCCACTTTCTATCTCCTCACAATAAACTGCGCTTTCTTACTATATTTTCCTACAAAATTTTGTCACTTTGATGAGATATATGGCACATTAGCTTCCGCCCGATTTTGCTACCAATAACTATCCTTCAATTAAAATGGAAACCGCGTTGTAAACCTTACATTCGGCTTGTTTGTAAACAGATTCCTATTTCCTGAAGTTCTTCCCTGTAACTTGCTAATAATGCGGTCGAATACAAGATATTTATTAGTTCTTTTCTACCATAACGTCGGCTGGTGAGTTTTCGGTCTGGCACTCATACGCGACATATGAAAAAAAATTATTAGGAGTATGAAAAAGTTACCTTGTGACGTAACATTTCGCGCAATATCTCGCCGATAACTTGACGGATGTTGGTTTTCAGATCGTCAATAGTCTGAGGATTCGTGAATTCTATCGGTTAGGTTACTGGCATGTGAATATAACTCTTTCACCAGGAGACTACTCAGCAGTCTCCACAGTCTGTCCAGGAAGCAGAAAGTGTGATGAGGGTTAGGCCTTATCATCGCGCATAGCGAGAACCACTCCGAAGAGTTGAACCCACCAAACTTCCAGTTTCGGCATCAGTCCGAGAACCTACACCGTGACTGGTAGCAGCGAAGCACTATCCAACCTCTACTGGCTCTGCAGTGTCAGAACCCGAGTTGTTTTGTGACACAACTTACTTGCCGAAGGGGCTTCTCATCCAACCACCCGAAGTTTCAAGATTTAATGCCTCAATTGATCCTGGTACGAGTATCGTCGATCCGGCCTGTACGTCAAGACCCACGAACCCTTCTGAAGTCTTTCAATTGATTCTGGCTTCAAGTACCAACGGTCTAGCCGTATCACCGAGATCCACAAACCCCAGAAACGTCTTGCAATCTATCCTGGTTCAGGACGAGGCTGGTCGAACCGTCAAGTCCCTCTAAACCCTGAAGAATTTTTCGAGAAATCCTAAACATGAGATGCTGCTAACAGATAGATGGAATACCCTTCTAGTCCAGCATGCGGACTTTCAACCACTACCTCCTCGACTCCAACACCAATTGTGTGGCCAGGTCGTACGAATACTTCCCGAGGGCCTCCTGCCTACGCAGTGTGCTACCTAACGCACTCGGCCATTGGACAGAAAAATCCGGAGATTCACTGCAATAGGGTAGAGTACGTTGGTTTGAGTGATACCTTCTTCATTTTCAAAGAAGTACGGACCTATCACTCCACCAGATCAAATTTCACACCATACAGTGACTTTTTGTGGATCTAATGGTCTCTCAGCAGCTACATGAAGATTTTCACTGCCCTAGATGCGACAATTTTGCTTGTTTACATAGTTACCGAGTGAAAAATGTGCTTCGTCGCTGAAGAAAATTCGATGCGAAAAATCGTCATCTAAACGTTGTTGTTCAAGCACCCAAACGGCATATGTTCTACGCATTCTATGGTCAGCTGACTTTATAAGGATGGATATGAAAATCCAGATGCAAAATACGCCACAGCGTGCCCTAAGAGACGCCCAAATGTTGTGCGCGCCGATGATTTGACAGAAGGTAGAAGCCATGTTGTTTTGACATTTCTGTTCAGTAAGCATTGACAAATTATCATGGAGAGACTCACGCTGCAACAAACCTTTACAAATTGTTGAAATTTATTTTTAAAACCAGTGGTTTATTCGCCAAACTTATAGGGCACTTCGTGCAATTTATGGTTTACATAATCGTCCATCAGAGCAGCTTATTCGTCAAACTATCGATAGATTTCGGGCAACATTTTCCCTACTCGATGCAACAACAACAACAACAAGACAAAGAACTGTACGTATAGAAGAAAATATCGCTGCTGTAAGTCATGATGTTAATGATGATCTAGATTTGTCAACTTGAAGTTGATCCATTTATTTGTCGTAAAATTGTGTTTAGGGATTAAGCTCATTTCTGGTTGAACGGCTATGTTAACAAGCAAAATCGCCGTATACGGAGTGAAAACAATCCTCAAGAAGTTCTGCAGGTTCCATTGCATCCTGAAAAATGTACTGTATAGTGTGCTTTCCACGTTGGAGGCATCATCGGTTCATATTCCTTTAAAAACGATTCTGCAGCTAATGTTACAGTGAATGGTGCTCGTTACAGATCGATGACCGATGATTATTTGTTTCAAAATTTGAATGGTATCGACCCAGAATTGTTTTGGTTCCAACAAGATGGTGCTACACCTCATGCTGCTGCAGTAGCAATTGATTTATTGAAAGAAGTTTTGGCGATAACATTGTTTCGAGAAATGGTCCAATTAATTGGCCTCCAAGATCATGCGACATAATTCAACTGGATTATATTCTTTGGGGTTATGTCAAGTCATTGGTTTATGCTGATAAACCAGAAACCATAGAAGCTTTGGAAGCCATCATAACTCGTGTTATTGATGAAATAAGGTCTGAATTACTCGAAAAAGTGGTCCAAAATTGGCCTGGTCGATACGGTTCCTCAGAGCTAGTCGTGGTGGACATATGCCGGAAATTATTTTCAAAACATAAATGTCATAAAATTATCTTTCAAATAAAAAAAAATTGGCTTTAATCTTAAGTTCTATCACCCTAAATTGGTTATAGGCTTATCGGCCTATAGGATGTTACATCGTGTTCAGGTTTGATTAGTTTTGGCATCATAATTATTTCTGCGTATTTCCAAATGGTGGGAAATTAAGATATACTCATCATTCGGTTGTATATCTTATTGAGAAATATAAATTCCTATGGCAGTTTTTTAAAATCTCTCCTGTTACATACATAGTTAATAACATAAGCAAGAGAACTCCTAGAAATAAGGAGCGAGCCCTCTAGAGTTTGCATTTTAAAAAAATGGTTATTTCAAGTCTCGCAACACTTTTTCCATTCGTGTTTTGACAGAAAGTAAGTTTAATATTTGACATTAATGGAATGGGTTGATTTACGCTTGAACAAAACTGGGAAATGTTAAAAACTTATTTCCAAATTGAATCTTCTACAAAACTTTCAGAAATTTACGTGGAAAATTCGATAGGAATGAAATGCCCCCTCGGCATATTCTAAGTGGCCCAGCTCCTAGATCTAGGACACTGATATAAAAATTATCAAAAAAATATTACAAAGTTCGAAATGCTGATGAACCCTGAATAGCCAAAATATCGGGGGAATCGACCGTGGTTCATTACCAATATTTTGGCTCTCTTTGTGTGTGTGTGAACCATTATGGACCAAATCCGTGAATAGCTTCAATAATGATTCCGGGCTACAATCGAATCTATGTTAAATCCGGTAGCGGCATCTGATTCATTAAACGAATTTATTGTTGTTTATTATGTGCGGATAGTCATTTGTTACATGAGTCGGCTTCTGTAAAAGATCATCTTGCTCTTGTAAGATATGAATGATTTCATTCAGCGTTAAAAGTTGAATGCCGTTTCATTAACATCACTTCATCAATAAATATTTGGAGATTAAATTAGAAAAAAATTATAATAGCACTGACTTTTCGTCAGAAGTTAAATGAATATCACTGATTTAAAACACCACAGGTTCCTTCCAAACATTCAGTAGGTATCGGGTATTTTTTTAGAGTGATAGAACTTTAAATTGAAATAAAACACATTTAAATTAAGATTGAACCCAAATTTTTTTTTTTATTTGAAAGATAATTTTATGACATTTATGTTTTAAAATGATCTTGGAGACCAATTAATTGGACTCGGAATAATAATATCGCCTAATCTTTCATTCAATAAATAAATTGTTACGGTAGCAGCATGAGGTGTAGCACCAACTTGTTGGAACCAAAACACTTCTGGGTCGATACCATTCAAATTTTGAAACAAATAATCATTGATCCTCAATCTGTAACGAGCAGCATTCACTGTAACATTAGATCCAGCATCGTTTTTGAAGAAATATGGACCGATGATGCCTCCAGCGTGTAAAGCACACCATACAGTTCATTTTTCAGGATGCAATGGAACCTGCAGAACTTCTTGAGGATTGTTTTCACTCCATATACGGCGATTTTGCTTGTTTACATAGCCGTTCAACCAGAAATCAGCTTCATCACTAAACACAATTTTACGATAAAGAAGTGGATCAACTTCAAGTTGTTCTAGGGCCCAATCAGCAAACAAACGACGCTTATTATGGTCAAATGGCTTTAGTTCTTCAAACAGTTGGATTTTGAATGGGTGTAGACCAAGATCTCCATGCAAAATTTTCCGTGTGGTGGATGCACAGAGTCCAACTTGTTGTGACGTCAAAGAATAGACAAATCTGGATCACCATTAACACTATAACTTACAGCAGCGATATTTTCTTCTGTACGTACATTTCTTTGTCTTGTTGTTGTTGTTGCATCGAGTAGAGAAAATATTGTCCGAAGTCTATCGATAGTTCGACGAATAAGCTGCTCTGATGGACTATTATGTAAACCATAGATTTCACGAAGTGCTCTATAAGTTTGGCGAATAGAACACTGATTTTGAAAATGAATTTCAACAATTTGTAAACGTTTTTGCGGCGTGAGTCTTTCCATGATAATTTGTCAATGTTTCCTGAACAGAAATGTCAAAACAAAATGGCTTCTACCTTCTGTCAAATCACATCACTATCGAAAGTTCTATCACTCTAAAAAAAACACCCGATATGATTGTTCCGGTCTTTACTTGACGGAAATTCATCTTGAAATTATAAATAAATCCAGTAGAACTCACCTGAAGAAGTCATGGTATGATGCCACGATTGTAATGAAATAAAATATTTGCGGAAATAGAATATGGTTTTTAATTCACAATTTCAGTGAAATCGTCATTTAAATAAGAGATGGCCATTCAAAATTTTTGGTCGCCTATAAGTAAAAAACTAAACTAGTGAGATTCATCGAAAAATATGAAATACCGAAGGGAAGATAACATTCGTATGCGATTCAGAACGCCGTGGAAGGAATCGAATGACCGTCGAGCAATAAAACTAGGTACGTCGTTGTTCTACCCACGAGTTAGATATTGAATATTTTAATCAGGTGGATGTAAAATAAAGATCAGTTACATATAGTCATATAGAAGCCTCTACTGAAAAAGAAATAGGGAGAATTTATGACTATTGCAGCCGCCACCCCTCAAGTTTCTACCTGATAGTTCAGATCCGAAGTCGAATGTCTCTATATTGAAGCACTTTGGCCAATTTATAGTCGGAAATCATGAAAACATTTTATTTGTCCTAAACTTTTACAACAGACTAAATTTTCATTCCGTTCTTTTATTATTTCATTTACCTTTACAGCCTGTACGACATATGCTGTAATCTTTATTTGCGGTTGTATTTCATGCTATGGGGCTTCTGTTTTACATACCAGTTGCGAAATATCACCTCCACACTTGGCTAATTTTTGATAGACGACTCGTACAGTTTCCAAGCTAATTGGCAAACTCGTTCCGAGACTAATTTGAAATTTATTCTGGCATTGCCGAAAGGTAAAATTTTAATGGCAATGTTTATCTGTTTTTGCATACAAACGTTTGAAATTTTCGAAATTGGAGATGAAAATGATCTTGCAATGATTACACTAACATATTGGTTGTTTTTTTTTAGAATGATTGAATTTTCGATAGAGATAACTGTGATTTGACAGAAGGTTTATTCTGGCATTGCCGAAAGGTAAAATTTTAATGGCAATGTTTATCTGTTTTTGCATACAAACGTTTGAAATTTTCGAAATTGGAGATAAAAATGATCTTGCAATGATTACACTAACATATTGGTTGTTTTTTTTTAGAATGATTGAATTTTCGATAGAGATAACTGTGATTTGACAGAAGGTAGAAGTCATGTTGTTTTGACATTTATGTTCACTAAGCATTGACAAATTACCATGGAAAGACTCACGCCGCAAGAACGTTTACAAATTGTTGAAATTTATTTTCAACATCAGTGTTCTATTCGTCAAACTTATAGAGCACTTCGTGAAATTTATGGTTTACATAATCGTCCATCGGAGCAGCTTATTCGTCGAACTATCGATAGATTTCGGACAAAATTTTCTCTACTCGATGCAACAACAACAACAAGACAAAGAACTGTACGTACAGAAGAAAATATCGCTGCTGTAAGTCATAGAGTTGATGATGATCCAGATTTGTCTATTCGTCGACGTTCACGAGAAGTTGTACATCCACCAGATGAAAAATTTTGCGTAAAAATCTTGGTCTACACCCATACAAGATCCAACTCTTTCAAGAACTAAAGCCACTTGACCATAATAAGCGTCGTTTGTTTGCTGATTGGGCCCTAGAATAGCTTGAAGTTGATCCACTTTTTTATCGTAAAATTGTGTTTAGTGATGAAGCTCATTTCTGGTTGAACGACTATGTAAACCAGCAAAATTGCCGTATATGGTGTGAAAACATTCCTCAAGAAGTTCTGCAGGTTCCATTGCATCCTGAAAAATGCACTGTATGGTGTGATTTACACGCTGGAGGCATCATCGGTCCATATTTCTGTAAAAACGATGCTGGAGCTAATGTAACAGTGAATGGTGCTCGTTACAGATCGATGATCAATGATTTTTTTTTTAAAATTTGATTGGTATTGACCCAGAAGTATTTTGGTTCCAACAAGATGGTGCTACCTCATGCTGCTATCGTAACAATTGATTTATTAAAAGAAAGATTGGGCGATAGTATTATTTCGAGAAATGGTCCAATTAATTGGCCTCCAAGATCATGCGACTTTGGGTTTATGTCAAGTCATTGTCAACATAACTGGTGTTATTGATGAAATAAGGCCTGAATTACTCGAAAAAGTGGTCCAAAATTGGTCTGGTCGAATGCGGTTCCTCAGAGCTAGTCGTGGTGAAAATACGCCGGAAATTATTTTCAAAACAATGAATGTCATGAAATTATCTTTCAAATAAAAAAAAATTTGGCTTCAATCTTAATTTAAATGTGTTTTATTTCAATTTAAAGATCTATCACTCTTGAAAAAAACACCCGATATTAAAAGGAGTAGTCCGTTTCTTTGTGATAGTTCGTTTTAAAAGAAATAAATATTTGATTACTTAGTTTTCTATCACTTTCATTAACTGAATACATTGTGACTAGAGTTTCGTAGTAAAATAAATTAATTCTGATCTGTACCAAAAATCATCAATAAGGAGTATGAGCTATGGTAATAAAAAGTTCTAGGAATCGAGACAGTGTACCATTTATCTGTATAACAATTCTATACTCAAAAAATCTAGACTAAGTTTTGTAGATCACACAAGTAAATTGCAGACATGCGCACGTTTCGAATTCATTGGTTTTCGTCGGTCCAATTTAAGTTAGTGACACCAAATCTGTCTAGTATCTACATTCGCTATACACAGAGACTCTAAGATATTAATAATACACTAGCGCCATCTAGACACAAGACATACCTTTGACAATTAATTCAAGCAAAGAAATGTATTCTCTTCAGATCAGCCTAATTAATTTTTTTCAATATGAATATGCTAATTATGAGCATTAGGGCAAATTACAGTCTGATTTGAGCACGAGGATAGTTTATTCTGCGTTGGTAACGTGGAAATATCGAGAATACATTTATTTACTTGAACTAACTCTCAAAAGTATGTCTTGTATGTATTTCGCATATTCTTGATGGCGCTAGTGTATTATTAATACCTTAGTGTCTCTGTGTATAGCGATACTTGACAGATTTGGAGTCAAAAAATTTGGTCGAGACCAAATATTCTGTTCTAAAGCAAAATTAAGATATTCTTTATGCCTTCAAAGTGAAACAGAGTTTTTAAGGCATTTTTTTCGACTTAATCCTAACAAGTTTTCAAGAGATTGTTTGTATTATATCTGTAGAGGTTTCGGATAATTAATCCCCCTGTTATGTGTAATAAGGGGTGTTTCAATAAGAGCGCAAGATTTCAGTGTTCAAGAAAACATGGTTTTCTGTAGAAAAGTATTGAAATATTTATTGATTTAGAAAATATTTATTTGGGAATTATGCATGAAACAAAATATCTTGTAAATGGCCGCCACGGCTTTGCTGAGATATGCGTACCCTTTTGACGAAATTTTCAATAACGTTATTGAATACATGTGGTGGTATTTCATTGATGCAGCGTCTAGATTCGGCTTTCAATGCTTCGATGGTTGCAGGCTTATTGGCATAAACCTATAACTTCAGATAACCCCACAGCTAGAAGTCTAAAGGCGTTAAATCGCAAGAGCGTGGAGGCCAATTCTGTTCACCAAATCGGGAAACGAGCAAACTCGTGGAAGATCGTCAATGTTTCAGTTGCATTTTGTAGGCATGCAACTGTAAATTTTCAGTGAGAAATCGCTGAAGAGTGCCGTTGAAATGTCCAATTCTTGTGCCTGATGGCGAATTGACGTCTCTGGTCTTTTTGTCACACTCTCACGAACTGCCGTGATGTTTTGTTCTGAACGACCTCTACGAGCTCGTATCGTATATTTCACATCACTAACCGAACCAGTACTTTCCAATTTTTTGATTATTTCTTTCACAGTAGATGAATTAGGCACATTATTCGACCCAACATTGGACGCACTTTAAGAATAGTGGCAATTAAACTTCAACCATTTCGATAATAATATTTGACAATGAGAACGCGTTGTTCTACCGTGTAATGCGCTATGTTTACCAACTCCCATCTGTGAACTTTCGATCTGTCACGTCATAATCATGTGACATTATGACTGTTATTACTCTATTAAGCTGACATTTTTAAACCTTTCATTCATGTTTACCTAGTCATACTGTCTTTATGAAATTGTTTGTGTTTCAGTGCGGATTTCTCTTCTTTGGAATTTTGTAAAATAATTGAATTTCCCATACGTTATTAAAGAGAAACGGCGTTTCTTGGACATTATTTATATTATCCTGATACTAGATCTTCTGTGAAGATCCCCCAGTAGCTTTTCCAGCTTGTGCGAGAAAATCAATTAAATTCAATTCAAGGATCCTTATTGGTTCTTGGATGTGATACATTTATAATACAGAGTCCATATAATTCTTATGTCTAGGTGTATACAATAGTGTATACTAAGTGCTTTACTATGCAGTTAAATTCAGTTTGGCTAAATGCCTTATTAATTTTTATGTTTGTTATTTACTTTGCGATTTTTTTAAGTAAGTATATCTGGAGGAAAAATTCATTTAAAAACCTGCTTGTGGTTTGAAGTTTGAGTTGGAAGATCAGTTGTGTTCTGGGTAGGCATTGTTACTGCGATCTTACGCCACTTTAAGTCACAGCACTGTTAATTTTCGACCCAACAGTGAAATGATGGCCGAAACCCGTGCAACTAGAAAATTTCTTTCACATCTGAACAGGATTTGAACACGCAACCTTTCGGTAACGAGCCCAAATCTCTTACCACTGATCTATCGACACGCATAAATTCTTTATTATTAATGATATGAACAGCAGGAGTTGTAGAATTCATTTCTATGAAATCCAAAGATTTGAAATAACATTTTTTATCAAGTATATGCTTAATAAAATTCTTCGAAGTAGTCATCAGTTCATGTAGGGAGGGAAAAACTCGTAGGCGTTGTGAGCGAATAAAAAAGTTATTTAACATGTGTTGACGAGTCGAACTATTGTAAAATATGTCGGAGATTGATTTTAAAGTGTTATATAGCAGCCGAAAGTTGGCAAGCAAGACTAGCATGTCTGGAAAGAACCGCTAGATAAAATGAAAAAGTAATTTTCTAGGAAAAGAATCCGGGCTCCCAGTAATCTTTTCGCCATTAACAAACAGTTCGCGCGCTCTCCTCCAGATCTCCATGCTGAATGCGGCGCTCATCAAAAATTGACAGGACTAAAATCGTAAATCAAATGAAATTAAATATTAAAAACGCTCAAAGTTTCCATGCACACCCTGAATTCAAAATGAATGTAGAGTAGATAATTTGAATCTGGAAAATTTCTACCATTCTTTCCCTAAAGGGAAAGAAATTTAATTTAATAATGTCGGCACATGTGCTTGTCATTTCGCGATTTTTACTAAATCGATTTCCATAATTCCGCAGTGTGCTCCGCCCCTCTTTCTCAACATTACTTCTTGAAGAACGGCGAACTGAATGAATTATTATAGAGATTGATATTGATACTGTTCCTTTTAACATCAATTTATTCTCTCGAATATTAATGTTTTCGAGAATTCGTTGTATTTCTCTACAACTATTTAAGGGTTTCCAATCATTTCGAATAGCCCGCTATCTGGGCAGCTGTCACTTTTGAAGCTGTCATATTTTGACATTTGACAAGTAAAAACTACGCCACACTAAAATTGTTGAAATTCATTACAAAAATGGTGAAAATTTTGCTGTCACAGTTCGCAATGCTGTAGCACTTTTGGGTCGTCGTGAAGCACCTTCTTAGCCGGCAATAGTGAAAATGGTTGAAAAATTAGACAGCTGTTGGGACAATTTAGTGATGTGAATAATCGAAACCGTGTTCGTCGCTCAAGAACAGCTGAGAATATTGCTGCTGTAGCCTGTAATGTTGACGAAAATCCAGATTGGTCGATTCCTCGTCGATCTTTTGAATTAGGCATTCCACAATCTACATAACACCGTATTTCACATAAAGACTTAGGCCTCAAGGCTTTTAAAATTGAATTAATACAAGAACATAAGCCGATCGATCATCGGCAACGCCGTATCTTCGCTGATTGGGGCCCTTGAAATGCATCAAAATCATCGAAAAATCATCTTCAGTGATGAAGCCCATTTTCACCTCGAAGACTATGTTAATAAGCAGAATTGTCGCATTTGGGGCTCGGAAAATACAAGAAGTATTGTCGAAGAGCCTCTTCATTCTCAACGTGTCCAATCACACCTAGCCCAAAAACCGCACCAAGCAGAGGCACGTTGACGATGGAGAGGCTTTTCAACAACCATTCTTGGATTTTTCGAGCCTCAAATGCGACAATTCTGCTTATTAACATAGCCTTCCAGGTTAAAATAGACCTGAAGATGATTTTTCGTTGATCCATATAAATTAATTCGGCTGATCTGTACCAAAAATTATTAATAAGAAGTATGAGCTATGGTAATAAAAAGTTCTAGAAATCGAGACAGTGTAACAATCATCTGTATAACAATTCAATACTCAAACAAACTCGAGGCAAATTGCAGACATGCGCACGTTTCAAACTGATTGGTTTTCGTCAGTGCATTTGTATGCTAGTGACTCCAAATCTGTCAATATGCGCTATACACAGAGGCTCTGAGGTATTTATATAGATACTTGACAGGGGGGGGCAAGACATTTGACGATGTGTGTATTTCACGCGGTTAAAAGAAGAAATCACTATCTTTACATCAGTGGGAATGAAAACATTAAATAGCGTTCCTTCTCTAGATATCAGCAGTGTTTGGGTTAAGATAAAAGGGCAACGTGTTCCGAAATCACATCTGTGTGTTTGTATCCAGGACTCATAAGCGAGGATGACGTCGATACGTTTACTTACTCCAAGAAAGTTTGTGATGGAACTCCAAAATACCTTTGGGAGGGTCGGAATCCCGCAAAGTATAACTTATAGCTCTTGAAAATTCGATTGTATATCGAAAATGTTAATATTTTCGTTTGTGGAGAGAGAAGACGCAGGTGTAGCAATCGGTTCTGATTTCAGAATATCCAAGATGGCACGTCATTTCCATACACCCCTGTGGCTACTGCCGCATACGTCTCCAGAGATACAGGATTGAATCCCAAATGGCACTGACCAATAGCGAGTGCAGATTACTTCTGCGAAAATTGAATTCAAAAACTCGGATGGAATCTATAATGCGACCTCCTTCAAATATATATCTTGTTTGTTTTTCCTTGTCAGATCTGAAATTGTCTGCGGATGGTTTTCCATATTTATTCGCTCCTTATGGGATATGTTGTTGGAATGCCGATAAAACTCTTCGTTTTCAATCTCTTTTTATGGCTATTGCGCAATTTGTGTTCGATGAAAAATCACACATCGGCACGTTGTTATTTTAACATATAACTTTTATGTGAGGAAATATCCATTTTTATATTTGTACACTTCACCTTTACAACGACCATTTCAGAATTTTAAGCGATGATTTTCTTCAATACGTACTGATATAAATAAAATTGCTTCTGATCTTTTAGTAACATCAGTGGTGTTAAAATATTGCTGCAGCTAGCTGATGATTTCGAATTTTAATATGAGCCTTCTACATATTTAATTTCAAAAAATTATATTTAATAATTATAACTTCAGGAATTAAATTGAAATAATGTCATATAAGTACCACTTTTATCAAATGACATATAAGACAGTATAAGACATCCAAATGATATAACGAAATCCCATAAATACAATTTGTTAACCAAAATCCTATAAATTAAATATTTTGAATGGACAAAATTTTGTTTCTGCTGATCAATCTTATGAAAACAAATATCTTTCAAAAATGTTTAACACAATCTTAAGAATTTCATCATAAAACTATCTTACTCAGAATATTCAATATTATTGGATATCTAACTAAGTTACTTTATATAAAAACTCAAGATATGTAAAACATTGATAATTGATGCAATTGAGTCGAGCATTGCGAGAAAAACGGCCGCAATACGTTGACAGACACGACAAAGTTATTTTGCAGCAAAAAATCTAAAATCCACTTGTGAAATTCATTTCTCCATTAAATCGTGAAAGGTGATATATTTTGAGAATTATAAGCGTGAATCCACGAGCACCATAAACTGCAAGACCAAATCGCTTTGGAAAGAAGACAATACTCTGTGTTTGGTGGGATCAAAAGGGTGTACTCTAGTATGAGCTGCTAAAACCTGGTGAACCCGTTGACAGTGATCGCTTCCAATAGAAAATGATCGATTCAAATCGAGCATTACGTGAAAAACGACCGGAATATGGAAAAAGGCAACACAAAATCATTTTGTTCCATGGTAATGCCCCATCACACACAGCAAAACGAGTCAGGGAAAAGATTGAGGATTTCAGTTTCATGGCTCGATAACTCGTTCTCTTCCAAAGAAGAACTATTTTTTTAACATAAATAGAGGTTAATTCTTGATAGAAGGTATATAAAATTATTTAAATATTTTAATATTAGCCTTCTACATATTTGATTTCAAAAAATTATATTTCATGATTAAAACTTCTGAAAATAAATTAAAATAATGTCATATAGGTACCACTTACATCAAATAACATATAAAATAAATATTCATTGTAAGACATCCAAATGGTATAACAAAATCCAATAAATAAAAATTGTTAACCAAAATCCTATAAATTAAATATTTTCAATATACAAAATTCTGTTTCTGCTGATTAATCTTATGAAAACAAATATCTTTCAAAAATGTCTAACATAATCTTAAGAATTTTATCATAAAACTATCTTACTTATAATAGAAAATTCAATATTATTGGATATCTAACTAAGTTACTTTATATAAAAACTCAAGATATGTAAAAACCTTAGTGAAAAACCAGTTTTAAAAGAGACACTGCTTCGTCAGTATTCAAATAATTCATATTCAATAAAATATAACATCAATCCACAACAAATATTTACTCACCCTTCAACAATTTGGAAAACTCTAATGGTAAATGAATACTGGAAAATTTAAATGTATTTATTTATAGTTAACCTTACACTACATTTAAATTATTCAGTATTCATTTACCATTAGAGTTTTCCAAATTGTTGAAGGGTGAGTAAATATTTGTTGTGGATTGATGTTATATTTTATTGAATATGAATTATTTGAATACTGACGAAGCAAATTCTCTCTTAAAACTTGTTTTTCAGTAATGTTTTTACATATCTTGAGTTTTTATATAAGGTAACTTAGTTAGATATCCAATAATATTGAATATTCTAAGTAAAATAGTTTTATGATAAAGTTCTTAAGATTATGTTAAAAATTTTCGAAAGATATTTGTTTCCATAAGATTGATCAGCAGAAACAAAATTTTGTCTATTCAAAATATTTTTGGATTTTGGTTAAAAATTTTCATTTATTGGATTTTGTTATATCATTTGGATGTCTTATAATGAATGTTTATTTTATATGTCATTTGATATAAGTGGTACTTATATCACTTTAATACTTTAATTTAACTCCTGAAGTTATAATTATTAAATATAATTTTTTGAAATTAAATATGTAGAAGGCTAATATTCAAATATTTAAATGATTTGAAATACATACAAAAAACGCATTATTGTGTGCAAAATCCGTTAAAAGTTGTTAATTTCTTGAAGGTTCATTTCGTGAAGCCCTGAATTATGGTTTATAGAGTTTTCCCTGTCGGTTTTTCCGGAAAACATCAAGTTTATCACCCCGAAGTGATATTATCAATTTCTTCGGGAATATATATCGCCATCTTCCGTGACAGCGGTTGTCCTTGACGTTTATTTCATGTAAATGGATATATGTGAAAACGGTCTCATCGTCTGAAATATTAGACGTGTTTTTTCCACTTTTAATACGCTCGTCATCTGCTCTAAACCACGAAGGGTCGCTGCAAGGGAGGGCTGTTTACTCCGATTTCGCCATAACTGCTCAATATATTATTACTTTATAATAAACTTGAGGAGGAGATTCCGTTTATTAATTTTGCGCTGTTTAATATATCCCCGACCCCACTTGAACGAATGATAAACTATTTATTTCAGCTTAACTAATGAAATGATACTCGACTAAAATCAATTATCCAACGAACAGGGGGAAATTAATCAAATTATTTCGATACATTGATGGATAGCACTCTTCCGCACCCCTAAGTGGTGTCTGTCTATACGGAATGAACACTTTACACAGAGTGATTCAATCGTTCCAGTCATCATTCGAGAGTTTCACTGTCAAAAAGTCATCAAATAAAATGATGAAGATTATTTCCACAATCTAGTAATTCAACGAGAATTTTTTCTCTGTAAATTACACCTTCACTTTTTATATAAACTAAAAATTCGAGAAATGTGGCGGTACAACTAAAATTATTCAAATATTTTAATATTAACAGATATATTCTGTTAGCCTTCTTCATATTTAATTTCAAAAAATCATATTTAATATTATAACTTCAGGAATTAAATTAATGTCATATAAGTACTTTTTATATCAAACGTCATATAAAATAAACATTCATTATAAGACATCCAAATGATATAATAAAATCCAATAAATATGAATTGTTAACAAAAATCTTATAAATTAAATATTTTGAGTAGACAAAATTTTGTTTCTGCTCATCCCTCTTATGAAAACAAATATCTTTCAAAAATGTTTAATATAATCTCAAGAATATCATCATAAAACTATCTTACTTAGAATATTCAATAATATTGGATATACATACACACATACGCAAAAATGAATTCTAATAACCATCAATTTGGAGAAATACCGATAAAGAAAAATATGCGCAAAAAAAGGATACAAATAACCATAAAATATATTCGGGCCTATTCTCGGAAATGTCCCACTAACAGAAAATATTCAACAATGTAGATCTTGCGACGTCTACTTGGTCGTTGAGAAGAATTTTAAGATTCCTGTACCTATTAATTTCTGCTGCTTTCAAAAATAAAAAAGATCAAACAAATAGAGACAATAAATCTGGATTCTATAAGTTGACTTGTAGTCATTGTCCTATGATTATATTAGTCAAACAGGTAGATCCTTTAAGGAGAGAATTCACGAACACTAGCGGAGTTACACGTCAGACATCTCGCATTCAACATATGCCAGTCATTTGAAACAATAACTATCTAATTATCCAAAATGAAATGAAAAGTACCAGATTTAATCTTTCATTCCATCGAACAATAACCAAAAGGGCCCAAGTGCTGGGATAAGCCAATCCAGGTGCTGGGCAAGACCGACTTCCTCAAAGTCCACCTCACAAACCTGTATATGGAAATATATGAAAGTATCGTAAGATATTTATTGAAGGTATTGCATGGTAATTCATTTTATTTCAATGTTTAAAAAAGCCTTTATTAGTAGGACTCGTTTCATTTTGATACAAACAATACTACAAAATTATCGGGTGTTTTTTTAGAGTGATAGAACTTTACATTGAAATGAAACACATTTAAATTAAGATTGAAGCCGAATATTTTTTATGACATTTATGTTTTGAAAATCATTTCCGGCATATGTCTACCACGACTAGCTCTGAGGAACCGCATCCGACCAGACTAATTTTGGGCCACTTTTTGAGTAATTCAGGCCTTATTTCATCAATATGTTGGCTTCCAAAGCGTCTTTTACTTCTGGTTTATCAGTTTAAACTAATGACTTGACATAATCCCAAAGAAAATAATCCAGAGGAGTTATGTCGCATGATCTTGGAGGCTAATTAATTGGACCATTTTTCGAAATAATGTTATCGCCCAATCTTTCATTCAATAAATCAATTGTTACAGTAGCACCATCTTGTTGGAACCAAAACACTTTTGGGTCGAAACCATTCAAATTTTGAAACAAATAATCATTGATCATCGATCTGTAACGAGCACCATTTACTGTAACATTAGCTCCGGCATCGTTTTTAAAGAAATATGGACCGATGACGCCTCTACCGTTTAAATCCCACCATAAAGTGCATTTTTTAGGATGCAATGGAACCTGAAGAACTTCTTGAGGATTGTTTTCACTCCATAGACGGCAATTTTGCTTGTTTGCATAGCCGTTCGACCAGAAATGAGCTTCATCCCTAAACACAATTTCACGATAAAAAAGTGGATCAACTTCAAGCTGTTCTAGGGCCGAATCAACAAACAAACGACGGTTATTATGGTCAAGTGGCTTTAGTTCCTGAACCAGTTGGATCTTGTATGGGTTTAGACCAAGATATTCACGCAAAATATTCCATGTGGATGCACAGAGTCCAACTTTTTGTGAACGTCGACGAATAGACAAATCTGGATGATCATTAATACTATGACTTACAGCAGCGATATTTTCTTCTGTACGTACAGTTCTTTGTCTTGTTGTTGTTGTTGCATCGAGTAGAGAAAATGTTGTCCGAAATCTATCGATAGTTCGACTAATAAGCTGCTCCGATGGACGATTATGTAAACCATAAATTTCACGAAGTGCTCCATAAGTTTGGCGGAGAGAACACTGATTTTGAAAATGAATTTCAACTATTTGTAAACGTTGTTGCGGCGTGAGTCCTTCCATGATAATTTGTCAATGCTTACTGAACAGAAATGCCGAAAAAACATGGCTTCTTCCTTCTGTCAAATCACAGTTATCCCTATCGAAAGTTCTATCACTCTAAAAAAAAACACCCGATTCAATAAAATAGGATTCCGTTCATCAGTTAGTTGACCTCGCCTCGTTCAGAACCCAGTCAAAGTTTTTTTGTGGAAGTTCAGTTGAGCTTAAATAATAACAGTCTTCACCTCAAGAAGAAAAATAAAAACAAGTCTTCGATACACTCAATTTAGGGCAATATTTATTCGTGGATACTCCGAAAAGCAATTTTATTTCCAATTCCATCTGCGTAGTTCTGGTAATATTAAGCACGTAATCCAAAGATCTCCCAGCTCATCTGAATGATGTAATCCTGCCTTTCCCGAATCTCATTTTGTAGAATTAACTGTGATCAGGGTTCTCGGTAAACAATTGGAGGTATTCAATTCAAAATTCGGTCTTGAAGCCCGCCCACTGAAACTCTGTTTCACTGAATCTGTATGTAGATTCTAAGGAATATGGAATTAGGCTGGATGAAAACTCATCATGTATGCAATTTGGGTCTTAGAGAAATATGCGAAAATAGATCTTTTACAGTGATTAGTTCAGATAACATACATAGGCACATATGATGGGATCAGGCTCATTAGTCACCTTGAAATGGTCTTGCTATTCTTAATTATAGGTTGGGGAACAATAAATCCATTGAGTTTTCGGTAGATGGCTGTAGTGATTCATATCTCGTTAAGGTTCGATCAAAAAATTGCAGATTTATGCTAGTTGTCAAGATGACATTTCACACTGAAAAAATTTTTCCTTTTATGAGGGGTCATATCTTCTCTCTTCAAAAACCACCAGTAATCACTTGGATGCCATCGTTCTAAATAGCAAATTTCCATTGTCCTAATATTTTGGTGAAATCTTTGATCCTGCTCGTCACTGACAACTCCCAAATTTTCAGGAAAAAATGACAGATGTGAATGGAAGAAATGAATTTTAATGACATTCGGCCACCAAGCGATTTGTGGACATCTAATAGTTCATTTGCTACGTAATGATAGTTTGCATCCATATTGTCGCCCAAAAATCCTCTAACTACACTGAAAAATGAGTTAATTGCTCTGAGTTCCTGCCTGATAAGCTTCCATGTAAAATTAACGTCGTCTAGCAATTTTTTGATTTGTGGTCCGATAAAAATGCCTCCCTTTAATTTGGCATGACTCAGCTTGGGAAATACTTGCTTTAAGTATTTGAATCCATCACCATCTTTATTCATAGCCTTCACAAAGTTTTTCATCAGCCCAAGTTTAATGTGAAGAGGAGGCAGAAGGACATTTTTGGGGTCTACAAGAGGTCTAAAGTTAACATTTTGAGATCCCGGTCGAAATACACTCCTTTCTTGCCAAATTTTTGTTATATAATGCTGATTTAATGTCCCTCAAACAAAGAAACCAGCAACTTTTTATATATCCTCCCTGAAGTCCCACTAAAATTTCTTTAACTTTTATGTCTTCACATATCTGCCATTTATACGTATTGTAGTTTATTTTATCCAAAAAAGTGCGCATATTTGCATAACTTTCTCTCATCGTCACTGAATGGGCAAATGGCATAGAGGGTTTTAAATTTCTATTATGCAATAACACAGCTTTTATACTCTATTTAGACGCATCTATAAATAAACGCCACTCAGAGGGGGAATGCTCAATATAAAGTTTCTGCATTGAACCATCAATATCAGTACACGCACACAACGAATTTTCCATACTGTAGAATGCAGTAAACGAAGCATTTCTTTTTCTGAAATTCGTCTTTTCGTTGCCTAATAAGTTCCATTCCTTAAGACAGAAACCAAGAAGTTTTGACTGTTGCTTTGATTACCCCAAATCATGTAATAAATTTTCTATCCCATCTTGAACAATTGAATGTGGCTAGCCGGAACTGGGACCTAGAGTGAAAGTAGGATCGTTACACTGTTCTTCGGAGCTGATGATGCGTGGTCTCAAATATCTTTCAAACCAACATTTTGCGGATCTGAAGGTGCGATCGACACTGGTAAATCTGCATAATGAGAAACAGGTCGTACTACAGACTGCAAAAATTGGATAGTCGATCTTGTGCTTTCCCTTTTTGAAATAACCTTCAATCTTTATCGGGCAAAAATAGGAATCCTCTTAATGATTAGTGGGTTCTTGCTATACCGTAGGGACAGCAAAAGGCATGCCTTTTCTCTTCCCATTCATTCACTGCACTAATGATCTCCAATTAAAACATCAAAATATTGGAAGTAGGCTCTTTTAACATTTGCGCAAATGGCCTGGCTTGTGATTTCACAAAAGGTAGAAGCCATGTTGTTTTGACATTTCTGTTCAGTAAGCATTGACAAATTATCATGAAAAAAGTCACGGCGCAACAACGTTTACAAATTGTTGAGATTTATTTTAAAATCAGTGTTCTATTCGCCAAACTTATAGAGCACTTCGTGAAATTTATGGTTTACATAATCGTCCATCAGAGCAGCTTATTCGTCGAACTATCGATAGATTTCTGACAACATTTTCTCTACTCGATGCAACAACAACAACAAGACAAAGAACTGTATGTACAGAAGAAAATATCGCTGCTGTGAGTCATAGTGTTAATGATGATGCAGATTTGTCTATTAGACGACGTTTACAACAAGTTAGACCTTGTGCATCAACCACATGGAAAATTTTGCGTAAAGATCTTGGTCTACACCCATACAAGATCCAACTGGTTCAAGAACTAAAGCCACTTGACCATAATAAGCGTCGTTTGTTTGCTGATTGGGCCCTAGAACAGATTGAAGTTGATCCACTTTTTTATCGTAAATTTGTGTTAATGATGAAGCTCATTTCTGGTTGAACGGCTATGTAAACAGGCAAAATTGCTGTATATGGAGTGAAAACAATCCTCAAGAAGTTCTGCAGGTTCCATTGCATCCTGAAAAATGCACTGTATGGTGTGCTTTACAAGCTGGAGGCATCGTCGGTCCATATTTCTTTAAAACGATGCTGGAGCTAATGTTATAGTGAATGGTGCTCGTTACAGATCTATGATCAATGATTATTTGTTTCAAAATTTGAATGGTATCGACCCTGAAGTTTTTTGGTTCCAACAAGATGGTGCTACACCTCATGCTGCTACCGTAACAATTGATTTATTGAAAGAATAATTAGGCGATAACATTATTTCGAAAAATGGTCCAAATGGATTGGCCTCCAAGATCATGCGTCATAACTCCACTGGATTATTTTCTTTGGGGTTATGTCAAGTCATTGGTTTATGCTGATAAACCAGAAAGAATAGACGCTTTGGAAGCCAACATAACTCGTGTTATTGATGAAATAAGGCCTGAACTACTCGAAAAAGTGATCCAAAATTGGTCTGGTCGAATGCGGTTCCTCAGAGTTAGTCGTGGTGGATATATGCCGGAAATTATTTTTAAAACATAAATGACATAAAATCATCTTTCAAATAAAAAAAAATTTGGCTTCACTCTTAATTTAAATGTGTTTCATTTCAATTTAAAGTTCCATCACCCAAAAAAAAACACCCGATATATGAAAATTCCGGATTGGACCGGAATTTGAAAGAGTTGGACGTTTCGGTTCCGATTTAGGAGCCATTATCAGGAACAATTGTTGAACTTTGTGATTCAACCTTGCTGCCTCAATCTGTCTTCTTCCCGGGCCTTATCACCAATAGTCTCGGAGGTCGCAGTGCTTCCACTGTTCGCTGGAGTTATTGAAAGCACTGTGATCTTCGAGACTTTTGGCGATGAGACCTGGGACCTGGGAAGATTGAGGCCCCCGCGTTGAGTCAGAAATTTCAATATTTGTTCTTGATCATGACTCCTAAATCGGAGCTGAAACGTCGAACGCTTACGAATTCTAGACGGGGTCAAACCCGGAATTTCCATATTCCCAATATACCTCATGTAATGTATCATTAACTTATTAAATCTCATCATCAATTCCAATGCTGCAAGTTTCAACTCTTCCATTGAAACATTTAACCTCTTGCAACAATGAAACAAACCCCTAGCGACAACTAATTAACCAACGGTAGTTGTGTACAAACTGAATACCGCATTCCTCTCAACCCCTCCGTAACGAACATTCGAAATTCCTCACCAAATAAAATCCCACTTCCCACCCTAAGAGGAGCAATTATGAGTAAAATCATTATCTGAAATTGTACTGATTAGAATCGGGCATGCGTGGGGTGAGTGATGGTCATCAGCTTCCTGAAAGTGAGTCCGTCACTGCTCAACAGAGTAGAGATGTTATCAAGAACCCCAGTGCTAAAAGCCTTTTGGAGATTACATGTTAAAATAAGGGTAAGTAATTCGATTTATTCCCCGTCTTTGAATAGCGTCGTGCTTCCCTATACACGAACGCAGAAGCGGGGGTGATATCTGTCGTATAATGAAATGTTTAATTAACTTGAAAACAGCGGATTCAACACTGTTCCTCTACGAGGGGCGTCCGGCTGAAACGTTTGCCTTAACAGACTGCAAATGGAGGATATTCATGAAACTAGGAACTTTTTCTTTGTTTCTACCAAAATAGCACTCAAAATATGGCTACTAAAGGGTTCTCTAATACGAGGTTTCATATTGACATTAAGAAAAAACGAGTATATTTCAAGAGAAATCAATGGATGTTTATTTCATTGTAAAGAGGAAGGTATGTCATCAATAATTTCTCATTACAAATTCGCACATTTGCGGTTGTATATCCTCGATAACTTCATGAGTTCCATCTTTAAGGTCTTGAATCGATTGTAGAGCATCGGCATAGACCTTATCATTCACGGGGCCCCAAAGAAAAAAGTCTCAAGGTGTTAAATCACAATATCTTGGTGGCCAAGTGTGATCAAATCTTCGAGAAATAACACGTCCCGGAAACTTTTCTTGCAAAATTGCGATTGTTTTGTTGCGTTCATATCAATATCTTCGAATTCTGGCCATAAAAATCATTAATCATAGCTCAGTAGCGCAATATATTCACCATAACAGTTGCAGCAGCACCATTTTCGAATACGAAAGATCCAATCACACCTCCTGCTCAAAAACCGCACCAAACAGTGACACATTGCGGATGAAGAGGCTTTTCAACGATCATACTTGGATTTTTTGAGCCCCAAATGCGACAATTCTGCTTATTAACGTAGCTTTCTAGGTGAAAATGGGCCTCATCACTGAAGATGATTTTTCGATGAAAAACCGGATCATTTTGATGCATTTCAAGGACCCAATAAGCGAAGACACAATGTTGCTTGTGATCGACCGGCTTGAGTTCTTGTGTAAAATGAACTTTACAAGCCTTAAGACCTAAGTCTCTAAGTATAGTACGATGTAATGTCGTTTGTGGAATGCCTAATTCCAAAGATCGACGAGAAATCGACAAACCTGGGTTTTCGTCAACATTACGGGCTACAGCAGCAATATTCTCAGTTGTTTTTGAGCGACGCACACGGTTTCGATTCATCACATCACGAACTTGTCCCAACAGCTCAAATTGTCCCACCAATTTCACAATTGCCGGCCCAAAAGTACTTTAGATTTGTGTTTTGTAGTGAGTTTCAACAATTTCAATACGTTGTTGAAGCACGTATCGTTCCATGTTTAGTAATGGCGTAGTTTTTGATTGTCAAATGTCAAAAGATGACAGCTGTCCAGATAGCGAGTTATTCGAAATGAAACCTCCTATTGCAAACCCATTTACTAGGTCAACCATTTTTCGATCTGGATTCAACATAACATTTTAAATCAAAAACTTCAAAATGAAGTCTCATCTGAGACTATATGTGTTTGGTTTATCGTTCTACATTTTACAGTTTGAATCGTTCAACAATCGCTGAACGTGTTTGAAACTAACTACAAAAATTGTAATACTGTAGTAAGTATGAGGACAGTTGCATAAAACAGCAGTTTTTTTAATTTTCTGCTTAGAAAATTCCAATGCAGCACTGCTTCTATTAGTTACCATCTGTCAGTTGATTTCTGTCAAATTATGAGCAAGCTCTGTCATTAAGTCTGATCGTCATTCAATTATTATCGCTTCAAACAAAATTTAATAATACAATCCAAATGAATATTTGCTACTCGTGTGAAACTTGCCGAAAGCCCCTCGTACGTAGGAGAAGTTTATATCGATCCCTCCGGAATAGTCAATTACTTTTCAACTTTGAATTTCGAAATATTTTCCCAATATGATCCAGTTCAATGGCTCCTTTTAAAGATGAAATTTGGAGCCATTGTTTTTTATGGACCAGTTTTGATGATGAGGCAGCCTTTTCCGATTGAACCTCCAACTTTAAATCTGCTCAAATATCACGGAAAATTACCAGGGTCCTTGCCCTAGTACCATAGTGGACAAACTGACCATTGGGCGTATATGAATTTCGGATAAACCATATTATTGTCCTCTCAATTTAGCCGAAGAAATAGGGGTACCCTTACATAAATTCCCAACAAGCTAAAGATTTGCATGACACCATTCAAATCAAATTGTGAAAGGTCCCCATGATCTCATGTAAGCAAAAAATGTTATTCAAGGTCAAAGTTCGCAAAAACAAAATTTTTCAGCGAAACGGTTGGTTTTATGATAAAAATAGTCAAACAAAAATTGAAGATGATGTAATTATCTACAAAAATAGTTAACTATTTCTATGATTGTTTCGGTCTTTACTTGACGGAAATTCATCTTGAAATCATGAATAGAAAATAATATGAAATAAGGCCTGAATTACTCAAAAAAGTGGTCTAAAATTGGTCTGGTCGAATGCGGTTCCTCAGAGCTAGTCGTGGTGGAAATATGCCGGAAATTATTTTCAAAACATAAATGTCATAAAATTATCTTTCAAATGAAAAAAAATTGGCTTCAATCTTAATTTAAACGTGTTTTATTTCAATTTAAAGTTCTAGCTCTCTTAAAACAACACCCGATATAAAAGTTAGTACTTATTAGAAGAATTTTTGGGTTAAATCGATTACAGTTCAATTGTCCCGTTTTTGTGAATAGCATTTCCCTTAACGATCTCTCGTTCGTTGTTTATGCGTTCATAGTTCCACTGAGTTTTCTTTCGACATCGACATAGTGATTAGAAAAGAAGAAAAACGTTTGCCGAGGGTTCTAATATAGATCCCCGACAAGGTTTCGCGAAAGTTAATGCAATATTGCAATCGGCGTTGAAACGTCAAAAATATTAATGTCATCCATTGGAAAACTTGTAAAATATGTAATGGGACGTAAACGATACTAATGCAAAACTACAGCTTAGGGTGAAAATCAAATTACATAAATGAAACACATTGTGAAGTTATAATTCATTGGGATCCTGAGTAGACCAATTGCGTTACTCGGGATTTTTATTTTCTTTCTATTGTTGCCAGTCGATTTGAGCGGCTGCCTCGGAATAAACCGGGAATTTATTGTCATTTATACATGGAAGCTGTAAGAGTTTCCCAGTCACCGGTAAAAATTAATGTTCTTCAGCTCAACACAAATTAAAAACTTTGAATAATAAGAATTTGCGAGAATAACTTTCGAAACGATGAAGTGCCTTAATAAAAGTTTCCTGTTCCAATAAAATTAATCTGGCTAAAGGGCTTTTCACGTAATTTTCCCGATATTGACATTTCCTAATTATATTTTACGAGTAGTTCTCAACTTCCACAACAATCTATAATCCCCCTCTCTTACATTGAAGGCCCCCTTTTTCAATCCAATTTGTTGCAGAAGGTGTGTTTTCGCAAAGTTATAAGGAAAATCTTTGAGGAAGCTCTAAGTGATGTTTCTGACACACATTCTTCATATCCAGACGTACAAGAATGAAAATTATACATATTTCAATGTGGAATTTATTATGAGACTATACTGATAAACTTTATACATTATGAAAATTCAATATGAATATTGGAATAAAACAATATATTTGTTAATTCGATAAAAAGGTAGTTTTTACTTGATAGAAGGATCAAGTATATCTTACTTCACTACAAATTTTAATTCCATAAAAAAATTTTCTCAAAAACTTTTTAAAATTGAATTGAATATTTGCCTTAGAAAACACAGTTTTAATTTAGTAAACATCTAGAATTAACACTCATTATACAGCCCCAGAAGGTATAAAAGAATCCGAAGGAAATATAAAATATCGGGTGTTTTTTTTAGTGTGAGTGTTAGAACTTTCGATATGGATATCTGTGATTTGACTGAAGGTAGAAGGCATGTTGTTTTGACATTTCTGTTCAGTAAGCATTGACAAATTATCATGGAAAGACTCACGCCGCAACAACGTTTACAAATTGTTGAAATTTATTTTCAAAATCAGTGTTCTATTCGCCAAACTTAAAGAGCACTTCGTGAAATTTATGGTTTACATAATCATCCATCAGAGCAGCTTATTCGTCGAACTATCGATAGATTCCGGACAACATTTTCTCCACTCGATGCAACAACAACAACAAGACAAAGAACTGGACGTACAGAAGAGAATATCGCTGCTGTAAGTCATAGTATTAAAGAAATCCAGATTTGTCTATTCGTCGACGTTCACAACAAGTTGGACTCTGTGCATCCACCACATGGAAAATTTTGCGTAAAGATCTTGGTCTACACCCAACAAGATCCAACTGGTTCAAGAACTAAAGCCACTTGACCATAAAAAGCATCATTTGTTGGCTGATTGGGCCCTAGAACAGCTTTAAGTTGATCCACTTTTTTATCGTAAAATTGTGTTTAGTGATGAAGCCCATTTCTGGTTGAACGGCTATGTAAACAAGCAAAATTGCTGTATATGGAGTGAAAACAATCCTCAAGAAGTTCTGCAGGTTCCATTGCATCCTGAAAAATGGACTGTATGGTGTGCTTTATACACTGGAGGCATCATCGGTCCATATTTCTTTAAAAACGATGCTGGAGCTAATGTTACAGTGAATGGTGCTCGTTACAGATCGATGATCAATGATTATTTGTTTCAAAATTTGAATGGTATCGACCCAGAAGAGTTTTGGTTCCAATAAGATGGTGCTATACCTCATGCTGCTACCGCAACAATTGATTTATTGAAAGAGAGAATTCACGATAACATTACATCGAAAAATGGTCCAATTTAGTGGCCTCCAAGATCATGCGACATAACTCCACTGGATTATTTTCTTTGGGGTTATGTCAAGTCATTGGTTTATGCTGATAAACAAGAAACAATAGACACTTTGGAAGACAACATAACTCGTGTTATTGCTGAAATAAAGCCTGAATTACTCGAAAAAGTGGTCCAAAATTGGTCCGGTCGAATGCGGTTCTTCAGAGCTAGTAGTGGTGGACATAAGCATAAATGTCATAAAATTATCTTTCAAAAAAAAAATATTTGGCTTCAATCTTAATTTAAATGTGTTTTATTTCAATTCAAAGTTCTATCACTTTGAAAAAAACATCCGGTATTAATTAAAAATATTAATTTTAAAAAGTTTCTGAGAACAAATTCTCATGAAATTAAAAGTTTTAGTGAGGTTAGCAGAATTAATCTGTTTGATATTTAAGATTTTGTCAATTCAAATTAAAAAAAATATATCCTGAAAACTTTACAAAATGATTTATATGAGAATGACTAACATGTCTAGGAAAACTTGAAGAATACTTCCACTTATATAATTATACTAACTTACATGCATGAGATCGACAATCGACATTGTACTGAAAAATTGGGTTGATCTGATGGGACACTGCAGCCAGTCGTAGCGGTCATTTGAATGATATCATTTTTCATTTGTGGATCTCAAAGTTCAACCTTTCTTATATAACTCATAACTTTGAAAAAATATCAAATAGTTTTTATTTATAGACGATCAAAAATGCTTATTAATGGTTCACCCCTTATAAGCAGGGTGCATGAATTTTTAAAATGAGTGTATATATTCTCGTTACAATTATTGGATAATCAGATAATTATCAGAAATAATTTCCTAAATGAAAACTAAACCCTATTCAGTCTTGCAAACTGAAAAAAAATATTATTTCTTTTTAAGAACAAGATTTAATGGTGTCCTGGGACCAGGACTCAGAAAACCATTCTTTCCCGAATATCTCAGCATTAAAAATCTGATTATCTGCGTAATCGAGCGAATAAATGAAAAATCCTGGAGGCATTTCAACAGCTCCTGTCTCGAAATGAAAAACGCTCCCCCAAGGAGTCTTCATTAGCAAATGTTCCCAAAATATCAATTGATTAATGGCCATAATAATTGAATCATAAGGCTCGAATATAAAAAAGCATGATCAGATGCATTTTTCTATGGAGGTTCGAAAAAGTTTTCAGTGACAGTTTGCGAAGAAGGGTGGTTTATTTGAATGAATGTGTTGAAGGGGACGAAGCGTAGACTCGACCACAGTTGAGAAGTGATTTAATATAGGAGAAAGGGACCTAATTTAATATCTAGCCCCTCTGTTATAAGTTACATTACAAAAGGCTATCATAGTAATGAAGAACCTAGCTCTAATTCAATTTTGTATGCGATATTGTGTCGAATCGTCTGGATAGTTGATTTCCCATCCTACCAACTATCAGTTACACAGACCCAATATATTATCTTTTTTATTTTCTTGGCTTCTAGTTGACGGAAATTCACGTTGAATTTAAAAATAGGATGCAAATGCAGTTTTCGCTATTTTTTGATTTCACAACAATTGTTTCATCCTAAAATCAGCGAATTCTGAAAAACCCGTACTTGATTAATGATTATATTAATTTTGTGTCTCGGAAAAATATTTTCCATTCAATGACATGAAAAAAATATCCATCGCTATATAATTAATGGAAGGCTTTTTCAATATCTTGAATACCAAACAAAGTAATTCTGTTATACCTCCCTACAAATTTTAATTTTATTCAATTTTTTAAGAAAATTAGGTGCTGTATGAACTGAAGTTAAGAGAAGTCGAACGGCGTTATTTCACGCGTGGTGGCTAGAAACCGCACCAACTTATTTATACTCCTATTGAGTTCAAATTAAGCATTTAGACGAAATAACGGTTTGTGAGTTCTCCTTCATTTCTTGGCCAGTGCTTTCTGATGTGCAGGTGAATTCTACCAGAATAGTTATTGGCTATTTGAGGAAGGCCTCTTTTCCAAGTGACTACCAAGCAGTCTCCACAGTCCACCCCTAGAGGTAGAAAGTGTGATAAGGATTAAGCCATATCATCGCGCTCGGCGAGAACCCCTCCGAAGAGATGAACCCACCAGCTTCCAGTTTGGGCCCCGACTCGAAAGCCAGAACCGTTTGACTGGTAGCAGCGAAGCACTATCCAACCTCTACTGGCTCAGCAGGTCAGTACCCGAGTTGTTTGAGACGCAACTCACCCGCCGGAGGGAATTCTTATCCATCCACCCGAACGCAGTCCCATAAACTAAGATAAACTCAATATTGACGACTACAATTGATCCTGGTACGAGCACCGTCTAGCGGACTATACGTCCTGACCCACCGAACCCATGTGAAGTCATTTGATTGATCCTGGCGTCAAGCACTAATGGCGGAGCCATTTCGTCGAGATCCACAAACCCTAAATTGTTACGCACAGATCCAGGGGCCAGGACAGGCCGGTCGAACCGTCAAGTCCCGTTAAACCCCGAGTCGTTTCATGAGAATATCCCGAAAATGGGGGTCTGCGAACAGATAAATGAAATACCCCCCTAGTCCAGCATGCGGACTTTCAACCACTGCCCCCTCGAGTCCAACACCAATTGGGGTGGCCAGGTGGTACAAGTAACACCTGAGGGCAAGACCACCCCCCCGAGGTAACGCAGTATGCTACATAACGCACTCGGCCATTACACAGAATCCGGAGATTTATACTGCGATAGGGTAGAGTACGCCAGTTTTAAGGGAGAAGCCCTGTGCTGCGACAGACTCCCTTGTCACTGAGTTAATCAACCGGCTCAGCCCTCCATTTCACCTGAGTAAAACTAGGGCCCCATTCGGAGATCTTCCACCATACAGGTCCAGTGACTGGCGCGAAATGGCATTACGTTAGACACCAAGACTTAACCCTCCAATTCGCCGGGACGAATCTAGGGTCCTAGTCAAGAGAGCGCCCCCATCACGTCAAGATCTAATGCCTGGGGGGCGCTTTCTGATGTGCACCAAGGATCCGTCCTGGGGCCACTTTTATTTCTTTTGTACACTTCTGATTTGTCACTTCAGAACAAATCTACTGTTTTCGTTTTCGCCGACGACGTCAAAGTGTACAACTTTCCACTTACCCATTGCACCACGGTTCAGGATGACCTGGACGTCTTGAACGACTGGTGCAACAACTGGATGCTCCCTCTCAACATAGTGCTCCATACTCCACATCGGCAGAAATAACCCTCATCGACCGTACAACATTGGTGGTCAGCGTCTGGTCTCCGTCTTACAACTGTCCGACTTTGGTATCACCGTCTCGGAGGACCTCAGGTGGCGAAGTCATATTGACCGTGTCTGCTCCAAAGCGAAACAACTTACTACATGTTTTATAATTCCTTTAAGGGTGGTGACGATCGAACATTGGGAACTATCGACAGGCCCTACATTTTGCCCATGCTCGAGTACGATGGCTCAGTTTGGTGGTGTACTACAAGAGGTGAGGCTGACGTGCTTGAGACCATACAATGATGGGCAACTCGTATTGGCTATGGACCCCTTCGGCCCACCTGAGCAGCGACTTGCTACCATGGGGCTGACCACCTATGAAGACGTGAGGATTTGATTCTCTCATTTCGGGCCATGCAGGGTCTTTTAGGTGACAATTTTCGTGACACGTTCACCCTCAACACCAACAATCTCAGAGGCCATAATTTTAAGCTTAAACGTGAGAGTTTAAGAACCATCCATAACCAGTATTTTCTCCCCCAAAAGAATATTTAACACCTGGAACAGTCTTCCTGGCTCTGTTGTCCAATAATCTTCTGTCAACGCATTCCAGAATGTATACGACAGATGGAAGTCAGCGTAACAAGGAGATCCCCAATCTCACTGTTAGAATATTTGTTAAGTCTTATTTTTTTTTTCTTCTTTGCTGAACTTACTTTTAAGTCTCTCGTCAATTATTTACATATATTATGTGAGTTTGAAGGTATTTACCACAACTCTTATTCATATTGTAATAGGTACGGAAAAGACGGTTGGAAACGTAGGAAATTCAATGTTAACCTAGAAAGGCACGAATGTCCAGTGGAGCAGTGGAAAAATCAAATCCTCAGCGCGATGCAATGATTTCAGTTCAGCAATCAGAATCATTCGCACTTCAAACATGGGATTCGTTTGTCCATATCGGTTGAAAATAAAATAAATCGAAATGTTCAGTGTAGAAGAAATAATTCAGATCATAAAATGGTACTTTGGTGGTCAATCAATTTAAGAGACAATAAATTATTTTATTGTTGCATTTGAAGATAGACCGATTCCTTCAATTTAGGCTATTTCTAAAATAATTTAAAAAATCGAGAAATGTGGGTGTTTACGAGAATGCAGGCATTGCAAAATTGATAAACCATTGGTGAAAATCGTCTGAAAAAGAAGTAGATGTGTTAAAACAAATTGTAGAAATTACTATGTTTTACTACCAAAAAATATATATTACACATTTTCTTGTGACTCGAGTTTCGGGACATGAACTATCCCATCATCAAACAACTGAAGACCTAACAGTGGTACAGTGGTATTTAAACAAAAGTGATAAATATTTTGAATATTTCAACAGATTCTCGGTAACACCTATTAGTGGTACAAAGGTTCACAATCGGAACGTGATAAAAACCGGGTTAAAAAAGAGGGGCCTTCTAACAGATATCGGAATGTCGGCAATCGACAAAGAAGGTTGTTAAACAGATGGTACCCATTTAAATATCTCAAATTATTTTTGGGGTTACATAGCTCCGTACAGTCATTCATTATTTTTACATTATTTTGTTGTATATCTCAAATACTTGGATTTACAAAGCTCCAAACAGTCATTAATTATTTTTTACATTATTTTTATTGTGAACGAATTTGAAAATTTCAATAATCAAGTTTCTTTTCTTTTGAATCTACATGTGAAATTTTCTTAGGATTTTCTTTTGTCGAAAGGAATTACTGTTTTCTAAAGAATGAGTGGCAAAAGTTGAATTTTTGTGTACTTTTCATTATATTCATTTTATGTTCGTTGAAAAAGGTTTTAAACAGATGTCACTTTTTAAATATCTCAAATATTTTCGATTTATATAGCTCCGTACAGTCATTCATTATTTTTACATTATTGTGTGCTAATTTGAAAATTTCAACAGATTCTAGATAATTCATCGATTGTAAACCTCTATACCTTTAGTAGGTGTTACCAAGAATCTGTTGAAATATTCAAAATATTTATCACTTTTGTTTAAATACCACTGTACCACTGTTAGGTCTTCAGTTATCTGATGATGGGATAGTTCATTTCCCGAAACTCGAGTCACAAGAAAATGTGTAATATATATTTTTTGGTAGTAAAACATAGTTATTTCTACATTTTTTTTTAATTATGATCAACTACCAAATAGTAACGGCTGAAACAATTCAGTATCTGAAAAGTAGATGTAAGTTGCGTTGAAACCAGAGCACCTTGACTAAAAAAATTGCTGAACAAGACGATATAAGCGATAAAAGTATTCGGAATATTTTGAAAAGGAATGGTTAACGATGTTATAAAGTTCAAACAAACCAAGAAATTTTTCCAGAAGACCATATCAAACGAATTTCGTAAAACAACAATGGAAAAAGTAAATGAAAATAGTTCGTTCTTCAACAATATTTTATTCATTAACGAGTCATCGTTTTTCTTGAATAGATAACATAACTCATCAGTAGTAAGATATTGATCTAGGAAGAGCATCTCAGTATTCCTGTGCGTACCCAGTATCCCCAAAAACTTCATGTTTGGACAGGAATACTGGGGAATTACATCATAGGGTCATTTTTTATCGATGGTAACCTAAACTTTGCCAATTATCTGGAGCTTTTAGAGAATCAAATCATTCCGACAGTTCGACAGCTACCAATTAATTTCGATAGTAGTCATACAATATCACAGGACGATTTTTTCGGACCGTGTCATCTCCACAAATGGCCCCCCAGATCACCAGATTCATCCCCCAATGATTTTCTTCTTTGGGAATATCTGAAAACTTTAGTTTATGGGCATGAAATTGATGGAGCGACGAATATTAATGAATTAAGGTTCATTAGAGAGAAACATCACTATCATCTAAATTTGAAATGGGCAATTACATTGTCGCCAACCTTATTTCAATATACGAGCTCGCTGAAGCGTCCGAGGAAAGTCTGTGTTTTTACGGATTTTTTTCGAACTGCGAATGTTGTTTTTCGCGAGATCACCTTCTGTTTTGACGACATATCACCCTGAAAACATGAGAGAGAGAGAGATAGCTCCAGTGAATCATGAGAACGTGTCAGGATGTGCCTAGAATTATACGATATGCCGAAAGAAAGCGCATCGTTTCGAATATCGCATGTCAGAAATCAATACATTCAATCGGCTATACGTTAAAAGCTTTCCAAAACAAAATATCAGTCCGCTGAGAGCCGATACATGGAAATATGAAAACAAAACAAATTGACGAGGGGAGCAACGCAATGCACTAAACGTGCTGGCGCTCTGCAGAATTGCTATTTTTGTGCGATAGAACCAATTTTATCATACTTACTGGAATCTTCTCTATATTCGCACCGAAGAAATTCCCTTTTCGTGCGATTTCTTCTTCTGATGTTGAAATTTATAAAATTGAAAAAATTTCAACAAATTTTTAATCTCTATGATATTTATAATTTTTAATTTTGAATAAGATACTTTAGATCATTTTTAAATGGAATGAAATAAGATATTACTTGAAATAAAATGAATACAGGTTAATCCTTGATGGGAGGTATATAAAATTATTTAAATATTTTAATATTAGCCTTCTACATATTTGATTTCAAAAAATTATATTCAATAATTATAACTTCAGGAATTAAATTAATGTCATATAAGTACCACTTATATCATACGACATATAAAATAAACATTCATCATAAAATGATATAACAAAATCCAATAAGTAAAAATTGTTAACCAAAATCCTACAAATCAAATATTTTGAGTAGACAAAATTTTGTTTCTGCTTATCAATCTTATGAAAACAGATATCTTTCAAAAATATTCAACTTAATCTTAAGAATTCCATCTTACTTATAATATTCAATATTATTTAATATCTAACTAAGTTACTTTCTATAAAATCTCAAGATATGTAATTTCAATTCAATAAAATATAACATCAATCAACAACAAATATTTACTCACCTTTCAACGATTCAGAAAGCTTCTGGTAAATGAATACTGAAAAATTTAAATGGAGTGTGGGGTTAACTAAAATAAATAATTCTGTGGTTTACCATTGATCTACAAGATTGGAAGGCAATTTAACGGCCTCTGTTATAGCACAAGGACTATCTGTATAGTATAAAAATGTTAAGCAAACCAAATAATTATATATTATGAATAAAATAAAATGAATACAGGTTAATACTTGATAGAAGGTATATAAAATTATTTTATTCATAATATATCATTATTTGGTTTCCTCAACATTCTTTATACAGATAGTCCTTGTGCTATAACAGAGGCCGTTAAATTGCCTTTCAATCTTTTAGATCAACTGATTGGTTTTCGTCAGTGCAATGTATGCAACTGACTCCAAATCTGTCAAGTATCTATATTCGCTTTACACAGAGGCTCTTAGGTATTAAAAATACACTAGCGCCATCTATGGTATGTAAAATACATACAAGACATACATTTGCTTGTTAATTTAATTAAAGAAACGATATTTTCACGTTACTAAGACTGAATAATTTTTCCTCACGCTCTAATCAGACCATAATTTGCCGTAATGCCCATAATTTGCCGTAATGCCCATAATTTGCCGTAATGCCCATAATTTGCATATTCATATTCAAATTAATTAATTCGGCTGATCTGTACCAAAAATTATTAACAAAGAGTAAATGGCTATGGTAATATAATGTTCTAGAAATCGAGACAGTGTAACATACATCTGTACAACATTCTATACCCAAACAAACTCGACAAGGTTTTGTTGATCACAAAGGCAAATTACAGACATGCGTACGTTTCTAGAATTTTACCATAGCTCATACTCCTTATTAATAATAAGTAGACTACAGACTTGATTTTTCATTGGCGAACCAAATATAAAACTCTGCTAAAAACAACAATGGGTGCCCATATGTTCGCTAGTCTGCAGCTCAAGTACGGAATTTGTTCCAACGTTATTTTCTGCGCAGCATAAATCATTTTCATAAATGCAATCTATTATGTCGTTGTGCTCAACGTTAACCTATATAGCCGATGTAGGAACGTTTATTAAAGCATCGAATGTTTGGAACTGAAAATGACTTTCCACTGCTGCAATCGAGTTAGAAGCTGTAGATGACGTTAATGGGGAGAGCGGAAACAGAGCGGACCTGAGCCGAAGATAGGAGTGCTCTGCATATCATTAATCTTAATTAAAGTTGAATTTAGTTATCTCCCATGTATACCGATGTCTATTAGTAACGCATTTCAAGAGAAAATGGGTCCGAAGATCCGTTAATTACGACGCTCATTTCTCCTGGTATGAATTAAGCCACGGAATGTTGGATTCGTCCACGGACCAACAACTACTTTGAAGGACTCATTCATAAACGATTCGCACAGCCATTATGTTTCACAGAAAAATCAATGAAACACAGCTTGGGGAATTCCTGCTTTAAAACTGAAGTGGATAATTTGCGTACATATAATAAAGGGAAATAAAAAGTGATATTGTGAATGTACTGTATTAAGCTATGTGTCTACATACTGTTAACTTACCTGAAATGACAACAGTAAGCAAAAACTGCTTTAGAGCGACAACATAGTAGAGGAATGAGCAAAGATTCTGACCTGGTGGAGTCTGCAGCGTTAAAAAAATGTTCCTTCTATTAGAAACACCTTGAAATCACGGTTAATATTCAATAGGACCCCATCTAAATCTTCGAAATGCTTTATTCGGCATTGTGTCAATGAAAGCTTGAGAAATGTCCGTCAAAGCATTGGCGAGCAGCTGTAATGTCTGCAGTGCGTCATTGCAGACCAGACATGTGAAATACAATTTTAGTCTGGAGAGACAGTGGGCCAATCCATTCGGTTAATGCCATGCATTTCTATGCGGTCGTTAAGCATTCTTGCACGGTGTGGCGAGCATTAACATAAAATTGTCGCCAATGGCTGCCGCAAAAGGAACAATAATTAGTTCTACAATTAAATAGCAATACCGTACCGCTGTCATGGTTGCGTTAATAAGGATAATAACTACAAAAACACGTGAATTCTACCATTTAGTGTATTGGCATGTAAGCGTAGCTCTTTCACCAAGTGACTAGTTAGCAGTCTCCACAGTCCAACCCCAAGAGACAGAAAGTGTAATAAGGGTTGAGCCTCATCATCGCGCGTGGCGAGAACCTCTCCGAAGAGATGAACACATCAGCTTCCAGTTTCGGACCCGACTCGAAGGCAAGAACCTTCTAATTGGTAGCAACGAAGCACTATTCAATCTCTACTGGCTCTGCAGGTCAATACCCGAAATGGTTTGTGACGCAACTCACCCACCGGAAGGAATTCTTATCCAAGCACCCGAACGCAGTCCCATGAACTAAGATAATCTCAATATTGATGACTTCTATTGTTCCTGGTACGAGCACCGTCCAACGGCCTGTACATCCTGACCCACCGAACCCATGTGAAGTCATTTGATTGATCCTGGCATCAAGCACTAACAGCTAAGCCATTTGGTCGGGATCCACAAACCCTAGAAAGTTACGCATTGATCCGGGGCCAGGACAAGGCCGGTCGAAACGTCAAGTCCCGTTAAACCTCGAGTCATTTCATGAGAATATCCCGAACATGGGTTCTGCGAACAGATAAATGAAATACTTCCTTGGTCCAGCATGCGGAGCGGACTTTCAACCACTGCCCTCTCAAGTCCAACACCAATGGGGTGGCCAGGTGGTACAAGGGGTGAAGCCCTGTGCTGCGACAGACTCCTGTCATTGAGTTAATTAACCGGCACAGCTCTCCATTTCACCAGAACGGCAAAACTAGGGCCCCATTCAGAGATCTTCTACCATACAGGTCCAGTGACTGGCGCGAATGGCATTACGTCAGGCACCAAGACTTAACCCTCCATTTCGCCGGGACGAAACTAGGGTCCTAGTCATGACAAGCGCCCTCATCTCGTCAAGATCTAATGTCCGATGGGCGTTCATCCGTGAACAGGCAAGATCTCCATCTGTGTGCCTTTCAGTTCTCATGTTCAAGAGCCTAACGATATCTTACAGCCCAGTACTCCCTACTCAATCGCGGGTTCCTGGCGGACCTTCTTGTCCTGAAATTGAAACTATGCAACCTATTCCAGATTGTTCGACTATCCTACCGGTAGCTTGCCAAAATGAGCTATTAATTCGTATTAATTACTCAAACATGCAGAACATTAGGAATTTTTTTGAAGAAGCTTATTCTGAGCAAGTTGTTTTTCAGGAAGTTATTGAGGTTATGTTTTGCATTTTTGGAAAGGAATTTTGTTTCAATAAAACAAGGAACGAAACAAAATTTTGTCCTCTCAAGTATTTATTCAGTTGATTTAAATGATAATTTATAACTTTTTCCATTCTTTCATTCTCTTTGGTAATGTGTGATAAGTGTTTAATTCTATAATATATGTCTACTAAATTGACATGGTGTGTTCTTCGACATTTATTTAATTTAATTCTAAAAGTTTTTGAATAAAAATTTTTTGGCATTAAAATTTGTAGGACGTAAAAGGATAAATCTGTATATTTTAAAAATGTTTAAGCTACAATATAGAGAAACGCGTCTTGTGTTTAAGTCATAATAATGAATGTAAAAACACATATATGTTTATTATTTAATCAATTGTAGAATGGATTTCTATCGAGTAAAGGCCAACACAGTTCGTTCTAAAATTGAACCTAATAATTTAGAATAAAAAAATATTTTCTCATTGAACCAAGTGCGTTCTCCCCGATAAACACAATTCATTTATAATAATATGATTGAAATTTGATTTAGATATTTAATTAAATCGTTCCTCACTTGATGAAAATTCATTTTAACTGAATTGAATAATAAAGATTGTGTCCCAATTTATTGATTTAACACAATTGTTTGGCCGACACTGTGACATTTCGAGCTCAATCTGAATCCATCTTAACATTAAATTCATTTTTGGGAAAAGAATTCTAGTATAATTTTTCTTGATCTTAAAATGTTCAGAAAATATGATTTATGGTCATACCTCTTTCGAATATTTATTCTTTTTGCGTATGTTTTTCTCATCTATATTTCCGAAAATTGTTGATTACTTCTACTACCTCTTTTTTCATGTTTTCAGCTATATAATAAGTGAAGGTGTAATTTTAAGAGTTAGTTCAAAATGGAAACAATTGTCGTTAAATTAATAAATTGTGAGAATAATCTTTATTATTTAATGTGATTTAGATATGTTTAACAGTAATGTGAATGAGTTCAAGATAAGATACTTGTAATTGTTGTTTGTGCATGTTTGATTACTCCTGAGGGTGTAAATGAAGAATTGAATAAATAAATAAAAACCAATGAAATCAACCATTAAATTGAAAAAAAAAATGAATATTTAAATCAAATGATTTATTTCCAAAATAAATTGTGAGCTTTAGTTCAAAGACATCTTTATGTTTTCACTATTGTTACAACTACATTCAAATCGAACGTGGTACAAAAACATCCTTAGTGCAACCCTGTCGTTGCATGAAAACACATCCAAACATGGAAGAATCCGGATTTTTTCCAAAATATTATTTTATTCACCACACAACTTCCAACAATATATTTCATGATATTTATTTTGGAATGCGCAATAATTCAAAAAAAAATTCGAATATTTTATCATTAATAATTATTTTAAAAGTTGCAAAAAACCGTATATTACCGAAATGATGTATATCACAATGAGATGGGGGTAATTCGGTAAGTTTCATAAATATTTAGTTAACACAGCTAGCTGAATTAATGATAAATATTCAATTAATGAGGCACATCGAGAGAGGGGGGCCATAATATCGTTCCAGAGTGGTGTAAAAGGGTGGAGAATGATCCTGAGAGGGGTATATGTACGTTCGGATCAGGTTTACCGGTAAAAGATCGGATTACGGATGAGACGTGAGGTACTCAAAGCAAGCTTCCACCGCTAACATGTTTTGTGCTAGTAAAATATCTTCAGATTGAGTCTCATGTATACTACGATAATACGCGCCGGAGGGGGAAAGGCGGGCTGTGAAACAATGGCGGGCGTTTCTAGGGATTGACGCTCCCACCAATCACGGCGATAGGACCTCCTTTCAACCAATGAAAAAAGCATTAATCTCTTTTAAAAATAAAGCAGAATACTTGCACGCAGGGATGAAGGGCGGCCAACCCTGCCGTGCGGGACAGAATAATGAACTTTAACAGTAGCACATATTTAACATGCACTACAGTTCATACAGCTCCCCTCTCTGTTAAGCCTCGCCCACCGTCTCACCTAGCATTACTTCGGTGTGTCCGTCAGCAACGGCTGACAGCTCTACTACGGTGGCTGCTGGTCGGTGACACTTTCAGACATTCCAATCCGGGACAGTCATCATTCGCGACCCTCAAGTGCGGTGCTTGTGATGTGCAGTTTCGAACACGTGGTCGCGTGATCCGACAAGAAGGACCAGCCGACGCGTTGATCGCGTCCTACTCCTCAGCCACGGCGTCTCCATCGGCAATGACACAACACAGTGACGCTTCTAGTGATCGCTCTGAAGTATCGGTGACACCTCCACCGCCGGTTTCGAAAATGTTAGAATTCGCCAGCCATCAAAATTTGAGCTTTTTGAACTTGGAGCATCGTAACATGCTCGCCGCTCCTTTGGCGGCCCTGCACTCGATGACGGAAATGAAAGCGCAGCAACACTTGTCTCCAGACCATCTACATCACCAGGATAAAAACGATACGGACGTCATGCTGGAGCGTACAAATTTACATGTAGAACGCTCCGGTTTGGCGTCCCGCAGCCCTATAGGTGGCAACAGTAACAGTTCACAAGGCGCAAATCCTCATGGCATTGACCATATTCTTTCTCGGCCAACTCAGGTCACAGCCGGGCCTCTTCATTTTCCCCACAGTCTTGGCTTTTCTCAAAATTCCCTGGGGATGGCGTCCAACAGCCAGGCGGCTTCGAACGCTGGTCTGAGGGGCTTTAATATTGCGGCGGCCGCATTTTTTCACCACCATGCAGCTAATTCTGTGAACAAACCACCGGTTGAACTGTCGCGGGGTACTAGTGGACTTTACTGGCCAGGCTTTCAAGGACTCGTTGCCAATCCCATCGCTTGGAGGGATCGCCTCAGTAGCAGTAAGTGTTTTTTACTTATTTTCAATTTTGATTTCCTAATGAATAAACGCTAGACATTCATTGCACAAAATGGCGAAAGCCTTAACTTGCTTTCTACTTAAAATTCTGACACAGAAACTTCGCAGTTGATCTTCAGATTACTGATGTGATGATATCAATTGATTTATTCAGTTTGACCATAACCTATCAACGATTTTAATGGCCCTATATATGATATATAAATATATCATGTAGGATCCTTTGAGGAAACTGCTTCATTACACTATTTTAATACAAAAACACGTTTTCCTATAACTGATAAAAAGAGGAACCTATTTTTGAAATGTCTCAATTGACTTTAATGATGTAGGAAAACTAATTTAATGCAATTTGGTATGTAACAAGTCATGTGGTATGAGTCTTCTAGTCTGTTTGAGGCTGCGTGACAATTTGAAGGCACCACAATATCAATTTAGTGAAGACATCATCTTCAGCTTGTATTGCACTTCTTGTGAACTATCATTTTGGTGCAGATCTTAATATACCCAACTACAACCAAAAAGAATAAGCGGCAACCCTTGGGGTTGTTTCGGTTCCGAATGCCGGAAATATTGGTCTTGGTGTTGTCCAAACACCGGGGATCATCGAAGATTAGATTACTAGAGACCATAAAGTATTTGTTTCATAACCCGAGCAAATAGCTTACGCGACGGCTATACGGGTATTTGTTCAGGGAATTACAGCCACAAGGTAAACGGTGTGAAAACGTGAAATCATCAACATGTGATAGCAATGTCACCGGGGAAATTAGTTCGTATCGTTGATCAATAGACGTACATGTCGTCTATGTGGACTTTATTTTACCTTGATGTTCATCCAGGCAGCAAATGGCGTGCTCAAGCAACAGAACTGTTTGATACATAAACGCACACATTTTTGATAGTAATTGCTATAAAAGATAATCACCTACATCTTAGCTACATATAACCAGAAAATATTTTAAAAAACACAAAATATTCTGTAATTAAATTTAACATAATTCAATAACGCTCTTTCTGAACGTAACATATTGCATCAACTGAGATTTTATAATCTAAATCAAAAATTACAGAAAAGAGGAAATGAAATAGACGCAATACAAATTAATATTGAATATTCGTTTCGTTCTTCCAAATCTCTTCAGCGACATCAAAGTTGAACTAGATATCGGGATTTTTTTAAGAGTGTTAGAACTTTCGATAGGGATAACTGTGATTTGACGTAAGGTAGAAGACATTTGACATTTCTGTTCAGTAAGCATTGAGAAATTATCATGGATACTCACGCCGCAACAATGTTTACAAATTGTTGAAATTTATTTTAAAAATCAGTGTTCTATTCGCCAAACTTATAGAGCACCTCGTGAAATTTATGGTTTACATAATCGTCCATCAGAGCAACTTGTTCGTCGAACTATCGATAGATTTCGGACATTTTCTCTACTCGACGCAACAACAACAACAAGACAAAGAACACAGCAGATATAATCGCTGCTGTAAGTCATAGTATTAATGATTATCCAGATTTGTCTATTCGTCGACGTTTACAACAAGTTCTACTCTGTGCATCCACCACAGGGAAAATTTTGCGTACAGATCTTGGTCTAAACCCATACAAGATCCAACTGGTTTAAGAACTAAAGCCACTTGACCATAATAAGCGTCGTTTGTTTGCTGATTGTGCCTTAGAACAGCTTGAAGTTGATCCACTTTTTATCGTAAAATTGTGTTTAGTGATGAAGCTCATTTCTGATTGAACGGCTATGTAAACAAGCAAAATTGCCATATATGGAGTGAAAACAATCCACAAGAAGTTCTGCAGGTTCCATTGCATCCTGAAAAATGCACTGTATGGTGTGCTTTACACGTTGGAGGCATCATCGGTCCATATTTCTTTAAAAACGGTGTTGGAGCTAATGTTACAGTGAATGGTGCTCGTTACAGATCGATAATCAATGATTATTTGTTTCAAAATTTGAATGGTATCGATCCAGAAGTGTTTTGGTTCCAACAAGATGGTGCTACACCTCATGCTGCTACCGTAACAACTGATTTATTAAAAGAAAGATATGGCGATAACATTATTTCGAGAAATGGTCCAATTAATTGGCCTTCAAGATCATGCGACATAACTCCACTGGATTATTTTCTTTGGGGTCATGTTAAGTCATTGGTTTATGCTGATAAACCAGAAACAATTGACGCTTTGGAAACCAAAATAACTCGTGTTATTGATGAAATAAAGCCTGAATTACTCGAAAATGTGGTCCAAAATTGGTCTGGTCGAATGCGGTTGCTCAGAGCTAGTCGTGGTGGACATATGCCGGAAATTATTTTTAAAACATAAATATCATGAAATTATCTTTCAAACAAAAAAAAATTGGCTTCAATCTTAATTTAAATGTGTTTTATTTCAATTTAAAGTTCGATCACTCTGAAAAAAACACCCGATATATTTAACAACAGGCATTACAAATATTGGATGGAGTAGTCCGTTACTTTGTGATAGTTCATTTTAATGGAATGAAATAAGGAATTATTTCGTTTTCTATCACTTTTTATTATAACTGATATACAGTGACTCGAGTTTCGTAGTGTTTACTACATTTTCAAACTGAATTTTCATTCCTGGCATTACAAATCCGACGTTTCCGAGCTATAACGCTAAATTTCAAACGACAAATTTGAATATTTGGTAAAATCTATGTTTTTATTTACGAAAAGAGTGGTTGTAAATTTTCTAGAATTTTTATTACAGATTCCAAATTTATATTACTGTTGATTTATATAATTATATATTAATAATCATAATTTATAGAAAAAAATACTCAATAAAATATCTTCCAATCAAGAAAGTGTAATCTCCAAGAAATATTTAATATACATTTTGACATGTAATTCATGAAAACAAAAACACTCTTGTTATTAGTGACTTATATCTATTTTATTATGTGTACTAATAATTCTTAAACATTCTCTGCTTTATAAATTTCATAAACCTTCATGAAATAAAGATTCATTTAGATTTACGGTAAATGTTTAGTTTGTTTTGAAAAAAACTGCTACCATTTGAAATACCAAAAATTGTATCAAACGATTGAATTTTACCTGAAGATAAAGAAGATATTATTTGTTTCCGTCTGCTCTCTGATATATATTTGGGCACCTTCATTTTTAAGACATGTCGAATTTTTGAATAAAACTGATCTGAAACTATAATTCCTACATATGAAAACTTCGTTCAAGAATTCATTAGTTTATGGGAAGAACATTATTATTATTATTTCATTATTATATTGATTATTGGCATTAGAAGTATAGAAAATCCTTTAATAAATATTGAATATCTCCAGAATAGTAACCGTAGTTGGGTTAAGACAAATTAATTTAAATTGTTGATAAAATATGTTAAATTATATAAAAATTAGGCAATTCAGGTATTTTACTACAAGAGGAATTAATTAATTTTTACGAACCCCAAGACCCCATAATAAAATATATGATTACTTTGCGTAGATTTGGATTAATAAGCTTTTGTCAACTTGAGCACGTTTGAAAGCTTCATCTGAAAAATATTAATTAATTCGGATTCAATAGTAATTTATTCGAATTCACTTTATATTCGCAGTGATATTCCGAGAAAATGAAAAATATTTATCAACATCAAACAAAGATCGCCAAAATTGATTCTAATGAAAAAATTTTACTTGATGTCTGAAAAGCTGGGTGTGTCGATTAAATGCATCACAATATTCATTGAACAATTGTTATATATTATAGATATACAATTTTTTGATTTGAGTTAATAAGGATTAGCATCAAGTAAAAACCACAATAATTCAATTACTAAAATTAATATTGAGAAAAATTAATTTAATATGATAATCCAACCAACATGACATTATGCATTATCTAAAATGAACATATATTTACTTTTCTGAAGGTTGAAAATTGGATTAAAAACCAAATTCATCATTCTAGAAGGCTTCACTTAAAACAGACCTTAATTCATCACAATAATGAATTTTTTCCATATGCGCGGAAAGTGTTAAATTTTATTGAAATCAATTCAGCCATTAACGAACGAATGTAATTAGCTCCAAACAACAGGTCCGTATTTTTATGATTTTTTATAATAATACTCATTGTCATCAAGAATTCAAAAATTTCGTGAAATTTATTAAATCTTGAATCCACCTTTAGTCTGATACCAACATGAAAATGTTCTTTCATAGAAAATAACATTAGGAAAGGCATGGTCACATATTCAATCATTTTAGAAACGTGTTGTGCGCATGTGTGGAAAAAAATTATTATTATACAAAATGAAAATGAATTGAAAGCGTATATTCCTTGGAAGTGTATTTTTTAATATTTTTAATATTAAGCGGAATAATTCTGTGGAGCTTCAACAAAATTTAATTCCAAAATCCCTTAAAAATTTTCAAAAATTTAATCAAAACGTCTGTCTATTCGAGAATTCTCTAACATTAGATAGAAAGTGTTTCTAAGACACACAAGTTTAAAAATTGAAAAAAATTTTAATTGAATTTTGTATCACATTATTTAAAATAAAAATGTTCTTTCAGATTATGGGGCAAAAATCCATAATAAATTGTTCTGCCGCTCAGAGCGACACACAACGAAATGAAAAACTAAAAAATACAGGAAATACTGACGTGCTAACTGGTCGAAGTTAATCAGTGAAATTCCCTGGGTAGTTTGATTATGGGTGGATTTGCGCCCCCTTCTGTAACGAACGTAATGGGGTGCTTTTATGGTTCCAATTAAAAGATACGCAAATTGGTGCGGCAAAACATGATCGCGATAGACATAAACTGTTCTATAGGGTGAGATGAATCCCATAAATTTCAATATTAACTCATTGTGATATAAATTTACGACTTGTGCAAGAACAATGATATCCATCGTGAAATGTTGATTAAATTAAGCGAAAATATTGGATGGTGCCACCCTTGACGAATTAAAAAAATTGCTACCGTGTAATCTTCTTTTAATCCACATGATAATTGTTTTAGGTAATCAGTCAGTGATAACTCAAATTTTTATTTATTAGTTCAAATGATAAACTTAAGTGAAACGATTAATTTTCAACCTATCTTTTCAGATTGAATGAAAAAAATTGATTGAAGCACTTGGGTACTTGACTTGTAGTAAAACAGGGATTTAACAGAAATTTTAGATAACTCAATTTATGAAGATTTAACAGGTATTGAAAATTCATGAATATTGTAAAAATATAATTGCTATAAAAATGTAAACCCAATATTCCATTCGATTTCTTAGCTGAGTTTTTGTTTTGAAAATTATATTTTCCAATTAAAGTGTTTTTGATAATTCATTTTTAACTGAAATTTTTTCTTGATTATATTTAATAATTTCACTGAATTTACAACGTATAGAAATTATTCACCCACTACAAAGAACAAAATACAAGTATTTCCAAAAATATAAGTAAATTGAAAATTTTATTTAATTTACAAATTCAGTTTTCTATTGTCTCATTTGGAATCTAAATGTGTTTAACATTTCAGTTTTTTCAGTTTTATAATACAATGATGTTGTTTTCTTGAGAATCCATTTGACTTTGAAAGGTATATTCTTTGAAAGAGGGTTCTTTGAAATTTTAAATATAAAAAGAGAATAATTCTGTTACTTCTGAGTTTAATTCGAAAAAAATGAATCAAAAAGTCTTAGAAACACAAAAGTAAGAACAATAATTAAAAATATATCACATAAGATTATTAAGAATAGAATAAAGACAGAATCTTTGAGGTTAAACCAAAACATTTACCAAATTCTATACACATCCACAGAAAATGAATGGTTTGAATGTATCTCTAAATACATAATAATTCTCTATTCAAAATGTTAGTATTTCGATAAAATACCGGAAAATGAGTATTTGAGAATTTGAAGAGGGTTACTGATAACATTGCTTTTCACTAGCCAAATGAAGAATTTTCGATTTTCTTTCAGTATAAAACATTTCAAATTTTTAAATTGGCCATTCTGAGAGTGAATATGAACCAAAGTCAAGGATATTGAATTAATTTGTGTTTTTTTTCCAAAAATTCCAGTTTTTTTTTGTATGTAGTTTTTAGGTTAGAATAATATTTCGAAGAAATTATATATTTACAATGACAAAACTACAATATCTGAAAAAGTAGGTATAAAGTTTTACGAAAAACCGAAATTCTGAAAATTTCAAAAATTCATACTTGTATTCACCCTCAATACGGAGTATGACCACCACGTGCATCAATAACTACTTGGCATATTCTCTGCATTCTTTCCACCAAGTTATTGAGAATATACAAAGTTGTGGCAAAACATCTTGGAGCTGGTGAAGCGTTTCCAGCTGTGGTCTATGGGCTTTAAGGGTTCTTTGTAATTGGTCCCAAGCGTGCTCGATTGAATTTAGTTCAGGGGATCTTGCAGGTAATGCTATATGTGAAATACCCCGTTCTTTTCTAGCAGTAATTACCTGGTGGGATATGTTTGGTAGTGCATTATCATCCAAACATACGAAATTTTCGCCAATAGGACTACTCTACTGATAACTTCATAAACATGTGTCTGAGACGTCATGGTTCTTGGACGTACTAATAAGTCAGTTCTGTCATCGATACAAACTCCACCCCAAACCATAATTAAAGGATGGAACCACCTTGAAGTGAGCGGTGGTTCAACTATCAAAAAAAGTCCATATATGGACTCGTCAGTAAGAGCACGTATTGCCATTCATTCCGCCAGTGCTTCACTTTCCATTTCCCAATCAAATCTTTGAAGATTGTGTTCGTGATTGAGCGGAGCTCTTCTCAACAAGCGTCTTGATGTTAGATTGACTTCATGGAGACGTGTTCCGATTGTGCTTAAAAAAACTGAAGTACCAATGGCATCTCGAAGACCTTGACTTGCCATTCTGCAAGTGTTGAGAGGCTGTCTTCTCACCGAAAGAGTTGCAAAACGGTCTTCTACCGTTGTCTTCCACTTCTGAGTTTTTGACGAACAGTTCCAGTGGCAAAGTATCGTACCAGTTAACTTGATATTACACTTTGGCTAAAATTGAAGAAATTTGTCATTTGCATTTGTCTTCGACCAGCCTGAAGCATCTCAAGGACTTTGTTGGCATCGTCCTCCTCCTTCGGAAAACATCAACATCCTTACTGTTTGGCGAGCAGTTCATAAGGAGGAATGTATGTATAAGCACAGACATTCAGTGAAATAAAATGACCCATATTTGTCGATTGTAAATCCACGAAACTTCCTCCCAACAGCTCAACAATGGTGTTGACAAAACTTGACGTTGCATCGTTTTGTTGTTACAATGTAGATGCATTACTGCATCTACATTGTAAAAATGAAAACCATGCCATGAACGAAACCATACAGTGACTTCTTCTGATTGTGAAGGATCTAATCAATTTATTGTGCATTATTTTCACACCAAACAAGACAATTTTATTCGTTGAGAAAGCTGCATCTGATACTATAACTTTTTTTGGAAGTCGATTAATTTCGAGTTGCTGCAGAGTCGGACGGAGCCATATCAGGGAAATTAGATGGTTGTTCGATACGATTTTTTGAGTTTATGACCAGAAATTTGTTCATAATGATATATTTTTGGGATGGTATGTTATCGTTATGGTTTTCTTCCACAAATTTAGTCTCTTTCGACAAAAAGAAAGATGACGCTCAAATTCCGCGTGAATATTAAGGGCAGTATTGTCCATTTATCGACAAGAAGAATTTTGATCCCTTAAAGTGCGCTTTTCAAATGTACTAAGCTTCACCTTCATTTATTGACGAGCAGACTGAAGGACTCATAAGACCGTTTTAGAAGCCGAGTTCACGAAACTCATAAACACGTGGAGTCTGTAACGTTCCGAAGGGATGCGAACAATAAGGAAAAATTTGGAAACATAGTTGCTTAGAAACAGGAGGAAACTATATAAATTTAATTAAGACCACTTTGCCTTATGTCGGTAATAAACAGTTATCTGAAGTGTTTGTCGTATAACAGCCAACATGGTCTTCCATGGCGGCTCCAGCCGAGGTAAGGCATTATAACTGGCAACTCTGCTAATTGAAGACCCCTGCACTGAATTACTTGTTCATCGCTGCTACATTTAACGGTCTGTCATGTTACTGTTCTGCCGTTCTATCTGCTTTTACTGCTTCTATGCTCTCTATAAATTCCCCACCCCTCTTGCTATACTGCAATTTGATCATATTTTGACACAATTGGAGTCGACCACTTAATTCCAGGAGGGGGAACATATATCAGCCTATTTGTGCGATGAAATTGTTCCATCTATTGAAACCGTTTCGGAGTTCCGCAGCAGTTAGCTGGGGCTCTCTCATCGACCCAAATCAACCCCCCTACTGACAATCAAAAATGAAAAATTCACAACAGGATCTACGCTTCCACTTCCACACTTTCACATAGACCTCTACCGAAGGAATTGAGCCATTAAATTAGTTCAATTATAATTCCATTTTTTATTAGCCAAATACCTCTCTGCCAAGAATGTAATTGTTAATTAACCACGTGAAAGAGTTCGAAACCGGAATTTCCTTGTAAAAATCATACTTCTGTTGTTTGAGAATGATAAATACTTTTTCAAAATCATCTCCATTGCCATTTATACATTTTTCCCACGTTTGCGACAGTTTATAAATCCACGCCAAAAAAATACTTATTTAAATATTTCAATATTAGCCTTCTACATATTTAATTTCAAAAAATTATATTTAATGATTATAACTTCTGAAAATAAATTAAAATAATGTCATATAAGTACCACTAATATCAAATGACATATAAAATAAACATTCATTATAAGACATCCAAATGGTATAACAAAATCCAATAAATAATAACTGAACGATATTTGTTTTCATAAGATTGATCAGCAGAAACAAAATTTTGTCTATTCAAAATATTTAATTTATAGGATTTTGGTTAACAATTTTTATTTATTGGATTTTGTTATACCATTTGGATGTCTTATAATGAATGCTTATTTTATGTGTCATTTGATATAAGTGGTACTTATATGACATTATTTTAATTTATTTTCAGAAGTTATAATCATTAGATATAATTTCTTGAAATTAAATATGTAGAAGGCTGAATTATTTGAATACTGACGAAGCAAAGTCTCTCTCAAAACTTGTTTTTCAGTAATGTTTTACATATCTTGAGTTTTTATATAAAGTAACTTAGTTAGATATCCAATAATATTGAATTTTCTATTATAAGTAAGATAGTTTTATGATAAAATTCTTAATATTATGTTAGACATTTTTGAAAGATATTTGTTTTCATAAGATTAATCAGCAGAAACAGAATTTTGTATATTGAAAATATTTAATTTATAGGATTTTGGTTAACAATTTTTATTTATTGGATTTTGTTATACCATTTGGATGTCTTACAATGAATATTTATTTTATATGTTATTTGATGTAAGTGATACCTATATGACATTATTTTAATTTATTTTCAGAAGTTTTAGTCATGAAATATAATTTTTTGAAATTAAATATGTAGAAGGCTAATATTAAAATATTTAAATAATTTTATATACCTTCTATCAAGAATTAACCTCTATTTATGTTAAAAATATAGTTCTTCTTTGGAAGAGAACGAGTTATCGAGCCATGAAACTGAAATCCTCAATCTTTTCCCTGACTCGTTTTGCTGTGTGTGATGGGGCATTACCATGGAACAAAATGATTTTGTGTTGCCTTTTTCCATATTCCGGTCGTTTTTCACGTAATGCTCGATTTGAATCGATCATTTTCTATTGGAAGCGATCACTGTCAACGGGTTCACCAGGTTTTAGCAGCTCATACTAGAGTACACCCTTTTGATCCCACCAAACACAGAGTATTGTCTTCTTTCCAAAGCGATTTGGTCTTGCAGTTTATGGTGCTCGTGGATTCACGCTTATAATTCTCAAAATATATCACCTTTCACGATTTAATGGAGAAATGAATTTCACAAGTGGATTTTAGATTTTTTGCTGCAAAATAACTTTGTCGTGTCTGTCAACGTATTGCGGCCGTTTTTCTCGCAATGCTCGACTCAATTGCATCAATTATCTTCGGTAGACCTCTCCCGTGATCCTTTTGTTCGATTGTAGCAGCTCATAATACATCACACCCAGCTAGTCCCACCAAATACATAGCATGATCTTCTCCCCAGGAATGTTTGGCTTGACGTTTGATGATGAAATATCCATACGTTGCCCGACGTTTTGGATTATCGTAATGGGCCCACTTTTCATCGCCAGTCACAATTCGATGCGAAAAAACCTTTCCATTTACATTTCATCCCATTTCCTGTCTTTCCGGTCATTCCCATTGCTTTTAAACGATGCCAAATGGTTGACCGAGTGACTCGAAGTGTTTTTGCGAGTTGCTCTTGCGTTTGTGATGGATTTCCATGGAGTCTTGCCTCTTATTCGCTCCGGGTCGTTCTTCGTCTCTCAAATCAAAATTGCCACTTTTAAATCGGGCAAACCCATAGAAGATATTTCCACAATTAATTGAATTTTGTGTTGCAAATGAAATTTCTTGCGCTGTTGGTAACATTCTTCGAGTCATACTTGAGTTTTTAGATGATACTTCCTAAATTTCCTCACCGAAGAAAAGAAATAAGAAGATGAACAGATTCAGCATGTGTGTTTTGGCTAAATTTTGTGCATTTGCTTAGATTTATCATAAATTGAGCAAACTTGTTAACTTCGTCCATAATCAGTTTCGTTATCGGTTTCGATAGAGTGCATTGTAATTTCAAATGCGAGAATAATTAGTTGGAGGGAAATATTTCTAGAACATATGCGTTTCTTCATTAGTCTAGTTGATCCGTCCGTATCAATACTAATTTCGTTATCGCTATGAGAGGCACATATGTTAAAGGCATTATTACATCATATATCAGGCGTACAAGTATAGGTGATTGTGGTCGGTAGACTAGTGGAGATCGAGTTCCACACCTCCTGCTCCCTCCTCTAAAACCCTCCGGAAACGTTGGCGTAATGACCGCTGACGTATGTGTTATTTGTTTGGCGCCATCTGGCGATAGTGTTATTAACTTGCCAAATCAAACATACCCAAACATTAATTACTCAGATCTGATAGCTGTCAGCTAATTTGAACTTTGTACCGGATCTTGCAACGTTGGATCGTTAATTGTTCATCGAACTCCATCTGAAACCGGCCAGAAAACTAACCACTCCATTAAGAACAAAAATGTTAATTTTCATCACCTTTTCTGACACTTTTTACGAGTTTCCTGTACATGGAATCACGAGAGAAAAAAATATGAGAGTCCTTCAGTACAGGCATCCAATCCAAGCTCTTATCTCAATGGAAAACCTGAAAGGTTTTAAAAAACAACACTGTTAAGGTGCCTACTCCAACTTTCCTTCTTTCCAGATTTGATCCCTTGTGACTTAATACTATCGGGTGTTTTTTTTTAGAGTGATAGAACTTTCGGTAGAGATAACTGTGATTTGACAGGAGATAAAAGCAATATTGTTTTGACATTTCTGTTCAGTAAGCCTTGACAAATTATCATGGAAAGGCTCACGCCGTAACAACGTTTACAAATTGTTGAAATTTATTTTCAAAATCAGTGTTCTATTCGCCAAACTTATAGAGCTTTCACTTGAAATTTATGGTTTATATAATCGTCCATCAGAGCAGCTTATTCGTCGAACTATCCATAGATTTCGGGCAACATTTTCTCTACTCGATCCAACAACAACAAGACAAAGAACTGCACGTACAGAAGAAAATATCGCTGCTGTAAGTCATAATGTTAATGATGATGCAGATTTGTCTATTCGTCGACGTTCACAACAAGTTGGACTCTGTGCATCCACCACATGGAAAATTTTGCGTAAATATCTTGGTCTAAACCCATAGAAGATCCAACTGGTTTAAGAACTAAAGCCATTTGACCATAAAAAGCGTCGTTTGTTTGCTGATTGGGCCCTAGAACAGCTTGAAGTTGATCCACAAAAAAAACAAAAATAAAATCCACAACGTCTTTATTATCCTTAGACTAAATATAAATAAATTAACCGGTCAATAAACCTGGAATTATTCAACAATAGAATATTGAATATATCTCTTTGAACACAGAGTTCTTCAATCGATTCTTTCTAAGAAACAAACAGAGGAATGAATCTCAAAGGAGGAATTACTGGAAATCAAAGGAACCAAAACATGGACTGGTGAATTGCAATCTTCCTAGCCTGAGGTCAACCTTGAGCAAATATTTACAGAGGTAATTGTCTCCAGAATCGCCCTACCTTCAGTTTTCTACCCCAAGAAATATCAATGGTCTCGATGATGTTGACATCATTTGTGGCACGTTATTTGTACAGCATGTATCCCTTTCAGGTCTGAATCCGAAGAAAAAATAAACAAACAAAAGTTTCTTTGTAAAAACAGGGGGTTTATTAATAAATGGGAATCACTCATCGAACGATATGGGGATGGATACATTTAATACGGAGTAGAATTTTTTCCAGACTGAATAGTTCAATAAACAGAATATATCCTGAAATAATTGACTTTTTCAATCAAAAAATCAGAGATTTATTTAAATAACGAATTCTTTTATATTGAAAAAAAGTGAAATATTTTATTATTTAAATATTTTAATATTAGCCTTCTACATATTTAATTTCAAAAAATCATATTTAATAATTATAACTTTAGGAATTAAATTGATATCATATAGGTGTACCACTTAAATCAAAGGATATATAAAATGAACATTCATTATAAGACATCCAAATGATATAACAAAATCCAATAAATAAAAATTGTTAACCAAAATCCTATAAATTAAATATTTTGAGCAGACAAAATTTTGTTTCTTCTTATCAATCTTATGAAAACAGATATCTTTCAAAAATGTGTAACATAATCTTAAGAATTTCATCATAAAACTATCTTACTTAGAATATTCAATATTATTGGATATCTAACTAAGTTACTTTCTATAAAATCTCAAGATATGTAAAAACATTACTAAAAAACAAGTTTTGAGAGAGACTTTGCTTCGTCAGTACTCAATTAATTTATATTCGATAAAATATAACATCAATCAACAACAAATATTTACTCACCTTTTAACAATTCAGAAAGCTTCTGGTAAATGAATACTGAAAAATTTAAATGGAGTGCAATGTTAACTCAAATAAATAATTCTGCGGTTTACCATTGATCTAAAAGATTTAAAGACAATTTAACGGCCTCTGTTATAGCACAAGGACTATCTGTACAAAGAATGTTAAGGAAATCAAATAATTATATATTATGTATAAAATAAAATAAATAAAGGTTAATACTTGATAGAAGTTATATAAAATTATTTAAATATTTTAATATTTTATGTTCATCACAAAAATTACACAAAGTTTATAAGGTATTTTATGGCCCTTCATTAATACCAAATGACATTCATATAATAAGTGAGAAAAAACCAAAATATAATTATATATACAATAAAATGATAAAAAGAGGTATTTTACTTGATAGAAGGATTATAAGCACTGCTTCAATTTAGTAGACATATTGTCTTTTTTATAATAATCCTTCTATCAAGTAAAAAACCTCTTCTTATTATTTTATTGTATATATAATAAATAATTATATTTTAGTTTTCCTCACTCATTATATAAATGTCATTTGTTTTTAATTAAGGCCATAAAATACCTTACAAGCCTTTGTGTGATTTTTATGATGAACATCTAAAGTTCGCTAATTTTAGTTATTGTTCAAAAAGGATAACAAGAGGTCTGTCTGGTAAGATATTTTTTGTTGATTAATTTTATTTTCTAAATGTGAAGTATGAGTGATGAAGATCTCATTTAATTTCAAATTGTTTTTTGAGGATGTACTACATATTTGGAGAGATTTTTGAAGTAACTCATTTAAATATATTAAATATTTAAAATAAATTAGTTTTGGAGAAGTTCTTAAGATTATGTTTTGCATTTTTGAAAAAGATTTGGTTTTCATAAATATAAGATAAGAAACAAAATTTTGTCTCCTTCGAGTATTTATTTATTAATTTTAATTGAAAATTTATATTTGTTGGGTTTTTTTATTTCATTTGACATAATGAGTGTTGATTTTACGTGTCTACTAAATTGAAACAGTGCTTAAAAGACATTTATTTAATTCTTAAAGTTTTTGAATACAAATTTTTCGAAATTAAAATTTTAGGGGGCTAACAGAATAAATCTGTTAAATTTTATCAATAGAATTATTTGGGAGGTTATTCTTTATTTGCCCCATTTTGTGGCAATGTTGAAAAATTGAACATCTGACGAATTTCGTATCGATCAATGAGAAAGTGATACTCCGACATAAAAGGTAAATTTTTATGATACAATATAAAAAATATAGGCCCGATTCGTGAAAGGACAAGAAAGAGAGGAATCTGAAAAAGAGAGGCTAATATGATTCAGAAGGAGATGTTCACTATTCTCACCATGCTGGAATATGGTAACATCATCTAAAATATCCGCATTGAACGGATATAATATAGATTGTCGTAAGATGGGAGAAGCAGCCGTGTAGATGCATTATTGAATTTGTTCGGGGTCTCATGTGTCCCCAGAGTCCTATCTGAAGCTATGCTCTGCGTTGTCAGCATATATAGATTATTATATAGACATCTGGTCTGCTCACTCTAGAATGTCTTCGATATAAAAATATCAACTTCCACGCTATGGACTTCTTTTGCATCAGAGGCGATATTTTCGGAGTAATATTGCCAATATAGACGGGAATAATCCTATAAATAATGCCAATATTTCAACAATATCTTCCTTAATAGCCGCAGCGAATGTTCTAAAGCGGCATAATGCGACCTTTGGGGCCTTTTCTATTACTCGTGAACCCAGATGAAAATCTGATATATTTCCACAAATATTTGATCAATTTCAGTTCGCCATTCGAATTTCAATCTAATACTCACATCCAAGTGATTTCATTCTCTAGTATTATGAACAAATACAAATCGAAAATTACTTGGAAGGGTTTTATCCAAATATTTCATACATTAACTAGATCATTTCGCAGAAACATCTACAAATTTTGTGTAACAAATCAAAAAATTCCTACAAAATAATTAACCAAATGTTTAATTGAATCAGTCTTTACTTGATGAAAAATCATTATATTATATCGGGTGTTCTTTTAGAGTGATGGAAATTCAAATTGAAATTAAACACATTTAAATCAAGATTGAAGCCAATTTTTTTTTTATTTGAAAGATAATTTTATGACATTTATGTTTTAAGAATAATTTCCGGCATATGTCCACCATGACTAGCTCCGAGGAACCGCATTCGACCAGACCAATTTTCGACCACTTTTTCGAGTAATTCAGGCCTTATTTCATCAATAACACGAGTTATGTTGACTTCCAAAGCGTCTATTGTTTCTGGTTTATCAGCATAAACCAATGAATTAACATAACCGTAAAGAAAATAATCCAGTGGAGTTATGTCGCATGATCTTGGAGGCCAATGAATTGAACCATTTCTAGATTAATGTTATCGCCACATTTTTCTTTCAATCAATTGTTACGGTAGCAGCATGAGGTGTAGCACCATCTTGTTGGAACCAAATCACTTCTGGGTCGATACCATTCAAATTTTGATACAAATAATCATCGATCATCGATCTGCAAACGACCACTATTCACTGTAACATTAGCTCCAGCATCGTTATTAAAGAAATATGAACTGATGATGCCTCCAGCGTGTAAAACACACCATACAGTGCATTTTTCAGGATGCAATGGAACCTGCAGAATTTCTTGAGGATTGTTTTCACTCCATATGCGGTAATTTTGCTTGTTTACATAGCCGTTCAACCAGAAATGAGCTTCATCACTAAACACAATTTTACCATAAAAAAGTGGATCAACTTCAAGCTGTTCTAGGGCCCAATCAGCAAACAAACTACGCTTATTATGTTCAAGTGGCTTTAGTTCTTGAACTAGTTGGATCTTGTATGGGTGTAGACCAAGATCTTCATGCAAAATTTTCCATGTGGTGGATGCACAGAGTCCAACTTGTTGTGAACGTCGACGAAGAGACAAATCTGGATCATTAGCTCTATGACTTACAGCAGCGATATTTTCTTCTGTACGTATAGTTCTGTGCCTTGTTGTTGTTGTTGTTGCATCGAGTAGAGAAAATGTTGTCCGAAATCTATCAATAGTTCGACGACTAAGCTGCTCTGATGAACGATTATGTAAACCATAAATTTCACTAAGTGCTCTAAAAGTTTGGCGAATAGAACACTGATTTTGAAAATAAATTTCAACAATTTGTAAACGTTGTTGCGGCGTAAGTATTTCCATGCTTACTGAACAAAAATGTCAAAACAACATGGCTTCTACCTTCTGTCAAAACACAGTTATCCCTATCGAAAGTTCTATCACTCTATAAAAAACACCCAATATAAGGTTAATCTGATTTTCACAAACTTCAATTGTTATTTTAATACAATTGTTTCGCTAACATTATTATATTATTATACTGACACTCCTAGATCTTCTGTGAAGATCCTTCAAAAGCTTTTCCAGCTTGTGCAAGTTGGGAGTTCAGTTGTGTTCTGGGTAGGCTTTGTTACTGCGATCTTGCGCTGTTTATTTTCGACCCACCAGTGAATGGCGGTCGACATCCGTCCAACTAGAAAATTTCTTTCTCTCCTCAACAGGCTTCGAACCCGCGACCTTCCGGTTACGAGCCCCACTGAGCTGTCGGCACAGTAGCATTTCCAGGTAGATGGTCTCTGACGTATTTGAAATCGTTTTCTGTTTATATTAGACTACGTACAAAATTTTTTATCGAGCACTTAAACCCAAAAAGGAAGTTTCTGAATAGCCCAGTTCATGTGAATATATTTAACAAAGGCGGGTTATTTAAATACAACAAAAACGAAATAGTACTCAACGATCAAACAGACCTAAATATCTCTCTCCTGTTAAATATTGGGTTGTTTGGAAAGTCATTTCGTTTTTTTTTGGGAAAATGAAAGACAATTTTCATATAATGAATAAATATTTTATTAAATTATATAAATAGTTGCGAAAAACTTTAGGGGGTGATTCCTTGTCAAAAAATAGGGTGAGTCTTTCATATAAACTTAATCTTTTTGAGCCCCCTCCTGCTTGGTTACTGCCCCCTAAAGATGGCACACAAAAAACAGTTTTTAATTTTTGTCTCAAAAACCAAAAAACTGAATCAAAGTTAGTCAGAACTAGTCAGTTGTCATAACAAAATATCATCCGCTTACGGGATAAATTCTAGTTCGGAAATAATTCCAGCCTTTACGACTGACGCTATCATGTTGATACATTTTTCTTTCTCAAAAACCTTGAATTTTAGCAAGAAATTACAAGAGACCTTATTTGTTAAAAATGGATCAAGCTATCCAAAATAAATTTTTTTATTGTAAAATAGGAATATAAAAGAAGTTTCTCGCGAAAGAAGGTTTAGGGGTGGCTTTTTCTCCCCCTTGCAATCATAGAGGAACACCACCAAAATTTTTTTTGAGTGCCTTCTCGCCCGCATAAAATATCAGCCTAATTTAATTCTTGTCAGTTTCTTGGTTTTTAAGAAAAAATTTAACTGTTTTTCGGGCGCCAACTTTAGAGGGCTGAGCAGGGAGGCTCAAAAAATAAAGTTTATATGAAAGACCCACCTTATGTTTTTTTGACAAGGAAACACGCCATGAATTTTTTTGCAACTATTCATTAACACCTTCGATAAATTCAACCCCTCACCGATCCGACGTGTTGTTTTTCGCCGATTTGCATCAACTAATGCCTTTATCATGTCTTTATCAGCTTAAACCGGACTTCCGGAACGTGGTGCACCTTCGACATCAAAATTTCCGGATCGAAATTATGCAAACCAGTTCTGGCACTGGCGTACTGTAAACACATCTTCTCCATGCACATCGGTTAATTTCTTTCTGGCTTGAACAGCATTTATTCCTTTTCTAAAGCAACCAAGTAAAATATGGCAAAAATTCTGCTTATTGCTCTCCATATTTAAAAGGGCACCAACCAAGAACTATCACGCAGAATTAAATGAACTTTTTCACACACAAGCCTTGTTATATCAGTTCTCAAAACATATAATGATTGTGCGGCTTAAGTGTAGAGTGCGGTTCGAAAAAAATACAATTAAATCCTCTGTCGGGAAAAAACGAGATTACTTTCGGAACAACCTTATATATTCAGATGTACTGGAATTTCCAGAAACGCCCTGTTTACGGTTTTAGTCCTCAATAAAACTGCGTAAGCGAAACGTTCGTTGTATTAAATTAACAATAAAAATTTACGAAATTTAGAATAACCTTATTTAATATGGATTTTCTTCAACTAAAGACTGAGTCAATTGAATATTCAGGGAAGCGAAAACATCTGAAAGTATTTTTGGGGAAAAAATGGCGAAGATTTCATCAACCTGGCATCTTACATTTGATTACATTCAGAAAGTTTTAGCTGTTCGGGGTAGTAGGAGAAGAACCATTTGGCATAACGTGAGCTAGTAACAGAGTGCAAGCAAGAATATAAAGAGATAGCGAGATACCAAAGTAGATAATCCCATGATCCCGTTATCTACAGATATAATAATTATTCTAACAGGGTGTCTTGCTTAAAACAGCTTGCTCGATCTCGCCATTCCACCATTTCCAACCCCTCTTTCGTTGCTAGGTTACTGGCTGTGACCGCAGAAACACTGCTACACTGGTGATGCTTGTTTTACACGACATGCATAACGTTCGCGATAAGAAAGATGGATTGTGGAACTTGGAATCTTTATTTTTAACGTGTTAACGATTCGCTAATCTGAATTTCAATGCCTTTTCGGGATTTAATGAAGCATGCGTGGTTGGCTCACTCCAGGGAATCGGGATCGATTCGGCTTTTTCTTCTAACTTTCGTTGGAAATGTGATTTATCTTGTTTCCGGGAAGATTCCGACAACCGGTTTTCTGGATGGGTAATTCATGAAGCTAACGAGTTGATGTATTACTGATAGGAATACTAAATATTCATGGGGCTATAGGAGATCGGGAATAACTCAAAATAATATGAATCAATTTGATGTTTTTCCGCACTTTATGAAATGTCGCCGCTGAATTCGAAATTTGAGATATTGGTAAAAAGTAAGGCAAAGTCTCGGACGTGAGTATTCGAAACGTATACATATTGCGGGAAACAGATCTGAATACCCCTCTCTAAAGAAAATATGCACTAGTAACTGAGATACAAATAATCTTTCGCCTCTGCTGGAAGTAACTCGTGAAAATTATTCGAGAATACCATCAGTTCTCGAATTCAAAGTCTCGAATATGATATTGGGTTGTTTTTTTTTGGTAACATGAAAGACAATTTTCGTATAATGAATAAATATTTCATTAAATTATATACTGGTCACCTTTTGCTATCTTTCTGCTACTAGAATGATTCCACGCTCATAAAATGTTTGGTCTTTGCTGGCAAAAAACTGATCCAAGGGATTTTTGACCTCTTCATTTGAAGTAAAGGTTTTAACGTCCAATAAACTGTGCAATGAACGTGAGCAATAATAATCCGAAGGAGCCAGACCTGCAGAATATGGTGGGTGTGGCAGTGTATCCCATTCAAGCTGTTAAAGCTTTTGGCGAGTGACCAAACTTTTATGAGGTCTCGCATTATCTTGGTGGAACACTACAACTTATTTGTTGATTAATTCTAGCCTTTTCTGTTGAAGTGCATCATTAAGTTTGTCCAGCAGATGACACAGCTTTCGAATTAATTGTAATGTTATCCTGTAAAAGCTGGCCACCCCATTGGTGTTGTACTCGAGGGGGCAGTGGCTGAAAGTCCACGTGCTGGACTAGGTAGGTATTTCATTTATCTGTTTGCGGACTCCCATGTTCGGGATATTCTCATGAAATTATTCTGGGTTTAACGGGACTTGACGGTTCGACCGGCTTGTCCTGGCCCCGGATCAATGCGTAACTTTTTAGGGTTTGTGGATCTCGACGAAATGGCTTAGCCGTTAGTACTTGACGCCAGGATCAATCAAATGTTTTCACATGGGTTCGGTGGTTCAGGACGTACAGGCCGTTAGACGGTGCTCGTACCAGGATCAATAGAAGTCACCAATCTTGAAATTATCTTAGTTCAGGAAGCGTTCGGAAGCTTGGATGAGAATTCCTTCCGGTGGGTGAGTTGCGTCACAAACTAACTCGGGTACTGACCTGCAGAAACAGTAGAGGTTGAATAGTGCTTCGCTCCTACCAGTCAGATGGTTCTGGCTTTCGAGTCGGAGCCCAAACTGGAAACTGGTGGGTTCATCTCTTCAGAGAGGTTCTCGCTTCGCCCCATAATATTGCGTAATCTTTATCGCACTTTCTACCTCTAGGGGTGGACTGTGCAGACTGCTGAGTAGTCACTTGGTGAAAGAGCTATGCTCGTATGCCAATACGAAAACCTGGTAGAATTCACGTTACAGGATGGCCTTGTTCTCCTAACCACTCATCAGTCAAAGATCGAGTTGTCGCAAATCGGTCTCTAATAGCCATAAGTCTTAGACGTCGACCTTGAACTTCATTTGTGCCCCTTCGACGTCCGGTGCATACTCTTCTTCGATTTTGGGCATTATCAGACCACGCTTGACAACATCTTATAACAGTAGTTGGATTTATGTTCGTACGGTTAGCGATTTCTCGAAATGACAACCCGTAGACCAATAATTCGACCTCTTTCAAATTCACTTAGCTGGCGATAAATTCCGCGTACACGTGCTCTAGGCATTTTAACAACTAAACATCTGCTTTGGATCTCCTCGAACAGCAGTAAAATTCAAAACATTTGTAAAAAACGACTACATATTTAAGTAACAAAAAATGTTTACATGAAGACCTTCACGATTTTTCTCTCCAAATTTTAATCATATACTTCTTGCTATACTATCTATGTTTTACCAAAAAAAATTTAAAATTTGAACAGCCCCTTCTGGGTGTTGCAGTTTCTTTGTCAGTAAGTATAATTTAATCAACTTGTGCTTAATTTGTTTTATGTTTTATCCCAGAAATGACGATTTCGGAAAATCCAAAAGACATAAAGCAAAGGTGACTACTGGTAGAGCCATAAACAGACATAATCCCAACCAGGCTGGGGAAGACGAATATGTTGTCAGAATTGGATATCCAATTCTGCCGGCGTCATAATAGAGCGTACTACAATCCAGTAGCACAATCATTTCCGTTATCTTAACAGATGTCAAATGATATCAGTAGTTTCACGAGCAATAATATCCGTTTTACGGCTGCACACTGATTACCTTCGATAACATTTACACCTTGTCATCCACATACGCACACTTCGGATTTATAGCATGAACTGCTACCACCCACGCAATGTTAATTTACGATATCCACACTCCAATTATCAACTTCGACGAAGGAATTGTTACTTAGATAATGGAGGCTCAACTAGCGGCATCCGAATTTGGTTTCGATTTAGAAAGTGTTTGTGAAGATCTATTACTGACGAGGAAGTACTTTCCAAAGGTTTATTGTCTTCAATTGAGTAGGAATTTTTTGCTTCGAGAGATTCGTTTATAATCAGAAGTCGATTGGCGCATTTTTTGCATGGTCAAATAAAAAAGAAAGGATGGGAACAAAAGTGAAACTGAACGAACTTGACTACTTTTAGTGTTTATGATGGGTTTCCTGATATGTTTTAATTGATGAACTATTCAAGATAAAATATAAGCATAATATTAAATAAAATGATTGACTACGTAATACCTTTCAAAGATAGACCATGTGAGTATAAAAATTTGATAAAATAGTCATAGTTCACATTGGATATTTCTGAATTTCATTATTAACGAAATATGGACATATGAAAAATTGTATTTGGATTATGTGTGATATGTTGAATTATTTCGCTAACTTTTGATTTTGATTGCTATATTTCAGTTGATGGAAAATTAAAATTCGTCATTTTTGAAGCAGTGCTCCATGGACAAAATGTGTATCGAAAGATATAAAATTATCGTAAGATATTTACTGAAGGTATATATTTACGTAGTAATTCATTTTATTTAATTTTCTTTTGATTAATGGCTTTAATAGTAACACTCATTTCACTTTAATAAAATATCGGGTGTTTTTTTCAGAGTGATAGAACTTTGAGTTGAAATAAAACACATTTAAATTGAGATTGAAGCCAAATTTTTTTTTTATTTGAAAGATAATTTTATGACATTTATTTTTTAAAAATAATTTTTGGCATATGTCCACCACGACTAGCTCTGAAGAACCGCATTCGACCAGACCAATTTTGGACCACTTTTTCGACTAATTCAGACCTTATTTCATCAATAACACGAGTTATGTTGGCTTCCAAAGCATCTATTGTTTCTGCCTTATCGGCATAAAACCAATAACTTGACATAACCCTACAGAAAATAATTCAGTGGAGTTAGGTCGCATGATCTCGGAGGCCAATTAATTTGACCATTTCTCGAAATAATGTTATCGCCAAATATTTCTTTCAATAGATCAATTGTTACGGTAGCAGCATGAATTGAGGCACCATCTTGTTGGAACCAAAACACTTCTGGGTCGATACCATTCATATTATGAAACAAATAATTATTGATCATCGATCTGTAACGAGCACCATTCACTGTAACATTAGCTCCAGCATCGTTTTTACAGAAATATGGACCGATGATGCCTCCAGCGTCTAAAGCACACTTACAGTACATTTTTCAGGATGCAATGGAACCTGCAGAACTTCTTGAGGATTGTTTTCACTCCATATACGGCAATTTTGCTTCTTTACATAGCCGTTCAACCAGAAATGAGCTTCATCACTAAACACAATTTCACGACAAAAAAGTGGATCAACTTCAAGCTGTTCTAGGGGCCAATCAGCAAACAAACGACGCTTATTATAGTCAAGCGGCTTAAGTTCTTGAACCAGTTGGATTTTGTATGAGTGTAGACCAAGATCTTTACGCAAAATTTTTCATGTGGGTGATGCACAGAGTCCAACTTATTATGAACGTCAACGAATGGTCAAATCTGGATCATCATTAACACTATGACTTACAGCAGCGATATTTTCTTCCCTACGTATTTGTCAATACTTACTGAACAGTTATACCTATCGAAGGTTCTATCACTCTCAAAAAGAACACCCGATATAAGGATATTATTCATCACAATTCGATTTCAAACAACAACTTATATAAATATTCACCAATTTTGGAGGATCGAATTTAATGAAATTCGATTTATGTTTACGTTTTAACGTAAACCAAGTGAAATTCAGTAAAGCAGCATTAGATATTCAATAAAAAGGGGAAATTTTCACTTAATAGAAGGCTTTTTCAATATCTCAAATATTGTTTAATATGGACTCTCACCAAGTAAAGACTGATTCAATTCAATATTTCAAACAATGTAATTCTGTTATACCTCGTTACAAATTTTTATTTCATAAAATATCTTGAAAACTTTTTAAAATTAAATCACATAAATGCCTTAGAAAAAACTTAAATATTCCTCAAATATTTGTTGAGCAAGTTGGATCAATACTGTATATTTTCTTTGAATTCTTTAATCTCCTTTTGATACTGTTATGAGCGTTAATTCTATATATCAACTAAAAATGAAACAATATTTTCTAAGGCATTTATTTGATTTAATTTCAAAAAGTTTTCAAGAAATTTCATGAAATTAAAATTTGTAGCGAGGTATAACAATAACTCTGTTTGATATTTAAGATATAAGATATTCATTTTGAAAGCATGGTTTGTTCGAGATTCGTTGTCATAGACTTCAAAGTTCTTGAATCACAACTTCATTGAAAGTGAATTAACAGTTAAATCTTACAGAATCGCCAGTCTTTTTGCGGGCTCTCGTTTCGCCCAATTATAATTTTCGAATTTTGAGCTCATTTTGGATCACATTTCATTGTGTCTAGTTAGAATGTGCATTTGGTTGCAAAATGGCGAAGGAGCTTTCTCTGTTGTAAAAAATGATTCAAAGTGAATTACGATAAGATTGAAGTAAATTATATTTGATGCTTAATGTTTGAAAAATTTAGTATATTCAATGTTTAAGCAGTGTTAAGAATCTGAATTCATAATAATTATGAATTCCATGATGGTTTTTGATGTCTGGAGATCTTTTGCACGTAAAAGATCTAAAATAATTCAATTATTCTATGATTTTGCAAATTGCACTATACTAAAAGTTTGCAGTTTGAGTTTGTGGTTATTTTGAGTGTTTTAACAGAAAATAAGTTTAATATTTGACATTAACGAAATGGGTCGATTAATGCTTGAACAAAAAATTATATCCAAAGTGGTGAATCTTCTATCCAAACCAACGTCAACGTACTTAAGAACTGAACGTTTGTCGCACTTCTTTGAGGGGAATTTTGCGTTAATGCCTGGGCATGAAGGCTTACAAAGTTCAACTAGTGTCAGCAGTGAAGTCACGTAACCATTCGATGCGTTTCCACTTGGCTTAACGGGCTAATGATAGCAGCCGAAGATGAATATCAGACCTGTGGAATTCCACATTTTTCAAACATTCCGCAAAATGAAACCTCCCTCAAACATATAAAATTATTGAACACAATATGTTATGCACTAGAATGAAAATTTAGTACACTATGAAACTTTAACTTCTTTCTTTTCAATATAGATAATAGAGAAAGTTTTCTTTTTCTTATTTCATTTGAAATATCTCAAAGTAACAAAATACTTCATCCAGCACCTGAAGTTTATCTTGAATTATTTTATTACTGCTGAAATATTAAAATTTTCCAAACATTCAAAGTCCATGTGGTTCGGTCGTGAAAGGGGAACAAAATGAAAAATTGGAAGTGCTGAAGGCGACTGGAGTTGAAAAAGTGATAGGTCGCTTTGGTAATTCCGTAAGAGATTTAATTTCATGACGAGTAAATGGGCGATATAAAAGAGTATGTTAATTGGGGTGTGACAGTACACAGTGGACAGTTTGACACATGCTGAACGGATGAATGGTCTGTCTTGAAGCGTGGGCGAATGTTCGAGCCTGGTAACATGTGTTGAGAGACGGAGATGAAACGATTTCAGAGGGGGCTCTCCAGGATTTCCGAGAGAAACGATTTCGTATTCAACGTGCATTTCCTTTCCCCTGATATTTTCTATTGGTTAACTATTGAATCATTTTTACTGCCTGTAAAACATTTCTTTTATGGACAAGCAAGTATTAAATTTTATGTCTTTATCTCTTTTCATAAATTCAGAAGGGGTAGGTTCTTCTCCATTCATTTTATCCAACGCGATAATGACATTAATTCGTCCGGTTTTATTGGATAAAAAAATCATAAAAGCATCTACGTGACGTCAGGAGGTCTCATATTTGAACAAACTTGACCGGTGTGTAATACTTGGTACAAGTTAAAAATTTCAAAAATATTCAGGGTCTTTGAGTTCCCAAAAAACTTTATTATCAAGGAAAAATCGACTAAAAGTGCCATTTTACACTTTATCAAGAAAATATTGGAGAATAAAATGAAAATTTTTGAACTTTTCTTCGACACCTAGAAGGCAGCGTCGATCATAAAGTAATCTTAGAAATAATGGAACTTTGTGAGATAATAGAATTTTTTCTATTTTCTGTTTGATGTGGTTTGGGAAATTCAACTATAATACCAGAAAAAATTTCTTAAACAAATTGACAAAAATATAATTCAATAACAAAATATGTTGAACCGTATTCATTATTATCATGGAAAATTCAACACTAATACCAAAGAAGAGTCTACAACAAATTGACAAAAATATAATTCAATGAATGTTAAATTCATTATTGAACTTCATCAAGTATCGAGTGTTTTTTTTAGAGTGATAGAACTTTAAATTGAAATAAAACACATTTAAAGATTGAAGTCAATTTTTTTTTATTTGAAAGCTAATTTTATGACATTTATGCTTTAAAAATAATTTCCGGCATATGTCCACCTCTGAGGAACCGCATTCAACCTGACCAATTTTGGACCAATTTTCCGAATAATTCAGGCCTTATTTCATCAATAACACGAGTTATGCTGCCTTCCGAAGCGTCTATTGTTTCTGGTTTATCAACATAAACCAATGACTTGACATAACCCCAAAGAAAATAATTGGAGTTATGTCGCATGATCTTGGAGGCCAATTAATTTGACCATTTCTCGAAATAATGTTATCGCCAAATCCTTCTTTCAATAGATCGATTATTACGGTAGCAGCATGAGGTGTAGCACCATATTGTTGGAATCAAAACATTTCTGGGTCGATACCATTCAAATTTTGAAACAAATAATCATTGATCATCGATCTGCAACGAGCACCATTCACTGTAACATTAGCTCCAGCATCGTTTTTAAAGAAATATGGACCGATGATGCCTCCAGCGTGTAAAGCACATCATACAGTGCATTTTTCAGGATGCAATGGAACCTGCAGAACTTCTTGATGATTGTTTTCACTCCATATACGGCAATTTTGCTTCTTTACAAAGCCGTTCAACCAGAAATGAGCTTCATCACTAAACACAATTTTACGATAAAAAAGTGGATCAACTTCAAGCTGTCCAACTTGTTGTGAACGTCGACAAATAGACAAATCTGGATCATCATTAACACTATGACTTACAGCAGAGATATTTTCTTCTGTACGTACAGTTCTTTGTCTTGTTGTTGTTGCATCGAGTAGAGAAAATGTTGTCTGAAATATATCGATAGTTCGACGAATAAGATGCTCAGATGGACGATTATGTAAACCATAAATTTCACGAAGTGCTCTATAAGTTTGGCGAATAGAACACTGATTTTGAAAATAAATTAGAACAATTTGTAAACGTTGTTGCGGCGTGAGTCTTTCCATGATAAGTTGTCAATGCTTAGTGAACAGAAATGTCAAAACAACATGGCTTCTACCTTCTGTCAAATCACAGTTATCCCTATCGAAAGCTCTATCACTCTAAAAAAACACCCGATAGATATTTGAAGAAAATAGATCGTTGGTGATATGAACTAGCGCGCTAAAGATCTTTATAAAAAAGTTCAAAGAACATCAATCTTCATTTGGGACACAGAAAAATAACTCTCTGGCTTCTACCTTCTATCAAATCACAGTTATCCCTATCGAAAGTTTTATAACTCTAAAAAAACACCCGATATATTCAATATTCCATAAATTGATTTTATTTCAATCATAAATTGACTCTTAATTCATCCTATTGAATGTTTTCAGAATTCAAAAACTTTGTCATTGAAACATTTGAAAATCAAAATTTTTGACAGCTAAGGGGAAAGGATAAAACTAAATTAAAGTTAAATTTTATACTTGAAATAAATGAATTCATATCGGTTGGAGAATCCCCTTTCTTTTCAATAAATTATTTTAAAAATGGAAAAAATAAGATATTACGTCGTTTTCTATCACTGCTTTATTATTGAGAATATAGTAACCCGAGTTTCCTAGTATTTACTACATTTTCAAGCTGATGTGTATCAAGCTGTATTTCAAAGGTTTTATACAGGTTGGTCGAAGTGATTCTATAGGCAATTTGCAACAAAAAAGTTCTTATAAAGTATAGTCTAATTATCTTTCGTTTTAAAGTTATTCAAGATTTTTCTATTTTGTAACGTTCCACGATTTCTTCACCATAAATATAGCATAGGTTGAAAATTATAATCTTAACTAAAAATTCAGACAAGGGTGACATTGGAAAATTTGATACATGTTAAAATTTATCATGTACCTATATGAGGAGAAATTGAAATTCAAATTTTATTATATAAAAAAGGCAACATTGCTGGCGAAATAATTGTTATTAAAAATTTAAATGTATGGAACTTCAATAATTTTATTATAATCTAATATTAATTCATAGGTTCATTTTATTTAATATTATCCAAAATAATACCAATTTAAATTCAAAGCAGAAGTCTTGGAAAATTAGAGATATTAAAAGTTGAGCTCCTGTGGAAATGCTTTCTTGTATAAGGGATGCGTGTTGAATTTCCCCTCGTATAGGGGAAAATTATAACACCGAGAAAATACACACTACTCAGCACGGATTTGGCAAAATCCAGAACCAATAAAAAAGCAATCGGCTGTACAAGTGGAACTTGGATTTATTTCCCAATCGTGTTATTAAACAAAGTTTATGATCATTTTGCAACTCGGATGAATACAATTTTATTTTTAATAGCCTATTCATTTAGTATTCATAGTTGTTGACATAAAAATCTTTCACGGTCTTCCATCAATTTAATTTTACAACGCCAATAAGACTATGATTTTGCTGGCTTACCATTTTTATTGGGGGCCCCTCTTTTTATTGTCGAATTTTTAATTTGAATGACATGGATCGTCATAAAATCAAATAGGTGCCTATCATCGTTATTGTTATTCTTGGTAATCGACGGTTCATTCTCAGGCCCAAGAAAGGTTCTTAAGGAAGGTAGACATCAAACTAGATGGTCAAGAAATTCAAGGATTGTTCATTTCAGCCTTAACGACGAATTGTATCCAAGAGAAGTAAATGATATTCGGAATTAATTGAATAATGAAATATTTTACAAGAAAAATCAATATTTAATTGAAATGAATAATTAATTACCCACTTGTGCATAATTAAGTATCGGGTGTGTTTTTTAAAGTGATAGAACTTTCGATTGGGATAACTGTGATTTGACAGAAGGTAGAAGCCATGTTGTTTTGACATTTCTGTTCAGTAAGCATTGACAAATCATCATGGAAAGACTCACGCCACAACAACGTTTACAAATTGTTGAAATTTATGTTCAAAATCAGTGTTCTATTCGCCAAACTTATAGAGCACTTCGTGAAATTTATGGTCTACATAATCGTCCATCAGAGCAGCTTATTCGTCGAACTATCGATAGATTTCGGACAACATTTTCTCTACCCGATGCAACAACAACAACAAGACAAAGAACAGTACATACAGAAGAAAATATCGCTGCTGTAAGTCATAGTATTAATGATGATCCAGATTTGTCTATTCGTCGACGTTCACAACAAGTTGGACTCTGTGCATCACCACATGGAAAATTTTGCGTAAAGATCTTGGTCTACACCCATACAAGATCCAACTGGTTCAAGAACCAAAGCCACTTGACCATAATAAGCGTCGTTTGTTTGCTAATTGGGCCCTAGAACAACTTTAATTTGATCCACTTTTTTATCGTAAATTTTGTGTTTAGTGATGAAGCTCATTTCTGGTTGAACGGCTATGTAAACAAGCAAAATTGCCGTATATGGAGTAAAAACAATCCTTAAGAAGTTCTGCAGGTTCCATTGCATCCTGAAAAATGCACTGTATGGTGTGCTTTAGACGCTGGAGGCGTCATCGGTCCATATTTCTTCAAAAATGATGCTGGAGCTAATGTCAAAGTGAATGGTGCTCGTTACAGATCGATGATCAATGATTATTTGTTTCAAAATTTGAATGGTATCGACCCAGAAGTGTTTTGGTTCCAACAAGATGGTACTACATCTCATGTTGCTACCGTAACAATTGATTTATTGAAAAAAAGATCTGGCGATAACATTATTTCGAGAAATGGTACAATTAATTGGCCTCCAAGATCATGCGACATAACTCCACTGGATTATTTTCTTTAGAGTTATGTCAAGTCATTGGTTTCTGCTGATAAACCAGAAACAATAGACGCTTCGAAAGCCATCATAACTCGTGTTAGTGATGAAATAAGGCCTGAATTACTCGAAAAAGTGGTACAAAATTGATCTGGTCGAATGAGGTTCCTCAAAGCTAGTCGTGCTGAACCTATGCCGGAAATTATTTTCAAAACATGAATGTCATGAAATTATCTTTCAAATAAAAAAAAATTTGGCTTCGATCTCAATTTAAGAGTGTTTTATTTCAATTTAAAGTCCTATCATCTTAAAAAAAACCCTATATCAATTTGTTTTCAATGAGTCCACTGAGGTTTGTATTAATTCCGAAAATATGTGCCTTTTTAAGATATGCTGCAATTTTTTCACCAATACCTTTGTAATCGCTCATTGAAATTTATTTTGTTTTTTTATTACACTAATATATAATGTGATAATAAATAATATAAATGAAATAATAGAAAGGGATCATTTGAATCAAATGTATTAGGAGTACAAATGAGTTTCCGCCGTTTTTTAACACAAATTAAATATTTATTATAGAAGAACGGTAATATAAATTTATTTAAAATATTGTCCATCACTTGCAACCGCCTTTTCCCATCTCTCAGGCAGCATTCGAATCCCTTCTCTGAAGAACTCCTTGTCTTTTGAGGCTATCCACGAATCAACCCAATTTTTGGTATCCTCATAAGATGTGAACCGCTGCGCCGTCAGAGCATGTGCCATGGACCGGAACAGGTGATAATCGGACGGTGCAATGTCTGGTGAATACGGCGGGTAGGGTAACACTTCCCAATCAAGTGTTTCCAAGTACATTTTCACGGGAGCCGCAACATGTGGACGAGCATTGTCATGCAGAAGAATAATTTTTTCCTGTCTAGAATAGTACTGAGGGCGTTTTTCCTTCAGAGCTCGGCTCAATCCCATCAATTGTGTTCGATAGAGGGCTCCAGTAATTGTTTCGCCCGGATTGAGCAACTCATAATACACTACACCTAGCTGATCCCACCAAATACACAGCATAAGTTTTTTTCCGTGAATATTCGGTTTTGCTGTTGATGTTGACGCGTGGCCAGATAATCACCATGATTTTCTTCTTTTTGGATTGTCATAATGTATCCACTTCTCATCACCAGTTACGATACGATGTAAAAAACCCTTTTTTATGTCTAGCTAGCAGCATTTCACTTAAGCATAATCGGCGTTCAATACCTCTCGGCTTTAATTCGTACGGAACCCAATTTCCTTGTTTATGAATCATTCCTAATGATTTTAAACCATGTGAGACTGCTTGCTGAGTGACTTCTAATGTTAGAGCAAGTTCTTTTTGTGTTTGAGATGAATCTTCTTCCAATAATTCCTCCAATTCTGTATCCTCGTAAATTTTTGGCTTTCCACTGCGATCTTTGTCTTCTACGTCGAAATCACCGTTTTTAAGCTTTTGAAACCACTCTCGACACGTTCTCTCACTCAAAGCACCCTCACCATATGCTTCTACGAGCAATTGATGCGCCTCAGCAGCAGATTTCTTTAAATTAAAGAAGTAAACTAATATTTCCCGCAAATGACACTTACATGGCTCAAATTTTGACATTTTCAACTTATAAAAATTATATTTTACCAATATAAAATCAATGATATTAATAGGTTATGTTGTTCTTGAATGCCCAAACTATTTTTAAGCCGGTTATCATCTGCGAAAGCTAACCGAAACTCCGTGCCGCGCCATCTACAATAAAACGGCGGAAACTTATTTGTACTCCTAATAATAACTTCGTTGAAGTCCCAAAAGTGGAAAAATTTTGTCTAGAGATGTTATATTCCAGAAAATTATACTTCGAGCAAATTTAAGTTTTGATGTAATTGATTTTATGGATATTTGAATGAACTTCAACTTATGGTGTTTCAAATATGTAAATTCCATCAATCAATTAAGTTACGAGCGCGTTTAAAAAACGGTGCTTTGGTGAATTTTTCTTCAGCTTAAAGGCAACAGAAATTTGATATTTCGTAGGAAATTTGTATCTCGACTACAAATGGTGTACTCCTTTTCTTATATATTAGTACGTTTTTTTTTTCTTGAATATAAATGACAGTCAAAATTTAAATTGTCGAAAGAACTGTTCGCTCAGCGAACTTATCAGCTTATCAGTACGGTATAATGAAGAATAAATAACGATCCATAATATTTTTTGAAGTGCGCAATTTGTAGCAGCTAAAGAACTAAAGCTCCCTCCCCTGTTCAGAACATAATAAGTGGGGAAATGGCGAAAAAATTAATTACAGCAGCGTTCATCTTGAATAAGGGGGATTCTGGAGTATAGCGAATGAAGCCATTGTAATTCCTCTGCTGTTGATCATTTATGAAGCCGCAGCTTGTAAGAGAAACTGCTAGGCAAGAATATTTTTATTACGTTTGTTAGTACATGTGTCAATGCAACTTTACTCGAGGATTTCGTTATTGAACATTTGGTAATAGGTGAAAATGAAGATTGTCCATAAATATTAAGAGAATGTACAAACTCTAGTTATTTTCTTATTTTATTAACGTGTTTATTCATAATGATCTTCAATCGTTAATAAATTAGGAGTACAAATAAGTTTCCGCCGTTTTTTAACACAAATTAAATATTTATTATAGAAGAACTTGCTGAGTGACTTCTAATGTTAGAGCAAGTTCTTTTTGTGTTTGAGATGAATCTTCCTCCAATAATTCCTCCAATTCTGCATCCTCGTAAATTTTTGGCCTTCCACTGCGATCTTTGTCTTCTACGTCGAAATCACCGTTTTTAAACTTTTGAAACCACTCTCGACACGTTCTCTCACTCAAAGCACCCTCACCATATGCTTCTACGAGTAATTGATGCGCCTCAGCAGCAGATTTCTTTAAATTAAAGAAGTAAACTAATATTTCCCGCAAATGACGCTTACATGGCTCAAATTTTGACATTTTCAACTTATAAAAATTATATTTCACCAATATAAAATCAATGATATTAATAGGTTATGTTGTTCTTGAATGTCCAAACTATTTTTTAAGCCGGTTATCATCTGCGAAAGCTAACCGAAACTCCGTGCCGCGCCATCTACAATAAAACGACGGAAACTTATTTGTACTCCTATTACATAAATTCAAATTGAATATTGATGTTTAAATCTAATATATCAGTATTATGTAATTATAACCATTGCAGAAAATTTCAGAAATTAAAAAGAAATATCTAAATAAGGGATTGAATACATATTTTATTCTAAATGGGACTTCTTCAGGAAACTGTATTCCTTATAAATCTAAATATATCAAATGTAGAAGTTTCCTCCAGACAAATTTAATTGACAATTGAAATTTTCTGTAATTTCGAATTTTCGTTATATTTCGAAATTTCAGTATTACAGTGGTACTTGAGAAATTTTGGGAAATTTCTTTTTCCAATTTCCTCAGTTACAATTTAATGTAGCTTCAGATTAAAAACACTGTGCATTTTGCAATAAAAAATCAGATAAGTATTACACATAATAGCTGGATTAATTCTTCGAAGCCTCTACAGATTTTTGAATATCAAAACAAATTAAAATATGTTTATCTTCTACAATTTTAATTTCAAAAAAATTTTTATTCAAAAAACTTTTAGAATTAAATTAATGTCTTAAATAAGCACCGCTTACATTAAATTGACGTATATAATCAAAACTCAATATATAATGTCAAATGGAATAAATAAACCAACAGATATACGAAAGTCATTGAAATTAATAAATAAATATTTAAAGGAGACAAAATTTTGTTTCTGGTCTTACCTTTAAGAACACCAATTGCCTTTTAAAAACATGAACACACATTAAGGACTTCTCAAAAAATATAATTTATTTGAAATATTCAATATATTTAAATATTCGAATAAGTTCATTCAGAAATCTCTCAAAACATGCCCTATATCTTCAAAAAACAAATATAATTCTAAGCAATCCCTTCTTCGGTCCTAAATAATATTCCAAATATCAAAATCAAAAAACTAACCTATATCAACAACGCACACGTGTAAAGAAATGAATGTTTCGAAACACAGATCAACTTTTAATTCAAGATTGATCTATGTTCTAACAAAATCAAAGAACAGTGTAAGTTATTTTTAAGGCTTATTTAAATTCATTGACATTCCATAATGAGATTTATTGAAGCCAAAATATAATTATATATTATATATAAAATAAAATAGAAAGGCCTTTTACTTGACTTCTATCAAGTAAAAGGCCTTTCTATTTTATTTTCTACAGATTTATTCTAAAAAAAATCTTCTGAAAATCTTTATTGTTTATAATATAATTCTAGAAAGTTTTCAAGAGAATTTTTCAGATTAAATCTTTGGAGGTTTCGGAGAATTAATCCAGCTATTATAATACTTAAAAAAACTCTTCATAGTGAATTTTCAGTATATATTGTTTGAAAATCAGACACATATTGAGAAATATTAAATAAGGTTATTCTGATTTTCACAAATTTTTATTTTTATTGGACACAATTGTTTCGCTATCACAGTAGCATCTTCAGGTAGTTGGTATCTTACATTTTGAATAACTTGATTTGTTTTCGAAATCGGTTGCTATTTATATTACACTAGGTACAAGAATTTTTATTGAGCACTAAAACCCAAAAAAAGGTCTCTGTGAATTCCAGCATATCTGAATATTAATTAATGAGAAGAGGTTTTTTACTCGATAGAAGAATTATTACCAAATTTGAATATCAAAACAGATTTAATCTGTTAGTCTCCTATAATTTTAATTTCAAAAATTCTTATTGAAAAACTTTTAGAATTAAATTAATGTCTTATAAGCACAGCTTTAATTTTATACGTCTATTAAATATAAGCTGTGCTTATAAGACATTTAATAATAATTTCATTCTAAAAGTTTTTGAATAAAATTTTTTGAAATTGAAATTATAGGAGACTAATGGATTAAATCTGTTTTAATATTCAAATTTTATCTAATTATGTTTACAGGTGTGATATATTTTATCTAATTGTTCGCTTTTTTTTAAATAATATTCTAATTTTGTTGTGTTTATTTATATCTAGGGACTCTAACAGGTTTAAGGCATAACTTTTACTTTCTATATGTGACATTTCAAAATTATGGTTGAAATTATGTCCAATTGTTGTATTAAATAACAATATATATTTGTGAAAATCAGAATAACCTTATTTAATATAGATTTTCATCAAGTGAATTAAATATTTCCAATCTTTCCGAATAAGACTTATTCGGAATTAATTCACCAGAACCTCTACAGATTTAAATCTAAATAAATCTCATGAAAACATTCAGAGTTAAATTTTAAAACATGTCCTAACTGCACTGTATCACTTTATAGACATATATATCATCATCACATGTGGTGGAAATTAACTAATAAAGAATCAAAAGAAATATAAAATAATGATAAAATTATTTAGACATCACCTTATACATATAATATATGTTTCGATTGGATATTACAGAATCATAAGTTCCTTCACCAAAAAATGTTCAACATATAATTCAAAAAAGGCCTTCTTTATTTCTTTAAAAGAATATACAGCACGTTCTCCAGGGAAAGAACCTGATACATTCGGACCCAAAATCTCATCAGTAAGGAGTTCTTTGAGTAAACAAAATAATCATTTAAAAATATATAATAAGACCTTCTTTAACACAACACGTTTCTGCAACAACTAACCAATTTTGGGGTAGGCATGGCCTAAACGAAAATTGGTTATATCACAGAAATATACAATGAAATAAGATACGACTTAGACTCTCCATTAGAGTACATGCGTTGTAATACAAAGAAATTTCTCAATTATTAAATAAATCTCATGAAAACATTTAGAATTAAATAATATTGAACATTTTTTGGTGAAGGAACTTGTGATTCTTTAATATCTAATCGAAACATTTATATGTATAAGGTGATGTCTAAATAATTTTATCATTATGTTATATTTCTTTTGATTCTTTATTAGTTAATTTCCACCACATATGATGATATAATATGTTTTAAAATTTAATTCTAAATGTTTTCATGAAATCTAAAATCTAAATTTAGATTTAAATCTGTAGAGGTTTCTGGTGAATTAATTCCAGCTATTATTCTGTAATATTCGAATACTTCTTCGTAGTAATTCTCAATTTTATACTTAAATTAATTCTATTCTTCAAAATGAGTCGTACAACAAATTCAGTACGATACGATAGGATGGAATTTTTACTATTACGTCTTATGAATGAAATCTGGGTGTATTTCAGTTTAACAAATGGCAGGAAGTAGTTCCTACCTGACTCCACAATGCAGAAAGGCAGAAAGTAAACACAAATGTTTCCATTCTTCAGCTGGGTCCCCAAAAGATTGATTAGTGGTCTGATTTGTCAATGGGCAGGCATGGAAGTTAGTTCTTATCCTTAGGCGGCAGATTTAAAAGGGAGGTAGTTTTGTGACGATGGGTACCGCAAAAATTAAAGGGATTTATGACCGTATCCGTTTACACGCACCGGGGAAATATTTACGAATGAAAAGGTGGTTGTAAGGGATACTGATGACTTTTTATCTGTTGAATGCGCATAGTACTCGTTTTTAGTACATTCTACCTTTATCGTAGAAAAAAAATTATACTGAAAATCTTTATGTTTTACTTCTTTATGAGAGAATTGTTCCTGTATTCTATTCGATGATTCTATAATAGTGTAATAAAAGTTTTACAATAGCGATGCCTATTTACCATTCTCATATTCGTAATAAATATCCGCCGATTCAATTAATTCATTTGGAGAGAAATGCTAATTAGCGTCTATGCAATATATTTGAAGCAGCAGCAAAAAAAAATTACGTCTGTAACAAAAAATTTACCAGATCTTCGTTCGACAAATTCACAATATTCAAAAGAATCCATTGTTTTTAAGTAACTGGGAGGAAATTTATGAAACTCCATCAGTGTTTGGAGGTGCAAAATGGGTTTGAAATTAAAAAAAAAAATTTCGTCATACCTGGAATTCAGTTTACTTTTTTGTTTCAGTGAATCATAGCAATATGGGTGGACTCAATGACAAAGATGCCAAAAAGAAACACACAAGGCCCACGTTCTCGGGGCAACAGATTTTCGCATTAGAAAAGACCTTCGAACAAACCAAATACCTCGCTGGGCCAGAAAGAGCAAAGTTAGCATACGCCTTAGGAATGACGGAGAGTCAAGTCAAGGTAAGAAAAATAAACTGCTCGTCCAAAGTTGAGGATAATGAATCAATTTGTTTCTCTTCAGAAAAACCCAATTTCAATATGTAAGGAGTTTTAGGTTAGATTAAGAAGTTTTCAAGGAAATAATGTATTTACAATAACAAAAATACAATATTTGTATTCACCCTCAATACCATAAACTTATCCTAAGGATAAAATAGGAAAAGGCTTTTACTTGATAGAAGGAATGTAACAAAATTTGAATATCAAAACAGATTTAATCTGTCAGTCCTCTACAATTTTAATTTCAAAAAAACTTTCAGAATTAAATTAATGTCTTATAAGCACGGCTTATATTTAATAGAAAAATAAAATCAAAACTCACTATACAATATCAAATGGAATAAATAAACCAACAAATATAAATTGTCAATTGAAATTAATAAATAAATATTAGAAGGAGACAAAATTTTGTTTCTGATCTTACAATTATTGAAAATTCCTTTTCAAAAATACAAAACAAATTAAGGACTTCTCAGAAAATATAATTTATTTGAAATATTAAATATGAGAAGTACTTAAATTATATTCTGTATTTTTGAAAAGGAATAATTTTCATAATGGTAAGATAAAAACAAAATTTCGCCTCCTTCAAATATTTATTTATTAATTTTAATTGGCAATTTATATTTGCTGGATCCATTTGATATTGTATATTGAGTTTTGATTCAATACGTCTATTAAATATAAGCCGTGCTTATAAGACATTAATTTAATTCTTAAAGTTTTTTGAATAAAATTTTTTCTAAATTAAAATTGTAGAAGACTGACAGATTGAATCTGTTTTGATATTCAAATTTTATCCTAAGGAGACGAAACATCCTCCCTCTGTTGAAATCTTATTTGTTGTGAGGTTAACATTCTATCAGATTGTTTGGATAAAGATGAATATAGCAGACCTAACCCTATTATAGGACAAAAATATTCGTTATTTTTATTGCTTAATGGATAACTAACTTTATTGGATAAAATATTAATATGCAGCTATAACTGTAAGAAACTTATAAATAAAGCAAGGGTTTATAGAATTAATAATACTGTTACACTTGAATGCTGAAAGACTTACCAGTTGAATAATGAGCAATATAATGTTAGCCTGACATCTGCTCTGCATGCTTTCCACCAAGTTATTAAGATCATTTTGCCCAGTTTGTTGCCAAAGTTGTGGCAAAAGATGTGGGAGCTGTTGAAACGTTTTCGGCTTTGGTCCCTGGGCATCAAGGGTTCTTTGTAATTGGTCTCAAGCAGCTCCATTGGATTTTGCTCAGGAGATCTTGTAGGTAATGCTGGTTTTCTCAAGCAGTAATGACCAGGTGGTATCTGTGGCAGTGCATTATCAACCAGAAAAACGAAATTTTTGCCAATAGCTGAGTGAAATTGTGAGAAAACTCCATTGATAACTTCATCAACATGTGTCTGAGACATCATGATTATTGGAAATAATAATAAGTCACTTTTGCCATCGAAACAATCTTCGCTCCATTGTGCCTCCTCAAAAATGATGGATTTCTTGAACAATGCGGTTGTTTTCGTATGAGTTGACGTGTCCATACCTGTACTCGTAGACTATCAGAAAAATGCCAAATCTGGACTCGTCAGTAGAAAGTACGTATCGCCATTCATCTCGGCTGTGTACCCGCTCCATTGCCCACTCTTATCTTTGACGCTAGTGTTCGTGAGTGGAGCTATGCTTAATAAGCATCTCGATGTTACATTGACTTCATGATATCTTCTGACTGTCCTTAGAGATACCTGTGGCATCTCGAAGACGTTGACTTGCCATTCTGCAACTGCTGAGAGGCTGTCTTCTCACCAAAAGAGTTAAAAACGGTCTTCTACTGGCGTTATGGCAAGTGATCTACCACTTCTGGATCTTCGACAAACAGTTCTAGTGGCATAGTACCGTGCCTGTCAACGCGTTATCACACTTTGGCTAACATTCAAGAAATTAGCCACTTGGACTTGTTCGAGCAGCCTGAAACCTTTCAAAGGTTCTGTCGGCATCATCCTCGGATAAAACTTGTCTTGGTATATTGAAAATTCTTTTTTTATTCATCAGAACAGTTTCTTCTTATTGAATCTGAAATGCAGGCTGAAGAGAAAAGCATTTTCCGTAATTCTTTTCTTTGGGTTGTGTTGATTTATAATAATATATACGTTGTGAGTGTTAAAAAATAGTGGAAACGTTTTCCATTTGGGGGATATTCAAATGTAAGCGCATCTCCGACCGATATTAGGCTCATGCCTAATATTAGGCGAATTATTTTTTGCCGACAATCCCGGCTTATATTCAAATCTGCGTGGCTTGAGATTCAATAAAAATGCAAATTGCGAAAGGGGCATTTACACTTGTCGAAATCGTCCGAAATTGTAGGTTCGGAAACTCCGTGTTTTCATTAATTCCGTACAACATATCGCCAGCACGCGTCACCACTGTATTACTCATGGGGGATTTAGATTCGGCCTATTTTAACCCCACAATATACTTAAAGTTAATCGGATTCATTCTGAAACGAGCCGATATATTAGGGCCGTGGGGCCTTCAGGCTGACGCTGACACAATATGCTCGACTTGTTCCCGAGCCCCAGATATTTGTCGCCGTATTAAATTTTAAATTGGAAGAATTAACCGGCTTCGGATTCAATTTAGTGATAAAATATCCGGCACGTATTACCGGATCATAATCTGTCGGTTTTGTCAACGACGAAATCCCTATTGATTTTTTCCATTAGGGGCGATGGAAAAATTACAACGCATGTTGAAAAAAAATATCGCTGGGAGCGGTTAATAAATTTATTCACCTACGAGGTCCCCTCGAAACAAATCCTACGGATTTTCTGTCTTATTAAACCCAAGACTTCCACATAATTAGAACTTTATGTCATCGTGTACTTGCTGTACGATATATCGAAAATAATCCGTAGTACTTTTAAGTTATAAGATCAAGCAATCAATAGCTGTAGAATATTTCGAAAACGACACTAATTTTCACCTTGTGTCTGCATGCACTAGCTGATGATTTGCTAAAAAAATTAGAAGTTCTTTCATTATACGTATCGAACAAACAGAAGTTTTTTCACCTAACTCCACTATGTACGAGCTGTCGAGCTTTCGAAAGGAAAAACAATAGTTCTTTCACCTTATGTCACCAGGCACAAGCTGTCCAAAATTCAATAGTTCTTTCACATTGTGTCTTCGTACACTAGCTGGACGATCTATCGAACAAACTGAAGTTTTTTCATAGTGCATAAGCTGTATAATCTGGGGAAAGTAAAAATAATAGTTCTGTCACGAGGTTCTAGCTAAAAGATCTGTCGAAAAATCAATAGTTCTTTCACCTTATGTTTCCATATACTAGCTGGACGATCTATCGAAACTGAAATTTTTTCATCTTATGCCACAGTGCACAAGCTGTATAATATTTCGAAAAAAAAGTCCTTTTACCTTATGTCACTAGCTGAAAGATCCGTCGAAAAAATCAATAGTTCTTTCACTTTATGTCTTCATACACTAGCTGGATGATATATCGAACAAACAGAAATTTTTTCACCTTATGACACTGTGCACAAGCTGTATGATCTGTCAAAAAAAAAAATAATTCTTTCACCTTATGTCACCAGGCACTTGCTGAAAAATCTGTAGAAAAAATCAATAATTCTTTCACTTTAAATCTTCATACGCTAACTAGATGATCTACCAAACAAACAGAAGTTTTTTCACCCCTTGCTACTTTGCACAAGCTGTATGATCTTTCACCTAATGCCATCATGCATTAGCTATATGATCTGCTAAAAAAATCAGTTTTGCCTTATGCCTTCATGTACTATCTGCTGTCAGATATGTAGAAAAATCAGAATTTTTTTACCTGATATCATCAAGCACTAGCTGTAGAATTAATCATATAAAACAGTAGTTCTTTCACTTCACTGTCAAATAAAATATTCGTAGTTCTTTCACCTTATGACATCGTGCACTAGCTGAATGATTTGTCGAACTAATGCAGTAACACCTCTATGATATGTTAAATCAGTAGGTCTTATTAGTTCCATCATGCATTAGCTGTATGATCTGCTGAAAAAAATCAGTTTCAACTTATGTCTTCATGACCTATCTGCTGTCAGATCTGTCGAAAAAATCAGTATCTTTTTTACCTGACATCATCAAGCACTAGCTGTAGAATCTATCGTATAAAACAGTAGTTCTTTCACTTGACTGTCAAATAAAATTTTTTCAGCTTATGATATCGTGCACTAGCTGAATGATTTTTCGAACTAATGCAGTAGTTCATCCAATACCTCTATCATCTGTCAAATCAGTAGGTCTTATATTGTTTCAATTAAAGATATTCTGAAGCTAGTGAACGCAGAATTAACTGACGGTCAAATAATTAATGCCAAGAATGGAATGATCCTAAGCCCATAAGTATAAGATGATTTCTCCCAAATATTTGATTCTAGAAAATTTTTCATGTTAGTAAAACTTAGCTGTGCTGGATAAGGTGAAAATTCTACTTTGCTGAGTTGGTACAAAATGTTAGTAGATCCTTGTTGCTTTTTCCCCTACCATGATGAACAGGTTTATGTCAAATGGTTCTTATCAAGAAATTTTTCTTTAATTTTGGTAGATAATTTGAGTAACACACAGTGTTACCCCCACCAAACTACTACAAAAACCGAAGAATTATGAGCCAAGATCACTGACTGGACTCAAAGTCGACATTCTACAAAATCCTTGACCCTTATCAATGACGAATCATTCTCCACCCATAGAAGCGAGATTATCTATGCCTCTAAAAAATCCTTCGTCTTCCTTGAAGCCAAAAAAGTCCACTTGAAACAATCAATTGCAGGAAGAAAAGCCAACTCAATTAAAACTTCAAGTATTAGATGCATATAATTCCGTGGCGTCTCGTGAAGAGACCTGAAAGTAGATGACACAGCGGCAGTAAAATTCGCATTTAATGTGACTTTATGGGTCAAACAGAATTTTTATCCGCATGCGGTCGCTACAGAATTCATTAAGTCAACGGCCCCCTTGGGAGTGGCAAAAAATAAAGCAGTGCAACACTGGCCGCTCGGTTCTTCCACCTCAAGGAAAATAATAATCATAAAGTCAAAGTAAAGCGTTGTCTTTTTCTGAAAATTAAAAATTAATTCTATGTTCTTACAACTTTAATTAAATTCAAGTATAAATGAGTCTAACAGCGGGTGTCGAATTTGGCATTACCTCTTTGCTCTTTTGCAGATTATGTTTTGCCCTTCTTTCAAATAGGATGCTTTGAATTAATTAAGCATGCTCAGGAAAATTGCAACATTCCCAATTTTTGTAATCGGTAACAATTCTCATGGTCAGATTACGATTTAACACTTTTTTGACAGCTGTATTTGTTAATACAAAACGTGCCTTTTCAGGGAGGAACTTCTACAGAAAGGTTCAAGTTTTATTCAGCATTTTTTTCCAACGAAATATCTTTTATTTATGATAGATTGGGCCGTTGCTTGGTAGAAATCAGTTGTAATTGTCATTATAAAATAAAACACTTGTTTACATTTTCTACTTTATTTTTGGTATTGACGTACGTTTCGTCTTTGCTAGAAAGACTTCATCAGAATACCTAGAATTAAATTATCTTGAAATAATGCATTTGGAACAGAAAGGCAAAAAGCTGGACACACTGGCAGTTTATATATACATCATATCTTTTGAAAACCCCAAATGGAAGAAGTCTAGAGGTGTGAGATCGGAACTTCGAGCAGGCCATCTGATTGATTCGAATCTTCCTTTCCATTTTCCTCCATGAACCTCCATTCATTCTGTAACTACTTTACTATTATGTGCTGGACAGCCCTCGATTTAAAAAGAAATTTTAAGCTACTTTTAAAATGGCAACAAATTAAAGAACAAAACAATGCATATTTGACCCAAATCGGACAATCTGAAACATTTCAAATAACGTCTTGAAGTTCACGCAAAAAATCGTATTTTTTCCCAACCTAATAATTATTAGAGAATATAAAATCTTATTTTTTTTGCCTTCTTCCCTTCTACATTTCGAATTTTCACTATTCGCGTTTCCAATGCATTGAACCGACAGAAGTATCCAGCTTTGGACGAATTAAAGGAGGAGATTGAAATTCGGCCCGTCTCCCTATCAGCCATAAAACAACCATAATGATAAATATCATTTTTTAAATTCGAAGATTTTATCACGGCACGTACTCCCCAGTTTCCCATGCGAGATAAAACGGTATCATCTACATATAAATGTATGGATTGGAAATAAAATTTTGCCGTATCAGATAGGAAAACCCCCACGGCTATGACGACGTTTGACACAAACAAGTGGCGCTCCGCAAAACTACGCCCCCTAATTCAATTTGCTAGGAGATTATACGGTGTTACCACACACCCTCATCCAGGCAATACATCATACAACTACAGTCTTTCCTATAGACAATGGAAATGGAAGGAGTCATTAGAACGAGCCAACACCATGTGGGGTGTACATTAGAGGGTTCCCGTCGGGCGTGGAGAACAAAAAAGGGGATTTTTTGGGGGTATAAACAGTCTTTATTTGAATAGTGATGAAGGATATGAATCCGCACCTGATATCGACAGAGATTTAAGAACCAATTCATCACCAGTAAGCCTACTTGGATGTTCTGCTTCATTTGGTTTCTTCACAAGGCAACAAGATCCCTCGTTCACGACAAGATATATTTATGTTGGAAAAAAGCGACAATACGGAAAACAAGGGTATCCTTCATCGCGGGAGATTTTTACGATGGCAAAAACTTTTATTGGATATTCTCATCCGTTTATCATGACTAATTATAAATTCAATTCCACGACTTCAAAAACAATTTTTGGTACCCAAATTAACTTCTACCCGAAAATTTTACCGCACATATACTTCGTGACATTTGATGTCTTACAATTAGAAGGAGATTTGGTAGATGATCAGATGGCTCCCTAAGCCATACCTTTTGAAGCTCGCACTGACTTAGCTGATGATCGACCGACTTGAGTTCTTGTGTTAACTGAATTTTAAAAGCCTTCAGACCTAAGTCTCCATGCAAAATACGAATGTCCTTTGTGGAATGTCTTATTCTAAATATCGACGAGGAATTGGCAAACTACGGGCTATAGCAGCAATATTGTCAGTTGTTCTTGAGCGATGCACACGGTTTCCATTCCTCACTTCACTGAGTTGTCCCAACAGCTCAAAATTTTCACTATTGTCGACCGGGAAGGTGCTTCACTACGACCCAAAAGTGCTTTAGATTTGCGAACTGTGACTGTAAAGTTTTCACCATTTTTGTAGTAGTCAAATGACAAAAAATGACAGCTGTCCAGATATACAAAATTAAACCTTTTATTGGAAAATCCTTTATTTATCTTAATTGCGACCTTGACTGTTTTGTGAAAAGTTCTAGAAGACAATGTTCATGGTTATTCCTGGAGAAGACGCAACCTTCACGCATGATAATGCACAGCTTCACACCGCTCAGAGAGTAAGTGCATATCTTGACGAGGTTCCAATCACGAGATTTGTTTGACCTGTTTAAGTCCAGAAAATATATAATAATTAATAATTTCCTTTTTTCCCGACAGAAGATTCAATTGTATTTTTTTCTAACTTCACACTTAAACCGCATAATCAATATATATTTTGAGAGCTGATATAGCAAGGCTTGTGTGTGAAAGCGTTCAATTAATTCTACGCAGTAGGTTTTGGTTGGTGCCCTTTTAAGTATGAAGAGCAATATGCAGCGTTTCCGTCATATTTTACTTTTTCACCATAGAAAAGGTAGAAATGCTGTTCAAGCCAGAAAGAAATTGACCGATGTGTATGGAGAAGATGAACCACGCAAATCGGCGAATAACAACACCTGAGATTGGTGAGAGGTTAAATTTATGGAATTCAACTGTTTATGACCACTCGAAAGGCCTGGGTTTAATCTCGAAGCTTAAAATATGGGTTTAACATGTTCTAACGGAAAAAAATTTGTTCGTCACGTTGACGTCTGCGATTCGCTTCTCAAACGTCACGAAAATGATGCATTTTTGAAGCGCATCATTACTGGGCACGAAAAATGGGTTGTATATAACAATTTCAAACGCAAGAGATCATGGAGAAAATAAGATGAACCAGCTCAAAGCATTTCGACAGCCAATATCCATCAAAAAAGGGTGATGCTGTCTGTTTGTTGGGAATTTGAAGGAATCGTTTTTTTTTTGAGCTTTTACCGGATAACACAACAATTAATTCGGAAGTCTGCTGTCATCAGCTAGCCAACTGGACAAACAGAAAAGGCCAGAATTACTCAACAGAAAAGGCCAGAATTACTCAAAAGAAAAGGGCAGAATTACTCAACAGAAAAGGCCAGAATTACTCAACAGAAAAGACCAGAATTACTCAAAAGAAAAGGCCAGAATTACTCAACAGAAAAGGCCACAATTACCCAACAGAAAAGGCCAGAATTACTCAACAGAAAAGGCCAGAATTACTCAACAGAAAAGGCCAGAATTACTCAACAGAAAAGGCTAGAATTACCCAACAGAAAAGTCCAACACTACTCAACAGAAAAGGCTAGAATTACTCAACAGAAAAGTTGTAGTGTTCCACCAAGATAATGCGAGAACTCATACATGTTTGGTCACTCGCCAAAAGCTTTTACAGCTTGAATGGGATATCCTCGAAGTCGCTTCACAAATTGTCCTGTGGGCATTTTAATTCTATACAATTTTCCACGTAAATTTCTAATGATTTAGATGGAAGATTCACCACTTTGGGTATAAGTTTTTGATAATTCCCACTTTTGTTCTAGCGTAAATCGACCCATTTCGGAAATGTCAAACATTAAACTATCTTTCTGTCAAAACACGAATGACTGAAGTGTTGCCAGACTCGAAATAACCACTACTTGTTATGCTAACGCTAGATGGCCCATCCTTTATCTTTCGAAGCCGCATCTGCACGGTAGCCAGGAGGGTTTTGTACCAAAAAGTGGTAGATATTTGAATATCCTTCCGCTTTATTTAACAAATTTGAAAGGGGAATAACACCGTTGATATACGGGCGAGCGACATAAACATCGACTTTTGAATGTCGACCAATCAACATAATAGAGTTATTTGGAAATAAAGCGGGAATAAACAAAGGGAGGTAAATAGACCGAGCATAATTCAGAGAATTTAATGGGATGATGTTGCGAGAGAGAGCGCATGTAGGAGGAGAGCTGGTTCGGAGCTTAACAAAACTGCTAGTCGAGATTCTGCTAACTTATTAATTCCCGGGAGAGCTTTTCATTCAGCATTTTTATTTAATCCGAGAACATTTTTATTATCAAAAAACATTCCGCATTTTTGTGAATTAAAGCTTTCCTCCTTGAATAATTTTGCCGAGGTTCTTTCATAGTCCCATTATTCAAATGAGCTTTGCGAGTTGAGTTCTCTTCATTAAAAAAGTCTTACGTCCTATGGCGGCTTTTCGGAATCCAGAAGGAAGACAATAGCATAACTGTCTCCCATCGGGAGATGGCCATCATTTCATCTTCAAAGCTATGAACAATTTGTAACGGAAGCTTTTGCGATAAAATGATTTCATTCCCATCTTATCTAAGATAGCGTCCAGACGTTTTTCTCTTCACGCGGTTTTTTGACTGGTTTTTGGAAATAATATTAGAATCCCATTATATGGTTTTATGAAGAAAAAAATGCCAATCTTCAATTCTTTTAAAATTCCTTCAAAAATGCTTCAACACTAACTACATTCCTCTTTAGATTGGACAAAAAGAGGTTTTTCTTAAAGAAATCCATTTTCGTTTTATGACAAGATTCAATAAATTCACAAAAGATGTTCAAATTGCCCTCCTTCGGCGGCAATAATGCACAACATCTCCTTAAAAAAGATCGGGATATCAGACGGGCGAATCTTCCGTTATTGACGAATTGCATTCCTTCCCAAATTCTCTCCCGAAGCTACATTTTCAATTTGTTTTCAATAACTTTTTTCCTACACTGCTCCCCAGTAAAAAAATCTAAGGGATCCACATTAGGTGAACGGGCTGGCCAAGAGATTGTACCAGATCTCCCTTTCCATCTGCCTGGATATTCTTCATTTAGATATTCTCTAACTGATAGAGCATAGTGCGCTGGGCAGCCATCTTGTTGGAACCATATTTCTCTGAAAATACTAAGTGGCACGTCTTCAAGTAAGTTTGGCAACAGATTCCGTAAAAAATCTAAATTAATTACAGCATTTAAAACCTCTGGCAACTCAAAAGTTTCTGTGTTATTATGTTATTTATGGCAAGCGGGCGTCTGTCCACCCTACCACTGCGTCCGCACGGACTATTGTGGTTCACCCCTAATTTATATCTCCCCGACGAGATCCAGTTTTTGGATAAAACCGATAATCTTGTTCAGGGGTAATTTTTTCAGTTCGCTGTGGGCTATAAAAGCCTGGCCAAAGACCTCGAATCTGATGCAACTCACCGCTGGGCACTCTGAGACGATGTGCATGGCTGTTTCAGTGTCCTCAAGACACAGCCTGCGTTCATTGTGTTCAGCCAGACCGATTTTGTGCAAATGGGCTTTCAGTTTGCAGTGACCTGTCATAACTCCGACAAGTGTTCTTAGTTTGGCCCTATCCAGACCTAGCGCTAGGTTCGCCATCTTTTGGTTCGAAGCTGTTCCAAGGAACTACTTCGAATGTTTCAGGCCAGAATAGCTCCGCCAGAAAGACTCTAGCCATGAGTTCATTCTGCCTGTTATCGCCTCGTTAGCCACGTCATGTGGTATTCCCAGGAATGGTTCCGGTCCTACCGCAGCTCCAGCAAACGCCAGCCGATCTGCCTCCTCGTTACCCAAATAGTTTGAGTGGCTCGGTATCCAAACCAGAATTCCTTTGACTCTTCCGTTCAAAATTCCAGTCCACATGTTCACTTTAAAACGATATTGAGATCTATCTTGTCTCATTAAATTCGGATTTTCTACGTGCCACTCGTGTAAATTGTGTAAGCTCATGTAACCATCTTTTTTAAATGTTGATACATCCGACCACAAAATTTTTTCTAAGAATTGTGGGTCTTTCCGATTCTTTTGTAGCATGGTTTGGCACGCAACTCGAGGTAACAGAGCTTGTACTCGCTGTATATGATATGGGCCTAGCTTATGTTTTTTCAATAGTGAGCTGTACTTTTGGCCACTCCTGTGCTTCGCTGAATTTCACGTAGCGAAGTACTTGGATCTTCCTCAACTGCTTGAAGCATAATATCGTAAGGTAAGAAAATTCTTCCTTCACCATGCACTTTGTTTGTAAGTCGGCCAGCTGTGAAGAGTAGACGGTGCATATTCGTAAAAACTCGATAATCTGGATAACGATCAGTATTAGGGTATCTCTTACGATACATTCTCGAAACTGCACTTGCGCTACATCTGCATTCCCCATAAATGAGGTGCATGTTGTGTGGTATACACAGAGATGATGGCAATACACAATCACAGGTTAGTCCAGGTAAAATCAAAGTTCGTGGTAAAGAAATCAAAACTATCCAAATCACAAGCAAACAAATCGAATAAACGAAGCCAAAAGTCGTAAGTACACAAATAACACGATCAAATACGGAAAGATGCGCAGTAGACCAAGGGGCGTAGCGTACTGATCTGTATTGCGTTTACGTGTGCCAATACCAAATAATGGCTTCACTATCTGTCTCACTCACACTTAATCGAAGGACTCACCCCATCTCATTCAAACCTGATTCTTAAAGTATTGGATGCACATTTTTAGAAAGTTTGAAGAAATTGTTCGAAACTGTGTTTCCTTAAGACCATTTTTTTGACCGATCTAAGAAATAATGTAGTAAGTGTTAAACCATTTTAGAATCCCTAACAAATGCGCTAACTTTCAAAGTAATCTGCCAAACTGATACAGTACAGTTTTTTTCAGTACAGTCATTTGTGCGAAATATTAATTTTGAAAATCAAAACAAATTGAAATATGTTTATCTTCTACAATTTTAATTTCAAAAGAATTTTTTATTCAAAAAACTTTTAGAATTAAATTAATGTCTAAAGCAAGCACCGCTCATATTTAATAGACGTATATAATCAAAACTCAATATACAATGTCAAATGAAATAAATAACCCAACAGATATACGAAAGTAATTAAAATTAATAAATAAATATTCAAAGGAGACAAAATTTTGTTTCTGGTTTTATCTTTAAGAAATACTACTTGCCTTATAAAAAATTCTTTTGAAATTAAAATTGTAGAAGATAAACATATTTCAATTTGTTTTGATATTCAAATTTTGTTATATTTCTTCTATCAAGTAAAAAGCCTTTCTATTTTATTAATTTTGAATACTTGGTTCGGCAAAAAGTGACATTATTTTCCAAGGTGGACTAACTGGCTTAGAATTGAAGATCACAGGTTACAGAAGCACTATTCGGGATAACATAGGAAAGATAAAATTTGAAGAAGGTAAAAAATTGTAGCAACAGGAGTTCAAAAATCATTGTAAAGAATTGCTTGGTATGTAGAGATACCTTTTTGAATTCTTCGAAAGTAATTGATTAAACGTCAACCAATTAGTATGCAAATTCTTGGTTAAGCATACTTCAAATGGGGGTGAAATAGGGATGTATATTAGACTTTAATGCTTTATTCACAGCCTAAAATACATATAATACAAGTTCAGAGAGTTGAATTATTTTAACCAAATGAGGAGAGTTGATTCGTGACCATATGCGGAATGTAATCCACCTCGCAGAGACCATGTAGAGAATTGTCAGCAGAAGTTCATATAATACAAGTGTACAATTTTGAATTGTTGACCCAGATTGGGGTGGATACACTATCTTGATCCTGGAACAGTTCTTCTTTGAGTTTTTTCTATTGTTGTTCACGACACAGACTTCAATTATATTGGTTTCACTTCTGAGTTCACTTTTCACAACTTAATATCTAATTATAAATAAATAATGTAGATAATACATTCACTTCCAGGCCTTTAGTGCGTTATGAATAACTGAGAGAGAGAGAGAGAGTTCCTTGGAAGTTTAAAGTGAAAAATGAGAATATAAATTAATTCGAGCGTAGAGATAAAAATATTTCACAAGTAACGAGAGCTTACTTCAAAGGGAAGTGCGTGGGATCAGAACTTGTCTTCAACTGAAGTTTCTTAACTAGTGACCTGCCCGGCGCAGGGGATGTGTTTTACTGGTGCCTTTTTGCTAACTGGCGAACGAGAGAGTGGGTTTTGGTCCGAAAAGGTGGCCCAGGTAATTCCGATACGACAATAGTCTTGAAACGGCTAAATCAGTTCTAATGGGTTTCTAGGAATAATCTAAGGAAGAAATATCTTCGTTTCTTAATTGGTGTTTAGGCCCGCTTAGTTTTCTAGGAATTAAATGATTCATATTTGAAAGGCCAAAATTGTTGAACTCTGGGGACGTAATTGTTACGTACCTGCAAAGTGAATTAAAAATTCTTTGTTCAAAGTAAATTTGAACAATAATGAAAAATGCAATATAATTTGAAATGACTCAGCCGATTCCGGCTTGACGTCTAATTCTGTATGTATGTAGAAAATTCTATTACCATAGCTCACACTGATTAACGATATTCCGGTCCTGTTACGTTTTTGAAATGGCGATTGATTCGTGCCCCCCTGTCTGGAGCGTCGATAAGTGGCGACGGCGTTCAGTTCGAAACAGGAAACAAATATTAAAACAGAAATGAAATTGGTACGCGGCAATCAAAGCGTAATATCCACCGAATTCAATTAACTGATATATCGCATATAAATTTCCCCTTAGAGCTGTGACATTCGGTGGCGCTTTAGGACCGCCCCACCGGACCGTTTTCCGGTCGACGCCATTGCTGTCTGTCGTGCCCCAATCCATCATTTCTATGACACATATATGGAATTTTATTTTGCGGTATCGATGCATCGGCCAGCTATGGCTCTTTGCGAAATGATGCTGTGATTTATTGCTGACGTCGCTAATCTACGTGACGTATATGTGTTTTTATTGTTTGCCGGGCCGCTTTTATAATTTCAGATAAAATCTACACAAGGGTGGTCTGCCAGCTTGCCAGCCTGACTAACCCCCCAACCGCTATGTAAATGGCCAGTCATTAGTGTGTCGTTAACCGTTAACGTAAGGCGACCGAATCGATTAACGCTAAGTGACTGCGTAATTAGCTGTATACGCTGCCTTTCGCCGAACCCTTTTCCCCGCCTCTTGCCCACCAAATTAAGGATCACTTCTACCCCACAGCTACAAAACGCCCTAATTGCACATTTCTAATCTTATAGCCTGAAAATGGACACATATCGTTACTCCGCCAATCCCACCAATTACTGCTTTTCTTGTTTTTACCAAAATTTCTTTCCGATATCCTGTTCATCCCTTCTGACGAATCATCCAACGAAAAAAATGGTGCAAAGCATTGACGTGAAATCAGAACCGTTTATGCGCTTCGTATCGTGTTGGCCTGTACTTGATAGAAATTCATGGTATCGGGTGTTTTTTTTAGGGTTTCGATAGGAATAACTGTGAATAACTGTGAAGGTGGAACCCATGTTGTTTTGACATTTCTGTTCAGTAAGCATTGACAAATTATCATGGAAAGACTCACGTCGCAACAACGTTTACAAATTGTTGAAATTTATTTTCAAAATCAGTGTTCTATTCGCTAAACTTATAGAGCACTTCGTGAAATTTATGGTTTACATAATCTTCCATCAGAGCAGCTTATTCGTCGAACTATCGATAGATTTCGGACAACATTTTTCCTCCTCGATGCAACAACAACAACAATAAAAAGAACTGTACGTACAGAAGAAAATATCGCTGCTATAAGTCGCAGTGTTAATGATGGTCCAGATTTGTCTATGCGTCGATGTTCACAACAAGTCGGACTCTGTGCCATACAATATCCAACTGGTTCAAGAACTAAAGCCACTTGACTATAATAAGCGTCGTTTGTTTGCTTATTGGGCCCTAGAACAGCTTGAAGTTGATCCACTTTTTATCGTGAAATTGTGTTTAGTGATGAAGCTCATTTCAAGGCTATGTAAACAAGCAATATTGCCGTCTATGGAGTGAAAACAATCCTCAAGTAGTTCTGCAGTTTCCATTGCATCCTGGAAAATGCACTGTATAATTTGATTTACACGCTGTAGCCATCATCGGTCCATATTTCTTTAAAAACGATGCTGGAGCTTATGTTACAGTGAATGGTGCTCGTTACAGATCGATGATCAATGATTATTTGTTTCAAAATTTGAATGGTATCGACCCAGAAGTGTTTGGGTTCCAACAAGATGATGCTACACCTCATGCTGCTACCGTAACAATTGATTTATTATTTATTGAAAGATTTGGCGATAACATTATTTCGAGAAATGTTCCAATTAATTGGCCTCCAAGATCATGCGACATAACTTCACTGGATTATTTTCTTTGGAGTTATGTCAAGTCATTGGTTCATGCTGACAAACCAGAAATAATTGACGCTTTGGAAACCAACATAACTCATGTTATTGACGAAATAAGGCCTAAATTACTCGAAAAAGTGGTCCAAAATTTTTTTGGTCGAATGCGGTTCCTCAGAGCTAGTCGTGGTGAACATATGCCGGAAATTATTTTCAAAACATTAATGTCATGAAATTTTCTTTCAATAAAAGAAAAATTCGGCTTTAATCTTAAATTAAATGTGTTTTATTTCAATTTAAAGTTCTACCACTCTAAAAAAAACACCCGACACATTCGGCATTTGATTTACTCAGGCACATTTTGAAGACATCAAATGAACTAGTAATAAATAAAATTCAATTTCCACAAACAATATTAGATTGGAAGAGAAATCGACAATGACAACGAAGGTTATTGGGGTTGTCGTTGGTTTTTCCAAACTACATGAAGATATTCAATACAGGTGACCTATTGGTATCCGCTTGCTCGTTAAAGAGAATCTTCTGGGAATTATATCGGACTATTTCAAGTGATTCTAAGAATGTTAATCTAGACTCTTTACTATCGATATAGATAATTTCATATTCGTTATTGAAATTATGTTCAAATTCTATTAAAGAGTTGGCGTATGTGGAATGTTTGTGGATTCTCTTCTTGAACGGTCTGACCAATATAAAACCATTTGGCAATTCTAACAAGTTATCTCATACCCTCCTGATTTATTATCTTAGTTTGATTTATCAAATATATCATTAATAATATAGACAAATACATTAAAAATAATCAAGACAAAACAATAAAAAGAAGTTATTTAGTTGATTGAAGGCTTTTTTTCAATTTTAAATATCATACAGATTTATTCTGTTAATCTCCTACAAATTTTAATTTAAAAAAATTTTTAAAATTGAATAAAATAAATGTCTAAGAATATATTGTGTCAATTAAGAATACATATAGAATTGAACACTCATCAGACAGTATCAAAGGAAATAAAAGAATTCAAAGAAATATAAATTAACAATTACTGAATAAATACTTTGAGGGGACAAAATTTTGTTTCGCTCCTTGTTGTATTAAAACCAAATTCCCTTCCAAAAAGGCAAACTCAAGAACTTCTTCAAAACAGATTTATTCTGTTAGACTCCTATAAATTTTAATTTCAAAAAATTTCATTCAAAACCTTTTAGAATTAATTTTCAGTTTTGGAAAAGTTCTTAAAATTATGTTTTGCATTTTTGAAAAAGATTTGGTTTTCATAAATATAAGATCAGAAACACAATTCTGTCTCTTTCAAATATTTATTAATTTCAATTGACAATTCACATTTGTTGGTTTTTTTCATTCCATTTGATATTATACGAATAGTTGCGAAATAATTTAGGGGGTGATTCCCTATCAAAAATAGGGTGGGTCTTTCATATAAACTTTATTTTTTCACAGCCCCCTCAAGATAGCGGCCGAAAAACAGTTCTTAATTTCTTTTTCAAAAACCAAAAAACTGACAATAAATGTATCTGAATCAAAGTTACTCAAAACTAGTCAGTTGTCATAACAAAATGGCATCCGCTTACTAGATAAATTCTAGTTCGGAAATAATTCCAGCCTCTACGACTCACGCTATCATGTTGATAATTTTTTTTTTCTCAGAAACCTTGAAATTTAGCAAGAAATTACAAGGAGACCTTATATGTTGCGAATGGATCAAGCTATCCAAATTTGATTTTTTTATTGTGAAATGGAAATATGGAATAAAATTTCTTGCAAAAGAAGGTTTAGAGGTGGCTTTTACTACCCCTTGCAATCATAGAAGAACACCACCAAAAATTTTTTGAGTGCCTTCTCGCCCGCATAAAATGTCTACTTAATTTTATTCCTGTCAGTTTTAGGGTCTTTCGGGCGCAATCTTTAGGGGGCTGTAATTAAGTAAGGGGGGCGCAAAAAAATTAAGTTTATATGAGACCCACCCTATTTTTTGACAAGGAATCACATCCTAAATTTTTTCAGTATTTGAATATTAAAACAAATTGATATATGTTTATCTTCTACAATTTTAATTTCAAAAAAATTTTTATTCAAAAAACTTTTAGAATTAAATTAATGTCTAAAACAAGCACCGCTTACATTTAATAGACGTATATAATCAAAACTCAATATATTATGTCAAATGGAAATAAATAAACCAACAGACATACGGAAGTTATTAAAATTATATAATAAATATTTAAAGGAGACAAAATTTTGTTTCTGGTCTTACCTTTAAGAACACCAATTGCCTTTTAAAAACATGAACACACTTAAAGGACTTCTCAAGGAATATAATTTATTTGAAATATTTAATATATTTAAATATTCGAATAAGTAAATTCAGAAATCTCTTAAAAATGCACTATATCTTCAAAAAACAAATATAATTCTAAGCAATCCCGTCTTCAGCCCTCAGTAATATTCCAAATATCAAGATCAAAAAACATAACCTATATCACAAACAACTCACCCCGTGCACAAGGACTAATGCTTGGAAACACAGATCAACTTTATAAATCAAGATTGATCTATGTTCTAACAAAATCAAAGAACAGTGTGAGTTATTTTTAAGCCTTATTTAAATTCATTGACATTTCTATAATGAGATTTATTGAAGCCAAAATATAATTATATATTATATATAAAATAAAATAGAAAGGCTTTTTACTTGATAGAAGAAATATAACAATATTTGAATATTAAAACAAATTGATATATGTTTATCTTCTACAATTTTAATTTCAAAAAAACTTTTATTCAAAAAACTTTTAGAATCAAATTAATGTCTAAAACAAGCACCGCTTACATTTAATAGACGTATATAATCAAAACTCAATATATAATGTCAAATGGAAATAAATAAACCAACAAAAAACAAAAAAAAATTTTTTTGAAATCAAAATTGTAGAAGATAAACATATATCAATTTGTTTTAATATTCAAATATTATTATATTTCTTCTATCAAGTAAAAAGCCTTTCTATTTTACTAAATTTTTTCGCAACTATTCATATACACTCTGTATGAGTTTTGATTTTATATGTCTACTTAATTTAAGCAGTGCTCATAAGACATTTAATTTTATTCTAATAGTGTTGGAATCAAATTGTTTGAAAGTTAAATTTATAGGAGGCTAACAGAATAAATCTGATTTGATATTTAAATTTTGTTATAATCCTTATATCAAGTGAAAAACTTCTTCTTATTATTTTATTTGATGTTATTTTCCATACATTATAGTATAATGTAACATTTTAACTGAAAAAAAATTATGTCTTGCTGAATAAGTTATGCTTTTATTTAATTTTCAACTTGTATCATCGCTTCAAGGAAACTATACCAGTATATCCATCATGAAAGCGCATTCGCCATTTTGCAACTAACTAAAATTTTTACCACAATAGTGTCTGGCAATTATGTGGACATAAATCCCGATTCGGGTAGGCAAGACACAGAATGAGTAGGGATTAACAAGCATACGGAAAATTTGTCGAATAATAGTGCACCTAAACCTAAGGTATAATAATTGATGGAATTTCCACGTTGGAGCAGCACCTTCTGTGCGCAGGCTGCATTAACTGCGAAGCCCCATTCCCCCAAGATTTATTGCTCCACTATAGCTTTAAATACCGTGTTATTCGCAAATTTAATATCTAATGGTTTTGTTATACAGAAATCGGCGAGAACGTGTAGAACGGATATTTGGCAGTTTTGCGTCGAGGTTTTACGATACACTTCCCTTCGCTTTCTCCTGAAGAAAGCTCCGCCTTTCACTCCACCCTTACCGGATCTCTATGACCGGATCTCTAAATCTTGACTCCGCCGTCTTTCTACTTTCCACTCACTTTGGTAACGATCATTAATTATTGCGTTTTACTGCAGAACATTGTATTGTCTTCTCTCAGGGAACAACACCGGGACAAGTATGCTATCAATTCTCCGTTCGGGTTTCTCCACAATACTATTTTTTATCTTTATTGTGTTTCGGGAAACAATAAGAAATAAAAAACGAGTTTATTCGAATCGATATAGACAACCCCAACAAATAATAATCCCAACAGAAATATACTTTTAGGAAAACTGGCCAACTTCTCTAATAAGCGTGCATAACCCGGCATTGATCCTTGGATGCCGATAGATTGGTTCCCAGGGGTTGAAATTGGGTGGTTCAGATTCAAAAATTTCGTTCTTGAGATCCAATATACTAACTGAAAGCGAATATATTTAATATAATAGGTTAGGAAAAAAACAACATTATTTCTGCGTGACCTTCAAGATTTTATTCAACATATTTCGGATTATTTAAATATTTTAATATTAGCCTTCTACATATTTAATTTCAAAAAATTGTATTATATTTAATAATTATAACTTCTGAAAATGAATTGAAATAATGTCATATAAGTACCACTTATATCAAATGACATATAAAATAAACATTCATTATAAGACATCCAAATGGTATAACAAAATCCAATAAATAAAAATTGTTAACCAAAATCCTTTAAATTAAATATTTTGAACGGACAAAGTTTTGTTTCTGCTGATCAATCTTATGAAAACAAATATCTTTCAAAAATGTCTAACTTAATCTCAAGAATTTCATCATAAAACTATTTTACTTAGCATATTCAATATTATTGGATATCTAACTAAGTTACTTTTTATAAAAACTCAAGATATGTAAAAACATTACTGAAAAACAAGTTTTAAGAGAGACTTTGCTTCGTCAGTATTCAAATAATTCATATTCAATAAATGAAACATCAATCAACAACAAATATTTACTCACCCTTCAACAATTTAGAAAACTTCTGGTAAATGGATACAGAAAAATTTAAATGTAGTGTAACGGTTAACTATAGATAAATATTTCTGTGGTTTACCCTTGATCTAAAAGATTGAAAGACAATTTAACGGCCTCTGTTATAGCACAAGGACTATCTGTATAAAGAATGTTAAGGAAACCAAATAATTATATATTATGAATAAAATAACATAAATTGCGGTTAATTCTTGATAGAAGGTATATAAAATTATTTAAATATTTTAATATTAGATATTTAATTTATAGGATTTTGGTTAACAATTTTTATTTATTGGATTTTGTTATACCTTGGATGTCTTATAATGAATGTTTATTTTATATGTCATTTGATATAAGTGGTACTTATATGACATTATTTTAATTTATTTTCAGAAGTTATAATTATTAAATATAATTTTTTTAAATTAAATATGTAGAAGGCTAATATTAAAATATTTAAATAATTTTATATACCTTCTATCAAGAATTAACCTCTATTTATGATATTTCGGGTTATCCAATTTGGGTCAATTTGGATATTGTTCTATAATTTGTTACCATTTTGATAGTAGCTTCATAATGCCCCCCTCATTGGCGAAAAACCATAACTTCAAAATGCAAACTCTAGATTGCCCAGCATTTATTATTATTGAAATTGTTATACAAACATCTGAAATATGAAATTAATATAAAAGTTTTTTTTATTATTTATTATTCTATATATATATATATATATATATATAATATTTCATAATATATATTATAATTAAAATTTTAATACATAATTATATGAAATTTGAATATCATAACAGATTTGTTCTGTCAGCCTCCTATAAATTATAATTCCAAAAAAAATGTTTATTCAAAAACTTTTAGAATTAAATTAATGTCTTATAAGCACTGCTTAAATTTAGTAGAATTATAAAATCAAAACTCATTAAATAATATCAAATGGAATAAAATACCCAACAAATATAAATTGTCAATTAAAATTAATAAATAAATATGTGAAGGAGACAAAATTTTCTATATGATCTTTTATTTAAGAAAATCAAATCTTTTCAAATAATAATAAAAAGATTTGGTTTTCATAAATATAATATCAGAAATAAAATTTTGTCTCCTTCAAATATTTATTTATTTATTTTAATTGGCATTTTATATTTGTTTTAGTTTTTTATTCCATTTGATATTATATAATGAGTTTCGATTTTATATGTCTACTAAACTTAAACAGTGCTTATAAGACATTGATTTAATTCTAGAAATTTTCAATAAACATTTTTGGAAATAAAAATTTATAGGGGGCTAACAGAATAAATCTGTTATCATATTTAAATTTTGTAATAATCGTTCTATCAAGTAAAAAACCTTATTTTATCATATGAAATATATGATTAATATAATAATTACAGAAAAATAATATTTGTATAATTATTTTTTATATAGTAATCATAATAAATTCACTTAAATAAAAGGATTCGTTAATCTCGAACGGTGAATCTAAATTTACTTTTTTTCCAGGTGTGGTTTCAAAACAGGCGCACAAAATGGCGAAAAAAGCATGCGGCTGAAATGGCTACCGCTAAACGGAAGCAGGAGGTGTTAGACAACCAAACCGATGAAAATAGCGACGTTATTTCCGACACCGAAGAAGAACATGGAGGAAAGAGGCAAAACCTCCAATGAAACGTCGACTTTGTAAATTATCCGAATACCTGAAGACTAAATTTGTAAATATAGTTTATAGTGATCCGTGTTTGTGCAGACATTGTGATGCGTGATATCGCGAGAACTAAATGGACGCGCTTTGTAAAGAAATATATATAAATATTATCGAAAATTAATATGTATACGTATATTGATTGCTATTTAATAACACTTATATTTTGATAAAATTAAAGGTGCGTAACCCACGTAATGATACTCACAATCAAAAATATACAAAACAAAACGTAGGACAGAATTAATATCAAAACTGGAGATTCCTGATTGCGCTTGGTAAAAAATCAGAAAGGCACAAAATTAAAATTTTTCTGTTACCAAGCAAGTGATGGAAAATAATCACACGAAAATTTGGGCTCATTTAAATATGTTCCACTCCAAAGCAACATTATTTAACAGTGCAACTAACCTTTTTAGATATAACTGAACGTAATGTTGCAAGAAAAATAAAATGAGTCGAAATTGCCCATTGAAAATAATCAAAATTAAATGGGTATTGAATTGATTACAGTAGATTCTAACTGTGTTGAATTTTAGTCAGGCTTTCCATTTTAGCTTATTCAGATAACAATAAATAACAATATTATTTTTTATGTATTATACTATAGTTGTTATGCACTTTTAATTTAAAATTTTGTTGTTGATATTTTGTATAATTTTACTGATCAGAATTCTCTGTCGAAAAATGTGAAATAATGTCCTCATTTGAAACCTCTATTATTAATATTCTGTAGTATATTTCGAAATTAACAACATATGTACAAAAGCCTCATTGTTACTTTCGTTTAAACAACTCTGTAAATTGAATTCAATGTACAAAATTGCCGATGCCAAAATATTTCTCAGTGAATTTGACAGCAGTTATGTAAAAATTTGTGCAATTTTCTCAATATCCGCATAGCGTTTGGCAGCTCCTCATTATGTATAATATTGAAAAGGATGTATTTGTAAAATTAAAATAAAATGTTTCAGTGATAAAATTAATTGAACAGTTATTTTCACCCCCTCAAAACCCTATAAAAAATGAGTTTCTCAATAAAGGCTATATGTTTTTAAAACTGAGTAAAATTTAAAATAATTGATTAAATATCAAACAGAGTAATTCTGTTATACCTCACTTCAAATTTTGATTTTATAAAATTTCTTGGAAAATTTTTTGAATTAATTTAATTAAATGCCTTGGAAACACTGTTTCTGATTTAGTATTATGAACATATTGAATTAGCACTCATTAGACAGCATCAAATGGAGATGGAAGAATCCAAAGAAAATATGGAATATTGATCGAACTTACTCAAAAAAACATTTAATTGGGACAGCACTGTTTCATAGAAGTATTAGGAAAAAGAACTTCCACTCTAAAGATGCACAACATAAAACTCAAGAAATTCGTAGAAACAACCTCTCTCAAACTCTTTCAAAAAATTCTTTAAAAATATGTAGCACATTTTCAAAAGGCTATTTGAGATTCTCACCGATAATCTTTAGTCCACTTTCATGCCAACAAAATAAAAACAATCAAAAAAAATATCTATCATACTCAAACGACCTCGTGTTAATTTCAAACAAAGATACAACTCAAATGGTTTCTTAATGGTAATCATTCGTATTCTATGTCCGTCCACAGAAAAAAAACGAAGATTGTATAAAGTATTTCCCACTTATAACCCAAAAATACTTTATGAGTGAGAAAAAAAATTGTAATTATTGTATATATAATAAAATAATAAAAAGGCAGTTGAGTTTTTTGCAAGATGGTACCATGGTAATAATTTGAGATACGTGGATAAAGTAAATCAATTTTTTTCATTAAATCAATATCGGAACGTAGTTTCGGCAAGTGATATATCTAGAATCATTTCCAGTCATAGATGATAATCAGAATTTGAAAAATTTGAGAATAAAAATACCAAAATAGATACAATATTAGTTAAATATCAAAACAGATTTAGCCTCCTACAAATTAAATGTGTAGGAGGCTAATAGAATAATACTGATTTTATACTTAAATTTTGTAATAATCCTTCTATCAAGTAAAAAACCTCTTCTTTTATTGTATATATAATATATAATTATATTTTGGTTTTCCTGACTCATTATATACATTTTCATTTGGTATTAACTAAGGCCATAAAATACCTCACAAGCTTTGTGTGATTTTTGTGATGAATATAGAATACGTTGGATTTTTGAAGTTCTTTAATTTTAGTGTTTGTTCAACAAGGTCTGTCTGGTGACATATTTTTTGTTAATTGATTTTTTTTAAATGTGGTAGGACTTATTAAGATCTTATTCAATTTCAATTTGTTTTTTGAAGATGTACTACATGTCTTGAGAGATTTTTGAAGAAAGAATATTTAAAATGAATTAGTTTTGGAGAAGTTCTAGAAATTATGTTTTGCATTTTTGAAAAAGATTTGGTTTTCATAAATATAAGATAGGAAACAAAATTTTGTCACCTTCAAGTATTTATTTAGTAACTTTGAATATCAAAAAGGATTTAATCTGTTAGTCTCCTACAAATTTAATTTCAAAAAATTTCATTCAAAAACTTGGGGAATTAAATTAATGTCTTATAAGTACTGCTTATATTTTATAGGCGTATAGAATCATTACACAATATCAAATGGAATAAAAACACCTAGCGAGTATAAATTGTCAATTAAAATTAATAAATAAATAAATATTTGAATGTTTCGTTCCAAGCATGCGCACCTGACCTCTTCAGTCAAGCGTGGAGCACGGCTCTGCCTTTGACAAAATGTTTTGTTTCTGATCTTATATTTATGATAACTAAATCTCTTTCAAACATACAAAACATAATTTTAAGAACTTCTCCAAAACTAATTTATTTGGAATATTCAATATATTTAAATAAGTTACTTAAAACACTCTCAAAGCATGTAGCACAACCTCAAAAAACAATTAGAATTAAGATAAGGTCAGTCCAACTCCACATTTAAAAGATAAAATCAATTAATAATAAATAACTTACCCATACGACCTGGAATCTCTGTTTGATGAACATTAAAAGAAGGTACATTTAAAATCCAAAGCAATCTATGTTCTATGCTCACCACAAAAATCACACAAAGTTTGTAAGGCACTCTTTATGGTCTTAGTTAAACCACTTGATATTTATATAATGAATTTTTTTTTATTTAAAAACCTTAGATAATTATATATTATATATAAAAGAAAATAATAAGAAGCGTTTTTTAGTTGATGGAAGGATTATTACAAACTTTGAATATCGAAACAGATTTAATCTGTTAGTCTCCTACAATTTTGATTTCAAAAAATTTATTTAAAAACTTTTAGAATTAAATTATTGTCTTATGAGCACTGCTTATATTTAATAGGCACTCATTATACAGTATCAAATAGAATAAAAAAACCCAACAAATATAAATTGTCAATTAAAAGTGTTTGAATAAAATTTTTTGAAATTTAAATTGTAGTAGACTAACAGAATAAATATATTTTTATATTCAAAGTTTGTAATAATCCTTCTATCAATTAAAAAAATGCTTCTTATTATTTCATTTAGTAATTTTAATTGGGAATTTATATTTCGTTGGGTTTTTTATTCCATTTGATATAATATCAAATGGAATAATGAGTTTTGATTTTATATTTGTACTAAATTTAAGCAGTGCTTGTAAAACACTAAACTGATTCTGAAAGTTTTTGAATGAAATTTTTTGAGATACAATATTAAATTTGAATACATTTATCGACAAACTTTATCAAGTTATACTTATTTCAATATAATACTAGTTGTTTTCCTTGAATGATTCTGCAATTAATACATTGTAGAAGAAGCAGAACTAAGATTTTCTGGATTGTAATACAAAGCAGAAAAACTGACATGCTTTATTCTACTAATCTCTTGAATGAACCTCTTAAAACGCATGGAAAGGGGTGGACCGTTCAATACTTGCATTTCTGATCGTCTATAAACAAAAAAATTATGAATTTGAATATCAAAACAGATGTAATCTGTTTTGATATTCAAATTTTGTAATATTCCTTCTATCAAGTAAAAAAAACCTCTTCTTATTATTTTATTAAAAAAATAATGAATAATCTTTTGAAGTTATGAGATTTTGGAAAGGTTGAACCTTGAATTTTGGTCTTCACGAACACTTTCACGTACGGCAGCAGTATAAAAGTTAGAGTAACACGATTTTTCATAATAAATTTGGATTAATTGTAAACGTTGTTGGAGTATGTACCTTTTCATGATTAAATGGTAGACATTGACAAATACAACTGTTAATGTCACAAATAAACAATGGCTGCCATGCGTGACTAATGTCAATTCAAAAATGGGGCGTTCCCATTGAAAGAGCCTTTACATAGTCATTCTCAAAAAAAATCTTTCAATCCATAGAAAATATGAAATAGTAACGGCTGAAACAGTTCAATAATTAGAATGAACGTATTTTGTTATGCCATGTTCTAGGAATCAACTTATTTATATTACATTTTATTCGAAAGCTCTACCTATCCAAAAAATGTATCACAGAGTTAAATCTCCAATTTCACAGAAAAATGATTTTGTCAGTTGGACAGAAAGACACATAAGTGATCCTGAAAAGGTTTCGTTTTTTCCACTTGATGTATTGAACTCTGAGGACAGTGGGCACTTTCAATATGTCGAAGGCAATTTCCATGGGCAGGAAAATCCTTTTCGGACGTTTACGTTTGTAAAGCTGAGTTTTTCGTGTAAGATAATATGAAGCTTGATTTATCTAAGCACAGAACGGTGGAAAGAGACAGAAAGACAGATAGCAGGCGCCAGAGCGTTGCCTTGGATACGCGGCCATCCTCTTTATGTGGTTTAATTCCAATGACGCTGTATAGTACACTGTCCTTCATATTGGTTATCTCGTCTTCATTCTTTTCTGTTCGTCTCTTCTCTTTGATTCGTCTTCAGTCAATTTCACATGGACATATGAAGTGAGTAATAAGGTTTCGCGATTGAGCTTTGTCCTCCCTTAACAAATGAACGTGTTTTCATTGTACCTTCCAGCATCCATCACGTTGATTCAATTGTATGCAGGATCGGAATTTGATTTTCGAACCAGTTATCGAAAGCTTGCACACAACCAATCTTATATCTTATATATAAATTATTCGTGACGAATACGTGCTTGGAACTTTGTAGTTATCATCCACTTACTAAAAAGTTGCTTACATCGAAATTATTTCAGTTTTAATGGACAAATTTACAGTACCACAGAAGGCTTAATAATGGAGAGCCCCTTGAGCTCACTTCTAGGTGATATCTTCTTGGATAGTTCAGAAAAAAACTATTTAATTATTAATTAAAAATAATTCCCAAAAAGTCATTCCATCCAGTACAACATAAATTACCAGCATATCACAGCATGATACATAGATTATTAACAATTCCTTTATATCCAAGTAATTTTAGTTAAGAATTGAATTTAATTAAAGAAATAACAACTAATAATAACGGTTATTCGTCAATAATAATAGATAGTATCATCATCATCTTCCAAAGGCTAGGCCTGCAGGGTTGGCGGTGTCTTTTCTGAACACGATAACAGAGTCACAAACGGAGTACCCCAGAGTTCTGTTCTTGGTCCAGTTATTTTTCTGCTGTTCACATAAAATGTTCCTCATTTCATTCACTCAAAGTGTCTTACGTCGCTGACGATGAAAAATTGTACAATGTCCCATTACATGTCACAAACCAGTTACAGGCTGATCTGAATAGTGTTGCTTGGTGGGTTGCGGATTGATGGCTGCCCCTCAACATCGACAAATGTTGTGTGTTGCATATTGGCGGGAAAAATCTTAGACTTCCGTATACGCTTGTTGGGCAACCTCTTGCTGAGGTCTGGAGCCATCACAATCTTGCTGTGATCGGCAATTCTAATCTTGACTGGTCGGAGCATATTGCGGAAGCTTGCAGTAGAGCCTAAAAAGCCACCTACCTCATTCTGTGATCTTTTAGAGGTTGTAGAATCCAGACTGCCAAATTGCTGTACACCCCATACTTGAGACCAATTCTGCAGTTTGGTGGGTTGCTCTTATAGATCTGATTCTCAGCTTCTTCAGTCTGTTTAAAGATGGCGGACAAGAAGCCCATTTTATTTCGATCTAACTACCAGGAAAGATTGGGGTTATTTAGACTGACCAGCTTCGATGACAGGGGCAACATGATAGTAGCTTTCAGGGCGATGTATGAAGTGTTTTTGTTTAATATATATATACTCTTTTCTGTTACTTCTTTGAGCGCATAGGTATAACCCCCACTTTTATTGTAGTTCAATAATAATAATAATTTAAATTTTCTATCAAAAGCCTCTGAAAGATCACGTGATACAATTTCTGACATCCATTGTTGAACCATTGGTATGATGAAGCATCTCGTAAGTTCTAGAAGCATTGTTGTGGTCGACCTTGCATTTAGAACTCCGCGATTATTGATCGTAAATCTGAATTATCAAATTAACAATATTATGAGGCGGTTCAACAATGTTTTGGTATAAGCTTTTGCGAACAATTCAATATGTTTCCATATCAAGAATATAGTTTACAAGCTTTTCATTCGACACAAAGGAATCGTAAAAAAATTTTTGTTATCTAAAACGATTATTCATCTGCAAAATAATAAATACTCGAACAATTGGTCGATAGTGTGATAGTGGTGCCTCATTAATTATTCTTCCATCCATTTAATCCACCGTTTACATTATTAGTGTATTATTAGTCGTTGAATTAACACGTACCTACGAAATTTATATCAATCATCCTGATGGCTGAAGAACCAAATGAAGAGAACGACTCCTGGTTCAGGGGGTTGGATTTGCCTGCACGAAATCCGAATACAGAATTAAGCATTGCTGAACTTAGGTAAGTACAGTAGAGCCTGTCTAATTTTCGAGTGATTACATTTTATGAAAGTCATGATAACCGGCCTTTTTAAATAATTAATCAGTGGCTAATAACTCTTTCGAAAAGCTTCAGTTAGCGCTAGCTAATTATAAGGGGCGAATACCACACTCCAAAAAATATATGTGAAATATTTCTTCGTTGCATAAAATAATGAAGAATATTTCCACAATTTATTGAAATGGCTTCTTCAGGCTTAGATTTTGAACTAACTCTAAAAATAACAAGTTCACGACACTCTTCAAATGACCTCACAAAAAATCTAGAGATGTCAAATTAGGAGATTTCGGAGGCCATTCATCAATAAGACCTCATCTTCTTATCTAATTCTCGGAAAAATGATGATTCAGAAAGTCACGTACTGCATAGTGTGGCGGAACACTATTACTATTATATTAAAAAAATACGTTTTCAATGCGATCGTCATTTTTTTCTAGAATTGGATTGGGAGGGGAGGTCCTATTGAATGGCCTACTGATTTCACATATCTAGACTTTGTTTGTGAGGTCGAAGATCGGCACAGTTTTTTTGAAGGTAGAAATCTTGAAACTAATTTAGTGAGCTTCTCCGAAATTCTTCAAGGATCTGTAGATCAACAAACTCAAGTGGGTGTGGTTTGCTTTGCACGAATTTGAAAAAAGGCATTCAATAAGATATGTCATTGGATCTTGCGTCTTTGTTTATTTTTATTTGAGTAGAAGATCGCAATTTGTTTCCATAGGTGGCTGTAGATCTGTCACAATACTTCTGGGGTAACTCAAGGTTCACAACTGGGTTCAATTTTTTTCATTATATATTTGAATGACGTGAAAGAGTTTTTCAAATGATCACACTTTTGACTATATGCGGACGATTCAAATTTTTCCAGAGCAGTTGACAGCATGGAAGACTGTAATTTAATTCAGGAAGAACTCACAAGATTGGAATTTTACTTTGTATAAAACAGCCTCTATATGAACTATGGTAAATATCACAAAATAACTTTTAACAGAAATGTTATATGAAATTATTTCTAAAGCATGCTTGTGCTCAAATATTCCTATGGATTCCAGGATGTTCAGTTTTTTCTTTCACTTCAAGGTGTAATATTTCAAGATTGTTCAATTCTGGCAAGATATGACTGGTTTCGAGAAAATTGAGATATCGAGAATTGATTGTTTGTGGTTATTTTTTTTTCTATTCAGCTCCCTTTTCAACGTAATTCCCTACAGTAATATTACGTTAAAATGGGAATTGAATACAATCAAAAAAATTGCCACAATCAACTCGAAACAAAAGCCATAAATTCTCTCATGAATAAAAAAGAAAAAAAAACTTGTTCTAAAACAAAAAACCCCACTTCCTAAATAGAAAATAATGACAAAAAATTTGTAAAACTAACATATTTTGGACCAAGCTCGCGAGGAATATTTTCAACAACTAACATTTCCAACCTCTTTTTCAATACTGAAGACAAAGACAACCGGCTGAATAATTGTGGATTTTATAAATTAAGTTGTCAACAGTGCTGTAGCGTATATAAAGGACAAACCGAAAGATCTTACCAAAAAGGGTTCAAAGAACATCAATTCGTTTAGGAACCGGAACGATAACTCTAATTGTGCGAAACATTTTTTCGAAACCAATCATATCTATCCAGGATTGGACAATCTTGAAATATTACACCTAGAAGCGAAAGGAAAAAACTAGACGTCCTGGAATCCATAGAAATATTTAAACACAACCACTTTTTAGAAATTGAACTATTGAATGGGCTAACGGCACACTCCACTTCTCAAAGTTTTGCACAAGCCGCAGCCTTCAACGAATATATATATATATATATATATATATATATATATATATATATATATATATATATATATATATATATATATATATATACATATATCGTTGAAGGCTGAAGAATATATATATATATATATATATATATATATATATAATAATAGTTGAGATGAAAACTGTTCTATTCAGTTTGAGAAAGCAGAAAACCACTACGAAACTCTAGTCACTTTATATTCAGTTTATAAAAAGAGAATATTTATGAAATAATTATTCATTACTTGTCATCAAGATGGGTTGTTTCTCCAAAAAACAACCTGATGAATACATCTTATTGAAGAAAATTTCATATTCAAAAAAGAAGTAGGTAAAAAACGCCGTTGTTGTGTTACATTTTCCAGTTTTATAACTGAAAAGAGTTTAAGGCAATGTTAGCAGAGAACAAGCTGAATAAAACAATCTATTGACATTTTTGTTAGAAAAATGGGAAAATATGGGATGAAAATCAATTGAAACTTCTATCTGTTCCAGACAATACAGGGCATATGACAGACTTGTTTTAATAATGCATTTTCCACATTACTATGAAGCTGCGAAAAAAGATTTATTACTCAGGACATTGGTTATATGCGAAACTGAAAAATATTTACAGAGGACTATAAAAACAGAAAACATGCAGTTATTATGTGAAAGATTGAGGGTAGAATTTAAGGAGTATGAAGACTCCCTCACAGTTGAAGAACTCCTTCAGAAGATAAGGTAATCGCTGGATAGCAAATGAAATTTGGTCTAGACAAAATTCCATTCTAGTTTTTGTAATATTTTATATTGTGGAAGATTATTAAAAATAAATAAGAAAGATTGAGTTGTTTAATAAGATATAATAACATATATGTTTTGGGTTTCATCCCAGTTTTAAAACTGAATAGAGGTAAAGTCTACACAATCCTGTTCCCTTGATATTTTTCGCTTCTATGAACGTACGTTCGCAATAAGCTATTAGTTGAATATAATACTGACGTGAATGCATTTATTCCTACTGTAAATTCTTTCAGATAATTCTCAATGTTTGAATTTCAAGACAGATTTAATACAATTTTAATTTCAAAAAATTTCATTCAAATACTTTTAGAATTAAATTAATGTCTTATAAGCATTGCTTATATTTAATAAACGTATAAAATCAAAACTCATTATACAATATCAAATGGATTAAAAAAAACCCAACAAATATATATCAATTAAATTAATAAATACATAAATGTTTTAATGTTTCGTTCCAAGTATGCGCACTGAACACTTCAGACAGACGATAACGCAGCTTTGTCTGTGACAAAATGTTTTGTCTTCTGATCTTATATTCATGAAAACTAAATCTTCATCAAAAATATACAACATAATTTTAAGAATTTCTCCAAAACTAATTTATTTGAAATATTTAATATATTTACATAACTTACTTCAAAAACTCTCAATACATGTAGCACATCGTCAAAAAATAATTAGAATTCAGATAAGATCAATCCAACTTCACATTTAAAAGATAAGTGCGCATGCTTGGAACGAAACATTCAAATATTTATTTATTAATTTTAATTGACAATTTATATTTGTTGGGGATTTTTATTACATTTGATATTGTATAATGAGTTTTGATTCTATACGTCTATTAAATATAAGCAGTGCTTATAAGACATCGATTTGATTCTAAATATTTTTGAATAAAATTTTTTAAATAAAATTTTTTGAAATTAAAATTGTAGGGGACTAACAGATTGAATCTGTTTTGATACTCAAAGTTTGTAATAATCCTTCGATCAAGTAAAAAACCGCTTCTTATTATTTTAATTATCAATGTGAATAGCTTCTGCTATCACATTATACACACTAATAACATGCTCATAATGTTTAATGTTAGTGTGTCATAATTTGATAAGTTAGCGATCTGTACTGTAATATACTCGCATAAAACATTAATAGCTTCCATTAATGATCTTTGTAAAATATACAATTATAGTCGTAAGCTCACAAAAATATTTTTGATACATTTTGAAAGATTTTGTGGAAAAGTTCAAGTAAAAGTAATAACAATGATGAAATTGTTCATTAAATTGGATTGAAAATAATTCTGATAAATCTCACCTAGTGATTTTCATATTCCACAAAAAATTATATACAGTTGTATATGAATAGTTGCGAAAAAATTTAGGGGGTGATTCTTTGTCAAAAATAGGGTAGGTCTTTCATATAAGCTTTATATTTTTGAGTCCCCCCTGCTCAGTTACAGCCCCCTAAAGATGTATGTGACAAAAATCTCAAAATGATAAGCCAGCTCGAAAAATAATTGTAACTGAATCAAAGCTAATCAAAACGAGTCAGTTGTCAAAATAAAATGACATCCGCTTACTAGATAAATTCTAGTATATAAATAATTCCAGCCTCTGCGACTCACGCTATCATGTTGATAAATTATTTTTTTCTCAAAAACCTTGAATTTTAGCAAGAAATTACGAGAGACCTTTTTTGTTAAGAATGGATCAAGCTATACAAATTTAATTTTTTATTGTAAAGTAGGAATATAGAAAAAAGTTTCTTGTGAAAGAAGGTTTAGGGGTGGATTCTTCTACCCCTTGCAGTCATAGAGGAATACCACCAAAAAATGTTTTCAGCTCCTTCTCGCCCGCATAAAATGTCTGTTTAATTTCATCCTTGTCAGTTTTTTGGTTTTTTAAGAAAAAAAAACACTTTTTGTGGGGCATAATCTTTAGGGGGCTGTAACTAAGCTGGTGGGGCTCAAAAAAATAAAGACCCACCCTATTTTTTGACAAGGAAACTCTCCCTAAATTTTTCCGCAACTATTCATATACACCCTGTATATTGGATTGAAAATACAACATCAGAGGGTGGTAATTTGGGTAACAACTGACCCTATTTTGTCAGAACTACTCAACCACATATTCGTTTTAAATTTTTCGGGCTTTAATTTGGCCTGAGAGTACTTTTTTGGTTGGAATTATATCCGGAATTTCTATTCTTAAACTCTTATACGAGTATTTTTTTTTGCGCGCTAATTTCAGCGAACAGCGTGCTATTATTCCGTCCAAATGTCTGTGATTTTCGAATTATGAGCCAAAAATGACCTCAAACAACTTAGTTAAACTCACTGACGTTTGAAACTTTTGCATAATTTTTCAATTTTAATTTTTTATCATATTATTATTATTCTAATTTTTGTGATTGTTCGTTCATGAGAATGTTGAAAAGAGATAAATATCAACATTTCGTCTCACCAACGTTTAATGGTAGAGTTCACCTTCGCTAAACGTGTCAAGTATAGCCTAGAATATTTCCAAATATTTTGTTAACAGGTCGTGAAATCCGTGAATTTGTTTTCCAGGCTCCTGAACGATCATGACTTATGTACAGTTGCTTCAAGAAGTTTTTTCCTGAGAAGAATCATCGTTCAGAATTCCAACTTAAGGACACATCTATTAAGTGCTTTGGAAGAGGAGATAGAAGACGAATCTGAAGAATCACCTTTTCTTGAGTACCTTGTACGGTGTATTCGTACTAACGACTGGACCAACTGAAATTTTTTTCAGGAGATCCGAGGAGATTTCGAGGTTACTTTGCTGATTCAATGAATTTTGAATTCAAACAAGATATTCCTGGTTCCTACTGATATTTCAGACTTTAAAATACATTTGGAGGCTATCATCTAAGTTTAGTGGTTTGAAGTTAAAGAGGATTTTTGTTCAATAAATATGTTAAATTTTACAGCAATTTCAAATTATTCTTTTCAGATTACTGAACAACTGATAGCCTTAATTAAGGATTAATCCAAAAAACCTGGTGCAAGTTTTAGTGGGATGAAATAGAAACAAATTATTACAAACCTTTTTTCCCCATTTATACAGGGTTATTTTTATATGTGAAGTATCACTCAAATGTCCTCCGCGTTTCTACACAAAGAATGTGTCCATCTGTATTCTTAGATGTCACTCAGACATTAAATTATTCAAATCTCAGCACATTTATTAAACATAATGAAGACATTACAGTTGAAGTTCATAAATCGAGAGTTAATGCTCCCGACCTGCAGTGATTGCCAAAAAGTTTACATTGGACAGACAGGAAGACCTTTTCGAGAGAGAAATGGAGAAAATCTGTTTGAGTTTCCTCAATAACACATATTCCACATATTCGAAACATTTATTACAAACGGGACATACATTCAACCATAATTTTGAAATTTTACATATAGAAAGTAAAAGTTATGCCTTAAATCTGTTAAAGTACTTTTGGTCTCTTCCTCGACTCAAAAACATTCGATTCTGTTGATCACGGTCGTCTTCTGGAAAAACTATTGTGTAATAGACAATCAATTTGAAGGAGTTATTTGGAGCACCGGCGTGTTCTACTGGAAGCAGATGGGCAACTTTTTGAATCATCTGAGCGATTAACAAAAAAAGGAGTTCCACAAGGAAGCATGCTTGGGCCTATATTATTTATGGTTTATGTGAAAAACCTATCAAATGAATGAGGATGCAGATGATCTGTATATGTATGCAGATTACACAAACAAGATAATTAAATTCAATAACTTGGATCAATTACCGAATGAATACAAACGATTGAAACATAGTTTGTACGAAACAACCTCAAAATGAACATTGATAAAACAGTGTCGCTTTTAATACGTATAGGTCAAATATGTTTTATTCTGTTAACAGAATAAATCTGTTTTGATATTTAAATTTTGTAAAAATCCTTCTATCAAGTAAAAAACCTCTTCTTATTATTTTATTGTACATATAATATATAATTATATTGAGGTTTTAATCTTATTATATAAATATCATTTGGTTTTAACTAAGGACATAAAATACCTTACAAGCTTTGTGTGATTTTTATGATGAACATATAATATGTTGGATATTAAAAGGTCTCTAATTTTAGTGTTTATTCAACAAGAATGCCACGAGATTATTTATTGATAATTTATTTTATTTTTTAAATGTGATGTTGGACCGACGAAGACCCTTTTTCATTCCTAATTGTTTTTTAAGGATGTGCTACATGTTTTGAGAGATTTTTGAAGTAACTTATTTAAATGTATTAATTATTTGAAATAAATTAGTTTTGGTGAAGTACTTAAAATTATGTTTTGCAATTTTGAAAAAGTTTTTCATAAATATAAGATCAGAAACAAAATTTTGTCTCCTTCAAATATTCATTCATTGATTTTAATTGACAATTTATATTTGTTGGGTTTTTTATTCCATCCGATATTCTATAATGGGTTTTGATTTTATATGTATACTTAATATAAGATATTAATTCAATTCTGAAAGTTTTTGAATAAAATTTTTTGAAATTGAAATTTATAGGAGGCTAAACAAAATAAATCTGTTTTGATATTTGATATTATTGATCACGAAAGCTGACTATTTAAGAAAATAATTAACCTAATTCTAACTCGAAATGAAATCGTTTAATAAATATGATTTCGGATGGATTGATGCACTCTAACGGTCCCTTGCCTTCATTCAAAAGCCTTCCTCTACTTGATGCCAGTTTCCTCCCCTTGCTCAGCCAATTGTATTGAAGCACTAATACAAATTGCTCCCTTTTGAAAGGCAAAACGGTAGGGCCGTCAGGAGCCATTGTTTAGTGTAAATTATAGCCAACCAATCGGTTCTTTGTTGCATCCTCCTGATGGAAGAACCACGGTTCAGTCTCACCTACCAATTTATGTTATTTTAATATGATTATATGTTATATCTCTACTTCGAAATTCTTCAGATTGAAAGCTGCTGTGAATATCGAGAACGTCGGATATGAGGACATTCAACAGGGGATAAAAGGCATACTAACTATCCTCCCTTGAGTATACCGGGCGATTGGGAAATTGAGATCCCACGATCACAAATAGACCGCCCAAACATATTTGAATTGAATCATGCGAAGGGTTAGAAGTCAATAACTCATACCTAAAGTACTCACGAAGAAACAAAGCTGAAAAACTAGAAAAATACGTCGAATTTCACAGAAATTAAATATTTCCTCTTTGAAATGTACCTGCGGTTGAAATTCGAGGCTCATCGTTAGTATGCACAGAAACGGCGAGAGAAACAGTACAATTTATTGGCAAAGTTATACGATTTTATTATAATTGTCCTTCATAAATTTTGTAGAATTTATAAAAAGTTATGAGCATTACTTGGAAAAAAATTTGAAAAATAAAAAAAACTGAGAATACTTTTGTCATTTAAATTATGACAGAAAGTTAGTTTAATATTTGACATTAACGAAATCGGTCAATTCTCGCTTGAAAAAACTAAGAAATATTAAAAGCTTACAGGTAATAGCTGGAATTAATTCTCCAGAACGTCTACAGATTTTAATCTGAATAAATCTCATGAAAACATTTAGAATTAAATTTTAAAACATGTCCCAGATACACTGTATCACTTTATAGACATATATATTATCATCACATGTGGTGGAAATTAACTAAAAAAGAATCAAATGAAATATAAAATAATGACCAAATTATTTAGACATTACCTTATACATATATGTTTCCATTGGATGTTAAAGAATCACAGGTTCCATCACCAAAAAATGTTCAACATATAATTCAAAAAGGTCTTTTTTATTTTCCTTTTTTAATTTTTTTTAAAGAATAAATGGCACATTCTCCAGAGAAAGAACCTGATAAATTCGGACCCAAATCTCTTCAGTAAGGAGTTATTTGAATAAACAAATTAATCATTTGAAAATATCGGTTATCTAATGCAGAGTCTAAGTCGTACCTTCTTTCACTGTATATTCCTGTGATATAACCTACACGATTTTTTTTTCTCCAAATTTTAATCATTTACTCCTTGCTATACTTTATATGTTTTACCAAAAAATTTTAAATTCAAACAGCTCCTTCTGCGTGTTGCAGTTTCTTTGTCAGTTAGTATATGTATGTGAAACAGTGTTATATAGGACGTGTTGTTTAAAAATTTAATTCTAAATGTTTTCATGAGATTCATTTAGATTTAAATCTGTAGAGGTTCCGGAGAATTAATTCCAGCTATAATCTGTAATAAAAATTTGTAAAAGCTGGAAAAACCTCATTTAATATTATTCAATTCTATTTACTATCTTTTGAAAATGATTCTTGTTCAGGTGAAGACCTTATCCATCAAATATAAATTAATTCTGTTATTCCATTCGATAATCTGATTATTCCCATTGATAATGTGAATATTAACATTGATAATGTGAATATTAACATTGATAATGTGAATATTCACATTGATAATGTGAATATTTACATTGATAATGTGAATATTCACATTGATAATGTGAATATTTACATTGATAATGTGAATATTCACATTGTTAATGTGAATATTCACATTGATAATGTGAATATTCACATTGATAATGTGAATATTCACATTGATAATGTGAATATTAACATTGATAATGTGAATATTCACATTGTTAATGTGAATATTCACATTGATAATGTGAATATTCCCATTAGTTTTGAAGACTTCCTCGGACCCATGATGAGCACCGGAGTCAGAATCGAGTCTAATTAATTCGTCTGCGCGATTATGATAAAATGTTTTTTGCAGAGGTATTTCTGCGCGAAGGTCGCCCATTCAGGGTACTCAATGAAGTGTACCCTCACCGCATATTCATAATTACTTCGAAAGTCATTCAAATGAGGGGCCCTTGGTGCAGCAATAATTTCGTTCTTTATCTGCGCCATAAATAGGTACGCTTGAATGAGTTAATATTGAAAGAAGCGGCGTCATTTGTCATCTTCCGAACACCTTATTACTAGACAATAAATTTCGACTAATAGAGCGGGATCAACCTTTTAATATACACACATTGAGAAGGGCCTTTCGTGAATGAATGAAAAGACTCAACATGACCGAGAGAGACAGAGAGAGGGTATGCCTAATATGGCCATGTTAAAGTATCGATGCAGAAAATAAGTCAGGGTCCTAATCGAAAGGTGTATATGGTGGCCATATAGCAGCCGGTCTAACACCTGGGCTCATAATAAGTCCCATCTCTGTTACACCGGATACAGAGTCGGGCTCCGGCTAAAGACCAACTAACGGCCCATTCATAAGACGAAGACACAATGGAAGGAACGAACAATCGCAGGGCTAGTTCTCGAAATGTACAAAAACCGAAACCAAATCATTCGCCAAAAGTGTTTCATAAATAAGTCGTGCGTAAAATTAACTGACATAAAGAGTATCCGACCACTTTAAAGATCTGCACAATTCTGTCCTTTCGCTCTCTTTTACAAATCTTACTATGAATGGATTTTTTTTAGTCAATGAACGACTTTTACAGAATGAACGACTCTAACTCAATGAACTTACCGACTTGACGATAACCCTGCGAGTAATCGACTTTCTTTGACGATTCCAACAGATACTCGTTTTCAATCATTATGAAAGTACTGAACTGACATCAAATGGAATGAAGTAAGAAATTACTCAGTTATCGATTATGTAACTCATGTTTCAAAGAACCAATAACACAACACAACAACGTTTACAAATTTTATGGAATTTATTTTCAAAATCAGTGTTCTATTCGCCAAACTTATAGAGCACTTCGTGAAATTTATGGTTTACGTAATCGTCCACCAGAGCTTATTAGTCGAACTATCGATAGATTTCAGACAACATTTTCTCTACTCGATGCAACAAAAACAACAAGACAAAGAACTGCACGTACAGAAGAAAATATCACTGCTGTAAGTCATAGTATGAATGATGATCCAGATTTGCCTATTCGTCGACATTCACAACAAATTGTGCGTAAAAAAGATCTTCGTCTAGAACAACTTGAAGTTGATCCACTTTTTTATCGTAAAATTGTGTTAAGTGGTGAAGCTCATTTCTGGTTGAACGGCTACGTAAACAAGCAAAATTGCTGTATATGGAGTGAAAACAATCCTCAAGAAGTTTTGCAGGTTCCATTGCATCCTGAAAAATGCACTGTATAGTGTGCTTTACACGCTGGAAGCATCATCGGTCCATATTTCTTAAAAAACTATGCTGGAGCTATGTTACAGTGAATGATGCTCGTTACAGATCGATGATCAATGATTATTTGTTTCAAAATTTGAATGGTATCGACCCAGAAGTGTTTGGGTTCCAACAAGATGGTGCTACATCTCATGCTGGTACCGTAATAATTCATTTATTGAAAGAAAGATTTGGCCATAACATTATTTCGAGAAATAGTCCAATTAAGTGGCCTATGTCAAGTCATTGGTTTATGCTGATAAACCAGAAACAATAGAGGCTTTGAAAGCCAACATAATTCGTGTTATTGATGAAATAAGGCCTCAATTACTCGAAAAAGTGATCCAAACTTTGTTTGGTCGAATGCGGTTCCTCAGAGCTAGTCGAGGTGGACATATGCCGGAAAGTATTTTCAAAACATAAATGTCATAAAATTATCTTCCAAACAAAAAAAACTGGACTCAATCTTAATTTAAATGTGTTTTATTTCAATTTAAAGTTCTATCACTCTAAAAAAAACACCCGATGGCTATCAGATCTTCGTCCTATATACTGTAAGCAAATATAGTTTTCATTTATTATTCTAATTTGTGGGTAAACTAATGACAAGGATTGTTTTGTTGCGAATGTTCGCGAAATATCTAGTGATCAGTTCAGATTTTCGTCCTATATACGGTAAGCAAATATAGTTTTCATTTTTCATTTTAATTTTGGGGTATACTAAGCACAACAAAAAAAATCCATTTCATTAGTTCATCCACAAATTAGAATGAAAAATGAAAACTATATTTGCTTACCGTATATAGGACGAAACTCTGAACTGATAGCTAGGCATTTGGAGAAAAATGTAAATCTCAATATTTCCTATAAAACCATAAATTATTTGGGTGAATCGATAAAAAATAATAAATATATCGTCAATAAGATCAAAATTTCGGGAGTATATAGGGTAACTTGCGGTACATGTCCATATGTATACATTGGCTAAACATGCAGAGCTTGAATGAACATGAAAAACATGATGAAAGAACATCAGAATTTATTCCTTAAAAATAAATCAAATTCTATCTATACCAAGGACCTTCATCAAACAAGATTTTAACCATAATTTCGAAGTTCTCCATATCGAGAACACATGCAATAGACTGGACGTTTTAGAAACACTAGAAATAAACCGGCATCATAAAAAATATATTTTACTTAACGACCAGACAAATTTAAATCCCCGTTATTGAACCTTTTTGAATAAATTCGGAAAATTCCCAAAACAAACCTTCATTTTATAACGTTTCTTTTCGGTCAGACTTGTATTTAAGCAGACCGATTTCGTAGAAGTAGTTAGTTACCATACCTGATGAAGTCAAAATGTAATTGACGAAAAAATTGTGGTGTAAACAATAAATATTAGCGGAAATAAAGTGTTTCTTTTTAAATCATATACTGAAGACTTATTTCGAAAAAGGAAGTTGGCAAAAACTTGCCTAATGCCGTCCCTGTATAAATCCCGGTTTGAATGGAGTTACCCAGTCTATTCGACAGAGGAATTTATTGTATAGATTCTGAGCGACTAAAGTCAGTCTTGAATGGATTTTTACACGAACTTCCTGTTTTCGGTGCAATTTGTCGTATTCAATGAGTGCCCAACAATGACTATTGAACGCTTGACTTTTAAAGCTCCTATTAGATTTAATATGGGACTCCCTTTTTGTGTCACTTCTGGAACATTATTTGTATGGCCATTCACAAATCGGATTATTTTAATAGTTATACCATATTATTCGGGGTCCTTTTGAAATGATCCACCTTATTATTGGCCCGGCGGAACAAGGAAAATCGTGATTAGATCTAAAAGAGGAACGTTCTTAAATTCACGTTTACCTTCTTTAAATTTTGCCTACAAGGGCGAATTTAGAAAACCCAAAACTAGAGTAAATCCGTAACGGTCCGAAATTCGAAGCATAAAGCTACTAAAGTTCATTATTTATGAGAATATACCTTAACGATGGAACAAGAAAAAAACATCATTGTAAATAAACGTTGATCTTCTAGGTATAATATATCAGCTGTTTGATAAAGCTTACTGATTTTTTTCCAAACAAGTTTAAATCGTTGGATGCATTTGGATTTAAAATCCAAACTCGTAAATACGAAAACAAGACATATATATTGAAAATCTACTATGAAGAAGTTTTTTGAATATTACAGATAATAATATATATGAATAGTTGCGAAAAACTTTAGGGGGTGATTCCTTGTCAAAAAATAGGGTGGGTCTTTCATATAAACTTTATTTATTTGAGCCCCCCTTGTTTAGTTACAGCCCCCTAAAAATGGTGCCCGAAAGGCAGTTTTTAATTTTTGTCATGAAAACCAAAAAATGACAAGAATAAAATTGAGCAGACATTTTATGCGTGCGAGAAGGCACTCAAAAAATTTTTTGAGGCTGTTTCTCTATGATTTCAAGGGGTAGAAAGAGCCACCCCTAAAGCTTCTTTCGCAAGAAACTTTTTTCCATATTACTATTTTACAATAAGAAAATTTATTTTGGATAGCTTGATCCATTCTTAAGAAATAAGGTCCCTTGTGATTTCTTGCTAAATTTCAAGGTTTATGAGAAAAAAATCTTTATCAACATGAAAGCGTGAGTTGTAGAGGCTGAAATTATTTCCGAACTAGAATTTTTCTAGTAAGTGGATGTCATTTCGTTATGACAACTGACCAGTTCTGATTAACTTTGATTCAATTACAATTATTTTTTGATCTGGTTTATCATTTTGAGATTTTTGTCACATACATCTTTAGGGGGCTGCAAATAAGCAGGGGGGCTCAAAAAAATAAAGTTATATACACCCTGCATATATTGAAAATAACTATGAATAAGTATTTGCATATTACAGATAGCTGGAATTAATTCCCCAGAACCTCTACAGATTTTATTTTTATATATATATTATTTAGAAATTTCTTTGTATTATATCAGATGCACGTGGTGGTTATCCGATGCAGAGTCCAAGTTGTATCTTCTTTTATTGTATATTTCTGTGATATAACCTAATTCTCGTATAGGTCATGCTTATCCAAAAAATGGTTAGTTGTTGCAGAAATGTCTAGTGACAAAAAGGTATTTTTATATTTTTTTAAATTATAACATAAATAGAGGTTAATACTTGATAGAAGGTATATAAAATATTTAAATAATTTTATACACCTTCTATCAAGTATTAACCCTCTATTTATGTTATTTTATTCATAATATATATTTATTTGATTTCCTTAACATTCTTTATACAGATGAGTCCTTGTGCTATAGCAGAGGCCGTTAAATTGTCTTTCAATCTTTTAGATCAAGGATAAACCACAGAGTTATTTATTTACTTGTAAGATAACCTTATATTACATTTAAATTTCTCAGCAGCTCATTTACCAGAAGTTTTTTAAATTGTTGAGGGGTGAGTAAATATTTGTTGTTAATTGATGTTATATTTTATTGAATATGAATTATTTGAATACTGACAAAGCAAAAACTCTCTTAAAACTTGTTTTTCAGTAATGTTTTTACATATCTTGAGATTTTATACAAAGTAACTTAGTTAGATATCCAATAATATTGAATATTCTAAGTAAGATAGTTTTATGATGTAATTCTTAAGATTATGTTAAACATTTTTGAAAGATATTTGTTTTCATAAGATTGATCAGCAGAAACAAAATTTTGTCTATTCAAAATATTTAATTTATAGAATTTTGGTTTACAATTTTTATTTATTGGATTTTGTTATATCATTTGGATGTCTTATAATGAATGTTTATTTTATATGTCGTTTGATATAAGTGGTACTTATATGACATTATTTCCATTTAATTCCTGAAGTTATAATCATTAAATATAATTTTTTGAAATTAAATATGTAGACGGCTAATATTAAAATATTCAAATAATTTTTAAATGATTCTTTTTTCAATCAAGTAAGTCTTTACTGGAGAGATTTGGGTCCGAATTTATCAGGTTCCTTCTCTGGCGAATGTGCTATATATTCTTTAAAAAAGCAAAATAAAAAAAGGCCGTTTGAATTATATGTTGAACATTTTTTTATGATGGAACTTGTGATTCATTAACATCTGATCGAAACATATATGTATAAGGTGATGTCTAAATAATTTAGTCATTATTTGTATTTCTTTTGATTCTTTATTAGTTAATTTCCACCACATGTGGTGATAATATATATGTCTATAAAGTGATACGTGTATCTTTAATTTATTACTTCCAGCTATTATCCGTAATATTACAAATAATAGCTGGAATTAATTCTCCGGAACCTCTACAGATTTACATGTCAATAAATCTCTTGAAAACATCTGGAATTTTCAAAAACATGCCCTAAATAACAATGTATCACTTTATAGACATATATACAGGTGTCCCAACGAAAATTTGACCCCCACAGAACTCAGAAACGAAGAATTTTCGAAGATTTCAAAAAACAGGTCAAGTTTTGTTTTGAAAGGGACGAATTTCCATCATGAATTTGTTCCGAAAAAACCACCCCCATGAAGGTGGCATAACCGCCAACATTTTTTGAATAGGGAGGAGATGTCGAATGTCAGTTTGAAAGTTATTTATGTTCTGTGCACAACCCAGTTGAAATTCAAAAAACCGGTTCATTATTCACGAAATAATGTAATATTGAACTTATCGTCAAAAGCCGATGTTGACCAAACAGTTGAACCGCCCAAACTCAAGAACCTAAGAGTTTTGAAGAATCCAAAAATAATTTTCAATTTCTGTGTTAGGGAGAAAGAATTTCTATGACGACATTGTTTCGAAAAAACCACCTGAGGGAGGCAACAACCCCAAAATTTTTTTTTAATAGCAAAGAGATGGCAGATGTGTTTAAGTTAAAAAGATTTCTTTGTTCTCTAAACATACTAGTTGAAATTTTCAAACTGGATGATTTTTTTGAGCAATTTGATATTGAACATTATCAGAAGGGTAACAGAAACGCAATACATTCAAATACACCAGATCTGTAAGTAACGACAGGGAACATCCAGAAAAAAATGCACCGAAAAAGCTCTTCAAATATCACCACCGAACGAAATATTTTCAGAAGAATCTTAGGAATAACCCCTGCCGTACGTTGAATAAACACCCCGTATAAGGGAGTTTGTCTCCAGAGTATCCTCATCAGAATCTATTATTAAACAGCAAATGTGAGGTGTGGGGCACAGAACCCTAAACCCATACGGTGGACTATGAGTTTGAAAGCCATCTCGGCCGTTTTGCTTTAGCTACTTGCGATTTAATTATATTTATGATTTATAGAGGACGCAAATGCAGATAACTTATCATAATTAAATATCATTATAACTAGACGTCTCTTTAAATAAACGTGTTGCTTAATACTGTTACCAGACTATTTACTCTGATGAACTTTTAATGTGGTCGAGCTTTATGCCATTATAGCCAGATGACCCATGTGAATTCATTAAACCCATAATTTGCCAACCCTAGAAATTGTCCACAGTTACGAAAAAAATTTCTCCACCCTAGCTATGGAATTATTTTGGAATAAAATGATAAATAACTTATAGCAGTTGTTGAATTTTTTTCTTCTACTCAAGAATCGAATTCGAAGATGATTGAAAATAGAAAAATAAGAATGAAAACGAATTAGTGGATAATTAGATTTCAATCGATTTAAAATTTTCTGAATATCATTAAACTTAGGTCATTAGCAGTCAACTTGAATATCTATAAACTTTCAAATATTAGACAAAATATGTTATAAAATTATCAATCTTTATTTTATAATGTCCACCATCAGAGCCAGATGACCCATGTAAATTAATCAAACCCTAGAAATTGTCCACAGCTGCGAAAAAAATGTTTTCACCTACCTTTTCAATTATTTTCGAATTAAATTTTTATAAATATTTTATAGCAGATCTTGAATTATTTTCTTCGACTCAAGAATTGAATTCGAAGATGATTGAAAATCGAAAAATAAGAATGAAAACAAATTAGTGGATAATTAGTTTTCAATCGATTTAAAATTTTCTGAATATCATTAAACTTAGGTCGATGGCACTCAACTTGAATATCTACAAATATTCAAATATTAGACGAAATATGTTGGAAAATTATCCATCATTATTTTATAATGTCCACCATCAAAGCCAGATGACCCATGTGGATTGATCAAACCATAGAAATTGTCGACAGGTGCGAAAAAAAAATTTTTTCACCTACCTTTTGATTATTTTCGAATGAAATTTTCATAAATATTTTATAACAGATTCTTAATATTCTTCTTCGACTCAAGAATTGAATTCGAAGATGATTGAAAATCGAAAAATAAGAATGAAAACAAATTAGTGGATAATTAGTTTTCAATCGAATTAAAATTTTCTGAATATCATTAAACTTAGGTCGATGCCACTCAACTTGAATATCTACAAATGTTCAAATATTAGACGAAATATGTTGGAAAATTATCCATCTCCATTTTATAATGTCCACCATCGGAGCCAGATGACCCATGTGAATTTATCAAACCCTAGAAATTGTCCACAGCTGCGAAAAAAATTTTTCACCTACCTTTTCAATTATTTTCGTATGAAATTTTTATGAATATTTTATAGCAGGTCTTGATTTTTTTCTTCGACTCAAGAAACGAATTCGAAGATGATTGAATATCGAAAAATAAGAATGAAAACAAATTAGCGGATAATTAGTTTTCAATGGATTTAAAATTTTCTGAATATCATTAAACTTAGGTCGATGGCACTCAACTTGAATATCTATAAATTTTCAAATATAATACGAAATATGTTATAAAATTATCCATCTTTATTTTATAATGTCCACCATCGGAGCCAGATAGCCCATGTGGATTGATCAAACCATAGAAATTGTCCACAGGTGCGAAAAAAAATTTTTTCACCTACCTTTTCAATTGTTTTCGAATGAAATTTTTATAAATATTTTATAGCAGATCTTGAATATTTTTCTTCGACTCAAGAATTGAATTCAAAGATGATTGAAAATCGAAAAATAAGAATGAAAACAAATTAGCGGATAATTAGTTTTCAATCGATTTTAAATTTTCTGAATATCATTAAACATAGGTCGATGGCATCAACTTGAATATCTATAAATTTTCAAATATTAGACGAAATATGTTCGAAAATTATCCATCTTTATTTTATAATGTCCACCATCAGAGCCAGATGACCCAGGTGAATTGATCAAAGCATAGAAATTGTCCACAGCAGCGAAAAAAATTTTTTCTACTACCTTTTTAATTATTTTCGAATTGAATTTTTATAAATATTTTATAGCAGATCTTGAATTTTTTCCTTCTACTCAAGAACCGAATTCGAAGAAGATTGATAATCGAAAAATACGAATGAAAACAAAGTAGTGGATAATAAGTTTTCAATCGATTTAAAATTTTCTGAATATCATTTGACTTAAATCGATGGCACTTAACTTGAATATCTATAAATTTTCAAATATTAGACGAAATATGTTAGAAAATTATCCATCTTAAAATCAATATTAAAATTTTCTCTGAATATAATTAAACTTGGGTCGATGGCACTAAAATTAAATACCTATTAATTTTGAAATATTACAATATTGTCCTTCTTTAAACCATTTTAGCCAAATGACACACGTGAATTTATCAAATCCATAATTTTTCAAGTATAGATATTGTCCACTGTTGCGAAAGAAAAATTGTACATTGTGGTGAAATAAAATAATAATGGATCTTGAATTTTTTCTGCGACGGAAGAATTGAATAGGAATAGGTTTAAATATGTGAAAATGGGAATGAAAAAAAATTTCCTGAATATCACTAAATTCTTTCTTTGTGTAGACGGTTTACCACAGTAGCTGAAAGAATTAATATTTTTTCGTTTTTAAACTTAGAGAATATGTCGTAAATGGCATTTTTATAATGTTTTCAAGCAATCCTAGTTTGATGACGAATAACCGTCAGTAGTTACTTTTATTCGATTGAGTTCAATTCATGATTGAAATTTTCCAAAGATAAAGTATTTGTTAATAATCTATATGCTGATAACTTTTGTTGAATTAGATGAAACGAGCTTTTATGGAATGTAATATCTGTATGAAATAGTTTACGAAAAATTTAAACCTTATATTCGTTATTGACTCTAGTTATTGCTAAATCCTAATTATTAAATTATTCATCAGTTTCTACTTCCATTGATCCTAAGGATCAAACAAAAATTCCACGAGGTCCTATGGGTAAGTTATTTATTGTTAATTGATTTTATCTTTTAAATGTGAAGTTGGACTGACCTTATCTGAATTCTATTATTTGTTTTTTGAGGATGTGCTACACGTTTTGAGAGTTTTTGAAGTAACTTATTTAAATATTTCAAATATTAAATATTTCAAATGAATTAGTTTTGGAGAGTGTGTAAAATTATGTTGTGTATTTTTGAAAAAGATTTAGTTTTCATAAATATAATATTAGAAACAAAACATTTTGTCACAGACAGGGCTGTGCACCATGTCTGTCTGAAGAGTTCAGGTGCGCATGCTCGAAACGAAACGTTCAGATATTTGTTTATTTATTTTAATTGACAATTTATTTTTGTTGGGTTTTTTATTCCATTTGCTATTGTTTAATGAGTTTTGATTTTATACGTCTATTAAATATAAGCAGTGCTTATAACACATTAATTTAACTCTAAAAGTTTTCGAATAAAATTTTTTGCAATTAAAATTGTAGGAAACCAACAGATTAAATCTGTTTTGATATTCAAAGTGTTTTACTTTCAAACAATTAATTAGAGCGCCACTTCACGAAATACGAATTAAATTACCCTAATAAATGACAATGGCAGAAAGGGCCGGATATGAAACCGAAGTTTCGGCAGATAGGAATAACCTAAAATGGGATAAATATGCCCCATCAGGAAAAGAGTACCTATCAATATTCATAGAGCGTCCCCCGAGTTAATGTTTCGTTTAATCGGCACTGAATTTCCAATTATTTCACTATAACAAATCACGAAAGCCCGAAGTTGCGGTTAATAAATGCGAGTAGAATGATAATTATGCCCACAAACGAAATTAATGGCGTGCATAAAAAAAAATTTATAATTTAATGATTCAATAAAATCTGCGTTCAGCCGTTAGGATTCGAAATCGTGTTTTCTCTTCGAACAAAAAACTGGATACTGTTATCCAATTTATTCTGTGAGTTCCGGAGATTCGAACATTTTAACTGCTACTGATTTGTCCCAAGTGGAAATTCAGTTGGAGTTTTCAACAACCACAAACTTGCGTGTACAGTTATTTACTCAAATGAATTGATTCGGCTGACAATCTGTACCAAATATCATTGATATTTATATCATAATTATTGTAATGTAGAAAGTTCTGTGAATAGGGACAGTGCAACATACATCTGTATACAAATTCTAAACTCACACAAGCCCGATTTTGTTTTGTTGATCGCTAGGACATAAGTAGCAGACATGCGCATGTTTCGAAACTTGTTGGTTTCAATCATTAGTCCCCTGTAATGTCCAACAACTACAAATCTGCCACTCACCTATATTCGCTCTGCACAGGAACACCAATGTATTTATCATACACTAGCGCCATCCAATGCACGCAAATATACATACATCACATACCCCAGCGAGCCAATTCAAGAAAACAACTGTATTCCCGATTTTTTCTAACGTTACAAACGTAGAAAACTTTTCTCATGCTCAAGTCAGCTTCTATTACTGCTCATAATTACCATATGTACATTCAAATTCGTCTGACAATCTGTACCAAATATCATTAATAAAGAGTATTAACTACAATAATAGAACGTTCTGTAAATCGGGACAGCGCTACATAAATCTGTATAACAATTCTAAACTCAAATAGCTACTTATGTCAACAAATCCTAATCCGGCTTGTTTGAGTTTAGAATTTTTATACAGATGTATGTTGCACTGTCCCGATTTACAGAATTTTCTATTCTATTTCTATTCTATTCTATTCCATAGCTCATACTCTTTACTGATGATATTTGATAGATTTAAGATGAGTGCTTAACGGTTACCATTCGTATTCTATGTTTTTCCACAGAAAATACACAAACGTTGTATAAAGTAGTTCCAAAAAAAAAAATTCGATATAACTGGGTCTAGAAAACTACTTTATACAACCTCCGCGGCCGAACATGGAAAGCGAACGATAACCGGTAAGAAACCATTTGAATTCTTCGAATAAAGTAAAAGACTTAAAAAATTTGAATATCAAAACAGATTTAATCTGTTAGTCTCCTAAAATTTAAATTCCAAAAAATTTTATTCAAAAACTTTTAGAATTAAATTAATGTCTTATAAGCACAGCTTATATTTAATAAACATATAAAATAAAAACTTATTATATAATATCAAATGGAACATAGAATATCCTGGATTTTAAAGTTAGTATGTTCAAATGAGGATACCACGTCTTGAAGGTAAGTTATTTATTGTTAATTGATTTTATTTTTTAAATGTGATGTTGGACTGAATTCTAATTGTTTTTTGAGGCTGTGATACATGCTTGAGAGATTTTTGAAGTAACTTATTATGATATTAAATATTTCAAATAAATAATTTTTTTGAGAAATTCTTAAAATTATGTTTCGTATTTCTGAAAAGGATTTAGTTTTCATAAATATAAGATCAGAAACATAATTATTTATTAATTTTAATTGACAATTTAAATTTGTAGGGTTTTTTATTCCATTTGATACTATATGAGTTTTGATTTTATATGTCTATTAAATATAAGGTGTGCTTATAAGACATAATTTAATTCTAAAAGTTGTTTAAAATATTTAATTGAATCAGCCTTTTCTTGATGGAAATAAGGTTATTCTGATTTTCATCAATTTTATTATTATTATTATGATACAAGGATCGTTTCGCTTACACAGTAGCATCGTCAGGAAGGTGGTATATCTTACATTTTTGAATAACTAAATATGTTTTCGAAATCGGCCTCTATTAATATTAGAGTACCTTGTACCTTCTGTTAAGTTTTCACTTGTCCGAATATGAAGTAATATTTTGGAAATTAAGTCACGTAAACGTGTGAAACTTTGAATTTTTCTGTAGTTAATCATAGTAATTACTAAAAACTGGTTCCAATTTGAGCTGAATATCCATTTTAGTAGATTAAATTAAAACGATCAAAAAAAACGCTACCAGTTTCACGAAAATTTCATTATTCAAGATATTTCGATTCCCTTGTGGCTATGAAGACCAATGATAATAATAAAATGAAGAGCAGCATCGTTAAGTCATGAAATGAACGCTCTTCATATAATTTCAGGTCAAACTAATAGGGGAATGACAAATGATATACAATAAACGTGTTCAGGTATAAAAACCTCATTTTATTACACTATGTGGCTGCACTAAAACGATTGAAAGATTTATTTCAAATACGAAGCTTTAATACTATTTCGAAAATTAAATTGTTAGTTTTTACTTTTTCTCTTGGGCATAATTTATGGTGCTATTCGTTTAACATGTGAGAATTTAACCATCGGTATCTATTCAGGCACTTGAACAGGTGTATTTTTTGTCTAATTTCTTCTGTGAAAATGCCTATAAACACAAAAAGCAGTGTTGTACCGAACAATCTAGAGTTACATAAAGCTTAGTTCACACTACGCGTATCCTTCTGTCAAGACAGTTGCGCGAGAACAAATTAGTGTAATTTAAATTACTTAAAATTCAGAATTATATATTCTAACTTCTGCAATATATATTGAAACTATGTACAAAAACTATCAAGATGATATCCTTATATATAATCAATATAAAATATTTTTCAAGGTCTAGGAAAAAACCTTTTTGCATCCAAACATGAAACGTATTAATACAAATGTATTAACAAAAATAATATAAGTATCCATATAAACATACAAATACAAAAAAATCCACTATGCGAAAATTATCTACAATTCTCAAAATAAAGGATAAAATAAAATTAATTGAACGAGAATTCAAACATTTCATATCTATTTCAGTCTCTAGATCTCTTCAGAAATGTATTGAATTCAGATTCAAATATATCACAATATCAAAATTTAACTCACCAAATAAGATAAAGCCTGAAACGAATAAACTCGAAGTAAGCTTTAAAGTATCCAAAAAAAAAAAACAGAAATGATCAACGTGTTCTTCGTTTAACTTATAACCATTCGTACTCGGAACACAGAAAAACATTAAAAAAAATTATTCACCCCAAATTATGTCCCATGACAAGGAAAATAACCAGAATTTCAAAAATAATTAAGGAATATATTGTGGATATTTAGACTCTCTATGAATTCATTTCATAATTTAAAAATCAACCTTAACTTGATAGAAATCCATTGTACACCCAATTAAATAATACACATATATGTTGATTTATATTTACTTTTTAAGAGTTGAACAAATAACGCGTTTCGTTATACTGTAACTTCTTTTAATGCTTTCAAACAACTGGTCAAATATATGTTTCAATACTTTTGGAAAAACCACCACTTCCTTTCGAGAATTGTAAATGGATAATTATTACATTGCTGCTTAAATTCTTCCACTGTAAAACGAGAAGCTCAACACATACTTGTTGGATATTAACCTATAATAGCTAATTGATAATTGTTACATGATAATTGTTGATGAGTGCTGTATAAACCCACACTTTTAGTGAGGATATTCATGCTTAAATATAGATAAGAATAGTGTTTATTTTGAGTGACTCCTGTCAATGTTACAATTATAAAGGGTGATTCATTTAGAGATACTTTTTGTGGTAGGGATTTAATTGCAGATTGCGCATGCCTCGTTTTAACTGTTAGTGCCATTTCTGTTCAGTAGTAGAAAATTCATAATGAAAAGACTTAGCCCGGCACAGCGTCTACAAATTGTTCAACTTTTATACGAAAATGGGTGTTCTACGAGAAATATGTATCGGGTAAGCTTGTCAACAGCGCAACGACTAAAACGGAAACGATGTGGAAGGTCGGTCAGCTTCAGTTCTTGCACTAGTTGAATTTTGTAAGTTTTTAAAGAAAACCCCTTACGTTAAATATGCAAAGTTGTTGAATATGACAGGCCAAGCTGTTGAGAACGGCGACAAATCGACACTTCACGGTCTTCGCGTACACTCTCCGCTACCGCCCCTATATTTTCTTCACTACGTGCTGGGTATGGTCTATTTGGACGAGTATTATCCAATAATGAATTTTGGGTGTCAAACTTACGGATGGTAGAGCTAATTGTGCGTTTGGTAGAACGATCATGTGGACCATAAGTTGCTCTAAGCGCCCGATACACATTCCTCGTAAAACGCCCATTTTCGTAATAAAGTTGAACAATTTATAGACGCTGTGCCGGGCTAAGTCTTTCCATTATGAATTGTCAAACACTACTGAACAAAAATGACACTTCAGTTAACACGAGGCATGTGCAATCTGCAATTAAATCCTCACCTCTAAATGAATCACCCTATATATTCTTCAGAACAAAATTAAGTATATTGAATGTGAAATAAGGCTGCTGAAAAGTTAAAGGATGTGTATGGTTTGCTTCCAGTATAGACTGGTAGCTTTGAAGCACTATCCTACTTCTACTGACCAGTCCCGGTTATCCAGGCACAAGAACTACGACCCTGAACGGCAGATTACCCATCTAACCTAACATGCAGGCTTTCAACCACTGTTCCCACGAGTTCAACAGCAAATTGGGTGGCTAGAAGTACGAATACTACGGCGGACCGATCCACCCTCCCATGGTAGCCTTGTTTCCAAAAGGAACCACTGAAGGCTAACGGTAGCCAAGAAGAGTTCAACTCGAATGCATGAACTCGAGGAAACTCACACGTCATAGTATACTTCTCCTTAAAGCTAGCACAGATCTATTTCTGACGTATTCGCCCTTATGGACAGAGTACCTGCAATCATGGTAGAACCACGACAGTTTTATGGGTGAGCGCCCTGTGTTGCAACGCCCGGGTTTAAAGACATCAATTGTTTCTGTATGGTTAGCGTAGCACTTATCTTTATAAATAGTCATCCGGGGTGAAAATGAGGCCTAAAGATGATTTTTCTGGGAAAATACTCATCTTCGCCCATTTGAGACGGTCACGAGGCTTCACTTCTTGCACAAGTTGAACTTTGTAAGCCTTCATAACAAGGCCTTTATGCAAAATTCTCCTCGGAGAAATGTTTAGTTCATGAACACGATGACGAGTTGATGTTGATGGAAGTTCAGCCACATTCTTGGCTCTAGCAGCAATGCTTTCAAGTGTACTCACTGGACGAGAACGTGAACGAGTTGTTTCATCAAATAACAATCCACGTTTGGATAGATTCACCACTTTGGAAATGAGTTGTTAATATTTCCCAGTTTTGTTCAAGCGTTAATCGACCCTTTTCGTAAAATTCAAAAATTAAACTAACTTTCTGTCAAAACACGAATTACAGAAGTGTTGCCAGACTCGAAATAACCAAACTTTAGATGGCTCACGCGCAAATTTATGGAATACCCTCGTACGTACCACTTGCTTCCGACTCAAAACTGCCTCGCGGAATCGGCAAAAATTTCGTAAACTGGAAAAGTTGGCCAAAGATGGAGTATTGAAGGATCTAACCTCGGAATTAATTGGAGCCGAGGCTTGAGAATTAGACAGTATTTAAATGGGTAGGATTTGTAGAAATGTAATTTATACATGAGACTGCCGGATTCGATTAAACTATGAAATTAGAGTTGCATCTTCAGAGATAGTATTCAGATTTAAACTCTTGACGAGCTGTCATTTCGTCGGAATCTGGAATGATCATATAACGAGACGACAGGAAAATGAATGGGATGACTTTCAACCAATTTACATGACAAATTGAATCGATATTTCTTTCTATAAAAATATTTATTCAAGCCTAGGACGCTTAGGGTGTTAGCGAGACGCAGTCAAATCCTACACTATGCCCTCAGAGTTAATCTACTTATTATATTTAATGCCTCTTGTTCCTTCATCCTGAAGAAATATACGTCAATTCTCTATCAGAATCTCCTAAAAATTTTCAACGAAAAAAATAGATTAAAAGTCTTTATAGTGTTTGTAAACTCGCTAATTAAATAACTAGTTTTCTGTAAGAAAGTTCAACTCTTGTATCGGAACGTATTTTAACTTTATTCAGTGAATTAACTAAATAGATATAATCAACTTTGTACCATAAGCCATGCCTTTTTTTTATTTCAGGATTCATATATAATTCCAGGTTTCTTTCTGCATTTGTGCATAAAAAATAATAAATGTTTATTTAGATTTATGCCGACATGAATTTCTAGAAATCAAATTTTTCTATTAAGTATTCTACAAATTGAATATTACTTGGAAGCCTTTTTTCAAATATTATTAAGGGTTTTAATAAGTTCGTGCGTTTTTTTTTCCAAAATTGAAGATTTATTGTGAAAAATTGGTTATATCAGGTGTTTTTTTTTTAGAGTGATAGAACTTTCGATAGGGATAACTGTGATTTGACAGAAGGTAGAAGCCATTTTGTTTTCACTTTTCTGTTCAGCAAGCATTGACACTTCGTGAAATTTATGGTTTACATAATCATCCATCAGAGCAGCTTATTCGTCGAACTATCGATAGATTTCGGACAACATTTTCTCTACTCGATGCAACAACAAGACAAAGAACTGTATGTACAGTCTATTCGTCGAGGTTCACAAGTTGGACTCTGTGCATCCACCACATGGAAAATTTTGCGTGAAGATCTTGGTCTACACCCATACAAGATCCAACTGGTTCAAGAACTAAAGCCATTTGACCATAATAAGCGTCGTTTGTTTGCTGATTGGGCCCTGGAACAGTTTGAAGTTGATCCACTTTTTTATCGTGAAATTGTGTTTAGTGATTAAGCTCATTTCTGGTTGAACGGCTATGTAAACCAGCAAAATTGCCGTATATGGTGTGAAAAAAATCCACAAGAAGTTCTGCAGGTTCCATTGCATCCTGAAAAATGCACTGTATGGTGTGCTTAACACGCTGGAGGCCTCATCAGTCCATATTTCTTTAAAAACGATGCTGGAGCTAATGTTACAGTGAATGGTGCTCGTTACAGATCGATTATCAATGATTATTTGTTTCCAAATTTTAATGGTATCGACCCAGAATTGTTTTGGTTCCAACAAGATGGTGCTACACCTCATGCTGCTACCGTAACAATTGATTTATTGAAAGAAAGATTTGGCGATAACATTATTTCGAGAAATGGTCCAATTAATTGGCCTCCAAGATCATGCGACATAACTCCACTGGATTATTTTCTTTGGGGTATGTCAAGTCATTGGTTTATGCTGATAAATCAGAAATAATAGACGCTTCGGAAGCCAACATAACTCGTGTTATTGATGAAATAATGCCTGAATTACTCGAAAAAGTGGTCCAAAATTGCTCTGGTCGAATGCGGTTCTTCAGAGCTTGTCGTGGTGAACATATGCAGGAAATTATTTTTAAAACATATGAATATTATCATGCATATACAGATGTATGTTACACTGTCCCGATTTCTAGAACTTTCTATTAAAATAGCTCATACACCTCATTAATAACTTATTAGTAAAAATTATACTCATATTTTCCTTCACCACCCTATAATAAGTAAGTTTTTTATAAAAATCTCCATGAAACCACCCTAGTCTAAGGAGAATTTTCTGCTCTATCCAGTGGTGTACATTCAATTTCAATTAAGATGATAGTTTTTAAGTTATACCAGGTTTTGAGTGAAAAAATTGTGAAATGTTACAAAACAGCATGTGTAGAATAAAATGTTGAATAGCTTTACAACGAAAGATAATTGGACCATATCCTATCTGAAATTTTGTGTTGCAAATTCCCTGTAGAACCACCTTGTGAAATTTAGTCAGAGATAACTTGTGGAAACGACATGGCCTATAACTCAATGCTCTGTAAATTCACCCTCATATCCTTACGCCAGATTATTGACGGATACTGATCTATCAATTGGTTTCTGGTCCCACAAGGTTTAGACACGGTAAGACCCCTTCCATACTCGATCTCATGATAACTAATGATTCCAACTTATTTTCTTCTATAATATACCTTCCACCACTTGGCAAATCTGACCATATGGTTATAGCTTCGGAATTACAATTCAATAATAATAATTTCAACAGATGTATCTGAAAATCTAATCACTTCTTGTTCGTGATAAATACCATTACGTGTAAAAAATCCTTGAAATCGGATGAAAAAATATGGGTGTTCACAATTTCTTGTCATTCGGTGCACTTCGATGAAATAACTAAAACCACAGAATAATATCCCAAGTAGGTCGAATTCGTGGTAGTTTAAATCAGTATGATTCAGAACCATCGAGCTTGTCAAGTTTTTAGTCAATAATTTGACAGATTCGAGGATTCAGACTGATTTATCATTATAATAGGCATAGTTTAGAAAGGCGTTAGAGTCGATTAGTGACGAACCGCATACGTAAACTCCATTAATGCCGTAACACATCCCTGGAATTTGCCATCCCTGGCAAACGAAATTCTTCGGGCTAACCCGGAATCTCGTCATTGGGTGGGGGGATCCGGATGAATGCCGTGCAAATGAACGGGAACTATCCACCCCCGATAAACCTAATGAGGACTTTATTATGCATTATTTCGTTTTTCAGATGGAAGATAGGCGAGCTGCCGTCTACAGAATAGACAGGGGTAGTTTGCATTTTATCCTTCCCTTGATCGGATCATCGCGGGCTATAAAACAAACTTTATCGCGTGTATTCGTTCGTCCTCTATTTAGGGGTACTTTATTCCGAATTGATTCACTTCATGTCTTATCGTTTTGGTGGGAAACATTAGGCTGTCGTACAAGCATATCGAATGAAATTGATCAGACACTTTACTTTCTTATCAGAAAAAGTGGACGCGATAGGAACATTTTCGATTTAATGTGGCATTTAAAAGGGCACGAAGTTGCTTGGAACGAAACATTCAAATATTTATTTATTAATTTTAATTGACAATTTGTATTTGTTGGGTTTTTTTATTCTATTTCATATTTGTATAATGAGTTTTGATTTTATACGTCTACTAGCAGACCCGGCGAACTCCGTTTCGCCACCAGATTCGTTTTATGTAACATTTCGTTTGGTGATTAAAAGATAAAGAAAAAAAATTTTTTTGTTATATATTTGAAAAGGAAAATATTTATTTCATTTCACAACAGTAATAAATTCATTTCAATTACCTACTAAAATGAAGTGTTATTTAGTTGTTTCATTGTAGTGCTCTTTGGTAAACCACATTTTTTGTTTTTTGTTGGCACCATTGAACCATGCAAATGATATATTTGACCTTGTATCTGTAATTGCAAATAATCATTAAAATTTGTTCATGAATACGTTGTAAATCGTGTGATGGTGTAGTGTGTTGTATATGCAGTTGTTATGTGTTGCAATTCATTGAGTGATTGGTTATGTGTGTTGTATCTTTTACCTTGCACGTCGGCATGAAGCCGCCTTCTCGAATGATATTAGCTCCAAAGGAAGTCATGCGAAAGCAGTTATTGTATTCAAGGATGTGTTGAAGAAAATGGCTGGAATCGGGATCACTTCCATCAAACAATGTTTTCAGTGGCTGTGGTGGTGTAAGTAATGGATCCAGTTTGACTTTTCCACTTGCGCAGCACAATCCAACCGTTTCTCTTTTGAACTTTAACGCATTGCAATATCGGCATATAGTCGTCATTCGTCCAATATCCAAATTTTCATCATCACTGTAGTTCGCAGTGGGATCATATTGGAATGCCAAGCGATTGTATGATGCCAATGATCTTCGTGTGCTCACGCGATGTCTCAATCGGTCATTTTCTCTTATTATATTTTGTCTTTCTTCGCTTAAGTTCCTTGAATAGACTTGTTGCTGGCTTGCATGTCTTGTGCGGCGGCCGATGTTCGCACGTCGTTCTCTAGGCATTTTGGACTATGGACAGAGTGTTGAATTTAACTTCAAATGCACGATCCACATAATTTACACTGAGCTTAAATGAAATTAACTGAGCAGAGAATAATGAGTAGCTGTCAAACACTTTATCACGCACCGGCGCCATCTACTTGAAGTATTGGTTTGTAGTACATGCTATGTATGAGAGATGGCGCTGTATGTGAAAAACGATTTCCCCACTTTTCTGTTGAATTTTTCCTGAATTTTCCTGAATTTTCTTTGCTATAAACCTCACGGAGCCCAAGACCTTTCCAACGAATGCAAAACCGTGGAAATCGGTTCGTGCGTTCTGGAGTTATAGCGTCAGGGAGGAAAACCGGACTTATTTTTATATAGTAGATTAAATATAAGCAGTGCTTATAAGACATTAGTTTAATTCTAAAAAATTTTGAATAAAATTTTTCGAAATTAAAATTGTAGGAGACTAACAGATTGAATCTGTTTTGATATTCAAATAATTATTCTGCTTGATATTCAAAATACTGGACTCCTTATATATTATCTTTAGATGTAATAAAAAAACAAATTCAATCCTTAATAAATTCCTTAGAATATTAGGAGTACAAATAAGTTTCCGCCGTTTTTTAACACAAATTAAATATTTATTATAGAAGAACGGTGTGAGACTGCTTGCTGAGTGACTTCTAATGTTAGAGCAAGTTCTTTTTGTGTTCTATGATCTTTGTCTTCTACGTCGAAATCACCGTTTTTAAACTTTTGAAACCACTCTCGACAGGTTCTCTCACTCAAAGCACCCTCACCATATGCATCTACGAGCAATTGATGCGCCTCAGCAGCAGATTTCTTCAAATTAAAGAAGCAAACTAATATTTCCCGCAAATGACGCTTACTTGGCTCAAATTTTGACATTTTCAACTTATAAAAATTATATTTTACTAATATAAAATCAATGATATTAATGGTTATGTTGTTCTTGAATGTCCAAACTATTTTTTAAGCCGGTTATCATCTGCGAAAGCTAACCGAAACTCCGTGCCGCGCCATCTACAATAAAACGGCGGAAACTTATTTGTACTCCTGATAATGATATTGCACATATTGAATATAGCTGTATTAATTCTCAGAAACTTCTTCAGATTTAATCTAAAACATCTTACAAATAAAATGCCTTAGAAACACTGTTTCACTTCATAGGCATATATAGAATTATCAACACATCTGAGCGGCAGATTTTTCGACATTTTTCTGTGAAATAACCTAATTTTTTGCACGGTGCTCAACCAAGTTTTTCAAAAATTTTGTTTTCGAATAGAATATTTGAATGAAGGTATGTAAATATATTTTATTGATTGTTTTTATTTACCATCCAAATAACTTCCAACTGAGGAGAATATGGGTTAGAATGTCAGACTCGTTTTCTGGAGAATGTGTTATTTATTTTTTAAAGAGGAAAATAAAAAAGACCCTTTTGAATTCTGTGTGGAACATTTTTTGATGATGGAATTTGTTATTCCTCAATATCTAATCAAAACAACTCTGTCTTGGATGATTATGGTCAGTACTTCATGTTTTCTATTGATTATTTATTGGTTAACATCCGGTCATATGTGTTAATAATTCTAGATGTATATAAAGGGAAACAGTGTTTCTAGGCATTTTATTCCATTATATTTGAAAAAGATTTCAGGTGATTTTTTTACATTAAATATTTAGAGGTTTCGAAAAATTAATCTAACTATTTTCTGTAATACTTCAAAAAAAACCTTCGAAGTAAATTTTCAATCTATATTGTTTGAATTTTTTATAATTTGTATTTTCACACATGCGCGTGGCAGTTTTCAAATATTGAGTCCATGATCGTATCTTCTTTTCGACAATTCCCCATTAAATAGCCTAATTTTTTGCTCAACCACGTTTTTCGAAAATTTCGCTTTCGAATAGAATATTTGGTGAATGAAGGTATGTAAATATATTTTATTAATTGTTATTTTCTAGCGTCCAAATAATTTCCAACTGAGGAGAATATAGATTAGAATTTCAGATTCCTTTTCTGCAAAATCTACTGTTTAAAGAGGGACATAAAAAAAGGCATTTTTTAATTCTATGTGGACCATTTACTGGTGATAGAATTTGTTATTCCTGAATATCCAATCGAAACAAATTTGTCTTTGCTGATGGATTTAGATAATTATGGTCAATACTTTACGTTTTCTTCTGATTCTTTACTGGTTAGCTGCCGCTCACATGTGTTGATAATTCTATGCGTTTATAAAGTTTTCTGAGGCATTTTATTCAATTCAATTCTAAAAAACTAATTTTAATGTGAGTCAATACTTGATAGAAGTAAAATTTAAATGACTTTAAATTCGAAAATATATATTCTAACTTCTATATTATATATTGAAACTATATACAAAAACTATCAAATTGATATCCTTATATATAATCAATATAAAATATTTTTCAATGTCTCGGAAAAAACCTTTTTATATCCCGACTTGAAATGTATTAATACAAATGTATTAACAAAAACTATCTAAGTATGTATATTAGCATACAAATACAAGAAAATCCACTATTCCAAAATTATCTAAAATTATCAAAATAAAGGATCAAATAAAAAAAAATTGAACGAGAACTCGAACATTTGATAGATATTTCGGCCTATATGGCCTCATCAGAAATGTATTGAATATATATATATATATATATATATATATATATAGAGAGAGTCTTTACATCTACAATATATTCCTCAATTATTTATTATTTTTGAAATTCTGGTTATTTTTCTTATCATGTGGACATTATTTGGGGTGAATAAGTTTTGTTATTGTTTTTCTGTGTTCAGAGTACAAATAGTTATAGGTTATACGTAACAATACGTTGATCATTTCTGTTTTATTTTGAATACTTTAAAGCTTACTTCAAGTTTATTCGTTCCATGTTTTATCTTATTTTGGTAAGTTGAATTTTGATCTTGTTATATATTTGAATCTGAATTCAATACATTTCTGATGAGACCATATAGGCCGAAATAGCTATCAAATGTTCGAGTTCTCGTTCAATTATTTTTATTTGATCCTTTATTTTGATAATTATAGATAATTTTGGAATAGTGGATTTTCTTGTATTTGTATGCTAATATACATACTTAGATAGTTTTTGTTAATACATTTGTATTAATACATTTCAAGTCGGGATGTAAAAAGGTTTTTTCCGAGACATTGAAAAATATGTTATATTGATTATATATAAGGATATCAATTTGATAGTTTTTGTATATAGTTTCAATATATAATGTAGAAGTTAGAATATATATTTCTGAATATAAAGTTAATTCTAAAAAATTTAAATATCGAAAGTAAGTTGGGAGGCTAACAGAATAAATCTGTTTTGATATTTAAATCTTGTAATATTCCTTCTGTCAAATAAAAAACGTCTTCTCATTATTTTATTGTATATATATAATATATAATTATATTTTGGTTTTCCTGATTCATTATATATATATATGTCATTTGGTTTTAACCAAGGACATAAAATACCTTACAAGCTTTGTGTGATTTTTGTGATGAACATAGAATACGTTGGATTTTTAAAATTCTCTATTTTTAGTGTTTGTTCAACAAGGATACCACGAGGTCTGTCTGGTAAATTTATTTTTTGTTAATTGATTTTATTTTTTAAATGTGAAGTAGGACTGAGGAAGATCTTATTTAATTTTAAATTGTTTTTTGAGGATGTTGTATATGTTTGGGCAGATTTTTAAGTTACTTATTCAGATATTTAAATATTTCAAATAAATTAGTTTTGAAGAAGTTCTTAAAATTATGTTTTGCATTTTTGAATCAAAATTCGCCAAATACAGTCATTTGGATGCAACGATCTCTAGAACGAAAGCGCAAAAATCGACCTTGACAAAAATCAATTCGTTATCGTTTTCCGTTTATTTAATTTCATCCGAACTGGAAGGACCGCAGTAAAGAATGGGAGGGTCAAGAAGTCCAGTCGAAGATAAGACAATCGAAGGCCATTTGGTCAGCTAGCAAAGCAGAAGGAACACCCCACAAAGGGTCACAATCCATCTTTTTCCCCCTCGACCCCTGTTGCTTGCAAACTTGAGTGAATTGAATCAAAACACTTAATGCTTCTCCAAGATTTGGCAGCCATTATAACACGACGTAAATGCCATCATATTACGCGTGCAGCAGAGCTTTTACCCCTTCCATCTCGAATAACGCCCCCATATTATTTCAATTATTAGGTGTATAAATATGTTCGTGCGGCTTTTTATCGCTAGCCACTATATTTTACCATCTTTTTGGCAATTGACAGATCTCATCGCGAAAAAGGGCGGTTTTCTGGCCGCTATCCATGCATCGATCCATTTTTTGAATTAATCATAAGTGGAGAAGTGCTTGGTCAGCCAGGCCATGTTGCATCGATCAGAAGATATGGTAATCGGAAGGAGCAATATCTGGGCTGTACGTCGGGTGGGGTAGGACTTCCCATTTGTGCGTTCTAAGTACGTTTTAATGGGCGACGCAACATGTGGCCGTGCGTTGTCAATAACTTTGTCTGTCGGCGTAATGCGGTCGTTTATCTCGCAATGCTCAGCTCAAACGCATCAATTGTCGTCGGTATACCTCCCCTGTGATCCTTTCGTTCGATTATAGCAGCTCATAATACACCACACCCAACTGGTCCTACCAATTATACAGCATGATACAGCACTTTTCATCGCCAATCACAATTCGATGCAAAAACCCCTTTTTTTGCCATTGGAGCAATTGTTCACACTTGAAAAATTGTGGTTGGAATTTAAAAAAAGTTTTGCATGGATAGCGGCCAAGGAGCCAAGGGGATAAGAAAAAGTAGTGGCTAGCGACGGACAATACTTTTAACCTTGATTGTGTAATCAATTTTCGACAAAAAACCGCATGAACTCATTTATACTCCTAATCAAATTTAGAGTGCTTTGTCAATTGAATAACAACATCCAATTTCAAATATTTGCCGTGATTCATTTCATTTTAGTTGCATCGTTGCAAAAATTTCAGTAGGTACGTAATAAAAAGTTGGGAAATATTCGACAACAAAGTGTACAATCTGTATTAAAGTTTTATGACATGTTTTCGGAACTTACGAGTCGAAAAGCTATCAAACACTATCGAAAAATTTATAGTCCCGCAATCCAACGTCCGAAGAGATGACCCGAAATATTTTGTTATCTATTCCCCTGAAAATCATCCATTAATATATTCTTTCTCAGGAAATGACTCTTCTGTTTTTAGTAAAAACTGTTTTTCCTTACGATTAGAGCCTTTATAATTACGAAACCTCTATGATATTTTCTAAATTTCCACTTATTTATTAAACAAGCCAACACATGATTTGGTCACGATTGTATACTAAATGAATTCGAATATGGCATTAGTCAGTATCTCGAATTTCAAGATATGACATTTTAATGAAATATACGTTACAGAACTATTATGCAATATTATTTTTTTAACTCTGAATAATTTTAATCAAGAATTGAATTTAATTAAACAGAAAGAAACTAATAACGGTTATTCGTCATCAATAATAGACAGTATGATAGTTAAAAAGTAATATAAAAACGCTATTAACGAAATATATACTAAAAACATTTCCTCACTTACTGTGGAAAACCATTGTTACAAATAAAGAAAGATTTGGAAATTTTGGGAATTTATTGAATGAACAAACTGACTTATCTAATTCACCTTTATTGGATCTATTTAACTAGGGACGCGGTGGTTTTAACAAAAGTAATAAAAAAAATTTATTGTACCCTTATCTCAAAGATATTTGAATACAGCATGTTACCAAATTTCAGGCTAGTTGTTTATAAGCATTTGAAGAAGTTACTGTCTAAATGAAACGCGTCATGTCAGCAACTCAGGATAATTAACAGCAAGCAACATATAAATGTATATCATTTAACTAAAGTATTATGTAATAATTTCAATTTAACAACATCCTGAATGGTGTTTTTGCGCTCTTTTTCCAGAGGACAGCGTGCCATGGTTTTCCCCAAATGTCTCCAATTTTCGAATTTTGAGCCGAAGAAACTTCGTGTCTCTGCTTTTTACCATTTTTGTTCGATGTATTATATATTTTTTTTATTCATTCATTCTTTCTTTTTCATTTCTTTCGTTCTTTCGTTCGTTCATTGAGTCCTTCCTTCCTTCATTTATTTATTTTGATCTTATCGATAAGTTTTTTATCAAAAACAACTCCCAGACCGGAAATGCTATCCACCTGAAGAAGGGGGCGTTCAGCCTCAATATATTAATGTTCAATAAAGTGGACATTCCTACTGAAAGCTATTTTTTTGACATTTATCAAAATTGAGATGCAGCCTGTTTTCCATGCAATAATTTTTAAATTTATCGAGTTATTCCTGAGTCAGATGACAATCCTCCAAGCTATAAACTGCACTGAAAAACTTGGGATCGTCAGCATAAAGTAAAAAGAAACAATATCTAAAACAGTTCCAATGTCATTCCAATAAATGATAAATAGAAGCGGCCCCAGATGCGAACCTTGGGGAACGCCTGAAGTGTTAAAAAACGTGAGGGATCGACTACCGTTAACTGAGTCAAATTTGGATCTCAACAGGTCACCGCATATGTCCACCTCACCTTACCGAAGCAATATACATTCTGTCAAGAAAGTACCGGGAATTATCGATTTAAATCTGGCGGGGCAATGAGGCAGGTAAAAAAATTTTTTCCTAGGTTGGTACCACTGTCCTTAATTACTATGCCAAGCTTGAGCGGGATCTGTCAACTAGTGTGTTTGCAACAGCTGATTAAGTCAGTCGATGTCAGAGTGCGTGCCGATTTTTACTATGGGTGATTACGTTGAGCAAAGAATTTGTTTAAAGTTTTGTGTTGCAAATGAATTTTCGTGTGCCGATGCATTGAAAATGTTGCAAAAGGCCTTTGGTGATAATGCTCTATCGAAAACTCGTGCATATCAGTGGTACAGAGCCTTCAAGGACGGTCGTGAAGTGGTCGCCCATCGACGGCTTCGATCGAAGATAACGTCGATAAAATTAAGGAAAGGGTGCTGGAAAACCGTCGTACCAGCTTGAGAGAGATAGCACATGATCTTAAGATATCCCACGAGTCCGCATGTACGATTTTGATTGATATTTTGGGCATGAGAAAGGTGGCCGCACGAACCGAAACACACGAATTTTCTTCAAAAACGTCATCGCGAACAGGTTGCTTCAGACATGCTGGATCGCTGTAATTCCGATTCTACATTCATGGAACGCATTATAACTGGTGATGAGACCTGGGTCTTCGAGTACGATATGCAAACAAGCCAGCAATCATCGGAATGGATGGTAAAAAATGAGCCGAAACCGAAAAAACCACGCCAAAGCCGCTCGAAAATGAAGGTGATGCTCATTGTTTTCTTCGATATCCGTGGCGTGGTGCACTACGAATTCGTTCCAGAGGGTCAGACGGTAAACAAGGAGTATTACCTAGGCGTTATGAAACGTTTGCGTGAGCGTATCCGTAAGAAGCGGCCAAATTTGTGGGCGAACAACTCATGGATTTTGCATGACGATAACGCGCCTTCTCACCGAGCTACGATTGTGACTGACTTTCTCGCCAAAAACTCAACAAACTTGCTTCAGCAACCACCGTATTCGCCGGATTTGGCTCCCTGCGACTTTTTCCTATTCCCAAAACTAAAATTGCCCCTTCGTGGCACCCGTTTTGAGTCGATTGAAGCCATAAAACAAAATTCGGCGCGAGAGCTAAAGTCCATCCCGGAAAGCGCCTATAAAAAATATTTCGATAATTGGAAGTGCCGTTGCCATAGATCTATTGGAGCAAATGGAGCCTATTTTGAAGGCGACCCAATAAATTTTGACGATTAAATATAAAAATGTTGTTTTAATTGAAAATTCCCGGTACCTTCTTGACAGAGTAGTATTATGATTTATTTTATCGAATAACTCTCTCAATTTGGGTAAACCAATCAAACTTGTAAATTTGTAAGATATGTATTTAGGCTGCAAATAAACCTTTAAAGCCAATTATACATACCTCTCTCAACCCCATTTCAAGTATGCTCAACCTAGAATTTGCATAGTAATTGGTTAACGTTCAATCAATTACTTCCAAAGAATTCAAAAAGGTATCTCTACATACCAAGCAATTCTTTACAGTGACCATGCTCTAGCTGAACGAACGCGTCAGCAGCGGTTTGCCCGATTTTAAAGTGGCAATTTTGATTTGGAAGGCGAAGAACGACCCCGAAAGCCACCAAAGTTGAAGTATGAAGAATTAGAGGCAAGGCTCGATGACGATCCAAGAAAAACGCGAGAGTACCTCGCAAAAACACTTGGAGTCACTCAAACAGCCATTTGCCATCGTTTAAAAGCATAGGAATGATCCGAAAGGTTACCTCAACATCAACTGTCAAGGCGAATAATCATCGCGAAAAGATCATGCTGTGTATTTGGCGAGACCACCTGGTGTGGTGTCTTATTAGCTGCTTCAATCGAACGATAGAGTCACAGGGAAAGTCTACCGACGACAATTGATGCGTTTGAGCCGATCATTGCGAGAAAAACCGCCTCAATACGCCGACAGACACGACAAAGTTAAAACGTACTTAGAAACGTTCAAATGGAAAGTCCTATCCTACCCGTCGTACAGCCCAGACATTGCTTCTTCCTATTACCATCTCTTCTGATCGATGCAACGTGGCCTGGCTGACCAGCACTTCTCCAATTACGATGAAGTCAAAAAATGGATCGATGCATGGATAGCGGCCAAAAAGCCGGCGTTTTTTCGCGATGGGATCCGTCAATTGCCAGAAACAGTAGTGGCTAGCGACGGACTTTGAACTTTGAACTTTATGACCAATTTTTCACAATAAAGCTTTAATTTTCGACAAAAAACCGCACGAACTGTATACTCCTAATAACGAAGAAATAATTAAAATCCAAAATTGGGACAATTTCATAGGAAAATATAATCTTTTATAATATGGCCATATTTCTGGGAATGTTTTTGAAGTTAATGGATAATTGAACCTCATCGTGATTGGGCAGTTATTTCTGCATTCAGTATAACTTTATAAGGTTCCGTCTAATACAACGGACATCGTAAACTCGGTGCCTTAAGCAGTAAATCTAAACCTTTATTTCTCAATCTGTCTGAGATTATACTGACTGCTATTAATTATTCAGAATTACCTGCCCAGTAATCATTAATGATGTAAAATGTATTTGAAACATGCCTTTAACCAGGTAAAATGTTTTATGACCAAACTTTCTTATGAAGGCTTTCAGGCCTTCGAACTTTGCTTGATGACTGAAATATTCAACAAATAAAATTCGTCTTACCAAATAGCACTTGTTCAATCAATAGAATCAACGTTCGAATATATGAATGTTCAATTTACCACCACGGTGTGTCAAAGGGTGAAGTATTTTCATCGACTAATGATACCATAAAATTCGACTAAGTGAACCAAGTCCGTTCCAAATAATTAGATCACCTGATTGTTCGAAAGCACGAAGAGATCCATACAACATAACATAAACTTTATTCTCATAATCAATGCAATTATACAAATGAAAAGAGGAAACCGTCAAAGAATATCACAACTTCAACAATATCTGAAAGAATATTCCATAAATTCCCTAATCGAATATGGTTCTATATCTACAATAAGTTTAGTTATTTCGATTTTGAATTTTCTTAAATTAGATACGTTGATGAACTCCTTAGGTAGTACACTGAATAATCTTATACACATATATTTTGTGTTTCTTTCAGTAAGTGTCAAAGAATGCCTTGGAAAGTGGTATGGACAGATCATTAAAATATTGGGGATTTTTTCTCAAAAATAGCAGACATTCCAAAACATATAGTTCCGGAAGTGTGAGAATGGAATTATTTCTAAAATTACCTCTGCATGATTCTTTATATTTCAATTCTATTATTGCCCTCAAGGCGTATTTCTGCAGAATGAATAATCTATTTAAATCACTACTTCTACCCCATATCACAAGCCCGTACCTCAGAAGTGAAACAAAATTTGCATGATAAACTGTTTTTTCCATGTCCACTCTCCGTGACAATACCCTGATCATGTACAAATCTTTATTGAGTTTTTTGCTGACCTGACTTACATGCTCATTCCATTTCAGATGACAATCGAAACTCCAAGAAATTCTGTCGAAGACAAAAATCTTACCTGGGTGTTATCCAGAGTTATTGACTGGGGTTACGTATTTTTAGACTGAATCGTTCTAAAAATCACACTCACAGTCTTACTGACATTGAGAAGTAACACATTTTGAGTGCACCAATGCTGTACTGAATCGAGGGCTAATCTAGTTTGTTCAATACACGAATTAAGATTTTTGCTACGCAGCAAAGCACTCGCATCGTCAACAAACAACAAGAGGTCGAGTTCATTGATATATATCAGAAATAAAAAGGGCCCCAGATTACTTTCTTGGGGAACTCCTACATTGACATATTTATCCTCTGACATGACGTTGTCGTGAAGCACCAACACCCCGGAGTGAGTTTTCCTCACCTTTTTCCTTTGATTGCTTCTCTTAAATTACGCAAAGTGGTTGCGTATGATGCTTCTGTGATGCTTTCAGAGTCGGATATGACGGATTTCCTACAAAATTCTACAAATAGGGATGATTTCGAAATTAAAAAAACTTCAGACTGGCTCTAATTCAACATTACGTATTGGAGTGCAAGCTGAACAGCTACTTAATGAATTGTTTAGATCAGAATTATGTCCATACTCTATTTTCCTTAGGAAATTCAATTTCAGAAATTTTTCCGGGGAAAAAAATAGAACCACTACACCTAAGCAGAAAATCCAATTTTGTGTCCATCTAGTAGTGAAATACGGTATTCACAGATTACCGAAGTAATATGTAATATCGTGTGATGAGTGACATCTTGTGTTCATATATAGAATCATCGAAAGAAACAAACACTTCTATATAGAATCCTACAATAAAGGAACTTTTGATTGTAGGATACATTTGTCGGTTGTAGTTACGTCATCACTTATAAATTTTGAAAATATAGTTTCCACATGTACTGTTAAAATTATATACATACCTTTCATCAGCAATATTGCAAAGCATGGCCAGGATTTGAACTATCACAGCAAATTTTGTTGTTTTATTCATATCTTCATTGAATTCACGTAATTTTAAGATATATATGCACATCATTTAATTTTAATTTTCTGAAACAAGAACTGAATTTAAAATTCAACAAAATCAACATGTAAATTCAATCATATTGAATACCAATCACAGTTCGTATCACAGAATATAAAACAATTGACATAAGCTGTTTTGTTGTCTATATCAAGTGTCAAATTTTCATATAAACACAGTAATGTTATGATGTGGAACTTTCAGTCAGCTTATATTTGATAAAGTTTTTGTTACTGCAACTTATCAATGATAATACATATAGAATAAAAAAGTTTTTTCGGATTTTTTCAACATGGATTCGATGTACAACCGTTTCAAAATTGTTGTTGGAGCTGTAGTCGGTGGTAACGAAGCTGGTTCAAGCAGTGACTACCTTTCGCCTAGACAACAAAAATTGGGTCCGAAATTTCCGTACAATCGACCCCACTTTCTACAGTTAGATGATGAAGAGATTCACATATCTGCAGATCATCGTATAAGACCAATTATACATCCCAGTAAACCACTCCCACATTATGCTGGCTATGCGGAATGTATAAACGCAGGAAAGTCTAGGTGGAATGAGGATCAAGCAGTTTTCAGACAAGGTGTTCTTACAAAACCTGATGTACAATTTTCAATACCTTATTCTTACTATGGAATTTTCGACGGACATGCAGGTGTTGGGGCTGCATTGTGTGCAGCAAATCAACTGCACCACATCATTCATGTAGGTTTTCAAAAATTTTTCTGTTTTTTTCTTTTTGTCTTGTAAATTACTTTTGTGAGGGGTTTCTGCAAAGCCTCAAAGTATTGAATTTAGAGTAATAATACTCTAGAAATGAACAAAAATTTCCCCAAATTAAGATGATGCTTTTATCTGTCTTTTGTAGGAAAAATTGGTGGATGCTCAGGATGATATTTGGGCAGATTTTAATGGAAAGAAATCGGCAACATGCAAACAAACTGACCTATTAATAATTGGAGCCTTGGAAGCTGCTTTTAAAGAAATGGTTTGTTATTCTCCATTCCATAATATTCTCACATTTTATAAAAATTTTAAATTACTATCAGTCCTAAAATTGACAGATGAATGTTATAATTACTCTTGTCCGAAAAACTCAAAATTTTGTCTCTGTGCGCCATCTCCAACACATAGTTTATATAAGTAATTAATGATTGCTGCCTAAGATTTAATTTCTCAATATTGTTCAATGCTATTAATCTGTAAATGCTTCAGTTATAACTGAACACTATAATAATATAGTATTTTCAGTATTTAATACCATTTTCAATTTATTTTGGTAGGATCAACTTATTGCCGAAGACAGAATGAAGTATTTAGCACCAGGTGGCTGTACTGCTTGCATAGCCTTATTTATCTTAGGAAAATTATATGTAGCCAATGCTGGCGACTCCAGAGCCATTTTGTGCAATAATAATAATTTTCAGCCACTTTCTATGGATTTCACTCCAGAAAGTGAGCGAGATAGAATCAGAAGGCTTGTTGAAGAGCAACCAAGTCTCGTAGGTACTACTTGACAATGTTTTCATAAAAAAACCAAATTTAAGCCGAACTTTTTCAGGGAATGAGTTCACTTCGAAGGAATTTCTCCAACCCTTACTAACAACTGATCTGGGTAAAACTGTCATGTATCGGGATGCTCATATGAAAGGCTGGGCATATAAAACAGTTGAACAGGATGACCTGAAACACCCAGTCATAGTGGGCCATGGAAAAAGAGTAAGTATTAGGAATATAAAAAGTTCGAACTTATTTTTACTCCTAATATAACACTACCATTACTTATGGTTAAATATATACTTATATGTTATTGAAATTTCAGAGCCGCTTAATGGGCACGATAGGGGTTACCCGAGGTTTTGGAGACCATGATTTAAACGCTATTTACACCAAAGTTCAAATAAAACCTTTATTATCACATCAGCCAGAAGTTCAAGTGTACAAAATCACCAGTACAGATGAAAAAGAAGTATTAGTAATGGGTACTGATGGCCTGTGGGATGTAGTATGTTGTTCCAAAGCTGCCGAAATAATTAAAAAATCTATAGAGAACTTTAGCGAGAAAGAACGCTATGTATGTGCTGCAACCTGCTTGGTTGGTTTTGCTAGAGGTTCTCTAATAAACGACCACAACTGGCAGTTGAAAAATGGCAAACAAGCGTCCTGTGATGATATTTCAGTTCTTGTCATTCCTACATTCCCTTATAAATTAGAGTATCAAGTATTATGTGAGAAATACAATCAAAAAAGTGACACTTAAAAGTACATATGTAGTTGAAGGATACTTTCAACAAGTTTTTCAGATTAAAAATATATCATCACAGTACAAATGTCAAAAATTTACAATATAACAAAGACTGTTCTTTGAGAAAGACATAAAAATACACCCCATCTCCTGTATCGATAATTATTGATTAAAGAACTAGGACAATATGATAGTGTAGGAAGCCTGCATTAACACACTACTTTGGTTACATTGCAGTAGCATCAGGAGAGAAAAGACTTACTGAACATATGGCATATAATGTGGTTAGTGTTTATTATATTGTATATTTTGGTATTTGTTCGGTGATATTTCAATTTTTGTTATTCCTACATTCCCTTATAGACTTCCAAGTATTATGTGAAAAATGCCATCAAATTAGTGATACTGAAAAGTACATATGTATTTGAAGAGTACTTTCAACAACAGTTTTTCAGAATAAAATATATATCATCACAGTACAAATGTCAAAAACATACGATATAACAAACACTATTCTTTGAGAAAGACAAAGAAAATACACACCCATCTCCTGTTTTGATAGTTGCTACGGGAACTCTGTTTGGAACTGTTTGGAAATTCCTGATTTCTGAATGATACTTCTTCCATAATAATGTTATCATTGCGTTCAACAGTCTAGTAAACACATTAAATGCCATGTGTTTAGTAAGTCTTATCTTTCCTGGTGTTATTGCAACATAACCAAAGTAGTCACAGACTTCACCGTCATGTTGTCCTAGTTCACACATCAATAATTATCAATACAGGAGGTTTTTCTTTCATTATTTTGTCAAAATCCTTCCAGTTTCTCTCAGTAGTCTATACATTCACGATTTTAGAGTTTTTATCATTTTTACTTGAGGTCCCTTGCTCTGACTGAATCATCTCAATATGTTGATCAAGATATTTTTTGTAAAAATTTAATTTGTGGAGGTTCTGATAGTACTCTTTTCCACTAGTGGAAAACTATACAGGTCTGATTCTAAAATTTGGACAGTCAGATTTGCAGTACTATTCTTGTGGATTTTATGCTAGTTTAACTAGTTTTACAATTTGTAAAAGAGGTCTTAATGATATAATGAACTATGACAAAAAAGGTACAAGCAAATAAAAGTATAACAAGTACAAAAAGGGACAAACACTAATATCAATAGAACAACTGGAAAAGATCCAATAGACTTTTCTGTCTAATTTTTTCGCCTTCTTTATTATCAAATACAAAGAAAGATACTTGAATTCAAGAAAATGTGAAAAATGAAATTCCTGATACTGTAAATCTAACTATTCAAAATCTCCTCAAAAGTAAACGTAGATTAGTGAGGAAACAGATTTTCCAATTGTTAAGAGGTCGGCAAGAGACAAAAGACTTGCAGATTCAAATTGGTGTGGAATTCACACAACACGAGTTCTGCTAGTAGGTTGGTTGCACATGAACCAATAGTTTTCTTACTAGTAGAACTAATACTGTGCACAACAGCTAGACAGCTGTTGTACACAGCTGTTCCACCAATTTGAATACGCAAATCTTTTGTCTCTTGCTGACTTCCGAACATTTGGAAAATATGTGCCCTCCCTAATCAGTATTTACGTTTGTGAGAATTTCCATTTGTAGAAAACTGCACGATCCTGCTTCCAAATTTTGAATAGTCAGATCTAGTGTCAGGAATTTAACTGCTTAAAACTTTTACATTTTCTTCAATTGCAATATTTTCTTGGTACTGGATAGAAGGAAGAATGCGAAAAACTTACGCAGAATTGTATCAAGCACTAAGAAAGATACTGCAATTGAAGAAAATATAAAAGTTGTAGACAGTGAAATTCCTGATACTGCAAACCTCCACAAAAGTACTTAGGTTTTTTTTTAAATCTTGATCTCTGGGTATGTGGTGATTTTCCATTTTGGGCATTGAGTCTATTGGATCTTTTTCGGTTGTCCTATTGATATTAGTTACTCATATTTGCTTGTACCTTTTCTGTTAGGTAGTTAATTATATCATTTATGCTTTTTTTATCAGTTGCAAATTGTTTATCAATCTCCAGAATTGAAATTTCCTTAATATTCAAGTTTACATACTCGTCTTGTACCTCCTTATGTAAAATGCCATTTTTTTCATTAAATTCCTATTGTTAACGAACTCCCACATACTTGGCATGGAATCGTCACTGAAACTATTAGATTGAGATGTTATTAGGCTCATTATTCGAAGTCAAATTAACAAGTCGTTTTCTACGCAAGCGTCCTGTGATGATATTTAAGTTTTTGTTATTCCGACTTTCCTTTATAAATTCGAATATCGGGTATTATATGAGAAATACAATAAAAAAGTAATACTTGAAAGTACATATGTATTTGAAGATTTCTCATTTCTGTAGAAATATGATTAAAGTCCCTAGTTTGTAAAAATTTTCACTAATGTTAGGAATACCAGCTTTTTTATTAAAAATTGTATTATTTATTAAGTGCATTTGCTCACATCAAAATGACTTGGCACTACAAGTTTTTGTGGAGATAATGTTTATAATAATATGCAAATTGAAACAGAATAAATTTTTGATTATTGACAATTAGTACACTATTGTTTTCATTCGAAAAAACCGCTAGATGGGTCATTAAATCAGGGACACACACAGTTTTCAGTAGTACCAAACTTCAAAAGTAAAAATTTCATCACCTTCGTTTCAGTAGTTGTAGATATTAAAGCCTTTTTGTCTAAATAATGGATAAAAACTAGTTTCATGTGTTAATCAAAACACGGTTTTTTAGTGGAATGCAGATTTTAAACGCGATTGAACTACCATCCAAGTAGAGCAGCGCCCAGTTCGTCCAATTGAAATGGCTACGTCCGAAACATTCAAAAAATTCTGTCCGATCTTAAAGTGAAGTTGCAAAATGTAGCTGCCATTCTAAAGATATCAATAAGTACCGTGTTCAAAAATGTGCAGTAAGTTATCTCCAGCCGCGCTTGCTCATCGAAGGATAAAACCAACAGCGAATTGATAATGCTGTTTGCGTGTGAAAACAATTCATACCTAAGATATAATCCCTATAAAAAAGCTTAAACCTTTCGTAAATTTCAATGGGTACTTCTGGAGAAATACTATGGATGCACATATTTCCTTTTTGGATAATTGAATTTTGGGTACTTCAAAATGAAGAAGTGAAAATTTCGGTTCTTTTAGAAACATTTAATACTGGTAGTCAACTTGTGCCTTCCATAATTCTATAAATTCGTAGTTTACGTTTCTAAGTTTGTAGAATTAAAAAACCTGATAAAAATATCCATCCAGAGCTTCAAATCTATTGTAGAGAAATTCATGAAACTTGTCATAAAAATTGAATGACATGCAAAATCTTGCTTAATATAGCAACCAGAATTCTGGTAAAATGGTAATAGCCATTTCCTGCTCACATTAGTTTGTTGAGAAATGTAGACCCCATTACTCCTCTAAGAAATCATGAGAATAATGGATTTGATATTCGGACATAAAAGTCTGAATACCTGGTAATAGTTCCAATATTATGAAAAACCAAAGATTAAACAAAGGTTGAAAATGTGATAAGGAGGAATTCGTTGAATGAATACCTTCAATAATATTCATTCCTCAACTTTCAAGAAAATGACTGGTTAGACATGAAGATACAAATTATTAAAAATGTCGATTTATTCACTTAAATGATGTATGATAAAGATTAACTATAAACTCACTTCTATAGATAAGATGAACAATTAAAGAGATAATTTTTGATTCATCTCCTTTTTGTGAAGTTACTTGATTTAGCTAACATGATAACAAATTATTATTACAAAATAAAAAATCGATAATAGGGGATTTTATTTACAAGCATGATTCGATTCCATATATACAGATTATACAAAAATGAAATTCAAAAATTTGTTTCAAGTTTAAATGCCGAAATCCCTGAATTTCAAATCACTTTGAGTCATGACTGGGATGTTTTTATTTAATAAATATAAATGAAACACTAACAACACTGGTATTGCTTTTAAAACTAATTTATATTATTTATAAAATTGAGTGTAAGAGAAAACATAATCTTTTCATAACATTAAACAGCCTAACCAGCAAATAGAAATATTGTATGATACAAGAAGTCCAACATTGCATTTGGCTTCATCAAAACATAAACTAAATTGATTTATTTTGTGAAGGCTGCAAATACTGCCCACAATACTTCAGATGTGTTTGGTTTGACGGATTCTTGTTCAAAATCTAAATCAAGCAACTCACGAACTCTCTTCATTGCAAGTTCATAATCATCATCATTAAGTGAAGCAGTAGCATTCTCCAAAACATCACTGGCATTTGCTAGGAATATCAAAGCCAACATTCGTTTATCCATTCTTTGTGGATCATTAACCCACTTTGCTAAAACCGCATCCTGAATCTGCAGGAAAAAAAAATTAAAACAAATATGAACTAAATAGCCCAAACTCACCTTTTTGATCAGGCGACTCTTAGTAATATCATCTGTAAGTGGATGGGTAGTCATATCAAATAAAAGAAAATTTTGTTTTTCAGTAGTAAGAACTCCCTTTTCCACTAAATTTTTGGCGAGTCGTTCCCTCACATTTTTGAGCTGGTATCTAAGCTTCAAGGGGTTCCAGGATTCCCCTACACCGCAAGAAAATTTAATAATAGGAATATACCTACTTGTAATGTACAAAATAATCATATCCTACATGGAGTAATCCATTACATTGTGATAGTTCATTTCAAATGGAATAAGAATAATTACTTCGTTTACCATACTTGTTTATAAAAAATCAAATTTCCTGCCACAAAGTCAAATTTACCTTGGAGCTACAATCAAATAAACATAACCTTAAACACAAAGAATAACAGATTGTCCTTTGATATATTTATAAAATCTACAACAGATGCAACTATCCTCAACTTTTCGATTGATGATACGTAGACTATTTTCAATGCCATTAGAGAACATTACACAAAGAAGAGAACTGAATATCATTAAACAGAAACAATCATGCTGAAGAAAAAAATTATAAATTCTCTTACTCTTAACACAGCTTGTGATACCCAATGTGAAAATGGAGTAACATTACAAAACTCAGGTGATAAATAAGTGATGGTAAATAGAGTAATTTTTCTAATTCCATACAGAATAGGACTGTTGATAAAATATCGAAATATCGATATTTATTAACAATACTTTTTGGGCAATATATATCGATAGTTCGATATTGAAATATAGATATCGACAGTCGATATTTTTTTAAAACAAGTTTTTATTTATCACTTATCACTGTTTATAGCTTTAGCATCTCTTCCTCTACTTAGACTGTGTATAATCTATGGTCTGTGATTAACAACGAGCAAAGTTAAAAAAACAGGTAATGAATTTCATAACATCATATATCATAACGGAGATGCACGTGTTTATTCAGATTAATTTATTTCAAAACTGGTTACATAGAAATAGTGAAGTGCCTGAATATGTCGTCTTTGAAAAATTCTTCTATTGTGTGGACGTATTTTAAGAAATTAGATACAAAAAGTGTTTCTTGCAACTTAACTGGAAAGAATTACAAAAGGGAAATACAATTTAGCAAGCCACTCAAAAAGTAAACACCATCATGCAAATCCCCAACTGTTCATAAAAAAACAATACAAATTTTTCAAATTTAGCTGATCAAATAAAATATAATGTGACCTATTTTAAACACTCAGTGCTTCTGATCAATAACATCTGATCAATTAGCAGAAAGAATGCCAAATATTGATGCTCATTCAAGCAATTAGTACTCGTTGGAACTCTTGTTTGGACATGATGGGAAGATTCCTGAAATTATCTTCAATTGTCGCAGAGGTATTAGCATCAAGAACTAAGAATAATGTACCTGATATGGTAGCTACTTCATAGTTTTGCGCGATTTGGTTACGCTCCATGGTCCATTTAAAAAGGCAACAGAAGACTCGAGTGCCGAGAAATATGTCACAGCTAGTTAAGTAATACCATGAACAAATTTATTAAAATAAGAAACAACAAACTAAAACATGAACAGCTATTGGAGAATCAGTACAACATGATTTATTCAAGATAGATTAGAGCCTTTACAAGAAAACCTTTTCTTGGCCAAAACAACTATCTTAGATCCTTCAAAAAGTTACATTTCATGTCAGCATTGGCTGCTGCTAATGCAATATCAGATTTATCAAAAGAAATAATTTTAGAACACAAAATTCATCTACGGTAGATGCTTCTCCACGTGGAGAAAACGAAACAACTTCATCATTATGGGACAGTTGGAAGTTTTTGACAGAAGTTTTGGTACAATGCCTGCTGAATTGAAGCAGTATTTAGATCAGCCAAATAATTGAGGGTCATCAACTGCACTAAAATTTTGGATCGATAGTAGACATTTCACTACTGTGCCATCAAAAATAGCCATTATTCTGCATTTTTCTGCATCTGTAGCATCTGAAGGAAATGCTTATACAATCAATCTTTTAGTGCCTAAGAATCGTAGTAGTCAAACAGCTGAACATATAAAATAACAAGTATTTTTGAAAACTCTTACTGAAAAATATTAATACGCATAATTTTTTTAATAAAATTAAACAATAATTATTAAGAACCTAAAATTTTCATACATTTATAATTTAACTTGTTTAATATACTGAATTATAAACTGTGTAAATCATTCTTGAACCGAATTACGATTGTTTTTCAAATCAAAACCAATAAAATCGAAAAAATATCGATATATCAAAATATCGATATTTTTTTTTGATATATTAAACTCCAATATATTTAAAAATATGGATATATCGAGAATCCGATACTTTAAAAAATATCAACAGCCCTTATACAGAATAATCACTCAAAATTATTTAATACAGTTTCATACTGTACATACAGTATGAACACAGTACCTTGATAGTACTTCTGCAAAGTAAAATAGAAAAAGCGTGAAACAGTATCTTGAAAATAAACATGATAGTCTGCTGAATCTTCATTTCAAAGCATTTAATTTCAACACTCAGGAATTTATTTTCAATTCTTACCACTTAGGTATTCAATCCAACATTGGACGGTTTCGGGAGGTTCAGTTTCTTTAATATGTTTTAATGCTTCATCTAACAGAACATCGCCAGTGGGTGTATCATTTTTGAGGATCAATTTTCTAGAAAGCAATCCTTTTCTTCTCATACCTGCTCGTTCTAACTCTACCCTACCCCGTAATCCCAATTCTATTAGAATACATCCTCTCAAACCACTAGATATACAATCATTCCAAAATGATGTGTAACCCTATAAATGGATGTTAAATACTACAAAAAAGAATTAAAAATCAGCAAATTTACTTCTTTATCTTTTAATCCAAGAAGTAGCACTTCTTCCATCAACGTTAACCTGGTTTCTTTAGAGTCACCATCCTCAACATCTTCATCACGATCTTTTTTTTCACTACTGCTGGGATCATTTGTTACACTCTCAGTATTTTCACGTATGATATTGCGTCTTTGTACCAGTCCATCCGATCGATTCATTTTAAATATGAGTTTGAAAGCAACAGATCGAATTTACCTTACTCTAATAATTCTATTTACTTTTCAGAAATTGTTGACGTTTTACCAAATGATTAACAAACTTAAAGATGGCGTGACGTCATTCATTGACACTTTCTTGTCTTATGGAAAAATTTCTAATTGATTATATTTCCTAAGGAGAAAATTTTAACTGTACGCGATATGTTGAAAAAGCATTAAACAAGGATAAAATGTTTTTAAATTGTAAAAATATTAAAACTTAAAACTGACATTTCTCATGTAAAAGAATATAATTTGTGGAACGTGTCTGTGTCAAACATAGGCACCACGGGGTAACAAACACAATGTATTGAAGTGATAAGTAATAAGTATCTGGACTGCCGAATTATATTACCATTTTTTTTTAAAAGCATAAAAATTAATGAGCAATATTGTAGTTGTTATCGTTCAACACCTTTCATTACAGTAAAAAGAAATGTTACAGAATATGCATGATTGAAAAAGGCCCAAGTATGGAAAGTCATGTAAAACAAACCACTCAAGGGGGTGACTCTGATATGGAATGTTCAGATACAGAATGCTACGATTATGATTATTATGACAACGATGATAATGATATAGAAGATATAGATCCACGTCAAATAGATATAGAATATTTTCATTGTGAAACTTTGAATGAAGAACAAGTTGAAAGGTTATTGAATGAGATAGTAGAAGTAGTGAGCAATAATCTTCAAATAACACCATTTTTGGCTAAAGTGCTGTTACATAGTAACCAATGGGATGTACCTGAAATTGTTAAGAACTATAAAGATAATGCGTCTAATTTACTTGTTAGAACGAACATTAAACCTGCCGTAGTACCTCAAATTCTAACATATACAAGATATATCAGTTGTTCAGTTTGTGTAACTATCCAAAGTGTGGACAAATTTTATAGCTTATCATGTATGCACATGTTTTGTAAAGACTGTTGGATGTCTCATTTTGAAGTCCAAATTAATCAAGTAAGGAAAACTGCTTTATTCAGCTCAATTATACATATAATAATATTTATTTCAACAGGGAATATCAACTGGTATAAGTTGTATGGCTAGAGATTGTGGAATCTTGGCGCCTGAAGATTTTGTTTTAAAACATTTATCCCGTGCAAATCTCAGAGAAAAATACCAACAATTTGCCTTTCAAGATTACGTCAAGTCTCATCCACATTTAAGGTTTTGCCCTGGACGGAACTGTTCTATGGTTATTTATAGTAAAGAAATGAAGGCTAAGAAAGCTGTGTGTACTCTTTGTAAAACCACTTTCTGTTTTAGGTGAGTAATCTGTGTTTAATTCGAACAATTTTTGAGAAGTCTTTTTTAATTAGTTTTGTAATCATCCTCTATACTAACAACATTTTTGCATCAGTAAAAATCATGAAATGTTGTTGAGTAAAGTATCTGGAGATATTTTGGACATTATTCAAAGTTTAAAATTTGCCACTTGGAAAATATAATTTAATGAATAGAAATTTTTTCCCGAATTTGAGTTGCTCAGTGCGGTCTTTCATTATTCTTTTATTGAATAACACCTTTTTTGTTGATAATCTCTGGGCACTTATCAATTGAAAATTAATTTACTCGATCTAGTTGCAGTGAAGGTCTACATTCACAGGTTCTCAGGTTTGACCACGTCTTAGAAATGCTCCACAAGAGCGCCACTTTCGTATGTAAACTTGGCTTAGCTATACTTTGTGGAGATTCATTCAGAAAGAATCACTGCCTTCTACATTTTGGATAATATATAAGAGAATATAGAATAAACAAGCCATTGTAACATTAAAATGTTTTGAGTACAACTTTAAAGTATACAGTGAGCTGATAAATAACAAATAAAAATCAATATGCATAGAAAGAACACTACTTTCCAGTTTTCCTAACAGTATCTCCTGTGGGTCATAATTTCAGAAAATGAGCAAGCCAGCTAATTTCAGGAGATACTTTTAAAATGCTCTTGGTATTGTATCGAAATTTCTCATAATTTCCTATAGGTCGGCAGAACATCCTGTTGCATAGAGGCTTATGGACCAGATAATTGGAATTTAATATAATTTTTTCAAACTGATGATTGAATTTTTAAGTAATATAACAGTAATAATTAGAATATTTCAATAATTGTTGGCAGCCATTTACAGAAAAAATAATGGATTTATTGTTCCCGAAACTTTTATTGTTACAAAAAAAGTTAATATTTTTTCTTTTCACATAATCGCACAATATTTTAGGTGTGGCACAGATTATCACGCACCAACAGAATGTGTTGTTATTAAGAGATGGCTGACAAAATGTGCAGATGACAGTGAAACAGCAAATTACATAAGTGCTCATACGAAAGACTGCCCAAAATGTAACATTTGTATCGAGAAAAATGGCGGATGTAACCATATGCAATGTTATTCTTGCAAACATGATTTTTGCTGGATGTGCATGGGTGACTGGAAAACACATGGATCTGAATATTATGAGTGTTCTCGATATAGAGAAAATCCCAACATTGCTCTGGAATCAGCACATGCCCAGGTAATATGAAGATGTTTCTCAAACAGTTTTTTCATCGACACTCTCATTAATAAATAAAAGAATAGCACAATAAAATTATATCAGGTTTTTGTAAATTATGTTTTGATTTGAACGTTAATAGCGAAGTAACTTTATTATTTTTGATTTCCGACATTCATTGCCTGAATTGTTCTATACAAAAAACAGAAATATTCAAAGAAAATGAATGAAATAGAGTACAAAATAAAATGTTGCAAAAAAATGGTGAATAGCACTGATGTGAAGTCAGAAGCTTTTGCATGGTTGTTCGTCTTACACAGTGCAGTCTCGCATTGTCGTGTTGCAGAATAACGCCTTTTCTGTTAACACTCTCCGGATACTTTTCCATTAAAGTTGGTTCACTCGATCCAATTGTTCGCAATAAAGATCTGTATTAACAGTTCGTCCAGGTTTCAGCACTTCAAAATGAACAATTCCGCGTATACTACACCAATCACACAGAAGCGCCTTTTTGGGATCTTAACCCGGCTTTGCAGTACTTCGTGGTGATTCATTTGGAGAGAGCCGCTGCCTTTTGCGTTTTAGATTATCATATAAGACCCATTTTTCATCTCCAGTGATCAAGCGATCAAAAAACGGTATGATGCCGTTGAAACAATAAGTTGCATGGGATGGATCGGTTGGTTTTGTTCTCTTCGGACAGATTATGGGAGACCCAAACACTTGCTCTGCCAGATATGAACCTAGAGAACCACCTTTGGCATTTACAAACTTATAATGCACTTGGAAAAACATTGCAAATGTTTTTGGTCGCACCTGTTGCGTTACTATTATTATTTATTGACATATTATTTATTATTTATTGACATGATCTTTGGTAAACTGGCTGGATTAATAGCCTGCATGAAAAGGGTGGGCAACTGTTTTGATGTCAAGCACAAACTTCTGGTGTACAATTCACATATTAAAAGTGTCTTAACATATCTACTGCCAATTTGGGGAAATACCACGAAGTTTAATATAAATCGGCTTCAGAGGTTACAGAACAGAGCAGTGAAAACTATTTTCAATCTCAAATTTGAAACAAGAACAAATCTACTTTATGAACAATACCCAATTTTGCCAATTAAAAAACTCATAAAACAAGAGCTGTGTGCGTTGGTTTTCAAAATAAATAATAACTTACTGAAAACCAAGGTCTGCTTTGAACAGTTTCCACACGACTATGAAACAAGACACAGGGACAGATTTACCTTGAATAAAAACATCCGTACAAACTATGGCAGAAGAAGACCAAGCTTCATAGGACCACAGCTTTACAACGAACTGCCAAAAACTATTAGATTATCTAAGACGTTACATTCCTTTAAAAAAAATTTGAGAACTTATCTTGAAAATTGTTAAATTTATTTTAGTCTTTACTATAAATATAAATATTAATTTATGTATATGAAATGTATATCTGTGATAACAACTTATGTTGATTAACAGTATTATCAATAAATCAATCAATCAATCAAAATCAAACTACCTTTATGAAACTCAAAAAGCATACAATACCCGATATGCTCTTCTGGTATTTGGCTTGCCATTTCACCCCAGATTGCCAAAAAGTATAATATTTAATTGTTTACAAATGAACAAGTCACAGTAACCTTAAAATGTCTTTGACTCGGCTTCGAAGTACACAATGAGCTGACAAAGGACAATCAAATATCTACATGCACAGAAACAACATTACTTTCCAGTCCCCCCATCAGTTCATATGACAATACGTTTTGAGTACTTCACGATTAAAAATTTCAAACTCGCACCACAATTCACATCATATGTAGCCATATCTCGAAACTCAAGTTTGTAATTTTATGAAAGACCGGACCATTGGAAAAATTTTATACTGTAACGTTTTTTCTAATTTATAATATGTTACGGAAGAAATTGTCTGAGGTCGATCAGTCTGTATGTGTTTAATTTAGAAACGGTTAATTCCACAGGCCCGTGAAGCACTGAAGAAATATCTTCATTACTATGAAAGATGGGAGAATCACTCAAAATCGTTAAAGCTGGAAGAACAGACTTTAACAAAATTAAGAAATAGAATAAATCAGAAGGTTATGTCTGGGTTGGGAACTTGGATCGATTGGCAGTACTTATTTACTGCCGCTGAACTATTAGCGAAGTGTCGTTACACCTTACAATATACATATCCTTATGCCTATTTCATGGATCCTGGTCCTAGAAAGGAATTGTTCGAATACCAGCAAGCTCAATTAGAGGCAGAAATCGAAAACTTGTCCTGGAAAGTGGAAAGAGCAGAGACAACTGATAGGGGAGACTTAGAAAACCAGATGGATATAGCGGAGAAACGTAGGACCACGCTTTTGAAGGATTTCCTGGACGTGTGATACATGGTAAATTCTAAATAATTAAAAATTTACGTAATTTTAACAGAAACTGTTATTTTAATGAAGATTTCTCTTAGCGACCGCTGTGAGATATTAGCCTTTTAAAACTTATGACTTTTCCACCTGATTATATACTTTTTCAGGAGTGAATTATATAAAATAAAGTTGTCTGTCCAATTAATTGTATTTATTGTGAATGAATGTTATGATTTTTATATCGAGAATTTAGAATAGGTCTTCCTGTAATGGTCATGCTGGCTATTTCCATATTCTAAATTTTATCAAATGCTTATGAAGTTCAACAGACCATTGTATAAAAGTATTTTCTATTTGAAGAATTTTTTCCAAGATTGTTTGCTTTAAAATGATGTTTGTATATTTCCTAGAAGCTATGTCAGTATCGCATGAAGAATCGAATACTCGAATGATAATAGGAAATCTGATAAAAATAACATTTCAGCCATTTTTATATTTATCTAGACTATATTGGTGTCAGCTCCCAATATTTGCATGTAATTTTCTTCTAAAGAGTTTAGACTCATAAATATTAAATCGGCACGAGTTGTGAATTTTATTCTACTCCTTTCCAAAGGAGTAATTCAACTATTTTATAATAATATATTTGAAAGATAGGTCTTCATTAAAATAGCGCTTCATTACTTTTTGATACTATATATATCCCGGAGTGTTTTCATTGAAATTTAGATTGATAATTTTTGAATAAACGATTTTGATGTAATCAGTATTAGTATAGAAATTATTATAATTTATGTATATATTCTAGATTATAGCTTTTATATAACATTTTCTGGTTGTTGCGTTTTGAAATTATCAGTGTGATTCTCATTTAGAACATTGTATTTCTGAAATAAAAGATCCAACAAGTTTCATATCTTTAATTGTTTTAGAGGAGCAATTTGGTCAATTTGTAATGTTGCAGAAATGTAAACACTGAATGTATATTTAGAAGTAACACATTGAAATTCAATGCATAAGACGGAGAACTCTGAGCGGCCAATCGAACTTTGGAATAATCGAAAGATATGTGCGTTATGATAATGAATACTGTATAAATGGAAAAGAATGCTCTTCTCTCCCATACACATGTAGCCCTTGTGTGGAGTTGGACATTTCGTTTCGAACGATATACAAATTCAGTCGGTACATAGAACTCAGAAGTGCTAGTGTGTCGTCCATAACGCTTGAAAATCAAATACATTAGGATAGATCATTTGAAGTTGAAACGTGGTTTCACCTACTGTGATAACTCTTTAAAACTAGGATAATAAATAATAACTTTATTTACCCAACGGGAAAATTCCCAATTACTAAATAACATTTTTATATTTCAGTACCACGTAAGAAAATTGTCCATTTTCACTCTGAATTTTTCCATTTTCACTAGACTATCCACTTTTCAGTAACAAGTAAATTGTTTACAAGTTACTTCACGCATGATTCTTCAGGTGTAAGCCGAATTTCGTTATATTTTCCACTTTTATCTAACACTAATGACAATCATTCATAAATTTTCCAGGCTCACTTCTTCGATAGAAGTATATTTTCAGTCAATTCTTTACTTTTCACTGACACAAACAAATACTGTACATACCTATCCCACGCCTGATTTTTCCGATAAATTCATTTCACTCCATTTTTTATTTTCACAACTTGAATAGGATCATTATGTTTTTTGATATTTTAGAAATTTCGTTCAACTCGTCTCAAATAAAAACTTACAGACATTTGGGCTAAACGATAGCATACTGTTTGTTCCCTAGAACAAGTGCGCAAAAAAATATAATTTCCAATGGTTATATCGTAGAGTCTCATGGGCGTATTTTTGCGTATTCTCGAATTTTATTTTCCCATTTAGTCTTAAAGTCTGCCCTGTGAATCGAAAGTCTTTCGTTTTAATCGTTTGACTTCATTTTTGTCTGAAAATTTAAAAAAATATATAGGCATTGTAGTGTGCTCTGGGACGAGCGCACAAAAGTAAAATTGAATTATAGAGATCAAAAATATGTAAAAAATAATACTTTGTGCCAAATTAGAATCATGTTTTTTATTAGATCTTTGAACTATCAGAAATTCAAAACATAAGACGAAAAAATTTCTAGAAATGACAAGTTAATTTTTTCAAATTAATAATATTTATTCACTGGGTAAATTACACAAACAATAATTCAATACCACATTCACATATTGAAATATAGAAGGTGAATAAATAAATGATATCACAGAAGCTTTAGCTCCGAGGAGCTATAGCTTGTACGAGATGCAACTATTCTGTTTGAATGACGTCTTCCATTAGTATAGCAAATTCGTCATTTATTGAACGATCCTTTCGTCGAGTTATATTATCTTTTCCCTAATTATATTTTGTCAAAAATTGCAAATTTAAATCAACTAGTTACAGAATGTTGAATTTTGAAAACATAAGAATCTGTGAAATTAACGTATTTTAGCGTATAGTAGCTCATTCGGACCGCATTTAGAGTAAATTTACCGTACAAATACGGTAATTACCGTGCGGTTGGAAACGGTGGTTACGCATAAAGCAGTCTCCATTTGATTGAAGGCTGAAATTGGGAAAATAGGTTCCTTATGAACTGAATAAAAAACTACTTGACAGGCACAAAAGAAAGTCCTTTCTCCTTCAAATCGTGACAGGTGATGAAAAATTGACATAGTTTGAGAATCCTAAGTCGTAAATCATGGTCGAATCCACGCTTCTTAATGCTAAATATACGTTCTGCCTACCGAGAGCATTAAAACTATGCTCAGCGCAGTTTTATGCAGACATAACTCAGGCCTATCTCTCGTTTAATAAAACGAGATGTCGCTGAGAATTCCAACGTTATTGGTAAGAGGAGCTTGAAGCATTACGGAGGCTGGCACTCAAGCACTACTTGTTGCTTAATCCAGATAAAAGCTGTATAATGCTTTTCGGTAGCGGATATGATCTTGTTGCCTTGGGAGATGTACCGAGAGTGAGAGTTGTCTGTCAGCGAAACTTCTCGGAGCCTTGGGCTTATATTCGATAGTTTCTTCAGGTTCCGTTCCCATGTCTGGCTGTATAAGAACAAGGCATACATCAAGCCCAAATTATTATATGGTAAACGTCATTTTTTGCGAAGGGAGACAAAGATTCATTAGTATTATCATTGTCCAACCACTGCGACGTCGTATATGGTGATTGCCTGATTAGAAATGATAAAAAAAATTAAACTCGTTCAGAACAAAAATAAAATAGAAAGGCTTTTTACTTGATAGAAGAAATATAACAAAATTTGAATATCAAAACAAATTGAAATATGTTTATCTTCTACAATTTTAATTTCCAAAAGAAAAAAAAAAAAAAAAATTTTGGAAATTAAAATTGTAGAAGATAAACATATTTCAATTTGTTTTGATATTCAAATTTCGTTCAGAACAATGAGCCTAAGGCTCATTTATGGAAATTAACATATAGAAAGTTAATTACAGATACTGGGTGCGATTGATGCATAATATCGTTTTCTACTATTTTTTTTCTCCTCGCATTCATTTTTCAATTTTTTCTTCACTTATATCTCTTTTTTTCGGCATTGTTTATGTATTAATTAGAGAAATGATTGTTATTTCAATATATTTGGTTGAGTAGATCAGGGAGTTGCTCATCTGGATTCCGCCATTTTTGCATTTTTATTGGTAAATTTAATTCTAATTTTTTTATGCTAAATAAAGACATTATTATTATTGTAAAGCTTGCAAATACTGGTACAGTAATTTTCTATGGATCAGAAAAAAAATCTCGCCACTTGTTCTACAGAAAAAGAATTAATTAATTAATAGTTTCAAGAACTGTTTCTTTATTTATGGGATAATTGTAGGGTCTAGTTAGAGTAATGGATGAATGTAGTCAGTTATGTTGAGATAGTTCACTTTAAAATGGTATAAATAAGAGAGAAGGTATTTTGATTTTTATTATTATTTTATTGTTGAGATAGTTCACTTCAAAATGGTATAAATAAGAAAGAAGGTATTTTGTTTCATCACCATTTTATTGTTGAGGAGAGTTTAGAGCAGTCTTACTAAATTTTTGAAGTGGTGTAAATTTCTGATTCGAGGGAGGACAACATTTCCGCTTTTTTCATCCCCGTAACTTCAACCCTCTAACGGGGGTGAGCACAACACATTAATTTTGAATAGGGATGAGGGGTGTTGCGATATCTAATTTTGAAAATATCGATAATGAAATAACAGCGAAGATAGTGAAAGAGGCAATGTAAAATTCATCTCGAGAATATTATTCGTATCCGACACATTTTAAAGGTATTTAGTAGTCATGTTGATAATTTTTTGTCCAAAAAAGTATTGATTTCTTGTCCAAAAAAGTAGACGGATTATGTTTTTGATGTCTATCATGAATTTTTAAGAACGTTACTAACGATTGTAAATTTGTAGAAGAATTAAAAAAATGGTGTATTCCGTAGAAGTAGAAGAAATGGTGGAAATGACAAAATCATTTCTTAGAAATAACGACTCTGCGCGAACAGCGGATTTATTTAACGAACATCCTGAAAAAAACTATCCGCTCCTTACGTTGTGCAACTAGTTGCCAAATTTGAGGCTACTGAATGTCTGAAACAAAAAGAGAGTGCTTGAAAGAGACGAAGCGAAGCAAGGCACGTGGCTGTGTGGCAATGTATCTGGTGTTTCACACACAACAATCATGAGAATCCTGAAATAACATAAATTCCACCCTTATAAGATACGATTGGTTCAGGAACTGAATGAGGATGATTCCGATCGCAAAGTCTAGTTCTGTGAAATTATTAACAGTAATCAAAACTACATGTTTTTCGGAGGAGTGTTCATTTTACCTTAACAGCATTGTAAACCGGCGTAACTGTATTGCTCAGATGAGGTGCATACTCAGCGTCCCTAAAAATTAAATGTTTGGGCGGGTGTTTATGGATATCACATAAACAGCCCTTTTTTATACCCGGTAATCTCAATGACCAAATTTATTTCGATCTTTTGGAGAACGCCATTTATCCAGCCCTCTTGCAAGTATTGGAGAATGCAGAAGACCATCAATCGACCATTTTCCAACAAGATGGCGCACCACCTCATTTCGTTCAACCAGTGCGTCAGTTCTTGTATGAAAATTTTCCTCACGGCTGGATTGAAAGAAGGGGACATATTGAGTGGCCACCCAGACCACCTGATCTGGCTCCACTGGACTTTTTTCTATGCATTTCCAGCATTTTATAAACTAATCACAAAAGTACTCTTCCGCTATTTTACCTGTCATCGATATCGATGGAAATTTTGAAGCGAAATTTCAGGATCCGATATTACTTGATAAGATCTTCAAAATGAGGTATCGGAACACCACTCATCCTTATTCAAAATGAAGGGGTTGTACTCACCCCCGTTAGGGGGTTGCAGTTACGGGGATGCGAAGAGCGGAAAAGTTGTTCCCCCTCGAATCAGAAATTGACGGGTCCAAGCGATTTTCCACATTTTCATTTCAAATTCCGGAAAATAGAGGTATTTTCGTTGGCCCAGTGTATTCAAGGAAGGATTCTGTTTGTGCAGAACTTCGAAAAGTGGAGAATCCCACGTCAGCTACGTCAGCTCATTTAATAGAGTTTCATAATTGTTATAGATCTCTATTGATTTCAGGATGTCTAGTTTCTTGCCTTTCCGTACCAGATGTAGTGATGTGACGTGACTTGTTTGTTAATTATGAATAACCGTTAGTGGTAGCTATTTGTTCAATTAAATTCGATTCTTGATTAAAATTACTTCGAGAGGGTACATAGATTATTGACAATTTCTTTATCTCCAAGTAATTTCAATCAAAAATCGAATTCAGTTGAACAAATAGTAACTAATAACGGTTATTAGTCATCAATAATAACAATGATAGCCAAATAATTAAAATGCTATAGATGAAATATACCCTATGCTAAAAAATATGTTGTAGTCATTTATAAACAGAATTTGGCCAGTATATCCTGAAATGAAAATAATTAGATTATAAAAATGTCACTATACAGTACCTTCAGTTCTTCAGTAGCTTCATCTTCCTTTATATAAATTTGCGATGCTTCTATCTTCTTGATCTTCGTTATTTCTTCACATTTTACAATTAATTTTTTAACTACATTCTTCATTTTATTTGCAAATTCACGTTCATTATGAAGAAATTGAAATAATCAAAAAGAAGAAAAATCGCGTTTGTTTAAGGTTGAGAATAATAAAAAAGTGATTTTCAGAAATTATATTTCATTCATAACAGTTCTATTTCTTCATCTATGCTTCGTCTTCCTTAGCATAATTTTCTGATACTTCTGCTTTCTTGATTTTAATTCTTTCCTCACGACGCTTGCGTGCTTCTTTCACCTTTAGTCTTCTTGCGTCGGCTTGATCAGCCAATTGCTTGGCACGCTTCTTCTCATTCTTCTTCTTCTTGATGTAATCAATCAAGACTCTCTTGTTCTTGAAAACATTACCCTTTACTTTCATGTAGAGGATATGATAGAGATGCCTATCAATCTTCTTTTGTTCCCTCTTCTTCACTAAGAATCTTCGGAGAACTCTCATTCTTTCAGTCCACAATTCCTGAAGAGAAAATTGCAATTATTAGTGAAACGTTTAATGGTAATGTTTCAAAGCTACATCCATCTGTAGTATTTCAATAAAAATGATCATTCAAATATTCTTTTGATACTAAAACAACTTTCTTAGAACATATTACCTTTTACAGTTTGATCTTATTCAATAATATATCTACAAGCGAAACCATTCTTATTCAAGTGTGTTTATGTATTTGTTAGCTTTTTGACCTAACTGATACATATCCAAAAGCACACAGAAACAGAGAGTAAAATTTGGGATCCTACTGAGAAAATAATAAAAAATTCCTTATCAAGTTAGATGCAACTTTGCAGACACCCTAAAATTCATTCAGGAAAATGTGAACAATTTAAAAGTTTCACTAGAATTTAGAACGAAATGATATTTTAAAATGCTTTTAAATCCACAATATAGCTAAAAAAGAGTTTTTTATGTATATTTTTTACAGTAAAATTTCTATTTTTGGGAGCATTCTATTATATTTCCTTGATATTGCATATGAATGAAGAAGAAAGTAAAATTTCAATTTTCTTGAAAACAGATGAGCATATCATATTACAAATAATGTTCTCAACATAACAAGTATCCTATGTTCACAATTCTCCCACAATATATCAGATTTAAAAAAACTATAACCAAAAGTGTAATCAAGGTCTATAAAAAGTTAATATCTATAACAGATTGATTCAACATGATGAACCTGTTTCATTAACTATTATCCAAGTAAATCACAGAATGGAGGGCTTACATATAGAGAAATTGTGAATATGCAAACTGTTAATAGTTGAAAATTTAAATTCGATTAAATGACGTGAAACTTGAAGCCAAAGTATTTATGGAATACAATTAGCCAGTACGTACCTTAGTGGGCATCCTAGCATTTGCGGTACCCTTACGTTTACCAAAACCGCAGTGACGGCCTTTGGATCGAGCCAAGTCATTTTTACGTACACGAGCTCTAGAGTGTACAGCCACAGGTTTTTTTATAATGAAACCATCTTTAATGAGTTTCCTTATATTTTGCCCTGAAATAGTAAAAATTAACAAATTAATGGAAGAACCATGGTCTGAATTAATTTTTCAAACTGAGGAATGAAAAATCAAAGGCTAACATTTCACAACAAGATGGAAGCTGAAACAGTAAACATAATAAGAAACTTGCCGGGTTCAGAATTTAAGAGATGAAACAATATATGTTCACAAAACTTCATTATTTGAGAAAATTAAAGACAAGCCTACTATACATATTTCAAGAATAGCTACCATCCAATAACCCTACTAAAATCATTAAACAATTGAATGTTTCACTTACTTGAGTTAGTGTTTGTAATTTCACTAATTTCATTTGGATCCAACCATACCTTCTTCTTACCACATCGCATAACTGAGGCTGCCAGCCTCTTCTGCAATTTCAACGAACTGTAAAATAAAGTGACGAATTTAGTAATGTAGTGTTAGCCATTTTAAGCAAATATTAGGAAATGATGTGTAAAATAGGGGAACATGTAGATGCGTACAGCGAGTTCACCACGTGGTTATCGACTGTATATTAATTAAATAAACATTTAACAATTATTAGGAGATTGTTGGAAAAAACATACGATTCAAAATAATTATAAGACTACTATAAAAATATCTTCAAATGTACTTACCTCATTTTGATTTATTTGTCCGATACTAACACTAAATTGTTACTTTACCAAACAAGAATCGCGGTTGAAAGAAAGAAAGATGGCGTGAAGATCTGTCATTTGTGGTCACCTACATAGATCCTTTTCTTCTTTTGAAACCTTTTAACTTTCTATGACTATAAAATATAATGTGGTTTAAATATTATATATTATTTATATATTATTGAAAAAAATTGGTACAGCTTCTAGTTAGTTGTAATTATTTGCAACCCAAATGAAAGCAAATTTTTCTGAAATCGATTTTTAAACCGAAAATGTTCAACTCATGAACTCTGCTATGAAAACAACTGATTAATATATTATTCATTTCATAGATGGTGCTACATTTCGATATTTTTTGCTCTTTAGTAACATTGAGTGAGTATCAAAATATAAAAACTTAATCCTAGTAACCAAACGATACGTTAAAGATTATAAACTCATAAAATCGCTTAGATAATAAGGCAGCAAAAACATTTTCCAAATAATCCAAACTTGATAACAAAAGGACTGGAATACATGTTGTCTTATTGAGCCTTCAGGAGCAGGCAAAGGGTTTTGTGATTTATGTTGAGGCATTTCGAAAAAACTTTGTTTTTAGGTCACCATTGATTATATATACAGGTATGGAAAAGGCAGCAACGCGCTGAGGTTTTGATTCTTCCACTGCTCCACTGCTTTCTTGATTAACACTGAATTTCCTATGTTTCCGACTGTCTTTTCCATACCTGTATATACATATAATATACTTTACCACAAATTCATTTAATAAAAAACTTGAATGAAATAGCGTGTAGCATTTTCATCTTTTGGTAGACCACTAATCGTGTTGGTTTGAAGAAGGTCTTCGCGACAGTTTTTGTTTAATATTCGGTTGATTGGTACGTCCTTATACAATTTTTCTATTTGGTTGTTTGGGTTAGTAGTCGTCACATTTAATAGATGGTGTTATACTTACTTCTGTGATATACATAATTTAAAGGTCTTTTTGGAGAATTTGATTACTAATGTATCAGGGACATAGACGATTGTTTTCGGTGTTTTCGACTAGAAGGTTTTTATTCTAGAGAATTTTGAGTTTACTTTTGTTTGATAATCTGGACTCTCGCCTAATAGCCAGTTTGAATTTGATGTCTAGTTGTGCTATGTTTGTATATGTTTATCCCAGGTTAATCAGCGATCTAAGTGCTGGCGCAAGTATTTCATATCTCATTTGAAGACTGTTATTGACCAATTGGCTGAATTTAAACGTGATAGTATGAACACCGATAATGTACCATGCTCTGATTGCCCAAAAGAGATGCTTGTACAGGAAAACATCAAAAGAGTCCACAAAATCGTTTTGGCAAACTTTGAAGTGAAGATGCTGGAAATAGCTGACACTATAAACATTTGTTAATGAGAAGCTTATTTCGAAGTGGATGCCGTGTTAGCTAAACCAAAAACAACGAAATGATGTTTCCGAGTGCTGTTTGGAGCTTTTCAGTGGAATAAACAGGATTTTTCATCAACAATAAATGAAACATGGTTCCATCACTATACTATTGAGTCAAAAAGATCGTCAGCTGAGTGAACAGCGGCAAGTGAACCTCGCCCAAAACGCAACAGAATGCTGACAAGGTTATGGCGTCCGTATTTTGTTTATCGACTGCCTTGAAATGACTAATATAGTCAGTAACGATTACTATATGACTCAACTGGATCGATTGAACAAATAAGTGAATTTTACAGCAATTTGGCTCTAATAAGGAGTTAACCCCCTATTTTGAGGCCTAAGATAAATCGTTCATCAAGAAATGTATTGTATCACTCTCGAAGCTTTTCAATCAGAAAATTTTTCGAATGTTGCATTGAAACATTATTTGAATTTAAAAAAAATTTGAATATCAACACAAATTAAATATGTCAATCTTCTACAATTTTAATTTCAAAAAACTTTTAGAATTAAATTAATATCTAAAAATAAGCACCGCTTACGTTTAATAGACGTATATAATCAAAACTTAATATATAATTATATTCTTTGAGAAGTCCTTAAGGTGTGTTCATGTTTTTAAAAGGCAATTGATGTTCTTAAAGGTAAGATCAGAAACAAAATTTTGTCTCCTTTAAATATTTATTTATTAATTTTAATGACTTTCGTATATCTGTTGGTTTATTTATTCCATTTGACATTATATATTGAGTTTTGATTATATACGTCTATTAAACGTAAGCGGTGCTTATTTTTAGACATTAATTTAATTCCAAAAGTTTTTTGAATAAAAATTTTTTTGAAATTAAAATTGTAGAAGCTTAACATATTTAATTTGTGGTGATATTCAAATTTTGTTATATTTCTTCTATCAAGTAAAAAGCCTTTTTCTATTTTATTTGAATTTACGTTAACTTACAAAACGCAACCAGTGAATCAAATTCGTATCATGGATTGCTGTTTGGCTCAGTTATTAGTGCTAGAGTTGTACTGCCTTTATATTGTGGAAGGAATCATGCGGCAAGACCAATACATAAAGGTATTGGAGAGCACATCGTTGCCCCAAGTGAGGGATTGGTTCCCAAATGGTAATGTAATATTTATGCAAGACTGCACCATGCCATAAGGCTAAAAGAGTGATAAAATTTCTTGAGGACAAGAAAATTCCACTGCTCCGATGGCCTGGAAATTCCCCCGACATGAATCCTATCGAAAATGTTTGGGAATGCTTGAAAGGGGAATTAGGAAAGGAAAAAAATCACAATAAGGCTTCAACTCATAGAAAGAATCATTTACCATTGGAGCGACTACGTTGAACTCACTGATGAAGAATCTAAATTCAAATGGAAAGAGCTAGAGACTTTTCCAAGTAGGCTTGGGTCATTATTACAAGGATTGCTAAGTTTCAAGATAGTCTAATAAAAACAAATATTTATAATTGGAACTGGTTAGTTTGGTAGTTTCTCTATGGTCAAGCTTTTCGCCATTTTTGATACATGTGATACATAGCAATAATTTTGACAAAAGTTGGTCCTTCATAAGTCGGAAACACAGAACATGAATGAACCTCCATGAAATAGTTTAAAATGGAGTTTCATAATTTCCCAATAAAACAGAAAAATATCAAATAAAGTTGGAGATCGATTTGAATCAAATCACTCACATATTGCTGCTACATTTCTTTTTTAATATAATAAATACTAATTATACATAACTGAACTGTTTTAGCCGTTACTATTTGGTGGTCGATCAAAATTAAAACAAGTTGTAGAAATTACTGTTTTTCTACGAATAAAATGATATTTCACACATTTAATTGTGACTAGTTTCGGGAATTAACTATCCCACAATCGTCTGAAGATGGAAGAGATTTCACCTAACTACAGAAAAATCCGAGATTTTTTGAAAACCAGTTACATTTTCACTTAATTTAGCAAGTTTTATTGAATCCATATTTAAACAATGAAAAGAGGAGTGCGGACAGCTCAGTGGTAGAGCATAGGGCATATGACCGGAAGGTCCGGGTTCAAATCCTGTTCAGGTGGAAAAGAAATTTTTCAGTTGGATGGGTGTCTGCCACCATTTCACTGTTGGGTCAAAAATTAGTGCTGTACCTTAAGTGGCGCAATATCGCAGTAACAAAGCCTACCCAGAAGAAAACTGAACTCACACAAGCTGAAAAAGCTTCTGAGGGATCTTCACGGTAGATGTAAGTGTATAAGGAAAATTTTAAAAAATAAAATATTAATGAAAAAACATGTTCAAGGTTAAGAAATAAAACATAATTTTAAGAAATAAAATATTATTCAATTTTTACAAATAGTTCCATATAGTAACTGTTCTTATTTCTTCAGTGCGGCAGCAGCTTCATCTTCCTTAGCATAATTTTCTGATACTTCTGCTTTCTTGATTTTAATTCTTTCCTCACGACGCTTGCGTGCTTCTTTCACCTTTAGTCTTCTTGCGTCGGCTTGATCAGCCAATTGCTTGGCACGCTTCTTCTCATTCTTCTTCTTCTTGATGTAATCAATCAAGACTCTCTTGTTCTTGAAAACATTACCCTTTACTTTCATGTAGAGGATATGATAGAGATGCCTATCAATCTTCTTTTGTTCCCTCTTCTTCACTAAGAATCTTCGGAGAACTCTCATTCTTTCAGTCCACAATTCCTGAAGAGAAAATTGCAATTATTAGTGAAACGTTTAATGGTAATGTTTCAAAGCTACATCCATTTGTAGTATTTCAATAAAAATAATCATTCAAATATTCTTTGATACTAAAATAACTTTCTTAGAGCATATTACCTTTTACAGTTTGATCCTATTCAATAATATATCTACAAGCGAAACCATTCTTATTCAAGTGTGTTTATGTATTTGTTAGCTTTTTGACCTAACTGATACATATCCAAAAGCACACAGAAACAGAGATCAAAATTTGGGATCCTACTGAGAAAATAATAAAAAATTACACATCAAGTTAGATGCAACTTTGCAGACACCCTGAAATTCATTTTTCATATAGTTTCTAATCAACAAAATGAAAATAGGACGATAATATAAACTTTAAATTATTTGTACCCCAATTTTATTCATGAACCCCTTAAAAGCTTGCACCACAGAATTTATTTCTGAAAGTTTTCATAAGTTATAATAACAGGAAAATAAAAAAGTTTCTGTAATCTCAGTAAAACGAATATTATAATTGAAATAAGTGTTTGGAAATTACTGTTTCATTACAAAAAATTGAAATATTTACAAATCTTTGTGGACGCAGTTTTGAAGTATCACTTCACGCAATTAAAAATTTAACAAAGGGCACAGAGTATTTCTGGAGATTCAGGTACAAAAGAATGTTGATGAGAAAACAAATGTTATGAAATGTCAGCATAATATAGAGAATTGGTTAACAAATATTCAAATATATTGAATATTTTGGATATACATAGATCTGTATGGTCATTTATTATTCTCATATTTTTATTATGAAATTATTTGAAAACAGACTCCAAATAGTTGAGCTTGCTGCTTTCTGATTGTACATGTAAAATTTTTAGATATTCCATTAAAGGAAAAGGGTGACCATTTTCATCCAATGGAATATAAAGGTTACAATAGATAATTTAAAAATTTTACTTGTGGAACCAAGGGCAAGGAGCTAGTATTCGGAGTCTATTGAAATTAAAAATTAGTAATTAGTTCATAATAAAAATAATGACTGAATGAGCTATGTAAATCCAAAAAATTTAATATAATTGAATAAAATCTGTTGATCAGTATTCTCTACTCTGCCAACATTTTATAATACTTCTTGTTAACGTCCTTTTGTATCTGACCCTGTATCAATCCTCTGTATTTTTGTCAAATTTTGGGGACCTTTAATGGATGAGGAAATTTTGTTCGCTATGGACAAAAACTATGAAGAGATAGAAGATGATAAAAGACGATTCAGATCCTCTGCAGACAGTGACATTGAAGGAGGCAAGAGCTTCATTTCACCAACTACAGAAAGTTTGCCTCCAATCTGACGTTGGCAAAACAGCTTTCACAAAACTTTTGTGGAACTTAATTTCTAAATACTCATTTTAATAATGAAAAAAAATAATAATAAAGACTGACTAAATATGATGATCCCACTTATTATCTAAATAAATTCCCAAATGTTTTTCAAGAAATTTTGAATTAGTGAACCACAGATCATAGAGCTTCTGTTTCTAGAAATTGAGTTCTGAATGTTCTAATTATTATTGATTTACATTCTAAACTCAATTAAATAAAAAACAAGTTTTATAAATTACTATGTTTCACTACCAATAAATTGATATTTTACACATTTAATTATGACTCGAGTTTCGGAAATTAACTATCCCATCTTCAGATTACTGAGATGGAAAAATTCATTCCCGAAACTGGAATCACAATTAAATGTGTAAAATATCAATTTATTGGTAGTGAAACATAGTAATTTCTACAACTTGTTTTAATTATGATAAACTACCAAATAGTAACGGCTCAAACCGTTCAGTATCAATTAAATAACCTGAAATTTAAAGCAAAGTATTCTTGGAATTCAATGAATGTATAATGAGTACCAACCTTAGTAGGCATTCTTGCATTTGCGGTACCCTTACGTTTACCAAACCCACAGTGACGGCCTTTGGATCGAGCCAAATCATTTTTACGTACACGTGCCCTAGAGTGTACTGCCACAGGCTTTTTTATAATGAAACCATCTTTAATGAGTTTCCTTATATTTTGCCCTGAAATGGTGAAATTTAACAAATTAATGGAAGAACCATGGTTTCAAATAATTTTTAAAACTAAGGAATGGTGAAAAAAATCAAAGGCTAATATTTCACAACAGTTCTATCAACAAGATGGAAGCTGAAACACTAGACAAAATAGTGAACATGCTAATAAAAATATTTTTCTTTTTGTGGGTCACCAGCTTATTTGTTATTTGAGAAAATAACACCAAAATAGCAACATTCCCATAATTTTAGTCAAAACAATGCTAATTTTTAAACAAAACTGGTAAATGTCTTCATCTTCATCTCTGAGCACTAGTAAATATTGGCGAAAATTTGATTCTATATCTACTTCATCCTTCTGAACACAAATTATTCAAAACACATTTTTGTCGTCTGAAATTATGGGTCCGCAGAGTTAAACGATTTCTTTATCTTCAGATCACTTTTACTTTCATAAAATTAGCCTCAATTTCATTGCATTATATTGAATAAGGGAGAAATACAAAAGTAACCAGCTTGAAAGTGTTTTGATAGAACGTAGAATATAGGACTTAATTACTTCATTTTATATACTATTTGAATCTATACTCTAGCTGTCTAGCTGTATAATGACATTTTTCTAGAAATTTCACCACGAAATTGAAGAAAAAAATTCAAAGTACACTCTTAGAAAATGTGATAGCACTTTGCTTCCTAACAGAGACCTTTAATGAATACAAATTATCGACAATACATGGCGATTTCTGAAATGAAGACATTTACCAAAACCAGTCATGGCATTAAACAATTGAATGTTTTACTTACTTGAGTTAGTGTTTGTAATTTCACTAATTTCATTGGGGTCCAACCATACCTTCTTCTTACCACATCTCATAACTGAGGCTGCTAGCCTCTTTTGCAGTTTTAAGGAACTGTAAAATTAATAACACAATGTAGTACTGTACTATGTCTCATTATAAGGAAATATTGGGAAATAATATAGAAAATGGAGGAATATTTACATGTAATTAAACCACGTTGTGAAAGATTGAATATTTTTGAAAGAAAAATTAAGGATTATTATGGGATTTTAAGTATACATATTTTATAGCAATATCATGGATTTTATTTTTACCTCATTTTGATTCAATTAGCCAAAACTAACACTAAATTATTACTGACTGGAATTGTCTACACGCTTGTTATAAGAATGTTGGTTAGGATGGTGTTGGACTGGTATTAGAATTCTGTGATTGTTACTCAACCTACAAATATTCTCTTCTTTTTATCGGTGATTCTAAATTTCTATGATAATAAAATATACATGTTTATATAAATATATATATATATATATATATATATATATATATATATATATATATATATATATATATATATATATATATATATATATATATATATATATATATATATATATATATATATATATATATATATATATATATATATATATATATATATATATATATATATATATATATATAATATAATTTAAACAGGGTATATTATTCAAAAAATAAAAATTTGTATAATTTCTAAAGTGTGGAATTATTCAAAATTTGAAATTTATGAAAAAAAATCAAAGCCAAAAATTGTCAACTCTTGTCAGGACAGAGATGATTAATATATTATTTCGTTCTCAGGTGGCGCTACAGTCCGATTTTTTTTCTCTCAAATAGTCTTTTTTAGAGCCACGTACTTGCGTGATAAACTGAGAAACTAAAAGGTTAAAGATTAAAATTTAAAAAAAACCTCTACATTCTACATTGAATAATATGGCACCAAACATTTCTCTTCCGAAATTTTCTCAACTTGATTCCAAAAGGACTGGCATAAATGCTGTCTTACTGGGTCCCCCAGGAGCAGGCAAAGGAACTATTGCAAGTTTTATAATTTTTGTTGAGGCATTTCGAGAACATTTTGTTTTCAGGCCCCACTGTTGAAGGAGAAATATTGCGTATGTCATCTTTCTACAGGAGATATGTTAAGAGCTGAAATTCAGTCTGGTTCTGTAATAGGAGCTAAACTGAAAAAGGTAATGGATGAAGGTAAATTGGTTAGTGATGATTTGGTAGTGAGTATGATCGACAAAAATTTGGATGAGCCTCAATGCAAGAATGGATTTTTGCTGGATGGATTCCCTAGAACTGTGGTTCAAGCTGAAAAGGTATATCAATTAGACGTTTTCAGTTACATTATACTGGAATTGGTTAGTTCTAAGGAGGCCTTTTCTATTAAAGTTCATTTTTCACTTAGCGCTTCTAAACTTTATTCTTTGTCTTAACAGCTTGATGATTTACTTGAGAAAAGGAATACCTCATTGGATGCCGTCATCGAATTTGGAATTGACGATAAATTGCTAGTAAGGCGTATTACTGGTAGGTTAATACATCCATCCAGTGGAAGGTCCTATCATGAAGAGTTTTATCCTCCAAAGAAACCTATGACTGATGATATAACAGGTGAACCATTGATTCGAAGATCAGATGATAATGTTGAAGCTTTAAAAAAGAGACTGAATACATATCATACCCAAACTAAGCCTCTTGTTGATTATTACCAGATACGTAAGGTTCATTATAGAGTGGATGCAGCACAACCTCAACAAGATGTTTTCAGAGATGTTGATGAAATATTCAAACGAACGAAAAAGATTCAATCGCAACTTTGAGAATAGAATGATCAGATTCCAAAATAATGATATAATTTGATTTTTTTCTATAATTTATTTCAAAAATCAGTTCATAATAATTCCATTTGAATGAAATTCATGCAATACTCAACATCCCGTGTTACAGATTTCATCTAAATGCAGGAAAATCATGATTTGTTGTAATTATAAAATTTTAAGGAAACAATCAACAGAATTAACTGGAAGAAATACTGGTGAGAACAAATGATAAAATTTTTTTTTTAGACATCCATATATATGTTATATTTACTTTGTTTTGATTTATTTTTTGCATATTAAGCAATGTATTTGTTATAGAAAAAATGTTTCAATAAAAAAAGTATATTTTCAACTCATTCGATTCATTATAAACATTGACAGATAGATGTATGATGTAAAGAACAAGGCCTTGTAACCTAACAGGTAAGTAAAGTTCATTATACAGTGTTTCAAAAATCTTTGCCAGGGCAGAAATAGGTGGTAGTTTTTTACTTTCAACAAATGTTATTTTGCATTCAGCGACAATGCACTACATCTTAAAAATTAGCAGGTAATAAAACAGGCATGTCTTCTGTAGTTGATTTCTTTAATAGCATCCGCAATTTTTTTGTGGAGCTTCTTAAATTTCCCTGTAAATTAGAGTTCTCTTTTTTTATTGTTCCCCAGTAAAAAAATGTGATGAGCACTGACGTGAAGCCAGGAGCTTTTGCGCGCTAGTTCATATCGCTCACGAACCTCAAAATATTTTATGTGCCTTAAGTTATACGATCCTCACGACATTTTGCACATAGGAGCGCGTTATTATATTTCTTCTAAATGCTGAATTTCAGATCGATCGTATATGTAATTTCGAAAATATTGGAAAAAATGTATAAATAGTATTCATACGTGAATAATTGCGAAACTGCTATTGGCCATCATCGAATTTAGCCGCGGCATTTAGACTCCAAACTTTTCCTGAAAGTTTAAAGGCTCTATCTCTTTCCGTTAGAAAGTTAGCCTGTTTATGGCCGGCCGGATACAATTACTTTTTACCCTTGATTCTTCATCAATGAGTCCAACCTAGACCATTTTCGGCTCAAAATTCTAAAATTGCAGACATTTGGGCGAAACGATACCACGCCGTTCTCCTGGAAGTAGCGCGCAAAAATAGTGGATTTATGTCAAATTAACCGGGAAAGATAAGAATAATGAAGCACATTAATATTTTCTTTATATTTAATTGTTTTTTATATTTCCCTTAATAATATATATATGAATATTTGAGTCATGGCAAAGGTTGTTGAAATAAAAGAAATTCTGAAAAACTGTTCAAAATAAAAATATACTCGTATCAATAATATTTGTGATAAATATAGGTTGATGAAAAAGATCCATTTTTTGCGTGAACTTCAAGACTATATAAAATGTTGAGGATTATCCGATTTGGGTCAAATGTGAACCGTTTTGTTCTATAATTTGTTGCCATTTTGAAGCTTCATAATGCCTCTCTCATAGAAGAGTAATCGATTTTTACAATCTTCTATTGATACTGAATTGTTTCAGCCGTTACTATTTGGTAGTTGATCATAATTTAAACAAATTGTAGAAATTACTATGTTTTACTACCAATAAAAATATATTTTACACATTTTCTTGTGACTCGAGTTTCGGGAAATGAACTATCCCATCATCAGACAACTGAAAACCTAACAGTGGTACAGAGGTATTTAAACAAAAGTGATAAATATTTTGAATATTTCAATAGATAACACCCAATAGTGGTACAGAGGTTTACAAGCGGAACGTGATAAAAACCCGGTTAAAAAAGAGGGGCCTTCTAACAGATATCGGAATGTCGGCAATCGACAAAGAAGGTTATTAAACAGATGGTACCCAAATATCTCAAATAATTTCTCTATCGTACTTTGGTAGCATAAGTCAAAAAGTGGCCAATAGTTTTTCAAAATCAGATGTCAATATTGCCTTCAAAACGCAAAACAAGTTATCATCGGTATTTTTTAACGCAAAGGACCCTACTCCAAACATACACAAATCAGGAGTTTATGAGTTATCTTGTTCTACGTGCAGTAATAAATATATAGGACCAACAGGACGTTCCTTCAAGACGAGGTTCAACGAACATAAAATGAGTTTCATAAAAAATAAACAGAATTCTACTTTTGCCACTCATTGTCTAGAAAACGGTCATTTCTTTCCCACAATAAATAATCTTAAAATTTTACATGTAGAATCAAAAGGGGAGAAACTCGATTATCTAGAATCTGTTGAAATTTTCAAATTAGTTCACAATAACAATAATGTAAAAATAATGAATGACTGTACGGAGCTATGTAAATCGAAAATATTTGAGATATTCAAAAAGCAACACCTGTTTAAAACCTTTTTCAACGAACATAAAATTAATTTAATGAAAAGTAAACAAAAATTCAACTTTTGCCACTCATTCTTTAGAAATTAGTAATTCCTTTCGACAAAAGAAAATCTTAAGAAAATTTTACATGTAGAATCAAATGAAAAGAAACTTGATTATTAAAATTTTCAAATTCGTTCACAATAAAAATAATTTAAAAAATAATGAATGACTGTATGGAGCTATGTAAATCCAAATATTTGAGATGTACAACAAAATAACGTAAAAATAATGAATAACTGTACGGAGCTATGTAACCCCAAAAAATTATTTGAGATATTTGGGTACCATCTGTTTAATAACCTTCTTTGTCGATTGCCGACATTCCGATATCTGTTAGAAGGCTCCTCTTTTTTAACCGGGTTTTTATCACGTTCCGCTTGTAAACCTCTGTACCACTTTTAGGTGTTATCTATTGAAATATTCAAAATATTTATCACTTTTGTTTAAATACCTCTGTACCACTGTTAGGTCTTCAGTTGTCTGATGATGGGATAGTTCATTTCCCGAAACTCGAGTCACAAGAAAATGTGTAAAATATATTTTTATTGGCAGTGAAACATAGTAATTTGTTATAACAATTTGTTTTAATTCTTCTATTGATGCCTGTAACTTACAACTGCATTGACCAAACAAAAAACAGCAAAAGAATTTTTTTAGTGTGAAATGTCACCTTGATGATTAGCATAAATTCGAAATTGTTAGATCGATACTTTACGAAATATCGATCACTACAGCCATCAACTGAAAAAAATAATGGATTTCCTTTTTCCCAAAATATTATATTTTAGTAATAATAGAATTAAAAGGTATGTCATTAAAAGAAAAAATTTTATTCTTGACATTTTTAATTCTAAAATTAATTTTCTGTTATAAACATTTTTAAAATGAATTCCTTAATAATATTGAGAAGTGAAATAAATTTATCGAGTTTATACTTGATGAAAGTTTTTGATTAAAATTTCATAGAAATTGATTCAGAAATCCTTTCGATAATAATTTACGAAAAATTATTATTTATTATTATAAATGGTACTAATTATTTAGGAAAAATGATTATTAACATTTATCATATTTCTTAGACATTATCTATTATTATAAATGTTGAAAATAATTTTTTGTAATACTTCAAAAACCAATTGCTATAAAAGTCAATATTGTAAAGGTTTTCAGAATTTTTTCGGGTTTTATTTTCTTCAAATATATGTTATAGAAAAATTATTTAAATGAGTAAATATATCTTGAACTGATTTCCTTAAGTTACAACATGGATTTTAAAATCAAATTTAATATTAATACAATAAATTATTTGTACCACTAACAATAAAATCATTCTAAAGAAGTATGACATAAAGGACAATTCTTAATGAAATTTATCAAATGTGTTGAAGCTTTATGATTACATTCTGAACATTCCCAGGTATTCTGCCCTTCGATTAGAGGTTTCCCTGATGCAATACAAGTTGAAAATTTTTCCTGGCAACCGGAACAAGATGTACTCCTAAAAATGGAAAAACGTGAAACTACTAAATAATGGAAAAAAAAATTAAATTCATGCTCAAATTACTTACCAATAAGGAATTACATTTTTGCATTTGAAACATGGAACTTTTTGGACACGAAGATCATTTGCTTCATTCTTGAGAAATATTTCCCAGGACAATTTCTTGAATTCGTTACACTCGGCAGTTGACATCTAAAAGAATTATAGAGCTCAACCGAATTTGTGAATTTTGCAATACTTACTGTCTGATCCCCTTTTTTCAATTTAATAAAAGCTCTGGAACATAATCCAAATGCTCTGTTCAAACAAGCAATAAACGCATAGAGTGAATAAATTTCCGTTAGACTTATGTAATCATCATAATCTTGTAGTTTGTAAATTGTACAAAGGGAATCGTGGAGTTTCCCATTATACAATTGTTCTTGAGCTAACATAAAATAATGATAAGCTTCAGCTCCCCTCCACTGATTAAAAAATATTTCAGTATCACTTGTTGCCATTTCCACTAAGGAGAAAATCATATTTAATTCTTTTGAAATTTTTTGATAAATACACAAAATTACCAGGGTTTGGATGCCTGCCATGCAATTCCAAGAGTTTAGCTCCATAAATAAAATGTTTCTTTTTATCTATTAGTGATATTCCAGATTTTTTTGCTATTTTATGTGCAAACTGAAAAAAAAGGATTAGATATACAAATATCATGTTTATCTTATGTTTAGGTACTTGAAAAGCAAGCACGGATGCTTGAAGATAAAACTTTGCTTGAACATTCACATCAATTGCTTGATAAACCTTGTTTTGTTCTATTAAGTGTTCAGTATATTTTGTAAAGTACTCGGATATTTTCAAAATATTATATTTTTTAGCCAGGTCAATCGCTGTATCCCATCTGTTATGCAGTACACATAAATCAATAGCTGCTTTAACATTTCCAAACTGCAAAAATTAATAGAAATGTAATAAATGAGCATATCGAATAAAACGAGTTCACAATATTCATACTACCATGTCAAAAAGCCAAATATAAATTCGGGTTGTTTTAAAATACTTTCCAAGTTCCTATTGATCAAACAATTTCTAACCTCTTTTTCAATGCAATTTTAACGGTAAGGGATAGAGACTTGAAACTTTTTGGGACTTTAACATCTCGCTTGAGTTCGTTATTGGGCCAAGTTAGTTCAATGATTTCGCAGTTACTCACATTAGAAATTTTTTTATATATTCCAAACTACGAATCCGATTGATCGGAAATTTTGGGTTTAGAAGGATAATGGTAACGTAAATGTTCTTACGAAATTTCACGAGCATCGTACGATTAGCAGATTGAAAACAAAAATTTTATGAGCGGAGCAGCGTTGAGCTTCTTAATGGTTAAAATTAGACCAACGGTTTCGCAGTTATTCACATTTGAAAATTTCATATACAGCTTCTGTAATTCACAAATTTTAAAATTTCAGGAAAAATGAACTATTGAACGAGCGCGCAAAAGCTCCTGACGCCTGTGTATTTCTCGAATTTTTTCATGAAAATGATTATAGCAGAAAGTTGCAACTTTCTAAACCACAAGTAAGGTTTTTCCCTTGATAATCATCAAAAAGTAAGGTTTTTCCTTTGATAATCATCAAAAAAGTTATCTGAAGGTATAAATATGAAAAACATTGGTTATTTTTGTGATATTAGCATCAATCCAATCAATATATCCAGAGGGCGGGCTAGATACTACCCTGGGGGGTCTGCTCCTTCGCTTAGAGTAATAAATGGAAGATGACCTCTGGATCTTCGAATAGATAATATTTAGACTGATAAATCAACAATCTTTTGTTGAGAAATTTACTATTTCATATTAGGCAGTTTGACATAGGTAGGATTTAGATATATTGAACATACTTTGATATAAGCTTTCACAGCTTCGGAATGGACAGCGTGCATAGCAAACATATCACCTATTCTTTTTAACGAGGGATCTCCCTCTGCTAGAATGTCGATATAGGCTGCTAATTTATCATAATCTTCCAAGAAATAGTAACATTCAATAACTTCCTTTGTATTTTTTGCCAGTTCAAAATATTCAACAGCAGCAGAACTGAAAAAAAACTCAATGTACAAGCAAATCAAATATATTAATAATTCAGAGAAAGCAATCAATTATACTTGGAATAATAGCAAATGCTCCATGGTATGTCACCAATCAAACCCTACACCATGAGTTACGAATCCCTTATGTAAAGGATGTCGTCAAAGAGAGAAACATCATGTTAAACTGGAAAGCCATAGCAACCATCTATTGCATCCATTAATACTGCCTCCATATCGAAGACTAAGAAGGAAATGGCCAGGTGACTTGAGATATACTAGGAGTTTTTTTCACTGGAAAAGGCCTTATAATGTCTTGTGAGAGCCTCAAGCTCCACAGTTAGCAAATTAGCTTATACAATGAGTGTATTCTGATTGCTAATAAATTAACTAAAATAAAAAAAAAATCTTTTGGCAGTAATTCAGATTTAAAAATTTCCGGGGAAATAGACTGTTGAACAAGCGTGCAAAAGCTTCCGACTTCACATCAGTGCTTTTCACCATTTAATTCTATAGTATACTGTTTTGATATAAAATTTTAGATTCAGGTTTTGACTTATCTCACTTCACGTCAGAAACGCAAAAATCAAGTCTCGTGTACTGAATCAATGCTCTTTTTGAAATACTAGTAGCAAATCCTAATTAAAGCACCCTTTAGGTCGAGAGATTTTTTGTGGAACAAACACATGCCCTTATTTGTATGGTATTGGGCTATTCAGTTTGTGCAATTCAAACTTACTAGTTATTTGAATCCTTGAAGAAAACTGCAGTTGATTCATAAGCACTTTCCAACACTTTGTCTGAAGCTGTGGCTCCGTTTTTCAATATCTGAATCACACGAAACCAATCTCCTAACATTTGTCTCAAATCTAGTGCAAGGTCGCTAAAAAATAATGTTTCTTGATCAGTTGTCCCCCTTATTTTCTCCTTTACCTTCTGTCAGCCTCCGTGTATATTTTCTCCGCTTCATCGAAATTCTTGAAGTACGAAGCAATTTTGCCCTTATTCAAAACTTGATTGTTCAGTTCAGATAGTTTTTTAACAAATAAGACTCTGGCATAATCTTTTGATCTGATGAATGCGTTTGTGGCCATTTCCATGTTCATTGTTTTAAGCGCTGCTTCGCCCAATAAGCGCCTGTAAAATAATGTTCTTAGTATCCAATTATCTCTTTTTGCGCGCTAGTACCACAGCGCTGTCAGTTATTATTATTATTATCCTGATACTCCTAGATCTTCTGTGAAGATCCCTCAGAAGCTTTTTCAGCTTGTGCGAGTTAGGAGTTCAGTTGTGTTCTGTGTAGGCTTTGTTAATTTTTGACCCAACAGTGAAATGGTGGCAGATACCCGTCCAACTAAAAAATTTCTTTTCTACCTGAACAGGATACGAACCTGGACCTCCCGGTCAAGAGTCCGATGCTCTCCCGCTGAGTTAATGCAAGTATTTAGCGAATATTCAGCTAAAAATGATGACGTTCGTTTGTATGAATATTTTTCGAAAGAATTCACTTAGAGATATGAAGTTAACAACTTGTGAATTTTCGAAAGTTTAACTACATCTGGAAATATTTCCATTTAAAATTTTATTTTCTCAATCTATCATCAGTGCACAACCAATGAAATAACCACTTCAATGTTTTTCTAACAGAATTCAATAATTCATGCGAGTTTCAAGATATAAACTGTTTGTCAAAATTTACGGATATTGTGATCAAAAGTTTCTGACTTCAGGTCAGTGCTTTTAAAATTTTCAATGATTCAGTTCAGAGTAAGGGACTGCTGTGGCAAAAAACCAAGTTTTCTTTCAACAAGACAAAGCAACTTTCATTATTACGATGACTAAAAGCAATGAGGTTTGAACTGAAAAAATGTCTGGTGGTAAAACATTCACCAACAACTAGCAGTCTCCAATTTATGACTATTTCGAGGATTCTTCTACAAGCAAGATATCTAAATATTCAAGTTCATAGAAGACAATGTGATAAATACAGATATTTATTCCCAAATTTCGTATTTTCTTTGTCTAGTACTTTTGAGACTACTCTTGCATATACCATAATCTGGGATGTTGATTATCTTCAATGAAGCTCTCCGTTTCTGTTAGGCCCACTTTTTCTAACAACATTCTAGTGTCTCTCAAACTTTTAACTTCCACTTTTACCAAAGAACTCTTTGTTGGCTTATCTGGACTTTTCGTTATTTCATCGAGAAGAACAGACTGAACCTCTAAATCCTGCAACAATTATTGTCATCAAGAAATATTTTTCTTCTTATCATTATCGTTCATGTCTATAACTCACATTGAAACTATAGATATAGCCAGAACAAGCTATAGGTTCTTCTGGAGAATTTCCTCTAAATATATACATTCTTGTTTTTTCCATAATTGCAAGCAGTTGGGGATTATCAGAAGCCCAACACATAGACCAGACATCTTTTCTTTCCAATTTGTTATTCTCAGTGGGTACAGAAGGACGTCCTAGACCATCAGAAATATCTACGATACTTAAAACCCCAGCCACGTCTATCACAGACATTTTTCTGTAAAATATTGTAATATTTTAATTGGAAAAAAATTAACCAGATAATATCACTTACGTTGAACTACAGTTAATGGCAATTTTGTGAGGTCTAGCTTGCACTTTATATCTTTTTGTTAAAACAACATGAGGTAAAGCATAGTATTGTATAGTACCACTTTCCCTACCGATCAGTAAACATTTATTTGAACAAGCTAAACAGCATATTGGATCAAAACTTGTATGAGTTCTTGTTGTTTGTATAACTTCTGTGTCATCTAAATCTTGAATTATGTTGGTTGTACCCAAAGGAGTATCATCAATGTGGAAAATTAACGATTTCATTTTATTAGCTGGAAAATTTGTTTCTTCAGGCGGAAAAAAAACAAAAACATTATTATAGAAAAATATAGACAAGGAAATGACCCACAGGAGATTAATTATGTATTACAAGGTTGACCTTACCCATGGTTATCAATTTGTAGTCTACCTGTTTGTAATCTATACAATAAAAATAATTTTAACTTCCGCTAAGTACTAGAACATTGTTTAGGTTCATTTGATCGTTCAATAGCATTTGTTTTTGACTGTATTTCTTGATTTTTAGGGTTTCCAAAATATTGAGTCTATGACTTTTATTTTAAATATGTAATATTTGATAATTGTACTGTTTCCAGTAAGTGATTTGCATATGTTGAATTTTGTTTTTATTAATACAACATTTTTTATATTCTCTTATTCCTGTTTTTTGAAATAGAGTCTTTGTTTTCTTTTATCAAATTGCCTAATGAATATTTCAAACAAAATAAGGAAACATGAAAAATGTTATATTAATAAAAACAAAATTCAACACCTACAAATCTTTACTGGAAACAGCACATCATTTCAATAACGATTAGGAAATATTACATATTAAAAATAAGAATCCTGGTTTCAATCTTAAAGAAATCCTAGAAATCAAGAGATATAATGAAAAAAAATCTATTGAACAATCAAATAGATAAAATAGACTAATCCTCACTCCTTAACATTTTGGAATTCCATAAAGATTGTAAACTAATTTTTCTTCAAAAAAAGTTTAGTAGTTAAAAAAATTCAACAACTCCTTCTATTGAAAACCTCAGTTAGGAACCAATAAAAAAGAAAAAAATATTTGTATTCCATTTCGCATTTTTGTAACCTTTTTTTTGTCTTAATGATTGTTTACATCTAAGGATTTATTTTAGGTATTTTTGTATTCCATTTCACATTTTTGGCTTTGAAGATTTTGTTTCAAGTTTTTTGTCAGCATTAAGAAACATTGTATACCGAAATAATTGAGGCAATGGAAGTGCGAAATCATAATACACTTTGCCATCAACATTTCAATCAACTATACAATTTTACTTGAAAAACTCATAAAATCCTCACAACAAATGTTCCTTTGATGTATTCTGGGAGATCAAATTTTTGTTATGTATTGAATTGAATCAGTCCTTACTTGGTGAAAATCCATATTAAATAATATTTAAATAAGGTTATTCTGATTTTCACAAACTTTTATTGTTATGTTTACAACAATCGTTTCGCTATCACAGTAGCATTATCAGGCAGTTATTCAAAATGTAATCTTGCCTGATGATGCTACTGTGATAGCGAAACGATTGTTGTAAACATAACAATAAAAGTTTGTGAAAATCAGAATAACCTTATTTAAATATTATTTGTTACTTATATTTCAAGTACCTTCTACTCCAACTGCTTTAGGTGTTTTGTATTGCCAAATCAAGAAGTTGTCTTTGGAAGCAGCTGCGACATAAGTTGAACTCATAGCAACAAATATTGTTTCAATGTTGACATATTTTCCTAGAATATTACATTGTAAGATTACAGCTTTATGAATTAATGGATTTGAATTACCATCTACAGGTGTACCAACTGTATTACAAAGTATTAAACCATATTTTCCTCCAGTTTCTTCTGCTGAATCTGAGGTCACTGAAATAACACAATGGTCTTCACATCCAGCTATGGCTAACAAAGCTGATATATGCTGATTATGAACCTGTAACATAATAAGAAAACTAAAGCAATTTTTCTATCAATACTACTGATTATAAGGCTATCAGTGTGAACTAATTTCTGGACAAAACTCAACAAATTTTATCGATCAGCCGCCATATTCTCCTGTTATGGCTCTAGCTGAGTTTCTTCTCTTTCCAGAACTCAAATTACCACCTGTTTTCAATAGATAGAAGACATTAACGAAAATTGCCTGCGAGTACCGAAGTCGATTCTGGAGTATGCGTTTACAAAATGTTTTGATGAATCTATTATTCGTATACATAAATCAATTATTAAGGAAGGAGCTTACTCTAAATGGGATATAATACATTTGGATGAATAATACAAAGTTTTTCATTGTAATTCCGGTATTTTTGTGGTACTAACAATTCCTTGACGAGGATAAAAATAGGGTGATACAGTAATTTGCATTTATTTTAGAAATCTTTTGATTTTGACAGTTGCAAAATATTTTGGTACTACAGGACAGAGAAGGCTACTTTTTGCATGCATTTAACCAGCTGTTATTTTTATTACAAGCTATCTAATAGAATCAGAACTGGCTAGCTCTATAATAGTGAACCAGCCAGAGTATCAATTATTTTTACCTGGTCATTGGCAAGATCCCAAAAAGTAAGATACATGCCAGGTTTCTGCAGCTTACAAGAAGTATATACTATGGTATTTTTAAAACAACACCATTTATAATCAGGTCGTATATTTGCAAAATAAATCGATGAGTCAACAGCTAATGCAACTCTTAAAGATCCTCCTTCCCACACACATGATGTGATAGACATACCAGGTACTTTCAACGTCCTCAAGTGCTGTAAAAAATAATACGTAAGATAGAAACAGAAAGAAAGAGAGAGACAGGAGAGAAATTAACTTTATTGATTGGAAAAATCAACCAACTATCAACCTCAGTATTACAGCTGGTTATATACAATATTATTTTATAAAAATTAAAGATATTTCCAAGATCCCATTCAAGGGATATCCAATCTCCCCCTATGTGACCGGACTGAGGTGAAATGGAGGGCTAAGTCATGTTGTCTAACACGGTAGCATGCACAGGGCTCACACCCTTAAAACTAACGTTACTCTAACCTATTGCAGTTTAATCTCTCAGATTTTTCTGTCCAATGGCCGAGTGCGTTATGTAATTTACTGCGTTACCTCGGGAGGGTGGAGGCCCACAGGCCTCCCAATTAGTGTTGGACTTGAGGGGGCAGTGGTTAACTAGAAGAGTAATCGATCTATCTGGTCGCTCCTAATTCCTGACTCAGGATTGCTCCAGAAGTGCTTCAGGGTTTAGTGAGACTTGTTGGTTCGACCGATCTCGTCCTGAACCAGGATTGTTTGCGAGACTTCACAAGGGGAAGTGGGTCTTGATGGTACGGTCGGTTGACAGTGCTCATGCCAAGATCGATTGAAGCATCGATTCTCGAAATTTCTCTTGTCTTCGGCGTCTGAGTTGCATCCCAAATAACTCGAGTACTGACCTGCAGGGTCAGTAGTGGTTGGATAGTGCTTCGCTGCTACCAGTCACGATGTAGGTTTTCGAACTGAACCCGAAACAGGAAGCACAAGAAATGCATCGAACGTTCAGAAAAACGTTGGAATTAGTGCATCGCTATGGAAGGGGATTATGTTGATGAATAAATTACAATTTTGAAAAAAAAAATGTCTTTTTACTGGGTAATCCCGGTACTAAATGACCCATATGATATTTGTAGGTGTAACAGTATCATTTTCAAATTTCATATTTGTGGCGTTTGTCTTGATTTTGTGGTTTTATGATATTTTATAGATTTACATACTTCTCCAAATGGATTGTAGAACTGCACAAGATTTGAGTACTTCTCATCTATCATTTGCTTTCCAGTAATAGCCATAAGCGATCCATTATGATTCCAACTGCAATGGACAATAGTCATTCCAGTATTTAGAACAATAGAGGCTGAAAATGGTTTTGAAAAAATATAATAGCTTATTTTCCCTTCAATGCAAATTTTTTATGTCTATAAAGATAATAAAAATTTGGCCGCAAGAGCAACTCAGACAAAAGCATCATGAAACCACTACTTTAAAAACTATATATGGAACAATTAAACAAAGAGTACCATCTCATCTTAAGCTATGCTGAGTTGGTAGAGACAGATTTACTCAGTTCATTCATTTATATATCATTTTGGGGTTAATAATGTTGGTATTTCGATCATAATAGTCCCTAAGTCATTGAATTTGTTTACAGAGCACCATTTTGTGAGTTAATCTCAAGTGTGTTTTCGATTTTTACAACGGATAAAAATATCGAACAAAGAATCCTTCTTAAATTTTGCATTGCAAATGTTATTTCGTATGCGGAAGCGCTGAAAATGTTAAATGTGGTTTACAACTTCATAAAGAACGAATAAGTCTTCAACTGAACTTATCATCGCGAAACTAAACGAAATGGTATAATAAAAAGTATGAGAACATAACGATGCTGCTCATGTGACAGTGGTAGTCCAGGAGCCCTAGTTAAGGAAGATAATAGTCCAGCAGCATGAAATCGCTTCCTAAGTTTCCAATTAAGTTTACATTTATCACTTCTTGCAGTTGATTTCGAAGGGAAACTGCTGTGACCATTCCGTTGCTTAAAGCACTAGAAAGAAGAAAGCGGTAGTCTCTAGCTGTTAGAGTCCTTCCTGGTCCTATACCAGGACTTCTAATGAGCTGACCAGTAACGTTGACATAATCGTTGCACACTGGAGAGATTCCAATAAAGTTTTTTTAGTTTCACCCTGACCTCGGACCATCTTCTATAGCCTCGAATATTTAAGACACAACAACAGTATTTATAGCCATTTCAACAATTACAATAGCAACACAACAACGAACAATTTGCAATAGACGGATAAAACCACTGAAACAAAACGTATGCTGATAATTATTTTTAGAAATTCAGGTGGGAGACCTAAAAACATTTATCGAAACAACAACTTTTTTATGCAAGCAATCACAATAAAATAACAGATAGCATGTAACTATGTTACACCTGAAAAATCAAGTGATTTCTTAAATGAATGTCAATTACAGAATGACCCTAATTTTCTACTCGGCAGTATATACAGGAACAGTATAATCGGAATATCTATATATATATACATAGAATATTTCTGCTGGAAATTGAAAGGGAGTAATCAAGGGAGTGACAAAATAAAATAAAAAACTGTCAATTTTTGTCTGTTTGTCTTGACTTATCTTCATTGAGTTTTGCAATGTGAATAAAGTCGCAGGCATCAATGGTATTAAATAAATAAAAATGAACTCAACTTACATTCAAGAGTTCCACTCTCATTACACATTAACTGCACTCTTCCATTTCCATAGCATACAGCCAAATTAGGACAGAAAGAATGCATGTAACCATGTTTACCACTATACCAATCTATACTGGCTATGGGTACTTCTTCATCTATGCTATCCAAGCAATGTATCACCAATTTTTTCTGTAAGTTCATTAAGGTGTGAAAGTTTTTCATTTAAGATACTCCATACTTACAATGAAGGATCCTTGATTATCATAAACATGGACTTCCCCTGTTTTTAAACCGAACAGTAACAACTTTCCATCTGGGGACCACTGAACACAACATAAAGGAACGGATTTCAGTTCTTTTCCCCATATCTTATTTCCATCGACCGATCCAACAATAACGGCACCGTCTTCATAGATAATACAAATTTTCAATCCGTCAGAGCTCCATGACATTCCAACGACTGTTGACTTTTTTCTATTATTTATCATTTCCTCATACCAAGACCCCTGAAAACATTTTACATGAAAAGATGGCTCCCTGTTCTCAATCAACCTACTTTATACATCATCCAGACAATTATAACACCACTGCTATCGCTGGTGGTTAATTTTTTTTGGGATTCATTCCAAACAAGAACTTTGATAGTCTCATTGTGGCCTTCTAGTGTTTGATTCAAAGACAAGTTACTGGTAACGGATAGACCTCTGTTTTTGTTGGTATCATAATCTGATCCTACATAATAATAATTTTAGTGGGATATTACTTTCGTCAGAGATATTATTACCCGCATCGAGTTTGAATACTTTTAGGAGACCTTCTTCTCCTCCAACTGCAATGTATCCATCTTCTTTATTCCAAGCTAAAGCATTTATTTTTGTCTGATTTGGTATGGCAATCTGAAAAACATTTTATTCAGATAAGCTTCTAAGGCAATCACAAAATTATTACCTTCTTGCTCAAATAAATGAACATCTTCGAAAATTAATCCTCAATAATTAAATTTCGCTAACATTCAGTGTTTATATGAACTTGTGCGACATGGTTACTATGGAGATATGTCATAGAAAACCATTCAATCATATAACCATAGACTAATAAACATATTATTCTGAGCATGTTACCAATATAGGAATAAACTTCTTTTTTGCAATACTCCAGCACTTTAATCACAGATGAACTTTATCTGTGCTATAAGCTATAATCCCCTCTATTTATTGAATTTATTTTGAATCCACCACATTTTGACAAAGATATCGCTAGTTTATTGGATTTTGGAGCATGTTGAAGAAGCTCTAGCGTCTATGGGGTGCATTTTAGGACCTAAATTGATATGAAGTTTTCTTCATATTTTGACCTCTAGAATCACTCCTGAAATATATGAACGGACACCCTGTATATTAACTGCAGTGACGACTCGTGAATATTTACCATGGGTCGGCCGATTTTGCAGGTTTCCACACCATCTTCAGTCTGCAATCTTTTAAAAAATTAACAAAAACATATCTCACTTCACTTTTGAATTACAGATTCTTTTTCTGCAGAATGTGCTATCTATTTTTTAAAGAGGGAAAAACAAAAGACCTTTTTGAATTTTACGTGGAACATGTTTTGATAATTGAATTTGTTTTTCCTGAATATTCAATCGAAACAAATTTATCTTGGGTGATGAATTTAGATAATTTTGGTCAATACTTCATGTTTTTTTTCTCTATTGATTAGCTGCCGCTCATATGTGTTGATAATTATATTCGTCTATAGAGTGAAACAGTGTTTTCTAAGGCATTTTATTCAATTTAATTCTAATAAGTTTTCAAGAGATTTTTTAGATTAAATCTGTAGTAGTTTCAGAGAATTAATCCAGCTATTATCTGTAAATAAATGGTAATGTTGCGCAGTAAAGAGTATGTGGATTTTATTGGGAAAAGAATTGATTATATATATACTAGCAATTTTCCCCAAATGGATCTCCTCAACTTAAATGAACACATCCAACGACTATCAATATTTGCCAACATTAAATAATTTTGTTTACTTAACTCGGACCTAATACGTTTCGCTTTAATAAAGACGGATTCACTCAGTAAGAATTGAATATACTTTCAATATATCCTATCAGGACTAGAAAAATCGGAAAACAATCGTCGTTTATTGGAAAAATAAAAATAGAGTTCTTCCAAATGTATACTATACTGATTCACTGTAATAAAGGGCCTATGTTATAATTAGGAATAGAGGAATAAATTTTGATCTGAAAAAAATCTATTAAATAAAGCTCGAAGACTTGAGGATCGTAGCCGACAAGAGGCGTTAATAGTTGAAAGTTAGCATAAACAACGGGCGAGAATTTTAAAGCAACAATGTATTAATCAATGGATCGACTCATTTAAATTTACACTAGGAGATCTTGGGAACGGAAGGTCGTGATAATTTTTTTTATTTGAGTACCTATCTTCTTAAAAATTTTTCTGATTCGCAAACTTATATAATAACTTCAAGAAATTTTATTCAAAAAGTTTTAGAATTAAATTAATGTCTTATAAGCACAGCTTACATAGAATCAAAACTCATTATATAATATCAATTGGAATAAATACCCAACAGACATAAATTGTCGATTAAAATTAACAAATAAATATTTGAAGGAAACAAAATTTTGTTTCTGATCTTACAATTATGAAAACTAAATCGTTTTCAAAAATACAAAACATAATTTTAATTTCTCAAAAATATAATTTATTTGAAATATTTAATATATTTAAATAAGTTACTTCAAAAATCTCTCAAAACATGTATCACATCCTTAAAAAACACAATTCAAGTTTTGTAATAATCCTTCTATCAAGTAAAAAACCTCTTATTATTTTAGCTGCAATTTTACATAAAGATTCATTATGTTATGACAGAAAAAGAAAAAACAGATAAGTTTTTGAGTAATAATTTTTTAAAATTACAATCCTTACTTTTCAACCCTTAAGATAGGTTGTTTTGGTTGGAATGTATGGAAAATCATTGCTAGATAGCACCCAATTTTTGTACTAATTTTCGCCATTTAATGTCAAGCGAAAGAAGCGCTCGTTCTTAGAAACAGCGTGCTATCTGTCTACCCAAATGTCTGTTATTTTCGAGCTGAAAATGGTCTCAAGCTACCAGGATGAACTCATTGATGAAGAATCCGAGCTTAAAAATAATGCTGTCCAGCCAAATCGTTCCTTCACTAAATATTCGTATTTTCAAATGGAAAAAGATAGATACTTGAAAATTTCAGGATAGGTGAAAAAAAATTTTTTCACATGAAAAAACTGATAAAAAAAAATTTTTCACCCAAAAAAAATTTTTCAACATTATAACCCAAAAAAAATTTTTTTTCACATAAAAAACTGACAAATTTTTTTTTTATTTTCAGTATAAGAAGAATTTTTTGAAAAGTTTTCACGCAAAAAAATTTTTTTTCAAATGCTTCAAAAACAAAAAAAACTTTTTTTCACCTGAAAAAACTGACTAGAAAGAAATTTTTGGAAAAAATTTTCACTCTAAAAAAATTTTGAAACAAAATTATTTTCACATGAAAAAAATGACCAAAAAAAAAAATTTTTTTTCCCTAAAAAAGTTGACACAAAAAAAATTAAAGGTGGTTTTATCTACTGGAGAGAACCTTGGGACTACAAAAAAATTTTTTTCACATGAAAAAACTGTTTAAAAAAAAATTTTTCACCCAAAAAAAATTTTTCAACATTTTTACCCAAAAAAATTTTTTTTTCAGATAAAAAAACTGACAAAAAAAATTTTTTTTTGTCAGTTGACAAATTAAATAAGATCTCTATCAGTCCTTCTTACCATTAAAAAAATAGAATCAATTAAAAAAAAATATCTTAGCACTGAAAACTGAAAATGAGGCCTAATGATGACATTTAAGAATGAAATTGTTGCCAGATGAAACCAAGTTTGAATGCATTTCATGGACGTTTTGGAAGCCGTAAAACTTGCCGCATAATCAGTATACTCGCGAATTTTTTTTTGCCATTTTGCTGTAGCGATATTCCGGCAGAAATACCTGAATGAAACAAAGAAGTTGACTTTGAAGTTTATATCAAAGTCCCTAGGTTTGTTGTCCTCAGACATCCAAGCAGGAAATATAAGACGAAATCTTATTTAGCCGCGGCCCATCTCAAAGGAGAATTTCAATCTTCAGCAAGAATCATCATAACTTCCCCCCAATTGAATTTGGTGCATCATCAAGAATCTTGTTTTGGGGTTGATTCCGACACGTTTTCTGGACGTGAGATTTGTCCCTGTAAATATGTAATAACGCAATACGTAATGAAGGGAAGAAAAAGTAGCAAATGTAAATTTTTTGCTGGCAAAGTTGATAGTAATATAATTTTAATAAATATCTACATAGTGAGGCGAGTCCTGGACATGCTTAACATATAGAACGAAACAAGATTGCCCGCAAAAACTTTATATCCATAATCAAATGTGATCTAAATTCATTCTTCACTCTGATTCCATAATTCATTTTGTTGTTCATGAATTTGAAATAGGTTTTTCTCTGAAACTAGTCTAGAAGTTATACAGGATGATTCCATCCATGAGGGTTCTTTTTGATCGCTCGTACCAGGGAGGTATCCAATTTTCTAAATTTCTATATTTTATATTGAACTGCTCAAGCCGTAGGGTTTTCCAATAAGAGGTTTCATTTTGATATTGAAAAAAAACGAATACATTTCAAGAGAAATTAAGGGATATTTATTTCATTGTAAAGAGGAAGGAATGCAATTAACAATAGAAAACTTTACGAATTTCATCTTTGAGGTCTTGAATTGATTTTGGAGCATTGGCATAGACCTTATATTTCACGTGGACCCAAATAAAAAAGTCTAAAGTAGTTAAATCACAAGATCTCGGTGGCTTATTGTGATCACCTCTTCGAGAAATAACACGGCCAGGAAAATCTTCTAGCAAAATTGCTATTGTTTCGCGGCTTCTGTGGCACGTAGCTCCGTTGAAAATAAACGCCATCCACGGCAATATATTCCAATTCCGGACATAAAAAAGCATTAATCATAGCGCAATTTATTCTCCAATTGGTCCAATTACACCGCCAGCTAAAAAACTGCACCAAACAGTGACACGTTGAGGATGGAGAGGCTTTTCAATAATCATTCTTGGATTTTCCGAGCCCTAACTGCGACAATTTTATTAACGTACCCTTCGAGGTGAAAACGAAGATACGACGTTGCTGGTGATCGACCAGGCTTGAGTTCTTGTGTTAACTGAACTTTAAACTTTATGCAAAATACGGTGTAATAACGTTTGTGGAATGCCTAATTCCAAAAATCGACAAACCTGGGTTTTCGTCAACAGTACGCGCTACAGCAGCAATATTCTCAGTTGTTCTTGAGCGACGCATACGGTTTCGATTCTTCGCGGCGACCCAAAACTGCTTTAGTTTTGCGAAATGTAACCGCAAAATTTTCACCATTTCTTGTAGTGAATTTTGACTTCAATGTGTGTATTGTTCCATATTTTTAGTAATGGCGTAGTTTTTACTTGTCAATTGTCAAAAGATGACAGCTCCAAAAATGACCGCTACCCAGATAGCGGGTTATTCAAAATTAAACCTCTTATTGGAAAACCCTTTACTTGCTTGCCACTTGAACATAATTAAAACAAGTTTCTGGAAATTACATTTGTACAATTTTTCTTACTGCAGTTTCGAAGCATTACTTCATCTTTAGACAATTGAAAATTTGAAAAGGGCTACAAATTGTAGTTAGGTCAGGTACCTAAAGTTAGTATAATCTATGGGGTCCTGCAATAGTGCGTTTCGTTTACTTAGCTTCCATTTTTAGAAATTTCGTGGGAAAGCAGACTCCTTGCATTTTCATATTTGCATCTCAGGAAATTATTTTCTAATATACAGGCTGTTAAAAAAATTCAACAAAAGAGTGATTTTTTAAATAGATCACCCCCTACCTTTTCATATATTTTCAATGGACTTATCATTATAAAAATATAAGATTGTTCGGAAAGTAATTTCATTTTTTCCCGACAGAGGATTCAACTGTATTTTTTCGAACCCAACTTCACACTTACGCCGCATAATGATTATACAGGTCCAACGAAAACTAAACACCTCGATTTTCCGACTTTAAAATGAAAATGTGGAAAATCGCTCGGACACGTCAATTTCTGATTCGAGGGAAAACAACTTTTCCGTTTTTTTTCATCCCCGTAACTTCAACCCCCTAACGGGGGTGAGCACAACCCCTTGATTTTGAATAGGGATGAGGGGTGTTGCGATGAAATTATTTTGAAGATCGAGTACTATCTGACCCCAAAATTTCGCTTCAAAACATCCATCGATAATGAAATAACAGTGAAAATAGTGCAAGAGGCAATGTGAAATTTAACTCGAGAATATTATTCGTATCCAACACATTTCGAAGGTATTTAGTAGTTGTGTTGTTAATTTTTTGCCCAAAAAAGTATTAATTTCTTGTCCAAAAAGGAAGACCATATTTTTGATTTACCTTATTCTACCGTGAATTTTTGAGAACGTTACAAGTGTGTCAAAGCGATCGTAAATTTGTAGTAGAATTAAAATGGCGTATTCTGGTGAAGAAAGGGTGGAAATGATAAAATTATTTCTTAGAAATAACGACTCTGCGCGAACAACAGTGGCTTTATTTAACAAACGACATCTTGGAAAAAACGTACCCGCTGCTTACGTTGTACAACTGGTTGCCAAATTTGATGCTACTGGTTCAGTCGAAAACAAAAAGGGGGTTCATGAAAGAGACGAAGCGTGGGTGTCTTAGGTCATGTAGCAATGGATTTGACCTTGAGTACTAGGAAATTGTCCGATGTATCTGGTGTTTCACGCACAACAATCATGAGAACCCTGAAATAACATAAATTCCACCCTTATAAGATACGATTGGTTCAGGAACTGAATGAGGAACCCGATCGCCGACTTCAGTTCTGTGAAGTGGTCAGTGAAATGATTAACGGTAATCAAAACAACATGTTCGATATCTGTTTTTCGGACGAGTGTTCATTTTACCTTAACGGCATTGAACACCGGTATTGGTCAGATGAAAATCCAAGATCATTCCATAATTTGCACACTCGGCGTCCCCAAAAATTAAATGTTTGGGTGGGTAATCTCACGGGCCACATTTATTTAGATCTATTGGAGAACGCTATATATCCAACCCTCGTGCAAGTATTGGAGAATGCAGAAGACCATCAAACGATGATTTTTCAACAAGATGGCGTTCTTAGATGAAAATTTTCCTCGCGCCAGGGGATTGGAAGAAGGGGGAATATTGAATGGCCACCCAGATCACCTGATCTGGCTCCACTGGACTTTTTTTATGGGATCACCTGAAAACCACTCCGATCATTAATGAATGCCGTCAAAGTACACCAGAAATCTTGAGTAACGTACGTGAACGTTTACTGCATGGAAGTGAATGGTGCCCATTTCCAGCATTTAATAAACTAATCACACAAGTAAGTACTCTTCCACTATTTTACCTGCCATTTCGTTATCGATGGAAATTTTGAAGCGAAATTTCAGGATCAGGTAGTACTCGATAAGATCCTCAAAATGAGGTATCGCAACACCTCTCATACCTATTCAAAATTAAGGAGTTGTACTCACCCCCGTTAGGGGGTTGCAGTTACGGTGATGCGAAGAGCGGAAAAGTTGTTCCTCCTCGAACCAGAAATTGACGGGTCCCAGCGATTTTCCACATTTTCATTTTAAAGCCGGAAAACCGAGCTGTTTTCGTTGAACCACACTGTATTTAAGGAAGGATTCTGTTTGTGTAGAACTTCGAAGAGTGGAGAATCCCACAGGTAGTTTTCGTTGGACCCCACTGTATGTTTTGAGAGCTGATACAGCAAGGCTTGGGTGTGAGAACTTTTAATGAATTCTACGCAGCAGTTTTTGGTTGGTGTTCTTTTAAATATGAAGAGCAAAAAGCAGCATTTTTGTCATATTTTACTTTTTTACTGTAGAAAGAGTAAAATTGCTGTTCAAGCCAGAAAGAAATTAACCGATGTGTATGGAGAAGATGTGTTGACAGTACTGATTGAAGCTGATAAAAACATGATAAAGAGATTAGTTGATGCAAATCGGCGAATATTAACACGTGAGGTTGGTAAATTTATCGAATTCAACTGTTTATGACCCCTTCAAAGGCCTGGATTTAATCCTGAAGCTCGATATATGGGTTCCCCATGTTCTCACGGAGAGAAATTTGTGTCGTCGCGTTGACGTATGTGATTAATTTCTCAAACGTCACGAAAATGATACATTTTTGAACCGTATCATTACTCGGAAGGAGAAATGGGTGGTATATAACAATATCAAGCGCAAGAAATCATGAAGCAAAAAAGATTAATCGGCTCAAAGCATTTCGAAAGCCAATATCCATCAAAAAAAGGTGGTGCTGTATGTTTAGTGGGATTTTAAAGGAATCGTTTTTTTTGTCTTTTACCGGATAACACAACAATTAATTCGGAAGTCTACTGTCATCAGGACAAACTGAATGATGCATTTCAACATAAAAGGCCAGAATTAATCAACAGGAAAGGTGTAGTATTCCACCAAGATAATGCGAGACCTCATATAAGTTTGGTCACTCGCCAAAAGTTTTTACAGCTTGAATGGGATACACTGCCACCACCCACCATATTCTCCAGATCTGAGCCTTGGGTCTCTTATTTGTTCCGGTCATTGCAAAATTTTTTGGACGGTAAAACCTTTACTTCTAATGAAGAGGTCAAAAATAACCTGGATCAGTTTTTTTGCCAGCAAAGATAAAAATTGTTATGAGCGTAGAATCATGCTACAACCAGAAACATGGCAAAAGGTGTTTGACCAGAATGGCCAATATATAATTTAATGAAATATTTATTGATTATACGAAAATTGTCTTTCACTTTCCGAAAAAAAGAAATTACTTTCCGAACAACCTTATATTATAAAAATATTTTGCTACGAAAGGAAAGATGAAAATGTTTCGTTAAACAATGATAGTATTCTGTTGGAAGGGGATGTATCGTGTGTTCAAGTAACTGTGATTAGATAAAGAAATACTTGATTGAAAGATGTCAGTGCAATTTCTACTGACATGTTTGCTTTATGTACAGAAAATTGAAAAGATTATCTGATATGATGATAAAGCCAACAAACTAATGGATTCAATATTACTAAGATAATACTCATGAAATAATATTTATTAAGATATGCGAACTCAAATTTAGATTCTGATTCTTTGAAATCAGACAGCGGAAAATGGTTAAAACTGTGTACATTAAAAAGAAATCCATTATATGGATTTCAGATTTATGCTCGTTGTCAAGGTGACATTTCATACTAAAATAATTCTTTTGCTGTTTTACATTTGGTCTTTTAAGTTGTGAGTTACAGGGTGTTAAAAATGGGTCAAGAAAGAGAAAATTCGGTACATTTTATAGTTTTTCTTTGATAAAAGCGAAAATGCAAGCCAGGCAGCTGAAATTGTGAATGGTGTTTATGATCCCGATACTGTAACAGCTAATTACGTGCAATTTTGGTTTCGTCGAATTCGTTCAGGTATTTTTGATGGTAGAGATGCACCCCGTCGTCTCACATAAAATTTCCAACCCTTTTTTTAATCCTAAAGACTGAATAATTCTGGAGTCTATAAATTAAGTTGTCAACAGTGCAGCAGCGTATATATCGGAAAAACCGGGAGATCTTTCCGTAAAAGGTTCGAGGAACATCAATTTTCATTTAGGAACCATAAAGATAATTTTAATTTTCTGAAACATTTTTTCGAAATATCTTCCCAGAATTGGACAATCTTGAAATATTCCACCTGGAAGCGAAAGGAAAAACTAAACATCCTTGAATCAATCGAAATATTCAAACATAAACAGCACGTTTCAACAATAAAACTATTAAATGTAGCAAAATGTAGTAAACACTACGAAACTCGAGTCACTGTATATACAGTTAATTAAAATTGGTAGAAAACAAAGCAATTTCTTATTTCATTCCGTCAATAGAAGATTGTGAAAATCGATTACGCCAATAAGGAGCAGGACTTCTTTGAGAGAGGCATCATGAAGCTAAAAGGACAACAAATTATAGAACAAAACGGTGCATATTTGACCCGAATCATACAATTCGAAACATGATAAATAAAGTCTTTAAGTTCACGTAAAAATAATTGAGTTGATCTTCAATTGGCCGCGAGATTGATTAAATTTATAGAACAAATTTTGTGTTTCTCAATCAGAAATTGAATTGAACCAGAAAATTATAAGATAAAAAGACTGAAAATTTTACATTAACGATTATTAATATATTGCCACATTACAATATTTCAATTTCCTCTACTATTTGCCTACATTCTTTGAGTTCCTCACTGTTTGACCATCATTTTTCTATAACTCGATAATTACTAAACGTCTAAGGTGGCAATTTATTTATTTAGCATAAGAAATCTAATATAATGACAAATTGAGTTTGATGTAACTTCGTTGAAAATTTTCAGACCTTGTTTTCACAATATTATATAGAGAGAAACCTCTGAGTGATTTTTGGTACAGATCAGTCTAATTAATTTATTTAATTATTAAGAGCATAAATAAGTTTAATAAAGTAAATAAAAACAACTTGGCTTAAGTTTCACTGTTTATTTAATTTATTCTTTAAACTGTGAAACTCAGGCCAACTTGTTTGTATTTAATTTATTAATTTAAAAATGTTTCACCAAATATATGCCAGAAATCAATATTATTTATAAATAAGTTTGTCCGATGTTTTTGTTAAAAATTGAAGCGCACGAACTTATTTCTATCCCTAATAATCCCAAAGAATAAACACAACAAATTGGCCTTCTTAAAATTTTCAATTTGCGTAAGTTGATTTGAATAATCGAATGATGTTCTGAGGAAATAATATAATAATGAAACCTCAGTAGAAAAATCGAGTAAAATCTGACACTGATTCTTCAACATTTTTTTTTATTGACAGGTACTTAATGATGAATTATGGGGATAGATATTTAGTACTTTTAGTTGAGCCGTTGTGCTCAACCTAAAAATACTTATCCGCCGTAATCTTAAGCAATACGTAACAGAATAACTCAGAAAATTCTAATGAAAATACAAGAAAAATTAGTACTCATAAATATTTTTTATTCAAAAACTTTTTAGAATTAAATAAAATAAATGTCTTAGAAAACACATTTTCAATTTAGTAGACATATAGAATTAACACTCATTAAACAGTACCAAAAGGAATAAAAGAATTCCAAAAAATATAAATTATTAATTGAAAATACTAAATAAACACATGAAGACAAAATTTTGTTTCGTATCTTGTATTATGAAAACCAAATCCCTTTCCAAAAATGCAAAACATAGCCTCAAAAACTTCTTCAAAAATAACTTACTTTAAATAAGCTCCTTCAAAAAAATTCCTAAAACATTCAGCACATCTTCAAAAAGTAATTTAAAATTCCAACAACGAAAACTTTTCAGTCCCACTTCATATTTAAAAAATAAAAATAATTAACAAAAACTATCTTACCAGACCAGTCAAATGTCTTCCTCTACAAACAACAGAATATAGTGATCTTTTATTCGTTTCCGTACTGTGTGATGAGTTTTCGAAATCTTCATCAAAAAATAAAATTCTAAAACGAAATTTTTGTGGAAAAAAATTTTTTTTTTTAATTTTAGGGTTAAGAAAGAACTTTAAAGAATCATTTCTATGTCTACTAAATTGAAACTGTGTTTTCTGAGACATTCATTTAATTTAATTCTAAAAAGTATTTGAATAAAACTTTTTTTTTAAATTAAAATTTGTAGAAGTTAACAGAATAAATCTGTATGATATTTAAAATATTGGCTAGTATATGTCGAATGCGTGATGTCTGATGTGTAACTCCGCTAGTGTTCGTGAATTCTTTTTTTAAAGGATCTACCTGTTTGACTAATATATACCTTAGGGCAATCACTACAAGTCAACTTTTAGACTCCAGATTTGCTGTCTTTTGTTTGATCATTGTTATATTTCATAATAATCCCTAAATTATTAACCGTTTTAAATAAAATCTACATTCGAGTCAAATTGTACTTTAAAATACTTGGCAATACTATCTGATATTCTATTCTCGTAAGGAACTAACGAAGTATTGGCGAAAGAATTGTCGTTAAATTAATAAATTTTGGACATAATCTTTATTATTTTATATAATTAAAATGAATTTCTATCAAGAAATGGACCGATTCAATTAAATTTTCATTTTTTCCAGTAGAAACAGTGTTTCTTAAACATTATTTCATTATTATTGATGATAATTGAAATTAATACTAGGGAAGTTTTTTACTTGATAGAAGGCAATATCATAGAGATTTATTCTTCTAACCTCATTACAAATTTCAATTTTGATTTCATGAAAAATTTTCTCAAAGTTTTCAAAAAATTCAATTAATAAAATGTCGTAGAAAACACAATTTAATTCTATATGTCTACTAAATTGAAACTGTGTTTTCTAAGACATTCATTTAATTTAATTTTTTTCTGGTTTTTGAGAAAAAATGTTTATTAAATTGAAATTTGTAGTAAGGTTAGCAGAATAAATCTGTATGATATTCAAGATATTGTACTAAGCCTTCTATCAAGTTGAAGAACCCCATTTGATTATTTCATTTTATATATAATAATTTCATTTTGGTTTTTTCACTCATAAGCATAGTATTATTTGGATATAACTGAGTCTTAAAAAATACCTTACAAACTTTGTGAAATTTCTGTGATGAGCATAGAATACGTAGGGTTTGGATATTTAAAAATTCACTATATTCAAAGTTTGCTTAAAAAAAGATATGTGGGATAGTCGGGTGAGATATATTTTTATTAATTACTTTTATTTTTTGGATACGAAAATGGAGTGACGAGTTATCGATGTGGTAATTCCCAATTGCCCTTTTTGAAAATGTTGTGCATGGTTTTTTTGAAGCAACTTTTTTGAAGAGAATTATTTTTGGAGAAATTCTTGAGGTTATGTTGTGCATTTTTGGAAAGGAATTTGGTTTTCATAATACATTGATACGAAACAAAAGTTTGAATCCTTCAAATATTTATTTAATATTTTTAATCGATAATTTATATTTTCTTTGTATTCTTTATCCCTTTATTCTGAATTGAAACTGTTTTCTAAGACATATATTTAATTTAATTTCTTTTTTAATTTTTGTGAAATTTAAATTAAAATTTGTAGTGAGGTTAGCAGAATAAATCTGTATGATATTCAAGATATAATTATGAATTTTAATGAGGGTTTGAGATATAATTTCTATAAAAATTTGTTTTAAAAGTTGAAAAGTTCAATATTTCAAAGATATGAATCTGGTTCTATATCAAAAATGTGTGTCTCTAAGTGAAATGGAACTACCGTGTTAAAAAGAGCTTAGGCTACTCTGAATGGAAAAAAAACATTGTTATCTAAGACTGTAAAATTTTCCAGCTGGATTATTTCTGCAGGTATGAACTCACCCAAAGATTTCGTATTTGTTTTGCAGATAGCTTCATACTATGTGGATATTTCCATTTCACAAGGAGTAGTTAGGTCTTCTTTGTTCGAATTATCTCAATCCTCGTATTACAAACCCTGGAACAAGGAATTCTTCATTCAGCGCGAATGTGAAACCAGTTCAGAAGTTAGAACATTAAATTGAAGTTCTTTCTCGGTGTACTTCTTTGTAAGGCATAGCCAGTGTTTTATTTTCAAAATTTGTTTCAGACTCGTCAATGTAGGTACATTTGGGGTATAATTTGAACGATCTTCAGTGAAAAAAACACCAGGTTATTAATTTTTTCTTTGTACGGTTCACTGCGTTTCTGAATAGTTCGTAAGTAAGTATAAAAACTTTTTTTTCGAAAGTATTGAATATTTCGTGATGATGATATTTTTCGACTAGATTTCATAGTAACAGTTTTGTGGAGTATGAATGGAGTTACGCGCAAGTGTGGGGGGGAAGGAGAAGCTGTAGGCGAAACTTCGGCGTATATAAGAATTTATCTTTGGCGCTAACATTTATCCTGTAGTTTTGGTGCACTATATTTCTGTTTCAGTGTTCCTGGAAAGAGAAGGTAACTAACATTTTTTTGTCTGACTATAAGTGCTTGTTTTTCAATTGGTTTATTTTAAATTCTGAACTGACATATTTAATATTTTTCCATTAAAAGTATTCACTTCGAATTTTCATATATATTTTCTTAAAATTCGGTTGAAAATCACTTAGTTAATTTACATCGTTTTTCGATAATATAAATCCACATAACCAGTTTCAATTTTTTATGAGACATAAATCTGAAAAGAATAATTCTTAAAAGTTGCAAAATGGCGAATGCTCTAGTTTTTCTCGAAAAAGAAAATCTATCGAAGAGGATATTAATTCAATTTTATTTAGATTAATAACAAATTTATTACTTTCCACTAATTTTGGAGATTTTTATTATATAAAGAAATATTTCATTTAGTAGTTGATCATGATTAAAACAAAATTTTGAAAATTAATATGAATTATTACCAAAAATTGAGAAGTTCACATTTTTTGTGAATTTAGGGTTCATGTTTCGTATTACTACAGTTCAGAAGTTTCAAAATGACTGAACGTGAATACGGAACTATAGTTCATTTTCAGACAAATAAACAAAAATTCGAAATTGCAGTAATACAAAATTTCCACATATTCATTACTTTACACGATTTTTAAAATTTCATTTAGTAGCTGATCATAATCAAAACAAGTTTTCGGAGACGACTATGATTTATCGACAAAAATTGAGAAATAGATATTTTTATTTTGCGTAACTACAGTGTAGAATAAAAAACGGTTTGTTATACTTGATAGAAGGTTTTTTTTTAATATCTTAAATATCAAACAGAAAAATTCTGAAATACCTACTACAAATTTTAGTGTTAAATCTTATCCCTATTGAAAAAAGAACAGTGTTCTCTAAGACATTCATTTCATTTGATTTTAAAAGTTTTTAAGAAGTTTTATGAAATTAAAATTTGTAGTAGGTATTTAAGAATTTCAATATCAAAACAGATTTAATCTGTTAGTCTTCTACAATTTTAATTTCAAAAAAAATTTTATTCAGAAAACTTTTAGAATTAAATTAATATCTACAATAAGCACTGCTTATATTTAATAGACGTATATAATAAAAACTCAATATAAAATGTCAAATGGAATAAATAAACCAACAGATATAGAAAAGTCATTAAAATTAATAAATAAATTTTTAAAGGAGACAAAATCTTGTTTCTGATCTTACCCTTAAGAACACCAATTGCCTTTTAAAAACATGAACACAACTTAAGGACTTCTCAAAAAATATAATTTATTTGAAAAGTCAAAGTTTTTGAAATTGAAATTGTAGAAGAACAGATTAAATCTGGTTTGATATTAAAATTTTGTTATATTTCTTTTATCAAGTAAAAAGACTTTTTCTATTTTATTTTGAAAATTTCGCTGTTTCATATTTAAGATACAGTGTAAAACTTTCCAAACTGTAGAAAGACAAAATTTAATAATGTTAATTATCATTTTTTCGTGAGGGTTTTAGACTAAATTTATATAAAATTTCAAATTATAAACCTTCATCAAGTATATACTCAATTAATTCATTTTATTTATTTATTGATTCACATAGGATGAATTATGTATTAATATAACTTTTTTTATGTTGTATTATTCTTGTATGGGACGATCTTCTTGTTCGTCCAACATATACATACAATCACATACTACTGCACTTTTCAATATCATTAAAGAATATTCTGAAACCTTCACAAAAATTATGAATACGGTCCCGTACGTGAAACCCCCTCACTTTCAAACGAAAAGAGCGAAAGGGTGGGCTTGGGTCCTAAATATCTCAGTTAAGTTTGTTAGTAGACAAAATCGGTACAATGGTTTTGCAGTTATTTGGATTGGATTTTTTTTTGTTTTTTCCAAAGGTTTCCGAAACTACAGATCTGATTGATCTGAAATTTGTTATTTAGAAGAAGAATAATGACTTAAAATATTCAAAAAATATATTTTGTGAGCAGAGCTGCATTGGGCGCTACCGGCACTATAGCAACAGGCCTACAATCGAGCATTTAGATCTCTAATAACGAACGACACAAGGGTTAATGCCAAATTTTTTTGAGAATCAGGTTCTCGATTGGAGGTAGAGAAGCTAACTTTCGAACGAAAATAACTAAAAATTTGAAATTTTGAGACTAGGTTTGGGGTCTGAATATACTCCTTTGGTTTAAGTAAAGGCAAAAGCAGCTCTATCCTTCCTTAGTTATAACCATTGGAAATTCTAGTTTTCAAATATTTCCCAAACTACAATTCCAATCTGGTTTAAATTTGGTATTTTAACTACACAAAGGATCATGGAATATTTTGTGAGGAAAAATTACGAGTATTTTTTCATCTATTAAATCAGTATAAATTTAAGTTTGAAATTTTCAAATAATATAATATATGTACCTGTCTCAGTGGCCTAGCAATTAAAGGCGTAAGACTGTAAAATAGAAAAAGGCTTTTAACTTGATAGAAGAAATATAACAAAATTTGAATATCAAAACAGAATAAATCTGTTAGTCTTCTACAATTTTAATTTCAAAAAAATTTGAATAAAAATTTTTTTTGAAATTAAAATTGTAGAAGACTAACAGATTTAATCTGTTTTGATATTCAAATTTTGTTATATTTCTTCTATCAAGTAAAAAGCCTTTTTCTATTTTATTTTATATATAATATATAATTATATTTAAGCTTCAATAAATCTCATTATGGAATGTCAATGATTTTAAATATAACCTTAAAAATAACTTACACTGTTCTGTGATTTTGTTAGAACATAGAATATCCGGAATTTTAAAGTTAGTCTGTTTGAAGCATCCATCCTTAACACGTGTAAGTTGTGATATAGTGATAGTTATTTGATTTTGATATTTGGAATATTATTTAGGACCGAAGAAGAGATTACTTAGAATTGTATTTATTTTTTGAAGATATAGTGCATGTTTTGAGAGATTTCTGAATTAACTTATTCGAATATTTGAATATATTAAATATTTCAAATAAATTATATTCTTTGAGAAGTCCTTAAGTTGTGTTCATGTTTTTAAAAGGCAATTGGTGTTCTTAAAGGTAAGATCAGAAACAAAATTTTGTCTCCTTTAAATATTTATTTATTAATTTCAATGACTTTCTTATATCTGTTGGTTTATTTATTCCATTTGACATTATATATTGAGTTTTGATTATATACGTCTATTAAACATAAGCGGTGCTTATTTTAGACATTAATTCAATTCTAAAAGTTTTTTGAATAAAAATTTTTTTGAAATTAAAATTGTAAAAGCGTAAGACTGTACTCTTTGCCAATAAAATTCATCTCTATGCTGTGAGTTCGAAACCAGGAGCTGAGAAATGATAGTTTTTTTGAATTTTTACTCAAAATAATTGGTCTACATACCGATAATAGTCAATAAATGTACGTAAAATTGAATCAGCGGATAAAATATATTCTCCAGACTACCGATGCGATCGCTGTGAAATTTGGTGAGATCACCAAATATGACGATTAAATAAATTTTAAAGCACTGTTAGATCCTTTCAAGCGGTAAAGTTCCAGTCCACCACAAATCAACCCGAAGAGAACTGAGATTCAATTTAAATCTTCCATTACAAGAAAATCGAACGATTGTCGCTTAAGCAACTCTGCTGATAAAGACTAATTGTTTAGACGTGCGAGTTCTACGTTGATCCCTCGAAGCTTCCAGTAATTTATCTGGATGTTTTCATTTCGAAGTTGTATGATTTTCTTTGATTTTCTCCAGTTCACAGCTATGAAGGGAATTTCAATGGGAAAGCTCTCAAAAAAAAATTATTCTGATAGAACAAATTGCTATTCCAATTGTATCATATTTGATATGGCCCTTTTATCAACTCGGATCTCGTTTCTTGAACGCGTTTGGACACGGAAAGCCTTTGTGTTATGAATGGGGAATAGAAATATTTTTATTTTTTTTTCATCTCATAGAGTGAGGCCAATTTTCCATTTTTCACATTTTAAAAATGAATCCTATCAAGGCATAAGATTAATTTCGACTAAATCGGTTTTAATTTTCCTTTTCCATATTTCACTAATATCAGGTGTTATACAACTTTGAATTGAAATAAAACACATATAAATTAAAATTATATAACATTTATGTTTTAAGAATAATTTCCGGCATATCTCCACCACGACTATCTATGAGGAACCGCATTCAACCAGTCCAATTTTGGACTAATTTTTCGACTAATTCAGGTCTTATTTCATCAATAACACTAGTTATGTTGACTTCTCTATTGTTTCTGGTTTATCTGCATAAACCAATGACTTGACATAACCCCAAAGAAAATAATCCAGTGGAGTTATGTCGCATAATCTTGGAGGCCAATTAACTGGACCATTTCTCGAAATAATGTTAAATCTTTCTTTCAATAAATCAATTGTTACGGTAGCACCATGAGGTGTAGCACCATCTTGTTGGGACCAAAACATTTCTGGGTCGATACCATTCAAATTTTGAAACAAATAATCATTGATCATCGATCTGTAACGAGCACCATTCACTGTAACATCAGCTCCAGCATCGTTTTTAAAGAAATATGGACCGATGTTGGCTCCAGCATGTAAAGCACACCATACAGTGCATTTTTCAGGATGCAATGGAACCTGCAAAACTTCTTGAGGATTGTTTTCACTCGGCAATTCTGCTTGTTTACATTGCCGTTCAACCAGAAATGAGCTTCATCGCTAAACACAATTTTACGATAAAAAAATGGATCAACTTCAATATGTTCTAGGGCCCAATCAGCAATCAAACGACTCTTACTATGGTCAAGTGGCTTTAGTTCTTGAACCAGTTGGATCTTGTTTGGGTGAAGACCAAGATCTTTACGCAAAATTTTCCATGTGGTGGATGCACAGAGTCCAACTTGTTGTGAACGTCGACAAATAGACAAATCTGGATCATCATTAACACTATGACTTACAGCAGTGATATTTTCTTGTGTACGTAGAGTTTTTTGTCTTGTTGTTGTGGTTGCATCGAGTAGAGAAAATGTTGTCCGAAATCTATCGATATTTCGACGAATAAGCTGCTCTGTTGGACGATTATGTAAACCATAAATTTCACGAAGTTTGGCCAATAGAAAACTGATTTTGAAAATAAATTTAAACAATTTGTAAACGTTGTTGCGGCGTGAGTCTTTCCATGATAATTTGACAATGCTTACTGAACAGAAATGTCAAAACAACATGGCTTCTACCTTCTGTCAAATCATAGTTATCCCTATCGAAAATTTTATCACTTAAAAAAAAACACCCCATACAACTATAAAGGGTGTAGGAGGCTAACAGATTAAATCTGTTTTGATTATCAAATTTTGTAATAATCCTTCTATCAAGTAAAAAACCACTACTTATTATTTTATTCAATATTACTTTAAATGGATTTTCATTAAGAAAAGACTGATTCAATTAAATATAAAAAACAGATTCTCCTGAACGACCAAACGGACCTGAGTAAATCTTGCTTACTCAAATTTTTTTTTTAAATGAAACTTTGGAATCTCTAAATTACTGTTAATATCACACCATCCTTTTTTTAGTATTTTTAGTATTTAAAGAAACCAATCTCCAATATATAGTCAGTTACCATACTCACCTGAAGAAGACATAAAATAAAAAGGAATGTTTTTTTACTTGATAGAAGGATTATTACAAAATTTGAATATCAAAACAGATTTAATCTGTTAGTCTTCTACAATTTTAATAACAGATTAATTCTGTTTTGATATTCAAATTTTGTAATAATCCTTCTATCAAGTAAAAAAACCGTTCCTTATTATTTTATTTTATATATAATATATAATTATATCAGGTTTTCAAATAAAGAAATTCATTATACAGTGTTGAATGTTTTTAACTAAGACCATCTTATCTGAATTTTAATTATTTTTTGAGGATGTGCTACATGTTTTGAGATTTTTTGAAGTAATTTATTTAAATATATCAAATATTTCAAATAAATTAGTTTTTGAGAATTTCTTAAAATTATGTTTCATATTTTTGAGAAAGAGTTATTTTTCATAAATATGGGATCAGAAAACAATACATTTTGTAACAAACAGGGCTTCGTACGTTTGTCTGAAGTGTTCAGTACGCATGCCTGGAACGAAACAAAAAATGTTTGTTTATTTATTAATTCTAATTGAAAATTTATATTCGTTGGTTTTTCTTAATTCCATTTGATATTGTGTGATGAATTTCGATTTTATAAGTCTATTAAATATGAGCAGTGCTTATAAAGACATTAATTTAATTCTTTAAGTTTCTTAACTAAAATTTTTTGAAATTAAAATTGTAGAAGACTAACAGATTGAATCTGTTTTGATATTCAAATTTTGAAGAAGACATGTTCTCATGACGACAAAATTGATGTGAAATTAAATAAATTAGAGGAAATTAAGTTGTTTTACTTTTAATAGTGAAAACGTAAATCTGCACGCATTCAACAAAAGCTTTCTAAGCTCAGTATACACACAATTCCTACTCGTTTTCATTCAAAAAGCACGTATTTCCATCCTAGATTTCAGTCCATGAGCATATACACCTGCAGTATTTAGCTGGATTACCTACAAGAAGACACAAATCCTGTCACGATCGCATGCAAATGGAAAATATCAAATCATTGCTATTTATTCCGACCAAAAAAATGCGAAATTGTTTGAGAATATTGAAGCAATAAGCTCTAGGTACATTGAAGGGGATTACAATGAGATCGCTCTTGTAGGGAATTTAAGTATCTATTCTTTGAATAGAAATGAGCATATTGATTTCACTGACACATCGACTGATAAGTTCCCAGTTTAATGAAGAAAACACAACTTTTTTTATCAAATTTGACTGTTCATCAACAGAGTCTCCTTCAAGAGCTACAAAATCATCACGGCGGTTATCTTTGGCCTCAAAATAGGCATTTGTTTGGGCGATCACCTCCTCATTCCTTCCAAATCTCTTTCCAGCGAGCATTCTTTTAGGTTTGCAATTTTTCTAGTTATTCCTTTATTTTTACAAATAAAATACGTAATGAATATTTCAAAATTTGAATATCAAAACAGATTAAATCTGTTAGTCTTCTACAATTTTAATTTCAAAAAAATTTTATTCAAAAAACTTTTAGAATTAAATTAATGTCTAAAATAAGCACCGCTTACGTTTAATAGACGTATATAATCAAAACTCAATATATAATGTCAAATGGAATAAATAAACCAGCAGATATACGAAAGTCATTAAAATTAATAAATAAATATTTAAAGGAGACAAAATTTTGTTTTTGATCTTACCTTTAAGAACACCAATTGCCTTTTAAAAACATGAACACAACTTAAGGACTTCTCAAAGAATATAATTTATTTGAAATATTCAATATATTTAAATATTCGAATAAGTTAATTCAGAAATCTCTCAAAACATGCACTATACCTTCAAAAAACAAATATAATTGTAGGTAATCTCTTCTTCGCTCCTAGATAATATTCCAAATATCAAAATCAAATAACTACAACTATATCACAACGAACACGTGTTAAGAATGGATGCTTTGCCACTCATTCCTTAGAAAACAGTAATTCCTTTCGACAAAAGAAAATCTTAAGAAAATTTCAATTGTAGATTCAAAAGAAAAGAAACTTGATTATTGAAATTTTCAAATTCGTTCGCAATAAAAATAATTTAAAAATAATGAATGACTGTATGGAGTTATGTAAATCCAAATATTTGAGATATACAACAAAATAATGTAAAAATAATGAATGACTGTACGGAGCTATGTAACTCCAAAAATTATTTGAGATATTTAAATGGGTACCATCTGTTTAACAACCTTCTTTGTCGATTGCCGACATTCCGATTTCTGTTAAATGGCCCCTCTTTTTTAACCGGGTTTTCATCACGTTCCGCTTGTAAACCTCTGTACCACTATTAGGTGTTACCTAGAATCTTTTGAAATATTTAAAATATTTATCACTTTTATTGAAATACCTATGTACCACTGTTAGGTCTTCAGTTGTCTGATGATGGGATAGTTCATTTCCCGAAACTCGAGTCACAAGAAAATGTGTAATATATATTTTCATTGGTAGTAAAACATAGTAATTTCTACAATTTGTTTTAATTATGATCAACTACCAAATAGTAACGGCTGAAACAATTCAATATCTTTAAATAATGTTTTGTGGGTTTTCAGGATGCATTTGAAATTTTTGATAAAGGGGGCGCCACGTTTAATTCTTCCCTGGCGTAGTGTCACCCAGAGGCAGAACATCCCTGACCACAAAAAAGACCAATCTACTTCATAATAATTTTTTAGCAGAAATTACCGTTAAATGAAAGACACGGAAAGATGAAAAGAAATAGTATGGATTCCTCATAAGGAAGGGACTCTGAAATTGTAGAACTCCGCTTTTTCACTGCAACTGGACACTCCAAATGAAGTCGAAGTACAAAATAACAATTCAGTTCATATTTCTTCAAGTAACTCTGAAAAATTATTGCTTGGTGCTAGACATATTTATCTGTTGAAATTGCAAAGCCATCTGGATTTTCACGGCGCTCGCATCGTTTGAATTTCGAGAATTTCATTGTGAAAGCCATGTCTGGAACATCGGTAGACACTAATATCGAAATTTAATCGCTTTCATACGGATTTCAATTGTTAACAGACCATAAGAGATGACTGCTCGAAATGAAAATGTTATTTGATTGAAAATATCGATATAAAATGAATTGATTGAGCCGGCGGATATTATTACGAATATGTTAATGCCAATTTTAGTAAATAGGAAGTTTTTCGAATCGGGACAGTGCAACTTACATCTGTGATACAGTTCGAAAATTAAATAAAGCCGAAGAGGTTTTGTTGACCGCTGGGCATAAGCAGCAGTTTTACTCATTTCATAGCTTTTTGGCTACTCATCATTGCATTGCTCTAATGCCAGCAAATGCAACACAGCCAGGCTCCTCTATTGAATTAGTGAAATTTTATATTTAAATCCTCAGATAGTGTCATTAGCAGATGAGATAATTAGATTACTCAAATTATTAGCAAATCACCCTAATACCGAGAATACATTGAACGCCCCTCGTATATTTATTTTCATAATTTAAATATAGCGGGGAGCAAGACTTTTGAGAGTGCGTGTAAGTTAAAAGGAACTTTAATCTGATATCAAACGCATTTTCATCATGAATACCATCTTTCTGTGAAATATACTGGGTGATTATACGTAAGATTGGTTATGTGCACATACATTTCCTAGGGTACATTAGATGATGAAAAAATGTCAACATCGTAGTACGATGATGAACGTGTTAGAGGGTTCTGTGTATTCATCATCTGGTGTGTCCCAGAAGCATCAACGAATTTCATCAGTTCCTTAAGAGATATTAGAAGTGAGATGAATAATGAATCTAACCTACCCACGAAATTCTTCTAATAAAAATAAACAACTCCGTGCAGCTATCATTATTTGAGGATTATGACCAACAAATGGAAAGATTTTGAAATTATTCCAATATAATAATTTATGAGAAGGCCTTATGAATCAGGCGTGGAAATACGAGAAAAAGGTAAAATATTTTTGAGGGAATATAAGAAAGTTTTCGTGGAATTTCAGTTTGCTGCTCAAGTTGTATACTCAGTTCTCACGAGTTTATAATATACAGTATGGAAACTACTTATGGATAAAAATTGTTTGTGTCCTTATGTTAGATAATTATAAAAAACACTGGAACACGTCAACTTTTAAATTCAATACTGCACTTTTTAAACATAAATTTAAATATACAGGGTAATTTGTACAATTCCAGCATAGTCCGTTCTAATTATTTTAAATGAAACACCGTGTATATATTTTTATTTTCTAAAGCTCCTTAATAGCCTGATTTCAACTAACTATATCATGTATAGTCTATTATGAATAATACCGGATGAAATATTGAAAGAATTTATAATTCGTTTCAAGAAACTGAATACTTAAATTACATGATGTAATTGATTTCAATACATTAAAACAAATGCTCAAAATCTTCTCTACCTCGTTCTTGACAATAACACAGTCTCCTGAAAAAATTAATTTCTAACTTTGTTTAAAGTTTGAGTTGAAATATTCCGCATTTCTGTAATTATCCTTTCTTTGAGATCTGCGATGCTCCTTGGCTGTGTTCCATGAACTTTGTTCTTGAGATAACCTCACAGAAAATCGGCGTAAGGTCTGGCGATTTAGCTGGCCACTCAATAGTACCTCTTCGTCCAATCCATTTATTGGGGAAGACTGCGTTTTAGTAAGTTCTGACCATTGAATCATAACAGGCTCCATCCTGCTGGAACCAGACACGATTATCATACGGTAGGCATTAGGAAATAAGTTGACTAACGCAGGAACAACTTCGTTTATAATCTAAAAATATAGGAGCAATAATATTGTCATCTATGATAGTTGCCCAAACCTTCACCTTTGAGGATACTGCGTGTGTGTCTCACGCATCCAATGAGGAGTTTCCGCTAACCAATATCTATAATTTTGTCGGTTTATTTCCCCGTTCAATGTAAATGTTGATTCATCAGAAAAAAGGATTATACCAACAGCTATTTCATTTCTGTTTAGTTTATTCATCATTGTTTCGCAGAGATGCATTCTACGATCTGGATCATCTTCTGTTAGTTCCTGCACAAAAGTCATTTTAAATGGATGAGGTCTTTCTTTGTGGAGACACCTTATGACAGTTGTATGACTTGCATTATTTTTACGGTCAATTTGACGTGTACTTGTTGTTGGAACCTCTGCAACACCTAGCAAAATATCCAATTTCACACTATCTTCAACGAATTGTGGTTTTCTTTTTAACGGTTTGACATGTCCAAGTTCTCTGAATTTTGCATGAATTTTTAACACAGTACCTTGTGAAATATTAGGCAACTGAGGATACCTTGATTAATTGAGTTTGCCACTTCAACTTGACTTCTGCAAATATCCCCGTAACCGATCATCATTAAAATCTCAATTCAGTCAGTCTCAGTTAAATATGTCATTATTATTTCTACAAGAAATACGTTTTCAATTAGGAATTTACTATTTCAATGTAAATCTCAACATCTGATTAACAACAATCCACATTATTCGAAGATTTTCTTCATTTATCGGCACATGTAGATAGTTTTTTAGGTATTCATGACAAAAAATATTAAGAAAACAAAGATCCATGAGTCTATCGAGAATTGATTTTAGAAATTTTCCCAACTTAATTGATAGTAAGTTCAGAGATTTCAGTCTGTATGTGGTTTATTTAAAAAATTCTATTATTTATTGCGAGATAAATTAATAATTTCATTATTTCACTCGGTATTACTCATAATAGACCATTAAGGACAATTTAAAACAGAGAGGACGGACTGTGCTGGACTTGCGCAAATCACCTTGTATATTTAAATTTGTGCTTAAAAAGCCACCACTGAATTTGAAAGTTCACGTGTCCCTGTGTTACTTAATTTCGTAACATAGACACAAAGAATATAATTTCATAAGTGGTTTCCATGATAAAGATATTGAAGGCCGTTGAAATCATGTTATTGAAATAAAATTCACTCTAATGCTCAAAATGAATCATCAATTTCAGGTAGAGTCAGCCGGAAATGCATCTTTATTTCGTCGCAACTTTCTTTTTGGGGGTTCTAGCAACCCTAATGTACACCGCGTCAGCTTCCGTCATAAGTTGTCCGCCGAACAACCTTCCAGAAGCTGGTGTTTACCTCAGACAACTGTGTTCTGCAATCAAACAAGCTATCAATGATAATGCGCCCCCTGAAGAGCAATGTGAGCAATTAGTTATCTTGTAATCATTAGAATTCAAACTGACGCAACGTTTTTTTTTTCAGTCTATTTTGGAGGCAACAATAAGAGGCAAGATGTAGACCATGTCTTCTTGCGTTTTGGAAGACGTTTGGGCTTGGAGTAGCAAGAATTAAAACTATTTCCATTCACATATGTCCCGTTTAAGTGCTGATTTAATTCTCATCATTCTTACAAAAAAGTCATTTCCATGTACCAATAACGACATAAATGATGTGATAACATGAATAAAATCTGTAGGGATATAGTTCTAATTGTTCGTCTCCTATCAGGAATTAAATGTTTCAACTTCATAGTTGAAAACTGATTTTTCAACTATTCTTAAAATTTTCAAATTGTATCAAATATATTAATCGAAAATTTCCATATTAAGTTTGAAACAATTTACTGTACCATTCGTCTATGTACTAATATAATAATATATCTCTGTTATGATTATATTATTTTATGAGAAAATATCGTACTTTCCAATACTCACCAGATTATTAACTTTCACATTACACGTAAAATGTAGCAATGAACAAAAACATTCTGCTTTGATTTTAGACATTTGACAAAACATGGCACTCAAGGATCATTATTAAAAATATTGAAATTAAAATCATGAATAATCCTGTGTTCAGCGATAAAAAAATTTTTCAAATCGAATCAAAAGTAAAGATCATAAAGTATAAACTATAAAAGGTATATTATTGCTGTATTGCTACAAGTTGATGAAATCGTAATCAAAATGACATAAATCGAGTGTTAGGCCCGTTGCACGCAGGCCCAAATAATTTGAATTCTCCAATGAATATTTCTGTAGGTATAAAATAAAGACCATAGCTAGCATCCATAGACAAACCACTATACCACATGTAATTTTGTCTATGCTTGTATCTCTGAATTTATGTTCACATCACAAAAATTGGTGAATTCTGAGCTGCAATATTTTTGGATTTTTTTAGTAGTTTGAATTGCGACTAATTAATTACTGATTACAACTATCAGTAATCTGTGGTGAGACTGAAGCCGCGTGATGCGGATGGTACTTGGCACATCCCCACTCTCCCTTCTCATTGGATTTCTTTGAAGGACACTCGAGCGATTTTGACTGGCACACCGTTGGCTCCATAGACAAACTCGTATATTTGATGGAGTAGTCCGTTACTTTGGTTCCATTTAAACTATTACATTTAGTTTGTCTAGGGTTTGCTCACCGCTGGCTGGCCTAATGGCACGTGCCAACCAACACCACCTGGGTGCTGTCACGTCTACAGCGTTTCGGCCATAGACGTATTAAATTAAATTATAGGATAATAAGTCTATGGTTTCGGCTTTGCCAATATCAAATCGTGGCATAGTGTGAACGCGCCTATAGACTAACTAAACACAACTAAATTGACAAAAATAATTTAATCGGCTCTTTATCAAATGCTCCAAATAAAGTCTAGCAATATAAAAGTATTATGGATATATCAATGTTTTTTGTACTCTGGTTATTTTCCTTTTCTGGGCGTTGTCAATCGTGTAGCCTACACATAGATTAACAATAATATAGTCTTGATGATCTATGAGCCTACATAATAGTTTGCCTATGAGTGCAGCTAATATCTGTCAAAAGTCAAATTCCGATAATTTCCTGTGAATCTGTGTTCCATTGCGGTTCTGCGTATTCTGTAGAGTATCGTTGTTGACGATTTTTTTCCGATCCGAAAGAAAGTTTAATAATAGGCATGACAAAAAGCGGCGTTTCATAAAAAATTTCAAGCTCAAAAAATTTATACACTATGTTGACCGACATTCCAAAGGAATTCCGAAAATACGCAAGAAACTGTCAAAGCTTAAGGAGGATATTAAGGGAAACTCGGAATGCCTTAGAAGATATTGCTAATAATATTCAACTTGGGAGTAAGTTTTTGATATTTCCTTTTGATTTTTCTGTTAAATGATTTATTCCTATTCCATATTTACAGATGAACTAAAAAATGATTCAGTAAATCTCGAGATTTTGTGTAAAATTGAACGGAAGCTTGAGAGGAAACCAACTTTATTGGTTTTTGGTCAAAATTGCACTGCAAAAGCAATATTCGTAAATAGTATATTTGAACAGAATATATTACCGTTATATGGTAAAAGATGGAGATATGTAAGTACATTACAAATGCAAGTAATTATTTTTCCTTGTTGATGTTTTTTCCTCATTACATTCATGTGTCCAAATTTCTTCAATAATTTGAATTCAATATTATCAAATTGAACCAAGTAATTTCCTTTAACTGATTGAATAATTTCAGATCATTCACATTATATTTATGTGATATTTTCAGGTTTCATTTGTGTATGGTTCAAAGAAAAATATCAAACTAACTTTAGATAACGAATACGAAATTTTGGAAAAATTAAAAGCACATGATCATCAATGGATTACAATTCCTGAGGAGGATATTCAATTAAGTGATCATGAGTCTCCAATACAACACTGTCCATCATTAGAAATTGAATTATGTAACTCTATACTGAAAGAAAATGTTGTTGTTATGGTACCTCCAGATTGTCAACCCGAAGAGTATCCTAATGTTTTATTTCGACAAACAAAAAATATGCTGCCTGTGATAATATATGCTGTCTCTGAGGATGTGCTAAGTGATAATGTGAGTATCAAATGGAAAATTGCAGATACAAATGCAAATACTATGAATTTTTGTTTACAGGATATTCAAGAAATCAAAAAGTTGAAAGATTTATTTAAGCTGCCGTTTTTGTTTGTGAGTGTATCAAATAATGGAAGGAATAGTGTAATAAGTACAGAATCTCTAACAGAATCGGAACAGCATCGTTTTGAAATGAGTCACATTGCATTTGTCAAGCTACAGAATTTACGCGATCAGTTACTGAGACTTGGTGAGATTTGTGTTTATATTTTATTATTTATATCCTTTTAACTGAAAATTCTTAGGTTACTTGAATGATTCTGATAAAACAAAGACTGATGAAGTAATAAAAAAACCACCCTTTTGTTTGGAATGTTCTCTAGATAATACTCTTACATGCAACACTAAAATTAACGACGATTTCATAATATTCATCAAAGAATTAATCAAATCCAGTTTGCAGAAAATGGCTGCATTACTCAGTGAGGTAAGTTTTATTTTTAATACAGTTCACTCAATCCAAATTGGTTTTCAGAAAATTATGTCATGAGAGTTGAAATTTTATAGAGTTGTAATAAAGAATATGGGAATTTTTTTAAATCTATGTGAATTAATTGTATTGGCCGATATGTATAACGAATATGATAACTGTCCCGATTTGAAAACTTCGTAATAACCATGCTCATATTTGTAATAATTATCTGCCGATTCAATTAATTAATTTGGAGAGAAATACTTATTATTGCCATAGCAGCTTAATTAAATATCACTTGAGCATTAGGAAGATTTCTTTATCTGTGATTCCAGAAGTAATTGGGAATACGGTTCGATTCTTGAATAAGCTTGGTGGGGAATGCTGCGTATGTGTATTTGCGTGCATTAGATGACGCTGTTGTTTGGCAAAACAGTAGAGTCGCTATGCAGGGCGAATATAGGTACGTGGCAGTGTTACATTCGTTGGCATTAGAATACTAATGATTAACTATAAAGCTATGAAACATACATGTCTACTGCTTTTGCTCGATGATTACCAAATTCATTCGGCTTTAAGTTTCGGATTGTAACACAGGTGCAAGTTGCACTGTCCTGATTCGAAAAACTTCCTATTTACCATGCTCATATTCATTATCAGAAACCTTTGTGCCTCGCTAAGCTCCAAGTGCTAAGTAAACTATCAGTTAGTGCTTATGTAGCTTGTACTGTGAAATTTAAGCTTGAAGAAAGAATACATGGTACAAAAAAGACTTTAATCGTTTTCATCACTGGGCCATATGTCAAATAGTAATACAATGTCTGCATATCAATTTTAGACCAGTTGTCTATTGAAAAATTCACAACCTTATCCATCTAAAAGGGAACAAGAGACAATTTTTTTTACCAGCTTTAGAGATATGTTTACCTCATGCAATCACAGAAGGAAACAGTTTGACAGAGCCTTTCTGATAGGAACTAGGCATTTGCCTCAAGTTTCTACTATGGAATATTTTTTATTACTTGATGATTTTATAACTGTGTGCATTTGAATAAAAAGGAAAGAAAAAACGGATCTGAAAATATCTCAAAGTATTGTGTTGAGCAGAAAATTTTATTCAGAAATTTTGCAACCCTTCATTGTGATTAAATTTATGTAAATAATCAGCAGTAAAATGGCGTAGCAAAATCATTTTCATAATGGACACCTAAAAGTGTATTGTAAGCATACTTCGTTCCCTGAATCTTTTCAGTGCAATTTTGAGACAAAACGTTTTACTGCTATAATTTTTTCCAGGTACACAATAAATATTTAAGAAAATTTATACTTTGTGCTTTTGATATGGCTCGTGAAATTCAAATTACCCCAAAACGTATATTATACTCTCAAGAGATTGAACTTAAGCTCTATCAAGCTTTAATGAAAATGGCCTGTGATCAACAAGAAGAAATAACAAAAATAATACAAAAAACTCTTCAAGATATGAAGGCTAACGTTGCTTCTGTTCTGGAAGGAAGTACCCTTTTAGGTAAAATCTCCATTCTAGTTTGCACCATCATAATATTATCAGATTCAATTATCAATAATAGAATGTTAACAACAACTTAATTAATTTTTAGGAGAAAATAGAACCCATCAAACTCCCAAACTTGTAACCATGGAAATACAACAATTAGTCTTAAGACGACTAAGCAATTCTGTAGCAAAAGAAATAGTTCAATCAGTTGGTTGCCTACAAGAGAGTTTCACAGGAACACTGCAAAGATGCCTAGAAAGTCTTGAGAAACATTGCCATGAATTTGAGGGAAGTCTATCTGCTTCTGATGCCGTGAAGCAGATCATTTCTGCTGCCTACAACATTGATCTACAATCTTCTACATCCTCTTCAGTGATTCAGACGTTTATTGATCGTCTTCGGATGACACTTTCTACGTTTGTACCCTGGCATAATACTTGGCTATCCTCTGGTCAAGATCAGTGCAATCTCCAATGGCAGTTGCAGGTTGTGACTAACATGATCGACTCACTTAGTGCTTCAAAGTTGGCTAAAACCATATCTCTTCAGGTATTAATTTTGAAATAATAGGCGACTAGAAAGTAATATTGTTTTTCTATATTTATTTCGAACAAACTAATTTTTAACAAGTTTGGTAGAAACAATTGAGATACTACCCTTGCGAAACTCTAAAAGTAAAGGGTTTTCCAATAAGAGGCTTCATTTTGATATTGAAAAAAAAACGAGCATATTTATATCATTTTGATGTATTTCAAGGACCCAATCAGCGAAGATACGACGTTGCTGGTGATCGACCGACTAGAGTTCTTGTGTTTACTGAACTTTTAAAGCCTCAAGTTTTTATGCAAGATACGGTGTAATGTCGTTTGTAGAATGCCGAATTCCAAAGATCCACGAGGAATCGATAAACCTGGGTTTTCGTCAACACTACAGGCTGCAGCAGTAATATTCTCAGTTGTTATTGAGCGATGCACAATGGTTTTGATTCTTCACATCACTAACTTGTTCCAACAGCTCTCCACTATTGCCGGCCGAGAAGGTGCTTCACGGCGACTCAAAAGTGATTTAGTTTTGCAAAGTGCTATTGCAAAATTGTCACATTTTTTGTAGTGAATTTTGGCAATTTCAATGCGTTGTTAAAGAGTGTATCGTTCCATTTTTAGTAATGGCATAGTTTTTACTTGTCAAATGTCAAAAGGTGACACCCCAGATGGCGGGCTATTCAAAATGAAACCTTTTATTGGAAAACCCTTCATATAAAGAACGTGGCATGAAGACGCAAGTCGTTAGTCATTTGCTAGAGCAATAAACATCTTTTCTTTCTCTAGTTTCAAGAATCGGTTAAATCATCCCACGAAGCTTTTCAATCAGCAATTAGATCCTTGGAAAACCAGCTGTCTGGTCAGCTCGAGCAAACAGAAGAGCAAAGGATAACCATAAGGAAAAAACATGCACCTAGATTTGCTAGATTAGCTTTGGAAAGTACCTCCCTTTGTGATCTCCTCAGGTGGGGTATGCCCAAACAGATTAAAGAGATTGGTCGAGGACAATATGGAGTGGTATCATCCTGTGATCCTTGGGGAGGAGTTGATCCCTGTGCATTCAAATCGGTTGTTCCCCCTGATGATAGACACTGGAATGATTTAGCTATGGAATTTTACTACACTAGGTAATAGATATAATATATATATTAGGAGCAAAAATAAGTTTCCGCCGTTTTATTGTAGAAGCGCGGCACGGGGTTTCGGTTAGCTTTCGCAGATGATAACCGGCTTAAAAAATAGTTTGGACATTCAAGAACAACATAACCTATTAATATCATTGATTTTATATTGATAAAATATAATTTTTATAAGTTGAAAATGTCAAAATTTGAGCCAAGTAAGCGTCATTTGCGGGAAATATTAGTTTACTTCTTTAATTTAAAGAAATCTGCTGCTGAGGCGCATCAATTGCTCGTAGAAGCATATGGTGAGGGTGCTTTGAGTGAGAGAACGTGTCGAGAGTGATTTCAAAAGTTTAAAAACAGTGATTTCGACGTAGAAGACAAAGATCGCAGTGGAAGGCCAAAAATTTACGAGGATGCAGAATTGGAGGAAGATTCATCTCAAACACAAAAAGAACTTGCTCTAACATTAGAAGTCACTCAGCAAGCAGTCTCACATCATTTAAAATCATTAGGAATGATTCATAAACAAGGAAATTGGGTTCCGTACGAATTAAAGCCGAGAGATATTGAACAATGCTCGTCCACATGTTGCGGCTCCCGTGAAAAAGTACTTGGAAACACTTGATTGGGAAGTGTTACCCCACCCGCCGTATTCACCAGACATTGCACCGTCCGATTATCACCTGTTCCGGTCCACGGCACATGCTCTGACGGCGCAGCGGTTCACATCTTATGGGTTGATTCATGGATAGTCTCAAAAGAAAAGGAGTTCTTCAGATGTGGGATTCGAATGCTGCCTGAGAGATGGGAAAAAGTGGTTGCAAGTGATGGGCAATATTTTAAATAAATTTATATTACCGTTCTTTTATAATAAATATTTAATTTGTGTTAAAAAAACGGCGGAAACTTATTTGTACTCCTAATAATAGGTTTTTGTGTTCTCCACTTCTCAAAGAAAAAAAGTTGCTAGGCAAAATTGTAACTAAACGGATTGATAAAAAAGGTAAATGCCCAATATCCTATTTTAATGTTCATATGTTCAGTGCCTTTCACTTAGTAAATAATTAGAATTTGGGATTCATTAGACAACTAACTGAAAAAACTATTTCAGTAGTGTGTTTGTTGACCATACATGATTTCTTGCTGCAGTCAATAGCCTGTAACCCATTATGTCCTAGAGTTGTGGTTTCCCTGAGGCGTACAGAGCTCCTCACTGTGCGTCCTCAGCTTTTTCTTAATGCTTGTTCACATTACAGTGTAATGTGTAAAGATCTTCTAGTTTTTTCGGAAACTTCTCTTATCGATAAGCTGACTTCATGTAACCCTACAATTAGACCTCTCTCACGGACATTTCGATAAATATAAAAAAGGCTTTGCGACAAGTTTAAACAGATGTTTAATGTTACCATACAATTTCGACAGTTGAGAGTTCTTTTATCATTCAACAAAACAAGCAAACGGACCTGTGGTATTGCATACTTTTCGAAGTTCTACACAAACTGAAGCCTTCTTTACATTAAAACAAATTGTAGAAATGACTATGTTTTACTACCAAAAAATATTTTTTGGTAGTAAAACATAGTAATTTCTACAATTTGTTCTAATTATGATCAACTACCAAATAGTAACGGCTGAAACAATTCAGTACGTTCTTTACATATATAAAAACCTTTTTTACAACTTGCACCAGTTTGAAAATGTAGGAAGACTACGAAACTTTGTTCAATGTATTTTTTCTAACCCTTATTTATTCATTAGATAGATGAATTACCTCATCATTGCCTACTTCGAAATTAATATTTTCAAGGGGCGATCTAGTCAATGAAGAATATAAATTTTATGGAGAAACATTTCAAGGTTTAACTGCCCTTGTATAAAATATTTTGTTTGTTTTAAAGGAGTCTTCCTGAGCACCCAAGGATAGTGAAACTCAGAGGTTCAGTAATAGATTACACCTACGGTGGAGGAAGCTCTCCTGCTGTTCTCTTGATGATGGAAAGACTGACTAGAGATTTGTACTGCGGTCTCAATCAAGGATTGACATGGCCTGTAAGGGTGAGAGTTGCTATAGATGTTGTCAAAGGTGTCCGATACTTGCATTCACAAGGACTTGTTCACAGAGATATTAAACTCAAAAATGTCCTGGTAAGATATTTTCCTTATGACTACACTACGTTTTGAGCATTTAAATTTTTCTTACAGTTGGATAATTCAGATAGAGCGAAGCTTACAGATTTTGGCTTTTGCATCCCTGAGGCAATGATGTCTGGAAGTGTTGTAGGAACTCCTGTTCATATGGCTCCGGAGTTACTGTCTGGTCGTTACGACTCTAGCGTAGACGTTTATGCATTTGGCATTTTATTTTGGTATATATGTGCTGGACAAGTAACTCTCCCTCTACAGTTCAATCAGTTTCATAATAAAGAACAGCTATGGAATAATGTTAGAAAAGGTAAGTAACACTATTTTCAAACATTAAATTAAACTGTCTTCTTTCATTCTTCGTAAAATTTTCTATTCTATTCCTCTCTACCCCAATGTGTATTTTATTTGACGTTTTTCTTTTTGAAGGCATTAGACCCGAGTGCCTCAAAAATTTCGACCAAAGATGCTGGAACCTGATGGAACAGTGTTGGGCAGCAGAACCATCTGAACGACCTCTCTTAGGTTATGTCCAGCCGCAACTTGAAGCCATCTATCGTGATGCTCTGGCTGGTGAAATTGATGATCTTTCATTAACTGAAAATTCTAATGAAGCTTTTACTCATTTCCAAAATATCGACTCAATCAATTCAATGCGGATTGATTGAGATGGACACCTTTATTTTTGAATGCATTTTTCTTCTGCGCTTTTGTAACTTGTCTCCAGTTTTCTCAGTATTTTTCAAAAACAACTCGAGGCTATCACCAAATGTAATGAAAGAACCGAACTTCCAATCCAGTTTGATTTCGTATACATTAATATTTTTACGTATTGAATTAAGTTTTAAATAAATTATGAAAAATCTGTTTCCAATAAACAAAAAATTGGAAATTTATAAAATTGTTATGTTTGCAAATTTTGAAAGTTTTTTTTATGTAGAATTGTTGAATTTTAACAAATCATTTCAATGTCTCGTAAGGTTATTTATTATTTTATAAAGCACTAATAAAATTATTTTTATTAATGAAATAGAGTTTTCATATATTTTCCCCTCGTATGTGAAATTCCAGATAACTTCTGTAATTTAAGAAGCGAGGTAAAAAATAATTCAGATATACCAAGTATAAGATTAGGGTCACCCTGTACAGAATTCAGTTTAGAAATATTTAATTTTTTTCCAATGTAACAGTTTACTAACTTTATTTGATAGCGTTATTTGCTCGATATAAAAAATGTTTTTGTTGTTTTTTCAGTTTATGGAAAATAATGAAAACTTCAGGGAATAAAACAAAAAAAATTAAGAACTTTTCAGCAGTTAGTATTTCCACCTCTAGCAGTCAAAACAGCTCGCTGAAGTAGTACTTTAAGTCACATGCAGAATATTGTACACCAATATGTCGGGAAGCTCTCTAGAATTTTTGGAAGCCGGCACGTGTCTCCGTTAAAGTCACTGTATCTCACCACACATGTGCTATCGAATTTAAATCTGGACTTTGAGCAGGCCTAACTAATCTCGTGATTTGAACCTACCCAAGATAAACCTAACCTGTATTATTAATGGTACAATATGGTCTTCTAGCACGTCTGTTAGGTACCTATTAGTAGTCCCATTTGGATAAAAACTAGCTTGACTTAAAAAGGTTTTTTGGCTAATTTAGAAGGAACTTGCTCCATTAGAAATATTTTTTGATGAATCTTAATTATCTGCCCTAAACAATAATTTTGAACTATCAGAATTATAGTCTTATTCGATAAGGACAATGTTATATGGAATTTTTCATGGCAATTAATATTTATAACGAAAATTCATTAAAACCCATTTGAAAAAAAAACAAAACCACCTTAAATTTTACTACTTCTCCAACCATCTTGAAATATTAAGGTTTGAAAATTAAAACATCTGAAATAAAGCAAATGTAGGCAGTGCCTTTATTATTTCTACCCTGTTCTCAGAAATAACACCTAAAACACAAAGTAGTGTTGCACATTGAAATACATTTCTGTCAATATATGATAAAATTAGTCTGAAAATAATGTAACAAAAAAATATATAATTTTCAATCTAGCCAGATATAATTTTTTTTCAAATACTGTATAAAGATGAATAAATAACGTGAAATATCATATTTCTGTGTATATATATTATATAAAACTATATAAATAAACTGATAATACATTTAATGTACTACATAAAAAAGTAATAAACCCTAACAAATATTTTATAAACAAAGAGTTGGCACTGAAATCTATGCAAAAAATTTTGGTATCAGTTTATAAACTTTTTCAAAATGATATAGGATACCTACCACATAAAGATGTGCATAAATTTCCTCACTTCCTCAAATGTTATTAAACTTTTTAAAATCTTCAGTGGTGAAAAATTCATAAAAAATATCTATTTGTAGGAAAAGACACCACAAACGATTTTAATTTATCACTCTACCAAAGAAATTTGAATTTAAACACAAAACTCAACTATTACAGAAACAAAGAAACTCAACAATTTTTTCTCATTTTTAGTGAATTGATAGAAGGAATCAATTGTCATCAAATCAAATGGTATCGTAAAAGAATCATCACTCCATTTAGGACATTTTTTTATAACAGATACATAGATAGCAATGAAAGATGTGCAGAATGAAACACTGAATTAATTCCTTGTATCAATTATTTGACGTCGAAAAACAAAAAACATAAACTGCCAACATCACAAGAATTATTATGACTTATATGTTATCACTCTAATAAAAGATGCCCTCATTCATCACTTAAATTTTTCAACTGTTTCTAAAGTTATAAGTCGGTATCATACCATGCTGCTACCTGGTTGTTATCCTGGGGTGGAGCAGGCAACTGATCAAAGCCTAAGTCTTGATCGGCCGGCCCAACATCCATAGCGCTGTAGGTTGATCCATTACCCCCTCCATGTGATCCTATTTCTAACCCTTCCATATCTATGGGTATCTGGTCATACCCTAGAGAATGAAAGAAATATGTTGAATTATGTTATGACGATATGTAAGCATATATAGACCAATTACACAGGGTGTTTCAAACTTGAGTTTTATTGCGCGCTTGTTCTAGAGAACAGCAGGCTATTGTTTTGCCCAGATTTTCGAATTTTGAGCCGAAAATTGCCTCAAACGTCTAGGTTGGACCCAATATGTAAAAACTCAAATTTCAAACTTTCAGAGTATGTGTGGGGCCTAAATGTATCGATTAAATTCTTTTATGAGCCATATCAGTCCGATGGTTGTGGAATAATTGTCACTTTTCTTATAAAGAGTAGAAATAAGTTCGTCCTGAAAATAATACACTCAGTTTTTTCAACATTTAGAAGGAGCTTATTTTGAGCACACCAGACACTTATCGAGTCAAAAACATGCTGGATTTTACATCTCCATTACGCACTAAAGCGCTTGCGTCATCAGTAAACAAAAATGTTTTTATCCTTCTTGAGATGGAAGAAAACAAAGACTCAGGTAAATCATTTATGTATATCACAAACAGTAGAGGTCCCAGAATACTACCCAGAGGTACACCAATAACTACTGTTTCATTCTTGGACAAATGATTCCTTCCGCCAGTTTCAATAGAAACTCTCTGTATTCTAATGCTTGGTTGATGATATACATTGAAGTATCTGACATTTCTCTGAAGTGTAAACAACACAGTTTCTGAGTGCTTTGATAACGTCAATTTTTGTACCGAAAATGTGTTTTTGCGGGGAGTTTTACTTCAATAAGAAGAAAAAGGCTGCCGAAATAATGTTTCTATAGAATATTAGATTTTCTGAAAGAGAGCACTCGGAAATAATTCGTGAAATATATGAAGGAAAACCTCGAATAATATTCATAACAGTAAATGCGTGTTGGATGATGAAACAATAAGAAATCTTGAAGATGTTACAAGTAGCTTGTATAAAGAAAATATCAGAATTTGGGAATATAATTGATGACAACTCAGACTGAAATGACAGCTGGTGAATATCAAGACACTTTGAATTGCAAAATATTGATAATGAATTTACTTTTCAATGACAACACAATGCAGTACGTTTCTAGGGTTCGAAACTTTACAAATATAATAACGCACATGCTTGGAGCTTATAACAACAAATTACACAGTTTGTTCCAACACCCCCTGGCTGGTTGAAACTCATTCTTAAAAGTTACTAAAACTAAAGATGCATGTCGTTCTATATTAAATCTTTTCGCCATTCAATGAAAATTTGTTTGATGTTGTGATAGTTCATTTCATTCCAGCTCGAAAATCTTTTCTACTACGAGGGGCGTTCAATGTATTCTCGGCATTGGGGTAATTTGCTAATAATGTGAGTAATCTAATTATCTCATTTACGAATGACACTATCTGAGGGTATAAATATACAATTTCACTAATTTAGGATCATTAGTTTTTTATGAAGAAATGGTTGCTGTTTACCAAGACTGTTCCCCGTCGTTATCCACCGTTCAAAACTGGTCGAGTGAATTCAAAAGAGGCAGAGAAAGCATTGAAAACGACCCTCGCTCGGGCGGGCCCGTTAGCGGCACCACTGAAGAAATTGTGAAAGAAGTGAAAAAGCCGGTAGTTGAAGACGCCAGAATAAAAATCAAGATGTTAGCAGAGATGACAAACCTATCCGTGTGTACCATACATGCCATACACTTCATGATCATCTTAAACCTATTAAAGGTCAGTGCAAGATGGATATCGAGAATGCTCACCGCATCTCAGAAGTGCGAGTCGAGTGCTATAAGGAGTTTTTAGAGCTCTGTGGAGAAGACCCATCGACTGTTTTCAATCGGCTGGTTATTGGGTTCATCACTTTGACCCTGAGATAAACAAGAGCCCATGCAGTGGATTGAAAAGGGTGCACAGCCCCTAAAGAAGTTTAAAGTCACCCCATCCGCTGGAAAAAATGATGGCTACTGTCTTTTGGGATTTTAAAGGTATTTTATTGATAGGATACGCTAAAAATGGTGAAAGCATCACAGCAGCATCCTACTCAACCCCTTTGCGTAATTAAAGAGAAACAATTAAAGAGAAAAGGCGAGAAAGACTCACAGCGGGAGTGCTGCTGCTTCACGATAACGCGCCGGTTCACAAGGCCCGCGTGGCGAAGCCTGCTGTGCGGGAATGTGGCTTCGAAGAAATTATTCATCCTCCGGACAGTCCAGATTTGGTCCCTAGTGAATACTACCTATTCCCAAATGTGAAAAAATATCTTCGTGGAAAGCGATTTTCCAATGATGAAGAACTGAAGGTAGCAATTAATACCTATTTTGAGAAGCCGGAAGAATATTTCTTACAAGATTAAGAGAAGCTTATTTCTAGAGTTTTCTTTTATGCCTACACCGAGAATAGATTGAGGTTTGCTGAAATGTTAATTTATATATTAGTAGTATAAATAAGTTCGTGCGGTTTTTTGTCGAAAATTGAAGCTTTATTGTGAAAAATTGGTTATACATTCAAAGTATTGCCCGTTACTAGCCACTACTTTTTGGTGTCACTCTGGGTCATTCTTGGTCTTCCAAATCAAAATTCCCACTTTTAAATCGGGCAAACCACTTCTGACATCTGTTATCTAAACCACACAAACTTACTTCTACTCCTAATAAGTGCACATTGAATCTTGTATTTAACTAATTGGCATATGTGTTGGAACAGACTTCAATTAATTTAAACATTCATGCTGTGGTTATATCTATAATAACTTACATTGTTTCAGGTATCTAGATTAGCTAAAGATAAAATTCATGTTTTGGATTTATGTCTCAAAGCAAAGTTCTAATTAAGTTAATATGAAGAGTTATTGAGTTACTTGAAATTTAATTACCTTGTTGTTGATATGGACGACCACCATGGCTACTATGAACACTGGGCGGACCTTGCCCATACAAGTTATCATATGGTTGATCAGGACTCAAAATGTCCTAAAATAATGACCAAATGCAAAAAAAAAAGAAATGAACACAATGAATAATAAAAATAAATAAATAATGAAAAGTTGTGAAAGCTTAAACAATAAGTGGAAAACAAACTAATTAAAAACTAATGAACGAGAGTCAATTCTTTCAACACAGCATGCAGCCAAGCATTGAAGAATACACAAAATGCTAGACATTCAGTTTCTCACATAGTATGAATATTTATGATACTGGAAGAGTTTTTGATTGCAACAAATATTTTGCAGAAAATTCATCAAACAAAACAATCCCTGAATTTATCATTTCCCGAGTATATTCGAGGTGGATGAGGTATTGCAACAGGGACTTCTGAACTTTGACAGTTGATAGTGGCCATATTGTTGAAACTACATCTGTCGAATTTGCTGTCATTTATTCAGTTTGTTTTGCCAAATCACTATGGACAGATAAAGTGTTTCGAAAAGTAAATGATAAAATTGTTTCATCAAAACAGGCGGCAAAATGTGGTTCAGGCAACGTTCTGTGCGCTTCGTCCACTTTACGGTCGCCATAATCGTCCTACCGAGAGAACTATTTGCAGTATGGTGGATACATATGAGTCCACTGGTTTGTTAAACAAAATTAACCAACGTACGACGAGGAAAACGACGTTTGTTCGCTGAATGAAGCATTAGGAAACTAACCCTGATTTTCATGAAGAAATCTTCAGCAATGAGACCCATTTCTGGATGAATGGGCACGTCAACAAACAGAACTGTCGAATTTGGTCAATACCAATCTACATGAAATCCAAGAGCATCCAATGCAAACGAGTTTATTTTAAGAAAAATCAATGGATGTTTATTTCATTATAAAGAGGACAGTATGCCGTTAACAATGGAAATCAGCCAAATGGCCACTACGGCAACTCTTTCAACACCATATCCTTTTCATGAAATTCTCTATGACCAATTCGCACAGCTGTATGTCCTCGATAACTTCACGAATTTTATCTTTAAGGTATTGAATCGATTGTGGAGCATAGGCATAGACCTTATCTTTCACGTGGCCCCAATGAAAAAAAATCTAAAGGCATTAAATCACACGATCTCTCGGTGGCCAATTGTGAGCACCTCTTTGAGAAATAACATGGCCAGAAAACTTCAAGGAGCCAATCAGAGAAGATGGTGATCGACTGGCCTGAGTTCTTGTATTAACTTTAAAAGCTTTAAGACCTCCGTCCTTATCAACAAACCTGGGTTTTTGTCAACAATACAGGCTACAGCAGTAATATTTTCAGTTATCCTTGAGCAATGCACATGGTTTCGATTCTTCACATCACTAACTTGTCCTAACAGCTCAAATTTTTCCCACCAGTTTCACTATTGCCGGCCGAGATGGTACTTCAAAGTGACCCAAAAGTGCTTCAGTTTTGTGAATTGTGACTGCAAAATTCCCACCATCGTAATTTTTACTTGTCAAATGTCAAAAGATGGCAACTTCAAAAGTTACAGATGGCCAGATATCGAAAATGAGACGTCTTATTGGAAAACCCTTCAGAATGCAACAAAGAGCCCTCGCTGACAATCAAACAAAGTAAGTGATAATGAGTTCTACAACAAGTCTCCAAATAGGAACATTATTTTAAACAAAGTTACCTACCCATAGATCCAAATAAATTAATGAAACATAATATAAATTTTTCAAAATAATATGAAGTGTCTTGTTTAAAGAAATCAAAGACTCTTCCCTTATGCTCTATTTAGATTCAGCCAAGACTAAAAATCCATCGAGCTTTCACAACATCCAATTTACCTACCTTTACTCCGAGAAGATGAAATTATAATATTAGGCATAGCTCACCTGCAGGTCCGCACCCATCAAATCCGGATTCCACCCTGTATCTTCTCTGAAGAGAGAATTGGTCAGTTCCATCGATAATCGCTTTTTATAATCTTGTGGCTTATCTTCGCTCATTCTAAACAAGACAGCTGCAGCGTAGGTTGCCACCCCTACAATAATTACATTGAAATGAAACTGATACAACAAATAGTCACGAAAATAAAGTCTCGTTTTTATTTGTTCAATGTTGGTGTTCGAATACAAGGATTGCTATTTAAGTTTTGAGATATGGCAACACCAGTCAACAAAGTTTGACGGATGAACGTACTCAGAATGTAATGTCATACAAGTGCTATTTTTGTTGTTTACACAATCTTGAAACATCCAAGTATCATTCAAAAAATTGAATCGTGAACCATTTTAACTTCCGCTAAATTAAAATTGTTTTATATTTATGAATTTCTGTTAAGACGGAAACAAAATCATGAACATAGCAGTGTGCTGTTCGAATAGCTTCAACATTTGGTGATGAAGCACCATCTGTGACCACCCTTTTTAGTTGGGAAGTTTTAATGCATCCATCAAGTCCAGACCCGGCACCAAGGAGAGAGTTCAAATCACATGTTTTCGAGGTACCTCAATCGGAAAGGAAAAAGTTCTTCGAGAATTGTATTGATCTTAATGGAAAATGTTTAGAGAGGCAATAATGCCATTTCCGATTATAAACATTTTTTATTTTCATTTGGGTATCTCAAAACATAAGTAGCAACCCTCGTGTTATTAAGAGTTCAAAAAATGGGATAAATCTCAAAGAATATATGTCAATAACATGTTATATCTCGCGAAATTAAAGACACCAAATTTTTTTGTCGTTTAAATACGCTTTTTTATAATGTTTTTCTTCTAAAGGTAAATTTTTCATGAAAATTGGACTAACCTTCATTTCTAGAATGAAGCAACTCTGTCAGGGGAGCTGTAGCACCTTCCTGTTCAATCATCTCAGCTCCTTCTTTATCTGCAGCCAACTCGCACAGCACACCAGCTGCCACCCGTTGAATGTTTTCGATATCGTTGAACAACAGCTGTACAAATATTGGAATAACCATTTGCTGACGTATAATGGCCCTATTATGCGATTCTCTTGCCAAAATATGTAGGGCGCCCACTGTTCCCTCGACGATCTCTTCCATCCTAACACCATCCGCATAGGTTCCAGGTGCCTGGCTTCCTCCTGTAGATACACTTGTCCTCTGGAAAAATTACATCCTTTGTTAGTTACACTTTCAGAAGTCTCGCACAAATCCAGGAACAAGGGGTTGCAACCTTGGATCAATTTGCAACTGGCGGTCGAGTATACTTTCAACGAAGGAGGTAGGTGGGAAGAAAAAATCATCACACTATATACAATGGGGGTACAACAATTTTGAGAGTGAATGCATTATTGCATTTATATCGTTTTTGAGTTTTAAACATTATTTCACTGCATTAATAAATTTCTTCTCTATTCAATTATGGAATAAATTAAGAAACAACAATTTCAAGGTAATGAAACAAACAAACCAAAAATTTCAACTGATTTTCTGTTCAAAAAGGTACATTTTTATATATGGATGCCACACCATACAAATTGAAATAATAAAAAGGGTTTTTTACTTGATAGAAGGCTTATTACAATATCATACAGATTTATTCTGCTAACCTCACTACAAATTTTAATTTAAAAAAAAAATTTTCTCAAGAACTTTTTGAAATTAAACTGAATAAATATATTAGAAAACAGTTTCAATTTTTTAGACAAATAAACTCATTACACACCACCAAAAGGAATAGAAGAATACAAAGAAAATACAAATTATTAATTAAAAATATTAAATAAATACTTAAAGGATACAAAATTTTGTTTTGTATCCTACAAGTATTTTTAATGATGGTTAATACTTTATGTTCACTAAATTGAAACTGTGTTTTCTAATACATTTATTTAATTTTAAATTTTTTTATTTGATTCAAACAATTGAAACTTCGACCGTTGATGCAATTTTCTGGAAATGGCCCCTATTTTGTTTCCACAGTTTAGTACTTAATTTCCGATTCTAATGTTCTGTATTCTGTGATATGACGCATGCAATAATTTTATTTTATGTCCAACATTCAAAATCCTTTCTAGTACCTAAAACATTTTTCAACTTACCCTTTGTGTATCTTGGAATGATCTCATCAGTAACTGCACAAGATGGTGTATTGCACCGTGTTCTCTCAAAGGAGCATGATTTGCCGGGCAAAGAGCCAGGTTCCTTATCAATCCGATAACAGCTTTCACCAGTGGCCAACGGGATGGAGGATTCAATAACTTGACGATAACTTGGATTCCGTAGTTGAGCCTAACTGTGTTCTGCGCCATTTCCGACTCAACATGCCTAAAAAAAATTACAAAGAATTAAGAATAACCTTTTAAATTATCTCCAATGTGTCATTATTCAATTTGATTTGACTATATCACAATGACTTCCTGTAGAGTATAGTAGTATTTCGAATATTATCTACATCTACTCGATTTGATCTTAGTTTATCTACATTTTTCAGCATAACTCATCCTTTTATTTTCAGATACTGAATTGTTTCAGCCGTTACTATTTGGTAGTTGATCATAATTAAAACAAATTGTAGAAATTACTATGTTTTACTACCAAAAAATATATATTACACATTTTCTTGTGACTCGAGTTTCGAGAAATGAACTATCATCAGACAACTGAAGACCTAACAGTGGTACAGTGGTATTTAAACAAAAATGATAAATATTTTGAATATTTCAACAGATTCTCGGTAACACCTAATAGTGGTACAGAGGTTTACAATCGGAACGTGATTAAAAACCGGGTTAAAAAAGAGGGGCCTTCTAACAGATATCGGAATGTCGGAAATCATCACACTAAGTTAGATGGTCATATAAACGACTTACTATACTACAACCGTTGCTTCAACCTCAAGACATGAGAAGACTTAAAAGGACCTGGCCAGCTGATATGAAGTAGGTCTTTTCACTGGAGAAGACCAGATCAAATCATTTGAGAGCTCAAAGCTCTGTAGACAGCAAATTAGCTCATAGAATTGTTGTATTCTGATTGCTAATGAATAAATGAATTAAAAAAAAAAAAAAAAATAGCTCCGTACAGTCATTCATTATTTTTACATTATTTTGTTGTATATCTCAAATACTTGGATTTACAAAGCTCCATACAGTCATTCATTATTTTTAAATTATTTTTATTGTGAACGAATTTGAAAATTTCAATAATCAAGTTTCTTTTCTTTTGAATCTACATGTAAAATTTTCTTAAGATTTTCTTTTGTCGAAAGGAATTGCTGTTTTCTAAAGAATGAGTGGCAAAAGTTGAATTTTTGTTTACTTTTCATTAAATTCATTTTATGTTCGTTGAAAAAGGTTTTAAACATATGTTACTTTTTAAATATCTCAAATATTTTCGATTTACATAGCTCCGTACAGTCATTCATTATTTTTACATTATTGTTATTGTGAACTAATTTGAAAATTTCAACAGATTCTAGATAATCGAGTTTCTTCCCTCTTGATTCTGCATGTAAAATTTTAAGATTATTTATTGTGGGAAAGGAATGACCGTTTTCTAGACGATGAGTGGCAAAAGTAGAATTTTGCCACTTATTACTGCACGTAGAACAAAATAACTCATAAACTCCTGATTTGTGTATGTTTGGAGTAGGGTCCTTTCCGTTAAATAATACCGATGATTGAAAAATCACTTTAAATTACTCAAAAATCAGATGGTAATTACAATAACCGTTTGACACTGAATTAGGTAATGGAATGAGTTAATTTTCATTTGCTACCTTATGAAAGAACTAATAGTGTAAAATTCTTTGATATTAAATTCTGAATTAAGATAACGACTTGAGAGGATTTACTTTTATATAAAAATTCCTGCTGTTTCTCTCCCCTCCGTTCTTCTCACCGCACTTGATCTTCGAATCTCAGAATGAACAGTTTATGACAAGGAAATTTCTCACATTGATTTACCAATTGATCTACAGAAATTTATGAAGTTATACTAAAAATTTTCCCTAATCATTAAATTTGTACTTACCTTGAGGTTAAATGACGTAAAGCACAAACAGCAGGTTCCGTTATCTCTTCTCTCTCTCCGGCATTCACTATAGTTCGCACCAAAGCATCAACTCCTCCGACTTGACAAACAGTCACCTTATTCCTCTGATTGTTGCATGTCAAATTAGACAATATGCCAGCAGCACAAGTCACTACATTGACATCAGAGGCTGAAAGTACTTGCACCAAGGATCCTAACAGAGTATCCAGACCATCGACCTTGGTGGCTGCATCTGATAAATTTCTAAGTGTCCACAAGCAATTTTGAACAAGTCGCTGGCTTGGATTTCCTAGATGCATTGCCAATGCTTGCATACCTCCCGCTTCCACAATCGCTGGTTTGTTACTGGAGCAAACAGAAAGAACCTGAAAGAAACAACGATTTCAGTATGAAAATCAAAAAAACAAAAAAAATTAAAATTAATGAAATTATCACTTGTGGGGTTTCATTTCCAGTCACTACTATTTGTCAAAAATACAACTTAGTAGCAATGCAGGGGATAGATTTGGAGATGCGGTAAGTTCCAAATTTCGGCTCATTACTAAGATATGGTATTTTGAAGATATGGTATTTTGAACTGGGGTTGTGCTGCGGAAATCAGTAGAGTTTTCATCTTACAAAAATATGCAATTAGAATTTTAGCTGGAATTCCTTTCCGAGAATCTTGTAGACCAGCTTTCAGAGACCTAAGAATATTAACCTTGGTAGGAATTTACATCTATGAAGTATGTTTATATGTATATAAAAATAGATCAATATTTGCTAATGACAATAGTCATGATTACAACACCAGATGCAAACACTTGTTGATACCGAAAGCTCATATTACTACATATTTTCAAAAAAATTTAAATTTTGTTGGTTGTAAAATTTTCAATTCACTTCCTGTTGAAGTGAAGAATTCGTCTAATGTTTATATATTCAAGACTAAGGTTAAAACATTGCTTTTAAGTAAAAATTGTTATTACTTAAAAGAGTTTTGTGAATTTAATTGACGTTTTCTTCTGTTATATGCTGTTTTATTGTAGGAATATTTAACTGAAGAAATAAAATTATTATTATATTATTATACTAAAGCTCTTACCTTCAACACTCTTGAAGTGGTCCACAATAACTTTTCATAATCATAACTCCTCATAATTCTGACCAGCTCTATGGGTCCTTGGGAAGCCAAAATGATCAGCTTACTCTCTTGATTACCGTAAGCTAATATTTGAAGACAATCCGTAACGATTGCCAAAAACTTAACATTATTTCTTTGGAGTAAAGCCACCATCTTTTGTAGACCACCAGCTAATCTTACTGCCATTTTGGAACCGTCTTGATGAAGAAGTAAGTTATGTAGAGTGGTGATAGCGTAAAAGAGAACGCTCTCTACTGGACTGCTCAATAGTTTGACCAGAGCAGGAATGCCACCACTCTTGAAAATGGCGAGCAAACCTTGTCTGAAATAGGGAATGTCTTTTTTAAACTCAATTCTTTAAGAAATTTGGACAACAATATCACCTGTATACTCAAGTGTCCACATTTAATGTTAATATACCAGGCGCAGAAGTATGAAACCGGAATTTCCCTATGGATGGTGCTAGGCCATCAGTTAAGAGACCGTAAGACCGCTTATGCAGCGCCATCATCGCCCTCTAACAGTTGACGAAGATTTTCAACAAACAACAACCCAAGTTCCATATACCAGTGTGTTTTTTATAACCTTGAACATGTTGAGAGTTTTGTGCCGAACTGTGCCGACAGCGTTAGTTTTTTCTTATGATTTGAAGAAAACTGCTGCTGAATCGCATCGAATGCTTGTCGAAGCTTACGGTGGTAAACATGCTCTTGGTGAAACAGTATTTAGAATGGTTCAAAAAATTCAAAAATGGTGATTTTGACGTGAGAAACTACCGAAAAAAATTGCAGAAAACGAATTGCAAGAGCTTAATGGATGAAGATGATAGTCAAAGTCAATAAGAACTCGCGGATCAATTTAATGTAACGAAGAAAGCCGTCTGTCTCCACCTATTTGAAAGAATAAGAAAATGGGAAAATGGATTCCTCGTGAACTAAATGAAAGGCAACAAGAATATCAAAAAACCACTTGAGAAATTCTGCTTGACAGATACAGAATCACTGAATCGTGACAGGTGATGAAAAATTGATATATTTTGATTTTAACAAAAAATTCCGGTTTCAAACTTCTACATCTGGTATTTCAGGTTGAAACATAGAAAAAGCTTCATATCAACCTACATCTTAAAATGAACCCCAGTAACCCGTATTTTTGCGTTTATTTTGGTAGATACAATAGATTTTTTGATAAGTCAAATGATTTAGTAATAATTTCTACCACTGGCGGAGATGATTTTCATAAAATTACTCTTAATTCAGGTGATTCTGGTGATCTGATTGAATTTTCAGTCAGAATATAAGATGCTTTGAGCGTTTTTAAGGGAAAAAGGTTGTTTGTTATTTATGGCGAGCGGGCGTCTGTCCACCCTACCACTGCGTCCGCACGGACTATTGTGGTTCACCCCTAATTTATATATCCCCGACGAGATCCAGTTTTTGGATAAAACCGATAATCTTGTTCAGGGGTAATTTTTTCAGTTCGCTGTGGGCTATAAAAGCCTGGCCAAAGACATCGAATCTGATGCGACTCACCGTTTGGCACTCTGAGACGATGTGCATGGCTGTTTCAGTGTCCTCAAGATGCAGCCTGCATTCATCGTCTTCAGCCAGACCGATTTTGTGCAAATGCGCTTTCAGTCTGCAGTGACCTGTCATAATTCCGAAAGTGTTCTTAGTTTGGCCCTATCCAGACCTAGCGCTAGGTTCGCCATCTTTTTGTTCGAAGCTGTTCCAAGGAACAACTTCGAATGTTTCAGGCCAGAATGGCTCCGCCAGAAAGATTCTAGCCTTGAGTTCATTCTGCCTGTTATCGCCTCGTTAGCCACGTCATATGGTATTCCCAGGAATGGTTCCGGTCCTACCAGCGGCAGCGCAGCTCCAGCAAATGCCAGCCAATCTGCCTCCTCGTTACCCAAATAGTTTGAGTGGCTCGATATCCAAACCAGAGTGGCTCCGTTATACCTATCGAGCCTGTTTAAAGCCGTGCGGCAACTCCAGACTGTTTTGGATGTAAAACAGCAACGCTTTTAGTACTGACTGACTATCAGTAAATATTTTGATTTTACAGTGGTGGATTTGCCGTTTTATCAGCAGTTCCGCCGCGGTCTCAATGGCAAATAGTTCTGCCTGGAATATGGTTGCGTTTTTGTTCAGTCAGAATATAAGATGCTTCGAGCGTTTTTAAGGGAAAAAAGTACACTTAGTTGAAATGATTTGTTGTCATTGGATACCACATAATTTGACACGTTTGTGTCGATTGGTGTAAAGAAATATTGTCAAAAATTCAATTGTGGTACTTCCAGAGAAGTCTATAAGATAAGGCGACGAATCATGGATCCATGCATATGATCCTGAAATTAAACAAAAATTGACTGTATAGGGATTTCAAGACGAGCCAAATCCAACAGAAGCTATTCGCGAACGAAGCACTTCTAAGAAAATAGTCTCTTTTTTTTTTTTTTTTTGGATTACTGGACATGCTGCCACAGTTCCATCAGAGCAAAGTGGAAGGGTCAAATTCCAACATTTTTTGCGTGAAATGCCTGAAAAATCAAGGAAACCAATCACAGATGACAAATCACTCTGCACCACGACAATGCAAGCTCTCACAATCAGCTCCAACAACGTTTCTTAGCAGTCAAAACATCCAACTGATGGGACATCTGCAGTACGTTCCTTATTTGGCATCCAATGATTTCTTCTTATTCCCACAGATCAAATATAGATTGCGAAGTCAACATTTTTCCGACGCCGACGCGTTCAAACATGTTTTGAAGTTACCTCAATCATATAGGAGAAAGCACTTCGAAAATTGATTCAAACGCATGCAAAAGTGTATTAACCTTAATGGAAAATATTTTTAAAAACCATTTCCGATTACAAATATTTGTTTTTCTCAAAACTTAAGTACCCTCAAAAAATACTGACCTATGGTGGGATAATTTGTGCAGGGTGCCTACAGCTCCCTTGGTAGTCTCTAAATCATTTGAATTTGAGATAGCTCTTATCAAAGCTGCCACCATCTGTGGACTGTTCATAATAGCATGTCTAGAAGCTTCTTTCTTGGATAACTGATGAACCATCATAGCAGCCTGAGATACAACAACCTGATCTTCATCGTTCAAAAGTTTTATCAACTCAGGGATGGCTCTTGTTGCCAGATCAGCATCGTCTTGATAATTGATCAAATTCACAACGGCATGTTTCAACATTTGAGAAGGTTCAGAGAGCCGTTGCACAGCTGTTTGATGTGTAGTGTCAAATTGTGTCGAAGGTATCTCAATACCTAGATGGGATAATAATAAAACAATACATAAAATAATGAATACAATTGGAATTTCTAATGAAGAAACACATATTAAGGAGACCAGAAAGTAACGTCATGCCAATCTTATCATTAATGTGTGTCAAGCAAACAATTGAACAACTGTCAAATATTTTTATGATGTCTAAATATTTCTCCAGATATTTCGCTGAGAATCTAATTGATTTTTATCAATCTGCCATTGAATATTTGAACAGTAGATGGTAAAATAATGTTGGTAATGAGAGTGATAAATCATTGATCAATAAAAAAAAATTGTTTGAATTTTATGTGAAAAAAGGACATTTCTTTCTGATCCCCCTAATACATCGAATGTTTGTCAGCACTCCACCATTTTCAGTGTAGATACAAAAAACTAGCCTTAAAATGTCTTTTCTTTAAAGAGGCAATTGAATTGTGGATTTATCTTGAGAATAATATTTAATTCAACAGATAAAGCAGTGCAACTTAATATTCTACTACTGCATTGAGCATAACTTTTTTCAAGACGAGTCACCCAAAGCAGATTTTCATGATGTAATCCTAGCTTTTGGGAATCTACTTCAATTGAAAAAACAGTAAATTTCCAATGCAATTTAAAATTTTTCATTTCTAACCTTCTTCCAACGTTTCAGGGAACATAGCAGCCCTAACTCTCTGCGACCTTGTTTGATTCAATTGGTTATTCATTTCGTCTACTTGTTCTTGGGTAAATCCTTGAGGATATCCCTGATCAAGATCAAAAATATCCATGTCGTCTTCCTCCTTGCCGGTCAATGATGGAACTTGTGTGGCAGCACCTGAATGAATACCAGAATCCCCCATGTAAGAGTTTTGCTGCCACATCAAGGTTTGATCCTTCGAAGTCATGTCTGAGTTTTGATAGTGGCCAGACACTAAAATAATGCATTATTATACAATCTTAGATAAAGATTTGATTTACATAAACTTATGGGAGCACATTTAAAACAAGGGAATAATAACATGCAAAAAGGGCAGTAAAATTGAATAAGTATTACTTGAAGACATAATTGAAACTAAGTGCTCAGGTAATATTATGAGACAGACATATGATTATTAGAAGTTATTATTTCTAATTCTAAAGAATCAAAATCAAAAAAGTCAAGTACTTTCCAATAAAAGTTACATTTCTGATTAGATTCCAGAGAAAAAATTTCTATGAATTATAATGACTCATAGCCTAAATACATAGACGTATTGGGATAATAAGTCTATGCCTTAATCTCACATTAGTCATCATTATTCAATACTTATGAAAAAATTTAAAAATTAGACTGATAACAGAATTAACACAAATCTTATAGAATCTGTATGGTAGTGGAATATTACATGCCTCTCTGAAACTGGAAAATGTACGAAAACTGCATATTTATATTTCTCAAATCGGTAAATGCAATAATATGCAAAATTCAACATATAGAAAATTTCATAATTTAAACATTTTAAAATATTTTACTCACTTGGCCGATTATTCTGGTTCATGTACGACATTTTAAAGGCGGTTTACACCTGCAAAATCAACACTTTGTTAGCTCTTCACTTGAAAACACCACATGAAACATAAACATTAGTCATCCATCAAAAAATTAAATGATAAAATGGTAGGGAGTTAATGGATCATTGAAAACAACTTCCAGATGAATTACTAATGCAAACGTAGAATACCTTCAGATTAAACAATGGATATCGGAATAACAATAGCGAAAAAATTTTACTCATTAAACGAACATTATCACCCACGCATTAATACAAAGAATTTGTCCACCATGTTGTTTTCCCGTCACTACGGTGCAAGTCAACTATAATATTCGTTCATATCACAATTTTCACCAATGAAATGAATTTTGTATAATGCTTTTTAAGTCAATTACCTTCTGCTGTGAAACTTAAGCCAATCTGATATTTGAACTGTTATCAATTAATCACAACTCAATAAATCAACAAAACATACACCGCACCCAACGTGCTTTCGCACTCATCCCTGCAAATTGCACCTTACGCCAGTGTTGCCGCTTTTTGTTCTAACTATCAATATCTACTTAATTTCAATTCTAATTTAAAATATTACAAATTTGAAAATAAATATCTTCATTTCACCATTTCTCTGTAATATCTAGGTATATAAATTCTGATTTGGACATTCGGACAGGCAAAAATATGTTTATCCTTTGTAAAAGAATATACTACAAAATTAATTATTTAAATTTATTCTAATTTCCCCATATAAATTTTGAGTTTCAAGTTTGCTAGAAGATAGATAGCATAATTGACAACCTTTTTAGGACCAAATATTGAACATTTTCGGCAGTTACTACTTGGTAGTTGATCATAGTCAAGACAAGTTTTTTGAAATAACTATGTTTTACCACTGAAAATTGAAGAAGTGCTTATCGAAAGAATACATAACTGATGCAATATACTAAGGCAACGACGGGGACAGTTGAGGAAAGTGGTGGATTCTGTTCGAAAACGATGTAGGCATAGATAAAGGAGAATGTACATTCCTTTACAATCAACTTCTGAAATTTGGCCAGAGATAACTTGGCCACCTGTATAATGTATAGATAAGCCAAAATCTCCGCAAAACCTGGCACATCTTGAACAGTTACGGCCCTAACAAAGCCAAATAACTTTAGTAGAGGGTTGGATGCGCAGATAACTGGTTTTAAGTGGGAGGGTTCACCTTTATTATGACAGTGGGGTGTATATTGATGATATTAGCTTATGGTATTCCCATAAACACTAACACTAATCATTTCCGACACGCCCCTTGGTGTGAAGTATTTGGAAAGAGTGGTGTGAAGTATTTAGAACGAGTGGTGTGAAGTATTTAAACGAGAATCTTCACAAAATCTTCGAAAATGGAACATCCGGCCCTGGCAAATAACTTTACCAGGTAACTGCGCGCTTGTTCTAGGGAACAGCGTGCTAAATGCACAGATATATCTCTGGCTAAATAACGGCCGTTTTAGTCTGCCCGTAAATACTTCAACTTTCGAACAGAGTAGAAACTTGAAATTTTCAATGTATGTTTAGGACCTAAATATCCCGGTTGAGTCCGTTCATGGGCAAAACTGGTCCAGTGGTTCTGCATTTATTCTCATTTTTCCCAATATTTTCTAAACTACAGATCCGATCGATCTGAAATTTGGTATTCAGAAGTGGAATAAAGACGCACATGTTCGCGCAAAATTTCGTGAGGATCGTATCATTAGAACTTAAAAAAAGCAGCTTTGAGCGCTATTGGAAGCATAGCAACATTACTACCCCGATTTTGAATTTCGCATTTAGATATAAAATAACTACAAGAAGGCAAGAAGGCTTATGCAAAATTTCGTGAAGAGTGAGGGTGGTATGAAGCACGCAAAGGCTCCTCTTGATTTGACCTCAGTGCTTTTCACCATGTTTATTATGACAGTGGCGTGTGCTGTTGATGATCTTGGCATTACCATATCTCTTACACTAAGCATTTCCGGTAAGTCCTTTAGTGTGAAGTATTTAGACTTCTTTCCGAACTATTTCAAGCAACTAACTTTGCAAAACGAATTAGCCCATTAAGACGACATGCTTTCTGTGTTATGAAATGACTTTCAATTTGTACTAATCGAACGCAAATGGTGAATCAAAGTTTAAGTGTACTTCAGCATGGGTATCAAGAGTCATTCAATAATGATATACAATAAATTATTTGACAGATATCACTCTGCTTCCTGTACTGGGTAAAAATTTTGACAAAAAGGATCAACGCCAAACCAGGAAAATCTATTCCTAAATATCAATTCGGATTTAAAATTTAAACTTCTTCCATTCTGGTATTAAATGTCATTATTTGTCTAATTCTTCGATCGTGTATTTGTGGCTTAATAATGTTTTTCAACCGGAAATCATTATTTCTAGAACAATGTAATATTAGATTTTTGATATCAAAGTGATTACGAGTTTCACTAGAAAGACTGCGGAAATATTGTAATTTAGTCATAAGTGCGAACAGCTCATTATTTTCAGGAAAATGATAAAAAGAAATTGATTAGATAGAAAACTCTAAATACTAAAATTCAATTCAAATCAGTGCCACGAAAATTCGATAGCGGAAGTGATACAATTGACCAATCACAATTCGCCACCGCTTAAAATACAGTATCATGCGCACAGAAAGTCCACGTAGAGCAGGGCAAATAGCGGAAAACTAAGAAGTAGCCTAATTCGAGAGTGGTTACGCTGATGTGACAGTGCAGGAATATAACACCGGCTGGAAAATTTCAATTAGTTTGTTAATATGTTTCTCGCGAAACTCTTCGTTTTTTCCTTCCTTTGCTATACTGCATTTTCGAAGGAAGAAGATGTTATAGACGTAGGAGACGCAGACTTTTCCACTAAACTTGCCGAACATGAAACTGCACTTGTCATGTTTTATGCACCTTGGTGAGTGTTTCTGATAGTTTTTTATTTTCTTCATAAATTATTTTGCCGGTTGCTTGTTTATCTTATTATATAAATCTGTTATTACGTAGGTGCGGTCATTGTAAACGATTGAAGCCAGAATATGCCAAAGCAGCTGAAGAACTAATTAGAAACGATCCACCAATCGCCTTGTTCAAAGTTGACTGTACAGAGGCTGGTAAAGAGACATGTAATAAAAACAGCGTCAATGGATATCCTACTCTGAAAATCTTCAGAAATGGTGAATTTTCACAAGAATACAATGGACCTAGAGAGGCCTCAGGTTAGTGAACCTTGTGATGACTAACCAGATTATGCTATTAAATGATTCTAAAATTGTTGGAAAAACCTTGAAGTGTCAAATTTTCGAATTTATTATTTTTCATTAATCATATTTTTAGGAATTGTCAAATATATGAAAGCCCAAGTTGGTCCCAGCTCTAAAGAACTGAAAACAGTTGAAGAATTCGAGAAATTTGTGAAATCTGAAAATGATGTTTCTGTGGTTGGTTTCTTTGAGAAAGAATCTGATTTAAAAACTGCCTTCTTGAAAGTTGCCGATAAACTGAGGGAATCTGTTCGTTTTGCTCATTCTACCCATAAAGCTGTTTTAGATAAACAAGGATTAAAGTAATGCATACAATATATTTTATGTGATTGGAAATTATTCATCTTGATTTTCAGGGATAATATCGTTCTATTCCGCCCAGCTATTTTGAACAATAAATTTGAAGATAATCAAGTTGTATATTCTGGAAATGCTGATTCCGCTCTCATCAAAGATTTTATTACCAAAAACTAGTGAGTTATCAAAGGATGTTTTTTATTCTATACAACATCTAAATAAATATTTTTTTTACAGTCATGGTTTGTGTGGACATCGTAAATCAGACAACAGACAAGATTTCAAAAATCCATTGGTTGTTGCATACTACGCTGTTGATTATCTCAAGAATCCAAAAGGAACAAATTACTGGAGAAACAGAATTCTCAAGGTAGCTAAGGAATTCAAAGACCAAATCACCTTTGCTATCAGTTCAAAGGATGAGCTCACCCAAGAATTGAACGAATATGGAGTTGATTTCATCAAACACGATAAACCCAGAGTATTCGCTAGGGATGAGAAGAATCAGAAGTTCGTTATGGAAGATATGTTCTCGTAAGTTTTATTCTTCTCACCATGATCTATTAAATTTAAGTGGGAATTTTTTTCAGTGTGGAAGCTTTAGAACTTTTTGTACAAGATCTTTTAGATGGAAAATTGACCCCCTACCTTAAGTCTGAGCCAATCCCTGAAAGTAACGATGAACCTGTCAAGGTTGCTGTTGCTAAGAACTTTGATGAACTTGTAATAAATAATAACAAGGACACACTTGTTGAATTTTATGCACCTTGGTGTGGACATTGCAAGAAACTGACTCCAATTTACGATGAACTTGCAACTAAAGTAAGTTTTTCAATGTGAAATTGAAGTGTTTATTTTACATTTTTCACTCCTTAGCTCAAAGATGAAGATGTTGCCATTGTTAAAATGGATGCCACAGCTAATGATGTACCTGGACCTTTTGATGTTAGAGGTTTTCCAACACTATTCTGGTTACCTAAGGACTCCAAAGACAAACCCGTGAGATACGACGTAAGTATTGAAAATAATATAGGATATTTTTTTAAGCTAGTTGCTTTTACTCTTTATAAATCCATATTAAATAAATAAACACTGGTAGGCTGTTTTAAACTTATTCAGTGTGTATTTTGACGTTTCATCAACACAGTGACTTCACCAATGTTTATATATTTGAAATGGACAAGTTTTAAACAAAATTTAATTTACAGGGTGGTCGTGAATTGGACGACTTCATCAACTACATTGCCAAGCATGCTACCAACGAATTGAAAGGATACACCAGAGCTGGAAAGCCTAAATCAGACAAGACTGAACTTTAAGAAATTAAATGTGAATTATAGTTTTACGTATTATTTAATTTCATCATCCTTTTAAAGTTTTTTCGTTCCAAATGGTGAGATTTGAAATTGATATTTTGATTATATCAAAGTTTTTACATTTCCTAGTAATGCTAAGTAATAATTATTAAGAGTGTGTAACTTGAGGTTGTTGAACATTTTAACATTCGTTCACGCTGGTTTCTCATGCTTGATTTCTTTGAGTTCATATTTTTGTTACAAGAAATTTTGGAAAAAAATAAATTGAAAAATCGTCTTATAGCTATTATTCAAACCTTCTCTCGCATGATATTCAGCGTGTTATCCAAAGACGTGTTAAAATTCATTAGGATAATAAGTCTATTATGTTATTTATTTAAAATTTCCGGAGTGAGTTATGGAACAAGCCGTTTTGCAGAGCTAATGAAAATTTTTAGCTGACAAAAAACTTGAAATTTTAAATTCTTGGTCAATACTGATAAAATAAAATTGTGAAAAGTACTAACGTGAAGTTGGAAGCTTTTGTGCGCTTGATCAACAGTCAATATCCCCTGAAAATATCAAATCTGAAGTACTTTTTAAAGAAGCTACATAAAATAATAATGATAATTTATTCAAACATTAGATGAATAAAAATCATAGACTTGTTATCCATTTAATAAGTCTATGATAGAAACATTGAATTCTGTGTTCAGTCGTCCAAAAATCAAATAAACGTCATAATTTGCAATTTCAGAACTGTTCTGAAGAAAATTTAAAATACCTGATTAAAAGGTTCCATCTTTCTCCCTTCGATCTACATCTTCATATTTTTCATAATTTTTGCCGAAATCAAATGAGAAAAAGATTCAAATAGGTTATTTCACTTAAATTTGAACTCGATGGGATTTGTACTTTCGAAAATATTTGAAAAATAAAATGACTGGAAATTGCTGAGCCGATTTGTTGACATAAGTAATATATTTAGACTGCAAACTTATGAAAATTTCTAGTCTCTAGGTCTTTTTCGTTCGATGTCACGAAATTTGGCACAATTATCATTACACACTAAAATACCAAATTTAGTTTCGATCGGATCAGATTGGAAAATAAGCTTTGTTTATAATAACTGGTTATTTATTGGTACCATCACTGTTTTAAACATTGGTACTAGTTTGCCCGCAGACTTTAATCATCGGCTTAAATTTTTGCTCATATGTTAACTTTTGAAACCATGAGGTCAAAGTACCTATTTGTAGGAACTAACTGAAATATATTCAGCTTTTCGAAACGCGTAAAACGAATTTCTATTCCTATTAAAATCACTGTTATTAACCGCTATTTCTAGCCGTTTCCAAGTCTGATTTTAGGTTAATATTTGTATTCTGTGATTTTATCAGCTTTGGAAAATGTACATGTTAAGCACTTCCCAAATATTTGAGATATTTTCCAATCGTATAAGATGTAACGATTTATTCCACAAATAGAATCTTCTAAAAGATATGTCATGTTTTATACATAGTCATGAAATCACACCAAAACACGTAGTGGCTCCAATCACCACCGATTCTGCTATTTCTAGCACCAACGTGAAGTTGGCTGGCTGAGTTGGCTGCCAAAAGAGCCGTAAATACCCGATCGACCAGGGGCGTCGAAACTTACTACCTAAAAGCGAAATTCAGCGCTTTCTTGAATTCTTTGAGATCTATTCTGCTTATGTTCATTTCCATAGAGTTGTACCTTGTCCGAACTGATATAATATAGTATAAAGAGCGTGGTTCTCCATAAATTTGTGTCAATACTTTCACACACTAAAGTTGTTTTATAAAATAATTACTTGCTGATTGGGAACGTTTTTAATACAATAATTACTTGCTCTTGATTGGGAAACATTTTCAACACCCTGAAAAAAAAAATTCAATATTTTTTGGGTATTTTTGCACAATAGTGCTGTAATGAAATTTAATCATATATATTCCTATGATGCTAAAGAACACGTTTTTCATAAAATAACTACTTGCTCTTGATTGAAAAAAATTTCAACACTGAAAAAAACATTTAATAATTTGTCCGGTACTTTTTTTTGCACAATAATGAAATACGATTAGATGTGGAAATTTTTTCTCAATTAAGTGCAAGTAATTATTTTATGAAAAACTATCCCAATCAAGAACAAGTAATTATTTTATGAAAAGCGTGTTCTTTAGCATCATAAAATGCCATTTAATTATATTTAAAACTACTCTAGTGTGCGAAAGTATTGAGACTGTTTTATGAAGAACCGCGCTCTATAACATTTTCAATCAGTTCCGACAAGGTACAACTCTATCGAAGTGAACATAAACTGAGTGGATCTCTTTGAGTTCAAAGAAATGCTCAATTTTTCTATTAGGTAGTAAGTTACGACGCCACTGGTCGGTAGCAAAAGCTATAGTCGAAGCTGGTCAGATTATATTTGCTGAGATCATTATTTTAAAAGACTTTCTAGGACATTGTGTTGAGGTGAAATTCACAGAATAAAAAATGCATCGTTTGTCGTTGTCGGCTTTATCTATTTCAATGAAAATATTCATATAACCACTAATATCTTTATTTTTAAAATTAAAAGTCAATCAGAGCTAAATTGTTATATTGACGAGACTGAAATCATTACAATCTTTTGATTTTTAGTTATTATTTTCATTGCAAGTATGACTTTTTAGGATAAGTTGAAGACATCAAATATATAAGATGATGCCATTTGGTCCAAAAAAGGACGGAGGTCCTAATTTAAAATATTTTGAATCTCCTGAAACACTCACTTCATTAGAAACTGTGAAACAATGGCTGCAGAAAAATGCCAAGAAGGTAAAGTCTGCATTAATGTGAATTAATGTCAAATATATGCTTATCTGAAAAACTTTCAATTTTCAGTATATCCAGCCTGATCCTCCAACAAATAAATCTTTATCATCTTTGATAATACAGTTTCTACAATTCCAAGAGGATTTTCTGGGTAAAAATGTACAAAAACCCATTATGACAAGGATACCAGTAAGTATACTGTTGTGTTCATGAATTTGTCAATATAAATGTAAACTCTTTCAGGTAAAATTTTTCATGGACTTCAAACCTGGTGGAGCTCTTTGTCAAATACTGCTAGCTGCTTACAAATTCAAAAGTGAACATAACTGGAAAAGATTTGAGTTACCTTCGGGGAAGGTAATATAAATTGTTAATTAATATTTCTTCAATAATATATTTTCATTTCAGAGTCATGCAAAACTTGATAGGGTATTCGAAATGTTTCAAAACATGGAGAGAGCCTTGATAACAAGCAAAATATATACAAGCCCTATTATTTATATAAAACCTGACTTAGATAAATCGTTAATATCTAAATTGAAAGAAATTGTTAGAAAGAGAAATGCACAGGTAGCTGAAAATGACGAAAATGCTACTCATATTTGTTACGATCTTGTTGATCCACTTGAAGAGGAATATGGCCGTCCGTTATTCAAACGAGATAAAATGGTCATGATGCATTGGTATTATTTTCCTAGTTCCTTCGATACGTGGGTGAACATGGAATCCACAATTGATAACATGAATATGGATAGTCCAAGTCCTCGTGATGGGCCATGGAGAGTTTCCTTCAATTGGTTATTAGATACTGACCAATATAATGAATGGATGCCTGAGGAAGACTATGAAGTAGACGAACTTGGAAGGAAGAAAGTTCATCCTTTAAGAATGTCTGTAGAAGACCTTATGAACCCATCGTCAGACGATAGAAATAGGTAGATATCAGTTAACATTTACTGGGTATTTTTGAAAACGAGTCTTTTTTTAACAGTAGATAGAAATCGACAAAATTAAAAATTTCACACACATTTTAAATAAGCCGATTTGATAGATTTATAGTAGAAATGCTTCCACTATGGTTCTGGTGGATTAAATTGAATTCAAATATTCAATTTAATCGGTCAGCACTTGATGTAATTGAATACTTTCTATTATGATTGGAAAATTTTAATAAAAAAACTTACAAATCTTCGCCATTCTACCAGGCAAAAAATGAACAGAAATTCCAGAAAAATTTTTGCTATAATGTGGTGGTGGATTTTGTAAGGTTTTTTTATTGTTTTGGGAGGGTTAGGAAAAATTCCATTTGTGAGAAATTATATTACTAAAATCCAGTCCTTAAGTTCAGACATTTTGCTTAAAAGTGATATATTTCTACTGGATGTACATTCGAAACTATAAATTTTCTAACAATTTTATGATATTTTTCATAAACAGAATAATAAATGTTGAACAAATTGTTGAATTTCACACAATGCTTATCTTGCAACGACTATTGTATAGAAGATGAAGCAACAGGTCATCTAAGAGTTTCTTTGTGAAATCATTTTTAATAGATTCTATTTTCTGTTAAAGAAAGGTTCAATGAGCTAAAAATATTTTAAAATAATAAGAAGCGGTTTTGATATTCAAAGTTTAAAAATATTTTATTTGCATGATAATTTAGATTTTTTCATTGTTCTGTATTTTAGAATTCATTCAGGGCCCATTTTGAATATTGTTTTATTATAACTCAAACTCATTTGAAATACTGCTTACAAATAATTTTGAACTCTTTATGAAATTTTGTTATCCGCTGTCTAGGTAAACTAAAATTTTCAGGAGGTATTCTGTATTATGAAAATGTGATAAGAAAAATATAAAGATAGTATCCTTATGAAAATTATAAATGAAATTATAAAAAAATACCTCCCATAGTACTGAAAATAGCGGAACATATATGCATACGAATATTTCAAGTAAACTCCATGCTTGCCGTGTCAGAGACCTATAAGACTTTTTTTATCAAAAGGATAAGAAATGTGAATATTTAATGACTGAGATTGGAATATTTTGGCTAGAAAGCATATAAAAAAATTCAGACATGATGTAAAAATATTTTTACATCAACATTGAACTTAAACTGGCACCTTTAAAAATAAATCTGTTTTTATGCTAGCAATAAAGAATATTCTTTTTAGGCAGTATCAGTTGTACTCTTTCTAAGCAAGCTCATCAGATTCTTGCATTTTGATTGCTTCATTTGCTTCATCTATTGGTACTGTGCGATATGGTCTGGGATAAATAAACCAAGGAGAGTCCATTTTCTCTCTTTTCTTTCTGCACAAAGGCAACATCTAGTTCTTTCAATCAAATTTACTTCATTTTGTGACTTCAATCCTGAGAATTTTCGAAATACTCTGCTGCAGTGTTGAAACAGTCAAGCCATTCTTGAATTTGCAGTTTGATTAAAACTATTCCTTAATGTTTCGGCAATAATAAAAACAGTTTTTCAGTGGTAATGAATGACTTAGGTCCTTCAGCCCATATTAAATTTAGTATACATTTCTAATGAAAAAAAAAATGTATTTTTGGAACGAAAGTCAAGAACAAGAAAGGCTTGATCGTTACAATATTGTTGCCTGATACACCGTCTTTAACACACTGCCATTCTAACATCTTGAAGTTATTCGAAAGGCATATATCATCGGTGATGCTAACTTTCCTTCCAGGATTGCCGCGTGATACTTCCAATCAATGAAAGCTGTAATTTTTTGTCTCTTATGTTAACATCTTGTGGAACGTCTCTTAAATAGTTTCTCGGGTGGACTAAGGTGATTTTGGTGTTTGATTTGTTCAGAATATGGTTGTTATTTTCGAATCATTCCCCTGCTTACTGCATCATCAAATTGACATGCTGTTTCAGATCATGCCATAAGGAATGCACTGCCAAGAAATTGGTATTATCAACTTAGTGGAACTCTGCCGCCTTGTTCTGCACCTAGGTTACAATTAGGCCAAAATCATTTATATATATGAGAAAGAACAGTGGTCGCACTATACTTCCCCGAGACATTCCCAGTTTTAAATGCTGCTGATCTGAACTTATGTAGCCTTCATTTACATGAATTTGAACTAACCGGGTTCTGTCACATAAATATGACATACTCCTTTTGAGAGCAGTACTTTGTATTCCATATTGTTTCAATTTTTTCAATAAAATTTCGGAATCAAGAGAGTCATATGCCTTAGGGAGACCAGGAACAAGTTCAAGACCAAATTTACATCTTCAAATGCCTTTGTGATTATCATCATGAACCTGGTATGCAGCAGTATGAGTAAATTTTTCCTGCTGATTGGTGCTGAAATCCAGACATTAAAATTTTGTTTTATTGTTCCCATTAATCTTCTTCCATAAAAAAAATGGAAATTTCACCAACTTTTGAATTTTAGGAAGAAACAGAAGAGGAAAAGATCACCATCTCCGCCTTCCAAGGTAAGCAAGAGGAAGAGTGGCAGAAGTCCCGCAATCGGAAAGAAACAAAAATCGGATGAGGTAGAGCCAGAAGATCTTACCAAAGATATGGAAGAGCCTACTCCTGAGCCTAACATTATTGAAGTGAATCCTCCACCAACTCCAGCACAGCCAACAAAGAAAGATCACGAACTGGCACCTTTGAAAGGAGGATCAATCACTGATATTGAAGAAGCTGAAGAAAAATGTGAAGATTCTCAAACTGGAAAAAATAGTGACACCACTATCCAGGATGATGGACAAGAAGATAATGTCACAGAACAAACACACCATATTATAATTCCTTCTTATTCTGCTTGGTTTGATTATAATTCAATTCATGAAGTAGAAAAACGTGCACTGCCGGAATTTTTCAATGCGAGAAATAAGTCGAAAACGCCGGAGATATATTTAGCTTATAGAAATTTTATGGTTGATACATATAGATTAAATCCAACTGAGTATATAACAAGTACAGCTTGCAGAAGAAATTTAGCTGGAGACGTTTGCGCAATCATGAGGGTTCACGCATTTCTTGAACAATGGGGACTAATCAACTATCAAGTGGATACTGATTCAAGACCTACTCCTATGGGACCACCTCCTACTTCACATTTTCATATTTTATCTGATACTCCATCAGGTTTACAACCAGTTAATCCCCCTAAAACTCCCCAACCAAGTGCTGCTAAAACTTTGCTCGACCTTGACAGAACGGCAGAATCTAAGAAACCAGAAAATGGTGAACCAATATCCAGTTTTGGTTTGAAATTAGATCAGTATGCGAAGAAACCAGCTGCTTTGAGGAATAAGAGTGCAGCTTCTCTAACTAGAGACTGGACAGAACAAGAAACACTCCTATTATTAGAAGGTCTTGAAATGTACAAAGATGATTGGAATAAGGTATGTGAACACGTTGGTTCTAGAACTCAGGACGAATGTATCCTCCATTTTCTAAGGCTTCCAATCGAAGATCCTTATTTGGAAGATCCGGAGGCAGGGGGTGCTCTTGGCCCTCTTGCTTATCAACCAATTCCCTTCAGTAAAGCCGGAAATCCTATTATGTCTACTGTAGCCTTTCTTGCTTCGATAGTTGATCCACGAGTTGCTGCTGCTGCAGCAAAATCAGCCATGAACGAATTTGCTAGTATTAAAGAAGAGGTTCCAGCAGCAGTTATGGATGCTCACTTGAAAAATGTTGAAGCTTCTTCCGCTGAAGGAAAATATGATCCTGCTGCTAATTTAGCTCTGACTAATATTGCTGGAACTGTACCTGATAAGGAAGATGAAGATAAAATCAAGAAGGAAGACATAAAAGAAGAAAAAACGGAACAGAAAAAGAACGGAGATGAAAATGAGGAGAAAACTGCCGAAAAAGAAAAGTCAGAGCAAAGCGATGGAGAAAAAGAAGACAAAATGGATACTTCTGAATCCAGAACCGAGAAAGTTATGATTAAAGATAGTGAAATGCAGAGTGCTGCCGCAGCCGCTTTAGCGGCGGCAGCTGTTAAAGCAAAACATCTAGCAGCTGTTGAAGAGAGGAAAATCAAGTCTCTGGTAGCTTTGCTTGTGGAAACACAAATGAAGAAACTTGAGATCAAACTTAGACATTTTGAAGAATTAGAGACTACAATGGAACGTGAAAGAGAAGGATTGGAATATCAAAGGCAACAGCTCATAACTGAAAGACAGCAATTCCATTTAGAACAACTGAAAGCAGCTGAATTTAGAGCTAGACAACAAGCTCATCAGAGGCAACAAGCAGAGCAAGGACAGTGGGCCAATCAGCCTCAGTCTTCTCACCTCCCCCCAACATCTGAACCTGGATCTAGCAATACCCCAACTCCACCCTCCCCACAAGCTTCTGCCGTAGCGTCTCCAGGTGCCCCTCACCACCACATCTAAGTTTATATGAGAAAAATAGAATTTATACAAATGGCATGGTATACATGCTATAATTTTTGTTCAATATTGGTATTTCTCTCATATTTTTATATCTTGAATTTCATATAATTGTTAAACTATAGTATATTTTATAGTATTAAAATGATTGGTTTATTTGCAAGGAATTCTTTTAAATATTTTAATTATGGAAAATTATCAAGACTAATTGGACTTTTCAAATAGGAATATTTTCTGTCGTTTTTAATTTATTAAAGTGTGTAAATGCTACCTTCATGATTAATTATATCAGTTTTGATAAATTATTGTTTTTGTCTGGAAATTTCCTTTGATTTAAAATTGTACTGAGCTGTGAGAGGATTTCATAAGAATTACCTAGTCTCCTCACCTATAAATATCATCCTTTTGAAGCTTATGAAAGATGATATATAGTTTTTAAAATTTACCAGTCAATTTCCTGCAAACATAGGTCCTAACTCTTTTCAATTCTGAGAAGACAGAGTATAAAAAATGGAACAGTAGTGAATGTTTTTCGTAAATCTGTAAATATGAAGAAATTTTTCGATCAACTCAAATGTTGAAGGAAAGTATGATTTTGCTTACAAAAAATAATAATATGGGCATGATGAAATAAGCGAAAGTTATGTAAAAAATTTATTGAGAAGCCCACGATCATTTCAAGAGAAATGGAGAGGAGAAGAAAAATCTTCGATCCATTTCCTCCAAATACGAACTTTGGTATTTTCTTTATAACCACACTGGGAGCTACCTCCCATAACTGAACAACGACATAACCGAGTGATCTGGTGTAGGGATCGAATTCAGTGGGATCAGGAATGAAACAGGTTGATCTTTGGTGACGAGTTCTGCGTCTGTCTGGATATGTAAGATTGTTCACAATTCAACAGAGCATTTAAGGCGTTATGATATGAGGTTCTATTCCATATGGTAGCAAATCACTTTAAGTTCTTATTAGAGGAAACATGACAGCCCGATGTTACACTCAGGATGTACTTGAACCATACCGGGTGGCCTACATAAAACAGTTCAGATATTTTCGTAAGTATGATTTCCGGAAAACGCCGAGACAGATCAATTTTTATTTGGAGGGAAACATCTTTTTATTGCAAATTTGTGGGTGTACGATCATCCTTCGAAGTGGAGTGGCAATTCCACTTCACCCATCACCTCTTCTAACCTCTAAATTCTCAGCTTATTCATAAAAAAATTTGCAAAACCTTCAACATGTTATGTCACTCGACCTCTATTGCAATTTAAGATCTTGAGCGGATAGCCACTCCGTCTAGGGGGATGATCGTACACTTAAGAACTTTCAATTAAAAGATCTTCTCCTCCATATAAATTGGAGTGAAAGTATGTTTTTTTGATACTTTCACACCACCCAAAACGATTCAACAAAATAATGTTTAATCGTCTGTTGCCAGAGAAACGAAAGCGTTCATGGATGGACATCACAGCAACCATTTAGCTTGGAACATGGTTGGTCGTAGGTTGTTGACTTTGCCGCACCCACAGACTCAAGCAGCCCTTTCTCATGAAGTTCCAATTCAAAAAGACAGGCATTTCATCAGTGAGAGTATAAGATCACAGGTGGTCAGCACGCTATTGAACCATTGTGATGCTTTCCAATTGCCTTTATTATTAGAATACCTCCAGTTACAGTATTTCTTCGTGGTCATATATAAATAAATGGTATTTATTCAAAAGATGCAAGGTAGGAACTTACTCCTTTTCGTAGACTAAGAAAAGAACTTTTCCTCAGCTAATAAATCGGAGGAATATGTGAAAATGATGGGTATGAATAAAATTTCAGATGAAAAATTAAATATATTTATTTATTATATTAACATAGAAGATTGGTACGGCTTTGCAAAAGCGATTATCTACGGAAATTTAATTCGAAGAAAATATATTTCAGGATGGCGATATGAAATAACTGCTAAGCACTCTCACACTAAATACTTTTCATTCAAAATTGAAAGATTAAACAGTACTCGTCCCAGCTTAAAATATGATTCGCACGAAAGACATGGTATATCTGGTAAGATTTAGATTTGATGTTAAGTATATTTGAGGATGCTGGTGTCTTAAATCTTACTAGACCAGCATGTCATTCGATGTCTCTTGAACAATACAAAAACAGCTATGTAACATGGTTTGGTTGAGGATTTGTTGATAGTTAATTCACAGCTTATAGACGACTTATTACTGCTCTCCTGGAGGTACAACATTCAATGAGAAGGCAGACAATGTTTCCCCTTTCTTTCCAATAGCCTTAGCTTGATATTGCCCGATATCATTGGAATCGCAAGATACTATCTGCAGAGTATAGCGTTTACCGTCAGCCGTGAACTTGTATTTGGAAGCTTTTTCTTTAATTTGTTTACCATCCTTGAGCCAGTTGATTTGTAAAGGCTCATCTTCAGTTTCTGCCTCAAATGTAGCTGTTTCACCTTCAGAAATGGTTGCTGATAGAGGGAATGTTTTGAAGACTGGGCTTTTAGGTTGTTCGCCAGGTACCAATACATTAAGAGTGCAACTACTGAAGCTTTCCCCTGCATCATTGAATGCTTCACAGGTGTAGGCTCCAGAATCTTCGGGGAAAATTTCTGCTATCACAAGTTTATAAATGTGAGCTTCATTTGTGTATTGGAAATCTTTGCTTGGCTTAATCTCTTTGTTGTTATGGAGCCAAACTACGTCTAATTTATTGGCGCCAATGATGCGACAAGATAATGTAACTGATTCACCATCCTTGACGAATTTTGATTGTAGATGATCCACTATTCTGGGCGGTTTGTCGTCTGTACTCTTCACCTTATTTGTTGTTCCATTGGTCATAGCTGAAATTTCAAAATTATTATCTATTTTTATGATGGATTAACTTGTATAGACCAGTGGTCTTCAACCTTTTTGTTTTCGAACGATTTCTATTTCATGAGTCCCTGCCCGATTTCAATCTTGAAGGATTTAATTTCAAATACTAAGTATTTATTGTGAGTTTCGAAGGTTGAAGTTGTGATTTTCTAAGTTATTCGCTGTAAGTTTGCTTTACTACCAAACTCTTTTGGGGGTACATTGCTTCTTGGTGTTTTTTTGGCTTCTTATTATATATGTTTCTTATTTTCATTGTAAGACATCAGATCTTTGTTACTACAGCCTGCAAACTACAAAAATAACTTCTGCGGCGATAGGATGTGTTTTCCACGCACGTTGAAGACCACTGATATAAACCCCTAGGGAACTACATCTTATATTCATATAAATATTTTTTTAAACATCTAATTATACGAAAAGTATATTTTACATATTAAACTTTGCTTGAATCATTATCGATCATCATTGTTATCCCAAAAATATATTCACTTTCAAAAGTCTCGAGCATTTCCTGACAATTTCACGTTTGGTTCAAATGCTACAATGGTTTTAGTGAAACAACATTTGTGATTTTCAAAACAATGGAACAAAAAGAATTTCGTGTGGATAAAACATTGCGTTTTGATGGTGCAAACATCGTTGGCTTGGTGAGTATTATCCGGAAAGTCGACCATTATGACTGGTTTGCTGAATTTATACGTGGTCGTATGAACTACGCTCTAGTCGCCCAAAAGAGGTAGTTACATAGTCAAACATAAAAAGTCCACAAAATCGTGCTGGTAAAGGGTGAAGTTAAGTTGCATGAGATGTTCGAATAACAAAACAATTTTACTTCACAATAACTTGAATGCACCATCTACGTGCAATGTATGTACATCTCGTCTATCACATCTCTTCTGTCCGGTTCATTTTATCACTAGTGTGTTGTTCTTTCTTCTGCATAACTTCCTTCCTCTTCGTGATAGACACACGAGATATAGATACATGGCACGTGGATGCTGCATTAAAATAATTATGAAGTGATATTGTATTATTATTAAAAACAAATTTGAAAGATGGTGTCAGGTGTATAAAAAAATCACGATTGTACAGAAAACGTGAAGAGATTCAAGCAACAACTGGACATTTATGTGAAAGATGCTAGACCTAGATACAAAATCGCATGATAGGAAAAATAAGTTGGAAATATCAAGAATCGAACAAACAGGTCAATAAATGTCAGAAAATACAACAAGAATGAGGAACTCAAAAATCTTATGCAAAAGATTGCTGGCAAGGTTATGACGTCCGTATTTTATTATCAACCACTATGGAAATGCCAAGACAGTGAATAGCAATCGTTACATGGCTCAACTGAATCGATTGAACGAGGAAATTTCGAAGAAACAGTCCATAAGCACCGCGACTTGCTTACCCATCTATCCTATTCCACAGACCTGGGCTCCTTTAATTTTTACCTGTTGGCAGATCTAAAAAGATGCTCGCCTGAAAGAGATTTGGTTGGAATGAGGAGATGATCGTAGAAACAAACGCCTATTTTGAGCCGGAGATTATCACCATCTTAGCGAATTAGTTAGAATTGTTACACATCGAGGTGCTGGTTTGTCCTGTTGTGAAATTGACCGGCGTGTTAATTGTACTGCAATGCCGGTAAAATTAGTGTGTCGTGTGTGGACCGAATAAAGTAGAGAAACACGTGCCATAGCACCTGACGTGTCAGGTTTGTTATCGTACCAAAGCTCTGTTTCTTTTCTGCATTATCATCAAACTGGAAAAAAATACTGGGCTAATGATGATCAATATCGACTTGCTATTAGTCACGAGTATAAGACAATAGGTAATAACATTGGGGTTATCTTGAAGGAGTTGTAAAAGCATTCGTTATATTATTATTATGTCTATCGTCACCATTCAAGGAGCTTTCTCGATTACAACCTGAAAATTAATCTTAATAATACGTTGGAGGGAAAAAATCCATTATTTTTGCGTGAACTTCAAGACTTTATCCATCAGGTTTCGGATTGTCCGATTTGATTCAATTATGCACCGTTCTATTCTATAATTTGTTGCCATTTTAATGGCTCACAGAAGTCTTGGTCCTTATTACCGAAAAACTCTTGTGATCGGGGGTTTCTGGCGAGTCATTAAAGACGTGTGTGGCCTGGCGTTGTGCCCCCGCTCTTTCCGCAGAACAACTCTGCTACAGCTTCCCGGCGTATCCCATAGAGGACTCCGCTTTCCGAATACCGAGCTCACCGTCCTCGCCGGGTTCAAGTAGAGCAGAGTGCGGGCGTTCTGACAACCGACGTTCCGATCTGGAACAAGGTCACTGGCGTTATAGGCAGACTTGCACCCCACGTTTATTTGAAGAATTCAAGTGGTGTAAGTAGGAACGAAACGCCAGCTTCCGAATTGAGAGGTTGAAGCTCCCCCACATAACACCCGCATCACCATAGAGCTTCATCCTAACGGAACACAACAACTCTTCAATTGGTGAATTCTGGCCGTTTCTGGTCAATTGCTAGCTTCAAACGGTACAGTTTTTGACAGTAGAGATAATAATTTAGTGTTTGGCCATATGGAAGCAACTCATAATAAATGATTCCTTTCCAGTTTCAACAAATACACGGTAGATCCTTTCTGGCCGTTAATCCTGGTTTGGCCACCGTTTGAGCTGCTTCGCCGCGCTTTGACTCCACCATCTGTTCATGAACTGAGTCGATTTTGTTCTGTTTGGCTTCGCAGATAGAAATTTGATCCATCATGTTTTTTGATGTTAATTGATGTGGTACCTATTGAGCTTTTTTTATCCAGCTTTGCGCAAATGGTTCAAAACTTTCTTAGAGTCGATTTTTAACTCCTGGGCGATACTACGGCTACTAACATGCCAGTCAACTTCGATTATTTCTGTGATTTCAGCGACATTTTCGACGACGGGCATGCTCTGCGAGGTGCATCTTTAACATCAAAAATACCTGAATGGAATCGACGAAACCAAAATTAGCTGTTACAGTATCGAGACCATAAACACCATCCACAATTTCAGCCGCGTAGCTTGCATTTTCGCCTTTATCAAAGAAAAACTGTAAAATGTACCGAATCTTCTCTTTGTTGACTTCCATTTTTAACACCCTGTAACTCGCAACTGAAGGGACCAAACAAAGAACAGCAAAAGAATTATTTTAATGTGAAATGTTTCCTTGACAACGAGCATAAATCTGAAATTGCTTGACCGAAACTTTACGAGATATCGATTACCACAGCCATCTACCGAAAAAATAATGGATCTCTTTTTCACCCACCCTATTGTTTATTACGTTTTTGTAGCAACATGCCAATCGGAAATTCTCATTGAAGATGAATAGTAAGTTTTACTATAATTCTCATTACTTTTCAGGGTTCGATAGTAACAATGTAACAGTATTATACTCATGCACCCAATTGGCTACATAAAAATTAATTAATCTTATTTGGTTACTACATTATTGAAGTTTAAATTGGTTCAACTTGGTGCTACTTGCCATTAAACTTGGAAAAGTTAACCTAAGGAGTTTAAATGTGCACCTACAAATAAAAATATTTTTTTCACGAAAATACCAAAGGTCGCACCACAGACTGCAATAATTCTTGCTATATTTACTTTTCCTGTTTTTGCATAAGTCTTTTTTTGGGTATGGTCAGTTTTATCACAATAATAAACTGCTCGTCAAAAGGTAAGGAGATTGATGTTTTTCGAAGATGCATATTTTCCGTATCATCTTAATATGATTTTTAATCACATAAAATTATAACGATTATAGAAATGTCTTCGTTTAATCTTTTTTTGTCCCTGTGAGACAAATGCACATTTTGATGATTCCCTTCAGTCTGTATCTTATTTTTCATTAAGATCAAACGGTTCTACGTGATTAAAAATCGAATTTTCATTATGCCAAGACAAATTTCATCCGAGCACGATGCGCTTGGTATTATGCTTCAGGTAAGTCGAACACAAATGAAAGTGGCCAATTTCACCTCATTATTTAATACAAAGTGCACAGGGTCACACCTACCTAAATCGGGATTTTATGAGTTAATATGTTCAATTTGCAATAGTAAATACGTAAGACAAACCGAAAATTCAACGAACATAAAATCAATATCCTCAGAAGCAAGCAAACTTCGTAACCCATTTCAGAGAAAATGGTCACTCTTTTCCTACAATAGATAATCTGAAAATCTTACATGTAGAAACAGTAGGCGACGTTTAGCAGTCTGTTTACATTTTCAAATTAGTTTATAATTGATTAATATAATCAAGCGATTGATCAAATTTTTTCGGGTAGTTCAAAGGGCTGGTAGGTGAAATGAACAAGTTCGACATTTCGGCGAGAGGGCGTATCTATTGTTGTCTGTGTTCTCTAAAAACTTGACAAAATTTTCTTCTTTTATTCGATCACAGAGATTTGTTATTGGAGATAATATCAAACCAAGAGCTACTGAAAATTTATTGTAAATATAAGTAATGAAATGCTGCCATAAAAGTTCTTTTCGCCGAGTATATTTGAAACTAAGCGGCTTTTCTTCTATGTGATATAGTAAATTCTAACAGGTATTGACGTCTTGAGGCAAGAATTATAGCAGGCTGTGGGCCGGTCCTCGAAACGATTTATGGTGATGAATGAAAAAAAAAATGGTGGTGCTGAAAATGGCTAAGAATCATCGAAGCTTGGAAAATGTGGAGGACTTACGTTTGATTTTCAAACGACATTTTGTTTCTGTCTCGCCCAAAGAGTTTTTTGCTTTACATATGTACTCTCCTTCATCTTCTGGGTATACTTCGTTAATACGTAATGTAGCAACGCCATTTTTGTATTTTAGATCCACAACTTCGGAGGAACTCAATATTTTGCCATTTTTGGACCAAGTTACTTGAGGATCTGGATCACCACTCACGTGAGTTGTTAGAGATAGGGCTTCTCCGTCATTTACTGTCAGATCTGATAGAGTTTTTGTGAATTTGGGAGCGAACATTGTGGTATCTGGTGGTACTGAAATATAATAATCTTTGGTTTAATTGAATCTTTCGAAGAGTAATAAAAAACATTCAAATTGAGAAAATCAGAATCTCAAAAATTATTAAGAGAAAATGAAAAATACTTGCTTAGTGTCCCACTGGATAATATTTGTTATCATATTAAAAAAATTAAAAGTCAAATTTCCACAAATATTTTAAATATTATCAATACTATATATTCGACAGCATTTCGAACATTTGGATTAGATTCGAAAGAAATCCATATTTGGATTCCTCATTAGGGAGCCTTCGAATTATCATTTATTTAGAGCTTAATTGCTTGGATTGTAAATCCTTTAAAGACGATAACGCTGTGAAATTACATCTTGTTCATTTTTTTGGCTGATAAATACCAGAAACTATAATGCTGGGTTTCATAAAGATTCGGTGATCACTAGATCAACAGATACTCTTGTCTTATTGGACCTACGGATCAGCGAATTTGGGTTTCACAAAATAAGTTCAGGTAAACCAAAATTTATATTCATCGAATCCTGTTCGGATTCTGGTAGTTCATATGTAGAGCTTAGGACGGTTGATTGTTCATTATACCGTGGCTTAGGGCGGTTGACGGTTCATTATACCGTGTGGCAGAGGAATGAGTGAGCAGAGAGAGGAAGTTCACTTCCCCAACAAAACTTGATCTGTGATTAAGCAGTGATTTCAGGTTAGATCGGAGCACAAAATGTTTTCTGAAAGCTAATTTTCACTTGATCGATAATCAACAGAGGTTAATCTGTCATAGTTTGACACAGTGACTAAATCTGTGATCAACACTTTGGGAATATACAACTATTAATATATAGTTACAATAGATGAATTGTAGAAGGAATCAATAGGCTTGTAATTGTGTGGGACCTACTGTATGAGTTTGAAATAATAAAGATGACGGAAAGCTGGAAGAAGGTAATTAATTAAAATTGTATTATTGAATAAAATCTGATATATAAAAAATCGGCAATTACATTGTTGCCAACCCAATATTAAATGGATCTTTATAACTGATTGAGAGTGAACCTGGTAGTTTTATATATTGAGTTGATTTTATTCTGTTTGGGTTTGTTGCATATTTATTATTATTTTGCGATATACTTCAAACATTGATACTTAACAACTTCTTTGTCATTAAGACAAAGGATATAAGTTTTGAAATTAATATATCTATAATATTTGTTTTACAGGCATTCTTCGATTCTGAAGTTTTCAGAGTTCTGACTTATTTTTTCAAATTTGACGTGGTAATGTATGAAAGTAGGTTTTCTGTTTATGTCGAAATTTAAGAAATTTTCCTTTCCCTTTATTCATTATAATTTTCTTTCCTTTTAATTAATGCTAAAAGTGAAAAAAATCAAAATACATTCGACTTATTCCCACTTTTTCCACGATACTCACGTGCCAATTCCTTCGTTGATGTTCTAGACCTATTGGGACTACCCGTTGAGTCTATTCTTCCATATTTCCTAGGTGATCTTCCAGAATCTTTGACACTTAGACTGGAAGAAGATTGTTTCAAACTGTTTGTAACCGGTGAATTAGCAATGGGTTTTCTTATTGTAATAGGTACTGGTGCTGGTTTGATCGGCTGTTCGATATATTTCCTATCAGCTGAATGCAGAAGTTTCTCAGCTAAAGCGGTTTGTTCTTCAGTACTTGTTTCACCTTCAACAATTACCACGCACGATGTTTCATCAACACCATGAACGTTTGTAGCTACACATGTGTATTTCCCGGAGTCGAATGGCCGACATCCAACGATTTCCATGGTTATAACACCATCACTATGCGACATTGAATATTCGTATTTACTGAGCTCGCGTTTGTCTTTGTACCATTTCACAGTTGGGAAAGGTTTTCCACTGAGACAACATAAAAGTTTACATGTATCTTTCTCTTGCATGACACGTGGTCTGAGCAAGAAAGTGAAACTTGGTGCACATTCTTGTTCTTCTGCCCAGAAGGTATACGGCAATGGCTCCCTTCTCCTCACAGGTTGATCTTGAGGTTTATATTCTTGTACAACTTTAGGAAGAGCTTTAAAGGAAAATAAGTGGTTAGTACATATTAAGAGAATGGAAACGTGATTTTTCAAAGGTTACATCCTTTTGAACAATTGATATGATGAATTAAATGAAAATGAATGCATAGGAATAACCTTTGAGAGACTTGAATCCTTGTGAGAAACGCTTACCATGTACATTCAGGAATACCACTTCTTCTGTGGCTCCAAAATGATTTTCTGCTCTAATAATGTACTCTCCTCTGTCTTCTAGCTTGGCTCTATTTATAATGAAGTAGTAGTCATCTCCTACATATCTCTTCATGAATTTGACACTTTGCCTAAGCTCTGAATTATTACGGAACCAACTGAGCGTTGGAGGAGCCACACCAATAACTCGGCAATAAAATTTGACACTTTGTCCCTCGTAACAGAATGCACTTTGTGGTTTGATGACAAATCTAGGAGCTGCTTGTCTACGATCTGGAAAACATAATTGATTAATTTTCCTCATATTTATGTCCTCTGAAACCTAAAACATCATTTCAAAGCTATTCTCATCAGTTAAATTGATGATCAAAAACAAATTTCTAACTTACCAAAGTAGGCATCATGTATCTTATACTTCTCCAATAGCAATTTGCGCAATGAAGAATATTCTGATAACCTTCCAATTGGAAGAATGAACGAATTCCATTCGGTATATTTGGACCGTATTTTGTCACGCACTCTGATATATTTGCTTCGGTCGATGACAGTTTTCTTGTCTTTGTGGTCTCCAGACAACCAGGCATGCATTAAACATTCTTGAGCTGTCATACGTTTCCTGGAAGTTCAAAATTGATTACACGAATCCAGTGGTTGAAAACTAAAGGCATACTTACTCCTTGTTCTTCAGCAACAATCTTCTGATGAAGTCTTTACCTTCTTCAGATACTCCACTAAATGCTTCTTCGTCAAAGTCCCAATCGCAAGCTTTGACATTCTTCAGCGTATCTATGTCATTTTCGCCGGCGAATGGTGATAGACCACTCAATCTGAAATGGTTAATTCTTAGCTTCTCTTCGTACAATTGTTTTGAATGTTTTACTTACAGTACATATGCTAGTACTCCAACAGCCCACATGTCGGTGTAAAAACCAACTGGTTCCCTCTCTACTATCTCTGGAGCTGCGAATTCAGCAGTGCCAGTAGATATTTTCACTACTTCATTAGGATCTAATTTTGTCGCTAATCCAAAATCTATCAATTTGATGTTGGTACTCTTTCGTGTTTGGCACATGATGTTCTCTGGTTTTATGTCTAAATGAATGATATTTCTCTCGTGCATGTGCTTGATACCTTCACATATTTGTCGCATGTAATTTATTACTTCAGCTTCAGACATTTGGTATCCTTCTGCTGTGATCCTTTCGAATAGTTCGCCACCCGATAAGAACTCGTAAATAAGTACCATCTCATCGTCATCTTCGAATGCATCGTGTAAATTGATCAATTTAGGATGATGTAAATGATTCATTATATCTATTTCTTTTCTAATTAGTTCTTTCTCCATGGTGTGTGATACAGGAATGAATTTCGCAGCGAATATATTACCAGTCTTGCGTTCCCTACAACGATGTACAACTCCAAATGCACCTGTACCAATTTCTTCCAAGATGTCATAGTCGTCGTAGACACTCTTCGATTTGATGTCAACTGGTTGTGGTACATATTTGGAATAAATATCGAACACATAATTGTCGTAGTCCTTGACAGGTTCTTTGTGTGATGTTCTTATCTTTTTGCCATTCTCATCTACTTCGTACTTCTTCTTAGGCGGTTGTTTCTTCTTCGTATCCTTCATTGTTACCAAATTACTGATATCTGATGGATCAGATCTGCCGTAGATGTTTTCTGCATACACCCTGAATTCATACTGATGTCCTGGTGTTAATCCATCAATGGCCATTGTGGTTAAACGAGTGTTGCCCACTCTAATCCAAGTCGAAAGTGGATGTTCACGCCTTTCAACCATGTAGTTGGTGATGTTGCTGCCACCATCCCATACTGGAGGTTTCCAAGACAGTGCTAGTGAATCATGGCCTATGTTATCAGCAGCGGGGAATCTAGGAGAATCGGGACGATCAGATATTTGAATCTTTATAATTGCAGAATCTTGTCCCAGTTCGTTCTCGGCAGTTATCCTGTATGGACCACTATCAAGCTTACTTCCATCTCTTATGGTCAGAATGGCATGCCTGTCTTTAACTTCAACGTGATAATGACCACCCGATTCTATAATTTCACCTTCTCTAACCCAGGTGATTCTAGGTCTTGGAGTACCAGTGAACGGAATCTTAACAACTACATTTTCACCTTTGTCGAAGTAAGCAGTGTCCCGGAACCTCGGTGGAATGTTTAGTTTTGGAGCAGCTGAAACGAAAATATTGAAATGATAAATTTCGCGAAAATTAAGTATCCTTACAATCTTTACAATATTGAATAAAAGACATAGGCCAATTTGTTACAATAGGATTTTCAATAATAAATTTTTCTTTCGGCTGATTTAAGGTATCAGTTGGTTAAAAATAGAAGATGTTAAGTAAATAAGGTTTCAGGAATTATTATTTAACTACTTACTCTTTATCAAAAGTTCAGCTCTAGTGGATTTGATACCTCCTTTGTTCACTGCTCTACAGACATACTCATCAGCATCTTCCCCGAATACATCATTGATTACCAAATGATGAACATCGCCTTCACTGTAAATGTGATATCTTGAACCACTACTGATTTCTCGAGCACCCTTGTACCAAGTGATGGTCGGTTTTGGTACACCTGTAATGGTACATTCGAATTTGGCATTGTGATTTTGAATACAGTGAGCATCTTTCAATGGTTTTACAACTTCTGGAGGAACAGCTGCAAGAGGATCCTTGATTTCAACAGAGTTCGATGCTGAAGATGGTTTGGATAGACCAGCTGAATTCTGGGCAAATACTCTGAACTCGTACTGACGTCCTTCGATCAGATTAGGAACGTTAATTTGTGTTGGCAAGCACAAAGCAACATTAACGCGTTGCCAAGCCATGCTTCCCATCTCACGTTTGTCAACCCAATATCCTTGAATTTTGGATCCTCCATCACTCTCTGGTTTCTCCCATTCGAGGTGTACGAAGTCTCCACCAACCTGGGTGACTTTTGGTACTCCAGGTGGAGATGGAGGATCGAACGGAGCCTTTGCTTTTATTGGATTGAGACCTTCCAGAGGTGGTCCCATTCCATTGTCGTTCACAGCCATAACTCTGAATATGTATTCTTGTCCTTCAGTAAGTCCTTGAACAGTGAAATTCGTATCTTTAACAGAGCTGGCAATTGTTATCCAGTGTTCTGAAGATATATCTTTTCTTTCAACAACGTAATGCGTTATTCTCAATCCACCATCGTATGAAGGTGGTTTCCATGATAATGTACATGTGTGTTGAGTGATATCTGATGTTCCCAAAGGCCCTTTCGGTGGTCCTGGGAGTCCAGTGATATATACAGTGAATGTTCCTGAAGTACTTCCATTATCGTTCGAAACATGGATGGTGTAATCTCCAGCGTCATCTTTTTGAATACCCCTGATGTAAATTATAATATAGTCATCGAAAATCGTGTATTTAATGTGGGTTGAATCGTCGATGTTCTTTCCATTCTTGCTTAGCGTTACATTCAATGGTTGATCTCCCGAATAGTACACCTTGATCTTTGTATTATCTCCCTCTGGCAAGTAAAGATCACCTGGCAGTCTCTCAATCCTAGGTGGTGCTCCTATTTTCAATCTTGCAGTTGTTGTCACAGCACCAAGTGTATTGCTTGCTTCGCAAGTGTAATCTCCATCATCGATATCCAATAAATCAGATATGTGTAAACGTGCAACTCCGTTTTTACTTTCATGTCTGTATCTTCCACTGATATTAATTTCACGTCCATTTCTCAACCATCGGAAAGTAGGTTCAGGTTTACCATATGCTTCACATTCTAATGTTACAGTCTTTCCTAATGGAGCAGTTTGGTTCGATAAGGGTTTGATCCATTCTGGTTTCTCACCGCCAAGAACTTCACAAACTTTTACTGGTGTTGTGCAAGAGCTGGCTTCGCTCTTGCCTGCAGCGTTGACTGCATAAATTCTGAATTCATAATCACTTCTTTCGATAAGGTTCAATACAGTGTAGTTTGTATCAGTAACGTTGTATTCGTTACATTTTATCCATAGTGGGCTACCTATTTCTCTCTTCTCTATTATATATCCTGTAATTCTCGAACCTCCATCGTTAGTTGGTGGCTCCCAAGTGAGATCAACATAACTTTTTCCAACTTTAACAACCTTTGGTTCTCTTGGTGGTGTTGGTACATTGAATTTGCCCTTGAGTTTGAATTTAGCTGAAGAATCTGAAGGTTTGCTGAAACCTGCAGCGTTTTTGGCTCTGACTCTAAATTCGTACTCATGACCTTGAGTCAAGTTGTATAAATCGAAATGAGTTTCTTTAATGAGATAATCGCTTGTGATTTGCCAATGGGTGTCGTGCACGATATCACGATATTCAAGTTTGTATCCTTGAATTCTTGAGCCTCCGTCGTTAGAGGGTCTATCCCAGGACAAGGATACAGTATTGGATGTCCAGTCCGTAACCCTTGGTGGACCTGGTGGGTCAGGAACTGTGAACGGATATTTGGCAGTGATTGGTTCAATACTCTCTAAGGGCTCACTGATACCATACTGGTTCTCAGCGCGAACTCTAAAACTGTATTTTTTATTTGGTTCCAGTCCCATTACATCGTAGTGAGTGTTACGTACAAAACTGCTAACTTTGACCCAAATACCATTAGTGTCAAGTTTCTCAACGATGTAATTTGTGATTGGAGAACCTCCATCATCAAGAGGTGCTCTCCAAGCTAACGAACAATTATCTGGGGTTATATCTGAGATATCTAGGGGTCCTTGTGGAGGCTGTGGTTTGTCAACAACGGTTACTCTACATGAAGCTGAATCTGATCCCACAGAATTGGTCAATTTTATGGTATAACTACCTGTATCAGTTCTCTTGGCACGCTTATTCGTGAAAACGGAAGAAATTTCTGTTGTTTCGAATTTAATTCTTTCGTCTGAGAATATTTCTTCTCCATTTATCATCCATGTTTCTCTTGGCTTAGGTGTTGCAACATATGGTACAGTAATTTTAAATTCTTCGCCAGCAATAACAACCATATCTCTAATGCTCAGATCTGATGTAATTCTAGGAGCAGAAGGAGGGGCCCTTGCACAGATGGCATCAGATGCAGAGCTCCAAGGTCCCTGGCCTGCGGCATTAACGGCAGCTACTCTAAATTCATATTCATGATTTTCTATCAAATTTATTACTTTATGTGATAAGTCGGGCACCAAAGCATGACTTGCCTTGGTCCATTTATCTTCTGTAATAAGTCTTTTTTCTATGACATATCCAGTTATTGGCGAACCTCCGTCATGTCTTGGCTTAGACCATTGAATAGTGATTGAGTCTTCGGAGGTTTCAACACCCTTTGGTGTTCCAGGAGCACCTGGAACATCGAATGGATGCCTAGCCTTGATTGGTTCAGATGTAACAGCTGGTTCAGATTGACCATATTGATTTTCTGCAAATACTCTGAATTCGTATTCTTTGCCTAATGTTAAATTCCTTATTCGAATAAATGGAACTGTAACATATCCACTAACTTTAGACCAAGTTGAAGAGCGCGCTTCTTTCTTTTCCACAACATAATTTGTTATATCAGAACCACCGTTATCTTTAGGTGGCTGCCAGTATAATGTCAGTGAATCTCCTGCAAATTCATCAGCTCTTAAGTTCTCGGGCTTTCCAGGTCTATCAAGTACCTTGACATTGATAGTAGCTGTATCGAATCCTGAAGGGTTCTTTAGTTGTAATCTATATTGGCCACTATCAGAACGTTTCGAGTTCTTCACTATTATACTTGCAGAGTCATCTGTGAGTTTCGGGAATACTCTGCTATCAGATTCATCTAGTATTTTATCATTTGCGAACCAACTTGCTGTTGGTTTCGGGAATCCAATATACGGTACGTGAATACTGAAATCTTCTCCAGCCCGCACAGTGATGTCACGTATTCCTCCCAAATCCATGCATGGTTTATTCGGCTGTTCTTCAATAAGGATATTCTGACTGGGTTTACTTGGTTCAGAATTACCCATATCATTTACAGCAATCACTCTGAATTGGTACTCGGCACCTTCCTTTAGATTAGGAACCGTGTGAACCAAACCTGTAATTGGAACTGAATTAACATCGGTCCAGTCCGATTCAGTCTTTCCTCGTTTTTGCAGAATATATCCTTTAATCTTGCAACCACCATCATTTCTAGGTGGCCTCCATGAAAGCGTGACACTATCTTTAGTGATACGATCAGGTTTGGGTGGTTCTGGAGAATCTGGTACGACTGAAAGAATAACAATGAAATTAAATTTCTTGACTTTCATATATTATACTCACATCTTTGATGACTTGCCACGATTGGTTCTGTAGGTCTACTTGGTTCGCCAGGACCAGCTTCATTCACAGCAATGACACGGAATTCATATTTGTTGCCCTCCCTAAGGTCTTGTACAGTGTATTGGGTATTTGGTGTTGGATAGTTGTTAACTTTGGTCCATTCGCCTCCCCTTTCTCTCTTTTCAACATAATATCCAGTAATTGGCTTGCCCCCTGTTGAAGAAGGTGGCTTCCATTTGAGAGAGCAAGAGGATGGTGTATATCCAGCGACTTCCGGTTGATTTGGTGCGCCTGGAGGATCGAAAGGACATTTGGCAACCACTGGTTTTCCTTCCAATGGTTCAGAGACGCCATACATATTTTCAGCTCTTACGCGGAATACATATTTCTTGCCTTCTGTAAGACCACGCGCTGTGAATGAAGGTCTTGGACAAAATCCTGGGCATGGCCTCCAGCTTTCAGTACCATATTCGCTTATTTCGACAATATAATTACTGATATCACCACCACCATCGTCAGCTGGTGGGTTCCAGGACAATGATACGGTATCTTGGGTTGTATTTGTGTATTGCAGAGGTCCTCTTGGAATGCCAGGCTTATCAACTACTGTAACTTCAATATCAGCTGAATCTGTGCCATAATCGTTCTTTGCCTGAATTGTATATTTGCCGGCATCGTCTCTGTTCGAAACTTCTACTCTCAGTTTTGTGTGCTCGCCATTGGATTCGGTCTAAAAATAATGCGTTATTGATTAACGACTTACTATTTGTTGAAGATTCAACTCACATAAACTCTGTTAGACTCCACCACTGGATTTCCATTTTTGCTCCAGTGACATTTTGGAGCAGGAGCTCCTGATAATGGGATATCGATATTGATAGGTTCACCAGCACGGACTTTGATCTTACGACCAATAATAGCGTCCAGATGTAGTTTTGGCTTCTCTGTAATACGACAATTCATTATTCATCTGGAAAAACCCCAAAAAATTCACATTTGGCAAAAAAGCTTACTTACCTTTCATTGGTTTGGCAATGAAAGCGTTCGATGTGTCACTAGGTTTGCCTGAACCAGCTGCGTTAACAGCAACTACTCTATATTCATAGGTATGTCCTTCTTGTACTCTATCATCTTCGAACTCCAACATTGGTACAGGGTTTTTCGTGATCTTAACCCATCTTCCAGTAGCACGATCACGTCTTTCAACGTCATAACCGATAATTGGAGAACCACCATTGCTTATTGGTGCGCTCCATTTGATCTTAATGTGATCTTTATCACTGTCAACGAGCTGTGGTTTGCCAGGTTTACCAGGAACATCTAGAATAATTCAGATGTCAAGAAAAAATTATTTGTTGATTGCAAATTAGATACCATATTGATTCTTAGCAACAACTGGCCTCTCTGTATCGAGTGGATCTGAACGTCCTTGTAAGTTTTCAGCCATTACTCTGAATTCATATTTCGTTCCTTCGATTAGTCTTGGTACAACGGCATGATTATATTTGGGATTTACGTGGGTAACTGCTGGTACCCAGCCTCCACCATGAGTCAAGTCACGTTTTTCTATGACATATCCACTAAAAAAAGATATTTCAATATTTTATTCTGATTTCAAGACAATATTGAAGTACTTACGTCAGTTCACTACCACCATTATCTTTAGGTGCTTTCCAGGAGAGGGTGACACTTTGTGCTGTCACTTCTTCGTATTCAATCGGCCCTTGTGGTGGTCCAGGACGGTCTGCATAAAAATTTGTATATGAAAAGGTTTTTTTTTATTGAAATTACTTACCCAATACTGTTACTTGGAATGATCCTTCGTCTATTCCAGAGCTATTTTTGATAAGTAAATGATACAAACCACTATCCGAACGTTTAGCATTTACAGTATGTATCACTGTATGATAACCGATTGATGTAACTGTTGTTCTTTCATCGGTTACGATATTTTTGCTTCCAACTGTCCAACTAGCTTCAGGGCATGGCTCCCCAATGAAGTCAATATCTAAATGTAAAATAAGTCCAGCCTTAATTCGAACATCATTGAGGGGTGTCTTGATCTTGGGTGCCACTAAAAATAAAGATTACATTTGTAAAATCTCCCCTTTCGGGTAAAGTCTCAAAGATGAGCTTAGGGTAACTGTATGAGACGTTTAATTTCATCTAGAACATGATGTCCTAGAATTACTTACAGTATCTTGCTTTTGCAGTGACAAGATCTGAAGGTTCAGAGGGTTCACTCTGTCCAGCTGAATTAGTGGCGATTACCCTGAATTCATATTCTTCATTTTCAATTAAATCAGGTACAGTAGCTGCGTTTTTGCTAGCTGGTACGTGGACTGCGTTCATCCAGTACGGACTGCCTTTTTCTTTCTTTTGTATGATATATCCTGTAATTGGAGAACCTCCATCGCTCTTTGGTGGGGTCCATTCAAGATCTACATGATCTTTGTCCCAATCTGTAACAGCTGGCTTTCCTGGCGCTGTTGGCTCATCTGAAATAAGTCAAATATTGGTAATTCAGTATAAAATGATAACGGTATTATACTAACCGAATTCATTCTTCGCTATTATGCTTCTTGGCGTCTCTAGAGGTTCAGATTCTCCTACGGCATTAACTGCCTTCACTCTGAAGTAATATTCTTTACGATGGATCAATCTCGTTATATCATGAGAACATATAGTTGCCATTCCAGCATCTGACCATGTTCCCCTGGAAACATCCATTTTTTCAACAATGTAATGGAGGATTGGAGAACCTCCATCATCTAGAGGAGGTTTCCAAGATAACCTAGCACTCTCTTTGGTAACACTTCCGACGTCTAATGGAGGTTGAGGTGGACTAGGTTTATCTAGTACGGTTACGGTAGCAGAAGCACTATAACTTCCAAGATTATTCGTTAATGTTAACGTATATCTACCACCGTCGGTACGCAAAGCAGATGATACATCGAAGGACACTTTGTTGTTGTATACAGCCATATCAATTCTATCACTTGCAAGAATCTCTTTGCCGTTAACAGTCCATTTGGCTGTTGGTTTGGGCGAAGCCTCAATAGGTATAGTCCATCCAAAGCGTTGTCCAGCTTTGATGGTAATATCTTCCAGCAAAGATTTATTGAATATAGGTGCTTGGAACCTTGGCTTGGCAATAACTGGAATAGAAGCTTCACTAGGTTCACTTTGACCTCCTTTGTTTACAGCAATCACCCTGAATTCATACTCTTCACCTTCAATCAGATTTGGAACAGTTCCTTTAGTTTGATTTCCAGGGATTTCGGCAGCTTTTTCCCATGTTCTGAAATTTGAGATGATTAGATCGCAAAAGGTTGACTGATTCACTTATAATCTGTTTGACGATAGGGACGACCGGATTTTGGCAGCTTATGGTTTGTTTTTATATATTTGATAAATAAAATCATTTCGGTTTGATAAGATTTACTATGATATAGTGAAAGATTTTTTCCGGAAATTAAAGAAATCGATGAAGACAACATTTATTTTCAACAAGAAAGTGTGATTAACCACACAGCCACACTTTAGGAGGGATTAATTGCGTGAAAAATTTGAGTTGGTTAACTTACGGAATGGCTCTTAAAACTGGCTACCAAAATCGTGTGGTTTATCACCATTAGATAATTGTTTGGTTTTTTTTTTGTTTGAACGCCCGAGGAAAGGTTACCTAGTTGGTACTCCAAGCAGAAAGTTGGAATTATGTTAGAGCCAAGCCCAAACTATTGGTGAACTCGAAGCCAACATTCGGAGTGTCATTGCCGCAATACCAATGAAATACTGCAGAGTCATAGAAAATTGTCATGGACGGATTCATGAGAAAAAAGCAGTGATGGCCATTTGAGCGATATGTTGTTAAAGTCATAAATAACATAAAAATTTTCCATCTAATAAAACTGTTTTGCAAATATTTTCTAGAATTTACTTCGTTTTATTTCAATTAAAAATCCGGTAGCTCTTATTGAGAAATTCGATATATATGAGGAACTCACCCATGCTTTGGTCGCTTCTCGATAATATAACTAGTAATAGGAGAGCCTCCATCTTTCTTAGGGGCAGTCCATTCTAGGTCGACATGATCCTTGTCCCAGTCTGTTGGAGTAGGTACTCCAGGTCTATCTGGTTTTGTGAATGGATCTTTAGCAGTAATACTTTCTGTTGTAGTGAGAGGAAGTGACTCTCCCTGTTTGTTCACAGCGCATACTCTGAAGTTATAGTCATGGCCCTCAGTTAATCTGTCGACTAACATAGAAGTTCCAACGGCTTCACCAACAGGAACCCAACGCATGTTTTCTGTATCTTGCTTTTCCACAACATAGTGAGTAATTTCGGAACCACCATCATCCTTTGGTGGTTTCCATTTCAGTGTGAGATTGCTCTTGGTTACATTATCTGCTCTGAGAGGTCCTTCTGGTGGTAAAGGTATATCCAGAACTGTTATAGTCACAGTTGCAGAATCTTTACCATTTATATTTTTGGCAGTGATAGTATATACTCCACTATCTCCACGTTTTGCGTCAATAACTTTCAATCTTGTCATATAATCTTCATTGACAATCTTGAGGCGGTCAGTGTTGAATAAAACGTCTTCTTTGATACGCCATTCTTTAGACGGTGGTGGTTCACCAGATATTGGAACATTGAGTTCGAACGATTGACCAGCTCGTACTTTGATATTGAGAAGAGCGTTGCGATCAATCTTGGGTGCAACTGCAATGAAATTTATTGTTTAGCACATTCAAATTGATATTATTCTAATACTTACGGTTTTTAGGTCTAGCAACATGTATTTTAGACGCGTCACTGGGTTCACCTGGTCCAGCTTTATTGACAGCTCTTATCCTGAATTCATATGGAGTTCCTTCGATCAAGTCCTTAACTTTACCTTTCGTTACATTTCCTTCCACTTCAGCACATTTTTCCCAATTTGGATTGAATTTATCTCGTTTTTCAATAATATATCCTGTAATGGGGGAACCGCCATCTTTTTCTGGCTCGTCCCACTTCAGTTCAACGAAATCGGAATCGTAGTCTATTATTTCGGGCGTTCCAGTCTTTCCAGGTTCGTCGAATGGATTCTTAGCTTCAATAGCTTGCGCTGTAGTGAGTGGTTCAGATTTTCCTTGCTTGTTAACAGCTCTTACTCTGAATTTATATTTTTTGCCCGGAGTTAGACCTTCCACAGCTAAAGATGTTTCTGGACCGTCAGTTTCACCCGCAGGTACCCATCTTCCAGTTGCTTCATCCATTTTTTCTACAATGTAATTTTCAATTGGTTGACCACCATCATCAGCTGGTGGTCTCCAGCTAAGTTTGGCACCGTTAGCGTGTACATCAGACACTTTTAGTGGTCCACCAGGTGGACTTGGTACATCCAATACCGTAACTTCTACTTCGGCTATATCTTTTCCATTCACATTTTCAGCTGTTATGGTGTAGGTTCCTGAATCTGTTCTTGTAGCGTTTCTTACTGATATTTTAGTGTGATAATCTGTGTGCTGTACTTTAACATTTTTGCTTGATTTGATTTCTTTGTTCTTCATCAACCATTTCGTCTCAGGCATTGGTTCTCCTGTGACTTTACATTCATAGCTGAAGTTTTGTCCAGATCTAATACGAATTTCAATTAGGTTAGTTCTGTCAATTTTAGGTGCCAAGTTTCGTGGTTTAGCAATAATAGTAGGTGTTTCATTACTAGCCTCACCCGGTCCGGCAGCATTGACTGCGCGAACTCTGAATGAATAAGGTTGTCCTTCAATTAAATCAGGTACAGTTGCTTTTGTATCATTAGGACCAACTTCCAAAGCCTTCTCCCAATCACCAAATTTGTCCTTCTTCTCGATTATATATCCAGTAATAGGAGCACCACCATCATCCTTAGGTTTTTCCCAAGCCAGATCGACATGATCTTTGTCCCAGTCAGTAGCTTTCAAATGGCCTGGAGCTCCAGGTTCATCTATTGAATAAGTGAAACAATTCATTAATTATCAAACTCCGTTAGTTATTTTTAATATCACTCACCGAATGGATTCTTCGCTATAATACTGTGGTCAGTTTCAAGAGGTTTGGATTCTCCTTCTGCATTCACTGCTGCCACTCTGAATTTATATTCCTTTCCAGGGGTCAAGTTAGTAACTTCGAAATCTGAAATTTTCAGGAATGTTAGTAGAGTCAACCAATAAATGAAAATATATTATGTACTTGGTTCATGAGCTCTTCCACATGGAACCCAACATCCAGTTTCTGGTTCCATTTTTTCTACTTGATAATATTCGATCGGGGTGCCTCCATCATCTTTTGGACGTTTCCATTTGAGTTTGCATCCATTCTTGTTAACATCAGACACCTGTAATGGACCTTCTGGTGGCGTTGGTTTGTCTGTAACTGTGACGTTTATCGTGTGAACATCCTTTCCTGAACTATTGGATGCTGTAACTGTGAATTCACCAGTATCGTCCCTGTTAACTGGACGAATGGCAATTTTGGTGAAGTAATCAACATTGTCGATTTGTACTCTTCTGTCATTTTTCAATGTTGCACCACTGAATCTCCATTCAACTGACGGTGGTGGTTCACCAATGATATTCGCCTCGAATTTAAGGGAGGAACCGGCGGAGAGTGTAATATCGTGAAGATGTCTTCTATCAATTCTTGGGGCCACTAAAATGGAATTTATTATATACATGGAGAAATGATAGACATGAATTAGGTAATGATAAAAATAAAATTGTAATAATATACATACAGAACCGTGGTTTGGCAATAAATGGCTTGCTAGCATCCGAAGGAGCGCTTTGTCCAGCTTTGTTCACAGCGATTACTCTGAATTGATACTCATTTCCTTCAATTAATCCATGAATACTGGCTGTAGGTGTTGGTGTATTAGTTTCTAAAGCTTTTTCCCACAGGGGACTGTACTTGTCTTTCTTCTCGATTATGTATCCTGTGATTGGTGCTCCACCATCAGATGTTGGCTCAGTCCACTTCAGATCAACGTGATTAGCGGACCAATCTGTTGGTTCAGGTACGCCAGGTTTCTCGGGATTTGCTGTGATTGTAAGGTTTGTCAATATTTTTTATGGATTTATTAGAAAAGAAGCAATATTATTTGATAACTTACTGAATGGATCTCTAGCATTAATGGTGCCAGCTGTTTCCAAAGGTTCTGACTCCCCTTCTTTATTAACAGCTTTGACTCTGAATTTGTAATCATGTCCAGGAACTAATCCATCAACTTTCATTTCAGGTATAGCTCCACTGGTTTTTCCCACTGGCAACCAAATGCCAGTTTCTGGATCCATTTTCTCAACCACATAATTCTCGATGGGTTCTCCACCATCGTCCTTGGGCTTCTTCCATTTCAGTGTGCAGCCGTCTTTGGTTATATCGGACACTTCAAGAGGACCCTCTGGCTGTCCAGGTTTAGCTGTGAAATTTCAAGAGGTAAGTAAATCGATTAAATACAATAATAATTGTTTTAATGAGTTACTTACATACTACTGTTATTTCTACTTCCGCAGTATCCTGACCATATTTATTCGACGCTGTAATTTTGTAAACTCCAGTATCCTTACGTTCGGGTTTATCGTTGAAGAATTTGGAATTGTACGGGATGTTGTCAACGCGCTTATGACCAGTTGAAATTACCATTTTGTTGTCTTGGTACCATACCACATCTGGTGCAGGTTCTCCACTTACTTTCACATCAATATATATGGGCTCGCCCTCTTTAACCGTTATGTTGAATAAATTGCGACGATCAATCTTAGGAGCCACTGAAAATATTTCATAGTAATTATATGGTCGTGGTTTTGTCAAACATTTTATATGCTTTAAAAACTGTTCAGAATAAAATATCTAATTTGAATTGATCCAAACTCAGAACATGGAAATGAGGGTAAAATACTCATCCTTACATTTTCTTGGTTTAGTTATAACCGATTTCGATGTTTGACTTGGTTCTCCAGGACCTGCAGCGTTAACTGCTTTAACTCTAAATTCATATTCAACTCCTTCATCAAGATTGTCCACGGTAGCTTTATTAGTTTGAGGGCCAACTTCACCTGCTTTAGCCCATCTTGTGGTTCCTTTTTCTCTCTTCTCGATTATATATCCCGTAATCGGAGATCCTCCATCCTTAAGTGGTGGAGTCCATTTCAAATCAACATGATCCTTGTCCCAGTCGGTTACTTCTGGCTGACCAGGTGGACCAGGTTCATCTGCAAACAAATTTCTCGTCATCTAATCCCTATACTATTTTCCAGTAGTGGAAAAGGCCTCAATTAAATAAACATTATAAAGCATATTTCCACAATTTATTAAATTAACTTCAATTGTGTTGTCAATATTGTGACTTAGTCAGGTTCACATCTCTAAAAAAGTAATATCACATCTTGTATGTTTCATGCAAAAACTTGAAAAAAAGGTCATTTGCTTCCCCTTTAGATTTTGCATAAACCATACCTATATAAGACCTGATGTCACTACTTTAGAGTTAATTCAGAAAGTAAACTTGACGAATCCACAGTGTTGGTGAAATAATGAAGTTAATTTAAGAAGTTGTGGAAATATTCTTTATATTTTATGTAATTAAAATGAATTTCCATCAAGTAAGGACCGATTAAATTAAATTCCGGAAAGGCCTCAATCAAATTTTCACTTACCGAATGGATTTTTGGCCACAATTGTTTGGTCTGCTTCCAAAGGTTCCGATTCACCTTCTGCGTTCACTGCAGAAACTCTGAACTTATACTCCTGTCCTGGTTCCAAATTGTTCAGGTCTATTTTAGGTTCTTTAGACCTTCCGGCAGAAACCCATCTTCCTGTTTCAGTATCCATCTTCTCCACTTGATAATATTCGATCGGTACACCACCGTCATCCTTTGGAGGATTCCATTTCAAAGTGCAACCTTCTTTGTGAACATCGCTTATCTTAAGTGGTCCTTCTGGTTTAGCTGGTTTGTCCAGTACTTTGATTTCTATGCTTGCTTCATCTTTACCGCAGGAATTTTCTGCTTTGAGCGTTAAAGTACCAGTATGACTTCGCTGTGCTGAACTTATATGCAATTTAGTTCTGTAGTCCTCAACATCAATCGTGATGAGTTCGTCTTTTTCCAGACGCGCTTTATTCAAGAACCAAGATTTCGTTGGTGGAGGTTCTCCAGATACCTTAACATCCAATCGGATAAGATGTCCGGCTTTAACAGTAATGTCTTTGAGTGTTGACCTATCAATTTTGGGTGCAACAAATCTATCTTTTGCAGTCATCATATCTGAAGGAGGTGATGGTTTACTTTCTCCTCCCTTATTCACAGCCTTCACTCTGAATTGGTATTTTTGTCCCTCTTGTAGATCAGGCACCGTTCCTTCAGTTTTATTACCTGGAACTTCTGCTGCTTTCACCCATTTTCCAGTTGTGGGGTCTTTCTTTTCAATTACATACTTCTCGATCGGAGCACCTCCATCTTGTTTAGGTGCTGTCCATTTGAGGTCAGCGTGATTTTTGGACCAGTCCTTGAGTTCTGGTTTTCCAGGAGTGTCTGGTTCCCCGTATGGGTTCTTAGCAGTTGTTGGAACCTCTGTAACGAGAGGTTCAGATTCGCCTTCTGAGTTTAATGCCTTGACTCTAAACATATAGTCTTTGCCTTCATTGAGACCTGTTACGTCCGCTTCTGGGGTTTTAGTTGTTGTGACTGGAATCCATCTTCCACTTTCAACATCCATTCTTTCAACCAAATATCCGGATATTGGTTCTCCTCCATCATCTTCTGGTGGTTCCCATTTGAGTTTACAACCTTCCGCTGTTACATCAGATACTTGTAAAGGACCTTTGGGTTTAGATGGTTTACCAAGGACTTGAATTTCAACTTCTACGCTATCTACACCAGAATCGTTTTTAGCAGTAACAACATATATACCAGTATCCGCACGCTTGGCTTTCTGCAGAGTGAACCTCGTTTGATAATTCTCATTTTCAATCTTGATACGGTCCGTATTTTTTACGACTTGTTCTTTTAGTGTCCATGTTATGACAGGTTCTGGTTCACCCTTCACATCTGCTTCTATGCGTAATAACTGCCCAGTGCGAATGACCTTCTTCTGAAGATTCTTACGGTCAATGTATGGTGCCACTGTTGGAAAAATCAGAATATAATTATTACTGTAAAATATAACATTTTCGGAAACTTACAAAATCTCGGTTTTGCAATAACAGATTTTGAAATGTCACTAGGTTCTCCAGGTCCAGCCTTATTGACAGCTACAACACGGAACTCATATTCATGTCCTTCTTCTACATTGTATACTTTTCCTTGAGTTTTATCACCAGAGATTGTGGCGGCGTCCACCCAACCTCGACCAGCTTTATCATGCATCTGAATGATATACTTTTCTATAGGTGCTCCACCATCGTCCTTAGGAGGAGTCCAAGCAAGTTCCACGAAGTCTTTATCCCAATCTTTTGGTTCTGGGCGTCCAGGCTTGCCAGGCTCATCTGTAAATCGAAATACAGAGATTATTATAGTATTAATGATAAAAGTTGGATAAGAGGCCGATCCGACAACTTTGCCATTTCATCACTATGGAGTCTTATAGTATATATCGTCGGAAAACAACTTTGGGCGAACAAGCATCCCGATCTATTAATTGTCTTGTCGATTTCTCATACCAATTTAACGATATATATGTTTCTAATAAGTTCGTTTCTACTTACCGAATGGATTCTTAGCGATAATAGATTTCTCTGTTTCCAAAGGTTCTGATTCGCCTTCTTTATTGATGGCCTTAACCCTGAACTTATACGGTTTTCCTTCTTGTAAGCCTGTTATGTTTGCTTCAGGCTCATTGCTTCTTCCACAAGTGATCCATTGACCCGTAAGTGGATCAAGTTTTTCAATTTCGTAGTGGTCAATTGGAATACCACCGTCGTCTTCTGGTTTCTTCCATTTGAGTTTGCAACCATGTTTGGTTACATCAGAAACATCAAGAGGACCTTTAGGCGATCCCGGTTTAGCTACAACATTGATCTCAACATCAGCTCTGTCTTCACCAACTTCGTTCTTTGCAACGATTGTGTATTTTCCACTGTGAATTCTCTTGGCTTTAGTGACAAAGAATTTGGTATTGTAATCAATGTTATTGATCAAGATGTCAGCTCCTGATGTTATCTCTTTGTCATTATAGAACCAGGTAATAACCGGTGGAGGTTCACCTTGCACGTTGATATCTAAACTTATCGAAAGTCCAGATTTGATAGTTAATGTTTTCAAGTTTGTCCTGTCAATGTTTGGTTTCACTGAAAAATAAAATAAATTGTTAATTTCTCTATGGATATGTTTCTTAAAATACGGAATACATACAGAATCTTGGTTTAGCAGTGTGCCAGTTAGTTTGTTCAGAAGGTTCAGATGGGCCTGCTTTATTGACTGCTCTAACACGGAATTTGTATTGATTTCCTTCTTCTAATTTGTGTACAGTTCCGATACATTCAGGTCCTACTTCTGCTACCTTAGCGAATTGGCCTCCAAATTTGTCCATGGCTTCGATGATATAGCCAGTAATTGGAGCCCCACCATCTCGCACAGGTTTTTCCCATTTGAGTTTTACCATATGTTCATCATAATCGATTATTTCAGGCATACCAGGAGCAGATGCTACGTCGTATGGATTCTTGGCATGTACTGTACCATCTGATTCCAATGGTTCTGATTCTCCTTCTTCGTTGACTGCCTTAACTCTGAAATTATATTTCTTATTTGGTTCAAGACCTGTAATTTCGTGATCAGTTTTGTCGCCATCGACGAATCCAGCTGGTACCCAACGTCCTGTTTGAGCATCTTGTTTTTCAACTACATATCCAGTAATTGGTAATCCGCCATCATCCTTCGGTTTCTTCCATTTTAATTTGCAACCTTCTTTGTGCACATCATGCACCTCCAGAGGTCCTTCTGGTTTACCAGGTTTGTCGAGGATGATGACCTCCACAGGAGCTTCATCAAATCCTGATTCATTTTCTGCTCTTATAACATATGTTCCTGTATCTTTTCTTGATGTATTTGAAAGGGTAAGTTTGGTATTGTAATCTTCATTCTCAATTTTACAGGAAGGCCCATTCTCCAATGGTTTATGTTGGAAACTCCATTTGATTGCCGGTGGAGGTTCACCCTTGATATCTACATCGAATTTTACTAATTGGCCTGCTCTTACTTTAACAGTATGAAGTTTTTCTCTGTTGATTTGTGGACGAACTGGAAATTATGACATGATAAGTTTTTAATTTCTTTCAACTGGGTTATTTATTAATTAAAAAAAAACTGAACTCACGATGTCTAGCTTTAGCTACGTGTGGTTTAGTAGAGTCTGATGGCTCTCCAGGGCCTGCTTTGTTGACTGCTTGTACTCGGAATTGGTAAGTATTTCCTTCCTTCAATCCAGGCACAATGGCATCAGTATCTGGAGTCTGAAAATGAAGCCTATGAGAATGTGATTTCATTTACTTTCAAACTAGTTAGTGTTAGACAATAACAGCTGGGGAAATTTTGTTACCTTAGAAATTGCTGGCATTTTCATAAAAAAATATTCATTGCGAATCTGAAGCGCACTTACCTTTTAGACTCATAGCGTATTTGTTAGTTTTTGCAGGGTTCTTTTTGAGCTTGGGTATATTGGCTGTGAAACTCAATTGAATAATTAGTTATTTTGAAAATAATTAAATCTGAGGAAATTCCATTCATATCGATAATTACATGTGTTTCTAGAATTTGATCCCAAGATGTTGAGAATTTCTCCTTCTTCTCAATTATATAGCTGGTGATTGGTGCACCACCATTGTTCTTAGGTGCGGTCCATTTTAGTGTGACTCTATCAGTGTCCCAGTCCTCAATAGATGGAGTACCAGGCTTTCCAGGTGGATCATATGGGTTCTTCGCAATTGTAGTTCCATCAGTTTCCAAAGGTTCTGATTCACCTTCGTCATTGATGGCCTTAACTCTAAAGTCGTAAGCATGTCCTTCTTGTAATCCTTTAACATCCATTTCGGTATCGTTTGTTCGTCCCACTGGGACCCAACGAGCTGTCTTTTTGTCATATTTTTCAACAACATATCCAGTAATGGGTTTTCCACCATCATCTTCTGGTTTGTCCCATTTGAGTTTACATCCATTTTTGGTTACATCAGATACTTTAAGAGGACCCTTCGGTTTTCCTGGGGCAGCTGAAGAGATAAATATACAACGAGTTATAAAATTCATGTATGTAAATAGATACTCAAATTTAAATTACAGTAATAAAATACTCACAAAGTACTGTAATTTCAACTTCTGCTTCGTCTTCTCCGTGTTCATTAACTGCTTTGATTTTATATAAACCTGTGTTTTTACGTACAGAGTTCGTGATGCTAATCTTGGTATTGTACTCAACATTAAGTATCTCAACATTATCTTTAGTAGATAACTGGTCTTTGTTTTGGAACCAAGTACATGTTGGTGCAGGTTCACCTCTTACATCTACATCGTATTTAATCGGTTTACCAGCACGTACAGTGATGGGTTTCAGGTTTGTTCTATCAATTCTTGGTTTCACTGAAATCAAGAATTCATTAGTTGTTTCAAGAAAGAAATGATTCAATTTAATGAATACTTACATGCTCTGTGTTTTATAATTTGGGCCTTAGAAGCATCTGATGGAGGTGATGGACCAGCTTTATTTACTGCAACGATCCTAAATTGATATTCCCCCCTTTCTTTCAAATCTTCCACACGAGCAGTGGTTGCATCTCCAGGTACTTCACACGCCTTTTCCCAGTCTGGTTTGAATTTGTCCTTTTTCTCAATGATATATTTCTCAATTGGTGCGCCTCCGTCAGATTCTGGAGGTGTCCATTTAAGATTAACACCTTTATTATCATAGTCTGTAATTTCTGGTACTCCAGGTTTCGTAGGCTCATCTGAAATTGAACTTAGATAAGATCTATCTACTCCTGATTAATTTTTGAACTTACCGAACGGATTTTTGGCAATAATACTCCTATCTGAAGTAAGTGGTTCAGAGTCACCTTCATTATTAACTGCTGTTACTCTGAACTTATATTCGCTTCCAGGGTTTAAACCAGTCACTTCGTAATCGATTTTACCATCTGGTCCTACCTTATCTCCGGGTACCCTTCCAACTCTTACCCATTTGCCAGTAGCGAGATCCATTTTTTCAATTTCGTATTCTTTGATTGGACTTCCACCATCGTCTTCTGGTTTCTTCCAAGAAACCTTTGCTTTATTCGCCGTTATGTCTGAGACTTCTAGAGGACCTTCAGGTGAATCTGGTTTACTGAGTACTGTTAGTTCAACTGTTTCTGTATCTTTTCCTGAAGCATTCTCTGCGATCAAAGTGTATTTTCCTGTATCTCTGCGTACCGCGTTCACTATTGTGAAGTCGGTGTGATAATCTACATTCTCTATTTTAATGCGCTCAGTATTAGTAAGGGTAATGTTATCCCTCCACACCCATCTGAGGTCTGGTGGAGGCTCACCAATTACGTCTACAGACCATTTGTGCGTTCGTCCAGCTTTTATAATGACTGACTTGAATGTTTCTCTGTCAATACGTGGTTTGACTGAAAAAAAAAACGAAACTCTCAATTATTCATTCTTGATATAAACTGAAATTTAATTTGATATCAATGTAAAATAAATAATATTTAGCATGCCTGATTGTAAACAGGAAGAATACTTATAGAATCAGTTGCAACTTATGGTAGAATAGAGGAAACTTACGATTTCTATGCTTGCACAAATGGTTATCAGTCGCTTCTGAAGGTGCGCTAGGACCAGCTTTATTATGGGCCTTGACCCTAAACTGATAGACCATTTTTTCCTTGAGACCTGGAACCACTCCTTCGGGGTTAGCATCTTCAGTTTTTGCGACTTCTGTCCAATCAACCGCAAATTTATCTTTCATTTCGATTGTATAATGTGTTATTGGACGACCACCATCCGTTTCCGGCTTAGGCCACTTGAGTGTAACACTCTTATTGTCATAATCAATGATCTGAGGCTTTCCTGGTGCTCCTGGTTCATCATAAGGATTCTTCGCCAGTATAGCTTCATCAGTTTCGAGAGGTTCAGATTCACCTTCTTTGTTTTTCGCTCGTACTCTGAACTTATATTTCTTCTTTGGTGTAAGACCTTTAAAGGTGAAAGTATCTTCATTTGGTCCAACCTCGCCGGCTGGTATCCATCTTCCCGTGTCCATATCCATTTTTTCAAGAACGTATCCTGTAAGCTCAGTTCCACCACAATCTTCAGGTCTTTGCCATTTAACTTTGATATGGTCAGATCTCACTTCTTCGATTTTCATTGGACCTTGAGGTGCAGTTGGTTTGTCAAGGACGACAACTTCAGCTACTCCCTCACATGTTCCAGAACTGTTGGTCAGAACCAATCTATATTTACCGCTATCTGATCTGGTTGTCTTTCTGACAGTTATAATTGTATTCCTTTCATATTTGTCAATAGTCACCCTTTCATCAGGATCTGGTTTAATTTCTTTTTTATCCAAGAACCATTTGACTTCCGGTTCTGGTTCACCACCGTATTTGATATCATATTTGACAATTTGTCCTTTTTTGACTATTATATTATTAAGATCATTGCCAATAATGAAAGGTTTCACGAATCTACATTTAGCAATAATAGGTTTGGTAGAATCACTAGGTTCACCAGGACCTGCTTTATTAATTGCGCGTACTCTGAATTCATAAGTAGCATTTTCTTTCAAGCCTTTAACAGTTCCACTTAATTGATCACCAGGAACTTCAACGCCTTTGGACCAATCTTTGCCGAATTTCTCTTTAAATTCGATGACATATCCAGTAATTGGAGCTCCACCATCTGAATCTGGCGGCTGCCATTTCAAGTCTGCATGATCCACATCCCAGTCAACAACTTCAACATCTTTAGGCTTGCTTGGTTCATCTGTAAGAAAACATGGTGAAATTAAATATGTATGATTTGAAAGACATGTTTTACGTACCCCAAGGATCTTTGGCCAAAATTGGCTTAGAGAATACTGTAGGCTCGCTGCTACCTAGTTTGTTCACAGCTCTGATTCTGAATCTGTACTCCTTTTTTGGTGTGAGGCCTTCGACTTTGTAAGTTGAAGGCTCCTTAGGTGATATCTGTCCGACATTATCCCATCCAGATTTCAAACTTATATCTTGCCTTTCAATAACATAATGTTGTATTGGAGTTCCACCATCATCTTTCGATGGTTTCCACGATACCACACAAGATGTTTGGAATACTTCCGAAATTTGAATATCTTGAGGAGGCGAAGGCACGTCTTGCATTGTGATGTTGCATAGTTTGACAGCTTCTCCTTGTCCATTTCCGACCTTTATCTCGTATGGACCAGACAGTTCTCTGGCAGGTTTCTTGATTTTGAAAATTATTTTTTCTTCATGAGTTATGATCTCAACATCTTTGAGTGGAAGTGCTTTTCCATCCTTAACTAGTTTAGCTTCTATGGGTGTTTGTCGAGTTCCACTGACTGAAAGTAAAAATTCGAATGAATAATTGTAATTAATACATTAAAAAAATGATTTTCACCTTTGTATGGTACTTCCAAAACAATAGCTCTACTGATAGGACCTTCAAAGGTATCAGGAAAATCAATTTCTGGTCTACTCTCTCCCTTCTTCACCGTCAATTTCATTGAAGACTCCAATTTACCAGAAACACAGGTTATTTCGCCATCATCCTCCATTTCAAGTTTATTGAAAATAAGTTGATGTTTTCCACCACCAAGATTTTTAATTTCAATCCTTTCTGAAGTTTCGATGGGTTTTCCATTGAAAAACCATTCGGCAGTTGCTGTTTGATCTTGTAGTTCGATATCCAGCACTAGTTTTTCTCTTTCTACGGCTTCTGTATCCTTGAGTTTCTTGTTGAAACGGTTCAAATAGTTAACCACCAATTCAGCTTCTGTTTTATCGGCATTTGTTTTACAAGAATACATTCCAGCATCTGTGACCTTAGCATCCTTGATTACAAGTTTGCGTTTGCGACCATCTTTGGATATAACTATTCTTTTATCTGGTTTTATTTCTTGATCACCTTTATACCATTTGACATCTCCCAAAGCATCATCTAACTCACAAAGTAAAGTGATATTTTCTTTTTCTACGTGCTGTTGGTGTTTTAGGCACTTGACGAACTTGTATGGATATTCTATGATGTTCACATTTGTTACAGTCTTTTCAGTTTGTTTCTCAAGTTTGCAGGAGTACTCTCCAGCATCTTCGAATTCAGCTATCTTGATGGTAAGACGACAGCAGCCGTTGATATCCTTAGAAATGGAATATTTATCATCATCGTTGAGTTTGTTTTTGCCTTTGTACCATCCCACAATGGCCAAACTGTTACTAACAGTACATTCAAGCTGAAGTTCGTGTTTCTCATAACCGTCATATTTCTTTTTCAGTGGCTTCGTGAATGTATACGAAGGATCAGGTTCATCCACGTTTAGGAAAGCTGTTGAAGTAATGCCTCCAATTTCTATGGTGTATTTACCCGTATCTTCCACTTTAGGATTACTGATTATCAGTTGGTACATTTCTTTTTCTTGTTTGAATTTATACTTAGAACCAGGGAAAAGTTCCTACAAAAACATTTATTAGGATATAATTTCTGATAACGAATCTTAATTACTTACATCTTTCCGGAAAAGCCATTTTGGTTTGGCATTTGGCTTTGTGAAGGCAGCTTCGAATACAACTTTTTTATCTTTTCCTTCCTTTGCATATTGATCAACCAGAGGTTTGAGGAAAGATTCTTGTTTCTAAAAAAAAATCATAATAATCAAACATATGATAAAATAACATTATGAAACAACAATGACACGATGACAGACTGCTTCAAAAAGTCCATGAATCAAAAACTGTAAAAAATGGTCGAGAATATATGTACAAAAAATGTGAAAAAATGAAAAAATGGTATATACAAGAGACAATTTCCAATAACAGACAACATCTATAGAGGAGCAATTCTAATTAACACTTTGGAAGTTAGTAAATTGTAGGATGTGTCAGGATAAGGTAGGATTCAGGAATTTCGTGCAAACATCGAACAAGACATCAACCGCTGAGTTTCTGTCACCCAACCTCTTTTCTCTCAAAGTGGTGTAAAACTGGCCAATCTGGTATTAATTCAGCCAACGAAGGCCTTCTTGAAGAAAGTGGAGTCTACAAATAAAAACTACAAATGTAGGAACCTGCACAATCAATATTTCGACGAATTTAAGGAGGAACGAAGTTCGAAAAAACCTTAATTCGAATGGAAAAATTCTGAAAAAGGCCAAGATGCTGAAAAAAAATGCTTGGTCAAAAATGCAAAAGTGTCGATACAGAAAAATTCCGAAACAGGCAATTCCTTATTCGAAATACCAGTTCTGCACCCAAAAATGTGACGTAACAATCACACAAAGTTTGATGTAAACTGCGTGAGATAGCTGCAAAATTAAAAACTCTTTTTTTCGTGGAAAGAAAATAACCTTGGTAAAAAAATCGAATGAAAAGATAGCTGAAGGAGAAAGGCTTACCTTTTCTACTTTCTTGAGAGCGGGCATTGGCTTCTCAACCTCCTTCAAGTCGCCCCAATCAGGATCATCTTTGTTTTCACCCCATTTTGCATATTTTCGTTTTTTCAACATGGCTCTGAAGTCCATACCACTAGAATCTGAAATGAATAAGTTTTGAGAAAATGAAAATGAATTGAAAGAAATTCAATGACATACCTGAGACGTAAAGCATCATTTCTGCGCTGTCATCACCATGAATGTTGGTGACAACAATTTTATATTGCCCCTCATCATTGGGCTTGATTTTTCTTATACATAAAGTGATTGAGTTTGTTTCACCATCTGTTAAGAACTTGAATCTTCCTCCTTCAATGATTTCAGTCATACCCTGAAAATATGTTTGATAAGTGAAAATTGTCTTGTTGTGGAGAAAATGGCTAGTACCTTGTAGAATTTGAATGTAGGTGCTGGATTACCCTCTACTTGCACCATGATATAAGCGGTGGAATCTGTAAGACACGACATGAAATAAGTTTACGCCCTAGTATATTTTCAGAGGAAAGTACCTTCAACTGCAGAGTAGCTTTCTGCTACATCCACAATGCTAGGTGGTCCACCATCTCCAAGGGGTTTCAAAGGAGTCGATGGTTGGTTTATCCTATCCTCCATTTCTGCCAAGCTGGGTCTTCTTACATCGGAGCTGGGTCTGCGCCTCTGCATTCACAAAACTCCATCAAATAACTGTCAAGGTATGCAATTCAAGCAAGCAAGCTATTTGAAAACGTTGAATCAGCTCCAAATAATTGAAACAGGTATCAAACGGATTTATTCAATCTTATTTGAGTAATAGCAGAAGGTATTTTATATTGGCAGGAGGAAACAGAGGAGTTTCTGTTAGATGCCAAATCCATAAATTTCGCCTGGTGCCAAATTTTGCAGGTATATAGTGCAGTCACCAGTAAACATAGTGTGACTTTAATTAAGGTAGATGCTTTCCGATGTCGAAAACATCATAATATTCACAGGTACAAAGTAATCTGTAAATCAATTTTACTTGGCTTTTCATCGCTGAATTCAAAGATTCGAAAATTCAAGGTTGCAGTTTGAACACTCACATCCTCGGTTTATTGCCAATAGTTTCTCAATGAAGATCTACTTTTCATCTCAATACTCAATTTTTGCACGCACCTTGACGTTTTAAATGTTCATGCAAAATTTCCCGAGAATAATTGCTGTGCAAGCATATAAAAACTCATTTAAAATTTGAACATCGAAACAGATTAAATCTGTTAGTCTCCTATAATTTAAATTTAAAAAAATTTTATTCAAAAACTTTTAGAATTGAATTAATATCTTATAAGCACAGCTTATACTTGATAGACGTATAAAATCAAAACACAATATATCATAACAAATGGAATAAATAACTCAATAAATATAAATTGTCAATTGAAAATAATGAATAAATATTTGAAGGAGACAAAATTTTGTATCTAATCTTTCAATTATGAAAACTAAATCCTTTTCAAAAATACAAAACAGAACTTCTAAAAAAATTATAATTTATTTGAAATATTTAATATATTTAAATAAGTTACTTCAAATATCTCTCAAAACATGTATCATATCTTCAAAAAACAATTAAAACATAGACAAATATTCTTTTATTAATTTTAATTGACAATTTATATTTGTTGGGTTATTTATTCCATATGATATTATATATTGAGTTTTGACTTTATACGTATATTTAATATAAGCTGTCCTTATGAGAAATTAATTTAATTCTAAAAGTTTTTGAATAAAATTTTTTGAAATTAAAATTATAGGAGACTAACCGATTTAATCTGTTTTGATATTCAAATTTTGTAATATCCATTCTATCAAGTAAAAAACCTCTTCTTATTATTTTAAAACTCATTTAAATTTCGAGAATAATTAACTTGATTCAGCTGGATATTTTTTATAGGAAAAATCAGCTGGAAGTCATATTCCTACGAAACAGATACAAAAATCTACTGGGACTAGATATAAAAATTTACGAAATAGATATTAAAATCTACTAGGAACCACAAGACTTGATCCTTGCCGATATTTTTACTGTGCCGAAGTCGCAAGCTTTTTTATGTTGTTTCTATAAAATTAATTAAACTATCACGTTCGTATTTTAACCATTGTTCGATGCTAATGACTTCAGAACTTTAATTTCTTTGTTAGAGTTTTCTATTGAGGGAGGGGCTGATAGTAACTTAAGAAAAGGCGTGAAAAGGAGAGTTTTTGATTTTATAAGTGTGGGAACTGTAATTATGTATATATATTTAAAATGTCTCATTTTCACCCCCTTATTTAGGTTACTATCGACCCCTCTCCCAATAAATAACTTCAACAAAGAAATTAAAGTTCTGAAGTCATAAACATCGAACAATGGTTACAATACGAACGTAATAGATAAATTAATTTTTAAGAAACAACATAATAAAGCTCTTGCTTCTCTTTACCCGTCCATTCAGGACAAAGAAAAAGAAAAATTCCATAGCATAAACCTCATACCACAAATAAGTAACAAAATTTGCAATAGATTGAAACAAAATATTATTAACACTATTTATACAAATAAGAAAAACTTAGGGTAACTCTTAGTCAATAGCAAAGACTGTTGTGAAACGTGTGAAAAAAGCGGCATATACAAATTATATAATATTATATATTCAGTTTTGACTTTATACGGATATTAAATATAAGCTGTCCTTATGAGAAATTAATTTAATTCTAAAAGTTTTTGAATAAAATTTTTTGAAATTAAAATTATAGGAGACTAACCGATTTAATCTGTTTTGATATTCAAATTTTGTAATATTCATTCTATCAAGTAAAAAACCTCTTCTTATTATTTCAAAACTCATTTACATTTCGAGAATAATTAACTTGATTCGGCTGGATATTTGTTATAGGAAAAATCACTGTAAGTCATATTCCTACGAAACAGATACAAAAATCTACTGGGACTAGATATAAAAATTTACGAAATAGATATAAAAATCTACTAGGAACCACAAGACTTGACCCTTGCCGATATTTTTACTGTGCCGAAGTCGCAAGCTTTTTTATGTTGTTTCTATAAAATTAATTAAACTATCACGTTCGTATTTTAACCATTGTTCGATGCTAATGATTTCAGAACTTTAATTTCTTTGTTAGAGTTTTCTATTGAGGAAGGGGCTGATAGTAACCTAAGAAAAGGCGTGAAAATGAAACTTTTTAATTTTATAAGGGTGGGAACTGTAATTATGTATATATATTTAAAATGTCTCATTTTCACTCTTTTATTTAGGTTACTATCGACCCCTCTCCCAATAAATAACTTCAACAAAGAAATTAAAGTTCTGAAGTCATAAACATCGAACAATGGTTACAATACGAACGTAATAGATAAATTAATTTTTAAGAAACAACAGAATAAAGCTCTTGCTTCTCTTTACCTGTTCATTCAGGACAAAGAAAAAGAAAAATTCCATAGCATAAACTTCATACCACAAATAAGTAACAACATTTGCAATAGATTGAAACAAAATATTATTAACACTATTTGTACAAATAAGAAAAACTTAGGGTTACTCTTAGTCAATAGCAAAGACTGTTGTGAAACGTGTGAAAAAAGCGGCATATACAAATTATATTGTAATAAATGCGTGGCGGAATTTGAAGTAAACCTAGGTCAAAGATTATGGGTGAAGAAAATTGTATAATCATTTTTTTCTTGATAACCCTATATTGCATAAGTATTTTATAAAAATAATCATGAAACCACCCTAGTCTAAGGAGAATTTTCCATTATTTCCAATGGTGTACACTGAATTTTGATTAAGATGATTGTATATAAATATTTTGAAAATCACTATGAAAAAGAATTTACATATTACAAATAATAGCTGCAATTAATTCTCCAGAACCTCTTAAGATTTAAATATCTAAATAAATCTCATGAAAAACATTTAGAATTAAATTATGAAATTTAATTCAGTTTTTTGCCAGCAAAGACCAAAAATGTTATGAGCGTGGAGTCATGCTACTAACAGGAAGATGGCAAAAGGTGTTGGACCAGAGGGGCCAATATATAATTCAATAAAATATTTTTCATTATGCGAAAATTTATTTTTCATTTTCTCAAAAACAAAATACGAAATTACTTTCCGAACAACCTAATATATGCCTATTAAACTGAAACTGTGTTTTCTAAGCCATTTGTTTAATTTAATTTTAAAAAGTTTTTGAGAAAAGATTTTTATAAAATTAAAATTTGTAGTAGAATTAATCTGTATGATTTTTAAGATACTTTCATAGTAGCTTCATTATTCATTATGTTGGAAGCTGATTCATCGTATACCTTCATTCAGGCAATTACAACAGTTGTCCATGTTTTTTATAGTTAAAAAGATACGAGACACTCAGCTTTAGCAAATATTTATATAGCACATTACAGTTGAAGCGATTCATGCAAAGCCTATAATTATTAATTGCGAGTATGTTTTTCTACTTAATACTACAAAAAAATTAAAGACAAAACTATGTTACTCTCTATCGTCTACTTCTAATCTGCACGAAAAACACAACTAGAAATTTCTACCGAGCTACTATGATACTGTTACTAAGTATTTTTTTTCAGTAACTCCTGCGTGAAATCTACTCTACACAAAATAAACCAGAGAAAGACGAAAAAAGTGATATACAGGTTAGGCACTGTTCTATTCTATAAAGAAAGATAAAACTGTATTATTACATACGGAAATAGCCGAAAGAAGAAGAAAAATAGTCTATTCTAAATGAAATTGTAGAGAAAAGTTAGATACAAACACGAAGTTCACGAAAGAAGAAGTTTAATTTTTTTTCTATTCTAAACCTCTATTCTAATTTTCTATTCTACTCATTATTTATCCGCGCTAACCTGTTTGTCGGTCGGTTCTTGCAATTGGCCCGGACGTTTGTATTTCGTCTTCAAAATGAAAAAAATAAAATAAATAAAATAATTGTTACAACAGTCGAAGCAAAACGGAATGTGTCAATCGAGCAATCTTTGAATGGAGATTTTTTAAAGTGATTACTTTTATGACACATACCATACAAATGCTGTTAAAGGTAATGGCATATCATTAAAAAGGTCAGTTTTGTGTGCCTTGACACAAACCTCACCTTTGTGTCGAGAACTTCGCCGGGTCGTAATTTTCCACCCTGTAGACATAACATATTAACATCAATCCCTTTGTTTTAGGCGAGATTATCAACTTAAATGCAACGGAGAACATACTCGTTCCATCTGCTTTGCGTTCGTGTTTGCCAGCTTGCTGTGAAAGTTATCTTTGGAGTTACAACAGTTGCTCAACTATTTATCCATTGAATCAAGCCTTTGAGTATCATTATAGAAAAATCGGAATAGTTGGTTTCTGTTGCAACTTCAAGATTATTGTGCCAAAACATTTAGGCAGAAACACCTTGTAGAAATTTCACCAAAGGAAGCAATTGTCGTCACTGAGAAAGACATTTACTGGAGGATCTTTCACTAAAGACGCTCGATATTCAAGCACGAGTAGTTATTTCAAGAAGGTTACGGGAATTCATAATTAAAAAATCCCACTTGAAGGTAGTAAAAGAGGTAAAATCCCATGTGCTTCCAGCAGGCTTCAGTTCAGGGATCCTAGGTTGTGACTGGTAGCAGCGCAGCACTAACTAACCTTCGCTGGTCCTGCAGGTCAATTCCCGAGTTGTGTGGAACTCAAATCACAGGCCGAATAGATTAGATTTCATCACTAACATCTAGATTGATCCTGTTTCGAGCACTGTCTTTATCTTCCGCAAAGATATGTTAGATCCCTTCTTCAAGGAGATCTCCTGAGCATACCACGTTATCCACCTTACTGTCCACTCAAATTCTTATCACTTGTAACTTCATGTTCTGCACTGTTTACAGGAAGTGCAGTTGTAGGTGCATGCTGGTTGTATCCCGTGCTCTCTAATCCTCTTCGATGTATAAAAATGATATCCGATTCGAGCAAGTTACCGACCTAATGATATATAGAATCAAGTCATTTAGACCCGGGGCGCTTTTGGGTTCACTGTGTAGCTTCACGAACCACTGAGTAGAGTAAATTTAACAGCAGGCTGATAAAGGTTTGTTTCCATTCATTGAGGGTTGTTGCTTTTCAATATTACTAATATAAATATATTATTCTGACCTTGTCTACATAACGTAACGTCCTATTCTCCCGCCACTAGGTGATCACGATAAAAAGCGTTCTTTAGAGTACTCTGTATAATCCAGGATATCTTAGAGTAGTCCGTATAATCCCGGATATGTTAGAGTACTCCGAATAATACGGGATGGCTCAATAAGAACTCTTGAATCTAACAAATTTCGAGCGTGCCTATTGAAAGATCCTTCATATCGTGATTTGGTATATCTACCAGATTGAGATCATTACTCTTTGTCAAGGTGTTTTTGCTATTTGAGGACGACGATGAAAGCTTGTTTCGAAATATTATTCCAGCCGATATGAGACACTGCGAGGAGACAGTATATCTCTATTGTTACCTTTTTCTCCTCAATCACCTCGCCAGGTCGAAGTTTCCTGTGTTCCTGTTAAATAAATCGATTTAAAAAATAAAAAATAGCAAAAATTAGATATTGGACTCCTCCACTGGAAAAAAGGAATCTAGAAAAATTAATGCAGAATATGCTAATTTTGAGAGTATTTACCTCATCTGAAATGATGAGTGATGCTCTGCGACCCATAGCTTCTGGTGGGATCAGAGAACCTCTTCTACTCGTTGAACCAGGCGATGGAGTTGGTTCCAATGATTTCTTCCTAGGTTCTGGAGTTTTTTCCTTTACAACTTCGATCTTTGGCGCCTCAGGGGTCTTGATTTGAGGCAAGCTTGGCCTCTCCTTCAACCATAATATGTCAAACGAAAAACTTCAATGTTTTTCCAAAAACCTTACCTTACTAAGTTTAGTTTTATCCCTACCCTGGTAATCAGGATGTTCACCAGGTTCATATTTTTCCAAAACTGGTCTTTCGTAGTCCGGAATATTTTCCCATTCTGGAATTTCTTCCTTTTTAGCAGCCTTTGGTTTCTTTAAGGTTGGTTTCTTTTCTTTTTCTTCAGGTACCTTCTGTTAAGTAGCATGAACAAAAAAAATGAATAGTTTATATGAGATAAAGGAAAATTAATAAAATATGAGAAGAAAAGATAGATAGAAGTCAGTATTTATTCAAATCAAAAGTTTATATCAGAAATATTTAAAAAAGGAGAGTAGTGAATATAAAGAAAATAGAAAAAGAATGAAAGATGTAAGAATGAGATGAAAGAATTTAGGATTTCAATATTATAAGGTCAAAAGATTCTGTATATTAAAATAAAATAGAAATATATGCAATAGGAAAGAGAAATAGAATATAGGAAAGAAATAGAAAAAGGAAACAGAAAAGAATGAAGTCAAATAAACAATGAAAGAGAGTTAATTTGGTAATGAAGATTTTCACAAGGAAAATTTCAAAAAATCAAAGTAGTGTTGTTGGTGTGCTTATAGAGTGTTTACAAGTGAGAATGTGAAAGAAGTAAAGAAAGAAGGAGTATTGGTGTTTTCATAATAGAGTTCACAAGGAAAAATTTATAAGTACAAATGAAAGAAGAACCATAGATAAGTAAAAGAAATATTAATATTATTGAGAAAGTTTCAAAGGAGTATATGATGGAAAACTTCGAAGCAGAAAATATGAAGAAATCATTATACAAGTAAATCGAGAAAGACAAAAAGAGAGAAAGAGATAGTAAGAGGTTGAAGACTGTAGAATTCGAAGCACGAAGTTTTACCTTGAGATCTACTTCTAATTCGACTTTAGAAGCTTTTTTAGCATCTTTGTTAACTGGTTTCAGTTGTACAGATAAAAATGAACCTGATTTTAGCTGAGCCTTAGGAGGAGCACGTTTTTCCTTCTTCTCTTCAACCATCTACACATTTAGAAGTTGCAGTATTACTTTAAATTTAAAATTTCGGAATGAAAAAAAGGATTCGTGAAAAGCTTACCTTTATCTCAGCCTTTCCTTTTGCTTTGAGCGTTTCTTCATTCTGTAAAAAGGAGATGATATTGTTGATTTTTGATCAATGAAACAGAAAGCTCAAGCCATTCACTAATATAGCAATTTTCTGCGAGAATTTTTGTGTTAAATGAAAACAGAAACATGTACAGAGTGCAAATTATGTTTGAGTATCTTGAAAGCAGGTAGGTACACCGGTGTTTAGAGTTGTGCGTGCTTGCTATGTTTTGTCATCTAAGAAGATGTGTTTTAAAACAGTGTAGTAAGGATAAATTTTTCCACGTTTCCACATGATTTGATTATAACTGTTTGGTTAGTCTTTGAAAATTACTGAAGTAAGGAGATTTTTTCACAGTGAATACAGTTCAGGTGGAAATATGGCAAATTAAAAGGTGTCTCAGATAAACACGTAAAGGGTTTTCCATTTTCACTACAACTGCATATGATGAAATCTTGAGTGAAACAGATGTTTGATTTTTGAAACGTGCTCAGTTAATCCAGAGAATATAAAGACCACTAAACATCTGAGGTTCTAATCGACCTGGAGGTCGTTTGTTAAAATGAAAAATTGTTTACAAAAATGGAAAACCCTTCACCAGAGTGCTTTTTGCCAGAGTGATATAAAAACAAGGTATCGCCATGAGTACCTTCTTGACATCTAATTTATTTTCATCTGGTTTAGTACCAGTAGGTTCCTTAAGGTTGTTCTGCTTAACCTCTGGTTTTTCTGGTTCAGATAATTTAGGTGTTGGTTTTGTTTCTGGTGTAATGCTTGTTTTAGTTATGCTTGTTTTTCTTTGTTCGGTGATAGTTTCTGGAGTTTTCGATGTTTTATCATTATCGGATGGTTTAAGAGATTGTTTCTCAGTAGTAGGTTTGATATCTTTTCTTATTTCAAGATTTTCGTCTTTCTTGACCTCGGGTATATCCAACTTCTTCGTGACTGATGTAGCATCTTTCTTAGGTTCGACTTTCTTCGATTCGATTTTTTCATTTGGCTTGGGTGTTTTGTCATCTATTTTCTTGATAATTTTTTCATCCTTCTGGATGGTCACCTTATCGTCAATTTTCTTATCAGTTTTATCTGGTTCGGATAATCCATTCTTCTGAATTTTCTTGATTGTTGTTTCTCGTTTTTCAGTGAAAGGTTCTTGAATGTGATTTGTAGGTGATGTTGGTGTTTTCTGATGAATGAATGTCTATGAGTGGTGTTTTGAAATTCAACGGTTCAAAACTTGATATAAATCTTATGACATTAGTCTCAAGAAATTTCATGTGATTGCCATAGAAAAATATTTTACTTACCACTTCATCTGTAGTTTCAAGTTTCTTAGTTTCCTTCACCCTTTTCTTATCGGTTGTAATAGAAGAACGTCTTGATTCTGTTCTCGTTTCTTCTTCCTAAAATTTCAAATGTGTCATTCGAAGGTTATTTTGGAAAAACAATTTCATCTTACCTGTTGGAAAGATGATCTTCTACTAGCCGATCTGGAATCTCCATCATGTGTGATCTAAAAATCGGAATTTTGCAGTAAAATGAGAAATAACAAAAATTTTCCTTCATTTACCTTTTCCTCTGTTTTAACAATCGAACTTCGTCTAGACTCGACTTTCTCCTCGATCTAAAGTATTTGAACATAAAAATGAAATACAGTGACAAAGACAACATATAGATTCAATTACCTTCTGTATGGAAGATTTTCTGCCTTTCTGAACCAGAGACTTAGTTTCCTGGACACATACAACAAAACATCGATATTAATATTGATTCAGTTCATATCAACTTAGATAATTCGAAGAAAGAAATACAAAAATTATGAAAGAAAAGTTGATGCTGAACTGAGGACTTACCTCGATTTTCTTAGCTTCAGGTTTCTTATCGATATCATTTACTTTGTCTTCTTCCTTCTAGAGAAATAAGTGAAAGGGAATGTTAAAAACATATAGGGAATAAATGTACGAGATGAAAATAGACGCGAATGTTTTTTTATTACCTTCTTTTCGGTCTCCTTTTGTACCTTCTTTTTCACCTCATTTTCTTCTTTTTTCTCCTCCTTCTTTTCGATCTTCTTCTTCTTTTCGACCTTCTCCTCCTACAATGATTTGAATGTTTTCATATTGCAATTATTCAAAATACTAATATGTCTAACCTCTTCTTCTTCGACTACTTTCTTTACAACAGTCAAGGTCGCAGTTACTTCATCTTCACCAAAGTCATTCTTGGCAACACATTTGTAGATTGCCGTGTCTGTTATTTTACATTTTGTGATAGTTAATTTTGCTATGGAACCATCGAATGTTATTCGGATATCGGATGACTCTCTTATGATAGTTGAATTCTTATACCAAGTAATACTGATGCTTTTGTCGACGATTTTGAGCGATGAAATGAATTCGGCAGATTTACCTTCTTCCACTTTCTAAAAAAAAATAATAAAATAGATGGCATAGAAAACTCTCGTTTTAACTTTATATAAGACTTACAATACTGGTGAGACCTGAGAGTTTTGGCTTATCTCCTTTAGGTTTTTCTTCTGGAGGCAGCTCCGTCACTTCGACGGTTTGTGATGTGGCTTCGCCTTTTTCGTTTTTAGCCACTAACTTATAAAGACCTTTGTCAGTTTTATTCACCTCAGCTATCTCTAGTTTAACTGCAAATTCCCCATCTTTAGTTTGTTCTATCTGAACCTTATGCCGAGAATCCTCTCGCACTGCAGAGTTTTCTTTGAACCAAGTGCATTCTGGAGCAAATTTACTGAGCACTTTGCATTCCACAACAACCGTTCTCTTTTTGACAATCTTTATTACTTTAGGTTTCTCCTTGATAACAGGAATGATTTCAATGTTAAGAGTTAAATTTGCATTCAGTTCACCTAACGTATTCTTAATATTACATTTGTAAAGTCCAGAATCTTCAGTTCCTGGATCTTTCAACTCCAGTTTTATATAATAAATACTGGTTTCGACCTTTTCAAAACTAATTTTAATTTTACTAGATTCCGTTACTTGTTTTCCTTCTCTATACCAAACGATGGTTGGTTTTGGGTCCGCTTTTACTTTGCATTCCATTATTACTAGTTTTCCTCCTTGTTGTGACGTTATCCTTGGTTTTTCTACAAATGTGGGACCATCGCCTTCTGGTTCTGGTTCAGCTTCGATGTTCAAGTTCAGATTAGCGTTGCTTTCTCCGTACTCGTTCTTTACATGACATCTGTAAGTACCTCCATCTGAACCCGATGGATCCTGAAACATATTGACAGTTTCATTGAGAAACGTGAGAATAAATCTTCTTATGAATCATTAATGCTTTCCGCATAAAAGGCGTGTAGATGATGAGACTTTGTGGTTTTCCAATGAAGTTAGTTGGAGGGAGACACAGAATTTCAATTTTATATGCAACTAAAAGGAATTGAGTCTCAACATTTAATTGAAACACTACGGCGGACGCCTACACGCAAAAATGTCACATAGTGATGCTTCATTTCCCTCTGCAATTAAATACAATGTGATGAAATCATTACCTTAATTTCCATGGATATTTCATAAATGTCTTCTTCGATGTCGATTATTTTCATCATGATTTTTGTGGATTGCTTCACTATTGTTGTTCCACGGAACCATGTTACATCTGGTTTTGGTTTCGCTTTGCATTTACATTTCATGGTGATAAGAGTGCCGCTTTCGTTTGGAATAATCTTTGGTTTCTCGATGAATGATGGAGCAAACCCAGCTGCGTTATCTCCGCCTGTAAAGAAAAAACGTTAACGCATTTTTTTGGATTATTTTGATCTAAAAGACCATGCTCATGCAAATTGATAAAAATGTCTCAAAAATCCCCTATTTCGCTGAAACAGAAAGGAATATTAGTTTGAGAAATCACGTTCAACGTTTCGGCCATAGACACCTGAATGACAAAGGCATTGTGGAGCAGATAACGTTCGATAGATAACCCCCTTCTGAGAAGACCAGAAAAACTTCCTCCCACCTCAGGATACGAGTTTATGCACAAATTATTCACCATTTTTTTTTGAGATTATGATAACGTAGTCATATTCTCTCAGTTTCGAATCATACCGGCATTGCTGAAGAAGAAAATCAGCTTATAAACTTTCCCTCTCAGAAGAAGATTGCCCGTCGAGTGTCAAAATCCTGCTAGTATTAATTTTTTCCATGTCTAGTACGAAAACAGTTTCTGAGCATGCGTCACTAAACTCCTTCGATAACCTGAACCCCCGGGGACATGCGCAAGAGTATTTCATCCCGTTTCGAGCCTTCTTCACTCGTATGTCATGGCCTTATTGAACTAAGGATTATCGTACCTTGGAAATTCAGAGCAATATTCGCGTTACAGTCACCGTAAATGTTGAACGCGTTGCAACGGTAGTTTCCACCATCTTCACGAGTCGGATCGGATATTTGAAGCGTAAGCAGATAGGTGTCTTTGGCAGTCGTTTTTCTTAACATTTTTATTCGCGTACTATCTCGAATGACTTTGTCTCCCTGGTACCACGTGATTTCAGGATCTGGGTTTGCTTCTAAGAGACATTCCATGATTAGTATATCACCTTCTTGCCGGATTGTTGGTTTCTTTGGGAATCTTGGAGGTTTGCCGTCGGGTATTCTGTGGAAAAAATATTACTTAAATGCTTAAAGAAAATTCCAACATATCGGGTTTCTCTATAAATGTAAATTTACTGAAAAAACAACATTTATGCTACGAAGAGCAATGGAGCTTAGTAGGGATGGCTGAAGCTGAAGTATAGTGAAATCCCTTAATACATCAGTGATGTGTTGATTGATGAGAAGATACCTTGAGGCTGGGGAGTTTAGAGAACGACATACTGGTCGTAAGATAGCAAGTGACTGCAGGACAGTTTCATTTGATTAGACACTACGAGATCTGAAAATTACTCCAATCTGCAAATGAAATACAACGTTGATGTAAACAGTCTGTGAAAGACAGGCTGTACGAATTCAATCTCCACGCCCGTAGACCATTTTGTGTGTCTTCATTAACAAGAACGGATGAGCAGGTTTTATATCAAGATGAGAAATTGAACCATCACTGTTTCGTCAATGATATTGTCTTGATCTCTGACAATACTTACGAAGCATAACAGATATTATTTCGGTTATGAAAGGCTTCAGATGAGGTTGGTTTAAAAGTAAACTTCTTGAAAACTCAGTTTATGACAAATCTGGTGATGAACGACTGTTTGAGAGTAAACCAGGAAAACATCGAGCAAGTTACAAGATAAGGGTCATAGCAGCAGATAAAATGAAAAATATAGCATTAAGATTTCAATTCAAAATTTGTCAAGTACAAAGAAAGATTGTTTTTTTATCGAACAGACTTACTTTGGTTTTCCCGTTCCTTCAAAGTTCAGGTTGATCTTAGCTTCTCCATCGCCATATCGGTTTTTTGCTATAACTTTGTATTCTCCCCTATCCGTGTTCTTAACTCCATTAATTTCTAACTTGGCCAAATAATACAATTTTTGATCTTGTTCCATACTGATTACGTATCTGTTATTGGACTGCAATTCCTCTTTCCCGTGAAACCTGAGAAAAAGGGTAAAGTTGATTGAATTCAACGTTCTGAATAAATCGTTGATATGCTCTTCAATTAATTTTGAAAAGTGCATCTTGAATCCAAGTCCAGACTACACGAACATCTGCGGCTTGTTTGTTTATAGGAATATAAATAAGTTCGTGCTTTTTTTTCGGATATGGTGAAAAATTGGTTATATATTCAAAAATCAAAGAGTATTATTCGTCGTTAGCAACTACTTTTTCCCATCTTTCTGGCAATTGACGGATCTCATCGCTAAAAAAGACCGGCTTTTTGGCCGCTATCCATGCATCGATCCATTTTTTGACTTCATCGTAATTGGAGAAGTGCTGCTTAGCCAGACCGTGTTGCATCGATGAGAAGATATGATAATCGGAAGGAGCAATGTCTGGGCTGTACGACGGGTGGGGTAGAACTTCCCGTTTGAGCGTTTCTAAGTATCGGGTATTTTTTTAGAGTGAACTTTCGATAGAGATAACTGTGATTTGAAAGGAGGTAGAAGCCATGTTGTTTTGACATTTGTGTTCAGTAAGCATTCACAAATTATCATGAAAAGACTCACGCCGCAACAACGTTTACAAATTGTTGAAATTTATTTTCAAAATCAGTGTTCTATTTATGGTTTTCATAATCGTCCATCAGAGCAGCTTATTCGTCGAAATATCGATAGATTTCAGACAACATTTTCTCTAATCGATGCAGCAACAACAAGACAAAGAACTGTACGTGCAGAAGAAAATATCGCTGCTGTAAGTCATAGTGTTAATGATGATTCAGATTTGTCTATTCGTCGACGTTCATAACAAGTTGGACTCTGTGCATCCATCAAATGCAAAATTTGGTGTAAAGATCTTGGTCTACACCCATACAAGATCCAACTGGTTCAAGAACTAAAGTCACTTGACCATAATAAGCGTCGTTTGTTTGCTCCTTGTGCCCTCGAACAGCTTGAAGTTCATCCACTTTCTTATCGTAAAATTGTGTTTAGTGATGAAGCTCATTTCTAGTTGAACGGCTATGTAAACAGGCAAAATTGCCGTATATGAAGTGAAAACAATCCTCAAGAAGTTCTGCAGGCTCCATTGCATCCTGAAAAATGCACTATATGGTGTGCTTTACACGCTGAAGGCATCATCGGTCCATATTTCTTTAAAAACGATGCTGGAGCTAATGCTACAATGAATGGTGCTCGTTACAGATCGATGATCATTGATTATTTGTTTCAAAATTTGAATGTTATCGACCCAGAAGTGTTTTGGATCCTTACAAGATGGTGCTATACCTCATGCTGCTACCGTAACAATTGATTTATTGAAAGAAAGATTTGGCGATAACATTATTTCTATTATATTATCTAATCATCTAATGTAGAACGTGTTTTTTTTTCAATGTTATTTTTGATTCGGAAAAGATGATCTCAGAAAAACTGGAAAATGTGCTGTATTCGACAGGGCAAAGTTTGACGTACATCAAAAGAAACATGATTCCTTTGAAGTTCTCTTTCAAATTGATTAAAAATGGTTTCACAATATCCAGTTTCTTTCAAACAATGTTCTCAAATTACCAGGTATGCAAATGTAAATTAAGAAAGAAAGTTGGTGTTGTGTGCAGTCAATAAAGTGATATGGACTTTGAACTTGGACTCATACTCAAATTCGTAAAAATAACACAGAATTCATCAAATGTATTTGAAGTCTGGATGTACACAAGCCCCAAAAGTTTGTATTTATATGATAGGTCTGTATGCAGGCATAGACCCATTTCTTTTTCCATTGTTGAACAATTTGCAAAAAAAATGGGATATTTTGGCGAGGTAGACAAAATTTTTCGTACAGGGTTTTTCAACAAAAGGCTTCATTTTAATGTAGGAAAAATTTTAGGATTTATGTACACACTGTATCATCCAAATGCCCGCTTCGTTTGAGAGTTTCACTTTCGGTAAAACTTTTTATATTTCGCAAATAACAGCTAGGACATTGTCTTATATAATACGGTATATAGACTCTATGTCTAACATACAACTCAATAAATGAGTCAAGGTGTTGAATTGCACAATCTGTGTCCACGTACAGGAAAGTTTTTATTTTTTTCAGATTAAATGTCTCTGAAAATCATGATTTTGTGTAGTCATTTTGAACATTCAAATATCGGGTGTTTTCTTAGAGTGATAGAACTTTGAATTGAAATAAAACACATTTAAATTAAGATTGAAGCCACATTTTTTTTTATTAGAAAAATAGTTTTTTGAAATTTATGTTTTAAAAATAATTTCGGGCATATGTCCACCACGACTAGCTCTGGGGAACCACATTCCACCAGACCAATTTTGGACCATTTTTTCGAGTAATTCGGGCATTATTTCATCAATAACACGAGTTATGTTGGCTTCCAAAGCGTCTCTTTGGAAATTCACACATTCAAAGGTTTCAGCAGTAGGATCTCTAATGGTCTTCATAAAATGGGAATTAATTCTTTAGCAGTAAATAGAAATAATTCAGCTGAGATGTTGGTGAACAATAAAGAAAGAATCCCCAATTTTTCCGAACCAGGGATTTATCAAATTAAATCATTCAAATGTCCACAACGACTTCTCCATACAGAAGGCAATACATTCTGTCACCTCTATTTTCATCAATTTCTCACATGAATTTGGCTGTATTTCATCAATGTTCGTTTTTAATTTCCCAGTTATTGTTGGATTATCAGAATAAACATATTATTCAACATATCTCCAAAGAAAGAAATCACAAGGTGTTAAATCACATGATAATTAACTGAACCATTTCTTGAGATATTTTTATCACCAAATATTGGTGGCTGTGGTAGGTAGCACCACCTTGTTGAAACCACATATCCTCCAGATTATTGTCAACAACAGCAGGAAAAAAATTCATTCAACTTTGTTCTGTATCGTTCTTCATTAATTGTTTCTTTTTAACTTTTTTCTTCGAAGGAAAATAGACCAATGATTCCGCCATCATGAATTGCACATCACACGGTGACTTGATTGTATGTTATGCTGTCTGAACAGTCTAGTGTGGAATTTCATCACTCCAAATTCGGCAATTCTGTTTGTTTACATAACCATTCAACCAAAATGAGCTTAATCTCTGAATAAAATTTTTCGATAAAATTGTTCATTATTTTCAAGTTGTTCAATAGCAAAATCAGAAAATAAGCGACGGATATGGTGATCAAATTGCTTATCATTTTTGTCAGGTGAGTTATATTTGTTGTTGATTAATTTTGATTTTTCAAATGTGATGTAGGACCGATGAAGACCTTATCGGAATTTTAATTGTTTTTTGAAGATATAATGCATGATTTGGGAGATTTTTGAATTAACTTATTTAAATATTTCAAATAAATTATTAGGAGTACAAATAAGTTTCCGCCGTTTTTTTTATGGCGCGGCACGGAGTTTCGGTTAGCTTTCGCAGATGATAACCGGCTTAAAAAATAGTTTGGACATTCAAGAACAACATAACCTATTAATATCATTGATTTTATATTGGTAAAATATAATTTTCATAAGTTGAAAATGTCAAAATTTGAGTCAAGTAAGCGTCATTTACGGGAAATATTAGTTTACTTCTTTAATTTAAAGAAATCTGCTGCTGAGGCGCATCAATTGCTCGTAGAAGCATATGGTGAGGGTGCTTTGAGTGAGAGAACGTGTCGAGAGTTTTTTTAAAAGTTTAAAAACGGTGATTTCGACGTAGAAGACAAAGATCGCAGTGGAAGGCCAAAAATTTACGAGGATGCAGAATTGGAGGAATTATTGGAGGAAGATTCATCTCAAACACAAAAAGAACGTGCTCTAACATTAGTCACTCAGCAAGCAGTCTCACATCGTTCTTCTAAAATAAATATTTAATTTGTGTTAAAAAACGGCGGAAACTTATTTGTACTCCTAATATATTTGTCTGAGAAGTCCTTAAATTAGTTTTCATAATTGTAAGATCAGAAACAAAATTTTGTCTCCTTCAAATATTTATTCATTAATTTTAATTGACCTTTATATTTGTTGGTTTATATATTCCATTTGATATTGTATATTGAGTTTTGATTTAATACGTCTATTAAATATAAGCTGTGCTTATAAGACATTAATTTAATTCTAAACATTTTTGTACAAAATTTTTTTGAAATTAAAATTATAGGAGACTAACAGATTAAATCTGTATGTGATATTCAAATTTTGATATCACTTCGATAAAATGATTTAACAATCTTTGAAATTTTTTCTGTAAGAAGTGGTTTTTTTCTGAACACCTCATTTTTCTAATCTTTGAGTATCTGACGCCTGGACATATGTGGCAAATTTGAGATGAACCCATCGCGTGGTTTTGTTGTTCAAAATTAGAAATGGATGGAAATAAACAATCATCATATTTATTTTATGTTTTTCTTCACTCGGAATAGTTTTGTTGGAAGATTCCAATAATATTTGAGGAAAATTAAGCGAACTCTAAATCATAGATGGGCATCATTCGAAATTACTTTCAAAACCACATAATGGATGACCCAATACCTTAAACTTAAATTGAGAGTAAGATTTGCTGGTCGTTTTGTTGAAAGACCCGTTATATCCGAGAATATCTTCGTTATCTGAATGAATCTAGTTTTTACTCACCAGATAAGCTCCGGCTTCGGTTCGCCGACACATCTGCATTCGAAAGTTATTTTGGCTCCATCGTCCGTTTGTCTAATCACAGGACGTTCGGTAAAGGTAGGCTTGATCCCATCCTCTGGTACAGGAGCTTCATCGCCTAGTGCAGAAAGTCTCCACTGAACTGGCTATCAATCAATTGGACAGCCAGCACAACTTCGTACAACTTTACAAATATTTACCTTAAGCTCAGCTTTTAATGCTTATTGCTCGATTCAGAATTAAGAAAAAAACGAGACAAAGGTATCTTCGATATTTGCAAGAACATGGTCGATCGATTTTAATGAGACAACTGATAAGGTACAGAAGGGCTATTCTAGGGGGATTTATAGCATAACCTTCGAGTTCGTTATACTCAATGATGTGACGATTTAGATCACTGATATCAACATCAAAACAGTTTTGATGTAAACTTATTAATTACTCATGGCAAGCATAACGAAATCGAAGTCATTAGTTGCTATGGGTTCTGAGTACTAAATCAAGCTGATTTAGTTTAAAATGGCACACAAAAACCGTCAACACCAATAGGTGTTAAAAAAAACTCTGAACTACAAAACGGCATATTAAAAGCTGAGCTCTTATTAGGCGACAGTTAGTTCCCATGTATTATGCACTATGCTGTGCTGACCTCTGCGAAATTTGCCTCAGAAATGCTCAAGATGCAGTGGAAATATTTTTATACGTCACAGAGTAGAGGTCTTTTCGAGACAAAAATAAGTTGAAGAGGCAATCTTGAACGTATAAAAAGAAAATCCACTTTTTATGAGTAATCCAAATACTCAAATAAGGCCCCACCCCCAGAACAAATGCTTTGCAGTAAAAATTGATTCATTTGAACCTGTGAAAATTTACATTTTTGGTACTAAATGATAAAAAGACGTATGTTCCGGAGATGAGCCTATGAAAAGTTGAAATTTTTTAGTGTTGTGGTAAGTGTGTTGTGTGTTTATACCTTCGAGGTATAATGGAATGTGCAATCCTCATTTGGAAAGTGTTATTCAACATATATCTTTCGAACATAATAGACTTGAGTTCACTAAAGACAACAAACTATAAACGAGTAGCTATACTCTCATTCACAAAATTTTATTGTTATGTTAACAATTTACACCTAAATGGTAAATTTGAATGGTGATTCTAGAACTGTTGCTATGGTTTCGGTAGCGATCAGCGCTGCTGCTCTCACAATTTTTTTCGTTTTGAATCTTCTAATTATACGATCTACACAAAACTCTGTTGGACTCACTGATGAAGAAACCCGGATCAAACGTAATTATGTCCGACTGGCTCCAAATACTTCGGATGATTTCGTTAATGAGCAAAATCGGTTTAATAGATTCGCTGTATATTTTTTCCAATATTTTCGAAATTAAAGATTCGATCGACTTGAAATTCAGCATTTAGAAATGGAATAATAACGTGCATGTTCGCGCAAAATTTCCTTAGGATCCTTTTATTAAATGACGAAAAAAATAATCATTTTTTGAGGATCGTGGTTGCTATAAACTAGCCCGCAAAAAATAAATGACACAGTTGAACTAGAACTGCTCTACTTATTTTTAGTTGCTCTCTTTCTTTTACCCTCCATTGAAATTCTGACTATTAGAGCCCTGTCCTGGATATTAAGCGTTAATAATTCATTCGAAATAAAATATTTATCCTGGATAAATGCCTCTAACAAAAAATACATTAAACTTAATAAAATGAACTGGGACATCTGTTCTAAATTTAAGATCTTACGAAAATCTTGGACGCCAGTGAAGCCAACCTAAATAACTATGCCAAAGCTTGATTTTCATTGGATTCCTGAGTATATATGAAAAAAAAAAGAGGAGTATTATATGTAGGCTGTGAAAATGGATGCCTCCGAAATATTTCTTGAATTAAGAATAAAATATTCCATCATTCAGGACGATTTGTCAATGAATCATGAAGTTAACAATTGATGAAGTTATCGAATTCCCTTTTTCATTAATTCCTGTCTATGCAGGACGTTCTTGAATGTGAATTTTTTTAATATGAACTAGAACTCACTAAATGCACCAAGCAGAAAAAGTCGCCCATATAAAATTTGCGAAATAAATGGTTAACATCTTTTGAGAGGTATGTCGAACAAATGTTTTGGAATAGTTCCATTTTCCATCACTTGCCATGATTTGATGAAGAAATTCTTTTTTTTTTGTATCTATCGAGAATCATTTCACAAGTGGCTTTTCGATTTTCTTGTTGCCTTTCATTCACTTTATACAGAACCCATTTCCCCACATTCCCAAAGCTTTCAAACGAATGCAGAGGGCTTTCTGCTTCACATTCAATTGATCAGCGAGTTCTTGTTGAGTTTGAGTATCAGCTTCATCCAATAAGCCTTGCAATTCGTTGTGTGCAAACTTCCCACGTTCTTCGTTTCTCATGACGAAATCACCACTTACGAATTTTTTTAACCACTAGAAACACTGTGGTTTACCAAGAGCCTGTTTACCGTAAGCTTCGATAAGCATTGGATGCGATTCTGCATCTTCAAGTGATAATAGAAAACCAATGCTGTCCGCGAATCGTAGTTCGTAGACAAAAAACTAGACATACTTTAGGTTGTACAAAAATATATCGGTGTATGAAATTTGGGTTATTATATGTTGAAAATCGTCGTCAGCTGTTAGAGAAAGATGATGACGCTGCAGAAGCGGTCTTACGGTCCATAAATTGATGGCAATTTCTATATAGGCTATTTATAAATGGTTTTTCATCGAACTTCACCTTCCTATTAATTTTCATGAATACCATGACTGTACCTTAATTATGAGTAATTTATTCGTCTGCTTTTGGGAATTTCAATGCAGCATGGTTGCCAGTTAAAACTCTGGAGTAAATAGAGCGAATCGCGTGTGTTAAAAAAGTGTTCTTCACATTAAAAAATTAATTATCAGTACTAAGATTTATCAAACTGCTACGACAGACATAATTTCAATAAACCGGAATGAATATTGGCAGAATTTCTAATGGTTCTGCCTAAATACTGAGGAAAACGAGAAATATTGACATCTAAATGTGAACTGCCAAATATTTTTTGGTATGTTGCCAAATTTCGAAGTGTCCACCTCTATCTCTATCTATCAAAATATCAATGAAATATTCAAATTTTCAAATTTATTGAGTAATTTTGCAATTAAGCTGTCTGCTGACCTGAAGTACGCTGTTGAAAGTAAATAGACCCCCGACAGACTTTTTGGTTGGCAAGTAACAGCCAAGAGGCCTTGAAAATTTGGCTTGTGATTTGTTCGAATCTCGAAGTTGAGGTATCAGGTAACACCTCACATTTATGGTTGAAGCAATTGTAGGTGACAGTATTGTATCACTTTATTCTGTTTTTTTAGGTTGGAGATTTTCCGTGTTACGTTTTATTTTATTGTATTGTGTAGTATGTTTTTGAGGGTTATGTGAAAATATTTCGCCACTAAAAATCGTCGGAATTAATATGGAATCCATTATTTTCACACTCTGACTCAAGTTCAAAGGCTTTGAACATTTTATATCGAAGAATATGAGCGACATGGTCTCACGTTTCTGAATTAAAAAAACCAAATTTGATATTTTTGTGATGGTGATGTGCCATGCCACCCTATATTTTTCTATACGAATATTCATGTTAAATTGTGCTGGGCCAGTCTTATAACCGTCAAAAGGTTATAATTTTCGGCGGCTCTAGTCTTTGTACTATATAAGCTGAAAACTAACACGCGTTCAATCTTTGTTTTACTTACTGTCAAAATTGAGGCTGATTGTGGCATTACTCTCACCCAGTTCGTTTTTTGCAGTCACCTTGTATTTACCAGCATCCTCAACGGTGACTTCTTCAATTTCCAGAGTTGCAAAATACGAATGGCCATCTTTGTCTAGCTTCAACTGCAATAAAAATGTCCAAGAATGAAGACATTGAGAGCACATTCTTATTCGAGTAAAACTTTCCGACATCACCTCACGTTTTCAAAATAATTATTTCAATTCTTTAAAAAAACGTATGACATATCATTACGTTTATTATCGATAATTACATTTAATAATGAAAAAATTCTTGAATATTTCATTTTTCTGATACATATTTTAAAATCTGAATAATTCAAAATATATTATTCATACCCGAATTAATGGAAAATGTTTACGACTCTCGATTAAGTTTTCGAACTTTACATCATTGTTTTTCGCTTCTCTTTGTTATCACTAATGAAAATATTAATATTTTATCATATCAAGGTAGATGGATGAAAACATTTCAAGAACAAAGTTCATTTGTTCTCAATGCGCTTGAAATAATTCGAAGCATTGGTCTTTGATAAAGTATATATAATTTCTTGAATTGGAAAGCCCAAATTATAATGTTTTATTAAGATTCTCACTTTTGGTTCATCATTTTCTCAAATGATTAATAAATTTCTCTTCTCCCATCGACATTTTCACAATTCAATTTTGGATTAGCTTTATTTGGCGGAACAAAACGAATACACGTAGAAAACAAGTAAACATGGCTTCATGAAAACTGAAGTACATACAGTTTCAAAAAAATTATGACCATTACGGCATTTTAAGATCTGATATGAACATGAGGAAACTTTTTCTGCGTTTTTAACGTGAAGGAATTAGGAATACATTTTTTTACTTGAATGGGCTTGCTAAGATATGTCGTGTATGTTTATTTGCGTGCACTAGATGGCTCTAGTTAATGATTAATACCTTAGTGTTCCTGTGCATAGCAATTATAGGTATTAGACAGATTTGTAGGGCCAACAAGTCCGAAACGTGCGCATGATATATTAATTTTTTTTTATTTTCAACCCAGAAATCTGTACCAAAATTTCTATTAATTTGATGTAGTGAAAGAATTAATTTTCTCAATCTTCTTCAATCTGTATGCTTATAAATACATTTCATTCACTAATTATTGCAGCGTTGTAAATGAAAAACTTATTGTTTGACTGAGTCGGTTTTACTTGATCGGATATTTTTTTTGAACGATATATTATGCAAATTTTGATTGTGAATTTTCCTATGTTTTCTTTTGGAATTTTCTACGTACTTGTCCCATGTAAACCTCTCGGTAATCCTCATAAGTTAACCTATAAATTTATAATTCATCATCTTTAACATCAGATTGAGCACCTTTTTTCAAAATGTCATATCAAAATAAATATGTGAAAATTCAAATAATATTATTCAGTGTATTGATTAACTCATCTTCACCATGAGCCTGCATAATGTATTTTCAGCATACTGAGAGTATATTTAACAGCCGGATACTGTCGATATAATTAGGACAAAAAAATACAATCTGTGAATTCCAATGAATATTAATATATTGATTTGATACTGAAAATAGCTGTGAGTTACTTATTCCAAAATAAACTGTTGAAATTATTACTTATTCGTGAAAGTGGCGCTTAAAATAACAGCAGCTTTCTCGTAGATTTTAAAATAGATTATATAGAACACCGTTCGGCAAAAAAAGAATTTACAACTCATTGCCTTCTTGCAACAATTACGAAATATTTGGAACATATTCAACTTTTTGGAAAATATAGAGCAACTCTGACATCCGGATTATAATAATCTTTAGAAATGTGTATTCTGTAAAGATACTTACTAATTAACCCATCTTGAGAAGTTGAAGTTGCGAATTTAGGAAGAAGATTTTTAATTTTTTTTTTCGATATATGACGCATCTCTAATTTGTTTATTCATCCACCACTGACTTTTTCGCAGTTTGAACATATTTTTCTGACGAATTACTCATCGTAGAATATTATTCTGCAATAACGTAACAACATAATATATAGGCCAACTTTCATGTAAATCGGTTTGTGAGATTCAAACAAATTTTTTTATGTTTCAATCCTTAGTATTCATTTCTTCAGTCTTCAGAGAATTTCTATGGAGAAGTTGACATTGCGAATTTGGGTTTTTTATTTTTTATTCGATATATAACGCATCTCTAATTTGATTCTTCATCCACTACTGACTTCTTGCAGTTTGAACATTTTTTTTATTGACGAATTACGTATTGTGAAATATCATTATAAAACATAATAACATAATATACTCCAAATTCCATGTAAATTGGTTCGTGAGATTCAAAGGAATATTTTTTATTTCAATCCTCAGTATTCAATTCTTCAGTCATCAGAAAATTTCAATGGGGAAGTTAAAGCTGCGATTTTGGGAAAAATGTTTTTTATATTTTTTTTCGATATATTACGCATCTCGGATTTGTTTCTTCATCCACCACTGACTTTTTCGCAGATTGAACATACGTTTTTTGACTGACAAATTACTTATTGCAGAATATAATTATGCAATAACATTTACTCTTAATTTCATATAAATTGATTTTTGAAATTCAAAGAAATATTTTTTTGTTCAGACAGAGCTGTGCACCGCCTGTCTGAAGATTTCAGGTGCGCATGCTTGGAACGAAACATTCAAATATTTAGTTATTTATTGATTTTAATTGACAATTTATATTTGTTGGGTTTTTTTATTCCATTTGATATTGTATAATGAGTTATAATTTTATACGTCTATTAAATATAAGCAGTGCTTATAAGACATTAATTTAATTCTTAAAGTTTATCAAACAGAGATTCCACGAGCTCTTATCGGTAAGTTATTTATTGTTAATTGATTTTACCTTTTAAATGTGAAGGTGGACCGACTTTATCTGAATTCTAATTCTTTATTGAGGATGTGCTACAAGTTTTGTGAGTTTTTGAGGTAACTCATTTAAATTTAAAAAAATGAATACATTAATTTAATTTTTGAAGTTTTTAAATGAAATTTTTTGAAATTAAAATTATAGGAGAATATCAGATTAAATCTGTTTCAACATTCGAAGTTTGTAATAATTCTTTCATCAAGTAAAAGACCGCTTCTTATTATTTTAAATATTTTTTCATTCCAATCCTTAGTATTCAATTTTTTGTCTTCAGATTCTATGGGCAGACAGACAAATTCATCTCATTCGTTTTTGGAAACGAGCGCACTCTAAATCGAAAATTCCAGATGGATATATTTTTTCATGGTCGAATTCTTTAATCGTTTTGAAAACAAGAATATATGTATTCTTCTAGAAGTTTTCTGCAATTAAAATCTTCCAACTGAATTGTAAATAGGTTCATTTTTCCCTAATGATGTTGAGATGTTTTGATTCCACTGCTCTGATAAATTTTTAGTGGTCTCAAAAATTTTCTCAAGTGAAATTAGTGTTCAAGCTGAACTATTTATATTTGTAGGTACGTATCAAATACATCTTTGTTTGCGTCTTGCTCAGTCGCCTTAAATTTCATGCAACATTTACAGAATTCAGAGAGGAATTTAATTCGGTCCAACGGAAAGTATAATATATTTATCTAATGCACTATTAGAAAACTCCAACTGGATTGCCAAACTGCCAGTCAAATTTATTTTTAGAGAAATCTTGGATACGGGATCAAAAATATGTTGATTTATATGCTTCGAAAATAGTGAAATCGGCAACAAATCGAAAATAATAAAAAAATGAATAAAAACGTAAAAAGTTATGACAGCAGGTGTCTTATGAAAGTTTAAAAAAAATCGTTCGGTTAATTACTGGTACGTTCGTTTTGTATTGTCGTAGGAACTATGGAATATTTTTATCTCGATTATTTTTTCTTAGAAACATGCGATTCATATTGTTCTCAGAAAAAAATAGTTCAATTAAAAATAGAGTTGTAGTGGTATTTGAGAAGGAAAATATGAATAGCAGGTGTCAAAGCCATGAGCTAAAATAGAAACGTGTCCTACTGCCAAAAACCTACGAAACCTAGTTTGTCGCATAAATAGAACCACTACTATTAGTGTCATGGTTACATGTTTTATTCACTCCAATCCTCATAATTTTTATTCTCGTGAAACGAATTATTCTTTGGTGAAATAGTGCAGCTTATGTCTCACCTTATGACGGGATGATTCTTTAACTGGATTTCCATTATGAAACCAACTTATAACCGGACGTGGGTTTGCTTGGATCCTGCATTCAAAAAGAAGTCTTTTTCCATCTTCTTCCTGTCTTATTGCAGGTTTCTTCGAGAAGGTGGGTGCTAGACCATCGATTTGTCTGTGAAATTCACGATATAGTGAGATAATTCATAGGACAATAAAATCAGTATACACTCGAGAAGAAAATGAATTTACCAGTTGTATATAATCCATTTATTGCGATACAAAAACTCTATGCAACAATGGGTATATGCACGGCAAAAATCCAATTAAGTTTTTTAATATTCAATTTCAATCATTTCGAAAATTTCATTCAGAATAAAAATAATTCCTTATGTTTTAGAACTAGAAGGATCATGATAGGTTTTACAAAAAATTGTCATCACATCAAATTTTATATTTGATCATCATGTTTTTTAAACTTAATTAAAGTGATTGATGAAGCCATCAACGTTTCTTTATCATAAAAATTTGATCACTCAGATGCCAATTTTCAAATGTGATTGCTTCAGTGCCAATGAAATGTTTTTTCCCATTAGGAATTTTAAGGAAACATCTTGGTTTACGAAGTTGTGAAGTCATTTCGGATATTCGGTTATATCAACAGATTTCAAAATTCTTATTAAGTCCAAGAAACTGGACCTGTGACGCAAACTTCAGATTGATGACTAATTCTAGGTCTACTTTCTGGCAAATAACATAATCCAAGCGTGGGTTTCAGAACATGACAAGAATAAAGCAGCTAACAATTCAAAGTTTTAACCGCCAAAGACTTTTTCGACATTTTTCAACTACTTACTTTTCTTTCGGTTCGTCCATAGCTGAAAAACAATAACAATCAGTATCATGACAAAAGATGTCTTTTAAATCTTTATCGCGATTCACGAAGTACAATCTGGACAGTTTTGGGAATCTTAACTAGAAGAACATATGATCTATTTCAATTAGAATATTATGATTATTGCTAACTGATCTTTAAAGAGTTCGATGAAAGTGAAACCAAGTTAAATTTCAAGCAACAACAACATTTGTTTGGAATTCTTAATTCTTATATGGGAACTTTTCTTCTGTTATTTAGAAGTTCGAATATAAACCAAGTGGTACTGGTAAGATTATTAGTATCAGAGTTATAATTTGGTAACTTGATTTTTATTCACAGATTTCGAAAGTTTTCCATGCAATAGTGCTGCTTTCCAATGCTGAACAAACCTGGGGAAATAATCCAGATTTGCTCCTGAGATTATTTCTGCCACTGTTGCAATCCCCAAAAGTATACAGATCGATAAGAAAAAAAGGTAGGTAGAAAGAATACTTACGGCTGAAGTTGAGGTTGATAGAAGCAGCAACTTCCCCCATTTTATTTTTCGCCTTGACCTTGTATAGGCCAGCATCGGTCTCGATAACATCATCCAGTTCTAAGACCACCAAGAACTTATTACTTCCGATTGACTGTATTTTAAACTTAGTCCTTGCATCTTCGAACAAAAGGGTATCACTACGAAACCACTGGATATCTGGTTTTGGCGAAGACAAAAGCTGACATTCGAATATCAGTTTGTTGCCATCGTCCTCTTGCCTCAGCTGCGGCTTCTGAGTGAAGCTGGGAGCGAAATCCTCTGCCACTCCCATGCTTTTTTAGTGTATTGGTGATATTGGGAACATCAATATTACTCTGAAAAAATTCTTCGTTGTTAGTAACGAAGAAGTTTTCAATTCGCAAGCCAAGCCCAAATACTACTCTCTCTCTCTCTACCTCAATGTTGCTACCAAGAAAAGCAATTTTATGTTAATCCAGAACAATAAGATACACTGTAGTTATTGTACGGTTCCAAATGAGATTCGAAAACAATTGATTTGATATTGAGAGAATTTAGCGAGCAGCTGAATATCGAAATTTGAAAATAGAAAAGGAGAATATCAGCTTTATAACTTATTGGCTACTTGGTACCTTATTTTCTGGTTTCACCAAAAATTTTGAACAGGTCAGTAAACTACATGAATGTTTAACATTGAGAGTTGCCAAAAGTGTAAAGAGAATTGTGTGGAAAGGTGTCTTGCTGCACTCGATCACTACCAACGCATGCGGCTACCCACTGCTTCAAATTTGAGGAGATAGCAAGGAGGTAAAACCCCAAATGCGAGTAACACTAAGACAAGAAATCACTAATCACTGTGGGCCACTGCTATCACTCGCGATATCAGCATCGAGCAGCCGCAACTTAAGAACTTACTTGGTCGTTCTAAGTGATGCACTTTTCACTCACGTCACTTCACAAGTCGCGTGTTAAACCGTCGTTACACTCAGTCGCGTCGTCTAGGCTCGTTCGTTACTCCAGAGGTTGCTTGGTGGTCTTCAAAGCAATAACTATAGGCCACCGACGTTCCTGCAGGACATCTTACCGTGTCCCCTCCAGAAAGATCCCCACTTAAAGCGTGACGCCAGGCGTCGGCGTCTTTGTTACGTCACTTTCGGGATTATCACGTGCGTTTGTCACAATCGCGCCACCCTCGCTCAGTGAAATATTTTTCAATTGACAGATTATCATGTGACGAATCAACAATGACTGTACGGTGATTATCGATATTATTGGTCAGCGGAAAATAGTCAAATATTGGGTTAACTCAGTCTATACTTGATGAAAACATTTTGAACGATAGGTATATCAAAAAATATATATGATATACATGAAAATTGACATTTTCACATATTTAATCTGATATAACGGTTGTTTCGTCACACAGTAGCTTCATTCTGAAAAAGTGTTCTTTTTACGTGCTTCTTCTAAAGAACAGCGTGCTATCATCTTGCCAAAATGTCTTTAATTTTCTTATTTTAGCCGAAAATTATCTGATATGGACTCACTGATGAATAATTCGAAGTCAAAAATAATTCTGTCCAGCCGGCTGGCGTGATTACGGTCGGTCCGATTCGGTCATCCGTAAACACTCTAAACTTTCGAACGGAAAAAGCTAGAGACTTGAAAGTTTCAGAGTAGGTTAGGGGCCTAAATATCTTGTTTGAGTTCGTTAATGGGCAGAATCGGTCTAATGGTTCCGCAGTTATTCACATTTTTTATATTTTTCTCATAAAACTTTAAATATCATACAGATTTATTCTGTTAACCTCCTACAAACTTCAATTTCAAAAAATTTTTATTCAAAAACTTTTAGAATTAAATTAAATAAATTTCTTCAGAAAACACTGTTTCAATTCAGTAGACATCTAGAATTAACACTTATTACACAGTACCAAGAGGGAAAAAAAAGAATTCAAAATAATACAAATTATCAGTTGAAATTACTAAATAAATACTTGAAGAGTACAACATTTTTTTTCATACTTTGTTCTATAAAAACCAAATTCTTTTCCAAAAATGCAAAACATACCCTCACGAACTTCTTCAAAAGAACTTGCTCAAAATAAAGTCCTTCTAATTCTAAATTGTTTTTTTGAAGATGTGCTGCATGTTTTAGGAATTTATTTGAAGGAATTTATTTGAAGTTGTTCTTGAAGAAGTTCTTGAGGGTATGTTTTGCATTTTTGAAAAGGGATTTGGTTTTCATAATACATATACGAAACAAAATTTTGTATCTTCCAAGTATTTATTTACTATTTTTAATTAACAATTCATATTTCTTGGAATTCTTTTATTCCTTTTGGTGCTGTGCAACGAGTGTTAATTCTAAATGTAAACTTAATTGAAACAGTGTTTTTCTCAAACTATTTCATTTAATTCTAAAAAGTTTTTGAATAAAAAATTTTTTCGAAATTAGAAATTTGTAGGTTGACAGAATAAATCTGTATGAGATTTGAAATTTTGTAATAATCCTTCTATTAGTAAAAATTTATTTTTTTTATTAATTAACTATAAGGACTGATTGATCAAATATTTAGATTTCTCAGTTTTACACTTTGCTGAAAATTTCCGAAAAGAACGAAATAATTATCAAAGCTTTTATATATGAAATGAAATAATAAGAAGCGGTTTTTTACATGATAGAAGGATTATTACAAACTCTGAATATCAAAACAGATTCAATCTGTTAGTCTTCTACAATTTTTTTGAAATTAAAATTGTAGAAGACTAACAGATTAAATCTGTTTTGATAATCAAAGCTTTTATTTAATTCATCTAATGTACTCATTTCTTGAATTTTTTTATGAATTTTATAATTGTGGTATAGATACAATTTTATTGTTAATGAATGGAAAAAATTTTTCCCAAATATAGTTAAAATTCGATATTAATAATTTTGTGAAGGATTTCAAGAATTCTGATTTTTAATTTGTTGATTTAACCTTCACCATAGAATATTGTGATTTGAATCTTGAAATATTGAAATGATTGGAACTGTCAGGTAGTATGATATGTAGAAGGGTTTTGTCATCATCTGATTTCGACATGTATTATTTTTGTTTGCAACGATCGGACTTTCAATCCGGCAGTTCTATCTTCCTGTTTGCTTAGAACATGTCAATTGTGTAATGTTGATGATTTCATATTCAGATCGATATGAAAGTTATTACTTGTTACAGTGTTGATTGAGTTGTTCATGTTTTATGTTATCGATTCTTTCGATTAACAAAATTTATTTTGTTTATTCATTCGAATAATGGGTTGAAGGAAATTGTGTTTTCCGGCAATAATTGTTGTGGGGATGTAGGTATAGTATAGCGAATGAAATTGTATTAAATTCGAGAAATATCCAAAGACAGTATCGGAAACGTTGCTTATTAGTTTTACTTTGCTTACAATAACTTCACTGGTGCTAATTAATGTTATTAATTTTTTTTAATGAATGAACTATTTGATTGATTGACTGATTAAACATTAAGATTTCTCGTGCACATTTGAGTATCGAGAATAGTCTTTAGACTAGACTCACAAATGTATATGGGCCTGAAGAGACTCTTGAAGATAAGTTGTTCTCGTCGATGAGACTGCATTTGTTGCAAATGGATATATTTATTTTTGGTAGTTGATCATAATTAAAAGAAGGTCTCAGAAATTACAGACACGATAAAGTTATTTTGCAGCATGACACATGTTGCGTCGCCCGTTAAAACTTAGAAACGCTCAAATGGGAAGTCTTACCCCATCCCTCTTACAGCCCAGACATGGTTCCTTCCCATAACCATCTCTTTCGATCGATGCAACATAGCCTGGCTGACCAGCAATTTTCCAGTTATGATGAAGTCAATAAATGGACGAATTTATTTATATTCCTAACAATAAACTTGTGCCTTTTACTGTTTATTCGTTTCTATATTTATACTATTAATTATAGTTAGCTTGAACCTATATAATGTTGACAAATAAATTTTCTAAGAATGACAGTAGGTAATTGATATAGGTGCAAATCGAAGAATTAATATTCCTGCTTTAAGTGCATTGGAATTCGTTGAGTTCTAACTTTGGAACGCCTTCTATCGATTTATAAACTAATGGTTTCGTGTAGATATTCTTTTCTACTGAATAATGGACTTGTTTTGATCCATACGAACGCAGTAAGAGTTAAGTGAATCACCCGTTCGTCAGGTTGGCAGAGATCTATCTCTTGAAACATTTTCAACCTGTTTGTCATTTTCGTTAAGTTACAAATAACCAATACAACGTGATCTTCCCACTAATATAGTCCACGTTAAATTTAACTTAGCGAATTCCGAGATGTTTCTGTGAATCATAAGCCAAACTCCGACCTAGAATCGTAACCTATCTAACAAATTATCGAATTGAAGGCAGAACAAAACTTGACCCAACTCTAATTCCATTCAAAATTGTGCACTTGCCATAGGGCAAGTGCAACCATAGGTTTGCTTGGATAACCAATGATCAACTACGTACATATTCTTGAATGTTCTTAAAAAAGAAGCTGTATTGTCTTCTGTACGGACCAAATATTGGTTCTGGTCCAGCAAAATAATAGATTGGGAAAAACTATTATATTTGCGTAAACTTCAAGACTTTATTTAATATGTTTCGGATAGTACAATTTGGATCAAATGTGCACCATTTTGTTCTATAATTTGGTGCCATTTTAGAAGTAGCTTCATAATGCCTCTCTCTTGATCCTTATTGGCGAAAAGCTCTAGTAATTGATTTTCACAAATATTCTCTTGATGTCAATTTCTTATCACTCAGAAAATTTTGCAATGCGAGAAAAGATGAAAGTCGCTTAGTGCCAGGTCCGGACTATATGGTGGATGCATCAAAACTCAATCAAGCTCCCGGAGTTTCTGGCGAGTCACTACAGACGTTTGCGGCCTGGCGTTGACCTGATTTAACACAACACCTCTTCTGTTGGACTATTCTGGCCGTTTCTGATCAATCGCTTGCTTCAAACGGTCCAGTTGATGACAGTAGAGATACAAATTTAGTATTTGCTCTTATGGAAGCAACTCGTAATAAATTATTCCTTTCCAGTCCCACCAAATTCTCAGTAGAACCATGCTGGGCGTTAGCCCTCGTTTGGCCACAGTTTTAGCTGCTTCACTGCGTTTTCACCACGATCGTTTACGCAAAATTTTATCGTATATGACCCATTTCCCATCCCCAGTCATAATTCGTTTAAGAAATGGGTCGATTTTTTTCCGTCAGGAGCTTTTGCGCTCTTGTTCAGATCACCCACGATCCCCACAAAATATTTTTTTCTGGTCTTCTAATTATACGATCTTCACGAAATTAAAGTTTTCTGCGTTTGTTACGTTAGGAACAATCCGTAATACAGTTCTTTGCTTGAATTGGCTCGCCAGGGTATGTCGTGTATATATATATTTTTTTTTGCGTGCACTAGATGGCGCTAGAGTAAAGTATTGGTGTTCCTATGCAGATCGGATATAGGTGCGTGGTTGATTTGTATTCATTGGACATTACAGCGCACTGACTATTGAAGCCAATAAGCTTCGAAACATGCGCATGTCTGCTGCTAACGTTTTAGCGATCAACAAAATCTATTCTCTCTATTAACTCCCCATTGACCTTCAAAATTCTCTGTCTCCTAGAATGTATTGAATGTTTTCTAACACAACTACCCTTCCGAGCAGCTTCAAAGGGTTCTTTTGCTTGCACTTTTTAGCTCAAACGTCGAACTGTCGATTGAGACACCACTGAATGTTATAATAGCGCAATAACAGACGATTATTTTTCTGAAAAATCACCTTTACTCCTCCTCATCTAGAAACGGATATCGGAAAGGTCGTTTTTGTAAACAACCATGAATAATGAACTAACGCGAAAAACTTGTTCTGGGTGAAATTCACTAAAAAAACACAGCTAGCTTCAGCTGAAAAATTGCCCGATTAATATCCATTTTCTGACATTTCTACTTGAATTCTGTATTTACTGACTGAATAATGAACCCAAGTGAGTAAATTTGGCTATGCAACCACAAGCACTATCAATGTATAAACATTTACACTCCCTTATGGCTCAATATCAACCATTTATGCACCCTACGACGAAAAACCAGTGTTCTCTGTATTTGAATCTAATCAAGTGATATAAGCATATACTATATATGTTGTACTTATAGATATGCATATATACGTTTTACGTCTATATATATTCTGAATTTAATTTTCTTTGTTGTAGTTCTACAACACTTATTACACATTGCAACACAACATCTCAATGTGTGGAGAGGCTGCAACAACTTGCAGACATGACAGTTGCATGGATGCAACGTTTGAGATCACAGCCCAACCCAGCAAAATCAAAGCTTGTCATATTCAATCACAAAATCAATATTAATTCTCCATGTATTAAAATAAACAACACAATAAGCCCTACGAACATCTGCAAGTACTCGGGAATATACATAGACAACAAGCTCAGCTTCAAAGCACACACAAGATTCCAAAAAGCCATTACACGAGCGGGTGATTTCACTCACTTATAAAAACTTGGGCATCAATGTGGAGATTGCTAGTTCAATTTATAAGATGATAAGCCCCTTCTGGAGTACGGACATACAATTTTTCTATCGGGTGTTTTTTTAGAGTGATAAAATTTTAAATTGAAATAAAACACATTTAAATTAAGATTGAAGCCAATTTTTTTTTTATTTGAAAGATAATTTTATGGCATTTTTGTTTTAAAAATAATTTCCGGCATATGTCCACCACGACTAGCTCTGAGGAACCGCATTCGACCAGACCAATTTTGGACAATTTTTTCGAGTAATTCAGGCCTTATTTCATCAATAGCACGAGTTATGTTGGCTTCCAAAGCATCTATTATTTCTGGTTTATCAGCACAAACCAATGACTTGACATAAAACCAAAGAAAATCATCCAGTGGAGTTATGTTGCATGATCTTGGAGGCCAATTAATTGGATCATTTCTCGAAATAATGTTTTCGCCAAATCTTTCTCTCAATAAATCAATTGTTACGGTAGCAGCATGAGATGTAGCACCATCTTGTTGGAACCAAAACACTTCTGGGTCGATACCATTCAAATTTTGAAACAAATAATCATTGATCATCGATCTGTAACGACCACCATTCACTGTAACATTAGCTCCAGCATCGTTTTTAAAGAAATATGGACCGATGATGCCTTTAGCGTGTAAAGCTGCACATACAGTGCATTTTTGAGGATGCAATGGAACCTGCAGAACTTCTTGAGGATTGTTTCCACTCCATATACGCCAATTTTGCTTGTTTACATAGCCCTTCAGCCAGAAATGAGCTTCATCACTAAACAAAATTTAGAGTAAACTCTTTTTCCATACAATAAACATCATTTAACATTAATTATGAATTTAACTGGTAGGAAGACTTTGGTCGATAGCTATTCAATTATTATCAATAAAGATGATTACTACTACTGTTGTAGTTCTGTTGTTTTTAAGGGTTTTCGAAGTTCTGAAGTAATCTCATCTACAGTGTCGAAGTATATAAGGCAATTGTTGATTTCTTTCACTGAAATATTTAAATATATTATTTGTTATGACTCAATCAAAATTCTTCAAAAAATTATGCATTGTTAATGACAGAAGATTACTTGATAAAAAGATTTAACGTCTTGGTGTCCATCAGATATATGGCATATATGACATCTGCTAGGAAGCTCGAAGATCCCAGGTTCGAAACCCTATCAAGCTATCAATTTTTTCATTCCCTTTTACCAATATGAAAAAACCGAGAAACATCACACGGGTGCCAATATAACGGTCAATCTCCTTTGATGAACGAAAACCGCAAAAGATAGGTAGGAGTTAATTTTTTCAGTGCATCAGAAAACCAAACTTTGAGTGCTTTCGTGAATTTTTAAATGAATAATTTTGGAGCAAACTCTAACGAAAGTTGGGCCAGAAATCGAAAAAAGGATTTTCCTGATAACTGTGCTTGTAAGAAATATACAGGTGAACTTTTCACGCGCGCACAGTTTTTCATAAGAAGTTGTATAAGAGCTCACTAAAAGTGCTTAAAATAGAGCCACATTGCATGGTTTTCGAGGAATTGAATGGCCGATAAAGACTCAAACCCACCTATTGTGGGCGAATTAGTAACAGGCAGCGCCGTTGTGAATCGTTTGTGAATCGATCAATTGTTTCCAAGATAGAAACGATATACCGAACAGAGATATTACTAGATAGACGAATCTCCGAAGCAAATCATATAGAATCCTCATAATGAGCTGGGATGTATACAATAATCTATAAATAAAGTTAGTCGCGCTTATTTTTAGAGTAGAGCAGAGAAAAAGAGCTGTGTAATCTTATACATGGCACAGAATCATGCCAAGCCATATAGGGCGGCACAAAGTAGTCAGTTTGAAAGTCCATGACGAAATCCGAATCGAATAAGTTGCTTGATCGAATCGCAACCGAGAGCAACCGAGCGAAGTCCTCACAAGACTACGAGAAGATAACAGTGAGCTTATTGTTGAAACGGACCCTGTACAAGCTCACCTGCTGTCAATGTACAGTGAACTATTTTTGATTCCTTGCCGATATCGAAGCCTTTCTGCATACCGAAATTTCGGATTTGGCAGGGGGCCCAGCTGTGTCAAATTAATAAAAATTTTATTTGAAAGTCCGACCTACCTACACCATGAATTTTTTTCTATTGAAATCGATCCAAATTCTCGCGAAGAACAAATGCGATAACTTTCTAGAAACGTCCAAATGAATTATTCAGATTTCATCATTGCCATTTCGATATACGCGTAATTAACAATTACTTACAATTTTGCTTTCAGCACTGTGATCTTATTATTATTTTTATGCGCTGTTTACTGTTTCAATTGTTCCCTGATAATTATCTCCGCGAGGTTCTTGTTTCCTTTGGTTATCTATGAAGCTCAGTCTTCTGGAAGGGTAAAACCTTTGCTTTACAATGATATTCGCAGATAATGGCTAAATGGTTTCAACTTCAAAACCGCCATGCGCATGGTTTTCTAATGCTGAGTCGTCTCTTCTTTCATTATATATAATATTTCTGTAGAATCATTAATAAGGAGTATGAGCTATGGTAATAGAAAATTCTAGAAATCCAGACAGTGTAACATAAATGTGTATAACAATTCTATACTCAAACAAACTCGAGAAGGTTTTGTAGATCACAGAGGCAAATTGCAGACATGCGCACGTTTCAAACTGATTGGTTTTCGTCAGTGTATGCTAGTGACTCCAAATTTGTCAAGTACCTATATTCGCTATACACAGAGACTCCAAGATATCAATAAGCACCATCTTGAGTGGGCAAAATACATACAAGACATACCTACCTTCGCAAGTTAATTCAAATAAAGAAATGTATTCTCGATATTTTCACCTAACCATGCTCCTCATGCTCAAATCAGACCATAATTTGCCGTAATGCACAAAAATTAGCATATTCATATTAAAATGAAATAAAATATATTTTAATATTCCTGTAGAATAACCTAATTTTTGCATGAAGCTATGCATTGTCTGAAAAATTAGATTTAATGGATGAAAGGTATGTATATATATTTTATTGATTGTTTTTATTTATCCAAATATTCCAGCTGACAAGAAGAGGGTCAGAATTTTTCAAGTTTTTTTTCTAGAGAATGTGCTATCTATTTTGTAAAAGGGGAAATAAAAATGAATTTTTGAATTCTATGTGGAATATTTTTTGGTGAGTAAATTTGTTGTTCTTCAACATCCACCGGAAAAAATTTGAAAAGGTGATGGATTTAGATAATTTTGGTCAGTGCTTTATGTTTTCTGTTGATTCTTTATTAGTTGATTACCACCACATATACTGATAATATATATGTCTATAAAGTGTATATCTAAGGCATGTTATAAAATTTGATTCTAAATATTTTCAATAGATTTATTTTGATTAAACCTGTAGAGGTTTCGGAGAATTAATTCGGCTATTCTATAATAAGAAAAACTCTTTGTCTAGATAATCGATTGAAATGTATGACAGAATCATTAATTGCTAAGAATTTAGTATGGTGTAGTCTGAAGAAGTCAATGTGTTTCTTAAAAACTTTTAAAAATAAATTAAATAAATCCTTTAGAGAACACTGTTCACTTCATAATAGACATATAAAATTGACATTAATCATGGAGTATCAGAAGGAGATAAAAGAATTAAAAAAACTACAGAATATTAATCGAACTTACTCCACAAAAATTTGTGTGATGTGTGATTAGTGTTAATTATATGTCTAAAAGTAAAAAGTGTTCTCTAAGGCATTTATTTAATTTTAAAAGTTCTTAAGGAATTTTATTAAATTTTGTTTAAAAATTGTTTTAATTATGATCAACTACCAAATAGTAACGGCTGAAACAATTCAGTATCTTAAATTTTGTTGTTCAGAATGTCCCTGATTTAATATATTATATAAACTTTTCATTTTTATATTCGATTACAAATTATTTTAATGCCAAAAAAAGAATCCGTTTTATAGGTGTGAAAAATAATTTGATAATACTCACACTTGATTTGTTCATTTTCGGACTATTAATTGGAAATTAAAATTTTTGGTGGGGAATTTTAATAGTTATGGTTGACTGAAATCAATACACACTTTTGTATATATATTTATCTATCTAGATCAACGAAAATACATAGAATAACATCCAGTCATATTATCTAAAATAGAACACATTTTACTTAGTGGCTTACAAATAACCTACTTCTCACATCGATGCGTTTGTAAAAATATACATCTGGCCCAATTATTGTAAACCTCTAAACTTGATCTAAACTTATGTTTCCCAAGGAACCATTTTTCATTCTCGAACACGACATTCGAACAGAATCATACCGCAATAATAAGACGGATAATAAATTCACGGATATAATAAATTCCAACAAAATCGTAATCCTTGCATTAGAACTGGCGGTTTTCGACGAATTTTCTTCCCAACAATGACGCTCCAAAGTCGAACATGTGATTAACATCAAAATATCCTCGAATATTCGGATACGTTATAAGCTAAACATAACACAGAACTTTGGGAACTCAAAGTTTATATTGAAACGATATAATGTTGATATACATTGACCATCCCGCAGATTCTTCGACGGAGTTGAATAAACAAAGACGTATAGGTAGCATTCACTTACCTCCTGTTGCCAGGTTCTCTAACAATCATTCCATCATTTGGAAATCGCTGCAATTAATTAATTATCAAATGCATTAGCGTTGCCGCAGGGTTTTGGAGTTTCCATCCCTCACGCTAAATAAACAAAGATATTTTTAGGACTCATCAGCAGAACACAACGATCAAATGTGGTCCCGGAATACTCTTCGAATTACAATCATTTCTAAGATACTCTCTTCGATTAGTTAGTTTAATTACTTTGAAGCATTTGTGTGCACAGTTCAAGAAAGGGAGTAAATTTGAGAGTTGAAGAAAGCCGCAAAATATGGCTTACATATCAAATTCCTATGGCATTCTATTTCTTAATTGATACTGAGGTCAATTTACTATCAGTAGGCACGATCGTTCTTATGTAGCGATCACCTTCTTCGCTCCTCGTCCAGAATTCTTCATTGCTCTGCTGCAGCTTGCCGGCGTATTATATAGAGGACACGACTAGTCTCAAGTTACCTGAATGACCGTCCCCGCCGAGTTCAAGTAGGGCAAGGCACACAGCGTGTGATGAGATCAAATTTCTATGATGCGTGAAATCATTGATTTGATTTTGTTTTCTTATAATTCTTCAGGGTACTTTCCCTGGCTGAAAAGACTAACTGAAGTCGAAACAATCCCACAGAAAACGAACTCGACTAGTTTTCCAGTTAAGAACACCTTTCTTTGATACTTTGACTTTTTCTCTGTCTTTGTCTTTTGTATTTTTTACACTTTTGACTTTAACTTTGATAATATCTTTGTGTCTTTGAAAATTGCATCATATGAGGTTTCACCCTAACCTTGTGTTATGTAATTGATCCCATTTTGTACTGCTAAGTTTTAGTTCTTTCGGAATTCATTAGTTTGGCGATTGTAGCCAAAGAGCTATTTAATTGTTATAATTCTTCATTTATAGGATGAGCACTGAGTCCAGTCAGCTACTTCAAATATTCAAATTTCAAATTCAAATTGAATATTTACAACACTGGAACTTCTGGATTTTTTTTTGGAATATAAATAATTTCATTTGATAATTACACTGGCCGACATAAAAAATTTATAGAGCCACATTTAATATAACAATATCTGATGTGTATTTAAAAAAAAAAGATTTCAGGATTTTTTAACCGTATATATCGACTTTATTTAGTTTTCACACCTACTAAAAGTACCTTACATTTAAGAAAAACACAAAGATTAAAAATATTGGCTTAAAATACTGATTAAATCCTATTCTGTCGTTTTATGACGGGTCATATCTTCTCTCCTCAAAAACCAGCAGTAATCGCCCGTCATGGCTGGATCCCATCGTCCTTGATAGCGAATTTCCATTGTCCTAATATTTTGGTGGAATCTTTCACCCTCGTCACTGACAGCTCCCAACTTTTCAGGAAAAAATAACCAATGTGAATGGAGGAAATTTATTTTTAATGACATTCGGGCACCAAGCTATTCGTGAGCATCTAAAAGTTCATTAACTAACTATTGGTAGTTTACATCCATATTGTTGCCCAAAAAACCTCTTACTACACTAACACATGAGTTCCACGCTCTGAGTTTCTGCCTGGTGAGCTTCTCTGTAAAATTAACGTCATCCAGCAATTTTCTGATTTGTGGCCAAATAAAAATGCCTTCCTTTAATTTGGCATCACTTAACTTGGGAAAGAGTTGTTTTCAGTATTTAAATCAAATCTTTATTCACAGCGTTCACAAAGTTTTTCATCACCACAAGTTTAATGTGAAGAGGAGGTAGAAGGACATTTTTGAGGTCCACAAGAGGTCTAAACTTAATATTTTGAGATTCCGGTTGAAATACACTTCTTTTTGGCCAAATTGCTGTTATAAAATGCTGATTTACTACACTGTCCCATAGACAAAGAAAACAGTAATATTTTGTAAATCCTTCCTGAAGTCCCACTAAAATTCGTATAACTTTCAAGTCCCTACATTTCTTCCATTTATACGTTTTGTAGTTTATTTTATTCAAAAGGGTACGCATAGTTTCATAACTTCCTTTCATAGTCACTGAGTGGGCAACTAGTAAAAAGGGTTTTAAATTTTCATTATGCAATAACACAGCTTTTGAACTGTATTTAGACGAGTCTTTAAATAAACGCCACTCAGAGGGGGAAAGCTCAATATTAAGTTCCTACATTAAACCATCAATATCACTACACAACGAATTTTCCATACTATAGAATGCAGAAAACGGAGCATTTCCATTCCTTAAAACGGGAACCAAGAATTTCTGACTGTTGCTTTGATAACCCCAAATCACTTACTAAATCATTTAACTCACTTTGAATAATTAAATGTGGCTCGCCGGAACTGAGACCTGGATTAAAAGTACGGTTCTTCGGAGTTGCTCGATGATGCGTTGCCTCCAATACCTTCCAAAACAACATTTTGCTGATCTAAAGATGCGATCGGCACTGGTAAATCTGCATTATGAGGAACAGGTCGTATTGCAGACTGCAAACTTGGATAGTCAATCTTGTGCTTTCCCTTTTTGGAATAACCTTCAGTCTTTGTCAGGCAAAAATAGTAATCGTCTGAATGATAAGTGGGTTCTCGCCATAGCATAAGGACTGCAAAAGGCATGCTTTTTCTCTTCCCATTCATCAACTCCACCAATGATACGCTACAACTAACATAGAATACATGGGGAGCCCACTGCTTGTCTTGTTCTCCAATTAAAACACAAAAATATTAGAAGCAGGCGTTTTCAACATTTTCAAAAAATGGCCTGGATTTCACCATAAATTCTCCACAAATTTTTCAGGAGAGATTTTGTAACTGGGGCGCATCTTAACATTTTCGTCCTTAAAACATTTTCTAACCTACACACAGGAAACCACTCACTCAAACAACTGCTTCATTAGATTTTACTGTCAGTGTTCTTTTTCTCCAGTACAAAACATCCCGAGATTTGTTTTCAAAACCCTCATTTTATATCGCCATCGAAAGCTTTTCTCCACAATCATAAAATTCTCGAACAAATACTCCATAAATAAAGAATGAATGATGAAGCTGTTCATATTCAGAGCTGTCCTTAATTTGGCACCACCCTGTTGTTTATCTTTAAATTTATTTTCATATCCTTAAGACTTCGTTAATATCGCTGGGAGAAGAAAACTGCTGCCAAGTGAAAGGACACTGTAGCTTCGATAAAAAAATTGCTCTTTCAAAACCAAAAGCTATTTTTGAATCTAAGTACTCATCCATCGGGAACGATCCAAAAGTAACAGCGTATGTTATTTTCAATAAATTTTTGAGGCGCCTACTTATTTTGGGAACCTCCAACTCCAAATGAGAAACGCAATGAATAAGTTTATTATCAAGGAATACGTTGATAAATCAACGCTCCATTCTGTCATGGTCCGAATCAACACAATGCTTCATTATATTCATCGACGACAATAAATTGTGAAGTGATATTTTTCTGAAAACTAATTAGGTGCAGACAGTAAATATGCTTGAACAGATATTGAACTGTTCCAGACGTTGATGATAATTAAAATGTGTTTGTTTGAAGATAAATTTATATTTCAAAACTGCTGTTGCAAAAAATGAGAACCTTCAATTTACACAAAATATGTTAAAATCTTAATTTTGGTAGTGAAGCATTATGAAGCCAGCTTTAAAATGGCAACAAAACGGTGCATATTTGACCCAAATCGGACAATGCCAAACATTTTAAATAAAGTCTTGAAGTTCACGCAAAAATAATAGATGTTTTCCCTAACCTATAATGTAGAATTCTTAATTTTAGTAGTGAAGCAACAACTTGTTTTAATTATGGTTGTTGAAGTTGCATTCTTGGAATCATAGTCGATCCCAAAAATATTTCAATTTCAACGATCAGTTTATTTCAGAAACTAAGGGGTGATTGAGCATATATTAAATTTTGTGTGTTAATTATATAATACTTTTCACGTTTCCTAATTCTTGCTTGGAATGTCCAGTCTGAACAATATTATACACTGGTAAATCCTACTGGTTAAACTTTGAACTCCTTATTTCCTATTTTTTGAAATGATGGTTTGTTGTTTTTTTATTGAATTTCCTAACGAATAATAAGTTTAAATTGATCTATTGAAATTTTGTTTTTTTTTTAAATATTTAGCAGTCTTTTTAGTTATTTGTCCTCGTAAGTTAAAGAAATATAAGTTGTTTCATTCAAATTTTTAAGTGTAGAGATGCTAGTGTTATTCTTATATTGAAGATGAATTTCCGTCAAGTAAAGACTGAGACAATCAAAAATATTTTGTACTTTACCAAATATTGATGATTAATTATAAATAATAAATTTAAAGAATGAATTCAATCAACAACAAATACAACTCACCCACAGATTTCTTGTTATCCTCGTTTGAACAAGAAATCTGAAAGAACATTTTTTGAAATTAAAATTGTAGGAGACTAACAGATTAAATCTGTTTTGATATTCAAATTTTGTAATATTCCTTCTACCAAGTAAAAAACCCCTTCTTATTATTTTATGATAAATCTGTATGATATTTAAGGTATTACCTCTTCAAGTTTAGCATAAATCAGTTTAAAATCCTCGACACCAAGACACTTTTTGGGTAGATCTGTCTATTGAGAACCAATTCTCAATTTGTCAAACCTAAACTTTTTATGGTATAACCAAGAATGTTTTTTATGTTATAGTATTTTTGTATTATCGATATAAAGTATTGTTTCTACAGAGGTAATCGTTTTAAACTGTTGAAGTTAATACACCGTACATTTTTGCTCCAAAAGAATACTTACAGGCAACCAGAATATACATTGGTGTTTAATGAATTATCTGTAGCATTTCTGGCACTTATTTATAGTTGGTTTACTGAAAATTCGTTAAAATACTGTATAAGTCTCCTCACTAAATAAAATTACAAATAAGGGTCGGCCTCTATTATGCTCGCAAAAAACGATCTTTGTAGCCTTAAACAACAATATGATTTCATTTTGACAAATTTTTAATATCTAAAATCATCGGTTCAAATGTTATTATAGGGTGGAGGGATTGAATCGAAATGTTACTTCATAAATTATTTATTTCTATTATTTTCATTATGGCTTGAGTCAGTCTTACTGTAAACTGAATATAACAGTCAAAAATTAACCAAAATTAGTATATTCATTTCCATATTTAAAAGAATCGTTCCGTCTCCTCTTGCATTGATAAAGCTTTTTATTGAATTTGTAATAACTTATCATTCTTTTTCACTACCCAGCTTTGTCTTCCTGGTAGATTGCTTGCAAGCTCTCTAACTATTTCATTGGAAATTGTTCCTTTCATAGTGAAATCTCAACCTTTTCTGGGAAGATTCAGTTTGTCTTTGGCTTTGGTTAATTCTTTGTTCAGTTACTGACGTTTCAGGTTCTTCATGAACAGGCCTTATATCACCTTGGGAAGGTCTTCCGAAGATCCAGTTCTTATTGTTAGAAGGAGGGTTTTTCCGATTGCCAGAATTATTGACGTTATCAAGGGTACCAATCCTGTTCGATAGACTACTTTCTGAACTAGCTTGGTTTCCTTGAAGGTTTGTCTGACTTCCTCGTGTACCTTGGAAATTTGACTGACTTCCCTGGTCATTCTGTGAACTGAACTGGTTTCTATTTGTGATCTGTTGTCCGCCTCTTGTAGTGTTTCTTGCCTTTTCAATATGATCAGCGTTCAAGAGCCAGAAGGGTTGGTGTTCTCTCTCCCAAGTGTTCAGTGTGTTCACCAAGTCCACATCTCCTCTTGCATCCACTGGTATTTTCGGTGTTGAACCATCCAAACCAACACGATTTTCGACAGACACTGTGCTAGACGAAGATTCATTATCGTCTTTGAATCGACTTGCCAAGCCTGGTCTTCCAATGGGGCCAGAGCTCGCATAGGAAGGTCTTTGTGCGTGGGTCAACATCAACAGGGCAGTTAGGACTATGAGGAATTTCTGAAAAAAATTAGATACTTAGTGACTCTCAAAAATTCCAGTATCAGCTATCCTAGACTTGTTGCCTGGTCTTTCTAGGGAACAGCGTGCTATAGTTTCGCTCAATTTTATGTTTTTTAGAATTTTGAGCCAAAAATGAACTCAAACGACGAAGTTTTCGCTCACTGATATATGCTGCCATTTTCTGGTCCCTGACCTTAAAACTTGACTTTAGTATTTTGGGTAAATCCACGTATACAGATGTCACACTATTCATTTCACACAGAACCATCCAATTAATAAGAGAATGGCAGCATGTCACAGTATGATCCATAAATTGGTTAACGAACCTATGAATCGCGATAACCTTCTTACAGAATTTAATATCATAATGGCATTTATAACGCCATAGTTCAATTAAAAAAAATTTAGACAAAAAACAAAAGAAAGTAGCTAAATAAGAAGTGAAGGAGTTAGTTTGAAATGTAAACCTGAAGAATACACAGTGTCGGCGAAACAAATGTTGTGAATTATTAAATTGTGGAATTTTTAATTCTTTTTTGAAGGGTTTTCCAATAGCGATGATACAAGTTAAAAATAAAAAAAAAACACATAAGTTATTCAATGCGACACAATTTTTTTTATTTGAAAGGTTAGATTTCACCATTATATATGGAAAATAACATTATTCAAATGACCAGCATTCTCCATACGTATTGCATTCTGTCAACCGAATTTTTCATCACTTTCTCACATTTTTCACATTTGGCTGTATTTCATCAATAGTACGTTCGATGTTCATTTTCAATTGCTCAGTTGTTGTTGTATTATTAGCATAAACATGTGACTTAATATATCTCCAAAGAAAGAAATCTCAAGGTGTTAAATCACACAATCTGTGAGGATAATTAACTGGACCATTTCTTGAGATAATTTTATCACCAAATTTTATTTTCAATAAATCGATTGTTGAGGTAGCTGTGTGGCAGGTTGCGCCGTCTTGTCGAAACCACATATCCTCCAGATTTGACCATTTTTTTCAAAGAAATACGGACCAAGGACTCCGCCAGCATGAATGGCACACACAGTGACTTTATTTGTAAGTAATGGTGTACAGTAATAGTAATATTTTCGTGTGGATCACGCCAAATTCTGCAATTCTGTTTGCTTACATAACCATTCAACGAAAAGTGAGCTTCATCTCTGAATAAAATTTTTCGATAAAATTGTTCATGTTCATTTTTGCAGTTTCGAATATTTTAACGAAGACCATTAAAGTGCCTTATAAACTTTGTGTGATTTTGTTGTGATCATAGAACATTGAGTACCTTGGATATTAGATGTACCTAATTTGAATGTTCAACAAACAGATATTCCTAGAGGTCGTATTAGGTAAGTTTATTTATTGTCAATTGATTTTATTATTTAAATGTGAAATTGAACTGGTCTTATCTGAATTGAAATTATTTTTTGAAGATGTGCTACATGTTTTGAGAGTTTTTGAAGTAACTTATTTAAATATATTGAATATTTCAAATAAATTAGTTTTTGAGAAGTTCTTGAAATTATGTTGTGTATTTTTGAGAAAGATTTAGTTTTCATGAATATAAGATCAGAAAACAAAACATTTTGTCACAAGCAAAGCTGTGTACGCTTATCTGATGAGTTCAGTAGGCATGCTTGGAACGAAACAAACAAACATTTATTTATTAATTTTAATTGACAATTTATATTTGTTGGGGTTTTTAATTCCATCCGATATTGTATAATGAGTTTGGATTTTATACGTCTATTGAATATAAGCAGTGCTTATAAGACATTAATTTAATTCTAAAAGTTTTTTGAATAATTTTTTTTTAATTTAAATTGTAGAAGATGAACAGATTGTTTTGATATTCAAATTTTGTAATAATCCTTCTATCAAGTAAAAAAGTAATGTAAAATTATTTTACAATGAAGAAAACGAGCAGTTCAAAAGTTTAGACAAGGTTGATTCTTTTCCTTTATATTAGCCTTAAAGTTTTTCATTTGATAGTTGTAAATCAGTATAGGTAACGTGTCTGTTCAACTCGCGTTTCGTAAGAGGCTGGAAAATAATAAACCGAACCACGAAGCAGTTTAACTAGTTTGGAGCAAATTAAAATATTCTGCATTTCTGATAAGTAGGGCAGAAATCATTTATGCAGGAACCTTGAAAAAAAAATGCAAATGCTGAGAGTTTATATCTATTAACCTGAAAAATACGAAAATCCACTCCTCTTCTACAATTACGGGAAAAAAAAATTAATATATGGTTGCACATCGAAAACCAGGCAGCAAACATGCAGCTTTCTAATAATTTGTTATCTTTTTGTCGGTAAAGATTATTTTGTACTTCAATAGTGGACAGTGAAAGGAGAAAGCACTAATTATACATGAGAGTGTATAAATCAAAACACTCTGTATAGAATACGTCTTATCAGGAATTACCAATAAAGTTTGTTTCATTTATTAATTACCGCTAATTTCTTACTAATTTCCATGTAATTATTTTTCAAATTGAGGTATTAAATGTAAACTTTTTCGATCGATGCAACATGGCCTGCCTGACTAGCGCTTCTCCAATTATGAAGAAGTCAAAAAAATGAATCGAGGCATGGAAAGGCAGCCAAAGATTCGCGTTGGGATCCGTCTACAGCCAGAAAGATGGCAAAAATTAGTGGTTAGCGACTTACAATACATTGAACTTTTAAGGTATAATTAATTTTTCACAATAAAGCTTCAATTTTCGACAAAAACCGCAAAAACATATTTATACTCCTAATAGGTTACGATGTGTTAAGAAAGTATGACATACGAGTTAACAAAAAGTTGTAATTCTAATGTATAATGAATATTTTATCTGACACTGATGAGCGATGAGTTTATTTGCGAAATTTCCATGAATTATAGTTAACCTCAACAATTTAGATATAATTATATGTAATCAAGTATTCATTTAGTTGAATTGTAAAATTTTCAACGATTATGGTTAACCCTGTACTTCCATAAATTTCTCGGAGAGTATTCACCTCATTAGAATGAATAATAACACACATTATGTGCAATGAATGTGGCATTTTTAATCCGAAATTGTCCCCTGTTTTGATTGCGATATTTTTCGAACATGAAATTGAAGATAACAAAATTCAAAATATTTCACTCCTCGGACATTCTTGAAGCGTGATAAACCTGTTTGTATCCTACAATTAAGCATCTCCGAATTCGTATTTACAGCTTACGTGCCAAAACATCATTAAATTCAAAAGATAAAAATTTAACTGACGAAATCGTATCTGAAATAGGACAACTGTAATAGCATCGGCGTAAGACTGAATTAATATTGGGACATTATTAATTAAACTGAGTCATTTCGGTTTCCGATACGAAAATAACAATATGAATCAAGCATGCGAAAGGGCAAGGAATCACAGCCAAATGGGTGGTTATATCTGTTAATTACTATTCTTTGTCGAAAAATATAAGAATTTAAAGTCATCATCCTGCACCAACTTAGTCCATTTTTCAGTTGACCTCCTTACTATCTACATGGCCAATCCACTTCTTCTGAAACAATTCTTGGCCTATATCTTTTATTTGTGTTTTTCTTCTGATATCTACATTTCTTATTCGGCCTTTTAATTTGATTCCTAATAAGTTTCTTTCCATTCTTCTTTGGCATTCTTTTAACTTTTATGTTTGTTTTTCATTCAGGAACAAGGTTTCGGTGCCATATGATAGAACAGGCAGTACACACATATTCTCATGATATTCATGAAGAAGTCACCCTTCAGGTTAAACGGAAGTGACCAGTACTGATTCCAAGCGTTTTATTTTCTTCTCTTAATCTCTTTGTTCTGACGATTCGTGAAAGAAACGATCTGGTCAAGATAACAATATTCCTGAACATTGTCAATGGTTTTATCGTTTATTTTCATTTCTTTTTCTGCACCGTTTATCATCACTGTAGTTTTGGTTTCATTTATCGTTAGTCCAGCTTCTCTACTATGAAAATTCAGGTCATTCAGAATTTGTTGAAGTTCTTCTTAGCTTTCTGAAACGAGAACAATATCGTCCGCGAATCTAAGATTAGATAAATGCTTCCCATTAATTTTGATGCCTTTTGATGCCCTTTTGATGCTCTAACAATGCTGTAAATAGCTTTGAGATGATGGGGTCCCCTTGACGTACATCTTTTCCGATTTTAAAGGTCTTTCCTACATTTTTAAGTTTCGTTTTTGCTGAGGAATTGTGATAAATTTATTGTAGGATATGAATGTATTGGTCTGGTATACCTTAATTGATTAGAGCATTTTTAAGATAGGTATCATGCACCATATCAAAGGCTTTGTTGTGATCTACAAATCCTAGGTACAATTTTTTGTTCTATTCTTTCTATTTTTCAATGACTTGGGTTAGAGTGAATAGGTGGTCCATATTTGAGTAGCCAGCTCTAAATCCTGCTTGCTCAGGTGGCTGATTTTCATCCAAAATGCTGGTTATTAATCTCAAGATGATTTTTGAGAACATTGTATAGAGTCCACTGAATTCTTTTCTGTCCTATCACGCTGTTCGATTTTTTCAGTTTGATTCAAACAGTTTTTTCAGATGAGCTTCTAGTAGTGGATTGTTTTGATTTTATTTACAAGGTTAATTAATTGAGGTAAACAAGCCCTTGTCTCACTTCCAGATTTGGGCTTTTTATCAATAGTGTTAATTAATTTTTGAAGGATTCACCAGAGGTTACTTGTTCAGTAAGGTTTGATTTTTATTTTATCTAGGAACTCTAATAAGTTCTTATGTTATTTTCTTGTAAAAATTAGCAGCAATTATCTGATTAATTCCATTATTGCTTAATTCCTAAAGAAGGAACATAATTTATGATCTTCATTTAAAACTAATTTAAACCTTGATAGTAGACAAATTGAAAATTCTGTAAGAAAAATTTACAAAATAAATTAACATTCGAGTCGTAGTTGATTGAAATAAAATTAAATTCAGAATTATTTCTGGAATTTTCTATGATATATTTTGAAAAATATATATTGAAACGTTTCAATATCATAATATATAAAATTTGAATATCAAGACAGATTCAATCTGTCGTCTTCTACAATTTTAATTTCAAAAAAATTTTTTGAAGAAATTTTAAGAATTAAATTAATGTCTTTATAAGCACTGCTCATATTTAATAGACGTATAAAATCAAAATTCATCATACAATATCAAATGGAATTAAGAAAAACCAACGAATATAAATTGTCAATTGAAATTAAAATATAAATAAGCAAACATTTTTTGTTTCGTTCCAGGCATGCGTACTGAACTCTTCAGACAAACGTACGAAGCCCTGTTTGTTACAAAATGTATTGTTTTCTGATCCTATATCAATGAAAAATAACTCTTTCTCAAAAATATAAAACATAATTTCAAGAACTTCTCAAAAACTAATTTATTTGAAATATTCAATATATTCAAATAAATTACTTCAAAAAACCTCAAAACATGTAGCACATCCTCAAGAAATAATTAAAATTACGATAAGATCAGTTCAACTTTACATATAAAAAATAATAAAATCAATTAAACAATGTATAGACTTACCGAGTGCAACAACAGAAATATATAGTATATGAAGATGTAAATAGGTACATTTATATCCAAGGTACTCCATGTTGCATGTTCACAAAAAATCATACAAAGCTTATAAGGCACTTGGTCTTAGTTGAAACCATTCAATACTTTATAATGAATTTCTTTATTTAAAAACCTAATATAATTATATATTATATATAAAATGAAATAAGAAGGAACGGTTTTTTTACTTGATAGAAGGATTATTACAAAATTTGAATATCAAAACAGATTTAATCTGTTGTCTTGTACAATTTTAATTTCAATTTATATGTAAAGTTGAACTGATCTTATCGTAATTTTAATTATTTCTTTAGGATGTGCTACATGTTTTGAGATTTTTTGAAGTAATTTATTCGAATATATTGAATATTTCAAATAAATTAGTTTTTGAGAAGTTCTTGAAATTATGTTTTATATTTTTGAGAAAGAGTTATTTTTCATTGATATAGTATCAGTAAACAATACATTTTGTAACAAACAGGGCTTCGTACGTTTATCTGAATAGTTCAGTACGCATGCCTGGAACGAAACAAAAAATGTTTGCTTATTTATATTTTAATTTCAGTTGACAATTTATATTCGTTGCTTTTTCTTAATTCCATTTGATATTGTATGATGAATTTTGATTTTATACGTCTATTAAATATGAGAAGTGCTTATAAAGACATTAATTTAATTCTTAAAGTTTCTTCAAAAAAATTTTTTGAAATTAAAATTGTAGAAGACAACAGATTAAATCTGTTTTGATATTCAAATTTTGTAATAATCCTTCTATCAAGTAAAAAACCGTTCCTTCTTATTTTATCATAATATATAATCAATATAAAATTTTTTAATGTCTCGGAAAATATATTGGATAAAAATTCCTGAAATAAATGATAGAATAAAAAATAGATAAACCAGTACTTTAACATATGAGAAATTTGTTTTCAACATATATCGATAACTCTCCTTCAAAGTGGAATAACCACTCAGTATGTGAACCGATATGGCCCATCAAGCATTATACAATGCCATCGAGCATTAGTCAAAAATAAAAATGGCGTTAAAAATCGTCATGAAACGAGTACGACAGATTGTTTCAACCCTTATAAACCGGTCTGATTAGATACGTTCGAGTTGATTCATTTCAGAGTTCAATCTTTTTGTTAAGTCAAAAATTTGTTTTTTTTTTATTTATTTCAATCTCAGCCCATATCTTATGAGACCCATTTTTTAAGATGGAAACAAATTTGGTATATGGTAAAATTCTGGTTCAACATTTTTTCATTCTATCCATTATTTTAAGAAGTTTTATATAATTTTGGAATAGTAGATTTTTGTACATATATACGTCGTGTTTATACTTTTCATGACATGAAGTGAAAAAGGTTTTTTCCTAGATATTGGAACATATTTTCGGTCAATTATATATACTATGATATTATACAATTTTAATATTTCAATATATAATCTTCAATATATGTTGAAGGAGTTTCCATAAAGAAATCTGAATTGAATTTTATAAAAATTCACAAAAGCACTTACAAGGCTCAAGGAGCTTTAGCAGCACCAGGAGATTTTGGCAATTCACGACGTAACCTGTCTTGTTAACTTCAACTTTCGAAAATTTGACAAACGATCTGCTCATCAGATTGATTTTGAACACTTAAATTTCGTCGATATATCGAGTGTGTCGTTTCCAATTCGTAAAATAAGGACAGTTGTACACGCCCTGCTAGAAACTCCGAAAAAACACTAAACCAATTTGCAGAAAAGTAATGGATTTCGATTTATTCAGTTTTAAAAATTTGAAAATATGATAGCGTCTATAATATTGAGAGATAAAGAATGATGCTTGTTTGGACTCTCACCATTATGTGCTGATTTATCGAAAAGAGTAAACAAAAACAAACTTGTACCACTACGAAGTTATCTCTTCGAACAAGAACTACTGAATGGTTACAGCCAGACAGTGAAGAAGTTATTTATTATACAGTAGACAACAAACGGGGAAAATAAATCAGCGCGATTCCCAGAGAACTGCTAAAATTCAACTACAGGAAAAGCCCAGCCACTGACGCTCCCATTTGCAACGAAGAACTGGTTGAGGACGTCGTGGATATATTATCGGCACGATACCAATTACAAGATATCTCGAATCATCCAATAATCCAATGACGTAGAAAGAAGGATTTTTGATAGAATAATCAGGAATTTTTCTGCAGATATTCTTCACGGTTTTCTTCAAACTGTGTCGAAGTCAAAGCTTCAACATATTTCTACGCGCTCGTTTGTTAAACTGTCTGCCTTTTTTCGAATTTTGAATGGACAACGGTATCGAATAATACAGTCGAAAATCAATCAAGACGTTTAGGGTTCATTAATTCAGGATGAAAAAATCCGATAAGTTAATAAAATAATATTTGATGGATTCGGTCTTTACTTGGTGGAAACTCATTTAATAATGGGAAATCCACTCAGTTCAATTTTAGCTGAAATATTCATGGATGATCTGGAATCAAAAATACACCTGAATCCTATAAGCAAATATTTTCTTTATTGGTACAGATATGTAGATGACATTTTTTGTTGTTTCAAAGGCACCGACTGACAACTACATATCTTCACGGATTTCATTAATAAACTCCACCCAAAAATCAAATTCACAATCGAAGAAGAAAAGAATCAAAGTATTAATTTTCTTGACCTCACTATAACAAGATTAAATAATTTACATGATTTTAGTATTTTTCACAAACCAACACATAAAGACATCACAATACATAAAACTTCAAACCACCCCACCAACCAAAAGATGTCAGCATATAATAGATTTATTCATAGATTATTGAATGTCCCTTTAAATTCAGAAAACTTTATGAAAGAATTAAATATTATTAAACAAATATCGTCAAACAACGGTTACAATCCCTTTCTTATAGACAAAATGGTATCCAATAAACAAAAGAAAATGGCATTAAATCTCGTGTACCCAATCATAAAAGAGGACAATACACAGAAATATTTTTCGTTATCTTATGTCAATGGAGTATCTGAAAATATTGCTAAATATTTCAAAAGCAGTTTCAAATATAACGCGGCTTTTAAGACAATTAATAACCTTAGTACCTACATAAAAAACAATAAAGATCGTACAAATAAAGAAAATAAATCCGGAGTCTACAAGTTGACTTGCAAAGATTGCCCTTTAGTATACATTGGCCAGACTGGTAGATCATTCAAGAAACGTGTCCAAGAACATCAAAGGGGTTATATATACAATTCTGTACATTCGACATATGCTAATCATCTTAAGAAATTTAGGCATAATTTCAACAATAATTATGGAATTATCCACGTTGAAAGCAAAAGTTCTAGATTAACACTTTTAGAATTTCTTGAAATCAACAGGTATAATGCCCGTAAAATCCTTTTGAACGAACAAACAGATGTCGATCATTCTCCATTAGTGAATATTTTTCCTTAATTGCATTTTTAGCGGCAAACTCCAATAAACACCTAGAGTTTTTATGACTTGTGCTTCTATTATTTGGTCACGTACCTAAAAATGTATATAAACTCGGTTACACTGAATACCATCAGACAGTACAATGTAATACCTGAAGAAGCCTCATCGTGGTGAAACAATTGTTGTAGTAGTACAAACATTTTTGTGGAAATAAATTACTGTCTCATATACATTTTTTTAATTAATAAAATAATATTGATTTTTTCCACAATTTATTAATTTAACGACAATTCTTTGTCGTGGCTTTGTCAAGTTTACATTTTGAACAAGCTCTTGAAATTACACCTTCACTTTTTATATAGCTAAAAACTTGAAAAGAGAGGCGATGCAGCTAACTAACAATCTTCGGAAATCAAGATAAGAAAAACATATGCAATAACCATCCATTTACAGAAAAGCCGATGAAGAAGAATATGCGAAAAAAGAGATATAAATAACCATAAAATATATTGAGGCCAATTATCGGAAATACCTTAAAAATATTCAACAATGGAGATCTTGCGACATATATTTGGTCGTTGAGAAGAATTTTAAGGTTCTTGTACTTACTAATTTATACTGCTTCCATAAGTGTGAGTCCAGTTTTTTAATTTCATTATGGATAATTTCATAGTTATTGTTGAAATTAAGTCCAAATTCTTTCAAATGACTGCCATATGTTGAATGCCGAGATGTCTGACGTGTTCGTGAATACTTTTCTTAAAGGATCTTCCTGTTTGACCAATATATATACTCCTAGATCTTCTGTGAAGATCTCTCAGAAGCTTTTTCAACTTGTGCGAGTTACGAGTTCAGTTGTGTTCTGGGTAGACTTTCTTACTGCGATCTTACGCCACTTTTAGGTCACAGCACTGTTAATTTTAGACCCAACAGTAAAATGGTGGCCGAAACCCGTCCAACTAGAAGATGGTATATATTGGTCAAACAGGAAGATCCGTCAAGAAAAGAGTTCACGAACTCCAGCGGAGTTACATGTCAGACATCACCAATTTTTTATGATAAAGCTTCAATTTTCGACAAAAAACCGCACGAACTTATTTATACTCTTAATAAGACGCTGACATTGTTACCACAGCAAGCTTTAAATATGTTCTATTGTCAAAAAATCAAGTTCAAGAAACCTTTCGGGTTTTGAATTGAATCAGTCCTTACTTGGTGAAAATCCATATTAAATAATATTCAAATAAGTTCATTCTGATTTCCACAATTTTTATTGTTATGTTCACAACAATTGTTTCGCTATCACTGTAGCATCATCAGGTAGGTTTACATTTTGAATAACTAAGCTTGTTTCCGAAATCTATTGCTATTTATATTACAGTAAGTTCAATAAATTTTTATTGGGCACTAAAACCCAAAAAAGGATCTCTGTAATTTCTAGCTTATTTGAATATATTTAACAGAGGTGAGTTATTTTAATCTAATTGGTCGTTAAGTAATATTCCAATTTTATTGTGCTTATTTATCTTTAGGGATTCTAACAGGTTTAAGGCACAACTTTTACTTTCTATATGTGGAATTTTAAAATTATGGTTGAAAGTATGTTCTGTTTCTAACAAATGGTTAGAATATGTGGAATTACTTTTATTATTGAGGACACTCTTCAAATGTTCACAAATTCTATGTTGGAAAGTTCTTCCAGTCTGTTCTATGTAAATTTTAGGGCAATCATCCCAGGTTAACTTATAAACCCCCGATTTATCAACTTTATGTGTACAGTCTTTATTATTTTTAATGAATTTACTCAAGTTTGAATAAGTTTTAAATGAAGTTCTTGAATCGTATTTATTTTTGAGGTATGTAGCAATTTTCTCAGGAATACCTTTAGTGTATTTTACGGAAATGTATTTAAAATTTTCTTTTATATTAGGATATACCATATTTAAAACAGTATTATTATTTTTATTCATCAACAATTTGTCTATCAACTTAGGATCATAGTCATTATTAATAGCTATTTTTTTAATTATGTTAAGTTCTGAAATATAATTTTCTCGATTCATGGGAATATTAACTAATCTATGGATCCTACAATTGAATGCTGATAATTTTTGATTAAAAGAAAGGTTTGATTTATTGTGTATAATAGAATCCGTATAGGTTGGGTTGTGAAATATTGAAAAATCATGTGAATTATTTATTCGAGTAACAGTTAAATCAAGAAAATTAATAGAGTTATTATGATCGGTTTCCATAGTGAATGAAATTGAAGGATGTATTTCATTGATAAATAAAAAGAATTTTTTTTAAATCTGTCTGTACCTGTGAAGCAACAGAAAATATCGTCTACATATCTGTACCAATATAAAAAATGATGATGCTACTGTGATAGCGAAACAATTGTTGTAAACATAACAAAAAAAATTGTGGAAATCAGGATAACTTTATTTGAATATTATTTAACCTTTCGGGTATTCTCGTCTAACTTCACTGAGTTTATTTGATATATCGTTAATGTTTGAAGTTTTGTTATCTTTATAGTAACTATAGTGTTACTATAAAGAACAGTGAATTGCTTCAGCCGGTACTATTTGGTAGTTGATCATAATTGAAACACAATAGATTGGAGTTACTATGTATTTACTACCAAGGTTTTTTATTATTTTTGGTTCACATGTTACCGCGGTTTCGAACGATGACCGTATATCTTCAGAAGATGAACGGTCATCGTTCGAAACCGCGGTAACATGTGAACCAAAAATAATAAAAAACCTTGGTAGTAAATACATAGTAACTCCAATCTATTGTGTTTCAATTACTATAAAGACATCAGAATATTGAAGAATCTGTATTGCAACCAAAAAGCCAGAATAAAAGTTGGGGATGAAACATCTGAAGGGGTTGTTGGGGTGCGACAGGGGTGTATACTGTCACCTCTGTTATTTAATATATATATATATATATATATATATATATATGTATATATATATATATATATATATATATATATATATATATATATATATATATATATAACGAAACCATTATTCAAGAAACACTAGCAGACAGCACAGAGGGTCTGATAATAATGGGGAGGTTATCGAGGCGGCCAGGAGTGTTGAAGAAGGATGAAAAAGATGTTTTGCAGTCGAGATCTAAATTTTAACTTAAGGGTGCGAAGTTATGTCTTCAAAACTTTTATATGGTGCAGAAGTGTGGACACTAAGGCAGACAGAAGTGAGGAAGATCGAAGCATTTGAAAGATGGTGCTATAGAAGCATGCTGCGTATATCGTGGGTGGATAGAGTTTCGAATGAGGAAGTGTTACGGAGGATGCAAAAGAAGGAAGAAATAATGGTGACAGTCAAGAAGAGGAAATAGGAATAAATAGGACATCTAATGAGAGGAACCAAATACTTACTGCTGAGGCTGATAATGTAGGGTGAAATAGTGGGATAGAGATCTGCGGCCGAAGATGAATAACATGGCAAATTGCGTTGATGATCTCCAACCTCCGATAGGACAAAGAACACGAAAAAGAAGTGTTATTTTTCTATAAAGACAAACACCAAAGTAACTGATCCCAAAAAGAGCGCTTTTTGAAATTTGTATTGATTCCTTTCAATGTAAAATCATGCTTAAATGTAAATTTTAAAGTCTCTACCACTGGAAAACTTCAAAATCAACACACATTACTTGATTTATTTTTATATATTTCACTATAAATCTACCATATGTTTATCATAACTGGTTTTAAATCCAGATAATCACATTTATTTTAACGAGCCTGTTATTGTTCCCATGTTTCATAATAAAATATAAACAACTCAAAAGAGTTACGAGAAGATTAGCCGAAATAACAATGAAATTTTCAATTTTTGGGGAATTTAACATTACCGAATATAACACAAATTTAATTGAACTCAATCTTATCATTTTCGGGAAGACGTACGTGTTTTCCAGTTCTTAAAAATATTGAAAACCAGCACGCACCTACTATCCAATTATACCAAGTGAAAGTTCAGAAACTGCTAATCAAGACAGATTTAATTCAATTTTTTTTATATTATCCTGATACTGCTACATCTTCTGTGAAAATCCCTCAGAAGTTTTTTCAGTTTGTGCAGGTTAGGAGTTCAGTTGTGTTCTGGGTAGGCTTTGTTACTGTTCTTGAAACCTTCACAAAATATATCAATAAAATATACTGAAATATTCAAATTGTATTATAATATACAGGATGCTCAAGTTATCTCTGGCCAAATTTCAAAAGGTGATTCTACAGGCAATCTGCAATACAAAAGTTTCTATAGAGTATGGACCAATTATACTTCAAATGTTTGATTGTATCGGTCTTTACTTGTCGGAAATAGAAATTAGGTAAATTAAGTTGTTTAACTTTTAATCATCAATTATATTTCGTTGTAAAGTTATTCTAAATTCTACTATTTTGTAACGCTTCACAAGAGATATGCACCATCTGAGGACACTATTTATTTATTTTTAAGGGCTAATTTCCTATTGTTTCAGAATTTAATGATCACTAATATCATGATTGTCAATAAGCGAAACAAGGTTGAATATCATCTTGTGGTAGGTAAGATGACACAACATAAAATAGACAGATGGATATTTTGTATATCCAATAAAAATATTTCGCATTCGAATCAACCAGCCGCAAACCACATTACATTAATTTTTTCGATGATTACCACCGGACATAAAGGAAATGGAGCGAGGATTTTAGCGCAGTCATCCTTAGTCATCACAAAAATACTCATCATGTTTGTAGCGGAAAAAGTTTGTTATTGCGAATTCAGAGAATCAACAGCGGCAAATATTCATCACGCCTGTAGCACACAACGACTCGAGAGCGGAACGAAAAAATGAACGTTTTACATACGAGTCAAATATACAGGTTATTTAAATATTTTAATATTAGCCTTCTACATATTTAATTTCAAAAAATTATATTTAATAATTATAACTTCAGGAATTAAATAAATTTAATGTCATATAAGTACCACTTATATCAAACGACATATTAAATAAACATCCATTATAAGACATCCAAATGATATAACAAAATCCAATAAATAAAAATTGTTAACCAAAATCCTATAAATTAAATATTTTGAGTAGACAAAATTTTATTTCTGCTGACCAATCTTATGAAAACAAATATCTTTCGAAAATATTCAACATAATCTTAAAAATTTCATCATAAAACTATCTTACTTAGAATATTCAATATTATTGGATATATAACTAAGTTACTTTCTATAAAATCTCAAAATATGTAAAAACATTACTGAAAAACAAGTTTTAAGAGAGACTTTGGTTCGTCAGTACTCAAATAATGCATATTCAATAAAATATAACATCAATCAACAAGAAATATTTACTCACCCTTCAACAATACTGAAAAATTTAAATGGAGTGTAATGTTAACTACAAATAAATAATTCTGTGGTTTACCCTTGATTTCAATAATATTGAATATTCTAAGTAAAGATAGTTTTATGATGAAATTCTTAAGATTATGTTAAACATTTTTGAAAGATATTTGTTTTCATAAGATTGATCAGCAGAAACAAAATATTTAATTTATAGGATTTTGGTTAACAATTTTTATTTATTGGATTTTGTTATATCATTTGGATGTCTTATAATGAATGTTTATTTTATATGTCGTTTGATATAAGTGGTACTTATATGACATTAATTTAATTTTATTCCTGAAGTTATAATTATTGAATATAATTTTTTGAAATTAAATATGTAGAAGGCTAATATTAAAATATTTAAATAATTTTATATACTTTCTATCAAGTATTAACCTCTATTTATGTTATTAAATATATAGGTGATTCTAAATCGAATTTTAAGAGATGGTTCTTCAGTGGAAATTAATGAGGGTCTTTTCTATTAGGAGCTTGAATAAGTTTTTTGTCGAAAATTCAAGCTTTATAGTGAAAAATTGGTTTCACAAGCCCTCTTTCAATGACATACGTCCATAGACGTATTAAAGCGATTAGGATAAGTGTATGCATATGTCGAACAGATCTGTGATCCGAAGCCTCCATCATATGTTCTGTTGAAGTTTGGAAATGCAGATCCATATACAAAATACGCCATAGATTCTTCAACACTTTCACTTACAGTAGAAATATTTTCGGTCGAGCGTGTATTTCGATGATCTATGGGCCTTAAGACATCAGTAACAGATCCAGCCTCTTCGAATTTTTTCGCTGTGTTATCAATTGTACGCTCAGATGGAAGATTATGTCGACCATAATCTGGCCGTAACGCACGAAACATACTTGAGATTTTGCATAAAGAAAATAAGGGTTTCAGACTCTTTGAACCTGTCAGAAAGTTTACAAATAAACCGATTAAGAAATTCGGGTAGTTATCTAATTCTATTCGTCTAAGGACCCGGTAGTTTCAGCAAAGGTAATAAAAAAAATTTATTGTACCATATTTTATTTACCTCCATGTTTGAATAAATTGAATAATTTGAATAAATTGCTGAATATCATTCGAATATAGCTTCCCATCTACAAATTTCAGATAGAATTTGTGACTAGTTAAGGCACCTTCGAGATTCTATTAATAGTATTCTTCAATTAGTTAGCCAATAGTACCATCACAAAGAAAACTACTCAGATAATGTTTCTTTTCTATCGACACCTATTAGTTAAAATTAAAAGTATACACGTTCTAATACGATTAAATGCCGTTAGATGACAGCTCCACCACAACACTGCAGATTTCTGTTTCGCTTCTGGGCGTAAATGAAATTAGAATTACATTAACACTACTACAAAATATCTCCGTTAGAGGGCGGGATAAATACAAAAACAGAATGATTAAAGTAAAACAACTTGATTTTCGCTAATTTATTTAATTTCACAACGATTGTTTCGTCATGACAACATGACTTCGTCAGGTGAGTATGGTATCATCAAGATGTATTTCCGACAAGTAAAGACCGATACAATCAAACACAAAAACAGAACATTGACTATATATAGTCACTTAAAAAAAAAAAAATGTTTAACATAATCTTAAGAATTTCATCATAATACTATCTTACTTAGAATATTCAATATTATTGGATATCTAACTAAGTTAGTTTTTAGAAAAATCTCAATATATGTAAAAACATTACTAAAAAACAAGTTTTAAGAGAGACTTTGCTCGTCAGTACTCAATCATATTCAATAAAATATAATATCAATCAAGAAAAAATATTTACTTACCTTTAACAATTCAGAAAGCGTCTTGGCAAATGAGTACTGAACATCTAAATGGAGTTCAATGTTGACTCAAAATAAAATAGTTCTGTTGTTTACCATTGATCTTAAAGATTGAAAGGCAATTTAACGGTCTCTGTTATAGTACAAGGACCATCTGTATGAAGAATCTTAGGGAAACCGAATAATTATATATTATGAATAAAATAAAATAAATGGAGGTTTATAGTTGATAGAAAATATATAACATTAATTTAATTCCTGAAGTTATAATATTAAATATAATTCTTGGAAATTAAATATGTAGAAGGCTAACAGAATATATCTGTAAATATTAAAATATTTAAATAATTTTATTTACCTTCTATCAAGTACAAACCTCCATTTATTTTATGCTTTTGTCAGGAAATTAAAGCGATGAAAGATTCAGGCAGTACCTTGCTTCGTTCGTCGTGAACATTCCACATTAAAATTTGATTAAAGGCAAAACCATTGAACCGATTTAGTGCATTAGCGAACGTTCCAAATTTCTACCTGTTTTCTTTCGAAAGTTAGAGTGTTTACGGACGGAGCGGCCGGACAGAACTACTTTTGACTTTGAATTCTTCATCAATGAGAGAAACCTAGTCGTCTGATTGCATTTTTAACCGAAATAATAGTACGCTGATCCCTAGAACAAGCGCGCAAAACACAAAATTCTGTATTTTGTAATCTGAAAGTCAAATAAATAAACTTCATTTCTCGCAGTTTTATAACTGCCCTCCTGAAGAAACGAAAAATCTAGTGAAAATGAAAAATACATGGCGGAAGGACTCCATCCTTCGCCCTTCGATCTGCATTCGTACATATCGGCACCTTTCACATTCACATACATTAAATACTATTGAAAAATGGAGAATATTGTAGATGAAAAAATGAGATTGCAAAAACACAATTAGTCGATACCCGCCACTGGACTCTGGCCGAGTTGTTCGTCTGGTTTCATTAATTAATTGCGAAGATTTGGGATTTAAGAAAATCTTCACCAAGCAGATAGGTAATCAATTTTAGGTAGGTAGCTTTGGCTTTATATTTTGTGCTACTTTAGATGAATCGTTGTGTATGTAATAATTACGTAAAAAGTGCCACATTCTTTTTCGTATTCTGATATGCTGTTTGTTATTATACCCGCAGACGTGTACGATTTCACTTTCAATTTCATTTTCACATGTGGAGGTATTTCTAAATTGATTTCTTGTTGTACCAAGAAGATTATAGTAGTGAGTATTACACACAAGGGCAAGTGTTTTTTGACCTTTGGTTGGTCATTTTGAAGTTATGAACCATTTAGTCCAAGATCCAGGGTCCATTTTTACTATTACTAATATTGAGCTAATTTTTCATGAGTAGCTTCATTTTGATGATACGCCCAACTTTTTTCCTCACAAAAATTTTCTATTGCGGTATCTTACAAGGGTAGCAGGGATGAAATATGTCGATTTGACAATTCGTAAAAATTTATCACTAACTGCGGGTTTTTTTATTGTATCTTTAGATAATTTTTTGCTTCGTTCAAAAAAATAGTTGTCCTACAAAATGTATGGTTTGATCAAAGAGTCAATTCCAATATGAATTGTATTATATGATTATTAACTCATTAACCAGCAGATTTTTTTACTGTTGCTCGGTTAATATTTATATGATTTAATTGCCACATTGTCCTACAAATTGCGTGGTACGTTAAGCCGGTCCTACGCTCGAAAGTTGTAGTACAGATCCTTGATGTAAAATTAATTACTATCAAGCTGAATTTTCGTGAAAAGATTCAAGTGGATGAGACGCCCAAAAATTTATTGTGGTAACTAACAGGGGTAGCAGGGATAAAATATGCCGATTTGACAGTTCTCAAAAATTTATTACTAACTGTGGGTTTCTTTATTGAATCTTGAGATAATTATTAACTTTATTCAAAAAAATATTCGTCCTACAAAATGTATGGTTTGATCAAAGTCATTGACAAACGTTCATGCAAATTTTCACCTTATTGAGAATTTATGCAAAGGTGAATCTCTAAATTTACCGGACTATTAGAAGCCTTGATATCTGCTAAAACCATATGTATTATTGTAATCTTTCAATAATTCAGTTCTGTGCAAAATAAAATTTTAATTTCCCATTCAATGAATTTATAACTAGAAAAATTAATGAAAAAACGGAAAGTAAATTCGAATTCATGAAAATCTAATATTGCAATTTTTTCTGGGAATCACTGGAAATTTATCCACTTAACTATCACTTTCAAAATATTTATTCAATTAGGTTCATTGAAATAAGAAAAATCAATAGAATCTAGAAATTTATGAAAATTAAATTAATATATGTTAATTAGATCAACTTACTTACTCAGAATTTGACCCTCTTCATTTCTTCACCTTGGATAGGCGAGTTTTGAAAACCCTCTTTGGAATATGTCGAATATGCTTATTCGACCGACCCCCAAGAAATTTTATTTATTATTAAATTCATGAAATTCCACTCTCATTCAAAAATTTGAAATATTCAAGAGGTTACATATAGAAATGTTACAACTAAACGAGGACAAATCAATGCAAAGTAGTTTGCTTATTCAAATTGAGCATATGGGATAAAAATTTGCACAACAAACGATTTTTCGAATGAAACGTTCATTTTGAAATAACGCAGGTCAACAGGAAATATTATTTTTTTCTGAACATTCCATTTCTTTTTGGATGGCCCCAAATTTGAACTCCATCAACATTTAATGGAATTTACGTTCCTCTTTTAATTACAATAGTTTTGTGTAACGATTATTTCTCAACAATAAGCATAAAAAATAAACTTGAAGAATACATAAAAATTAAATTTTTTATTAGCATACATACACGTTGTCGAAAAAACGAACATTATAATTATAAGAAAAGTTTGAGAATTGATTTATTTAGATCCATATTCGACATTACGTCGAATGAATCTAGAAACGCAGAACTGTGATATTTCTTGGGTAAGTCTTTCCCATAACATTTTAAGGTCTTTAAATTGAGATTCCAGCACAACTATACAACAGTTTTATTAGAATATTTGCGTCTAAACAACTCATACTTTCCACATATTTTTTAGTACGGTGTTAAATCGAACTTGCTCTTTATTGTAAAAATGAGATTTCCTCAGGATTTTTAATTTTTCCATATCGTCATTAATTCTCAAATGCATAGTTTACGAACTTGCGATTTTTTGAGATTCATAATAGAATCATATCAAGAAGAAGTCTAAAATATATCTAATGAAAAGGGGGTTTTTTCAGTTGATAGATGATTTTTTCAATATCTTCAATATCAAACAGAGTAACTCTGTTATACCCGGCTACAAATTTCAATTTTTTAACATTTCTTAAAAACTTTTCAGAATTAAATCAAATGAATGCCTCAGAAACACTGTTTCTTCTCAATATACATATAGAATTAACACTTACCACATAGCATCGAAAAGAGATAAAGGAATCCCAAGAAAAAATAGAATATTGATCGAACTTACTCAACAAACGTATATAAAGCACTGTTTCATACCGGCATTATGAAAAAGATTCCACTCTAAAAATGCCAAACATAAACTAAAGAAATTCTTCGAAACAACCTCTCTTTAAAAAGCTCTTTCAAAAATTTTCTGCCAGCAAAATAAAAACCATCAATAAAAAATACATTGTGTTTTTAATTATTTTAAAAAATTTGTTGCATTTTTTATTGATTTTTATTGGAAGCAAAATAAAGACAATCAATAAAAAGTATTATACACGATCTCGTGTTATTTCAAACTAAGAAAAATTTCTTGAGTTTATGTTGGGTATTTTTAGAGTGAAATTTGTTTTTCATAAAGCCAGTATGAAACAGTAGTAACAGTAGTCCATTAAATGTTTCTTGAGTAAGATTGGTCAATATTCCATATTTTTTTTCAATTCTTTTATCTCCTTTCAATATTGTTTTAAGGCATTTATTTCATTTAATTTTAAAGTTTTTAAGAAACTTTATGAAATATGTAGCGAGGCATAACAGAATTTTTTGTTTGATATTTAAGATTTGGAATATATCTATCAGTTTAGACAACGTCAAAAATGTACTGAAATCGTCCAATACTTTTCGATATATTGACTTGTAATTACTATCTTCTCTTCGACTTCTAAAATGGAAAATAAGAATTGTGAAAATTAGAAATGTCATCATTTTAACAACATAATGAAAATATATTGAAAGCTAGGAATGTTTTCAGCACAAACTGTCAATAGACAACGTTTTTCTCATGTCATATCGAAAGGTTATTTTTGGAAATAAAATAGAAAAAGGATTTTTACTTGATAGTAGGGATTTAATAAAATTTGAATATCAAAACAGATTTAATCTGTCAGTCTTCTACGATTTCAATTTCAGAAAAATTTTATTTGAAAAACTTTTAGAATTAAATTAATGTCTCATAAGCACGGCTTATATTTAATAGATGTATAAAATCAAAACTCAATATCCAATATCGAATAGAATAAATAAACCAACAAATATAAATTGTCAATTAAAATTAATGAATAAATATTTGAAGGAGACAAAATTTTGGTTCTTATCTTACCATTATGAACATCAGTTCTTTCTCAAAAACATAAAAAACACAATTTGATATTTCAAATGAATTATTTTTTTTGAGAAATCCTCAAATTTTGTTTTATATTTTTGAATGTCTCCTTCAAATATTTATTTATTAATTTTAATTAACAATTTATATTTGTTGGTTTATTTATTCCATTTGATATTTTATATTGAGTTCTGATTTTATACGTCTATTAAATATAAGCTGTGCTTATGAGACATTAATTTAATTCTGAAAGTTTTTTGAATTATTTTTTTTTAAATTAAAATTGTAGAAGACTGACAGATTAAATCTGTTTTGATATTGAAATTTTCGGAACTATATAAGATATATATTTTTTGGTTGAGCACAAATATTAAGAAATCGTTAAAATCACTCACCTTAGGTTTTCAAGCATTTGTGGGTTGTGGGTTATTGGAAGATATCTGTAATGTGAGAATTTTCATTGAATCTTTTTAATAATTAATATTTTTAGTGAATGAGTAAACATAATATTGTATGCTTCGAATTGTATTGGACTTTATTTGATGATAATGATATATTTTTTACCCTATTTATTAGCTGTAGTGTTTTTTTTTATGGAGAATTTAGGTTGGAATTCAGTTTCTTTTATAATAATCTCAATTAATTCTTTACAAAGATTTGATGGGGTGCATTAACTCAAGATCATTAAACAAATAGCTATTGATAATGACTATGATCCTACGTTGATAGATAAATTATTGATGAATAAAAATAATAAAATAGCTTTAAATATGGTATATCCCAATATGAAAGAAAATTTCGAATACATTTCCTGAAAATACACTAAAGATATTTCTGAGAAAATTGCTGAATATCTGAAAAATAAAAATGATTTAAGAACTTCATTCAAAACTTATTCAAACCTGAGTATATTCATTAAAAATAATAAAGACATTACACATAAAGATGATGAATCGGTAGTTTATAAGTTAACTGCAGTGATTGCCAAAATTTTACATTGGACAGACTGGAAGAACTTTTCGACATAGAACTTATGAACATTTGAAGAGTTTCCTCAATAACAAAAGTCATTCCACATATTCGAACCATTTGTTAGAAACAGGACATACTTTTAACCATACTTTTGAAATTTTATATATTGAAGGTAAAAGTTATGGCTTAAACCTGTTAGAGTCCTTGGAGATAAATAAACATAACAAAATATTACTTAGCGAACAATCAGATTTAAATAACTCATCCCTGTTAAGCATATTCAGATAACCTATAATAGAATTTGTGTTTTAGTGTTCAATAAAAATTTTTGTACCTACTCTAATATAAACAGCAACCAGATTTCGAAAACAAATTTAGTTATTCAAAATGTAAGATACCAACTACCTGAAGATGCTACTGTGATTGCGAAACAAATGTATATGTATATATATAACAATAAAAATTTGTGAAAATCAGAATAACCTTATTTATTATGGATTTCCATCAAGTGAAGACTGAATTGAATTTAATCAAACAATAATTAATAACGGTTATTAGCCATCAATAATAGACAATATGATTGCCAGAATAAGGTACACACATGCTATTTACGAAATATATCCTTAGTTTAAAATCGAAAAAGCAATCAATTCACTCAGCTATTATGCTAAACCCTCTTAACACATAAAGAAGTTACTCAATGACAAACACATCCTCCAGTACCAACAATTCTTCGGTAAAACTAAAAAAAAACTCTATACCTAAAATAAATAAATTAAAGTTATAAGGTGCTCACGTGGTACCTGCCCAAAAATTCATATTGGAATGAATGAATATTGGCGATCTTCCTCGATAAAAAGATTATATGTATGCAGAAGATCTTATGAAAGAGAAACATAATTTTGATGAGCGTTTTGAGATTTTGCATTAGAAAAATTAAGGCTTGAAGCTGAACTTCATAGAAAGCTCAGAAATGGACTCATTGAGAAATTTTGGGAATTCATTGATTTACCGGACTGAGATATCTTGTTCATCTCTACTGGATTTAATCTCATAAGGATCCGGTGATGTTGCAAAAGTAAAAGTAAAAGAAAAAACTTTATTCTACCCCCAAACTATATCCATTTAAATATTATAATGTATCAAATTCTTGACTGGTTGTTTGAAAGCATTTGAAGAAGTTACAATGTAACGAAAAACGTGTTCAACTTATAATAAAATATAGAAATCGACATATATATGTATCATTTAATTATGTCATAATATTTTATACTATGTATGTTTTAATGGTGTATAAAAAATACTGTACAACAGCTGATATTGACTATAAAATGTAAAACGCTTTTATGTATACATTATCTTTAATTTATTAGTAACTCAGACTCATTAATTTATAATTCGAAATACAACTCGACTGAATAAATTGATAAGTTAATGAAAGAAGAAGAGGTTGATTAAAAAAAACAGTATAAGAGATAAAGATGAAATTTCGAATGTATTTCAGGCAGAGACTTCAGGATTACAAGTGTACGATTTCAGATTTGCCATTTCATAATAATTTTCTTTGATGAGTAGTTAATAGAAATAAGGAATCAAATTACAATTCAAAATTGCCTCACTAGTTAAGCTGTTCCATAGGTCAAATATCTTCTTCAGTTTGAATCGGTGACTACGTAAACGTTCTTTCGGATTATAACACACAAATGGTTCAGATTTGCGTTATCAAATCTCAGGATACGAAAAGACATGATTACATACCCTCGGATTCTGGAACGTACAAAAGTCCTCAAAAGTTTGATTGAAGTCATTAAAGATATATGACTAAATGTGTCTTTCGCATCAATTACACCAATGAGTTGGCCCTCTTACATGTGACAAGTATATGATCGGAACAGGTAAGGTCTGCAGTGACAGTTACGCCCAGGTCGACCTTTGAAGATACTTTTCTTAGAGCGCAATCACCAATGATATAATTCTACCAGCGATTGCTCTACCGACGTACTTCTCTACATTCAAGAGTATAAACCACAGAGGATCTCATCGAGGTCTGACACTGTATGTGTCATATCGCTTGCATACATAAGATAAAGAAATGATCCGAAAACGGACCCCTGTGGTACTCTGCTTGTAATTGCATTATCCGAGGAGAAGGATAGCCCAACCTTCACCCTGAAGCACCTGTTTGTCAAATAATTTTCAATCCAAGGGTTTAGTTTTTCCTCGTATACCGCAATGATCGAGCTTGTGCAGAAGCTGTAGTTTGGTACTTTGTCGAAAGCTCTTGAAAATTCAAGATAGATTATATCAGTGGGGGACCCCCTGATCGAGAGTAAGCGTTCAATCGTTCATACACTCCAGAATATTCATTGTTGTTAATTTCCAACCTTTCGGATCATTCGAATTTCTCTTGAGTTTGTGATGGTTTTTCATCGAGCCTTGCCTCTAATTCTTTATCCTTAAACTTTGGGGCTGCTCCGGGTAGTTCTTCGTCTTCCAACTCAAAATTGCCACCTTTAAATCAGGACAACCACTCCTGACATGTTCCTTCAGCTAGAGCATGGTCACTATAACCATCCACTAAAATATTGGGTTGTTCGGAAAGTAATTTCGTTTTTTTTTTTATGAAATGAAAGACAATTTTCGCATGATGAATAAATATTTTATTGAATTATATATTGGATATTCTGGTCCAGATCTTTTGCCATCTTTCTGGAAGTAGTATGATTTCACGCTCATAAAAGTTTTTGTCTTTGCTGGAAAAAAACTGATCAAGGTGATTTTTGACCTCTTCATTTGAAGTAAAGATTTTACCGTCCAAAAAGTTTTGCAATAACCAGAACAAATAATAATCCGAAGGCGCCAGATCTGGAGAATATGATGGGTGTGGCAGTGTATACCATTCAAGCTGTGAAAGCTTTTGGCGAGTGGCCAAATTTGTATGAGGTCATGCATTATCTTTTTGGAAGACTACACCATTCCTGTTGATTAATTCTGGCTTTTTCTGTTGAAGTGCATCATTCAGTTTGTCCAGCTGATGACAGAAGACTTCCGAATTAATTGTTGTGTTATCCAGTAAAAGCTCAAAAAAAAAAGATTCCTTCAAAATCCCACCAAACAGACAGCATCACCTTCTTTTGAAGGATATTGGCTTCCCAAATGTTTTGAGCCGGTTCATTTCTTTTGCTTCATGATCTCTTGCGTTTGGCATTGTTATATACAATCCATTTTTCGTCCCAGTAATGATGTGCTTCAAAAATGGTTAATAAAAAAAATCTCCTGTAGGATATCAACCCCTTGGGGGCAATTCCCAATTCCGCCACTGCACGTCTCCTTTTGTCAGTTGGTAACCTTTCGGTTATTGTTCTGAGAATCGCAAGCATATTTCTCTTAAGAATTGCCAGGTCGTATGACAAATAAAAGTAAACATTCAAAGTGAGACTAATTCTCCTGAAGATGATGAACGGGAGGTGGGTAACTTGTGTTGGGGAGAGAACTCTGCCGCACTCTCAAGTCGGTAGTAGTTGCATTCGATACCTAGTCTGCATAAGCTAGGTGGGTCCATTCACGTAGCGATTGTAAACGCGTGTTTAGTGGATAGTGTTACGTAGCAAGGAAGAGTTGTCAAAAAATTTTAAATCCGATCCATGCGCTCCACGAAGAAGTCAAATTAAAACAAATGTGCACGCATCAAATTGAAGACTAAGTCGCGTTGTATCAATTAGTGTATTGATTTTTTTGTGAACACTTTCAGCTTAAAACCAGGTAAATACTTCTCTTTTATAAAAATAAAGTTAATGATATTTATTTTCATTCAAACTGACACTCATCAAGTGAAAAATCATGGAAGTAATTCGAAAAAAATTGTTCAAACGGAAAATTAATTAACATCGTTCTCTCATTTGATTGAGCGAATTTCATTTTCGAAAACGTCTACTATTCTTACGTCTCATCAGTACAGTATAACTACAAATAATATAAAGGAATCCCTATAACACTTATTTTTTATGAATATAATAGCTGAGATTACTTCTTCTTAAATCTGAAATATTCTAACAAACTGAAATGCTGAATAACTTAACGAAGAAAGTAGTTAACTTATTCAAATAAAGACTAAATCACGTTTTACTGATTTTTTATGACTACTTTCAGCTTAAAACCAGGTAAATACTTCTCTTTTATACAAATGAAGTTTATTGATCCTATCCATTGAGTCACATTACTTGATACTCATCAACTGAAAAATCATGAACTTTATTCAAAACAAATTGTTCAAACTGAAAAATGAATGAATGTCATCTTCAAATATTTCTATAAAAAATTATTTCGGGTATTTGCAGAACCGTTTCGCTATTCTTACATCTCATCAGTACAGTATAACAACATATAATATGAAGAATTCTCTATGACATTTATTTTTCATTAATATAATAGCCAAATTGTATTGCTTGATAATTTAACGAAGATGAATAAACGCAAAGCAGTTAACTTATTCAAATAGAATACTAAGTCGCGTTGTATTAATTAGTGTACTATTTTTTATGACAATTTTCAGCTTGAAACCAAGTAAATACTTCCCTGTTATACAAATAAGGTTAATGATTGAATTTAATGATTCTAATCTCTAAGTCAGGTTACTTGTAACCTATCGATGAAGGCAAATATTTCTTCTTATCCAAACTGATACTCATCAACCGAAAAATTATGAACGTTATTAAAAAAAAAATTTTTCAATCTGAAAAATCAATTAACATCATTCTCTCATCTGATTGAGTGAATGTCATCTTCAAAAATGTCTATAAAAAGTTATTTCGGGTAATTGCAGGACCGTTTCGCTATTCTTACGTCTCGTCAGTATAGTATAACAATATATAATATGAAGGAATCCCTATGATACTTATTTTTCAACGCAAAGTAGTTGAATTATTTTAAAAGAAGAGTTAGTCGCGAATGTCATCTTCAAAAATGGCTATAAAAGTTATTTCGTGTAATCGTAGAACCGTTTCGCTATTCTTACGTTTCATCAGTACAGTATAAACAACGAATCCCTATGACACTTATTTTTCATGAATATAATAGCTGAGATTACTTCTTCCTAAATCTGAAATATTCTAACAAACAAATGCTGAATAACTTAACGAGGATGAATAAATGCAAAGTAGTTGACTTATTCAAATGAAGCTTATGGGATGGATGTATCAGAATAAACGGTGTTTAAAATAAAGTGTCGATTTTTAAGTAAAACAGGTCAACGAAAATTATATATTCTTTAAAGCGTTCGATTCCTTTTTCGATAGTCACCAAATGGACGAAATTTATATACTTCAAATAAAATAGTTGGGTATATTTTAGTTATATTCACTTCATTTTCAAAACAGCGAATATATAAGAAAAAGTATAGTTCTTTAAGATTTCTAAATAAATAACGTCAAATATAATAATTTGGGGAAGAAGAAATCCATTATTATTTCGGAAGTGTATCGATATCTCGTAAACGATCGATCAAACAATTTCAGATTTATGCTCGTTGTCAAGGTGACATTTCACACTAAAAAAATTCTTTTGCTGTTTTTTCTTTGGTTCGTTCAGTTGTGAGTTAAGGAGTCTTAAAATTGGTAGTCAACAAAGCGAAAATTCTTTGATAAAAGCGAAAATGCAAGCCAGGCGGCTGAAATTGTGGAAGGTGTTTATGGATAATTAGGTGCAATTTTGGTTTGGTTGATTCCATTAAGATATTTTTGATGTTAAAAATGCATCTCGTAAACCCATCGTCGAAAGCGTTGAAAAATCACAGAAATAATCAAAGTTGATCGGCATGTTAGTAATCGCAGCATCGCCAATGGGCTAAAGATCTGCCATAGAACATTTTTAAACATTTGAGTAAAGCTAGATTCAAAAAGAAGCTCGATGTTTGGGTGACACACCAATTAACATAAAAAACATGATGGATCGAATTTCCATTTGCGAAGCCTTGGCCAAACGGAATGGAATCGACCCATTTCTTAAATAAAAGGTTACTAGGGGCGAGACATGCAACAATATTGTGCGAAAACTGATCAAAGCAGCTCAAACACAGGCCAAATCACGTCTCACAGCCAGGAAGGTTCTACTGTGCGTTTGGTGCGATTGTAAAGGAATAATTTATTATGAGTTGTTTCCATATGGCCAAACACTAAATTCGTATCTTCAATGTCATTAACTGGACCATTTGAGACTAGTGATTGACCAGAAACGGCCGGAATTGACCAACAGAAGAGATGTTGTTTTCCACCATGACAACGCCAGGCCACACACGTCTGTTGTGACTCGCCAAAAACTCCGGGAGCTTGATTGGGAAGTTTGAATGCATCCACCATATAGCAGGACCTGGAAACAAACGATTACCATCTTTTTCCCGCATCACAAATCTTCCTGATAAGAAATTGGAATCAAGAGAAGATTGTTAAAATCGATTACTACAGTTTTTCGCCAATTAGAACCAAGACTTTTATGAGAGAGGCATTATGAAGCTTCTTTTAAAATGATAACAAATTATAGAACAAAACGGTGCATATTTGACCCAATTCGAACAATCCTAAATATGTTAAATAAAGTCTTGATGTTCACACAAAAATAATGGATTTTTCCTTAACCTACTATCAGGAAAAATTTGAATTTAAAATTCCCTGCGCGACTGGGATTCCAGTACCTCTTTATTCACACTACAATATTCTCGATATATTCCGTTTTGAATGTAGTATTAATGTTGATGTGAATAAAAATGAAAAATTACGGCCCATTTTCTTTTTATAAGGTATTCAATCATATAAATCATATACTGCAAAAATAAAATTTACATTGTTTAATATTATCACGATCGAGAAAGCTAGGATAATTTATTGGTAATTCAAATGTAATATTTGTATGTATTCTTTGGATTAATCATTTTTATATGAGCGTAAAAATGAGAAAGTTCTTCTGTACTAAATATTTTTCTCCGTTCTCAATTTCGTCTGAATTTCCAACGCTTTCAAATGAATCGGTTGATTTTTGTCTTATCAAACATAAATTTTGTGAACATTATCATTATTTAATTCATAGAAGGAAACTAACTGCAATTTTTGTTATAAAGTGAGACACGCGGAACGATAGAGTTGTTGATACCGATCTTGAACTTGAAAATAATTAGTTGGATTGATTCCGTCGATGGAGAGTTTAATTCGCTGAAAGCCACAAATTACTTTTACATATTTCACTTTAACTGGTGATTTGGAAAGCATGCTTTCTTTACAAGAGTTTCATGATATTTTATTCAATTCGAGGAGAGAATAACTAAATGAATTTTTTCGAAAATTGAATAAAAACAAATTGAATCTTAAATATTATATATACGTAGAGGGCTTTGACTGGTGCAAAACTGTCCATCTGCTCATTCAATAGTTTTATTGTTGGAACGTGATGTTTGTGTTTAAATATTTCGATGAATTCCAGGATGTCTCCTTTTTTTCATTTCGCTTCAAGGTGCAATATTTCAAGATTGTCCGATTGGTTTCGAAAAAATGTTTCGCAAAATAAGAGTTATCTATTTGATAGATTCGGTCTTTACTTGGTGGAAACTCATTTTAATTAAAAAAATGTATATGAGACAGTAATTTATTTCCACAAAAATACACATTACCAAGCATAAAATTATCTAGAGTTTTAATTTCTATTATTCAAACCGAAACAAACTGTTTAGCTAAATACGCTATTAAAAATAGCACCCAACTTATAGACAATATTAAATCCATCCAATTACCCAAAAATTGTAAATTAATTTATTTTGATGTACAAAATTTATTCCCTAGTATACCTCCAATTGAAACAGTACAAATTGTAAAAAAACTATTAATTAAAAATAATACCAATCCCATCAAAATGAATGATATACTTAATTGCCTGGAAATATGTCTTGAACAAAACTACTTTCAATTTAACGGAACCGTCTATATTTCTGACAATGGTTTAATAATGGAAAATCCACTCAGTTCAATTTTAGCTGAAATATTCATGGACGATCTGGAATCAAAAATACACCTGAATCCTATAAGCAAATATTTTCTTTATTGGTACAGATATGTAGATGACATTTTTTGTTGCTTCAAAGGCACCGACCGACAACTACATATCTTCACGAATTTCATCAATAAACTCCACCCAAAAATCAAATTCACAATCGAAGAAGAAAGAATCAAAGTATTAATTTTCTTGACCTCACTATAACAAGATTAAATAATTTACATGATTTTAGTATTTTTCACAAACCAACACAATACATAAAACTTCAAACCACCCCACCAACCAAAAGATGTCAGCATATAATAGTTTTATTCATAGATTATTGAATGTCCCTTTAAATTCAGAAAACTTTATGAAAGAATTAAATATTATTAAACAAATAGCGTCAAACAACGGTTACAATCCCTTTCTTATAGACAAAATGGTATCCAATAAACAAAAGAAAATGGCATTAAGTCTCGTGTACCCAATCATAAAAGAGGACAATACACAGAAATATTTTTCGTTATCTTATGTCAATGGATTATCTGAAAATATTGCTAAATATTTCAAAAGTTGTTTCAATTATAGCGCGGCTTTTAAGACAATGATTTACCTTAGTACCTACATAAAAAACAATAAAGATCGTATAAATAAAGAAAATAAATCCGGAGTCTACAAGTTGACTTGCAAAGATTGCCCTTTAGTATACATTGGCCAGACTGGTAGATCATTCAAGAAACGTGTCCAAGAACACCAAAGGGGTTACACATCCAATTCTTTACATTCGACATATTCTAATTAATCATCTTAAGGAATTCAGGCATAATTTCAACAATAATTATGAAATTATCCACGTTGAAAGCAAAAGTTCTAGATTAACACCTTTAGAATTTCTTGAAATCAACAGGTATAATGCCCGTAAAATCCTTTTGAACGAACAAACAGATGTCGATCATTCTCCATTACTGAATATTTTTCCTTAATGGCATTTTTAGCGGCAAACTCCAATAAACACTTAGAGTTTTTATGACTTGTGCTTCCATTATTTGGTCACGTACCTAAAAAAGGATTTAAACTGATGAATACCATCAGACAGTACAATGTAATACCTAAAGAAGCCACATCGTGGTGAAACAGTTGTTGTAGTAGTACAAACATTTTTGTGGAAATAAATCACTGTCTCATATACATTTTTTTAATTAAGAGTTATCTTTTGGTTCCGAAATGAAGATTGACGTTTTTTGAACCTCTTATGGAAAGATCTCCTGGTTTGTCCTATATATACGCTGCTGCACTGTTGACAACTTAATTTAAAGACTCCAGAATTATTCAACCGGTTGTTTTTGTCCTTGGGAATAAAAAAGGGATTGGAAATTTTATGTGAGGGTGTGAAAGCTGTTTTTATGTTAGTTTTTGAAAATATTGGAGCGAAATTGCAAAATTGGTCCGAAATATGCTACTCTTACAAATTGTAGAAGACTAACATTTTCAATCTGTTTTGATATTCAAATTTTGTTATATTTCTTCTATCAAGTAAAAAGCCTTTTTCTATCTTATTTTAAAGTTATCGTATTTTCATAGTGAATTTGACCTTATGGTGCAAACCATTAAGATATTGCAGTGTGATTTCTAGTTCTGATTGTGTTTCACAGAACCAAGCCAATACATCGTTATATGCATACCAAAAAATGATATGCTTTGCGTGTGTGGATTTTAGGATTTTCTTTTCGAAAAAGGACATAAATAAATATATAAATAAATAATATAAATAAATACATTCATCGAGCAGTGGGCTGAGAGGTGAATCCATGACAAGTCCATCTTTCTGTTTGAAAAATTTACTATTGTATTCAAAGTAATTTTCTTTCATGCAAAGTTCGAAAAGGGTTAAAATTTCGTTTTTTATGACCGGCTTGATGTTATTTTTTGTTAGGATATTATAACATCAACCTGGTCATAAAAAACGAACTTCACTATGGAACCACAATGTGATACTAAAATACATTTTCTGGACATAACTTTAAGAAGATAATTTTATGACATTTATGTTTTAAAAATAATTTCCGGCATATGTACACCATGACTAGCTCTGAGGAACCGCATTGGACCAGACCAATTTTGGACCACTTTTTCGAGTAATACAGGCCTTATTAAATCAATAACACGAGTTTTATTGGCTTACAAAGCGTCTATTGTTTCTGGTTTATCAGCATAAACCAATGACTTGACATAACCCAAAGAAAATAATCTAGTGGAGTTATGTCGCATGATCTTGGAGGCCAATTAATTGGACCATTTCTCGAAATAATGTTATCGCCAAATCTTTTTTTCAATAAATCAATTATTACAGTAGCAGCATGAGGTATAGCACCTTCTTTTTGGAATCAAAACACTTCTGGGTCGATACTATTCAATTTTGAAACAAATAATCATTGATCATCGATCTATAATGAGCATCATTCACTGTAACATTAGTTCCAGCATCGGTTTTAAAGAAATATGTACCGATGATGCCTCCAGCGTGTAAAGCAGCCCATACAGTGCATTTTTCAGGATGCAATGGAACCTGCAGAACTTCTTGAGGATTGTTTTCACTCCATATATAGCAATTTTGCTGGTTTACATAGCCGTTCAACCAGAAATGAGCTTCACCACAAACACAATTTTACGATAGGAAACTGGATCAACTTCAAGCTGTTCTAGGGCCCAATCAGCAAAAAAACGACGCTCATTATGGTCAAGTGGCTTTAGTTCTTGAATCAGTTGGATCTTGTATGGGTGTAGATCTTTAGGCAAAATTTTCCATGTGATGGATGCACAGAGTCCAACTTGTTGTGAACGTCGACGAATAGACAAATCTAGATCACCATTAACACTATGACTTACAGCAGCGATATTTTCGTCTTTCGTTCTTTGTCTTGTTGCCGTTGCATCGAGTAGAGAAAATGTTGTCCGAAATCTATCTATAGTTCGACGAATATGCTGCTCTGATGGTCGATTATGTAAAGCATAAATTTCACGAAGTGCTCTATAAGTTTGGCGAATGGAACACTGATTTTGAAAATAAATTTCAACAATTCGTAAACGTTGTTGCGGCGTGAGTCTTTCCATGATAATTTGTCGATGCTTACTGAACAGAAATGTCAAAACAACATGGCTTCTACCTTCTGCCAAATCACAGTTATATCCCTATCGAAAGTTCTATCAGACTAAAAAAAACACTCGATACTAATGCACTCCAGCTTTTGATGTCACGTTAGTACGTTAACACCTTTTCCTTCAAGTTTCCATGAATAATTTTTCATATGTTACAAATTTTCTCACTTGTTTTTAAAACTTCGTAAAAACCGCTTTGCTCATTTGAAATACGTTCATCACTTTCGCGATTATTTGATTCTCTCTCTTTCATTTTTCCGTTTTTGATGGAAGGAATTAATTTCTTAAAATACGAAAAATTTTGGTTTTATATTCTTGGCAAGTCCCACACAGGAAATAATTCGAAATGTTGTGTAACAAACATTTAAAACACCTCCGGCTACTTTCCTCGGGTAAATGGTGGAACCGGAACTTCAAAATAAAGATCTTCATAGACGAAACGTTTCGTCTCACCGACTTTGAAAGTTGTTTTGGTGATGATTCTTTCTCTAACTCGTCTAGTCACGTGAATAGTGTTACTTCAGAACTGTCCACCTTGCAATCGATTGCGAAACTTCCATCATATTCTAGAATGACACGTTCATTCATCTACATACACTGCATCCACTAAAATACTATGACATTCGGTAGCCTTTTTCTTCATATTGAAGTATAAGACTCCCCGAAAAAATATATTATTCATTATAAAGGTTGATACTTTCAGAGAACACAGAAACTATGTTGTATAAACTTCAGCGAAATGACAAATACAGAAAAGAAAGCCTAATGATGACCAATCAAAATGAAGATGTTGCCAGATGATACAATGTTCCAGTTGAATGTTTCTAAAATTGTCGTAATTAAATCGTGATAGCTGAAAAAAAAAAGATTTAAATTTGATTACGAATTTTTCATCATTCATACCAACCTAGTCTTAAACAATGTGAAACAATTTTTGGTCCAAAATTCCTTATTTGGACGAAACGACTATCAACCAGAAGCAGGCAAAAACAGTCGAAAATTATTTGAGAGCCTTTGCACCATAGTTTTATGTGTAATAAAAGATGTCAAAGGAAACATTACAGATGTAGTATATTATCAAGTCACCTGGAGTTTCATTAGAAAACATCTCCGAAGAAGATGAGAATATACAAATAGTTAAATCTGTAACTGCACTAAATATTTATGGATTCTACGATAAAACAAGTTCACTGTCTTAACCTACATTATGGAAGATAAGGTGAACTTTATATCTATTTGGTATTTGTTCCACATAAACTCTTCTTCTGTCGAAATGAATATCAGAAATGTAGTGGAATTTCGGAATTGTTGCTCTTCTAGTGATTTCCATTCTTATCATACGTAAGAAAATGATATGAACTAATTTCTCTTCGATATTTATCGGACATTTATCGCCAAATAGTTTTATTCTCTTGAGAATCTATTACTACAAATTTATTATTTGATGTAATTAAATTTGATTCATTATTTTCTTCAAGAAAAAAAATTCCTGGGAAGTTTCGTTCGTGTCATATTTTTAAGTTGACAGATAATTTATTTAATTTGAACAGATTGTTAATAAAACAGGGATATAAAAATAAAATATTTTTCTAATCATGAACAAAAAATATAAAAGAACGAAAAAATATTTTAAAATCTCCCTCAAAATTAAATCGTGAATTTGAAAGGCTCACATTTGTATTTGTTAGAATTTTCAACTTCTATTATAGGTATTTTAGAAGCCAACATGAAATTAAACAGGTACATGTCAGAAGAAGCAAAAATAAAACATCGACTCAAACAATCTTACTTTAAATCATTTTCTGCGTAACTTCACAAATTCACGAAAATTTATTGAAAATCGAGATAAAATGAGTTTTCTGAGATTACTCGGTTGTACTACTAATAAATGAGAAGTTTATATTCTGTATGAACCTTTAATTTACACGAATATGTGGATTTTTCAATTTTTGGAAGTAAAGCAAAGTAGTTTCCGAAACCTTGTTTTAATTAAATTCATTAAATATTTTAATATTAACAGATATATTCTATTAGCCCTCTACATATTTAATTTCAAACAATTATATTTAATATTATAACTTCAGGAATTAAATTAATGTCATATAAGTACCGCTTATATCAAACGACATATAAAATAAACATTCATTATAAGACAACCAAATGAAATAACAAAATCCAATAATAAACCTCCATTTATTTTATTTTATTCATAATATATAATTATTTGGTTTCCTCAACATTCTTTTTATTTATATTTTTTAAATGTGATTGGGTACTGACGAGCAAAGTCTCTCTTAAAACGTGTTTTTTAGTAATGTTTTTACAAATCTTGAAATTTTCGAAAAAATAACTCAGTTGGACATTCAATAATATTGAATTTTCCAAGTAAGATAGTTTTATGATGAAATACTTAAGATTATGCTAAACATTTTTGAAAGATATCTGTTTTCATAAGAGGTATGAGCAGAAACAAAATTTTGTCTACTCAAAATATCTCATTTATAGGATATTTGTTAAAAATTCATATTTATTGGATTTTGTTATTTCATTTGGAAGTCTTATAATGAATGTTTATTTTATATGTCGTTTGATATAAGCGATGCTTATATGACATTAATTTAATTCCTGAAGTTATAATATTAAATATAATTTTTTGAAATTGAATATGTAGAAGGCTAACAGAATATATCTGTTAACATTAAAATATTTAATAAATTTTATATATTATACCTTTTATCAAGTATAAACCTACATTTATTTTATTTGTTTTAAATGAATGATGTAATCTGAGCTTACATCTGTTTGAAAAAAGATTCCAATGATGCTAAAACATTTTAAAGTGAATTTGAAGAAATGGTGAAAAGCACTGACGTGAAGTCAAGTTTTACTCGTTTGTTGTATATTTCCGCTGAAAACTTCAAATCTGTAAATCGAACATATTATATCAATCGACTACACTATACTGGTCAATTAACTACATTGAAAAAAAAATAGAATATCATGCAAGCGACCATAGAAGAAAAAAATCCAAAATGTATTAGTTTATAAGTCGAAATACTTTTTTTCGGCGGGACAAATAGATAAAATGTCTAATGTCGAAAGACCTATCTAACCAGTAAAAACGTTTTCACTTCTATACGACTCTCTGTTTATTAGCTATGAACGTGACATTTCGCAGTTTTGCTCGATTTTCGGAGGCCACAAATACTTAAACGTCCTCTCGTCGTAAATGTCATATATGTTCATTTGACCTACCGGCTCACTGAACTAGCCGAAAAAATTAGAGTCGATTATACTAATCAATCGACTAAACTAGAAACGATTCTCTTTCCGTGCGGAAATTGAGATCCATTTTCGGTATAACCGGAAGTTTTGAGAGCTGAAAAGATTTTAGTACAAAATATACAAATTTACAGAAAACCGGTTCTAGTAAAGGGTTTTCCAATATGAGGTTTTATTTTGAATAGTCCGCTATCTGGGAAGCTGTCATCTTTTGACATTTGACAAGTAAAACTACGCCATTACTGAAAATGGAACGATATTTGCTTCAACAATGCATTGAAATTGTTAAAATTAACTACAAAAATGGTGAAAATTTTGCAGTCACAGTTACACACGATAAATGTAGGTGTTTACGAACATGCAGGCATTGCAAGATTGATAAACCACCAAAAACCATGAGTGAAAATCGTCTGAAAAAAGAAGTGGATATGTGTGCTACTGTTGAAACCAGTTCAACTTGTTCTAGTAAACAAATTGCTGAACAAGTCGATATGAGCGATAGAAATGTTCGGAATATTTTGAAAAGGAATGGTTAGCGATGTCATAAGGTTCAAACAAGAAATTTTTCCAGAAGACCGTATCAAATGACTGAAATTTTGTCGAACGACTATGGAAAAAGTTAATGAAAATAGTTCATTCCTTAACAATATTTTATTCACTAATGACTCATCGTTTTCCTTGAAAAGAAAACATAATCCATCAGTAGTAAGATATTGGTCTAAGAAAAATAAGCATCTGTGTATTCCTGTGCGTACCCAATATCCCCAAAAACTGAATGTTTAGACAGGAATACTGGAGAATTACATCATAGGGCCATTTTTTATGGATGGTAACCTAAACGCTGCCAAATATCTGGAGTGTTTAGAGAATAAAATTATTTCGACAGTTCGACAGCTACCAATTAATTTCGATGATGTTTGGTTTCAACAGGATGGCTGTCGAAGTCACAACGCAAGAGTAGTTATACTCTCAGAACGGCTTTTCTGGACCGTATCTCTATAAATGGCACGATCAAATGGCCCCCCAGATCACCAGATTTGGTTTATGGGTTTGAAATTGATAGAGCGACGATAATTTATGAATGAAGGTTCAAAATAATCCAACTTTGTGCGAAAATAGCAACTATGAGGAATCTGCTCAGAGATATGACATTATCTCTTTATAATAGATTTTGTTCTACAAAGTGGATTATTTGAACATTTAATTTAAATTTGTCGACCTTCGATTCCGCATTTTAAAGTATTTGTTTTTGTTTTCGAATTTCACATTTTCGTAGAATTTATTTCATTTTGAAGCCAGTTATGGCGAAAAAGATCCTAGGTACTAATTTTCACAGAGGAAATTATTTGTGATTAATCGTGGCAAATAAATTCATCGCATACACTGGAATAATATTGTCAGTTGCAGTGCGAATGATTCCGATTGCTGAAAACAGAGTGCAGAGCCTTGTTCTGAAGTTTTGATTCTTCCACTGCTCCACTGGATTCTCGTAGTCCTCTAGATTAACATTGAATTTCCTATGTTTCCGACTGTCTTTTCCATACCTGTATACCTTCCTCTTTACAATCAGATAAACATCCATTGATTCCTCTCAAAATATACTGTTCTTTTTCAATATCAAAATGAAACCTCTTATTGGAAAACCCCTTAGTTTCCCATAGTCATATAGATCTAGCTCGTCGCTAAAGACCTTTATTAATTGACAATGAGTTTAACAAAGTGCATAATAAAATCCGCGTACTTTTCCAAGACAAAACGCGAAAAACCTTACACATTTTTATACTCAAATTATAGAATTATAAATTAAAGAAACTTGAAGAATAAATCAAGTCAAAGTGTACACCTATTACCTTATCGTTATTTTCTTTAATTATCTTATCTGTAAGTAACACATCAATGTAACATTCGGATGTGACTATTATTAAACACTTATACCAGATTTTAACGAGAGTGTTACATGTTCAAATGAAATATTTTTATTTTTCAACATGACAAAAAATACCAATAAAAGCCCAATTAAAATTCAATATAAAAAGGACACTGACTGAAGGTGAAAATTTATATTTATTACTCAATTGTTGTTCAATTTACAAAGTGACAATATTCTGTCATTTACCATTTTATTGATCCTTCATCGGTCCTGTGACCCTCTGAAGAGACTTTGAACCGCAATTGAACCATGGGTATAAAATGTCAAGGCTTTTTTCCAATATGTTGAAAACTATTATACTTAATAGAAAACAACTTCAATTATGATTAGGGACGCAATGAAGTATATCAGTTAGCAATTAGAAGAATTCGAATTTCGTTATGAATTGGGGTGACTAAATTTGTAGAAGTTTTTAATGAATTAAAAACCAGCATATTCTAAAAATCTCTGCAGCATGATCTCCTTGCCTTGAATATTCGGCTTGACGGTTGAAGATGAGGCATTTTTACATTGGGTTATCGTATTGGAGCAGCTGTTCACACGCGTTCGACTCAATTTCCTACCTTTTGGATCATTCTCATTGATTTTAAACGATAGCAAATCGCTGTTTGAGTGACTCCAAGTGTTTTTGTCAGTTCCTCTTGAGATTGTGATGGATCTTCATCGAGCCTTGCGTCTAATTAAACTTTGGAGACGCTCCGAGTCATTCTTCGTCTTCCAAATCAAAATTGCCACTCTTAAATCTGGAAAACCACTTCTGACACGTTCGTTCAGCTAGAGCATGATTACCAAAAACATCCATTAAAATACGATGACTTTTGTCAGTCTTTTTTTTTTCATATTGAAGTAATGAAGTGAAATTCCCGGCAAAAACACAATATTCGATGCAAAAGTTGACGTTTTCAGAGCACACAAAAACTTGCTGTTTACACTTCAGCGAAATGACAGATACTGAAAAAGAAGCCTAATGATGACACTTCAAAATGATGTTATTGTCATATAATGACACGGAAAATATGTACTATTATACGAAATTGTCAAAAGAAGTACCCGGAATCAGTAATTGAAACACAAAATCTGTATTATTCGTCCAAATTTATTTTATCGCCTTCAAATTAAGATCTTCTGAAAAAATACACTACGCCAGCTGATAATCCAACCATGAAAACAATTTTGAATACATTTAAAAAATCTATTTCAATACTTGCCGTGAATTCTCTGTGATGTCTTCTACTGATTGGAAACGGGTACTTGAAAGTTGCAATTAAATTTTTTGAAAGAGAAAAAATCAGCTGGAGCCATATCAGGGGCACCAGGTGGCACATCAGGTGGTTGTTCGATAAGATTTGTTGAGTTTTTGGCCAGAAATTCATTCACAATGATTGCGAAGCATTGCAAAGATGAACGTGTTAAGATATTTCGCATGCCATTGGAATTTTCGAGTAGCGCAGCTGATAACTAATGAGTTATAGACTTCTTAGCAATAATTGAATTGATCTAACGCAATAATGGTATCTGTATTCAGAAGTAGGTAAAGAACGCACTCCTATAACCTTACACTATCGTTCAGTGAATATTAATAGATTGAATGTGTTTTGAAATTAGCAAGAACAATATTCCGATTGCTTCTTCGGGAGAGATATCGAAGACATTTCAGCGTAAAAACGTCGTAAAGAACTCTGTAGGAGACAAAACTAGTTGAATTTAATGAATGAAAGAATGCCACAAACCAAACGAGAGTTCAAACGACGATTCTCGACAATAAAAAAGAAAAGAACACACCTAATTCATATTCAAATATATGTGCCAATGAGCTGGCTATTGCGGAAAGATATTCAGGGTTAGCCAGTTTCAAAACAAAGATTGCGTAACGTGAAGAAAGTTTTCATTATAGAATATCACTAATTTAAGCCGTTGACAAATTGAAACAAATACAACTTGTATCGAGTGTAATAAGTTCAATAAGCGTTAAATCATTAATTTTATTTTATACTAGTTATTCTCCTTCAGTAATAAAGATTGAATGAAATAATATAGATTATTTTCACAATTTATTAATTTAAGAATTGTTTCGCTAACACTGTGGTTTCGTCAAGTTTACATTTTGAACTAACTAACTAACTTAAAATTCTTTCATATCTTATATAGATCAAAACTTGCAAAAAGTGGCGATACAACTAACAATTTTTGGAAATAAAGATAAAAAAAACATATGCAAAAAGGGATACAAAAAACCATCAATTTACAGAAATACCGATGAAGAAAAATATGCAAAAAAAAAGGTGTACAATTGCATCGCTCTGGGGTTTTGATTCTTCCACTGCTTCACTAAACCCGTCGTCCTCTAAATTAACATTGAATTTCCTAAGTTTCCAAATTTTTGATTGTATCGGTATTTAGTTTAAATACTCACCTGATGAAGTCATGGTATGAAGAAACAATTGTCGTGTAAATCAATAAAATAGCGGAAGTTAACATTGGTTTTTCTTATATCCTAAGTTTCCGACTGTCTTTTCCATACCTGTATGTTCATTTGGACACATAAATATCGGGTGTTTTTCTTAGTGTTATAGAACTTTAAATTGAAATAAAACACATTTAAATTAAGATTGAAGGCAAATTTTTTTTTATTTGAAAGATAATGACATTTATGTTTCAAAAATAATTTCTGGCCTATGTCCACCACGACTAGCTCTGAGGAACCGCATTCGACCAAACCAATTTTGGGTCACTTCTTCGACTAATTAAGGCCTTATTCAATCAATAACACGAGTTATGTTGGCCTTCAGATGCAGAACTTCTTCAGGATTGTTTTTCCTCCATATACGGCAATTTTGGTTGTTTACATAGCCGTTCAACCAAAAATGAGCTTCATCACTAAACACAATTTTACGATAAAAAAGTGGATCAACTTCAAGCTGTTCTAGGGCCCAATCAGCAAACAAACGACGCTTATTATGGTCAAGTGGCTTAAGTTCTTGAACCAGTTGGATCTTGTATGGGTGTAGTGTGGATCATCATTAACACTATGACTTACAGCACCAATATTTTCTTCTGTACGTACAGTTCTTTGTCTTGTTGTTGTTGTTGCATCAAGTAGAGAAAATGTCCGAAATCTAACGATAGTTCGACTAATAAGCTGCTCTGATGGACGATTATCTAAACCATAAATTTCACGAAGTGCTCTATAATAGAACACTGATTTTGAAAAAAAATTTCAACAATTTGTAAACGTTGTTGCGGCTCGAGTCTTTTCATGATAATTTGTCATTGCTTACTGAACAGAAATGTCAAAACAACATGGCTTCTACTTTCTGTCAAATCACAGTTATCCCTATCGAAAGTTCTATCACTCTAAAAAAAGCACCCGATACATGGTATAATATTGAATTGTATCAGTCCTTACTTGGTGAAAATCCATACTAAATAATTTGAAATAAGGTTATTCTGATTTTCACAAATTTTTATTGTTAAACTCACAACAATTGTTTCACTATCACAGTAGCATCATCAGGCAAGATCACAATTTGAATAACTAAGCTTGTTTCCGAAATCCGTTCCTATTTATATTTATACTGTACTTACTGTAATATAAATAGCAACGGATTTCGGAAACAAGCTTAGTTATTCAAAATGTGATCTTGCCTGATGATGCTACTGTGATAGCGAAACAATTGTTGTGAGTTTAACAATAAAAATTTGTGAAAATCAGAATAACCTTATTTCAAATAATTTAACATGGTATAATAATTCAATATTAAAAATTACTTATCACAAATATGAGTACCCCACTAAAACCGGAAAAATTGGGTTGCAAAAAAATGTTGGATGCAGCCTCCACAATTTACGAGGTGACAAAAGATGAAAATTATATTATATATGAAATTGAAATATCTAAACAAAGAACTGATAAAAAATATCTGTAAACATGATAATTCTAATTTCATAAATGAAGCAGAAAATAAACTCTAGGGTAAAAAGTACTACAGAGAAACTCTGAGAAGAACTATTTTTCATCAATTACAAAAACTTGACTGGAACTCCCACCAATCCAGAATTCAGCGAAAATCCACTGAAAAACAAAAAGATTAAAACATCCCACTCCTTTTTTCTGAACCCACAACACCAGAGGAATTCTTGAAATTTGCATCCGAGATGAAGAATAAATTTGCGCAGGATATATACGGCTTTTCAGCTGAAGTGCTGAAAAAAGTAATTGATTGCCTTGCAGATCCAATCTCAAGCCTCATAAATGACTGCTTCCAACAGAGCGCCCCCATGGCATTAGATCATGTCAAGACTAGGACCCTAGTGTCATCCCGGTGAAATGAAGGGTTAAGTCTAGGTGCCTAACGTAATGCCATTGTGTGGTGGAAGATCTTCCGAATGGGGCCCTAGTTTTGCCGTTAGTGTGGAATGGAGGGCTGAGCCGGTTGTTTAACGCAGTGACAGGGTTTGTGGATCTCGACGAAACGGCCAGTCCGTTGGTGCTTGACGCCAGGATCAATCGAAAGACTTCAAATGGGTTCGTGGGTCATGACGTACAGGCCGTGTTGACGGTGCTCTTAATCAATTGAGTCATCAATCTTGGGATTATCTTAGTTCATGGGACTGCGCTCGAGAGCCAGTAGAGGTTAGATAGTGCTTCGCTTCTACCAGTCAGACGGTTGTAGGCTTTCGAGCTGAAGCCCAAACTGGAAGCTGGTGGGTTAATCTCTTCGGAGGGGTTCTCGCTTCGCGCGATGATATGGCGTAATCCTTATCACATTTTCTGCCTCTGGGGGTAGACTGTGGAGACTGCTGAGTAGTCACTTGGTGAAAGAGCCACGCTCATATGCCAATTCAACTACCTGGTAGAATTCACATGTTCCAACAGAGTTATTTTTCCAGAGAAACTGAAGATTCCGAAGGTAATACCCGTTCACAAGAAGGGCGATCAAGAGCTGTATGAGAACTATAGGCCAATATGCATATTACAAGATTTATCAAAAATTTTTGAGTCTCTCCTAGAAATCAATTCATTACTGTGTGATTTCCAACATGGCTTTAGGGAGGGAAGATCGACTACCACGGCCCTAGTACATATTGCCCAATTTTTCATGGAGGCATTGGACGATCCAGAGGAAGTCACGCTGACTTGCATGGACCTGAGTCGAGAGTTTGATTGTTTCAACCATGAGAAGCTTTTACACAAGTTGCAGTTTGTAGGAATAAAGGGATCAGCTCCAAATTTATTTGGATCCTATCTGAAAGATCGCAGTCAGATAGTGGAGTTGAAGAGATCTTACAGAATGCTTATTACGTCAGGATTGCCCCAGGGATCAGTGCTCAATTTTATTTCTCACCTATACTGACGACTTGATATGCAACGTTATTTTAGATGCTGAAACCCTATTTGCTGATGATACTTCATTCTTGAACAGACCAAAGAACAGAACTAAACTGCTAAATAAAACACAGGAAACTTAAAGGGAGCTGTCAGATGGTTAGAAGTGAACAACATGAAAGCAACAGTAAACTAAACAGCACTAAACAAAGTAATAAAGAATGTGCTTGCAGTATCAATTAGTACGATCTAACTTGGGAAATATCAATAAATTGTGTGTTGAGGCTCTGTTTGCAATACGCCGAATAAAAAGCATATTGAGCGAAAAATAAGGGATTCCTACATATCAAGCTCAGTTTCACAGTAGGATGATATACAATAAGTTAATGAAATGTCATTTATTCAGATCGTGTTGAAAGGTTCAGACTTCTCAGTTATAAGTTCTCGCAGATATCGTAAACTCCATAAATATTAGTTATTTGATATTTTACAGCAGTGACGATTTTTAATCATTGTTTTCATAATATGAAAACTGAATTGTCTTATGATATCTTGATGAAACATTTTAAAGTAGCACGTATTTCACGATTGTCATATTGATGGATGTTCATCTCGGAATAGACCTAGATTCACAGATTCTGATACAAATAAATAAATTGTTTTGGAGCTCTGTTAAAAGATGAAAATGAACTACTTCCATACTGAGTTCATCTCGATGAGAAAAACTGATAGTTTATGAGAATCCAAAATAGTTCACCATCTTCAGTAGAATATTTTTATTGAATCTTTGTTTTTTTTTGTTTTCATTATTTATTATTTTTACTTTCTATACATAAAATTGCAAAATTAAGGTTGAAAGTATGTCACGAATGGTGCGAATATGTGGAATTATTTTTGTTATTGAGGAAACTTTTCAGCTGTTCACCAATTCTCTGTCGAAAAGTTCTTCCTGTCTGTCCCATATAAACTTTTTGGCAATCACCGCAAGTTAACTCATAAACTCCCGATTTATCATCTTTATGTTCAATGTCTTTATTATTTTTAATCAATTCACATAGGTTTGAATAAGTTTTGAATCGCGTTCATAAATCATATTCATTTTGGAGATAGGTAGCAATTTTCCCAGAAATATCAGTATTTTTTAAGGAAATGTATTTAATATTTTTTTTTGTATTCGGATATATCATTTTTAAGGCTATTGTATTATTTTCATTCATCAACAATTTATCTATCAGTATCAGTAGTCATTATTCATAGCGATTTGTTTAATGATGTGGAGCACTAAAAAATAATTTTTTCGATTCATTTCAACCAACATTAGTATATGTAGGTTTTTGAAAAATTGAAAATTCATGTAAATTACCGATTCTGGCAACTGTTGAATCAAGAAAATAAATAAAGTTATTATGTTCGGTTTCCAAGGTGAATAATATTTAAGGATGTAGTTCGTTGATAAACAAAAAGATATTTTTCAATAGTCTGTACCCATGAAGCGACATAAAATATCGTCTATATATCTATACCAATATAAAGAATATCTCATAAAGGGAGTTTGGTGAATTTTAGATTCAGTATTGTTCTTTATTGTTATAAAATAAAAACAAATATAGTTATAAGTATTTTATTCATTTTATTGAAGGTTACGATTTCATTCACAAGAATCATTCACAAAAACATTATTTTTGGGTTATGACGAATAATAGGTGATTTAAGTAAAAGTTTCACTTGTTTCTAAGGAAAACTTGTCAGGAGTTTGTACTTGGCAAGGTATTAATCGAATTTTTCGACGAACAGAAAATTTTGAGATACGTCAGGTGATTTCCAATGATATGACTACAAATCACAAATATTAATGAACGAAAGTATAGCTCTTAACGTCAGTTAAATATTTTTATATATTTTCCTTTAGGACTCGATAATCTTCTGAAGAATTTGAATTGAAAACATAAACTTCCTATATGGGATGTTTTGGAATGTACCTCGCGATAATCTAGAATTTATTATTTGGAAGTCGAATATTTCCACTTATACATATTCAAAAATGGAGGCAGGAAAATATGAGATGCTCACATTTATCAGAAGAGGTCGTGATAGGATTATTTCTATTTGATCGAATGTATGACTGTTTCCAAACATACCGTAAAAGCTTTATCACATAAACATTCTTCAGAGGGGTATGAAATGCCTTGAATTCAATTTCAATGGAATTTACTGTTTTTCTGAACTTAAAGTGACCTATACAGTTATTTTCGCTGCAACGATAAAATCTTTCTGATCTTGGTTTACGCAGGAAGAAATTGCGTTTATTTCAGGGCTTGATGATTTTATCCCGACGTCTTGAATTTGCGAATTTTGAGCTGAAGAAAGATTGCATAATTCACGAAATAAATGTCTTGGAAGTTTGAAATCTGCAGGTTAGATTGGAAGCTTCACTGAAAAGTAGAAATCTTTCAATGGCCCTAATATGCTCAAGAGGTTCAGAAGTATGACCGTTAGGAATGTTGTTTTTTCAAGAACTCTAAAAACTAAATAAAATTTAGTTGCGCGAAAAATAAATGTGTAAAGTTTGGAAGTTGTTGGTTATAAAATAAAGAACTCGTTTCTTAAAATTTATCTCAATGAAATGTTTATTCTTTCAAATTTGAACCCTTGGGTAAAAAAATTTCAAATTCTGATTAGTGCATAAATTAATATGAAATAGGCTGCAAATATGTGGCCATCAAAACAGGTATTTGCCTGTATAAAATAATATTAAATAAGGTTTGAATATTAAAACAAATTGAAATATGTTTATCTTCTACAATTTTAATTTCAAAACAATTGTTATTCAAAAAACTTTTAGAATTAAATTAATGTCTAAAACAAGCACTGCTTACATTTAATAGACGTATATAATCAAAACTCAATATATAATGTCAAATGGAATAAATAAACCAACAGATATACGAAAGTCATTAAAATTAATAAATAAATATTTAAAGGAGACAAAATTTTGTTTCTGGTCTTACCTTTAAGAACACCAATTGCCTTTTAAAAGACCAGAAACAAAATTTTGTCTCCTTTAAATATTTATTTATTAATTTTAATGACTTTCGTATATCTGTTGGTTTATTTATTCCATTTGACATTATATATTGAGTTTTGATTATATACGTCTATTAAATGTAAGCGATGCTTGTTTTAGACATCAATTTAATTCTAAAAGTTTTTTGAATAAAAATTTTTTTGAAATTAAAATTGTAGAATATAAACATATTTCAATTTGTTTTAATATTCAAATTTTGTTATATTTCTTCTATCAAGTAAAAGGCCCTTCTATTTTATTTTAAATGAGGTTATTTCGATTTTCACAAATTCTTATTATATATGAAAAAAAATGATTAAATATCTTAAAATATGTTATATACCAATACAAAAGAGAATTTTAAATCAATTTCAAAAAATATACTAAAGGTATAACTGAGAAAATTGCGACATATCTCAAAAATAAACATGATTTAAGAACTTCATTCAAAAATTATTCGAACCTGAGTAAATTCATTAAAAATAATAAAGACATTACACATAAAGATGAAGAACTTTCCGGCATAGAATTTGTGAGTTTTGAAGAGTTTCCTCAATAACAAAAGTAATTCCACATATTCGAACCATTTGTTAGAAACAGGACATGCTTTCAACCATAATTTCGAAATTTTACATATAGAAAGTATAAGTTATGCCTCAAACATGTTAGAGCCACTATAGATAAATAAATACAAGATTGGAATAGTACTTAACGAACAATTACACCTAAATAACTCACCCCCCCCTGTTAAAAATATTCAGATAAGCTGTAATTCACAGATACCCCGTTTTTGGGTTTTAGTCCTCAAGAAAAATTTTTGTATTTACTCTATATAAATAAAAACCGATTTCGAAAACAAATTTAGTTATTCAAAATGTAAGATACCTACCTGATGATGTTACTGTGATAGCGAAACAATTTTTGTGGTAGAATAATAATCAAAATTTGTGGAAATCAGAATAACCTTATTCAATATGGATTTTCATCAAGTGGAGACTGATTCAATTAAACATTTCCCTGTATATTTCGACCGAATATATTATAAGTTAATGAGTTTAGGGTCAACTCCATGAGGAGCATACTTAACTACAACAGACAGCGAAGTGTTCCGCAACAGTGTACGTTTTTCTTTGTATACAGACCTCAAAAAGGGGTGGAACAAAATATACCAATTAACTGTCGTAGAAGAAGAATAGAGGGATCTGTTATATTTCAATGAAAAACTAATAAAACTGTAAAATTTGCGGTAGTTTTCATTGATCGAGATCAACGCGTGAAAACGCCTACCCAGAAAATCTAGGCCGAAAGTCGAAGACACTTCAGTTATACACAACGACTGAACTTTCGTTCGAATAAATTCACTTAAGATTCGATATAGTTAGTTGAAAGTGAAACTTGCGACTAACCATAAGCGATAGCACTAGAGAATCTGCAGAATATATTATGGCGAAGCAGTTATTCGAAGATTGGCAAAATTAATTATATAATGATTGAATGAAACTATTAGCATATTCTAACGTTGTTGTAATCTTGCTAAAATAAAATAGAAACCATGCATAACATTACATTTTTATCTATTAAATAATAACCAATTGGACCTGTTGATATCAGGTTCAGTTTAACGATTTATTAAATAATATTATTTGAATTTTAATTTTTTTTCATTAATATGAGAATTATCAATTTTGAAATTTGAATATCGAAACAGATTTCATCTGTAAATCTTCTACGATTTTAATTTCAAAAAATTTTTATTCAAAAAACTTTTAAAATTAAATTAATGTCTTATAAGCACAACTTATATTTAATAGACGTATAAAATCAAAACTCAATATACAATATCAAATGGAATAAATAAACCGAAAAATATCAATTGTCGATTAAAATTAATGAATAAATATTTGAAGGAGACAAAATTTTGTTTCTGATCTTACTATTATGAAAACTAATTCCTTTTCAAAAATACAAAACATAATTTAAGGACTTCTCAAAAAATATTATAATATTTATTTGAAATATTTAATTAATTTGAATAAGTTAATTCAAAAATCTCTCAAAACATGCATTATATGTTCAAAAAACAATTAGAAGATATTCTTTGTTCATCACAAAAATCACAGAAAGCTGTACCGTATTATAAGGTCTTCTTGAAGATATAATGCATGTTTTGAGAGATTTTTGAATTAACTTATTTAAATATATTAAATATTTCAAATAAATTATATTTTCCGAGTCCTTAAATTATGTTTTGTATTTTTGAAAAGGAATTAGTTTTCATAATTGTAAGATCAGAAACAAAATTTTGTCTCCTCCAAATATTTATTTATTAATTTGAATTTACAATTTATATTTGGTTTATTTTTTCCATTTGATATTGTATATTGAGTTTTGATTTTATACGTCTATTAAATATAAGCTGTGCTTATAAGACATTAATTTAATTCTGAAAGTTTTTTGAATAAACATTTTTTGAAATTAAAATTTTAGAAGACTAACAGGTTAAATCTGTTTTGATATTCGAATTTTGTTATATTCCTTTTATCAAGTAAAAGGCTTCTTCCTTTTGTTTTATATTAATTTTGAGTTTCATTTAATGAAGGTTGTTGAGGATTGAAAATTTTAGAGGGAATATCCTGAAAATCTTCACAAAATATAATATAATAATATTGATTTTTACATTATATAATACTATTCATTATATGCTGTAATAGTTTTCAGAATAAAATAGAAAAAGGCTTTTTACTTGATAGAAGAAATATAACAAAATTTGAATATCAAAACAAATTAAATATAATATGTTGTCTTCTACAATTTTAATTTAAAAAAATTTTATTCAAAAAACTTTTAGAATTAAATTAATGTCTAAAATAAGCTTATGTGTAATAGACGTATATAATAAAAACTCAATACATAATGTCAAATGAAATAAATAAACCAATAGATATACGAAAGTTATTAAAATTAATGAATGAATATTTAAAGAAGACAAAATTTTGTTTCTGGTCTTACGTTTAAGAACACCAATTGCCTTTTAAAAACATGAACACACTTTAAGGACTTCTCAAAGAATATAATTTATTTGAAGTATTTAATATATTTAAATATTCGAATAAGTTAATTCAGAAATCTCTCAAGACATGCACTATATCTTCAAAAAACAAATATAATTCTAAATAATTCCTTCATCGGTCCTAAATAATATTCCAAATATCAAAATCAAAACTAACCTATATCACAACGCACACGTGGTAACAATGAATGCCTCGAAAATAAACCAATTTTAGAATTCAAGATTGATCTATGTTCTAACAAAATCAAAGAACAGTGTAAGTTATTTCAAGTTTATTTAAATTCATTGACATTTCATAATGAGATTTATTAAAGCCAAAATATAATTATATATTATATATAAAATGAAATAGAAAAAGGCTTTTTACTTGATAGAAGAAATATGTTTATATATTTAGAATTATATTTGTTTTTTGAAGATATAGTGCATGTCTTGAGAGATTTCTGAATTAACTTATTCGAATATTTAAATATATTAAATACTTCAAATAAATTATATTCTTTGAGAAGTCCTTAAAGTGTGTTCATGTTTTTAAAAGGCAATTGGTGTTCTTAAAGGTAAGACCAGAAACAAAATTTTGTCTCCTTTAAATATTTATTTATTAATTTCAATGACTTTCGTATATCTATTGGTTTATTTATTCCATTTGACATTATATATTGAGTTTTTATTATATACGTCTATTACACGTAAGTGGTGCTTATTTTAGACATTAATTTAATTCTAAAAAAATTTTGAATAAAATTTTCTGAAATTAAAATTATATTTAATTTGTTTTGATATTCAAATTAAGTTTTCAGAATATTCTGTTTTGTATTTTTGAAAAGGAATAAGTTTTCATAATTGTAAGATCAGAAACAAAATTTTGTCTCCTCCAAATATTTATTTATTTATTTGAATTGACAATTTATATTTGTTGGTTTATTTATTCCATTTGATTATGTATATTGAGTTTTGATTTTATACGTCTATTAAATATAAGCTGTGCTTATAAGACATTAATTTAATTCTAAAAGTTTTTTGAATAAAAATTTTTTGAAATTAAAATCGTAGAAGACTGACAGATTGAATGTTTTGATATTCGAATTTTGATAAATTCCTTCTATCAAGTAAAAGGCTTTTTCCTATTATTTTATATTAATTTTGAGTTTCATGTAATGAAGGTTGTTGAGGATTGAAAATTTTAGAGGCAATATTCTGAAAATCTTCACAAAATATATTATAATAATATTGATTTTTACATTATATAATACTGTTCGTTATATGCTGTAATAGTTTTCAGAATATTCTGTTCATAATTTCAATTTATTAGGAACCTGTATAGGCTTATTTATTATCGAGAGTTGCTCACATGAATCGTTTCGTTTACTCAGTAACTTCTTCAAATGCTTATAAACAACAATAGTTGTTAATAAGTTTTTGGAAAAGTAATGTAACCTTGGCCCACTTTTCATCACTTCACAATTGGATGCAATGTTCACAAGTGAAAAAACGGCGTCCAACGTCTCTTGGCTTCAGTTCATACGGCATCCAATTTCCTACCTTTCGGATCATCATCAATGCTTTTAAACGATTGAAAATGGTTGGTTGAGTTACTCCAAGTGTTTTTGCGAGTTTCTCTTGCGTTTGTGATGGATTACTTTTATATAGAGCAAACCACATCTGACACATACGCATTATATTGTATTTTTATACTACATTTGTTGTTTCAAATACTAGATTGTTTCGGTTTTTACTTGACGGAAATTCATCTTGAAATTGACGAATGAAACAATCTGAATTTCCGCTTAATTTTATTGTTTACACAAAAATTGTGTCCTCATACCGTGACTTCATCAAATGAGTATATAAATACTCACCTGATGAAGTCATGGTATGACGAAACAATTGTTGTGTAAACATCAGGTGAGAATTAAAATACCGAACTGATGACGAAACGATTGTTGTGTAAACAATAAAATTTAGCGGGAGTTAAAATAATTTTTCATTTTAATATTTTGTTGTTTTGTTCTTTCAATTTTTTAGTCTTGAAAGTGTATGATGGTTGAAACTCAAAAAAATAATTTTTTCATTAATTAATTTGTCCTTACCTTAGTGTTGAGTTATACAGAAATTCTGTTTTCCTTTTGATTTCAATTGAGCCCCCAACAATCAACAATGTACTGAAAAATTGAGTAAATCGGATGGCGTATTGTAGCCAGTCGTGGCGGTCATTTGAGTGATATTGTTTTTCATTCGTAAGTTTCAAGGCTAAACCTTTCTTATGAACTCATAACTTTGAGAACATATATTATTTTCATAATTATAGTCGATAAAAAATGCAAATTTTAAATGGCCCACCCCTTAATTTCGAAATTAGTGGAAGTGCCTGGAGGTGAACAGGTATAATAAAATTTAAATTTAACTCGAAATTAATTGATGGATTTGAATAATTCTCCAGACTACCGTAAAGTTTATTGTTAGTTGCATTGAACAAAATTCCTTTAGAACTTTGTTAACATTTTCACTTACGCTACTATATGAAGTGAATATCGTTAATCAAATTAAGTCAGAATATGATATCTGAAGAGGCCTCTGTGTAGAGAAGCAATTGATATATTCAAATAAATTATTTTGTACTTTGGATTCTTTAGAATTTACTTTGAGTTTATTGGTTCGAAGTTTTATTTTTTTTTTTTGGTAAGTTAAATTTTGATTTTGTGATATATTTGAATCTGTATTCAATACATTTCTGATGAAGTCTAAATACTGAAATAGATCGAACTATAAAATGTTGGAGTTCTCGTTCAATCATTTTTATTTGATCCTTTATTTTGAGAATTTTAGATAATTTTGGAATAGTGTATTTTCTTGCATTTGTACGTTAATATACATACTTATATAGTTTTGTTAATACATTTTTAATGATACGTTTCATGTCTTGAAGTGAAACAGTTTTTTTCCGAAACATTGAAAAATATTTTATATTGATTATAAATAAGGATAACATTTCGATAGTTTTTTTTATATAATTTGAATATATATTGTAGAAAATTTTAAATATCATACATATTCATTCTGTTAACCTCCAACAAATTTTAATTTAAAAAAATTCTATTCAAAAACTTCTAGAATTAAATTGAAAAAATGTCTTAGAAATCACCATTTCCATTTAGTGAACATATAGAATTAACACTTATTACACAGTTCAAAAAAGGAATGAAAGAATTGAAAGAAATACAAATTATTAGTTGAAATTACTGAATAAATACTTGAAGGGTACAAAAATTTGTTTCGTACCGTGTTTTATGAGGACCAAATTCCATTCCAAAAATGCAAATCATAACCTCAAGAACTTCTTCGAAAACAACTTGCTCAAAATAAGTTCCTTCAATAAAATTCCTAAAACATGCAGAACATCCTCAAAAAGCAATTTAGAATTCCCACAACAGAAACTCATCAGCCCTAATTCACATTTAAAATACTTTGCAAACATTGTGTAATTTTTGTGACGAACATAGAATAGGATTTTTAAAATTTAACTTCATTCTAGTGTTTGTTCAGATATTTGAATATCGAAACAAATTAAAATATATTTATCTTCTACAATTTTAATTTCAAAAAATTTTTATTCAAAAAACTTTTAGAATTAAATTAATGTCTAAAACAAGCACCGCTTACATTTAATAGACGTATATAATCAAAACTCAATATATAATGTCAAATGGAATAAATAAACCAAAAGATATACGAAAGTCATTAAAATTAATAAATAAATATTTAAAGGAGACAAAATTTTGTTTCTTGTCTTACCTTTAAGAACACTAATTGCCTTTTAAAAACATGAACACACTTAAAGGACTTCTCAAATAATATAATTTATTTGAAATATTTAATATATTTAAATATTCGAATTACTTAATTCAGAAATCTCTCAAAGCATGCACTATATCTTCAAAAAACAAATATAATTCTAAGCAATTCCTTCTTCAGTCCTGAAATATTTTGAATAAAAATTTTTTTAAATTAAAATTTTAGAAGATAAACATATTTTAATTTGTTTTGATATTCAAATTTTGTTATATTTCTTCTATCAAGTAAAAGGCCTTTCTATTTTGTTTGTTCAGATAGGTATATTCATTTTGTCTGGTTAGATATTTTTTGTTTATTATTTTAATTTTTTGAATGTGGAGTGGAGCTGATTAGTTTCCGTTGTCATAATTCTAAATTGCTTTTTGTTTTGAAGATGTTCTGCATGCTTTAGGAATTCTTTTGAAGGAACTTATTTTGAGCAAGTTGTTTTTGAAGAAGTTCCTGAGGTTATGTTTCGCACTTTTGGAAAGGAATTTGGTTTTCATAAAACAAGGTACGAAACAAACTTTTTACCCTTCAAGTATATTTTTAGTGATTTGAATTAATAATTAGTATTTCTTTGAATTCTTTTATTCTTTTTTGGTACTGTGTAATAAGTGTTGATTTTATATGTCTACTAAATGGAAACAGTGATTTCTAAGACATTTATTTGATTTAATTCTAAAAGATTTTGAATAAAATTATTGGAAATTAAAATTTGTAGGAGGTTAACAGAATAAATCTGTATGGTATTTGAAATTTTGTAATAATCCTTTTATCAAGAGAAAACCCCTTTTTATTATTTTATATATTGTAGAAGTTGGAAGATACAATTCTGAATTTAAAGTTAAATTATATTAACTGGGTGATACGCAATTGCGTACGTCTGGAGTATTTCAAAATTGACCTAGGAATACTCCAAGACTGGCAGTCACATTTCCTTCCACTTTAGCTGAATTATGTTAACATTCCCGACACTCTAAAAATAACAAATAATCTCTCCTTGTCTTGATTCTGTTTTCAATGGGCCAATATTTTTAAAATAGTCGGGTCTAAAGTAACGAAGGAATCATTCACAGTAATCAGCCTACGTGGATATAAAAAGTGCAGAATTGCTTCTATTTAATTATCAGTCGATAAAAGTAAATATGTAATTGAAAATTCATATTAGGCAGTTAGTTCATTCATTAGGTTATGCTTTTGTACACTTTCATTATTTTTTCTATTTAGAATTTCAGTATGAATGAGATGAAATCAGTTTTAATTTCCGTAAAAGTAAATGAATAATTAATACATATCTTTGAATAATTTATTCCAAATAGTATGCTTTCTACGTTTGACCTTCTCTTTCGATAGTCCAAAATTAATGAAGTTATTACTTACGTATTATCTAAACGCTTCGAATTAAAATGACGGATTAATATCTAGGTGGTCTCCATTTCGTTGAAGCAGCCTGCACGTTGTTTGAAGGATTATAGTAACCACAAACCAATTGACAAAATTCACTCAGAATATTTAATTGTCTGTTTATGTTTTCGAAGAAGATAGAACCCAAAACGCAAATGAATAACCCACGTGTTCCTTTAGTGTGAAAAACATTAACAAATAATTAAAACAAGTTTTTGAAGTTACTACGCTGTAACAAAACTTGAAAGTTTACATTCTTGTATATTTTTCGTGACTTCCAAAATGGAAATATTTGGCACTACTACACTTCTCAAAAATTAAATTGGATAATTTGCGTACATATGATAATATATAAAGGGAAATCAAAGAGTGAATTTATATACACACATCCTCAAAAGGCTTTGGCCCCCTATGTAACATGATAATTTTATATGGGTGGAATCTTCACTATCTTATCACTTGAATGAAAACAATAAACCAGCCAAAAATGTTTCTTGTTCGGGAGAAGGTGTTTTCGAAGGTAATCAGTTTTCAGCGAATAACGAGAGTTGTAATATTGAGAATATTCCGTAGAAAATGCCGTGACATCCAATTTCTCAGTTTGACCGAGCAAGAATAGTATCCCTACATCAAGTAACTTTGTCAAACCACCAGATTGCGCAACGTTTGAATATTCCACGGACAGTGTTTCCTGGAAAACGGCAGCGTTACCCGGAGACCGGTGCCTGGTCGACCCAGAGTAACATCTGCAAGGGAAGACCATTAAATCGCAAATTTTACTCGAAGGAATCGAACAGTATCTGCAACAGCCCTTCAAAGTCATTTTTTGAGGACCTATAGACGGGTAGTCTCAACCAGTACCATAAGGAGACGATTGCATTCCTCAAATTTAAAGGCAAGAAGACCTTTAAGAGTACCTCAGCTATCACCTGGAAATAGTCGGCAATGGGCAGAACACCACCAAGATTGGCTTTTACGTACTTTTTTTCGGACGAGTCATGATTCGGTTTACAAAGTGATAGTGAGCATATTCTACTAATACGATATATCGCAAAACCCGGAGACGATTAGCAACTTCTTGTTGGGTTAAACCTTTGTTTAACTTACACTTATTGTTCAAATTGGACGGCTTCTAAATGTATGTTAAACTCTAGACAATTAATCCACTGATACTACACAACACCAGATCGATTGCAATAGCACATCATCACACGTATGGAGTATAAAAAAAGATCATACACCTACAAGAAATTAGTTTTTTGTAATTAAGTCATTCAGTGTCATGAGGACCAAACTTTGTGTGTGTTGTACGTAAACATACGCCACCCCACGTGGAATGTACAGCAATCCTGAAAATTTCATTCAAGTGCTAAAAGTCAGTTCCTCTCGAATATCCACTTCAATTATAATACATTAGTTGGCACTGTTTGGAAATACAGTAGGGTTGCTATGCAGGGTGAATATAGCAGAGTGGCTGTATTGCATGCTTTGGCATTAAATAATAATAATAATAATAATAATAATAATATTTAATTCATGAATTATTGTATACACAATAAAATTGAAATTCGTCAAACTCATATCATTACCCTCTACACAAATCAAAAAATTCTGAGCATGTATACGGTTCACCAACAATAATAAATTTATACAAACTGCTCTTGAAAATCCCCACATTACCCAACATTCTTAACTTATCAGGAAGAGCATTAAATAATTTTATCCCAAAATACAGAGGAGAACACTCGGTCTTCGCTAAGGAATGATAAGGATAGAAAAATGGTTCTTTTCTTCTGGTTTGATTAACATTTTTGAATTTCTCAAAATACTGTGGATGAAGTTTCATGAAAATTAATACCTTATATATATAAAGACCACACAGTGTTAAAATATTTTGTTCCCTGAAATGTCCCCTACATGACTCCCTAAATTTTAGTCCTAATATAGTTCTTAACTTTATTTGTTTTCACTGTGTCAATATTGGCGGCTTCAATATATTCTGGCCTCTCTGAAAAAAACCTCGAAAGTTAAAATCACGTATCAGCACACCCTCTGGCCAGAAGTTCTTGTCCATTACTTGTTCATAATTTCCTGTTGGTACCCCAATACTGAAAGCTGAATTTTTACCTTTTGAGATGAGTTTCTTTACTTCCACATTATGTGATTTTAAAGCACTGTTAACAAAATTCTTGATTGTGTCTTCCTCTACATCCGCACCAACAACTCGACCCAGATAAATCCATTTCTTAGGAGGAACTCCCGAGAACAAGGCATTTTCAGTTGCCGATCCACTACAAATAATCCCCTTTCTACGATTCCTCGTGTTTTTCCTTGCTTTTACTTCAATCCATTCCTGTGTATTGTTTGAGATCCCAGTTATAGTTGTTGTTGATTCCATTTGTTTACAATCAACTAATTGCGGATTGACATCGGTAGGGTTTGAGGTTACTTTATTTTCATTGTGAACCACAGAACTGAATGTTCTGGGTAATGTAACCTGACTTTCTTGATTAACATTTCTCTGATGGACTGCTTGATTTGCGGTTTGCGCATGCGAACCATCTGCTTTATGATGTTTATTCATATTTGAATTTTTTGTACCTTGTTGTCGTTTGTTTATTTCTCTTTCCTTATCTAAATTATTCATCTCCATAACCTTCATTTTCTCAATAAGTAACTGATTATTCTGTAATAGAATATCATTTTTACTTTGGACCTCGATGATAAGCTTTTCTAGAAACTCGTTCCGTATTTTGATCATGAGCATTTCTGTTTGTTGATCATCAGAGATGATTTTTGCTGCTTCATGCATACACAACGCCGATTTTTTGTTGGACGACGATGTCATACATCCAGGATGAAAATGTTTTATACACTTTATGCACGTCACGAAATCAACCACTTTCCTGGTACAGTGGGCACAAATTACTTCACTTCTACTCATTTCTTTGCCAGATTTAACAGAGCGATCGGACAACTCTCCTTCACTCTCCGCCATCTTGACACTTATTGTGTCAAAGCAATGCACTGATGAATAGCCAATGAGCTATGAACAATGCATGTCTGTTTTTATGCCCAGCGATCAACAAAACCTATTCGGTTTCATTTAATGTAATACAGATGTAAGTGGCACTGTCCTGATTCGAAAAATTTCCTGTTTACCGTTCTCAAATTTGTGTTAACATATTCGTAATGAATATCCGCTGATTCAATGAATTGATTTTGTCCTTGTTGCTCATTTTTGCTGTAACCAAAGAGGATGCTAATGATTCGTTAACCTTAACTGATGAAATCAAATTTTAAAAAAAATAATTTTCCTTACACTAATACAAACTTTTTCTGTTCAAGGTTTTTCGCTATAAACAACGAGGAACATGCTAATATCATACTTATGTTTTCATTCTGAAAAGCAGTGTTCATTCACACATTTTCATGTAAATATCGTAACCATCATTTTCCGGGGAGGGTTTTCCCAGATATATAATTTTTGTTTCAATACGAACTTCAAAAATCCCTCGAAAAATCTTTTCTTTAAAAATCTCTTTGAAAAAACTCTTCATAAATATGTCGCAAATCTTGAGAACGACTCTCTGAAGGTTAAATCATGTACCTTGCAAATTATAAAGGCTGGGCCATCTAGAGTTTGTATTTTGAAGTAAGGGTTATTTCGTCTATTTTGACAGAATGTCAATTTAATACTTGACATTAACGAAATGGGTCGACTTACGCTTGAATAAAAATGGGAAATATCAAGAAGGAACTCATTTATACAAACTGTTAGAAAATTACGTAGAAAATTCAATAGAAATTAAAAAACCCTCACGGCAATTTGTGGATCAATTTATTCGTGAAAACAGGATCTTCATTTGATAAAACAACCCGTTCACGTTCTCGTTCAGTGAACATTGTCAATTGTTTGGGGCTCAATCTTATGAATGGCAACTTAGATTTCGTGTTTCAAGGCATCAATCGTTTCTAGATGATCAGCGTAACATTATAGATATTTTTTTTCATTTAAGTTTCAGAAAAGCCGACTGAATATTATCGATGATTATCAGAACGCTGTTCTGAAGATGTGCCGCATATTTTGAAGAGTTTTTTCCAAGCTTTTGAGTTTTTTCGAGGAAATTCTTAAGTTTATGTTGGGCATTTTTGGAATAGAATAGAATTTGTTATTCATGTTGTCGATATGAAACAGCTGTATTGGTTAAAGTTTGCTGAGTTTCGTTCAATATTCTATATTTTCTTTTTATCCTCGATATTTGCTAATTCTATATATCTACTAGAGAAAAACCGTATTTCTTTATTTTATTTTTAAAAATTTCAAGAAATTTTAATAAATTAGAATTTGTAGAGAGGTGTGACAGAAATTCTCCTTCATATTTAAAAAAGTTGTATTCTTTATTCTTGTAATTCTCATGTAATTAAAATAAAATAGAAAAAGGCTTTTTACGTGATAGAAGAAATATAACAAAATTTGAATATCAAAACAGATTTAATCTGTTAGTCTTCTACAATTTTAATTTCAAAAAAACTTTTAGAATTAAATTAATGTCTACAATAAGCACCGCTTATATTTAATAGACGTATATAAACAAAACTCATTATATAATGTCCAATGGAATAAATAAACCAACACATATAAAAAAGGGTTATTAAAATTAATAAATAAATATTTAAAGGAGACAAAATTTTTGTTTCTGATCTTACCATTAAGAACAGCAATTGGCTTTCAAAAACATGAACACAACTTAAAGACTTCTCAAAAAATATAATTTATTTGAAATATTTAATATATTTAAATATTCAAATAAGTTAATTCAGAAATCTCTCAAAACATGCACTATATCTTCAAAAAACAATTATAATTCTGAAAGTTTTTTTGAATAAAATTTTTTTGAAATTAAAATTGTAGAAGACTAGCAGATTAATTCTGTTTTGATATTCACATTTTGTTATATTTCTTCTATCAAGTAAAAAGTCTTTTTCTATTTTATTTTATATATAATATATAATTATATTTAGGCTTTAATAAATCTCGTTATGGAATGTCAATGATTTAAATATAACCTTATAACGCCTTACACTTTTCTGTGATTTGGTTAAGAACATAGACTATCTTGAATTTTAAAGTTAGTCTGTTTGAAGCAATCATCCTGTTAAACACGTGTGAGGTGAGATATAGTGATAGTTATTTGATTTTGATATTTGGAATATTATTTAGGGCCGATGAAGAGATTACCAGAATTATAATTGTTTTTTGAAGATATAGTGCATGTTTTGAGAGATTTCTGAATTAACTTATTTGAATATTTAAATATGTTAAATATATCAAATAAATTATATTTTTTGAGAAGTCCTTAAGTTGTGTTCATGTTTTTGAAAGGCAATTGGTGTTCTTAATGGTAAGATCAGAAACAAAAATTTTGTCTCCTTCATTTATTTATTAATTTTAATGACTTTTATTATATCTGTTGGTTTATTTATTCCATTTGACATTATATATCGAGTCGATTATATACGTCTATTAAATATAAGGGGTGCTTATTGTAGACATTGATTTAATTCTGAAAGCTTTTTTGAATAAAATTTTTTTGAAATTAAAATTGTAGAAGACTAACAGATTAAATCTGTTTTGATATTCAAATTTTCTCATGTAATTGTTCAAAACTGCAGTAACAAAAATTAAAACCTTCAATTCAGGCATGCATATATCGCAATTCATTGGTAGTAAAACACTAATTTCTGAACGCCATCTTCTAGTCAGAGTTTATATCGCTATTAACGCCCTTCATCTTTGTAGCCTTCCAAATTGAGCAGTTATCCATCTTCCACCTAAAAATTATTGCTTGTGGCCTCGGCACGAAAAGTATGCGATCAGGCATTCGAATATCCGGCGAGAAATTTTAAGTCTAAACGATGCGTGTGTCGAAATCCAGCGTGAAAGTTTGAAAAATGTGACCATATTCCCTCCTCTAACTGTTAAGCTTAAGGGAACCATGGGTCATCCATCGAAGGCCTTAAACTGTTGTCCAGCATAGAATTTATTGCCGCTGGAAACACGATAGTATTGTACGGAATAGGATTATGCTCTTCCGCGATATGAAATTTACGAGAATACCAAAGTTTATGACTAACATATTGTCACATTCCCTTCAAGATGAAACGCTGCGTATTTCACGTTCAGACCATGACGAATAGTTGAAAATCCGCAAAGACTAAACGGGCCATAGACGACACATTCTGTGGTACAGCAGGTCGCACAGTAATTCTGTTGCAGCGTAGCTCCCTCAGAAATAAACAAAACTAATCTTACATGGAACCGCGCAGAATTTCACAGAAATAATTATTCACAGAAAAATATATTGGATGGAGTGAACGTGACTTTGCGATGATTCATTTCAAATGGAATAAAAGAATTAGTCTGTTTTCTAATTCCTTTTTGCGCACATGTCCCACAGAACGGCCGTAACCACGTTTACTTCCTAACGGAAAAATTCAGAGCCTTGATACTTTCAGGGAAGGTTTGGAGTCTAAATGCCGCGGCTAAGTTCATTAATGGGCAAAAACAGTTCAATACAGACTCGATCGTTCTGAAATTCAAGATTTGGAAGCAGAATAATGACGCACATGTTCCTGCTAAATTTCGTGATGATCGTATGATTAGAAAATTTAAAAAAAGGAGCCCTATCTTGAACTTTCAAACGAAAGCGATAGAGCCTTGAAAATTTCGGGGTAGGTTTGGGGCCTGAATATGTACTTAGTACGACAATTTCAATCTTCAATGATATGGCTACTACAACTGTCAAAGTTCAGAAGTCCCTATTGGATGATCCGCCGATTTAACATTCTTTCATTTATAGATAGAAGTGGCGGATATTTTTTATTCGGTTTCTCCTACTGGGAATGAAGCCAGAAAAGTAATAAAGTTGCATATTAAAATCGGTAACCTTATACTTAATAACACCTCTTCTTTCTTATCTAAAAATTATCACCATAAGCGTTTTACAAGAATCTCCTGGAGATTATTATTACTCTGTTGATAAGGTGAAAATCAAGCATCTCCTACGTTGAAAATACTGATTTGAAACATTTCTATGAAAAAATCATAATGAATCTCAATCATTTTATCATTTGCTTATGTAATTTATTGTCGAGGTGATTAAGCAAAACAGACTGAGTGAATGACAGCCAATGCGACAGTAGCAGCTTGATAATATGGCTACTACCAACTGTCAAAGTTCAAAATTGCCTATTAGACGATTCGCTAATTCAACATTCTTTCATTTAGAAATAGAATTATCGCCAACATAAAGAATTGAACGATATTTTTTGTTGAGTTTCTTCTACTGGAAACGAAGCCAGAAAAGTTATAAAGTTGCATTCTAAAATAGAACTTAATCGGGAACCTGATACTTAATAACACCTCCTCTTTCTTATCTGAAAATTATCACCATAGGCGTTATACAAGAATCTACTCGAGATTATTATTACACTGTTGATGAGATGTAAATCGAGCAGATTCTCCTAGGTTGAAAATACTGATTTGTATGAAATAATCTTAATGCATCTCAATGATTTTATCATATATTTCGTTAGATCAGAAATTTCGACATGTGGTCCAGGAAAGAACATGATTATTACCCATCTTTTGATAGCACTCAAACAATTTAGAGTCATCTGTTGTGAAATATTTTTTTCGCAAATTTAACAATGGATATTAGCTAATTCGAGAAGATGTTTTTGAATGTGCAATGCTCGAGCAGCTGAATCCAATTCGATTTGACGAAATACAGGAACTTGACTGCACTCCACTGGACATCGAGGTAATAAACAGACATTTTGATACGTCAACTGGCCTATATAAAACAATTTAATAAGTCCAAATTCAAAGGAAACTATTTCAAAATGGTTATCAACAATAGAACGATAATGTAATTCGACTTCTGCTTTTTCTAATTAGTCATAAACTTTTTGAATGTCATGTCAACTGATTTTATCAAATAACTCACTGGAATAATTCAACTATAAATGAGCGTTTTTATGTCTTCATGACTTTATATTCTCACCAAAGTCCGCTCATTTCATTATGTTTCAATGTGATTAATATCCAGGTAACTTGATCTTAATTTGCGGTAATTCCAATTATTGCATTTCATGAAGAACTCACTGAGTCAGTCGGATTAATAACCATTTCGAAAAAGTCGAGTAATATTAGATGTTGCCTGATAATTGTAATTTCAAATAAATCAGGAGCTACTTGAGTATACCATGGACAGCGTTAGTCATATTTTCAATATAAATATCACCGTTTATAAAAAGGGGGGTTTTGTTACTTGATAGAAGACTTTTTCGATATCTTAAATATCAAACAGAGTGAATCTGTTTTATACCTCGCTACAAATTTTAATTTTATAAAATTCATTGAAAACTTTTTAAAATTAAATTGGATAAACGCCTAAGTTTCATTCCCATTAGACATATAGAATTAACACTTATCACACAGTATCAAAAGGAAATAAAATAATCTAAAAAAAATCTAAAATATTGATCGAACTAACCCAAAAAAAAAAAAGATTTCAATGAGGAGTGCATTGAGAAATGAACCCATAGCAAGTACATCTTTCTGTTTGTGAAAGTAATAATAATAAGATGGACTTGCCATGGGTTCACCTCTCAGCCCAATGGTCGCTAAAAACTTTTTGTCCTTTTTCGAAAATAAAATCTTAAAATCCACACACATAAATCGTATAATTTGTGAGTACAAAAAAATAGCTTGCTTGTATGGAACACATAGAGAACTTGAAAACACACTTTGTTCCATAAGGTTCAATTCACTATGGAACCACAATGTGATAATAAAATAAATTTTTTGGACATAACTTTATTTAAGAATAATAATGGAATTATATACAACCATACCCAACCTTTCAAACCATGCGAACACCCATAAACTCGCTGAATGATATATAGAGCATTTTCCATTCCCTCAAATAATATTATGTTGAAAAGGGAACGGAATATGTTTAATGAAAAGAGCAGCCGCAAACGATCAATTCGAAACAAAAACCATAAATTGTCTTATAAACAAACAAGAAAAACAACTCATTCTAAAACAATTATACCCCACCTCCAAAACAGACAATAAGGACGAAAAATTTGTCAAACTGACCTATTTTGGACCAATCTTGCAAAAAATCGCTCAAAAATTTTCCAGAATCTAACACAGAAACAGTTTTCACACACTCACATACATTTCCAACCTCTTTTTTTATGCTTAAGACAAAATATCGGCTGAAAACTTCTGGAGTTTATCAATTAAGTAGTTAACAGTGCAGTAACGTATATATAGGAGATCTTTCCAAAAAAGGTTCAAAAAACATCAATCTTTATTTATAAAACGAAATATAACTCTTATTTTGCGAAATATTTTTTCGAAACAAATCATGTCTTCCCAGAATTGAACAATCTTGAAATATAACACCTGGAAGCGAAAATATATATATATATATATTATCACATGTGGTGGAAATTAACTGATAAATAATCAAAAGAAATATAAAATAATGACCAAATTTAGACCTCACCTTATACATATATATGTATCAATTGGATGTTAAAGAATCACGAGTTCCATCACCAAAAAATGTTCAACATATAATTCAAAAATGCCTTTTTTATTTTCTCTTTTATAGATATATATATTTTCATCACATGTGGAAATTAATTAATGAATAATCAAAAGAAATATAAAATAATGACCAAATTTTTCAGACATTTCCACATGTGATGAAAATATATATATCTATAAAAGAGAAAATAAAAAAGGCATTTTTGAATTATATGTTGAACATTTTTTGGTGATGGAACTCGTGATTCTTTAACATCCAATTGATACATATATATGTATAAGGTGAGGTCTAAATTTGGTCATTATTTTATATTTCTTTTGATTATTTATCAGTTAATTTCCACCACATGTGATAAAGTGATACAGTGTATTTAGGACATATTTTAACATTTAATTCTAAATGTTTTCATGACATTTATTTAGAATAAAATCTGTAGAGTTTCTGGACAATTAATTCCAGCTATTATTCTGTAATATGCGAATACTTCTTCATAGTAATTTTCAATTTATATATACTATTAGGTCATTGGGTTTCCCTGAAGGAAAGTGGAAACTAATGAAAAATATACCAATGAAACGACATTTGTAATATAAATGAGATTAGTGATTATTTACGAAGTATCTATTGATTAGTTATAGGATCCACTGGTTTGTAAAAGTTCATTCAATCCAAGACAACAGTACCAGTGCTACATTTTTATTGCGTAAGATGTAAGAAGAATTCGAAGTATCTTGTCCAACGATTAAAGACTACATTCGATTACTGTTATACGAAATCTGATGATCCCACATTTCATAATCGCCTATCCTCAATTCGTCATATTTGAAACGGATACAACAAATGGGTTGTTGCAAATGGTCGAAAATTCCTCTTAGTTCGAGTTCTGATCGGAATTAAAAATTTACGAAAGAGAAGAAATTCATTGTTGCAACCGTGTGGTCGTGGTCGGACAAAAAAGAGAATTCTGTATGGGAGAACACAGAGTCCAAATAGATAAATATAATTTTTTGCCTCTAGAAAAAACCTTTTCATTTTGTGATTTGAAAAATACAATCAAATATTGTACAAGATGCCCAAGTTATTTCAGGCCAAATTTCACAAGGTGATTTTACAGGCAATTTGCAACATAAGTTCGTATAGAGTACGGTTCATTTATCATCCTTTGTGAAGTTATTCAAGATTTTACTATTTTGTAACGTTTCACAATTTTTTCACCAAAAAAATAGCATAACTTGAAAACAACCATCTTAATCAAAATTCACCAGAGGAAAGAGCGAAAACTTCTCCACAGGTAGGGTGGTTTCATGTAGATTTTTATGAAATATTTATTCATTACAGGGTAGTTAAGAAAAAATTATTTTAGGTTGTTCGGAAATTAATTTCGTTTTTTCCCGACAGAGGATTTAATTGTATTTTCTCGAACCCAACTTCACACAAAACGCATAATCATTATATGTTTTGAGAGCTGATGTATCGGGTGTTGTTTTTTAGAGTGATAGAACTTTAAATTGAAATAAAACACATTTAAATTGAGATTGTAGCCAATTTTTTCTTATTTGAAAGATAATTTTTTGACATTTATTTTTTTTAAATAATTTCCGGCATATCTCTACCACGACTAGCTCTGAGGAATTGCATTCGACCAGACCAATTTTGGACCACTTTTTCGAGTAATTCAGGCCTTATTTCATCAATAACACGAGTTATGTTGGCTTCCAAAGCGTCTTTTGTTTCTGATTTATCAGCATAAACCAATGACTTGACATAACCCCAAAGAAAATAATCCCAATTAATTGGACCATATCTCGAAATAATGGACGATGATGCCTCCAGCGTGTAAAGCACACCATACAGTGCATTTTTCAGGATACAATGGAACCTGCAGAACTTCTTGAGGATTGTTTTCGCTCTATATAAGGCAATTTTGCTTGTTTACATAGCCGTTCAACCAGAAATGAGCTTCATCACTGAACACAATTTTACGATAAAGAAGTGGATCAACTTCAAGCTGTTCTAGTCCAATCAGCAAATAAACTTCGCTTATTATGGTCAGATGGCTTTAGTTCTAGAACCATTTGGATCTTGTATGGGTGTAGACCAAGATTTTTACGCAAAATTTTGTTGTGAACGTCGACTAATAGACAAATCTGGATCATCATTAGGTAAAAATTCTGTTCAAGCTAGAAAGAAGATCAGTTGACAGTACACCAGTGCCAGAACTGGTTTGCAAAATTTCGATCCGGAAATTTTGATATCGAAGATACCACACACCGGGCCATTTGAAGCTGATAAAGACATGATAAAGGCATAGTTGATTAGTTGACAAGGCCTGGGTTTAACCTCGAAGCTCGATGTTTGGGTTCCGCATGTTCTCACAGAGAGAAATTTGTGTCGTCGCGTCTGTGATTCGCTTCTCAAACGTCACGAAAATGATCCATTTTTGAAACGCATCGTCACTGGGAACAAATTATGGGTTGTATATAACAATGTCAAACGCAAGAGACCATGGAGCAAAAAAGATTAACCAGCACAAAGCATTTCGAAAGCCAATACCCATCAAAAGAGGGTGATGCTGTCTGTTTGATGGGATTTTAAAGAGAATCGTTTTTTGAGCTTTTACCTGATAACACAACAATTAATTCAGAAGTCTACTGTCATCAGGTGGACAAACTGAATGATGCACTTTAGCAGAAAAGGCCAGAATTAATCAACAGAAAAGGTGTAGTGTTCCATCAAGATAATGCGAGAGCTCATACAAGTTTGGCCATTCGCCAAAAGCTTTTACAGCTTGAATGGTATACACTGCCACACCCACCATATTCTCCAGATCTGGCGCCTTTGAATTATTATTTGTTCCGGTTATTGCAAAATTTTTTGGACGGTAAAACTTTTACTTCAAATGAAGTGATCAAAAATCACCTTGATCAGTTATTTGCCAGCAAAGATCAAAAATTTTATGAGCGTTAATCATGCTACTACCAAAAAGATGGCAAATGGTGTTGGACCAGAATGGCCAATATATAATTTAAAGAAAATATTTATTCATCATACATAAATTGTCTTTCATATTCCCAAAAAAAAAACCGAAATTACTTTCCGAACATCCCGATAAAATTCAGAAATCAAAGTTTACTCTAAACCTCCATAGAAATTATGTGCAAAATCTGCCTTATTTATAAAGCTTTTCAACGACATGTTAATAATAGATGTGAAACTGTGAAAGTACAAATAGTGAAATATACGCCATTGAAGAAAAAATTATCATATACGACATTCCTTATTATTGATACAAGTTTAAAACTTATCACAAACAACTCTGAAAAATGCCTGGCACTTTCTCTAATGCAAAGCCTACTTCATTTTTGGATAGAATCCACAGCTTACCGCAACTGCCCTCGTCTTTGCCTTAGCATGTTGCAGCAGTCATTTATGTTTTCGATAAGTTTGTCACGAGTATGAATTGGGGTAGAATACACCAAATATTTTAAAACACCCCAAAGAAGAAGTCTAGGGGTTTAAGATCGTGACTTCGAGTAGGCCATCTGATCGGTCAGAATCTTTCTATCCATTTTTCTTCGAAATGAAACTCTATCCATTCTGTAACTATTCTACTATTGTGTGGTGGATACCCTTCTATTTGAAAAATTAAATTTTTGATTTATTGGAAGACATGCCTGTGAACTAACGGCTTCAAATTTGGTTTCAAAAGGGCGGTTGAAGAAAAATTTTTCTTAAGACAGAGTCCAAATATTTGGAAGTTTTACGGTAAATCTTCAGTCATCTTGATCGTATTGATAAACCATGAAAATGAGATATGGACGTAAAGCGCCGAATCAAGTCTATATCCAATAAATTTCTTTTGTGCCATTAACTTTTTTCCATAAAAGTCTCATAGAATTTGAGATCATTCAAACGATGGGAAAAATGTCCCATCTAAATATACTTTCACCCAAAAACCTTACTACGAATTTTAATTACTCGCATCATTAAGGAAACGTGGTATCTTCAGATCCTGAAGAAAACTCCTTGACCCAATCTCCGAAAACGAAAACATCAGATCCATTTTCAACTGAATAGACTAGTTCATTCATCTCCCATTTCTATGGAAATTTTCCGGAACTTGGCTTTCTAATTGCACTTGTCCTATAAATTTTACTTTCTCTTTTATCGAAAAATTCTAATGACCCAATAATTATTAGACCGTCTTGACCTTGGTCAGTGTTCTGATATTCTTATCAATGCTCAAAATAACCACCATTAATTTGATATCATGAATAAAATATGAGACAAGATGGGATTCACGAGATTTACGTTAATAAATAACACTAATCAGTTTCATTTCAATCTGAGTAACTTTCACTAAGGGCCCATCAAAATACGATCTGTAACCTTCAAGCTGTGATACTGGTCGTTCACCGACTGTATTCATGAATGAAAAAATGCACCACTGGTGACACTAAGCATTCCCAATTAATCACAGTTTTATTGCGTAATCCAAGAATAAACCCGTACAGAAACGCCTCAACATTTTCATCTATCTGTAGACTCCAGTGTCAAAAATGCAGTTGATGTAACACAAAATACATGAAGGGTGAATCTTAAGAAAATGTGAAATAATGGACGAAATTACCTAGCAAATTTCAGCAAACAACAAATTCTATTCCAAAAATTTCCAACATAAACATAAGAAATCCCCCGAAAAAACTTCTCTTTCTTCTTTATTTTCAGAACAGTCGACTTTTCTGAAGGTTGAATAAAAAATCAATAAAATTGTATTTAAATTTTTTTTAACTCGGAAATTTTCATACGAAACCCATCGCAAACCTCATTTTATGGCACTTGTTGCAATATCTATATTTTGCAATCTTATCAGATTAACCATTTCGAGGCGTTCACACTCAATCGGTATTATTAACAACTTTTTCTCTCAATTTTGCATAATGAATCGTAGAAGGCCAGCAAGTCCTTACAATTCCAGAAAAAATCAGTTCGCTTATCTTCTGTTACAGAAAGAAGTTTATGAAGGGTATAACGACAGAAGTAATGAGCAATCTATTCATAATTCCGTTCTCGAGACTATAACTACTTTAACATTTTGATCTTTATAGCAAAACTATGAAATATCCGGAAGCGATTGCATGAAGCACATATACAGAGTGTGTCGGCATTCAACTTTATATATATATATATATATATATATATATACAGGATGACCTCAAGGTGCATAATTTCGTTTATATTCAAGCTATTGACTTGATTGTTTTTTCCAATTGATAGGTTGTACAATCCGCATATCCTGAAAATATTTTCATCCATATACAGGTGTCCGAAAATGAAATACATACATAGGTTCGGTTTTTAAATGGCAACTCCCTATTTTTCATACATCTTTGGATTTGGCACTTAATTGGGAATAAAACGCACCCAGGTTTCATTGACTTGTGTGCATTGGTTTTTTAGTTTTAGACCTATGTCGATTTATGTGTCGAAACTACGTCCTGCGTAGACCCACAGAAAAAGTTATAACTTCGGAACCGTTCAACATAATTCAATCATCTTTTTTCCAGTCGATTCCCTAAGCTTCTATGCATCTTTTGAAACAGTCATAAATTTTATGTCGGTGTTCTATCGCCTACTACATTGTTTTCTAAATGACAAATATCAAATTGAAATAACTCGATTTTTTCAAATGCAACACCCTGTATTTTATGACACCTTTGTATGACATTTTGTAAGAGCTTTTCGACGATGTAAGGTTTGTGGGGTCTACTTCGTGAAATAAATTTCAAAATAAGAAATGTGGATGGTTTTAGTAAAATCTAGTAGAACGTTGTCGTAAAATCGGAAACATCTATACAAAATAATTGAAAAAAAGTTTTCGAAATTATAATAGCAGTGTTTGAAGAATAGTAGTAATAGAAACAGGAGAATATCAAGAAGCAAACAATTACAATAACAAGAACATGAAGCGGTGATTAACTGAAAATCACGTGAAAAAAATGTTGAGGAAAGCCTTCTTATAAATGCTCAAATAGGCCGCCATCATTCTCCCCACAAGCTGCTAGTCTTCTTGTAAATGAGCGTCGAACTCTAGTGTTGCTCCATCAACTGAACGAAAGGCCTCCGTGATCCTATTCTTCACATCATCTGCTGTTGACGGTCGATCTCTGAAAACTCCCTCCTTTACGTAGACCCAAAGAAAGAAATCTATAGGATTTAGATCTGCGGATCGCGCGGGCCAAGGAATGGTTCCTCCCCGGCCAATCCAACGATTAGGAAAGGATTGGTCCAAATATTGTCGAACTATCCTATGGTTATGCTCTGGATCACCATCGTGCTGCAAACACATGGTTCTTCGGGTATGCAGGTCCACTTCTAACATTCCAGGAAGAAGTTCGCGAAGAAAATGTGAATAGTATTCATCATTTAGCACATTGTCGAAGAGGTTAGGTCCAATTAATCCTCCCCAAACATTGAGCGACTATCGGTTTTGGTGGTCAACTGGTTTCAACCAATGAGTATTTTCGACTGCATAATAATGCATATTATGTCTGTTAACCGACCCACTGCTTTTAAACGTTGCTTCATCGGAAAACTGAATTTTGTTTGAAATATTATAATGCTCCTCATTCATGCCATTCATTTCTATACAAAACGCAACTCTATTAGCAAAATCACTACCATACAGTTCTTGATGTAGGTTCAGATGAAAAGGATGGAACTTATGCTTCAATATTATTCGGTTCACACTACTTTGTGAAATATCCGTTTCACCTGCTATTTCTCTTGTGCTTACCGGAGGATTTTCCTGTAGCGTCAATAAAACCTGTAGTTCATTCTCCTTGTCAACTCGACCACCAACAATTTCTTTTTTAGAATAGGAATCACTACAAGTGAGTTCAAATCGATCTCTCAATCTTTGAAATGCCTGTGGAGTTCTTGCTTCCGGATATTTTTCATGGTAGATTCTGTGTGCTAATAAAACATTTCTGTCAGCTGTCATTGTTCTGTTATTTTTTTTATTTCGACCAATTGAATGAATATTTTATTACTTCTAATTTCAGGATTTAAATGATAAGAATACTTTATATTTAGCCGTTTGATTCAAAACTGAAAGTATCATTCACGGTATACATTTGAAGCATCTCCCGAACATGTGTTAATAATTATCATCATTCCATTCTTAACAATTATTGACAGTACACAGATCTTTCAGATTTTACGACAACGTCCTACTCGATTCTTCAAAAACCATCCACAATTCTTATTTTGAAATTTATTCCACAAAATAGACCCCACAAACCTTATATCGACGAAAAGCTCTTACGAAATGTCAAACAATGGTTCAATAAAATACAGGGTGTTGCATTTTAAAAATCGAGTTAATTCAATTTGTAATTTGTCATTTGAAAACCAATGTAGTAGGAGATAGAATAAAGATATCGAATTTTTACCCATTTCAAAAGTTGCGCAGGAGCTTAAAGAATCGACAAGAAAAATGATGATTGAATTATGTTGAACAGTTCCGAAGTTATGACTTGTTCTGTGAGTCTACGCACGACGCTATTTCGACACATAAATTGAGATAGGTCAAAAACTAATGCAGATAAGGCAATGAACGACTATGTGCGTTTTATCGACAATTAAGTGGCAAATCTAAAGATGTATGAAAAATAGGGGGTTGCTATTCATGTATGTATTTCATTTTCGGACATCCTATGTGGATGAAAATATTTTCAGGATGTGCGGATTGTACCACCTATCGTTTGGAAAAAACAATCAAGTAGATAGCTTGAATAGAAACAAAGTTATGGACCATTTACGCAGCTCTTGGTAATCCTGTATATATCCATTATTTTTTCGGTAGTGATCCATATCTCGTTATTATTACTATTACTAGAGTTTTCGCCAATAAGGACCAAGAGTTCTATGAGAGAGGCATACCTTTAAAATGGCAACAAATTATAGAACAAAACGGCGCATGTTTGACCCAAATCGGACAATCCGAAGCATGTTAAATAAAGTCTTGCAAAAATAATGGATTTTACTTCCCCAACCCATACCAAGATATATGAAGAGTTCCAAATTCCCCGGATCGAAGAGGAACATTTTAATCACTGATGCGCGCATATGAGGTGCAATAATCTGTGCAATTGACTTGAAGACCTTCGGAAGACGATAATTATTAAAGCAGCCGCAATAGTGTAGCGAAATTTTGTAACAGTTGCTAATTTATTGAACAAAATTCACGGCATATGATTATAAGTAAATAATAGCGATACATTTCACAACATCCAATGTCTCAGCTATTATAAAAACAGAGGATATCTAGGGATACTGACAATAAAAACGTGTAAGACAATTTGTTTGGCGTTCTGTAGCGTAATGATGCCGGAATGTCTGTCAAGGTTGATCACTTTCTCTGTGCGGACACTGACTTCTTTCGATAGTCTAATTAAATTTTTTTCGTTGCATTTCGGGTTCGATCCAGTCGACCGTCTGAAATTTCACTTTCAGTACGTCTCGCACGATCAGCTGGATAATCCCCGGTATATAGAACGGGAGGCGGCTACTTAAACTGTCTACTCATCGATTTGATGATCCTTATTTCGCTGTGATAGTTTAGTGATAGTGCATAAAGAAAAACTTCTTCTTGGTTGGATATACTCCAGGTACATAAAAGAAACCGAAATTATTTTCATTAATCGTCAACACTTTAATTTATAAACGAATTAAAATGCCATTCGAAATTAAAAACAATTAAAATAACTTTAAATTAAGATTTATATTTTGAAACTTATGCAATAAACTTCCTATCGTGTTTGCCTTCACTTGATAGAAACGTGAAATATAAAATATTTTCTGTTTCTTCTACAGACAGACTATTAAAAAAAGCCTTTTTGTTCATCAACGAACTATATCCCAATATCATTAACAACGGACACTAAGCATAATAACTCTATTCATTTTCTTATTAGTAGTACAAATAAGTTTCCGCCGTTTTTTAACACAAATTAAATATTTATTATAGAAGAACGATTTTAAACGATGTGAGACTACTGGCTGAGCGACTCCTAATGTTAGAGCAAGTTCTTTTTGTGTTTGAGATGAATCTTCCTCCAATAATTCCTCCAATTCTGCATCCTCGTAAATTTTTGGCCTTCCACTGCGATCTTTGTCTTCTACGTCGAAATCACCGCTTTTAAACTTTTGAAACCACTTTCGACACGTTCTCTCACTCAAAGCACCCTCACCATATGCTTCTACGAGCAATTGATGCGCCTAAGCAGCAGATTTCTTTAAATTAAAGAAGTAAACTAATATTTCCCGCAAATGACGCTTACTTGGCTCAAATTTTGACATTTTCAACTTATAAAAATTATATTTTACCATAATAAAATCAATGATATTAATAGGTTATGTTGTTCTTGAATGTCCAAACTATTTTTTAAGCCGTTTATCATCTGCGAAAGCTAACCGAAACTCCGTGCCGCGCCATCTACAATAAAACGGCGGAAACTTATTTGTACTTCTAATATTTTAACAGTTACCACAATCAATAATTCACATAAATTATCAATATTCCATTAACTAACATATCCTGATGCTACTATACTAGATAAATCAAATCATCCCATGAACCAAAAATTATCAGCATTCAATTGTATGATCCACAAATTAGTTAACATCCTCACGAATCGAGACAATTATATTTTAGAGCTGAACATCATTAAACAAATAGCTATTAATAATGACTACGATCCTACACTAATAGAGAAATTGTCGATGAATAGAAATAATGAAAAATAAATATGGTATATCCGAATACAAAAGAAAATTTTGAATACATTTTTCTTGAAATATACTGAAGGTATTTCTGAGGTAATTCCTACATACCTCAAAAATAAATATGATTCAAAAACTTCATTCAAAACTTATTCAAACCCCAGTAAATTCATTAAATATAATACAGACATTACACATAAAGATGATAAATCTAGAGTTTATGAGTTAATCTGCGGTTATGGCCAAAAAGTTTACATAGGACAGACAGGAAGAACTTTCCGGCATAGAATTGGTGAACATCTGAAGAATTTCCTCAATAACAAAACTAATTCCATATATTCGGACCATTTGTTAGAAACGGGAATGTTTTCAATCATAATTTTGAAATTTTACATATAGAAAGTGAAAGTTATGCCTTACGCCTGTTAGAGTCACTAGAGACAAATAAATGCAACAAAATCAGAATAGTACTCAACGACCAATTATACCTAAATAACTCTCCTCTGTTAAATATATTCAGATGAACTCGAATTTCCAGACCCCCTGTATTTGGATTTTAGTATGCTCAATAAAAAATTTGAACCCACTTTAATATAAAAAGAAGTCGATTCTGAAAACAAATTTGGTTATTCAAAAATGTAAGATATACCACCTACCTGAAGATGCGTTGTATTTTAATTAAAATAAATTTGTGAAAATCAGAATAACCTTATTCAATATTATTTGATAGAAATCGGTTTTACACTTCAGTTAAATGATACACATATATTTTTTTTAAACTTTGAATATCAAAACAGATTCAATCTGTTAGTCTCCTACAATTTTAATTTCAAAAAATTCATTCAAATCTTTCAGAATTAAATCAATATCATATGCACTGCTTATATTTAATAGACGTAGATAATCAAAACTCATTATACAATATCGAATGGAATAAAAAACTCAACAAATATAAATTGTCAATCAAAATTAATGAATAAATAAATATTTGAATGTTTCGTTCCAAGCATGCGCACCTGAACTCTTCAGACAGGCGGTACACAGCCTTGCCTGTGACAAAATGTTTTGTTTCTCATCTTATATTTAGGAAAACTAAATCTTTTTCAAAAATACACAACATAATTTTAAGAACTTCTCCCAAACTAATTCAATTGAAATATTTAAATAACTTACTTCAAAAACTCTCAAAACATGTAGCACATCAACAAAAAACAATCAGAATTCAGATAAGGTCAGTCCAACTTAACATTTAAAAGATAAATCAATTAACAATAAATAACTTACCCATAAGACCGCGTGGAATCTTTGTTTGATCAACATTAAAACTAGGTACATTTAAAATCCGGGGTACTCTATGTTCTGTGCTCACTACAAAAATCACACAAAGTTTGTAAGGCACTTTATGGTCTTAGTTAAACCACTTGATATTTATATAATCAATTATTTTTTCTTTTATTTTACACTTATATATGTTGATTTCTATTTATTATCGTGTAACTTCTTTAAATGCTTATAAACAACTAGTCTAAAATTTGGTAACATACTGTATTCTAATATTTTCTGTTTCGAGATAAGGATACAATAAAAATTAAGTTTCATAAAAAATGTTTCGTAAAAAGTTGACTTTATCAGGTGAATTTTGTGACATATATAATAGTTCGGTCCCACCTTGAATATTCACTGACCTATTTTCACCACATTATGTCTGAGGAAAATGAAAATAAATCTATGTTAATACAATTGTTATGTGTCGAATTCATATATCAGTTAGGTTGTGTAAGTTTGTATGGGAGTTCCAAATTCGAAAGGGTCTAAAAATAGAATCAGGATTAAAGAATGAAGTTGAACATTATGAGAAATTATTGGTTATCTCGGTCATAACCCATATATTGTTTTTTTCACAAGTTTCTTCAGCTTTTGAACTATCATCTTCTTTTTGAAACTAAAATTGTAGAAGACTAACATATTTAATTTGTTTTGATATTCAAATTCTATCATCTTCCACCTCCTGCAATTATCAATGGTATCAAAATTAGGGTAGTGTCCTTTAGACTGTCGCAAACTATCCCTCCACAAAATTTTGATGATGACATGCAGACGTGAAGAAGCGACAAATATTAGGATTTATCAAATATGGATATATAGGAGGTTGTTCTATAAGCTTTGAGGCAAACTCTGGTATATGATAACTGTGCTGAAAATTTTTTATCCTCTGAACATTGATGGAGGGTGGACAGTTTAAACAATTTATATAATACAATAATAAGAAGCGGTTTCTTACTTGATAGAAGGATTATTACAAACTTTGAATATCAAAATAGATTCAATCTGTTAGTCTCCTACAATTTTAATTTCAAAAAATTTCTATAATCTTAAAATTTCTTATATATTAAAAGAATAAATAAATTCGTGCGGTTTTTTTATCGAAAATTGAAACTTAAGTGTGAAAAGTTGGTTATACATTCAATGTTCGAAGTATGGTCCATCACTAGCGATTACTTTTTTCCATCTTTCTGGCAATTCGCGAAAAAGGGCCGGATCGTTGGCCGCTATCCATGCATTGATCTATTTTTTAACTTCATGGTAATTGGAGAAGTGCTGATCAGCCAGCTAATCGATCGGAAGAAATGGTAACCGGAAGAAGCAATGATGAGGCATCCATATGTTGTCCGACTTTTTGAATTATCAGAGTGAACCCACGGAATGCCCAAACGGCATTCGACGTTTCTTGGCTTCATTTTATACGGCATATGCTTTTAAACGATGGCAAATCGCAGTTTGAGTGATTCCAAGTGCTTTTGCGAGTTCCTCTTGCGTTTGTGATGGATCTTCATCGAGCCTTCCTTCTAATTAAATTTTAGTGGCGCTCTAAGTCGTTCTTCGTCTTTCAAATCAAAATTGCCACTTTTAAATCGGTCAAACCACTTCTGACACGTTCGTTCATCTACAGCATGACATCCACTAAAATACGATGACTTTCGGCACCCTTTTTTTTCATACTGAAGTGAGACCCGCAAAAACACATTATTCAGTACAATAGTTGACATTTCCAGAGCATACAGAAACTATGTTGTTTAACACTTCAGCGAAATGTCAGATACGGAAGAGAAAGCCTAATGATGAGACTTCAAAATGAAGGTGTTGCCGGATGAAATAATGGGATAATATACTGGTAGTGACATCTGTTATCAAAACCGTACAACATAATTTTTATCGTTAATTGTTAAAGAAACGTGATACAGCGTTCAAAGTTCTGGCTTAAACAGGAAAATGTATTCTTTCTACTGCTTGTATCTTCAAACGGAAACGAATTGGATCTATGTTCATAAGAAAAAAATGTTAAGAATAAGGACAGCTATCATTTACCACTGTTTGTTTTTATTGACTTTCATCAATTGAGATTAGCTTTGATAATTCATATCTTCTGAAACCTTTCAAGTCTAACAGAATATTTCGTGCGATATCGATAAAGAGAATATTCCTAGTATGAAAGCAGGATACAAAATGTAAATTCTGCAATTTAGAAGGTGACCCAATTCACCAAACCAAAACAATTGCAAAAATCTGGGTCGTAATGTTTTCTAGGATACTATTTATTGCGAAAAAATTTGAAATACAAACTAGATCAGTGATCAAACGACCTTCATAGGAAATTAGGAGCTTTTTAAGTTTCATCCATCAACTCAAATACGTAAATATAATAAATTTTGGGTATTTAAAAACCACCACAGGAAAATTTTATTAATTTTGTTTAAAAAAAAAACCTTTTCAAACTAGTCATGCAGATTTGCCCCAAAATAAAATGTAATAATTCCAGGGGTAGTTTAATAAAGGGTGGGCCATCAGTCTGTCATTCGCATTTGACAGAAGGTTAGCTTAATATTTGACATTAACGAAATGGGTCGATTATCGCTTGAACAAAACTTATTTCCAAAACGCTGAATCTTCTATCCAGACTGTTAGAAATTAACAGAGGAGTATTTTTGTGTGGATAATTGTTACACTAATCATCCAGAAACGATTGATACCTTGAAGCACGAAATATGAGATTGAGCCCCAAACAATCGATAATGTACTGGAAAATTGTTTTAACCGAATGGGGTACTGTAGCCAGTCATCATTTGAATGATATTCGTAAATTTCAACGTTCGACCTTTCTAATGAACTCATAGTCTTCTATTTATAGTCGATTAAAAATTAAAATTTCAAATAACCCATCCCTCATCTTTCGATCTGAAATTTATTATAACAGATAATAATTTATTTATTTATTTAAATGGAGTACAAGACAGGACATTAACCGAAATATATCATGGATGCATTTGACAACTCAATAATATTTTTTGATTTTATTAATAAAATACCATTCTGGATTTAAAAAAAATCAGTGCAGATTTCAAACAAGTGTTCAATTTTCTATAATAAGAATTAAAAAGGGAATCACTTACGTGAAGTCAGAAGTTTTTGGTCATTTGTTTAAAAGTCCATTTTTCCTGAAAATTCTGTGAATAACTTCTTGAATAAGCTTCATATGATAAAAAAAAACAGGAAAAACCATAGAATATTATTTTTAATTAAAAGTTTGTGGAAATTCAATTTTCTTTATTATTTATTGAAAATTATTTTCCATCAAGTAATAATCGAATCCATCGAATATTAAAAAATTCGACACTTAGAGTGAATTGATTTATTCATCTAAAAAGCTCAGACGATCATTGTCAAACAGCACCCGATTTTTATATCAAGTTTCATAAATTGTGAACCATTGTCAGCATTAAAAATTGAATATATATTTTATTTAACTGAAATGTATTCTCATGAAGTAAGGACCGAATCAATCAAATATCTACCGAATACTAGTTTTCAAAACGAATTTTAACACCGATTTTTATTTCAGCCTGAACTGAGCTTGGGAAGAAATTCATACAATACTGAAATTATTCAATTGTATGAAATAAACAACAGCTGAGAAATTGAAATCTGTAAGTATTTATGACTATAAAATTCAGAAAAAAAATTTAAATATGCATTAAGAGATAATTTTTAATTTAAAAATTGAAAAAAAAATAATTTCCTCTATTATTTTTTATTTTCAAATTCTAGACGAATTTCCATCGAATAAAAAAAAACAGAAAAACAATTTTTAACTGATATAGACTTCTGGGGGATTGAACTAATCAAATAATATATGAATAAATCTCATATTTAGCATTTCCTGTTTACCCACTTGATAAGTTGATAATTATGTGTAAATATGAATATCGATAAGCCTGATAGTATTTCGTATAAAAATTTTATTAAATTTTCTTGTAAACAAACACCGGGTATATATTAGGCGTTAAAAAAAGTTGGTTTGGTTTTTTGTTGAAAATTGAAACTATTGTGAAAAATTGGTTATATATTCAAAGTTCAAAGTTTTTTTTTAATTATTGGGTTGTTCGGAAAGTAATTTGATTTTTTTTTGGGAAAATGAAAGACCATTTTTCTATAGTGAATAAATATTTCATTAAATTATATATAGGCCAGTCTGGTCCAACATCTTTTGCCATCTTTCTGGTAGTAACATGATTCCACGATCATAAAATTTTTGATCTTTGCTGGCAAAAAACTGATCTAGGTGATTTTTGACCTCTTCATTTGAAGTAAAGGTTTTACTGTCCAAAAAATTTTGCAATGACCGGAACAAATAGCAAACCGAAGGCGCCAGGTCTGGAGAATATGGTAGGTGTGGCAGTGTATCCCATTCAAGCTGTAAAAGCTATGAGGTCTCGCATTATCTTTTTGGAACACTACACCTTTTCTGTTGATTAATTCTGGGCTTTTCTGTTGAAGTGCATCATTCAGTTTGTCCATCTGATGACAGAAGACTTAATTGTTGTGTTATCCAGCTCAAAAAACACAATTCCTTCAAAATCCCACCAAACAGACAGCACCACCTTTTTTTTATGGATACTGGCTTTCAAAATGCTTTGAGCCGGTTCATCTTTTTTGCTCCATGATCTCTTGTATTTGACATTGTCATATACAACCCATTGTTCATCCCCAGTAATGATGCGCTTCAAAAATGGATCATTTTCGTGACTTTTGAGAAGCGAATCACAATTTGTGTCAACGCGACGACACAAATTTTCCTCCATGAGAACATAGAGAACCCATATATCGAGCTTCGAGGTTAAGCTCAGGCCTTTCAAGTGGCCATAAACCGTTGAATTCGATAAATTTAACCTGTCATCGATCTCACGTGTTGTTATTCGCCGATTTGCATCAACTAATACCTTTATGGTGTCTTCATCAGCTTCAACCGGTCTTCCGGAAGGTGGTGCATCTTCGACATCAAAATTGCCGGATCGAAATTTTGCGAACCAGTTCTCGCACTGGCGTTGTGTCAACACATCTTCTCCATATACATCGGTTAATTTCTTTCTGACTTGAACAGCATTTTTACCTTTTCTAACATAACAGAGTGTTTTTTTCATTTGAATCGTTATAGTGTTTCACCAAGAGCCAACTGCAAACTCCATTTTGATAAATTTAGCAAACATAAAAATTGTGCTTGAAAGAAATTCCTATGCTATGTTTTAGAGAACATCAGATTTGTATATAAATTTATGTGGCACAAGTCTGAACACGTGATGCTGTTTCACCATAACTACTTGTCGTTTATGGTTATTTTCACTTGTACGTAATATCGAAATGCCATGTTATTCTTCATTGAGACCAATTCCTCATGAAGAACAAACTACAGTTCCATTTACGTTTTCTTCATAAATATTTCTGTATGAAGTAAGGAGGTAGACAGTTAATTTTTTAATCTTTATCGAAAGGATCGTGTTACGTATTTCGATCGAATTGCCCCATTCGATATAATACACCTGTTTCAAGAATCATGGCGTCTGCTTGCTTGGATTCCCAACTGAATATTTCGCAGACTTTTAAATTGTATGAAATAAAAAATTACTATGATTTCTATCACTTTTTTATTAACTGAATATACAATGACTCGAGTCATCTACTACTATGGTTACTTCATTTTCGAACTGAATAAATGCAGATTGTATCTCAACTTTTATATCGGGTGTTTTTTTTAAAGTGATAGAACTGTAAGCAGAGAGTTTATGAGTGTTCGGATAGTTTGAAAAGTTGGGTGTAGTATCTGTCGTGGGTTTTTTGGATATATCAAGGGAAATTTTATTATTTATTCTAAATTAAAGTTCTGTCCAGAAAATTTATTTTATTATCACATGAATATCCTTTGATATAGTCAGATAACCCACAACGACAGATACTAACTACATCCAACTTTTTAAACCATTCGAACACTCGTAAACTCTATGGTTACAAATGAATGATACATAGAGCATTTTTAATTCCTTCAAGTAGTATTACGCTGAAAAGGGACCTGTATACAATTGAACAAATAGTCACAAACAATCAAGTCGAAACAAAAACCATAAAAAAATAAAAACAACTCATTCTGAAACAAATATACTCCATTTCCGAAACAGATATTATTGACAAAAATTTTGTAAAACATATTTTGGACCAATTTCGCAAAAAAAATAACTGAAATATTTTCAAAAACTGACTTAAAACAGCTTTCACACCCTCACAAAAAATTTGTTACTTCGTTTTTAATGCAAAAGATAAAAACAACCGGCTGAATAATTCTGGAGTTTATAAATTAAGTTGTCAATAGGACAGTAGCGTATATATATATATATATAATACCAGATCTTATCCATAAAAGGTTCAACGAACACCAATCTTCATTTTGTTATACATTCGTGTATAAGAACCTACCAACCGTCTTTTTAAAGTAAATAGAATTTTTCTGTTTTGTTTGTTGAATCCAATATTCAAAGGAAAACCAACATTATTATAAATAACAGGATTCAAGAAAATTCAAGTTAAATATATATCTTTCGATACGTCAATGGTTCGAATCAAGGAACTGAGTAAAGATTTTAGGATTTCTTCGCAAAATAATTGATCTGCATATCTAGTTGTAATAAAAGATTCAGTGTTTGAAAGAAGACTCATAACGAGCATTCTTTTTGCTTTTCGTGAAAGTCACAGAATCAGAAGATCAGGAAAAAAAATTTTGCATCAGTCGAACGACCAAGTTTAAATTTAGCATGAAGATGTAAAATTACGACAAGAGGATTAAAGTAAAACGAGCGCGCAAAAGCTCCTTGCTTTTCTAGAATTTTTTATATGGAAACTTCTTTCAAGAGAGAACTTCGTGGTTATAATGATAGTTGAATTTCTAATTTAGACACCGAATTCAACATTGCTCTTGACCTACACACCAATGACGGTCTAAAAACCTCTAATGAGTGCAATTCTGCTCTTTTGCTATTTCTTCACGCCAATTATATGAGTTTAAGATGCATGTCAACATTGACACGATTATCATTATAAAATTCATACATGAAAGTATAATTGATAAATGATAGTGTATTTTGTGTCGAGAGTAGTTCACTGTCTCGGTCGTATCTATCACATTTAAGAAGTCTACACGATATCTGTTTAAGATTGGCATTGAAAAAGATAGTGAGTGTTATTTGTCCTTTATGTCCAAAGAATTTAGCAAGTACTGAGTACGAATGCTTAGGAATGTTAAGGAAGAGTTACATGAAAATTTCTTCTATTTAAGTACGCAAAACTCATTTTCGTTTATTTCACATACTAATAAAGACTGAAGAAATGATAAAATTTCGAATCGTGTTGGCCTTTACTTGATAGAAATCCATTGTACACTTTAATTAAATAATACAGGGTGTATATGAATAGTTGCGAAAAAATTAAGGGGATGATTCCTTGTCAAAAAATAAGGTGGGTCTTTCATATAAACTTAATTTTATTGAGCCCCCCTGCTTGGTTACAGCCCCCAAAAGATGGCGCCAACTGAATCAAAGTTAATCAAAAGTCAGTTGTCATAACAAAATGACATCCGCTTACTAGATAAATTCTAGGAAATAATTCCAACCTCTACGACTGACGCTATCTTGTTGATAAATTATTATTTTTCTCACAAACCTTGAATTTTAGCAAGAAATTACAAGAGATCTTATTTGTTAAGAATGGATCAGGCTATCCAAAATAAATTTTTTCATTGTAAAATAGGAATATGAAAAAAAGTTTCTTGCGAAAGAAGGTTTAGGAGTGGCTTTTTCTATCCCTTGCAATCATAGAGGAACACCACGAAAAGTTTTTCTGAGTGCATTCTCGCCCTTATAAAATGTCTGCTTGATTCTATTCTTGTCAGTTTTTTGGTTTTTAAGAAAAAAATTAAAAACTGTTTTTCGGGCGCCATTTTTAGGGGGCTGTAACTAAGCAGGGGGGGCTCAAAAAACCAAAGTTTATTTGAAAGACCCACTCTATTTTTTGATAAGGAATCGCCCCCCAATCATATACACCCTGTATATGTTGATTTCTAGTTAATAATATTAAATGAAGTTATTTTGAATTTCACAAACTTTCATTATTATTTATTACAACAATTGTTTCGCTATCATAGTAGCATCTTCAGGTAGGTGGTATCTTACATTTTGAATAACTAAATTTGTTTTCGAAATCGGTTGCTATTTATATTAAAGTTGAGCACTAAATCTCAAAAAAGGTCTCTGTAAATTCCGGCTTATTTGAGTATGTTTCAACATGGGAGAGTTATTTAAATCTAATTGTTCGTTAAGTAATATTCCAATTTTGTTGTGTTTATTTATCTCTAGTGACTCTGACAGGTTTGAGGCATAACTTCTACATTCTATATGTAAAATTTCAGAATTATGGTTGAAAGTATGTCTTGTTTCTAACAAATAATAATAATAATAATAATAATAATAAAGGCCTTTATTCAATCAATATTATTTCAGTAAATTACATTATTATATACATATATTAATGATTCGAATATGTGGAATTACTTTTGATATTGAGGAAACTCTTCAAATCTCCAGAAATTCTAAGTCAGAAAGAATTTTTCAGGAAACTCTCGCTGAAATCTGTGAACATTTGGCTTTAGTCCTTAAGTCAGTACGACTTTATAAGGTTGCAACCTGAGATCCTAATGCAGTTTTCTCCAAGTTGACATCTGAGAAAGACCCAGTTGTTGTGATCGTCGTGAAATCGTCACCTTTGCCTCATCGACAACACTGGCCGCTACAGTTGCAATGTTCCCCTCTCTTTACACGTTTCGTCTTCTTTTTGGTGGCTTATTGTCTTGTAAAGTTAACTCACGTTAAAATTTTTTCACACTGTGACGCATAACATGCGCAGATTATATCGTAAAATTTTCTGCACTGTCCACTGTACATGTAGGCGTTTGTTTCAGTTTGAGTCAGCGTCAGAATACAAAGAACAAACCTATGCTTATCCCCAAAAGATAGAATTGGTTTCCATAATTACTCATTCATTTTTTATTGATACAGGTATACTCAATAGTAGGTTTACTTCAGACCGATACAAACCTTGGAACGACTTGTAGATGGTCGTAAAAACCGATCGAAACATGTGTCAGGTTACTGAATAAGTTGTGAAATATATAAGCCCACTGTTTTTTTAAGTAAAATTATCATGATGTTCAACGAAGCCAACCGCAAACTGCATTCATTTAATTAATAGTTTGTTATATATAATGTTATGAATATAAGCTCATTTTTAAACACATTGATGAATTATCAGATGATCATATCAAGTCCAATGAAACGCGCTTAAAACTTCATTTGATTTATTAGTAAAATAATAATATATAAACAATGTGAATATGTGATTATATTATCAGTTTGGTTTCTGTGTAATGAACGAGAACGTTGTTAATTCAATTTCTACTAGTTTTTTTGTCGTGCTATAGAACTGTCGTTTAAAAATAATGCTCGGCATATTATTGAGGAGAATCCAAGATAAAACCACAAATTCGGAACATTTTTGGTGAGCAATATTTGAATTATTTATTTATTATCAAAACCAAAGCTCTAGAAAGATGAATATGCGGGGATTACGTGCATAGTTCCAACGATAGGTCAAGTGAACAAGTGTCGTGAATAAATTTAGAGATGGGCTTATATCAGTATACTGTGGGATAGTCCAAGAAAAAATTGCCCGAAATGCAGGCAATATCGAAGCTGTGAAAAAAATGTTCAAGATAATCCAAATGTTGGACATCGTTCTCGGTAATTGAACCGGACGTATGAATCAACCTAGAGGATTTTGAGGGATTCATTTGTAGGATACACCCATAAAAAATTCAACTGATTCAAGAACTAAACCCAATGATTCTTGTTTTGCCGGTATTCTGCTGCTCGAATGATCCAACAATTGACTGAAAATTCGTTCTTTCAAAAATATCATGGAAACATTAATTGGCCGAAGCGAATTAGCGTTATGAGATACACCGAACTCAAACTTCACTAAGGAAAAAATTGAAAAATTATTATTAACTCGAACAAATTCACAGAATCGTGAATGAAAATCAATATTAAAATCAATTCAAAACAAAATTCGAAATGATAGTTTGATAATGACTAAAGCTGACAAAGAAAATTTTATTGTTACTCTATCCAAAGAAGAATATGACCAGAAAAAAAACAATTTTTTAGAGAAAAATCTCCTATACACCTAGAGATCCCACCCAAAACATTCAACTTAAACTACAAACAACCCTCAAAAATATCCGAATCATTCTTACAGACTATAATGAATTCAAACTTGGCGCTCCTAAAGTATATGGCCTCATTAAAATCCATAAAGAGAATTCACCAATACGCCCTATGGTATCATACATAAATAGTCCCCTTGCGAAACAAAATTTTTAAAGAACTAACACACTCCAACTCACCCTATTCAATAAAAATTCAGATGAATTAATTCGGCTGTACCAAAATTCATTAATAAGGAGTATGAGCTATAGTATTAGAAAGCTCTAGGAATCGAGAAAGTATAACATACATCTGTATAACAATACTATACTCAAACAAACTCGACGAAGTTTTGTTGATCACAGACACAAATTGCAGGCATGCGCACGTCTCAAACTGATTGGTTTTCGTCATTGCAATGTATGCTAGTGACTCCAAATTTGTCAAGTACATCTGTTGTACATCTCAAATTTTTGGATTTACATAGCTCCAAACAAACAAAACCAACAAAATAACGTAAAAATAATGAATGACTGTACGGAGCTATGTAACCCCAAAAATTATTTGAGATATTTAAATGGGTACCATCTGTTTAACAACCTTCTTTGTCGATTGCCGACATTCCGATATCTGTTAGAAGGCCCCTCTTTTTTAACCCGGTTTTTCATCACGTTCCGCTTGTAAACCTCTGTACCACTATTAGGTGTTATCTAGAATCTATTGAAATATTCAAAATATTTATCACTTTTGTTTAAATACCTCTGTACTGTTAGGCCTTCAGTTGTCTGATGATGGGATAGTTCATTTCCCGAAACTCGAGTCACAAGAAAATGTGTAATATATATTTTTATTGGTAGTAAAACATAGTAATTTCTACAATTTGTTTTAATTATGATCAACTACCAAATAGTAACGGCTGAAACAATTCAGTATAAGAAATGTATTCTCGATATTTTCACGTTACTAACGCAGAAAAAACTTTCCTCATGCTCAAATCAGACCATAATTTGCCGTAATGCTCATAATTAGCATAATCACATTCAAGTAAATTCATATAAACTTTGTAGTTCCTCCATAGTGTCCTTCAGATTTTTGCTGTGAGTTATAAGCGTTGTGACATCAGCGTATTCGAGGATGTAAATTTTCAGTTCCTCTGATACCTTGTGGATATCGTGAACGTGAATATTGCATAGAAAAGGTGATAATGGAGAGCCCTGCGGCACACCTTGTTGAGAAAAGAACGATGCAGAGAAATGCTTGTTGATTTTAACCCTCATGTTTCTGTCCTTTAAGAAGTTTCCTTTAATATTTGTAGGTAAGATCCAATTGCTGGAGTTTGTGCAGAAGACTATCGTGCCATACACTATCAAATGCTTTCTTGATGTCCATGAATATGGCTGTTGACTTGAGATCTCTTTTCATCGTAGTTTGTATGCTATTAGAGTTATTAATGGGTGGATGGTTGAATGATTTCTCTTGAATCCAAACTGTGAAAGAGGGATGTTTTTTCCAACCGAATTATCAAACCTAAGGCAAAACAATAAAGTCGCATGCAAAGCGAATGTAGGTACGCTGTGTTGTATTCGTTGGCACTGCACTGCACTGATGAGTAGTCAGAAAGCTATGAAGCATGCCAGTCTGCTGCTTATGCCCAACGATCAACAAAACCTAATCGGTTTTATTTTTCGAACTGTTACATAAATGTACTCGTAAGTTGCACTGTCCTGATTCGAAGAACTTCTTATTTAACATTCTTATATTCGTGATAAATATCCACCGATTTAATTGATTCATTTGTTCAATTTAATCTGAATCAAAGAAGACCAATTGAATGTCATAAAATCAATGAAAAAATTCATACTCTTTTCATCAGTTCATCGAGTTTTCATCAGTGTTCTCAATTCCCGGAAATCAAGAAACGCTAGCCTGTATCATTGAATATCCATTAAACAAATTTCAAAACTATACAATTAAATGACTGTCTACTTCCATTCACCATGGCCGAGGTGAACGTACCATTGAATGACAAACGCATTTTACGCATCCGACGTTACGTTTTTAGTTGTACTACATCAACCACAACAATGTTTTATAATCCGAAAAAAACACATTCAACATTCTAAAGGTTGAAACCGATTCGTTGGATGCGAAATGACGTCACTGCCCATAATAACGTTTAATAAATGCATATTTTCATTTCTGCAGAATGCAAAATTAAACTGCCTAAGATTAGATAGTCATCACACAAATTATCACGTGTCTAACCGCGAATATGAGATTTATAGTTCACCTTAACACACCAACCTAGTTAGAGGTCAAATTTCAGCAATCAACAAGTTGAAACCTTATCTTCTTATAGGACTTCGCAATCTTCCATGATCTGAAGATGCTTTACGCGCGCTTGCATCTAAGCGTCTAGAATTTCTTGGATCTTGGATTGAGTCAATTTATTTCGACTTATTTTAAGTGATAAATTAAATACTTTGATTAAATAATACACACTGATTCCCATTTGTTATTGTCAATTGCTTCCATGACGCGTTTCGTTTACATAGTAACTTTTTCAAATGTTTATAAACAACCAGTCTGAAATTTTGTAACATACAGTATTTAAATAGTTTCTGTTTTGAGATAGGGATGCAATAAATGTTTTTTATTACTTTTGGTAAAACCACCGGGTCCCTAGATCCAATAGAGGTGAATAAGATAACTCAGTTTGTTCATTCAACAAATTTCCCGAATTTCTAGATCGGTTTATTTCTAAACTTCAGTTCAGCTTCAGACCCTCATTTTCTGCATGCAAAATCTTAAAACGTTCATCAAATCATGTTTCTCTTATATTAGATGTTCAGCATACTTAGTCGGTGTTCCTTTATTCTAGTGTCAAAGGATTTTCCTGTTTGTCCAATATGAGTTTTAGAGTAGGTACAGCATGATTAATGGTAGACGCCTGACAGATGTGATTTGTCCATTTTAGGTTTTGCATTTTTAAAATGATTCCTAACGAATTGTTTCGTCTGACATTGCAACAGCTCGCCAATGCTTTGACGGACATTTGGCAAAACATTCCTCCAACTTTCATTGATAACCTAATTGACACAATGCCGAATAGAGTTAGAGCACCACTTATATATACGCAAATTATCCACTTCAATTTTTGAGCAGTGTAGTTAACATATCTGAACAACAACTCTCTACTGTGCCGACATTTATAACACTTTTATTCGGGTAATCATTCTTTATACCTGAATCTGCAGAAATACCATGCATCTTCTGATAAGTTTTCAGTTGTCCGATGATGAAGTAATACTTCGAAACCGTACTCATAAAAATGGTAAAATTTTTAATGTTTCGATATCGAAATATGGTAATGTTTAAATTTTATTTCAATTATGATCAAACAGTAACGGCCAAAATACTAACATATAAAAAAAGACTCATCTTTGATATATAGACATTTCGAAGAATGCAAATTCGAAGGAACTCGTATTTATTGTGGCACATATTAATCGATATTATTGTTAATTGAAATACTTCTGTGAGTTCAGGAAAATTATATAAGTATACGTTGAAAATAGAATGACTGCTATTTACTGTAAGGTCGGTGAACGTAACAACATATAGATTACTTTTATACTGATACAAATTAATTTATCGCAATTTTATTCGTTATTATGATACTCGATTATGATCAATTTTATTTAACGAAAGCAAAATTGTTGCTTATTTCGACACCGCATTGAACGACGTTCCTATTGATCAGCTTTAATGAAGTGAAATTGAAACGGATTTTTTTTAAATAAAATCACACAGTATTTCAAACTATTGTACGCTTAATGTCAAGAGTCGACTTCAGTACCCGCCACAAAATCTCTATCACGTCTTCTATTGACTGAAAATGGATGCCTCGAGGTGGTACTTTGAGTTTTGAAAAGAAAAAAGTCGGCCGAGCCATATCAGGGAAGTAAGGGGATTTATCCAAAAAATATGTTATTTTTCAATGAAAATCCGGATCATTTTGATGCACTTCAAGGACCCAATCAGCGAAGATACAACGTTGCTGGTGATCGACCGGCTTGAGTTCTTGTCTTAAACGAACTTTAAAAGCCTGAAGACCTTAGTCTTCACGCAAAATACGGTGTAATGTCGTTTGTGGAACGCCTCATTCCAAAGATCCACGAGGAATCGACAAACCTGGTTTTTCGTTAACGCTACGGGCTACAGCAGCAATATTCTCAGTTGTTCTTGAGCGACGCACCCGGTTTAGATTCTTCACGTCACTAACTTGTCCCAAGAGCTCAAATTTTTCCAACAATTTCACTATTGCCGGCCTAGAAGATGCTTCCGACGACCCAAAAAAGCTTTAGTTTTGCTAATTGTGACTGCAAAATTTTTGTAGTGAATTTAAATAATTTAAGTGCTTGTTGAAGCGTGTTTCGTTTCAGTTTTAGTAATGGCGCAGTTTTTACTTGTCAAATGTCAAAAATGACAGCTTCAAAAGTGACAGCTGCCCAGATAGCGGGCTTTTCAAAATGAAACCTCTCATTGGAAAACATCATAAAATGAATAAGACTTAAATATACACTGGCGAGCAAAAAAAAATTGGTCACTAAGATTTTACACTTTTTTCCAATAGACTCACGTGTTCGAATTTATTCAATAATATTTTGTTCATCACCTATCTTTCATTAGAAAATCAACTGAATATGCGCAAAATGTAGACATATGGGCTAAGAAACTTGATAAAAGAATCATTCTTCACGATGAATTCATCGTTTATCAGTTGCGTTCAACACTGGTCATTGAAAAGTTTTGTTTTCCACTCTCTGAAAGAAACAATTTCATAAAATAAGTTTACAAATTGAAGATAGTGCGAGACTAGTGGCACTTATTGAAAATGAGCAGAGCCAGAGATCTGTTGATAGAAGAATGAATGTTACCACATCTACAGACCAAAGAATATCGACAAGGCATCAGGAGACAAGCAGGCTGACCAGAAGACCTGGATCTGGAAGAAAACGGTGCACATCGTTGAAGGTAACAGATGCAGTCTTCGAAATCGCCATCTTGAAGTTCGAAATCGATTGATGGAGGTACGTCAGGTACACGTAAATGAATGGACCGTGAGAAGACGTCTCTCAGAATCGAATTCACAACTACACAGACCTGCGACAGTTCCAGAACTTCTCAGAGAGCTTCGAATTGCGCGTATTCAATTTGCACGAGATCACATAAACTGGTTAGGAGGTCAGTGGGCCCAGGTACTTTTCTTTGATGAACTCAGATTCAGCATTCGAGGAGCTGATGGTCGTAGACGCGTTTATAGACGTCCAGGGGAAAGATACGCCGATCACTGAATGGAGGAGCGAGTTCCATTCGGTTGAGGATCTGCTATGGTCTGGGGAGGTGTGACTTTAGAGGGCCGCACAGATTTGCTTTTTATAAATGGATCTTTAACAGCACTAAGGTACATAGAGGAAATTCTTATGGGCCATGTTGTACCTTATATATCATTTCTAGGAGAGTGGGGAATTTTGTGCATGACAATGCACGTCCACACGAATAGTGACAGCGTACTTGAATGAGGTTGGAATTTGAAGGTTCAATTGGCCAGCACGGAACCAACTGAAAAGGCGAGTCAGAAATATGGTTCCATCACCTAATAATTTACAAGAGCTTCGTGAAGCCCTTCGTCTTAAATGGGAGAATATTCCACAAGAGACTGTGCGAAGGCTCATCACGAGCATGCGAAGACGTTTCTAAGGTGTAATCTGAGCTAGGGGAGGTCACACGTCATACTGATACTAAAATTTTCACAAATGCGATACTGTTCTCAATTTCGAAGTTTTTGGTTTTTTCAAAAATGCTCATTATTTTTATACAAATCGAATAAAAAATTTCATTTTTCTTCGGGCAATTCTCTTCTCCTACCATTTCAGAAATTTCATGAGTCTCGTAAAAATTTAAACTAAGAAAGGTATTTGAACGGTAATGATCAAGTGACCCGTTTTTTTGGCTCGCTAGTGTATTATAATTTCAGTGAACATTTTTACTTGAGACAGCTTGAATTGACTGGAAATGCCCACAATTTCAAAAAGGTCAAACCAATTGAAAGTACTCTTTTCTCGGAACAAACACTCGAAATATTCTCTTAAATAATCTGAATTGGTGTTTCATATTTATTTGAAGAACGAAGGTAACTCAATTAGCAAATGAAATATTCCAATTCGTTTTTTATCGAAGGACAACGACGAGTACATCGGTGTTTGAACGCCTGCCAATTTCACCGGTCAATCAAATATTTGTCTTCTGTATTTCTTCAACCTTGGTGGATCATACTCGGAGACGGGATAATTACAACATTTTTAAGATGAAATTGACAATGAAAAAAAATCGATCAGGGGGGCAAAATGTGGGTTAAGGGGACGTGTATGCGCAACATTTATTTCACAAGTGCCACACACTCGTATGTGGAATGAATCTGGCAAACTGAATTTATCATTCGGGTTTCAGAAATGCCGCTTCGATTTGTGGAATTCGCTCAAACAGGTGTAGCCATATTGTGCCCGAGGTGTGTTTGTTACGAAACAGCTCAGACAAGTCGGAAACACATCTTCGATTTCGTTTTCACATGATCGCTATTATCATAATGCCGAACGGTATGTCATCGACCGAAATTTGGCAATATTCACACGTGAAATCATCTCCACAAGTGCTGCAGCTTCCTTCGATATTTTCATTGTTTTTTCGGATATACCTCTTTTAAATTTCTACAATATATAGGGTGTCCAAGTTATTAAAAAATATATAGAAGACAGTATTTTATTTTCACAAAAATGTTTGTACTACAACAATTGTTTCACCACGATGTGGCTTCTTCAGGTGTTTACATTGTACTGGCTGATGGTGTTCAGTGTAACCGAGTTTAAATACATTGTTAGGTACGTGACCAAATAATGGAAGAAAAAGTCATAAAAACTCAAGGTGTTTATTGGAGTTTGCCGCCAAAGAATGCCATTAAGGAAAAATATTCAGTAATGGAGACTTCTCAACATCTGTCAGTTCGTTCAAAAGGATTTTACGGGCATTGTACCTGTTGATTTCAAGAAATTCTAAAAGTGTTAATCTAGAAAATTTGCTTTGAACGTGAATAATTTCATAATTATTGTTGAAATTATGCCTGAATTCCTTAAGATGATTAGCCTATGTCGAATGTACGGAATCGGATATATAACTCCTTTGGTGTTCTTGGACTCGTTTCTTGAATGATCTATCTGTCTGGCCAATGTATACTAAAGGGCAATCCTTGCAAGTCATCTTGTAGACTCCAGATTTATTTTCTTTATTTATCTGATCTCTATTGTTTTTTATTCAGCCCTTAAGTATACATGGGCCAAACAGGTAGATCATTCAAGTCTACATAAAAACAATAAAGATCGAACAAATAAAGAAAATAAATCTGGAGTCTACAAGTTGACTAGCAACGATTGCCCTTTAGTATACATTGGCCAGACAGGTAGATCATTCAAGAAACGATTCCGAGACTACAAAAAAACAATAAAAATCGAACAAATAAAGAAAATAGATCTGGAGTCTACAAGTTGACTTGCAACGATTGCCCTTTAACAAACATTAGCCAGACAGGTAGATCATTCAAGAAACGAGTGCAAAACTACATAAAAAACAATAAAGATCGAACAAATAAAGAAAATAAATCTGGAGTCTACAAATTCACTTGCAACAATTGCCCTTTAGTATACATTGGCCAGACAGGTAGATCATTCAAGAAACGAGTCCAAGACTACATGAAAAATAATAAAGATCGAACGAATAAATAAAATAAATCTGGAGAGTACAAGTTGACCTGCAAGCATTGCCCTTTAGTATTTATTGGCCAGATAGGTAGATCATTCAAGAAACGAGTCCAAGACTGCATAAAAAACAATAAAGATCGAACAAATAGAGAAAATAAATCGGGAGTCTACAATTTGACTTGTAACGATTGCCCTTCAATATACATTGGCCAGACAGGTAGAAACCAGTTCAAGACTACATAAAAAATAATAAAGATCGAACAAATAAATAAAATAAATCTGGAGTCTACAAGTTGACTTGCAACCATTGCCCTTTAGTATATATTGGCCAGGCAGGTATAGCATTCAAGAAACGAGTCCAAGACTACATAAAAAACAATAAAGATCGAGCAAACAAAGAAAATAAATCTGGAGTCTAAAATTTGACTTGCAACGATTGCCCTTTAATATAAATTGGCTAGACAGGTAGATCATTCGAGAAACGAGTCCAAGACTACATAAAAAACAATAAATATCGGACAAATGAAGAAAATAAATCTGGAGTCTACAAGTTGACTTGCAACGATTGCCCTTTAGTATACATTGGCCGGACAAGTAGATCATTCAAGAAATGAGTCCAAGAACACCAAAGGAGTTATATATCCCATTCCGTACATTCGACATAGGCTAATCATCTTAAGGAATTCAGGCATCATTTCAACAATAATTATGAAATTATACACATTGAAAGCAAAAGTTCTAGATTGACACTTATAGAATTTCTTGAAATCAACAAGTACAATGCCCGTAAAATCCTTCTGAACGAACAAACAGATGTTGACAAGTCTCCATTTTTGAATATGTTTCCTTGATGGCATTCTTTAGCAGAAAGCTACAATAAACACCCTCATTAAAAAATTATTATTTTTTACACAACGTTCTGCAAAATTGGTTGATTTCTGATTTTTCAAAATAGACTTCCTATGTTCTTTATTTGATAGATTCGGTCTTTACTTGGTGGAAACTCATTTCAATTAAAAAAATGTATATAAGACAGTATTTATTTCCACAAAAATGTTTGTACTAATACAACAATTGTTTTACCACGATGTGGCTTCTTCAGGTATTACATTGTACTGTCTCTTAAAAGCATTTGGTAAAAAACCAAATATTTTGGGTATTCTTCTTACTTCTCAACAGAAGCTTGAAATACCATAAGACCAAAAAGCTGGTTTCAGCTTTTAATGAATATTTGATAGATTCGGTCTTTACTTGGTGGAAACTCATTTCAATTAAAAAAATGTATTTAAGACAGTTTTAATCCTATGTTCTTTGATTCTATGTTGTGAACATTCGCATGTCTGTATGATGTATTTTGCATTTGGACTGAAATTGACAGGATGCTATCGCAATTTTGAATTATTTGAATAGCATAAATGTAAATATCAGATTCAAAATATAAATGGAAAAAAATTCTTCAATCAACTTCTTAGATCTTAGTATAAGTCATAGTAATAATAACTTCGAATTCGACATTTGTAGAAAACCTACCACTACTGATACCATAATCCATTCAAAATCTTATCATGGTAAATTAAAATGTCATCATTCCATAGTTTCATTCATAAACTTTTGAGCATCCCGTTGAACGAAGTCAATTGCCGAAAAAAAAAGTCAATATAATTAAAACTATGGCGTTGAACAATGGCTATAGAACTAAAACCATTGACAAAATTATTAATAGGAAAACTCACCACAATATTTGAAAAAAATTTATATCAATATAAATGATCCTTATGAAGTGAAAAAAGTAAGGTTTTCATGGCTTTTATAAAAGGTTTCAACAGTAGGATCTCTAATGATCTTCATAAAATGGGAATTAATTCTTTAGCAGTAAATAGAAATAACTTAGCTAAGATTTTGGTGAACAATAAAGAAAGGAACCCCAACTTTTCCGAATCTGGGATTCATTAAATTAATTGTGGCCATTGTAATACTACATATCTAGGACAGACATGCCGATTTTCACAATATATAATAGAATAAAAGAACATTGGATGTCTATTTTGAAAAACCAGAAATCAACCTGTTTTGCAGAACATTGTATAGAAAATAATCATTTTTTTAATGAGAAAGATGTCACCTTACTATATAAGTTAATAATTTCTGAGGCCATTTATTCAATTTTATTTCCTAAACTTTTCAAGGATATTTTAGATTAAAATATGTGGAGGTTTCAGAGTATTGTTCTAGTTAATATTTGAAGAAACTTTTTGAAGTAATATTCAATTTAAGTATCATAATATATATAATATACTTTCGAAAGGTAAGATCTAGAGCATGAAACTTTCGGGGAAGGTTTGGGGTCTACATGCCGCTGCGAAGTTCGTTAAAGGCAAAATCGGTTGAATAGTTCTACAATTATTCACGTTTGAATACTTTTCACATTTTCTCAATATTTTCGAAACTACAGATGGATCTGGATCTGAAATTGCATTTAGAGGTAGATTAACAACGCGCATGTTAGTGCCGAATTTCGTGAGGATCGTATGATTTTAACATTGAAAACAAATACAAAAATGTTGTGAGCAGAGCATGGTTGAGCGCTAAGGAAACCATAGCACCCTTCCCACGATCTAGTTCAAATTTCTCAATTTTCTTTGAACCTTAAAACGTTTATTTTGTCTCGACATATTTGTTGTTGTTTTTACGCTTGCATAGTTTTTGTGAAAAATTCTAATGAAATTTCGCACAGAGTGAATGAGTTGAGTGGGTGACTCTGGACTCTCCATTTGTTTAAACGAAAACCTGTTGGGCATCCGAAATTCAGTATTTCTTCAGGTCGCTAAAGCGAAAACCCAATGACGTCATAATGGAAATTCACCCAATATGTGGAACGTTAAACAATGGACTACTGAATGCTGTAAGAGAATTTGCTGATTGAATTAGACCCGTAATATCATTTTACGAGGTGTAGCCGTTTGAATTGTGAACTAGTAATGAGATTTATTATATTCTCAACAAAATGTAACATTAGTTTTGTAAATCCACTGATGGGCACAATAGGTCATTAGGTTTTAATACTAATAAACGAATTGATTCACAAGTTTTCACAACATACTACCATTAAATTTGTTTTATTATTTTCATTCGATTTTAAATATTAAAATTCTGAATTATTTCAGCCGTTACTATTTGGTAGTTGATCATAATTAAAACAAATTGTAGAAATTACTATGTTTTACTACCAATAAAAAATATATTTTACATATTTTCTTGTGACACGAGTTTCGGGAAATGAACTATCCCATCATCAGACAACTTTGTTGTCTTATATTATACTTATATTTTAGTAAAATTTTTAAATGATACTCTTTTAAGAAATATACCCTTTGAATTTATTTAATTTAATTGAATCAATATTTACTTGATGAAAATCCAAATTAAATAAGGTTTTTCTGATTTACACAGTTTTTATTGTTATTTAATACAAAAATTGTTTTGCTATCACAGTAGCATCATCAGGCAGGTTTATATTTTGAATAACAGAAAATACACAGAGGTTGTATAAAGTAGTTTTCAAAACCCAGTTATATCCAAAATAATACCTTATGCATGAGTGAAAAACAAATTGTAATTATTTTTTTTTAGGCTCAAAATGATATTTTAATATTATATAATTAAATTTTGTAGCGAGATATAAGAGAATTACTCTGCTTGATATTCAAGATATTGAAAAAGCCTTCTATATGATGAAAATAGAAACAAATGTTTTATTTAAGTCAATCAATCAGTTTATTTCGATAATATAGTTTATACCGTATATTATTCGACAGAAATCAAAAATTTCAAGCCATAATTTCGGTTCTCCCTGGTATAAGGTACACATATATCGTGACTGTTTATTTAAGCGATGGGATTCCCGTATGACTCTCAACTCGTCAAGAAGATTCGAGGCTGAAATAACATTGAACATTCATTATATATGTATAAAGAGTACGATTTATAAACATCCGAAATAATTTTCTTTGAATGTAATGAACCATCGTTAAGTTTCTCGGAAAATTAATGGAAACAATGTTTCTCCGAACGCATCATGCAAAAATATTAAAGACCAAACGTTCGAACCATCCTTTTCAGTCGTTCTGAAATCATCTTATAGGTGAAATAACTGTTATTATGCAAATTTACTGAAATTGACAATGGGTGAGTTCAAACGCTTTTGTGTTTCAAAGATATGTCTTTCATGGTGTTTTCATCTACATATCATTATATAGGGTTGGAAACTGAAGTATATGGAGAAAGTTTTCAGAACTGAATTTTCTTAACAGTTCTTTCGAAATGAATCATTTCACATAAAATAATAAGGAACGGTTTTTTACTTGATAGAAGGATTATTACAAAATTTGAATATCAAAACAGATTTAATCTGTTAGTCTTCTACAATTTTAATTTCAAAAAATTTATTTAAGAGACTTTAAGAATTAAATTAATGTCTTTATAACCACTGCTCATGTTTAATAGACGTATAAAATCTAAATTCATCATACATTATCAAATGGAATCAAGAAAAACCAACGAATATAAATTGTCAATTAAAATTAATAAATCAATAAACAAACATTTTTTGTTTCGTTCCAGGCATGCGTACTGAACTCTTCAGACAAACGTACGAAGCCCTGTTTGTTACAAAATATATTGTTTTCTGATCCTATATTTATGAAAAATAACTGTTTCTCAAAAATTTAAAACATAATCTTAAGAACTTCTCAAAAACTAATTTATTTGAAATATTTAATATATTTAAATAAATTACTTCAAAAAATCTCAAAACATGTAGCACATCCTCAAAAAATAATTAAAATTCAGATAAGACCAGTTCAACTTTACATATAAAAAGTAATAAAATGAATTAACAATAAATAGACTTACCGAATGCAATCTTGAGAAATATGTGATTTTCAGGAATATTCACATAGGTACCTATTCTGAAAGTATTAGGTTCATTTCTCCTCTCGTTCGAAAGTTAGAGTGTTCAATGTAGCGTCCATCTTCATGAGTTTTTCTCGCGAAATATCAAACAAAAATCTTGATAGGAAAAGTTGTTAGGATGTTGCCTAACAATAACACTACAAGCATTTCAGTTAAGTAAGTTCACTCTAAGGGTTGAAAATTAAGGGTTGCACTTTGATGACATTATCAATCAAAACCTTTGTGTGGATATTTACAAATGTTAATAGAAAAATCAGATGTCATTCCATATCCATTGTTCTAATCTTTTAATGTAAATGAAGAATCACTGTGTAAAATTTGCAACATTTTTTTTAGAAAGCTAATGAGCATCTTCAATTTGTACGCCAAGTCCACTACAATTATTTCGAGTAATACTCAACGACTTCCTGAAAAACTTACAGAAGAAATTATGCCTTTAATTTCTGAGATTATATGAGTTTTAGGCAAGCATTTGTTTTTCTCACTGATCACTGAGTTTTCAGCATCAATTGAATGTTTATAGCGTTGTAGTCTTTCATTAATTAATTGTTTTGGTAAGGAGGCAGAAAATTTATAAAATGTCTAAAAACCTTCACAGCTCAGTAACCATCTATTTTTAAAAAATTAAATATAAAAACAGATTTAATCTGGTAGTCTCCTTTAATTTTAATTTTAAAAAATTTTAGAATTATATTAATGTTTTATAAGCACAGCTTATATTTATTAGACGTATAAAATCAAAACTCAATATACAATATCAAATGGAATAAATAACCCAACAAACATAAATCGTCAATTAAAATTAATAAATAAATATTCGAAGGAAACAAAATTTTGTTTCTACAATTATGAAAACTAAATACTTTCCAAAAATGCAAAACATAATTTTAAGGACTTCTCAGAAATATAATTTATTTGAAATATTTAAATAAGTTACTCCAAAAATCTCTCAAAACATGTACTATATCTCCAAAAAATAATTAGAATTCCGATAAGGTCTTCATCGGTCTAATTTCGCATTTAAAAAAGTAAAATCTATTAACATCAAATATAACTCACCTTACAAACCTCGTGTAATCCTCGTTTGAACACACAAACTTTAAAATCTGTAAGCTGTAAGGTATTATATGGTTTTCTTTAAACCACTTGAAATTTCATAATGAGATTTTTTATTCAAACCTAAGTACAATTCAAACGAGGATTCCACGAGGTTTGTGAGGTGAGATATTTGTTGTTAATTGATTTTATTTTTTAAATTTGAAGTAGTACCGATGAAGACCTTATCGGAATTCTAATTGTTTTTTGAAGATATAGTACATGTTTTGAGAGATTTTTGAAGTACCTTGTTTAAATATTTAAATATATTAAATATTTCAAATAAATTATATTTTCTTAGAAGTCCTTAAAATTATGTTTTGTATTTTTGAAAAGGATTTAGTTTTCATAATTGTAAGATCAGAAACAAAATTTTGTCTCCTTCAAATATTTATTCATTAATTTCAATTGACAACTTATATTTGTTGGGTTATTTATACCATTTGATATTGTTTATTGAGTTTTGATTTTAAACGTCTATTAGATATAAGCTGTGCTTTAAGACATTAATTTAATTCTAAAAATTTTCGAATAAAATTTTTTGAAATTAAAATTGTAAGAGACTAACAGATTAAATCTGTTTTGATATTCAAATTTTGTAATATTCCTTCTATCAAGTAAAAAACCTATTCTTATTATTTTCTGTATTTTTTACCCCTGGTAAACTCCTGTTGTGAATAATCTCCTGTTCTCGTATAACCTTTTCGAAGAGTTACGTCCAGTTTCCAATTACACTGTAGAGAACAGTTGTGCAACTTAGCGAGAAAAAAATATTTCGACAGTCCCTTTATGTTTTTTTTTTTGAAAGATCAATTCTCGGTTCTTTAGTGAAATAATTGCTACGCGTATAAAAACTTGTGAAAAATTATTTTAAGTTTTCCAGAACGAAATATGAATATTCGGATGAATTTTTACATGTTTCAAATTTATTCAATAATCATTATGAGAACGCGCCGAAAGTACTCGCGTCCAGTAAGTGCTTTTAAATTTTTTTTATCTACGGAATTGTTACTTCACAAGAACTATCAAGCATTGGTCCCCATTTTCTCCACGATTATTAATCTTTATTCTAACAGCTGTCAGCATGGTTCATAGATTTCGGACTCAACTTAGAAATCCTCGGTCATATAATCGTCGAGTGAGACTTCAGTAATAACTCTCACATTTTACTTTCTTCTACCTTAAAGTTGATTTCGGTGATTAATTGAAAAATATTAATATGATATCTGATAAATTTATTTTCACTCGATGACGTACTGCAAAAAAATTGTCTTTCTAAAAAACGATATTGATGAATATTATACAAACGCTTTTCTAAATGAGTAATGTTTTCCAAGTGAAGTCTTAGGAATTTTGCCGCAGATTGTACACATCTTCTGTTTTCTATAGATAACGCACTGGGTAGTATAAGATTACTTTTTTGTTTGGTAAAAAATTGCCTCAGATTTTTATACGTTCAACTTCATTTGATTCACTTAGCACCATTCATGAACCTTCTTCAAGCGTCCAAGAGCTAAGGTTATTACTGCAATAATAGTACTCCCTGCAGCTATAAAATATATCATCTGTAAATAGAAAAATGGTCAACTTCCCAAGGAAATCTGATAGATCGTTTATATGAACAAGAAAGAGAAGTTTTTGAGAGAATTTTCCGAATAATCTAACCCAAATATATCCACTTTTTTATGCTCCTGTTATCACTGAAGATTTTATTCGTGGCCTTATTACTCAATGTTCCCTTAGCTCTTAACTTTTTATCAAGTATCTTCCCTGATGGTTTTGGTTTTCTTTTGATCGACTCTGTGATTTGGCGTTTACTGAAGAGACCGAGTTGACAGATTGAACGCTTGACACTTCAGTAACATTTCTGCATCGATGGTTCTTTTATTAAATTTTCTGCTGTTTTCTGTTGGACTTTCTTAGCATTCTTTTCATTATTCCCTCAATAACATCCCAAGGTATGAATTTCAGTGTTCAGAATCCTGTTCTCCTTTTGGAGTTCAGTAACTTCAGCGTTGTTTCCATCAGGATTGGACCTTTCATGTTAAAAAACAGACAATTTCTGACTTGCAGATGACTCCATGCACTTGGGATGAAAACTTTCTTTATATCTTCACATAACACTTCACATAATCCACAACCTTTCTTTTACTTTTTGCATACTTATTTTCAGTTGTTTCAACATTTTTGGCAGAGCCACTTTTCAAATAATCTTCTTGAGACGCCACCTTCTGATTAGGATGATTTTTAAACAGTTTAAAGTGTAACCTGACGAAGCTACAATGTTGATTGTTTTATTATAAGATGGAAATTATGTGGAAATTGAAGTTTATCATTATGTTTATTCAGAAATTCATTTCCGGCAAACAAAAACAGACTAAATCAAATTTATATATCTTCTGACTGAAATTACATTTCGAATAAATTTGTATTGTTAACCTTGGTAATTTTTGTTCATTCTAGGAATCAAAATGACTAGTCGTCTTTTTCGAATGCACGGTGATTTTTGCACCTCCCACCCCTGGGAGGTAATAGTGGCAACACTGACTCTCACGGCCTGCACGATGACAGCGGATTATCAATATCAAGCACCACCATCAAAACCTGCTACTAGATCTTGTGGAGACTGCATAGAAGAGGTAGGACAAACACTAAACCCCAATCTAAAATAGTTTTTCCTAGTTGAAACGGTTTCGGCCACCATTTCACTGTTAATTTACAGTGTTGTGACCTAAAGTGGCGTAAGATCCAGTAACAAAGCCTATCAGAACACAACTGAACTCCTAACTCACACAATCTGAAAATAGCTTCTGAGAGATCTTCACAGAAGATCTAGGAGTATAAGGATAATATAAAAAACATATAAATTAAGGCTCCATTTGGGAAAATTACGCGTTTAACGGCTGCAACATTGTTTCACGAGCAGTGTAAACGTTGTCATCAATTTCGGGCCGAAAAAGCCCAATTCCTGGGTCTTGAAATGGATAAATCTTTACGAATTACATTCGTAAAAGTTTTACCATTTTTGTAGTGAATTTTCACTATTTTCCTGCGATGTGCGAGTGTATATCGAACCATATTTCATAACCTCACAATTTCTACTTGTCAAGTGCAATATCCTTGTAGGTCTTACCTTGACACTTAGCGACTTATGCCTGTACTAATAGTCCAATCTCGTACTTCAGACGAAGATGGTCTTAAGTATTTACCAATGCTTAGCGACGGTTGTATATCATAAAAAAGCCTTCCACAATTCTCGGCGAAGATCGAATGTATCCCTAAAATCTGGTAATTTTTATGTTGTTGTTAAAATGAAAGTGCACCGTTTTCGAATTTGTTGTTTCTTGCTTAATATCGTTTTTACATCGTTTATAGTGAGAAATAACGAAAATAATTGCTTTTACACATAAAGAAAAAGTGCATTTAACGAATTTAGTGGTAGATCATCAAATTGTAGAAGATTATAAGGACGGATGCAGCCACAACCCAAACGAAAAATGCGGTATGGTTGAAGATAACAAAAATTTATAACGCCCACGTACTAGGACGGATGTATATCTAAAAAAGCTGTGGAACAATTTGAAGCAACGGTATGTTAGACAAAAAGCAGGAAAATCAAAATGGAACCTCCTGCTGAAAGAAGCGGTACCTAGATCATTGCGTGTTTTGAACACGTCAGAAAATCTTTATTTTCATAAATTTCAGACTAAATAAAAATTAATTCCATTTTTCATTGGAACAAATTTTTCTGATTCATATTCAGCGAATCCAGTATGGATTATATAATTCACGTAAACCTGTTCATGCCGAAAATTTCGAACCAGCTCACTTCCATCGGTAATTGAACATTCTGATCAGAACGACCTTCAACCATAACAATGCAGGAGATGCAGTCCACATGTTATGTCACAATCATTGTCGCAGGCAGTCTCTTTTACGGTACACAGCTTCAAGATTTTTCAAGTGATTAATGAAGGACGTTAATCTCAAAGTGAAATGGCGTAAACGATGGTATTTCTTATCTGGAAGGCCTGTATGATTGGCAGCTTCAAGCACTTTTATATTTTGTTACCAGATTGGAGTATCTTCAAGTTACGTCATCATGTGGATGTCATTAACCGTTGATTGATTTGATACCCTCGAAATTTTTATCCGAGTGGTCCTTCCAGATGTCTGAAGAGTTATCGACGCAGTTTTTAGAATAATCAGTTTTTTATGGGAATGTTTCGATTTATTTCGTCTTTATTTCGGCATAATAAATCTTTGTTATCATAGTAAAAAGAATTTTGTTGATTTATAATACCGCTATTGAATTTCATTTTAGAAATTGGGTATTCGACTTCATCTATTGATTTTCAATCAAATCTCGTGACTTCAGCAAGATAGTAATTATATTAGTGACCATCAAGTCTCCTGGTTTGTAGAATTGTTGAACTTTTGGGTAACTCATATAACGGACACATGTATATTAAATTAACAGCTTAATCTAGTAAATTCTTCTATGGAGCGGTATTTAATCTGTTAGTCTCCTACAATTTTAATTTCAAAAACTTTTAGAATTAAATTAATGTCTTGTAAGCACTGCTTATATTTAATAGACGTATAAAATCAAAACTTATTCCATAAGTTGTTTCCACACTGTATGTATAAAATGATTTTTATACCTGCTGGAATTAGAAGTAGTGTTTTTACGTCTAGTCTGAGTTGAGCCAAAATACCGTCTAGTTATTTATTTATACAGTGTAACAAGTAAGAAGATATTTTGCTGAAATTGTGTAATAAATGGTGATTTCATTAATAACTGCTATTATTGAAGGTTCTCCGCAAGAATCGTTTCGATACAAGTAATAGATACAAACAAGTGTTACAAAATGAAAGTGTAAAGTTAATTAATGAAATATGTACCACCTTCTGTAGTTTTAATTTTGTGTTTTCTAATAATGAAACATAGTTGATAAAGATATATATCACAACAATTATAATATGAAGTAAATTTGTACTATGTGAAAGGAAATCAGATGTTGTTATCATAAATTTAAATTTGTTAATTACTTCACAATGATAAATTTCTGTAATCGATAATAATAATTTTCCGAATCTACTGACATTCTTATGATTTCGAAGTATAAAGAGGCCAAAGATGGCCTCAAGTATTTATCTATGCTTAGCGTTATATATTATAAATGATGACGAATATTCAATTGGACTGCTCTTTGAATATCCCTTCTCTTTCCCAGAGTTGGGGAGACTTCATCACCGGTCCTGCGACATCATTCAGATCCACTCTGCGTAAGTCCTTGACGTTTGAAAATGAAAAAGATTCTTACTAGGTTTGAAATGTATTCGGATAAAGAAAAAATACAAATTCTGAAGTGGTATTTTGAGGGTCACTCGATTCAGGAGACAATAAATTTGTTGTTGCTTTCGAAAATAGGCCAATTCCTTCAAAATCCACAATTTTTCGAATTATTCATAAGTTTTAGGAATGTGGTTTTGTTCAGAACTGCAGAAAAGGCAAGAATATGAATAATTTTACAACGAACATTGGACTACACTCTATAGAAACTTTTGTATTTCAAATTGCCTTGTGAAATTTGGCCAGAGATAACTTGGGCACCCTGTATGGTTATTTTTAGAGGCATTCCCGAAGTCATATTCAGATATTAAGAATGTGTTTGATGAATTGAGCCATTTCATGGATATTTAAGAACAAATTCTTCATTTTACTTCAATTCAAAATACTCCTAATTCCCAGAGATTTTGTATCTGGCATCTGTTCAAAGAAAAATCTGGCTTTCCACCAAAGCGGTTAAACCAGGAAAAGCCATTTTGTCAATCGACTAATATCTTCGTTCCCGCAGTCATCGACTTCCTATAGATTGGTAATAGAAAGTTGTAAATTGTCTGCTTCCATTCAGAAGAAATTCCACGCTTCTCCGTCGTTTTACAGCTATTTGTCGATTTTGCAATCTAAATAGCCATTGAATCCGAATTTTCCTTAGTTGGATAATCCATTTGTCGATTCAGCCTACTTTGTTTTTCAGCATTACGTTGTATAATTTCAGAATATAATATGAATGTCCTGCTGGGAGAGATATATCATTCAGTGAAAGATTCTTGTTTCTGCGAGTTAAAATACGTGTATTTTATCAGGAGTAGAAATGTTCGATCTGGCAACACCTTCATTTTGAAGTGTCATCATTAGGCCGTTTTTTCGCGTGTGGTAAACTGCTCTAACGGCAAAAAAAAGGATTTTTGCATGGAAGTGTGACTGGCGATGACAAGTGGGTCCAATACGAAAATCCAAAACGTCGGGCAACGTATGCATGCCTCATCATCAACTGTCAAGTCGCGAGAAGATTATGTATTTGGTGGGACCAGCTGGGTGTGGTGTATTATGAACTGCTACAATCGAACGAAACGATCACAGGACAGGTCTACCGACGACAATTGATGCGTTTGAGCCGAGCATTGCGAGAAAAGCGGCTGCAATACGTCGACAAACACGACAGTTTATCCTGAAAATTCAGTTTCGCTGAAAATTCCAAACAACCTATTTTCGCGAACTTTGACATTGAGTAGAATTTTTACACTCATGAGATCAATAGGGCTTTTCCACAATTTCATTATAATGGTGTCCCTAACGTTCATGCAAATTTTCAGCGTGTTGGGAATTTTATGCAAGGGTTCCCCTGTTTTTTCGGCTAAATTGACCGAACTAGATAGACTTAATCATTTGGAAACTGAAGAGATCAATAGGTACAATAAAAAACAAATTCTTCCAAACGATCAAAGAGACTTATGATCCCTCTATTTAACATATACTATTTGAATAACACTTTGGAATTTCCTAATGTTGTAAACTAAAGGGTTTTCTAATAAAAGGTTTTCTTTTGATATACACACATCATCAAAAGGTTTCCCCCCCCCCCCCCTATCAACTCTCAACTTGTTGAATGTATTTTTACTTGAAGGAATGGAACGGTATCTGTAACAGCCCTTCGAAGTCATTTTTTGAGGACCTATAGACGGGTAGTCTCAACCAGTACCATAAGGAGACGGTTGCATTCCTCAAATTTAAGGGCAAGAAGACCTTTAAGAGTATCTCGGCTATCACCTGGACATAAAGATATCCGTCGGCAATGGACATAATACCACCAAGACTGACTGGCTTTTATCACAATGGCGCAACGTTCTTTTTTCGGACGAGTCACTTTTCGGACGAGTCACGATTCAGTTTACAGAGTGCTAGTCGACGAGAAAAGGTTTAGAGAGGTCCAGGCAGACTAGAGAGACTCAATTTCATCTGGTAAGGTGTGCCCTTTCAAGGCGGAACAATAATCTGCTGGGGGTGGTATAATGTTCGGTCGCCCCTCTTATTATCGTTGAACGAATAATGACTGGTGCCACATACGTAGAAAACATCATTGAACAAATCATTGTTCCTCTGCGCAACGAATTTGGGGACCATTTTATTTGTCAGGATGATAACGTCCCACCACACCGCACACGAGGGTTCAAAACATTCTTCAAGAGAACAATATCAAGAGAATGAACTGGCCAGCAAACTCACCAGACATTAATCCAATTTAACGCGTATGGGATTATTTAGAGAGAGCAATATCCAATCGCAAAAACCCTCCTTCAAGTTTTCAGGAATTGAGTTTAGCCTTTCAGGAAGAATGGAACGATATGCCTGAAAATTTCATCAATTACTTCATTCGTGGGATGCCTAGGCGTATTGGGCAGTTGATTGAAAGACGAGGTGGTAATACGGACTATTGAATTTGGATTCAGTTGTGGAATAACTATAATTAAACAAAAATAAATTATTGATTAATTCAGATATTTTCTCATTTTTCCTATTTTGTATCATCCTGCATAAAGCAGAGTAACAAACAAATATTTTCTAACAAATATATTGCAGTTGAAATAGAGGAAAATATTCATCTCATTTCCAGAACAAAGATTGTTTATTTCTTGAGAAACCTAGGGAAGCCAAGACTTTTGACGATGTGTGCATATTTTAAAGGAAATCAGTGGATGTTTATTCCAATATAAAGAGGAAGGTATGCCATTAACAATGGAAAGCGATATCAACCAAATGGCTGCCACGGCTATGGTTCCAGCACCATATCTTTTTCAGGAAAATTTCCATGACCAATTCGCACACTTGTCCTCGATAGCTTCACGAATTCCATCTTTGAGGTCTTAAATCGATTGTGGAGCATTGGCATATCTTTCGCGTAGCCGCAAAGAAGAATGTCTAAAGGTGTTAAATCACAAGATATTGGTGGCCAATTGTGACCACTTCTTCCAGAAATAACACGACTAGAAAACTTTTCTTGCAAAATTGCGATTGTTTCGTTGCTTGTGTGGCACGTAGCTGAACTTTAAAAGCCTTAAGACTTATGTGTTTTATGCAATATATGGTGTAATGGTGTGGTTCAATTCAAAAGATCAACGAGGAATCTACAAACCTGGTATTACGTCAACACTACCAGCTACAGCAGCAATATTATCAGTTGTTCTTGAGCCACGCATTCGGTTTCGATTCTTCACATCACTAACTTGTGATATTTTTTCACCATTGCCGACCGAGAAGGTGCTTCACGATGAATCAAAAGTTAGTTTTGCGAACTAGGACTGCAAAATTTTCACCATTTTTGTAGTGAATATTAACAATTGCAATGCGTTGTTTAAGCCGTGTATCTTTCCATTTTTAGTAATGGCGTAGTTTTTACTTGTCAAATGACAAAAGATGACAGCTTCAAAAGTGACAGCTGCCCATTTACCCCTGGCTATTCAAAATGAAATCTCTTATTGGAAAACCCTTTATTTATGTTCAACCTCCGCCTTCCCTCTATATTTTGTGTTTAAATACTCCTGATAAATTCATAATATGAAGGAACAATTGTTGTGTGAACATTTAAAATTAGTTATTTAATTAATTTCCAGATGAATTTTTGTCGAGTAAAAACCGAGGCAACCTAAGCATTATGGTGAATGCGCCGAAAATCCGGTTATTTTCGCGCATCGGAATCTCTTCGAGGATGATCCAGAGTACTAGAATAAACACATAGTTGGAATTAAGTAACGATGTTATACGAAAGTGAGTGAAATGAATAACAGCACGGGAGATTAAACAACAGATCTGAACAATTTCTCGGCATTGACAGTGAAAGCATCGCTATTGCACTAGAAAGGTCAGTCGCCGTTCAGTGCCGGACTGACATCGTACTTCTCTTATTTCAAGTGATTCACTGCGTTCTCATGGGGATTACGTAAGACTTTGTCTATTGTGAATTTTGAATCTAAAACATTTATGCTATCTTTTCTAACATAAATTATTTAAGCTTAAAAATAACCAAAATTAACAATAGACATGATTTTTCGATTTAGCGCAAACAAACACAAAAGGACCGCACAATATATTCCTCTTCAAATCATCCCTTATCACATAAAGTAGCAGCATACAATAATATGTTGTATAGACTGGTTAACGTACCTATGTCACAGAAAAAGTTTGAGATAGAGTTAAATATAATCAAACAAATTGCAGTAAATAATGAGTATAACCCATCAATTATCGACAGACTATTAAATGAAGTTCAACCAAGACAATCCATGTCATAAGTTTACCCAAAAATTAGAATAAAAATGAAAACTATATTTAATCACCGTATAAAGCACGAAAAATTGAACTGATAGCTAGATACTTGAAGAAAAATCGAAATCTTAATATTTTATATAAAACCATAAATTCTTTAGGTAAATCGATAATATAATAATGCTTTAGTATTTATCGATAAAAAATAATGAAGATATCGTCAATAAGAACAAAAGATCAGGAGTATACAAACACATCGTCAAACGTCCATAAATTACGTGAGATGTTTAAGGGGGGAAGGGGGTCGATTCAAATATCACGCAATTTTTTTTCTGATTGAAACAAAAAAAAATTATACTATTTTGGTAACGAAGTTGAAGGAGCAGATGATTTTACTGAAAATCATATGGACATGTTGGTTCCAATAGTCTCTCTTTAGACCGCGCATGATTCTCCATGGACTGAATTAGAATAGATATTCTTTTTTTAATCACCCCTTTGCCCCCCTAGGTTTCTCAAGAAATAAACTATCTATGTTCTGGCAGTGAGATGAATATTTTACTCTATTTTAACTGCAATATATTTGATAGAAAATCTTTGTTTGTTACTCTTTGCTTTAAGCAGGATGAGACAAAATAGGAAAAATGAGAAAAAATCTACATTTATGGATTATTTATTTTTGATTTATTATAGTTATTCCACAACTGAATCCAGATTCAATAGTTCGTATTACCACCCGTTCTATCAATCAACTGCCCAATAATAATAATAATAATAATAGTGCCTTTATTCATACATTTACAATATATAAACATAGGGCGAAGTCTAGCTTAAAGCTACTCCACTCAACCCTGAAAAAAAAAAACAAAAAGGAAAAAAAAAACAAAAGGATAGAAACAAAAATAAGCGAAAAAAAAATAAAATTAACCAATCATTTACATTGTGAGTAAACAAAACATATTTCATATTCATAAAATTATCCTAATTTATAATTGGCTCGTCAAGAATTTTGACTTCAAAATTTTTCTCAGTGAGCCCAAAGAAACGCCTTCATACGAAACTAAAAATTCATCAATACGCCTAGGCATCTCACGAATCAAGTCAATAATGAAATTTTCAGGCATATCGTTCCATTTTTCCTGAAGGGCTAAACTCAATTCCTGAAAAGTGTGAGGAAGGTTTTGGCGATTGGATATTACTCTCCCTAAGTAATCCCATACGTGCTTAATTGGTTTGCTGGCTATTCTCTTGATATTGTTCTCTTGAAGAATGTTTTGAACCCTTCGTTTGCGGTGTGGTGGGACGTTATCGTTCTGATAAATAAAATTATCCCCAAATTCGTTGCGCAGAAGAACAGTGGTTGGTTCAATAATGATTTCTACGTAGATGGCACCAGTCATTGTTCAACGATAATAAGAGGGGTATGGCGATCGAACATTATACCACTTCAGCACATTATTGATCCGCCTTGAAAGGGCACAACTTCCCGGGCGAAATTGAGTCGCTCGAGTCTGCCTGGACCTCTCCAAACTCTTTCTCGTCGACTATCACTTTGTAAACCGAATCGTGACTCGTCCGAAAAAAGTATGTTGCGCCATTGTGGTGAAAACCAGTCTTGGTGGTGTTCTGCCCATTGCCGACTATGTCCATGTGATAGCCAAGGTACTCTTAAAGGTCTTCTTGCTCTTAAATTTGAGGAATGCAACCGTCTCCCTATGGCACTGGTTAAGAGTACCCGTCTATAGATCCTCAAAAAATTACTTCGAAGGGCTGTTACAGATACCGTTCGATTTCTTTGAGTAAAATTTGCGATATAATGGTCTTCCCTTGCAGATGTTACTCTGGGTCGACCAGGCACCGGTCTCCGGGGAACGCTGCCAGTTTCCAGAAAAAGGGCCACTGTGCGCCTTACTGAATTCCGTGGAATATTCAAACGTTGCGCAATCTGGTGGTTCGATAAAGCTTCTTGATGGAAGACTACTATTCTTGCCTGGTCAAACTGAGAAATTGGATGTCCCTTCAGTTTCCAAGGAATATTCTCAAGGTCAACTCTCGTTATTCCCGGAAAATTGATTAACTCCGAATACACCTGTATTCCCCCGAACAAGAAAAATTTTCTGCTGGTTCATTATTTTCATTGAAGTGATAAGATAGTGTAGATTCCACACACAAAAAAATAGCATGTTACATTCAACAAGTTGAGAGTTGATAGGAGGCGGGCAAGACTTTCAACGATGTGTATAGGTTAATCTGCGGCACATGTCCATATGTATACATTGGCCAAACAGGCAGAGCTTTCGAGAATAGGATCAAAGAACTTCAGAATTCATTTGATGAAAATAAATCGAATTCTATTTATGCCAACCATCTACAAGATTAAGAACATAATTTTGGCCATAATTTCGAAGTTCTCCATATCGAGAACAAATGCAATAGACTGGACCTATTGGAAGGGTTCTTTCCAAATATTCCAGACATTATCTGTATCATTTCTCCGATGCCTTCACAAATTTAATCCGAAAAATTTCTTAAAGGTTGAAATGGAAAACAATATAATTCAAATGACCGCCAGGACTTCTTCAGTACATTGTCGATTGTTTGGGACTCAATCTCATGGAAAGAAACTTCGATTTCGTGTTTCAAGTCATCAATCGTTTCTGGATGGTTACTGTAACACTTGTTTTTGATAGATCCAGCTTCATCACTAAAGAGTATATTTCTGGGAAAATGAATTAGCCAATTGAGCGAAGTGGAAACGCATCGGATGGTCAAAAGGCCTCACTTCTTGAAGTTTGGATAGAATAATCACCAATTTGAATATAAGTTTTTGATATTTCCTTGTTTAGCCAAGCGTGAATCGATCCATTTCGTTAATGTCAAATATTAAACTAACTTTCTGTCAAAACACGAATGACGGAAATGTTGCCACACTCAAAATAACCTTAATGCAAACTCTAGATGGCTCTCCCTTTATTATTGCAGTAATTCGTTCGAATATTAACAATAACAAAACAACCTGGATAAATGAAAATAGTCAGTACCACTATAAACCTTGATAAATCCTTCAAGTCTTGAAAAACAGTTAGCTAGTTAGTCGATTTGTACATTCACAATAACATGTAAATAAAAAATACAGTTATTTTGAGATAACGATATATTTTTAAGAAGCTAGGTTCACGCTTGATAAATACTTTTGTCACACTGATAAATTACAGTATTCTCTTCTAAAGATGGATCATTGATCCTATAGAAAATCTTAGTAAAACGTATAAGAACTCTGCATATGATACGAAAAGGATACGGAGCAATTTACAATTTATAAAACTACATGTTTTTTTTATTTACTGGATGTGAATGAATAAAATGTAAGTAAAACAATAGTAATAATTTTATTTTTATTCATTCATATTCAGCATTTGCGGAAATATTCAATGAATTAGTTATCAGGAGTAGAAATAAGTTCGTGTAGTTTTGATAACAAATGTCGCTACTATTTCATTATTTCATTGTTTCATCTGGCAACACCTTCATTTTAAAGTGTCATCAATAGGCGTCAATTGCCAGAAAGAGGAAAAAAAATAGTGGCTCGCGACAGAAAAAACTTTAAACTTTGAATGTATAAGCAATTTTACACAATAAAGCTTCAGTTTTAGACAGAAAACCGCACGAACTTATTTACATTTCTGAATTGTAGGTTCAAAGGAAGAGGGGAGATTCCTTGAATAATTTTAATAAAAAGAGTTCTATAAGCATGGGACCGCAAACGTTTCGTTTTCGAGATACAGGGTATTAAAGTGTGAATTTTTTTCAGGTTTTTCCTCATAATATATGCATTTCACAAGATATTCTGAATTTTGGCATAGTCATTATAATTTAGAGTTTACACCATGTGACTTGTCAATTTTGATTGCAAATCTACAGAGTGATATTTTTTCTGGGACACTGTTCCCTGTTTTACTCCAGAACTTTTTTCTGGTGAGCCACTGTTAGTTTTAAAAATTGTAGAAAGACGATTTGTTGTTATACTAAATTTTATGGACTCTTGTGGTTTTGTCGTATCTGCTGTGTAAACTCTAAATTGTAATATCTATGCCAAATTTCAGTTGAATACCTTGTGAAATAACATAACGTTTATTCAGTAGAACAAAATGGTACACTTGAAATATATACAGACACTTTTTAACACATGATATGTTAAATAAACAATGAAATCCACAAAGTATTGATACTGTACGTGGGTAAAAAAAAACATGTGTATTCCCAATAAAGTTAACAACTTTTAAAAAAAAATGCACCTGGTGCAAAAAACTCATTAATTAGTACGTGCTAGAAACATCACAACTGAACAATAAAGAAGGTGAAGGAAAACAATCAATTTTTCATTGCTAATAATTCGTGAACGTATGTCTTTCTTTGCTAAGGATGAACCGTTTCAGACGTCTCTTGAAGGAATAATCGGAATCTAATTTCCTCAACTCAGATGGGAGGTAATTGAAAAATCAAGGGACCAAGTATGAATGACTCTTTGAGTCAATGCTTTGCTGGGGCAAGAGTCATTCTTCTCTCGTATTGTCGAAGCACCACCGATCTGAAGAAGTGCTGCCTAATATCGAACACCCCAGATTCCTGATACAGAAGATTTGATGAATAGGTTCTTTTTCGGTTATAAATGATCTTCAGTATTCTATTTTGAACTATTTCCACCTTTTTAATATTTTTTTGGGATGCGCTGTCCCATCCAATAATTCCGTAAGTCGCGACTCAACCAGGGCATTGTAGATAGTTCTTAGATGGCTAGTTCTATAACATCTTTCAGCATTTTGAATTTAAATATCAGCGATCTCACTGTTTGTGTGATGAACTCGGTATGCCTATTCCAATTCAGGTGATGATCGAAATGCAAATACTATGAGAAAAAACTGGAAAAAAATCAAACTTAAACTTGCCGATTGTCGATATGAGAATTAAAAATTTCAAAATGGATTCAAATCTATCGATTTCCCTAAAGACAGCTGAACAAATTCAGAAAGAACCTTGAAAATGAATCAGGTTCACATACACACCTCGTCAAAAGTCTTGGCACCCCCTAGGTTGCTAAAGAAATGAACAATCTATGTTCTGCAAATGAGATGAATATTTTCCTCTATTTCAACTGCAATTTATCTGATAGAAAATCTTTGTTTGTTATTATTTGCTTTATACAGGATGAGACAAAATAGGAAAAATGAGAAAAAATCTTTATCGATTATTTATTTTTGATTAATTATAGTTATTCCACAACTGAATCAAAATTCAATAGTCCATATTACCACCTCTTCTTTCAATCAACTGCCCAATACGCCTAGGCATCCCACGAATCAAGTCATTAATGAAATTTTCAGGCATATCGTTCCATTCTTCCTGAAGGGCTAAACTCAATTCTTGAAAAGTTGAAGGAGGGTTTTGGCGATTGGATATTGCTCTCTCTAAATAATCCCATACGCGTTCAATTGGATTAATGTCTGGTGAGTTTGCTGGCCAGTTCATTCTCTTGATATTGTTCTCTTGAAGAATGTTTTGAACCCTTCGTTTGCGGTGTGGTGGGGCGTTATCACTCTGATAAATGAAATTATCCCCAAATTCGTTGCGCAGAGAAACAATGATTGATTCAATGAGGTTTTCTTCGTAGATTGCACCAGTCATTGTTCGTTCAACGACAATAAGAGCAGTACGACGACCAAACATTATAGCCCCCCAGCACATTATTGGTCCAACTCGAAAGGGTACAACTTCCCGGGCGAAATTGAATCGCTCTAGTCTGCCTGGACCTCTATCCTTTCTCGTCGACTATCACTTTGTAAACCGAATCGTGACTCGTCCGAAAGAAGTACGTTACGCCATTGTGGTAAAAGCCAGTCTTGGTGGTGTTCTGCCCATTGTGGACGGGTAGCTCTATGTCCAAGTGATAGCCGAGGTACTCTTAAAGGTCTTCTTGCCCTTAAATTTGAGAAATGCAACCTCTCCTTATGGTACTGGTTGAGACAACCCGTCTATAGGTCCTCAAAAAATGACTTTGAAGGGCTTTTACAGACACTGTTCGATTCCTTCGAGAAAAATTTGCCATATAATGGTCCTCCCTTGCAGATGTTACTCTGGGTCGACCAGCAACGGGCAACGCTGCGGGTTTCCAGGTAAAGGGCCACTATGCGCCTTACTGAAGTCCGTGGAATATTCAAACGTTGCCCAATCTGGTGTTTCGACAAAGCTTCTTGGTGTAGGGCTACTATTCTTGTCCGGACAAACTGGGAAATTGGATGTCCCCGCTGAAAAATGATTAACTTCGAATACACCTGTATTCTCCCGAACAAAAAACATTTTTTGCCGTTTTCTTGTTTTCATTTAAGTGATAAGATAATGAAGATTCCACACACAAAAAACTGTCATGTCACATTCAACAAGTTGAGAGTTGAGAGGAGGAGCTAAAACTTTTGAAGATGTTTGTATTTGTATTATTTTCTCCAAGTTTAGTCGGTTGGAAAGAAGAGCTTATATTTCTCTTTCAATTGTTATCGTTATGGAAATAAAACCAGCGAAGTATTCAATTAAATGGTTATTATGATTAGGAATTACTCCACTTACGCGCAATCACAATGAATACGGATTAGTTAACTTTTCACGTTCGAGTTCATTAAAGCATAAATACAGTTAGATTTTACACGATTGATTCATCATAATCAGCCTGTGGGATAATATCTTTCCCCTTGAGAGAATTGCAATTTTGTACTTATTCATTCGAAAGACCGAATGAAAAATATCGTTTCGTAATGCAGCCTTGAAATTGAAAGTTTAATGGCTCTAATAAGAGGATGGAACGATTCCGCAATAATATGGGGTTAATAGATGTTCATGAATACTTAATGTTGAGAAATTAATCGCAAATTTTAACACGAGTCGCTCGAGGTAATTTCTTCATTAATTTGACGTATACCAACAACAGTTCCTGTAAATTATTCTATGGTGTCCTTAAGAATATAATTGGGTACTTGCTAATTGGACTTCCACATAGAAGAGATGGAACTCAGAACTTTTCGTATTCTAAATTAAATAAAAGAATGAAGTATGCGGTTGACATTCACACAGTTTTTATGTTTCACAATTTATTCAGAATCCTGACACGTCTTTCGGTCTTTCGACTATCTTCAAAGCAGTACAGAAAGGAACTTAACTTGAAATTGAAAAGGTTCTGTTATTACACTTAGGACATCTGTCTATTTTTATGGCGCATGGAAATAGCAGCATCCAATATAGGCGTGTTGCCAAAGAGTATTTGTGAATTTATTAAATTCTCCTTTTTCTCAATGGGTTTTTTTAATTCAATAAATCTCCAAATAGTCCATCACTTTTATTAACATTATACGACATCTTTCTCATTAAAAAAATTATTATTTTCCATACAATGTTCTGTAAAACCGGTTGATTTATGGTTTTTCAAAATAAACATTTCTATGTTCTTTGATTCTATGTTGTTAACATCGACCTGTCTGTCCTATAAATGTAGCATTACAATCATCACACTTAATTTAATAAATCCTTAATTCGGAAAAGTTGGGGTTCCTTGGGGTTACTTCTATTTACTCCTAAAGAATTAATTCCCATTTTATGAAGACCATTAGAGATCCTGATTTCAGCAGTAGGATCTTTAATGGTCTTCATTAAATGGGAATTAGATCTTTAGCAGTAAATAGAAATAATTCAGCTAAGATGTTGGTGAACAATAAAGAAAAGGAACTCCAACTTTTCTGAATCGGGGATTTATCAAATTAAATAACATTTTTTTCATATAAAATGAATTTTCATAAAATAAAACGGCAAAAACTATGAAACCCCCTACTCAACATCAGAATCTTAGGCGCACTCCTACATTTCTATTTTGATAAAATTTTCATAAATATTATATATTTTACTATAATTTAAAATTCATTCGAAATATTCAGCTTTCAGCTTTACCTCTAGGAAACGGGTGTGTTTTTTAGAGTGAAAGAACTTTAAATTGAAATAAAACACATTTAAATTATGATTGAAGCCAAATTTTTTTTTATTTGAAAGATACTTTTATGTCTTTTATGTTTTGAAAATAATTTCCGGCATATGTCCACCACGACTAGCTCTGAGGAACCTCTTTCGACCAGACCAATTTTGGACTACTTTTTCGAGTAATTCAGGCCTTATTTCATCAATAACACGAGTTATGTTCGCTTCAAAAACGTCTATTGTTTCTGGTTTATCAGCATAAACCAATGTCTTGACATAACCCCAAAGAAAATAATCCAGTGGAGTTATGTCGCATGATCTTGGAGGCCAATTAATTGGACCATTTCTCGAAATAATGTTATCGCCAAATCTTTCTTTCAATAAATCAATTGTTACGGTAGCAGCATGCGGTCTAGCACCATCTTGTTGGAACCAAAACACTTCTGGGTCGATACCATTCAAATTTTTAAACAAATAATCGTTGATCATCGATCTTTAACGAGCACCATTCACTGTAACATAAGCTCCAGCATCGTTTTTAAAGAAATATGGACCGTTGATGCCTCCAGCGTGTAAAACACACCATACAGTGTATTTTTCAGGATGCAATGGAACCTGCAGAACTTCTTGAAAATTGTTTTCACTCCACATACGGCAATTTTTCTTGTTTACATAGCCGTTCAACCAGAAATGAGCTTCATCACTAAACACAATTTTACGATAAAAAGTGGATCAACTTCAAGCTGTTCTAGGACCCAATGAGCAAACAAACGACGCTTATTATGGCCAAGTGGCTTTAGTTCTTGAACGAGTTGGATCTTGTATGCGTGTAGACCAAGATCTCTACGCAAAATTTTCCATGTGGTGGATGCACAGAGCCCAACTTGTTGTGAACGTCGACGAATAGACAAATCTGGATCATCATTAACAATATGACTTACAGCAGCGATATTTTCTTCTGTACGTACAGTTCTTTGTCTTGTTGTTGTTGTTGCATCGGGTAGAGAAAACGTTGTCCGAAATCTATCGATAGTTCGACGAATAAGCTGCTCTGATGGACGATTATGTAAACCATAAATTTCACGAAGTGCTCTATAAGTTTGGCGAATAGAACACTGATTTTGAAAATAAATTTCAACAATTTGTAAACGTTGTTGCGGCGTGAGTCTTTCCATGATAATTTGTCAATGCTTACTGAACAAAAATGTCAAAACGACATGGCTTCTAACTTCTGTCAAATCACAGTTATCCCTATCGAAAGTTCTATCACTCTAAAAAAACACCTGATATATACGAAGTATATCAAAATAAGAACATCAGAAAATAGTTATATTTAATTAATTATTGATAAACATATTTCTCAGGCTGCAATAAGGAAATAATAAAAAAGCGATCAGCCAGAATCTAATAATCACGATGCGAAAATTAAAAAATTCTTTATCCTAATATATATATATATATATTTTTTTAACCAGAAGAATTCTTGAAAATCAATGTTCTCTATCTGATGTTTTACAAAAATAACACTATCTGTATTCATTTAAATGAAGTGTTCTTGTCTTTATTATCATTTATTACCTGTTAAGTAATTGGCCATCGACCATAGATCCTTCAGCAAGGATATATTTTTATTGCAATAACTCATTTTTAGTACCTATTATGAAATTTTCTTTTCATGTTTCTATTGTTTATCTATTTTTCATTACATTGTATTAAAAACATTTAGTTTTTTTTCGAACCATAAGCTGCAAATCTAATCATTCGCATGAAAAATTTTGACCTCGAACTTCACCAAGTTAAAAATCAGAATATTTTGAAAATATTTACTTGATAAACATTAAAAAATAATACAAAATATATCTAATGTCATAATTGTATAATCATAAGAATTCTTTTTGATATTGATCTTGATATTCTGATTTCTATTTTATTAACAACACCCACGAATGAATAATTCTTTAATTAAAGGTTTTCGGATATCTTGATTTTCAATTTGTTACCAATTAGTCATTAGTTGATAATCAAGTCTTCTATTTTTCTTTCAGGCTGAATACCAGGCGGCCCATATGATAATGATGACCCTTATAAGGAGTCTGACGATCCTTTTCGGCTACTACCAATTCAAACGATTACGAAAATTGGATAACAAATACATTTTGGGTGAGTCAGTACAATGCCCAGGAATGTTTAAAATTTGTATGTAATCGTTCACAGAAAGTAAGTCAACGCGACTGAAACTAGTATCAATCTGAAACTTTTAATGAGTGAAAGTCACTCTGGCTCATGTAAGCATCTTACAGCTCCGCAACCGTAACTGTGAATAACATATTATGTATTTTTGCTGGCTGAAAGTAAAAGGAATTTTAAACATCTCCATTGAAGAATCGGATGATCTTGGTGCTTGCGTCTGCACGCGATTTGATAAACACATATTGTTGAAAAAAATGTTCTAAGTTATATTCTCGGTGATTCCATAAGGAAGAAAACGTATATACAGAAGATGCAGAATAAAATTCATAACAATAGAAATTCAAATATAAAATAAACTAACCCCCAATCATTTTCCTCACATCAATTCTACCCAAGATTAATCAATTTATCCGAAGAAAAATTCAATGAATACGAAAACGACCATTTAGAGAAAGGTTTAAAATTTAACCTTAAAAATTCTTCACGAAAGCATCTAGAATACTTGGCAATAGATTCAGAAATCGCCATCAAATCCACCTTATCATCTGAAAACGTCACAAACTTAAACTTAGATAAACATATTATAGCTGACAAGATGAAAAACAATAATAAAACTGAAGTTCAATCTTCAAAAAAACATAAATTAATAAAATCGATTAGAGAGAAAAGCAACAAGAACAACTCAATCTTTACCCGAGCAGGCAAAGGAAATAGAATTGTGGCAATCCCAGAAAATGATTATATATCAATAGAACTATCACTTTCTTAACACCAGATAAATTCAAAACAATCAAGAAAGATCCTACTGAATACTTTCAGAAACAAATAAAAAATGTAATAAATCTATCCGTCACTCTGTTTTATAATTTCCCAAAAATATTCATTGACTCTCATCAACCCACAAATACCGAAAATTCATTCAATAATAAAACTTCATAAAGTGAATAACCCAATTAGACCAGTGGTTTCGTTCATCCTCCCCAAGCATAAAATTATCAAAAGCCTTATTATCAATAATTCAAACTGAAACAAATTTCAAAGCCAAATATGCAATAAAAAATAGTTTCCAACTCATAATCAAAATCAAATCCATTAATTTATCTGCAAACTCCAAATTAATTTCGTTTGATATCCAAAATTTATTTCCTAGCATCCCCCAATAGAAACAGCACAAATTGTTAAGAAGTTATTAATAAAAAATAATACTAATCAGAACAGAATTACTTCCCGTTTAATGGTATTATTTATATTTCTAACGATGATCAATCCACTTAGCCCTATTCTAGCAAAAATGTTCATGGAAGATTCAGAATCAAAAATTCATTCAAACCCAATGAACAAATACTTCCTTTATTGCTTCAGATTTGTAGATTCCATTCTATGTTGCTTTAAAGGTATCACGAAACAACTGAACACCTTCTCAAATTTCATTAATAATCTACACCCGTCCATCAAATTTGCCTATGATGAAGAGAAGAAACGAAGTATCAATTTCCTAGACTTAAATATCACAAGATTAAATAATTCACATGAATTCAGCATATTTCACGAATCTACATACACCATACATAAAACTTCTAATCAACCCTTCTATTAAGAAATGTCAGCCTATAATAGCCTTATCCATAAATTACTAAAAGTACCGATGAACCCCCAGAAATTTTTCCAAAGAACTCAATATAATCAAACAAATAACATTTAACAATGGTTTCAACCCAAACCGACACAAAAAGATAGCATAAACTCACGTTTATCCTACCACAAAATTCCCCATTCCAAAATAAATTCACACAAATTTCATATATAAATAGGATATCTGAAAACATTGCCAATTATTTTAAGGAAAATTTCAATTACACAGCAGCTTTCCGAACCATTAATACCATAGACAAATACATTGAAAATAATAAAAATAAATCAAACAAAGATAATAAATCAGGAGCCTATAAGTTAACTTGTAAGGATTGCCCAATGGTATTGGTCAGAACGGCAGATCGTTCAAGAAGAGAATCCACGAACATCAAAACATCAAATTCCACACATTCCACTTGAACCAACCATTTAATAGAATTTGAACATAATTTCAAAAACGAATATGAAATTATTTATATCGAGAGTAAAGGGTTCAGATTAACATTCTTAGAATCACTTTAATTAAATATGATCAAGCCACAGCTAAAAAAAAAGCTACTCGCAAAAATCAATTTAGAAAAAATATATTTCTTGAATCATAGAAATTGGTAGGAGACGTTAAATTGGCATCGACTGACCAGTATGCAATTTGTAACCTCTTTTCGAATGTTTCGTTATAATATCTCGTAGAAAATGTTGATTTGTGGATATACTAAAATAATTTGGCCTACACATCAACAGTTTTCATAGAAATTCTAAATATTTCAGTGTTGTTAATGAAATTTTGGGATGCTCCATTACATAATTAACATAATTGGGGAAGAAACTGCTTAATGTGAAACACTCTGCATTTACTAACCTTCCATCAGTTAGACCTCTTGGTGTACTATAAATTAATCATAGTAAGATCATAAGACACCATACCAGCCGATCCATCCAAATACACAGCATGATCTTCTAACCATGAATATTCGGCTTGACAGTTGATGACACGTTGGCCGACTTCTGAAAAGAAAGCCTAATGATGACACTTCATGTTGAAGGTGTTGCCAGATAAAACCATGGAATAATAAACTAGTAGCGACATCTGTTATGAAAGCAACTCGAACTTATTTCTACTCTTTTAAAACGCACGTTTTAAAGAACATAATGGTATAGTAACTAATAATGATAAATCCGCCTTTTCCGGATATATCACCAATACAAAACCCGGCATCCTCAAATAACCTGGAAATCTTACATATATCTGCAAAGAGAGGAAATGAATCTAATAGAATGTTCCCAAATCACTAAACGCCTGACAGTCAACTAGATATTAATAATTGATATTTTTTATTAATTATATTAATTAATATATCCAGATATTAATAATTCTGCTTAATTTGAAATTGTAGAACCATAACTCTGTGAATTTTACCTGCAGAAAATATATGTAACTACTGTTTGTACCTTCGCATGATAATGACCTAAAACTTAAAAAATTGGTCGTACTTATTGGGAAATAAAATTCGGTGGAAATTAGATAGAAGTGTTTTCTTTCTCACTCATTCATTTTAGTGATTGTGAGATCAAGAAACACCAGTACTCTCGAAATAAAACTGAATTGATGTAGAATGAAAGGGATTTTATATTACTTCATAGAAGGTTTTTTCAATATCTTAAATATCAGAGTAATTCTGTTATATCTCGCTACAACTTTTAATTTCATTTTATTTTAATTTCATAAAATGTCCTAAAAACTTTTTAAAATGAAATTAAAAATTGATTAAAATAATTTAATTGTAAAAAGTTCTCAAGGAATTTTATAAAATTAAAATTTGTTGGGAGGTATAACAGAATTACTCTGTTTGATATTTAACATATTGAAAAACCTATCAAGTAAAAAAAATCCCCTTTCATTATTTTATTCTGTCTATAATAATTACAATTTGTTTTTCACTCATGCGCACAGAATTTTTTTGGATGTAACTGAATCTTGAAAACATTTGGTCGTGTAGATATTGTTTTATTGATTGTTCTTATTTTGCTGGCATGAAAGTGGGTTGATAATTATCGGTGAGTTTCTCAAACGTCTTTTTGAAGATGTGCAACATAGTTTTAAATGGTATTTTTGAAAGAGCTTTTAAAAGAGAGGTTGTTTCGAAGAATTCCTTGAGTGTACATTGGGCATTTTCAGAGTGAAATTTGTTTTCATAATGACGGTATGAAACAGTGTAATAATATTCTATATTTTCTTTGGATAATTTTATCTGACAAGTGTTAATTCTATGTCTACTAAGAAGGAAGAGTGTTTCTAAGACATTTATTTAATTTATTTTCGAAAATTTGTAAGGAATTTTATAGAATTAAAATTTGTAGCGAGATATAACTTTGCGCAAAATTTTTGAATATCAAAACAGATTTAATCTGTTAGAGAAGAGAAAATTTTGAATTAAATTTATAATCCAAAATTAACTTATTCAATAAATCAATATGAAATACTCCAAGCAGCAATTACGAGCGCTTCTGTTAATTGCGTAAAAAATAATATGCAATACACTCCACTCCTTCTTCAACAGAAATCATGATTGCTAATTATTTTTCATTGGAAATCATGCTTGCCACCTGTAGATGTAGATAATTGCTGTAGTAATATAATTGAAATGCTGAATGAATATGAAATGATCAAAACTCCGTTATGGACAAAAGATAGATATTAACGAGAATATATGCGAGTCACTGTTCATTCTGTATACGGTGAGTCATTGTCATTTTCTCCTTTCATTAATGTCACTAGCCAGACAAAATAGATCTAATTATCAACAATCGTTCAATATCGCTCAAAAATTTTAGTGTTAAAATTCTTTGGAGTTACTCTCGATATTTTTTTTATTTAATTAACTTATTTGCCTGCTAGCTTATAACCTTCTGTAGCATCTATATATCACATGGGGCGCAATTCTATCTCTATGAATTGAAGAGATGGTAGACATTTCAGGGGGTGATATTTTAATTCTGGTAACCACTTTGCGTAATTATGGAGAAGCAATTGAAGGAAAACTCACAGCGGGGTTTTCTTTCATGGCTATACCGAGAATACATTGAACGCCCCTCGTATTCCTACTCCTAATATTCCACAAATTCAATCATTTATATCAAGGAATAAATTAAACGAGTAGACAGCTCTAACCATCATATTCTCTCGTTCGAATTATTTATAATACTTTTAAAGGTGATGAGATATTTTGCATTCAGTATTTCTGAATGATTACGAATTTTTAACATGATACAAGGGTTAATTCAAAAATTTTTATAGAATAAGAAAAAACTTATTTCACCCTAACTGTTACAACTTGGGGAGAAATTAATGGAGGCTGTTAATAAATACCCGGTACTCAATGAAAGAATTAATTGGGGTAAATTGCACCTTTATCAAGTTCTATAATTGATTCAGTTTCTTATATCGATTAATCAGAGGAATCTAACATCGATAAACAATTGTCCCATTCAGGAATCTTTTGTTTCCCAGATAATATATGCTCTATCATTAAGTTTATAATCAGGAAATAGATAAACGAATACCTTCCTTCTGAAGAAATATTTTAACGAAGCATACTAGACAATATGCAACAAGAAAATGGTAGTTTTCTTACTTCATTGCTTTTAAGAAAGAAATATGCTTAGTGTTGAGACTGCCGTCCCATTTTAATGGGCATTATGTAGAATTGTTATTAGGCATTTACATCTTTAGAAGGTTCTCTCTGAAATTTTTGTTCGACTCATTACATAATTGTGTAGTTGAAGACATATTTTGTCCCAGTTCAAATCTCATTATTGTGTATCTACCAACTCCTTGATTGTATCACAATAAAACCCATATCTTAAATATCGAACAGAGTAATTCTGTTATACCTCAATTCAAACTTTAATTTCATGAAATTTCTTGAAAACTTTTTGAAATGAATGCCTTGGAAAACACTGTTTCCTTTTCAATAGACATATAGAATTAACACTAATCACACAGTATCAAAAGGAGATAAAAAATCCAAAGAAAATATAGAATATTGATCGAACTTACTTAGAAATTCTTCTAAAAAGCCTCTCTTCAAAAAAGCTCTCTCAAAAAACTCATCAAAACTGTGTACCACAAAAAGGCATTTGAAAAAACTCACCGAAAATCCTCAGTCCATTCATGTCAGCAAAATAAAATCAATCAATAAAAATATCATACCTATACCACCACGTGTAATCCCGAACCAAAGTCAGAAAGAACGTAAATAGTATTTGATGAATTCCGTCTTTCCTTGATGGAAATTCATTTTCAACTAGTAATAAATAAAATTTGATTTCCACCAACTTTTTATTATTAAACGACAATTGTTTCATCATACTGTGGCTTAATCATGTTCTACATTTGAATTGATACTGTGTTGAAATTATGTTCGAATTCTATTAAATGGTTGACGTATGTGGAATGTGTGGAATTTGAAGTGTAGCTCTTTTGATGTTCGTGGTTTCTCTTCTTGAACCCTTATACATAAAATGATGAACATTCATACGAATATCATATATAAGTACAATATCTGACAAGCACTTCTCCAAATACGATGAAGTTAAAAAATGGATCGCATCGGGTGTTTTTATGAGAGTGATAGAACTTTAAATTGAAATATAACACATTTAAATTAAGATTGAAGCCAATTTTCTTTTATTTGAAATATAATTTTATGACATTTATGTTTTAAAAATAATTTCCGGCATATGTCCACGACTAGCTCTGAGGAACCGCAATCGACCAGACTAATTTTGGAACATTTTTTCGAATAATTCAGGCCTTATTTCATCAATAACACGGGTTATGTTCGCTTCAAAAGCGTCTATTGTTTTTGGTTTATCAGCATAAACCAATGACTTGACAACCCCAAAGAAAATAATCCAGTGGAGTTATGTCGCATGATCTTGGAGGCCAATTAATTGGACCATTTCCCGAAATAATGTTATCGCCAAATCTTTCTTTCAATTAATCAATTTTTACGGTAGCAGTATGAGGTGCAGCACCATCTTGTTGGAACCAAAACACTTCTGGGTCGATACCATTCAAATTTTCAAACAAATAATCATTGATCATCGATCTGTAACAAGCATTCACTGTAACATTAGCTCCAGCATCGTTTTTAAGGAAATATGGACCGATTATGCTCCCAGCGTGTAAAGCACACCATACAGTGCATTTTTCAGGATGCAATGGTACCTACAGAAGTTCTTGAGGATTGTTTTTACTCCATATTCGCCAATTTTTCTTGTTTACATAGCCAGAAATGAGCTTCATCACACAATTTTACGATAAAAAAGTGGATTAACTTCAAGCTGTTCTAGGGCCCAATCAGCAAACAAACGACGCTTAGTATGGTCAAGCTTTAGTTCTTGAACCAGTTAGATCTTGTATGGGTGTAGACCAAGATATTCACGCAAAATTTTCCATGTGGTAGATGCACAGAGTCCAACTTGTTGTGAAGGGCGACGAATAGACAAATCTGGATCATCATTAGCACTATGACTTACAGCAGCGATATTTTCTTCTGTACCTACAGTTATTTGTCTTGTTGTTGTTATAATATCGAGTAGAGTAAATGTTGTCCGAAATCTATAGATAGTTCGACGAATAAGCTGCTCTGATGGACGATTATGTAAACCATAAATTTCACGAAGTGCTCTATAAGTTTGGCGAATAGAACACTGATTTTGAAAATAAATTTCAACAATTTGTAAACGTCGTTGCGGCGTGAGTCTTTCAATGATAATTTGTCAATGCTTACTGAACAGAAATGTCAAAACAACATGGCTTCTACCTTCTGTTAAATCACAGTTATGCCTATCCAAAGTTCTATCATTTAAAAAAAAAACACCCGATATAACCAATGTTTCATAATAAAACTTCAATTTTCGACAAAACACCTCACGAACTTACTTATGCTCCTACTAGTAAAAGTCCTCAGAATGATGCTAATGATCAATTTAATTCACGAACAGAGATCTTCACTACTGGTTGAGCTTATACAGTATTTTGACACCGTGACACTTAGAATCATGAGTAGGACATCAATTCGATCTTGCCCAACCCAGTTTGCATTCATTACTACTCCGAATAATTTTTCTCATGTCTTTTACTTTCTCTTGATTTTAGTCTGTCTTTTATCCTAAGTTTGATAAAAATCATCTAGTGTTCAAGTGAATCCAATCAATATTTATACCATCGTGACTTTGCACTCTTGAATGAGCGTAATGGTAACTCCAAAGCCTTGAACCTCTCAGGATTCTTATGTTCTTCGCATGCAACGAGTTGGGCCCAAATTTGGCATCACGTTCGATCGACTGATACCAAATTTCAACACGAGGAAGTACCATTCATTAAAAAATTTGAGTAGATTCTTCATGAGAATGATGATTTTTCAATCCTATCAACATTATAAATTCCTATCAACATTACAAATGATGGAATACGTTGTATTGATACAAAAATTTCTTTTTTCGTCGAATAATTCATTGAAACAATAACATATATTCAATTTCGAAGTTTTACTTGGTAGTAGATATTAATGAAATAAAAATCGAAAAAAGTCTGAAAACTCGTACTGAATGATTAATATTAAAATTATCAATATGTCTAAGAAAAACTTCCATTTAATGACATAAAAAATACATATCCACTATTGCTTCCTTCTATTAGTTCGTTTCTTACTCCTAATTTTCTCTTCTTCCTTTGTTCTGCTGCGTCCTTTTGCTTGGTAACCTGTTTGGTGTTTTTTCCTCGTACATTAATTTCTTTCAGAAGTTCTCAGTCCTTTAGTTTTCCCTTCTCATTTTTTCAATATATTTCCTTCTTAACTTTCCTATGATCCTTCTTTGGTAATATCTTCTGGCTTGTTTTGCAGTGAATTTGCTTGATTTCTTCGTTTCTGATATACCCCAATAGTCTGATGCACCTATTGCATCGTTATTTCATTTCTAGAGTATGTTTAAGAAAATTTTTTCAGATTAAATTTTGTAGAAGTTTCGTAGAATCATTCTGCTGAATATAAAAAAAATATATATAAAAAAAAATCCTCTTCCATCGAATATACCTTTTCGGTTCATTTCAATATATTTTCTGTAATTCTTACCAGTTGCAGTTCTGTTCAGTATATTTATCTTAAGCAGACCAATGCAATGAAAGTAAGCATATAGCCATTCTTCTCAGGCAAGTCAGAGTTTCTACAAATACTAGAGCCATCTATACCCGTGAATAGAAATCACAACTTTCGCCACCCAGGTAATACGATCGAAAAACACCTATATCAGAAGAATAATCTGTGCCGACAACTGATTCAATAACTTTTCCAGAGAATCTAAGTTAAATGAATTTTAATTTCCAGGTATTACAGGACTCTTCACAGTAATTTCCAGCTTTATATTCACCTCGGCTGCTATCAATCTATTAGGAATTGACGTTAGCGATTTAAAGTAAATATGAAATCAAAATCATTGTCAGATATACTTATTGCTAATAAAATTTTCAGGGATGCAATCTTCTTCTTCCTTCTCCTTATTGATTTTCCAAAAGCCGTTATGTTGGCGCGTTTAGCTCTGAATGCTTCCAATCAAGAAGAAGTCAAGACGAACATTGCACGAGGTATGTCTGTGGTTGGACCCACCTTAACATTGGACGCAATTGTGGAGACACTTGTTATCGGTATGGGAACTTTGTCAGGTAGGGAATATGTTTTAAATGAATTCTTGAGCTTCAAATCATAGTGAAGAATGGCCCTACAATATTAACACAAAACTTCAGAGGTTGTGGATGAAGTGCGCACTAAATTGAATTATACAGTGTAGAAACCACTTATGGAATAAATTTCTTTGTGTCCTTATGTTACAAAATTATAAAAAACAATGGGACACGTCAACTTTCAATTTCAATGGTGCGCTTTTGAAGCACAAATTTAAATATATAGGGTGATTCGCTCAAGTCCAGTACAGTCCGTCCTCTTTATTTTAAATGGAACAGCCTGTATATTTTTACAATTTTTGAAGCTCCTTAATAACCTGATTTTAACGAACTGTATCATGTATTGTCTCTTTCGAATAATACCGGGTGAAATGATGAAATTAATAATTTCTCACACGTTAAATAATGGTATTTTTTTATTAGCTAAATAAAAAAAAAAATTTCTAAAATTCTCGATATGCTCATGGATCTTGGTTTTGTTAACATTTTTTGTCATGAATACCTAAAAAACTATTTACATATGCCGGTAAATAAAGAAAATTTGCAAATAATGTGAATTTTTATCAGTCAGATGTTGCGGTGTTGATATTCACATTGAAATAGTAAATTCCTAATTGAAAACGTATTTCTGGAAAAAGTAATAATGAAATAGTTAACTGAGACTCACCGAATTGATATTTTAATGATGATCAGTTACGGGGACAATTTCAAAAGTCAAGTTGAAGTGGCAAACTCATTTAATCAGAGGTATACTCAGTTCAGAGAACTTGAACATGTCAAACCATTAAAAAGAAACCCGCAATTTGCTGAATTAGATATTTTGTTAGGTGTTCAGACAAGTACGCGTCAAATTGTCCTTGAAAATAATATAAGTCATACAAAGAAAAATTTCATCCATATAAAATTACTTTTGTGAAGGAGCTAAGAGAAGACGATACGGATCGTAAAATGCATGTCTGCGAAATAATAATGCATAAACTGAACAGAATTGAAATAGCTGTTGGTACAATCCTTTTTTCTGATGAATCAACATTTACATTTAACGTTACACCGTTGGTTTTTTTTTGTGGGGTAATCTCAAGAACAAAGTTTATGCAACCGACTAGCATCCTAGACCTCAATTTTTAACAAAAAACCGCACGAACTTATTTATACTCTCAAATATTCTCTAAGCGAAAAAATTCATGAACAGTTGAAAGCATCCCTTCACTCATTCATGTCAATAAAAAATAGGGACTTTTTCAAGAATCTGTCAGTTATTATTTCTTTATAATTACACTTTTTAATTTTTTGTTTGGCCATTCTCTACATGCACTCTGAAGAACGTCATCATAAAAAATTTTAATTTGACGCACGAATGATGATTTTGTTTACTTCCCTTTTGTAGGTGTTCACCGCTTGGAAAGATTGTCCTACTTTGCCTGCATATCAGTTTTAGTGAATTATGTTATTTTTATGACTTTTTACCCAGCTTGCCTGTCGCTTATACTAGAGGTTAGTTCTGAACCTGACAATCTTGTTGAATTATTGCTAATTTTTTTCAAATATTCAGTATTTCCAGTTGTCCCGCAGTACCAGTTCTTATGCCAGGAGAGGATCTGCACTGATTGCCAGAATATTGAAAGAAGAGGACCATAGGTTTAATCCCGTTGTCCAAAGGGTCAAGTTCATAATGACGGCTGGTCTGATGATTGTGCATGCACATAGGTGAATATAAAGTTTCATTTGAACCACATGTTAATTTTTATGGGCAAATTGAGCGAGTATTCTAAATATCGTACAGATTATTTCTGCAAACCACACAACAAATTTAAATTAAAAAAAAATTACTCAGTAATAGATTTAAACTTATCAAAAGAAGCTTCTGAAATATTAGCATCTCGTTCAAAAGAAAAAAAATTGCTTACTCCGGAAACCAACATTACATTTTATCGTACCCCAGAAAAACCCTATTACCGTGTTTTTCTCAAGAGAAGGGTTTAATTTATGTAACCATATTGCTGGTATTTTGCAACAAATGGGATTAAAAAAGTACCAACGTAATGATTATCGTTTTTTCATAGACAGCAGCAAAAGAAGTTTGAAGTGTGATTTGCTTCATAACGGTAACAAGTACGGATCTATACTTATTGCACATTCGACGACTTTAAAAGAAGAACACGCAAATGTTTCTAAGGTTATGGAAAAAATTAAGTATCACAACCACAAATGGGTCACTTGTGTTGATCTGAAAATGGTAAACTTTCTTTAAGATAAAATAGAAAGGCCTTTTACTTGATAGAAGAAATATAATAAAGTTTGAATATTGAAACAAATTAATATATGTTTATCTTCTACAGTTTTAATTTAAAAAATTTTTATTCAAAAAAACTTTTAGAATTAAATTAATGTCTAAAACAAGCACCGCTTATATTTAATAGACCTATATAATCTTAACTCAATATACAATGTCAAATGGAATAAATAAACCAAAAGATACACGAAAGTCCCTAAAATTAATAAATAAATATTTAAAGGAGACAAATTTTGTTTCTGGTCTTGCTCTTAAAACGCCATTTGTACCTTGAAAACATGAACACACTTAAAGGACCTCTCAAAGAATATAATTTATTTGAAATATTTAATATATTTAAATATTCGAATAAGTAAATTCAGATATCTCTCAAAGCATGCACTATATCTTCAAAAAACAAATATAGTTCAAAACAATTCCGTCTTCAGTCCTGAAATATATTCAAAATATCAAAATCAAAAACTAACCTGTACCAAACCACTCAACACGTGTAAATGAATAATGTTTCGAGACATAGATCATCTTTATAATTCAAGATTTATCTATGCTCTAACAGAATCAAAGAACAATGTGAGTTATTTTTAAGGTTTACCTAACTTATTGACACTGTATAATGAAATTTATTGAAGCCAAGATATAATTATATATTATATATAAAATAAAATAGAAAGGCCTTTTACTTGATAGAAGAAATATAATAAAGTTTGAATATTGAAACAAATTAATATATGTTTATCTTCTACAGTTTTAATTTAAAAAATGTTTATTCAAAAAAACTTTTAGAATTAAATTAATGTCTAAAACAAGCACCGCTTATATTTAATAGACGTATATAATCTAAACTCAATATAGAATGTCAAATGGAATAAATAAACCAAAAGATACACGAAAGTCCCTAAAATTAATAAATAAATATTTAAAGGAGACAAATTTTGTTTCTGGTCTTGCTCTTAAAACGCCATTTGTACCTTTGCTTTGCTTTGAGAGATTTCTGAATTTACTTATTCGAATATTTAAATATATTAAATATTTCAAATAAATTATATTCTTTGAGAGGTCCTTTAAGTGTGTTCATGTTTTCAAGGTACAAATGGCGTTTTAAGAGCAAGACCAGAAACAAAATTTGTCTCCTTTAAATATTTATTTATTAATTTTAGGGACTTTCGTGTATCTTTTGGTTTATTTATTCCATTTGACATTGTATATTGAGTTTAGATTATATACGTCTATTAAATATAAGCGGTGCTTGTTTTAGACATTAATTTAATTCTAAAAGTTTTTTTGAATAAAAATTTTTTAAATTAAAACTGTAGAAGATAAACATATATTAATTTGTTTCAATATTCAAACTTTCTTTAAGGTTAACAAGGTAGGTTCCCTTGTTTCATGTCTGCCACCATTTCACTGTTAGGTCAAAAATTAACAGCGCTGTGACCTAAAGTGGCGCAAGATCTCAGTAACAAAGCATACCCAGAACACAACTGAACTCCTAACTAGCACAAGCTGGAAAAGCTTCTGATGGATCTTCACAGAAGATCTGGGAGTATCAGGATAATAAAAAATGTGTCTCTGGGACAGTCGTGACAAACAACATCGTCACAAACATTTTGGCCAATGCGGGAAGAGCTATAAATTGGTACAAAAAATGTTTTAAATGTGCTTTTAGCTAGCCGAGACTGCGTCATACTTTCACCACTTCATATTAAAAACGGCATAATGGAACAGTTTGTGAAGACGCTATCGAACTTGAACGAGCTAGGGTGCAACATGAGCATAAAAATCCACTTCCTGCACTCGCATTTGGACCGGTTTCCACAAAATCTGTGTGATTTCAGCAAGGAGCAGTGTGAAAGATTTCATCAGGACCTTAGGACAATGGAAGAGCGTCATCAGGGACGGTGGGACACACATATGATGGCAGACTATTGCTGGAGTTTGCAACGAGATCTACCTAAAGTCGTTCAATCAAAGAAATCTTATAGAAGATCATTTGATCGTGTTCAATAGAAATTTTGTTAACATAATGAATTATTTTTTTATTATATTCTTTTGACAAAATAATAAAACTGTTTATCTCAAAAAGTAAAGCTGTAAGTAATCTCCCAGTATTTTTTTCATAGACAGGGCCATAGAATTACTCAATAAGAGAAAAAAAAATAAAGGAAACAAGACTTGTGTTGATCAGTATTATCGGTTCCCAAAGTTTACGTGCTATTTATGGGAGACTTGCCCGATATTTCTATGGAAGTTATCTTCCTGATATGATATACTGAATACGAATAAATTCAATAGTTATTTTGGCGTATCCAGTGACAAATGTTAATGATTTCCGTTCACTCTAAACCAAATGAGTTTTCGAAGCACGTCAAACATCAATGACGAATGGTTGATTCCGTGCACTTCTTAGATCAAAACCTATTCTGGGAATCGGGAATATTTGAATAACAATTCGAACACACGGCTAATAATACGTATTATTCAAACATCTACAAATATGTTCAAAAAGAAGCGTCTTCTTGACCTTTCCGACTTCAGTTACTATTTTCCGTTCGTACAGGAACATTTGCATAAGTTTGTTCTGAACCGATACAAATATCAGTAGTATTTGGCGAAAATTTATCATGACGATTTTTTTCAGCCGTTGGACGTTGAGAGAGTACGATAATTCTGACAGCGTAACTCCAAGTGTCATCATTGAAGATCACATCGCGCTCAATGGCACCGAAGAAGCTGCTGCTGCTCATGGACAAATTATGAAGTAAGTGTTAAATTATTTCTGTTTATTTTATCGATTGACACTAAATTTTAGACAAAATAAAGGCAACAGGTCGACCTACTTGTTTAACAAGAAAGTTCCTATAAAAATCACACGACAGGAAATGTGATTAGGCGTTTCAAAAATAAATAGATCATTTCCGGTGAAATTTGGATGTTCAATATTTGGACACCATTTGATCTTAATGAGTACTAAACATTCTTTCAGAAGCACATATAACAAAAACCTGCGACGAATATTATTCTTTTTTTCGATTAAAGCTGGGAAAATTTAAACGATTTCATCAATTAACAATTCTGCATGAAATTGGAACAGAACCGCGTAAGTTTTCCTCTGAAAAATGAAATAAATAATGAAACGAAAATTAATTTCAAAACCATTACGAAACTCGTTTCAGAAAATGTGAATTACATTCACGAGTATTTTATAAATATTTAGATTTTTCGGTTGTAACATACTGTATGAAATAATTTGATCGTGATTGCTTCGATAAAAAAATTGTTGTTTCAATAGTGCCTGACAAAAAAAGCATCTTCCACCTTAAATATATACAGGGTGTATATGAATAGTAGCGAAAAAGTTTAGGGGGTGATTCCTTGTTAAAAAATAGGGTGGGTCTATCATATAAACTTTATTTTTTGAGCCCCCCTACTTAGTTACAGCCCTCTAAAGATGGCGCCCGAAAAACAGTTGTTAATCTTTTTCTCAAAATCAAAAAACTAAGAATTATTGTAACTGAAGCAAAGTTAATCAAAACAAGTCAGTTGTCATAACAAAATGGCATCCGCTTACTAGATAAATTCTAGTTCGGAAATAATTCCAGCCCCTACGACCCAGGCTATCATGTTGATATTTTTTTTTTCTTAAAAACCTTGAATTTTAGCAAGAAATTACAAGAGATCTTATTCGTTAAGAATGGATCAAGCTATCCAAAATCAATTTTTTTAATGTGAAAGAGGAATATGGAAAAAAGTTTCTTGCGAAAGAAGGTTCAGGGGTGGCTTATTCTACCCCTTGCAAACATAGAGGAACACCACTAAAAAAATATTTGTATGCCTTCTCGACCGCGTAAAATGTCTGCTTAATTTTATACTTTTCAGTTTTTTAGGTTTTACGAAAAAAATTTAAAACTTTTTTTCAGGCGCCATCTTTAGGGGGCTGTAACTGAGCAGGGGGCTTAAAAAAATAATTTTATATGAAAGGCCCACCCTATTTTGTGGCAAGGAATCACCCCCTAAATTTTTCTATTCATATACACCCTGTATAACTAAACCATTATCGACATATTTTGATTGAGTTGTGTTGCTATTGTAAGTGTTGAAATAGCCATTAGGAGTAAAAATAAGTTCGTTCGGTTTTGATAACATATGTCGCTACTAGTTTATTATTCCATTGTTTCATCTAGCAATATATTCATTTTTTGAATTGTCATCAATAGGCTTTCTTTTCAGTAATTGTCATTTTGCTGAAGTGTAAACAACAAAGTTTCTGTGTGTTGAGAAAATGTCAACTTTTGTGCCAAATAATGTATTTTTGCGGGGAGTTTTACTTCAATATGAAGAAAAAGGCTGCCGAAAGTCATCGTATTTTAGCGGATATCATGCTCTAGCTGTCAGTTGTTTGTCTGATTTAAAAGTGGCAATTTTGATTTGGAAGACGAAAAACTACCCGGTGCACCAAAGTTTCAGGATGAAGAATTAGAGGTAAGGCTCGATTGAGATCCATCACAAACGCAAGAGGAACTCGCAAAAACACTTGAAGTCGCCCAACCCAGCCATTTTCTGTCGTTTAAAAGCAATGGGAATGATCCGGAAGGTAGGAAATCGGGTGCCGTATGAACTGAAGCCAAGAGACGTCGAACGCCGTTTTTTTACGTGTGAACAACTACCCCTTTGGCAATAAATAAAGGGTTTTAGAAGCGAATTGTGATTGGCGATGAAAAGTGGATGTATTACGACAATACAAAATGTCGGGCAACGTATGGTTACCTCATCATCAACTGTCAAGCCGAACATTCACGGCGAGAACATCATAATGTGTATTTAGTGGGGCCAGCTAGGTGTGGTGTATGAAGAGCTGCTACAATCGAACGAAATGATCACAGGGGAGGTCTGTCGACAATTGATGCATTTGAGCCGAGAAAAACGGCCTCAATATGAAGACATACACCACAAAGTTATTTTGCAGTACTTAGAAACGCTCAAATGGGAAGTCCTACCCCACCCGATTGATTTAACTATTAGCAAATCCAATTGATTAAAAATAAAAAAATCAAATTTCCTTCATTCCAGATGGATGGCACTTGGGGCAGACCAAATAGTTATTCTGATCATCCTTCTGGCACTTATCATAAAATTTGTGTTTTTCGAAGAAAAACTCGAACTCACAGAGCAAATACTCACTACTGAAATAGTAGAAAGAAGACCTGAGAACACGAAGAGAGAAAATAGGAGAAAAATTCATAGGAGCTTCTCTTCAATATCAGCTCACAGCAATACCTTGTACAGGCAGAATTATTCAGGGGACGATGAAGATGAAGGTGAGTATTTCAAACCGTAGAATGAAAATTTATACATGCTGTGATCAAAAAGTATCGGGCATTTTTTCTCTTTGATTATCGTAGTGTCATGCACTATGATTACATTCCACCGGGTCAAACCGTTATTGAAGAATATTATCTAGACATTATGAAGCGTTTGAAAAAAACTTTACGTAGCAAAGGACCCAATTTGTGCGTCGACAACTATTGGATTTTAGACCATGATAACGCACCATACTACGAAGCGCGAGTGGTGATAGATTATTTGATGAAACACGGCATCTATAAGCTCGAACAAGTACCGTATTCGCCGGATTTAACACCATAACACTTTTTTTTGTTCTCCTGACTTAAGTTGCCCCTTAGTGCACGTGCAGAGTGATTGGATCAAGTGTTGGCATAAGTGTGTCGTTTCAGATGGATGTTATTTCGAAGGAGATAAAACGGATTTGAAAGAATAATAACACAATTTTGTTTTAATTACATTTTTCCGGTACTTTTTGATCATAGCGTATATAAGAAAACAGTTTCTGCAATTCAGTATAAAGATCATAATTTTCAAATTCACAGGATGGCAAAGAATGTGTAGATGCTTTTAAATCATTCATTTTCAGAAAATGTAATTTAAATAAGTATTCGATTGTGGTCTTTCTTCTGCCACTTTAAAAATTCATAAAAACATTTGGTCTACCATTACTGTGACTTCTCTTCACGTAATAGTTTGCACTAACTTCGCATATTTATTTAAACAACTTCTATCAGCGTTTTTACCCGTGAACTTGTATGTTCGAAATGTAAAAACTCTGACTCATCTGTATATACCTTGAATTAACAAACGCTCATATTCGATTTTTCCACCTCACTCACTCTCCAAAGAACCCTTCGTGACAGAATCTCTCTTCCTAGATTCGAACATGGTCGACAAAGAGGTCCAAACCGACTGCTTTCCAGAAATATCGGATGTTGAAAGTTCGTCTCCTGAAGATGACAGGATGGGTGAAACGTGTCGAAGCATAGAAGAATGTCTGAGCATATACAACGACACCGACATGGGAGCGTCATTCTTAAGGGATGAGGAGGTCATAATGTTGGTGGAACATAAGCACATACCAGCGTATCAATTGGAAAAAGCGGTGGAGGATGCTGAACGTGGGGTGGGCATCAGAAGACGCATCTTAGGATCGCAGGCTAATGTCACCAAGGCTATAATGAATCTTCCATACAAAAACTACAATTATGATCAGGTATGTGTTTCTAAACTGCCTCACAAAAATTTTGTATTTCCTCTATTAAATGTACAAGGTGTTGAACTTTTTTTTGATGGGAGGAAGAACTCATCAAAATAAACCATTTCAACAAAAATTGCCTATATAAAATGTTCAAGGGAACAGAGGTAGAAGCCCTTTGATTTGAATTCAATTCCGAGAAATTAAGTCTGAATCTGTTAGTTATGGCGATGCACAATTCATAAAGACCAGAATGTTGCTTTGATTGACAGCATGTCAATTAAGTTAACTAAATGCTTAATTCAGATTACGATTTCATTGTAAACATTCACCGGACTGGTCTGTGCTTATTTTTTTGACTTTCATGAATTTATCGAGAGATGTATGTTTATATAAATACAGGGAGGTAATATGACCATATGCGTTAAATCGCTAAAGTAGAATTATTTTATTAATTCTCATTTTTCTTATAGGTGATGGGTGCCTGTTGCGAGAATGTAATAGGATACCTGCCAATTCCTGTGGGCTATGCAGGACCTCTCCTTCTGGATTCCAAGCAATTCTATGTACCAATGGCGACAACTGAGGGTTGTCTCGTAGCCAGCACGAATAGAGGATGTAGGGCCCTTATGAAATGCGGCGTAACAAGCAGCGTGGTAGGAGATGGTATGACGAGAGGTCCCGTTGTGAGATTTCCCTCCATCAAGAAGGCTAGCGAAGCTATGAAGTGGATGCAGACCCCCGATAATTTCGTCATAATGAAGAAAAATTTCGACTCGACTAGCCGATTTGCTCGACTAGACAAAATTTTGGTTAAAATTGCAGGCAGATATCTCTTCGTCCGGTTCGTGGCAAGAACTGGTGACGCTATGGGCATGAACATGATTTCAAAAGGAACAGAAATATCCCTCAAAGGGGTACAACAAATTTTTCCTGAGATGGAGATTTTGAGCCTTTCTGGTAATTTTTGCACAGATAAGAAACCTGCAGCTGTGAATTGGTGAGTACATAGATAAGAAGTAAATTTCATAATTGGAGGGATGAATACGAAAAGGTAATCAACCACATTGGAGCTGTATGTATACAGGTGTTCCAATAAAAGCACGCCACACAATGATGTTTTCCAAATCCTTCCGATTTTTTCTTATACCTTATTTAAATATAATACAATATACTGGCTGACAAAAAAGCTTAACACCTATCTGATTCCAATAATTTATGGTACATATGTTCAGTGCCTCTTACATAGTAAGTGATTGGAATGTCGATTTATTTGAAAACTTATTGGAAAGATTGTTGACCACCCGCTATTTCTTATGCATTCATTAATACACATAGCCTCGGTTCTGATGAAGTCTTCTTGGGTTATCTCATTATTCCTGGGTTTTTCAACTATGAAGTCTGACTACCCTAACTATAAAGACTGCGTAAGTGTGTGGAGAGTGCTACAAAGTCAACAACCTGCAAAGAATCATATTCCAGACATGTTCAATGGAAGACAAATTTCATAATATGGGAGCTAACGTAATAGGTTTATGTGATGTTGATCCATGAAGGCTATTGTTTCTTGGGCAACATGAGGTCTGGCATTATCTTGTTGAAAAGTATGGTGTTTCTGAACGTAGCATCGAGCTATCCTACTGTCTCTAATAACAACTAATAATGGTCTGCTACCATATGCAATAGAACCCCATCCCATAATGCCCATGGTTTGACGAACTTTGCGCTCTATGATTAATCATGTATCGCATTTTTTGCTGCATCGCCTTCTCACCCTTGCCCGACCAGCATGCTACCCCAGACAGAAGCCGGACTCTTCACTAAGGATCACCATATTCCACTCCTGGTCCCACTGAATTCTATATCTACCATTAATAAGGAGCATGAGCTATGGTAATGGAAAATTTTAAAAATCGAGACAATGTAACATACATCCACATAACAATTCCAAACTCAAACAAGCCCGATTAGGTTTTGTTGATTGCTGGGGCATAAGTAGCAGACATGCGCACGTTTCGAACTTGTTGGTCGTCTCGTCAGAGCACTGTAATGTCCCACGATTATAAATCTGTCAAGTACCTATATTAGCTCTGCACAGGAACACTAAGGTATTTATCATACACTAGCGCCATCTAGTGCACGCAAATATACATACACGACATACCCTCGCGAGCTAATTCGGATGAAGAATTTATTCCCAATTCTTTCTAACGTTACAAACGCAGAAAACTTTCCTCATGCTCAACCTCCACCTCCACAGGTGGAGGATAAGAAAAATTACCAAAACTAAAGAATCTAAAACATAAACCTCTAAATGCAGTCATAAATCATTCAACATTATTAATATTTTTCAGGATCGAAGGCCGTGGTAAATCTGTGGTCTGTGAAGCAGTTGTTCCAGCTAAAGTAGTATCCACAATCCTCAAAACAGATGTCCATACTTTGGTGGATGTCAACAATTCAAAAAATATGATAGGATCTGCCATGGCAGGAAGCATAGGAGGCTTTAATGCCCACGCCGCCAACATAGTTACTGCAGTATTTATTGCTACAGGACAAGATCCTGCGCAGAATGTCAGCAGCAGCAACTGTATGACCCTTATGGAACCTTGGGGATCAAATGGAGAAGACTTGTATATATCTTGTACGATGCCTTCCGTGGAAATTGGCACAGTTGGAGGAGGGACAGTCCTTCAAGCACAAGGTGCTTGCCTTGATATGCTGGGAGTTAGAGGTGCCAACATTGAACATCCAGGCGAAAACGCTTCTCAACTAGCCAGGATCGTATGTGGCACAGTATTAGCTGGCGAACTCTCGTTAATGTCAGCTTTAGCAGCTGGTCATTTGGTGAAAAGTCATTTGAGGCACAACAGGTCAAGAACAGTACTTCCGAACGAATTCAGTCCACAGCAAATACCTCCATGTAATGAAAATAATGTTTAAAGTGATTCTAGAATAATTAGCTTTATTATTTAATAATTATAAGGAGGTTCAATGAACTTCATGTTGTTAAGTTTGTTACTAATATTTGTACATATTCTTCTTCAATATATATTTCTAAAAAGCTTGTCCTTGAATTTTCCCTTCATTAAGGAATGAATAACTCTGAGGAAGTGTGTATGTTTGGAGGAACTTTTATAATAAACAGCATGTTTTACAGAAGGTTAGACCTACTTTGAATTATTGAATAACCTTTAGGTCAAAGTATATCATTAGAGTAGTTCCGGTTACCTTAATCAAAATAAATAATAATAAACTTCAAACATTTTTCGCATTCATACATTCTGTCAGGAAAGTACCGGGAATTATCGATTGAAATCTGGCGGGGCAATGAGGCAGGTAAAAAATTTTTTTCCTAGGTTGGTACCACTGTCCTTAATTACTATGCCAAGCTTGAGCGGGGTCTGTCAACTAGTGTGTTTGCAACAGCTGATTAGGTCAGTGGATGTCAGAGTGCGTGCCGATTTTTACTATGGGTGATTACGTTGAGCAAAGAATTTGTTTAGAGTTTTGTGTTGCAAATGAATTTTCGTGTGCCGATGCATTGAAAATGTTGCAAAAGGCCTTTGGTGATAATGCTCTATCGAAAACTCGTGCATATCAGTGGTACAGAGCCTTCAAGGACGGTCGTGAAGTGGTCGCCCATCGACGGCTCCGATCGAAGATAACGTCGATAAAATTAAGGAAAGGGTGCTGGAAAACCGTCGTACCAGCTTGAGAGAGATAGCACTCATGTGCTATATCTTAAGATCATTCTTAAGATATCCCACGAGTCCGCAGGTACGATTTTGATTGATATTTTGGGCATGAGAAAGGTGGCCGCACGACTCGTACCGAAAGACCTGAATTTTCTTCAAAAACGTCATCGCGAACAGGTTGCTTCAGACATGCTGGATCGCTGTAATTCCGATTCTACATTCATGGAACGCAATATAACTGGTGATGAGACCTGGGTCTACGAGTACGATATGCAAACAAGCCAGCAATCATCGGAATGGGTGGCAAAAAATGAGCCGAAACCGAAAAAACCACGCCAAAGCCGCTCGAAAATGAAAGTGATGCTCATTGTTTTCTTCGATATCCGTTGCGTGGTGCACTACGAATACGTTCCAGAGGGTCAGACGGTAAACAAGGAGTATTACCTAGGCGTTATGAAACGTTAGCGTGAGCGTATCCGTAAGAAGCGGCCAAATTTGTGGGCGAACAACTCATGGATTTTGCATGACGATAACGCGCCTTCTCACCGAGCTACGATTGTGACTGACTTTCTCGCCAAAAACTCAACAAACGTGCTTCAGCAACCACCGTATTCACCGGATTTGGCTCCCTGCGACTTTTTCCTCTTCCCAAAATTAAAATTTCCCCTTCGTGGCACCCGTTTTGAGTCGATTGAAGCCATAAAACAAAATTCGGCGCGAGAGCTAAAGTCTATCCCGGAAAGCGCCTATAAAAAATGTTTCGATAATTGGAAGTGCCGTTGGCATAGATGTATTGGAGCAAATGGAGCCTATTTTGAAGGCGACCCAATAAATTTTGACGATTAAATGTAAAATGTTGTTTTAATTGAAAATTCCCGGTACTTTCTTGACAGAGTAGTATATCTACACATCACCAAGCAAGGCCTCAAGTTTTGAATTACTGTATATAATTAATTTTCAAGTTTTATGTACTTATTATTAGAACATTGTAAATAAACCTTTAACTCCCAATTTAATCATGTTTGTATACCTTCAACATATACGCCTACATCTAATAGTGGATGTTGACTTCAATGGAGTATTTCATTTTTGGTTTATTGATTTCAAGCCGTTTGTTGAAATTTAGTTTTTCATCAAGGAGCACTCCTAGGTAATTTTGCTTTCTCTTTTCATTCGATTTTCTGATCTATCACGACATTGCCTGCTCCTTCTACCTTTGGTTTTTTTCCTCTGAAAAAGACAACTTCATCTCATTTCTCAATTTTTGTGTCTATGTCCATATGTAAATTTTTTATCACACACTTTTTGTATCTACTTAAATTATTGAATTTTGTCTTATCTAGACTATTTTACAGTTCTTTTTTCTTGTTATATTTGACAAATAAATATTGAATAACAACATAGCTAATTCTGATCCCTGGGTTATGCTGCCTTCAATTTTTTTTTTTTTGTTGACCTTGGCCACTTACAATAATTTTGTTGAACTTTCTATTGTGCAAGTAAGATTTTATTATCATCAATTCTGTTAGGAGCTTTTGCTTCTGCATTATATATTATATATCGATCCTTCGTGCTACACTTTATCACAAGCTTTTTCTATGTCCATGAGTATAATTGGTGTGTCTGGGGACAGATTCAGTTTCTCGACAACTCAGTGGTTTCAATATAGATAGTTAGGACCATTAAGACAATCCACTTATGGAAACATAACTTTTTTGTGATTTAGGGAAACATATCTACAAAAAATTTTTATACAAATATCAACTTGTACCTTTCAGTGGGCTTATAATCAAAGAACCAGTATACAATAAGTAAATTAAAAGTATATTAAAAAAGTTACAGAGTATTAATAACAAAAAATGTTCGATCACGATATTCAACTAGATTCTTTTTTCCAACAGATGTTTCAGTTTCGAAGTTTTGATTCTAAGGTAAAGTAAAAAATAGTAAAGTATCAAAAACAAAAACAGTGAAATATCAAAAATATTACTTAAGAATCACATCTTCTCAAAAGTCTCAACATATGGGCAGGACATACAGTTATGAGTATATGTATCATCTTCTTCATTATACGTTTCAGGTCCAAATTTATGAATGTGAATTGCAGCAGAAGTACGATCATAAAGACTACTTCTCATATTCATTCGTAAAGCTTTCAGATCTTTATTATATTTCTTTATTTTAGTGACTACTTTCTTCTCTTCTCTGTTTCTTTTCTCCCTTTCTATTGCCTCATGGTCACCCCAAATTTCAAGAGCTCTTTTCTCAATCTACAAAATAATATGTTGGAATGAAATTCTTCTGAAGAAAATTTGTTGATTGTATACAGCTTATTTGCAAAATAAAATTTCTTTCACAAATCTGTAGTTGTGGGTTAAAGAGAAAGTGATTATAAGGAGTATGTATGAGCTATGATAAGTTACACAAATTGAGACAGTGTTACATATATCTGTATAACAATTCAAAATTCAAGCAGCCCAATTAGATTTTGTTGATCGCTGGGACATAAAAATCAGACATAGGCACGTTTCTCTTCAGTCCACTGTTATGTCCGAAGACTACAAATCTGTCACGTACTTATATTTTCTCTGCACAGGAACACTAGAGTATTAATCATACACTAGCGCCATCTAGTACACGTAAATATACATACACGACATATACCTCAGCGAGCCAATTCAAATAAAGAACTGTATTCCCGGTTATCGGGATACTTGAGCATGAAGAAAGTTTTCTGCGGTTTTAACGTTAAAGAAAATCGGGAATACAGTCCTTTATTTAAATTGGCTCGCTAAGGTATGTCGTGTATGTATATTTGCGTGCACTAGATGGCGCTAGGGTATGATTACTCTAGTGTTCCTGTGCAGAGCGAATATAAGTACGTGACAGATTTGTAGTCGTTGGACATTACAGCGCACTGAAGAGAATCAATAAATTCAAAACTTGCGCATGTCTGCTACCTATGTCCCAGTGATCAACAAAACCTAATCGGGCTTGTTTGAGTTTAGAATTGTTATACTGTATGTTACACTGTCTCGATTTGTAGAACTTTCTATTATCATATCTCATACGCCTTATCGATGATATTTGGTACAGATCAGCCGAATTAATTTATTTGAAAAAAAAAAATGGTTTGAAGTGAAGATATTTAAAATTATGGGGTGCAAATAGTTAAAAATATACAAACTGTTTTTAAAGGTGAGTATTTCTTTTTAAAAAGACTCATCTAAATGAACCATCTTTACCAAAAATCAAGTAAGTTGCATGGTAACAGAGTTAATCAACCTAGAATATTAATGCTACCACAACAAGTTTCTCATCAAAATTGTTTCAATATGGATACTTAGAAATATCAAACAAACACAGCTTGATAGATGCAAACAAAACATTCAAGGAAAATCTTTACTGGAAATTAATTCCTCACACGCGGTGCATTTTGTAAAATAATAATTGTTTTCCTACTAATTCAGTATGTACACAGACAAAATTACATTCTTGAGACATAATACTGGATTGTGACGTGATGTTATCAATCAATTGGATATGCTCCATTACATTCAGTTCCTAGAGTTCAGTTTTGTTTATTTATAGTTTACAAAACTGATCTAACCAGTGTGTTCCAGGTCTGTATTAAATGTGTTGCAGTAATTGCGCGCTTGTACTACAGAACAGCGTACTATCATATCAGAATAATGACACAGTGCAAAATTTCGTGAGGATCGTATAATCTAATATAATACTTTCCAAATGACGAAAAGAAGGCTATTGCAACATTTCAGGAGGCTCTAAGGGTGATGTGAACAAGCGTGCATAAGCATCTAACTTCACTTCAGCTCTTTTCTCAAATTTGGATTGATTTAAATACATTACTTTGAAACAATTTTATAAAGGATTTTTTGTGGAATAATTTATTGTAATAAGTGCTACCTCTTGACAAAAAAGAATCACCTTTGAAAACACCCAGTATATGTAAAACAGCATTCTTAGGATGTGAAAAAATTAGTGTAAAACACTGAATCTGTTAAAATTCCTGATTCCAAATGTTTCACACTCATTTTCTTTCAGTATATATCATACAGTCACTCAAATACCTGTGGCTTGAGATATAACTTCATCTCTCCCCATTTTACATTATGTGGATTTTTTTTTGTGATGAATTGTAGTACTGGTTCCCTCTTATCGAAATCTACTGGCTTTAAAAGGTAAGTATTGACAGCGTCTGTCTTGGTAATGAGAGCATGTTCATCAGAGTTTCTGTAAGAGAAGTGTACCCCTTGTTAATTAAGTGAATATTTGTCCTTATAATTCTGACGTAAAAAAATTACCTGCACAATTTTAATTTCCAGCAAACAAGTCTTTATGAAATGAATTGATAAAGCAGCTATACTCACTTGCATTCATCACAACATTTATAACTGAATTTATCAAAAAGCCATGACACTGCAAATGGTTTATTGCATTTCATACAGAGTGGCCGATCCTCTTCATGAATAGGTGGTTGCTCCTCTATTGGCGTTTCCTATAAATAATATTAAAGTTGAACGGTTCCTCTTACGAGCACAATATGCAACAAAATGGACATATTATTACCTTTGAAGATCCTGATTGACCTTCGACTTCTTCACGTAAAAAACCTCCACCAGTGTCTATGTATTTTGTTGCACCAATTTTAATAGTAGTACTATCAACACTTATGGTTTCTCTGCAAAAATTTAAAAAAATCATTCTTTGATATTATATCGTACAAGCAAACTTACCCTTTCGCATAGGGATGAGCAACTAGTCGACTATTCCTAAGAAGTATTGCTTTTTGGCGACTTCTTTCTATTCGAGCTTTTTCAGATTCAGTCAAGTTATCTTTTTCGTTATCTGACATTCTAAATTCTTTTATATATTGGAATGAATCGATTATCTAGCGGTAAAATTCGTTAAACGCTGATTTCAAAATGATTTGAGGTTATATGATATACTTCTGTGGTTATACAATGAATTAATTAATTGTTCAATTTATGAATATATACTACTATAATTGTCCAAAAACCGGATAGACATCACTGAATTTAGTCCAATATATACAACATTCGAAGTTCAACATTTTAACGAAATGATAGGCTCTCTAGTAGTTCTTTTGAAAAAATTAGGTGAATATTTTCAATTCAGACCAGCAAATGCTCCGAAAAAGTTGGTTCAGAAATTATGAGCACCCAAAATTAAAGAATCCTCCATCTTCAAGTCACTTTCTTTTTTTGGTTGTGGAGCAACCACTCCACACTCAGTTCGCAAATAAGAGTGAATGTTTTTATATTCAGTAGATGAATTGGGTTCGTATGGAACCAACATAAATACAAAAAGCACGTACCGATAATAAAACTATGAGTAGACAGACCTGTGGCAAACCCCACATTTCGAAGTTTTGTCGAAGCCATCAACAAATATATTTATATAGTTGAGATATATTTTGTTTATTCGGTTTGAAAATATAGTAACACTACGAAACTCGAGTCACTGTATAATAAGTAAATAAAAGTGATAGAAAACAAAGTAATTTCTGATAATATTTAAATAAGGTTATTCTGATTTTCACAAATTTTTATTGTTATGTTTACAACAATCGTTTCTCTATCACTGTAGCATCATCATGCAAGATTACATTTTGAATAAGGTTATTTTGATTTTCACAAATTTTTATTATGTTTACAACAATCGTTTCGCTATCACAGTAGCATCATCAGGCAAGATTACATTTTAAATAACTAGTTATTATGATAGCGAAACGATTGTTGTAAACATAACAATAAAAATTTGTGAAAATCAGAATGACCTAATTTAAATATTATTTAATATGGATTTTCACCAAGTAAGGACTGATTCAATTCAAAAGTAATTTCTCATTTCATTTGAGTATGTCCCAAAACAAAAAAGCTGAGAGGAAAAAATGGTGCCGAAATAAAGTAAAAGAACTGTTGCTAGAAATATAGTGCATTTTGTATCAAGCCCAAACGGGAAAGCAAAAGAATGTGTGTCGGTTGAGGAATGTGTTTTCATTTTTTTTCTGATAAAATAATCGATGTCGTCCTTCAAAATACAAATGACGAAATTACCAGACCAGCTCAAAACTACAATAGCCATTATAATGTGTCTCAACTAACAAAAAATAAGCTTATGGCCTTACTTGTGATTCTGATCCTCGCTGCTGCAAAAAAAGATAACCATCTCTCCACAAAGTGCAGATTTGATAACACTATTTCAGGATCCTTCTTAAGAGCATGTATGAGTGCTGAAAGATTCGCGTTTTTAATAAGTTGCCTAAGGTTTGACATATATATATATATATATGTATTTTCTACGAACGAAAGAAAATTTCTGAATTAGGCCCAGACAACTAGACACGACGTAAATGTAGTATCGTTTCATTCGACCTGCTGGGTCATTGAACTACCAGAAAAATTCTATCAATCGACTACACTAGTATTAAATTAACACAATATTAATCAACCATATTGTCAGAATCCCAAGGCTAAACAAGCAGGAACCTTCTATGGGATCTCATCTCGGACCTTTCAGTCTTTTGCAATGTCAATTTCTGTATATTATAGATTAAATGAAATTTATCAAATAATAATATTACAAAATATATCCCAAGGATCAAGGATAAAAATATATAGTGACATCGTCAACACAGATACATATCTTTTATTGAACCAATAAAATATTATATAATGTGACATTCATGAAACAGTGAGACTAGCTTTATTTAAAGAACCAAACAAGATTTCTCAATATATGTAAAAAAAATAATTTCAAGTTTGAATTGAATGCTTTTAAGCTTTTTTTAGAATTTGATATCCTTTTATAGACTGCAAGCTATGTTTGCTCATTAAGTTCATTGAATTTAGTCAATAAATGTTCACATGCATCATATGTATTATATAACAAATAAAAATTTCAGAACTTCACAAAAGAAACAAGTACATATACATATAACTGAAACAGAACAAAATATATCAAATTCGGATAAATATTATTTTTATAAAAAATAAAACAAGTCCATTCATTCAAAACAAAACATTGAAATATATAAGTACAATAAGCTGTGCAGAAAATATGCCAATCTGACAAAAAAGATCAGATAAAGTTATATAAAACCTTTAATATATCAATATATTTAAATATTAGAAAAAATACATCATTGCGCTCATTTATTTGTAGATTGAAAATATCATATATAGTATTAATTTAGGCACAAACATAATAGAAACTTTTTTCTATCAATTGAAATAAATGGCAAATTATTTCAAAGGAAGTTTGTCACATGGCCGAATACATTGAATTTTAATAACATGGATTGTTAAATTAGAGTATTCATAGTTGTAGTCATCATTAACCAGTTATACAGAGAGTAATTTTAAAGCCTTCAAAAAAATGTAAATTATCCAAAATATTTGTAATCACATATTCATAAGGTCAGGTTCCACATTTTAGTTTTCTTGTTTCTTCTCGAAGAACATGTAATCCTGAAAAACAACATATTTTAATAAATGTATTCAACATTTAGCAATGAATCAAATTTAAAGCAAAAAACATATATAGTAAATACTGCATAAACATGTTACTGGTTAAATTCATGGACATGATAGCTTTATAACTATGGTACATAAGGGAAAATATACATTTTGATTATTTTTCCTGTCTCCCTCAGTAATAGATCAACTTTTCAATCTGAAATAATACAGTGACAAGTGCCAATGAAATTATTCCTAAAATGACTAAGTTTATGATTGGCTGATAACAATTTTACTTGAAAAAAAAAACTTGAATTATAAGCATTGCTTCACGAAATTAACACACCACAATTCAATTTTGGACTAAAGATTCTCGAAACAAACTGTGTATAAATTCAAAGGTATTTATTTTTATCACTCTTGCAATTGTGTTCACGAAATACATAGGGATATCTCTTCATGTCTTTTTTTTTTTTAGTAACGAACGTCTTCATTTCATGTGAAGATTCATAGAATGTTTCAATTTTGTTCTGAATTTTATGCTTGTTAATTAAAAATTTTTAGTTTCTTTTAAAATCGCAAATTACCTATAATGCAATGAGAATTAAGAAATTTAATTAATGAGCGTGCCCAGGCTGACTTATGGAACAAGGCCCAGCTTGTAGCCTAGACCTCAATACCATAGAACACCTTTGGAAGACGATTGAGAGATACCAATCAACCATTCAACTTGTAGGATGTGGTGCACCTTTTTATAATATGAATAAAAACAATATTCTAATTTCCGCTAATATTTTATTAACACTACGATCGTTACGTCATACCATGACTTCTTCATGTGAGTATTACAAGATACTGAGTATACCATGAACAAGAACTTCATTTTATAGTACATGGATATAACAAAATAGAAGAGGGGGGTGAAGAGAGTTTTACAATTCTTTTGGGAAACTGAAAAATGGTTCAAAAAAGATTCAACAAAGGGGAGTAACTTAATTCTGTTTGGTTATTCAATAATATTTTTCTTTTATGATATCTATTAATTTCTAAAGTTTCTAACAAGTTTAATCTAAAACTTTTGTTTTCTGAGTGTAAAATTTCAAAGTTACTATTAAAACTATGTCCTGTGTCTAGAAGGTGCTCTGCGTAGGTTGAATTTCCGCTAATAAAATATTAGCGGAAATTAGAATATTGTTTTTATTCATATTTTCAAGATGAATTTCCGTCAAGTAAAGACCGAAACAATCATACACCTTTTTATAGACTAAATGGATATTTGGAGACTAATTTTAACTTGATGAAAATTGAATACCTTGGATTTCTTTTTCCTCAAATATGAATCTTTTTAATTCCTAGTTTCTGTTCATTTTCTAAATAAAAATGTTGGAGATATGAAAGGAAGTAATTGTTTCCAACTATTCTTCATCAAGATCTATTGGGAAAAGTCTGGGATTCCACAAAAATTAAATATTCAAAATTATTCAAGTGGTGCATTAATTTCTTGGAATAATGTATTTTATTTCATATCATCAGAATCATAACTATTATCGAAGAGACACAAGTAGGTACTACTTGTCAGGACTTTAAATAATTTGTGAAATAAACCTAGTGTTTTTTAGCAAAAATAAAACAAAAATTTTCTTGATAACTTTACAGTCCAATTCAAATTCCGTTTATCTATTCACAACTGGGAAAGCCAAATAAGAGAAAAATTCATGGACTGAATTGCCCAGGATTTCAGCATAAATATTTGTTGAACCAATATCGATAAAAAACAGAAAATTCATAATTGATTCCATTGTTCTGCAGTAACTACTTCGAGGATCAATCAAAAAGTACCATTATCAGGGATAAAATCACACGTTTTCTATTTTTTCCTCGCTTTTTAAACTCTTATATGACTTTTAAACATATGAACTTTTCTCGATGTTTTCGTAACTCCCCTAAAATTTCGAGTTGCCTAAATATTAAAAATTCATTTATGCCTCAATAACCCAGCTAAATTTATGTTTATACTATACAAAGTGAACTAATTGACAATTAAAAGTGAGAAACCCCAACGAAATTAACTTTTCCACTTCTCCGGCAGTTTATGAATGTAAAAAAAAAGTTTTCTTTTGAAGCGAACTAGTTAGTGACCTTTTTTACAAACATTTTCTTTCGATTTGAAGTGTTGTTCAGCGAGAGCGTATTACAGTGATACAAATCGAATGGAGCCAAGTCTGGAGAATAAGCCACATGCGCTTCTATTTCTCAACTAAACGCCTCGATCGTTTCCCTGACTCAGTTTGCTGTTTTAAGTTCCCTTTTTTCATATTCCGGTCCTTTTTCACGTAATGCCCGATATAAATCGATCATTTGCTGTTGGTACCCATAAGGGTTTCATCAGGTTTTAGCAGCTCATAATAGATTACACACTCCTGATCCCACCACAGAGCATCGTTTTCTTTCCAAAGCAATTTGGTTTTGCAATAGATGTCGATGCTTCGCCTGGATTCGTCCATGATTTACGACGCAAAATATATCCATTTTTCATGATTTGATAGTATCTGTCGAGCACTGTATTTAAATAAAAATGCGACATCTTTCGACCAATTAACGAAAGTAAAAAAACTCGCAAATCGGTTGAATCTTTATGCTGAAATTTAAATCTCGGTTCACCGTTTAAACTGACAGATGCTGAGATCGCATGCTGGTCTCTATCATACTAGCATTGCCAGAACTAATAGATCGTACAAAATCGAATTCAAGATAAAGAGCTCCTATTTTTGTCCATTTCAATATTTTTTATAAGCGATTTTTTGTTGAAATTGTTCATTTTGACTGGTTCTATCTTATGTTGAAAGTCTCATTGTAGAAAACACCTTATATATAAGTTAAAAAAAAATATTTAGTGTATAATACAAATATTTACAAAGTTAGTCTGCTCATAACTACTCAGTACTATAATTAACTGATTTACATTAATTTTGTCTGTGGAAATCTATAATAATTTTTTTCATAGACTTACAGGAAGAAAATTTAATTGCTTTGGCAACATATTGAAAATTCTAGCACCTACAGAATTATGATTTCTTTTTCTGATATTTTTGTGAATCTTGCAGTCTGTTTGCATATCAGTTGATCAGGAAGTTTCAGGAAATTGTAAATAAAATAAAATTATGTTGTTAATCCTCTTCTGAGTTTATCTCCTTCAAAATGACCTTTACACAATGCACAACAATACAATACTAATTGAATTACCATTTCCTGATACTTTTTGATCATAGTAAGCATTTTGGGTATCTTTGAATTTAAACCTTTGGTCCAATAACGCTTATCATAAGATACAAATGTAGTGATATTTCTTTGATGTTTAAATAAAAAATAACCTACAACTCAGTCTTAAATTTGACATGACAGATGACGGTTCAACATGGTAATGTCATATTTTAAAAAAGCAGGTATTTCTTGATCGATCCTCATAGAAGCAAATAAGAGAAAAAAAAAAAAGCAATGATGATATAATTACCGTTTCATGCCATTGAAATGAGAAAGCATCTACTGATTTGTAGATTCAAAAAACATAAAATCCTGAAAAAAAATTAATTGAACGTTCTCATGCAATAGTAGTGTCTGAAATTAGTTTTATTAAACTAACAAGCAAACCTATTAAACATCGTGGGTTAATAACGGGTGGGTCCTTTAGAATTTGCATTTTTGATCAGCAATAAATAAAAAACTAATGAATATTTTCAAAGTAATGAGGTCGAACCTTGACATTTACAAATGAAAAACAATATCATTCAAATGACCGCCACGACTAGCTAGAGTACATCGTAAATTGTTTGGGGCTCAATCTCATGAATGGTAACTTCGATTTTGTGTTTCAAGGCATCAATCGTTTCTGGATGGTTAGTATAACACTTATCCTTAAGGGATTCCCACAAAAAATAGTCCTCCGAGGTGAAAATGACCTTCATCGCTAAAGATGATTTTCCTGGGAAATGCTCGTCTTCGATCAAGCGATCATTAGCCCATTGAGCGCAAAGGAAATGCATTGGATGGTCACGAGGCTTCACTTCTTGCACTAGTTGAACTTTGTAAGCCTTCATACAGAGGTCTTTATGCAAAATTCTCCTCAGGGAAGTACGAGAAATGTTCAGTTCTTGAGCACAATGACGAGTTTGATGTTGATGGATGTTCAGCCACATTCTGGGCTACTGCACCAATGTTTTCAGGTGTGCTCACTGCACGAGAAAGTGAAACAGTTTTTTTATCAAATAACGATACACAGTTTTCATGAAAAAGTTGATCCACAAATTCGTATTGAATTTTCCACATAAATTTCTAACAGTTTGGATAGAAGGTTCACCAATTTGGAAATAAGTTGTTAATATTTCCCGGTTTTGTTCAAGTTTAAATCGTTAATGTCAAATATTAAATTAACTTTCTGTCAAACCATGAATGATAGAAGTGTTGCCAGACTCGAAATAAGCACTACTTCAAAATGCAAGCTCTAGATGGCCCACCCTTTAATTGCTCAATACTTCACTCGATACTCACAATAAGGAAGCACGCTCCAAGCATCACCGCTTTCATTCTGACGTCTAAGTCCATCGGAAAAGTTATACCGAAGTGATCGGCATCTGTGAACATTTCCCTTGAGAGTCCAGACCACTGTTTCGAAATTTTTCCAACCTCTGTACTACCATCGGGTGACATAACTTTGAATTCCACATCACCACAAAAGCTTATAGTGCAGCAGGGTCCATCAATCTTCAAAACTGTGTCACCATTTGCATTTTTTATGGAGAAACTTGGAAAACACAGGCTCCAGTCCTGTTCAACGGTTCCAATTAGATGACCTGGAGGGGAAGACACTTCCATTGTCTGAAAGAAGTTTTTTATTAATATAAATCGATACTATTCAATTACTAAACATAAAACATTTATGAATAATATGGAATAAGGTGTGAATTAAGTAAATGACAATCAAAACACTGGCATCTAATTTCCACTTTATTTTTCAATAAGTAAAACCGGTTTTGGCTGTTAAGTTTTTAGATTCAGACAGTAGTCACTGAATTCCTTCCTTTAGTTGAATAATTTCTTGTCACCAATATGGTTATGGAAAGTTCCAGTTCGAAGCTAGTAAATTAAAATTTTTCAAGGTGAAATAAAAAAGAATTTTTCACCTGTAAACAGCAAGGAAAACAACAGGAATCGCAAGCCAGTGGACGATGAAAATGCATGACTTCATTTCGGAAATTGTCGAAAATTCTCATGTCGAATGGCCGTAAGGATCCACAACAATTTCTTGTGCAACAATCATTATCTTCTGCTGCGAAATAAACTTTTTGCCCGAGGCTATTCTTCACAGAATATTTGTTGTTGGTCTCAAACCCAGTGAAAGCTAAAAAAAAAGTTTGAATCAGTTATCATTTTCGTATATTCTTCCATCCCGTAACATGTGCACTTGAGAAGACACTTTTTGTAGAGTTTTTCAATAAGGGCGGAGAGATGTTGAATTGGAATTGAACAATGATGTATGTTGTGAGGTAGTAAAGAAATTACTTTTTAATTTGAAAATACATGTATGCCATTTTGTATGGAAAACATTGTTCGAATGTCAGTCGTGACATTTCACATTGGCAGGGATCAGAGTTGTCCAATTTTCAATGATTCTGCGGCATAAAAATCCAGCTGAATTTGAGGATTGGCATAATCGTTATGCGGAGCTCGCCGTGGACAGTGATGGCTTACCAAGGTCGTTTTCAAAAATGGTTCCTCTGCGGCACAAGAAAAATTCTACCGAGGTCAATCTTGGTAAATACTACGGTTTTTAAGTTCCAGAGTTCATCATGAAATAAGCAGGATTTACAACCACTGCCTGAATGCCGGATACTTCCCAACAGAGTGGAAAAAGGGAACTATTATAAAAATCCACAAACACGGCATAGACTACAACCAAGCATCTAGCTATCGGCCCATCACCCTTTTACCAATTTTAGGTTAAACATCCCTGTTTCACAGTTTGGATTGAAGAAAAATCATTCCACCATCCACCCATTAGTAGCTCTAAGATCAAACGTACAAACTACAATGAAAAAAGGTCACAGCAGCCATATTCATTGAGATCAAGAAAGCATTTGATACTGTATGGCAACGATGGTCCTCAGCTCAAACTCCAGCAATTGGACACCCCAGTTTACCTACAAAACATTTTCAACCAAGCTAATTTTCGAATAAGTAAGGTCCAATCACACCGCCAGCCCAAAAACCGCATCATCAGTGACATGTTGAGGATGGAGACGATTTTCAACAATCATTCTTGGATTTCCCGGGCCCCAAATCCGACAATTTTGCTTATTAAAGTAGCATCCGAGGTGAAAATGGGCCTCATCACTGAAGATGATTTTTCGATGAAAATCCGGATTATTTTGAGGCATTTCAAGGACCCAATCGGCGAAGATACGACGTTGCTGGTGATCGACCGGCTTGAGTTCTTGTGTCAGCTGAACTTTGAAGGCCTTAAGACCTAAGTCTTTATGCAAAGTACGGTGTAATGTCCGTTTGTGAAATGACTAATTCCAAAAAACGACGAGGAATCGACAAACCTGGGTTTTCGTCAGCACTACAGAATACAGCAGCCATATTCTCAGTTGTTCCTGAGCGACGAACACGGTTTCGTTCCATTTATAGTAATGGCGTAGTTTTTACTGGGCAACTTCAAAAGTGACAGCTGCCCAGATAGCAGGCTGTTCAAAATGAAACTTCCTTTACAAGTTGAACTGAACTTCTATCAAACTGAAAAATAATCATTAGGTTACACAGACATCATTAAAACAAAATGGCCGCCACAGGCTGCCAACCTCGACCCGCCCAAAGTGAAAACCCTTTAATAAACGTTTGGGATGCTCTTTTTCATCCAAGCTACACAGCATCCTCGTCTTAAACACATTATTGCAGAAATTGTTTACTGTGAATATACTAACCTTCCATCAGTTCGACCTTTTGGTGTACTAACAATTGATCAATCATAGTAAGGTATTCCAATCCTGCAGGGCAATTGACTGGCCCTTGAGGTATATTCATCCAACCACCTTGAATAAAAAAATCGGTTTGATTTGGCAAATGCTTCATAGAATTGACATAAATGAAATGCATGTTTCTATTCCTACTATTAGAAGTTGAAATAAGTTCGTGCGGTTTTGATAACAGATGTGGCTACTAGTTTATTATTACATTGTTTCATCTGGCAAGTGTCATAATTAGGCTTTCTTTTCAGTATCTCATTTCTCTGAAAGTAAACAACCTAGTTTCTGTGTGCTCAGAAAATGTCAACTTTTGTACCGAGTAACGTGTTTTTGCGGCGAGTTTGACTTCATTACTTCAATATGAAGAAAAAGACTGCCGAAAGTCATCGCATTTTAGTGGATGTTTATGGTGACCATGCTCTAGCTGAACGAAGGTACCAGAAGTGAATTTTTCTCTCTAAATTAACCATAAAAATTTCTGCTAAGATAGGACTAATTTCCCGTAATTAAACCTTCATATAAACTGTAATTCATCATCAAATTGAAAATTGTTTTGTTCTAGACAAAATTCCAGACAATTTAATGATACTATTCACAGTTCAGGTGAAGGTTTAATTATGGGAAATCCAATTTGTCCGATTTTAATAGAGATTTTTATGGATAATTTAGAAAGAATGTTTACTTGAATCCCATGAGCAAATGTTTTCTTTATTGGTTCAGATATGTAGATAATATCATTTGTCGCTTTAAGGGAGCAGAAAGACAACTATGAAATTTTGAAGAGTTCATTAATAAAATTCATCCAAACATTAATTTCACATTGGAGAAAGGGTGATTTTCACGATTTAGGAGGGTTAATAATTTTGGAATTCAAATAGAAAAATAAAGACCTGGAGTTCATAACTTGACTTGTAATGATTGCTCTATGGTATATATTTGTTAAACGGGTATATATCATTTAAGAAAAGAATGCGTGAAAATCATATGAATTATAAGGCATATTTTTTCTTATATGTATTTCCAAAAATTGACTGTTAATCGTACCCCCTTTTATCAAAAAAAATTCACACAATAAAAGTAAGATATTCAGAAGAACAAACATTGTCCAATTATATAAATAAAAAAGAAAAAACCAAGTAGGATGTATAACAATTGGGAAACCTTGTAGAGTTATAGATAATTAAATATCGGGTGTTTTTTAGTGATAGAACTTAAAATTGAAATAAAACACATTTAAATTAAGATTGAAGCCAAATTTTCTTTTATTTGAAAAATAATTTCATGACATTTATGTTTTAAAAATATGTCCACCACGGCTAGCTCTGAGGAACCGCATTTGACCAGACCAATTTTGGACCACTTTTTCGAGTAATTCAGTGCACAGAGTTCAACTTGTTGTGAACGTCGACGAATAGACAAATCTGGATCATCATTAACACTATGACTTACAGCAGCGATATTTTCTTCTGTACGTACAGTTCTTTGTCTTCTTGTTGTTGAATCGAGTAGAGAAAATGTTGTCCGAAATCTATCGATAGTTTGACGAATAAGCTGCTCTGATGGACGATTACGTAAACCATAAATTTCACGAAGTGCTCTACAAGTTTGGCGAATAGAACACTGATTTTGAAAATAAATTTCAAACGATTTGTAAACGTTGTTGCGGCGTGAGTCTTTCCATGATAATTTGTCAATGCTTACTGAACAGAAATGTCAAAACAACATGGCTTCTATTAGGAGTACAAATAAGTTTCCGCCGTTTTATTGTAGATGGCGCGGCACGGAGTTTCGGTTAGCTTTCGCAGATGATAACCGGCTTAAAAAATAGTTTGGACATTCAAGAACAACATAACCTATTAATATCATTGATTTTATATTGGTAAAATATAATTTTTATAAGTTGAAAATGTCAAAATTTGAGCCAAGTAAGCGTCATTTGCGGGAAATATTAGTTTACTTCTTTAATTTAAAGAAATCTGCTGCTGAGGCGCATCAATTGCTCGTAGAAGCATATGGTGAGGGTGCTTTGAGTGAGAGAACGGGTCGAGAGTGGTTTCAAAAGTTTGAAAACGGTGATTTCGACGTAGAAGACAAAGATCGCAGTGGAAGGCCAAAAATTTACGAGGATGCAGAATTGGAGGAATTATTGGAGGAAGATTCATCTCAAACACAAAAAGAACTTGCTCTAACATTAGGAGTCACTCAGCAAGTTCTTCTATAATAAATATTTAATTTGTGTTAAAAAACGGCGGAAACTTATTTGTACTCCTAATACATTCTGTCAAATCACAGTTATCCCTATCAAAAGTTCTATCACTCTAAAAAAAAACACCCGATACCTGATATTCTGCGATGAATTAATTTCGACTACCTATTGTTGTAAATTGATAAATTCTGAAAATATTCTTTGTTATTTTATTCGATTAAAATGAATTTCCATCGGGTAAGAACCGATTCAATACATCAAACATCGATTTCATTTCATTAACCTTTTTGTAGGATGTCAAAGAAACCGAGGGACACACCCAGTACTGCAATTGAAGTCCTATTCACCTTTGGCTCCAATCAAGTGATGCTTGATGTAACCAATTAAATTGGATAGTGTCATTACACACGATCATAATCAATTGCTACATACCTTTGCTCCTCTTCGGACAAAAATTTGTGGTATCCATCAGATTTCGGCGATTTTTTTACAACTAACATCCTTTTAAGACGCTTCAAGAAACGTGGAATACATTTGAACCTCAAGACCTTTCTTTCGGTCATTCTTTCAATTGACTAACTAAACTCGTTACGTTGTTACCAGACCACTATCGTCAAGATGAGGTAAATTAAATTTATCCGGTGATACGAAACTGTTCATAGCACGCGGACAATCTTTCAATAAAGACCGAAGTCATCGATAATACACTTCTTCGGTTCAGATGAAAGAATAACTTGTTCTAGAAAACACGGACGGCGTTTGTTTTAAAATCATTATCAACATAGTCTCCCCAGCCTGAAGTATACATAAGATACTTAAATTCAGAACAATTATTCTTTCGAAATAAATAATTCAATCTTATCTATATGTATTTATCAACATTCTGGATGGAAAAATATCTGGTCGTCAACAAACTGAATCAGCAATGGATCCGATGCGAATAATATCATAAATTCTCGTCAACATGTTAAGACCTAAACTAATCAATTTTTAAGATAAATCTTGAACTCACGGATTTCATTCTAAATTACATATTACTATTAATTTTTGACGTTAACCTTTATAGTATTTCCGAGGTCAATTGATTGCTTAAATAAACAGCTAGAAGTTGAAAGGACCGACACTTTAGGCGTGTCTTAGGGTCCTTTTACACTTACTACGACGTTTTTGGTTCACTCGTTAAGAAGCGCTTGTCTGTTTCTGTGTGTTATTTTGAGGGGAAGCTATAGATCGTAATTTTACACCTATCGAGCTGATAACTGTTATGAAGATGCAGATCCGTGATCTCAGAAATCTATACGATACCTAAAACTAATGCATTTTCAGGATAAATTTTGAACTCTCGGATTTCATTCTGAATTACATATTACTATTAATTTTTGACGTTAACCCTCATAGTATTTCAGAGGTCAATTGATTGCTTAAATAAACAGCTATAAAGTTAAAAGGACCGACACTTTAAGCGTGCCTAAGGTCCCTTTTACACTTACTACAACGTTTTTGGCTCAATCGTTAACTATCGCTTGTTTGTTACACTGTGTGTTATTTTTAGGGGAAGCTATTGATCGCAATTTTACAGCTATACCTATACGATACCTAAAACTAAAGCATTTTCAAGATAAATTTTAAACTCTCGGATTTCATTCTAAATTACATATTACTATTAATTTTTGGCATTAACCTTTTTAGTATTTCCAATGTCAATTCACTAATTGAATGAACAGCTATAAAGTTAAAAGGACCGACACTTTAGGCGTATCTAAGGGCCCTTTTACACTTACTTCAACGTTTTTGGTTTACTTGTTAACAAGCGCTTGTCTGTAGCTATGTGTTATTTTGTGGAGAAGCTATAGATGGCAATTTTACAATTCGTTATTCATAATACACCACACCCAGTTTGGTTCACCAAATACATGCATCATTTTCTCGCCATGAATATTCGGCTTGACAGTTGATGACACGTTGGCCGGCTTCTGAAAAGAAAGCCTAATGATATACGTTGCCCGACGTTTTGGATTAACGTAGTAGACCTACTTTTCATCGCCGGTCACAATTTCATGCAAAAACCAATTTTTTGGTCGTTGGCGCAGTTGTTCACACGTGAAAAACGGCGTTCAACATCTCTTGGCTTCAGTTCATACGGCACCCAATTTCTTACCTTTGGGATCATTCCCATTGCTTTTAAACTATGGCAAATAGCTGGTTGAGTGACTCCAAGTGTTTTTGTGAGTTCCTCTTGCTTTTGTGATGGATCTTCATCAAGCCAATCCGCTAATTCTTAAACATTGGTAGCGCTCCGGGCCGTTCTTCGTCTTCCAAATCAAAATTGCCACTTTTATATCGGGAAAACTACTTCTGAAACGTTCGTTCAGCTAGAGCATAGTTACCACAAACAATAATGAAATGAATTCCCCGCAAAAGTTGACCTTTTTAGAGCACACAGAAACTATGTGGTTTACACTTAAGCGAAATGACAGATCCTGAAAAGAATGACACTCACACTCACAAAAAGAAGGTGTTGCTAGATGAAACAATGGAATATTAAACTAGTAGCGACATCTGTTATCAAAACCGCACGAACTCATTTTTTTTCATTATACAACGAAGATAAGATATGATAGATTGGGCCGTTGCTTGGTAGAAATCAGTTGTAATTGTCATTATAAAATAAAACACTTGTTTACATTTTCTACTTTATTTTTGGTATTGACGTACGTTTCGTCTTTGCTAGAAAGACTTCATCAGAATACTGATGAAGTATTCTGATGAAGTCTTTCTAGCAAAGACGAAACGTACGTCAATACCAAAAATAAAGTAGAAAATGTAAACAAGTGTTTTATTTTATAATGACGAAGATAAGATATTAAAAAAGAAATGGACAGATTCAACATTTAAGTATTTGGAAACGTTAAGTGAAAATCTTAGGAGAGAGTGAATATTTTTAGCATAAAAAAATTAAAAAGCATAAAAATTTCCCTAAAATCCTGCCATCGGTAATGAAATAACTATTTCTGTACCAATTAAAGATAAAATGAAAATTTTCCATTAGCTGCAGGAAAAACAACTGATAAATTTCTCTAACGCAAAACGGAAATCCCAACCGTGACCGTTATCAAAAATGCAAATAAACCAATTCAACGCATAATTGGAGTAGAGAAAATAATAAATCTTTTCTCGAGCAAAATTTTCCTACAATAATATATAGCGTTGTACGATATAAAATGCAGAAGCAGGAAATAACTAATTATTTATACGTATTGACATAAATGAAACACATGTTTATATTTCTACGCAGTACTGACGTCGTTTCGTTTCTACTCGTGGAGTTCATCAGGGTACAATATACAGTTTGGATCATTGAATTTATAGTTTTCAAAAATAAAAAATACAGATATATATTGAAAAATAAATTATTCCACTAATTCTTCATCAGAATCGCGTTTAATCTAATCCCTTAAAATATTGATTAGTGTAGTCGATTGATCGATAAAACTAACTAATGAACAATTTTCGGGTAGTTCAATGAGCCGGTAAATCAAATGAACCGGTATTACAATTGCGGCGAGAAGGCGTGTCTAGTTGTTGTCAGAGTTCTCCGAAAACAGAATATTCAGAAATGTTGCATTTTCTTACGTTCTTGGCAAAGAAAAACGGAAAAATCTACTGGACTCATTCTTCTGTGGTCGGTGCTCAAGGAAGATTACTGTTTTAATTATTAGTATACGCCAAGAGAGGAATATTAAAATTGCGTTTCTTTGATTAAAATGTATTGTCACTCCTATGTTTATATACTTTTCATAAACTAAATATGATATCTCTATTTTCATAGTATACACACATTTGCTTTTATATGTGTGGTTCTTTGTATTTAAAAATTCGTTTATCTAAACATATGAGTAGTTTTCATAAGAAAATTCAATCACGAAATCAAAATTCGCACGAAACAGATATTTTAATCCAACGTTCTAACGCCAGTAGTTTACAAGTTATGGACTGCTGTGGATGAGAATTTAAACAAGTAGTGACACAGAGAAGAAAATTGGTATATTTTGGACAAGGAAAATTAATTAGCGAAGAATCTGAATGAACGAATGCATAAGAAAATGTAAAATTCGAAAGGGATGTTCAAGTACTTGATCGTCTCGATCTTTTTTTGAGGAAAATTCAACTTGAATTTAAAATTGAAAAGAAACAGACAAATTCCAATATTTCAGGTAACCAGATGGCTAACGCTCGTACTTCGTACTTTCGAACATGTGTTCGAATCTGGGGGCAGCGTGATTTTTTTTAATTTTCTCTTTTCAAAATATAGCAAATGGCTGGTTGAGAGACTCCAAGTGTTTATGCGAATTCCTCTTGCGTTTGTGATGGATCTTTATCGGGTCTTGTCTCTAATTCTTCATCCTTAAATTTTGGTTGCGCTTCCGGTCATTCTTCGTCTTCCAAATCAAAATTGCCACTTTTATATGCAAACCACGTTCGTTCAGCTACAGCATTGTCACCATATAAATCCACTAAAATACGATGACTTTCGGCAGTCTTTTTCTTCATATTGAAGTAATGAAGAGAAACTCCCCGCAAAAACACATTACTCGGTACAAAAGTTGACATTTTCAGAGCACACAAAAACTATGTTGCTAACACTTCAGCGCAATGACAGATACTCAGAAGAAAGCATAATGATGACACTTCAAAATGAAGGTGTTGCCACTACTGATCGTAAAAAATTTCAGTGAAAAAAGTTCTAGATGAAGGTAATCAGTTACTGAAATATCTTTTCACGTCTACACCCTCACTTTTTCACTTCTTAGAATGAATAAAAATGGAAGAAAAGTAAGCAGTATCAATGCCGGACATTATTTGATATTTTCATCAGGTTTGATGATTTTATTTTATATTTTCTGGAATGATAAACATTTGGAATATTGCAGCGGAAACTTGGTTCTAATCAGCCCGAACTTTTTATACTGAGAATCCGAATTTCGATTAAAAATCCTGGACTTTTCTGGAAATTCATGAAAAAACTCACATTCAAATCCAAGATCCGGCTTGTGACAAATAATAAAAATGTTGCTAGAAAAACGCAAATTGTACCTATTGTGAATTACCATGAATATTAATCAGTATATGACCTTGATGAATTCAATTTATCACGCTCATTTTTATAATCAGAATTGTTACAATCCCCGTTTTGTTTAGCACACTTAATTAACGAGTTTGAAGGATTGACTTTCTTAAAATTTATTCCTGGGCTGAAGAAGATATTGCATCCTCATATTCTAATATGAATAATTAACCTGACCATAAAAAAGCCATAGTTTTTGAACATGTTATTTTTCAGATACTGAATTGCTTCAGCCGTTACTAATTGGTAGTTGATCATAATTAAAACAAATTGTAAAAATTACTATGATTTACTAGCAATAAAAATATATATTAAACATTTTCTTGCGACTCGAGTTTCGGGAAATGAACTATCCCATCATCAGACAACTGAAGACCTAACAATGGTACAGAGGTACTTAAACAAAAGTGATAAATATTTTGAATATTTCGATACATTCTAGGTAACACCTAATAGTAGTACAGAGGTTTACAATCGGAACGTGATAAAAAACCGGGTTAAAAAGAAGGGCCTTCTAACAGAAATCGGAATGTCGGCAATCGACAAAGAAGGTTGTTAAACAGATGGCACCCATTTAAATATCTCCAATAATTTTTGGGGTTACATAGCTCCGTACAGTCATTCATTATTTTCACATTATTTTGTTGTATATCTCAAATATTTGGATTTACATAGCTCCGTACAGTCATTCATTATTTTTTACATTATTTTTATTGTGAACGAATTTGAAAATTTTGCCACTCATTCTTAAGAAAACAGTAATTCCTTTCGACAAAAGAAAATCTTAAGAAATGTAGATTCAAAAGGAAAAAAACTTGATCATTGAAATTTTCAAATTCGTTCACAATAAAAATAATGTAAAACACAATGAATGACTGGACGGAGCTATGTAAATCCAAATATTTGAGATATACAACAAAATAATGTAAAAATAATGAATGACTATACAGAACTATGTAACCCCAAAAATTATTTGAGATATTTAAATGTTTAAACACCTCTGTATCACTGTTAGGTCTTCAGTTGTCTGATGATGGGATAGTTCATTTCCCGAAACTCGAGTCACAAGAAAATGTGTAATATATATTTTTTATTGTTATTTTTATAATACAATTTCTTTTAATTATGTTATTTTTGCTGAATTCTAGATTACAACAGACCTGAGTGAGAATAAATAAGAAATTCCCTTAGAATAGGAAAAATGTTTTTTTTTTAGTAGATAGAAGGCTTTTTTGAATATCAAACAGACTAATTTTGTTACACCTCGATACAAATTAGAATTCTGTAAAATTCCCTAAAAACTTTTTGAAATTAAATTAAATAAATGTCCAAAGAAAATATGGAATATTGATCGAACTTACTCAACAAATATATAGTGGAAACAGCATTGTTTCATATAGATATTACGAAAAACAAATTCCACTCTAAAAATGCCCAACATAAATCCTGTCAGAGTAATGCTTCTTTCTTTGGCAGTTTTCGAGTTCTGTGTTCACATGATTTTCCAACATCGATTTTTATTTCTGTTTCATCATTATGCCTTTGAATGGCACCAAAGGACCAAAACCTTTTCATGAAAAACACACCAAAACATCTTTTTTGCTAAATGTCTTACAGTTTGGCCGATATGAGCTGGAGCAAATTGCTCCCTCCAAGACCTTCTGATGAATTTAGACTACTGTCCCTTAATTATGGAGTGAGTTACATCTTAAGTAGAATCTTTTTCAATTTTCTATCGTCCAATTTGAGTAGCTTTTTGACCAGAATAGCCATGTTGCACAAACTGCTTTGTATTCAGATATATTTCTCTCAAAGAGGACGTTCAACAATATGAAATACACGAACAATTTTTGTAGTAACGAAAAAACGGAAGCAAACATTGCAAATCTAATCCAAGGAGTCCTCCAAAAATATGACATTACTTTGGATGATTGCAGAGGCCAGGGATTTGACAATGGTAGCAATATGAGAGCTTGTACAAGGGAGTACAAGCTCTCATTTTGAAATCTAATTCCCTATTTTCTCACCCTGTGGATTTCACAGTTTAAACTTATGTGGAGTATATGTGGCTGAGAGTTCCACTTAGGCAGTGTCTTCCTTCGGAGTTGTTCAAAATATGTACAATTTATTCAGTTGTAGCATGAAAAAACAAGCAGTTTCATCTTTATAGAATCTGAACGTGACAGAATCCACAATTAAAGGGGTGATAGAATATCTTAGCATAAATAGAGGTTACTTGATAGAAGGTCCACAGAGCTATTTATTTACTTGTAAGATAACCTTATATTACATTTAAATTTCTCAGCAGCTCATTTGCCAGAAGTTTCTAAATTATTTAAGGGTGAGTAAATATTTGTTGTTGATTGATGTTATATTTTATTGAATATGAATTATTTGAATACTGACGAAGCAAAGTCTCACTTAAAACTTGTTTTTCAGTAATGTTTTTACATATCTTGAGATTTTATACAAAGTAACTTAGTTAAATATCCAATAATACTGAATATTCTAAGTAAGATAGTTTTATGATGAAATTCTTAAGATCATGTTAAACATTTTTGAAAGATATTTGTTTTCATAAGATTGATCAGCAGAAACAAAATTTTGTCTATTCAAAATATTCAATTTATAGAATTTTGGTTAACAATTTTTATTTATTGGATTTTGTTATATCATTTGGATGTCTTATAATGAATGTTTATTTTATATGTCGTTTGATATAAGTGGTACTTATATGACATTATTTCAATTTAATTTCTGAAGTTATTAAATATAATTTCATGAAATTAAAGATGTAGAAGGCTAATATTAGAACATCTTAGCACTTTTAAGTGCATAATTATGGCAGCGGTTTGGATAAAATTCTTGATACCTATCCATTATAAAAGTCAACTGCTCCAAACAATGGACCAATTGTTTACATAGAGGACTAAATTGGAATTTACAAGCCCTAGGCTTAAGATAAAATGAAGAAGTACTGCTTCAAACGATGGATGCTACTTTGGAAGTCTTATCGAGGAACTAAGTAAACTAGGAAATAATTGGGACAAAGTATTGTTTGAATCTAAACTTGTTGCATCTGCATATGGAATTGACTCAGAGTTTCCGCTTCTCAAATAAAGAAGGGAAAAACATTTTACAATCTCAATATGTCCCCTGAAGACGGTTTTAAAATAGAAAGAAGTGTTATATGTTGTAATTGATGTTACGTTTTCTAACTTGAGAGCAAGTGAGGAATCGAACTACTTCCCAATACAATCAGGGGTTCCCCAGGGAAGTGTCATTGAACTGCTGTACATGCTTACACTGCTGACCTACCTACAAGTCCTCATACCATATTGGAAACTTTCGCAGATGATACAGGCATTCTAACTATTGACGAAGATCCACAAAATGTCATCAATAAATCACAGAAACATTTGAACGAAATCCTACTGGGAACTGGAAAATTACCCCCGAATAAGATTATCATCCAAAAACTGGATCTCATCGGAGAAATATAAATTAGGAGTGAACTACAATAGTCTGCGTGTACGTAGTGGTAGGGTGCGCACTATAAATAATAATAGAATAAATTAATTCGGCTAATCTGTAACAAAATCATCAATATGGAGTATGAGCTATGGTAATAGAAAGTTCTAGAAATCGAGACAGTGTAACATACATCTGTATAACAAATTCTATACTGAAACAATTGCATGTCTGCAATTTGCCTCTGTGATATACAAAACCTTGTCGAGTTTGTTTGAGTATAGAATTGTTATATAGATGTATGTTACACTGTCTCGATTTCTAGAACTTTCTATTACCATACCTCATAATCCTTATTAATAATAATAATAATAGTGGTAAGCACCGAGTCTTTGCCCCGGGTCCCGGCTCGGCTCTGGGCGGCCCTGCAAAAGAATAGCATGCTGTTCACTGGAACAAGCTGAACGTTCCAATAATTTGCACAATTCTATTATTATGAAGGAAAAATTCAAAGAAATTATAATTGAAGGTATAAAATAATATATAATGTCAAATTCTAAAAAATCTCAAAACTCACCATCTCCAACCATGGGCTGATTGGTGATTGGTGCTGGGTAGCCACCTGCATGTGGTGGTGGATATGCTCCAGGAGCTGGGGGATATACTCCAGGTGGTCCTGGAGGATACTGATTTCCTGGTGGTCCTGGAGGATATTGAGGCTGGGGATATCCACCCCCTTGAGGAGGATAGTTGGAATCATATACTGGATTGGGGTCTAAAAAAAAATAAGATTTACTTATAAAAGAGAAAACACTTCCAGCTGATTTTCACTGAATTTTATTATTCAACCAGTTTCAACTGTCATCGAGAGAAAGATTCAAAGGATTTACGATTGCTAATTAAGCAGATATGTAATATTTCTAGAATATTTAAGTATTTTATGTGTTATATGTCAAAAAAGTATATATATTGTTGGAATAATATCAAATGAGGTTATTCTGATTTTCACAAACCACCTACCTGAAGATGCTACTGTGATAGCAAAACGATCGTTATTATATTAATAAAACTTGTGAAAACTGGAATAACCTTATTTAATATGGATTTTCATCAAGTAAAGACTGATTCAATTAAATATTGTTGGAAGATATGTAATCCAATTTGTGCAACGAAGGCTGCTGTTCAATTGTCAAAGTTTTTCATATACATACATGATCCAAATTTTAGTAAGTTTCATCAATTCATAATCTCTGGCAAACCGTAAAATTATTGTGACAATTGTTTCCTAAACTGTAACAATCTTTCCAATAAATGATAAAAAATCATGGCTCTATGAAGAGCTATTCAACTTCTAAAAAATATGAACTAGAAAAATAAATTATATATTTTCAATTGAAGATAGAAATAGGTTATTCTAAAATAAAGCACTTACGAGGGTATCCTCCCTGAGGAGCATTAGGTGGATAGGACATTCTGAAAAAGTCAAATAATTTGAACTTTTATAATTGTTCAATTGATGTTACATTGCGAATTTCATGATTATGTATAACTGCATGTAATGAAACTAGAAAGAATGCTAATGTATGATGTGTCAATGGAATTCGACCTTGATGCGAAAGATTAGAAAAATGTTGTTTGTTTATTTAGAAATATCCAAGCCTACTAGCATTTTGAAAACCTTGCGAAGTACTCAACAAAAAAAGATATTCCAAATCTTCGAATTGTCGGTTATTAGTAGAACACTAATTTAAATGAAAGCTTCATACCTTTATCTATCTATACTGACGCTAATAATATATTTCATGCACTTCACCAGACGCTGTATTTGGTACATACACTATCAAATATACTGTGTATCAAAATAGAATAAAAAATCTGTATGATATAACACCACTCGAAACTGAATAACGATTCTTTTAGGTTGTCGTATCGAAAGATGAGGCGCGGATTTGATACTTATAAAATTAGAAACTTAAATGAAATACGTTACCGAAATTGTGTTCAAACCAATTGGCGAAACAATTAATGCAACATTTGGCAAGATTGTCAAAAGAAACCCGGGATTATAGAATGATATCGTTTAAATTTAAAATTCTATGACCCGTGGATCAGGATACAGTTATCTTCACGCATGCGGGAACACTGCCAAACTGCCACATGTATGAAGGATGTACGAAAAGTTCTCCGCCTAAGACTAAATAGCATGGTTCACAAAATGAGATACGTGGTAATTCTTGCTACTAAGAGTTGAAATGCTCCTTACTTGACAGATATTCATTTCAATTAAATAAAATAATGAAGAACATTTCCACAATTAATTAATTTACTATTTATTGAAAAAAAATTCCATCAAGTAGAGACTGAATTCATCGAATATGTCACAAATAAATTTTTGAGTTATAATTTCTTTGAATTGAATCCCAAGAGTGGAGTAATTCGGATGATTATTGTCGTAGAGCACCCAATTTTTGTTCGAAATTTTGTCAACTAGTTTCCGAGAAAAGCTCAACACGACGTATAGTGGATAGACATATCTTTTCATTCGAGTTTCGAGATCTACATATTTCAAGACGTAAATTATGAAATTTACGTATCAAGATAATAATAATAATAATAAAATGGCTAACGACTTGCGTCTTTCGGGAAGCGTTGATAAATTTTTTGTAGTAGAAAATAAGTTCGTGCTGTTTTGATAACATATGTCACTATAAGTTTATTATTCCATTGTTCCATCTGGTAACACCTTCATTTTGAACTGTCATGATATGGCTTTCTTTTCAGTATCTGTCATTTCCCTGAAGTGTAAACAACATTGTTACTGTGTGCTCTAAAAATGTGACCTTTTGTACCGACTAATATGTTTTTGCAAGGAGTTCAACTTCATAACTTCAACATGAGGAATGAGGGAAAAGTTGCCGAAAGTCATCGTATTTTAATGGATGTTTATGGTGCTCTAGCTGAACAAACGTGTGAGAAGTGGTTTGCCCGATTTAAAAGTGGTAATTTTGATTTGGAAGATGACGAACGTCCTGGAGCGCCACCAAAGTTTAAGGATGAAGAATTAGAGGCAAGGCTTGATGAAGATCCATCACAAACGCTGGAAACCACTTAAGAAATAAAATTATTTGTGTCTTTATGTCAGGAAATTATGTAAAAAAAATTGAAAAATATACATGTGTTCCATTTAAAATAAAGAGACGGATTGTCCTGGACCTAGGCGAATCACCCTGTATATTTGAATTTATGCTTGAAAAGCGCACCATTGAACTTGAAGTGTTTTTTATAATCTTCTAACAAAACGACACAAAGAATATTTTTATTCCAATTTTATTTAAAATAATTCACACAGTTTTTATGTTTCACAATTTATTCAAAATCCTGACACGCATTTCGGTGTTTCGGCCATCTTCAGAGGAGTACAAAAAGGAACTGAACTTAAAATTGAAAAAGGTTCTATTTATTACACTTCGGACATCTGTATTTTTATGGCGCATGGAAATAACAGCATCGAATATAGGGGTGTTGCCGAATAGTATTTGGGAATTTGTTGAATTCTCCTTCTTCTCAAAGGCGTTTTTGATTGAAAGAATCTCCAAATAGTCCATCAATTTACCCTTATCAACATTATATAGTAAAGTGACATCTTTCACCTTAAAAAATTATTATTTTCTATACAATATTCTGGAAAACCGGTTAATTGCTAGTTTTTCCAAAATAGACATCCTATGTTCTTCGATTCTATGCTGTAAACATCGTCCTGTCTGTCCTATATATGCAGCATTACAATCCTCACAATTAATTTGATAAATCCCCGATTCGGAATGTGAGGATTGTAATGCTACATATATAGGACAGACATGCCGAAGTTCACAGCATAGAATCAAAGAACATAGAATGTCTATTTTGAAAAACCAGAAATCAACCGGTTTTGCAGAACATTGTATAGAAAATAATCACTTTTTTAAAGAGAAAGATGTCACTTTACCATATAATGTTAATAAGGGTAAATTGATGAGATTCTTTCAATGAAAAAAGCCATTGAGAAAAAGGAGAATTTAACAAATTCCCAAATACTATTCGGCAACACCCCTGTGTTGGATGCTGTTATTTCCAGGCGCCATAAAAATACACGCATGTCCGAAGTGTAATAAATAGAACCTTCTTCAATTTTGAATTTAGTTCCTTTTTGTATCTCCTTTGAAGATGGTCGAAAGACCGAAACACGTGTCAGGACTCTGAATAAATTGTGAAATATAAAAACTGTGTGAATTATTTTAAATAAAATTTTTGTTTCACCCAATACTCCATTCATATTATCATATTATGAATTTTATTCCGTAAGCAGTTTCCACACTTCATTTAGGTGTCATCTATGGGCGAAGCAGACTACTGCTTCCTAATAACATAATATTGATTCAACCAGATTTCTTTGGACTTGTAATATAACGAATTTCGAATTCTTTCACTGTCCGATAGATGTCTCCGCAAGTATGAGTGAGCCAAATGTTTACGTTCATGTAAGCAAGATGGTGGATATGTTGGCTGTGCGCATATCATGGTGGTGGTACGTTGTTGACGTGCGCAGAAAGAATATTGAAATTCATTAAATTGCTTTGGTATTCGTGTATCGAGGATGTAAGTAGTCCCGAGTGAGCCCCTCGTGGCTGTACGTTAGACGAACATTGTCGGTGATGAACATATTGCAAAGATGGCGACATGTGCATAATTATTTGTGAGATGGATTGCATACAGTGCAAACGTCGTGAAGAACAAAGATCGTCCGTCGGAAGTAGTAGAGTGCAGTGCCCGTTCTGAAAAAAAGTTTAACCAGTTGAAAGTTTGTCAAGTCTGAGAGAAAACGATGCGTGAGTTTAAAGTTGTCGTGTTAGGTTCGGGTGGGGTTGGAAAAAGTGCATTGACAGTACAATTTGTTTCTGGTTGTTTCATGGAAAAATACGACCCCACGATCGAGGACTTTTATCGCAAGGAGATCGAAGTGGACAACTCCCCCTGTGTGTTAGAAATATTAGATACCGCTGGTACAGAACAATTCGCCAGCATGCGCGACCTCTACATTAAGAATGGCCAGGGCTTCGTAGTGGTATATAGTTTAACCAACCACCAAACATTTCAAGATATTCGGACTATGAAGGAATTGATAACCAGAGTTAAAGGTACTGAGAGAGTTCCCATTTTACTTGTAGCGAATAAAGTAGATTTGGACCATCAGCGGGAAGTGACTTCTTCGGAAGGCAGCAGTCTCGCAGCACAATGGGGGTGCCCCTTCATTGAGGCGAGTGCTAAGAATCGAACGAATGTCAACGAGGTGTTTGCAGAGATCGTGCGTGAGATGAACTTTAGTCCTGAAAAAGAAAAAAAGACTTATTGTTGCTGCAGTTTACTCTAATCATGTGGCCCCGTTGAGTTGGGCTAAGTAGAACGTCGAGATTTCTGCAGTGTACAGTGGGCAAGAAGACTTCTCCAGCCGATCAGAGTCGGCTGATTTACCAACTTACCCGCATTGTTGTTAACTGATGCCGATGAGTATTTTGAGAGATATACCTACCTATCAGTTAGCACCGAGTGTTGGACAGCAAACCACCGTTTTAAGACTATAAGCTCATTTCTAGTATACCTACTTACTCATTGATAATATATTATAAGTAATGGCTTAGAACAGCACAATATATTTTTATACATTGAACAAAGTCAACGCGAACGATACATAAATATTTTATTTAGAAATTTTTGAACCAACTCATATCTACCACCAGATCTTTACTACCTATTAATGATAGTGCCTGAATGATTCAACATTGGTTGCAATTCGACTGTTCAAGCATATAGATAGATGGTACCCAAATGGCCTAAAAACTAGCCACATGGTTGCTAAATTAAACCGGCCAATATCATCTTGGTGCCCATCATGTGAGCTCATATTGTACATATTAGAAGACTAACATTATTTTATCGAGAAATCTGTGTTTTGTAATATAAAACTACTATGTGATGTGTGTCTGAATGAGGAATGAGTGATTAATTTACTAAATAAATACGATTTTGTAAGTATTCAAATGTTGCCGATAGGTGTGTGTTCTGAGAGCCAAAAAGGATTTGTGATATACGTATTATAATAAAAATCAAGTGCAAAGTACTTGTTTTCTTTCATATTCACAAATTCTCCAAGTCACAGCTAAATGAGCTTTCGAATACAACTTTCACATCAACCAAATTAAGATATTCATGTTCTTTTACGCATCGAATTTGCCGAAAGACAAACGAAACAATTTATTCCTTTCAAATTTGCTCTCTTTGGAATTCCATCGTAATCGATTCAAGTGAATAAGCAAAATCGACAGCTTGATTTCGATGTTGGTAGTGACAGAAGACAGAAATTGGACAGACTAATATTCCATCAAGAAGAGGACTCCAATTGTTCCTAGTTTCCACAGTATACTTCGATGTGGTATCATTTAAAGACCGAAGTTTTAGATGTGAAAAGAATTTCGTCTTTATAAATGTTTAATTTCAAAGTTATTAAAAGCTCCGTTTGAACGAGAATCAGTTTTAAGCATTTCTATTTTTTTAAATGAAAATCGATCATCTACACAATTACAACATTTTCATCGAAATAACGAAATATTTATAGACTAATTTGCCGGATCTGTTTAGATTAAGAATTCATGCATAATTTATTTGCCCCAACACCTAAAATTTGTTTCCCTATTATTCAGTTATTAAAGTTTAATTGCAGCCTAAATTTTATGCTTTAAATTTGCCGATCAAAAAAAATGAATCATTTGATATTATTACATACTTCTAAAAATCTGCGAAATTTCTCATTAAATATAGCTATGTTACTGAAAGACTAAAAAAGTCGATTTCTCCAAATATGGAAACAAATTACTAATTTTTTACTCGTATTAAAAGCTGTAATATTCCAAGGATTCTTCAAAAATTCGTCAGAAGTTTTCTCTGAAATTTATCTCCACATAATATTGAGTTAACAATATAATAATTACTCACTGTTTTTCATGGATTTTTCGTTATCTTTCTCGCCTTCTCGATATCTGAAACCAAACAGCTCGATAAATCAATATTTCAGTTTCAGCCTTATCGGAATAATTTATGGATCAATATATAGAAACGTTTCTGAAGAATTTATTCAATTCTTAATTCAAGAAAATCGGAGGCATTCTGGAATAATCTTGATATTGTCACGTATCTTCCATGTTCTGTAGAATATTTTTTGCTTATTATTTTAAAAAAGTTGCAGGTACTAGAAAAGAAAAATACTATATTGAATTTTTCATAGAAGTGCAATTTAAACATCAATGTTAACATTTTTGTTCGTCTTAAGTACTGAAAAAATTATATAAAAATCAATGAGGGTTTGTAGTTGGGGGGTAAAGTTGAAAAAAAAATTGAAAATTCAACAAAACATCATTCAACATTCATTATATCTCATAGCAATATTTTGAGGCGAGTTTTTAGAAATTAGTGAAAAAATTATAAAAGGAGACAAGAATGGGAGAACTGCATTCTCTAAATTTGCAACGTTTTTGTGTACAGTATATGGTTCAGTGTTTTCAACTTTGACACGTTACCTAATTTTAATCATCAATCAACACGATCCAGTTAGCTTTGTCCTGAAATGTTAGCAGTTAATCAATTTGAACACTGCCATGGGAACAAAGCTAAGCTGTGATTTTTGCACTTCAATAATTTCAGCCGAATTTACTGGGAGATAGACATTCAAAATTAGTGTTGTTAGGCCTGTATTTTTAGGCTTTGTTACCTGCCACACTCTTATCTTCGTGAAAACTTCATACTTTTCGACACAATTCATTAAGAACAAATATTTTTCGGACACTCTGTTCAAAACGAGAACAAAATATATACACCAATTGCTGTAGAAACATGGATTGGGAAAGGTCTCTTCCAGATTCACTAAACCAGAAACTATTGAAGAGTTGCAGATGCAGAAATGGAATAACTTCTCAAGATTGAAAAGTGCATTTAAGATGAATATTTTATAACTTTATAACCAATTACATCTTTTTCGGACCTTTCAGTTTCAAATTCGATGTAATAAATACACTTATTTACGTCTTTAAAATTCAAGTATCACGTACTTTTTGTAAAGAAATTACTGAAATAATTGAGAGTCTGCAAATTGAATTCGATGTCCTCACAAGGTAAGTTCCGATTCATTTCCAAAAATTTTGTTATCTCCACTGAAAATTTATTAATCATTTCGAACTGATTTCATATTTTAAGAAACTAGTACTTTTTACACCATGTTTTCCAAGATAAATTGAAAATGGCCTTGGAATTAATGAAAGTTCATCCAAAAATTAAGATCAATTGTTTCTCTGAATATTTAATTACATAGGTTGACAAACTAATTGTAAGTCAATTACCAACAAATAAGTATCGTTTTTAGCTATTCTTGCAATGAATTTTTAAAATTTTCAGTACCTAATCAGTTTCAGGATAAATTGAAAATAGCCTTGGAATTATTGGTTCATTCAAAAAATAAGATCAATTATTCATCTGAATGTGTACAGCTTTAATTGCTATAAATTCAATCCTTTGGTTATTTTGAATATAATAATATTAATGAAAATATTTTTGAAATGGATTTAGTTTTTATAAATATAATATCAGAAAGAAAATTTTGTCTCCCTCAATTATTTATTTATTAATTTTAATTGACAATTTATATTTGTTGGATTTTTTTTATTCAATTTGATATTACATAATAGTTTTGATTTTATATGTCTATTAAATAAGCAGTGCTTATAAGACGTTAATTTAATTCTAAAAGTTTTTGAATAAAATTTTGTGAAATTAAAATTTATAGGAGGCTAACAAAAAAAATCTGTTTTGATATTTAAATATTAATGGAGTCATCACAAAAAACATCTGCTCCAGTCACAATGATAGGTTTTCGTTCAGATTTTTCCAATTACTTACCATTTTCCAAAAAATGTTCGCACTCTTTATTCCCTTGGTTACAAATTCTTGTTGTAACCATAATTATTTATTTAAATCAATACCAATAACAATCGTTTCACTAATACATTACCTGACGATTAATGCTAAATTTTGTAATCTACATTGAGACATATTGACCCTGGAAAGTTTAAATTTGTTTTAAAACTGAAAAAGAAAGATTTCTCCACCGAAACGATGCTGCAAGACCAAGAATCACTAACAATTGTTTGTAAATGTCTGGTACATTCGATTGAAGAGAATGTGTACAACCGACTTGATAATTCAGAAGTTTGTAAGTTGATTTGCGATGAGTGCGGTTCGATAAATGTAGGACAAACCGGAAGAACTTTGACAAAAAGGTTCAAAGAACATCAAGCATCGAAAAGATAGCTCCAATTTTACAAAACATTTTTTCGAAACAAGTAACGTTTTCCCAGAATTAGATAATCTTAAAACACTAGATCCGGAACCGCAATGCAAGAAACTAGACATCCTGGAACCAATAGAGGTCTATAAAATTCATCACGCTTCCTCCCAAACAGATGTGTCTCAACTCACTTTTCAAAGTTATACACGAATCAAACCCTATTGAAATAAAACTTGTTATACACTAGTTTGAAGATGCAGTAAGACTACGAAACTCAGTTTACTGTGTCTTCCATAATGAAAGGGTAATGTAAAACAAAGAACTTTCTTATCAATTAAAATTCGTTCAGAAACTTGACTACTTAAAGCAATTCATTCACCACTTCCAACGAATTTTTCACACCAAAACGTCAAATAAAAAAATTTCATCATATTCATAAATAGATTTGCGAAACCTTCAAAATGATATGTCACTCGACTCTTGTTGCTATTTGAAATTCTTTAGGGAATAATAAAAAGGGTTTTTTTTCACTCGATAGAAGGTTTTTTTAATATCTTGAATATCAAACAGAGTGATTCTGTTATACCTGGCTACAAATTTTAATTTTATAAAATTTCTCAAAAACTTTTTAGAATTAAATTAAGTAAATGCCTTAGAAACACTGTGTTTTTTTTAGTAGACATAGAGAATTAACAATTAGCATCAAAAGGAGATAAAGGAATCCAATGAAAATATAGAATATTGACGAAATTACTCAACAAACATTTAGTTTCATACCGGCTTTATGAAAAACAAATGTCACTCTGAAAATGAGCAATATAAACTTAAGAAATTCTTCAAACAACCTCTTTTTAAAGAGCTCTTTCAAAAAACTCGTCAAAAATATGTAGAACATCTTCAAAAAGGCGATTTCAGATTCTCACCGATAATCCTCAGTGCACTTTCATGCCAGCAAAATAAAAACAATCAATAAAAAATGTCTATCATACTTACACGGCCACTTGCCATTTCAAACTAAGATAGAACACAAATGGTTTCTTAATGGTTACCATTCGTATTCTATGTTCGTCCACAGAAAATACAGATAGGTTGTATAAAGTATTTTTAAGGCCCAGTTGTATCCGAAAAATATTGCGTGTATGAGTGAAAATACAAATTTTAATTATTGTATATAGAATAAAATAATAAAAGGGGAATTTTTTTTACTTGAAAAAATTATTTAAATATTTTAATATTAGCCTTCTACATATTTAATTTCAAAAAATTATATTTATATATATATTTATAACTTCTGAAAATAAATTAAAATAATGTCATATAAGTACCACTTATATCAAATGACATAAAATAAACTAAACATTCATTATAAGACATCAAAATGGTATAACAAAATCCAATAAATAAAAATTGTTAACCAAAATCCTATAAATTAAATATCTTGAATAGGCAAAATTTTGTTTCTGCTGATCAATCAAATTTTGTCTATTCAAAATATTTAATTTAAAGGATTTTGGTTAACAATTTTTATTTATTGGATTTTGTTATACCATTTGAATAGACAAAATTTTGTTTCTGCTGATCAATCAAATTTTGTCTATTCAAAATATTTAATTTAAAGGATTTTGGTTAACAATTTTTATTTATTGGATTTTGTTATACCATTTGGATGTCTTATAATGAATGTTTAGTTTATTTTATATGTCATTTGATATAAGTGGTACTTATATGACATTATTTTAATTTATTTTCAGAAGTTATAAGTATTAAATATGATTTTTTGCCTTAGAAACAACCTTTCTTTAGAATAGCTCTTTCAAAAAACTCTAAAAATATGCAGCACATCTTCAAAAAGGCGATTTTAGATTATGACGGATCATCTTCAGTCCACTTTCATGCCAGCAAAATGAAATCATTAGAAGATTGTCGGATTTTTAAAGAGCTTTTTGAAAAAAGGCTGTTTAGAAGAATTTCTTAATTTTGTGCTGGGCATTTTTAAAGTGGAATTTGTTTTTCATAATGTTGGTATGAAATAGTACTGTCTGCACTGAATGTTTGTTAAGTTCGATCAATATTCTATATTTTATTTGGATTTTTTAATTTCTTTCTGATGCTGTGTAATGAGTGTTAATTTTATATCTCTAATAAAGAAGAAACATTGTTTCTAGCGCATTTATTTAATTTTATTTTAAAAAAATTTCATGACGTTAAAATTTGTAGCGAGGTATAATAGAATTACTCTGATTTTAAGATATTCTTGGGGTAGCTTCCACCCTACTCAATTTGGAATCAAAAGATGTCCCCCTTCAAATAAAAATTGACCTGAATCAGAATTTTCATAAAGAATTCTTACTAATGGAAATATCCGGCTACAGAAAACCATTTTTTCAAGTAAAATTTCTATCATGTTTTAACTAAAGCCAACCCTAAACTCCATTCCTTCTATTTTAAAAATTCATTTAAGTGTCTCCCTGATCTCTCCTTTGAAACTAACCATGATGTTTATGTTTCGAAATATTCAGTTAAATTGGTTTCTGAAATATTAAACATTACGTAGCCTCTCTTATTTCGTTTCCCGAACCACCAATATAATATCCTTCATAATTCATTTACTAAAAGTTGAAATAAACCATCCATATAGCCAGTCTACAGAAAGACTCCTATTTCCAAGTGAATTTTCTTATCGATCCCACTAATCAATTTCGAGACTATGTTTTTGTTCAAACTCCTCACTCATGTTGGATAGACTATGTTTTCTCTTTAGAACAAGACATAATTGAGTAAACTTCGATAAAGTCGGAGATACACAAATGGAAATTCTCCGATAACAGAACATGATGTTTTAACGAAGGCCAGGTAGATTCATATTACGCTTATCATAGGATGAAAAAGGCAGAAATTGGATCCCAATTTGATATCCGACATGTTGAAATTGAAAACTCTGAGCTGAATTAATGGAAACTGCAGGAGATGTTTAGATTAATCTGATGTTAAATTATCAAATCATCCATTTGGTACAAATTGTTTTCAATTATTCATTTTGTAGTGAAACTAATTAGGTACTACAAAATGGGGATAAGATTGCACTAATTAATTCTGTTTTTTGGATGTTTTTTCTTGCAATCGTATCAATAGAGTTTTATAAATCGTTAATTTGAGTCTACTTGGTGAAAGTTCTAATTTAGAATAAAAAATCAATGTCAGAAATCTGGATAACTTTCAATTTATATATTGAAAATACATATCAGATCAATGTAAAATTAATACTTATCTAGAAAAACATTCATTTTTCTTTTTATGTCATTGTATTTTGAATGCATTAATAAATTTATCCATTGATGTGAAAAACCAAGAAAGACTAGCGAAATGATAAAACACTCAATCCAAAATATAGGCTATTAATCATTTTGTCAATGATTTTTAAAAAAGTTACCACAATATTTAAAAAAAATTATATATATATATATATATATATATATATATATATATGATCCTTATAAAGAAAAGAAAATAAGGTTTTCAATTGCTCATATGAAAGGTTTCAGCAGTAGGATCTCCAATGGTCTTCATAAAAGGGGAATTAATACTTTGGCAGTAAATAGAAATAATTTAGCTAAGATTTTGATGAACAATAAAGAAAGGAGCCCCAACTTTCCCGAATCGGAGATGTATCAACTTAATTGTGATGATTGTAATGCTACATGTATAGGACAGACAGGCGGATGTTTACAACATAGAATCAAAGAACATAGGATGTCTCTTTTGAAAAACCAAAAATCAACCTCCTTTGCAGAACATTGTATAGAAAATAATAATTTTTTTTAAGAGAAATATGTCACTCTGCTATATAATGTTAATAAGGGTAAATTGGTGGACTATTTGGAGATTCTTTCAATCAAAAAAGCCATTGAGAAAAAGAAGAATTCAACAAATTCCCAAATACTATTCGGCAACACCCCTATATTGGATGCTGTTATTTCCATGCGCCTTAAAAATACACAGATGTTCTAAGTGTAATAAAAGAACCTTTGTCAATTTTAAGTTTAGTTCCTTTTTGTATTCCTTTTAAGATGGTTGAAAGACCGAAACACGGGTCAGGATTCTGAATAAATTGTAAAACATAAAAACTGTGTAAATTATTTCAAATAAAATTGTTATAATGTTTCACTTAGAGCCAACCTCATACTCCATTCATTTAACTGTCCATAATCTATGCCCCAATAGTAATGATTCACCCTATATATAAGGATTATTATGCTGAATCCAAAACAGATGTTATACCGTGAAGCTCTGCGATTTGTTTTCAAAAGTTGCAGAAAATAATTGAAAAATCACGAAAGGCAAAGAGCGTAGAGAATTGTGAAGATCTTTGTCTAATATTTACAGCGTTTTGATTTGGGACTACTGCAACCTCAAAAGACATGAAGTAGTGCCATTGTTGAGCAGAAGCAGGTAGGTTTTCGGGATTCTCTCTCTACACTGACGCTCAAAATGGGAACTTAAAACTATTTACGTTTCATTTGATCATATTCTGCCGCCCAGAATGAAGGAATTGAATCGAATAAAGCTTAAGAATGAGCTGAAATGTGTCCTTATGAATAAAGCATACTACTCCATACATCAATACCTGAATGATACTTTTTAAAAAAATTAATTTTTATGAAATACGTTGTCTTACCAAATTTATTTATTGTTTGTTTGACTACTGTTTTGTTTTATATATTTTTTTATTTATATATACTTATGTGTCTTTTTAAACAAAATTGTACCCAACCCCCCATGAAATTTTTGATGGGTTAAAAATTTATTCATATTGTGATATGTTCTGTATTGGGAATTAATAAATTAGTATTATTATTATTCTTCCATATAAATTTTGAATTGGAACAATGAAAAATATTCAAAGGAGGAATTTTTCAGGCAATTTTTATGCTTTTGATAAATTAAACGACTTAAAGAAATGGAAAATATTAATTGAGCACTCAGTATGAATCAGTTGTACATTCGTAGTTAAATAAAATAGAAAGGCCTTTCACTTAGATAGAAGAAATATAACAAAATTTGAATATTAAAACAAATTGAAATATGTTTATCTTCTACAATTTTAATTTCAAAAAAATTTTTTATTCAAAAAACTTTTAGAATTAAATTTATGTCTAAAACAAGCACCACTTACATTTAATAGACGTATATAATCAAAACTCAATATATAATGTCAAATGGAATAAATAACCCAACAGATATACGAAAGTAATTAAAATTAATAAATAAATATTTAAAGCAGACAAAATTTTGTTTCTGGTCTTACCTTTAAGAACACCAATTGCCTTTTAAAAACATGAACACACTTCGAGGACTTTTCAAAGAATATAATTTATTTGAAATATTTAATATATTTAAATATTCGAATAAGTTAATTCAAAAATCTCTAAAAAATGCACTATATCTTCAAAAAACAAATATAATTCTAAGCAATCCCGTCTTCAGCCCTCATTTAATATTCCAAATATCAAAATCAAAAAACTAACCTATATCTCTCAACACGTGTAAAAAGACTAAAGCTTTGAAACACAGATCAACTATATAATTCTAGATTGATCTATGTTGTAACAAAATCAAAGAACAGTGTGAGTTATTTTAAGGTTTATTTAAATTCACTGACATTCCATAATGATATTTATTGAAGCCAAAATATAATTATATATTATATATAAAATAAAATAGAAAGGCCTTTTACTTGATAAAAGAAATATAACAAAATTTGAATATTAAAACAAATTGAAATATGTTTATCTTCTACAATTTTAATTTCAAAAAAATTTTTTATTCAAAAAACTTTTAGAATTAAATTTATGTCTCAAACAAGCACCGCTTACATTTAATAGACGTATACAATCAAAACTCATTATATATTGAGTTTTGATTATATACGTCTATTAAATGTAAGCGGTGCTTGTTTTAGACATTAATTTAATTCTAAAAAATTTTTGAATAAAAAATTTTTTTGAAATTAAAATTATAGAAGATAAACATATTTCAATTTGTTTTAATATTAAAATTTCATTCGTAGTTAAATAAATGTAATCATATAAATGATAATCAAGTCTTTTGATTTGCCGAAAAACTTGGTTTTTCTTGTGGTAAATTTTGAACGAGATTGTTGATAAGTGACATTATAAATTAAACAGGTTTCTACAAGCAAATTAATTTAATTTTTGAAAAATGCTGATGTATGCGGCGTTGTCTTTCTTTGTACACGGCTTGTGTTTAAGAAGCCTGTGGTTTGGCGAAAATATACCACAACACAATCATCACCTGTTAATATATAAACTCCAGATTTATGGTATTAATAATAATAACGTTTATTGGCTGGCCGTTGCGATTATTTTGAATTGAAATTTCCATCCAGCAATTTCCAATAATTTTCCTCTCTAAAATATCCGAAATGCCTGATAGGTGAATCATCGAGGGAATTCCAGTAGCCATATGAAATGCTCTCTAAATTTCAGGTATTGCATTTTCATAAATTAAATTCATGCCGGCACAGAATTCCTGGTGATTATAAATGATTCACAATGAGCTGAACTCAAATCCGATTTTTTGTCGTAAAATGAATCACGAATTATGAATACTTTATGTAAATTGGTCCGAGTTCTGAAACCTTCAACTCGATCGAAACAGCTCGATGTAAAATATGCGATATCGACAGTTGGAAGTTAAGTAATTGATTCGCTTCGGGGTAACTAATATTTCAACATTTGCTGTTCATGAGATTTCAAGAACGGGTTTACGACTGGAAAAATTGTTCTTCTCATTTAGGTAATATAAGCAGTTCGGAGATTTGTAAACTTTCGAAACACAACAAAACAACGCTTCAAATATAAAATACTCAGGAGTGAAATTTTGATTCATTACGAGGGTGGATCAAATAATAGGTTGGGGAAAGAAATCCATTATGTTTTCGGTAGATGGCTGTACTGATCGATATCTCGTAAAGTATCGATCAAACCATTTCGGATTTATCCTCGTTGTCAAGTTGACATTTCACACTAAACGCATTGTTTTGCTTTTTGTTTGGTCCATTCAGTTATGAGTTACAGGGTTTTAAAAATGGAAGAAAACAAAGAAAAAATTCGTTTTTCTTTAATAAAGTTGAAGATGCAAGCCAGGCGGCTGAAATTTTGAATGGTATTTATGGCCCCGATACTGTAACAGCTAATCACTTGCAATTTTGGTTTCGTTGATTCCGTTCAGGTATTTTTGACGTTAAAGATTATTTATCTTCATAGTCTCCGCTTCTATACAGTTTTCCAAACGAATAGAAGATTTTTATTGCAATTATCAAAGAATGTAATGGGACGTATTTCATCCAATTGCCGATGAATAATTCCACTCCGTGAAAACGGCGTCTTCTTAATTCTTCTTTGAGTAGATCAAACATGTAATAGTCACACGGAGACATGTCTGGGCTGTACGGCGAATGCTCGAGTATTTCCCAATGGTATTCCCCCAAGTTTTCTCGAGTCAAAGCTGCTATCATGAAGAACTTCGGATGGATGTGCCCTGGATTTTCTTTCGATAAGCAAGCCTCACCTCATCAAGAAGCTCGTAATAATACTCAGTATTGAAACCAGTGAGCAGTAGGGTATGAAAAGCACGTGAAATTTTGTTCAATATATTATTTTTCTACTCTGTTTTGCCAATATACAATGATGCAGATCGAAAGGAAAAGGATGAAGCCTTTTAACTATGTATGTCTAAAAATTTCACATGTAGAATCAAAAGGCGGAAATCTTGACTCAGTCTGTTGGAAATTTTGAATGAATTCACAATGGAAAAATGCAGGTCAGCTGCTCTGAACATATCCAAGGCTCTCGATCGTGCCTGGCACAAGGCTCTTCTGAATAAGCGATCTTCGAATGGTTTTTCCGAGAGTCTGTGCGATTGCATGAAGAGTTTTTTCACCAAGAGGAACATTCATTCGGTCGTGGATGGTGTCGGTTCCCATGATTTCAACGTGGAAGCTGGAGTGCCCCAAGGCTCATTTTCACCCTCTTCCTGATCGACATAAACGATATTACTAATACGACCGAAAACCACGCTGATGTCTTCTTTATCCAGTGATAAACCGTTGAGTCTCACCTCCATAGATGCCAGCAAATCGATTTCTTGAACGAAGATCTCAATAAATAAATGAATGGGGTCAACGGAATTTGGTGCAATTCAATGCTTCGAAGACCCAAACAACAACTTCACTTCTGACTTGACCATAGAAAATCAGGTGACCGACATTGCGAAGTCTAGTGCAAATAAATTGGGGTATTCGTTGAAGGCTAGCAAATATTTCCAATCTTCTTCTGTATAAAACCCAGATCAGATCAGGACTCGAATAATGCTCTTATGTTTGGAACTCAGCACCCAAGCATTCGTTACAAATTTTGGATTCCATCCAGAAAAAGACAGAACGACTGATTGACTACCTAACTATAACAGCCTGTTTGCAGTCGTTGTGCTTGTTTTATAGATATTATCACGCTCGATGCTCCACGCAAATGTTTTTTTTTTAAATATCAAAATGAAACCTCTTATTGGAAACCCTTTAGTCACGGCTGAAACAGTTCAAGATCTACAAAATTGTTTATTTACCGAATAACCCTTTTCGAATGAATAGTTTCCCATTCCTGTTTAGGCATGTTGTGTTACTCATTCCAATGGCAACAACATTTGAGGGTTGAAATAATCATCAAATATTATTTTTTTCAATGCGTTGTTGCGCAGCATAGGCTAAAAGCAATCCATTTATTTTGATTCTGATAGAAAAACAAAACCAAATCATTGGAACGTAAAACGAGACATAATTGGACCAGCAAACATAAATAAACCATTGAATCAACGCAACAAACAATAATCTGAAAATATAATGGAATATTGCAAACCGAAAAAATTCCTACCTTTTCGGTTATTCAGTTTCATTTGACCAAACGTGAATACCGTTTTGACTTTAATCATTTGCTGACTAGTGAACAGTATTTTGGGAATTTAATTGAAAATTGTTGTTGGAATAACATGCCCGTGTAATAACAACAAATATCAACAAAGATACAAAGCCGGACAGGTTTATAATTGGACGAAAATATATATTCGTTCTAATGCTTCACCTCCCCTTCATTTTGAATTCAATTTCATTTTGAGTTCAGTATTTCGACAGATTCATAGTTTTTCGTTTATGCTTCTTTAAATGTTCAATTGAATCAGACTTCACTTGATGAAAATCCATATTGAATAATATTAATTAAGGTTATTCTGATCTTCACAATTTTTTGTTTTTAATACAACAATTGTTTCGGTATCACAGTATCATCTTCAGGTATCTTACATTTTGAATCACTAAATTTGGTTTCGAAATCGGTTGCTATTTATATTAGAGTAGATACAATTTTTATTGAGAACTAAAAACTAAAAAAGGGTCTCTGTAAATTCCAGCTTATCTGAATATGTTTAACAGGGATGTCTAATTGTTCGTTAAGCACTATTTCAATTTTGTTGTATTTATTTATCTCTAGGGACTCTAACAGGTTTAAGGCATAACTTTTACTTTCTATATGTGAAATTTCAAAATTATGGTTCAAACTATGTCCTGTTTCTAACAAATAGTTCGAATATGTGAAATTTTTGTTATCGAGAAAACTCTTCAAATGTTCACAAATTCTATGTCGGAAAGTTCTTCCAGTCTGTCCTATGTAAACTTTTGGGCAATCACCGCAGGAGAACTTATGAACTCCCCCTTTTATGTCTAATACCTTTATTATTTTTAATGAATTTATTCAGGTTTGAATAAATTTTAAATGAATTTCGTAAATCATATTGGTTTTTGAGGTATGTAGCAATTTTCTCAGAAATTCCTTTGGTTTATTTTAAAGAAATGCATTTGAAATTTTTTTTTGTGTTGGGATATACCATAATTAAAGCTATTTTATTATTTTTATTCATCAACAATTTTTCTATCAACATAGGATTGTAGTCATTATTAATAGCTATTTGTTTAATGAAGTTGAGTTCAAAAATATAATTTTCTCGATTCATGGGGATATTAACTAATCTGTGGATCATACAATTAATTGTTGATAATTTTTGGTTTATAGGATGATTTGATTTATTGTGTGTAATAGTATTCTTATATATGGGTTTGTGAAATATTGAAAATTCATGTGAATTTTTTATTCTGGTAACTGTTAAATCAAGAAAATTAATAGAGTTATGTTCGGTTTCCATGCTGAATAATATTGAAGGATGTATTTCGTTGATAAACAAGAAGAATTGTTTAAAAAGTCTGTCTGTACCTGCGAAGCAACAGAAAATATCGTTTACACATCTATACCAATATAAAACATATTTCATGAGAGGATTTTGGTGAATTTTAGATTCAATATTGTTCATGAATATTTCTGCTAATGAAGGACTTAAAGGTTTTCCCATAATCGATTATTTTGTAGTAGAACATAGCAATTTCTAGAAACGTGTTTCAATAATGTATTACAAACTTCTACATAAAATTTATTGGAATTTCAAAAATCATTAGAGGACAAATCAGTTATTCTTAGAATAGTTCATTGAAGACTCGGTCGATGAACACCCCATATAACTCATTGACTAACAATTAATGTTCATCATTCAGAAGTCGAAAAGTGATTGAATGTGGTAGTTTAGATGCAATTACTAATAGTAAGTTTCTTGCGCACTTGTTTTTCATATCAAAACAACCGCTCAATCAGAAAGGCACTTAAAAGTTAGGAAAAATCCTTAACGTCTTCTTGAGGGATTAAAAAATGCAAAACCGGTAGGTAGCCGTTTTCAACTGGCACTCAAACTTCGAGAATAAATTCCCACCCAACAAGACGGGGCTTTGTTTCAAATTGCTCTGGAATAGTTGAATTATTCTGAAGAGCTACCTATTTTCAGCCTAATATACTCGAAGCGAACTTTATGAAAAGACTGAGAGCGAACGCTTCGTGCGCTAGCAGAGCGTTAAAAGCAGAGTTTCCGGACTGGGGCAAGCCCTTGAAAGGAACATCTGTTTTTAGTTAAATGAATCTTTATAATCGCGGTAGAATTTACACTACCATAAATTAAACCACATCCTTCCCAATCTGTATTTTAGAAGATCGAAAGCAGGTTAGGCTGCGTACAGTGGATAATATAGAGTAATTTATAAATAAAAAACAGAATCATTCTGTCAAATCTCTCTCATTTCTTTTTAGTAGACATATAAAATTATCAAAGTTTGATAATAAAACATTGCACAGCACACAAAAGAGATAAAAGAAGCTAAAGGAAATATAGAATATTGGCTGAAATTACCTAGCAAACAGCTGTTTCATACCGACCTTATAAGTAACAAATTATATTTCAAAAATGCCCAACATAAACATTAAAAATACCTTGAAACAGCTCGTTCAAAAACATGCACACATACCTTCAGACCTTCGTTTCAAATTCCCATCGATTATTCTACTTTTCTGAATGGGGAATAAAAACAACCAATAAAAAAATATATCGCATACCTTGCCCTCCTCCATACATACACCATGAGGCTAGAACAAAGAAATAGACTCCTAAGGGTTAACCTAAAACATTTGTAACATTCTATGTTTGTCTATAGAATACACATGGATTATAAATCCATAAAATACAAGTATAGAAGAAACCAATGTGACCATAGATGAGGCTTTGATCACCATCAGCACAGATGAAGAGTTCAAGGAGAAATTCACTCAAGGCTATCAGAAGTTCTGGTTGCAGAAAAATGTTCAAATACGTTACCCAGCATTGTGGAATATTGCTGAAGAATATTTTATCGCTTTTCCTTCTTCATATTTAGTCAAAAGAGGCTCCAGCGCGGTTACAAACATTTTGACGACCCAAAGAAACCGTTTTAAAATTAACGAACGTGGAGATTTAAGGCTACAACTCACCAATATCGAAGTAAGTTTGGCTTGATTAGTAGAACCAGATACATCAATCACATTGAGTTTTTTGTTTTATGTTCTTCGTAAAATTTGTCAATTCATTGAAAATCAATTTTTAATCACACTCATAATGTATATCACTAGTTATTTGTGGCATTCATTTAAACTTGATTAACTGAATTTTGTGTGCATGTTCAAAACAGCTGGGAAAGTCTGTAGTTTTCGATTATAAATATTATGTAGTTATAATTCGTACTCACAAATGTCACATTGGCAAATTACATGAATAAAGATATGGGGGGTCGGTAGTATCGGGTGTTTTTTTTAGAGTGATAGAACTTTAAATTGAAATAAAACACATTTAAATTAAGATGAAGCCAATTTTTTTTTTAATTGAAAGATAATTTTATTACATTTATGTTTTGAATATAATTTCCGGCATATGTCTACCACAACTAGCTCGAAGGAACCGCATTCGACCAGACCAATTTTGGACCACGTTTTCGAATAATTCAGGTGTTATTTAATCAATAACACGAGTTATGTTGGCTTCCAAAGCGTCTATTGTTTCTGGTTTATCAGCATAAAGCAATGACTTGACATAACCCCAAAGAAAATAATCAAGTGGAGTTGTCGCATGATCTTGGAGGCCAATTAATTGGACCATTTCTCGAAATAATGTTATCGCCAAATCTTTCTTTCAATAAATCAATTGTTACGGTAGCAGCATTAGGTGTAGCACCATCTTGTTGGAACCAAAACACTTCTTGGTCGATACCATTCAAATTTTGAAACAAATAATCATTGATCATCGATCTGTAATGAGCACCATTCACTGTAACATTAGCTCCAGCATCGTTTTTAAAGAAATATGGACCGATGATGCCTCCAGCGTGGAAAGCACACTATACAGTGCATTTTTCAGGATGCAATGGAACCTGCAGAACTTCTTAAGGATTGTTTTCACTCCATATACGGCATTTTGCTTGTTTACATAGCCGTTCAACCAGAAATGAGCTTCATCACTAAACACAATTTTACGATAAAAAAGTGGATCAACTTCAAGCTGTTTTAGGGCCCAATAAGCAAACAAACGACGCTTATTATGGTCAAGTGGCTTTAGTTCTTGAACCAGTTGGATCTTATATGGGTGTAGATCAAAATCTTTACCCAAAATTCTCCATGTGATGGATGCACAGAGTCCAACTTGTTGTGAACGTCGACGAACAGACATCATTAACACTATGAATTCCAGCAGCGATATTTTCTTCTGTACGTACAGTTCATTGTCTTGTTGTTGTTGTTGCATCGAGTAGAGAAAATGTTCTCCGAAATCTATCGATAGTTCGACGAATGAGCAGCTCTGATGGACGATTATGTAAACCATATATTTCACGAAGTGCTCTATAAGTTTGGCGAATAGAACACGGATTTTGAAAATAAATTTCAACAATTTGTTAACGTTGTTGCGGCGTGAGTCTTTCCATGATAATTTGTCACTGCCTACTGAACATAAATGTCAAAACAACATGGCTTCTACCTTCTGTCAAATCACAGTTATCCCTATCGAAAGTTCTATCACTCTAAAAAAAACAACCGATATGTGCTCATGTAGGACAAGGGGTCACTGGACCAAAATAGTTTGGGAACCACCGATTTAGAGTAAGGTGATAACCAGAATATTTTATTTTAATTGCTAAGATGGAAAATGTTTGTAGATGAGCGATTTCCTCTACACAACCTCACATTCAGTACGTAAATAAACCAAAAACTGTGTGTGTGTGTAGCGAAAAAGAATTAAATAAATTCGAAAGCCCAGCAAAGAATTAAGAACTTTGAATATCAAAACAGATTTAATCTGTTAGTCTTCTACAATTTTAATTTCAAAGTTTAAAGTTTTAAAAACTTTTTTATTTAATTCTTAAAGTTTTAAAAAAAATTTTTGAATATCAAAACAGATTTAATCTGTTAATCTTCTACAATTTTCTTGAAATTAAAATTGTAGAAGACTAACAGATTAAATCTGTTTTGATATTCAAAGTTTGTAATTATCCTTCTAATCAGTAAAGACCGCAAATTATTATTTTAAAGAATTAAGAGTTTTTTCTCGTATTTTTCCAATAAATCCAGTCGTTATACCCTTTAAACCAAACTAGAGCGTGAAATTTTGATAGAATAAACTGTTCATAAGTGTAATTAACTCAGTATAAATATATTATTGAGGAGAGACTAGGACTTACAGTGGTAACTCAAAGATCAATAGATTTTTTAACCATTCGAACCGATATTGCTTCAATCGGAAGTCTGTACAGAGCTGAAATTTCATATTTATTTTTGACAATGACGTGAATCTGTTCAAAGGAAGAAAAGACGTAAAATGTGCCGAGAAACGGATGAGTGTAGGCGGTGAACGCATTAGCCAAAATTAGGCAGTGAATATTATTGTATCTGCAGTTTAAATCACAGAATAATGGACAAAGCAAGGAATTTATATTGGTCCCATTGCAATGATTGGATAATAGTTGGAACTGGTCACTTAAATATTCATTTTCAGTGATGAATTTTGCAGTATTATTGGATATAATTCGAAAATAATTCAGTGCAAAAGCATGGAGAAACCACAATGGGAAGTAGTATTGTCAAATCAAACTATTGTTTCATTTATTTTTATTTCTATGTTTTTTACTATAGTAAACAAAAATACGAACACTTTTCTAATGTTAGAACCTTCAGCATGCGTTAATAATGACAAAAATTTTTTTTTGGTTATAACATAAAGCTGATATATATGAAACTAATATCTTGGTGGAATCTTTCACCCTGCTCGTCACTGACAACTTACAAATTTTCAGGAAAAAATGACAGTTGTGAATGGAGGAAGTGAATTTTTAATTATATCCGGGCACCAAACAATTTGTAGGCATCTTATAGTTCATTAATTAACTGTTGGTAGTTTGCATCCATATTGTTGCCTAAAAATCCTCTTACTACACTAACAGTTTCTTACTACACTAACAAATGAGTTTCTTACTACACTAACAAATGAGTTTCTTACTACACTAACAAATGAGCACAGACATTGTTCCTTCCGATAACCATCTCTTCCGATCGATGCACCATGGCCTGGCTGACCGGCTCTTCTCCAATTACGATGAAGTCAAAAAAAAAATCAATTGCCAGAAAGATGGGATAATACTTTGAACTTTGAATGTAAAACCAATATTTCAAAATAAAGCTTTAGTTTCGAGAAAAACCGCATGAACTTATTCATTCTCCTAATAGATAATATAGTAGAAGTAGAAACATGTCTCATTTATAATGTTAATTTGAACAATATCTACCAAGCATCGGCCAAATGAATCCAATCCGATATATGGAAATAATAAACCTCAATAACATTGAAGAGTTAGTGGTAAATCGGACAATTCCGTCTCGACTGTGATGAATCACTCAATAAAGATAATAGTATGATAATTTATTCATACAGAAAACTTCTCGTTCTCTGAAAATATGAAATACTATCAGCTGAATAACTGATTCCGGCGAAACGTACTAGAGGATAATTAATAATTTCACGAAGCATTGATTTCCCAAGTAAACATCTGTACGGTGTTTACTAGGCTTAATTGCCATTATAATTTGTTTGAACCATTTTGGCCAGTGGCCAAATGGGCAAAACAGATCACGTGTATTTGTGGTATAGTAGAAATATTATATTTTACCGAAAATGATTGATACCGTTCATTTCATGACTCATTTATGCAGGAGTATTTTCCTTTTGAACCTGATGATTACACCAGACAAGATTATTGTAGCACAAAGCAGATCTTCATTTTTTTGATAGCAATACCCTTCTAATAATAGGAAAAATATTCCTAAAGCCCCAACACGTACCACCTCTCAATAGCTCAATAAAACCTTTTCCCATTAGTAAGTATTCAATTTTATGAGGAGACGGTTAAAATGGATGATGCATTTTATAACAGGAAAATTACCTAAACTGTGTTTACAATATTAGATATAAAATTAATTGAGTTTCGAAGAGAGTGGTTCCCTGTGTATAAATAAGAGAGTTTGAATATTAAAACAAATTGAAATATGTTTATCTTCTACAATTTTAATTTCAAAAAATATTCGAATAAGTTAATTCAGAAATCTCTAAAAAAATGCACTATATCTTCAAAAAACAAATATAATTCTAAGCAATTCCATCTTCAGTCCTTAATAATATTCCAAATATCAAAATCAAAAAACTAACCTATATCAAAACCTCAGCACGTGTAAAAGGACAAATGCTTCGAAACATAGATCAACTTTATAATTCAAGATTGATCTCTGTTCTAACAAAATCAAAGAACAGTGTGAGTTATTTTTAAGGCTTATTCAAATTCATTGACATTCCATAATGAGATTTGTTGAAGCCAAAATATAATTATATACTATATATAAAATAAAATAGAAAGGCCTTTTACTTGATATTTGGAATATTATTGAGGACTGAAGATGAAATTGCTTAGAATTATATTTGTTTTTTGAAGATATAGTGCATTTTTTAGAGATTTCTGAATTAACTTATTCGAATATTTAAATATATTAAATATTTCAAATAAATTATATTCTTTGAAAAGTCCTTTAAGTGTGTTCATGTTTTTAAAAGGCAATTGGTGTTCTTAAAGGTAAGACCAGAAACAAAATTTTGTCTCCTTTAAATATTTATTTATTTATTTTAATGACTTTCGTATATCTGTTGGTTTATTTATTCCATTTGACATTATATATTGAGTTTTGATTATATACGTCTATTAAATGTAAGTGGTGCTTGTTTTAGACATTAATTTAATTCTAAAAGTTTTTTGAATAAAAATTTTTTTTTGAAATTAAAATTGTAGAAGATAAACATATTCAAATTTTGTGATATTTCTTCTATCAAGTAAAAGGCCTTTCTATTTTATTTTAAATAAGAGAGTGTTTGAAGGACGAAAATGTCGAGACAGATGCGCCCCAGTTGCAGAAACTCTCCTGACAAATTTTGTTATACAGTGTAGTCAACGAAAACATAACACCTTGAGTTTCCGGCATTAAAATATAAATGTGGAAAATCGCTCGGACCCGTCAATTTCTGATTCGAGAGGGAACAACTTTTCCGCTCTTCCCCTCCCCGTAACTGCAACCCACTAACGGGGGTGAGTACAACCCCTTGATTTTGAATAGGGATGAGGGGTGTCGCTTCAAAATTTCCATCGATAACGAAATGACAGGTAAAATAGTGTAAGAGTACTTACTGGGCACCACTCACTTCCATGCAGTAATGTAAGTTTTGCTGAAAACGTTCACCTACGCTACTCAAGATTTCTGGTGTAATTTGACGGCATTCATTAATCATCCGAGTTCGCAAATCATCCAGTGACTCAGACTGGGTAGCGTAAATCTTGGATTTCAGGTGAACCCATAGAAAAAAGTCCAGTGGAGCCAGATCAGGTGATCTAGGTGGCCACTCAATATGTCCCCTTCTTCCAATTCAGGCGTGAGGAAAATTTTCATCTAAGAACTGACGCACCGGTTGAACGAAATGAAGTGGTGCGCCATCTTGTTGGAAAATGATCGCTTGATGGTCTTCTGTATTCTCCAATACTTGCACGTGGGCTGGATAAATAGTGTTCTCCAATAGATCTAAATAAATTTGGCTAGTGAGATTACCGGTTATAAAAAGGGCCGATTATGTGACTTCCATAAATACCCGCCTAAACATTCAATTTTTGGGGACGCTGAGTATGCACCTAACGAAATAATCTTGGATTTTCATCTGACTAATACGGACAGTTATGCCGGGTTACAATGCCATTAAGGTAAAATGAATACTCATCCAAAAAACAGATATGATTACCGTTTATTATTTCACTTCGTATCTTATAAGGATGGAATTTATGTTGTTTTACAATTCTCGAGATTTTTGTGCGTGAAACACCAGATACATGGGACAATTTCCTAGTACTCAAGATCGGATCAATTGCTATATGACCTAAGACGTCTCTCGCTTCGCCTTCTTGTTTCCGACTGAACCAGTAGCATCAAATTTGGCAACCAGTTGTACAACGTAGGCAGCGGGTACATTTTATCCAGGATGTCGTTTGTTAAATAAAGCCGCTGTTGTTCGCGCAGAGTAGTTATTTCAAAGAAATAATTTTATCATTTCCACCCTTACTTCTACGGAATACACCGTTTCAATTCTGGTACAAATTTACAATCGCTCTTTGACACACTTGTAACATTCTTAAAAATTCATGATAGACTAAGGTAAATCAAAAACATGGTCCGTCTACTTTTTTGGATAAGAAATTAATACTTTTTTGGACAATAAATTAACAACATAACTACTAAATACCTTTGAAATGTATCGGATACGAATAATATTCTCGAGATAAAATCTAAATTGCCTCTTTCACTATTTTCGCTGTTATTTCATTATCGATGGATATTTTGGAGCGAAATTTTAGGGTCATATAGTACTCGATACGATTTTCAAAATAACTTATCGCAACACCCCTCATCTCTATTCAAAATCAAGGAGCCGATTAAAAAAGCGGAAAAGTTGTTCCCCCGAGAATCAGAAATTGACGGGTCCGAGCGATTTTCCACATTTTCATTTTAGTCGGAAAATCGAGGTGTTAAGTTTTTGTTGGAGAATTTATGGTGAAATCGTAAGCCGGCCATATTCTGAAAATGTTGAAAAAGCTACTTCCAATATTTTGGTGTTTTAATTGGAGATCAAGACAAGCAGTGGGCTTCCCATGTGTTCTGTGTTAGTTGTAGCGTATCATTGGTGCAATGGATGAATGCGAAGAGAAAAGCATGCGTTTTGCAGTCCTATGGTATGGCGAGATCCACTAATCATTTAGACTGCTATTTTTGCCTGACAAAGACTGAAGGTTATGCCAAAAAGGGAAAGCACAAGATCGACTATCCAAATTTGCAGTCTGCAGTACGACCTGTTCCTCATAATGCAGATTTACCAGTGCCGATCGCACCTTTATATCCGCAAAATGTTGTTTTGGAAGATATTGGAGACAACGCATCATCAGGCAGCTCGGAAGAACAGTACACCGACTCTACTTTTACTTTTTTAACGTTGTAGGAATTTTATTGGGACTTATTGCTGTTTTCTTTGTCTATGGGACAGTCGTGTAGCACAATATAACAAGAATTTGGCCAGAAAAAAGTGTATTTCAACCGTGATCTCGAAATGTTAAGTTTAGACCTCTTGTAGACCCCACGTCCATATGTCTACTAAATAGAAACTGTGTTTTCTGAAAAATTTATTTTATTTAATTTTAAAAAGTTTCTGAGAAAACTTTTTTATGAAATGAAATTTAAAATTTGTTGTGAGGTTAGCAGAATAAATCTGTATGATATTTAAGATATTGTAAGTGTAAGTAAAAAAACCCCTTTTTATTATTTTAATTTACAAACTTGTTAAAGTATCCCGATTTCGAAACGAAGAAACGCTTCTTCCCTTTCACACCAGACTAAAATCAGTTAAACGTTTTTATTTGTTCCAAATTACTAACGTTCTTAAAATTCACGAAACAAGTTATGAATGAACAAAATGAGTCATACGTGAGCAAAGATATGCAGAAATGCTAATTGTTATTCAGGATTGAGTGCGAAATTCGTATTTAGCGATACCTGGAAATGGGAACATCATGTTTTGCGAATTCATCAATGAAGGTGGATCGTTAGAAAAATCCAACTATTTTTTTCCAATAACTCCGTGGAATACGTCATTTTTTCTGGTGTATTCTCGGAAAGTATTTTGAGAAAAGAAATTTTCAATGAAAACAGGCGCCTATTCTGTGAACTTCTGGGAAAAGTTATTAGGACCAGTATTGAAATTGTGAATTATCAATTGAATAGCAAAACAATTGTACACGTGCACGTGTAACGTAAGAAAAAATCAGGAATAGTTTTCTGCATGAATTGGATCGCTGGGGTATGTCGTGTATGTGCACTAGATGGCGCTAGTATATTATAAATACATTGGTGTTCCTCTGCAGGACAAATATAGGTCCGTGGCTGATTTGTATTTCTTGGACATTACAGCACACTGACGATTGAAACCAATGAGCTTCGAAATAAATACGCATGTCTGCTGCTTATGTCCTAGCGATCAACAAAATCTATTTGGGTTTACTTGAGTTTAGAACTGTTATACAGATGTATGTTGCACTCTCCCGATTCGAAGAACTTTTTGTTACCATAGCTCATACTTCTTATTAATCATATTTGGTACAGATTATGAGCCGAATAAATTAATTTGAAATACTTACATAATATTTGGTGCACGGTGCAAAGCATTATTTTCTATAAATCATAAACCAAAACGAGGAAGTTCTCAGTAAAACGTGAAGAAAATTATTATTTCCTCGAGCAAAAAATCTTCACTTAAATGAATCAATCGGATAATGATTCTCAATGAAACCATTCAAAAGAATGCTGGATACGTTATTGCTTTGTGTGCAGTTAAATCATTTGAATTTTTTCAAGGTATTAGAAAACTTGTTTTGTCTGGCATATTGCTCCATTCTCTTTCATACAGTATCTAACGTACATAATTATATCCATTGATAATGATCTAAATTCCGAATAATGACAATGACAATTGGGTTAACGACTCTGAGTATCACCTTTATTGTGGTCAATTGTTCAGCCTGCGGAGAATTTTATTTTAATCATCGATGATACTCCTAGAGTTCAGGAGATGTTATATGAATGATCCTATTTATTATTCCAACTTCTAAAAAACGAACAAAAATTCATTGAAGTGAAAAAAACGATTTATCAATTTCTCCTTTTTAATGAGCACTGACATTTTCAATAAAATGTAACATGAATATGTGAAATAACCATTGAAGAAAGATGAGGTTGGGTTGAAGCATTCGGCGAAACAATTGTGGAAGTATCTCAATTATTTGAAAAAAAATTAATATCAAAACAGATTTAATCTGTTAGTCTCCTACAATTTTATTTCAAAAAAATTAAAAAAAAATTTTAGATTTAAATTAATGTCTTATAAGCAAGTACAGCTCATATTCAATAGACATATAAAATCAAAACTCAAAATAAAATATCAAATGGAATAAATAACCCAACAAATATAAATTGCCAATTAAAATTAAAAAATAAATATTTGAAGGAGACAAAATTTTGTTTCTGACGTTACAGTTATGAAAATTAATTCCTTTTCAAAAACACAAAACATAATTTTAAGGACATCTCAGAAAATATAATTTATGTGAAATATTTAATATATTCAAATAAGTTACTTCAAAAATCTTTCAAAAACATATATTTTATCTTCAAAAAACAATTAGAATTCCGATAAGGTCTTCATCGGTCCAACTTCAAATTTAAAAATTAAAATCAATCAAGAACAAATACAACTTACATAAAGATTTCTTGTTATCCTCGTTTGAACACCCACGTTAAAATCCACGATATTCTATGTTCGTCACAAAAATCACAGAAAGCGGTAAGGTATTATATGGTTTTCTTTGAACCACCTGATATTCCATAATGAGTTTTATTCAAACCTAGTATAATTATATATTATATATAAAACAAAATAATAAGAAGAGATTTTTTACTTGATAGAAGGAATATTACAAAATTTGAATATCAAAACAAATTTAATCTGTTAGTCTCCTACAATTTTAATATCAAAAACATTTTTAGAATTAAATTAATATCTTATAAGCACAGCGCATATACGTCTATCAAATCTTAATTATTTTATTCAATTGAAATGAATTTCCATCAAGTGAGGACCGATTCAATCAAATTCGGTTCTTATATTTAAAATTTTAGTATATGTTGTAGACTGAAGCAGTATCCATCAATTCTTGGACAATAAATGAATTTAATCTGCAAATTTTGTTCTACTCCTTTTGTTTTGGATTTACATCAGTAAAACCATTAGTCCCTGAAGAAATTATTAGTGGTGTATGAATTTCAGCTTACGTGACTTAATGATTCAGAAGAAACAATAGAATTCGTTTTTTGTGATTCTCTCACCGACAGTAAATACTAGCGAGGAAGACTTTCTGTGAGTTAAATGAAGAAACACATGAAAGTTCTTGAATCAGTGGCGTTTCTTCGTTATTAGAAAAGTATTTCAATATGAAATTCCAGTTGATTTAAAACGTCACTCGTGATATTATATCTTATCGACCTGAAATCCTGATAGATTAGTTACTTCAAGAAAACATCCGGTACGAAACCCATAGACGATTACGAAATGACTTTTAAGGATTCGGATATAGAAGTGTTTCCTTATACACTCATTTTTTATAACTCGCGAACTACTGACCCTGGAATATCGATTTATTACTTAGTATGAGGAAATTTAAAAAACAGACGAAGAAGTCGCCGTAGGGTTACTACGGAGCAGAAAGAACATATTTAGGTCAAACAGCCAGAAGAAATCCAACAGTATATCATCTGGAACTTGGATCATAAATTCGAAATCTAACATATTAAAAATAAAGGTTATACCCTGAACCAGTTAAAATATCTAGAAGTATCCATAATAAAATTTCAGTTTTACTCAACGAATAAATAAATGTGAACAATAATTTCATAAATCATAGCTTTTGAGCCTACTCGGTGATCTAAAATTAAAAAATTATATCAAAATTTTGAAAAAGTTACCATAAACATAAATAGTTGCAAAAAAATTTAGGGGGCGATTCCTTGTCAAAAAATAGGATGGGTCTTTCATATAAACTTAATTTTTTGAGCCCCCCTGCTTAGTTACAGCCCCGTGAAATTGGCGTCCGAAAAACAGTTTTTAATTTTTTTTTAAACAAAAAACTAACAATAATTTTAACTGAATTTAAGTTAATCAAAACTAGTCAGTTGTCATAACAAAATGACATCCGCTTACTAGATAAATTCTAGTTCGGAAATAATTCCAGCCTCTACGATTCACTCCATCATGTTGATAATTTTTTTTTCTCAAAACCTAGAATTTTAGCTAGAAATTAGAAGTGACCTTTCTTGTTAAGAATGGATCAAGCTATCCAAAATTAATTTTTTCATTGTAAAATAGGAATATGGAAAAAAGTTTCTTGCGAAAGAAGTTTTAGGGGTGACTTTTTCTACCCCTTACAATCATAGAGAAACACCTCTAAAAATTTTTTTGGCTGCGTTTTCGCCCGCATAAAATGTCTGCCTAATTTTATTCTTGTCAGTTTTTTGGTTTTTAAGAAGAAAATTCAAAACTGTTTTTCGAGCGGCATCTTTAGCGGGCTCAAAAAAATAAACTTTATCAGAAAGACCCACCCTATTTTTTGACAAGGAATCACCTCCTAAATTTTTTCCCAACTATTCATATATATATATATATATATATATATATATATATATATATATATATATATATTAAAATATAAACATTAGATTATTATAAAATTAATATTTGTCTAGAAAAACAAAATAATCCACTGAAAATATAAGCTCTTATACTTATTTCTTGCTTAACCTTAATCATCAGACAGCTCTTACATTTAGAATCAAACTTAGATAAGATTAGAAATTTAATAATTCAAGAAAATTCTGAATAAAAACCCAAACACAGTCAGCTATGAGAACGTTTTCCTACCAAATAATAACTTTGAACTTGAAACACAGAATTTTATTTTTTGGTTATCAACAGATATGTCACAAGTCACAAAAACATCTGATTTTTTCATCTAACGAATCTGTACGTACTTTTTTTTCCATAATTATTACACATATTATACATAATTATTACACGATTACACATTCATTTGAACGATTCTATCAATTAGGAATTTTGAGTCTACTTGGTAAAAGTTCTAATTTAAAATTGAAAATTAATATCAGAATTCTGGAGAACTTTCACTATATTCCATAGGCATTTCAAAAAAATTATATAAAATTGATACTAGTCTAGAAAAACATTCATTTTTTATTTTATGACATTTTATACATGTGTATACGTAAATTTACCAACTGGTGTGAAAACCCAAAAAAGATAAAATAATTAATTCAGAATATAAGCTATTATACTTAAAAATAAATAGTTTTTTAGACAAGTATTAATTTTATATTAATCTAATATACATTTTCTATATATGTAGTTAAAAATTTTCAGAATTCTGATATTAATTTTTTATTTGAAAGAGTTCTTTCAACGACTAGACTCAAAATGAATTATTTATTCCGAATTTTCTTCTATATTCTGAAATTTCGAGTCTTATTCCTTCTGAATAATCAGTTACCAAATGTAAGCATTTTCAAATTAATTAATTGAACCGGGGGATATTTATTAGGAATTTTTAACACGAATTTGAGTATGGCAAATAGGAAGTTTTTCGAATTGGGCCAGTGCAACTTATAGTTCGAAACTTAAATAAAGCCGAATAGGTTTTGTTCATTAGATCGCTTTTTGACTGAGACTGGGTTATATGCTACGTAATAGTTAAAACAAGTTGTATAAATTACTACGTTTTACTACCCATAAATTATAATTCTTTTTTTTTTAATTAATTTATTGGTAGGAAATAGTAATGTCTACAACTTGTTTTATTTATGATCAACTACCAAATAGTAACGGCTGAAACTGTTCGGTATCTGTACGTACGTGTCTTCGCGTGCATTAGATTAGAACAGTAGTGTCGCTAAGCGGCACTGATGAGTAGCCAAAAAGCTATGAAACATGCATGTCTGCTGCTTATGCCCAGCGATCAACAAAACCTATTCGGCTTTATTCAAGTTTGGAACTTTAATACAGATGTAAGTTGCTGTTTTTATTTACCATACTCAAATTCTTATGAACATAAAGTTTTTTATCTAAATTCTAATTTCCATACATTGATATAAAGCTCAGGTGAACGAAGTCACTGGCATCTGCTAGTTGATGATGAGACAAAAGTAAACAATTGTTTTCTTGGAAAATATCGAATTTCCCAAAACAGTTTCCTTCTGACATCAAAACGTGATAGAAATGAGTCATCCATGCTAACATAAAAAGATGATTCCTCTCTTAATGCGTATTTTATCTTTTATATCTTCACTCCTTGACATTATCGCACTAAAGTTTCCAGGAAGAGAAAACAGAAGCCTAGAATAATACCGCACCTATTTCAATGTGTTCGAAAAAATTCTATTGTTGTGTAGGCTTCATGAGCTCGGTACACAATAATTATCATCAACGATTTTATTCATTGTAAATTCGAAGAGTTGTAAGCGAGGATAATATGCTCTATCTTCTTAGATTTGTTGTCGTAAATGTTCAGCTAGAGAGAACATTGCGCACATCTGATCTAATTCATCATTATGCATACATAAGTTCATATTTGAACATGCCTGTTCTTAGAATCATGTTTACAAATGCGGAAAATAAGTAGGAAATGGAGAGATACAAAGATTGTTTTGCGAAGTATGTGATGCGAAAATTCTTCCAATCCTGTTTTACTCGAATTTATATTGAAAATATGAATAAAAACAATATTCTCATTTCCGCTAATATTTTATTGACACTACGATCGTTACGTCATACCATGACTTCTTCAGGTGAGTATTACAAGATACTTATTCATATTTTCAAGATGAATTTCCGTCAAGTAAAGACCGAAACAATCATAGATTCGAATTTATATAATTCAAGAAGCCGGTTCGCCCGTAAAAACGATAACTTTCAAACGGAAAGGACCTTCAGAGAAGGTTTAGGATCTAAATATCTCGGTTGAGGGTAAAATCGGTCCAATGATTTCGCATTTGATAATTTATCTCTTATCTATCTTATTTTCCTCAATATTTTCTGAATTACATATCAGATCGATGTAAAATTCAGCATTCAGAAGAATAATAATAGCGCGCACGTGGGTTTACGAAAAAATACTTAAGTCATGAAAATCATCTTTTCTCAAAATTTTAAGAACAAGGAAATTTATACTAGAATTCTTTTCTTTCTCAAAAGTGAATTCAATATTTGCCCCGATTTTTTTTATGAAATCATTAAAATTGCAGAGCTATCCTTTCTCTCAGAGGAACAAATGAAGTCATCTACATATCTGAACCAATTAAGAAAAGCTCAAGGGATTTAAGTGAATTTCTCTTTCTAACTTATCCATGAAAATTTCTGCTAAAATAACACTTGATAGATTTCCCATAATCAAACCTTCATTTAAACTATAAATAATAACATTAAATTGAAAACAGTATTGTTCTAGACAAATTTCTGGAATTTTAAATATAATACAGATTTATTCTGTTAACCTCCTACAAATTTTAAATTCAAAAAATTTTTATTCAAAAACTTTTAGAATTAAATTGAATAAATGTCTTCAGAAAACACTGTGTCAATTTAGTAAACATATAGAATAAATACTTATTACACAATACCAAAGAGAATGAAAGAAATTCAAAGAAATATAAATTTTCAACTAAAAATTATTAAATTAATACTTGAAGAGTACAAAATTTTGTTCCGTTCCCTGTTTTATGAAAACCAAATTCCTTCCCAAAAATGCAAAACATAACCTCAAGAACTTCTTCAAAAATAACTTGCTCATAATAAGCTCCTTTAAAAAATCCCAAAAAAATCCAGAGCATCTTCAAAAACAATTTAGAATTATTATAATTATTAAAATTCTAAATTGTTTTTGAAGATGTTCCACATGTTTCAGGAATTTATTTTGAGGAAGTTGTTTTTGAAGAAGTTCTTTAGGTTATGTTTTGCATTTTCGGAAAGGAATTTAGTTTTCATAAAACAGGGAATGGAACAAAATTTTGTACTCTTCAAGTATTTATTTAATAATTGTTAGTTGACAATTTATATTTCTTTCATTCCCTTTGGTACTGTGTAATAAGTATTAATTCTATATGTCTACTGATTTGACACAGTGTATTTTAAAGACATTTATTTGATAAGGTAGATAAATATACTTGGCTTAAGTTCCACAAAAGTTAGACATTTATTTTATTTTATTCTATTTTTAATACAAATTTTTTTGAAATTAAAATTTGTAGGAGGTTAATAGAATAAATCTGTATGATATTTAATATTTTGAAGAAGCCAGTTTTGGCGAAACATTATCGTTGATTAATAAAAAGTGGAAATTTCTTTATTATTTAATTTAATTAAAAGGAATTTCCATCAAGTGAGGACCGATTCAGTTGATTTTTTGAAGTATTTTGGTTTTGATCTTTTCTATACATATATCATTCGTTTTACAGTGCTTACATTTTAGATACAGTTTCGAACTAAGAACACAGCAAATATTAATCATTATTCCACAAGAGTTCTTAAAAAATATGACATTTCCACCCATTTGAAAACTGCAAAATGACTTCCTTCAATGTTCTTTTCAGTAAGCGGAATACAGATGTTTTGTTTCCATTTCGCAGAAACTAATAAACAGAGGGACCCTTGTTGAGGCAAGCTAATGGGGGGACAGAGGGTTCTCGCTGGGAATGTTTGAAATCCAAGAGGTTCCAGGCAGTTGGTCGATGTTTTGTCGAAGTTGCAAGCGGATCCTATTTGTTTTATTATGGTTTTGCAGTCAAAACTCAAGACTGAATGACGTTAGATTTTTCTGATATTAAAACGAAAACATATGTGTATTTCCTGAATTTCAGACACCGCAAATTGTCGCTGAAATGCCCAACTTTTAATAGAAAATTACAGATAATAGCTGGATTAATTCTCCGAAACCTCTACAAATTTAATCTAAAAAAATCTCTTGAAATTTTTTAAAAATTAAATTGAATAAATACAGAAAAACACTGTTTCACTTTATAGACATAGAATCATCAACACATGTGAGCGGCAGGTAACCAATAAAGAATCAAAAGAAAACAAAGTATTGACCAAAATTATCCCAAGACAAATTTGTTTCGATTGGATATTCAGGAATAACAAATTCACTCACCAAAAAATGTTCCACAAACAATTAAAAAATGTCATCTTATTTTTTCCTTTTTAAAAAATTTGATAGCACATTCTCCAGAAAAAAAATCTGAAATTCTAACACATATTCTCATTAGTTGGGAGTTATTTCGATGCTAAAAAAAACAATCAATAAAATATACAGGGTGAATATGAATAATTGCGGAAAAATTTATGAGGTGATTCCTTGTCAAAAAATAGGGTGGATCTTCCATATAAACTTTATTTTTTTGCGCCCCCCTACTTAGTTACACCCCTGAAGATCACGCCCGAAAAACAGTTTTTAATTTTTTTTAAAAACCAAAAAACTGACAATTATTAAAAATGAATCAAAACTAGTTAGTTGTCATAACAAAATTACATCCGCATCTAGATAAATTCCAGTTCAGGAATTATTCCAGCCTCTACGACTCACGTTTTCATGTTGATAAATTTTTTTCTCAAAAACCTAGAAATTTAGCAAGAAATACAAGTGACCTTATTTGTTAAAAATGGATCAAGCTATCCAAAATTAATTTCTTCATTGTAAAATAGAAATATGGTGGCTTTTTCTACCCCTTGCAATCATAGAGGAACACAATAAAAAATTTTTTTGGGTGCCTTCTCGCCCGCATAAAATATCTGCTTAATTTTATTCTTGTCAGTTTTTTGGTTTTTAAAAGAAAAATTAAAAACTCTTTTTCGGGCGCCATCTTTAGGAAGCACAGGGGGCTCAAAAAAATAAAGTTTATATGATAGACCAACCCTATTTTTTGACAAGACATCACCCTCTAAATTTTTTCGCAACTATTCATATACACCCTGTGTATATATACCTTCATTCACCAAATATTCAGTTAGAAAGTGAAAGAGTGTCATACGAATATTTGGCTAATTCACAGAAAAATGTTGAAAATATAGAGTCTATGATGGTATCTTCTCTTCAACATTTTTCTCTGTGTAGAAAAATCTCAGCTATAAACAAAAAACTAATGAATATTTTTCCAAAGTTGTGAGTTTATTAGAAAGGTTGATCTTGATATTTACGAATAAAAACAATATTATTCAAAATTTGAATATCAAAACAGATTTAATCTGTGATTCTCCAATAATTTCAATTGAAAAAAAATTTAATTAAAATTATTAGAATTAAAGTAATGTCTTAAAAGCACAGCTTATAATTAATATACGTATAAAATCAAAACTCCATATACAATATCAAATGGAATAAATAAACCAACAAATATAAATTGTCAAATAAAATTAATTAAATAAATATTTGAATGAGACAAAATTTTGTTTCTGATCTTACAATTATGAAAACTAATTCTTTCTCAAAATTACAAAACATAATTTAAGAAATTCTCAAGGAATATAATTTACTTAAAGTATTTAATATATTTAAATAAGTTGTTTCGAACATCTCTCAAAACATGTATTATATCTTCAAAAAACAATTAGAATTCCAGTCAGGTCTTCACCAGTCAAACTTTACATTTAAAAAAATTAAAATCAATCAACAACAAATACAATTTAGCTACAGATTTCTTGTTATCCTCGTTTAAACACCAACTTTATAATCTAAGATATTCTATGTTCGTCACAAAAATCACAGAAAACTGCAAGGTACTATATGGTTTTCTTGAATTAATTAAATATTTTAAATACATTATATTCTCTGAGAATTTTTTAAATTATGTTTTGTAATTTTGAAAAGGAATTAGTTTTTTGTCTCATTCAAATATTTATTTAATCAATTTTTAATTGACAATTTATATTTGTTGGTTTATTTATTCCATTTGATGTTGTATACTGAGATTTGATTTTATACGTCTATTAAATATAAGCTGTGCTTATAAGACATTACTTCAATTCTAAAAATTCTGAATAATTTTTTTTTAAATTAAAATTATAGGAGACTAACAGATTAAATCGGTTTTGATATTTAAATTTTGTAATATCCCTTCTATCAAGTAAAAAACCGATTTTTATTTTATTTAATATTATTCAAATAACCGCCACGACTGGCTACAGTCCGATCAGCCTAATTTTTCAGTGCATAGTCGATCGTTTGGGTCTCAAGCTCATGAATGGCGTGTTTCAAGGCATCAATCGTTTCTGGATGGTTAGTGTAACACTTATCCTTATCGGATGCCCACAAAAAATAGTCCTCCGAGGTGAAAATGAGCTTCATTGCTAGAGATTATTTTTCTGGGAAAATGCTCTCTTCGGCCATGCAATCATAAGCTCACTGAGCGAAGTGGAAAGGCATCGGATGGTTACGAGGCTTCACTTCTTGCACTAGTTGAACTCTGTAAACCTTCATACCGAAGTCTTCATGCAAAATTCCCCCCAGGGAAGTGAAATGACGAGCTGATGTTGATGGGTATGCAGCCACATTTTGGGCTACAGCAGCAATGTTTTCAGGTGTGTTCACTGGACGATAACGTGAACGGGTTGTTTTTTCAAATGACGATTCAGTGTTGCCGAACAAACTGATGCATAAATTGCTGTGAGGACATTTCATTTCTATTGAATTTTCCACTTAAATTTCTAACAGTTTGGACCAAGACTTTTATGAGAGAGGCATTATGAAGTTACATCTAAAATGGCAATGAATTATAGAACAAAACTGTGCATATTTGACCCAAATCGGACAATCCGAAACATGTTAAATTAAGTCTTGAAGTTCACGCAGAAATAATGGGTTTTTCCCCCAACCTATTATATTAACGGAAATATTCTTAATTAAAGTTATGATTCATTGTTCAAGAAAATACTAAATTAAAAGATCGAATTGAATTTCGTCTGAAATTATGAACTTTAGTAAAGTGTAATGAACTACAGCACCTGTTTATAATGCCATTGCCATTATAATATCACCTACAATGTGACCGTAGCTGTCTGAAAGTCAATTAGCCAGTTTGTTTTGAAACACGGAATGCTTACATTAATTCAGAACAATCGTTAAAACCATCTAGATGAAGTGGTCGACACTACATCGTCAAAACTGAATAGCTAATATGGAAAAGCCAGAACCCCTGCGACACACAATGGCGTAGACGTTTGTTCCTTCAAGGCCTCCACTGGAATCGAATGAAATTTCACGTAACACATACCAAACCCATTGAATTCACCCATAACCGATGGTTTAGATTTTTAAATTTCTTTTTGACGAAGTGGTACTATTGAGTGGCCAGCTAGATCGCCAGACCTTACGCCGTTGGATTTTTTCTGTGGGGTTATCTTAAGAACAAAGTTTATTCTACGAGCATCGTAGACCTCAAAGAAAGGATAACTACAGAAATGCGGAATATTTCAACTCAAACTTTAAACAAAGTTAGGAACGAATTTTATTGGAGACTGTGTTATTGCCAAGAACGAGTTGAAGAACATTTAGAGCATTTATTTTAATGTATTAAAATCCATTACATGATGAAATTTAAGTAGATATTCAGTTTTTTTAAACCAATTATGAATACTTTCGAAATTTCATCCGGTATTATTCATAATAATGATGAACAGTCATTAATAAGGAGGATGAGCTATGGTAAAAAAAGTTCTAGAAATCGAGACAGTGTAACATACATCTGTATAACAATTCTATACTCAACCAAACTCGACAAGGTTTTCTAGGTCACAAAGTCAAATTGCAGACATGCGCACGTTTCAAACTGATTGGTTTTCGTCAGTGCAATGTATGCTAGTGATTCCAAATCTGTCAAGTATTATTCGCGCTATACACAGAGACTCCAAGATATTAATAATACACTAGCGTCATCTAGAGTATTAATATCTTGGAGTCTCTGTGTATAGCGAATAATACTTGACAGATTTGGAATGATATAGTTCGTTGAAATCAGGTTATTAAGGAGCTTTGAAAAAATATAAAAATTTACAAAGTTTTCCATTTGTATATTTAAATTTATGCCCAAAAATGCCACCATTGCATTTGAAAGTTGACGTTTTGGAGATCCAGCTATTATCTATAATACTCTATCAAGTACTTGAAATTTTTCGTTGTAACGCCACTGTATTCAATTAATATGCGGGGGGAGAGTCCCGTCTACTCATCCGAAACAAAGCAAGATTGGATTGTTCTTATCTGTCTGATGATGTCCTGTGTTTTGACTATTTTTAGAAGCATCCAAACAAAACGAATCGTTTTTCAGTGTCATCCATCAAAAAATTTTCAATATTGTTCATTCCACTGTATTGAAAATAAACCTGGAGAAAACCACGAGGTCAATTAATGCTTTTCTCGTCTAAGGGAGAATTTATAGTTAATAGTTAGACATCCATTCCATTTAATTGGAAAATAGGGGTTGGCGGTTAAAGAATAATATTATACAACTGGAAAACTCTTTCATTTAATAGACTAATAAAATAATAAAAAAGGGGATTTTTTGCTAGAAGGCTTTTTCAATATATTGAATATAAATCAGAGTAATTCTGTTATACCTATAATTTTAATTCAATAACATTTCTTGAAAATTTTTTAAAATTAAATCAAATAAATGCTTCAAAAAACACTGTTTCATTTTTGATAGATAATTAACACCTATTACACAATATCAAACGGATTTAAAAAAATCTAAAGAATCGAGTAAGATACTCCATAATTTTTTTCAGTAGTTTTAATTGGCAAAGTTTTGCCGTAGGATATCCTAAGAATACTTGAAAACTTATATTTAATGAAGACTACTAGGGAACGTTATTTCTGTTTAAACGAAGATTCCTTTACTGATGTTAAATTCGAAGTTTCTAGGTCAAGTATTGTTTCCTAGGAAGTTTTGATGAGTCAGTCAGTATCGATTTTGTTACATTGTTCTTGGCTCTTGAGATGATTTGTTATATATAATGTAGAAAAATACATAGAAAATAACAAATTTATGTGGAGGAATATTAAATGAAAATTTTAAAATCCTTCAATATAGGCGCTATTTTACATTCATAACTTAACTAATTTGAACTCCACTATTCTAAATGTTCATTATTTCTTCAGAAATGTTTGAGCAATTTTATCCTCTAATTGAAAATTCTATCACCTCAGGGGTTATTTCATGAAAAATTTCAATATTATCTGAGTATGAAATTTATTAATAACTTTCATCAATTAAAACTCATAAAAATTGAAAATAGGCTGTTTGTGGGGATTTTAGAACTAATTTACATTATAATTGAAGAGTATCCAAATATGAAATTAGTTTTTCTCAATCAGCTCTACTTTTTTAAATATCGTGTTTTTTTTAGAGTGATAGAACTTTAAATTGAAATAAAACACATTTAAATTAAGATTGAGGCCATTTTTTTATTTCAAAGATAATTTTATGACATTTATGTTTTGCAAATAATTTCCGGCATATGTCCACCACGACTAGCTCTGAGGAACCGCATTCGACCAGACCAATTTTTGACCACTTTTACGAGTAATTCAGGTCTTCTTTCATCAAAAACACGAGTTATGTTGGCTTCCAAAGCCTCTATTGTTTCTGGTTTATCATCATAAACCAATGACTTGACATAACCCCAAAGAAAATAATCCAGTGGAGTTATGTCGCATGATCTTGGAGGCCAATTAATTGGACCATTTCTCGAAATAATGTTATCGCCAAATCTTTCTTTCAATAAATCAATTATTACGGTAGCAGCATGAGGTATAGCACCATATTGTTGGAACCAAAACACTTCTGGGTCGATACCATTCAAATTTTGAAACGAGCACCATTCACTGTAACATTAGCTCCAGCATCGTTTTTAAAGAAATATGGACCGATAATGCCTCCAGCGTGTGAAGCACACCATACAGTGCATTTTTCAGGATGCAGTGGAACCTGCAGAACTTCTTGAGGATTGTTTTCACTCCATATACGGCAATTTTGCTTGTTTACATAGCCGTTCAACCAGAAATGAATTTAGTGATGAAGCACTAAACACAATTTTACGCTAAAAAAGTGGATCAACTTCAAGCTGTTCTAGGGCCCAATCAGCAAACAAGGACGCTTATTATGGTCAAGTAGCTCTAGTTCTTACACCAGTTGGATCTTGTAAGGGTGTAGACCAAGATCTTTACGCAAAATTTTCCATGTGGTGGATGCACAGAGGCCAACTTGTTGTGAACGTCGACGAATAGACAAATCTGGATCATCATTAACACTATGACTTACAGCAGCGATATTTTTTTCTGTACGTACAGTTCTTTGTCTTGTTGTTGTTGTTGTTGCATCGAGTAGAGAAAATGTTGTCCGAAATCTATCGATAGTTCGACGAATAAGCTGCTCTGATGGACGATTATGTAAACCAATGTATGATCAATGTGTGCCGTTTACTTTAGGACTGCGATATCCCTCTAGCGATAAAATGCCCTAAATTTACCCGCTTTACAGGCAGAATTTAAATGATATAGTCATAAAACCTCAATTAAACAATTTTAAAGGTATACATTTAATGTGCAGGTATATTTTTAGTCGAACCTTCATAATTGTATTCCTAGTCTGCTATTAGATCATGTAGTTCTTAGCGAGAATTTAGAGCCCTTCAATAAATTATCGAAGCCACTGCTAAAGCCCGCATCTGGTTCCGTATGTACGGAATAGAACCGTACAGACAAGGATTGCGCGAAAAATTAGTTACTGAAATATCGCCTCATAGGATCAAAGTTGAGTTTAATATTCGTGTTTTGGAGGGAGTTGTGTTTTGAAATAAAGATAAAATGAGTTCAAGGCTTTGTTCAAGTAGAAGGAGTTGTTTAAATAGTCTTGATGACTGCTGAAGTTCACATTCTGAGAATCATTGTTACTTTGTATAAGTAATAGTTAGAATATGACTAACAAAAATTACTGAAGATCCCGAAAGGATGGATCGTGCGTATAATTTTATTTTTGTATTCTAGCTGTTTTGCTACATTTACTCTGATTTTTTTAGAATTTAATGATTAAATATATAAATTTATATAATGTTTTCATGCCACTTGCAGAAATAGTGCTTCGAAGACATAATATCTATTGAATAGTATATATTCCAAAAATATTCTGCGTTTAACATTAATTAACAACCCTTATCAAGAAAGATTCATAAAAATTATATTTCTCTAATTCTTAATTGAAACAATCCTCTAAATGCACAAGGTCTTATCAATTGTTTTGTAAGCTCATCGTTATTACATTTAATGATGAACACTTCCGCAGATGGTATTTCGAATCGATTGCTCGAATTTCTATTGGTAATATGTCTTTCCAGCTGCTTCTACCTCATCTAACCCATTTAATGGCGTCATAATTCAGAGAAGATCATCATGCTCTCTAATTGCCCTCAAATTTCGAAAGGAAATTGATGACGATGGCGTAAAATCTGAGATATTACAAATCGTTGAAAGTAAAATTTGCCTCATTTGTCATTTTGACAAATGACTCAATTTCCAGGTGAACTTCATACAAGGTGATGATAAAGATGGTCCAACAGAAAATTCTACTCAGCACTGGATTCGAAATTTTGTACATCAGAAGTGTGCATTATACTGGGTGTCCCAGAGTATGTATAACAAACTGATAAGGTAGATCTTAATAATGGAAATAAGAACAAATTTTCTGCTAACATGGGTCCTCACTACTTTCACTTCCGAGACACAGGGTGTTTAAGTTTGAGATTTCAGGAATCAATTTCAGTACTCGTTTCTTTTCAATAGAGGATTCTTTCATCCCTTTTTGTAACTGTGTGATTAGAGTTAATTCTATATGTCTTTTAAAAAGAAACAGTGTAGTTTAAGCACATTTGTATCGATGTATTATGACAACCAAATTCATGTCCAAAAATGCATAACCTAACCTCAAGAAGCTCTTCGAAAATAACTCTCTTTAAAAGAAGTTCCTTCGAAAAATTCCGAAAACAAGCAGCACATCTTTTAAAGAGAGTTATTTTCGAAGAAATTCTTGAGCTTAGGTAATGCATTTTTAGAGATGAATTTTGTTTTCATAATACATCGTTTGTATCCTTTAAGTATTTATTTAATATTTTTAACTAATATTCTATATTTTCCTTGGATTCTTTTATTTCTTCTGATGCTGAGTAATGAGTGTTAATTCTATATGTCTACTTAATTGAAACTGTGTTTTCTAAGACATTTATTCAACTTAATTTTAAAAAGTTTCTGAGAAAAATTTCTATAAAATTAAAATTTGTAGTGAGGTCAGCAGAATTAATCTGTGTGATATTTATGATATTGTAAAAGCCTTCTATCAAGTAAAAACACCCCTTTTTATTATTTAATTTTGAATAACTTTAAATCCGAAGATAAATAATAATTAGTCCTTTATTAAACCAGAAAGACGCGGTATTACTGAATTTGAATGTTCACTTTCAAAACACTTTATCAGTTACAAGTTGAAATTAACATTGTATACAAAACCTGTCATGCTTTCACGCCGTTCCGCATTTTGATGCAGTTCCATCAATTGTCGAAACACACATTGAAATGTCAATTTCACGAATTCCTCATCATATGAATTATCTCCATGACCTGAATATTCAGAATAACCCCTATTGTCTGACGTTGGCAAGCAATTAATTTTACAGTAGTTCAATGAACTATACGGGTAAACGTATATAAACTCTAAGTGGGCTTTTGGTCTTGAGATCAACGACAATGTTTAATGAAGAGTATAACGAGAATTCAGAACATCCAAATAGACCTGAGTTGTGCAATGTGACCGACAGATTTGACAGGAGGCGACGTTATTCAGGAAACAGAAAATTTGGTGCAAATTTCATTTCAGGAACGAGAACTTGAGTCCTCTGTGGACTGGATATTTACACAAAACATCGAATAAAATAATAAAAAGACTAGAGTTTTTTAAATATCATATTCTGTTAACCTACAAATTTTAATTTCAAAAAAATTTACATTCAAAAACTTTTAGAATTAAATAAAATAAATGTCTTTAGAACACACCGTGTCAATTAAGTAGACATATGGATTTAATACTTGTTACACAGTACCAAAGGAAATCAAAGAAATTCAAAGAAATATAAATTATCAACTGAAAATTATTAAATAAATACTAGAAGAGAATAAAATTTTGCCTCGTTCCTTTTTATGAAAACTAAATTCCTTTCCAAAAATGCAAAACATAACCTCAAGAAATTTTTCAAAAACAACTTGCTCGAAATAAGTTCCATTAAAAAATTCCTAAAACATCTTTAAAAAGCAATTTAGAATTATTACAACGGTAACTCATTAGCTCAACTTCATATTCAAAAAATAAAAATAATTAACAGAAAATATCTCACCAAACCAACTGAATGCTGCTAAATTTTGTTGCCATTTTAGAGGTAACAAGTCTTGATTTCATTGGCGAAAAACTCTAGTAATAAAAAGAGGTTTTTTCTTGATAGAAGGATTATCACAAAAATTTAAATATCATACAGATTTATTCTGTTAACTTCTTGCAAATTTTAATTTTAAAAAAATTTTTATTCAAAAATATAAAATCACACAGTACCAAAGGGAATGAAAGAAATTCAAAGAAATATAAATTGTTAACTGAAAATTATTAGATAAATACTAGAATAGTACAAATATTTGTTTCATTCCTTGTTTTATGAAAACTAAATTCCTTTCCAAATATGCAAAACATAACATCCAGAACTTCTTCAAAAACAGCTTGCTCAAAATAAGTTCCATTAAAAAATTCCTAAAACATCTTTAAGAAGCAATTTAGAATTATTACAATGGTAACTCATCAGCTCAACTTCATATTTAAAAAATTAAAATAATTAACAAAAAATATCTAACCAACCAACGTTTTGTTCTAAAATTTGTTGCCATTTTTAGAGGTAACAAGTCTTTATCCTCATTGGCGAAAAACTCTAGTAATAAAAAGAGGTTTCTTGATAGAAGGATTATTACAAAAATTTAAATATCATACAGATTTATTCTGTTAACCTCCTACAAACTACAGAATAAATCTGTATATTCAAAAAAAATTGTAATAATCCTTCTATCAAAAAAAAACCTCTATTTATTATTTCATGGTATATATAATAATTATATAGTTATAGAATACGTAGGATGTTTATAAATTCACTTCATTGTAGTTAACAGTACTCAGTTGGTTTGGTAAGATTTTTTAGTTAATTATTTTTATTTTTTGAATATGAAGTTGAGCTGATGAGTTACAGTTGTAATAAGTCTAAATTGCTTTTTAAATATATTCTACATGTTATAGGAATTTTTTTAAAGGAACTTATTTTGAGCAAGTTGTTTTTGAAGAATTTCTTGAGGTTATGTTTTGCATTTCTGGAAAGGAATTTAGTTTTCATAAAACAAGGAATGAAACAAAATTTTCTACTCTTCAAGCATTTATCTAATAATTTTCAGTTGACAATTTATATTTCTTTGAAATTCTTTCATTCCCTTTGGTACTGTGTGATTGTATATTTTTGAAATTAAAATTTGTAGGAGGTTAGCAGAATAAATCTGTATGATATTTAAAATTTTGTAATAATCTTTCTATCAAGAAAAAACCTCTTTTTATTACTAGAGTTTTTCGCCAATGAGAATCAAGACTTGTTACCTTTAAAATAGCAACAAATTTTAGAACAAAACGGTGCATCTTTGACCCAAATTGCACATCCGAAACATGTTAAATAAAGTCTTGAATTTCGCGCAAAAATGATGGATTTTTTCTCAAGCTATTTTGAAGTTAATTAATATTGATCAATATATATAGCTCTTCGTCACCAGTTCTAGAATGAATTCTACGGGTGACTGACGCATCTGCAGAAGCTATTTTTATACTGCAAACTTTGAAAACGATTTCTTAAGTTGTGGTCAATTGTAGTGGATATTTCAGCGAATATCACGTACACTTCGAACGCACATATCGAACCAGAAGGAGTATCGATAGACTCCGAGTTATTTTCATTCACATATTCAGAAAACGAAATTGAATCAGTGAAACACCCACATTGTTCTTTATTACGTGAATAAGTCGCAAACATGCATTACTAACATAAAATTGATCGTGGAAATAAAAATAGAATTCAACCTTCAGCGTTATTTCGAATTTTATTTCAAGTTTATGAATTCTTTTCAATTCACTATTAAAATACCGATGTGGTTCGATAAATCTTCTGGACCCAGATATTTCACCGTTTTATTACTATATTTATTCGTAATTGTGAAAACAATTCAATAGAACATAAAATCGGGAAGCGATAAAACTTGTTTTCCATTTTGATATAATTATCGAGAAGTTTGAAATGTGCAACTACCGGTAATGCTACGTGACAAATCAAATCGCATACTATATATGACTAATTTTCTGTGAATAATACTTTCCTGTATTCGTGACATGATGAAAAATTTGATTAAAAAACCTGTATTAGTTTGACGTACGTCAGAGTCCTAAAAAACAACCGGAAGTATAAAAAAATTAGAAATTATTCAGAAAGCAATAATTGAAACAAAGTTTGAGACTAATTTGTTTTACTACCAAAAGATTGGCATATTTACACAGATTTGTGACTGCAGTATCGAATTATTAGGGCTATAAATGAGTTCGTGCGGGTTTTTGTGTAAAAAATTGGTTATACATTCTAATCTTTTTCATCTTCCTGGCAATTGATGGTTCCCATTTCGAAAAAAAAAACGGATCTTTGGCCGGAATGCAGGCATCGATTCATTTCTTGGCTTCATCGTAATTGGAGGAGTGCTGGTCAGTCAGGCCATGTTGCATCGATCGAAAGAGATGGTAATTGGAAGGAGCAATGTCTGGGCTGTACAATTTTTCATAATAAAGCTTCAATTGTCGATAAAAAACCGCACGAACTAATTTATATTCCTAATAAGTTTCCACTTGCCTGAAGATGATTTAATATTTCGGAAATTCAGGCACAAAAATTAGTAAATTCCATTTTTTTGTAGTAAAAAGAAGTAATTCCTAAAAACTTGTTTTAATTACGATCAATTACTGAATATTAGCTGCTGAAACAATTCAATATAACAGACAGATAAATAATTACCTATCTATTGAGTGCAATTTGCAGTTCTGATTAAAGCGTTTATTTTTCAATTTCCTATCATCAAATGACGAATGTAAGGCATTGTTATCACCTAAAATTTCGTTGATTTTTCCTCCAGTCAACTCAAGCGTATAAAGTAAACAAGAATTTCAATGGCAGGTATCTTTAATCTATCAAATACGATTAGATTAAATGTCAACAAATTTGAGTTGATTTTTTGTCGCTACATTATCAAATGGGGTATGTTTGTTTGATCATTTCACAAACTAACTTATCGAAATGACTATTAAAATTTCGTAACTCAAATCCAATAAACAGGTGTAAAAAATTATACACTTTCCTACGCTTTCTTTTTCTGATGGTGAAATCAGGTACTTGAGAAGTAATTTTTTTCGGGAAGTTGGTATATTGTATTTCATGGGAAACATATATTAAGGTCAGGAAGCAGGCCTGGAATAGAATACATGCTGATTGTCTTTGCTGCCACCCATAAATATATTTGTCTTAAAAATTTGTTTCTAACCATGGATTTCAACAGATGTACCCAAGTCATCCTATTTTGCTTTGTCTTGGTCACATCTTTGGTATGCTCAATATTTAAGTTATGGGAAATTGCAACGTTCAGATTATGAAGTAAAACATGACCCACCATTGAAATCTCAATGTCTACTTAAAAAGAAACAGTGTTTCTAAGGCATTTATTCAATTTAAATTTTAAAAGTTTATGATAAATTCAATAAAATTAAAATTTGTAGCGAGGTATAACAGAATTAGTTTTTTCGATATTTAAGATAATGAAACAGTTTCTATCAAGTGAAAACCCGCCTTTTTGTTATTTTATTCTAAATAAAAAAATTATAATTTAAATATTAAAACAAATTGAAATATGTTCATCTTCTACAATTTTAATTTAAAAAAAAAATTTTATTCAAAAAACTTTTAGAATTAAATTAATATTTAAAACAAGCACCGCTTACATTTAATAGACGCATATAATCAAAACTCAATATATAATGTCAAATGGAATAAATAAATCAACAGATATACGAAAGTCATTAAAATTAATAAATAAATATTTAAAGGAGACAAAATTTTGTTTCTGGTCTCACCTTTAAGAACACCAATTGCCTTTTAAAAACATGAACACACTTAAAGGACTTCTCAAAGAATATAATTTATTTGAAATATTCAATATATTTAAATATTCGAATAAGTGAATTCAGAAATCTCTAAAAAAATGTACTATATCTTCAAAAAACAAATATAATTCTAAACAATTCCGTCTTCAGTCCTCAATAATATTCCAAATATCAAAATCAAAAAACTAATCTATATCAAAACCTCAGCACGTGTAAAAGGACAAATGCTTCGAAACACAGATCAACTTTATAATTCAAGATTGATCTATGTTCTAACAAAATCAAAGAACAGTGTGAGTTATTTTTAAGGCTTATTTGAATTCATTGACATTCCATAATGAGATTTGTTGAAGCCAAAATATAACTATATATTATATATAAAATGAAATAGAAAGGCCTTTTACTCGGAAAAATATAACAAAATTTGAATATTAAAACAAATTGAAATATGTTTATCTTCTACAATTTTAATTTTAAAAACATGAACACAAAAAATTGTAGAAGATAAACATATTTCAATTTGTTTTAATATTCAAATTTTGTTATATTTCTTCTATCGAGTAAAAGGTCTTCCTATTTTATTTTATATATAATATATAATTATATTTTGGCTTCAACAAATCTCATTATGGAATGTCAATGAATTTAAATAAGCCTTTAAAATAACTCACACTCTTCTATGATTTTGTTAGAACATAGATCAATCTTGAATTATAAAGTTGATCTGTGTTTCGAAGCATTTGTCCTTTTACACGTGCTGAGGTTTTGATATAGGTTAGTTTTTTGATTTTGATATTTGGAATATTATTGAGGACTGAAGACGGAATTGCTTAGAATTATATTTGTTTTTTGAAGATACAGTGCATTTTTTAGAGATTTCTGAATTAACTTATTCGAATATTTGAATATATTAAATATTTCAAATAAATTATATTCTTTGAGAAGTCCTTTAAGTGTGTTCATGTTTTTAAAAGGTAATTGGTGTTCTTAAAGGTAAGACCAGAAACAAAATTTTGTCTCCTTCAAATATTTATTTATTAATTTTAATGACTTTCGTATATCTGTTGGTTTATTTATTCCATTTGACATTATATATTGAGTTTTGATTATATACGTCTATTAAATGTAAGCGGTGCTTGTTTTAGACATTAATTTAATTCTAAAAGTTATTTGAATAAAAAAATTTTTTTTAAATCAAAATTGTAGAAGATAAACATATTTCAATTTGTTTTAATATTCAAATTTTGTTATATTTCTTCTATCGAGTAAAAGGCCTTTCTATAAATTATAATTTGTTTTTTCACTCATACACAAAGTATCTTTTGGATATAACTAAATATGTGGATGAACATTGAATACGAATGGTAACTATAAAGAAAATATAATCATTGAAAATGAAAATGAATGAAATATACTCTTCTGCGCATGTCGATATTTGATTATAATTAGTCAGCTTACAATCGAGGAACTCACAAACAACCTTAACCTTATTATCTTGGTCGATCATCCAAGAACATTTGCAGCAGATTGGAAAAATAACCAGAGCAGTGTTTGGGTCCCCCATAATCTGTCCGAAGAGAACGAAGCCAACCGATCCATCACATGCAACGTATTGCTTCAACGGCACCATACAGAACCGTTTTCTGATCGCTTGATCACTGTAGACGAGAAATGAGTCCTATATAATAATCCTAAACGCAAAAAGGCAGTGGTTCTCTCCAAATGAATCACTACGAAGAACTGTGAAGCCGGGTTTACATCCAAAAAAAGGGCTTATGTGTGTTTGGTGGAGTATACGCGGAATTGTTCATTTTGAAGTGCTGAAACTGTTCATGCAGATCTTATTGAGAACAATTGGATCGATGAACCAATCGAAAAGTATTCGGCGATTGTCAACAGAAAAGGCGTTATTCTGCACCACGACAATGCAAGACGAACCTTGGACGAAATTAATGAACTGGGGTGGGAGGTACTGCCTCAGCCACCATACTCGCCCGATATTGCACCCCCGATCCATTTATTCCGATCGCTAAAACATTTTCTAAGTAGTAAAAAAATTTGAAAGATGTCTAAAATGCCATCTCCTCGGCATTGAAAATTTTCACACCAGATGGCAAAAGGTTGTTGATAACGAAGGTGATTACATTATTGATTAAAAATAAAAACTTGTTAATAATTTATTCGTTTGTATTTAATTCAAGAAAGCGACATTACTTTTAACACAATAAGATGTAAGACGGAATAAAAGCAGCTTAATCTGAGTCAACAGAAATTTGAGTCAGATATTAAACTTTTATCGCATTGATTTCGTAAATATCAGTGAGTAATTCCTATTCATTGGATTAATCTTGTTTTCATTTCACCTGAGTATTTCAATGATTATGCTCCAACATTCAATTCCACTGTCATGAGAATACTTTATTGTTTCCAGGTAATTTGACTTATGTTATGGGATCGATTAAGAAATCCTATGCAGGTAAAATATTTTTTATTGCTACTGATTTAATGGAAATTTGATACTCCACAACTATTCAGGTTGAAAGATTAACATCTGTGCTTTTTAGGGTCGTTTGGAAAGATGATTATACAAAGGGTATTCTCAGGTTCTCTTTTATAAATTATCCAATATTTTAGGAGATTCGAGTTTCAAATGACTATAGAACGATTTAACATCTTCATATTAATCCGCTCAATATTGTTGAACCCGGTAATCAACCAATGGAAATGACTACAATAAATTTTAAAAGCCCTTATTCAATTTTAACAAATTCAGAGAGCTGAAGAATCAAAAATTAAATTCAGCGCGTTTAAAAATTTTTAAAAAATTGGATCAAGTAATAGAGGTGAGATATAAAAGATTAATTCTTCTGGATTCAAAACTGATATAATGAATATGCTACCTCAATTATAGGTTTGCATTTTTAACTAGCCAGTCGTGGCGGTCATTCGAATGATAATTTTTTCATTCGTAAATGTCAAGGTCCAAGCTTTATAATAAACTCATATCTTTGCAAAATATTCATTTGTTTTTTTATTTATAGCCAATCAAAAATGCAAATTTTAAATGGCCCCCCTCTTATTAGGAACTCTCAATAAAAGCCTCTCTAGGTAATAAAATTATTTTCTTGTCACGGAATATTAAAATTTAAATTTCAAAATATTAAAATATATCATAAAAACTACGTTAATTTAGGAAACATTCCGTCTAGTTAGTGCACATCTACCTACTAGACTTCAAATTAACTGGTTCTGTATTTTTTCGGTTACTGAGAGCAGGCAAAACTTTAAATGGATATTTCCGGTCCCAAGGGACTGATTTTGCCCATTCGGAACTTGATTTTCCCATTTGAACATGAAATATACCCCGCAAAGTTCAAGGTCATTTCTTTCAAAAGTTATTGTGTTTAGAAACGGAAGGTCCTGGTACGACCGTAAAATAAAGATTCATTGTTTTCTAGAAATTTTCATTTTGAAAGGACAGTGAGTAGGTATTTTGAAGTAACTCTTATTGTTTCCATCATTCATGGTACGAACAACATTATATGTAGATGTGAATGGCATATGTTCAAATGTTTCAACACACATGCTTAAGCTCAAAGCAGTGCTCACGCAAAGAAGAGAGTATTTATCAATGAGTTAATTCAAAATATTTGTACGGAACAGTGTACAGCCACAATAATATTGATAAACAAAGTTATGATAACATACAAAATAGTGGACACAAAAATCAAGCGAAATAAATTATTAAATGATTCGTTTATGAAATAAACACGAAGATAATCATAAATTATAACTAAAATAATCCTGCACTCGATAAAAAATTTCAAAATTATGAAATAATCTGTAACCTTACATATGTTAAATTCAAATTATGTTTTAGAAATGATGTTTCTAAAATAACGACATATAATATTAACTGATATATAATATTTTAAATAAAAAATTAAACACCTCACGAAACGAAACAGCTAAAATCCAAAATATTATTAGATCTACGTTTTAGTTAAATGATACACTTGATTAAAATGATTTTAATCAAGAATTGAATTTAATTAAAAAAATAGCAACTAATAACGATTATTCGTCATCAATAATAGACAGTATAATAGCCGAAAAACAATATGAAAGTGCTATTAACGAGATATACTCTATGCTAATAACCGAGGAAAAAACATACGATATAACTCTTCCATTTGAAGCTTATAAATAACAAATTCTATTCTAAAAAATGCTCCATATTAATTTTAAAAAGTTATTTTTTAAAATATAGCATATTCTCCAGAATAGCGTTCGAATCTGCCGCCTATAGTATTTAACAGTCGAATATTTTGAATGATAAATTAAAACAATCAATAAAAATATATCACATACCTTGCCCTCAAATAAATAACAGGTTTAAAAATAGAACTAAGACAGAATGCTTGAGGTTAACCCAAAACATTTATTTATCAAATTTTATGTTCTTCCTTAGAAAAATAGATAAGGAAAGGCATGGTCCAGAATCAATTATATCAGAGAGGTGTTGTGCGCATGTGTGAAAGAACAGATTATAATTATTATATTTAAAATTTAAAAAAAAATAAGTGGTAAATTCCTTGGAAGAGGGTTTTTCTTAAAATTTTTAATATTGAATATTTCTGTGAAACCTCTACAAAATTCAATTTGAAAGATATTCTTTGAAAAATGTTTACAAATTGAATTTTTCAAATCTTTGAAGGAATTTATCCTTTATATTTGTGATTTAAGTTTATTGTATAATTTTATTTGAATATTTTAATATTAGCCTTCTACATATTTAATTTCAAAAAATTATATTCAATAATTATAACTTCTGAAAATAAATTAAAATAATGTCATATAAGTACCACTTATATCAAATGACATATAAAATAAAAATTCATTATAAGACATCCAAATGGTATAACAAAATCTAATAAATAAAAAATTGTTAACCAAAATCCTATAAATTAAATATTTTGAATAGACAAAATTTTGTTTCTGCTGATTAATCTTATGAAAACAATAATCTTTCAAAAATGTCTAACATAATCTATAAAAACTCAAGATATGTGAAAACATTACTGAAAAACAAGTTTTAGGGGAGACTTTGCTTCGTATTGTATTCAAATAATTCATATTCAATAAATATAACATCAATCAACAACAAATATTTACTCACCCTTCAACAATTTAGAAAACTTCTGGTAAACTGAAAAATTTTTAAATGTAGTGTGACGGTTAACTATAGATAAATATTTCTGTGGTTTACCCTTGATCTAAAAGATTGAAAGACAATTTAACGGCCTCAGTTATAGCACAAGGACTATCTGTATTAAGAGTGTTAAGGAAACCAAATTATTATATATTATGATATAATATAATATAATTTTCAAACTGCAATTCTGAATTAATTTTGTTCAAAATGCCATCCTTTCGGCAAATTTTTGTAAAAGGGGGAAGCGATACAATTCCCTTTTCGAAAGAATTTGAATACGAAGATAAGAAAACTAATATCTAGGGAAAAATTTTCATACTTTTTTTTATCATTTTGGCTGCAAAACTTCCAACCATTATATAAAAGAGTACGGAAAGGGCAATTCCCAAGTCAAAATATATTTTATGAGAGGCTGCTCCTCTGTTCTGCTTTTAAAATGGAATACTGTTTCCTTTGTTGTCTCCTTCAGGACAATTGAGGTATATTCGCCTCAGCCAAGTCGGACATCTGTATTCAATGACTTTGAGCGTCTAATCCATAAAAAACCCATTAGAATTCATAGAATTGTGAAGGAAATGGATGCCTAGATGCCTTTTGATGTCAACAGTAGGACCGGATTTGTACCATAACCGAATACTTATTTCACTATTCAAGTCTTTTCTCTTTGTTTTTTAGATCGATATAACCTTAGGAATCAAACATCGAAAAAAACTTTTGAGCTTCAAGGAAAATACCAACTTGAAATGCAACTTGAACCGTTGAAGTAAATATAAGAATAAATAAGATAAAAAATATCCGTCAAACACATAATGAAAAATTAATTTCATTTGATGTTCAAAATTCATTTAATCACCTAATGAAACAATTGAACTAGTAGAAAATTTTCTAATAAGAAACGATGTAATACAATTAACAAAGAAGATATTTTAGAATACCTCAAAATTTGCACCGAATAAAATTATTTTCAATTAAAAATAAAATTGATATATCCGAAAAAGATTTGATTATGGGAATTCCTCTACTAGCCGAAATATTCATGAACAATACTGAATCTATAATTCACCAAAATCCCTTTAAGAAATATTTTTTATTTTGGTATAGATATGTAGACGATATATTCTGTTGCTTCACAGGTACAGACAAACTATTAAAAAAATGCTTACTGTTTATCAAAGAAAAACAATCTTCAATATTATTAACCATGAAAACCGAACATAATAACTCTATAAATTTTTTTGATTTAACAGCTACCAGAACAAATAATTCATATGAATTTTCAATATTTCATAATAATTCAAATAATCCCATAAACCAAAAATTATCAGAATTGAATTGTAACATCCCCATAAATCAAAAAAATTATATTTCTGAACTCAACATCATTGAACAAATAACTTTTGATAAAGACTACGATCCTACACTGATAGATAAATTGTTGATAATTAAAAGTCATAAAATACCTTTAAATATGATACATCCTAAAACAAAAGAAAATTTTAAATAAATTTCTGAGAAAATAAATATGATTTACGAACTTCTTTCAAAATTTATTCAAACCTGAGTAAATTATTTAAAAATAATAAAAACATTACACATAAAGATGATAACTCGGGAGTTTATAAGTTAACCTGGGGCGATTAACCAAAAGTTTACAAAGGACAGATTGGAAGAACTTTCCGACATAGAATTTGTGAACATTTGACGAGTTTCCTCAATGACAAAAGTAATTCCACATATTCGAACCATTTGTTCAAAACAGGACATACTTTCAACCATAATTTTGAAATTTTACAAATAGAAACCAAAAGTTATGCCTTAAACCTGTTAAAATTACTGGAGATAAATAATTACAACAAAATTGGAATAGTACTCAATGAACAATTATACCTAAATAACTCTTACTCGTTAAATATATTCAGATAAACTGGTATTTACAGAAATCCCATTTTTGGGTTTTAATGCTCAATAAAAATATTTGTACCTACTCTGATTAGTTTTTCAAAAATGTAAGATACCACCTACCTAAAGATGCTTCTGAGATAGCGAAACAATTGTTGTATTATAATAACAATAAAAATTTGTAAAAATCAGAATAACCTCATTTAATATAGATTTTCATCAAGTAAAGACTGTCAGTTGGTGATTTCCTGAAATATTTATAATTTCTTTGTTACGAATTTCGTATTACATTATAAATATTATTAAAAAAAAAACGGCTGATGAAGGGATTATCTAGAATTATATTTGTTTTTTGAAAATATAGTGCACATTTTTTAGAGATTTTTGAAATAATTTGTTCGAATATTTAAATGTATTAAATATTTCAAATAAATTATATTCTTTGGGAAGGCCTTCAAGTGTGTTCATGTTTTTATAAGGCAAGTAGTATTTCTTAAGATAAAACCAGAAACAAAATTTTGTCTCGTTTGAATATTTATTTATTAATTTTAATTACTTTCGTATATCTGTTGGGTTATTTATTTCATTTGACATTGTATATTGAGTTTTGATTATATACGTCTATTAAATGTAAGCGGTGCTTGTTTTAGACATTAATTTAATTCTAAAAGTTTTTTGAATAAAAAAATTCTTTTGGAAATTAAAATTGTAGAAGATAAACATATTTCAATTTGTTTGATATTCAAATTTTGTTATATTTCTTCTATCAAGTAAAAAGCCTTTCTATTTTATAAATATTATTGATAACATTGTAGTATATTCATACGATACCAATGGAATCAAATCTCAAATCCTTCAGTTCTTGTACTATTTTCTTTCAATAACTGTAAGAATCATATAAGTGAACCATACGTAAAAACCCGTGAAGAAAACAATGGGCAGTTAAGTTTGGTTGATCGATACGATAAGCTTAAATAAAACTAACCCAGGAAGCATTTCTATATGCTAAAGTATTCGAAAATGTTAACACTAATGAATAATGATAATTCAGTTATATTGTGTAGTTAGCAGATGTAACAATAATCTATTTTGTCAATATATCGGGTGTTTTTTTTAGAGTGGTAGAACATTAAATTGAAATAAAACACATTTAAATTTAGATTGAAGCCAATTTTTTTTTTATTTGAAAGATAATTTTATGACAGTTACGTTTTGAAAATAATTTCCGGCATATGTCCACCACGACTAGCTCTGAGGAACCGCATTCGACCAGACCAATTTTGGAGAACTTTTTCGAGTAATTCAGGCCTTATTTCATCAATAACACGAGTTATGTTGGCTTCCAAAAACCATTGTTTCTGGTTTATCATCATAAACCAATGACTTGACATAACCCCAAAGAAAATAATCCAGTGGAGTTATGTCGCATGATCTTGGAGGCCAATTAATTGGACCATTTCTCGAAATAATGTTATTGCCTAATCTTTCTTTCAATAATACAATTGTTACGCTAACAGCATGAATTGTAGCACCATCTGTTGGAACCCAAACACTTCTGGGTCGATACCATTCATTTTGAAACAAATAATCATTGACCATCGATATGTAACGAGCACCATTCACTGTAACATTAGCTACAGCATCGATTTTAAAGAAATATGGAGCGATGATGCCTCCAGCGTGTAAAGCACACCATACAGTGCATTTTTCAGGATGCAATGGAACCTGCAGAACTTCTTGAGGTTTGTTTTCACTTCATATACGGCAATTTTGCTTTATTACATAGCCATTAAACAAGAAATGACCTTCATCACTAAAAACAATTTTACGATAAAAAAGTGGATCAACTTCAAGCTGTTCTAGGGCCCAATAAGCAAACAAACGACGCTTATTATGGTCAAGTGGCTTTAGTTCTTGAACCAGTTGGATCTTGTATGGGTGTAGACCAAGATCTTTACGCAAAATTTTACATGTAGTGGATGCACAGAGTCCAACTTGTTGTGAACGTCGACGAATAGACAAATCTGGATCATCATTAACATTATGAGTTACAGCGATATTTTCTTCTGCACGTACTTTGTCTTGTTGTTGTTGTTGCATCGAGTAGAGAAAATGTTGTCCGAAATCTATCGCTAGTTCGACGAATAAGCTGCTCTGATGGACGATTATGTAAACCATAAATTCCATGAAGTGCTCTATAAGTTTGACGAATAGAACACTAATTTTGAAAATAAATTCCAACAATTTGTAAATGTTCTTGCGGCGTGAGTCTTTGAATGATAATTTTTCAATGCTTACTGAACAGAAATGTCAGAACAACATGGCTTCTACCTTCTGTCAAATCACAGTTATCCCTTTCGAAAGTTCTAACACTCTAAGAAAATCACCCGATATTATTAATTAAATGGTAAATTTATCCTTAATCAGAACATTAGGAGATTAACAATTGAAAAAAGCATACGAAAAAATCGAAAATTTCAAATCTGTGAGTTAATTTTTGAAGATGAAGATGAAGAAGCTACATAAATTAAAAAGGAATTCAGTGTTCTGTCAGGGTTCCAGTGTTTTTTATAATTTTCTAACATAAGGACACAAATAATTTCATCCCATAAGTGGTTTCCACACTGTATATGGAGATAAACATTTTTCCAAACAGGTTTTTGGTTTTCGTCATAATTTTGTTCGTGTCTTACAACTGTTAGTGTAATTTTCAGAAAAGGTAGGGTATCAAAATGCGTTAACAAAAGGTACGTTGTACGTTGGTATATTTGGATATCTATTCGATGGAAATTACCTTCAAAATTCGTTATATATTATAATGATTGGAGTATAAAATGTTGAGTTTATTACGTGTTAACTGTTCTGCTCGAAAACTTCAATCCAATCAGGTATGTCGTATATTAAATTCAACAACACACGTGAAAATTCCGCGAATTTTCCGTGAATTCTTGGCAGAACATTCTTGTTATTGTTACCTCATCAATACCAATAATCGAGGTTCGATAAAGTAAATATCAATATTTCAAAATTCACGAGGAAACTTCATCTAGTGTTTACAAGAGGAACGTAAAATTGGATGCAGTCCAGTCACAACATAATGGTCGTAAGAATAGACCCGAGGAACAGGGGCTCTGAAACTAATGCAACGACAGAGTGGTTCAGTGATTCATTCTTTGTCGAATGCCTTCCAAGAAATTCCCGATAATGCCGAGCGAAATCTGTTTGAAATCTATACTTTTGCTACGCTCTTTCCTGTCGTCAAAGAATGGAGTCATTTAAGAATTTAACAAAACGAATAATGAATATGGAACAAGATAATATTGCATTCTGTTTGATCCCACATCAGCTTAAATGTGAAATAAAAATGAAAATGTGAGTTAATATTAGGAGTACAAATAAGTTTCCGCCGTTTTATGGTAGATGGCGCGGCACGGAGTTTCGGTTAGCTTTCGCAGATAATAACCGGCTTAAAAAATAGTTTGGACATTCAAGAACAACATAACCTATTAATATCATTGATTTTATATTGGTAAAATATAATTTTTATAAGTTGAAAATGTCAAAATTTGAGCCAAGTAAGCGTCATTTGAGGGAAATATTAGTTTACTTCTTTAATTTAAAGAAATCTGCTGCTGAGGCGCATCAATTGCTCGTAGAAGCATATGGTGAGGGTGCTTTGAGTGAGAGAACGTGTCGAGAGTGGTTTCAAAAGTTTAAAAACGGTGATTTCGACGTAGAAGATAAAGATCGCAGTTGAAGGCCAAACATTTACGAGGATGCAGAATTGGAGGAATTATTGGAGGAAGATTCATCTCAAACACAAAAAGAACTTGCTCTAACATTAGAAGTCACTCAGCAAGCAGTCTCACATCGTTTAAAATCATTAGGAATGATTCATAAACAAGGAAATTGGTTTCGTACGGCGGAAACTTATTTGTACTCCTAATACAAGATAGAAGTAATTAAAATAACTTCAAATTCAGAATTATATCGTCCAACTTCTACAATATATATCGCAAATTATATACCGAAACTATTTTGTGTGATTTTTTTGTATCTATCTCAAATATGACAACAGCTTTTGTTTTTGAGTTACAGCTAACTACCCTCATTTAATGTTTCTACTAGATTTTCGTTTTTTATTGGACACTTAAATATATTTTGTTGTTGTTTTCGATATGGCTTCGTCAAGAAGATGTTGTGTGCTTAATCTCGATTGTTTTTGCTATATTTGTGGTGAATATGTATTTGCAAAATATGGAAAACCTATATCAGACTTTGTGAAAACTGCGTATCATCAATACTTTAAAATAAAATTGTGTAATCAGGACAAGCCATGGGTTTCTCATATTAAATGCCAGAAATGCGTGGTATTAATTCGACTGACAAAAAATCATTAATAAGGAGTATGAGCTATGGAAAACCAATCAGTTTGAAACGTGCGCATGTCTGCAATTTGCCTCTGTGATCTACAAAACCTTGTCGAGTTTTTTTGAGTGTAGAATTGTTATACATGATGATTAAAGTAAAACAACTCAATTTCCAATATAAAAAAAACAAATGTTAACTTCCGCTATTTTATTTATTTACACGACAATTGTTTCGTCATACCATGACTTCATCAGGTGAGTATTTAAACTGAGGTATACAATGCAAAACATGACCTTAAATACACAACTCTGGTACATAAAATAGAGGGGTGGAAATAGGTGGTTTACAATTAATGAAAAATATTAAGTAGGGGGATCTGTTTAAATCTATTTGATTATTCAATAAAATTTGTCTTTTATTATCTATTGATCTCTAAAGTTTCTAACAGATTTAGTTTCTGACAAAATTCAAACGAAACCAAATTTATTTCATTAACTCACATAGGCCAAAAATCTGAAAAGATTGCTAGATATTTAAAGAAAAAAGAAAAATATAACATCCTCTTCAAAACTATTAATCCTTTAGGTAGCTCAATAAAAAATAATAAAGATGTCATTCCTAAAAACAAAAAATCAGGAGTTTACAAGTTAACATGTAGTGATTGCCCATGTGTATATGTGGGACAGACAGACCGTTCATTCCAAACAAGGATACGAGAACATGGAAAATGTTACATTAATAATAAACCGAATTCAACTTATGCCAACCATTTGTTAGAGACTGGCCATAATTTTAATATGAACTATGAAATATTACATATCGAAAATAAAAGTCAGAAACTAAATCTGTTAGAAACTTTAGAGATCAATAGATATAATAAAAGACAAATTTTATTGAATGATCAAATAGATTTAAACAGATCCCCTCTCTTTTATATTTTTCATTAATTGTAAACCATCTCTTTCCACCCCTCTATTTTTTGTACCAGAGTTGTCTATTTAAGGTCATGTTTTGCATTATTTTTCTTATATTGAAGATGAATTTCCGTCAAGTAAAGACCGAGACAATCAAAAACTTAATTTCCGCTAATTTATTTAATTTCACAACAATTGTTTCGTCATGACAACATGACTTCGCCAGGTGAGTCAGTACCATACTCATCTGATGAAGTCATGTTGTCATGACGAAGCAATTGTTGTGAAATTAAATAAATTAGCGGAAATTAAGTTGTTTTACTTTAATCATCAAGATATATTTCCGACAAGTAGAGACGGATACAATCAAACAATTGTTATACAGATGTATATTACACTGTCTCAATTTCTAGAACTTTCTATAAACATAGCGCATACTCCTTATTGATGATTTTTGGTACAGATCAGCCGAATTTAGTTATTTTGTTTGATTGTATCGATCTCTACTTGTCGGAAATACATCTCGATGATTAAAGTAAAAAAAACTTAATTTCTGCAAATTTATTTAATTTCACAACAATTGTTTCGTCATGACGACATGGCTTCGTCAGGTGAGTATGGTACTGAAGTACCCAATAACAGAAAAAAAGGAAACAAGACTTGTGTTGACCAGTGAAATCAATATAAAATATTTTTCAATGTATCGGAAAAAACTTTTTCACTTCACGACATGAAACGTACTAATACAAATATCAACAAAACTATATAAGTAGGTATATAAACGTACAAATACAGAAAAATCCACTCTACCAAAATTATCTAAAATTCTCAAAATGAAGGATCAAATAAGAATAAATGTGGCATATTACTGAGTATTTGGATACAACATGCTGTCCTTGAAATTCACTGAAAGAATAACCACTTATTGCGTAAACTTAGGGGGAGTGAATTTATGTTCAAGAGGGTCGAATCTGGCGGTAATTTCAGACTTATCCCCTAATCATACTTCCTGCTATATTGTAATATTCTGGAGAATAGGGGAGCTTTCATTTTCTACACAAGTGTAGGGCAGACAAGTTGAATTCGACATTTATGAATATAATTTGAATAATTGCTTTTAGACCGATATGTAAATCGTAGGAGTGATTATATAATTTGTCATTAATAGACAAGCTTTTTATATGACAGTATTTTGAAAGACTACGGATTAAAACTAAAAAATATATATTATCAGGAATATAAATAAGTACGTGCGGTTTTTAGTCGAAAATTGAAGCTTCATTGTGACAAATTAGTTATACCTATTTAAATATTTTAACATTAGCCTTCTACACATTTAATTTCAAAAAATTATATTTAATAATTATAACTTCAGGAATTAAATTAAAATAATGTCATATAAGTACCACTTATATCAAACGACATATAAAATAAACATTCATTATAAGACATCCAAATGATATAACAAAATCCAATGAATATAAATTTTCAACAAAAATCCTATAAATTAAATATTTTGAGTAGACAAAACTTTGTTTCTGCTCATCCCTCTTATGAAAACAAATATCTTCTAAAAATGTTTAAAATAATCTTAAGAATTTCATCATAAAACTATTTTACTTAGAATATTCAATATTATTGGGTATCTAACTGAGTTATTTTTCAGAAAATCTCAAGATATGGAAAAACATTACTAAAAAATGTCGTATAAGTACCACTTATATCAAACGACATATAAAATAAACATTCATTATAAGACATCCAAATGATTATTTCAATATATTAATATCAGCCATCTACATAATTAATTTCAAAAAATTATATTTAATGATTATAACTTCTGAAAATAAATTAAAATAATGTCAAATAAGTACCACTTATATCGAATGACATATAAAATAAGCATTCATTATAAGACATCCAAATGGTATAAAAAATCCAATAAATAAAAATTGTTAACCAAAATCGTATAAATTAAATATTTTGAATAGAGACAATTTTGTTTCTGCTGATCAATCTTATGAAACCAAATATCTTTCAAAAATGTCTAACATAATCTTAAGAATTTCATCATAAATCTATCTTACTTAGAATATTCAATATTATTGGATATCTAACTAAGTAACTTTATATAAAAACTCAAGATATGTAAAAACATTACTGAAAAACAAGTTTTTTTTTAAACAAAATGACACCACTTATTGGTAAATCCTTTAGATTGCATCTGTATATCTGAAAAACATAGGTCAAAATGAAAAATCGAACAGTTTCCAGTTGGAAAACGAAGGAAAGTTGCAGGTTGAAAAATTTTTGAACGGGCCCCATATAAGTATGTATAGTCGTGGAAATTGCAATTAACAACCCATATAACGAAGCACATAATGACACTCAATACCTCAGGCATTTCAGACGAACTGATACGTATCAAGTACTTCAAAGATTCTGGGATCCTTTGCATGCTCTGCATAAAGTGTACTCTCGCATTATCTGATTCATTTCCATGTGGAAATCAGTGAACTAAAGGCAAGGGGAAAGGGGTAATTTTGTTCTCCAAAACCCACACAATAATTTCGTTATGATGCTGATGAAAGGCAGAATTTTCCACGAATTTGTGAACGATAAAAGCTACCAGAAATAAAAGGAAATTGAATCTGAAATTCGAGTCCTACAAAAACACAGATGTGTAAGAAAGAACATGATATGGTTTTTGATCCCATGTAGAACATATCAGAATGAATAATTGCATCAAAAACTGCCCATATAAATATTGAAAATGGTGGACTTATCAACAATTTATTCAGTTTTTCAAATTTGATTGAAATAGTAATCGTAATCAACTTTGTTGATAGTAATCGACCAAGGTCTTCCTGCCAGTTACATTCACAATTAATGCTAAATAAGGTTTATTGTATGGGAAAAAAGGTTTGCTCTAAAGATAACATGTATCCAAAAATTTGTAGCGCTGGTAGTTTGGCTTTTGGTTTGCTTTCTATGTCATAATGATGTATCAATGGTTGATATTGTGCTTTTTGACAAAAGAATTTTTATTTAAAAACTTTTAGAATTAAATAACATAAATTTCTAAAAACACACTTTCTCAAATTAGTAGGGATATAGAAATAAACACTTAATTACCAAAGGGAATAAAAGAATTCGAAGAAATATAAATTATCGATTGAATCTACTGAATAAATACTTGAAGAGTACAAAGTTTTGTACCTTATTTTATTAAAACCAAATTCCTTTCTAAAAATCTATGATTTTTTCGGTCTTTACTTGACGGAAATTCATCTTGAAAATATGAATAAAAACAATATTCTAATTTCCGCTAATATTTTATTAACACTACGATGAAATAAAATTTGAATATCAAAACAAATTGAAATATGTTTATCTTCTACAATTTTAATTTCCAAAAGAATTTTTTATTCAAAAAACTTTTAGAATTAAATTAATGTCTAAAACAAGCACCGCTCACATTTAATAGACGTTTATAATCAAAACTCAATATACAATGTCAAATGAAATAAATAACCCCACAGATATACGAAAGTAATTAAAATTAATAAATAAATATTCAAAGGAGACAAAATTTTGTTTCTGGTTTTATCTTTAAAAAATACTACTTGCCTTATAAAAACATGAACACACTTAAAGGACTTCCCAAAGAATATAATTTATTTGAAATATTTAATATGTTTAAATATTCGAACAAATTATTTCAAAAATCTCTAAAAAATGTGCACTATATCTTCAAAAAACAAATATAATTCTAGATAATCCCGTCATCAGCCCTTTTTAATATTAAAAATATCAAAATCAAAAACATAACCTACATCACTCACGTGTTAAAAGACTTAAGCTTCGAACTACATATCACCTATATATTCAAGATTGATCTATGTTCTAACAAAATCAAAGAACAAAGTGAGTTATTTTAAGGTTTACTTAAATTCATTGACACTCTATAATGAGATTTATTGAAGCCAAAATATAATTATATATTATATATAAAATAAAATAGAAAGGCTTTTTACTTGATAGAAGAAATATAACAAAATTTGAATATCAAAACAAATTGAAATATGTTTATCTTCTACAATTTTAATTTCCAAAAGAATTTTTTATTCAAAAAACTTTTAGAACTAAATTAATGTCTAAAACAAGCACCGCTCACATTTAATAGACGTTTATAATCAAAACTCAATATACAATGTCAAATGAAATAAATAACCCCACAGATATACGAAAGTAATTAAAATTAATAAATAAATATTCAAAGGAGACAAAATTTTGTTTCTGGTTTTATCTTTAAAAAATACTACTTGCCTTATAAAAACATGAACACACTTAAAGGACTTCCCAAAGAATATAATTTATTTGAAATATTTAATATGTTTAAATATTCGAACAAATTATTTCAAAAATCTCTAAAAAATGTGCAGTATATCTTCAAAAAACAAATATAATTCTTGATAATCCCGTCATCAGCCCTACGATGAAGTCATGGTATGACGTAACGATCGTAGTGTTAATAAAATATTAGCGGAAATTAGAATATTGTTTCTATTCATATTTTCTTTCTAAAAATGTAAAACATAACCTCAAGAACTTCTTCAAAAACTGGCTCAAAATAAGTTCCATCCTAAAACATGCAGAACGTCTTCAAAAAGCAATTCACATTTAAAAAACAAAAATAATAAACAAAATATATCTTACCAAACAAACTGAATGCAGCTATCTGAACAAGCACTAGTGGTTGTTTGCTAAGATATATTTTGTTAAATATGTTTATTTTTTAAATGTGAAATAGGGCTGATGAGTTTACGTTGTGATAATTCTAAATTGCTTTCTGAAGATGTTCTGAATGTTTTAGAAATTTTTTTGAATTAACTCATTTTGAGCAAGTTGTTTTTGAAAAAATTCTTGAGATAATGTTTTGCATTTTTGGAAAGGAATTTGGTTTTAATAAAACAAGGTACGAAACAAAATTTTGTACCCTTCACGTATTTATTCAGTAGATTTAATTGATGATTTATATTTATTTGAATTCTTTATCCCCTTTGGTACTGTGTGATTAGTGTTTTATTCTATATGTCTACTTATTTGTGTTCTTAGACATTTATTTTATTTTATTCTAAAAGTGTTTGAATGAAATTTTTTTTAAATTGAAATTTGTAGGTGATTAACAGAATAAATCTGTATGACATTTAAAATTCTTAAATAATCCTTCTATCAAGAAAGAACCTTTTTTTTATTATTTTAATATGAAATAAGTTCTCAGGTACGAAGATGGATGAAAAGGTAAGTAAACAAAACCTCTTGAAAACATGTTTGCCACATGTTTTACATTCGCTCAGCTAAAGCATGGTCATCATAAACATCCACGAAAATACGATCATTTTCGGCAACCTTTTTCCTCATATTGAAATAATGAAATAAAACTCCCGGCAAAAACACATAACTCTGTACAAAAGTTGACATTTTCGGAGCACACAGAAACTATGCTGTTTACACTTCAACGAAATGAAAGATACTGGAAAGAAAGCCTAATGATGACCCTTCAAAATGCAGGTGTTACCAGATGAAACAACGAAATAATAAATTATAAATTAATAGCTACATCTGATATGAAAACTGCATGAACTTATTTGTACTCGTAATATTACGCTGAATATTTTCATACGATTTATTCATTTTATAATTTGAATACGAGGAGGTATAAGACTTCTGCGAGTTAGCGTATATGCACTCCAACAGGTAGAAAAAACACGTGATCTAGTATCCGGAAATTTCAGAGCTGGCAAATGAGTCTTACGCTCAAAAAAAATAATTGGAAGAAAAACGTCTCCTACGTACATTAAGCTCAGCGCACAGTTCGCCCGGTTGGGATTTCGACAGTGATTTCATTAAATCTTCTTTAGCTAGTACAGTTGTAATTCGCTTGTTTAATCTACTTAGGAATCTATGGGACAGGATGGACTCAAATGCACAAGTTGCTCGGAAAGTAATATCGTGGAGCAAGGCAGAAAGCTAAAAGCCAGGAATAATAAAACTAGAACTTAATTTACTGTCAGGGTACCTTTCTCGCTCAACTACATTCTGCGCCACATTACTTGAAATAACAATGTTTTTTTCACGGACGAAAAGCATAAAATGAAAGAATATCATTCCAGGAATTTTAGCGATTGCAACCCTTGCAGAATGCATGAATCCTTCTTTAATTAGATTCAATGAAAGGAAGCGTTCAAAGCACCAACAAGCACGTACTACGTTTTATTGTGTCTATTCAAGAATAAACGTTACTTAATGCGACATTTCTCGTTGAGACTCACATTTGGAAAGTGAATATTTTCTAATATTTTTCCTAATCAGGACATTATGTCTTAATGTGTCCAAATATTGGATGGAGTAGTCCGTTCCTTTGCGATAGTTCATTTTTAAATGGAATGAAAATGAAATCACTTAGTTTACTATCACTTCTTAGTAATTGAATATACAGTGACTCGAGTTTCGTAGTGTTTACTACATTTTCAAACTGAATGAAACAAATTGTATAAACAATAGAGACCCCATAGGACACTACAGAGATAAAGATGCATATATGTTACAGTTTACAGACGATACAACACTTATTACACATAGCTACACAACATCTCAATGTGTGGAGAGACTGCAACAACTTGCAGATGTGACAGTCTCATGGATGCGACGCTGAATCATCTGCCATTACACGAACGGGTCATTTCAGATCACTCACTCATAAAAACTTGGACATCAATGTGAAAATTGCTATTTCAATTTATAAGATGATATGCAGGCCCCTTCTGGACTACGAACATACAATTTTTCTGTACTCTTCTAGGTCAACGCTCTATAATTTAGAAGTAGTCGAAAGAACAAGTTAACGAATCAACAAAAATAGCAATATTACCAAGACTACAAGAACTGAGCAAAAAATTTGTCAACAAGCACACCAACAGGGCTAATATGGAACCATTGATACATCATTATGACACTGAAAGCACACCAAAAGCCAAACTACCACCGCTACCAATTTTTGGATACCTGTTATCTTTAGAGTAAACTTTTTTTTACATACAATAAACCTTATTTAACATTAATTGTGAATGTAACTGGAAGGAAGACCTTGGTCGATAGCCATTTGATTACTATCAATAAAGTTGATTACGCATCATGGCGTAATTGGATCTGTTGAGCATGAAGAAGGTTTTCTGCGTTTGCAACGTTAGAAACAAATCGGGAATACAGTTTTTGCTTGGATTGGCTCGCTGATTCCGTGTAGGTATATATGCAGGCATTAGATGACGCTAGTGTAACATACATACATTGGTGTTCCTCTGCAGAGTGAATATAGGTACATGGCTGAATTGTATTCGTTCGACATTACAATGCACTGACGATTTAAGATAATAAGCTTAATTTTTTCAGGCATGCTCACCAAATGTCTAAAAGAGGGGCACTTTCCGGATCAGTTGAAGAAGGCTAAAATAGTACCTGTCCATAAAAGAGGAGATATGGAATTACCAGAAAACTATCCCCTGGTATCCTCAAAATTCCTCCTGTATTCTCAAAATTCTTTGTGATAATAAAAAATAGATTACTGAGTTTCTTCAAACATTATAAAATTTTTTGCAAACAACAGCATGGGTTTTTAATGGGCAAATCAGTGGAGACGTCACTGAAGGAGGTACTTGAAAATATAGGAGAAGCTTTAATGGGAGACAAAAATCTAGTTTACAGGCATGTGACTTATACAAGGCTTTCGATAGTATTTCACACTCAGTGCTTTTAAACAAGCTTGAACACTATGGAATCTGGAGTGAGGCTCGTGACCTGATAAAAAGTTATTTGACAAACAGAATGCAGAAAACACGCTTGGGAGGCAGGTCTTCTTCTTGGGAGACTGTGAGTCATAGTGTACCGCAGGGTTCTGTGTTGGGTCCGCTTTTGTTTGTGATATATATGAATGATTTGCCAGCTGATGTGAAATCAGATCAAACCATTCTCTTCGCTGATGACACTTCTCTTCTGAATAGAGGGATGGACAAACAGGAATTGGAATAGAAAAACCCCCCTGGCTACGTGCCTGGCATGTTTTAGGTTGTCCCAGCTAACAGCAGGCGTGTTAGTGTTTAGAACTGTTATACAGATGTATATTGCACTGTCCCGATTCGAAAAACTTTCTGTTAACGTAACTCATAAGTTAAATTTAATTTTTTATAAATTTGGAAACAAATAATTGACACTGATATTTTAGATCAATTGGTCTGCATAAGCTAATGTGAAATTTCGTTACGGAAAAGAGATACATTCAAATGCGAAAATGAAATATTGTCAACTTAAACTTTTTTATATTGCAGAATAATATTATAGATGGAATTAATTCACTAGAACTTCTACAGATTTTAATCTAAATAAATCTCATGAAAACATTTAAAATAAAATTTTGAAACATGTCCTAAATACCACTTTCTTGACATATATATTATCATCACGTGTGGTGGAAATTAACTCATAAAGAATCAAAAGAAATATAAAATAATCAACAAATTATTTAGACATTACCTTATACATATATATGTTTCGATTGAATGTTAAAGACTCACAAGTTCCATCACCAAAAAATGCTCAACATATAATTCAATAAGGGCTTTTTATTTTCCTTTTTCAAAGAATATATAGCACATTCTTCAGAGAAAGAACCTGATACATTCGGACCCAAAATCTCTTCAGTAAGAAGTTATTTCAATGAACAAAATAATCATTTAAAAATATATAAAAATACCTTTTTTAACACAACACATTTCTGCAACAATTTACCAATTTTGGGATAAGCATGGCCTATACGAAAATTAAGTTATTTCACAGAAATATACAATGAAAGAAGATACGACTTAGACTCTGCATTAGATAACTGCCACGTGCAAATACTTCTTCATAGTAATTTTCAATGTATATACTTTAAACTTTTTCTTCAGTCCAGGATTGAAATTTTTCAGGATGGATAGTTTTAATTGAAATGAACTGTAAGAACGTTGGGAAAACTCAGACGATTACAATTTAATCCGTACGTCTGGGAAATCTAAGCGGATCCGTGGAATTTCTAATTCCAAGTCACTTTATACTTTTTCTTTGAACTCCTTTAAAGTTTCGGGCTAATATACGCCTACGGTTCGGAATTCAGCGAAGAAACGAGGAACGAAGTGAGGAAACGACAAGGAAAAATACTCATTTTCTCATTTACAGCACCGCGTGAATTTCAATGCGAACTATTCACCCTGGAAAAGTTCAGACGGAATGAATTTCGTAGGAACTTTGAAAACACGGAAAAATACCTATATAAGGGGTGATCCATTTAAAATTCGCATTTTTGATCTTCTATAAATAAGAACCTAATGAATATTTTTTTCAGAGTTATGAGTTCATTAGAAAGGCTGTACCTTGACATTAACGAACGAAGAACAATACCATTCAAATGACCGCCACGACTGGCAACAGTTCCACATCCAATCAACCCAATTTTTCAGTACATTGTCGATTGTTTGGGGCTCAATCTCGTGAATGGATACTCAAAATTGTACGAAGGTTGCCTTTTATATTTCGGGATTGGAGAACCCTAGTGTTGCAATCTGGCAGCAGACAGCTCTATCGTAAAGTTTGACATTTTTGAGGTTATGCGTACGTTTTGACCTATGAGCGCTGTTTGTATTGTTTAAAGTAACTTTAAAGATTCATCTCGGCCCAAAAATGGAATTAAATCATGAAAATCTTCGTGCGATTATTTTTTAAAACTTTCGACGTGGGATTAACCCAGCAACAGTGCATCCATGAACTTTTTTTTTTTAATTAAAATTGTAGAAGACTAACAGATTAAATCTGTTTTGATATTCAAATTTTGTTATAATCCTTCTATCAAGTAAAAAACCGTTCCTTATTATTTTATCGATGAACTTTGAATAGTTTTTCCAAGCTATTCATGAAAATTGCAGCTGAAAATAGGCTCAAGGGACTCCCCATAATTAAGACATCTGTACTACAGTAGAGTTCATTGTTAAAACTGAAATAATTTTAATTTAAGCAAATTTTCAGTGAATGAATAATACCTGATTTTATTACAGATAATACCTGGATTAATTTTCCGAAACAGATTTCAATCTATAAAATCGCTTGTAAACTTTTTAGAATTAAATTATTTCCAAGGCATTTTATTCAATTTATTTCGAAAAAAGTTTTCAAGAGTTTTTTTAGATTAAAATCTGCAGAGGATTTGGAGAATTAATCCAGCTATTGTCTGTAATATTTTTTCAAAAAATCCTACGAAGTAAATTTTCAATCTAAATTGTCTGAATATTTTACAATTTGTATTTTCACACATGCGCTTGGCAGTTTTCAAATATAGAGTCTATGATTATATATTGTATTGTTCTTATCGACATTTTTCTGTAAAAGAGCCTAATTTTTGCATGCTGCTCAATCACGTTTTTCAAAATGAAGGTATGTATATTTTATTGATTGTTTTCATTTCGCATCCAAATAACTTCCAACTGAGGAGAAAAAGGGTTAGAAATTCAGATTCCTCTTCTGGAGAATGTGCTATCTATTTTTTAAAGAGGGAAAGAAAAAGGACCTTTTTGAATTCTATGTGGAACATTTTTCGGTGATCGAATTTATTATTTCTGAATATCCAATCGAAACAAATTTGTCTTGGGTAATGGTTTTAGATAATTTTTGTAGGTTTTTTTTTTGATTTTTTATTGGCCAGCTCCGCTAACATGTCTTAATATGTCTATAAAGTTAAACAGTATCTTCTTAGGCATTTTATTCAATTTAATATTTTAGATTAAACCTGCAGAGTTAAATAATATTTGAATAAGGTTATTCTGAATCAGAATAACCTTATTTAAATATTATTTAATATGGATTTTCACCAAGTAAGGACTGATTCAAATCAAACCTGCAGAGGTTCCGGAGAATAAATCCAGCTGTTATCTGTAATATTAAAAAAACTCTTCATTCTTCTTTGATGTCATAAAGGTGTACTTGTATTTGCAAAGCATACGACTGTCATCCACGTATCTGTACCAATAAAAAATATTGATAATGATTATATATTTATTTTCATGAATATTTGTTCCAAACTATCCTTGAAATTTACAGCTAAATTTAAAACTGAAATAATTTTAATTTAAACAAATTTTCAGTGAATGAATAATATATGATTTCATCACACAATTCATTTTAAAAAATTTGAATATCAAAACAGATTTAATCTGTTGTCTTCTACAATTTTAATTTCAAAAAATTTTTTCTGAAGAAACTTTAAGGATTAAATTAATGTCTTTATAAGCACTGCTCATATTTAATAGACGTATCAAATCAAAATTCATCATACAATATCAAATGGAATTAAGAAAAACCAACGAATATAAATTGTCAATTGAAATTAAAATATAAATAAGCAAACATTTTTTTGTTTCGTTCCAGGCATGCGTACTGAACTCTTCAGACAAACGTACGAAGCCCTGTTTGTTACAAAATGTATTGTTTTCTGATCCTATATCAATGAAAAATAACTCTTTCTCAAAAATATAAAACATAATTTCAAGAATTTCTCAAAAACTAATTTATTTGAAATATTCAATATATTTAAATAAATTACTTCAAAAAATCTCAAAACATGTCGCACATCCTCAAGAAATAATCAAAATTACGATAAGATCAGTTCAACTTTACATATAAAAAATAATAAAATCAATTAAACAATGTATAGACTTACCGAGTGCAACAACAGAAATATATAGTATATGAAGATGTAAATAGGTACATTTATATCCAAGGTACTCTATGTTCCATGTTCACAAAAAATCATACAAAGCTTATAAGGCACTTGGTCATTTCTGAAGTTGCACTCGGTAAGTCTATACATTGTTTAATTGATTTTATTATTTTTTATATGTAAAGTTGAACTGATCTCATCGTAATTTTGATTATTTCTTGAGGATGTGCTACATGTTTTGAGATTTTTTGAAGTAATTTATTTAAATATATTGAATATTTCAAATAAATTAGTTTTTGAGAAATTCTTGAAATTATGTTTTATATTTTTGAGAAAGAGTTATTTTTCATTGATATAGGATCAGAAAACAATACATTTTGTAACAAACAGGGCTTCGTACGTTTGTCTGAAGAGTTCAGTACGCATGCCTGGTACGAAAAAAAAAAATGTTTGCTTATTTATATTTTAATTTCAAATGACAATTTATATTCGTTGGTTTTTCTTAATTCCATTTGATATTGTATGATGAATTTTGATTTTATACGTCTATTAAATATGAGCAGTGCTTATAAAGACATTAATTTAATTCTTAAAGTTTCTTCAAAAAAAGTTTTTTGAAATTAAAATTGTAGAAGACAACAGATTAAATCTGTTTTGATATTCAAATTTTGTAATAATCCTTCTATCAAGTAAAAAACCGTTCCTTCTTATTTTACAATTCATTTTATTTTCGAATAGCATCTCTTCTATAAGGGCTATTACATCATCAGGTGATACACTCGGAAACGAATTTTCTACATCGAATGAGAACTATTTAATTGAATGTACAATGGATTTGTATCCTCTGAAGGCCAACAGAATTCGAAGTTCGTAAATGGGAAGAGTAATAGTAAATATTTATGTCAATTTTACACTGTTTTTGACATGTGTATACTGAGGTTGAAGAGTTGATAGAGTTGTCTGTATAGTAGTAATTATCCCGAAATTAATTTTTAATTCCCAACCCATTCAACTATATACTTTTTTGTACACTTGCGTTGTGAAGCTAACGATTCGGGTACCTGCTTCAAAAATGAATGAAGTGAGTCATATAGAAAAAAAAACGACGAAATCACTGGATGCATCTAGCTCTTATATCTTTCCTCCTTTTCTCATTATAATCAACGTGTAAAGAGAAATTTAGAACTGGCTCTCTGAAGGTTGTGAGTCACTCTCCAGTCTACCTGCGTCAGTTCTTTGAATTCAGCTGGATAAAAGTCCCCCATAACAGAAATATCACTTTCTACTTACGTTATACCTTGCAGTCGGTGTGAAATCATTGGCGCACGTCAGGGGAATTTCTTTATCATTCCAATATTGATTGATGATCAGTAAAGTTATCACGGCGGTTTTAAAGCATTTTTTCCTCCTTGTAGCGATTGCGACAGGCAATTGTCAGACAGCCATTTCACCGCTGGAATTCTCTGAAATCATGAACAAAGAAAAAGGAAGTTGTTAGATTGCTCATTTTTATCTCTCTTTTATTTTCCAGATTCTTTAAAATTAATCACTGGACGTTTATCTGACGACAAGCACGTGTTCAAATCTGTTCGAACCATAGTGGTTTTTTATTATTATGCACTTTATCCAGCAACAAAAGAATTAAGCATTTCAATTAATAAAATAGAGAAAGGCTTTTAACCTGATAGAAAAAATATAACAAAATTTTAATATCAAAACAGATTTAATCAGTCTTCTACAAGCCTTTTTCTATTTTATTTTATACATAATATATAATTAATTATATTTAGGCTTGAATAAATCTCATTATGGAATGTCAAGGGTTTAAAGAAAACCTTATAATAAGAAGGAACGGTTTTTTACTTGATAGAAGGGTTATTACAAAATTTGAATAGCAAAACAGATTTAATCTGTTGTCTTCTACAGTTTTAATCTCAAAAATTTTTTTTGAAGAAACTTTAGGAATTAAATTAATGTCTTTATAAGCACTGCTCATATTTAATAGACGTATAAAATCAGAATTCATCATACAATATCAAATGGAATTAAGAAAAACCAACGAATATAAATTGTCAATTGAAATTAAAATATAAATAAGCAAACATTTTTTGTTTCGTTCCAGGCATGCGTACTGAACTCTTCAGACAAACGTACGAAGCCCTGTTTGTTACAAAATGTATTGTTTTCTGATCCTATACTAATGAAAAATAACTCTTTCCCAAAAATATAAAACATAATTTCAAGAACTTCTCAAAAACTAATTTATTTGAAATATTCAATATATTTAAATAAATTACTTCAAAAAATCTCAAAACATGTCGCACATCCTCAAGAAATAATTAAAATTACGATAAGATCAGTAATTCAGATTCAACTTTACATATAAAAAATAATAAAATCAATTAAACAATGTATAGACTTACCGAGTGCATCTTCAGAAATATATGATATATGAACATGCAAATAGGTACATTTATATCCAAGGTACTCTATGTTCCATGTTCACAAAAAATTTTTTATATGTAAAGTTGAACTGATCTTATCGTAATTTTAATTATTTCTTGAGGATGTGCTACATGTTTTGAGATTTTTTGAAGTAATTTATTTAAATATATTGAATATTTCAAATAAATTAGTTTTTGAGAAGTTCTTGAAATTATGTTTTATATTTTTGAGAAAGAGTTATTTTTCATTAATATAGGATCAGAAAACAATACATTTTGTAACAAACAGGGCTTCGTACGTTTGTCTGAAGAGTTCAGTAAGCATGCCTGGAACGAAACAAAAAATGTTTGCTTATTTATATTTTAATTTCAATTGACAATTTATATTCGTTGGTTTTTCTTAATTCCATTTGATATTGTATGATGAATTTTGATTTTATACGTCTATTAAATATGAGCAGTGCTTATAAAGACATTAATTTAATTCCTAAAGTTTCTTCATTAAAAATTTTTGAAATTAAAATTGTAGAAGACAACAGATTAAATCTGTTTTGATATTCAAATTTTTTTTAGAAAACCTTATAATACCTTACTGTTTCCTGTGATTTTGTGACGAAAATAGACTATCTGGATTTTTAAAGTTCTGTTTAGGCAATTATCCGGTTACCACTTTGAGGTAACATACACTGATTGTTAGTTGATTTTGATATTTTAAATATTATTTAGGGCCGATGGAGAGATTATCGGAATTCTAATTGTTTTTTGAAGATATATTGCAGGTTCTGAGAGATTTTTGAATTAACTTATTTGAATATATTGAATATTTCAAATGAATTATATTTTTTGAGAATTTCTTAAGTTGTGCTTTATGTTTTTGAAAAAGAATTGGTGTTCATAATGGAAAGATCAGAAATAAAATTTTGTATCCTTCAAATATTTATTTATTAATTTTAAATAACTATTTATATTTGTTGGTTTATTTATTCCATTTGACATTGTATATTGAGTTTTAATTATATACGTCTATTAAATATGAGCGGTGCTTATGTAGACATTAATTCAATTCTAAAAGTTTTTTGAATAAAAATTTTTTTGAAATTAAAATTGTAGAAGACTGACAGATTAAATCTGTTTTGATATTCAAATTTTGTTATTTCTTCTATCAAGTAAAAAGGCTTTTTCTATTTTACTTCCTGAAGATAACACATTGGCATCAAGGGAAGATTGTGCAAATCGATTACTAGAGTTTTTCGCCAATGAGGAACAAGACTTCTATGAGAGAGGCATTATGAAGCTAGCTTTGAAATGGCAACAAATTGTAGAACAAAACGGTGCATATTTGACCCAAATCATACAATTGGAAACATGTTAAATAAAGTTTTGAAGTTCACACAGAAATAATGGTTTTTCCCCCCAACCCCAACTTTCATTTGTTATCCTAGTAAAAGTATCTATTATTTTATGCATATTTAACGTGTTTGAATAGGTATGATAAATATATCCCTTTTATAACCGTGGTACTCCACATAGAATACACCATACATCGAAAACTGATACTGGCACCCCTTCAGATGAGCAGCTACTGATCCCGTGGCCATATTAATCCGCTTCAGAAGCGAAAGAGAAGGTCCATGTCTTATATCCGTAAAAATTCATTCCGATTTTCATTGCGGAAACAATTCGAAATATTGACTTGTCACATTCGGAGATGTCAAACTGATGTTGAGACGCATAGACAGTGGAATGAAAGGAGCGTAGAATTGCTCCTTTGTCTGCTCGAGGAGACACATAAAGCACGATGTATTTTCATCAAAATAGTCCCTGAATCTCGAAGATTCTTTATTTGCCGTCGACAGACTGGATATTGAGCGTGAAACTGCCAGAGGTTTTATCTTTTCATCTCCTATAAAGGTCTTATCAAAGGGTTAGAGAACTGGAAAAGACGCTAACAAACTTCCAACTGGAATACTCCAAGAATTCTTCAATAAATGCCGCGTTATATCGTTCTACTGGATGAATATTCAAAATATACAACGGAGTTTGCAGACTTCTGGATGTTAGCAGGGAGTAGTCGATACACAATTATAATGGCAAGGGTCCATTTTGTTGAGCTTAATTTATTCGATATTCGCTTTCCTTTCATCTTTACTTTATTTGTACCGCAAATAATGAAGCGGCAAATTTTAGGTGGTATTGTCGTTCCGAATAATTTACCTGATAATTCCAGGCACAAAATTCACAATTAAAACAACTCAAGAACAACGAATGTTTAAGCATTGCCAAGAAAGTCTTCGAAACAAAGTGCTGTATGGCCAGTCGTGGCAGTCATTTGAATGATACTGTTTTTCATTCGTAAATGTCAAGGTTCAACCTTTCTACTAAACTCACAACTTCGCAAAAATAATCATTAGTTTTTTATTTATAGCTGATAAAAGTGCAAATTTTAAATGGTCCGCGAGAAGAATTATCAAGTTTCATATAACAGATAATTGCTAGATCAATTCACCGAAACCTCTACAGATTTAATCTGAAAAATCTCTCGAAAACTCTTGGGGAATAAATTGAATAAAATATCTTAGAAACACCGTTTCTTTTTATAGACATATAGAATTATCAACACATATGTGCAGCAGCTAACCAATAAACAATCAAAAGAAAACATACTAACCATAATCATCTAAATACATCACCCAAGACAAATTTGTTTCGATCAGATATTCAACAATAACAAAGTCCATCATCAAAAAATGTTCCACGTAGAATTCGAAAAGTTCTTTTCCATTTCTCTTTTTAAATTATGCTTTCATGCTGAACTCAAGCATCGGAAAAACAACTTCTATTTCCCAAAACATTTCTTCCTAGAATTAGATAATCTTGAATTCCTACATCTAGAACCAAAACAAAAAACTGGAAATCTTGAAGAGATTTTTAAGTTCAGTAATAACACGGCTGTAAAACTCCTAGATGAACAGACAACCCAAAGCTGTTAGTCACAGTTTGAAAATGTAGTAACACTACTAAATTTGGGTCATATCTACTCAATAAAAAGTGATAGAAAACGAAGCCATTTTCTGTTAACATTTTAAATAAACTATCATCAAAAATCTGATTTTGCATTAGAAAGAAAACTGAAGGTATCGGCTGTTATTTTTAGAGTGATAGAACTTTAAATTGAAATAAAACACATATAAGTTAAGATTGAAGCCAAATTTTTTTTTTATTTGAAAGATAATTTTTTGACATTTATGTTTTAAAAATAATTTCCGGCATATATCCACCACGACTAGCTCTGAGGAAACGCATTCGACCAGACAAATTTTGGACCACTTTTTCGAATAATTCAGGCCTTAATCATCAATAACACGAGTTATGTTGGCTTCCAAAGCATCTATTGTTTCTGGTTTATCAGCATAAACCAATGACTTGACATAACCCCAAAGAAAATAATCCAGTGGAGTTATGTCGCATGATCTTGGAGGCCAATTAATTGGACCATTTCTCGAAATAATGTTATCGCCAAATCTTTCTTTCAATAAATCAATTGTTACGGTAGCAGCACGAGGTGTAGCACCATCTTGTTGGAACCAAAACACTTCTGGGTCGATATTATTCAAATTTTGAAACAAATAATCATTGATCATCAATCTGTAACGAGCACCATTCACTGTAACATTAGCTCCAGTATCGTTTTTAAAGAAATATGGACCGATGATGCCTCCATCGTGTAAAGCACACCATACAGTGCATTTTTCAGAATGCAATGGAACCTGCAGAACTTCTTGAGGATTGTTTTCACACCATATACGGCAATTTTGCTTGTTTGCACAGCCGTTCAACCAGAAATGAGCTTCATCACTAAACACAATTTTACCATAAAAAAGTCGATCAACTTCAAGCTGTTCTAGGGGCCAATCAGCAAATAAACGGCGCTTATTATGGTCAAGCGGCTCTATAAGTTTTGAAAATAAACAACAAATTGTAAACGTGGTTGCGGCGTGAGTGTTTCCATGATAATTTGTCAATGCTTACTGAACAGAAATGTCAAAACAACATGTCTTCTAGCTTCTGTCAAATCACAGTTATTCCTATCGAAAGTTCTATCACTCAAAAAAAAACACCCGATATTTCTTCTGAAAATTTTTATTTTCCTTTATACCAAACACGTTATAGCGAAAGTTTTAACCAGGGAAATTTTCGAAAACGTCAGATAGCATTCAGTTATGTGATAACCGAAAATATTAATGCACGAGGGAAGGAGATTTAAAGTAAAACACTTTATAACCGAAATTAATTCGGTTGATTTGTGCCAAATATCATTAAAGGACTGTGGGCTATGGTAATAGAAAGTTCTACAAATCGAGACAGTGTAATATACATATGAATAACATTTCTAAACTCAAACAAACCCGATAAGGGAATGAAATAAGGAATTACTTTGTTTTCTATCACTTTTTATTATAACTGATATACAGTGACTCGAGTTTCGTAGTGTTTACTACATTTTCAAACTGAACGAACAAATTAGATCTCAACTATTATATATGGGGATTGTAGGCTTCGGCAGAGCTTCGAAGAGAGGGGTTTTCCAAAGTTCCGTCTGTTCGTTAAGTAGTTTTATTATTGGTACGTGCTTTTTATATTTTTCAATTTCTATGGATTCCAGGATGTCAAGTTTTTGTCCTTCCACGTGCAAGATAACAAGGTTGTTCAATTCTGGGAAGGTGTGATCTGTAGTGAAGAAATGGTTCGCAAAATTGGAATTATTCTTCCGGTTCCTAAAAGCAGATTGATGCTCTTTGTACCTTTTATGGAAAGGTCGGCCCAACTTTTAGGAACCGGAAGAATAATTGCAATTTTGCGAACCATTTCTTCACTACAGATCACACCTTCCCAGAATTGAACAACCTTGTTATCTTGCACGTGGAAGGACAAAAACTTGACATCCTGGAATCCATAGAAATTGAAAAATATAAAAAGCACGTACCAATAATAAAACTACTTAACGAACAGACGGAACTTTGGAAAACCCCTCTCTTCGAAGCTCTGCCGAAGCCTACAATCCCCATATATAATAGTTGAGATCTAATTTGTTCGTTCAGTTTGAAAATGTAGTAAACACTACGAAACTCGAGTCACTGTATATCAGTTATAATAAAAAGTGATAGAAAACAAAGTAATTCCTTATTTCATTCCATTAAAATGAAATATCACAAAGTAACGGACTACTCCATCCAAACCCGATAAGGTTTTTGTTGATCACTGGTATATAAATGCGGTCATCTGCACGTTTCGAACTTGTTTATTCTCGTCACTGCAATGAATGCCAGCGACTATAATTCTGTCAAGTACCTATATTTGCTATACACAGAAACACAAGGTATTAATCATACACTAGCGCCATTTAGAGTATGCAATACAAGACATACCTTTGCGAGCTAATTCAAGTAAAGAAATGTATTCCCGATATTTTCACGTTACAAACGCAGGAAAAACTTTCTTCATGCTCAAGTCAGACTCTGATATGCCGTAATGGCTAATAATTGGCATATTGATATTCAAATAAATTAATTCGGCCGATTGTTCCAAATATTAATAAGGAGGGTGGGCTATGGTAATAGACAGTTCTACAAATCGAGACTGTGTAACGTACATCTGTGTAATACATTAGTGTTTCTGTGCATAGCGAATATAGGTACTTGACAGATTTGTAGTCCCTGGCATTCATTATACTGACAAAATCGAAACGTGACCATATCTGCAATTATGCGTCAGTGATCAAAAAATCTTTTCGAGTTTGGAAATGTTATGCAGATGTATTTTACACTGTCAAGATTTGTAAAACTTTTTGTCACCACATCCCGCACTTCATATTAATCACGTTTTACTTTAAATAATATACGATGAATTTCCGTCAATAGAGACCGAAACAATCAAGAACTTTCTTTTTCTTTCACAATCTTAACAAATTACTGATTCCATTAAGAATGGAAATTCAATTTTTCTGTCAACTTATTGAACACGTTCGCTTATAAAATTTTATCACCACATTCTAAGTTTTTCGTCATATGGATATTGAAAAGTTCACGGTACAGATCCCTATGAATAAATAATATTCGAATTAATCTTGTTTCCGGTTTTTTATTAGCGAACATTTTGTTGAAAATGTTGAACCCAAGAGAACATCCACTCTGGTGACATCGAAATGAATTCAGAAATTACGAGTATGTTTCCGAAACTTATGTACAACGCAAAAGCAGATACTGATTCTCGGAAAAAACCACAACATTAATTTTTTTATCTCTTGTATTCGTGCAGATACAGTGGACAGGTTTGGGTGGCATCTTCAGACATAATGCAACTGGTACCTTCGAGCAAGTTTTCGAGCAAAGCTCCTAGATATTCAAAGAGTCTCTGATAATGGATTGTGCGAAATTTTAAGAAGGATTCCACTTTCTTTATTTCAACGAAACCCACTGAAAAATTTCAAGATTGATTTAGGACGAAATTTTATTATTAAGAAGGTTTAGTATAAATAAGTTAATGCGGTTTTTTGTAAAAAATCGGAGCTTTATTGTAAAAAATTTGTTATATCGGGTATTTTTTTAGAGTGATAGAACGATAGGGATAACTGTGATTTGAAAGAAGGTAGAAGCCATGTTGTTTTGAAATTTCTGGTCAGTAAACATTGACAAATTATTATGAAAAGTCTCACGCCGCAACAACGTTTACAAATTGTTGAAATTTATTTTCAAAATCAGTGTTCTATTCGCCAAACTTATAGAGAAATTCGTGAAATTTATCGTTTACATAATCGTCCATCAGAGCAGCTTATTCGTCGAACTATCGATAGATTTCGGACAACATTTTCTCTACTCGATGCAACAACAACAACAAGACAAAGAACTGTACGTACAGAAGAAAATATCGCTGATGTAAGACATAGTATTAATTATGATCCAGATTTCGTCGTCGTTCTTGATCTATATCTATACAAGATCTAACTGGTTCAAGAACTAAAGCTACTTGACCATAATAAGCGTAGTTTGTTTGCTGATTGGGCTCTAGAACAGCTTGAAGTTGATCCACTTGTTTATCGTAAAATCGTGTTTAGTGATGAAGCTCATTTCTGGTTGAACAGCGTTCGACGTCTCGTGGCTTCAGTTCAAACGGCATCTTTCGGATCATTCTCATTGCTTTTAAACGATGACAAATGGCTGGTTGAGTGACTCCAAGTGTTTTTGCGAGTTCCTCTTGCGTTTGTGATGGATCTTCATGAGTCTCGTCTCTTATTCTTCATTCTTAAAATTTGGTGGCGTTAGGGTCGTTCTCCGTCTTCCGAATCACAATTGCCACATTCCGCATGACATGATCCAGATATTCTAGTTTGCGAGCTTTGAGTGCTTCCATTACTTCCAGGTATTTCTTCATTCTCCTCAATACGTCTACGTTTGTTACCTTTGCCGTCCACGGAATTTCTTCTGTACAGCCACATCTCGAAAGCATTGATTTTGCTGGATGTGGCTGGATTGAGGGTCCAAGACTCTGCACCATCGAGCAGAACGGAAAAGACGTAGCATCTTAAGAGTCTTATTTTAGTGTCAAGGGTGATGTAATGACTTTTAAAGAATGAGCTCATGTTTTTGAAGGTTGACCGGGCTTTTCCTATACGTGTTTTTATTTCCTATGCACTATTCCAGTCTTCATTTATAACCGTCCCTAGGTAACTGTAGTGATCAGCTCTCTGGATAGCATTTAGATTTATGACTAGTTGGCATCTTGTTATCTTCTCTTTGCTGCCTATCATAAGTTTTGTTTCCTGAACATTAATTTTTAGGTCATAGTGAGTACTGTAATGGGTGATTCCCTTCATCAGTGCCTGCAGGTCTTCGAGACTATCAACAGCATACCTGATGATGTTCAGTCGATGTCCATTTGCCGAATAACTTTCTCCATGCCATCAAAATGTTTTCTAAAGATGTGTTCCGAGTAGAGATGGAAGATAAGGGGTGAGAGAATACAACCTTGTCTAACACCTCGATTTATTCTAACGTATTCTGTGTGTTTTCCATCTACTCTCAAGTTAACGATCTGAACAGAGGCTGCCAATTATTCTTACATCTATGCCATCGATACCTGTTCTCCTCAGTATTTTGATCATCTCGTCATGTTCAACTCTATCAAACGCTTTTTTATAGTCAACCTGACATGAATAAACGGTACAATTTCGGCATCTCTGGAACAGCAAATAATACTTTTCTTGTTCCAACTGTTCTTACGTTTGGGAATATTTTGCTCTCGCATACGCTGTATATCTTTCTGTGGATAATCTGGAGGAAGACTTTCAATAGATGACTTACGGTGCGGTACTCCTCACACCTCCCTGCTCTTACCTTCTTCGGAATCGCAACAAATTCAGACTTTAGCCATTCTGATGGAATTTTTCCCGTGTTGTAAATGATGTTGAACACTTGTGTGAGGAAAATGATTATTTTCTCATCAAAAAGTTTAAGGAGTTCTGTTTGGATGTTATTTGGGCCTGCTGCTTCACCTTCTTTCAATTGTGCAATGGCGATTTTGGGTTCGCTTGGAGTTGTCTCTATGTCAAAATTGTCGTCGCGATTATTGAGAAACAGTATAAAGTATCTTGTTTATTTTTTTTATTACTTTTTAAGGCATCAAATGTTCTTGGAGATTAAAGTTGAATGTTTTCTAAAGAATTGGTGAAAAATAACGAAAGATTAGAATTATCAGGTGGTACGGCTTGGAAGAGTTTTCGCTAAAAAATATTTAGTGGAAGATGTATATAATAATAATAATAATAGAGTTTATTGAATAACTATGAACCCAGATCTCCCACAGAGCCTTCAATAAATATTGACTGGGTTTTCAAGACATTTAATGAGATTGAAATCTGTAGAGGTTCCGGAGAATTAATCCAGCTATTATCTGTAATATTGAAAAAAAACTCCATAGTAAATTTTCAATATATAAAATGGTTATCGTGTGCTCTGAAAATGTCAATTTTTGTATAAAAATGTGTTTTTGCGGGGAGTTTTACTTCAATATGAAGGAAAAGGCTGATAGATTGTCAATACACTTAATTAATTCATCTAAACGGAGATGAAACCTCTGCAAAACAGAGTTGCGTGGCTGAAATGAATAAATGATCAGTCGTGAAAGCCCATGTACTTTCCCCATCTTTTAGAGGGTAGTGTGTAGGTGAGATCGAAGCCTCATGCCATTTATACATTATCTCAATTAATCCATGTGCTTTTCGCGTGATTACCCCTCGCAGCGCTGCATATCATATTAATTGTCGCTTTTCACTCCATTGAGCTTTCAGGCTCATACGTATTTTTTTCAACGAAAGTGCTATCGGAGCGCTTCATCTTTCGATTCCAAGGTCCGGCCGTAATTCAATTTTTTCACTTCGATAAATAGGAAATTTCGTCACGTGAACCAACATCACGTTCGCGGGTATTGAAAGTCTACAGCGCACAGCGGACGTGATTGAGCAATGAATATTTGATGCACCAGGTATTTGTGGGGCCTTGGTCTATAAATGGGAAGTAAATGGCGAGCATAAATATTCTCTGAACCGACTATTCTTTATCTATCTGCCATTTGAATACTTGGTTATTAAAGGCCTTCGGTTCGTCGCATTTCCAGAATATGAATTAACACCTCCTCGTATACCTCTGTCCGTCCTTCCGTACTCTGAAGAATGACTACAACGTTTCGAAACACTCCTTGTAAGTGATTCGATTCATTCAATCGGATTTATTGACTCCAGAGATTGAATACTATGGATTAAACATGAAAATAATTTTTATAAAGTTTATAAACACTTAAAAATCTTGCACTCAACTAAGACTATTCGAAAAATTCGAGAAAAGCACTGAAGTAAAGAGCTTTTGCGCGCTTGTTCAATAGTCTATTTCCCCTATGTTAAAAACAGGGGTAAAAACATAAAATTCCCTCACTTACTATGAAAAACCATCATGACAAATTGAAAAATCCATAAGGAATTTTTTATAAAACGCAAAACCTGAAAGGAACAAATCACATTCGTCAGGCGTTCATCATTCAGTACCTGCTCAAAAATTTATATTGGACAAACCGGAAAATGTTTCGAAACTAGAATAAAGGAACGCAGATGTTCAAGAATAAGTTGGATTCTATTTAGGATTTTACATAAAGAAAAGAAGTCTAAAATTGTTGGAAAGTATGGAAATTCAGGGAATTCATTGAACGAACAAACTGAGTTATCTAATTCACCTTTATCTCAAAACAGAAAATATTTATATACTGTATGTTACCATATTTCAGACAAGTTGTTTGTAAGCATCTGAAGAAGTGAAGTATGTTAACGAAACGTGAGCAACTCAAGAAATCAACACATATATGTGTTTCATTTAATTAAAATTAAATGAGTGGCTAATCTGGGTTTTTTAAAATTCAACCTAATGGGTTTTAGCATTCCTTTGATTTAATTTTGCTTTTTTCGAGAAAATAATTAGCAGAATACCAAAATAAATTTCAAAATGTTATTGTTTGATGTACTCAATCACTTCTACTGTTAGGACAGTATCATAAAGAACTTTGTGAACGATAATGGAAACAAATTGCTAAAATGTAATTTTTCTCGATAATATTTGATTACAAGCTACTCATTAATTGAAAATCAAACGCTATATGTATATTTATTAAACATATGATATATGACAATTGTCGAGATTAATAAATCATAAAATTATTTTTTAAGCCCGGTGCGATTAACCTTGGTTATGGGCTGATAAAATTAATATCACTCTTTGTATGAAGTTCATAATATTGTCTTCTGTCAGAGCTTCAGATCAGTGACCTTACGATATGTTCATCCCACATTATTTCGTCTAATTAATTATCACATGTCTAAACAGAATAAAGAACGACCCTCGTCCTACTAGGGAATGAACCAACAGAAAATTATCATCACAATTTCGTATAATTTGATACAAATTAGTTGGTATATCCTAAAGTTTTTGTTTGACGGTAACAGGGATCTATCATTTAGTCATAATGTCTGTATTTCACGAATTTTGAGCCAAAAATCGGCTGACATGTTGAGATTAGTCTCACTAATGAAATATTGGTGATCGATATCTCATGAAGTATCGATTAAACAATTCCAGATTTATGCTGGTTGTTAAGCTGACATTTCAAACTAACCATATTATCTCGCTGTTTTTTGTTTGGTCCATTCAGTTGTAAGTTAAAGGATGTTGAAAATGGATAAAGAAAATTCGGTACTTTGCAGCTTTTCTTCAATAAAGGCGAAAATGCAGGCCAGGCGGCTGAAATTAGGTGCAATTTTGGTTGTATGGTACCCACGGATAGGTTTGTCATCTCTGCTAACATCCTGATTTTTATTCTGGCATCTTCACGTATCAGTTTTTTCACATTTTATTTCAGTGGTGCCGCTAACGGGTCGGCCCGAGCGAAGATCGTCTTCAATGCTTTCTCTGCCTCTTTTGAATTCACTTGACCACTTTTGAACGGTGGATAACGACGAGACACAGTTGGTAAATGATTTTTTGACTTAGTAAGGATATTTATAACGCGATGCTCGATTTTCCTCATCATTGTGGCGCAAGTCTTTCTGGTCGTCTTTCACTGAGGCTACATAGAAAACTAATGATCGTAAATAAGTGAAATTTTATATTTATACCCTCAGGTAGTGTCATTAGTGAATGAGATAATTGGATTACTCACATTATTAGCAAATCACCATGTTACCGAGAATACATTGAACACCCCTCGTAGCAGTGTAAGAAGAAAGTATATTTTGAAAACATAAATTGTTTAATTGAATCAGTCTTCCTTCACTTGATGAAAATCCATATTAAATAAGGTTATTCTGATTTTCACAAATTTTATCGTTATTATAACACAACAATTGTTTCGCTATCACAATCGGTTTCTATTTATATTAGAGTAGGTACAAAATTTTTTATTGAGCACTTAAACCCAAAAAAGGGAGTCTCTGTGAATTCGAGCTTATCTGAATATGAAAATAAAATTATAAGAAGAGGTTTTTTACTTGATAGAAGGAATGTTACAAAATTTTAATATCAAAACAGATTTAATCTGTTAGTCTCCTATAATTTTAATTTCAAAATATTTTATTCAAAAACTTTTAGAATTAATGTCTTATGAGCACATCTCATATTCAATAGACATATAAAATCAAAACTCAATATATATGGAATGAAATAAATAACCCTACAAATATAAATTGTCAATTAAAATTAATAAATAAATATTTGGAAAATTTGAAAACATTTATTTATTAATTTTAACTGACAATTTTTATTTGTTGGGTTTTTATTCCATTTGATAATATATATTGAGTTTTGACTTTATATGTCTATTAAATATAAGCTTTGCTTATAAGTCATTAGTTTAATTTCAAAAGTTTTTGAATAAAAATTTTTTAAATTAAGATTATAGGAGACTAGCAGATTAAATCTGTTTTGATATTCAAATTTTATCTGAATATGTTTAACAGGGGTAAGTTATTTAGGTGTAATTTTTCTTTAAGTACTGTTCCAATTTTGTTGTATTTAATAGGAATAGTAGGAAGGTGTTGCCAGATGACATCATGAAATAATAAACTAGTAGCGACATCTGTTATCAAAACTGCATGAACTTATTTATACTCCTAATATATGTGTATCATTTGATCAGTGAACAAAAGATTTCTATCGAGTAAGAGCAATACAATTTGAAGATTTTGAAATAAACTGAAGAATATTAATTTGTGTAGTCCACAAATTGATTTTACTTATTAAAATATTGATATACGAGCGTTGAAGCTGCTTTAATCTTGTCAGTTTTTTCATTTCTGAATTAACCTTAAGATAATCATTTCTCGAAGGAAAATTCCGATCAGCATTTCTCTTGGAAAGGATTCAAGACGAAAAACGAATGAAAAAGATATTGCGTGTATCCGTTGGTTTCTATATGGCATTGTACAGTGTCAGTTGAATTTCGAATCATTTTCTTCCTAAATAAGCGACCGCTCCACCAAAAACGTTAGCCGCATCAAGCACGTATGAAATTTTTTTTTGCAGCGAAAACAATAATCCAGTTATAATAAATTATTTATGAAATCGGGCGGCCATATAGGTTCTGGACACGGCAAGCTGAGCATGAGAGTTGAACGCACACCACACCTAACTGTTTTTGTTTCGCGAACACTTTAGTAGGGTAAGGTCGATTTACTTCCGTTTTTCAGCAACTTCGCACGTCATCTTCACGACTACTTTTTAGATTGTACACAGCTGAACAACGTTCACCTACTTCTCATACTGTAAAACTACTGATAATGGCACACCAGAATGGCCAACAGACACGAGATATTGATTGAGGAAATTCATTAATTCGACAAAAAAGTTGGAAAGCGAATGAAATCCATAAAACAGCAATTTCCTCTGAACATATGAAAAGAACACCACTGCAATGGTTGACCTCTCTTTTAAACGTCCAGTGGCGTAGAATTCAGTGCACCAATAACCATCAGCTGAACTAGCGAGTTTTATTATGGCCATGAAATTAAAGTCGGCCTAGGTTCATCTTGAAAAGCTTAAGATAAAGTTCATATATAACCTCATTCGAGTGCGTCCCCTTTTTAAGCCGTCAAATTTGATGGCTTAACTGATTCTTACCAGGTCTAGAAGTATGAATCCCCTACAGATTGTGCATCAGTTTAAGGACCGTAAGATCGCTTCTATAACACCATTATGTTCCTCCAATAGCTGACGAAGATATTCAACATAAAACAACCCAAGTTCTATACACCAATATATCGGGTGATTTTTTAGAGTGATAGAATTTTCGATAGGGATAACTGTGATTTGACAGAAGGAAGAAGCCATGTTGTTTTGACATTTCTGTTCAGTAAGCATTGACAAACTATCATGGAAAGGCTCACGCCGCAACAACGTTCACAAATTGTTGGAATTTATTTTCAAAATCAGTGTTCTATTCGCCAAACATATAGAGCACTTCGTGAAATTTATGGTTTAAATAATCTTCCATCACAGCAGCTTATTCGTCAAACTATCGATAGATTTCGGACAACATTTTCTCTACTCGATGCAACAACAACAACAAGACAAAGAACTGTACGTACAGAAGAAAATATCGCTGCTATAAGTCATAGTGTTAATGATGATCAACATTTGTCTATTCGTCGACGTTCACAACAAGTTGGACTCTGTGCATCCACCACATGGAAAATTTTGCGTAAAGATCTTGGTCTACACCCATACAAGATCCAACTGGTTCAAGAACTAAAGCCACTTGACCATTATAAGCGTCGGTTGTTTGCTGATTGGGCCCTAGAACAGCTTGAAGTTGATCCACTTTTTTATCGTAAAATTGTGTTTAGTGATGAAGCTCATTCCTGGTTGAACGGCTATGTAAACAAGCAAAATTGCCGTATATAGAGTAAAAACAATCCTCAAGAAGTTCTGCAGGTTCCATTCCATCCTGAAAAATGCACTGTATGGTGTGCTTTGCACGCTGAAAGCATCATCGGTCCATATTTCTTTAAAAACGTTGCTGGAGCTAATGTTACAGTGAATGGTCAATGGTTATTTGTTTCAAAATTTGAATGGTATCGACCCAGAAGTGTTTTGGTTTCAACAAGATGGTGCTACACCTCATGCTGCTACCGTAACAATTGATTTAATGAAAGAAATATTTGGCGATAACATTATTTTGAGAAATGGTCCAATTAATTAGCCTCCAATATCAAGCGACAAGTTATGTCAAGTCATTGGTTTATGCTGATAAACCAGAAACAAAAGACGCTTTGGAAGCCAATATAACTCGTGTTATTGATGAAATAAGGCCTGAATTACTCGAAGAAGTTTTCTATAACCTTAAACATGTCAAGTTTTGTGCCTATGATCTACGATTTGCGGACAGCATTATTTTTATGTTATCATTTTAGAACAGTGCTGCAGAATCGCATCGAATGCTTGTGGAAGCTGACGGTGAATATGCTCTTGGTAAAACACAGTATTTCGAGTGGTTTAAAATATTCAAAACCACACTTACATGTGATGAGTGTTGATTCATTATTTGAACATCAAAATAGATTTAATCTGTCAATCTTCTACAATTTTAATTTAAAAAAATTTTTATTCAAAAAACTTTCGGGATTAAATTTATGTCTTAATAGCACGGCTTATATTTAATAGACGTATAAAATCAAAACTCAATATACAACATCAAATGGAATAAATAAACCAACAAATATAAATTGTCAATTAAAATTAATAAATAAATATTTGAAGGAGACAGAATTTTGTTTCTGATCTTACAATTATGAAAACTAATTCCTTTTCAAAAATACAAAATATAATTTAGGGACTTCTCAGAAAATATAATTTATTTGAAATATTTAATATATTTAAATAAGTTAACTCAAAAATCTCTCAAAATATTTATTATATGTATTTAACTAACAGTTGTGTGTTAGTTTTTCACAGCGATGATTCCAGGACGTCTTTTAGGTGAGTAAATAAATAATTGTTGGTTGATTTTATTTAAATATGATTTATGACCGATGAAGTATTATCGGATTTCCAATTGTTTTTTGAAGATATAATGCACGTTTTGAGAGATTTTTGAATTAAGTTATTCAAATATTTAAATATATTAAATATTTCAAATGAATTATATTTTCTGAGAATTCCTCGAATTATCTTTTGTATTTTTGAAAAGGAATTTGTTTTTATAATTGTTAGATCAGAAACAAAATTTTGTCTCCTTCAAATATTCATTTATTAATTTTAATTGACAATTTATATTTGTTGGTTTATTTATTCCATTTGATATCGTATATTAAGATCTGATTTTATACGTCTATACGTGCTTATGAGACATTAATTTAATTCCAAAAGTATTTTGAATAAATTTTTTTTTTATTAAAGTTGTAGAAGACTGACAGATCACATCTGTTTTATTATTCAAATTTTGTTATATTCCTTCTATAAAGTAAAGAGCCTTTTCCTATTTTAATTCTTATGTCTACTAAATTGGAACAATGTTTTCTAGGGTATTTATTTATTTTAATTTTGAAATGTTTTGAGAAAATTTTTTATAAAATTTGTAGTGAGGGTAGTAGAATTAATCTGTTTGATATTTAAGATATTCATGAATAACGTTGAATTTTATACAAAAACTGTGTTTTCTTCATTAAACCGGGAATTTATTAACCGCTGTGTTTGCTTCCTCGTACCTAAATACTTCAACACAATGAAGACCAACTTCATACGTAAGTCCGGTGCATAAAAATCATGAGGACGTGGTTTTCGAACCTGAATAAACCAATAAAACTTCGAATCACGCGTTTCCACAGCTTTCTTATCATTTTGGAAGATAATAATTATCGGAATATCGACAGCTCTATTGCTTCTGGCAAAATGAGTCATGCTCGGGCGGTTACGAAGCCACTTCTGTTCGCATATAACTAGAGGCGAGACAGTTTCACCTTTAGTTAACGTATGGTTGGTAGCTCTGGAATATGCCGGCCTTAATGAGGAATCATTGTACACGTACCTTACTTGCTTGAATGAATGCAAATGAAGAGGACGAGTGCAATGGCCTATCTTAATTTATACTCAAACGAAGGGGAATTCTATTATACGAACTTGAGAATCCACCTTTTGGTTCATTAAAATTATATATAAAGGTGCTCCAATAATAGGTTTCATTCAAATATTAAAAAAACGAGTATATTTTAAGATAAATCAATTGATGTTTATTTTATTGAAAAGAGGAAAGTCCGCACGTGGGGATGGAGAAGCTTTCAACAATCCTTCTTGGATTTTCCGAGCACCAAACTCTGCTTAGCCTTCGAGATGAAAATGGGCCTCATCACTGAAGATGATTTTTCGATGACAATCCGGAGCATTTTAATGTATTTCAAGAACCCAATCAGCGAAGATACGACGTTGCTGGTGATCCACCAGCTTGAGTTCTTGTATTAACAAAACTTCAAAAACCAAAGTTTCTTTTAAAATACGGTGTAATGTCGTGTATGGAATGCCTTATTCCAAAGACCGACAAGGAATCGACAAACCTTGGATTATTTGTAAAAGTTGTTGAAGTGTGTACCTTTCCATGATTAAATGGAAGACATTGACAAATACAACTGTCAATGTCAATAAACAATGCCTGTCATGCCTGAGTAATGTCAATTTGAATTTGGGGCGTTTCCATTGAAAGACCCTTTAGTTTGAAATGTACAATATTTGGAAATTCCATATGTCTTCCAAAATGAAATTTTGCATTTTCTAAGACATTTTCAATTCAATTTTCAGAAAATTGAATAAATCATGTGACTATTCACAGAAAATTCTGTTTTTATATTTAAAACTAACATCAACTGAAGTCTACGTGAAATAATGGATGATTCATTCATTTTCCCACTGTTAATTACATATATTGTAATATTTGGAACGTCATCATCCTCCACAATGTTTTTTTCGGAAACTTAACAATTCTTTCGCGCCATTTCATAACAAACAAACACTATCAACCTTGTTATATCACATAATATAATATCTAACGAAAGTGGCACAAATAGGGCATAAATCAGTGAGAAAATATGAAGAATGCTATAAATTTTGGCAACATCCCATGGGTGAGGCATTCTCTATATGCAAATCTCTTTTATTATGATAACTTGTTCGACAATAGAATAGAGTTTATTCACCAATTTAGCATGGAGAAAGTCAGAAAATATCATTAGTTTTCAGGCTCATGTTTATATGGGGAACATGAAATTTCATTATTTTTGTAATGAAATAATATCCTAAATTTGAATATCAAAACAGAATTAATCTGTTAGTCTTCTATAATTTTAATTTCAAAAAATTTTATTCAAAAACTTTCAGAATTAAATAAATGTCTTATAAGCACAGCTTATATTTAATAGACATATAAAATCAAAACTCATTATACAACATCAAATGGAATAAATTACCAAACAAATATAAATTGTCAATTAAAATTAATAAATAAATATTTGAAGAAGACAAAATTTTGTTTCTGATCTTACCATTGTGAAAACTAAATCCTTTTCAAAAATAGAAAACATAATTTGAAGAACTTCTCGAAAAAATGATTTATTTGAAATATTTAATATATTTAAATAAGTTACTCCAAAAATCTCTCAAAACATGTATAAAATCCTCAAAAAACAATTAGGTCTTCATCGGTCCTACTTCACATTGAACCTCTCCTTATTATTTTAATAAATAATATCCCCATTTACAGATGCAATGTCTTTCCTTTGAAAATCACAGAGTCTCTTCGGGAAACTTAATATCTCCATCAAAATTAAATTTTCCAGTATTTTTTCCTACCTTATTACACTTGAGAGCCATAACGTCTCTTGTTGCATATTTTGATGAAAATGATACGAAATTAAATTAAACAACAGAGATTCAGTTCATATTATATTCAAAGTAGCGTTTAGACCAGTGTTTCCCAAATGATTCATATAAAAGTGGACCATCTAGCTTTTACATTTTGAAGTAGCGGAATCGGGTAACAGGCTGGGTCATAGTAGTCGAATATTTAAAAAAATCTGAATCGTGTACTTTTCAAATTATATTGAATTTTTATTATTCGAGAAAATGCACACCCTGTGATGATTTTTGAACTCCTGTTGCTACAATTTCTTACTTTCTTCAAATTTTATTTTTCCTATGTTATCCGGCATAGTGTTTCTGTAACCTCTGATCTTCAATTCTAAGGCAATTACTCCAGCTTGGAAAATAATGTCACTTTTTGCCGAACCAAGTGATCAAAACTAAGGAAGGAAGAATTTCCTTACCTTACAAAGATATGGTGCTTCAAACAGTTGAGGAAGATCCAAATACTTCGCTACATGAAATGAAAGCACAGAAGTGCCCAAAAGTACAGCTCGCTGATTATCGAAAAAACATAAGTTTGAACATCTTTTGCGAATTTATTAAATCTTGTCATAAAACGAAACTGAATTTCTTTAAGGAAAATTTTTTTTTGCCCCATCTAAAAAAGAATGTAGTTAGTGTTAGTTCCTTCTTATTTTATTTTATATATAATATATAATTATATTAGGTTTTTTTAAATAAAGAAATTCATTATACAGTGTTGAACGGTTTTGACTGAGGCCAAGTGCCTTATAAGCTTTGTATGTTTTTCTGTGAACTTGGAACATAAGTACCTTGGATTTATAAAGGTGTTTACTTTTATTTCCATTGAGGACCGTGTATTCCTAAGATTCACTGAGTAAGTCTATACATTGTTTAATTGATTTTATTATTTTTTATATGTAATGTTGAACTGATCTTATCGTAACTTTAATTATTTCTTGAGAATGTGCTACATGTTTTGAGATTTTTTGAAGTAATTTATTTAAATATAGTGAATATTTCAAATAAATTAGTTTTTGAGAAGTTCTTGAAATTATGTTTTATATTTTTGAGAAAGGGTTATTTTTCATTCATATGGGATCGGAAAACAATGCATTTTGTACCAAACAGGGCTTCGTAAGTTTGTCTGAAGAGTTCATTACGCATGCCTGGAACGAAACAAAAAATGTTTGCTTATTTATATTTTAATTTTAATTGACAGTTTATATTCGTTGGTTTTTCTTAATTCCGTTTGATATTGTATGATGAATTTCGACGTCTATTAAATATGAGCAGTGCTTATAAAGACATTAATTTAATTCTTAAAGTTTCTTCAAAGAATTTTTTGAAATTAAAATTGTAGAAGACAACAGATTAAATCTGTTTTGATTTTCAAATTTTGTAATAATCCTTCTATCAAGTAAAAAACCGTTCCTTCCTATTTTAGTTAGTGTTATAGCATTTAAGAATCCTTATTAAATGGCTTAGAATTGAAGATTACAGGTTACAGAAGCACTATTCGGGATAACATAGGAAAAATAAAATTTGAAAAAAGTAAAAGCAACAGGAGTTCAAAAATCATCACAGGGTGTGCATTTTATTCAATAAAAGAAAGTGCAATATAATTTGAAAAATACAGGACTTGGATTTTCTTATATTCTTCTAATAACTATTATGACTTGATCTGTTACTTGATTTCGGCTTGACGTCGACTTCTGGGACATACAGGATATCTATTCAAAACACAGGACATCTATTTATTAGAAACGTCCGTTCTATATGAGCGTCAGTTTTGTCAGCAAATGCATGAAACTAAAATACGAATGTTTAAATCTGACAACTTTATCGACTAGTCATCACGACTGGGTGGAAAAATTCCAAATATGACGAGATTCGGAAATGGAAAGAGCAAATTTCCAGTAATCACTTCCCATCGATGCAAAAAAACAACGTTTCCACCATTTGCGATATTTCTGGAATATGAAAATTCACATCGCGAACGTTGTTAACCTAATTACACATATGCAGCATTGCCGTTTTGATTTATAATCAGAAATTCAATATCGACGTGTCATTTACGAGGAGCTAATTGCCAGAAACACAATATTCGTTTCGGATAAATGTAATTAGCGATAGCGATCGATCAAAATTGATGTGGCGTTTTTTATCAAAAAGCGAAATACCCTTAATTACCGTCATTTGGATCTAATGAAGACCAAAATATTCCGGCTGAATGTATATCGAAATCAATCAGATTCAAAATAATTAGTTATTCAACAAATATCACGATTTCTTCGAAATTCAACAAATTATGATATTTGGCAAGATATTTCATATTTTTCGTAGAATACTTAAAAACCAGATCCAAAAAAACATATAGACCAACGCGGTATCGAAATTGGGGGAAAAATTCTACCTGCCCGCGCTAAGCATCGTACAGAATCCCTTTAGCACTTGGTGAAGCCACATCGACAGTATACCGTTGGCACTCGGTCCTAAAAACACACACAGCCCCTCTCTCTCTTAACAAGTAAGTTCTAATCACACATTCTCTCTTTTGAGTAAGTTTATATTCGCATTCACTTTAACTTCTCAAGGAATACCCTCTCGTGATAACACCGTAACGCATTAAAAGGACTGGAAGTGAATGTATTATCTGCATTAATTACTTGTAAATTAGATAGTCATGTGTAAAGTGAACCCAGTTAAAGTGAACAACGGTGAAAAAGCACATCTATCTACTCCTCAACGAGCAAGATAGTCTTTTCACCACAAGTACAGTTCAAAATCAGACCACAACATTTCCATCGACTTTTAGGTAAAACGACTCAAATTCGTGTTTTTCACTCACTTTATACAACCTTCGAGCAAAGAATGTGAATGGTAACCGTTAAGAAACCATTGGAGTTCTATCATAGTTTTGAAGAAACCACGAGGTCGTCCAGTAGGATATATATTTTTTATTGATTATTTTTTTTTCGTGGACATAAAGGTGTATTGAAGATTATAGGTTAGAATCTCAAATCGATTCTTTGAAAATGTGGTACATATTTTTTGAGAGTTTTTTGAAGGAAATTTTTGAAGAGAGGTAGTTTCGAAGGATTTCTTGAGGTGATGATGGGCATTTTTGGAATGGAATTTGAAACAGCGCTGTTTTCACTTGTGTATTCTCTTCGAAACATGCTTCAACAACATGAATGAATAGTGAAACTAAAGCCAATTGTTTTTCTTCACTTTATTGATTTAATCAATGTTTTGAGTGTTTTGCGAGGAATAAATATCTTTTAATCATATTTCATCTAAATCCAAACGCATACTCCATCATTCATTTCGTTAAAATCCCTTCTGATATTTTTTCGATATTTCTTGTCGCTGTATTCGTGAATGAAGATATAACATGCAACCCTCAAATCTCATTAAACTTCTATCTACCCCATTCAATTGTGAGATAGATCTGCATGAATGAACACGAAAGGAAATCATATGAAAGTTCCTCGGATGGATGGTGCCAGCTTTTGCACGGAGTTACAAAGATGGCAGAACTCCGGAGCAGTATAGAAACTTGCATATCGACATTTACGTTCCTTCTTTTTTCCGTTTAAGCTTCAGTCATACGCAGATCTCCAAGGTGACGAAGTCGATTAACCTTCAATTTCTCTATTGGCATTGAAACCATTCATTGTCAGTCATCATCCATGAGTTGGAGAAGATGTTTTCCCCACGACTGCTATAGAATATAGCTCTTCTTATTTCGAATTTAATCACAATATGTTAGTATTCCATATGTAGTAAGTATACTGCAATACCTGGAATCGTACGAATTTTGAGCGAATTTCATACCATCACTTGAAATGAAATGATTAACACAAATGCCTCCCAAAGGCACACTGAGCAGCCACCGAAAATTTTTGTTGGCGTCATGAAATGCTCATAATACCTTTGACCTTGTTCTCGCCACACCAACATTTGCCCATCAGATTGATGCAGACGAAATCTGGACTCATCTGTGTTCTCATGTTCAAGAGTTCAATTATATCTTACAGCCCGCTCCTTCCTGCTCGAACGCGGGTGCCTGGCGAATCTTCTATCTATAAAGTGGAACAGTATTTCTGAAGCATTTCATTCAATTTAATTCTGAAAAGTTTTCAAGAGGTTTCTCAGATTAAATCTGTTGACGTTTCGGAGAATTAATCAAGCTATTATCTGTAATACTTCAGAAAAACTCTACCAAACAAATTTTCAATCTATATTTGTTTGAATTACTCTAAGTTTGTATTTTCACACATGCCCGTGGCAGTTTCCAGATATTGTGTATTCTGTGAAATAGCCTAATTTTTTCAAATGGTGTTCATTCAACTCGTCCGCATTTGTTAAAAGATCGCTTTCGAATAGGATATTTGGTGAAGAAAAGTATGCAGATATATCGGGTGTTTTTTTAGAGTGATAGCACTTTAAATTGAAATAAAACACATTTAAATTAAGATTGAAACCAATTTTTTTTTATTTGAAAGATAATTTTATGACATTTATATTTCAAAAATAATTTCCGTCATATATCCACCACGACTAGCTCTGAGGAACCGCATTCGACCAGACCAATTTTGGACTACTTTTTCGAGTAATTCAGGCCTTATTTCATCAATAACACGAGTTATGTTGGCTTCCAAAGCGTCCATTGTTTCTGGTTTATCAGCATAAACCAATGACTTGACATAACCCCAAAGAAAATAATCCAGTGGAGTTATGTCGCATGATCTTGGAGGCCAATTATTTAGACCATTTCTCGAAATAATGTTATTGCCAAATCTTTCTTTCAATGAATCAATTGTTACGGTAGCAGCATGAGGTGTAGCTCCATCTTGTAGGAACCTAAACACTTCTGGGTCGATACCATTCAAATTTTGAAACAAATAATCATTCATCATCGATCTGTAACGAGCATCATTCACTGTAACATTAGCTCCAGCATCGATTTTAAAGAAATATGGACCGATGATGCCTCCAGCGTGTAAAGCACACCATATAGTGCATTTTGCAGGATGCAGTGGAACCTGCAGAACTTCTTAAGGATTGTTTTCACTCCATATACGGCAATTTTGCTTGTTTACATAGCCGTTCAATTACAAATGGGCTTCATCACTAAACACAATTTCACGATAAAAAAGTGGATCAACTTCAAGCTGTTCTAGGGCCCAATCAGCAAACAAACGAAGCTTATTATGGTCGAGTGGCTTTAGTTCTTGGACCAGTTGGATCTTGTATGGGTGTAGACCAAGATCAAATGTCAAAACAACATGGCTTCAACCTTCTGTCAAAGCACAGTTATCCCTATCGAAAGTTCTATCACTCTAAAAAAGACACTGGATATTTTACTCATTGTTTTTATTTACCATCCGAATAACTCCCAACTGAGGAGAATATGGGTTGAAATTTCAGATTTCTTTTCTGGAAAGTGTGCTCTATATTTTTTAAAATGCGAAATAAAAAAAACTCTTTTTGAATTCTACGTGAAAGATTATTTGGTTTCGTTATTCCTGAATATCCAATCGAAACAAATTTGTCGTGGATGATGGATTTAGATGTTTGTGGTCAGTACTTTGTTGCCTTTTAATTCTTTATTGGTTAGCTGCCGCTCATATTTGTTGATAATTATGTATGTCTATGAAGTGAAACAGTGTTTCTAAGCCATTTTATTCAATTTAATTCTGTAAAAATTTCAAAATATTCATTGCATTAAATCTATAGAGGTTTCTGAGAATTAATCCAGCTATATTTATTATCCGTTATATTTCAAATAAATCCTACCAAGAAAATTTTCAATCTATCTTCTAATTAACATGAACACCACCAAACTGAGATATATGAAATTGTGTACATATGTGAATTGTAAAATTTCTATATATAATATTCAATTCAACGAAGATAAGAGGGCAAGCTGGGCGGCTTCGTCAACAGTTGCAAGCTAGGCGCATTATCAGTTTCAACAGGAAGTGAAAATTCTTTACATTAAACCATTCAACCTCAAATGAAAGCTAGCTCGATTATCAATAATTGATGAGTGTTATACATTTGAACGAATTGTTACCATATTTTTTAATTGAACACGACAAAAATAATATTTCATTATATGTATATGGACTTGGTTTCTTTTTATATATTCATTTTTATTTATTTATTTTATATATATTCAATAGTAGGACAATTTTCTTTGTTCTAATTTTTTTCCTTTGTACAAACTTATTCACTATAAAAAGCAAAATGGTGAAATGCACTGACGTGAAGATGGAAGATTTTACGCGCTTGTTCAACTTTCCCTGAAATTTTCAAATCTGTGAATTAATCCTTAAAGAATAATATTAAATAAGGTTATTTTGAATTTCACAAATTTTATTGTTATTATAATACAATGATCCTTTCGCTAACACAATAAATCAAATCATCCTATAAACCAAAAATTATCAGCATTCAATTGAATGATTCATAGATTAGTTAACATACCCATGATTCGAGAAGATTATATTTTAGAGCTCAACATTATTGAACAAATAGCTATTGTTAATTACTACGATCCTACACTGATAGATAAATTGTTGATGAATAAAAATAGTGAAATAGCTTTAAATATAGTATAGCCGAATATAAAAGGAAATTTTAAATACATTCCCTTAAAATATACTACAGGTATTCTTGAGAAAATTGCTACATACTTCAAAAATAAATATGACTTGAAAAGATCATTCAAAACTTATTCTAACCTCAGTAAATTAATTAAAAATGATAAAAACATTACACATAAATCGTTTATGAATTAACCTGCGGGTGATTGCCAAAAAGTTTACATAGCACAGACAGAAAGACCTTGCCGACAGAGAATTGGTGAACATCTGAAGGATTTCCTCAATAACAAAAGTAATTCCACATATTGGAATCATTTGTTAGAAGCGGGACATACTTTTAACCATAATTTTGAAATTTTATACATAGAAAGTAAAAGTTATGGCTCAAACATGTAAGAGTCACTAATGATAAATAAATACAACAAAATCGGATTAGTACTTAATGAACAATTAGACCTAAATAACTCTCCACTGTTAAATATATTCAGATAAATTGGAATTTCCCGAGACTCCATTATTGGGCTTTAGTGCTCGATAAAAAATTTTCGTACCTACTCTAATATAAATAGAAGCCGATTTCGAAAACAAATTAAGTTATTCAATAATGTAAGATACCACCTACCTGAAGATTCTACTATGTTAGCGAAACGATAGTTATATTACATTATATATTATATTATTATTATATTATTATATATTATAATAACAATAAAATGTGTGAAAATCAAAATAACCTTATTTAATGTGGATTTTCATCAAGTAAAGACTGATTCAATCAGACTTCTTAAAGAGACTATACATATGATGAATAAAAACACATAATTATGTGTTTTATCATCCGAAAGTCAAATAAACGTCATTTTGTTGCAATTTTACAACTGTCCTCTTGAAGAAGCGGAAAATCTCATAAAAACACATGGTTAAAAGGCTCCATCCTTCTTCCTTCCATCTGCATCGTTACATATTGGCAGGAAAGAGTGGAGAATAATGAACAAAACTGCATAAACACGAAATAAATTATCATCCGTGTTATTTAATACAAAGGACCCAACTCCAAACATACTTAAATCGGGAGTTTATGAGTTATCCTGTTCGACGTGCAGTAATAAATATATAGAACAGACAGACGTTCCTTCAAGACGAGGTTCAACGAACATAATTTTATGAAAAATAAGCAAACCTCTACTTTTGCCACTCATTGTTTAGAAAACGGCCATCCTTTTCCGCCAATAATCGAACTTGAAATTTTACATGTAAAATCAAAAGGAAAGAAACTTGAATATTTAGAATCTGTTGAAATTTTAAAATTAGTTCACAATAAAAATTATGTAGAAATAATGATCTATATAAATCCAAAATTTTTGAAATATTTAAATAAGTAACATCTGTTTACTAATCTTCACTCATATGTGTAGTCCTTTAGATTCTAACCATCCATATTCACAAAAAATCGTAACACATCGATCGTTGATTCTCTGATCACAGAGTTTTCCCATTCACCCTATATAGAATAACCTCAGAAACAATAACATTAATAGCTGCGCACAACGGTTTCAATCATATTGTAATAATAATGTAAAATCTGGCACGTAAAAACTTCAATATTTAGAGTTTGTTGAAATTATCAAGTTACTGCATTATAATAATCAATATAATGAATGGCCAATCGGATCTATGTGAAACTAAAGTATTCAAATAACTGATTGAATTTCTGTCAAGATCGAAACGATAAAATATTTTCAGAAGGTATCCGTGTCATACATTATAATTCTTTTACGGTGCTCGATTTCAAAGGTTTTTCATTCGGAAAAGGCAAACCAAAATCAGTCTCTGATTTCGGTTCAATTAATCATCGCTAAGGGATAAAATTATCAAACGCTCGGTGGTTCAGTGACCCTCAAATGACCCATAACTAATTGCCAGTATACTCTAGGCAAAATACAGAATTCGAAGGATGAGCTATTGAGCCTCGTCAAATTCAGTGAACTAATGAAACAATGAAAAGAGGCCATTTTGCATGCATAGCGGAGCACTGATAATGTTATGGTTAGTTGAATGAAAACATTTTTTAATAAATGGGTTCTTCTGAACGTAACCTTATTGAAACGTAGCAACCCCTTGTTATGTCTAACTTTATAATCAGGTATAATGAGATAGATTTATCATTGTCTTAATTCAAGTATGGAGTTGAATTGAAAAACTTCACAAAATGTAGTTTGATCTCGTTCCTATTAAAAAACTAGTAATTACTATGTTTCTTGGACAAAAATATGCAGTATATCTTAGTTCTTATCAAAACTTACGTCTAATATGCCTGATGTATTATTTTACACTATTCACTCTTTTTAATCAACAAAGTTCTGTTTTCAATTAGCTCGTGTATTCTGAGTATTAAAACCCAGCACATAGTAATGAGCTTCTGTGATTTCTTTTAGAAAAACGAAAATTCTATGATTTCAACCTGAAAATAATGGTATATTCACACTTGCAAAGATTTCATGGAACTTATCTGTGTTCTTAGTCCCTTTCTTTTGTAATAATAATCTTGAATTTTTTTTCTCGTCATCAAACTGTTACAAGAGAAAGGATAAATTTTTTGTCATTCAGTTTGTCGTTTGTTTATGTTCAAAACCCGCCCAGTGTTTTATTAATGGAAACACCGTGAGTACTACATGAAGTGAATTCGCCCAATAGTACTAGGTGAATACCATATACTACTCTGTCAAGAAAGTACCGGGAATTTTCAATTAAAACAACATTTTTACATTTAATCGTCAAAATTTATTGGGTCGCCTTCAAAATAGGCTCCATTTGCTCCAATACATCTATGCCAACGGCACTTCCAATTATCGAAACATTTTTTATAGGCGCTTTCCGGGATGGACTTTAGCTCTCGCGCCGAATTTTGTTTTATGGCTTCAATCGACTCAAAACGGGTGCCACGAAGGGGCAATTTAAGTTTTGGGAAGAGAAAAAAGTCGCAGGGAGCCAAATCCGGCGAATACGGTGGTTGCTGAAGCACGTTTGTTGAGTTTTTGGCGAGAAAGTCAGTCACAATCGTAGCTCGGTGAGAAGGCGCGTTATCGTCATGCAAAATCCATGAGTTGTTCGCCCACAAATTTGGCCGCTTCTTACGAATACGCTCACGCAAACGTTTCATAACTCCTAGGTAATACTCCTTGTTTACCGTCTGACCCTCTGGAACGAATTCGTAGTGCACCACGCCACGGATATCGAAGAAAACAATGAGCGTCACCTTCATTTTCGAGCGGCTTTGGCGTGGTTTTTTCGGTTTCGGCTCATTTTTTGCCACCCATTCCGATGATTGCTGGCTTGTTTGCATATCGTACTCGTAGACCCAGGTCTCATCACCAGTTATAATGCGTTCCATGAATGTAGAATCGGAATTACAGCGATCCAGCATGTCTGAAGCAACCTGTTCGCGATGACGTTTTTGAAGAAAATTCTGGTCTTTCGGTACGAGTCGTGCGGCCACCTTTCTCATGCCCAAAATATCAATCAAAATCGTACGTGCGGACTCGTGGGATATCTTAAGATCATGTGCTATCTCTCTCAAGCTGGTACGACGGTTTTTCAGCACCCTTTCCTTAATTTTATCGACGTTATCTTCGATCGAAGCCGTCGATGGGCGACCACTTCACGACCGTCCTTGAAGGCTCTGTACCACTGATATGCACGAGTTTTCGATAGAGCATTATCACCAAAGGCCTTTTGCAACATTTTCAATGCATCGGCACACGAAAATTCATTTGCAACACAAAACTTTAAACAAATTCTTTGCTCAACGTAATCACCCATAGTAAAAATCGGCACGCACTCTGACATCGACTGACTTAATCAGCTATTGCAAACACACAAGTTGACAGATCCCGCTCAAGCTTGGCATAGTAATTAAGGACAGTGGTACCAACCTAGGAAAAAAAATTTTTACCTGCCTCATTGCCCCGCCAGATTTAAATCGATAATTACCGGTGCTTTCTTGACAGAATGTACATATGCTTATGCTATTAAAAGATAGAAACGGAACGTTATAAAAATCTATGCAAGAACTGGCTGCAAATTGACAGTTGGTAGTACTGGTAACAGACAAGCTAATTATGTACTTGATCTATGATTGGTATTAAGAAGTTGTGTTATGAAAATTTATTTGCATTAGTATTTAATGTAAAGTTTAATATAAAGTTGTTTTCGTAATTGAGTTACAGCGGGAATTGGTTACATGTTAGTGCGAGTGTAGTGCATTTGGATTTTGGATCTGTTTAGAGAACAGGACGGTAGTGTCGTAAAGCTGGTGGATACCTGGACAGCGGTGTCGCAGAACTAGTGTCGACTTGGACAGCGGTAGACCTGGTGGAGCTGATGTTGGATACTGGTAATTTTAGACAGGATACTACGAAGTAAGCTGACTTAGTTTCTCTCCTTCCTATTATTTCATTAATTTCAATGATGGTATGCAAAATTATTTGCCGTTTTGTTTCATTCAATTGTTTTTGGTAGAGTACCATCGTTTTGCAAAATGTCTGATGAAATCAAAAGGTATGAAAAAATTTGTAGAATCAATTCAACAAAAAATCATTGTGCAAGAACGAGTGGTTGAAGAATCGATCATCCGAGAGTTTGAGGTTAAATTATATAAACTATGATCATTATCGAACAAATTTGTTGAAGTAAAAACATTTCTTGATGATAATTACTCTGATTTGGGTGAACAAATAAAACACAGACATACTGTCGAGAATCGTTACTCCAGGTAAATAGCAGTTTGCAAAACGTTATTGAATGAGTAAAAATAGAAGGAAAACACAATAATGTATATTCTGTTCAGTTTGAAATTCTATTATAGTAGGTTCTAAATCGCTAATTCTGGTGTAAGCACAAACAATAATAGTGTTGTAACAATACAGTCAATGCAAAAATTACTTTCAGTAGGTACCCATACCTACATATCAAGGATCATTAGAAAATTGGTTACAGTTCAGAGATGCGTTCAAGTCTACATGACAATGAGAAAATATTCATTTTTTTTACGTGAAGCGTGGAATTTTCACCAAATTATCATAGTATAGCGTGGAATCTTGAATAAAAGATATAATAATAAAGGTTCTGGAACTTTTGTAGAACTTACATCCTCGGTAGAATATATGCTGAATTTGGATTAATCTATTTGACCAATGAAATGCCGATAGGGTACAATCAACAGTCATCCTCTTAGACCGATGAATTCTGGTCCAAAGCAAATACAGCCAATTTCAACCATTATCGTATCGCATTGGCTGTATTAATTAAATGGTAATCTGGAAACTCCACAAGAGGAACAGCATTTCGAGTCAATCTGCAATCAAATCACTCGGCGCTGATGTAATGTAATATATCAGTACGTACTGGATGGATCTCCAGCACAATTGTAGTCAAATAAATAAATGTATCAAGAACTTATTCATAATTCAACGTTGAGCCGAATACAACAATAAATATGTATTTAAATTCTCATCTGGCAGTGAATTCCGTCTGTCCGAGTGTCTAATGGCGTCAAGTAGTCGTGTAAAAAGGGCCTTAAAAAGGTGCTTCGGACAAAAACATTGTGTACGGCTGTGTGATTAAGGTTCCCGAGACAAAGGACGTTGAATATATTCCTGGTTTCTAAAGAGTTCCGAATTTTGAACGATATCTAGTGCAAAATTTGAATATTAAAACAAATTAATATATGTTTATCTTCTACAATTTTAATTTAAAAAATTTTTATTCAAAAAACTTTTAGAATTAAATTTATGTCTAAAACAAGCACCGCTTATATTTAATAGACGTATATAATCTAAACTCAATATACAATGTCAAATGGAATAAATAAACCAAAAGATATACGAAAGTCCCTAAAATTAATAAAAAAATATTTAAAGGAGACAAAATTTGTTTCTGGTCTTGCCTTCAAAACACCATTTGCATCTTAAAAACATGAACACACTTAAAGGACCTCTCAAAGAATATAATTTATTTGAAATATTTAATATATTTAAATATTCGAATAAGTAAATTCAGAAATCTCTCAAAGCATGCACTATATCTTCAAAAAACAAATATAGTTTAAAGCAATTCCGTCTTCAGTCCTGAAATATATTCAAAATATCAAAATCAAAAAACTAACTAACCTATACCAAACCACTCACCACGTGTAAATGAATAATGTTTCGAGACATAGATCATCTTTATAATTCAAGATTTATCTATGCTCTAACAGAATCAAAGAACAGTGTGAGTTATTTTTAAGGCTTACTTAAATTCATTGACATTGCATAATGAGATTTATTGAAGCCAAAATATAATTATATATTATATATAAAATAAAATAGAAAGGCCTTTTACTTGATAGAAGAAATATAACAAAATTTTAATATTAAAACAAATTAATATATGTTTATCTTCTACAATTTTAATTTAAAAAATTTTTATTCAGAAAACTTTTAGAATTAAATTTTAATTTAAAGTAAGCCTTAAAAATAACTCACACTGTTCTTTGATTCTGTTAGAGCATAGATAAATCTTGAATTATAAAGATGATCTATGTCTCGAAACATTATTCATTTACACGTGGTGAGTTGTTTGGTATGGGTTAGTTTTTTGATTTTGATATTTTGAATATATTTCAGGACTGAAGACGGAATTGCTTTAAACTATATTTGTTTTTTGAAGATATAGTGCATGCTTTGAGAGATTTCTGAATTTACTTATTCGAATATTTAAATATATTAAATATTTCAAATAAATTATATTCTTTGAGAGGTCCTTTAAGTGTGTTCATGTTTTTAAGATGCAAATGGTGTTTTGAAGGCAAGACCAGAAACAAATTTTGTCTCCTTTAAATATTTATTTATTAATTTTAGGGACTTTCGTATATCTTTTGGTTTATTTATTCCATTTGACATTGTATATTGAGTTTAGATTATATACGTCTATTAAATATAAGCGGTGCTTGTTTTAGACATAAATTTAATTCTAAAAGTTTTTTGAATAAAAATTTTTTAAATTAAAATTGTAGAAGATAAACATATATTAATTTGTTTTAATATTCAAATTTTGTTATATTTCTTCTATCAAGTAAAAGGCCTTTCTATTTTATTTTATTTGATATCTAGTGCTTCTAAAATAGTTTAATAAAATGATATGATTTTTTTCACCATTTGTTAACAAAAATTAACCTCAGACGCTAGCTCACGAGAACTAACACTCTCCAACCAGTAAGTCTCACGTTAACATGCATAGTTTATATTTTTAAGTGACCTAAACTTTTATTATTGTGAATGAATGTTAAGAAGTGATTTTGTGTATTTAATATTTTCGTATTGCAACAATTAGAAATCTAAAAGTTAAGAGCCTAATATCGTAATTAGTGAACGAAACAATTTCTAAATACGTAGAAAATGTTAAGAAGCTATCGTTAAGGGAACCTGGAGACGAAGATTCAGGTTCACAGTTTCGAGGGAAGTAATTAATTAGATGCAGTTAGCTTGGTAATAGAAAGTTCTACAAATCGAGAGAGTGTAACATACACTTGTGTAACAATTCTAAACTCAATCAAGCCCAATTAGGTTTTTTTGATCACTGGTACATAAATAGCAGACATGCCCTGTAATACCAACGACTACAAGTCTGTCACGTACTTATATTCGCTCTGGACTGGAACACTAAGGTATTGATCATACACTAACGCAATCTAGTGCACGCAAATATACATACATCCAAAATATTCGGTCTCCATACCTAGGCTGTAACTCCAAATCTCCAGCTTTTTCGTTCGAAAGTTAAAATGTTTAGTAACGGATCTACCGGACAGAATTACACCCAACCTCAGATTCTGCATCAATGAGTCCAATATAGTCGTAAGAGACCATTTTAGATTCATAATTCGAAAATTACAGACTTCTGGGGAAAACGATAGCTGCAGTTTGCCTAACATTGTATTTTGCCCAAGCTATTCATTAAGCTGATAGGGTGATAATCGAGGGGAGAGAGGTGATCTCTTTAGCCTTATGTCGCAAGTATGGACAAGGGCTATTGAGATTAGTGAAAAATCTAGGTCGTTTGCTCTGGCTTTCGATCGTGTCTGGCATAAGGTTCTTCTGAATGAGCTATCTTTGTATGGTTTCCCTGGGACTCTCAACGATTGGATGAAGAGCTTCCTCACCAACAGGACCATTCATGTGGTCGTGGATGGTATCGATTTCCGTGGTTTCAACGTGAACGCTGGAGTGCCCCAAGGCTCAGTTTTGTCGCCCACCTTCTTCCTGATCGATATAAACGATCTTCTTATTACGACCGAGAACCACATTGTAAACTTCGCGGATGATAGCACCCTGATGTTTTCTTTCACCAGTAACAAATCTTTGAGTTTGAGTCTCACCTTACTAGATGCAAGAAAATCGATTCTCTGAACGAAAATCTCAAAGAGATAAACGAATGGGGTCAACGGAATCTGGTGCAATTCAATGCTTCGAAGTCCCAAACAACAACCTTTTCTCGAAAAACTCAGTTCGTCACTTACTTGATGATGGAGAACCAAGTGCTTCAGCCAAGTGATTCTATGCATCTTATTTTCGTGACTGTCAACTTTTCGATCTATTGGGGGGAACATGTGACTGATATCGTGAATTTTACTGCAAATAAACTGAGATATTTTTTTAAGACTAAGAAATATTTATCTGCAGGTCAGGTTCTTCTACTGTATAAAGTCCAGATCAGACCAGAACTCGAATACTGCTCTCATGTTTGGAACTCAGAATCCAAGGATTCGTTACAACTTTTGGATTCCATCCAGAAAAGAGCAATACGATTGATTGACTGCCGAACTAGAACAGTCGTTGGAACATAGACGGAGAGTTGTCGATTTGTGCTTGTTTTATAGATACTATCACAACTGCAAGAACTGTTTATCAGAAGTCCTTCTACCGAACTGGCTAGTTGTGGAACACGCTTCCAGCTGATGTGTATAATCTTCAGCAGTGCAAGACGAGTGCAAATAAGACACTTTCCGCTCAGAGCATCAACTGGGTAGTTAAGGTTTCCCTTTCCTCCTTTGATCGTTACTTTACGAAATATCGATCACTAAGCCATCTACCAAAAAAATGATGGATTTCTTTTCCCCCAACCTATTATAGTTATTTCAGAAAAATATAGGAAATCGTTACTTTTTAAAATTGATTGACTTTTAACGAATTGAAATTTCTTAAAAAAATTTCAACTCTCAACAACCCGTTCCGCTCAACCTGTAATCATCTTCACTTGAACAAAAAAACCTGTTCGATAATAGGATCAAATTGCTAATAACAAACAGATAAACGTAACCATTTCTGTGGAAAAAAAAACGCTGATTCGTCATGAATAATGGTAGGAAATTATCACAAAAATTTGCTCTCCTCAAACGGTGTTGTTATTTACAAGATAATTTCCTTCGTTTCTGCAGCTATCAACAAAGATGCTGCTTTCCGAATAAGGCAACTTAACATTTTGGTATGATAATTTCCATCGACAGCCTTGATGAAAACACTACCGCATGACTACTTTGACGCAAAACGTAACACTACTTGCCGATAGTCAAAACATTTTACAAGGTTTTCCGAAAAAGGAGATAGATGGAAATAATTACACCAGAACTAATGTCCATCCAAAACGAGTTTTTTAATGCATGGTGAACGATTGGTTTAGAAAATCTTCACATCGATACATTTACTTTTTATTTGGTAATATTGTTCTTGATAAATGTTCAAACCTACGAGGATATTATGAAAATGATTTGAATGTAGTTGAGAGTCCTACACAGTTTCTATTTGATTCACGATGAAAATTAGATTAAATCATAATAAGCGTCAATAATTTAACTCAGAATTCGATATGAAAATCATCATTTTTTTTTATTTAATAAGTCGTTTTTCAGGCAGCTTTTTTATATATTAAGAGTAGAAATAAGTTCGTGCGGTTTTGATAACAGATGTCACTACTTGTTTATTATTTTATTGTGTTATTTGGCAACACCTTCATTTTGAAGTGTTATTATAAGGCTTTCTCTTCAGTACCTGTCATTTCGCTGAAGTTGAACAACATAGTTTCTGTGTGCTCTTAAAATGTCAATTGTATCGAATAATGTGTTTTTGCGTGGAATTTAATTTATTACTTCAATGTAAAGAAATAGTCATCATATCATCAGAAGTCATCATATTTTAGTGGATGTTTATGATGACCATGCATTTTGATTTGGAAGACGAAAAACGACCCGGAGCGCCACCAGTGCCCCCGTTCTGGCCACACCAACATTCGCCCATCAGTCTGATACAGACGAAATCTGGACTTATCCGTGAACAGGCAGCGCATTTCAGTTCTCATGTTCAAGAGCTAAACTTACAGCTCGGTGCTCCCTACTCAATCCTGGGTGCCTGGCGGATCTTTTTGCCTTCAATTTGAAACTGTGCAACCTATTTCGGATTGTTTGACCTTAAACTATCCTACCGGTAGCTTGCCGGAATGATCTATTAATTCCGCGCCCTATGGCATTAGAGCTTGTCGCGCTGGGGGCGCTTGTCAAGACTAGCACCCTGGTTTCATCCCGGTGAAATGGAGGGTTAAGTCTTGCTGCCTAACGTATTGCCACTTTGCGTCAGTCACTGGACCCGTGTGGTGGAAGATCTTCCGAATGGGGCCCCAGTTTTGCCGTTATGGTGGAATGGAGGGCTGAGCCGGTTGATTAACTCAGCGACAGGGAGTCCGTCGCAGCACAGTGACTTCCTTAAAGCTAGCGCACTCTACCCTTTTGCAGTAAATCTTCGGATTTTTCTGTCCAATGGCCGAGTGCGTTATGTAGCATACTGCGTTACTTAGGGAGGGTGGATACCCACAGGTGGTACTTGTACCACCTGGCCACCTGATTGGTGTTGTACTCGATGGGGTAGTGGTTGAAAGTCCTCATGCTGGACTAGGGAGGTATTTCATTTATCTGCTCGCAGACCCCCATGTTCGGGATATTCTCATGAAATGACTCAGGGTTTAGCGGCACTTGACGGTTCGACCGGCCTCGTCCTGAACCTGGATCTATTGCGTAACGTTTCAGGGTTTGTGGATCACGACGATACGGCTAGTCCGTTGGTGCTTGACGCCAGGATTAATTGAGCATCAGAGCAATGTATGCTACTGGCTCCAAATCTGTCAAGTATCTATATTCGCTATACACAGAGACTCTAAGGTATTACAAATACACTAGCGCCATCTAGAGTATGCAAAATACAAGTAAAGAAATGTGTTCTCGATATTTTCACGTTACCAACGCAGAAAAAACTGTGGAGTCACTAGCATACATTGCACTGACGAAAAGCAATCAGTTTGAGACGTGCGCATGTCTGCAATTTGCCTCTGTGATCAACAAAACCTTGTCGAGTTAGTTTGAGTATAGAATTGTTATACAGATGTATGTTACACTGTCTCGATTTCTAGAACTTTTTTTTACCATAACTTATACTCCTAATCTACAACAAATGAGTTTTCTGTATTTTTTTTTAAACAAGGCATTCAGTGTCATGAGGACTATATTTTGTGTGTGTGTGTGTGTAATACGCAAACTCACGCCTCTCCACATTCTATGCACAGCAATCCTGAAAAAACTGCAAAAAGCCAGTTTTCTCTCGAAGATCCACTTCAATTTTTTATCAGTGTATCAATTTTTATATTAATCATTTTGTGGAGTCTTTCAGAATATTCTGACTTTCAATTTAATCCGTGTCTTATCCAGATATTGTAATTTTGCATTGAAAAACGTGCCACACGGGCAACAAATACATTCTTCTTCGATGGTGCATTTGACCAATATAATCGACAGAATGGTTCGCAATTAAACCAACTTCCATTTATATTCCGACTCATTTTACCTTTCCTTTGTATTTCGTCAATGGATTGGAAACATATTAAATCCAGGTTCTCAATACTAGAGGCCGATAGAAATATGTTATGACTGTAATAAACGGATTGATGCCTAATAAAAGTCTGAAAGAGCACATGTTGGTGCATGCATACTGGCAAGAGTTCATTGCCTTTATTCTGCATTAGTCACTTTTTTATTACAATTACTGGATCGTCGGAAATATGCATTAACGACCGTCTATGAGTCTTCAAGCAGATTCGTCACGTAAAAGTGACCACTCATTGTGCTCGGTTCTGATTAATTAGGCCGAAGATCTCCTAGACATTCCTAGTTTTTGTGGTAGTATCCTGTGATCTTTTGGACATAAAGAGTTTTGCAATAAGAGGTTTCATTACGATATTGAAAAGAATGAGTATATTTTTAAAGAAATCAATATAAGTTTATTTCATTGTAAAGACGAAGATATTCCATTAACAATGGAAAACGATATCAGCCAAATGACCACGGCTACGTGGTCATATCCTCTTCATGAAAGTTTCCATGACCAATTCGCACATTTGCGGCTTAAAGTCCTCGATAACTTCACAAATTCCATCTTGAAGATCTCTTGAATCGATTGTGGAGCATTTTCATAGACTTTATCTTTAACGTGCCCCCAAAAAAAATATAAAGGTGTTAAATCACAAGATCTCGGTGTCCATCTGCTCTTCTGCATTTTCTTGCATTCTGGACGGCAGTTTGTTGACAATTTGGATAGCTAGATGACTCACATTTAACTGTGATACTTTTATACGATGGTATGGTATGCTGAAGTTGTTTTTGTTTCTAGTGTCATAGTTGTGATTATAGTTGTTTTTCAATAGTATGTCCTTATTATCATGGATGTACATTATACAGGTAAATATAAGAATGGACGTCACGGTAAGAATTTTTTCTCTGGGGAATAGCTCTCTACAGCTATATCTACTCCTTACGCCACATAGTATTCTCAGTACCTGCTTCTGTTTTATGAATACTTTCTTACTTTCACAAAAATCCCCCCAGAAAATAATGTCGAAGTTAAGGACACTATGAAAGTAGCTGAAGTAAGTAATCTTGGCTGCTTCAACTCCAGCTATTTGCTTTATTCTCCTAACTGAATAGGTAGCTCTTGACAATTTAAGTATCATTTCACCAATGTAGACAGAAAACTTGAGATTTGATTGCAAAAAGACACCAAGTAGCCTCATGTGATTGTCCGAAGATTTCTTTGGTTCAAACAGTAGTCTCTGTGTTTTATCACTGTTCATCATCATTTTGTTTGCGCTGAACCATACCTGGGCTTCCTTTAGTGTCTTCTTGCCTTTCTTTTCCAATTCCTGGTTGTCCATCTCTTTATTCAGAAAAGAAGTGTCATCAGCGAAGAGGACGCTTTGATCTGATTTCACATTAGCTGGCAATTTATTCATGTATATCACAAACAAAAGGGCATCCAACACAGAACCCTACGGTACACCATGACTCACCGTCTCCCAAGAAGAAGACCTGCCTCCCAAGCGTGTTTTCTGCATCCTGTTTGTCAGATAACTGTTCATCAGATCAAGAGCCTCACCCCTGATTCCATTGTATTCAAGCTTGTTTAAAAGCAATGAGTGTAAAATACTATCAAAAGCCTTGGATGAGTCACATGCCTGTAAACTAGATTTTTGTCCCACATCAAAAGCTCCTATATTTTCAAGCATCTCCTTCAGTGCCGTCTCCACTGATTAGCCCATCAAGCACCCATGCTGTTACTTGCAGAAAATTTTTTTTTGTTTGAAGAAACTGGTTTGGTTGTTTGTTCCAAGCATTCCAACAAATTAATTATATAGCCTTTGAGACATTCATAGAAGATTTTGAATTTTTTTTAATATCTAAGGGGTGAGCCATTAAAAATTGCATTTTTGATCGGCTATAGAGGAAAAACTAATATTTTTTCAAAAGTTATTAATTTATTAGAAAGGTTGAACCTTGACATTTACGAATGAAAAACAATATCATCTAAATGACCGCCACGACTGGCCAAACAGTTCAGTACATTGTCGATTGTTTGGGGCTCAATTTCATGAATGGTAACTTTGATTTCCAATTTCAAGGCATCAATCATATCTGTATGGTTAGCGTAACACTTATCCTTGACGGCTCCGAGGCGTATTTACTTATTTCACAAGAAATTATTCTTTTCATTGAATGTAAAGGGAATTTATTATTTCGAGCAATATGAAATTTTGTAAAGACATCAGTAGAAAAGTATTTCTGAGACATAGATATTGCGAAGGCCTATGAATAATGAAATTAAGAGCTGAAAATTTCTGATTATCGGGATTAAAAGAATCTTGGGAAATTGTGAATTTGATTCTGGAGAGGTTGCAGAAATTTTAGAAATCCATGAATTTGTCGATCTGTTCCGTTAAAACCAACATATATATGGTATTTTAAAGATGAGTGCTTTCTAACAAAAATAATGATTTTAAATTGTGGCGCCATCTGTCTGTGGGACCGGAAACTCATCAGCCGACGTAATAGTTAGCGAGTTATGTGGAGTAGTATGTTAACATTACAAAAAGAATCTGTACGTACAGACACAAATAATTGTTTCGCATATAGCCTCAGAAACTTGAAATAATGAGTAATATGAATAAGTTTAGACAATAACTGGATCAATTTTCCGAAACTTCTACAAATGTAATCAAAAAAAGCTCTTAAATTTTTTTTTCAACATTTTTCTGTGAAAAAGGCTAGTTTCATAAATGGTGCTCAGTTAGCTGAATACGTTAATTTAAGTTCGCTTCTACACAGGATATCTGGGGAACGAATGTATGTGAAAATATTTTTTATTGATTGTTTTTATTTAGCACCCAGAAAACTTCCAACTGATGAGAATATTAAGAATTTCAAATGCTTCTTCTGAAGAATGTAATATATTTCTTGAAAAGAAAATAAAAAAAACTCTTTAAATTCCATGTGGAGCATTTTTGATGATGTAATTTGTTATATCCGAATATCCAATCGAGACAGGCTCTCTTGGATATTTTATATTTTCTTCTGATTCTTTATTGGTTAACTGCCGCACATGTGTTGATAAATCTTTATGTCTATCAGTTGCGGTATTTCAGATTTTTGGGGACCTATGCTATAAAACTTTGGCCCCCCCTTCTTTTTTAATTTAATTCGGAACAAATTTCATAATGGAAGAAGGTCATATATATCACAGCATCGTATATTTTCATATATATTCAATGGCCTTCAATATCTCCATCATGACGCAAAATATGAAAGATATTTTCCCAGCGGTACAGATTTTATGTGGAAACCACTTATGGAATAAAATTATTTGTTTCCTTATGTTAGAAAATTATAAAAAACACTGGGACACGTCAACTCTTAAATTCAATAGTAAGCTTGAATAAACATAAATATGCTAGGTGATTCACTCAAATCCAGCGTAGTACGTCCTTCTTATTTTAAATAGAACATCCTGTATATTTTTATATTTTTTAAATCTCCCTAATAACCTGATTTCAACGAACTATATCATGTACGGTCTATTATGAATAATACCGGATGAAATTTCGAAAGTATTTATAACTGTTTTCAAGAAACTGGATACTTGAATTACATGACGTAATTAATTTTTATACATTTAAATAAATTCTCAAAATGTTCTCCACTTCATTCTTGGCAATAATACAGTCTCCTATGAAACTCGTTCCTAACTTTGTTTTAAGTTTGAGTTGAAATATTCCGCATTTCTGTAGCTGTCCTTTCTTTGATGTCTGCGATGCTTGTCGGCTGTGTTGCATAAACTTTGTTCTTGAGATAACCCCACCGAAAAAATGCAACGGCGTAAGTTCTGGCGATCTAGCAGGTCACTCAAGAGTACCTCTTCGTCTAATCCATTTACTGGGGAAGATTGCGTTTAAGTAAGTTCTGACCAAGCATAATGGAGTGGAGCTCTATCATGCTTGATCTATTGCATTAGAAGTTGAGTAACGCAGGAACAACATCTCTAATCAAACTCAATATTTTTCGGCTGTCAAAGTCCCATCTATAAATATAGAACCATTAATATGGTCATCTATGATACCTGCCCAAACGTTCACCTTTTGAGGATACCGAGTATGTGCGTCAGGCATCCAATGAGGATTTTCCGCTGACCAATATCGACAATTTTGTCGGTTAACCTCCCTCTTTATTGTAAATAATGATTAATCAGAAAAAAAAGTATTGTACCAACAGCTGTTTCATTTCTGTTCAGTTTATTCATCATTATTTCGCCGAAATGCATTCTACGATCTGGATCGACTTCTGTTAGCTCCTGCACAGAAATCATTTTATATGCATGAAGTTTTTCTTTATGGAGACACCTTATGATGTTGTATGATGCCTAACAAAACATCCAATTTCACAATATCTTCAACGAATTGCGGTTTTCTTTTCAATGGTTTGACATGTCCAAGTTTTCTGAATTGTACATGAATTTTAGACACAGTACCTTGTGAAATATTAGGCAACTGAGGATACCTCTGATATGGTTAAATAAGTTTGCCACTTCAACTTGACTTCTGCAATTATCCCCGTAACCGATCATCATTATAATCTCAATTTGGAGAGTCTCAGTTAAATACTACATTATCACTTCTACAAGAAATCCGTTTTCAATTAGTAATTTACTATTTCAATGTAAATTTCATCACTGCAACATCTAACTGATAACAATCCACATTATTTGCAGATTTTCTTTATTTATCGACATATGTAGATAGTTTTTATGTATTTATGACAAAAAATGTTTAAAAAACCAAGATCTATGATCGTATCGAGAATTGATTTTAGAAATTTTCCTAACTTAATTGATAGTTCAGAAATTTCACAAGTCTGTATTTAGATTATTTAAATAATACCATTATTTAACTCGTGATAAATTTCATTATTTGACCCGGTATTATACCTAATAGACCATGCGTTAGTTGAAATCAGGTTGTTAAGAAGCTTCGAAAAATATACAGGATGTTCAATTGAAAAAAAGAGAACGGACTTGAGCGAATCACCTGCATATTCAAATTAATGCTTTGAAAACGCATTATTAAATTTGAAAGTTGACTGTTTTTCCATAATTTTCTCACATAAGAGCACAAAGAATTTTATTCCATAAGTGGTTTCCAGACTGTATGAATAAGTTTAGGTTGGATGTTACGTTTCTAACAAAAATATTCATCCTATTTTTCAAAGTACTGATGTTATTTAAATCAAGTGAAACCTTTCGATTTTGACCAGATCAATGCCCTCATTTTCGATAAACTGTCGAGATAAACGTTTCCCATAAGTGCTGATTTATCTGACGATATGCGGGGTGCTAATCGCTGTGAGTATTACAAATTTTCTCCTCTTTAAATAAGAACAATTTGAACTTCATCTGTTCAAACACTGATAAAATTGAGATAAGTTCAGTGTTTGTATCCTTATAACTTCAAATTCTTGGATCACGTCAGTTTCAAAGTAGAAATGATAAAGTTTGAAGAAATCGCAACTATCTTTGAATGCATCCAATAATTTAGGTCGAAGGATTTTTTCTTTACAATATACAGAATGTTTAATAGAAACGAAATGCCTTCACGGCAATTTGTGGATCAATTTTTTCGTGAAAACCGGATCATTATTTGATGAAACAACCCGTTCACGTTCTCTTCCTGTGAGCACACCTGAAACATTGCTGTTGTAGCCCAAAATGTGGCCGAACATCCATCAACATCAACTCGTCATCGTGCTCAAGAACAGAACATTTCTCGTACTTCTCTGAGGACAATTTTGCATCTAGGTATCAAGGCTTACGAAGTTCAACTAGTGCAATAAGTGAAGCCATCCGATGCGTTTCCACTTCGCTCAATAGACTAATGATCGCATGACCGAAGATGAGCATTTTCCCAGAAAAATCATCTTTAGCGATGAATGTCACTTTCACCTCGGAAGGATATATTTTGTGGGGATCCGTTGAGGATAAGTGTTCGCTAACCATCCAAAAACTATTAATGCCTTGAAACACGAAATCAAAGTTCCCGTTCATGAGATTGAACCCCAAACAATCGACAATGAACAATTGAGTTGATCGGATGGGGTACTGCTGCCAGTCGTGGCGGTCATTTGAATGATATTATTTTCCTTTCGTAAACGTCAAGGTTCCACCTTACTAACAAACTCACAACTTTGAAAAAATATCGATTAGTTTTTTATTTATGGTCGATAAAAAATAATAATTTTAAATGGTCCACCCCCTTTATATGAATTCACTTGTTAATACCGGGTGTTTTTTTTAGAGTGTAGAACTTTCTATAGGGATAACTGTGATTTGACAGGAGGTAGAAGCCATGTTGTTTTAACATTTCTGTTCAGTAAGCATTGGCAAATTATCATAGAAAGACTCACGCCGCAACAACGTTTACAAATTGTTGAAATTTATTTTCAGAATCAGTGTTCTATTCTCCAAACTTATAGAGCACTTCGTGAAATTTATGGTTTAAATAATCGTCCATCAGAGCAGCTTATTCGTCGAATTATCGATAGATTTCGGGCAACATTTTCTCTACTCGAACCAACAAAAACAAGACAAAGAACTGTACGTACAGAAGAAAATATCGCTGCTGTAAGTCGTTAGTATTAATGATGATCCAGATTTGTCTATTCGTCGACGTTCACAACAAGTTGGACTCTTTGCATCCACCACATGGATAATTTTGCGTAAAAATCTTGGTCACCCATACAAGATCCGACTGGTTCAAGAACTAAAGTTGATACACTTTTTTATTGTAAAATTTTATTTAGTGATGAAGCTCATTTCTGGTTGAACGGTTATGTAAACAAGCATAATATGGAGTGAAAACAATCCTTAAGAAGTTCTGCAGGTTCCATTGCATCCTGAAAAATGCACTGTATGGTGTGCTTTACACGCTGGAGGCATCATCGGTCCATATTTCTTTATAAACGATGCTGGAGCTAATGTCACAGTGAATGGTGCTCGTTACAGATCGATGATCAATGATTATTTGTTTCAAAATTTGAATGGTATCGATCCAGAAGTGTTTTGGTTCCAACAAGATGGTGCTACACCTCATGCTGCTACCGTAACAATTGATTTATTGAAAGAAAAATTTGGCGATAACATTATTTCGAGAAATGGTCCAATTAATTGGCCTCCAAGATCATGCGACATAAGTCCACTGGATTATTTTCTCTGCGGTTATGTCAAGTCAAGTTTATGTTTATAAATCAGAAACAGTAGACGCTTTGGAAGACAACATAACTCGTTTTATTGATTAAATAAGGAATGAAATAAGAAATTACTTTGTTTTCTATCACTTTTTATTATAACTGATATACAGTGACTCGAGTTTCGTAGTGTTTACTACATTTTCAAACTGAATGAACAAATTAGATCTCAACTATTATATATGCTGATTGTAGGCTTCGGCAGAGCTTCGAAGAGAGGGGTTTTCCAAAGTTCCGTCTGTCCGTTTAGTAGTTTTATTATTGGTACGTGCCTCTTATATTTTTCAATTTCTATGGATTCCAAGATGTCAAGTTTTTTCCCTTTCGCTTCCACGTGTAAGATAACAAGGTTGTTCAATTCTGGGAACGTGTGATCTGTATTGAAGAAATGGTTCGCAAAATTGGAATTATTCTTCCGGTTCCTAAAAGCAGATTGATGCTCTTTGTACCTTTTATGGAATGGTCGGCCCGTTTCTCCTATATACACACTATTACACTCTTGACAACTTAATTTATAGACTCCAGAATTATTGAGTCTGTTCTCTTTGTTGTCTTTCGGATTAAAAAAGAGCTCAAATTTTGTCAAAAATTAACATAGTGACAGCTTTCACACCCTCCCATAAAATTTCTAATCCCTTTTTTAATCCGAAAGACAAAGAGAACCGACTGAATAAATCTGGAGTCTATAAATTAAGTTGTCAAGAGTGTAATACTGTGTATATAGGACAAACGGGCTGACCTTTCCATAAAAGGTACAAAGAGCATCAATCTGCTTTTAGGAACCGGAAGAATAATTCCAATTTTGCGAACCATTTCTTCAATACAGATCACACGTTCCAAGAATTGAACAACCTTGTTATCTTGCAGGTGGAAGCGAAAGGGAAAAAACTTGACATCCTGGAATCCATAGAAATTGAAAAATATAAGAGGCACGTACCAATGATAAAACTACTAAACGAACAGACGGAACTTTGGAAAACCCCTCTCTTCGAAGCTCTGCCGAAGCCTACAATCAGCATATATAATAGTTGAGATCTAATTTGTTCATTCAGTTTGAAAATGTAGTGAACACTACGAAACTCGAGTCACTGTATATCAGTTATAATAAAAAGTGATAGAAAACAAAGTAATTTCTTATTTCATTCCATAAAAATGAACTATCACAAAGTAACGGACTACTCCATCCATTATTTGATGAAATAAGGCCTGAATTACTCGAAAAAGTGGTCCAAAATTGGACTGGTCGAATGCGGTTCCTCAGAGCTAGTCGTGGTGGACATCTGCCAGAAATTATTTTTAAAACATAAATGTCATAAAATTATCTTATTATAAAGATTAATTTTAAAAATCAGGAAAATATATTCAATGAATTTGTGGGAGAGCCAAAGCTTGTTAAACAAAGTGAGTTCTATTATAATTTTTTATTATTCAGGCCTACCTATTCATCTTTGAGATATATTGCAGTCAAATGTAACACCCAAAAGCAAACATCAAATTTGCACCGGCAAACTATCCAACAGAAGATGAATGGATGTTCCCTGAAGCTCCTTTATATTAATCTTCCACATTCAGTTTTGTGATGTAAATCCTCACTCCAACTCACAAGGTGTGGATATTTGAAACGAAATTCAGCCAACCTGAATGAAGAACACGATCAAAACTGCCGACGTAAGATTTCCTACTCCTGACACATTTATCGCTTGAATAATGATATACCGAAATGAAATTTTGCATAAATACTCCAGGAAGTTGGAACTTTTGAAACAATGAGGCCGCGGACAATGTTTTGAAGTATTTTCACGAAACTGAAGAGACATCTTGGATAACAGTTGGACAATTAATTTAACAATTTCATTCATTGACGGTGATTTCTCGCTGATCCGTGAACCTCTTTCAATAAAATTTGAATATCAAAACAGATTTAATCTGTCAGTCTTAACAAATTTTAATTTAAAAAAAATTTCATTCAAACAACTTTTAGAATTGAATTAATGTCTTATAGGCACAGCTTATATTTAGTAGACGTATAAAATCAAAACTCAATATAGAATATCAAATGGAATAAATAAACCAACAAATATAAATTGTCAATTAAAATTAATAAATAAATATCTGAAGGGGACGAAATTTTATTCCTGATCTTACAATTATTTAAACCAATACCTTTTCAAAAATACAAAACATAATTTAAGGACTTCTCAGAAAATATAATTTATTTGAAATATTTGATATATTTAAATAAGTTAATTAAACAATCTCTCAAAACATGCATTATGTCTTCAAAAAACAATTAGAATCGGTCTTCATCGGTCCTACTTCATATTTAAAAAATAAAATCAACCAATAACAAATAAAACTCACCTAAAAGTCCCTGGGATCATGGCTTTGAACAACCAACAAAAATTTTTTTCTTAATTTTCACCTAAAAAAGTGACAAAAAAATTTTCGCAAAAAAAATTGAAAAAATTTTCACCTGAAAAAAGTGACAAAATTTTTTTTTTTTAAATTCTCACCTAAAAAAAGTGACAAAAATTTTTAAAAATAATTCTCACCTAAAAAAAGTGACAAAATTTTTTTTTTTTAATTTTCACCTAAAAAGTGACCAAAAAAAATTTTTTTTTTAATTTTCACCAAAAAAATTTTTTTTTTCACCTAAAGAATTGCCTAATGCCTGGTGTATTTTTTCACCTTTTACCTGCGCTTGCTTGAATTCCTTCACAGTTTACTAAAGAAAATAATGAAGAAAGAGACCCAAGAAAAGTGAAAAAAGTAACCTGAAAAAATAAAATAAGTGATGAACTCAAAATGTATTAGGAGTACAAATAAGTTTCCGCCGTTTTTTAACACAAATTGAATATTTATTATAGAAGAAATGATTTTAAACGATGTGAGACTGCTTGCTGAGTGACTTCTAATGTTAGAGCAAGTTCTTTTTGTGTTTGAGATGAATCTTCCTCCAATAATTCCTCCAATTCTGCATCCTCGTAAATTTTTGGCCTTCCACTGCGATCTTTGTCTTCTACGTCGAAATCACCGTTTTTAAACTTTTGAAACCACTCTCGACCCGTTCTCTCACTCAAAGCACCCTCATCATATGCTTCTACGAGCAATTGATGCGCCTCAGCAGCAGATTTCTTTAAATTAAAGAAGTAAACTAATATTTCCCGCAAATGACGCTTACTTGGCTCAAATTTTGACATTTTCAACTTATAAAAATTATATTTTACCAATATAAAATCAATGATAATAAGTTATGTTGTTCTTGAATGTCCAAACTATTTTTTAAGCCGGTTATCATCTGCGAAAGCTAACCGAAACTCCGTGCCGCGCCATCTACAATAAAACGGCGGAAACTCATTTGTACTCCTAATAATTGACGAAAACATTGTTGTGTAAGCAATAAATATTAGCCGAAATAAAGTGTTTCACTTTAAATCATAAACAATTTTAGTGTTTGCTAATTTTTAATGTTTGCACAATTGTTGCGTCATACAATGACCTCATCAGGTGAGTATTTAAACTGTAAAAACATTTTCTTAAATACTCAACTGATCACAGTAAACCGATATTAGGGAATATGAAAAAATTTTATATCAATTAAAATTTAATAAACTTCCGTCAAGTAAATACCAAGAAAATCAAAGATATTAACAAGAATACTGCTCAGTGGAACTTCCTTGTAAATTTTAATTTAATCAAAAACATAAGGAATCCACTGAAATTAATTTCAAACGCACCTTAAAATGGCACACATAATAGTTGAGACACAATTTGTTTTATTCGGTTCGAAAATGTAGTAAACACTACGAAACTCGAGTCACTGTACATACAGTTAATAAAAAGTGATAGAAAACAAAGTAATTTCTTATTTCATTCCAATTAAAATGAACTATCACAAAGTAACGGACTACTCCATCCTATATTTGCATACAGATTATGGTTGTACCATCATCTTGTCCAAGTTAGGTGGAAATACGAACGACTTTATTTTATTTTAGGAGGTTAATAGGCGACCCACGGGCTGCATGAACCTAAAAATAATAATTACGGAGGGAAAATGAATTCGTTAGCCAGCTTCAAAACAACACAATGCAAAGCAACGATTTTTCCGTATCGGTTCATTATTTCCAAATAAGAAATTTTCTACAACTAGTAGTCATTGAATTTTCAGATAGTGGCGATGTTAAATAGGATTGAAATGTTGCATATTTAGCCGCCTTTTTTTATGAAAGAATAAACATTTAATTTCAACATAAACATGTTTAATTGTTTATTCTGGAGCTTACTTCCATTACCACGGGCGAAGACGTTGCTGTACTCAGAGGTAATCATCCCTTTAACCATGAACGTATTACTAATGATAATAAATATGTAAAATTTGAATGTCAAAACAGATTCAATCTGTTAGTCTCCTATAATTTTAATTTCGAAAAATTTTATTCACAAACTTTCAGAATTAAATAAATGTCTTATAAGCACAGCTTATATTTAAAAGACATATGAAATCAAATCTCATTATATAATATCAAATGGAATAAATAACCCAACAAATATGAATTATCAATTAGAATTAATAGATAAATATTTGAAGGAGACAAAATTTTGTTTCTGATCTTACAATTATGAAAACTAAATCCTTTTCAAAAATACAAAACATAATTTTAAGAACTTCTCAAAAATAATTTATTTGAAATATTTAAATAAGTTACTTTAAAAATCTCTCAAAACATGTATCACATCCTCAAAAAACAATTAGAATACAGATAAGGTCTTCATCGGTCCTACTTCACATTTAAAAGATTAAATCAATTAACAATAAATAACTTACCTCTAACTTAACTAAGACCATAAAATACCTTACAAGCTTTTTGTGATGAACCTCAACCTTGGATTTTAAATTTAGTGTGTTCAAACAAGGATACCACGAGGTTTTAGAGGTAAGTTAATTATTGTTAATTGATTTTATTTTATAAATGTGGAGTAGGACCGATGAAGACCTTATCTGTATTCTAATTGTTTTTTGAGGATGTGATAGATGTTTTGAGAGATTTTCGAAGTAACTCATTTAAATATATTAATTATTTCAAATAAATTATTTTTTTCAGAAGTTCTTAAAATTATGTTTTATATTTTTGAAAAGGGTTTAGTTTTCATAATTGTAAGATCAGAAACAAAATTTTGTCTCCTTCAAATATTTATTTATTAATTTTAATTGACAATTTATATTTCTTGGGTTATTTATTCCATTTGATATTATATAACGAGTTTTGATTTTATATGTCTGTTAAATATAAGCTGTCCTTATAAGACGTTAATTTAATTCTTAAATTTTTCGAAATTAAAATTATAGGAGACTAACAGATTAAATCTGTTTTGATATTCAAATTTTGTAATAAATTTTCTATCAAGTAATAACCCTCTTCTTATTATTTTATAATAAATATGTCTTCAACATTTTATGCCACAGAGGAATATAAATTCTATGAACAACCTTATGAAAAAAATACCTAAAATATAATAAAATTCGTGGTATTATTTATAAATGAACCCCCAAGAAATACCCCAAAAAACTTCATACACCTTTGATAGTTTTAATATACAAAAAGCAAATGAAGATGTAGATTCCATAAGACGAAATAAAGAACACAGTATCACCGAAGAATATATCACATCCTTCTATAATTACCTCTCAGAAGAATTAAGAAAAACTGTCCAAAAATAATCCGTCACCCTTTCCTCCATGGGCTACCGAAATTCATAATACAACTGATAGAAACAAAAACGAAAAATTTACAGGGAATATTGCTCTAATCAAGATCAGAATTGCAAGAAAATATTGAACGAATACAACAAAAAAATACAACGCATTATAAAGCAATAAAAGGAACACACCTGATTAAATGCATGCGAAAAAATTAACGCTTCTAGAGGATATGAAGTGGAAGTCTACAAGGTTTTGTTGATCACAGGGGCGAATTGTAGACATATGTTTCAAACTTGTTGGTTTTCATCAGTGCAATGAATGCCAGAGACTACAAAGCTGTCAAGTATCTATATTCGCTATACACAGAGACACTAAGGTATTAATCATACATAAGCGCCATCTATAGTATGCAAACATACACACAAGACATACCTTTGCGAGTTAATTCAATTAAAGAAAGGTATTCCCGATATTTTCACGTTACAAATGCATAAAAAAATTTTCCCTTTTTTTTACCACTTGATGCCAACCAGAACTGTCTACTGCCACCAGTAGCTTCCATATGCGATATGTTAACATGCTTCTTCTTCCTTCCTATTGACGCCAATGCAAAATTCCGTAATAAGGAGTATGGGCTTTGGTAATAGAAAGTTCTAATCGGTACAGTGCAACTGTACAACAGTTCAAAACTCGATTCATACGCAAAACCTATGTTGCTGACCCGATTCGAAGAACTTTCAGTTATAGCTCATACTTCTTATTAATCATATTTGGAACAGATTATCAGCAAAAGACTAGATTTGCATTAACTAATGCCTTTATCAGCTTCAACCGGTCTTCCAGAACGTGGTGACTCTTCGACATCAAAATTTTGCAAACCAGTTCTGACACTGGCGACTGTCAACACATCTTCTCCATACACATCGGTTAATTTATTTCTTGCTTGAACAGCATTTTTACCTTTTCTATAGTAAAAAAGCAAAATACAACGAAAATGCTGCTTATTGCTCTCCATATTTAAAAGGGCACCAACCAAATACTACTGCGCAGAATTAATTGAACTTTTTCACAAACAAGCCTTGCTATATCAGTTCTCAAGTCGTATAATGATTGTGCGGCTTAAATGTGAAGTTGGGTTCGAAAAAATACAATTAAATCCTATGCGGGGAAAAATCGAAATTACTTTCCGAACAACCTTATATTTGGGAATGTCTATTTTCTTGAGAACTTCGAAAAGGTCCGTTTTTCCTTTTAGTAGGTTATTGCAGTGTTCTATATTGATTCCAAGATCTCTAATTTTTTGCTTTTTGGTTCTATCTAATTCTTGGAATTTATAACTGATTTGGAGAAATAAGAGTTATCTTTGCGATGCTTGAACGTAGCCTATTTCTAAAAAATCTTCTTGTTTAGCCTGCACATCATCAAAACTTAATTTATTAAATTGCTATTCCAATATGATTTCTTGAAATTATTCCAACTATCTTTTGTGAAATTGGACCAATTTTTTTTTCAATTTTAATATCGAAACATTGTTTTCATATTCAAATTTTCTTATATTTCTTCTATCAAGTAAAAAGCCTTTTTTTATTCAATTTTTTATTCGGCAAACTTCCCTTTATTGTTTTCTATTGATATATACAGCAGTTTCAATTCCATAAGATAATATCGCACAGAAAAGTGAACTGAACACCATAAACAAATAGCCAGAAATAATTTCGAAGAAGATATAATTGATTCTCATAAATAAAGAGAAGAATCAGTTCGTTACAACACAAATATCCTATTTCAAAAATAGAGAACAATAGTGAAAAATTTGTCAAACTAATATTTTTTGGACCCATTTCCCCAAGAAATGCTCAAATAATTTCAAGAAGTAATATTAAAATAGCTTTCACTCCTCATAAAATTTACAATTTATTTTTCAATACTACAGACAAAAACAACTTAGAAGTTTCATAAATGAATGAAGTAGCGTATCATAGGCCAAATGAGAAGAACTTTCAGAAATAGATTCAAAGAACATCAGGCTTCATTCAAGCATCGCGAAACTTTTTTTTCAAAACTAATCTTATATTCCCAGAATTAGATAATCTTAAAATATTACCTAAAAATGGAAGGCAAAAAACTAGACATCTTGGATTTTTTTTATTAAGCCTTTTATTTCCATCAGCAATTAGAATACACATTCTAAGAGCCAATGTGTTAACAATATATGGGCAAGTTAGATACAAGGTGACAATGTTCCTGCATTGAGAGATCTTTTATTTTTCTATCAGATCAGTTGACCATTTTCTTTGCAGTCTTCGTATATGGTTGTAGTATGGTACTGTGGTTTCTCTATTTCTAGTAACATATTGAACTAAGGATATTTTCAAGTTGTGTTTGATTTTGATTGATCACATACCAAGGTGCATTGACTACGATTCTCAATATCTTGGGCTGGCATCTTCGTATGGTAGCTACATTTGAATTACTTGCATATCCCCAATTTTCTATACTATATGTCCACACTAATGTGATAACTCTTTAGTATACTGAATGTTTATTTATTATATTATATATTTTAACGTCTAATTGCTTTTTTTTGCGCACTTGTTCGGGGGAATGGAATGTTAGTTTTGCTCAAATGTCTGCAATTTTCAAACTCTAACGATTGAAGAAGAATCCCAGGTCAAAAGTAATTGAGTCCAATCTGGCTGTAAACACTCCAATTTTCGAACAGAAAGAGTTAGAGACTTGAAACTTTCAGAGTAGGTTTGGGGCCTAAATATCTCGGTTTGTTGATGGGGAAAATCGGTCCAATGGTTCTGCAGTTGTTCACGATTGAAACTATTTTCCCAACGATTCCGAAACCACTGCTCCAATCAGAATATAATTCGTTTTTAATTGTAAAATTAGGACACGAAGATTTATGCAATATTTTGTGGAAATCGGCCATCAGGTCGAACGACGTAAAAATACTAATTTCCGAAATGAAATGACTAAAGCCTTAAAATTTTCAGAGTAGGTTTCGAGTCTGAATAGAAAAAGCCATGTTCAAAAATTGACAGAGCCAGCTCCATGATTTCTGAGTTATTCTCATTTAAAATTAAAATTTAGAAAAGTTTACATTTATTATTTAGAAGTGAAATAACACAAATACTGACTTTGGCAAAAGGTATGAAAACATATGAAATTTTGTTCAATACATTTTTTCCACTGTTTCTTGCCAATATATAACACTTCAGATCGAAGAGAGAGGAGCAAATCAATAGTGTATTTTAAATTTTTATGAGATTTTCCGTCTCTTCAGGAGTGACTTTCTGAACAAATAATTCTTTATTTTTATCCATATGTGTATTATGTTTCTTTAACAAATAATTCACGGATTTTAAATTTTCAGGGGAAATAGACTGTTGTACAACTGTTCAAAAGATTCCGACTTCACGTTAGTTCTTTTCTAGATTTTTTTAATGTGATCCCTCCAGGTGATGTCCAAATGGAATCCCAAATATTGTACAGTCTCCGCTTGTGGTATTACTGTATTGTTCAGACAAATTGATGGGCACTGTTCCTTCCTTAAGGTGAAATCCATTTTTTTATTTGATTTCATTCATTTTTATTTTCAAAGTCTTCAACAAATTTAAATACTGTTATTGGATGTCAATATTGTTGTGACATCAGCAAAAGTTCAAATTTTTATGTCCTCAAATGTCTGCATGCCTGAAGCATATAACACTTCCCCAAGGAACTCCGGCTTGGATGGAATAATTCCTAGATGTTTCCTCTCGTACTTTTGTTCTGAATTCTTAATCAGTGAGATACTACTTCAAGCTGCTAAAGTACTTTAGTGGGAGAATCCTTTTGATCTTGTATAGTAACTTAGCATACCATAGTTTGTCCAAAGCTTGACTTAGATCTACGAATACTGAGATGCAGTACAACTCCTATTCAAACGCATGGTGGATAACTCTAGATATTCGGTGAGTTTGTTGAATCATTGAATCTCCCCATCTGAATCCAAACTGGCGAAGAGGCACCCAGGAATCCCTCTTGGAATCAAGAGTTTTTAAGTCTCTCAATATAGTATAAAAACCCTAAAACAACTTGTAATTCTCAATATGAGTGTGGATAGCTCAGCGGGAGAGCATCGGACTTGTGACCGGGAGGTCCAGGTTCGAGTCCTGTTCAGGTAGAAAAGAAATTTTCTAGTTGGACGGGTATCTGCCACCATTTCACTGTTGGGTCAAAAATTAACAAAGCCTACACAGAACACAACTGAACTCCTAACTCGCACAAGCTGAAAAAGCTTCTGAGGGATCTTCACAGAAGATCTAGGAGTATCAGGATAATAATAATAATAATAATTTCAAAATATAGTAATAGTACATGCTTCCCGTCACTCTATACCCATTTAGTAAAAAGTGATGGAACGCAAAGAAATTTTCTTAATTCATTTCAAATATATATTGCTATAAAAACTGGCCCAATTTACTGTAGAATATCCTTTGAAAAGTTTCAATGTAAGAAAAGTGATGTCAGTTTTTATGCATGAACGTTAAAATTATTTTTACAAACACGTAAATTAATGAAATCAAAGTGATATACTGACTTTTGATTATATTTATATTTACTATTCAATTTAAACATTATCTTTGAAAATTCCAAACAACTGAATTCTTATATGAATTCGATAAAAAGTTAGTTTTCAATTTTAAATCACAATGAAATATTCACAACGAACAGATTAAAATTAATAACATCCATTCTATTGAATTAACAATATCTAAAAAATTTTTAGTTTTCAATACATATGTAAACTGTTACAACATGAAATAATAATAGTAATAATGGCAGTACAAAAATTTCAGAAATATTAGTTATAACAAATTATATCCGATTCGAAGTATTGGGCGGAGTTATTTCCATAGTTTTGCACACCCAGCCTGCTATGTCTACATTTTCAGATTCTGCCCTCTTTATCCACTCATGATTCTGAAAAAAAATGCAAACATTACACAAACCATAGACACAATTTCGCATATTGTTAATGTACTAATTTCAAAAATTTAATTAGATTTTGTTTATCCAAAACAACATATTGATGAATGAACACCTGCCACACAATGGGCTAAAAGTAATGAAAAAAAAGCACAAGTGTTTGCTGAACATCTTGCAAAGTATTTTCTCCCTACAACAACCAGATAAACAATAATATTGAAATAAGGTTATGCTGATTTTCACAAATTTTTATTGTTATATTCACAACAATTGTTCTTTGTATAAATCAGAATAACCTTATTTCAATATTATTTAATATGAATTTTCACCAAGTAAGGACTGATACAATTAAATTCAGATAAACAATGAAATATAGAAAGAAATAAAATAAATTCAGCAAAATATAACACTCATCTTCAAAACAACGGAAGTGTAAGAGCAAATTAGTCAACTTAATCCATAGATGCCATACGTTAAGGATGTGTTCAAAGAAAAAGGCGATAACCATCACATAAAACTGGAGGCTCATACAAATACCCACTTCGACCACTGACAGAATCAGTAACAATGCAAATGACCAGCACACTAGCTTATAGAATACATGTTCTTATTGCTAACGAATGCAACGTAGCATTACATCTATATTAAGTCCCCCCCCTAGGAACACCAAAGTTTTTACCAAATGCTAGCGCCATCTATGCACATGAATACACATACACCAAGCTAATTCAGACAGTGAACTGTACTTTAGATTACTTCTACAGTTTCCAACCGTAGAAACCTTTTTCATGCTAAAGTTACATCCTATTATGCTGAATATTTAGCTTACATAAAAATATAATTAGATTACCGGCCAATATATTATTAAAACATCCAAAGAGTATGAACTATGGTAAAAGAAAGTTCTTCTTTGCCTGAATTGGAGGAGTATGATGTGTATATATGTATAGTGTTTGATAAAAACTTTGACGTTCCTATGTGGGGTGAATATAGGTGCCTAGCTGCAATGCATTCATTGAGCATTAGAGTATTGCGCGGATGCATGTCTGCTGCTTATATCCCAATTTAATTTAATTTATTGTGATAGAAGCTACAAGTTGAGATATAGATACCTTATGAGGTCCAAATGGAAATTTCATACCTAAAATTAAAATCCAATCAATAAGAAATATGATTTGATGACAATGACCTTATGCTTGCTTAATTCATACTCTTATCTCATTATCTTCTGTCTACCTTGATGGGCCCAATATGTTATTGAGATTTCATGAGTAAGATTGTGCTATTATTTTGTGTAGAGTTTTGGTCTTGTTTAGTATTAAAACACCAGGACTAATCCTCAAAAAAATTAAGTATGAAGAACATCACTGGGCAATTTGTGGTGATCTAAAAATGGTTGAGTCCCTCTCATTGGAGACTAAAGTGGATATTCAAAATAATCTTGTCTTTTGTCTTAGGCCAAGTAGTGGGTCAATTAGAAATTGGCCCTAAAAGAAATGTCTTGATTCAAGGGGACTCAAATGTAATCAATGAACCTTTGGTTCCTTGCATATTAAATTATGGAACAATTTCTACAAGTCTTAAATCAAGGAAGACTTTCTTTTGGCACGTAAATTTTCGAGAATTAGCAGGGAAAAACTAAAAACCGAAAATTTGATACTCCATAAAGCGGCTTATCAAGGATACCCAATTTGCAGCAATATCCTAAATGAGATTGAACACAATTTCCTTGAAAATCATAAGGTAAAGAATTACATAGGAGAAACAATGCTTCAGTATTCTCCGTTGTAACATGGGCATAAAAGTTCACTACTTCAAGAACCACCTGCATCGGTTTTCAGAATTATATATTAGATATACTGATAAGAAATGAATTTAATTTACAAACATGAAGCAAGTAATGAGTAAAGACTAAAAACTTTTAAAAAATTGGAAAAAATAAGAAGAAAAATACAAATGGACCTACATAATGATAAATTATATGCCGCATTAGACCCTATATTTCTTATTATAAATGCTGCTCAGCTATGGCATGCCTGTAATTTATTAATTTATTGTTTCTTGCTAAAATCTGAAGATCCAGATGAAAGGAAGCAGGATAAAGTCTTCTGACCATGTAATTTACATTTTCATGAGATTTTCTGTTTCTTCAAGAGAACAGTTCCAAAATTGCAAAAATGACGTTTATTTGACTTTCGCATGACAGAACACAGATTTCTGTGTTCTTATTTTTCACATACATCTTCTTTAAAAAGTAATTCACAGATTTGAAATTTTCATGGAAAAAATACTGTTGTACAAGCGCTTCCAGCTTCACACCAGTGCTTTTCACCATTTTTTGCAGACTCGTTCTAGTAAAAATGCTAACTTTGGAGCAGAAAAAGTTAAAACTTTCAGGGTAACTTTGGAGCCTTAACATCTCAGTAAAATTTGTTGATGGGCAAAATCGGTTCTTTGGTTCCGCAGTTATTCACATTAGAATTTTTCCTGATATTTTCAAAACTGCAGATTCAATCGATGTGAAATTTAGTAGGAATATACCATATCAATAGTTCTACAATCAAGCTCAAATTTAGCATTCAGATGTAAAATAACATCTCACCATCAAAGTTTTCAGATCTGCCCTTTCCTCTGGATTCTTTCGGAGACATCTGTCCACGAAATCCTTGAATTCAGTACTAAATATACCAGCCGGTAATTTTGGTGGTTGTTCATTCACGATATAGTCGAGAAGCTCGAATATAGCCATAGGCCTTGGTGGCTTCGAATGGTCTGGAGAATCATTCTCATTGCCCTGTCCAAAAATGCAAGCCAATGTCTTGGCATCTGGTGGAGGAATGGGGTACATGCCAATGGCCATCTCCACAAGAGAGAGACCAAGAGACCAGATGTCGCTCTGTACTGAGTAATGAGTTCCTTGCAGTCGTTCAGGCTGAAAATTAATATTTTAGTTGATAGAATAAGTTGAGAACAAAGCCATCAACAAATATATTTGTTGATGGCTTTGGCAAAACATCGAAAAGTGGGGTTTGCCATTAAATAGTTTTATTATCGGTACGTGCTTTTTGTATTTATAGATCTACAGTCGACTCTCGTTAATTCGAAACTCGAGGGACTCTTGAAATATTACGAATTATCGAGTGTTTGAAATATCAAATCGTTTGAAATTTGTGATAGAAAATAAATAAAACTTCGAATTATTAAGTGTTGGTTAATTTTTATTTATTAATATAAAAATGACAAGAATTAAGAGGTACATTCTTGTACATACATGTATTCGCAATGTGAATTAATTAATCTTTCGAAAGAACTTTGTTATACTGGTTTGCTTTAAAGCACAATTCTGCTGCTCACACTGCTCAATAACTTTTTTTAAGAGAAAAAGTGCCTGAAATGCTTTTTCATCACTTTAGTTTTGTAGACAGAAGCTTTGTAAGGTATCAAATGAGGATCTTGCTTCCTTAACTGACACCTCTGCCAAAGGTTCCGATGTATCGTCCTCATCTTCATCGTTACTTTATGTATCTGTCCCAGATAAAATTTCGCCATCGGTTAGTGAACCCAAGACAGCAACATTTTCATCCACTTGAACAAAATCAGAAAAACTCACACTGCTGATGTCAACTAATGGTTCTATTGCTGGTTCTTCATCATCTATAAGTATTGGAAGATTTTCTTGATTTTCTTTTAAGAAACCGGATTTTTTGAAGCAGTTGAGAATCGTTAGGGGTGTTACAGCTCTCCATGCTTTGTCAATTAGTAAAATAGCTGTCAGAACCGTGATATTTGCAGTTAGCTGTTTGTCGAGAGATTCTAAAACGATCTTAACAATTTCTTTGCGATAGAACGTCTCAAAATTATGGATAATCCCTTGGTCCAATGGTTGCAATTTGGAAGTTGTATTTGGCGGAAAGAAGTAGAGTTCCACGTTAGACAATGTAGGAGGACTGTTGTGGACAGTGCAGTTGTCTAAAAATAGTAAAATTTTCTGCTTTTGTCGTTTCATGTCCCCATTAAGTGTTAAAAGCCAATTGTTAAAAAGTTCAAGCATTAATTTTCTCCTTGTGCTTTATTATTGTTGAGAGAGTACTCAGAAGAATCTTAAATTCTTTTGCAACATCACTCTTCTTCTCACCTTCTTCTACTTTTTCGATCAACTTTTTCTTTTCAACAATCGTCAAACATCTATACTTTCTAGGGCTCATAACTAACACTAGCTTTTAATCTGCATACCAACGAAAGAGTAACAGTAACTGAATAACTAAACAAACCAATTCTTAAGAAGTGTGTGCGTCAAATAGTCAAACTAATCATAACAAAAACAAAGGCTCGTGTATCTTGATACAAGTTTGAACTTGTCGCATACAAGTTTGAACTTGTCGCAAAGTGTACTTACAATCTTTCCGCCTCTTCTCTCTGCAACTTTGAATTGTCGAGTGTTGGACGCTGATGAGTTCGAATTAACGCGTCGTTTTGTTAAATAGCAATGATTTTTTCGTTCGAATTACCAAGCGTATGAAAATGTATTGATTTAGTTCGAAATATAAAGAGATTTAGTAGGGAACTCGTGATAACTTTGAATTATAGAGAGGTTCGAATTATCGCAGGTTTGAATTAACGAGAGTCGACTGTATATGGATTCCAGGATGTCTAGTTTTTTCCCTTTGGTTCCACATGCAATATTTCAATATTGTCCAATTCTACGAAGATATATAATCGGTTTCGAAAAATTAGAGTTATCTTCCAGTGAAAAATAACTCCAATTTCTGCAATTAGGATCTATGCAAATTGATGTTCTTTGTACCTTTTGTGAAAAGATCTTTTGGTTTGTGTATACCTTACTGCACTGTTGACAACTTAATTCATAGACTCTACAATTATTCAGCCCGTTGTTTTTGTCTTTTGCATTAAAAAATAGGTTGGAAATTTTATGAGGGTGTGAAAGCTGTTATGTTAGTTTTTGACAAAATTTGAGCTATTTTTGTGAGACTGGTCCAAAATATGTTAGTTTTATAAATTTCTTGTCAATATTACCTGATATGAAAATGGGGATATTTGCTTATGAATTAGTTGTTTTTGTTTTTATTTTATTTATGAGAGAATTTATGATTTTTGTTTCGAATATGAAGAATATTATCGGAGTGTTAGGCGACATTTGAGGAAACAAATTCTTTGAAAAATATCAGATTTGTGGAAAGAATAAGGCTATCATTGTGAACGAATTACAAGTTTACCGTATTTTTCCAAAATTGGATGAAACAAGGTTTACTTAAGCTACGATGCTTCTTGATTCAATACTTACAGACATATAACTTCTTGTGCCTACAAAAGAGTTTGCCATAGAATCAATCAGTTGTCCAGATACACCAAAATCACAAATTTTGATTTCACCACTGCTGTTGACTAATATATTACTTGGTTTTACATCTCTATGCATAATAGAGTGTTTATCTCTCAAATAACTCAGTCCTTTCAGAACAGCAACTGTAATCTTTCCTAGAATATTCTCTGGAATTCTCCCAGCTTTCTTTAATATCAAATCTAATGATCCAGCATCCATATATTCCATACATATGCTGATTTCACCATCAATGTAGAAAGCACCATAAAATCCAACAATGTGTGCAAAGTTACATTCATGTAGAACTTTCAGCTCTCTAATAATCTGTTTCTTAATAGCTGGTTTAACTTCGAGATGGATTAATTTTCTGGCCATAATTAAGCCACTACTTTTATGGCATACTTTTGTGACAACACCACCATTACCAGATCCTAATTCACCAAGTTTCTCAAAATCATCATCTACCAAATCTACACCTAGCTTTTCTTTTTGAAATAAAAATGACTCTATTCTTCTACGCTGTATATCATCCATATCTAATTCCTCAAGCCTAGCTGTTAAATGATCAATAGTAGAACCTCTTACAAAATTGTTACTCCTAAAAAAAAATTATTAGGAAAAATAAATGGGATTTATTGTGTTCTTACTGATTTGTATCATTAAAAGCAGCATTTGTAGTCGTAACTGTGGGCGATTGATCAATAGAGCCCGGTGGAAGAGTTAAATTCAACTTATTTTTGGACATTTTGATAGAAAGTATAAGTATTATACATTCCTAAATAATGAAGTCGAAAAATTTTTTTGAATTCCACTTTTCTCTTTCATTAGAAAAAATCACTAATTTTCCTGATAAACAACACCAACACAAACCCAAATAATGAAACCACAGATTTCAAATTATTCGTGATATAAGTCATTGTTTTTTTATTAAGTTCTGTGTTTTTTTAGTACCGACGTGAAGTTGGCTGACTGAGCCGGCTGGCAAAAAGTGGCGACCAGTGGCGTCGAAACTTACTACCTAAAAGCTAAATTGAAGGCGTCCTTGAATTCAATGACATTCACTCAGTGTATGTTCACTGGGATAGAAGCCTTCAATTTCACTTTTAGGTTTCCGACACCACTGGTCGATCTAGTATTTCCGGAACTTTTGGCAGTCAGCTCAGCCAGCTAACTTCACGTCGGTTTTTTTCGAGTTTAAGGGCTAGGTTATCTTACCTGTTCCAGTTGCTAATTATTATTGATGGGATATTAAAAATATGGATATTTTTTTCAGGAGAATTTTTTCAAATAATAGTATTTGTAATTCTCCATTAAACCATAATAACAACATCTGGTCCAACGTGAAGAGGGAAAAATCACTATTGAACTATTGAATTATAGGTTGTCACAATCTTTGTCATTGATTGCGAAATACTATTTTGATCAATTTAAGTTATATTAAATTGAAAATTGGAATATTCTGTTATTCTTATTGAAAATCATCAATTTGTTAAAAATATAAATAACCTCAATAACTGGAAAGGGAAAGTTCTCAAAACAATATATTACTGGAATTTTTAATTCATCGGAAAAGAATGGTTTTTTAAAAATTTAGTTTCAGGGCTAGAAAATAATGAACACTTAAATCGAAATCGCTTTAATTTTTCGCAAAGCTTATAAACTAAATCTTAAGTATATCAATAGCTACCCCTAAAAACAACGATTGCTTAGAAAAATTATATGTATGTATGTCGTAATACTATTGTTATTTATTATATTACATGAGTAAATTTTCTTTTTGAATGGTAGATATAATGTTATGTCCACGTCACACATATATCTACATATTTCTCATGAGTGAAATCGTATGCAAAATATGAAAAAGCACAAATACAGACATGTGCAGAATGTTAACTTTGTGTTTTTAGGTGAATAGCTTTAGTTTCATAGCCATTTTTTTAGATTTATGAATGGACGCTTTAAAACGCAATGGTAAATTCCCAACAATGGAATAGTTCATTGAAAGAAGGAGGTGTATCAATAGATATCTAAATTAATCGCAGTACTTTTGTATTTTGAGGGGATGGATTCAATGAAGTGATGAACTGAGCAGGGGTGCTCTTTCGACATATAAATTCATCACTTCTAAATTGCACTCAAAATGAGGTAAGTTTTTCAGTTTTCTCGTATTCTTTCCAAAAATGGTCCATAATGCTCAAATAGAACAGGACGGGGTATATACCCGATATGACATACTGTCTTGAATGAAAGCCTGGACACAATATTCTCCTTATTAATTAATTTTTCCACTTAAACTTATAACAGGGACGCTATGCAAGGAACTGATTTTTTTTTCAATTCTCGTTAAGCACTAGGGAGATTCTATTACTGTTTCTTAGTTAGAAGAAAGGCTGTTTTCTGCAACTTGACACCAACCTAAAGTTTGTCTTATAAATCTGATGAATTAATTTCGTACATTTTATCATTAAGTTCATTATCGAAAGGCACCTCTGTATCTTTCATCTTTTGCAAAATACTTCTTAAATCAGTTGAACTGAGACTTATCTTCTACATTTTTGTTCTCGAGTATGATAGAATGGAAGGTTCAAGTAGAGCTTCTCTCCATTTTTGTTAGCTGCATCGAATAAAAATGGTTATAAAATTACGCATTTACAAAATTTCCCCGTCGAAATTTTTATTGTAATTGGTAGGAAATTAAGGGATCACTTCTTACCTCTATCATATTCAAGATTACAGTTTAATCAATATAAAAATTCATTTCAAAAGTGTTGTCTGAACATAAAACAGAAAGCCCTAATTCTTTACATAGCTGATCAGAATCAAACCCTTAGAGATTAATTTCATTTTATGGTGTGCTCAAGAGTAATTTGGAAGAATATTCAGAAATTTTACTTTTCACCGTACTACTTCTCTGTATGACACTTTCCTCCCTATAGCTGACAAATATTTATTGGGTGACAAAAATAGCTGAAGCAATCTAGATTCGATATAATATGAAAACATTTCAAGTTGATATTTCTTTAATATTTCAGCTAAAATTGTCGTATTTTATCAAATCAGCATATGAGAACATGTAAAATATGCACCATCGTGTAGTTTTTGGATGAAAATATTCATAATGAATCGATAAATTAGTGGTTTTGAATTTGAAACGCAATTTAGCTATTTAAATTTCATTTTACACAATGGTACACAATGAAACGTTCTTCAATTTTTTTTAATATGAATGGCCATATCGTAGCAATAATTGCCAGAAATAACACATTTTGGAAGTTATGGATGATTAATTGTTGATAATCCCCTGAATTTCCATTTTTAATACCTACTCAAAAAGAATTACATTTGTTTATGTATCGTAGGTCATTCACTACTTCAAGCGTCAGTGAAATTAGTAATGACCAGTATATAGAATTCATATATAACACATAAAAAATTTCACAGCACCATGTAGTTTGAAATATTTGTTATTTTTCAATTTAACTTAAGGATGATAACACTAATAAAATTATTGATATTCATTTAAACAGCAACAGGTATTAAATTTCCTAATAACAAAAATTTCTATAAGAAATTATTTTTAAGGATATGAGAAATCTACCAGAAATTATCTCAAAATAAGGGTAACGGCAGCTTCTACTCTTCAAAGTAAACAAGAAATATCCTCCAGTTTCCATACATTTATTATTAGAGCGTGAAACTTAAATTTACGATGATTATTTCCCTTTTAGACTGTTTCTAAACCATAATTTTGTTTACATCAGGAACAGTTTTATCCTATGCAAGAACATCTTCAGTAGACTTGTTTAATAAAATAATGAAGAATAATTTCGGCAAATTTATCAATAAACAACAATTGTTTTGTCAAATTATGTCCAAATTCTTTCAAATGACTGGAGTATGTTGAGTGTGAAGTGTCTGATGTATAACTCCTCTGGTGTTTATTTATCCTCTTATTGAAATATCTACCGGTTTGGCCGATATATGCTATAGAGCAATCATCACTAGTTAACTTATGTACCTCAGATTTATTGTCTTTATTTGTTTAATCTCTTTTGTTTTTGATAAAAATTCTTAAATTATCAATCGTTCTAAAAGCTACATTATAGTAGAATTTTTCCTTAAAATACTTAGTAATGTTAACCGATATTCTATTCACGTGAGGAATGAAATGTATTTTTTAGTCAAGTCATTCATGAAAGGACACACAAGATCCGATGCAATTTTCCTCTGGATTTTGGTTAAGAAATTTTCGATAATAATTGTGTTATAATCATCATTGGATGCAATCTTTAGTTAAGTTGTAAGTTAACTTGTAATGATTGCTTTAGTGTATATATTGGCCAAAAGATATTTCAAGATAAGAATACATGAACACCAGAGTTATATATGTCAGACACTTCACAATCGTCAGTCATTTGAAAGAATTTGAACATAATTTCAAGAGCTATTAGATTGTCCACAATGAAAGGAAAATTACCAGACTAATACTCGAAATTAACATAAATTGTTAAATTAATTGAAATTATTTTCAATGAACAACCAGATATTGACAGATTTCGCTTCTTGAATAATTTTCTTAGTTCTTAGATTCCCAATAAAGGATTAATGACCACTATTTAAAATTTTTCCATTCCTGTTTAAGATGCGATGTTACTTTTCTAGAGTTAGTTCAAAATGTAAATCTGAAGACACCACAGTATTGACGAAACAATTGTTGTTTATTGATAAATATTTGGAAGTCATTCCTCATTATTTTATTGAATTTAAAATGAATTTTCATCAAGTAAGGAATCAATAAAATATTTTCAATAGACCATGGTAATGAAAGATGTAGAATATTTCTTGCCAATTACATAAAACTCGGTCATTTTATAATCAAATTTCCAATAGTTTCATAATGTTCGTGATTGTTTATCATCACTCACTTTTAATTTATTGTTACAAAATTATATCAACTAATAATGTGTTTTGTTTCTGCCACATTGGATGTTTTTTCACAACAAAATCTCTAGAATTTGCTTTTATTAGCTGTTGACTTTATATTTTGATATCACATTTATTTAGCCAAGGGATTTCTTGCGTACATCAAATGTTACAGTAACAAGGATTGCTTTTTACATCAGCACAATATTCAAGTTTGAATGAGGTGTGAACTGATTACTTCGAAAGACTAAATCTTTTCTTTTTTAATTAACAAATATTGAAATATGTACAACCTAAGAAACAGATTTAATTCTCATAAAGCTGCTTCGTGTGCTGAATCGAATTGTAGAAACTCATGTGAAATATGCTATCTGGGAAAAATAGCACTTCTCTTAATAATTGGTGAATCAAAAACCATTAAAATTTGTATCGCCACCGAAAAAATTGAACAACAGGGGCGTTAAAAGGTCGATGAATATTGCATAAATGTGATTAAATTAAGTTATTCTGAAAATATATGGGTGACATTTTTTTTTTATTGAAATAAATTTACAGTAAAGGCGTCTGTCAGTTTTCGTGTTACTACTAATGCGATTTTATTCAAAAATGATTTGTGCTTATTGGTGTTCAAGATTTTAACCTCTTTGAATACTAAATTAAAGTTAAGCACACATCTTAAGAAATAGTTCAGAAGTTGTGCAGCTGTTATTCGAAAAATGTCACGCATAACACTGTGTAAATAACTATTGTGTGAGGCATACAATTTGGTAAATTTGCATTGTTTTCCTTTCGCCCCTCCTCCCGTTATGCGATACATGTAGTAAGTGAAGATAGCTTTAATATATAATAGCAGTTGAAGAAAGCACCATAACTATTATACAATTCGACATAAATTTATCAGTCCTCTTCAAAATTGCTTTAATGTTGTGCTCTATCTCTGAGTTGTGTTGAATATGTTATGTTGATAACTCGGTGCAACCCCGAAAATTTGTGCAATAAGCAATGATCGAAAGGAAGAAACTGATGGAAATACTTGGGAACTGTTCAGTCCATCGTATCCTTCGTTTTCCTGATTCTTTTTGCACCAACCTTTCGAGTACACCAAGAATTCATTTATCCACATAGTGGAATAAAATGACAAATAGTGTATATATACAAAAAATTTTTTGACCATGCAAAAAATTCAAAGCAATAAAAAAAGAATTGACTGTTACATTCCTAGTCTTCTCTGTAATTAACATATTTAAAACTAATTCAAAGAAGTATCCAAATATTCATGAAATCATGTTCAAGCTACTCAAAACAAATTGATATTTGTACATTTCGTTGACAAATTGATTTATTAATTGATTTCATTGATATTACAAATTTGAATTAAAATCACTATTGATGATCTATTTGTTATGTTCTTAATTTACGCTGTTCAAGTGAATAAAAATTCTCTAATGAAATACATTTTCAGTTTTGAAAAATCTAGGTTTCACTTATAACATTGAAGACTTAATTTGATTGAAAGAGCAAGCCTTCACAGTCTGGATTTTAATAGAATCATATTCGAATTGAACAGCATTTCGGGAAGAAATAAATAATATTTGGTGTTAGTGTATCAGAGGTGTTGGTTACTGATAAAATTTAGCTGTCTTAGTGATCTCAACGACTGGCTGAATATTGAACAGAAAACGATTGGAAAGGAAAAGATATCTTCTTCATCAAACTACACAGCACAAACTCAAGCCACAATTTATCTTGGACGAATTCATCGATTAATTTAAAAACAACACAACGTTAGAAGGGTATGTAATATTGCACATATTCGATGTATAAAATCATACAAATTTGTCCAGGATAAACTATTTTGTGGTCACTTGGGTGTATAGACCTGGCTAAGAAAAGGTCAGGGAGGGGCGAGGCCTGTCTCAAACATCAGCAGATCGAGAGCTGATACTTGGAGTCCTACTATGAAGCACGACTTTGTGGCCGTTTTTAGTGACAAACCCATCGCTCTCTACAAGAACAGCCGTCTGGCGACCTTCGAGCTCCCCTTCCCCTTCGGATTTAGTGTCGCCTCCTGAATCTTCAGAGCGATTAGTTGGTCCATCACCTCGATTCTGCTTATGCTTTCGCCAAGCGTTCTGAATGAGCCTGGCGCAGTATTCTTCCCTTTGCCTCCAACATGTTGAACTTACTGGCTCGTAGCCTTGTTCATTGGGTTTAGATTGCACTTCATTTAATTCAGCTGTCTCTTCAATTGCATTGCCCTTACGAGCAAAGAAGTCTTTTGTAAGGGCATCTAGAATATCTACACAATACATGAGGTCACCCTTGCAAATTGGAATATCCATTGAAACTATTTTGTATTTATTCGGTTTATGAATTTGTAAGGGTGGCTCAAGCACATCGAGAAAGTCTGACAGTTGATCGTAACGAATGTATTGAGTCCCATCTGGATCGAACTGTTGCCAAATTTCATAATACATGTCGTAATCGTCATCTGTCAAACCCTCTTGCACGTCCTCCGTTGCTTGCGAGTAGTTTTCCAATATCACTGCGATGTACATGTTTATAACAATCAGAAACGAAATCACAAGATAACTGAGGAGGAAGGCGATGCCTATGGTGGAATTTCCACAGTTGCCTGTTTCGCCTATCTCGTTGTCTGGCAGCTTGCAATCCTCTTCATTTATGATTCCATCCAACACACCGTCCCAACCTGCTGATGTGGACATCTGAAAGATACAATAACTTTGTATATTCACTCAAAACATTATTTCTAGTCTAGGGGTGATAACTGAATTTCTGGAAATGTAACCCAACACTGTCTTGTTATTGACTTATTAATAATAATAATCATCATCATTATTTCCTCGTGTTTTAGAAAGAGTTGAGTTTGTGAATATACATAAAATGAAATAATAAATGAGGTTTTTCACTTGACAGAAAGATTATTTGAAAAAATTTTAAATATCATACAAATTTATTCTGTTAACGTCCTACAAATTTTAATTTAAAAAAATTAACGAAATTACTTTCCGAACAACCTTATATAATTGACATTGAAGAACAGAGGGAGAAAATTTTTTTGTGACATTTATGATATATCAATTGTGCTGTTGGACAGCAACTTTAAGAATCGATGTAAAAAAATAATATCACATTACCTGAAACAGGAGGATCATGGATTGTCCAAAAGTCTTGAAGTTGTATACGTCGTCGAGACCACTTTTGTCCTTCACGTTCATGAAGAATGACATCCCAAAAATGGCGAAAATGAACATGACCAGGAACAGCAGCAAACATATGTTGAACAGTGCAGGCAGTGACATAGCTAGTGCAAAAAGCAGTGTGCGAATGCCCTTTGCCCCTTTTACCAATCGCAAAACACGTCCTACTTTTGCAACGCGAACCACTCGAAGTAATGTAGGAGACACAAAATATTTTTCTATCAAGTCACTCAGTACCAGTCCTAACAAAGATAAAATCACAACTACTAAATCAAACAAGTTCCATGGTTCCGTAAAATAATGATAACGAAGAGCAAATATTTTCATGAGGCACTCGGTACTGAATATAACTATAAATATCATATTGAGTGCATCCAGCACTCTCGTGAAAGTGACCTCCTGCTGATAGTGATCCATCGTCATGGTCAACATGTTCAGTCCAATGAACAACATTATGAACATGTCGAACTTCTTGTTTGTTACGATTTCGAACACGATCGCCTGTGGCCTCCACTGAAAAACAGAAATAAGATCCGAAATATTGCATTTTGTGTAATAGTAGAGTTTTCAACTTACTCTAGGCCTAGGGATGGCTTTCATTGGTTTCTTCGAGCCCATTTTCTTCATAGCATTGTAGTACTTTTTCTGATCTTCAGTCATGAACATCTCAAGCGATCCCCCTGCGTAAAAAATAACATTCCGTCAGATATTTATTTACTGAAAAATTTCACCAAGAAGATCCTAAACAGATACTTATCTTTTTCTTCTGCTCATTGAAGTTGTCGATGATTACTCCTATGAACAGGTTGAGTGTGAAGAACGAGCCAAATATGATGAAAAATACAAAATACAGGTACATGTAAATATTGGTTTCTCTTATTGGTTGTTTTAAAGCCTGAAAAAATAGTTAATACAGTTAATACTTATCAAGAAATCCAAGTAGTTCCTTACTTCTCTAGAATCTATAGCGTCATTCATAATTTGTATCCACCCCTTGAAAGTAGCCACTTGGAACAGACACAGATATGCCTTTCCTACATGGTCGAAATTCATCGGTGAATTGAGCCAAGTGTAGTTTTCTGCTATACATGCGTTGTAGTCTGGGATGATTTCGTAGCTTAGCGATGTTTTGTTCGCATCCACACACTACAAATTATTTGTCAGAGGAGAACACACAATTTGATATGTGGCAAACTGACCTTGAAATATTTTCCTGCAAAGAGCTGTACTCCCATGATGGCAAATATCAGCCAGAATATCAAGCACACCAACAACACATTGAAGATGGATGGTATGGCTTGTACCAAAGCGTTCACTACCACCCTCATACCTTGCATCCTAGACATAGCACGCAACGGTCTTAGCGCCCTGAGTGTTCTCATTGTTTTGAATGCTTGAATGCCACCTGCTCCACACAGAGATGCCACGAAATTTATCAATGATACCTAGAAGAAAACATTTTCAGCTGTTGTTTTAGTGGAGTAACTTTGGAGAAGAGAACTGAGTTTGAATACTTTACCATCACAATTATAAAATCGAGCCAGCACCATGCGTTTGTAAAATATTTCTGGAATCCCAGGGCTAACCATTTTATCAACATCTCGAAGAAAAATATAACAGTGAAAATCCTATCCATATAATAAAGAATATCTTGTAATATAGGCCTGTGCTGTAAATGTACATCTTCTAAAGCTAATGCTAAACTGCTGAGTAAAATCATAGTTATAACAGCGGTTTCAAAATAAGTATTTTCGATTAGTTCGAATGTTTTGTATCTTAAATTTGCCCATCCTTGCCAGAAAGGCGAATCTTCGTCACCTGCCAAGAATGGGAATCTTTTATAACAATTCTCAGGAAAACAGTCTGCTGAATATTCATCGAGTATGATGTCCTCTGTTGCCGCATCTATAATGAGGTCTTCATCAAGAGGACCTTCACAGTCGCATTCTTCTTCATCTGCATCTGAAAGTGGAGACAGTAAGTTAAACCATATAGTTTTCCAGTATAGTCGCTTGAAATATGCAAGTGTAAAGCTAAATAAAAACCAATATATCAGAAAATCAGTATCGATTTCAAGAAGATATAGTTTCAGATAATGCAATTCTAAAGTCGGCTAGTGAATTCTTGGAGGAAATGAAATTGCCAGCTTTAAACTCACTTGTTGATTTCACGACAATAATTAACATCATTCACCATAAAGTACTTTTGGAGAGACTAGAAGACTGATCAAACACAAGTTGTGAACACAGTGAACAAGAAATCCAGTAATTATCGAGTTTAGAGTTCTACAGTGTACAATACTGGTTCCTTCTTTGTTGTACTCTGAACACCCAACTGTTGGAAGACTCTGAGAATGAAGGCGAGTACTTTGCCAAGATCAATTTCTGGCTACTTATGAATCGGCTGACCCTCAATTGTAGTAGCAAAATTTGGACTTTATCTATGTCAACAATATACTTGGATAGGTTCCTCTCAAAATAGGACCAAATACTGGAATTCCATGTATGGAATTTGTAAAATATCTCAGCATCATAGTTGATAGGATCTTAGATGGAATCTATATGTGACAAACCTTCGATAATCGAAGGATGTTCTTCAACTGAAACTTCTGTTATGCATTGGTACATACAGTCACTATCTTATGAAATGACTGCTTGCGGAAGTTTTTTGCAGAAAAGGAAAACAAATTAGAAATAAGATTCCCATCAGAAAACTCTAGGCAAAAGCAGAAATATTCGACCTAAAGTATACAGGCTGAACCTCTTTATGAATTATAATAAAGAAAATAAGCATTTTCTTTATTATATCAGCACAATGTGTGGAGGAAAGAAGATTGGTGTTCCTGTTCCTAGATGTTTTAAAACTGTTGAATAGTTGAATAGTGTGCTCAGTGTGTTGTTCCCAAATTGTTGAACATTACGTCATCTTTCCAGATGAAGAAAGAACTATAATATATAAAAGAATTTTCAAAACAATAGTGAAGAAGTGGCTTCAGAAAATGGACAAAACAATTATATACTTAACAAATAATTGAACAATGAGTTCTTCTGGTTTTATTGTTATTGACATATAATGTAATGGAATGCTATTTTAAATAAGAAAAAACCTTAAATGATATCCCGCGAACAACTCTTTTGGTTTACATATAAAGTTTGAGTAGACTTAGTGGATTTAAATTGCAACTTCCAGTTAAGACTGTTACCTTCGTCTATACCAAGTTCCTCTTTACAAGCATCTCTTTTCTCTTCGTGGTCGTCTAGAACATCTGCACTGCCCTTATGACTTTCATCCTTAAATCTGTGTTTGTGACTCCCATATGATTTGATACTAATTTCATCGTCCTCCAAATTAGCAAAAAAATCTCCATGTTCTAATATGGAATTACCTATTGCTTTCATTTTATTATTGATACTATTTTTGCCTTTTCTAAAGTTTGTCTTCGAATCCCCTATAATAAACAATAGTCCATAATTAAGCTGACTTTGCGATATATCGGATATTTATTATTACCATGTATCGTGAATTCCATGCCATCACCTATGGTAACTTCTAGCCGATCTTTTGTGCTTTTCTTATTCTTAAAAATCATTCCATCGGCTAGAATCTCATCACCAGACATTTCCAGTACGCCATCTCTCGCATCTAAAATTAATTAGAGGCATGTAATAAACTATTATGTTACAAAATTAATTGAAAAATATCTACATCTGAAATATGTTCAATTTATGATCTAAATGAACAAATTGATTTACAACGAAATCATATAGATAAGTGTAGTTTAAATTTTATAAACAATGATGTATAATATAATCTTCATAAAAATCAAGTGCATTCTGTCGTTGATGTTTGTTCGTGAACTGAAAATTATATGTGATTTATCATTATGTTCGCTGAATCCAACAATTTTGATTTTGGTCTCCATAAAATTCACATTTCATTTTCATATTGTATAAAAATAACAATAATAAAAGGCCACAGTGTCACTGGGTAATGACCACAATTATTTTCTCCATTTGCATTTAGTGCTCGGTAAACTAAAATTCTAAAGCTGCAATAATCTACAACAGATGATTTAAAATAAAAATATAGCAATGAAGTGAAGCGAAGCTAGTAATGATTAAAAGAAATGGTTCCATAGTTATATAGACTAGTTTTTCGCTAGATGAGTAGCGTTTTTAGCATGAATAGATGTAATTCTGATTAGCCTATCCAATGGCATGCTTACGTAGAGATGAATGCGTAAAAATAAGCACTACATTTGGGCAACAAGCAAAACCAACTATCTTATTGTTGGATAAAAACCTTGTTTCCAACTGTTGGATGGTCCCTCACCTGGAGGCTGATCACTTATTTGATTCGTAAGCTTGAACCTTATCACTTTTGCGATATGTGAAACGCTACCCTTGATCCATCCTATAAACCGACCGATTCTATCAAAGGCCTCTGCTATTTTATTAGTATCGTTATCAGCGGTAGGTGCTGATAGGTTGGACGATCCAAAATTACTCAAAAGCAAGGCTAAGAAAAGGTTGAGCACCTGAAATTTAAATTGGTACATAGTTGGATGTTTAAATATACATAAAATTGATACCTACCACAAGATTTCCAATAACAACTGTAGCGAGAAAAAAAGGTATACAAGATACATCTCCCACTAGCATACAATCCCACATTGACTCGATCCATTCTCCACACAACACCCTGAATACTATCATAAATGAATGCATGAAATCCGTGAAATTCCACCTTGGAAGATCTCCATCCGGAAAGCGATCCATATTATCTGCAAATAATGGTTCGAAGTTAAAAAACTTGTCAAAAATTTTATTCTTTTTGGATGATAATTTTTCTTGTGTTGTGAGAATTTCATATTGGCATGATAAGATACTGGTATAAAGATTATGAATTTTCAAGATTGTATCGTTCCGAAAGAGAAAACTGGAAATGATGATGTTGAAAAAATGACAGTCCCTATTCAATAGTAATATCTTATCATATTACAATAACAAATGTGCCTAATATTTGTTTTTCTCACCTGTATAGTTTTTACCAAATAACTGCATACCCATGACGGCAAAGATGAATATGATAATGCACAGCACAAATGTTAGATTACCTAAAGCACCCATAGTTCTACCCATAATGGAAATTAGTAAATTAAGGGTTGGCCAGGATTTTGCCAGTTTGAAGACTCTGAGCTGAAAATCGATATTTAATGAATATAAGCTATTTTGTGACAAATGTGTGATACCAGAAGTACCCGATCTAGTCAGAAATTGATAAATTCGATACACTTTTCCAAGTGTCCAGGGAGTATCAGCTATGGTAACAGAAAGTTCTTCGAATCCGGACAGTGCAACATCTTTGTAAGAGTTCATACCTCGAATAGATGTCTTCGACATAAGCACCAGACATGTGCATATTTCAATGTGTTGTGAACTGTTACATAGAGGTAAGTTGTTTCTATTCGAAGAACTTCCGATTACCCTTCCTATTTGCATAGCTCTTAGGCCCTAGATATTTAAATAACAGATAATGGAAGCAAACTACATAGTGCTTACAAACTTAAGCTCAATGAGGATGGTCCTATTGCCATCAACATCCGTCATGTATATGTCAGATCGGGTACTTCAAGGATTGTCCTCATACTGTATGATGTAGGAATTGCAACTTCCAGCCAATATCATCATGATTTATTGGATAGCTTGAAATACCTACTTCAAATTGTATTAATTCTTTGAGAATGTTCACATACCAGTCTGAATGAACGTAAAACGGACAAACCCTGGACGCCTTCTAAACCCAATTCCAGCAGTGATAAAGCTACAATAATGAAATCGAAAATGTTCCATCCTTCTTGAAAATAATATTTCGGACTCATAGCTATCAGTTTCATTGTCGCTTCAATCATGAATGTTGCCGTGAAGAACTGAAAAACGGAAATCGTAGATACATCAATTCAGAATAAGCTGCTTGACGTAGCTTACATAGTTTCCACTCTTCAATGCCTTGTCAAGGTCTTTATCCATGTCATGGTGATCCAGCGCCATAAATAGTGTGTTCACGACAATGCAGAGTGTGATGAAAAGTTCAACAAATGGATCAAAAACAACAAGTGCTACATATTTTTGTATCTGTAGCCATAACCAACAACAATCCCAAACACAAAACATATCAATGATCTTGATAGCTGTCTCAAGAAAACGTTCTCTGAACGTTGGTTCTTCTTCCTCGTCGTCATCTTTGGCTGAGAAATAATAAACAGAAACTGTACGAAATATTAGTAAATGTGAAGTTGACACACTCTTTATGGAAAGAGATTTTGTGCAGGGAAAAGATGAGGTGTACTTAACCGATGGTCAAGTCGTTGCTTTAGGATTCTACGGAAAAAGCTGTCTTCATATTCAGTATGATTTACTTGAATAGAAAAATAGGAAATAATAGTTGATATTCCACTTGAAAGAGTTAAAGTATCATATTAGACAAAACCTTTCAGATAAATCTTATTGGTATAACTTGGACAAAATAATATACCAAGTATCTATTTTGGCTCAATTGAGTATTAATTTCACTTCACACTGTGGTTCTTTCTTCAGTGAAACTTAAAAGAGAACTTACTTACTAGATAGTTCAGATCTTCCTATCTTTATAGATTATTAGAACATAAATATAGTTGCAGAGAAAGAGAACTTTATTGTAAACTTTATCTTTTTCAGTTGAATATCAAGATTTAGATGTTTTTTATTACAGCTTTCTACTGTAAAATGAGAGGAAATATTCTTTTAACACCATCGGAATTGCTTTTTCGACTTTGATCTATTACGAATGAAATGGTAATTGAACCATATCCGCTCAACCTCTTTCAATATTTTTGCTTTAGTTTTATAATCATCGTAATAATGATTAATGGTTATGATATTATTACTTAAACTTTGAAATATTTCCTGTACATCTTCAAGTCTTTAAGTACATTAATAAAATATGTCCCAGCGTGCTCTCTACAGGATGACCGCATTAATTCTTGCTCTCTGGAATTCTGTTATGTATAGACATTTATCAAAAGCTAAGATCTAGCTCATGGCATTCTTGTTTTTAAGCATGGTGATATAATGTATAAGTTGAATTAGGTTCTCGATTTTTGGCAGGAAAAGAATCCTTCCATTTCACTAAAATTCCATTTGAAAAGTGATAGAAAATGTTTAGCTGATATAAGATTTAAAAAAATATTTCAAAGCGGGTTTAGGAAATCTTTTTTTAATATATTGGTAATTATAGCAATATAGCAATAATATTAATTTCAAATAACATCATTTTTCAATATAGACAAGAATTATGTTTCAATATATGGTTTTGAAGGAATCTATAAATTAGAAATTTGATTAGTCAGTGCAGATTATCAAGTGATAAGTAATGTGAAATGGATAAGAAGTACACAAATTAATAAAGTTATCAATATTGTCATAGTAGATTAATGTATTTCCAATATCGATTCAATAAGGGTTTAACACTTTCTTAAGGCATTATTTTTAGTATGAATAAAAAATAGAACCAGTCATTCGAATCGATCTACTTTCAAGATCCTCTCATTAATTTGGATGTACTAGAAAACTTACTACACATCAAAAAGGTGTGATAAAGAAACAATCCTGTTTTGTTTTTCTAATTGCTTTGTAGTACGAACTTGGTTAACTAAAAACTCTGTAGTATTATCTTATATTCTTAGAACCACTGTAATCTACGAATTCTTTGGTCACACCTTTTCGAGCTAGAACTGATTGGGTGCTTCAAAAGCAATGATTATGTGCTTTTGAGTTACGAGGTAGATACTGACCATTCATTAATTGTTACCTTATAAGTTTGCCCTCCGAAATTGTTTTGAATAATGAACACATTTATTAATTTCCAACAACACATTAATATATGAGGTTGTGCAGTTACTAGGTCATATTACTAGATTGAAGCAATTTGCGATGGTGTGTATGAAATTGAATGTTTGAGTTTTTTTGATGAAATTGTTTCCTTACCTCCGTGTTCACTTGCAACGCTTTGCCGTCCAGCAGCTTGTTCTATAATATCATTTAGCACCATGACATCTGTAAAAGGAGGAACAACTGCAGTGAGTTCTGGACTCAACATGTATTACATTTGAGAGAAAGGTATATGCTCTAAAAGGTTGAGAACCAATTATTCTAGGTTCAAGAGTATTGCTATTAAGAATTAGAGGAATTCACGCACTACAACCAAATGATCTACTGTGCCATCCTTTCTCCAATGAATTCCAGTAGCTGAGACAGCTTACAGAAGGGTATGTTTCCATATTTTGTGATCTCATGGCCTGAGCACTCTTAACTTTGACTTCTTATATTCTTTCACAAGTTGTTCATGTATTTTACCCTATTCCCACTTGCTGAGATCAAGATAAGTTTTTGACTTCCTATTGTTAAAGTTCCGAAGGAACTTTTGCGAATTTCGATAATCCCTTAAAGAGGGATTTTTAAATGACCAATTCCCGATTATTTCTCGACTATGTTTGATATATATATTATATTATATATATATAATAATATATATATAATAATATATATATATATATATATATATATATATATATATATATATGTGTTATTATAGATAACATATTTGAGAACATAAAGAATTCATGTATAATAAAAATGTCTTACCTTTCATGTCTACCATCGTTTGTTGTTGGGAAGAATCAACAAATGGATTGTCTTTCAACTTATTTTCACAGAGCTGCCCAGTTGGTCCATCCTAACAAAAATTATGTTCAATGATGAATTATATATTGGTAAATTTGTCACCAGAAGTAAGATGGAAAAAAAGTTAAGTAACAATTGAAGAGTAAGGATTTTAGACTACGATAAGAAGAACTTGGGGAGGATTCAAGACGGGATATTGAGAAGTGGATCCTTGTTGAAAATCTACTCACATAATCGCCTCTGTGTGTTTTCTGAGCTAGTTCTGTGTAATTGTTAGTGGACGTAGGTCCATTTCTTTTTGATCGACCTCTCAGTTGACTTTCCTTCGTCATGACTTTGCCATTACTTCCGAAACCTCCAAGTAGATCACCATGAGATGTGTAGGACATTCGCGATGCGTGGGAGGTATAAGAAGAATGGCGGGAGCCTACACAATCAAGGTTGTAAATTAATGTGTTATTAGTTGATCACAAACCTTCGAAGAAGAAATTGGCGCCACTAGGATAGGTTGAAAATGAAGGGTATGAAAAAGGTGTGAAAACGCTTAGATAATGGATACATAGTGAAGATGTCAGCGCCTGTAGCAAAGCAGTTACCTACCAAGATTCGTGTAATATAGTGGAACAACCATAGCACCATTTTCTTCACTCATAGGTGTGACGGCATTGGAGTCATCGGCATAAGGCAAATGTTCTTGTGCATCCAGGTATGTTGACAAAACTAAAGGTTTTCGATCACTAGGTGGCGCTACCATTCTTCTGTTACTCCTCATGGTAAACTGGTGACTACCTCGTGAACCACGACGAAGATTGAATGGAGAGCCTGGAAGACTTAGGCTTGCCTGTATATAGAACAAGTTTGGCTCATTCAAATACCAACCAAATAATATATAAGCATATTATTAGAATGAAGATAGAGTCATTATGAACTTCCAGACTAGACAAAGTATGTTAAAACTCTTAATGATATTTATTAGTCGGGTAGCAGCTCATGATTGAACCCTATTTAGATCTTGAAGCTGTGATTTGTGTATGGATAAATAAAAAGCTAATCTGCTATTTTTATTGATTTGCATGTTGCAGTGCAAAAAAATGATTCTTCTTTTTTTTTTGGCTAGATCTCGGATAATTCTCACCTTCTGATGTTTATGGTTTTCATTTAAATAAACTAGCACAAGTAAGAAAGTTCATAAATTCTTAATCTATTTTAAAGGATGTCTGGTGTTGTTCACCAAATGTTGATATATGATAAATTGAATATTTAATTTTTTCGGAGTTTTTTTTTAAATTTATAACTGATAAATCTTTAGAAATATAAAGGAAATAAAGCGCTCACATAAAACAGTTAACATTTCTTTATCATACTTGAACACTAGATGATCAAATATCGGCAGCTTTTATAAATATTTGTTGAACTTCCTTAACTTTTGTGGAACAGTTCAATAATAATCACAGATCAGAAGAATATCTGAGATTTTGCTTGAGAATCTTTGCAAATTGTGATATTAGTGCGGAAAATCATTTTGAATACTTCTGTTTTAATCGATTAAATATCTGTCACACCAAACAATCTTGAACTTTGAAAGTCTGAACACCATAATTGTCATGATCTTTATTTTTAATATTCTGCAATCGACAATTCGATAGATACGTTGTTTTTATCATTTGATTTTGCATGAAACCAAAGAAATCGTTTGTATCTCATATTAGTTTTCAATAAATATCAGGACACTTACAGCGCTGACTTTCCGCATCTTGTTTGGATTGGTAGGGATTCTTCTTTGTTCACTCACAGAATCTAATCCTTCAGATCTTATGCTTATTCTTTCTTTATTGTTGTCGTCGTATCCTTTCTCCTGGCCAACGAAGAGTTCGTAACTGTGGTCAGAGAAGTCGGAGGGGGACTTGATGAAGCCTGCCGCAGCAGCTGCTGCAGCTGCAGCCGCATCATCCGCTGCCTGCTGGGCTGCCGCAGCTCTGGCACCAGCTCTGTTCGCTTTTTCTTGTGCTTTATTTTCCGCTTCCTAAAATCAAGAGAAATAATTAATCTATCTAGTTTAAGATGTGACAGAAGGAATAGAGAAAGCTGGCCATCGATTTATTGCATATTCAACTCTCAACTACTGACAGGAGTCTCACAGATTACTCGACTCACCTAAATCGTCAGATCACCGACCTCAGTCGAAACAGATGCCTGTTTTCTTCAGTACTTTTCTGAGTTCAGATAAGGTTGAACCTTGATTGATGGACCATATGAAAATGTTTTAATAAATGAAGGTTCAAATAAGGAGTTTGACAAATTCCGCGTCAGTGTTTGTGTTCAAAAATGGGTGTCAGTAGTTGAGTAGTAGAGCAAAGCTTTCTCTACTTCGGTGATTTATCGCTCGAAAGGTTTGAGAGTCAAAATATATTAAGGCGTTTGTGCTTTGATTTCGACATAGTGTTAATAACTGATGATCTTGGGAAATCCAAGGAGATTTATTTAATTTTGAAAAGTAGTGATCGCTTCTGGTCAGAATGGAATGATGTGAATTCACTTATCAGTCGTGTTGTAACCCACCATTTCAACTTGTGAAATTTCAAAGAAATCATATTGCTAAATTTAAAGATATTTGCCTGTTTCTATATTCCTCGGGACTAATCATTCTACTATTTTGGTTCACAAGTGATGAGTATGCATATGCCGTATCCTTACCCTTATGGCTTCTTCTTCCGCAGCTTCTTCCTCTTCGGCTTTCTTTTGTAATTCATCATAAGACATCGCGACGATGGCCAATATCAAATTAACCAAATAGAACGAACCTAAGAATATTATTACAATGAAGAACAACATATGCCAAGGCCCTGCCGATCTCAAAACCTAAAATCAAAACATTCAGATAACATATTAGATATGCATTATTTAACATGAAATAATTATGGAAAATAGATACCAACGTGGAAGAAGGAAAGATATGAACAAAGGAATCAGAAATTCTTACTGACCAGTTGATATAAATTTTCCCAATAATCTTGAGTCATCAGTCGGAAGGCGGAAAGAAAAGCCCATCCGAATGTATCGAAACTTGTGTAACCATAGTTAGGGTTGTCTCCATAACCTTGTAAACATGTGTATCCTGGTTTGCATTGTCTAAAATAAAGAATTGTTTAATGGTTGGCCGTCTATCCAACAGTATATTGTCTTACCCGGCTCCTGAGGAATTCCCGCATAATGGTATCTCCCCTTTCACTTCATCGAAGAACCAATTAGCTGAAAAAGTCATTCCATGTGATTTAAAAAAATTGAATTTTTCGTTTATTATGTACGTACTTTCGTTTGACATGAATCTATCCCAATTTTCATCTGTGAGATTTCCCCAGGAGCCATCCATTGGAAAATTTTTAATACATTTTTGTGTGAGTACTCCCATATAAATTTGCAAACCCATAAGCGCAAAAACAGAAAGAGAAAACATCGTTAAAATTATCACATCTCGTAGATTTTTCACTGATTCAATGACAGCACCAACAATGGTTTTTAGACCTGAAAAGTCACACAGTATAGTCAAATTTTCGATAATATACCGTAAGAAAAATGTTAAAAGACTATAGACAAAACTCAATTATTCACCTGGAACTATGGCAACAGTTTTCAAGGCTCTCAGTACCCTAAAAGTTCTCAAGGCAGCAAGATTTCCAAGGTCTATACCCATAGTAACATAGCTGTAAATACCAACCAATGATTTCATTTCAACACATAGCAGTGAAATTTGTTATTTCAATTTTAACTAAAAAGCAACAACATCAAGGAAATTTTTAATAATTAGTTTAAATAGATTTGTATGAATGCATTATTTCCCATAAACGCATGTCACAATATTACTAGTTCTCAGATGGGTGTCTACTCAGCTGTTTCTAATATTACATCAATCTAAGAGATATAAATCATCGAAAAATCTAATCTATTCTAAATCATTTTGGGTTATAATATCGATTTGCTATAAAAGTCACTACTAATTACATCTACTTAATGGAAAAGAACTAGCAATCACAATGAACTCACATGTTTTTCTCTATCAAATTGTTTCGTAATCTCAGTCGAATGTTAAATGATAATTTTTCTTATTTTCAGATAACAATACACTGACTGACAGAAAAAGGCGAACACCTATAAACGTTTATCTGATTTTAATAATTTTTGGTACACATATTTAGTGCCTCTTAGTGAATGATTAGACTTTGGATTTCATTACATAACTTATTGGAAAAAGAGTTTCAGTAGTGTGTTGACTATCTACGATTTCTTATGCTCAGTGATACGGCTAAGCTCGACATCTTGGGATATCTTATTCCAGGCTACCCTAACTTCGTTGAAATCTGTGAAGAGTGCTACAAAGTCAACAGCCTGCGAGTAATCATGTTCAATCAAAAAGAGATCAGGTAATCTTGAGAACAAGATTGATGTAAGGCCTATTCATGAAGGCCATCGTTTCTCTGGCAACATGCGATCTACAATTATCTTGTTGAAACGTAGAGTTTTGATTGGTGTGAAGGTATGCAAATACGGTTTGATTACTTTCAAAATGGAGCGCTTGGCTGTCATGTTGCCTCTAATCAAGTCTGGTAGTGGTCTACTATCATATGCAATAGAAACTCGTACCATAACGCCCACAGCATGGTGAACATGACACTATCAAATTATATTTCGCTTTCTCACTCTTGTCGATCATCCTGCATTCCAGAAACAGGAATTTTCACTAAAAAACACCTGATTTCATTCCTGCTTTCACTGAATTCTCTCCCTACACCAGAACGAAAGGTAAAGTCAATATTCAGCTGTGAGAGGTAACATCAAGTGTGGATGATAAGAAAAAAGACCAAAACAACGGTATTCTTCCAGGTACATCAGAGTCATTGAGTCTCGATAACCATTGGAAATATATTTTTTGTACAATTCGACTTTATTGATAAACATGTGAACATTTCGATAATTTTTCTTATCATTTAACGACCTTGAAGTCACCTCAAAAACTTAACGGATGTACGTGAAAATTAAATAACTTGTTGTTCGTAATAGGGTAGTTTGACATTTAAAAAATTATTAATATCGTATAAACATATATGCTTGTTCACCTTTTTTTGTTACTCAGTATACTTCCAAAATGAATAATAAAACATTTTCGAAACTTAAGTATTTTTCTGAAATATTCCTGGAAGAATATTACCCCCTTGCATTAAAAAAGGTTCTTCACATTCACGTTCTTATTTTTCAAGTTTATGTGAAAATTTACATGAGCTGAGTTTCAATAATGTATCTGAGAGATTTCAGTTGAATTCTATGAGTTAGATTTGATTCTTTCATTTGGATTCTAATGTATTGTTTTCATTATACAATTCTTTCAAATATATTTTTTTGAAAATGTATTCATTGGTGCTGTATTTGAATAATCGGAAAAAACTTATGTTCAATATGGTAAGAATTATTAAAATAAAGAGATGTTAGTGGGGGACTACTGTATGAAGATCAGTTAGCTGTGTAGCTATTTTTCTGAATAGCAATGTCCTAGAAAAATTCTTTGTAGATGTGTTATGCATTCAGTTAAGAGATAATATGTGAAGAAAACCAAACTACTCAGATAAGATCCTCAAATCTAAAATCTATGTCTACTAAGCTACTCACGCTAAAGCTATGACTACGAAGTCTAGCCAGTTCCATGCATCTCTAAGGTAGGTGAACGGTTGAAGTATAAAACCTCTGGCCATCACCTTGACTGCTGACTCGAATGTATAAATACCAGTAAATATCACCCTGAAAAACATAACAATCATGCAGACAAAGAACTACTCGTTGGCTGAATTAAGAACTAATTTAAAAATTACCCTACAATCGAAAATGTGGCCAGAGTATCCAGGGACATCTCTAAAACTATAGAAGATAAGCAGTGATTTGTCTCTTGTTCAAAATTTGCATAATCTATTTAATTGATACATTTGAAGGATTTTTCTGAGGTAAACTAATTAAGATAGAAATATATTTTTCAATCTTCTAACCTGATGTTAGGTATATTTTTACTCGTCATTTTCTGTAGTACTTGTAGGAAGAATTAGTTATGTTAATTAGTATTGTAAACTACATTATGGATTAAGATATAAACAATTTCATGTGTGAATATTCAAAAAATTATATATTGGAAGAATCTTTTGGATCATATTGCTATACTTTAATCTATGTCATTATAAGAATTGCAACACACAAAGTAATCATCTTTTAATGTTTGAAGTTCATTTTGATTGAACAGTCTTTAATGTTCAAGATTAAACTTCATGATTTTATTTGAGATAATGAATAAGTGGGGTACAATATAGACTGCCTCCTTGTGGTGTACTCTGGGCAACGTGTTTGCACGGCTAAATAGTCCGCAATTAACGAAATGTTTCTTAAACGTATCAAACACTAACCAGCATAAAATGTGGGACAGATAGAATTATGATCAGAAGTACTTGGATAATGCTGTATACGATTATCGTGACGTCGTGCACTGAGCTTTTGCCACTGGGTAAAACCGTTAATGGGGAATATTACCTACGCGTTATGGAGCACTAGAGAGATACTATACGACCGTAATTGTATTTTGCACCATGATAACGCGCCGTGACACAACGTCCACATCCCTTTTTGACCCAAGAATTTAAGGGTGGAACTTCTTCTTGGCTGACTAACGAAAGTTGTTGGAATTTATTAATTTTGAATTCATTTGCATGGAACCATAACTATGCCTGTTCTAGGGTAGACTGTGCCGTATTTTGAAGCTCTGAAACGTTTTCATTTGACTACCATCGTTTATATACACTAGAAATAAAGAAGGAACCAGTATTGATCCATGGGGACTCTACATTTCACATATCCCCAATCTAAATATTTCTCCTGGATGAAAACCTGAGTTCTATTTTGTAAGTAGCTCTCTATTAGCTTCAATACTTCCCTTCTTGTACCATGGTATTGCAACTGCTGTATCAATACTCGAACCGACAATCACTCATAGTTGCCCGCTGAGCCAACGAAATTCCCAAATGGCAAAACATATTTATTTTTTGTACCATATGAATTAGAGTACTGATAATTTTTCCGCCATTTCTAATTTCTAACAAGTTCAACTTCGTTTATTTTTATATTTAAAATAAGAGGGTTTGAAAATGGGTGTACTTCTCTGGTCGCCACATAATGATGACTGGAATCAATACTGTAATGAAGATTTTTGTGTGTTGCAATTTTGTCTCTAATGTATAGAATAGTCTCAAGGTGTCTAGTGAAGGTAAAGAAAAAATTGATACTCACTCGGTAGATTCAACAGTCGGTGTTGTGGGCATTATCATAAGGATGCAGTTGACAAGGATGGTTGTGATGATGAAGAGAGAAAACAAAGGATGCACTAAAATATAAATTGCTACCCGGCGAATAGGATTGAATGGATTAAGCATCCACATAGCATTTGTTGCGTTGAATCGGAATATGTCCTTTCCTTTACTAACTACTACGAAAGTCTGAAATAAAAATTCCGTATCAGAGAAAATAGTTGCTATGGATAAAGAATAGGCATGATGACAGTAACTAATAATTACTGGAATTTGTAATGAGGACGAAATTATGCTCTTTTAGCTTACAATGCTGCCGTTCTCTGCACCATTTGAGTCGAATGAAGTATTAATCGTAGACAGAGTAAGTACAATCATCGTCGTTACTGGCATATGAATATGACTCTTCTCCAGGCGACCATATTAGTATCCACATTTCCCGGAAGAAGTTGTGTGGTAAGGGTTACGCCTTATCATCACGCAAAAGGTGTAGGACCTCTTTCTGTTCTGAGAAATAAGGCCGTGACTGGTAGTAGCGAAACACTACCCAATCTTTACTGGCTATATAGGTCAGTATCCGAGTTGTGTGGGATGCAACACACATGCTGAAGCGGCTAGTTATCACAACCCAGTCGCGAATTCAACACCCACTAACCGTCGAGAATAGATGTCCCAATTGATCCTGTTTCGAGCACTAACATCTAGCCGTATCGTTAAGACCCATAAACCACTGAGAAGTCTCTCAACTGATGCTGTTTGGAGCACCTTCCGGTCGTATCGTCAAGAACCACAAACCATTGAGATGAATCCTGGTCATTCTGTCTTCAGAATTACCCGCTACCAGATGAATGAAATACCCTTATAACCTAGCAAGCAGGCTTTTAACCCTTACGAGTCCAACACCAATCGGGTGGCCAAGAGTACGAATACTCCTGTGGACTATCCATCCTCCTGTGGTAGTCTTGTTACCATACGGAACCTTTGAAGGCTAGCGGTCACTAAGAATGGCAATGCTAGAAATCACGAACTCCAGGAATCTAACATGTCATTGTCTCTTACAGCTAGCACAAATCTAATACTGACGCCCTCGCCCTTTTGATGGAGAACTGTACTTAGGTGGAGTCACGCCAATTTTAAAGTCTAATAGCAGACACTGTGGAAAACGCACAAAGGTTTGAATGAGATGATAAAGTGTGCAGTTTTGCCATTGTAGCCAACAACTTTTGACACGGTGTATTGTCTTGGTGAAAGATATAATAATTTTTTTATTTCTCGTTGAATTGATCTATTTGGGCCATGTAGCGATCGCTATTGACTTCCACTTTTAAAGGTAGTCGATAAACAAAATATCGTATGCATCCCGAAATATAGGCTCCATAACCTTTCCAGCAGTTTGTTACACTTTTCGCTACTTTAGAGGAAATTTAACTCTTTTGAGCAGTAGGCAATCACACTTTGATTTTTTTATGACTATAACATGTGTGAAATGACAAATATTCATAGAATTTGATATTCTCAAAATATCGGTACGAATAAATACACTTCCTGTTAATGGCTTAATAATGCCAAATGAGAAATTGTTCAAAATCGGTCATCATGCCTATTTTAGACGGTGCAAAACTTACCATTTGGTTGTGGTAAAAAGGATCGATGTCTTCAAGTGGTGTGCTTGCCAATTCCGGTGGAAAGCTCCCGTGCAAACGTACTGGTAATGGCAAACCCTGTTCCAAGGTCGGATCGGGCTGTGGCCCTTCATCTTCGTCCTCGTCTTCATACCGAATCTGTATACAACCGAATATTTCAATAAGAAGAGCAATTTTTGCAGTTTGGTTCAACCCCATCGCAGGCATTTCAACAGTACAAAAATGTATGCTTCGAAATAGCCCAACTATGAATGAAATAAAACGATTTTCCCGTAAGACCAACCTTCAAACTATGGATCGGAGGAGGAATCGAAATCATATTCTTATACAAACACGTAGAACGTGTGTTAACAGGCATAATATTGATGATTTTTCTCAACCTGCTGAATAATCATCGCAAAATTGAACCAAAAGTTCTAAGGCACTCCCATGCAATGAATTAAATATGCAAATGCTTTTTGAACACCATGAATATGATTCACGATTCACAATGAATTATTGTGCATCCCTAGTGATGAAACATGTGTTTTAAGTTTTTGTGGAACAAAATTTTTTCAAGATTTGTGTTTATCTATACGAAAAGTCATCTCGGATCTCTTTAACATAGTGTGATAATTAGAAGTGTCGGGCTAGAGATCAGAAACTTAGCAGTTCTTTGAGGCGGGGCCATTTTCATTTTTCTGCAGAATTTTTCAAGAAATTAACGAATACCTTTTCAGAAACCGATGTTGTGCACGTGTGTTACATCTTAGGCGTCCTCCAAACAACTCATCGAAAACACAAAAGATTAATGTTCTCCATAAACTGCAAGATTTTTTAGACTTAAAGCAAATAAAAAACTCAGATAAGAAAGAAAATATTCCAGTATCATATATCAGCATTTGTTGAACAACACCATACATCGTTTGAAATAGATTTAGAATTTATGAACTTCCGTAACTTTGGTGGAGAAGTTTGAAAAGAAGAAAAAATATTCTTTTTTTGCAAAATAATTTGTGAAATAAACAGAAATCCCTAACCTCTAATAAATTAACTCATAGAACATAAAGAATATTCTAGTATCTGCGGACTGCGGGCCGATCCACCCTCCCGTGATAGCCTTGTTCCTAAAAGGATCCATTGAAGGCTAATAACGGTCGCCAAGAAGAGTTCAACTCGATGCCAGAATCCACGACATCGAGGAAACTAACACGTCATAGTATCCCTCCCCTTAAAGCTAGCACAGATCTATTTCTGACGTATTCGCCCTTATGGGCAGAGTACCTGCAATCGGGTAGAACCACGCCAGTTTTATGGGTGAGCGTTCCGTGTTGCAACGCCCATCCGAAAATGCGTAGGTAGATGAGATCTTGGAGTAGATTGAGATAAGATTCACCTGCCAATACTTTACCATATTCATAAATGATATGCCAATGGAACCCTATTACCATTTCAGATTCTTTAGAGAATTGCCACCTCTCTTAGAGGGATGGTCGTACATTCACGAATTGGCAATGAAAAGATGTTCCCCTCCAAATAAAAACTGACCTGTCTGTGCGTTTTCCGGTAAAAATTGATATAAGGCTGGACTATTTTATGTGGGCCAGCCTGTGTAAATTTTTTTTATCATTTAAGACATGTCTAGATACATATTTCCTTTCAAGTTAGATTCATTGAACATACGCATGGGATTCTGTAGCCTTTATGTCAAACCTTCACCAGATTGAAAACTTCTAGCGAGTATTTCTTTTCAAATTCGTATCGCTTAACTACTTATTATTGATCTGAAATCATTGTACTTAATAATTATTACTCATAAGAAGCATTTGTGCATTACTTACCTACTGGTACTGTATATGTATTGAGTGTTTATAAAAAGTGAATTTACATATTGTGTGGTCATAGTGTTATGTGTTAGCTTAAAGTTCTAGTGTGCGATAAAACTGAGCTGAAACATTCGAAGAATATTCTTCGACATATATTAAATTGGCGCTAAGCGACACTACTTCTCAATCAGTTGTCAAAAGTAAGCTAGTCCTTATGCACTAAATATAAACTTCTTTTATTTAAATTTAAACGATCCGATGGATGAATTCATGATTGAAAAATGCTCCAGACAAAAAAGATGTGTTTGTGATTATCCAATGCTCATGCAAAAATATGAACTATTGTCTATATCTATCATTTTTTTTTTGTTATACTTACTACTGTCGAATTTTTTAGGTATTAGTCGGTACTATTAGGAGTTTATTGCGTTAGTCACACAATTTGAAATGTTTCAAACTTTGATTGGCTAGCCATACATGTAAAATTATTCCACTCAGCTTAATCTTCTCGATGTGAAACAATTTTTTTATTGGATTATTATAATTTTGCCATGAACTTTTAGGATAGTCTTTTTTTCAGAAGAAATCAAAGCAAAATCATTCCTTAGTAAAAAACTGATTAAATGTAAGAAATGAATGAATTTTTTAGTTATTTTGTCTCCAAAGTTTGAATATTTTCATCTTCACTATTACTTCAATTAAGATGACATGAAGAATTATTTTAGAAATCCTTTTTTTTCAGTTGTAACAGCTTTCTAACTGTATGCGATGATTTTCTCGTGATTATTTGTGTAAAAAGAAGTTTTTGTAGTTTTGTTCGAAGTTTATTGAAAATGAAAACTAAAAATTTGATTTGATACCTCCTCTAGAAGTGATAACAGCTTAAAAACGACGATCCAATTTTGGATTACATATTCGGAGTATAAATAAGTTCGTGCGTCTTCCGAACCAAAATTGCCTTTTTTCGAGAGATAGTTTCGATTTTCTGCTCATTAGGCAGTACATTTATTTATATATTTATTTCTGCATATTATAGATAGTGGGAAAAAACGATAGACTCATCATTCGGTTGTATATAGTATTGAGTTATATTAAATAATAGCTTTCTGTGGCAGTTTCTTCAAAATCTCTCCTGGTATCAGATCAAAACCGGGTGCTTTTTCATTTGCATACATATAGTAAACTTCATAATAACAGAAAAAAAGGATTTTTAAAATAAATACAAACTACGAGATGATCCAAAGTTTATGCTGCTGAACTTTGTTTGAAATACAGACTGTTAATTTCAGAGTATCGTTAATATCCCTAGATTTTGAGAATGTGTGTATTTATCATTAAAATATTTCTGTGTATTTTGGAGTATGGCTAAACCAATTATATTAGGATAATGACCGTTTTGATTTTCAACAATGTTTTTCATATTTTTGCGTTATGTGAACGACCTAATAAACGCATAATTCAGTCCGAAAATTCAAGGGTGAAAAGCAAACTCAGCCAATGCGGCCATCTAATTATCTACTGAGAAAAATTAAAGCTAGGTATTTCAGTATGCGACTGACGATTCAGGACAATCAATATTTCTCGAAAGTTTTTCAATGCGAAATTACGGAGATCGAATTACGACATTTAAAGATCGTCAGAGGCATTCATCAACTAGAAAGCATATTTCTGTGGCCATTTTCACTGTAAAATCTTACTTCTTTTTTCTTTGTCCCGCGTCCAAAGCCGGTCTGTAATAAAGATTTATATTTAACATGAACATTAGCTACACCTGCTAATCTATAAAAATTTACTAATAAGTCCCTCATAAAACGGCACAACAAGGTGCGTGCTTATAGAAACGTGCGAATAAATCCGATGATCCGTGATATATAATATGGTGATATGTAATAATGGTTAATTTATTATAAGAAAATTCCAAATTTGCTGAAAATGAGAAAATCTAAGATTGACGCCATAATTTTTTTGTTGCAGTTAGTTTTGTCATATTTTGTTCCGTATTCATTTAGTTGAGATACCCTGTATATTTAATACATTGGGGATTGGAAGGAATATTCCTAATTTATAATTTTAATAATATTAAATGAGGTTATTCTAATTTTTACAATTTTTTTTTTGTTATAACGATCGTTTCGCTAACACAGTAGCGAAAAAATAAATTTGTTTTCGAAATATGCTTCTATTTATATTAGAATAGGTACAAAATTTTTTATTGAGAACTAGAACTCAAAAAAGAGAGTCTATGGAAATTCCAGTTAATTTGAAATTATTTAACAGTGGAAAGTTATTTGGGTCTAATTGTTCATCAAGTACTATTCCATTTTTGTTGTATTTATTTATCTCTAGTGATTCCAACAGACTAAATGCATAACTTTTAGTTTCTTTATGTAAAATTTAAAAATTATGGTTGAAAGTATGTGCCATTTCTAACAAATTGTTCGAATATGTGGAATTATTTTTGTTATTGAGGAAACTCAATCTGGAAGTTCTTTCAGTCTGTCCTATGTAAACTTTTTGACAATCACCGCAGGTTAACTTATAAACTCCCGATGTATCATATTTATGTGCTATGTATTTATTATTTTTAATGAGGTTTGAATAAGTTTTGGGTGAAGTTTATAAAGCATATTTATTTTTGAGGTATGTAGCAATTTTCTCAGAAATACCTTTAGTATATTTCAAGCAAATGTGTTAAAAATATACTAAAGGTGCTCCTGAGAAAATAATATTTATTTTTGAGGTACGAGTATGTAGCAATTTTCTCTGAAATACCTTCAACATGATTAAAATATACAAGAGGTATTCCTGAGAAAATTGCTACATACCTCAAAAATAAATAAAACTCAAGAACTTCATTCGAAACTTATTCAAACCTCAGTAAATTCATTAAAAATAATAAAGACATTACACATAAAGATGATGAATCGGGAGTTTATAAGTAAACCAGCGGTGATTGACAAAAAGGACAGACTTGCAGAACTTTTCGACAGAGAATTGGCGAACATTTGAAGATTTTCCTCAATAACAATAACACATGTTTCATTCATAATGTCAATTATTAGCTGTTTTCACCTACCATCGGCCAAATTCATCTAATTTTTTAGTAGACGTTTTTAAAGTAGAAAATAAAAATCATTTGAAAATAAAAAATATAGAACCAATTTGTCGATTCAAATGAATACTTTAAATGCTTCAGGTAGATGAAATTTCAGTCTAGTTTTTCCAAAAAACAGGGTACCTCAAATTTTTATTTCGAAAAAAAAAGGCACATTTATGTTTAATTTACTTTGAAGGGACTTAATCGATTCCAGGATTGCTTTGTTATTCATTACCATACTATCAATGCATGAAGACCCTATCTCACAAGGACTGTTTGAGTATTTGTTTTCAACCACTTACGTACTTGGAGGAAACAAAAAAATCAGGTGCGTTCAATTTTATATTCAAGAGAATAACATGAAAAATATTGGCAATTATCATATCGAAGAATAGGAACATATATTTTCTCACAATTAATTCACTGAGAATCTGATACACCCGTTTCGATTGCTACTTTATTGTCAAGTGTACAGAACTCATTGAGATATACAGGGTATCATATTAGGTGGCGGTCAGGCGGATTCACATATGGGAGTGGGGATACCGTCATTTCTAACTGTTTGTTCTATATTTGAAGATCTGGATCTTTGTGGACTTTGTTAATTTCCAAGCACTCCAACAAATTCATTTTTCAACCTCTGCTACATTAATGAAGGATTTTTAGGTTGTTAATATGAGGGACGTTCAATGTATTCTCGGTATAGCCATGAAAGAAAACTCAGAAAATGTTGGAAGAATTCTATTTTTCAATATAGTCCCCTATAACTTCAAAACATTTGTTAGATCGAGAAATAAGCTTCTCTAAACCTTATAAAATATATTCTTCCGGCTTGTTCTCAAAATAGGTATTAATTGCTACCTTCAGTTCTTCATCTTCGGAAAATCAATTTCCACGAAGATATTCTTTCACATTTGGGAATAGGTAGTAGTCACTGGGGGCCAAGTATGGACTGTACGGAGGATGAGTAATTTTTTCGGAGCCGCATTCCCGCACAGCAGCCTTCGCCACGCGGGCCTTGTGAACCGGCGCGTTGTTGTGAAGCAGCAACACCCCCGCTGTGAGTTTTCCTCCTCTTTTTCTTTACTTACATTACGCAAAGTGGTTGCGTATGATGCTGCTGTAATGTTTTCACCCGTTTTAGTGTATTCTATAAATTAAATACATTTAGAATCCCAAAAGACTATAGCCATTATTTTTCCAGCGGAGGGGGTGACTTTAAACTTCTTTGGGGGCCGTGCACCCTTTTCAATCCACTGTATGGACTCTTGTTTACTCTCAGGGCCATAGTGATGAACCCATGTCTCATCCCCAGTAAGCAGCCGCTTGAAAATAGTCGATAGTCCTTCTCCACAGAGTTCTAAAAACTCCTCACAGCACTCGACTCGCACGAACCGATCCCCACTCTTTAATATGTAACTCGGCCCCACATCTCAATACATTCTGTATTTCCTCATACTTGACAATGATGTAAAAATCGAAACGCACATTCTTAGAGAATAAATTGTGAAAATTTGATCAAATATAATACTTTCTTCTCCAATATACAATAAATTATTATAATTTAAAATCAATATAATATATTATCAGTTATCAGTTGATGTACGAGGCCTGTTCAGAATAATACCTTTTAAACTTTTTCAATTAAAGGTTAGGTAGATGTATGGAGCCTTGCTATTGGCAGCGTTTTGTTGATCATGACTTTATTTGTCACCACATACAATTGGATTGTTGATGTCTGAACATTAAAATATTTTCATTATTAATATTATTAAAACTGAAGATTTCCAAAACTCTTTAAGAATGAAACATACGTAGTATATTAATTTTCTATCATATATTTGTTGTTTTGAACTATTTCTTCAATAGTTCTGTTTTATAAAAGTGTATGATTGGCTGAATTTGAAATAGTAAAATTTTGTGTTAAACTGGGGAAAACTTTTGCAGAAACGTTTCAACGATCTAGAGCGTGCAAGTTGCATATTGACTCTTAGAGAAATTGAGGAAGACGTTAGTTAGGTGATACCATAAGATTTTAACAAATTAATCCGACGTGCATCAGTTGCTACAACTTCATCGGTCATCGCTTGATGACCGATGAACAGAATGTACATCATGTTCGTTGGCAACTCCAACAATATAAAGGCGATGAAACATTCTTTCAAAGGGTTATAGCAGCAGACGAAAGTAGGATTTACGGATACGACCTTCAGAGAAAAGTTCAATCATGACAATAGATTCTGGAAGGATCTCCGCATTTGTAGAAAACACCCCATCGCGATTCAATATGAAAGTGGTGCTCACTCTTTTTATAGGCTTTCATGAGATTGTGCACTTCGCATTCGTGGCTCAATATGAAACAATAAGGAAGTGTTGAATCTCAAAATCTGGGCAATCGATTGATGTCTCCATTTCGAGAAATTACGCGTCTAGGTAATAAGTTCCACGAGCGTTGTAGCATATTCCGTCATCCTGCTGAAAATAAACGTTTTACACATACATGGCATCAATTTCGAGTCAAAAAATCAGTTAACATCGTTCGGTTACTTAATCCATCATCTCTAATAGTTACTTGTTGATAGAATAGATCAGATTAGTTGTGGTCGTTTGGTTTGGTGACAACCTCTCTGCACTGTGACCAATAAGGTCTTTCGTGCGTTACCTTACTAAAAACTTTCCAGGAAGGTTCATCTCCTGCCTTGATTATTCATCTCCTGCCTTGCCAAGTCTTGGGAAACTTGGCTTTTACATCGGTTGGCGTGAGAGTCATGCTATCGAATAGAGTAAGTCTGGTTTGCGCATTGCATTGGCAGAGTATATGTTCGGAGATATCTATTCCCGATTCACATAACCTACAGATATCAGACTTTTCTTTGCCTGTAGATGTTATGTCACGACCCAGTGGCCAGTAAGAAACCCGGTAAGTAACTGAGACACAGCACTGTTAATTTTTGACCCAGCAGTAAGTTGTCAGTACTCGCAGTAAGATCCAATAAAACCTCAATTCCTGCTGTGGGAGTTGTATACGTGATACCTAGACAAGCAAGTCTTTGAAACTTGTATAGTTTCTGCAAGCTTGTCCTTCTCCAAAACAAGAAAAGCATACGTAGTGATAGCTCTTACCACCATATTATATGTCCAATGGGTCATTCAGAACCTAAGTTTTGCCAAATAGTTTGTGGCATATCTAAAACGCCGCTGTAGATCGGGCAATAATTTTATTCAAGTGCGAGTTCTGTTCGTTGTTGGTTAAGTGTTTCAATCACATGTCTTTCGGAACCCAAGATATAATAATTTTGCTTTCTGATATAACCAGACAGATGAAAATGGTCTCATCACTCAGAATAATTTTATTATAGAAAATAGTCATTTTGTCCATGCATTCCGAGATCCAATGAAGGTGTAATTATTGCGTCAGCTGATTTCAATGAGCCTTTAAGCGAAGTTCATTTTACAAAATAAAGTGCAAACTGGATTGTGACAAGCCCAGTTCCTGTAATGGGCAAACCTTACCTCGGCTTTGATCATGCGTTAGAAGAATCTTCAAACAATCAACCATTCTGAGACTTTAAAATTTATTGATTTCTCGATATCAAAGTTAGAAGGCCAGAAGCAGTTAGAGCTTTACTGTGTTTTCGCCATTTTTATAGTGAATTCTCACGAATTCAGTGCGTTGTGCGATCCAATTCTCATAGCCTCACAATTTCTATTTGTCAAATGCAAAAATTTTTCTGTCAATTTGATTTTTACACTTCGAAAACAGCGTGAAATTCAAAATGGTTGGATCACCCGATACTTCGAAGAAAACAAGGGCCAATAATTTGTAGAATTTTAATGAAGGCTTTTCAAGAAAAGTTCTGTATTTCTCTGAACAGACCTTCTCGACTGAATGGTTTTCTGTCACCGTTCTTGCATCGGTTGCACCTGCTCAAACAATCACTTGTATTACAATGAAAGATTATATAGTTGGTTGTGTAGTCCCAAGTTGAAGCGGTCGCTCGTGATTATTTCAAGCTATCCGTTTGAGGTTACTGTTATTCGATCAAGTCTCAACGATACATTTAAGTAATATAAAACCGTTGAAGTAAATCTTGAAGAGAAGATTAGAACACTCACCTCTCCCTCAGCTCTTTTCTTTTCGAGCTCCTTCTGTTTAGCATGTTCTTCTGCGATTCTAGCTTGTATAACTGCCAACGACTCTCTTGTGAATGGACGGAATAAGCTTCGCTCCTCTTCGGAAAATGAGTCGGAGACGACGGACATTTCTTTTCACTCCTAGGCCCCCACGATACCCTGAAAAGATACCAGTCGATTATTAGAGATTGAAGATATAGAGAATGAAATAAAAAAAACATTAATACTGTGGGACTTTAACTTCCGTTGAATTTGAAATATAATCTATTGGAAAATATGAATAAAGAGACATTTCATTAGATTCACTCTAAAGAACACTGTTTTTCACTATTTCAAGGGACATAGATAGTTGATATTGGAAGTATGCAAATGTTGATATATTAGTACTGTTTATAGTAGGAGTATAAATAGTTTCGTGCGGTTTTTTGTTAAAAATTGGTTATACATTCTGTCAAGAAAGTACCGGGAATTATCGATTTAAATCTGACGGGGCAATGAGGCAGGTAAAAACTTTTTTTCCTAGGTTGGTACCACTGTCCTTAATTACTATGCCAAGCTTGAGCGGGATCTGTCAACTAGTGTGTTTGCAACAGCTGATTAAGTCAGTCGATGTCAGAGTGCGTGCCGATTTTTACTATGGGTGATTACGTTGAGCAAAGAATTTGTTTAAAGTTTTGTGTTGCAAATGAATTTTCGTGTGCTCTATCGAAAACTCGTGCATATCAGTGGTACAGAGCCTTCAAGGACGGTCGTGAAGTGGTCGCCCATCGACGGCTTCGATCGAAGATAACGTCGATAAAATTAAGGAAAGAGTGCTGGAAAACCGTCGTACCAGCTTGAGAGAGATAGCACATGATCTTAAGATATCCCACGAGTCCGCACGTACGATTTTGATTGATATTTTGGGCATGAGAAAGGTGGCCGCACGACTCGTACCGAAAGACCTGAATTTTCTTCAAAAACGTCATCGCGAACAGATTGCTTCAGACATGCTGGATCGCTGTAATTCCGATTCTACATTCATGGAACGCATTATAACTGGTGATGAGACCTGGGTCTACGAGTACGATATGCAAACAAGCCAGCAATCATCGGAATGGGTGGCAAAAAATGAGCCGAAACCGAAAAAACCACGCCAAAGCCGCTCGAAAATGAAGGTGATGCTCATTGTTTTCTTCGATATCCGTGGCGTGGTGCACTACGAATTCGTTCCAGAGGGTCAGACGGTAAACAAGGAGTATTACCTAGGCGTTATGAAACGTTTGCGTGAGCGTATCCGTAAGAAGCGGCCAAATTTGTGGGCGAACAACTCATGGATTTTGCATGACGATAACGCGCCTTTTCACCGAGCTACGATTGTGACTGACTTTCTCGCCAAAAACTCAACAAACGTGCTTCAGCAACCACCGTATTCGCCGGATTTGGCTCCCTGCGACTTTTTCCTCTTCCCAAAACTAAAATTGCCCCTTCGTGGCACCCGTTTTGAGTCGATTGAAGCCATAAAACAAAATTCGGCGCGAGAGCTAAAGTCCATCCCGGAAAGCGCCTATAAAAAATGTTTCGATAATTGGAAGTGCCGTTGGCATAGATGTATTGGAGCAAATGGAGCCTATTTTGAAGGCGACCCAATAAATTTTGACGATTAAATGTAAAAATGTTGTTTTAATTGAAAATTCCCGGTACTTTCTTGACAGAGTAGTATATTTAAAGTTCAAAGTATTGTCCGTCAATAGTCACTACTTTTCCCCATCTTTCTGGCAATTGACGGATCCCATCGCGAAAAAAGGCCGACTTTTTGGCCGCTATCTATGCATCGATCCAATTTTTGACTTAATCGTAATTGGAGAAGTGCTGGACAGCCAGGTGATGTTGGATCGATCGGAAGAGATAATTATCAGAAGGAGCAATGTCTGGGATGTACGGCGGGTGGGATATGACTTCCCATTTGATCGACATATGTTATCAAAATCGCACGAACTTATTTTTACTCCTAATAAGGATGTTCAATGTATTCTTGGTATCGGGTTGCTTTGCTTATAATGTGAGTGAACTAAAGATCTCATTTACTAATGACACTATCTGTGGGTATAAATATAAAATTTCACTAATTTACGATCATTCGTTTTCTAAGTATCCTCAGTGAAAGATGACCAGAATGACTGACGTCACTGATGAAGGAATTCGAGCATCGCGCCGTTATAAAGTTCCTCACTAAGCAGGGAAAAAGTCGAAAAGTCATTCATGAAGAGATAGTTGTTGTTTACCAAGACTGTGCCTCGTTGTTATCCACCGTTCAAAAGTGGTCAAGTGAATTCAAAAGAGGTAGAGAAAGCATTGAAGACGATCACATCAGAAGCAAGTGCGAGTCGAGTGCTGTAAGGAGTTTTTAGAGCTCTGTGGAGAAGACCTATCGACTATTTTCAACCGGCTGGTTACTGGGGATGAGACGTGAATTCATCACTATGACCCTGAGAGTGAACAAGAGTCCATGCAGTGGATTGAAAAGGGTGCACAGCCCCAAAATTAGTTTGAAGTCACTCCTTTCCGCTGTGAAAACAATGACTACAGTCTTTTGGGATTGTAAAGATATTTTATCGATAGAATACACTAAAAAGGGCGAAAGCATCACAACCTCATTATACGCAACCACTTTGCGTAATTTAAAAGAAGAAATTAAAGGAAAAAGGCTTCGAAGAAATTACTCATCCTCCGTTCAGTCCAGACTTGGCTCCTAGTCACTATACCTTTTCCCAAATGTGAAAAATATCTTCGTGGAAAGCGAAACTTAATACCTAATAAGGAGTGTGAGCTATGTAATACAATGTTCTACAAATCGAGACAATGTAACATACATCTGTATACCAATTCCATACTCAAACAAACCCGCTTAGGTTTTGTTGATCACTGGGGCATACATGCACACGTTTTGAACTTGTTGATTTTTGTCAGTGCAATGAATGCCAGTGACTACAAATCTGTCAAGTACATATATTCGCTATACACAGGAACACTAAGGTATTAATCATACACTAGCGCCATCTAGAGCATGCAAATATACATTCAAGACATACCTTTGCGAGTAATTTCAAGTAAAGAAATGTATTCTCAATATTTTCACGTTACAAACGCAGAAAAAAGTATCCTCATGCTCAAGTCAGACCATAATATGCCGTAATGCTCATAAGTAGTATCCTCCTCATTCCATTCTCCTACGCAAGGATATAGTGACGTCATGACGTTTGTCTTACTGTTATTGCCCATTCGTCTCTATTTTGTGTTTTGTGAGAGGCCCCTGGAAGTGAAATTCCTGTAAATCTTTTAATTTGATCAGACCACCGTGAAGGAGCTCGGCCTCTTGATCTTCGACTTTCCCTTCGTTATAAGTAGCATATTCATATTAAAATAAATGAATTCAGCTGATCTGTACCTATAATGTTCAACACAAGAACTGAATTAACTCATGTATCAAGAAGAAGGTGAATACTACCTCAATCGCAGAATTATGTGTTGGATGAATTATGAGAATGTTTCATATTTTTGGATGAAAATATAAAGTCACATCGCACAAGAGATTAAACTGGCCACCAAATTTCCCGGACATGAATCCTATGAAACGTGTGTGGGATTATATCTCCAGAGCTTTTTTCATGTGAAATAACCCACTAGCAAATACGCAACTAGTTATTGATGCAATAGAAGAATAAAGAAACGGTGAATGATTTAATTACAATAATGCAAGTTGTGGGTCTTACACTGAATTTCAATTTGTTATCTGTGTCTATTTGTTTTTGGACTCAGATATCAATGTTTGAAAAATGGTTTTCTATTTGTCTTTGGAAGAGGGATGCAAGACTTTCGAAAATAAATTATGTATACAGATATGAAAAGAAGACCAGGAAAAGAACGAGAGAAGACGATGAAAAAATACATGGCATTTTCTGAATGACACCGTAGCTGAAGCTAAAGAGAAGCCGAATGAATTAAAGAAAAAATTCACTGTAAGCATGAAAAACCGAATTCACTCCAACCGGAAAATGAGGTAAAGTTTTTAATATCCCAAATCCTGTTCCCCCATGTAAGATTAAATAGAATCAGATCCTGAATAATGTTCATTTAGCTGACCCAATTTGAATTATTGTTATCTTCCTCTATACACCGTTGAAGCTCTTTGTTTATTCAACCCGATTCATTTTAATTTTTACAATTTTTTATTCTCGATTTTACCGTTTGAAGCTAGCGGTTGATTACAAACAGTGTTGTATTCCATCAGGACAACACCCGGTTTCACACATCTGTATTGACTTGCCAGAAACTTCAGGAACTTTGTTGGGAAGTTCTAATGTATTCACCATATAGTCCGGACTTGACACGTATGTGATGGGTGACAATAACAAAAAGAACAAGGTCCTTATGGCGTTCCAATTATATTTTGAAGCGGCAGAGAGGAAGCTTCTTGGAAATAAACCTCCTGAGCGATTTAAAAACATGCTTGAGATAATAGTACTTATAACAGTTCCTCTTGGTAACTCTTAGTAAGTAAGCTTCTTTTGAATGCTTCTGATTAATTGCATGCTTTACACTTTGAATACCATCGTAGTTTCAATGTAAAATTAGTGATTGCACCCTCGTTGATTTTACTTCCACTCATCGCTTTTCATTCTTGTATTTTTGCTTCAGCGTTATTTAATCCGACCGGAATATTTTACTAGAATGCATTGCCTTTGTATATAACTAAAGCGCCTCACAAGTTATTTATATTGTATAGTTCTCTCGGTGCGTGGTTGTTGTCTGTTGTATTTAGTAATAGTGGGTCTTTATTTGTACTGTTCATGGTATTCGCAGTGTCTGATATGTAACTGATTTGCATATACTCTTGTGTGATCCCCTGGTTACCTATTTCTTTGTTTCTGTTATTGTAACGTTCATTAACACGCCTAGGTGACGGGGTACTGTATCTATTTCATAATGTCGTAGTCAGTTTGTGTTATATATTTGCCATATGCGTGTGCCCGCTTACTTTGATAGATTGCATTCCTTGTGAATCAGTGGCATTCTTTAGGGTTAATCGCTGAGTAGTCCTGTTAGAGGACGACGTATCGTAGAAAGACAGTAAATAGCTCCAGATATCCAAAGCTACTGTGAGAATGCGTGAGTGATTGCTAGATCATTGTTCCAAGGTATTGTGATATCCCCAGGATAAGTTTGCGTAACCCTTCAGGTAGTGTTCGGTTCGTTCTTTTAGTAATATCTGTCCGTTTGATAGTAACTTTTCCGGTCGATTCGAATTATGTTAGATTACCTCTTCGAGGAGATTTCCTGGGCATACCTCGTTAACCACCTTACCGTCCATTCAAAGTTACCCCTTGTAACTGTTAGGTTCTGCACCGGTTACCGGAAGTGCAGTTGAAGATGCATGCTGTGTGTTTTGAATATTTGAACCTCCCGTCACTGTTTTCTTGCTCTCGTTAGGGGTAATTTAGGTTGTCTACACAAGGTAACGTCCTATTCTCCCGCCATTACATGATCACGATAAAAAGGATAGCGTTCTTCAGAGTATTCAGTAGTCCGTAAAATCCCGGATATTTTAGAGTACCCCGTATAGTACGGGATAGCTCAGTATACAGAAATGAAAAGAAGAAGAGATAAGGCATGAGAGGAAACGATGAACAAATACATGGTATTTTCTGACGCTGAAGAGTAGCTAAATGAATTAAAGGAAAAATTCCGTGGAATCATGAAAAACCGAATTCACTCCAACCGGAAAATAAGGAAAAGTTTTTAATATCCCAATCCTGTTCCCCCATGTAAGGTTAAATAGAATCAGATCCTGAACAATGTTCATTCATCTGACCCAATTTGAATCCTTGTTATCTCCCTCTTTGCACCGTTGAAGCGGGTATACGGACTACCTATTCTATTTTCAATCCCTCACGTTTCAGGTCGAGTCTCGAGAGAAATCTTCCCTTTTTTGAATTCAGCATATTCGAATGGTTTCCCTTACTAAGCAATCGAATAGGTACAATGTCTCAATATGCATTGGGGTTAATTCGACGAATGTGATAAACACACTTTGTTAATGCTTAATTCGATATTCACCGACTTAAAAAAATACGGGATTGTGTTTCTGATCGAATGTATCGGGTGTTTTTTTTAGAGTGATAAAAATTTTAATTGAAACAAAACACATTTATTATAAATTAAGATTGAAGCCAATTTTTCTTTATTTTAAAGATAACTTCATGACATTTATGTTTTAAAACTAATTTCCGGCATATGTCCACCACGACTAGCTCTGAGGAACCGCGACCAATTTTGGACCACTTTATCGAGTAATTCAGGCCTGATTTCATCAAGAACACGAGTTATGTTGGCTTACAAAGCGTCTTTTGGTTCTGGTTCATCAGCATAAACCAATGACTTGACATAAATACAAAGAAAATAATCCAGTGGAGTTATGTCGCATGATCTTGAAGGCCAATAAATTGGACCATTTCTCGAAATAATGTTATCGCCAAATCTTTATATCAATAAATCAATTATTACGGTAGCAATATAAGGTGTAGCACCATCTTGTTGCAACCAAAACACTTCTGGGTCAATACCATTCAAATTTTGAAACGAATAATCATTGATCATCGATCTGTAACGAGCACCATTCACTGTAACATTAGCACCAGCATTGTTTTTAAAGAAATATGGACCGATGATGCCTCCAGCATGTAAAGCACACCATACAGTGCATTTTTCAGGATGCAATGGAACCTGCAGAACTTCTTGAGGATTGTTTCCACTCCATATACGGCAATTTTGCTTGTTCACATAGCCGTTCAACCAGAAATGAGCTTCATCACTAAACACAATTTTACGATAAAAAAAATATATCAACTTCAAGCTGTTCTAGGGGCCAATCAGCAAACAAACGACGCTTATTATGGTCAAGTGGCCTTAGTTCTTGAACCAGTTGGATCTTGTATGGGTGTAGACCAAGATCTTTACGCAAAATTTTCCATGTGGTGGATGCACAGAGCCCAACTTGTTGTGAACGTCGACGAATAGACAAATCTCGATCACCATTAACACTATGACTTACAGCAGCGATATTTTCTTCTGTAGGTACAGTTCTTTGTCTTGTTGTTGTTGTTGCATCGAGAAGTTCGACGAATAAGCTGCTCTGACGGATGATTATGTAAACCATAAATTTCATGAAGTGCTCTATAAGTTTGGTGAATAGAATACTGATTTTGAAAATAAATTTCAACAATTTGTAAACGTTGTTGCGGCGTGAGTCTTTCCATGATAATTTATCAATGCTTACTGAACAGAAATGTCAAAGCACATGGCTTTTTCTTCTGTCAAATCACAGTTATCCCTATCGAAAGTTCTATCAGTCTGAAAAAACACCCGACATATCAACACATTAATCAGACGTTGATAATACTAAAGTCATAGGTGGATTAATTTTCGAAACCTCTACAGATTTAATCTAAAGAATCTTCTGAAAATTTTTTAGAATTACATTTAATGAAATGCTTCGGAAAACACTGTTTCACTTTATAGACATGCAGGTGACGAAAATAATTTTCGGAATATAGGATTCATTATGCATTTACAAGAGAAGCTATCATTCCAGTCGCCCAGCACAAGCATAACTTCATTCTACATTATAAATGGTGACCAAAATTCAAATGGATGGCTGTTTGAATCGTTTCCTACCCTTTCGCACTGCCTAGCATTCTGCTGCAAGCTTAACTAGAACTCTTCATCCTAAGTACGAAAATGTTAGAAAAAACTATTTTCATTTTGTCTTTTCATCATCGTCATGGAATTACGAATCAACACTAGACGTTGGTCTGAATGATGTCGCCGCGTCGGTGCAAAAAAATGAATTTCCCCCCACTCTGGGCAGTCGGAAAGAGTAGGAAAAGATTCAAAGAGCAGTTCATTTATAACACATAGTGAAGTTATTCTTGTGCTGAGCGACTGGCACAAAAGCTTCACTTGTTATTACATTGCAATTCCTATATTCCGTAAATGATTTTCGTGACCTGTATAAATCATCAACACATATAAGCGGCAGCAAACCAATAAAGAATCAAAAGAAAACATGAGAGTATTGACCGAAATTATCCAAATTCATCACCCATGACAATTTTTTCCCGATTGGATATTAAGGAATAACAAATTCAATGAGTAAAAAATGTTCCACATTCTAAACCATTTTCTCATCTGTTATTTGGATGCTAAATAAAAAGTTGAGCTGTCACAGAAAAATGTTGAAAAGAAAATACGATCATAGACTCTAATAAGTTCAAAGTCAATTTAAAAATTATTAGTTCAGTTCTTTATTACGGAGTTTTTCGAAATAATTCTCGATTTTCAAACATTTATTTTCGATTTTCACGTAAAAGATTCCAACGCTTAAATTTCGCTCAAATTGAAGAATTAATTACCTCTCAGAAATACTAATGAGGTTTATGTTAGATCTCGTTCGTCAAATTAGTATATTCAGTATATGTACCCTTAAATCATATTAACATCGATAAGGTAGAGCTCTATTCAGATTATCAACAGCATATACCAGCCTGCAATGACTTTGTTGCAGTAAATCCCGGCTTGAAATAGGACGAATACCAATTAAGCCTATTATTCAGTAATCTACAACATCACGCGCATATTGTTTTAATAGAACAATATAATATGCAAAGCTCAGAAAATCATTTCAATCTCAGTTGAGGTACGGGCTTTTGTAATGAGAGTGTTATTGTTGATTAACTAAATCACATTAAAATCATGTGTTCTTCACCGAAAAATAATAGACAATGCCTAAGAGTCAAGACGAGTATAACTAAGAATTTCGTATCGTGTCGACCTTTACATGATATAAATCCATTGTACACTTTAGTTAAATGAAACATATATCGGGTGTTTTTTTTAGAGTGATAGAACTTTCGATAGGGATAACTCTGATTTGACATTTCTGTTCAGTAAGCATTGACAAATTATCATTGAAAGACTCACGCCGCAACAACGTTTACAAATTGTTGGAATTTATTTGCAAAATCAGTGTTCTATTCGCCAAACTTAGGGAGCACTTCGTGACATTAATAGTTTACATAATCGTCATCAATAACAAGACAAAAAACTGTACGTACAGAAGAAAATATCAGTGCTGTAAGTCATAGTGTCAATGATGATCCAGATTTGTCTATTCGTCGACGTTAACAACAAGTTGGACTCTGTGCATCCACCACGTGGAAAATTTAAAGATCTTGGTCTACACCCATACAAGATGCAACTGGTTCAAAAACCAGAGCCACTTGACCATAATAAGCGTCGGTTGTTTGCTGATGGAGCCCTAGAACAGCTTGAAGTTGATCCACTTTAATATGGTAAAATTCTGTTTAGTGATGAAGCTCATTTCTGGTTGAACGGCTATAAACACAAGCAAAATTGCTGTATATGGAGTGGAAACAATCCTCAAGAAGTTCTGCAGGTTCCATTGCATCCTGAAAAATGCACTGTATGGTGTACTTTACACGCTGGAGGCATCATCGGTCCATATTTCTTTAAAAACGATGCTGGAACTAATGTTACTCGAGAGGTTTTTTCTGTTCTCTAAACATCACAGTTCAAATTTTCAAATTTGTTCATTTAATGGCAGAACAATTTGAGGTTTTGAATGTTTTTACTTCAAAATGTTCAACATATAATTCAAAAAGGCCGTTTTTATTTTCCTTTTTTGAAGAATATACAGCACATTTTCCAGAGGAAGAACCTGATAAATTCAGACCCAAATCTCTTCAGTAAGGAGTTTTTCAAATAAACAAAATAATCATTAAAAAATATATAAAAATACCTGTTTTTAAATTTAATTCTAAATGTTTTCATGGGATTTATTCAGATTCAAATCTATAGAGGTTCTGGAGCATTAATTCCAGCTATTATCTGTAACATGCAAATACTTCTTCATAATAATTTTCAATATATGTTTCGAAGAATTTGTTTATTTAATGTTGGACATTTTTAGAGTGGAATTTGTTTTTTCATAATACCGATATGAAACAGCGGTGTCTCCACCAAAAATGTTCGTTGAGTAAGTTGGATCAATATTATGTATTGCCTTTGGATTCTGTTATCTCCTTTTGATACTGTGTGATTAGCGTAAATTCTTATGTCTATTAAAAGGTGAACATCCAAGACATTTATTCAATTCAATTTTAAATGTTCTTCAAAAATTTTATGAACTAAAAATTTGTAGTAGGTATTTTAGGATTTCTCTGTTTGATATTGAAATTGAAAAGGTGTTTGACAAAATCAGTAGGTTATGATTAAAATCAAATTTTCATCATTTTTTTTTCAATAGGGATTTTTGTTGAATTTTCTCAATGTCAATTTGCAAATAACGAACATTCTTGTTTAAATCTATTACTGACCTAAATATACGCAGAGCACAAAAGGCAAATACTAAAATGTAATAACGATCAATTGTACGAAATGAGTAGCTTTGTTATATAGGCCTACAGTTATATTATTGGATCCATTTTACTGTGTCTACTTCAGAACCCTACTATAATTTGTTTATATTCCTTTCTTTAAGCCAACAAGAGAGCATTTTGATGTTAACGTAATTGTTAGTTATGGGTACTTGTAGGTTTAAATCATCGTTTATACAGAGTAAAAAAAAAACGGAAAGGCATTTGTAGTATTGTTGCGTGTTTATGTTCTTTCATGCCTATTGGTTCTGCGTCCATATTGAGAATTGGAATTTTATGTCTAATAAATATCGGGTGTTTTTTTTGGGTGATAGAACTTTCGATAGGGATAACTGTGATTTGACAGAAGGTAGAAGCCATGTTGTTTTGACATTTCTGTTCAGTAAGCATTGACAAATTATCATGGAAAGACTCACGCCGCAACAACGTTTACAAATTGTTGGAATTTATTTTCAAAATCAGTGTTCTATTCGCCAAACTTAGGGAGCACTTCGTGACATTAATGGTTTACATAATCGTCATCAACAACAATAACAAGACAAAAAACTGTACGTACAGAAGAAAATATCGGTGCTGTAAGTCATAGTGTTAATGATGATCCAGATTTGTCTATTCGTCGACGTTAACAACAAGTTGGACTCTGTGCATCCACCACGTGGAAAATTTAAAGATCTTGGTCTACACCCATACAAGATGCAACTGGTTAAAAAACTAGAGCCACTTGACCATAATAAGCGTCGGTTATTTGCTGATGGAGCCCTAGAACAGCTTGAAGTTGATCCACTTTAATATGGTAAAATTGTGTTTAGTGATGAAGCTCATTTCTGGTTGAACGGCTATAAACACAAGCAAAATTGCCGTATATGGAGTGGAAACAATCATCAAGAAGTTCTGCAGGTTCCATTGCATCCTGAAAAATGCACTGTATGGTGTACTTTACACGCTGGAGGCATCATCGGCCCATATTTCTTTAAAAACGATGCTGAAACTAATGTTACTGTGAATGGTGCTCGTTATTTGTTTCAAAATTTGAATGGTATCGACCCAGAAGTGTTTTGGTTCCAACAAGATGGTGCTACACCTCTTGCTGCTACCGTAACAATTGATTTATTGAAAGAAAGATTTGGCGATAACATTATTTCGAGAAATGGTCCAATTAATTATTAATTAATTAATCCAAGATCATGCGACATAACTCCACTGGATTATTTTCTTCGGGGTTATATCAAGTCATTGGTTTATGCTGATAAACCAGAAACAAAAGACGCTTTGGAAGCCAACATAACTCGTGTTATTGATGAAATAAGGCCTGAATTAGTTGTTCTATTCGCCAAACTTAGGAAGCACTTCGTGACATTAATGGTTTACATAATCGTCATCAATAACAAGACAAAAAACTGTACGTACAGAAGAAAATATCGGTGCTGTAAGTCCTAGTGTTAATGATGATCCAGATTTGTCTATTCGTCGACGTTAACAACAAGTTGGACTCTGTGCATCCACCACGTGGAAAATTTTGCGTAAAGATCTTGGTCTTCACCCATACAAGATCCAACTGGTTCAAGAACTAAAGCCACTTGACCATAATAAGCGTCGTTTGTTTGCTGATTGGGCCCTAGAACAGCTTGAAAATTATTCACTTTTTACTGATCCTCAAGAAGTTCTGTTGGTTCCATTGCATCCTGAAAAATGCACTGTATAGTGTGCTTTACACTCTGAAGGCATCATCGGTCCATATTTCTTTAAAAACGATGCTGGAGCTAATGTAACAATGAAAGGTGCTCGTTACAGATCGATGATCAATGATTATTTGTTTCGAAATTTGAATGGTATCGACCCAAAAGTGTTTTGGTTCCAACAAGATGGTGCTACACCTCATGCTGCTACCGTAACAATTGATTTAATTAAAGAAAGATTTGGCGATAACATTATTTCGAGAAATGGTTCAATTAATTGGCCTCCAAGATCATGCGATATAACTCCACTGGATTATTTTCTTTCGAGTTATGTCAAGTCATTGGTTTATGCTGATAAACCAGAAACAATAGACGCTTTGGAAGCCAACATAACTCGTGTTATTGATGAAATAAGGCCTTAATTACTCGAAAAATTGGTCCAAAATTGGTCTGGTCGAATGCGGTTCCTTAGAGCTAGTCGTGGTGGACAAATGCCGGAAATTATTTTTAAAACATAAATGTCATAAAATTATCTTTCAAATAAAAAAAAATATCACTCTAAAAAAACACCTGATATATGTAAATTTATAATCATTATCTTAAGTTGCTCACATGACGCGTTTCGTTAACATAGTTAAATTCTTCAGATGCTTACAAACACCTAGTCTGAAATTTTGTAACATACAGTATATAACTATTTCATTACTTCTGGTAAAACCAACGGATCCCTAGTTGAATAGATCCAATAAAGATGAATCAGATAACTCAGTTTGTTCATTCAATAAATCCCTCGAATTTCTAAATCGATTTAGTTTCATAATTTCCAAGAGGTTCAGTTTCAGACCCTTATTTTATTTATGTAAAATCCTGAAACGTTATTTATATCAAATTCATCACCTAATATAAATTTGTTTCGATTGGATATTAAGGAATAACAAGTTCAATCGCCAAAAATGTTCCTCATAGAATTCAAAGGTGTTTTTATTTCCTTTTCAAGAAATAGATAGCGTTTTTTCAGAAAAAAACCTGAAAAGTTCTACCCAAGTCTCTTCAGTTAGGAGTTATTTGGATAAAAATGAAGTAATCAAATTAATCCAGCTAATATTCAAAAAACTTTTCATAGTAAATTATCAATATATACCTGCATTCTTGTTATCATTTTGTGTACTATCTGCCTTCTTTGGACACCTTGTACCTTTTGTTCACTTTTCAATTCGTCTGAAGATGAAGTTAACCAGCTTTTAACGGTTTCACCCTGTTACCAGGGTACCGTTTGGTCATAGAACTTTAGGAAATCTTAGTTTTCTGGTCGTGATAAAATAAGAGTTTTAAAATTTTCGGGAGTTTTGAAATTTTTCCCTTCCGATCGATGAAAATGGTTCATTATGTGAATTATGTCATAAATGAACCAAAATGTAGGTTCTAATGGGAACCTTACGTGTGCAATGTAAATATTATTCATTTTCCAGAGAAAAATTGTTTTCCATAAATATCGAATTCTTCCATGAAAGTTAGATAATGTTTAAATTAAATATCAGAACGGCTATTAGAAATCCTCCGAGAGAGTTTTCCACGCGCATGACAATTATTTCTAGATGAATTGGCGTGGATAAGATTCCCTCAAGGTTTACTCAGTCAATCAACAAACGCACACCATATTTCGTTGTCCTTGTTCTCGAGTTTGCCCTCTTTGTATCGATCACATTGTTCTTTCTCCATATTCCATTCCAATACATGGAAAGGTCATGATACGGTTTATTCAGAATGAGCGCAATAACGAAAACACGGTATTATTATTTGTACATGCGTGTCGGTTATTGGCGCAGATACTTTGCGAGTTTATGGCTTTTTTGAGTCCAAATGAGCCTAGCATGCAGGCTTTCAACTACGGCCCCCAGAAGTCCAACACCAAACTGGATGGTCAGGAGTACGAATATTCCTGCGGGTCCATCTATCCTCCCATGGTAGCCTTGTTTCCAAAAGGAACCAGGAAGGCTAACGGTCGCCAAGAAGAGTTCAACTCGGTGCCAGAATCCACAAACTATATGCGGAGACTAACACGTCATTCAGTGGCGGATTAAAGGTCCAGAGCGCCCTAGGCAATAACTTTGTCGGCGCCCCTGTACCGGCCATAAATGGCCATCTTAATTAAAAATTCTGAGCTCGCGCGCCCCTTGTAACTACGCGCCCCTAGGCACGTGCCTAGTTTGCCTTACGGATAATCCGCCACTGACGTCATTATATTCCTCCCCTTATAGCTAGCACCGATCTATTAGTGACGTTTTCGGCTTTATCGACAGGGTACCTGTAATCGGGTAGAACGACGCCAGTTTTATGGGTAGTACCGGCAGACACTACAAAATTAATTTAATGATTTAAAATGGTGGAATTGTTTTTATGATTGATGAAACTTTGTTCAAGTTTTTTTATGTCCTTTGATAGTTCTTCCTCTTTGTTTCATTTGAATATTTTTTGGCAATCACTGAAAGTCAACGTATAAAGTGCTGAATTTATCATCTTTAAGTCTATAAGCTATCTAGTTATTGAAATAAGAAGATACAAATATTTTCCTGAAATAACTTTATATATCGGGTGTTTTTTTTAGAGTGATAGAACTTTAAATTGAAATAAAACACATTTAAATTGAGATTGAAGCCAAATTTTTTTTTTATTTGAAAGAAAATTTGATGACATTTATGTTTTGAAAATAATTTCCGGCATATGTCCACCACGACTAGCTCTGAGGAACCGCATTCGAGCAGACCAATTTTGGACCACTTTTTCGAGTAATTCAGGCCTTATTTCATCAATAACACGAGTTATGTTGGCTTCCAAAGCGTCTTTTGTTTCTGGTTTATCAGCATAAACCAATGACTTGATATAACCCCAAAGAAAATGATCCAGTGGAGTTATGTCGCATGATCTTGGATTAATTAATTAATAATTAATTGGACCATTTCTCGAAATAATGTTATCGCCAAATCTTTCTTTCAATAAATCAATTGTTACGGTAGCAGCAAGAGGTGTAGCACCATCTTGTTGGAACCAAAACACTTCTGGGTCGATACCATTCAAATTTTGAAACAAATAACGAGCACCATTCACAGTAACATTAGTTTCAGCATCGTTTTTAAAGAAATATGGGCCGATGATGCCTCCAGCATGCAATGGAACCTGCAGAACTTCTTGAGGATTGTTTCCACTCCATATACGGCAATTTTGCTTGTGTTTATAGCCGTTCAACCAGAAATGAGCTTCATCACTAAACACAATTTTACCATATTAAAGTGGATCAACTTCAAGCTGTTCTAGGGCTCCATCAGCAAATAACCGACGCTTATTATGGTCAAGTGGCTCTAGTTTTTTAACCAGTTGCATCTTGTATGGGTGTAGACCAAGATCTTTAAATTTTCCACGTGGTGGATGCACAGAGTCCAACTTGTTGTTAACGTCGACGAATAGACAAATCTGGATCATCATTAACACTATGACTTACAGCACCGATATTTTCTTCTGTACGTACAGTTTTTTGTCTTGTTATTGTTGTTGATGACGATTATGTAAACCATTAATGTCACGAAGTGCTCCCTAAGTTTGGCGAATAGAACACTGATTTTGAAAATAAATTCCAACAATTTGTAAACGTTGTTGCGGCGTGAGTCTTTCCATGATAATTTGTCAATGCTTACTGAACAGAAATGTCAAAACAACATGGCTTCTACCTTCTGTCAAATCACAGTTATCCCTATCGAAAGTTCTATCACCCAAAAAAAACACCCGATATTTATTAGACATAAAATTCCAATTCTCAATATGGACGCAGAACCAATAGGCATGAAAGAACATAAACACGCAACAATACTACAAATGCCTTTCCGTTTTTTTTTTTTACTCTGTATAAACGATGATTTAAACCTACAAGTACCCATAACTAACAATTACGTTAACATCAAAATGCTCTCTTGTTGGCTTAAAGAAAGGAATATAAACAAATTATAGTAGGGTTCTGAAGTAGACACAGTAAAATGGATCCAATAATATAACTGTAGGCCTATATAACAAAGCTACTCATTTCGTACAATTGATCGTTATTACATTTTAGTATTTGCCTTTTGTGCTCTGCGTATATTTAGGTCAGTAATAGATTTAAACAAGAATGTTCGTTATTTGCAAATTGACATTGAGAAAATTCAACAAAAAGCCCTATTGAAAAAAAAATGATGAAAATTTGATTTTAATCATAACCTACTGATTTTGTCAAACACCTTTTCAATTTCAATATCAAACAGAGAAATCCTAAAATACCTACTACAAATTTTTAGTTCATAAAATTTTTGAAGAACATTTAAAATTGAATTGAATAAATGTCTTGGATGTTCACCTTTTAATAGACATAAGAATTTACGCTAATCACACAGTATCAAAAGGAGATAACAGAATCCAAAGGCAATACATAATATTGATCCAACTTACTCAACGAACATTTTTGGTGGAGACACCGCTGTTTCATATCGGTATTATGAAAAAACAAATTCCACTCTAAAAATGTCCAACATTAAATAAACAAATTCTTCGAAACATATATTGAAAATTATTATGAAGAAGTATTTGCATGTTACAGATAATAGCTGGAATTAATGCTCCAGAACCTCTATAGATTTGAATCTGAATAAATCCCATGAAAACATTTAGAATTAAATTTAAAAACAGGTATTTTTATATATTTTTTAATGATTATTTTGTTTATTTGAAAAACTCCTTACTGAAGAGATTTGGGTCTGAATTTATCAGGTTCTTCCTCTGGAAAATGTGCTGTATATTCTTCAAAAAAGGAAAATAAAAACGGCCTTTTTGAATTATATGTTGAACATTTTGAAGTAAAAACATTCAAAACCTCAAATTGTTCTGCCATTAAATGAACAAATTTGAAAATTTGAACTGTGATGTTTAGAGAACAGAAAAAACCTCTCGACTAAATCACATCCAACCTATTCAAAAAATGTTGGGGGTTGTTGCCATCCTCAAGTGGTTTTTTCCGGAACAATTTCGTCATAGAAATTCTTTCTTCCTAATACTGAACTTGAAAATTATTTTTGGATTCTTCAAAACTCTTAGTTTATTGAGTTTAGGCGGTTCAACATCACCTTTTGACGTTAAGTTCAATATAACATTATTTCGTGAATAATTAACTAATTTTGAGAATTTTAACTGGGTTGTGTACAGAACAGAAATAACTTTCAAACTAACCAACACTCGACTTCTCTTCCCTATTCAAAAAATGTTGGGGGGTGGTTTCTTTGGAACAAACTCATTCATTTGAATGTCAAAACAGATTTAATCTGTTGTCTTCTACAATTTCAATTTCAAAAAATTTTTTTGAAGAAACTTTAAGAATTAAATTAATGTCTTTATAAGCACTGCTCATATTTAATAGACGTATAAAATCAAAATTCATCATACAATATCAAATGGAATTAAGAAAAATCAACGAATATAAATTGTCAATTGAAATTAAAATATAAATAAGCAAACATTTTTCGTACTGAACTCTTCAGACAAACGTACGAAGCCCTGTTTGTTACAAAATGTATTGTTTTCTGATCCTATATTAATGAAAAATAATTCTTTCTCAAAAATATAAAACATAATTTCAAGAACTTCTCAAAACCTAATTTATTTGAAATATTCAATATATTTAAATAAATTACTTCAAAAAATCTCAAAACATGTAGCCCATCCTCAAGAAATAATTAAAATTACGATAAGATCCGTTCAACTTTACATATAAAAAATAATGAAATCAATTAAACAATATATTTCTGAAGATTGCACTCGGTAAGTCTATACATTGTTTAATTGATATTATTTTTTATATGTAAAGTTGAACTGATCTTATCGTAATTTTGATTATTTCTTGAGGATGTGCGACATGTTTTGAGATTTTTTGAAGTAATTTATTTAAATATATTGAATATTTCAAATAAATTAGTTTTTGAGAAGTTCTTGAAATTATGTTTTATATTTTTGAGAAAGAATTATTTTTCATTAATATAGGATCAGAAAACAATACATTTTGTAACAAACAGGGCTTCGTACGTTTGTCTGAAGAGTTCAGTACGCATGCCTGGAACGAAACAAAAATGTTTGCTTATTTATATTTTAATTTCAATTGACAATTTATATTCGTTGGTTTTTCTTAATTCCATTTGATATTGTATGATGAATTTTGATTTTATACGTCTACTAAATATGAGCAGTGCTTATAAAGACATTAATTTAATTCTTAAAGTTTCTTCAAAAAAAATTTTTTGAATTAAAATTGTAGAAGACAACAGATTAAATCTGTTTCGATATTCAAATTTTGTAATAATCCTTCTATCAAGTAAAAAACCGTTCCTTCTTATTTTATTTTATATATAATATATAATTATATTTGGTTTTTTAAATAAAGAAATTCATTATACAGTGTTGAATGGTTTTAACTAAGACCAAGTGCCTTATAAGCTTTGTATGATTTTTTGTGAACATGGAACATAGAGTACCTTGGATATAAATGTACCTATTTGCATGTTTTTAAAGATCATATATTTCTGAAGATTGCACTCGGTAAGTCTATACATTGTTTAATTGATTTTATTATTTTTTATGTGTAAAGTTGAACTGATCTTGTCGTAATTTTAATTATTTCTTGAGGATGTGCTACATGTTTTGAGATTTTTTGAAGTAATTTATTTAAATATATTGAATATTTCAAATAAATTAGTTTTTGAGATGTTCTTGAAATTATGTTTTATATTTTTGAGAAAGAATTATTTTTCATTAATATAGGATCAGAAAACAATACATTTTGTAACAAACAGGGCTTCGTACGTTTGTCTGAAGAGTTCAGTACGCATGCCTGGAACGAAACAAAAAATGTTTGCTTATTTATATTTTAATTTCAATTGGCAATTTATATTCGTTGGTTTTTCTTAATTCCATTTGATATTGTATGATGAACAGATTAAATCTGTTTTAATATTCAAATTTTGTAATAATCCTTCTATCAAGTAAAAAACCGTTCCTTCTTATTTTAAACTCATTCATAATGGAAATTCGTACCTTCAAAAAAGAAAATCATCTGTTTTTTTAAATCTTCGAAAATTCTTCGTTTCTGAATTCTGGGGGGGGGTCAAATTTTCGTTGGCACACTGACTATGTCTATAAAGTGATACAGTGTATCTAGGACATGTTTTTTCAAATTTAATTCTAATTTTTTTCATGAGATTTATTCAGATTTGAATCTGTAGAGGTTCTGGAGAATTAATTCTTCGAAACAACTTCTCTTTGAAAAAAGTTCACTCAAAAAATCTTTCAAAACTATACAACACATCTTCAAAAAGGCATTCGAAAAAACTCACCGGTAATCATAAGTCCAACTTCAAATCCTCCAAATAAAAATAATCAATAAAAATATCTTGAGTACTTATATGCATCGTGTATCTAGAACAGCAAGAATGTCAACTTAGTGGCTAAACTAAACATTCATTTACATTCTATAATTTTTTCTGTTTGATATTTGAAATATTGAAAAAACCTTCAATCAAGTACAAAAACCCCTTCTTTATTAATTATTTTATGTATGATAAAGTACATTGTTTTAATGTTTGCTCCTACATTAATTGAAATCAAAGGTTTGTTTATAGTTTCTTATTAAGGAAATAAGTGGAGAAGTTGGGGCAACGCCAGTTCAAAAATACAACAAAATATCTGCATTATCGCCACCATTATGCGGTAAAGCCATGAAAAATTGCAAAAGCCACATGTTCTTCTGATGAATGAAAGTTAAAAAGTTCGAAAACAAAGTCGTTGTTCATTAAAGCTCAGGATTAGATCATACCTTAGTTGTTATAACCTCCAAATTCGGGAACTACATATCTGTTAGGACGCATCCACTTTCCCCTCCAGCTTGAAACTGCCGCGGTAATCGATATCTTTTAGGGGGTTGCTCCAAACTACGTTGACTTTTCCACTGACCCCTGCTCACGGGTGTCTAGTCCCGTCAGCGAGTGGATATTTTTTTCTGGTACGAATGACCGAACATTCGTGTCTTAGGATCAATTTTCTCAATGAATTATGCAGTATGTCACCGTTACGTATGACTTCACAGGTTACGACTTGATTTGAAACTTGTAAACGCGAGTTTAACTGCAACTAATGAATAAGCGATCACGAACCTTCTGTGTGCAGTTTGGATACTTTAACGTGTGGCTGGATTCAACCGAAATGTATTTTTATGGATCGTTTCAGTGTGTTAGTCAAACTATCTAAATCTCAAGAGAGTCAAAGGCATAAGGGAGTACTTGAGAACTTTTATACCTACTAGAATATCCAATGAGGAAAACTGACTGTCAAGACTTTAAATAAAATGTTTCGGGCTGTCCGATTTGGGTCAAATATGCACCGTTTTGTTCTAAAATTTTTTTACCATTTTAAAGATAGCTTTATAATGATTCTCTCACGAAAGTGTAGGTCTTTATTGGCAAAAAACTCTCGTTATCAATTTTCACAATATTCTGTTGATGACAATTTATTATCACTCAGGAAGCTTTGCATGAAAAGCTCCCGGAGCTCCTGGCGAGTCACTACAGACATATGTGGCCTGGCGTTGTCCTGATGAACCACAACACCTGTTCTGTTGGTCAATTCTGGCCGTTTCTGGTCAATCGCAAGCATCAAATGGTTAAGTTGTTGACTGTTAAGATACGAATTTAACGTTTGGCCTTATGGAAGTAACTCATAATAAATGATTCCTTCTCAGTCCCACCAAATGCACAGTAGAACATTTCTGGCTGGTAGTCCTGGCTTGACCATCAATTTAAGTGGCTTACATTTTCGCCTTTAGCAAAAGAAAATTGTATAATGTACCGAATTTTCTCTTCGCTGACTTCCATTTTTAACACCCTGTAACTCACAACTGAATTGACCAAACAAAAAACAGCAGAAGAATTTGTTCAGTGTAAACTGTCACGTTGACAATGAGCATAAATCTAGAATTGTTTGATCGATACTTCACGAAATATCGATCACTACAGCCATCAACCATCTAATGGATTGCTTTTTCGCCATCCTTTTATTATATAATTTTTATCATAATCACAACAAAAACACTGATAAACATGATAAATTTGCAAAATAAGATAATTGACTACAGAAATAAGTTATAATATTCAGTTGAAAGTTGCAAATGGACTTGCCAAATATCTCCTAAAAATTTTATGAAGATTCTAAATAATATATGATAGCTTCATTTGTGATTGTGATATTATATCCAATAATTTAAAAATTGAAGCGTACCACAGAGCTTTAAAATAGGCACTTAAGATAACTGGCTTTATGAAACACACCAATAGTTTGTAGAAGAAGATAGATCTATCACTATGTGTAAACTATATCGCCACATTCGAGCCTTTAGAATTAATCGTACCATTCCCGATAGGTGGTTCTTTTGATAGCAGACCACTGTCCTCATCGTTTGAAATGGTGCAAACAACGGCAGTATTGGGAGGAAAAACGACATGATGTCATTGTAAACTACGAATCACGATTCTGTCTAGGTATGCACGATGTCCTTGAAAGGGTAAGATACTGCCCCAGAGAACGACGTGATGTTGAATTTGATATTGATAGACATGTACGTTCCATTCTTGATGCGAGCCAAAAAACAAGTTGAAGAAATTAACCCTTCTGATGCCACTGAGTATAAAATGATCGATCACACGAATTAGCCTCCTTTATAGTTGGCAGAAATCCAATTGAATATAATTAGGACATGCTTTCTAGGACAGAACGTATTCTGATAAATCGTGAAATTTGTGAATTCTTTTGTGATTGGTTGTTCGCCAGGTTTTTGAATACTTCTTTTTCAGTTTGGGCGGGTCGATGTTGTTACTTTGCAATTTTAGGTTAATTGGTTACTTATGTTATACCGAAGGGCCATTGTATACATTCAGTTGAGGTCTGAATGTTGCGCGCGCTATATCTTTTTTACGGCAGACGCTGTGGTCTCTTCAACGTGTGGTAGTCCAGTTTGGTAAAAAATCAGCCAACACCCGTACGTCAAAATAACATCACATTAGTCAAGAAAACCGCCAAGTTGCGTGAAAGCGCGCAGGAGAACCTGAACAAGAACGTGCACAAGAACTCGGCCTTCCGCAGGCTTCCACTTGGTGAATATTCCATGGACTACAACCGTTCAAGATCCAACTGCCCCTGGAGTTCACCGACTGTGAACGTTTGGAAGAGAACCCTTGAAAAATCATTTTTAGATTAATGGCTATGTCAGCAAGCACAATTATAGTATGGGACAATGCCAACGCATACAAGGTTCACCAGGTGGCTAAAAATCCACACAAAGTTACAGTTTGGTACAGATTGCAGGCCGGCAACCTCGTTGGTCCGTATTTTTTCGAAATCACCACCATTGACGATAGACGACGGTGCTAGTTGTCGCACAGCGGATACCACGGTTGATTTTTTGCATGAACACCATCCAAACGTTTCCAAGCTTCTCTGCCCTGAGCAGCCGCCATCCAATTTGCTAGAATTCTTTTTAGGTCGCCTGTCCAGGATAGGGGGTCTTCTCCGGTTCTCGGTCTCCCGTTTCTTCGTCCATCTCCGATCTGCAAATTTTGCACATATTTCCTGCCTTTTTCCACTTTAGTCTGGTTACGCGTTCGATTATGTCACCCACCTTGGTTTTTCTGGGTATCTCCTCGTTCTTTAAACCAAAATCCAAGCATGGATCTCCTCATTAGTCTTTGTGTAACTCTCAGTTTATTTGCTGATGGTTTAGTCAGGGTCAGTGTCTCTGCTCTATGGGTGAAGACTGACAGGACACATTGACTGAATAATCTTCGTCTCAGAGACATTGGGTTCTTAGTCTTGAACACAACTTTCATTTTTCTGTGTTCTGTCCATCCTAAAGGTATCGTTCTACTCAAATCACGAGTCTGGTGGTCTCTGTGAACTTGTATCTCGTGGAAAAGTTCATCTTTAAACCTACTTCTTGCATGGAATTTTTAAGATCTCCTAGCATATCCGCAGTTTCTCCTAAGTTATCTGATATTAAGATCAAGGTCATCCTCATAGCAGAGATGGTTAAGATTTTCTCCGTGGCTTTTTATTCTTTTCTGATCCCAAGGAAATTTTTCAAAAGCATAAGCAGCTGGGTGACAGTGTCGCCTTGTCTGATTCATGTTTTAATTTAAACTTTTCTGGAGGTAGAGTGAAAGATTCACGGTTGTTGTTGCCTTTTCGTATATGTTTTAAATGCTTTTCGTAATATCGGTGGTCAATTTTACTCTCTCGTAGTGATTTTAAGATTGCAAGGAGTTCCACGTTTACTTTCGGGAGCACAAAATGGATAACCCTTTAGTTGGCTATGAAATTCTGGATATCAACAAAATTTCAAACGATATTTAAAATATTTACCTTTCTGTTTATTAAAGATTCCATGCAACATGATGTAGAAAATAACTTAATTTATATTTCGAATATCAATGCAATAAATTTCTATTCTACTGACATCCAAACTAAAAAAATATTTTGCACTTACTTGTACTCAGTTTGCACAACTTTTGAGACCAAAAACATTACTAACCTAGAAATTAAAAAATATATTAGATCTTATCAGAATCCAAGTTGAGCATTGCTTCAAAAATTGAATAATTGGGGGAACGGAAAGTAATGTCGTTTTTGCGCTTGTCGATATTTGATTGTCATTTGTACTTCGAAAAATTGTCAAAGATATTTTAAGGTTATTGTGACTTGTTCACTTCTGGATAATTAAATATTAGACTTGACATTGATTTCTCGCATATCACTTGGTGAAACATTTTTAAATTATTAAAGTAAATAAAAAGACCTTGGCTTAAATGTCACTGATTATTTGATGTCTGTGGACATAAATGTTTCGGGTTTATAGCCCATTTTTAAAACTGAAGATAGCAAAATTTAAAATCCTGTTTAAAATAGTAGGTTAGATCACAGGTACAATGTTTACACTGTTCAAAATTGTACCTGTGATCTACCCTACCATTATAAATAGGATTTTAAGTTTTGGTCTCTTCAGTTTTGAAAATGGACTGAAAACCCGAAACATATATGTCAACAGACATCAAATAAACAGTGAAACTGTTTTTATTTACTTTATTAGACTTGTTTTTGACATTTGGGGTGAAATGGCCAGTCAAATACCAGAAGGGCATAACCGGCATTGTATGTTTTTTGAGTTTCGCAAGGCTAGTAACGCAACAGTTGCGATGTTTATCCAAGTGCATTAGACGTTCGTAAATGACAAAGATGGTTCTCTGGGTTCAGATCCGGTAATTTTTACATCCCAAAAAGGCGCTTCTGTGTGTTTGGTGGAGTATACGCGGAATTGTTCATTTTGAAGTGCTGAAACCTGAACAAACTGGTAATGCAGGTCTTTATTGTGAACAATTGGATCGAGTGAACCAATCTTCAATCGAAAAGTATCCGGCGATTGTCGACAAAAAAGGCGTTATTCTGCAACACGACAATGTAATACCGCGCTGTGCAAGACGAACCTTGGAAAAAGCTAATTGGGGTGAGAGGTACTGCTTCACCCACCATACTCTCCCGATATCGCTCCCTCGGATTCGCTACAACCTTTTCTTAGTGGAAAAAAAAATGAAAATTTGGATGATGTCCAAAATGCCATCTCGAGATATCTAAATCAAAAATTAATTGATTTTATCGGTCTGACATTGAAAATTTGCCCACTAGATGGCAAAAGGTTGTTGATAATGAAGGTGATTACATTATTGATTAAAAATTCGTATGAATTCAATTTTTAAATCGATATTACTTTCCGGTTCACCGATTTGTAAATGGATGCTTAAAGTATAATCAAAATATAAGGTTGTTCGGATTACAGAGGATTCAATTGTATTTTATCGAACCCAACTTCACACTTGAGCCGCGTAATCATTATATGTTTTGAGACCTAATATAGCAAGGCTTGTGTGTGAAACAGTTCAATAAATTCTAAGCAGTAGTTATTGGTTGGTGACCTTTTAAATATGGAGAGCAATAAGCAGCGTTTTCGTCATATTTTACTTTTTTACTATAGAAAAGGTAAAAATGCTGTTCAAGCCAGAAAGAAATTAACCGATGTGTATGGAGAAGATGTGTTGACAGAAGGATAGTACCAGAACTGGTTCGCAAAATTTCGACCGAGGCCGGTTGAAGCTGATAAATACACGATAAAGGCAGTAGTTGATGCAGATCGGCGAATAACAACACATGAGATCGGTGAAAGGTTGAATTTATCGAATTCAACTGACCATGACCACGCCTGGGTTTAACCTCGAAGCTTGATATATGGGTTCCCCATGTTCTCACGAAGATAAATTTGTGTCGTCATGTTGACGTCTGCGATTTGCTTCTCAAACGTCACGACAATGATCCATTTTTGAAGCGCATAATTACTGGGGACGAAAAATGGGTTGTATATAACAATGTTCAAGGCAAGAAATCATGGAGCAAAGAAGATGAACTGGCTCAAAGCATTTCTAGAGACAATATCCATCCAAAAAATGTGATACTGTCTGTTTGGTGGGATTTTAAAGGAATCGTTTTTTGAGCTTTTACCGGATAACACAACAATCAATTCAGAAGTCTACTGTCATCAGCTGGACAAACTGAATGATGCACTTCAACAGAAGGTGGAGGCCCTTAGGAAGTATTCGTACTACCTGGCAACCCAATTGGTGTTGGACTCGAGGAGGCAGTGGTTGCAAGTCCGCATGCTGGACTTCTATCTGTTCGCAGACACTCATGTTCAGGATATCTCGAAAAATGCTTCAGGGTTTAGCGCGACTTGATGGTTCGACCGCCCTCGTCCTGAACCCGGATCGATTGCGCAACGTTTCTGGGGTTTTTTATTTCGGTATGGCTAGTCCGTTGGTACTTAAAGCTAGGATCAATTGAAAGACTTCACAAGGGTTCGTGGGTCTTGACGTACAGGCGGGATTGACGGTGCTCGTACCAGGATCAATTTAGGCATCAATCTTGATACTATCTTGGTTCATGGGACTGCGTTCAGATGGATGGATAAGAAGCCCCTTCGGCGTGTGAGTTGCGTCCCAAACAACTCCATGCAGAGCCAGTAGAGGTTGGATAGTGCTTCGCTGCTACCAGTCATACGGTTGTAGGTTCTCGAACTGAAGCCTAAACTGGAAGCTGGTGGTTTCAGCTCTTCGGGGTGGTTCTTGCCATGCGCGATGATAAGGCGTAACCCTTATCACACTTTCTGCCTCTTGGGGCAGACTGTGGAGACTGCTATCTAGTCACTTGATGAAAGAGCTACGCTCACATGTCAATACACTAAATGGTAGAATTCACCTCATACAAGTTTGATCACTCGCCAAAATCTTCTACAGCTCACACCCACCATATTCTCCAGATCTCACGCTTTCATTATTTGTTCCGTTCATTGCAAAAATGTTTGGACGGTAAAACCTTTACTTCAAATGAAGAGGTCAAAAGTCACCTGAATCAGTTTTTTGCCAGCAAAGACCCAAATTTCATGAGCGTGGAATCATGTTACTACCAGGATAGCCAATATATAATGTAATAAAATATTTATTCATTATACGAAAATTGTCTTCAATTTTCCAAAAAAAAAACGAAATTACGAACAAGCCAATATATAGATTGCATTTACAATTAAAAACGAATAAATTTCTAACACTCTCCTAAAACAATTGTGAAAATAGGTTTTATTCTTTTCAAGAAAATTCCACTAATATAAAATGCACAGACAAAACCATCATTCTCAAATTGATTCAGAATGACTCTTCATTTTTAATTATGGTTTAGAATTCATCTAACGACCTTCTATTTCGACAAAGTTTTCTATTCTTTCATTCATTTATTATGATGCAGCAAGTCGAAATTCTTTGCTATTTTTTCGCAGGAATAGTTGGTCCGCTTGTCGTCTCTCATTTTACAAATTTCAGATCGAAAACCGCAAATTATTTTCTCCAAATGCGGTAAACATTGCTTCATTGGTGGTTTCTAGCACTGTACTTACTGTCTATTTTTAGAGGAAGTCGATACTCGGTCAAAGAGTTATAATGAATTCATCAATTTCGAAAGTAACGGCGAAAAAAATTCAAAGGAATGTTAGTTTCCACGAATGGAAGTCATCATAAATTTAGGTAAATGAATTCATACGTGATTCCATTTAAAATTTGCATTAAAACAAATTGTAGAAATTACTATGTTTTACTACCAAAAAATATATATTACACATTTTCTTGTTACTCAACAATCAGACAACATCAGTTGTCTGATAATGGGATAGTTCATTTCCCGAAACTCGAGTCACAAAAAAATGTGTAATATATATTTTTTGGTAGTAGAACATAGTAATTTCTACAATTTGTTTTAATTATGATCAACTACCAAATAGTAACGGCTGAAACAATTCAGTATCTAAAATTTGCATTTTTGATCGGCTATAAATAAAAAACTAACGAATATTTTTTCGAAGTTGTGAGTTTAAGAAAGGTTGAACCTTGACATTTAGGAAGAAGAAGCACTATTATTCAAATGACCACCACGACTGGCTTCAGTAACCCATCCGATCAATTATTCGGTACAATGTCGATTGTTTGGGGCTCAATATCTCGAATGACAACTTCGATTTTGTGTTTCAAGGCCTCAATCGTTTCTGAATGGTTAGCATAACATTTATCCTTAACGGATCCCAACAAAAAATAGTCCTCTGAGGTAAAAATGACCTTCATCACTAAAGATGATTTTTCTGGGAAAATACTCATCTTCGACCATGCGATCATTAGCCCATTGAGCGACCTCTTGCACTAGTTGAACTTTGTAAGCTTTTATACCGAGGTCTTTATGCAAAATTCTCCTCAGAGAAGTGTTCAGTTCTTGAGTACGATGACGAGGTGATGTTGATGGATGTTCAGCCCCATACTGGTCCACAGCAGTCATGTTTTCAGGTGTGCTCACTGAATAAAAACATAAACGGGTTGTTTATTCGAAAAACGATCACGAACTCTTTTCAGAAATTTCCGAGAGGCCATTTAAATTCTATTGAATGTTCCACGTAAAGTTCTAACAGTTTGTATAGAAGATTGATCATATTTGGAAATGAATTTTTTATATCTTTCGGTTTTGTTTCATTAATGTGAAATATTAAACTGACTTCATGTTATGAATGGCAGAAATGTGGCCAAACTCGAAATAACCTTCACTTCAAAATACAAACTCTAGATGGCCCATTCTTTATGATCAATGCATATTGAAACAATTTTATTCTCATTGGAATCAGACAAAAACGCTGTTATTTTGTGAGAAGTTCCATTAATACACTCCTGAATGTTCAAAAAATGGATACACTTTTTCCTGATTGGAATTTCAAGGTATTCACCTCATCTTCAAACGAATTAAAAACTGAACAGAAGGTACAAGGTGTTCAAAAGTGTTCTCGAATTTTTTTATCGCATTTTCAGGAATAGACTTCAACACACGCTGCAAATTATCTTTTCTATCTTATATAGTTTTATGATTTGTCGAACGCCTGGCCAGGATTGATATCTGAATTTCGATTGTCCTACAGATATCCATCGAATTTTCGTGTCTTTGTATTCAGCTTGATCTCCTGAACTGTGTTAATCTAGAAGTTATGTGTCCACAAATTTCCAAAAATGTTTCATCTTCGAGTCAGTTTTTCCGGTATGAAAACGCATTATTACTATTTTTATTTAATGCATAAATCAACTATTCGCGGAGTTTCGTTTAGGAAATTTTTAATGTTTGATGAACAAAACTTCAAAATTCTAGAGTGATCGCATAATCACAAACTTACGGTGATCTTCAATGAAAATTTGGCACTGCCACATGATCCTTCGTCAGTATGATAGATATATAGGGTGTTTTTTAGAGTGATAGAACTTCAAATTGAAATAAAACACATTTAAAGTAAGATTGAAGCCATTTTTTTTTTATTTGAAAGATAATTTTATGACATTTATGTTTTGAAAATAATTTCCGGCATATGTCCACCACGACTAGCTCTGAGGAACCGCATTCGAGCAGACCAATTTTGGACCATTTTTTTGAGTAATTCAGGCCTTATTTAATCAATAACACGAGTTATGTTGGCTTCCAAAGCTATTGTTTCTGGTTTATCAGTATAAACCAATGACTTGACATAACCCCAAAAGAAATAATCTAGTGGAGTTATGTCGCATGATCTTGAAGACCAATTAATTGGACCATTTCTCGAAATAATGCTATCGCCAAATCTTTCTTTCAATGAACCAATTGGTGTAGTACCATCTTGTTGGAACCAAAACACTTCTGGGTCGATACCATTCAAATTTTGAAACAAATAATCATTGATCATCGATCTGTAACGAACTGTAACATCGTTTTTGAAGAAATATGGACCGATGATGCCTCCAGCGTGTAAAACACACCATACAGTGCATTCTTCAGTATGCAATGGAACCTGCAGAACTTCTTGAGGATTGTTTTCACTCCATATACGGCAATTTTTCTTTTTCTCATAGCCGTTCAACCAGAAATGAGCTTCATCACTAAACACAATTTTACTATAAAAAAGTGGATCAACTTCAAGCTGTTTTAGGGCCCAATCAGCAAACAAACGACGCTTATTATGGTCAAGTGGCTTTAGTTCTTGAACCAGTTGGATCTTGTATGGGTGTAGACCAAGATCTTTACGCAAAATTTTCCATGTGGTGGATACACAGAGTCCAACTTGTTTTTGACGTCGACGAATAGACAAATCTGTATCATCATTAACACTCTGCCTAACAGCAGCGATATTTTCTTCTATACGTACAGTTCTTTGTCTTGTTGTTGTTGTTGCATCGAGTAGAGAAAATGTTGTCCGGAATCTATCGATAGTTCGACGAATAAGCTGCTCTGATGGACGATTATGTAAACCATAAACTTCACGAAGTGCTCTATAAGTTTGGCGACTAGAACACTGATTTTGAAAATAAATTTCAACATTTTGTAAACGTTGTTGCGGCGTGAGTCTTTTCATGATAATTTGTCGATGCTCACTGAACAGAAATGTTAAAACAACATGGCTTCTACCTTCTGTCAAATCACAGTTATTCCTAACGAAATTTCTATCACTCTAAAAAAACACCCGATAGATAGGGCGGAAATTACGAGTAGTTCTTCTGAAACTGCTGATTTCATAGCAATTGCTAGCTAAAGGCCTTTTAAACTAGAATAAAGGAACATCACCAATATTGAAAGTTTTCAGCATAGTTAAATTGAATCTTGTTTATATTCACTATAATATTATACATGCATAATCGATAAGTTTTTCTGAACAACCTGTCCAAAATATAATATCAGGTTCGAAAAAACTTTCAAATTCTTCGAAAAATGATTAGAACGCAGTGTTTTTTGTAGAATAGAAATTTTTTATATGAATTGCATTGTAGATGATGGTATGGATTCCATTATTGAACGATGACAAACAAAGGCACAAAAGGAGACATAAAACACATTGCAATTTTTGTTTGTTTTTTGACCAAGAACAAAAGGCAATTGCATTGAATCTTGTATACATTTTTATTCGTTACGTGATTACAATGTTGGATAAAACTATCAAGTATATCAAAGAAAAATTTGAATATAATGTGGATTTCAGAATGATTAATAATTTAGTAATTCTCACCCAGAAAAACACAGATGAAACTAATGAAGACAATACATCTGGAGCTAATGAATTATTTTGTAATGATTGTTCCTTGGTCTAACTGGTAGATTCTGCATGAAAAGAATTTATGAACGCCAGAGGACTTGGTTGTACGTCAGATACCTCACACTCAACATACACCAGTTATTTGAAAGAATTTAGACATAATTTTCAAAACAACTATGAAATTATGTTTAATGAAATTAAAAATACCAAACTAACACTGTTAGAAACACGCGATATCAACAGGTTTAAACCTGCCTGAAAATTCTTCTGAATGAGCAAAAGAACAGAGACTGCGCTAACAAAAACCACGTGGACAAGTAATAGTTTTAACTTCCGAGATCTTCGACCCTGGTTTTGCATATTCCGGATCACATCGTAGCTTTCTGACCAGTAGGAATCGACCTTTTGTAGGATATGAAGGATTTAGCAAGCGATGGTAAGTTTTCAAAAACATTTTTCAATTTTGCTTGAGTCTCTGTAAAAGTTCACTAGAAAATACAGGCCATTTCTTCAAGTTCAAAGCCTCTTTCTGCCATATTTTGGAAACATGCTCCATTATTTTTTTTTAAAAATTAATAGATAATGAAAATTAAGCAGATTTAAATAAAATAATAAAGATTGTTCCCACAATTTATTAATTAACCGACAATTGTATTTCCAACGGTGTAGCTTCTTCAAGTTTACATTTCAAACTAACTTTGAAAATTGTTGACATTTCAAACTAACTTTGAAAATTACACCTTCACTTCTTATATAGCTGAAAACTTGAAAAAAGGGGAGATACAAATAACTAACAATTTTCGGAAATGAAGATAAGAAAAACATTTTCAAAAAAGGATACAAATAACCATCAATTTACAGAAATACCGATAAAGAAAAAATGCCAAAAAGGGGATACAAATAACAATAAAATGGATTTATATAAATATAATTTTCGGAAGTACCTCACTTAAAAAATATTCAACAATGTATATCTTGCGACATCTGTTTAGATGTTGAGAAGAATTTTAAGATTCTTGTACCTACTAATTTCTACTGTTTCCAAAAGTAGCAAACTCTGTGCTAATTTCCGAACAAAGAGCTGAAGGACTTGAAATTTTCAAGGTGAGTTTGAAGTCTGAATGTATCAGTTCTGTTAAAAGATGGACAGAATTGGCTCAATGGTTCCTGAGTTATTCTCTTTGAAATTTTAATTTTCGAATATTTTCGAAAGTACAAAACCGACCGAGTTCAAATGGAGCACATTTGAATTTTTTTTATTACTTTTGAATTACATAACTCATTGTATTCATTCATTTAATTCCCTGAATTTCTGAATCGGTTTATTTCTAAACTTCTAACAGGTTCAGTTTCAGACCCTTATTTTCTATAATGAAAAACGCTGATCAAAAGCATGTTTCCCATTTATTAGATGTTTCGCATACGTGGAATCCAGCTTATTATTAAGAAAAGAGGGTTGGTGTTCCTTTATTCTAGTTCCGAAAGATCTTCCGCTATGTCCAATATAAGTTTTTAAGTAGGTACCTCATGATAATTGGTGAACACCTGACGAATGTGATTTGTTCATTTTAGGTTTTGCGTCTTTTAAAATAATTCCTAATGAATTGTTACTTCTGTAAATATGTTTATATCTATGTTATTGGGGAAATTTTGATTTTATTTTGGTGATTGTTTACCATGAAAGTGAGCGAATCGTGGAATTGTTGAACAAGCGGTATGGAAAAGACAGTCGGAAACAGGAAATTCAATGTTAGTTACAGTGGAGCAGTGGAAGAATCAAAACCTCAGCGCGATGCGATGACGAATAAACCACTGTTCTCTCTCAATGGCAGTGCTGACAGATGGTTCGATCGCCATTGAGAGAGAACAGTGAGTTTATTCATCATCGCGCTGATGTTTTCATTCTTCCACTGCTCCACTGGACTGAAGATTAACGTCGAATTTTCTGTTTCCGACTGTCTTTCCATACCTGTATATGAAGTGTGTGGGTTCACATTTTTGTTGTGTTTTCTTTATGAAGAATATTTAAATGTTTCCTCTGATCTTTCGCAAATGTGAAAGATTTAAGACAATATGTGGGAACGATTATATCGACCGAACGAGCTGAAACTTGGGATGAACAAAGTATTTTCTTTCAAAAGGCTACAAGCATAACAATATCCAGAAATTTTGTTTGTGTCTCCAAATAATTGAAAATGTACCAATACCTAGATTTTTTGAGATCAATTCAAACGTTTACTTTTTGAACTGTTTGAAGTTTTGATAGAATAATAGAGACTCATCTTTAAGTGTTCCCATCAATAAATTTAGAATTGAAAGTGAAAAGTTGACTTATGAGGTTCCATAGACAAACATTGTTGCTTAAATTTTAATAAGTTTTGATTGTTGATGGCAATAAAAATTTTAAAAATATTAACTTCAGTTTTTTTCGTGTGTCTATCCTAAACTAACAAATTCATGAACGAACTGAAGTTATTATAATTAAATAAAGTAATTAAGATTATTTCCACAATTTATTAATTTGCCGAGAATTGTCGAAATAATCTTCATTATTGTATTTAACTGAAATGAATTTCTATCAAGAAAGGACCGATTCAATTAAAAAAAAAACTGAAGTTAGGTGGGCTGGATATAAATCAGTTTCACGATATTTCTTTTCTACGACTCCAGTATACATCCTCCTTTGAATTGTTTTTAATTTTACAGTTATATATTTTGCAAATTATCTTTTTGAAATGGAAAAGAAGTGAAGATTCAAATTTAATTAAATGAAATCGAAATACTTATACATATATATTAGGAGTACAAATAAGTTTCCGCCGTTTTTTAACACAAATTAAATATTTATTATAGAAGAACGGTTTTAAACGATGTGAGACTGCTTGCTGAGTGACTTCTAATGTTAGAGCAAGTTCTTTTTGTGTTTGAGATGAATCTTCCTCCAATAATTCCTCCAATTCTGCATCCTCGTAAATTTTTGGCCTTCCACTGCGATCTTTGTCTTCTATGTCGAAATCACCGTTTTTAAAGGTTTGAAAAGACTCTCGACACGTTCTCTCACTCAAAGCACCCTCACCATAGGCTTTTACGAGCAATTGATGCGTCTCAGCAGCAGATTTCTTTAAATTAAAGAAGTAAACTAATATTTCTCGCAAATGACGCTTACTTGGCTCAAATTTTGACATTTTCAACTTATAAAAATTATATTTTACCAATATAAAATCAATGATATTAATAGGTTATGTTGTTCTTGAATGTCCAAAATATTTTTTAAGTCGGTTATCATCTGCGAAAGCTAACCGAAACTCCGTGCCGTGCCATCTACAATAAAACGGCGGAAACTTATTTGTACTCCTAATAGTATATCTAAATCATAATCCTAGTTCCAAAAAAATTATATTTGACAGAAATAAAGTCACCAGCAAGGTGGTTCATTCTGTATATAAAAATTTAATTAAACCATCTTATTAACCAGAAAATAGCAATATGACCCACAGATTGGTTAATGTACGTACCTATGAATCGCGATAATTGTTTTATAGAATTGAATATTATTACGCAAATTGGATTCAATAACGCCTATAGTTCAATTATAAAAGACAAAATTTTAATAAAATAGCACTCACTTAGTTTACCCTATTACAAAAAATTTGACTAAAAGATACATTTTCATTCCTTACCTGAACATAATTACAGATAATATTGCCAAGTATTTTAAAACGAAATTTGACGGGAATGCAGCTTTTAGAACGGTCAATAATTTAGGAATTCATATAAAAAATAACAAAGATCAAACAAATAAATGCAATAAATTTGGAGTCCTTAAATTGACTTGAAGTGCTTGAAGGAAGATCATTTTGAGAAGAATTCACCAGCGGAGTTATACGTCAGACATCTATCATTCAACATATCATTTGAAAGAATTGGGTCATATTTTCAACAATAATAATGAAATTAGTAGGTACAAGAACCTTAAAATTCTTCTCAACGAGCAAAGATGTCGGAAGATCCCAATTGTTGAATACTTTTTTTTTTTTTTTAGCTATATAAGAAGTGAAGGTGTAATTTTAAGAGTTAGTGCAAAATATAAACTTTGCGAAACCATAATGTTGGCGAGACAATTGTCGTTAAATTGTGGAAGTAATCTATATTATTTTATTTAATTGTTGTTAAAATGTGTTCATTAAGTGTTATGAAAGATAAATCGAAAGTAAAAGTAGAAAGAAAGAACTTGCATCCATATTGATATGAATGGAAGTCTTACAGTAATCAGTAAACAGCAAGATGAACTACTGGGATCGTAAACTGTCATGGAATATATGCGCCATCAATTTGTTTGGTTACCAGAAGCAGTTTTGTATCTCTATTTAATATCGCCCAAGAAATAAAGCTATAATTCTATTAAGCACTCACTCTATTTACGGACCTATTAAGGATTTATAGTCTGCTTATCTACTCTGTGTGATGAGTAATAAAATAGTAATAGATCAGTCTGAGGTTATCCTTTTTGAAAATGGGAAATTACAAAACATCCGATTCTTGATTGTTTCGGTCTCTACTTGACGGAAATTCATCATTACATTTTGACTTCATCAGGTGAGTATGGTTACTAACTAGCTTTACAAAATCGGTCTCCTTAAAGCAGAAAGAATCGTGATAAAATGAAGGTTTGTTTTGGGAATTTTCAGAATTTATTCAAAAATGTTCAATAAGGGGGATCGACTTAAATCTGTCTGGTCGTTGAGTAAAAATTTACGAAGAAGAACAAAATGATAGCATAAATTTTTTAGACTTAAAAATAACCAAAATTAGCAATAGGCATGATTTTTCGATTTATCGCAAACAAACACAAACATACTCACAATATATATACATATGTATATATATATATATATATATATATATATATATATATATATATGCTATGGGTTAATTTGAATATATATATATATATGATATGGGTTAATTTGAATATATATATATATATATATATATATATATATATATATATATATATATTCAAATTAACCCATATCACATAAATTAGCATTATACAATGGTATGTTGACCTGTCGCAGATGAATTTTGAGAGTTAAATATAATCAAACCAATTGCAGCAAATGATGAGTATAACCCATGAATTATCGACAAACTGATTTCAATTCCCATTTTCATGTCAACTAATTTATGATCTTCTCTTTCGTCCCATTTAAAGGCATTACACCAGGTTCACTTTATTTTGACAGATTAGAACTTGCAGTAGGTATAACGTAAGTCCATTAATCCTTCTAACTTAGGAGACAGCCTATTATTTCCTGTAATTCTATCAGTTTAGTAATATAACCCTTACAAAGTGGCCTTAGTACGCCTTGTACACGATTTATATTCTCGCGAAGTGAAAGTTTAGCCTTTCCAAAGCCCCCTCACAAGACCACAAATTGGGTCAATTGCCTGTAAGCAAACAGTTCTTGTTCACACAGGTGGTGGCATGTTGACTCAACGCTCACAGCATAATGGTAAAGTCTTAATTCCCAGCAATATAGAGGTTTTCATCTGCAGCAATGCGTGTTTTATTTACTCGATAATCTCAAGGCGGTTGACATTCAAGCAAAAGGGGCGTAAATTTCATACCAGGGTTTATTGTTCGTTGTCGATCGATTCATTTTTCTTTTACTTCATCTCTATAGGATGAAACTGTAGAGCTTTAACTGGGTCAAGTACAGGGTGTTTATAGAGCGGCCTCTACCAAAATTTACGGCACAAAATCTTAATTTGTATTGAACTGGTTAGGTATATAATAATGTGGTCGAAGATTTTCATCAGTTACTCAAACAATCCCCTTTCCTAAAACTATAAAAACATATCCATCATCTATATTTTATAATTATTGTATAATTCAATATATCCCTTGGAATAATCGCTTCTGGTTAAATTGAAACTCTCAATTTAGAAACTTCTAGGAAGAAATTCCATTCACAAAAACTTGTCAATTAAACAAACTGGAAAATTCGCACTTTTGTCTCTTACAAAAACTTCCAAAAATTAGTGATCATTTTGAATATTGACGATATTTGATTCAAATAAATATATACAGCCTATCTTCAAATTGTTGACTATTTTTCATTACATAAATAGATAAATGTAATATATGTTATATCTTGTTTTACTTAAAATGATAAAAAGGGGTTTTTTTACTTGATGGGAAGCTTTTTCAATATCTTAAATATTAAACAGAATAATTCTGTTATACCACTCTAAATAAATGCTTTTATAAGGGATTGATTTTATTTAATTTCAAACAATTATTTGAATATTTTAATATTAGCCTTCTACATATTTAATTTCAAAAAATTATTTTTGATAACTTCAGGAATTGAATTGAAATAATGTCATATAAGTACCACTTATATCAAACGACATATAAAATAAACATTCATTATAAGACATCCATGATATAACAAAATCCAATAAATAAAAATTGTTAACCAAAATTCTAAAAATTATATATTTTGAATAGACAAAATTTTGTTTCTGCTGATCAATCTTATGAAAACAAATATCTTTCAAAAATGTTTAACATGATCTTAAGAATTTCATCATAAAACTATCTTACTTAGAATATTCAATATTATTGGATATCTAACTAAGTTACTTTGTATAAAATCTCAAGATATGTAAAACATTACTGAAAAACAAGTTTTAATTTTATTTTATTTGAATACTGACGAAGCAAAGTTTCTCTTAAAACTTGTTTTTCAGTAATGTTTTTACATATCTTGAGATTTTATACAAAGTAACTTAGTTAGATATCCAATAATATTGGATATTCTAATTAAGATAGTTTTATGATGAAATTCTTAAGATCATGTTAAACATTTTGGAAAGATATTTGTTTTCATAAGATTGATCAGCAGAAACAAAATTTTGTCTATTCAAAATATTTAATTTTTAGAATTTTGGTTAACAATTTTTATTTATTGGATTTTGTTATATCATTTGAATGTCTTACAATGAATGTTCATTTTATATGTCGTTTGATATAAGTGGTTCTTATATGACATTATTTCAATTTAATTCCTGAAATTTTTAAATATAATTTCTTGAAATAAAATATGTAGAAGGCTAATATTAAAATATTCAAATAATTTTATACACCTTCTATCAAGTATTAACCTCTATATATGTTATTTTATAATTTTAAACAGTTTATGAGAAATATTATACAGTATCAAAAGGCGATAAAAGAATCTAAAAAAATATAGAATATTTATCGAACCTATTCAACAAAATTCCACTGTAAAAATGACCAATAATATGTTTTTTCATTCATACACACGGCACTTTTTTTAGATATAACTGGTTCTTAAAATCAACTATATAGAACCATGAGGTCGTGGGATATGATAAATATTTTTATTTATTGTTTTTATTTTGCTGCCAGGATAATGGACTGAAGAATACCGGCAAGAATCTTAAATCGCCGTTTTGAAGATGTGCTACATACTTTTGAGGATTTTTTTGAAGAAGCGCTTCAAAGAATATCGTAAGTTTATGTTGGGCATTTTTAGAGTGGAATTCGGTTTTCATAATACCACTATGAAATGTTTTCTGAGTAAGTTCGATCAGTATTCTATATTTTCTCTGGATTCTTTTATCTACTTTTGATAGTGTGAAATGAGTGTTAATTCTATGTCAACTGAAACAGTGTTTTCTGAAGCATTTATTTGATTTAATTTAAAAAAATTTTATCTTATAAAATAATCTTATAAAATTAAAATTTATAGCGAAGTATAACATAATTACTCTGTTTAATATTTAAAATATTACTTAAGATGATCATTTCATTTGAATTGCTCCAAATATTTGGAGCTTATCGTCCGAGAGTGTTTCACTGCAATGAATGTTCATAATTTAAAATAGAACTATAAGAACATTTTGCAACCTTCAACAATTTTACTGGAAAAAATTCAATTAATAATGTTAACTAAGATGAAATTCTTCAAAATTCCGCAAATTATTAGGAAATTTATAGAAATTATAACTAACATTATTTTGGTACAGAAAATTGTATGTTTATGAAGATTTATAGCCTTAAACGATTATTTTTTTTCAGAAAGTTCACTCGAATATATAATAAATTGAAAAGAATTGCTCAAGAATCTCGTTTTGAACTTTCGTCTGTTAATTTAGGATAAAACAAAATATCAAAACTATTCGCAACTATTCTGTTTGATTAAGTGATTTTTCAGAAGGAAATAAGCATTTAGATATATTCCTATTTGAATTTTCTCTCAAGTTCAAAATCTGGGGTTGTTATCCAAGGACACAAAATTTCTGACTTTTTTCAGTAGTTTTTTTATGTTAATCTAAGGATTTATCGGAAATGAATATGCGTTCAGAGTTATTCCAATTCAACATTCTGCCCAAAAATTTCAACGAAGCTATTTTGGATGAAGGATTAAATACCCATTTTTAACAATGATTTTGTTGGAAAGAGTCAATCTGAGATTTATTAAAGAGTTCACAAACGAAGCTATTTTGAAACTAGGGCTGTCATTCTAAGGTAAGAAAATTTAAAAATGTTTTTTAACAATTATTTCTTTTGGAAACTCAGCCATTTATTGAAAAATAATAAGCCTTTTCGAATATTTCTATCAAGAATTTCAGCGAAAGCTATTTGGAATTTTGGATTGTTATTTTAAGAAGAAAGGTTTTGTACAGAAAATATTCTGGATGTATAGTATGAAAAGTGAAATTGTTTATTTATTATTGTTTCCAATTATGTTGCTGATAATACTTCGGTTATAATATGCCATGATCGTATCCAGTAAAGTGTTTTTAAACCATAAACGGTTGTGTCAGTCGGTAATAATAAAAGCGAATAATAAAAAATAATGAAAGAGTATAAAACGAACGATGAATAGCACTAATGAACTGACAGGCACGTTGGAAGAATTAAAAACAGTACGTCAGTGTTTCAATAATGGAAGATATGGTTAACCCACCAACCTGCATTGAGGTCTTTCGAGTGAATCACATGGCACTGTTTCTAACATTGAAAAATAGTTGAGGCGTTTTCATGGACAGCACGAGAGTGAACACTGCTTTTGAGCACACTACAATTACCGTAGGTTAATACAGAAAACACTGCAAGACGGCAGATAAGAGGCTTAGGCAAATGTGATAACAAGTACAAGGGAGTGGTTGTGAACGGGCCATACCATCACCCCCTATGCGACGCGACACAAGAAATCGATATTGAGGAATGACCTACTAACTACAATCATAACCATGAAATCTGTATTAACAAGTTTACTCACGTCAACTGTGTTTGTTACGAATAAAAATCCTGTTAAAATCATACGGAATGGTCTTCATTTATTGCTGTATTGTTCTGATGAAATCGGGCTTTCAACTGTCCCGTACTGGCCTTGCTCGATCTGGAAGTACATGAAGCACATTCCGAGGCACACGCGATTTCTTGTCTGGATCCTCAACTCCAGAATCATATCCTGAAACAACCTATCGCTTGTACCTTCTTCCCGTCCGGCCAAATCAATCCGTTCGACTTGTCATGTCGAATCTTCAACAGGTAAAATTGACAGCCGTGAAGATCACATACATGATACCTCCTCCGTTTGATCTAATACGTCTTTTTCATAACGTCAACCCGGACTCGCGCGTCGGGCTTGCATCCGGCACTTTTGACACGGAATTTTTGAACTTAGCGCGCGCGACTCGGCTATGTCGAATATGCGTATGCGTCGAACTGGAAAACGGCAGACGTAACTCGGTTTAACCCCTTTTTCTTGGCAGACTTGGTGGTGAAAATGACGTCACCTAGCCAGTAACGATGCAGAAAGCTTCTCCATGGTAACGATACCCATACCAATGCTGGTGCCGTAAACCTTCAACTTCTCCAGATCGATATGACAGTTTAACTGTCATGACATTCCGTTTCACCCCGTGTTTATCAGTCTTCAATTTCCCATAAAGATGGAGGCACCCTTCAACCTCGTTTATCATTTACCTCATGAAATTCTGATTCGGGTGCTTAATTTGAATCGAAAGGTTAGATTCGATTTTCTTTCAGTCCTATGTTACTGTTTGAACGAACATTGTCAGACTGAAATATTCAGGTTGAAGGTAAGATGATTATTTCTCTTGTGGAGAAAATAACCTAACCTCTATTTGATTGATGTATCCTTTTGAATTGAGTATGTACCATTGAAACGACATTATGATCTAAAGGTAATTTTCTTGAATATCGTATATTGAACACTTCTCAATCTAATAATAACCTATGGTCCCTACCTTTACTTGATAGAAATTAATTTTGAATTTGACGTAAAATAACTTTGATTTCTTATATCATTCAGTTGTTGCACATGATTTTTTCAGTACAACTAAGAGTGGTTTACCCTTTTTTCTACCATTAAAACAATAATTCACTTCTTTTATATAATTCCCAAATCGTTTCTGAATCACTTCACAACGATCGGCGATCTTTTATTTCCAAAAAATATCAAAATTTCAATGGAAAAAATATGAATTGTTTAAGAAGTATTTCAACTAATATTCTAAAGAATTTCAATGTGAATTTTGTCAGCGCCAAATTAATTGCAATATGGCAGGTGAAAAAGATACGAAATAAATCATCTGATATCTTACAGGTCGTTTGGTCATTGATGAAACTCCCAAAGATACACAAGATAAATACCAATGAGGAATATTGTGGTGCAATCAAACGCTAGAATAGTAATCAATTATTTAATTTTTATATACCAACATCTGAAACAGAATTAGAATGAATATAGATACATTCAGAAATTCTTCCATGAATTGTGTATTACATTTCAAGGAAAACATTTAATTCAAGGAAATATTCTTGGAGTGAGTAGTTGTGTGTTCATTCTCTAATTATATTTCTTTTTAATGACAAAATTTTCCCAGATATACTCTGTTTAATGCGTGAAAGACAAGAAAGAAAATTTGACATTCATCTTCATGACATAGACTGATGCTATTTCTAAGAAAATTAGTGCACGTCTTAGAAAAAAATATAATTTGGGAACTTCATTCAGAATTCAATCAAACTTTGGTAAATTCGTTAAAAATATTAGACTCTAAATATAAAGATGATAAATCTTCTTATGATGAATGAGATGCCTAAGCTTGAGTGGACAATTATTTCCAAAGAAAACTTTTCAAACACAGACTTTGACATAGTACAACACATCTTTATTACTAGTGTAATACTATTATTACAGATAACAATTGGATTAATTGTCCGAAACCTCTGCAAATTCAATGTAAAAAAGTCTCATTATAATATATATATATATATATATATATATATATATATATATATATATATATATATATATATATATATATATATATTTACGGGGTAAAGTAACAGTATAAATCTTTAACTAAAGTCTATTGCCGTCTTCCCGTCACTCTTCTCCTCACTTCTCTATCTAGAGCGTCATCAGCTTCTATATCACGGGCCTTGCTGCTTCCTTTATTGTATCGTTCCAGGATTTCCTTGGTCTTCCTCGTTTACTTCTACCGACAGGAATCCACTGAAAAATCTGTTTCGGCAACCTATCCTCCTGCATTCGAAGCACATGTCCAAACCAGTTTAGACTTCTGTTTTCTATCCATTGTAGTACTGTCGTACTGTTTCGCTATTAGTTCTTCTTTCCATTCTTCATAAACCAGCGCTTTTTTTGAGGTAGTCCGTTCCCAATGTCTGAATTTTTCTCTTAGAGTCTGCAGTAAGTGTCCATAGCTCTGAGCCATGGCACAGTACCGATTCAACCAATGTTTGGCCTAGTCTGTTTTTGATTTCCTAGGATATGTCTCGATCCCACCAAAGACCATTGAGACCTTCAAACTAACTTGTAGTCGCCATTTCTTATATTCATCATAAAACTTCTTCATCATAAGCTCCAGATCGTAGGAGTCTTGTGCAATCACAACCTGGTCCACTCCTAATAGGTCCTCACATCCCCTAGCATTTTCTTTTCCAATCTTTCCGTACCACTTCGACATAGGCATTAAAAAGCAGGGAAGACAAGCTGCATCCCTGTTTTAAACCCTTCATGATTTTTGTAGGGTTCGAGAGCCTATGTCCGATTTCGACATAAGATTGATTTTCTCTGTAGAGTTCTTTAATGAGTTTAAGAAGTGCTCCATCTACTTCTAGGGTCTCGAGAGCTTTTATTCTATTAATTTCAAATGGAACAGCCTGTATATTTTTATATTTTTTAAAGCTCTTTAATAACCTGAATTCAACTGAAGCATAGTCTATCATGTACAATATAATAATAATTTATCACGCGGTAAATAATGGTATTTTTTATATAATCTAAATACAGACTTGAAATTTCTGAACTATCAATTAAGTTACGAAAATTTCTAGAATCAATTCTGGATATGCTCATGGATCTTGGTTTTGTTAACATTTTTTGTCAAGATTACCTAAAAAAATTGCACACCTATTATTCCGATAAATAGAGAAAATCTGCAAATAATTTGGATTGTTATCAGTCAGATGTTGCTGTGTTGGGATTTACATTAAAATAGTAAATTCCTAATGTACGTATTTCTTGTAGAAGTAATAATGAAATATTTAACTGAGACTCACCGAACTGAGATTTTAATGATTATCGGTTACGAGGATAATTGCAGAAGTCAAGTTGAAGTGGCAAACTTATTAATGAGAGGTATCCTCAGTTGCTTAATATTTAACAAGGTACTATGTCTAAAATTCATGCACAATTCAGAGAACTTGGACATGTCAAACCATTAAAAAGAAAACCGCTATTCGTTGAAGATACTGTGAAATTGTATATTTTGTTAGATGTTGCAGAGGGTCCAACGACAAGTACACGTCAAATTGCCCGTGAAAATAATATGTCATACAACTATCATAAGGTGTCTCCACCAAGAAAAACTTCATCCATTAAAAATGACTTTTGTGCAGGAGCTGAGTGATTCTACTTTACTATTATATATTTCTGATAAGCATTTACTTAACATTTGTCATAATATACTGAATAAGTGAAAATGTTTCATCATTATATAATTTATAATAATTTTTCATCAGATAAAGTTCGAATAATTCAAATATTTGATTGATATTTACAAGACCTCCAAACTTCATTAGTATTTATTTGGAAAAAGGCAAATTATTTCGATGAATCGAATTAATTGAAATTGATTATGCACCGGATTATGAACAAAATAAATTTTTCACACCATTTATGGCTATGGAGTTACAGCTCCTACCTATTCATGCTCAAAATTATGAATTGTTCAATCATGCCAAAGAGAGGGAGGTATCAAGTTTCAAATATGGTTAATTAACTAACGCCCCTTGCAACTCACAAATAATATGAAGTTCATTCTTTAGTTTCGATGTTAGCGTGAAGTGGAAATGAGGAACTAAGTTAAAATGATTTATTATGGGTTTTGGTGTTTGATACTCCATTTATTTGTTAGTTTCTTTATTTGTGGAAGTGCTAATAATTTGTGAGTATTTTTATGTGGTTATATCACTTTTGAAGATTTATTTTTTCATTGATGTCAATTAAGAGAAATGAAATAAATTTCCTTTAGACGATATAAATTCGTTTCCAAAAGTAAAAAGAGTTTCCCAAGAAATAAACAATATATGTTCTGGAAATGAGATGCAATTTTCCTCTATTTCAACTGCAATATATTTGATAGAAAATCTTTGTTTGTTACTCTTTGCTTTATGCAGGATGAGACAAAATAGGAAAAATGAGAAAAAATCTGAATTAATCGATTATTTTTGATTAATTATAGTTATTTAACAACTGAATCCAAATTCAATATTCCATATTACCACCTCTTCTTTCAATCAACTGCCCAATACGCCTAGACATCCCACGAATCAAGTCATTATTTAAATTTTCAGGCATATCGTTCCATTCTTCCTGAAGGGCTAAACTCGATTCTTGAAAAGTTGAAGGTGGGTTTTGGTGATTGGATATTGCTCTCCCTAAGTAATCCCATACGTGCTCAATTGGATTCATATCTGATGAGTCTGCTAGCCAGTTCATTCTCTGGATATTGTTCTCTTGAAGAATGTTTTGAACCCTTCGTGTGCGCTATGGTTGGGCGTTATCATCCTAATAAATGAAATTATCCCCAAATTCGTTGCGCAGAGGAACAATGATTGGTTCAATGATGTTTTCTACGTAGATGGCACCAGTCATTGTCTGTTCAATGATAATAAGAAGGGTACGGCGACCGAACATTATACCCCCCTAGCACATTATTGATCCGCCTTGAAAGGGTACAACTTCCTGGGTGAAGTTGAGTCGCTCTAGTCTGCCTGGACCTCTCCAAACCCTTTCTCGTCGACTATCACTTTGTAAACCGAATCGTGACTCGTCCGAAAAAAGTGCGTTGCGCCATTGTGGTAAAAGCCAGTCTTGGTGGTGTTCTGCCCATTTCCGACGGGTAGCTCTATGTCCAGGTGATAGCCAAGGTACTCTTAAAGGGTCTTCTTGCCCTTAAATTTGAGGAATGCAACCGTCTCCTTATGATACTGATTGAGACTACCCATCTATAGGTCCTCAAAAAATTACTTCGAAGGGGTGTTACAGATACCGTTCGATTCCTTCGAGTAAAATTTTGCGATATAATGTCTTCCCTTGCAGATGTTACTCTGGGTAGACCAGGCACCGGTCTCCGGGCCATAGATAAATAAGTATTATATTCTTATTTATCTAGGCTCTGGGCAACGCTGCCGGTTTCCAGGAAAAGGGCCACTATTAGCATTTTCCACGGAATATTCTCAATATTACAACTTTCGTTACTCGCTGAAAACTTCGAATACACCTGTATTATCCCGAACAAGAAACATTTTTTGCTGGTTTATTGTTCTCATTTGAGTGATGAAATAGTGAAGATTCCACACACAAAAAATTGTCATGTTACATTAAACAAGTTGAGAGTTGATAGGGGAGGCCAAGACTTTGGACGATATGTGTATATGGTAGAGTTTTCAAGATTTAATTCTGAATTCGAAGTTATTTCAATTAATTCTATTTAGTACTTGCATTGTAATTTATAAAATATAAGAAACACATAAATCCAAAAAAGCTCGGAACAAAAATTCAAGTACAGTAAGTACGCCATAATTTATAAGGGGTGAGCCATTTGAAATTTGCATTTTTGAACAGCTATAAATGAAAAACTAATGAATATTTTTTCAACGTTATGAGTTTGTTAGGAAGGTCGAATGTTGTCAGACTCAAAATAACTCAAAATGCAAACTCCAGATGGCTTCATCTTGAATGGGTGGCCAATTACTATGAGCAATTATTTTGATGTAGAAATTTAGGTAAAAAAATTACAGATATTTGAGCGAAACGATAGCACGCTGTTCCCTAGAATAAACGATCAAGAAGGCATTACTTTACAGTAATCATGCCAAAAAGCCCTACTTATAGTTCTAAAAGATCGTCAATTTATCCTATCTATAATAATGAAGTGGAAATTTAAACCGTATCGTTTAAGATATAATTATCATGAAATTGTCAGTTAAGTCGAAATGAATTTTTTAAGCTCTGGGATCACAAATTCCAATGGAAATCTCATCATCCGATCAGCTCCTGGTAAAAATATATCATTCGAAACAGAAGGTCAGTGCGACATTTTCATAAATGGAGCAAGTTTTACAAATGCTGTTACAACGGTAATCTAATGAAATTGCTCGAACGTGGTGGTTTTCATGAAATTTGTGACGAATATTTCAGATCAGCAGGCTCGATCAAGTTATGAAGGACTATGAAACTGTCCTTTCGGAAAACGCCTTCGATGCGGAAACCTACATAAATGTTAACAATCTATTCCTACTACCGCAGCTCGACGGATGGGAAAGGAAAATGACAAAATATAAGCATTCAATTTCAAACCCGAATGTGAGTATTTGAAATTTTTAGTTGTTAATAAGATTTATTGGAAAAAATTTTAATATCAAAACAGATTCAGATCTGTTAGTCTCCTATAATTTTAATTTTAAAAATCTTCATTCAAAAACTTTTAGAATTAAATTAATGTCTTATAAGCAGAGCTTATATCTAATAGACATATTGTGATGTTGAATAAAAGGCCTTATTATGATTACTTATTATTATATAAAAAATAAAAACTCATTATATTAGGAGTACAAATAAGTTTCCGCCGTTTTTAAACACAAATTAAATATTTATTATAGGAGAACGGTAATATAAATTTATTTAAAATATTGCCCATCACTTGCAACCACTTTTTCCCATCTCTCAGGCAGCATTCGAATCCCACGTCTGAAGAACTCCTTGTCTTTTGAGGCTATCCACGAATCAACCCAATTTTTGGTATCCTCATAAGATGTGAACAGCTGCGCCGTCAGAGCATGTGCCATGGACCGGAACAGGTGATAATCGGACGGTGCAATGTCTGGTGAATACGGCGGGTGGGGTTACACTTCCCAATCAAGTGTTTCCAAGTACTTTTGCACGGGAGCCGCAACATGTGGACGAGCATTGTCATGCAGAAGAATAATTTTTTCGTGTCTAGAATAGTATTGAGGGCGTTTTTCCTTTAGAGCTCGGCTCAATCTCATCAATTGTGTTCGATAGAGGGCTCCAGTAATTGTTTCGCTCGGATTAAGCAACTTATAATACACTACACCTAGCTGATCCCACCAAATACACAGCATAAGTTTTTTTCCGTGAATATTCGGTTTTCCTGTTGATGTTGACGCGTGGCCAGGTAATCCCCATGATTTTCTTCTTTTTGGATTGTCATAATGTATCCACTTCTCATCACCAGTTACGATACGATGTAAAAAACCCTTTTTTTATGCCTAGCTAGCAGCATTTCACTTAAGCATAATCGGCGTTCAATATCTCTCGCCTTTAATTCGTACGGAACCCAATTTCCTTGTTTATGAATCATTCCTAATGATTTTAAACGATGTGAGACTGCCTGCTGAGTGACTTCTAATGTTAGAGCCAGTTCTTTTTGTTTGAGATGAATCTTCCTCCAATAATTCCTCCAATTCTGCATCCTCGTAAATTTTTGGTCTTCCACTGCGATGTCTGTCTTCTACGTCGAAATCACCGTTTTTAAACTTTTGAAACCACTCTCGACACGTTCTCTCACTCAAAGCACCCTCACCATATGCTTCTACGAGCAATTGATGCGCCTCAGCAGCAGATTTCTTTAAATTGAAGAAGTAAACTAATATTTCCCGCAAATGACGCTTACTTGGCTCAAATTTTGACATTTTCAACTTATAAAAATTATATTTTACCAATATAAAATCAATGATATTAATAGGTTATGTTGTTCTTGAATGTCCAAACTATTTTTTAAGCCGGTTATCATCTGCGAAAGCTAACCGAAACTCCGTGCCGCGCCATCTACAATAAAACGGCGGAAACTTATTTGTACTCCTAATATAATATCAAATGGAATAAATAACCCAACAAATTGAAATTGTCAATTGAAATAAATAAATATTTGAAGGAGACAAAATTTTGTTTCTGATATTAAAATCGTGAAAACTAAATCCTTTTCAAAAATACAAATATAATTTTAAGAACTTCTCAGAAAAATAATTTATTTGAAATTTTATAATAGTTATTGAAATATTTAAATAAGTTAATTAAAAAATCTCTCAAAACATGTATCACATCCTCAAAAAACAATTAGAATTCAAATAAGGTCTTCGTGGGTCCTCCTTCACATTTAAAAAATAAAATCAATTAACAATGAACAATTTACCTCTAAAACCTGGTGGTATCCTCGTTTGAACACACTAACTTTAAAATCCAAAGTATTCTATGTTCTTCACAAAAATCACACAAAGCTTGAAAGGCATTTTATGGTCTTTAGTTAAATCACATGATATTAATATAATGAGATTTTTAAACCTTAATAATTATATATTGTATATAGATTAAAATAGTAAGAAGAGGTTTTTTACTTAATAGAAAAATTATAACAAAATTTGAATATCAAACAGATTCAATCTGTTAGTCTCCTATAATTTTAATTTCAAAAAATTTGAGTCTATTAAATATAAGCTGTGCTTATAAGACAATAATTTAATTCTAAAAGTTTTTGAATGAAATTTTTCTAAATTAAAATTATAGGACACTAACAGACTGAATCTGTTCTGATATTCAAATTTTGTCTGTACGAATTCCATAGTTAGCAGAAAACCTCAAAGCAGAAATCGCAGATATAAAATCTTCAGTTGCAAATCTGAAAAAACTACTGAACAAAAATGATTGTGTTAGTAATCCTTGCAAACATGGCGGTATTTGTCAAGATCTTTTTAATGGTTTTTACTGCAGATGTCCTGATGGCTGGAAGGTGAGTACTTTCAAGGATTTTTATCTTTATTATAAGATCACCGTTAATGTTTATGTATCAGTTGCAATTGCCCATTTAAAATCGCCTTCCATTTTGCACACACACAAATAATACTCATATTGTAGTTCGTATGGTATGACAAGGATATAAACAATAACAATTCTAAATTCTAACTCTACATTAACAGCGCTACCACAGAAATATATACCTTCTTATTTTCCTTCTTTTTCTTTCTATGGTGTAACGGTGAAATTTTAGAAAGTGCGACATTGTCAGATTAGTCTAAGATCCGAACCTAAATGACCTTCACCGAGCTGATAATAGAATAAACTCATTTTATAATGAATAGTAGTATATTAGAAAATTTATTAAAAATGGGTTTTCAAAAAAAATCCTGGACAAAATATTTTTAATTATTTTTTTAAAAATGATTTTTCATTATATGTTGCAACATCAAGATAATAAGAAAATTTTATACTGGACTTGAAGTATAAAACATATAGAATGTGCTAACGTAGGGTTGTCTATAATTTAGCTGGACAAACTGCTAGGTTGTCAGGTATAAACAGGTATGACGATGCAAGTTACTTTCACTTGTTATGATAATAGAAAAAAATGTATATCAGCATAAGCGCTGTTTTATTACGAACACGTTGATATAGGGTTGTCTGCAAAAAATTTGGTCCTAATAGGGGTTTGCGAATTTTAAAGATTTTAATTTCAACGCGTGTGAAAATGAGTTACAGAGAGATCCGAGGTAAGTATAATGTGTAATAATAAAGGACCGAACATCGCACTCGTTTCTGATGGGGCCTGGAATATAAAAAAGTGCGCATGCTCGGCACCATGAAAGGCAGGGTTCCTTTATTATTACACATTATACTTACCTCGGATCTCTCTGTCACTCATTTTCACACGCGTTGAAATTAAAATCTTTAAAATTCGCAAACCCCTATTAGGACCAAATTTTTTGCAGACAACCCTATATCAACGTGTTCGTAATAAAACAGCGCTTATGCTGATATAAATTTTTTTCTATTATCATAACAAGTGAAAGTAACTTGCATCGTCATACCTGTTCATACCTGACAACCTAGCAGTTTGTCCAGCTAAATTATAGACTACCCTACGTTAGCACATTCTATATGTTTTATACTTCAAGTCCAGTATAAAATTTTCTTATTATCTTGATGTTGCAACATATAATGAAAAATCATTTTTAAAAAATAATTAAAAATATTTTGTCCAGGATTTTTTTTGAAAACCCATTTTTAATAAATTTTCTAATATACTACTATTTATCATAAAATAAGTTTATTCTATTATCAGCTCGGTGAAGGTCATTTAGGTTCGGATCTTCTACTAGATTGTTTTCTGGGATCAACTGATTCACGTGATCAACTACCTGAAACGTACGCATGTCTGCAAATTGCCTCTGTGATCTACAAAACCCTGTCGAGTTTGTTCGAGTATAGAATTGTTATACAGATGTATGTTACACTGTCTCGATTTCTAGAATTTTCTATTCCCATAGCTCATACTCCTTATTAATATTTCACAGATTTAAAAATTTAGGTGGTATGGGCTGTTGAACAAAGCAAAAAGTTCCGATTTCATGTCAGTGCTTTTCAGCATTCTTTCTGATTGCCTTTCTCAATCAGTTTTTTCATCAAGATGAAGATTTTCTTAAATTTTATTTCTATAATTCAAATACAGATGAGGAGCAAAACTTTCAAAAGTGGCTGTAATTTAATTCGAATATTTGAAATGGATTTATAAGTAATGGAAAAATAATAAAGACATTCGAAATTTTTTCATTTATAATTTTTAATCGCTTGTTTTTTTTATCTTAGGGCTCAACATGTGAAAATGACGTTAATGAGTGTGTTTTGTTCAACTCTACAGAATTATGTCAAAATGGAGGAATCTGTCGGAATGAACCAGGAACATATGAGTAAAAAACTTACAATCTTCATATTATAGTGTTCTAAAATTCGCTTATTTCAGATGTATCTGCACGAATGGATGGCATGGTTTGCATTGTACAACTAAAATAACTGGTTGCTTCTCTGGTCCAACTTCTGAAATATGCGGAAATGGAATCTGCGTATCACAGAATAACGAACTTGGGAGGAAGTGCATATGTGATCAGGTGATTTTTATCAATGGTTTTCTTCGAGCACGTCAACTTTCAGTGATATCTTTCATTTAAGTCTTTTAGTTCTTTCGATACATGGACTATGATAAATTTTTATAGGGAACGAAGAAAGGCTAGCGAAGTTTGATGAAAAACTTTAGCACTTTTTTGTGATTCTCACCATATCAATAGACTTCAAACAAAAAAGTTTTCATTATCATCAACAAATATTCAGTAACAATGAAAGAAATTGAGCATCAGAGAGAGAAGGAGTTATCAGATAATGTCGTAAAAAATAGTAGAGCATTCATATAAAATTCGAACTATATTTTAGCCCAATGGAGATTTAGGAACCTAAGGACTTGATACTACCCAAAAATTGCTTGCACTTTGTTCGAGTGCAGTTCACGAGTAAGTGGTGTTTTGCAAGTTGCCACACAATAATAAATAAACAGGGTCAGCTTAGCTTAATTGGTATTTTAGAAGAGGTGGATAAGCAAAATATTGTGATGAGTAAAAGGAGTTGAGGGTGCGAAAATAGCTCAAAAAGTTGTGAGAGATGAACTAGGAGCTACGAATCGTCTTCGGAAGTAATAAGTGTTATATCCTGAAAAACACTTCGATAGTGTTAACTCTACCGTTGTAGTTACTGGCATGTGAGCATGGCTCTTTCACCAGGTAGTAGTCACCAGAAAGTTGTGTACGGTACGCCTTATCACCGCGGAAAGCGAGAACCCCTCCGAAGAGTTCTTCGGAGTTCTGCTTCCATCGAAGCACTATCCAACCGCTACTAGCTCTGCAGGTTAGTACCCGAGTTGTTTGGGACAAAACTCACACATCGAAGGGGCTTTTTACTTCCACCCACCCGATCACAGGCTCGAGAAACAGAAAAAATCCCAAGAATCGATGTCTCAATTGATTCTGGTACGAGCACCGTCAACCGGTCGTACCGTCAACACCCACGAAACCCTGTGAACTCTTTCAATCGTTCGAGCACCAACGGTCTACTTTAGCATTTTAAGCACTTCTCGAGAAATCCTGAATCATGAATTAATGGCGACCAGATAGATGGAATACCCTTCTAGTCTAGTATGCAGACTTTCAACCACTGCTCCCTCGAGTCCAACACCAATTGGGTGCTCAGGGAGTACGAATACTCTCTGAGGGCCTCCATCCTCCCGAGGTAACGCAATATATACATAACGCACTCGGTCATTGGATAGAAAAATCTGAAAGATTAAACTGCAATAGGGTAAAGTAATGCTAGTTTTAAGTGTGTAAGCGCTGTGATGCGACAGACACCCTTGTTACCGGGTTATCCTCCTCAGCGGCGAAATTAAGACCCCACTCGTGATGAACTCCCCCACTGCGACATGGTCCGGTGACATAGTATAGAAGAGCATGGGAATTCCCAAAATTGTGTACAATTTCTGTTAATGAAAAAACAGTCTGAAATTCAGCGTGAAGAATCCCATTTAAAACGTTCATCAAAATCATGTTTCTCTTTCATCAGATGTTTAGCATAAGTAGAACGTAACGTATGATTGAGGAAGAGCGTCGATGTTCCTTTATTCTAGTGTCAAAGGATCTTCCAGTTCAATGTTAGTTGAACAGGTACCGCTTAATAATTAGTGGACACTTGACAGATGGGATTTTTGGTTTTTTAAAATAATTCCTAATGATTTGTTATCTCTTTTTGTAAGATATAAAGAAAAAAAGTGAAACATTAATAAATTGAGAAGTTGGGTTCAAACTTTCTATTCGATTAACGTTTTGATAGGGTTGGCAGAGGGTGAGTGAAGAAGGGTCCTGTACACAGGATGTGGACGAATGTAAGGATGAAAATCCAGTATGCTCGAAGGATCCACAAGTGTCCTGCGAAAACACACCTGGATCGTTTAGATGTGGCGCTTGTCCTACTGGTAGGTATTCCTTTAAAGAGTTAAAAATAGTTTGGATATCATAGTCGATTAGACATTTTCTTTTTATTTAAAATAATGATAAAAAGGGTGAAAATACAATATAATTTCCAATATACTCCATATATTTAATATAATCAGTCTTTATGAAGCTGACAATTGTTTCAAGGCACACTGCCATCATCTGAACGAGTTATAAACTAGTTAGTTAGTTGACAAATGAGTAGAGGTGCGCACCTGCAGCTTGGTCATCTAAATCAGCGATTTAAGTTATAGAACAGATTCGAAAATCAGTCTATATATCGGGTGTTTTTAGATTTTAGATTAGATTTTTAGAACTTTCGATAGGGATAACTGTGATTCTACAGAAGGTAGAAGCCATGTTTTGACATTTCTGTTCAGTAAGCATTGACAAATTATCATGGAAAGACTCAGGCCGCAACAACGTTCACAAATTGTTGAAATTTATTTTCAAAATCAGTGTTCTATTCGCCAAACTTTTAGAGCACTTCGTGAAATTTATGGTTTTCATATGACGTCCATCAGAGCAGCTTATTTGTCGAACTATCGATAGATAGACAACAAGACAAAGAACTGTACGTACAGAAGAAAATATCGCTGCTGTAAGTCATAGTGTTAATGATAATCCAGATTTGTCTATTCGTCGACGTACACAACAAGTTGAACTCCACCACATGGCAAATTTTGCGTAAAGATCTTGGTCTACACCCATACAAGATCCAACTGGTTCAAGAATTAAAGCCACTTGACAATAATAAGCGTCGTTAGTTCGCTGATTGGGCCCTAGAACAGCTTGAAGTTGATCCACTTTTTTATAGTAAAATTGTGTTTAGTGATGAAGCTCATTTCTGGTTGAACGGCTCTGTAAACAACAAGCAAAATTGCCGTATATGGATTGAGAACAATCCTCAAGAAGTTCTGCAGGTTCCATTGCATCCTGAAAAATGCTATGGTGCGCTTTACACGCTGGAGGCATCATCGGCCCATATTTCTTTAAAAACGATGCTAGAGCTAATGTTACAGTAAATGGTGCTCGTTACTGATCGATGATCAATGATTATTTTTTTCAAAATTTGAATGGTATTGACCCAGAGGTGTTTTGGTTCCAACAAGATGGTGCTACAGTAACAATTGATTTGTCGAAAGAAAGATAACATTATTTATATAACACGATAACATTATTTCGAGAAATGGTCCAATTAATTGGCCTCCAAGATCACTGGATTATTTTCTTTGGGGTTATGTCGAGTCATTGGTTTATGTTGATAAACCAGAAACAATAGACGCTTTGGAAGCCAACCATATAGGGTAGTCACGAGCCGTTAAGGCATTCTCGAGCCCTGAAGGTAGTCACGAGCCGTTAAGGTAGTCGTGAGCCCTTAAGGTAGCCACGAGCCGTTAAGGTAGCCTCGAGCCCTTAAGGTAGTCACGAGCCGTTAAGGTAGCCTCGAGCCCTTAAATGTTGGCTTCCAAAGCGTCTATTGTTTCTGGTTTATCAACATAAACCAATGACTGAATTACTCGAAAAATTGGTCCAAAATTGGTCTGGTCGTATGCGGTTCTTCAGAGCTAGTCATGGTGGAAATATGCCGAAAATTATTTTTAAAACATAAATGTCGTAAAATTATCTTTCAAATGAAGAAAAATTTGGCTTTAATCTTAATTTAAATGTATTTTATTTCAATTTAAAGTTCTATAACTAAAAAAAAACACCCGATACTTTATAATTTTATGTGAGCGAATTTTGCGAAATTTGGATGTGGTAGTTATACTTAATGTTGAAAAAGACTTTGAAACATCCTGTATATCCGCAGATCTGTGTATATATGAGTTTTTTACTATGCGTATGGTGTATTGTTTTTCAGGTTACACTGGAAATGGACAATACTGTGCAGATATAAATGAATGTGAACTTTTCAACGGAGGTTGCAGCATAAATCCAATGGTTAAATGTATCAATACACCTGTGAGTAAAATACCAATTTAAAATAATACACTGCTCAAACTTGAAGTGGAAATTCGATAGAAAACTGACTTTTTGGGTTAATTACAAAAAACTCGGTTCTTTTTGTGATCCGTATATGCTATGATGTGCTTTTGCAATCGGTTTGATGTTGTGTAGTATCAGTTTAGAAGCCGTCCAACCTGAACGATTAGTGTGTTGGTTGAACGACGATTTAACTCAACAAGAAGTTGCTTACCGTGTCCGGGTTTCGCAAAGTATAGTTAGTAGACCGAGGAATCGCTATCGTATTAGTGGAAGTGCTCCATATACTCATGGGAATGGAACATCAAGTGCTACAATAGCCACAAGATCAGCTAATACGGTTAATTGCTCAAGGAAATCTCTTCTTCACAGCATCTCGAATTAATAGCTCATTCCGGCAAGCTACCAGTAGGATAGTTTCTGGTCAAACAATCTGGAATAGATTGCACAGTTTCAACTCGAGGACGACAAGATCCTCCAGGCAACCGAGATTGAGTAGGGAGCACTGGGCTGTAAGATAACGTTGGGCTCTTGAACATGAGATCTGAAACGTGCACAGATGAAGATCTTGCCTATTCACGAATGAGTGGAAACACATCGGATGGTCACGAGGCTTCACTTCATGTACTAGTTGCACTTTGTGAGCCTCCATACCGAGATATTTATGCAAAAAGGCCTAGAAATGTTCAGTTCTTGAGCACGATGACCGGTTGATGTTGCTGGATATTCAGCCACAGTCTGAGCTACAGCAGTAATGTTTTCAGGTGTTTTCACTGGACGAGAACGTGAACGGGTTCTTTTATCGAATAAGGATCCAGTTTTCAGAAATAAATCGATCCACAAATTTTCGTGACGGCATTGTATTTCTATTGAATTAACAACTTGAATTTCTATTAGTTTGAATAGAAGATTCACCGCTTTGGAAAAGAGTTTTTAATATTTTCTAGTTTTATTTAACAATTAATCGACCTATTCCGGTAATGTCAAATATTAAATTAACTTTCTGTCAAAACACGAATGACAGAAGTTTTGCCAGACTCGAAATCACCACTACTTCAAAATGCAAATTCTAGATCTTTTAGCATAACGAAGGTATTTCTGAAATAAGTTAAGATTCGTTCAAAATATATACTGTGATAGCGAAACTATTGTTATATTTATAATGAATATATGAAAATCAGTAGGAAGTTTTTTTTTTCTATTTTATCCTTAATAGATTTCAAGTGAAGACCATTCAATTAAATATTTGAATACCAATTTAATATCATTTATAAGGAGTGTGCGCTATGGTCATAGAAAGTTCTACAAATCTCTAGATGGCGCTAGTGTATGATTAATACCTTAGTGTCTTTGTGTATAGCGAATGTAGATACTTGATAGATTTTTAGTCACTGGCATACATTGCACTGAAGAAAACCAACTATGCATGTCTGCAATTGGCCCCTGTGATCAATAAAACCTTATCGAGTTTGTTTGAATATGGAATTGTTATACAGATGTATGTTACACTGTCTCGATTTGTAGAACTTTCTATTACCAAAGCGCACACTCCTTATTAATGATATTTGGTACAGATCAGCCAATTTTTCCTGGTAACAATAAATATTGTTTATTATATAAAAATATATCCTTTTTCAAATAAGGGATCGAGAAGATGTGGTTCTTGTCCTCCGGCATATATTGGTGATGGAGTTACCTGCACATATGAAGGGAGATGCAATAAAAATAACTGGATATGTAGTCCATTAGCTTCATGTATTCAGTTTATGAGTAAGTAGAAATAATTTTAAGTGTATATTACGCGCTCGTGTTTGGACCTCTGTTTTGATCGAGTGTTTAACATTTTTGTTGTTGTTTATGTTGAAACATGTTAATATATATGGGGTGAACTATTTAAAATTGGCATTTTCGATGGCCCACTCTTTATGTCTGTTGAATTTTGTCTTCAATGAACGTCCTGCATCTGATATTTTAAGTTGAACAGGTTTGATCATAAACTCCTCATTCATTCATGTTTGGAGTTAAATTTTTTTATCAAAATCTAGCTTAATCGGAAGTTCTTGAAATAAGATCGAATATCTTATAGATACAGTAAATCTTTTCCTCGCAATAATAATAAAAAACTTTAATACATACGCAGTATGGAAGTAGTTCTTTTTTTTTGTAGATATGTCAATAACAGAGTGCAGATGTCCAGTTGGATATGTAGGAAATGGATTTGGACCTAGAGGATGTTTACCTTCTTCAGTATTTCCATGCAAACCAAATCCTTGCGTTTCTGGTACTTGTAAGCCAGATTCGAGTAAAATTGGAGGATTTATTTGTGTTTGTCCGAATAACTACTTTGGTAAGAATAACTGCTAACGCGAAAGTTTTCACCAAGTTCTACTGCCATCAATGCACGTAAATATCGGATGTTTTTTTAGAGTGATAGAACTTTCTATAGGGATAACTGTGATTCAACAGAAGGTAGAAGCCATGTTGATTTGACATTTCTGTTCAGTAAACATTGACAAATTATCCTGGAAAGACTCACGCTGCAACAACCTTTACAAATTGTTGAAATTTATTTTCAAAATCATTGTTCTATTTGCCAAACTTATAGAGCACTTCGGAAAATTTATGGTTCACATAATCCTCTATTAGAGCAGCTTATTCGTTGAACTATCGATAGATTTCGGACAACATTTTCTCTACTTGATGCAACAACAACAACAAGACAAAGAACTGTACGTACAGAAGAAAATATCGCTGCTGTAAGTCATAGTGTTAATGATGATCCAGATTAGTCTATTCGTCGATGTTCACAACAAGTTGGACTCTGTGCATCCACCACATGGAAAATTTTGCCTAAAGATCTTGGTCTACCCCCATACAAGATCCAACTGCTTCCAGAACTAAAGCCAATTGACCATAATAAGCGTCGTTTGTTTGCTGATTGGACGTTAGAACAGCTTGAAGTTGATCCACTTTTTTATCGTAAAATTGTGTTTAGTGATGAAGATCATTTCTGGTTGAACGGCTATGTAAACAAGCAAAATTGACGTATATGAAGTGAAAACAATCCTCAAGAAGTTCTGGAGGCATCATCGGACCATCTTTTTTTGAAAACGATGCGGGAGCTAATGTTAAAGTGAATGGTGCTTGTTACAGATCGATGATCAATGATTATTTGTTTCAAAATTTGAATGGTATCGACCCAGAAGTGTTTTGGTTCCAACAAGATGGTGCTACACCTCATGCTGCTACAGTAACAATTGATTTATTGAAAGAAAGATTTGGCGATAACGTTATTTCGAGAAACGGTCCAATTAATTGGCCTCCAAGATCATGCGACATAACTCCACTGGATTATTTTCTTTGGGGTTATGTCAAGTCATTGGTTTATGCTGATAAACCAGAAACAATAGACGCTTTGGAAGTCAACATAACTCGTGTTATTGATGAAATAAGGCCTTAATTACTCGAAAATGTGGTCCAAAATTGGTCTGGTCAATTGCGGTTCCTCAGAGCTAGTCGTGGTGGACATATGCCGGAAATCATTTTCAAAACATAAAGGTCATAAAATGATCTTTCAAATAAAAAAAAAATTGACTTCAATCTTAATTTAAATGTGTTTTATTTCAATTTAAAGTTCTATCACTTAAAAAAAACACCCGATACATATACACAGCATAACCCACCGAGCTAATTCAAATACTCAGCTGTACTCCCGATTACTTCTACAATTAACTCTAGAAACCTTCCTCATGCTCAAGTCATATCCTGTTATGCCGAAAAATACTAATATTTAGCATATATGAAGTGTCTCGATTCAAAGACTTTTCTGCTAACAAAAAATAATGGCGCAATAGCGCTATTTAAGTAGTATGGGCTAAGAAGGGATCATATTCAATTTAGTAATAACAATAACACAGTTTATGCAATAGCCAAATATAAATCAACTTCGAAAAAACTTCACTCTGAGGTGATAACTGTGAACAGCGTTAACTAATTATGAATTCTTAATTGACTTATTTAATGACAATAAAAAAATTAATAAATGTGTGGATATTTCTTGATCTGGTGAAAATATCTATTATATTAAATATCAGTGAATGAATTTGTTCCAAATTTTCTTTTCTATTTTTAAGTGACATTAATAATCGTGTGTACTGAAGTTCGGTCTTCAATTAGCCAATCTCTCAATTTTCTTGTTAAATTTATTTTTATTTCTTATATTTTCAATTTCTTTAGGTATAATCTTCAAGCTGTATCTCTGATCGATTCTTTTTTCCTCTCAGGGTCTTTCATTGTTATTCATTTCATCTCTCGAGGAGTAAAAAGTACCAAATATCGTTGATGGGGAGTGTTAGCTATGGTAATAGAAAGTTCTACAAATCGAAACAGTGTAACATACATCTGTATGACAGTTTTATACTCAAACAAACTCGATAAGGTTTTGTTGAGGACTGGAGCAAATTCATGCTCTAGTTTCGAACTTGTTGCTTTTCGTTAGTGCAATGAATGCCAGAGACTACAAATCATTCAAGTACCTATATTCGCTACACACAGAAACACTAAGGTATTAATCATACACAAGCGTCATCTAGTGCATGGAAATATATATAACCGGCATATCCCAGCGAGCCAACTTAAGCAAAGAACAGTATTCTTGTTTTTTCTATTGTAACGAACGTAGAAAACCTTCCCCATGCGCAATTCGTATACAATTACGTCACGATGCTCATAACTAAAATTTTTATTCAAATGAATTAATTTGGCTGATAATACTACTCTGTCAAGAAAGTACCGGGAATTTTCAATTAAAACAACATTTTTACATTTAATCGTCAAAATTTATTGGGTCGCCTTCAAAATAGGCTCCATTTGCTCCAATACATCTATGCCAACGGCATTTCCATTTATCGAAACATTTTTATAGGCGCTTTCCGGGATGGACTTTAGCTCTCGCGCCGAATTTTGTTTTATGGCTTCAATCGACTCAAAACGGGTGCCACGAAGGGGCAATTTTAGTTTTGGGAAGAGGAAAAAGTCGCAGGGAGCCAAATCCGGCGAATACGGTGGTTGCTGAAGCACGTTTGTTGAGTTTTTGGCGAGAAAGTCAGTCACAATCGTAGCTCGGTGAGAAGGCGCGTTATCGTCATGCAAAATCCATGAGTTGTTCGCCCATAAATTTGGCCGCTTCTTACGGATACGCTCACGCAAACGTTTCATAACGCCTAGGTAATACTCCTTGTTTACCGTCTGACCCTCTGGAACGAATTCGTAGTGCACCACGCCACGGATATCGAAGAAAACAATGAGCATCACCTTCATTTTCGAGCGGCTTTAGCGTGGTTTTTTCGGTTTCGGCTCATTTTTTGCCACCCATTCCGATGATTGCTGGCTTGTTTGCATATCGTACTCGTAGACCCAGGATTCATCACCAGTTATAATGCGTTCCATGAATGTAGAATCGGAATTACAGCGATCCAGCATGTCTGAAGCAACCTGTTCGCGATGACGTTTTTGAAGAAAATTCAGGTCTTTCGGTACGAGTCGTGCGGCCACCTTTCTCATGCCCAAAATATCAACCAAAATCGTACGTGCGGACTCGTGGAATATCTTAAGATCATGTGCTATCTCTCTCAAGCTGGTACGACGGTTTTCCAGCACCCTTTCCTTAATTTTATCGACGTTATCTTCGATCGAAGCCGTCGATGGGCGACCACTTCACGACCGTCCTTGAAGGCTCTGTACCACTGATATGCACGAGTTTTCGATAGAGCATTATCACCAAAGGCCTTTTGCAACATTTTCAATGCATCGGCACACGAAAATTCATTTGCAACACAAAACTTTAAACAAATTCTTTGCTCAACGTAATCACCCATAGTAAAAATCGTCACGCACTCTGACATCGACTGACTTAATCAGCTGTTGCAAACACACTAGTTGACAGATCCCGCTCAAGCTTGGCATAGTAATTAAGGACAGTGGTACCAACCTAGGAAAAAAAAATTTTACCTGCCTCATTGCCCCGCCAGATTTAAATCGATAATTCCCGGTACTTTCTTGACAGAATGTATGATCCAAATAATAAGGAGTATGAGTATGGTAACAGAAAGTTCTTCGAATCGGGAAAATAATAAGGAGTATGAGTATGGTAACCGAAAGTTCTTCGAATCGGGACAGTGCAACATACATCTGAATGACAGTTCCAAACTTTATCTCATTCCTCTCTTTTGTTTTCAGGAAAATATTGCAATATATCGTTAAACACATGCCAGCTGAATAAACCATGCAAGAACGGCGGTCTGTGTGTTAGTACAAACTTGACAGACTATACTTGTATCTGTCCAGAAAGATATACTGGATATAACTGTGAAGTTGTACCCCAAGGTCAGTATCAATGATATAAGCGACAACATTCATCCTACACTTAGTTAATCATAATACTTTGAACATCTTGTTTCTCTTCCGTCTGTAAAGAACATTTTTAGCAAATCATCGTAAACTATTGCAAAACTGAACCTTCAATTCAAATCAAATGTTGATCCATGGCTGAGATCATCTTGCGATCTTTCTCAGTAATTGTTGTATTGCAATGAAGCCACCGCACGTCTTTTATAAGACCAATTCATGTTTTCCAACACTCCCTGACATTTCGAAGCTATAATTAAAACAAATTGTTGAAATTACTATGTTTTACTACCAATAAAAATATATTTTACACATTTTCTTGTGACTCGAGTTTCGGGAAATGAACTATCCCATCATCAGACAACTGAAGACCTAACAGTGGTACAGAGGTATTTAAACAATAGTGATAAATATTTTGAATATTTCAATAAATTCTAGATAACACCTAATAGTGGTACAGAGGTTTACAAGCGGAACGTGATAAAAAACCGGGTTAAAAAAGAGGGGCCTTCTAACAGATATCGGAATGTCGGACATCGACAAAGAAGGTTATTAAACAGATGGTACCCAAATATCTCAAATAATTTTTTGGGGTTACCTAGCTCCGTACAGTTATTCATTATTTTCACGTTATTTTGTTGTACATCTCAAATATTTGGATTTACATAGCTCCATACAGTCATTCATTATTTTTCAAATTATTTTTATTGTGAACGAATTTGAAAATTTTAATAATCAAGTTTCTTTTCATTTGAATCTACATGTAAAATTTTCTTAAGATTTTCTTTTGTCGAAAGGAATTACTAATTTCTAAAGAATGAGAGGCAAAAGTTGAATTTTTGTTTACTTTTCATTAAATTAATTTTATGTTCGTTGAAAAAGGTTTTAAACAGATGTCACTTTTTGAATATCTCAAATATTTTCGATTTACATAGCTCCGTAAATATTTGAGATATTCAAAAAGCAACATCTGTTTAATATTCAAATTTTGTTATATTTCTTCTATCAAGTAAAAGGCCTTTCTATTTTATTTTATATATAATATATAATTATATTTTGGCTTCAATAAATCTCATTATAGAATGTCAGTGAATTTAAATAAACCTTGAAATAACTCACACTGTTCTTTGATTTCGTTAGAACATAGATCAATCTTGAATTATAAAGTTGATCTGTATTTCGAAGCTTAAGTCTTTTAACACGTGAGAGATATAGGTTAAGTTTTTGATTTTGATATTTCGAATATTAAATGAGGACTGAAGACGGGATTGTCTCGAATTATATTTGTTTTTTGAAGATATAGTGCACATTCTTTAGAGATTTTTGAAATAATTTATTCGAATATTTAAATATATTAAATATTTCAAATAAATTATATTCTTTGAGAATTCCTTTAAGTGTTTTCATGTTTTTGAAAGGCTATTGGTGTTCTAAAAGGTAAGACCAGAAACAAAATTTTGTCTCCTTTAAATATTTATTTATTAATTTTAATTACTTTCGTATATCTGTTGGGTTATTTATTCCATTTGACATTATATATTGAGTTTTGATTGTATACGTCTATTAAATGTAAGCAGTGCTTGTTGTAGACATAAATTTAATTCTAAAAGTTTTTGAATAAAATTTTTTTGAAATTAAAATTGTAGAAGACAAACATATTTCAATATGATTTAATATTCAAATTTTTTTTAATATTCAAACGTAGTAATTTCTACAATTTGTTTTAATTATGATCAACTACCAAATAGTAACGGCTGAAACAATTCAGTATCTTTCGAAGCTATTGTGGGATTAACTCTCAATTATTCTGCTTGTTCAGAAAAATCTGACGTGACATAATGCCTTAGATCTCCCTACTCTTCAAGGCTTCATAATTTTTGAACCTTTCTGCGTGTTTTTTCCCTTCGAAGCATGATTACTTGGGCCTCTCTAAGAATTCTGGCTCCTCTAGCCGAAGCCGGATGATTGATTACAAGCATTGCCATCATAAATATTATATTTTCGGCAGCCTTTTTCTATTTCTTATTTAATGGCAAATTAGGCGTGCTATTTGATTATTCTCCTCGGGTATATATTTAAGGGTAGGTTTTAGGTGAATTTACACATTTCTGAATTCTACCATACAAAATTCTTTGTACGATGCACTGAGGAATTCTCACAGAAATAAATCAATTTTCAATCCCGATTCTTTTTTTTTCAAGAACGAGTATTTCTTAAAATATCGAGAACTTTCTAATATAAAAAAATATTTGTTTGGGAATAACCCCAATAATTATTTTTTAATTTTATTGTATTTCCATGATCTATTTCTAGAATGTGGAGATCTGGGACTCCAGGAGAGTGGGGAGATAACATACCCATGGAGTTCTTCTTCTGATCTAACATGTATCTGGTATATTCACACCAAGGAAGACAAAGTTTTCAATATTTCATTTTCACAATTCATTGTTGGTCTTGGTTCCGATTGTACTCAGGAATGGGTTAAGGTAATTTATTATATCTCAATATACCAAGTGTTAAACAATGAAGTGAAATATCAATTTGTATATGTGTCCCAGAAGACGAAGTCGAGCCGAAAGCGGGGGATAAGCCAAGTCATAATAGTTACAAGAAAAATATTGAAAAATCTGAGTGCATCTTTTTTAAATTATAGGCATTACAAAAAAAATCTTCACTAAAAATTATTATACATTTATTTTTTTCCCTTGTCTTGTATGTATTTAACATACTCTAGATGGCGCTAGTGTATTTTTAATACCTCTGTGTATAGCTAATATAGATACTTGATAGATTTGGAGTCACTAGCATACATTGTACTGACGAAAACCAATCAGTTTGAAACGTGCGCATATCTGCAATTCGCCTCTGTGATCAACAAAACCTTGTCGAGTTTGGTTGAGTATAGAATTGTTATACAGATGTATGTTAAACTGTCTCGATTTTTAGAACTTTCTATTACCATAGCTCCTTATCAATGACAATGACAAAAATTATTAATTAAAAAAATATTTAATAAATACTATTAGGAGTACAAATAAGTTTCCGCTGTTTTTTAACACAAATTAAATATTTATTATAGAAGAAATGATTTTAAACGATGTGAGACTGCTTGCTGAGTGACTTCTAATATTAGAGCAAGTTCTTTTTGTGTTTGAGATGAATCTTCCTCCAATAATTCCTCCAATTCTGCATCCTCGTAAATTGTTGGCCTTCCAAAGCGATCTTTGTCTTCTACGTCGAAATCACCGTTTTTAAACCACTCTCGACACGTTCTCTCACTCAAAGCACCCTCACCATATGCTTCTACGAGCAATTGATGCGCCTCAGCAGCAGATTTCTTTAAATTAAAGAAGTAAACTAATATTTTCCGCTAATGACGCTTACTTGGCTCAAATTTTGACATTTTCAACTTATAAAAATTATATTTTACCAATATAAAATCAATGATACTAATAGGTTATGTTGTTCTTGAATGTCCAAACTATTTTTTAAGCCGGTTATCATCTGCGAAAGCTAACCGAAACTCCGTGCCGCGCCATCTAAAATAAAACGGCGGAAACTTATTTGCACTCCTTATAGAAGGCTACAAAATTGTCTTTCGTATCAATGTATTATGAAAAGTAGAATCCTTTCCAAACATGCACAGCATAACCTCAAGAATTTCTTCAAAAGTAACTCTCTTTAATAAAGTTCCTTCAGAAAAACTCCAAAAACATCTTCGAAAAAAACATTTGGAATTACCACATCGATAACTCGTCAGCCCAACTACGTATCCAAAAATAAAAGTAATTAATAAAAATTCATTTCACCAGACTATTACCGCATGTCTTTCTATAAACAAACTCATAGTGAATTTTTTAAATATCAAAACCCTACGTATGCTATGAAATCACACTAAGTTTGTAAGCTATTTTTAAGGACTCAGTCATATCCAAATGATACTATGTGTACGAGTGAAAAACCAAAATATAATTATTAATTATGATTTTTTAAAGGCACTAATTTTTGAAGAAATTATTGAAGTTATGTTGTGGATTTTTGGGAAGAAATATGGTTTTTATAATACATTGATACGAAACAAAATTTTGTATCATTCAAGTATTTATTTAATACTTTTAATTAATAATTAATATTTTCTTTCTATCATTTTATTCCTTTTGAAGCTGTGTATATTAAAATTAAAATTTGTAGTGAGGTTAGCAGAATAAATCTGCATGATATTTGAGATAAATTTGTAGAGGTTTCGGAGAAATGTGTGAAATATTATGACCTGACCTATCACTCGCTTTCGGATATAAGTGGACCTTTATTTATGGGACCAACAAGTTTTTTACAGAAGGAAACTATTCATGATGGGAAGGAAATGTGAAATTATAATGAGAATTGACAAAAACTGAATGAAATTCTTTATACAAAGTGTAGAAACGTGCCGGAAATCGATCAATGAAACACAAAATATGAATTATTCATTCAAATTTCTATATCGTCTTCAAAGTTCTGATGATAGCATTATTTGTTGTGTTATTGTAAGGGGTGGGCCATTCGAAATTTTTGATCGGCTTTAAATAAAAAACTAACGAATATTTTTTCAAAGTTGTGAGTTCATTAGAAAGGTTGAACCTTGAAATTCACTAATGAAAACAAATTCATTCAAATGACCTTCACCACTGGTTACAGTACCCTATCCGATCAATCCAATTTTTCAGTACATCGTCGATTGTTTGGGGCTCGATCTCAACTTCGATTTCATGTTTCAAGGCATCACATGAATTCTACCGGTTAGTTGTATTGGCATCTGAGCGTTGCTCTTTCACCAAGCGACTAGTTAGCAGTCTTCACAGTCTGCCCCCAGAGGCAGAAAGTATAATAATCATCGCGCGTGGTGAAAACCCCTCCGAAGAGGTGTACGCACCAGCTTCCAGTTTGGGCTTCAATTCGAAAATCTACAACCGTCTGACTGGTAGCAGCGAAGCACTATCCAACCTCTTCTGGCTCTGCATGGTCAGTACCCGAGTTGTTTGGGACGCAACTCACACGCCGAAACGGCTTGATCCATCCGAACGCAGTATCATGAACTAAGATAATTTCAAGATTGATCCTGGTACGAGCACCGTCAATCCTGGTTCTTTATTCACACTGCAGTGTTATTAATAATCCGAGCTCTGTCGTCACTTGTCAACATAGGTGTTTCATCATGCAGAACCATTTAACTTCAAATTAAGATAGGCAAATCAGGTTCAGTTAGTCAGAACATTCTCCGATTTCCTTTTTTGACCTCATGTTTCTTGCCATACTGAATTCCTCACTTTTCGCTCTAGATCATTGAAGGTCGGGGACAGGACATCAATGACTATGTTATATTTTGTGGCCATGAAACACCCCTAAATCTTAGAATATGGAGCTCTACGAACGAAATGACCATAAGTGTAAAATTTCAAACCAGATCATCTTCGTTCAAACTGAAATGGGAATCTTACATACCAGGTAAGGCAAACTATACCAGTATTGGACTTTTTCAGCCGTTACTATCTGGTGGTTGATCAAAACTGGAAGTTCCTTGGTTTCACTACTAAAATTATTATGTGCTTGAAGGCTCAAATTTGTGAGTAATTTTCCGAATAATTTGCTCTGCTATTTCTATTTGTTTCTCCTACTGCTTCGAAACTGCTGATGAATAAACTTATCTAATAATTACACCAATACTTCTGTATGAATTTAAACTCAGTTAAGAATCAGTTTTTGTATTAATCGTTTAAGATGAAGTTTTAATTATGGGAAATCAATCCAGTCCAATTTCAGCCACATTCTGAGCAACAGCAGAAATGTTTTCAGGTGTGCTCACTGAACGAGAACGTGAACGGGTTGTTTTTATCAAATTACGATCCAGTTCTCACGAACAAACTGATCGAAAAATCGACCCATTTCTCTTATGACAAATAATAAACTATCTTTCTGTCAAAACACGAATGTGTTACCAGACTCGAAATAACCACTACTTCAAAATGCAAATTGTAGATGGGCCATTTAGCGTACCTCTGAATAGTGATAAATTTTTCGAAGAATTGTATATTTTTGAACAGATTGCATCCTACAACAGCAGTTACCCCTCCCAGTTATTATGCAAAATATTTTAATCAAAAAACAGAAGCAAATTGCATTGGGTTTCCATCAAATAAGGACCGTTTCAATTGAAAGAAAACAGTAATTTCTGAAAACTTGTTTTAATTATAATCAACTACCAAATAGCAACGACCAAAACAGTTCAATATTTTATTTTACAGTCAAGAATCATTCGAATTGAAGAAACTTTGTTGAAAATTCATAATTTTTTCGTTTCAGAATGTCATAAAACTCTCGAATTGACAGAAAGTTCCACTGGTACTATTAAATCTCCAAACTGGCCAAATAATTATCCAGTTAAGAGGTAATTTTCAAGAAGTTTTGAGCTGTGAAATTTTAATTTTCAACCTGAGATGACAAATTGATTACTAATTCAACATTTTTTTAGAGAGTGTATTTGGTTGCTTCGTGCACCTATTGGAAGATCAATCAAATTGACGTTTTTAAGTATAGATTTAGGAAATGAAACTGAGTGCACAGGAGACTACTTAGAGGTGATAAAATTGGGATTAGCTTCATTATCAAATAAATAATAATTGATAATTTGATTGTAAATTTCTTGACAATATGATTGCTGAAATATTTTATAATTCACATTCAGATCGGTCTCATACTTTTGTTTTTCATCGTAATTCCACTTTCATTGTTTTTTCAAACTGCATAAAATAATAGGAGGACCGGAAAATAATGTCGTTTATGCACATGTCGATATTTGATTGTCATTTGTTAGCTCATTTTTTACTTCGAAGTCTAAGGTTCTTGTGTCTTGTTCACTTCTAAATAATTAAAATTTAGACTTTTTTTGCGATTTGGGGTGAAATGACCGCCGAAATACCAGTAGAGCATTGTATGCTTTTTGAGTTTCTCAAGGGTAGTAACGCAACAGTTGCGACCAAAAACATTTGCGATGTTTATCCAAGTGCATTTACACGTTCGTAAATGCCAAAGATGGTTCTGTAGGTTCAGATCCGGTAATTCTAATCTCTCTGACTCCTATCGATCATGAAGACCAACAACATTATACAAAGACATGCTAAGGGCAGAAGTGAAGTAAATTCATGTCAGACAATCGAGGAATTCTCAAACACCCTTAACCGACCTTGGTCGACTATCTAAGAACATTTGCAGTAGATTGGAAAAATAAGCAGAGCAGGCGTTTGGGTTCCTGATAATCTGTCCGAAGAAAACAAAGCCAACAGATCCATTATTGCTTCAACGGCACCATACAGAACCGTTTTATGATCACTTAATCACTTGAGACGAAAAATGGGTCCTAAATGATAATCCAAAACGCAAAAGGCAGTGGTTCTCTCCAAATGAATCACCACGAAGTACTGCGAACCCGGGTTCACATCCGAAAAAGGCGCTTCTGTGTGTTTGGTGGAGTGTACAGGGAATTGTTCATTATAAAGTGCTGAAACCTCGACAAACTGTTAATGCAGATCTTTATTGTGAACAATTGTATCGAGTGAACCAATCTTTAATAGAAAAGTATGCGGTGATTGTCAACAGAAAAGGCGTTATTCTGCAACACGACAATGCAAGACCGCAATGTACAACACGAACCTTGGAAAAAATTTATGAATTTGGGTAGGAAGTACTTCCTCACCCACCATACTCGCCTGATGTCGCACCCTCGGATTTCCATTTATTCAGATCGCTACGTTTTCTTAGCGCCAAAAAATTTGAAATTTTGGATGATGTCCAAAATGCCATCTGGAGATATTTTACTCAAAAACCAATTGATTTTTATCGATCCGACATTAGAAATTTGCACTCTGGATGGCAGAAGATTGTTGATAACGAAGGTGATCATTATTGATTAAAAATAAAACTTGTTAATAACTTATTCGTTTGAATTTAATTTAAGAAAGCGACATCACTGTCCGGATCCCCTTATAGTTTTATGAATAATCGGAAGCGGCCTAAAACTATTGTTTTGCTCGTGAAATATAAGGAGCTGTTAATTTTTTTCAAATCGGAACAGTACAAGTTATGTTTAATAAGGAGTCTAAGCTATGGTAACAGATTGTTCTTCGAATCAATACAGTGTAACATACATCTGTATAACAGTTCTGAACTCAAACAAGCCGAAATAGGTTTTGTTGATCGCGAATACATAAACAGCAGACATCTGCATGTTTCGAAGTTTATTGGCTTCAATCAACAGTGCACTGTAACATCCAACGAATACAAATCAATCACACACCTATATTCGCTCTGCATCGGAAAACCAATATATTCATCATACACAAACGCCATCTAGTGCACGTAAATATACATACACGATATACCACAGCGAGCCAATTCAAGCTGTATTATTATAAGGAGTTTGAGCTATGGTCAAAGAATTATTTGAGTGTTGAACTGTTATACAGATGTAAGTTGCATTGTCCTGATTCGAAGAACTACCTTAGCATAGTTTCTAATTCACTGGATATGACTTGAGCGTTTGCTACGTTAGTAAGTTAAGAAAAAATCTGGAATAATGTTTTTTCCTTGAATAGGCTCCCTGGGGCTTGCCCTGTAAATATACTCGCGTGCATTAGGTGGCGCTACTGCTCGATAAAACATTAATGTTCCTATGCAAGGCGAATAAAGGTGCGTGGCTGAGTTTCATTCGGTGAACATTATAGCGCACTGATGATTGGAGCCAATAATCTTGAAAACATGTGTATATACGCGCGATCGACAAAATCGGTTCGGGCTTATTTGAGTGTTGAAATGTTATACAGATGGAAATTGCATGGTCTCAATTAGAAGAACTTTCTGTAACCATAGCTTCTACTCCTTATTTATATATAAGTACTTTATATTTTATGAAACTTATAGCAGATGTTTTTCACTTGAAGTTTTTTTAAGCTTACATGACACATTTCATAACACAGTCCTTTAAGCGTTGCTTAACTTTCGAATAAATTAAAATCCTGTAGTATTTTATATCGTCACTTTTACATACAAACTATAATATTTTATTCGAAATGTATTGTTCTCTCTTCAGGTATCCTCGTCATTGGATGAAGGTATCGATATTTTGGACAAAATATGTGGAAGATCAATTCCCCAACCCATGATATCAGAAGGACCAGAGATGCGTATCCATTTTCATTCAGATAAGAGAATTGCTCATCGTGGTTTTTATATTGAGTATTCCTTACAACCAGGTTTGATGATTATAATATTAGAGATTCTTCTTAAAAACATTCTTTAGAGGTACAAAATACCGAAACACTTATTATGAACACTTAGCAATAAACTACATTTATTTATTTACGCTCCTAATCAAGGATTCATCATCCTGTATTAACAAGAATGTCTCTTTCTTATGCTTGTACTGTTACGATATCGATTCCACAGTCGAGAAATAACGCTTTTAGTAGTCTTAAAAGCAGTTGCAACATCCATCAACTAAACGCTTTCCTGCCTTAGGTATTTCTACAACTCATAACCCATTTTTATTGTTCTGAGTGACGTCTTGGCATGTCTTAAATAGGAATTTCTAAACACACACAACAGCTGAATACGAAACGATACCAAACATTTGCGATAATCACTGGACAAGGGAGTCTGTCGCAGCACAGGGCCTCTCCCTCAAAACTAACGTACTCCATTCTATTGCAGTAAATCTCCGGATTTTTCTGTCCAATGGGCGAGTGCGTTATGTAGCACACTCGAGGTGGTAGTGCTTGAAAGTCCGCATGCTGGACTAGGAGGGTATTCCTTCTAGCTGTTCGCAGAAACTCATGTTCAGGATATCTCGAGAAATGCTTCAGGGTTTAGCAGGACTTGACGTTTCGACCGGCCACGTCCTGAACCCGGATCGATTGCGAAATGTTTCTAGGGTTTGTGGATCTCGACGATACGGCTAGTCCGTTGGTGCTTGAAGCCAGGACCAATTGAAAGACTTCAAAAGATGGTGCTCGTACCAGGATCAATTGAGACATCAATCTTGGGACTATCTTGATTCATGGGACTGCGTTCGGGTGGTTGGATGAGAAGCTCCTCCGGCGTATGAGTTGCGTCCCAAACAAGTCGGGTACTGACCATGCAGAGCCAGTAGAGGTTGGATAGTGCTTCGATGCTACCAGTCAGAAGGTTGTAGGTTTTCGAACTGAAGCCGAAACTAGAAGCTGGTGGATTCAGCTCTTCGAAGTGGTTCTCGCCATGCGCGATGATAAGGCGTAACTCTTATCACACTTTATACTTCTTAGGACAGATTGTAGAGACTGCTAATAGTCACTTGGTGAAGAGCTATGTTCACATGCCAATACACTAACTGGTAGAATTTACGATGCTCCACTGGTCTCTAGATTAACATCGAATTTCCTATGTTTCCGAATGTATACTCCATATCTGCATACTATTAACCGTCTTGTTGGCACCAAGCCGATGTAGTCATTCAACCTAAAGGGTCAAAAAGCTGGTTTCAACTTCTAACAAAAATTTCTGAAAGTGCGGTCAAATATGACATTGAACGTTACAAAAATTTCCATAGAGCCAAAAAATGTAGATCATACAATTCTCTACAAATAATGTCTCCACACTTTTTCCGTAAGTAAAGCCATTTCCGTGATATGGCGACTCAAAGAATTGACAGAATTATTTTCTTCGTAATATGCACTCTTCCATAACACCTATAAGGTAGTGTCCTTGGCGCTTTCTTTTAACATGGTTTCCCCGGTAAATTATTTCATGATCTATTGTGATCTTACTGAATTTAAAAGTATTCTATGAAATACAAATCTTCTCGAATCTTTTTTTTTCGTACCAAGCTTGATTTAAAATATCGTAGTGATTGTCAATAAAACAAACGAAGGTTAATGATCCCGATTTTTCAGTAATAAGAAATTCATTACCATACTTCAACTTCAGCCGTATCTTAAACGTTCTGTTATCTTATTCTCGTATACTTTTTCAGTATGTGGTAGGACCTTAACAGAAGTTAGTGGAGTCATAGTTCCTCCGAAAGCCACCAAAGATCTGGTTTGTTTTTACCAAATAAAAACAAATAGCGGATTGCAAATTAAACTTCGTTTTACCTCCTTAGATCTTAGGAGGTCTATGGGATGTACAGATGAATATGTGGCTGTAAGTACTTAGAAAAAATTCCAAAGGTCTTAGGTAACTTAAAATGTTTGTTTTAGTTATATGACGGAACTGATACCACTAGTCCTTTGCTTGGAAGATATTGTGGGCACACTTTGCCGTCTTCGTATGTATCTGACAGTGGTGAAATTCTCGTCAAGTATAAGAAGAATAGGGCAACATCAAATTTTTCTCTGTCATATGAATTAGGTAAGAACTTCAAAGACTGTTAGATATGTTCACAGTCCCTCTATAAGAGATATTTCTAGTTACTTCTTCATTTTCGTAAACACTTTTAATATTTGATTGTTTTCAGTAGAAGTTGAAGAGAACATGGGCTTGTGAAGAAAAATTAAAACATTTTCATGATATTCAAAAAAAAAAACAGTATTTTGTTGTTGTTTTTCAATTTCTATGGATTCCAGGATGTCAAGTTTTTCCCTTTCGCTTCCACGTGCAAGATAACCAGGTTGTTCAATTCTGGGAACGTGTGATTCTTCAATACAGATCACACGTTCCCAGAATTGAACAACCTGGTTATCTTGCACGTGGAAGCGAAAGGGAAAAACTTGACATCCTGGAATCCATAGAAATTGAAAAACATAAGAGGCACGTACCAATAATAAACCTACTTAACGAACAGACGGAACTTTGAAAAACCCCTCTCTTCGAAGCTCTGCCGAAGCCTACAATCAGAATATATAATAGTTGAGATCTAATTTGTTCATTCAGTTTGAAAATGTAGTAAACACTACGAAACTCGAGTCACTGTATATCAGTTATAATTAAAAGTGATAGAAAACAAAGGCAGTTAGTAGATTTGTTGGTTTCCTTCTACATTTATTATTTCAATATTCGAAACAACAGATTCTATTTATTTGAAAGTTGAGAAAATTGCCATTGTTTTTCCCCACAGAATATATCATGATTCTTGGTGTAGTTATTTCACATTCAGATACAAAATTTCTAGTTTGGAAAATAATTGAAAAGCAGAATGGCCTTATCAAAATACATAAAGATAATTCACTAATACCTTCAAGGAATATCGTTGAGATACAATTGATTTAAATTTGTTTGAAAATTAAGTAAACACTACGTAACTGTATATTCAGTTAGTATAAAGTGATAGAAGACTAAGTAAAATCTTATTTCATTCCATTCTAGAATTACTTTTCACCTTCCTAATCAGTGAGTCGTTTAAAACAGCTCATATTTCGAAAACCACAGACATTTGGGCGAAACGATAGCACACTATTTCCTAGAACAAGCGTTTCCCTAATAACCATCTGCCTCTATTTTCAGTTTGTGGTGGAACATATGAAGATCCAAATGGTATCATTTATTCTCCTGGTTATCCCTATGCAATTCCAGAAGGAATTACCTGCATATATCTCATAATACAAGAGCCAGGGTCATCCATCACTCTCAATATTTTTCCGTATGATGAAGATTATTCAGAATACGAAGAATGTACAAATGATGTTTTTGAGGTAGTTATAAAAATTTTTCCCCATATAACCACTCTCTCAAAAAACTTATCGAAAAATTATTAGATTGAGGAGCCTTCCCTCAAGAGATTTAATTTTTTTCTTGATTGATGGAACTGCCAATTTGGATAGCGATATATCAAATGGTTTGATAACAGTAGAAAATTAAGTCTATCGATATATTTATTGCCTGTAATTAATTTCTCTTATTTTACTAGGTACGAGATGGAGATAACGAGAATGCCACAATAATTTATTCATCTGCAGATTACGGAGAAGATATAACTTATTTCTCCAGCTCTAACTCCTTATGGTTTAAAGTATACTACACCAGCAATAGCTGTTTCACAGTTTTTTCAGCAAACTATACCAAAACTCAGGGTATGTTATTTTTAATATTGAAAATACAGAATGCAGAATGGTTAGATTAATAGAGGTTTATGATATTTTCATGGCACCAAAATAAATTATACATCTGATGCATTGCTAACCTCAAATGAATAATGCTAACCGACACCGCAACATTCGTTATTGAACATTTCTGCTCTTAACTGAAAGTTAACCAAAGAATATTTAGTTTCCAGAAAGTTAACCAAATATTGTGAAACTAGTGCTAATACATATATACATTTCTTGACAAAATTGATCTTGGCTGAAATCCAGAAAGGGAACTATATTGAACAGGCTGGGGCAGAGCAATTTGCTCATCTTGAAATTTAGTGAGAGAAAAAGTGAATCAGATGTATATTTGAATCTTTTGGCAATATCAAGTACAATATAAAGTTTATATTCAGTTTTAAATATGATATCAGGCAGATGGCGTCCGTTATTGTTCATATTTATATCTTCTTCTGAAGTTTTATTTCAACTTTTTCCAACAAGAAGAATAGGGTAGCTATAGCTTGGCAAATATTGTTTTTACATGGCCTCATAGAATATAATAACAGGTGGTTGAATCAGGTGCTGGCCAGTGCAGATCACCTATCAAGGAGATGAGGTGCCCTTGGAAGTGTTGCCGCAAAACAGTCATTGACACACGAGATCTGTGCACCATCCTGCTGGAAGCATAAATTCCTCACATCCATCTCGTTGATTGTTGGCAGGAATAACTCCTCAATCATGTGGACATAATGATTAAAAGTCACTGAAACTCTCTTCAAAAAAACGTGAACCAATAAGTCCAACTCGCGATATTGCACACCAACCAATCGCACTTTCTTAATTTAGAGGATGTTGATGAAGTTGTCTGGGGTTATGAGGGGTCCAATAGCGCATGTTCTGCTTGTTCACAGATTCCGAAAAGGAAATTGATCCTCAGGCTTCGCTTAAAGCCCTTTACATCCATCTTCTCGAGGCAAAATCACGTATATTGAATGCCCGCGCTAAAGCTTATTTTGTACAGATGAAATTTCGATTCTTCATGGAGAATCTGCCTCACAAAAGAGAGAAGAACGCCTAGGGGAACGAAAAACTAACTGCCTTATCAAGTCAAGGTTCTGCAGTGTTCCTATTGTTCGTGGAAAACCAACACTAAACAGGAGATTTCTAGAATATTCATGAATATATTTCCAAAACCTCCAAAATAATGAGTCACTGGCCATTTAAGATTTTTGAAGGGGTCGTCACCCCGTTCAGGGGGATGGTCATAGACCCACGCATTTGGAGTCTAAAAAATGTTTCACCTTCTTTTGTACTTCCCACCCTCTCCAAGCAACCATCGCCACAGGGCGCCAAATTCAACTAAACAAGTGCTCTGCACCCCCCCCCCATTCAGTGGAATGGTTTCTGGCAGATCGACCTGGACTGCGCAGAAGTGCTTGTTCAACATTTTCTGGGGTTCGAGTCATTCATGAAGCCCCTGAGTGCTTTTTGTTCGTCAAAACACCTCGTGTACGAAGTGGTTGAACACAACAAAAAATGGTGTTACGTGAACGAACACTTGGATTCAGGCGAATGTTGAAGTGGTGACGGAATTCACGCTGAACTGCCGTGACAGAATCGTTATTCCACATAAAGGTTTCGTGTGCGAATGCACGGTGTTCAAACAATCACAGCCCCATAGCTTTGACTGATAAACAAATAGTAAGACCCTACTAACCTTACGATACCAGCACCATCCAAATTAGCCTTTCTGGGGGCAAGTACTATCCGTTTCAAAAACGTCTGTCCTCACTGCCTTATCCTGTATGGTATTTCGACTGCGATAATGTTGAATTAAGTAAGTTTATTTCCCCTCTTCCCTTATAATGTTTATGACTTCTCAGTTAATTGGAAACATTGTTTTCAGATTGTGGATACGTATCGAGAAACCGCACTGGCGTCATTACATTCGAGAATTCACAAAAATTGAACAAAAAATGCAGATGGATTTTACAAGCTCCTGCAGGATTTTTCATTCAGCTCACAATTACGATATTCGACTTGGTTCAGAGTACTGAATGCAATTTGAGTCATCTGGATATATATCAAAATATCTCATACACTAAAGATGCCAACTTGATTGGTTCATACTGCGATAAACGCATTCCACCACTCATTCTTGTACCTTCAAATATAGCCTCTATAATTATTACCTCCAAAGGTGTTTCTAGAAAACAAGAATTTGCTTTGAATTATGTTTTCCTCAATGAAACCACAGGTGAGTTTGAAATAAGTTTGTTTTAATAAAAGAGAGAGAGTAAAATGCAGCAGAAATATATAAAAACTATTCGAACCTCATTATTTTCAATCCTTTGATTCAAAGGGTGTATTCAAAGTTTACTCTTTTCATGTTAGGGGATATAACTCATCTGAATGAAACATGTTAGACAAAATCGTCTAATAAAATTCACAGCATAAGAAATATTTGGGTATACAACTTTGCCGATAAGTTTGATTCCCAGTAAAGAATGGTTCAGTGGTTGTTGTCTTCAAAATACAATTGGAACAAAAACCATAACATTACTAAACATTGTCAATGTCAAAATTGAAGTGTCAATAAAAAATTCGAATTGTATTTTCAGTTTGTGGAGGGAATTTATTCACCACTATGGGTACAATAAAGTCTCCAGGCTATCCAGGTTCTTATCCTCCATCATCTGATTGTACCTGGATCATAACAGTGGAGAGTCATCATCAGATTGAACTCAAAACATCTGTTTTCATGATTCATAGCCCCTTAACTACAAATTACCTTGAAATTAGGTGAGTAATATTTTAAATGATATACATACTGGAAGCCTGATAAATTGTCAATTATTTTGAGAATGAATGTACAAGGAAAATCAATTTTTAACTCGTATATCGCTCAAACTGGTGACTAGATGACAGGGTATTTATGCATCGGTGTGAAAACCCAAGAAAGCTACAGAAATGATAAATGACTCAATTCAAAATATGGGCTATTATACGTATTCCATGGTTGTTGCCAATATTCAGATATCTCTTACATTTAGAACTGAACTTTGAAATTAGAACACAGAATTTTATTTTAAGGTTATCAACAGATATGTCACATATATGCCATAGAAGCATCCTAACTCTTGTAATGATTGCTCTGTGACATATGTTGATCAAACTGGTAGATCATTCAAAAATATATTACATGAACACCAGACACCTCACAATCGACATTTTTCTACTTTAATTTCGAATGGTTAAGTGACTACGGTAAAATTTCATATGGATTGTTTTTAAGAAATGGTGGGTCAGCATTCTCCCCACTGATTGGAAGATTTGGTGGTCAACGTATACCTCGATCGATCCGCTCTCATACAAACCAGCTTTATCTCCATCTTGTTTCTTCAACAATGATTGTTTTCGATTCATCCAAATTCCTGTTCACATGGGAACAAACAAGCTCAAGTAAGTTTGATATTTTTTTTACTAGCAAGCGCAGAATGTATCTGTTGCCACAACCAGATATTTACTTCTAACACATCTGATAAGTTTCTGTTTCATGAACAAAATACAAATTTTTTGAATAAAATTGACTTCATCTATCAACAAATTGTCATTCAAGAGCGATACAATCATTCTATTAGGAGTATATATAAGTTCGTGCGGTGTTTTATCGAAAATTGAAGCTTTATTGTGAAATATTGGTTATACATTCATAGTTCAAAGTATTTTTGGTCTCTAGCCACTACTTTTTCCCATCTTTGTGGCAATTGAAGGATCCCATCGTGAAAAAAAAGGCTGGCCATGCATCTATCCACTTTCTGACTTCATCGTAATTGGAGAAGTGCTGGTAAGTCAGGCCATGTTGTATCTTTGGGAAGAGATAGTAATCGGAAGGAGAAATCCCTGGGCTGTACGGCCAATGGGGTAGTTTCTAAGTACGTTTTAACGACCGTTCAACATATGTCATGCTACACAATAACTTTGTCGTGTCTTTCGGTGTATTGCGGCCGTTTCTTCGCCATTCTCGGTTCAAACGTTCGTGAACCTCAGTCTCTTAGTGGCCTGATTGAAAATTCCAATTCTAATTGCAGTAAGACCCCCTTTCATAACAACTCCGATACCTTTCAGTAAATTCCTCTATTCTTCACACTTAATCTTTTTCCAATGCGGTAGCATAGATCTATGTCTGCATCAGTTAAGTTTGCGAACAATTTGGGATAAATTTTCTCTTGATGTGTGCTTTCTCTATCCTTTTCCTGAAAACTGAATATTCTCAAGATATAATCTCTAGTCTTTTGATTCAACGAATCAAAACTATCTTCAAAACGATCTTTCTGTGCAGTCACCTTCAGGAGCTCATCCCTCAGCTCGCTGACTTGCTGGTCGTGTTGAAATTAGTTCTGCGTTCTCTTTCTGCAACTCCATCATTGATCAACGCATCAGTTGTCGTCGGTAGACCTCCCCTGTGGTCCTTTCGTTCAATTGTAGCAGCTTATAATACACCACATCCAGCTGGTCCCACCAAATTCACATCTACTTGCCATGAATATTCGGCTTATCGGGTTATCCATACGTTGCCGGACGTTTTGGATTATCGTAATGGACCTACTCCTCAGCACCAATCACAATTCGATGCAAAAACCCCTCTTTTGCCGTCGAACCAGTTGTTCACACATGAAAAAATAGCGTTCGGCATCTCTTGGCTTCAATTTCCTGCCTTTCGGATCATTCCCATTGCTTCCAAACGATGGCAAATGGCTGGTTGAGCGACTCAAAGTGTTTTTGCGAGTTTCTATTGCGTTTGTGATGGATCTTCATCGAGTCTTGACTCGATGACTTAAACTTTGGTGGCGCTCTGGGTCGTTCTTCGACTCAAGTCCAAATCAAAATTGCCACTTTTAAATCGGACAAACCACTTCTGACACGTTCGTTCAGCTATAACATGACACCCACTAAAATAGGATGACTTTCAGCAGCCTTTTTCTTCATATTGAAGCAAAACTTCCCATAAAAATACATTATTAGCTACAAAAGTTGACATTATTGGAGCACACACTTTTAACGAAATAACGGATACTGAACAAAGATCCTAATGATGACACTTTAAAATGAAGGTGTTGCCAGATGAAACAATGAAGTAATAAAGTAGTAGCTACATCTGTTAAAACTGCACGATTTCATTTCTACTCCTAATAGCACTTCTCTAACCATACGACACTGATCAACTCTTCATTTATGCCAAATTTCTTTTCGTCGAGCTGTTTCTTGAGGTTTGCGAACAGCTAAAAGTCACTGAGTTCATGTACTAATTACTCCTGATCACATTTACAGGTTGTGGTGGCAGACTCACAACACCAGCAGGTGCATTAGCATCTCCAAATTATCCAGAACCCTACGATGCCATAGCAGAATGTCAATGGAGTATCAAAGTTAGTCAAGGTTCAAGAATACAATTGGTGTTCCTTGATTTTGATCTTGAATCACTCAAATTTTTCAAGAATTGTACTCTGGATTATCTTGAGGTATGTTGTCCCGTCTCATTAGAGATGATTCATTCTTTTATTATCGATACTTAGGTCTTTTCACGTTGATATTTCGATCTAGTTGTTTCTCAGCTGTGCCATACGAACTTTGAAGTGTCATTGGACACTTCTGCTTATTTGTTTTCTAATGATCATATATAAACATATATTTTCGAACGAAGTTGTCTTTTTAACTCTCAATTCGAGTCAGTCAAGTTCAACAAAAATGATTGACACGATTTAAGAATTAAATTTGACGTATGGAGCTTCAGCAACATTATTGTTTAAATACAGTCAACAAATGTATTACAGCATAAATTTCATTCAGATTAAAACAAGTTTTCAGAAAGTCCTATGTTTTGCTAGCAAAAAATATAAGGGTTTATTTATTTAAATATTATAATATGTAGAGATATATTCTGTTAGCCTTCTACATATTTAATTGCAAAAAATTATATTTAATATTATAACTTCAGGAATTAAATTGATGTCGTATAAGCACCGCTTATATCAAACGACATATAAAATACACATTCATTATAAGACATCCAAATGAGATAACAAAATCCAATAAATATAAATTGTTAACAAAAATCCTATAAATTAAATATTTTGAGTAGACAAAATTTTGTTTCTGCTCATCCCTCTTATGAAAACAAATATCTTCCAAAAATGTTTAAAATAATCCTAAGAATTTCATCATAAAACTATCTTACTTAGAATATTCAATATTATTGAATATCAAACAAAGTTACTTTTTAGAAAATCTCAAGATATGTAAAAACATTACTAAAAAACAAGTTTTAAGAGAGACTTTGCTCGTCAGTACCCAATCACATTTAATAAAATATCAATCAACAAAAAATATTTACTCACCTTTAATTTTTTTATTATATAAGGGTTTGTACATTTATGTGACTGAAGTTTCTAAGTATAACTCAATTTTCAGACAACTGAAAACGTAACAATAGCTCTTGAGTATTTATACTCTCAGGTACAAAAGATACTAACAAGAATACAAGTGTTATGAAATGTCGACACAACAAAATGACAGTTGTTATTTAAATATAATGAAATAAAATAAGAAGGAACGGTTCTTTACTTGACAGAAGGATTATTACAAAATTTGAATATCAAAACAGATTTAATCTGTTGTCTTCTACAATTTTAATTTCAAAAAATTTTTTTGAAGAAACTTTAAGAATTAAAGTAATGTCTTTATAAGCACTGCTCATTATAAGCTTTGTATGATTTTTTGTGAACATGTAACATAGAGTACCTTGGATATAAATGTACCTATTTGCATGTTTTTGAAGATCATATATTTCTGAAGATTGCACTCGGTAAGTCTATACATTGTTTAATTGATTTTATTATTTTTTATATGTAAAGTTGAACTGATCTTATCGTAATTTTAATTATTTCTTGAGGATGTGCTACATGTTTTGAGATTTTTTGAAGTAATTTATTTAAATATATTGAATATTTCAAATAAATTAGTTTTTGAGAAGTTCTTGAAATTATGTTTCATATTTTTGAGAAAGAGTTATTTTTCATTGATATAGGATCAGAAAATAATACATTTTGTAACAAACAGGGCTTCGTACGTTTGTCTGAAGAGTTCAGTACGCATGCCTGGAACGAAACAAAAAATGTTTGCTTATTTATATTTTAATTTCAATTGACAATTTATATTCGTTGGTTTTTCTTAATTCCATTTGATATTCTATGATGAATTTTGATTTTATACGTCTATTAAATATAAGCAGTGCTTATAAAGACATTAATTTAATTCTTAAAGTTTCTTCAAAAAAATTTTTTGAAATTAAAATTGTAAAAGACAACAGATTAAATCTGTTTTGATATTCAAATTTTTTTAAATATAATGAATTTTTTAGATGCACTCAGATCCGTATAGTCATTCATTATCCTATAAAAATAATTAAAGCAGTATGCCTCATGCCAACCGACCATAAAAGATAACCTTAAAAATGCTCTTTTTGTGAGTCAAAGGGCATTTTTCTGAAGGCGCCTGCAAAAATAGTGAAAATCGGAAGTTGAAAGATCGATCTAACTTATGAAAGCTTTTTCATTCCCGCACGATCCTTTCTTTGTTTGCTGCGAACAAAAGAAATTGTGAGGTTCCCCAATTTTGATCGATTTCGGGGATCACAGACAAACATTAGGCTGTTGCGGAAACTTTTGAGTGAAGAGATGAACGAACAGTGTATATAAATATACAAAGAAGGAATGTATGTTTTATAGATCAAGTTAATATTTGACACCAGAGACTTATCGCGAATGTTCTTCTGTTAGAAGTAGTTTTGAGAGCACTTTCGAAGGGTGAAGTTGACCTAAATTGTGGTTTTCCTGTATAAGGAAGGAATAACTTCTTGAATTTGCGTGCATAAGATGGTGCTTATGTCTGGCAAAGCTTAAGCGTTCCTATGCGGCTTGGATATAGGTGCATGGCTGCGTTGCATTCATTGGGGATTATAACTGGCACTGATTATGAAGCCACCAATTGGTGTAAATCTTGTTGGCGACTGTGGATAATTAAAATTAATCCTTTCAAATTTTTCCTCACTCAATTTTAGGTCTTTGATAAAACGAAGAGAAGTTCGAAATCCTTGGGCAGGTTTTGTGGTACTACGTTCCCGAGAACTATCATTTCGACCGATAGACAGATCGATATTTATTTCAAGAGTGATTTCAGTTCCCAAGGCAGAGGGTTCAATCTGCATTATAGAACACGTAAGTTTATTCAAACTGTATTCAGGATGAATGTAAAGATATTTGTTTCAGTTTGCTCCAACAACATAACTGGATATGGAGGTGTGATTGAAAGTCCATATTTTCCGAGACCCTATCCAGTTTTGCAAGAATGTATTTGGAACATTAAAGTCCCTAAAAGAAATACTGTCAACATCAGTTTCTCACATTTCGATTTAGGCGAGAAAGGTCATCACGAATTTCCATTTTATGCCTTGCCCCCAGGAGGTCATGTGAATTATTTGAAGGTAAATTTATAAAAATTTAAGAGCAGCAGTGACTCAAAAAAAGATATGTCTGGTCTTAACAGTTCTCACATTCTTACCATAAATCTTCGAAAAGAAAACATTCACTTATAAAAGATCGGCAATAATTCTTTGGAACAACCATAAGCTAGTCAATAAGCATTATACAGGGTGAATCATAACTACTGAATATAGTTAGAGCGACAAATGCGCTTCTCTAAACCTTGTAAAAAATATTCTTCGAGCTTCTCCTCAAAATAGCTATTAATTGCTACCCTCAGTTCTTCATCGTCGGGAAATCGCTTTCCACGAAGAAATTTTTTCACATTTGGGAATATGTAGTAGTCACTGGGGCCAAGTCTGGACTGTACGGAAGATGAGTAATTTCTTTGAAGCCACATTCTCGCACAGCAGCCTTCGCCACGCGAGCCTTGTGAACCAGCGCGTTGTCGTGAAACAGCAATACCCCCGCTGTGAGTTTTCCTCGCCTTTTTCTTTAATTGCTACTCCTAAATTACTCAAAATGATTGCGTAGCATGCTGCTATGATGCTTTCATCTTTTTTAGTGTATACTATCCATAAAATACCTTCAGAATCTCAAAAGACAATGGGCATTTTTTTTGCAGCAGATGGGGTGACTTTAAACTTGTTTGAGGGCTCTGCATCCTTTTCAATCTAATGCATGGACTATTGTTTACTCTCAGGGTCATAGTGATGAACCCAGATCTCATCCCCAGTAACCAAACGGTTGAAAATAATCGATGGGTCTTCTCCACAGAGCTCTAAAACCTCCTTACATTACTCGACTCGCACTTGTTTCTAATGTGCGGTGAGCATTCATGGTAGGCATCTTGCACTGATCTTTGAGAGGTAAAGATGGCTATGGAGGATAGCATGTATGGTACCCACGGATAGGCTTGTCATCTTTGCTAACATCTTGATTTTTATTCTGGCATCTTCAAGTACCAGCTTTTCCATTGTTATCGTGAAGTTTGACATTTTCAAAGGTGAACGTTCTCTGAACGTGTTGTCCTGCAAACGCTTTTTGTATTTTTTGCCGATAATTAAATCAAATAGTAAATAAAATTCAACTTCACAAACCTTTTATCGATAAACAACAATTGTTCAATATTCAAGTGATTACTCAACTACAAAGTCCATCACAAAAGTATTCAACATTGTGCAATTTAAACGATGTATCATTACAAAATTTGAATATCAAAACAAATTGAAATATGTTTATCTTCTACAATTTTAATTTCCAAAAGAATTTTTTATTCAAAAACTTTTAGAATTAAATTAATGTCTAAAACAAGCACCGCTTACATTTAATAGACGTATATAATCAAAACTCAATATACAATGTCAAATGGAATAAATAACCCAGCAGATATACGAAAGTAATTAAAATTAATAAATAAATATTCAAACGAGACAAAATTTTGTTTCTGGTCTTATCTTAAGAAATACTACTTGCCTTATAAAAACATGAACACACTTGAAGGACTTCCCAAAGAATATAATTTATTTGAAATATTTAATACATTTAAATATTCGAACAAATTATTTCAAAAAACTCTAAAAAATGTGCACTATATTTTCAAAAAACAAATATACTTCTAGATAATCCCTTCATCAGCCGTTATTAATACTCCAAATATCAAAATCAAAAACATAACCTACATCACTCACGTGTTAAAAGACTTAAGCTTCGAACTACAGATCAACTATATATTCAAGATTGATCTATGTTCTAACAAAATCAAAGAACAAAGCGAGTTATTTTAAGGTTTACCTAAATCCATTGACACCGTATAAAGAAATTTATTGAAGCCAAAATATAATTATATATTATATATAAAATAAAATAGAAAGGCTTTTTACTTGATAGAAGAAATATAACAAAATTTGAATATCAAAACAAATTGAAATATGTTTATCTTCTACAATTTTAATTTCCAAAAGAATTTTTTATTCAAAAACTTTTATCTAAAAGTTTTTGAATAAAAAATTCTTTTGGAAATTAAAATTGTAGAAGATAAACATATTTCAATTTGTTTTGATATTCAAATTTTGTTATATTTCTTCTATCAAGTAAAAAGCCTTTCTATTTTATGATGTATCATTATTTAAATATTTTAATATTAGCCTTCTACGATGTATAAATCCAAAAATGAACCGAGTTGATTCATGTTTGTTTTCATTTATGATTCTTGTTGGCCAAGACAAATTTTAATACTTTTGCGTCTATTTTGGATTTGATATTTCAAACTGATATACTTCACGTATTAGAAAAGTCTTAAATTTTCAGATCTTATACAAAAGAATTACAGATTATGACCTTACGACTAAGGATGTTCTATTCAAGACATACGTGGGTACAGAATTTCCAGAAAGTATTACTGTGCCATCGGACCAGGTTATTATACACTTCAAATCCGACACTAATTTGCTTGGAACTGGTTTTCGTTTGGAATGGATCCTAAATGGTAAGATATCAAATATAAAATGAAATGAATGTAATGAGTGTATTATTGATTTAATTTTAAATATAAAAACAGAATTATTCTGTAAAACTTCTACATAATTCATTTAATATATTGAATATCGAGCAGAGTAATTCTGTTATACCTCGCTATAAATTTTGATTTTTATAAAATTTCTTAACAACCTTTTAAAATTGAACTAAATTAAATAAATGCATTTTTAGTAGATATTCAGAAAAAACACTCATTACACAACAAATATTTAGTGGAAGGAGTAGTGTTTCATAACGGTATTGTGAAAAACAAATTCCACTCTTAACATTCCCAACATAAACTTAAAAACACTCCTGCAATCTGCAAACTACTTCAGGTTGTGGTGGACATTTGAGAAGACCTGGAACCATCACTTCGCCAAATTATCCAAAGAAATATCCAGATGACGTTCAATGCGAATGGTTGATAGAAGCAGAAATTGGCCAGAGCATAGTGCTCAAATTTACATTCGTTGATGTGGAGAGGAAAAGTTCCTGTGCATATGATGTGATAAAGGTAGGATTTCGTTTTTGAAACGAAATGATAAAGCTAGAATTGCTTATATAGTGCATGCAGCAGTTGAATTTATATTGGACATAGGTGTTCGTAATTATTTAAAACATGACAGATGATGCAGATATTGAAAGATCTGGTCCTGCATAGAAGGGACATTCAGATGATAGTGGACTCAAAAAGATAAACAAATGAGGTCATCTGGTGCAATTCAGTGCCTCGAAGACCTGAACAACAACTTTTTCTCGAAACACTCAGGTCGTGACTTCTCACTTGATGATGGAAAACCAGGTGCTTCAGCCAACTCTGGTCTGTTGGGCAAACATTTGACTGACATTGCGAAATCGGCTGCAACTAAGCTGGAAGATTTGTCCAAGACTAGGAAATATTTCTCTGTAGATCAGGTTCTTCGACTGTATAAGGCCCAGATCAGACCTGAAATCGAATACTGTTCTCATGTTTGGAGCTCAGCACCCAAGTATTAGTTACAACTTGGATTCCATCCAGAAAAGAGCAGTTCCGCAGTTTAGATAAGTGGCCTACCTGCCCGTTGGGCCTTTGGTCACTGACCACATGGGTACGGGATTGGGATACGCCCAATCAGCATGCAAAAACGATACATTAGTACCCCTTTGTTTCCAGAATAGACTGGTAGCTTCGAAGCTTTAGGACGCAACTCACACACCGAAGGGGCTTCTTTGCATCCACCGTCCTAACCATCCACCTAATTCTGATACATTAGCTCTTATGGATGGATAACCTGCAATCTGGTAGAACCACACCAGTTCTATGGGTGAGCGCCCTGTGCTGTAACATTCACCCCGCCAGAAAAAAAGCAGTACGACTGATTGACTGCCCAACTAGATCGACTTGTTTGCAATTGTTGCAACATACATTGTTCCTTCCGATTGCCATCTCTTCCGAGGGTGCAGCACTTCTCCAGTTACGATCAAGTCGAAAAATAGATAGATTCTTGGATAGCGACCAAAGAGCTGGCCTTTCTTGGAGCTGGTATTCGTCAATGGCCCGAAAGATGGGAAGTATTAGTGGCTAGCGATGAACATTACTTTGAATTCTGAATGTTCAACCAATTTTCACAATAAAGCTTCATTTTTCGAAAAAAAATCTCACGAACTTATTCATACTCCTAATAGAACACTCTTTGAAATCCTTATTATATTCTAATTTCATTTAAATATCTTCAATTTTTTAAAGGTTTTTAATGGACCAGATTCTAGCTACCCCATCCTAGGTTCACTATGTCATATGGATAAACAAATAAAACTGACGAGCAATGGTAATCTTATGCATATTATATTTGTGAGCGATTCTACATATGCAGGTCAAGGATTTTCAGCCGATTATGATTTTATCAAATCGAGTAAGTTAGATTCCAGTTGTTATATCCTTTTCTTAAATAGAAAATCATTTATTTTAGAACTTCTAGAAATCACAATAAAAAGGCATTTGATTGATGTAATAGGCTGTATTTTTTTTAAGGGCTGAATTTCAAGAAAAATCTCTCAAAACTTCTCATTATCAGCAATATACCATAAAATTCAGCCGAAAGATAAGAAATAAATTCCACTGTCTTATATAGGACGAAAATCTAAAGTGAATCTGGATACTTGAAGAAAAACAATAATTTCAACAAAACAAACAAAATTATAAATTTTTTTTGAAAATTCATGAAAAATAATGAACCATAAATCAGGATAATAGGTTGAAATCAGAAGAAATATTTCTCACGTATATTTAAAAATATACATTAGATTTATATCAAATCAAAACTTGTCAGAAAAACATTTAATTTTAATTTTATGATTGTATAAATATATAGGCTATTTTATATAAATTTCTAGGGGCTATTGATAACTAAATCAACCTATCTCTTATTTAATGCGAAATAAACATAGACTGTACTATATACAGTTTATTTACAAGGTTGAAATTATACCAGAACGTCTTTACATCACTTAATATAAAAATAGCTCTGAGTTTCTGAACTATTCCGTCTTTATCTCGTTCTCTAACCTTCGTCTAAACGTTCGCTCTATCAAGTCTCTATTCGCGAACTCTAACTTTCGTCTCAGTTCTTTTCGCGATCTCGACTCTGCTGGAACTGCTTATTTCTCTATTGATTGCGTCTTTCTGACTTTGCTTTCTAACTGCCCCGAAGTTCCTTTCCCCCGACTGTCGTGAACTGACTGCTCTTAAAGTGGCCGCTTCTCAAAGCTCGACGACCCAGCTATACTCAAGTCGAAGCCGTAGGCAGTCACTCGACTTCTGCTTATTGGACAACTCTTGGATACTATGCCAGGAAACTGTTCACGTTTTGGTTCTGCAGTAAATCTTTACTCTTAACAACCACTGAACATCCCATTTTAAACATCTTGAAGCGGCAGAAGTGTTTTCGATCTAGCCGCTACAAGAGAGCCGGTATTCCAAGGATTGACCAACCCCGAAGTTATCAAACATCGAATTTGTTTTCGTTGCCTTTTAAAATTTGAATTTTCAGAATGTGGGGGTGAATTGTCTGCCCCATTTGGAATAATCTCGTCTCCAAATTACCCCAAAAACTTCAATCCTGACGACTACTGCCAATGGTTGATATCTACTGGTGAAAACCATGTAATCGACTTTGCATTTGAAACTATGGATTTGATATCCTCGCCAAATTGCAGCGATAATTATATTGCGGTATGTATTAATAATTGACGTCATTAACTTTTGCAAGTAATGGCTTATTTCTAGATTTATGATGGACGAAATACTTCAAGTGCCCTTCTCGCTAAGATTTGTGATATAACTAATGAAACGTTCACATCTACTTCCAACGAAATGCTGGTTATTTTCATGTCTAACCTAACGAATGGAAATTCACCTTGGAGAACCGGAGAATTGATCACCAGTCAAGGTTTCAAAGCAGCTTATAGCCAGGTAATTCTCAACGAAGAACTCGACTTCTGCGTAAAATTGACATACTAATTTATTCAAACGCAAACTGAAAAAAAAGTTCATTATTTTTTTCATTGGACAATATGTTTTCAATTAGGAGTTGTGCACTCTTTTATATATTATTATATTTTCAAGGGAGAAAATGCCTTTTTGAGGTCTTTATTTAGAAATTGACAATGAAGAGCTTAACGTATGAGCGAATGACAAACATAATACTTATCTTAAAATATTGATGTAAAATCTTTTGTATTATATTTTTATCTAAAAAATTCTACTGCGAAGTTGCGAATTGCAACGAAGCAAAATTATGTTTGATAATATTTATTCCTTATAGGACTCATTGTAATCTTCATATTAAAATACAAGGTTAGGATTCTGTAACTATATATTAATATATTTTTCGAAGTCATATCCTTATTATGAATCAATAAAAAAATTTAAGATTCTAGAATATCATACAACATTCCAAAATAATAGGTTGGGGAAAATATCCATTGTTTTTGCTTGAACTTCAAGACTTTATTTAACACGATTTTGTTCAAATATGCACCGTTTTGTTGCCATTTTGAAGGTAGCTTCATAATGCCTCTGTCATAGAAGTCTCAGTTCTTATGGGCAAAAAACTCTAATCGATATTCACAATCTTCTCTTGGTGCAAATTTCTTATCATTCAGGAAGTTTTTCAATGCGAGAAAAACATGTTAATCGCTTGGTGCCAGGTCCGGACTTTATGGTGGATGGACTGAAACTTCCTTACCAAATTCCCGGAGTTTCTGGCGAGTCACTACAAACGTGTGTGGCCTGGCGTTGTCCTGATGGACCACAACGCCTCTTCTGTTAGGACTTTTCTGGTCAATCGCTAGCTTCAAACGGTCCAGTTGTTGAAATGGTTCGATTTTATTCCGTTTGGCCAAGGCTTCGCAGATAAAAAATCGATCCATCATGTTTTTTGCTGTTGATTGGTTTGGCACCCAAACATCGAGCTTTTTTTTGAATCCAGCTTTGCGCAAATGATTCAAAACTGCTGGTCGATCTCTTGCTTCTAGGAGATGCTAGTCAACTTTCCCCCTAACCTTTTATGGAGGAATCTATATAGAATAAAGAGAATTGATAGAAAACTTAAAAAACATAGTTGATACAATTGTTTCAAATAAAAAATTTGACCCTCAAATTTTGAGCCAGAAAATGCCTCATAAAAAATTAAAATTCAATACATATTAGTATATATATATACGATTATTTTCCAGGCTTGTGGAGCTCGTATAGTTGCTAGCGACGCGAGTGGTGTTTTAAAACTAAATCGATTCTCAATGTTACATTCAGCGATTGAAAACCGATGTGCATGGACAATTCTTGCTCCACATACAGGTAGGTGTTTAAGTTCTTTCCAGAACACTTTATTTAAACTTATAACCGTTGTGAATGCTAGGTTTTTCACTCATTCTTTCAAGTTTACGTATAATTAGTTAGATAGCTCGAAAGTACACCATACTTAAACCCCACAATGTCACAATCTAAACAACCCTGCATGATTTAGGGTTTAATGTAGAGCCTGCCGTATTCACTTGTTATAAAAGAACTCTCCATCAGTATAACTTCTTGGAATAAGCCCATATACAAAGATTTGAGAATATACAAAAATGTTAATCAGTTTGGCATAATATATAAATGGCAATTAAATTGGTGAAAATGTAGTATCCTCGAATTAATACTGGAGTGTTTATTACGTTTACAACATTGTATTCTTACATTCGTTCATGACGCAGATTATGAGGTATATCACATAAAAGCACATAAATTATGCCGGTTCCACTACAACACAGCTCAAATATGTCCTTAGATATTCTTATAAAATGAATATCAATGAATTGAATAAATCCTTTATAAAAATAGGAATGGTCGTTGAACACTGTATATCTTTCCCTACTTAAAATCAGCGGGGACGGTCAGTCAGAAATTTTAAGACTAGTTGTGTCCTGTATATGATACGCCAGCCAAGCTGCAACAGAGCAGGACAGAATTCTGGACGAGGAGCGAAGAAGGTGGTCGTTACACACTCCCCCTCCAGTGAGCTTCGATAAGACGACGAAATAGGGCGTTGAGATCAGGCAAGGAAACAGTCCACCGCTGGTCTCGACGCGTTGCCATCTCCAGCGAGGTTACTGTGGAATGAAAGGAAGGTTACCATGGAAACATTGGATGGGGTAGTTAGGACCTTCAACTGAATGGGTTGGCTCACTCTTGAAGCAAACCCCCCCTCCCCCCCAATCACGTCGAGGTCACCAATGAAGCTTTTAAGGGATGCGGGTCTAATGAGGGAGATTTCACCTCTTAATTAGGGAGGTGTGTTTCAGGTCGGAACGGTCGTCAAACGCTGTGTGCCTTGCCCTACTCGAACTCGTCGGGGACGGTCAGTCAGGAATTTTAAAACTAGTCTGTCCTCTATATGATACGCCGGCAAGCTGTAGTAGAGCAAAGCAGAATTCTGGACGAAAAGCGAAGGAGGTGGTCGCTACAAGTATATACTCCTATCATAATTTTAAATATTCTATTTTATCTCTGTGTAATTTCTTTCGAATTGTATTCTATTTATTGATGAAATCATTCAATATCCTTGACTTTTAACGAGCACTACATTTATTTAAAAATATTTCATATTTGTGACCATTTTTTTTCGAATTATTGTACTTGAATTTTGTTTTGTTATATTGTTTATGCGAATTTGTCCTGAGTGAAATTCATAATCTCACTAGATCAACATGTTGCTCTGACGGTGACTCGTCTACAAGCCAATGTGCAGTCTTACACCACTCTTTTGGCTGTTTATAGCGGAGAATCTGCCAAGTCTCCTTTGATCAATGTTTATTCGACGCCCAAGCTGCCACCTACTTTAGTCAGTGGCGGTTCAGCTCTACATGTGGTGGTCGCTCAAGATGTTGACTTTTTCGCCATCTATCACATCTTAGGAGCCTGTGAGTAGTTTGTCGAAACACAGTTATTTATCAGTTAATCATAATACATTTTACAGCTTGTGGAGGTACTTTAACTACTTTGGATGGCATATTTTCTCCTCTAGGAAGTTCTTGCGAATGGACAATAAATGTAGCAGCAGGTATGTAGAAATACAGGATTTTCTCTATTCAGGGGAGATAGAATTCATCAAAATGAATAATTTACTGAGATAATGCTCGTATCTAATTTGCCAGATAAGGAAAATAAAACTATTCAAAGTAGATCCCAATTATGATGAATTCAGCAAGTTTCTTGGATATTTTTTCTTTAAGAAACTCAGTTTTGAACGAAATTTTCTTGTTAAGGCGACTTGTCATCATTATTTCTGTGGTAACAGAAAAAGTGCTTACACAAATACTACATATTTGAAGTTTGTGTGTCTGCTAGAAGTGAAGGGTGTTTTTTTTAGAGTGATAGAACTTTCGATGGGGATAACTGTGATTTGACAGAAGGTAGAAGCCATGTTGTTTTGGCATTTCTGTTCAGTAAGCATTAACAAAGTATCATGGAAAGACTCACGCCGCAACAACGTTTACAAATTGTTGAAATTTATTTTCAAAATCAGTGTTCTATTCGCCATACTGATAGAGCACTTCGTGAAATTTATGGTTTACATAGTCGTCCATCAGAGCAGCTTATTCGTCGAACTATCGATAGATTTCGGAAAACATTTTCTCTACTCTATGCAACAACAACAACAAGACAAATAACTGTACGTACAGAAGAAAATATCGCTGCTGTAAGTCATAGTCTTAATGATGATCCAGATTTGTCTATTCGTCGACGTTCACAACAAGTTGGGCTCTGTGCATCCACCACATGGAAAATTTTGCGTAAGGATCTTGGTCTACACCCATACAAGATCCAACTGGTTCAAGAACTAAAGCCACTTGACCATAATAAGCGTCGTTTGTTTGCTGATTGGGCCCTAGAACAGCTTGAAGTTGATCCACTTTTTTATCGTAAAATTGTGTTTAGTGATGAGGCTCAATTCTGGTTGAACGGCTATGTAAACAAGCAAAATTGACGTATATGGAGTGAAAACAATCCTCAAGAAATTCTGCAGGTTCCATTTCATCCTTAAAAATGCACTGTATGGTGTGCTTGGCACGCTGGAGCCATCATAGGTCCATATTTCTTCAAAAACTATGCTGGAGCTAATGATACAGTGAATGGTGCTCGTTACAGATCGATGATCAATGATTATTTGTTTCAAAACGTGAATGGTATCGACCCAGAAGTGTTTTGGTTCCAACAAGATGGTGCTACAACTCATGCTGCTACTGTAACAATTGATTTATTGAAGGAAAGATTTGGCGATAACATTATTTCGAGAAATGGTCCAATTAATTGTCCTCCAAGATCATGCGACATCTACTGGATTATTTTCTTTGGGGTTATGTCAAGTCATTGGTTTATGCTGATAAACCAGAAACAATACACGCTTTGGAAGTCAACATAACTCGTGTTATTGATGAAATAAAGCCTGAATTACTCGAAAAAGTGGTCCACAATTGGTCTGGTCGAATGCGGTTCCTCAGAGCTAGTTGTGGTGGATATATGCCAGAAATTATTTTCAAAACATAAATGTCATAAAATTATCTTTCGAATAAAAAGAAATTGGCTTCAATCTTAATTTAAAAGTGTTTTATTTCAATTTAAAGTTCTATCATTAAAAAAAAAACACCCGATACAGTAAAATTTAGATGATTGATGCTGGGTTTCATAAAGATTCGGTGATCACTGGATCAACAGATACTCTCGTCAAATTTGACAAATGTATCAACTAATTTGGGTTTCACAAAACAAGGTCAGGTAGTTGATCATCTGGATCAGTTGATCCGAGACAACAATCTGATGTCGCACTTTCTACAATTTGACTGTTACACCATGGAAATAGAAAGAAGGAAAATAAGCATGTATATATTTTTGTGGTTGCGCTGTTAATGTAAGGTTAGAATTTAGATTGTTATTGTTTATGTGCTTGTCATACCTTACTTCTGCGAACTACGTCATTAGTATGACTTGTGTGTGTACAAAATGGAAAGCTGTTTCAAACAGACAATTTCAATGGATACCTTCTTAATAATTCTGCATACCGATGATGAATATGATCTCCTATCTTCAGTTAGAAACCACCAGTTGCATAAAATCGTAGACTGATAAATGTAATCTCGATTTATTTCTTTTACTGCGTAGTTCAATTTCTGGTCGAAATTCATGTAATAATTTCATCCCGACATTTTTGTTGACGCGAAAACCTAATTTGAAATCAAGATCATCCTATTTTGCAAAGGGTCACTGTGTCATTAAAAATTCGGATTCTTCGAATTCGAAGAAAGCAAATAGCTTGATTCACCTAAATCAACAAATCATCTTGATCTGTGATTTAGAAGCGATTCTAAGTTAGATCAGAGCATAAAATGTTTTGTGGAACCCAATTTGTACTTGATCGATGATCAACAGAGATTAATCTGTCATATTTTGACAGAGTTACTAAATCTGTGTTCAGCACTTTGGGAACATAGAACTAAATAAATTGTAGAAGGATGCCGTAATCAACAGGCTGATCCGATGAGTAAAGTTTTGTGAAACCCACTATGTGATGTTTGTCTAGAATATCTCTAGAGTCCGTTATGAAAATTGGTCATGTTTAATGTATTATTATTATTATTATCATCCTGATACTCCTAGATCTTCTGTGGAGATCCCTCAGAAGCTTTTTCAGCTTGTGCGAGTAAGGAGTTCAGTTGTGTTCTGGGTAGGCTTTGTTACTGCGACCTTGCGCCTGATGCTCTCCCACTGAGCTGTCCACACTCATATCCAGAATATATGTCTTGTTTTTTTCAGGAAATGAAATCAGTCTTTCCTTCAAAGATTTCAACATACCCCAGTCTGAAAGATGTGCTTCAGATTTTCTGGAAATAAGGGAAAGAAACGCGACAGGAAGATTACGAGGAGTGTTTTGTGGAGATAAAAGACCGGATAATATTACACATCAGGGAAGCTTGTGGATATTCTTCAGAAGGGAAACACAAAACGATACCCTTCAAACAAGTTCAGTAGGATTTTTGGCCGAATACGCGACAAGTCAGTATACTCGAATATACAGAGTATCAAAAGCGTACCGGGAATCGGCAAAAGAAACGCAAAAAATGTATTATTCATGCGAAATTATTGTATCGCCGTCGAATAATCGAACATTCTTAAACACATTTTCAAGAATCGACTGAAATGTCCGCTGGAAGTTCTCTTTCATGTCTTCTGTCATCTGAAATATCATCATCAAGTAAGGCAAAGAATTCGTTAACAATGCCTTGTGACTAAGATGTTTTGGCGCTAATGTCGTTTAAAAAGGCATGAATTGACTCATGAGACACACGAATTTTATCAGTTATCTCTCTCAAACTCGAACGACAATTTTCATTCATCAATTCCTTTACTTTAATGATGTTAATTTTCAAATTTTTCAGCATATTTCGGTCGCTATTAATATGAATATGCTAATTATGAGGCAAATTATGGTCTGATATTAGCATGAGGAAAGTTTATTCTGTGTTAGTAACGTGAAAATATCGAAAATACATTTGTTCACTTAAATTAACTCGCAAAGGTATGCCTTTTATGTATTTTTCATACTCTAGATGGCGCTAGTGTATTATTAATATCTTAGAGTCTATGTGTATAGCGAATATAGATACTTGGCAGATTTTGAGTCATTAGCATACATTGCATTGACGAAAACCAATCAGTTTGAAGCGCATGTCTGCAATTTGCCTCTGTGATCTACAAAACCTTGTCGAGTTTGTTTGAGTATAGAATTGTTATACAGATGTATGTTACACTGTCTCGATTTCTAGAACTTTCTAATATCATAGCTCATACTCCATATTGATGTTTTTGATAGAGTCTATTCACTTTGAGCCGTTTGAAATCTTTTCAATGCTTTCACGCATGAATTTCCATTCGCGGTGCGAAATGTATAATTTTCTGCTAGATATTTTCATCCATTGTGGAAGTTGCGAAACACACTTGAGATAAACTGGCACAATGGAGTACTGTGAACAAACTAAATGTCAGTTGATACTCAAACTCTGTTTGAGATTAGAAGACAATTATGCCAGTTTAGGGACTTCGATTCCCGGTACATTGTTGATTTAATCTTAACAATCCTTGCTTATTGAGTTTGCAAATGAATGAAAAAATTTCAGGCACGAGTGTTAAAGTGACAGGTTACAGAGGAGAAATCGCATCGCCACTTTATCCGGAAAGCTTTTCGAGTTCTTTGCTTTTCACATGGAGAATCACCGTCACTGGCAACTCAAGAATATTATTGCAATTTAAAGAATTATCTATTGAAAGTTTTATAGAGGACTTGTGCCTGACACCATACCTCAAGGTAATCTATAAATGTATTATATTTAAAAAGCCTTTTGACTGGTTTCGGAAAATCCTCAGTTATTTAGTGTTTATTGAGCCCATAATAAGTAATTTTCAATCCCTATAAGGATTTTTTCAAAAATGCAATGCATTCACTTAAATGTAATTTGAATATGCTACTTTTTTCTCCAATTTTCAGACAATCTTTGTTTTTAAACAAAATTGACCCTAGATTCTTCTAATTTGTTCATATGGTACTGATGTTGTTTACTTTTAGTCTATTGCAAATTTGGGTAGTGATTTTTGAGAAAAAACAAAAAAAAACAACATCAACACCATACACACAAGTAAGAAAAATCTAGGGTCAATTTTGAGTTCCCTGCCTTTTACATAGGTGAAACTGGTCGTTCAATCAACATTAGACTAAACGAACATAAAAAATCTTCACTCCAAAATAAAACAACTACTGGTTTTTCTGCTCATTGCATAAAAAAAACAACTTCATAGACTTCGGTAAAACCAAATTTCTACATTCAGGTAGCAAAAGCAAAAAGTTGGACCTACTCGAATGTCTATCGGCCCATAAAAAACATTTGCCGCTAACAAATGATAAGTTAGAATTTCATCTATCCCTATTACTGACAACTGTTAAACTAGTTCCTTTGAAAAACAAAGAAATACTCAACAGGTATAACTTATTGTAAACAACCTCAAATAAAAATTGTAATGTTGATGTAAATTCTTCTTAGTTTTGAAAATGGGTTAAAACCCGAAACATAAATGTTAATAACATAAACTTTCCTGAAACTCAAGCCAAGTGTATTTGTTTACCTTATTAAAGGTATTAATATCTTGAATACCAAACAGAGTAATTCTATTGAAGCTCTACAGGGAATTCGGTGTTGTGAGGGAGCTTCTACCTCTTAATTAGGGAGACGGCGTTTCGTTCCGAGTCTGCGCACTTGTACTCTTCGGACAGGCGTGGTGCGCATCTCTGCCTGTGACGCCAATGACCATGTGTTCCGTTTTGGAACGGTCGTTGAACGCTAGGTGCCTTGCCCTATTTGAACTCAGCGGGGACGGTCAGTCAGGAATATTTAGACTAGTCGTGTCTTCAATATGATACGCCGGTCAAGCTGCAACAGAGCAAGGCAGGATTGTAAACGAGGAGGATCTGTGGAACGAAAGAAAAGGCTGCATCGGAATAATGGATAGGGGCAATTAGGGCCTCCAAATGAATGGGTTGGTTCGCTTTTGAAGCAAACCCCCCACTAACGTCGGGGTCACCAATCTATTATACCTCACTACAAATTTTAATTTCTATCTTAGTTATTTAAAAGCCACGAGGTCATTGAGTGTGGTAGATGTTTTTATTGATTGTTTTTATTTTGCTGGCATGAAAGTACACTGAAGATTATCGGTAAGGTTCTCAAATCGCCTTTTTGAAGGTGTGCTACATATTTTTCAGGAGTTTTTTTGAAGGAGCTCTTTAAAGAAAGGTTGTTTCGAAGAATTTCTTAAGTTTATGTTGGGCATTTTCAGAGTGGAATTTGGTAGTGAAATAGCGCTGTTTCCACTAAATGTTCGTTGAGTAATTTCCTTCAATATTCTATATTTCCTTTGAATTCTTTCATCTCCTTTTGATACTGTGTAATGAGCGTTAATTCTGTATGTCTACTTAAATTGAAACAATGTTTTCTAAGGCATTCATTCAATTAAATTTTGAAAAGTTTTCAGGAAATTTCATAAATTAAAACTTGTAGCGAGGTTCAACAGAATTACTCTGTTTGATATTTGATATTACATGATATTTAATATATTGAAAAAGCCTTCTATCGAGAAAAAAACTCCCTTGTTCATTATTTTATATATAAGATTGTAGTTACTCGCTTAATATTCGAAGCATCAAAATTTAATTAATGCTTTATTCATTTCAGGTGTTTGATGGTGAGAATAATGATGCCCCAGAATTAGGGACATACTGTGGACTTCACAAGCCGGATGATATAAAATCTTCATCAAATAACCTCTTCATTGAAGCAAATATGGATTCTTCAAGACTGGATAATAAATTCCTTTTGAAGTGGAGGAAAATATATTATCAAAAGCTTCCGATAATCGATAAAAGTAAGTCAATGTACTAATTCAAGATAATGCATAAATTATTCAATGTTGAATATTTAATTTTTCATTAACTAACTAATTAATGAAACGCTAATTCTTATTTCTTCATTTTAATGTCACTAACGTACGTTTCGTCTGTAATTTAACGGAAGTAGGTTTGTGAAATATGCTAAATTCATTTGAATTATTAATTCTTGTGATATTTAAGACTTAAATATCACATATTTCACAAACCTAGACAAACAAATATCATCATACATAAAACATCTTATCATGACTTCAATGGAAAAATGTCAGCCTATAATAGCTTTATAATAATAATAATAATAATAATAATAATAGACTTTATTCATTTACAATAGTATGAAATGAAAAGGCGAAGTACAGCTGAGCTGATTTTAAACTTAACCTAAAAATACAAAATAAAATAAAATGAAATACAAAACAAAAACGCAAAATGCAAATACTAACACATAAACAAATAAGTATATAAAAAAAAAATCAAAGAATCAATTCAAAAATCAAAATCCGAAAATAGATACCATCAGACCGAGCCAACCATCAAGTCGAGGCCAACATGATTTTTAATCTTTTTTTGAAATTAAGGATGGAAAAATTCCAAAATAGTCTGGGGAGCGAGTTGTAGTACCTGGCCGAATTGAAGGAAAAGCTTCGTCTAAAAAAAGCTGTCGAATGTCCAGGTGTTACCAGCATTATATTTTTTCTTGTATTGACCCGATTGAGAGAAGCGAACGTGATCAAACGCTTCTGAAGATAAGAGGGAACGCCTGTTCTCAAAACCTTGTGAGTCAATGTCAACAGATGCAACTTTCGCACGCAGTCCAGTCTCAGCCAGCCCGACTGCACATATTTATCGCTTAAATGATCAAATTTTCGTATACCATACGCAAAACGCAAACAAGAATTTTGAATCCGCTGGAGACGTGAAGCATCAACCTGTAAAAGTGCTGGGCCATACACAGCATCGCAATACGACAATCTAGACAATATCAGCGACTGACAAAGCTCCAACTTAAGACCTGTAGACAGAATATCACGACTAGGATAAAGTTGTCTCAAGATGCCATAGGATGTCTGGCACAGATAGGACACATGTCTAGAAAAGCGCAACCCGGAATCGAACCATACACCCAGGTTCTTGTACTCCTGCACGATTCTCAGAGAACAGCCCCCCAATTTAATTTATCCATCGATTATTTTAATTAGTGATGAACTCCCGGAATTTTTCCACAGAACTCAATATAATCAAACAAATAGCATTCAACAATGGTTTCAACCCAATTCTTATAGATAAAATGATGAACCATAAATCAGAAAAAGATAGCATTAACTCACGTTCATCCTACCAAAAAAATTCATACAAATTTCATATTTGAATAGAATATCCGAAAACATTGCCAATTATTCGAGAAAAATTTTAATTACACAGCAGCTTGCAGAACCATCAATAACATAGACAAATACATTAAAAATTAGAAAGATACATCAAACAAAGATAATAAATCAGGAGTCTTTAAGTTGACTTGTAAGGATTGCCCAATGGTTTATATTGGTCAAAGCGGCAGATCGTTTAAGAAGAGAATCCACGAACATCAAAAGAGTTACACTTCAAGTTCCACACATTCCATGTATGCCTGTAATTAAGCCACCTCTTTGTGGGAGGTGGTTGGATGGAAAATATTACTAGATTGACTCATTTACGAATGGGGCACGAAGCAATCCTAATCGAGCGTACAGCCTTCCCGGAAATGGAAGGACTTTGATCTTAATAAATTTTCTCTATGATAATGAAAATGGTAATGAAACTCAATTATGAACTTTAAGAAGTATAATGATAAAGTGTGTCAAAATATAATAGTTTTATGAATCGTAAACTCAATAAAATTCAAATAAAGATTAAGGAGAGGGTGATGCGGATCCCTCAAGCACTACGAATGAATCATTTTTATAATTCTAAATTCTGTTCAAATTCTTCAAACATAATAATTACGAAAAAATATGTCAACCTACTTCTTAATTTCTGACTCTTCTTTAATTAGACAATTTCAACCGGAATAATATACCAATACTTTTAGATACTTCTTACCCCTAGACTCCAAGACCATAGATTCAAAACAAACTGGGCACACGCGATATTCTACAAAAAACGACCTATTTAACACCAATAATAAACGATAAAGAACGACTACCGGTATTCTTTAATTCCTTGGTCTCGGAACTTAGCTCTATATTCAAATTCTCTAATTCTTCTGGCTCAATTCATAGACTTTCAAAAATAATTACTAGAATCTCTCAATATAATAATAATGCTAAATTTTGAGACCAATTCGAGCCTCGAAGGCGATCTTTTCTCGACGATCTTACTAGTTTTTGCGACTTGTCAAGACTCCCCGACAAACTCTCTTCTGGCCTTTATAATACCTCGTACGCGTCGGTTTTTTCCTTCCAAATTTTTGATCCGTTCACCCGCTCAAAATTGTAACATAGCACTTTTCAAAATTTCAGCTCTTTGTCACTTTCTTTCACTGTCTTTTAACACACGTGTTAATTTCGACGTCAGCGTTTTTCTCTGAAAATTTCCGTTCCTAAAGTCATCTGAAGGAATATGTTTAAGTTTCGGACAATCAGCTCTTATGAACTGTTTAATCTGTAGTTTGTTATTATAATACATAAGCCAGAGTAAAAGAATTTCCTTTCATGAAGCCGGCGTTCATGGATGCCTCGAAAGCGAACTCCTATATTTAACATTAACTGGTCTGGAGTTTAGAATGAATAAATTAATTCAGGGGCGTTGAATTTGCTTTTGTCCACTTAATTAATCCCTGTATCATTACAGTCCTTTCATGAATTCTAAACCTTGTTGGTCAACCATTTAATAAAATTCGAACATTATTTCATTAACGAATATGAAAGTATCTATGTCGAGAGTAAAGGGTTTAGAAACATTCCTAGAATCACTTGAAATAAACTGATATAATTCCCAGAAGATTCTCCTGAACGAGCGAGCGGTTATCAATAGGTCACCTCTATTGAATATCTTCATATAGTTTGGAAAAACCAACGACAACACCAATAACTTTTATTGCTATTTTCGATTTCTCTTTCAACCTAATTGGGAATATTCAAATATTCCTACTTTTAGTCCCATTGGCTGTAATACCTGTCAATGAATATATAAGAACCTATGTAAGTATTCGGACAGTATCAGATCAAATGTAGAACATGATTAAACCACAGTGTGGCGAAACAATTGTCGTTCAACGATAAAAAGTTTGTGGAAATTGAATTGTATTTATTACTAGTTGAAAATGAATTTCCATCAAGTACCGAATCCATCAAATAATCCTAATTATTTCCTCTTTTTCAGGTTGTGGATTACCAGAAATAATTGACTCGAGTAAAGTGCATAAAACAACTATAACGTCACCAGGCTACCCATACGGTTACGCTCCAAACTTGCAGTGTGAATGGACGTTCCAAACAGGAAGTGGGAACAGCTTGAGAATAAAATTAACCTCTCTAAGCCTTGGTTTTTCGAGTATATGCTACCAAGATTACCTTAGTCTGACTTCTGACAACCTGAACCGAAAAATTTGCCACCCGTCACAAATTGGGACTTACAATGCATCGAGCACTCTTAAAGTTACCTTCTTCACGAATTCATACTTCAATGGATCTGGATTTGCAGCAGAAATCAGTGAAGGTATTTCTTTGTGAAACTTTTGGTCTAAAAAACGAAAAATAACTTTAGGTCCAGCTAAAAACACACAGATAGTCGCTAGAAGCGATGTGTTTTTTTTAGAGTGATAGAAGTTTAAATTGAAATAAAACACATTTAAATTGACATTGAAGCCAAATTTTTTTTATTTGAAAGATAATTTTATGACATTTATGTTTTGAAAATAATTTCCGGCATATGTCCACCACGACTAGCTCTAAGGAACCGCATACGACCAGACCAATTTTGGACCACTTTTTCGAGTAATTCAGGCCTTATTTCATCGATAACAAGCGTCTTTTGTTTCTGGTTTATCAGTATAAACCAATGACTTGACATAACCCCAAAGAAAACAATCCAGTGGAGTTATGTCGCAGGATCTTGGAAGCCAATTAATTGGACCATTTCTCGAAATAATGTTATCGCCAACTGTTTCTATTCACCAACTTGTTGGAACCAAAACACTTCTGGGTCGATACCATTCAAATTTTGAAACAAATAATCATTGATCATCGATCTGTAACGAGCACTATTCACTGTAACATTAGCTCCAGCATCGTTTTTAAAGAAATATGGACCAATGATGCCTTCAGCGTGTAAAGCACACCATACAGTGCATTTTCAGGATGCGATAGAACCTGCAGAACTTCTTGGGGATTGTTTTCACTCCATATATGGTAATTTTGCTTGTTTACATAGCCGTTCAACCAGAAATGAGCTTCATCGTTAAACACAATTTTACGATAAAAAAGTGGATCAACTTCAAACAAACGACACTTATTAGGGTCAAGTGGCATTAGTTCTTGAACCAGTTGAATCTTGTATGGGTGCAGACTAAGATCTTCACGCAAAATTTTCCATGTGGTGGATGCACAGAGTCCAACTTGTTGTGAACGTCGACGAATAGACAAATCTGGATCATCATTAACACTATGACTTACAGCAGCGATATTTTCTTCTGTATGTACAGTTCTTTGTCTTGTTGTTGCATCGAGTAGAGAGAATGTTTTCCGAAATCTATTGATAGTTCGACGAATAAGCTGCTCTGATGGACGATTATGTAAACCATAAATTTCACGAAGTGCTCTATAAATTTGGCGAATGGAACACTGATTTTGAAAATAAATTTCAACAATTTATAAACGTTGTGGTGGCGTGAGTCTTTCCATGATAATTTGTCAATGCTTACTGAACAGAAATGTCAAAACAACATGGCTTCTACCTTCTGTCAAATCACAGTTATCCCTATCGAAAGTTCTATCACTCTAAAAAAAAACACCCGATAGCTCTAAAAAATTCAACTAACGTGCCAAGGGTACTAACTATTTAATAAGTGGATCCTCAATCTTGAATATCGCGTTTACAGATCAAATAGGGCTGGTAAATTGTTAGAAGTTCAACTAGGTTCATTGATGGCGTAGAAGACATAACGTCTAATTGGTTAACGTTGACTTGAAGCTTGTCTAATCAGATAAAAGTTATTAGTTGGCCGTGGAGTCACGTCTACTACTCTTTTGAGGGATGAGTTGTAGAGGCGATAAGATCTACCTCAGGACGATTTTGAACAAGTGTTAATATATGCATGGAAAATAGAAGTTTTTATTCATATCAGCGATGTAACAAATAAGCATTAAGAAAAAGTGTAGAATAACTGAGTATCATTAACAACCCTCGTTCATTCTAGTTATTTTGTTTGAAAAGAAATACATCGATTTCTGTGTTTTATGTGTTCGAAGTTGGTTATGAATTTTTGTAAGTCATCTTTGTAGTCCAATACATTAGACACGTTTGAGTTTAGTAATTTCCGAGTTTAACTTTTTTGGTAAATCGGAGATTTTTATATGATTTATTTGAATCATATCGTTTTATGTTTTTCAAGACATTAAAAAAAATTATGTTAATTATATAGATTATGATAATTTTAATATATAATTCTTAATATATTTTACAGAATTTCCCAGAAATCATTGTGAATTTGATTTTTTCAAATAACCACTGTCAAGTACGACTCGAATGTTAATTTGTTTCGAAATTTGCTAATTGGGAGTACAATAATGAGGCGCATTTTTTTGCAGGTTGTGGCGGAATTATGAAAGATGCTTCTGGTGTTATAACTTTCGATGAAAATTCTCCGAGAGACTGGACGGTAGGTAACTCTTCAAGTTCTAATATATCATTCTGATGAATACGAATATTTCAGTGTAAATGGAGTATTAATGTGAAGCTTGGACGAAGAATAAGCATAGAATTTTTGTCCTTCTCTACGAATTCCACTACTCGATGCGATAACTTCATTGTGGTAAGCATCCGCAAGTATTCACTGAATAATTTTCATCATTATGTTTCATTTTCATTTATATAAACCCATTAATTAAAACCTTTTTTTAATTTGGTTAAGTATTTCATATACTGATAAGTTCTGCGCAAAACGTATTGGTTAAATTGATCTACTGGTTCAACTGTTCATGCAGAAAGTAGACCTATGAGCACAAATAAAAAAGATTCTATGTTTGACCATATTATTCTTATTTTCAGTTGAAAAATGGCGTTGATTCAACTTCGCCTGATCTGGGAGATGGAAAATACTGTGAAAAACCACCAAAACTGAAAACGACTGGCAATAACTTATATTTCGAATTCAGCGGCAATCCTAATAGTACGGTAAGTGTTCTGTTGAATTGAATTGAAGTAATTTTGACTCCGAAATTTTCCAGAAGTTCAAAGCAGTCTATAGAGAGGTTTTATATAACTGTGGAGGTTATTTCGCTTTGAATGATAGAATTCCAAGCATGCAAATAATGTCACCTAACCATCCGAAACCATCAGAACCGTTCATCGAATGCTTTTGGGTCATTAGGTCTCCGCCTGGTACCTATTTGCAAACAGATTTTTTTGGAAAATTTGATTTTCATGATCACCCTGAGTAAGTATGAAATATTGAAATATTTCGAACGTTAATTAATTAGTATGAAATTACAGGATAAGCATACTTCGAGGGGAATATAGAGATTCAATAATAGACTAGAATTCGTTTATTTACCGACTATATGTTACATGGTACATTGTGCAATTTTGGGCTGTTTTACCTAAAAGTAACGAAATACGCAGTGGAGTTTTTCCTGCCGTAGTAGTGAAGCCAGTATCTTGCTCGTGAAAAAGTAGATCGTTGGGATTTTTCACTCTTATTCACTAGAGTTCACTGAGTTCGCTTCACCAATTCACTAACCTCAATTACAAGTGTAAATGTCATAGATAAAACATTCATTTTCTAGCTTTTCATTCGCGGATTTTTATTATCACAAGAGGGTTAACGAAAACGTTTTCTGAGATCGAATTTGAGAAGTTACAAATAAGTGCAAATACAGTTCTTTATTTGAATGCGTGATGAAACTGTGTTGTGTTATTGCGAGAGAATACTTATTGAATTAAACTGGCGTGTGATTTCTGTTAAAGCGCTTGAAATACGTGTTTTGACTTGGACAAAAAAAGTTTGTTAACTGACTGAGCGTTACGATGGGGGGGAGGAGATTCTACGCGCCCTTGTGGTACTGAGTCGGATTAAGATTTCTATAAACAATGACGGATTTTTGCAAGTGTAGTAAGAAAGTCGGTCCTAAATGTAACGTCATTGTAAAGGTGGAAAGGTCGATAAAATGAAATCGAAAAATTTTTTTTTTAATAAACCCGTAAAATGTGCTTTTTATATATTTTTGATCTCTGCGTTCAGAATAGTTGTATCGCTAAGCGGGTTCTGACTCAGTAATGAAATTCAGCTTTGGGTATTATAGCTATTGAAAATTGGACTATTCTGATCCGTGCCACCGTGACAGGACATTTGAACCATGTTATATTCCATACATAATGGCATACGCGTATCTTAAAAAGCAATCGTGAAAATTTTAAACAGCTTATTTTATTCCGTTCCGTCATCTTACCTTATTGAGAAATTCTTTATTTGAGATATAGAATTTTATTTCATCTGAAATTTTTTTAACAAACGGCACTACGTAATAGTAAAGACACCCTAAAGTTATGTTGAATTTCTCATTTATTTGCAGTTGTATTAAGGAGGCAATTGAACTGAGGGATGGAGGTACACATTTATCGCCCTTGATCAACACATTCTGCGATTCATCGCCAAGTACGCAGTTTTCAACGGATAACATGTTATTCGTGAAATATTTCACAAATGTGAAAGAGCCTGGAGATGGGTTTTCAGCCAATGTATCCATAGGTTTGTTTTGAAATTTATTAATAATATCAGTGCATATGGCTCAGTGGGTAGAGCGCTGGACTAGAAACCAAAAGATTCCGAGTTTAACCCCGTTTGTTGTTAGTGAACACCGTGAACGATTAAAATCATTGGTGGTGGTCGAGCAATGAATTAAGTAACTTTCTCGACTATTGAAGGCAGAATTATGCAACCATGATAAAAAGGGATGCCATAAGAAATCGACATTTTAAGCAATTAAAACAAATTGTAGAAATTACTATGTTTTACTACCAAAAAATATATATTACACATTTTCTTGTGACTCGAGTTTCGGGAAATGAACTATCCCATCATCAGACAACTGAAGACCTAACAGTGGTACAGTGGTATTTAAACAAAAGTGATAAATATTATGACTATTTCAACAGATTCTCGGTAACACCTAATGGTGGTACAGAGGTTCACAATCGGAACGTGATAAAAAACCGGGTTAAAAAAGAGGGGCCTTCTAACAGATATCGGAATGTCCGCAATCGACAAAGAAGGTTGTTAAACAGATGGTACCCATTTAAATATCTCAAATAATTTTTGGGGGTTACATAGCTCCGTACAGTCATTTATTATTTTTACATTATTTTGTTGTATATCTCAAATATTTGGATTTACAAAGCTCCATACAGTCATTCATTATTTTTTGCATTATTTTTATTGTGAACGAATTTGAAAATTTCAATAATCAAGTTTCTTTTCATTTGAATCCACATGTAAAATTTTCTTAAGATTTTCTTTTGTCGAAAGCAATTACTGTTTTCTAAAGAATGAGTGGCAAAAGTTGAATTTTTGTTTACTTTTCATTAAATTAATTTTATGTTCGTTGAAAAAGGTTTTAAACAGATGTTACTTTTTAAATATCTCAAATATTTTCGATTTACATAGCTCCGTACAGTCATTCATTATTTTTACATTATTGTTATTGTGAACTAATTTGAAAATTTCAACAGATTCTAGATAATCGAGTTTCTCCCCTACCATTCTACATGTAAAATTTTAAGATTATCTATTGTGGGAAAGGAATGACCGTTTTCTAGACAATGAGTGGCAAAAGTAGAATTTTGTTTATTTTTCCTGACAAATTCTACTTTTGCCATTACTTTTGCCAAAATCAGAATTTTATTTATTTTTCCTGACAAAATTCTACTTTTGCCACTCATTGTCTAGCAAACGGTCATTCCTTTCCCACAATAGATAATTTCAAAATGTTACATGTAGAATCAAAAGGGAAGAAACTAGATTATCTAGAATCTGTTGAAATTTTCAAGTTAGTTCACAATAACAATAATGTGAAAATAATGAATGACTGTACGGAGCTATGTAAATCAAAAATATTTGAGATATTTAAAAAGTAACATCAGTCTAAAACCTTTTTCAACGAACGTAAAATGAATTTAATGAAAAGTAAACAAAAATTCAACTTTTGCCACTCATTCTTTAAAAAACAGTAATTCTTTTCGACAAAAGAAAATCTTAAGAAAATTGTACATGTAGATTCAAAAGAAAAGAAACCTGATTATTGAAATTTTTAAATTCGTTCACAATAAAAATAATGTAAAAAATAATGAATGACTGTACGGAGCTTTGTAAATCCAAATATTTGAGATATACAACAAAATAATGTAAAAATAATGAATGACTTTACGGAGCTATGTAACCCAAAAAATTATTTGAGATATTTAAATGGGTACCATCTGTTTAACAACCTTCTTTGTCGATTGCCGACATTCCGATATCTGTTAGAAGGTCCCCCTTTTTTAACCCGGTTTTTAATCACGTTCCGCTTTTAAATCTCTGTACCACTATTAGGTATTACCGAGAATCTGTTGAAATATTCAAAATATTTATCACTTCTGTTTAAATACCACTGTACCACTGTTAGGTCTTCAGTTGTCTAATGATGGGATAGTTCATTTCCCGAAACTCGAGTCACAATAAAATGTGTAATATTTATTTTTATTGGTAGTAAAACATAGTAATTTCTACAATTTGTTTTAATTATGATCAACTACCAAATAGAAACGGCTGAAACAATTCAGTATATTTAAGGAATTATAGCTTGGGTCAAGTAGGTGCCTTAAAAAAATTTCTGTTACAGCTACTTGTGGTGGAACATACAAGGATGCCGAAGGCGAAATTAATTGGAGTTGGTCACCAGACAAGGCACTCGTACATTCTAATTGTACCTGGAATATTATTGCGCCAGCTCACGACTCAATAAATATGAAAATCGTTTTGAAAGGATTCAGACCCAATGAATTTGTTTGTGACGTAAATGGATACTTCACAATATATGAGATATTCAATGACCACATAGGATCTGAAGGTAAATATACGTACTGTTAAAAAAGTACTGGCAGCGCTATAATTGACTTTATTCGCAACTCTACTCATACGCATATTTGCGAATGGTCTATTTGCGTATATGTTCGAAAAAGGAGTTCTCTTAAAAAACCAAGCGAACGACAATAATGTTGGATTTTCAGATTTATTATTCAATCCATTCTGTGCTCTGTGCAAGTATCGGGTGTTTTTTTTTTAGAGTGATAGAACTTTAAATTGAAATAAAACATTTAAATTACAAGTTATGTTGGCTTCCAAAGCGTCTATTGTTTCTGGTTTATCAGCATAAACCAATGACTTGACATAACCCCAAAGAATATAATCCAGTGGAGTTCTGTCGCATGATCTTGGAGGCCAATTAATTAGACCATTTCTCGAAATATCGCCAAATCTTTATTTCAATAAATCAATTTTTACGGTAGCAGCATGAAGTGTAGCACCATCTTGTTGGAATCAAAACACTTCTGGGTCGATACCATTCAAATTTTGAAACAAATAATCACTGATCATCGATCTGTAACGAGCACCATTCACTGTAACATTAGCTTCAGCATCGTTTTTAAAGAAATATGGACCGATGATGCCTCCAGAATTTCTTGAGGACTGTTCTCACTCCATATACGGCAATTTTGCTTGTTTACATAGCCGTTCAACCAGAAATGAGCTTCATCACTAAACACAATTTTACGATAAAAAAGTGGATCAACTTTAAGCTGTTCTAAGGCCCAATCAGCAAACAAACGACGCCTATTATGGTCAAGTGGCTTTAGTTCTTGAACCAGTTGGATCATCATTAACACTATGACTTACAGCAGCGATATTTTCTTCTGTACGTACAGTTCTTTGTCTTGTTGTTGTTGCATCGAGTAGAGAGAATGTTGTCCGAAATCTATCGATAGTTCGACGAGTAAGCTGCTCTGATGGACGAATATGCAGACCAAAAATTTCACGAAGTGCTCTATAATTTTGGCAAATAGAACACTGATTTTGAAAATAAATTTCAACAATTTTTAAACGTTGTTGCGGCGTGAGTTTTTCCATGATAATTTTTCAATGCTTACTGAACAGAAATGCAAAACAACATGGCTTCTACCTTCTGTCAAATCACAGTTATCCCTATCGAAAGTTCAATCACTCTAAAAAAAAACACCCGATAATTAGGCAGATTTAAGCCTAACTGATTAATCATATCTGCAGAAGAAACATCTAATCCTTTTAATGTCGGCAGTTATATTGAAACTTTCGATTTGTTATTAGCCTTATCCTCTATCAGTTCTTATAGTCCGAACACAAAGTATCCTGAATAATGTAGCATAAAATTAGTCTATAACTTAAAGGTTTCAAAAATTTTTGGTATACCTCTTTCGGAGTGTACAAATCAAACAAGGGAAAATTATTATGACAAAAATTTTCCTTATTTTTGGAAGAACAGCAACTGCCATTTGAATTTACTGGTCTCAAAAGTGTAGATTTGAAATTGATTTTAGGTTTCGGTATTTTTTCATTGTTTGTATTCTTTATGTGAGATGTCATCCTTTTCCTAATGTGTATGAAAAACTCATTTAATTTATCTGCTTTGACCTTGTCCCCTTTGAAATTGAAATTGATAGCCAGTTAATTTAATAAATATTTTGTTTAAACGGAATAGTTCCCTTATGGTGGGTTTCACAAAACTTTATTCATCGGATCGAGCCTGTTCATTACGGAGTCCTTCGACAATTCATCTAGTTCTATGTTCCTAAAGTGCTGATCACAGATTTAGTCACTGTGCTGAACTATGACAGATTAACCTATGTTGATCATTGATCAAGTACAAATTCGGATGTAAAAAGAAAAATATTTTGTGCTCTGATCTAACCTAGAATCTCTGCTAAATCAGAGATCAAGTTGATTCTTCGATTTTAGTGAATCAAGATCTTCGTATTCTTCATTAAATAGTTAAAGTGAAGTGTATTGTTTATTGTTGACTTTTTTCAAATGATATAATTGTAAGATGCTTTCCGAAATCAGTTTATCGTCATCATCACAAGAAGATTCAAGTAAAATTTGAAGACCCCGGATTATTAGAGACAGAAGGGATCCTTTTTCAATATATGATGATCTTGATTCCAAAACACGTTTTCGTTTCAACTGAAATGTCATGACGGAATTGTTACATAAAATTAAACCACGCAGTAAAATGAAGATTACAATTATTATTTTGTCTACGATTTAATGCAACTGGTGATTTCAAAATGACGATAGGAGATGATGTAAACATCGCAAAAATCATCACTATGCAGAATTGTTAAAATGGTAGCAGTTGAAATTGTTAGTTTGAAACCGCCTTCCACTTTGCACACACACAAGTAATACTAATAGTATCGTATGACAAGCATATTAACAATAATAATCCGTTTCTAAATTCTAACCCTACATCAACAGCGTTACCATAGAAATGTATACATTCTTCTTTTCCTTCGTTCCATTTCTATGGTGAAGTGGTCAAATGGTAGATAGTGCGACGTTGTCAGATTGTTTTCTCGGACCAACTAACTGTACTTGTTTTGTGAAACCCAAAATCGTTGATTCGTTCGATTTGACAAAAATGTTAATCTAGTGATTACCGAATATTTATGAAACCCAACGTGAGTCTACTAACAGTAGACCTAAAGTGGCGCAAGATCGCAGTAACAAAGCCTACACAGAACACAACTGAACTCCTAACTCGCACAAGCTGAAAAAGCTTCTGAGGGATCTTCACAGAAGATCTAGGAGTATCAGGATAATAATAATAATAATAATAAGTGAACAGGAATTTTACAAATTTCGTAACAAGAACCAAGTGAATAAGAAATAGTTTTTAACTTCCCACATGTTCAACCCTGCTGTCAAATATCGTGTCGTAGCTTGCTGAGCAGTAAGAGTTCGACCTGTTGAAGGAAAACTCGAAGATTAATTCTAGAGGATTCACCAAGAATGAATATTTTCAAAACAATCTTGCCTTTAAAAAGATTCTACAGCGATTTCCAATAATTACAAATAGGCTACATACTGCAAATGATCCATTCGGCAATATGATTATGTCTAGTATTTACTTTGAATAATGCCTATGGTGCCATGGGTTGCGGGTACGAGTCCCGCTGCGCCCTTGGGTGTATTTGTGTACGTTAAGTGGTGGGGTATGGCTAATGACCCCAGCAGTCGATGCCTTAAGTCACAACGAAACAAAAATATAAAATTCTATGGTTACGCTTCAGTAGCACTTATAAAAAATGCGAACAGTCAAGAATAAAGGGATTGCTGAAATCCTTTTTTTCATTTGTTAGCAGAACTCACTCTATAGTCACTCGTAGTTTTTACCCTAATTAAAAATAATGATTTTTTCAGAAAAGAAGCCTTTAGCAAAGATGTGTGGCACTTCAGAGGAGAAGAATATCGTCACTGTCAGCAATCGTGTCACCATTGAATACAGTTATGTAATGAAACCCCGCACATTGAATGAACCAATAAGTATTTCCATCAAGTATAACAATACAGGAAGAGGTGAGTATTCAATCCATGATAATTTTTACTTTTGGAACTTCTTCGCTTTTATGAATTTTATTATCAGACTCTGCTATGCTCAAAAAGTTGTTTTAATCTATAGAATATCAATTTAAAAACCGAAAAAAAATATGGTACACCAGAGAAGAAAATATTTTCGCTCATTTATATAAAACGGACTAATATTGGTTGACTACCCAATTTTTTGAAGCTATCGTTCATGTTCATTGTGGAAAAATCATTAAACAAAAGTTATGATTTATTAATTATGTCTATCCTATGAAATGAAAATTTCAAATGGAAAAGGAAATCGAAAATGATTTGTATTTTAATTCAATGTTATCTCTCTCTTCAGATTTAATACAGGTTTATTCTGCTAACCTCACTACAAATTTTAATTTTATGAAATTAAATTAATTTAATGTCTTAGAAAACACAGTTTCAATTAAGTAGACTTATAGAATTAACACTCAGTACACAGCACAAAAAGAAATAAAATATTACAAAGAAAAAATAAATTATTAATAAAAAATATTAAATGAATGACTTTAAATTCAGAATTATATATTCTAACTTCTACAATATATATTGAAACTATATACAAAAACTATCAAATTTATATCCTTATATATAATCAATATAAAATATTCTTCAATGTCTCGGAAATTTATTAAATGAATGCTTGAATGATACAAAATTTTGTTTCGTATCATTGTATTATGAAAACCAAATTCCTTTCTAACAATGCACAACAGAACCTCAAGAATTTCTTAAAAAATAACCCTATTTTAAAAAGGTCCTTCAAAAAAATTCCAATAACATGCAGCACATCTTCAAAAAGGCCATTTGAAATTACTACATCGATAGCTCGTCAGTCCAAGTTCGTATCCAAAAAATAAAAGTAATTAATAAAAATATATCTTACCCGACTGAAACCACATGTCTTTCTATGAACAAACTTAGTCTTAGTCGGGTAAGATAAAATTTTTATTAATTAATTTTATATGGTATTAATTTTTTTTTTTGAAGTTGGACTGACGAGCTATCAATGTGGTAATTCCAAATCGCCTTCTTGAAGACTTTTTTGAAAATAAGTTATTTTTGAATACATTCTTGAGATTATGTTGTGCATTTTTGAAAATAAATTTGGTTTTCATAATACATTGATACGAAACAAAATTGTGTATCCTTCAAGTATTCATTTAATATTTTCAATCAATAATTTATATTTTCTTTGTATTCTTTTATTTCTTTTGGTGCTGTGTAATGAGTGTTAATCTTTATGTCTACTGAATTGAAACTGTGTTTTCTAGGACATTCATTTAATTTAATTTCAAAAAGTTTTTGAAAAAAATTTTTTTAAGATATTGTAATAAACCTTCTATCAAGTGAAAAAAGCCCATTTTATTATTTTACTCTCTTCAGACATAAAAAACGAGTTAAGAACAAATTTGAAATTTTTAGCACTAATCCTGTGAGTCTTTTTCAATCAATTGTATTCATTACATTGTACTGATTTTTTCTCTTTATTTTTCATGGAATAATATGAATTTTCAAGTTAAAAGTGATTTTAAAAAAATTCATCAATTCTTCGATTTTATTTTTTAATTATTCAAACAATTGTTTAATAAGATCAAGATTATCAATTTTCATACAATATTTTCCGAAAGCAGTTCTGTACCCGAGGGGTATAACTTAAGGTTTTCGGTTTCGTACTTAATAATGAGAATTTTTTCCGTAACTGCTACACATTATTTCATTCACTGAAAACTTATAACTATTCAATTTTATGAATTTTCAGAATGCTCCTACGCAAGTAATACTGAATTTGGAGTGATAAAATCACCGAATTATCCCAACATTAACTACTTCAAAGGTTATTGCGTTTGGTTAATCACTGTACCAAAAGACAGGAGAATAACTGTAACTATAAAAGATTTCGACTTGGAAAAATACTCTTCAACGGTCGAAGGTGGACAGTCTTTGGTTTTCCTGGAGTATGGGGAATTCTTCATGGATGAAATTTCTTATAATTCAACCCAAAGGGTATACAAATCTAGTGGGAATGTCTTGCAAGTTATTTTCTTGAGTGAACAATCGACTACGCATCGTGGGTTCTCAGCTATCTACACATCTGATGAAGAAACAGGTATCATCAGCTCTGATTATGAAAACTGAATATAGCATCATTCGAAAAAGTTCTACTGAAATTGTTTTTTCTTTTCAGTTTGTAATCAAGACTTCAGTGCTCAGAGTGGAAGCATCTCCAGGCTTCCAGATGATCTGAGATACATCTGTATATACAAACACGTTCAAAAACTACCGATCAACAAGACTGTTGCCCTTACTATGAATTCTAACTTGACCTATTTAGGGAATCCAAAGCTTCGTATGTTCCGAAAGTCATTCGTATATATTCAAGTAGAACGTGAGTACAGCAATATAATATCGTATTCTCTGAGGATTATATAGTGTTCTAAAAGTCATACTTTTTCGCTGATAAATGGTACTTATCTAGGTACACTTTTTCACCATATATATCGGGTGTTTTTTTGAGAGTGATAGAACTTTCGATAGGGATAACTGTGATTTGACAGAAGGTAGAAGCCATGTTGTTTTGACATTTCTGTTCAGTAAGCATTGACAAATTATCATGGAAAAACTCACGCTGCAATAACGTTTACAAATGGTTCACGAACTAAAGCCACTTGATCATAATAAGCGTCGTTTGTTTGCTGATTGGGCCCTAGAACAGCTGGAAGTTGACCCACTTTTTCATCGTAAAATTGTGTTTAGTTATAAAGATCATTTATGGTTGAACGGCTATGTAAACAAGCAAAATTGACGTATATGGAGTGAAAACAATCCTCAAGAATTTCTGGAGGCATAATCGGTCCATATTTCTTTAAAAACGATGCTGGAGCTAATGTTACAGTGAATGGTCTCGTTACAGATCGATCAATGATTATTCGTTTCAAAATTTGAATGGTATCGGCCCAGAAGTGTTTTGGATTCAACAAGATGGTGCTACACCTCATGCTGCTACCGTAACAATTGATTTATTGAAAGAAAGATTTGGCGCTAACATTATTTCGAGAAATGGTCCAATTAATTGGCCTCCAAGATCATGCGACATAACTCCACTGGATTATTTCCTTTGGGGTTATGTCAAGTCATTGGTTTATACTGATAAATCAGAAACAATAGACGCTTTGGAAGCCAACATAACTCGTGATATTGATGAAATGAGGCCTGAATTACTCGAAAAAGTGGTCCAAAATTGGTCAGGTCGAATGCGGTTCCTCAGAGCTAGTCGTGGTGGACATATCGTATGGATAGCTCAGCGGGAGAGCATCGGACTCGTGACCGGGAGGTCCGGATTCGAATCCTGTTCAAGTAACAAAGCCTACTCAGAAGGACAACTGAATTCCTAACTCGCACAAACTGAAAAAGCTTCTGAGGGATCTTCACAGAAGATCTAGGAGTATCAGGATAATAATAATATGCCGGAAATTATTTTCTAAACATAAATGTCATAAAATTATCTTTCAAATAAAAAAAATTTGGTTTCAATCCTAATTTCAATGTATTTTATTTCAATTGAAAGTTCTATCACTCAAAAAAAACACCCGGTACAAGGTTCCTCGCCCTGTGTCCTCGACCTTCTTGTCTCCACGTTCATGTACACTGTAGTATAGTAGGTAAAGATCTACTCGTTTTTCTGTACATAGCAGCTTCGCGGAATCGAACAATTCGACTCCTTTTCGATGTTACTAAGCTAGGCAACCTGGAAAATTCGACAAATACTCTAGGCATTTCGATAAAATAAAATGCTTGGTGACAAGCTTTACACAGATTGCAAGTCAAATGTGACTCTCGACAACTGAATTAACAATTTAGCGATCGTTCTGCCAGTTCATGAACTTAACAGATAAATCCAAAATTTTAATCACGTGTTGTTCCTGATTGACATTGACAGTGACTCAACGCAGAATAAAACTTGCACATTCCCTCTCTACTAAAGAAAGGAAAACCGGTGGGAGAAAAATCAAATATCTAATCAGGTCGTGTAATAATCAAACACACCCAGAAGGCTTCATCCATCAATAAGTAATCTAAAACCCTTTTTTTTTGTATTTTCTAACGTGTGTAGTTTTAATCTCTGTCTATTAACCAGTATATGAATATCATATATAAGTTATGGACCAAGCGATTAGGCATTTTGAGAAATGGCCAGTACAGGGTATTTTTAAAATTGAAATTTTTTTAGAACATCAGATACAACTCATCAAAACTCGCTAACAGAATATTAGAGGGCAAAAGTTAACCAAACTGTTCGGTTCAATTCTAAATCGTCAAATTTCAGAAAATTTCGAGTCCGGTCCTGTTACTTTGGACATTAAACCATAATTAAAACAAATTGTAGAAATTACTATGTTTTACTACCAATAAAAATATATTTTACACATTTTCTTGTGACTCTAGTTTCGGGAAATGAACTATCCCATCTTCAGACATCTGAAGACCTAACAGTGGTACAGAGGTATTTAAACAAAAGTGATAAATATTTTGAATATTTCAATAGATAACACCTAATAGTGGTACAGAGGTTTACAAGCGGAACGTGATAAAAACCCGGTTAAAAAAGAGGGGCCTTCTAACAGATATCAGAATGTCGGCAATCGACAAAGAAGGTTGTTAAACAGATGGTACCCATTTAAATATCTCAAATAATTTTTGGGATTACATAGCTCCGTACAGTCATTCATTATTTTTACATTATTTTGTTGTATATCTCAAATACTTGGATTTACAAAGCTCCATACAGTCATTCATTATTTTTTACATTATTTTTATTCTGAAGGAATTTGGAAATTTCAATAATCAAGTTTCTTTTCTTTTGAATCTACACGTAAAATTTTTTTAAGATTTTCTTTTGTCGAAAGGAATTACTAATTTCTAAAGAATGAGTGGGAAAAGTTGAATTCTTGTTTACTTTTCATTAAATTAATTTTGTGTTCGTTGAAAGAGGTTTTAAACAGATGTTACTTTTTGAATATCTCGAATATTTTCGATTTACATAGCTCCGTAAATATTTGAGATATTCAAATAGTAACATCTGTTTAAAACCTTTTTCAACGAACATAAAATTAATTTAATAAAAAGTAAACAAAAATTCAACTTTTGCCACTCATTCTTTAGAAATTAGTAATTCCTTTCGACAAAAGAAAATCTTAAGAAAATTTTACATGTAGATTCAAATGAAAAGAAACTTGATTATTACTAATTTCTAAAGAATGAGTGACAAAAGTTGAATTTTTGTTTACTTTTCATTAAATTAATTTTATGTTCATTGAAAAAGGGTTACTTTTTGAATATCTCAAATATTTTCGATTTACATAGCTCCGTACATTCATTCATTATTTTTACATTATTGTTATTGAAAATATTTGAAAATTTCAACAGATTCTAGATAATCGAGTTTCTTCCCTTTTGATTCTACATGTAAAATTTTAAGATTATCTATTGTGGGAAAGGAATGACCGTTTTCTAGACAATGAGTGGCAAAAGTAGAATTCTGTTTATTTTTTATAAAACTCATTTTATGTTCGTTGAACCTCGTCTTGAAGGAACGTCCTGTTAGTCCTGTATATTTATTACTGCACGTAGAACAATTCAGCATTAAACCATATATTATCGCTATGCGATTATAACATTTGGAAACCGTTCACAACTTTTTTTAGGCAATTTTTTGCGTAATAGTGAATTTTGTTCGATTAGTTACATCTTTCTGATTAATGCTCGTTGGCATTGTTTAATGCTTGAAGAACCATATTCGGTTATTCCACTCATTGTTAAAAAAAAACTTATGAAAGCACCTTTTGTAATATTTAATGCTTATTCTAATGGTACGCCAATTCGTTCATTTTCAGCCTATGGTGACTATGCATTTGGAGAAACGCTTTTATCGTGTAGGAGTCCTATTACTACGCCAAAAACTGTGAGAACGGCGTACCCCGAAGTCTTTCTCATGGTAAGTTAAAAGTAATATTTACGAAGAACCTTCAACCCGAATAAACTGCTCCACAAATGTTGGGGAAGTTCATGAAATTCGGAATTGTTTTTAACAGTTGCGGATTTTTGTTCATCTAGTACTCGAATAAAATAACAGTCAGTGTTAACCATTTTCACAGTGAACAAAACCTTTTCTTCAAGTTTGATTGAAAAATATTTCGATAGATTCAAATGAAAGGAAGTGCAGGGAACTTCACCATGAAATACAAGACTTATCCTTGCGGTGGGTTAATCACGAACGATACAGGTTATATTAGCACCCCTGGTTATCCCAACAAATATGAGGGACCGCTGGAATGCGCATGGGTTATTGACTTACCAGAAATAGATCGTATAAAACTGAACTTCTCATCTATGAGTTTGGGTGACGATTGTGAAAAGTCCTACATCGACGTTTACAATGGTAAATATTCGACTGCTCCAAGAATAGGAAGGTATTGCAGCACCAATAAGCCAGATTCGATAGTTTCACAAAAAAGTGATTTGCTGATTGAGTACCATCACGATGGCACCTCTTCAAGTGTTGGCTTCAATGCTACATACGATACATTCACCGAAGGTAAGTTTATTTTAAGTTTCGGTCTATTACACAGACCATCAAGATGTTTTTTTTGTGTCAGAAAACAGATTAAATATTAGGAGTAAAAATAAGTTTCCGCCGTTTTATTGTAGATGGCGCGGCACGGAGTATCGGTTAGCTTTCGCAGATGATAACCGGCTTAAAAAATAGTTTGGACATTCAAGAACAACATAACCTATTAATATCATTGATTTTATATTGGTAAAATATAATTTTTATAAGTTGAAAATGTCAAAATTTGAGCCAAGTAAGCGTCATTTGCGGGAAATATTAGTTTACTTCTTCAATTTAAAGAAATCTGCTGCTGAGGCGCATCAATTGCTCGTAGAAGCATATGGTGAGGGTGCTTTGAGTGAGAGAACGTGTCGAGAGTGGTTTCAAAAGTTTAAAAACGGTGATTTCGACGTAGAAGATAGAGATCGCAGTGGAAGGCCAAAGATTTACGAGGATGCAGAATTGGAGGAATTATTGAGGGAAGATTCATCTCAAACACAAAAAGAACTTACTCTAACATTAGAAGTCACTCAGCAAGCAGTCTCACATCGTTTAAAATCATTAGGAATGATTCATAAACAAGGAAATTGGGTTCTGTACGAATTAAAGCCGAGAGATATTGAACGCCGATTATGCTTAAGTGAAATGCTGCTAGCTAGACATAAAAAAAGGGTTTTTTACATCGTATCGTAACTGGTGATGAGAAGTGGATACATTATGACAATCCAAAAAGAAGAAAATCATGGGGATTACCTGGCCACGCGTCAACATCAACAGCAAAACCGAATATTCACGGAAAAAAACTTATGTTGTGTATTTGGTGGGATCAGCTAGGTGTAGTGTATTATGAGTTGCTTAATCCGAGCGAAACAATTACTGAAGCCCTCTATCGAACACAGTTGATGAGATTGGGCCGAGCTCTGAAGGAAAAACGCCCTCAATACTATTCTAGACACGAAAAAATTATTCTTCTGCATGACAATGCTCGTCCACATGTTGCGGCTTCCGTGAAAAAGTACTTGGAAACACTTGATTGGGAAGTGTTACCCCACCAGACATTGCACCGTCCGATTATCACCTGTTCCGGTCCATAGCACATGCTCTGACGGCGCAGCGGTTCACATCTTATGAGGATACCAAAAATTGGGTTGATTCGTGGATAGCCTCAAAAGACAAGGAGTTCTTCAGACGTGGGATTCGAATGCTGCCTGAGAGACGGGAAAAAGTGGTTGCAAGTGATGGGCAATATTTTAAATAAATTTATATTGCCGTTCTTCTATAATAAATATTTAATTTGTGTTAAAAAACGGCGGAAACTTATTTGTACTCCTAATATGTTTTCAGTTTGCTGATTCCGCCAATTCCACCAAATTGCGTTTATATAAGTTCTAGGTTTTGAGATCCAGGATAATTGAATTAAGTTATAATATTAGGGATATTTTTTATTTTTGGCAAACTCTATCTTATCTGCTTAATGACTTCCCGTGCTCCATATGGAAATATGAAGCACGGGAAGTCATTAAGAAGATAAGATAGAGGTAGATAGAAGGAATTCTATCTACCTCGGCATTGCTAGGTGGAGTATCTTATTAGGCTTTTGTAAGTAATATGCTATTATGTTGTGTAAATTCTTGGCATTGTTTATATTAAAATACTCCACTAAAAGTTTCGTATTCACAAGCAATCGTAGCTATTATGTAATTGACATGTTTGTAAGCTTTTTATCTTCCTAACTCTCGCTTGTATCGATTATAACACCTTATGTACTCTACATCATGTATATTTACAGCTGTTCACACAAATCGCAAAACGTCTCTACTCTCAAATACAATCGATGGTGCGATTACTGAATATTCAGAACTTTACTCACGCGAAATTTGTCTTTAATGTTACTCAACGTCTCGTCTTAGTTCCGTCTCTCACGTCTATTTACGAGCTATTTCTAAGTCTGATCAAAAGTCCGCGATTTTGACCCCCACTTCTACTTAGGGTTGGCAACACCTCCTCTAACGTTTTATTAGACAAGCAATAAAATTAGCATGATTAAGGGGCTAATAGGAATCTCCTCTCAAATATTCTGAATTATCCCAAATATTTGAAGATTTATTGCTCCGGATAACCCAATAAATAACTATTTCTTCTGAAAATCGCCTTCCAATCTGACAACTCAAAAGAAGTGAGATAAAAGGAAGTGGAGAATGAAACAATGAAACCTGCAGTAAAAATTACTCAGTAAATATTCCGTACATATTTGCCTTTAGTTCAATGATACACGAGATGTTCAAAGCGTCGTTCGTCTTCTCTCGAACACAAAGCAATCATATCGTGGTATGACCTACTAACTTTGGTCAGCATGGCTGGAGTAACGCTCCAAGAAACATTAACATTTTTCTCCTGCTTATTGAGAACTGTTGTTAGAACTTCATCATACACAATTCACTTTATGTTACCCTACAAAAATCTGGTTTGGTGAGATCCGGTGATCTAGCAAGCCATGTTGTCGGTACGTCCCTACCAATCAATCTATTTGGAAACTGATGATCCAGAAGATCTCTCACAAAAGTGCTTCATCATGCTGAAACCATATTTCGTTTCTTATTTGCGTAGGTATCGCTGCTAATAATCCAGGAAGAATGTTCTGAGGAAAATTCAAATATGCAGCAAGATTTCCTTAAAAAAAATGAGGACCTATCGCATGATTGCCGATTACTGTTCGCGAAACATTTAATGACCACTTGTGATGGTGGTCGATTTTCCTTATGATCAAAACATATATCAAATAGTTGAAATCTCATTTTTATTCTGGATTCTGTGTACTAAAAAATTATCTTGAAAGATTCAAAAAAATCTTTGTTACCAAATGGACTATTGATCTGTTATTTACAAATTATTTCTCTGTATGTTTTCTCCAGTAGCTATATTTTTAGGTTGTGGCGGTACCATAACTGATAAGTTTAAATTTATTGAAACTCCAAATTATCCAAATAATTACCCAAATAATGCCGAATGCCGTTGGATCATTGTTGCCCCTGAAGGCAGCCACCTGACACTAAATTCTGTTGGACGTTTTCATTTGGAAGACTCCAATGGTTGTAAAAATGACTATGTAGAGGTAATTTCAAGTTTTTTCCTGATACATTTTTAACCTGCACATCTTTGCTTCCGGCATTTCCATATAGATGGCTCAAGCGACAAGTAGTGGTTGAAATAAATCATAGACGTCATAGATTATCAACCTTGGGCATCTGTCAATGTGACCCCATAGAAATATTTTCAATTTGTGTCTAGATAAAAAGTTACTCTCATTTCAAATTGAAATATTTCGTTTATAATTCAAAAAGGAATTCAGTGAGTGAAAATATTTTTGGACGCAGTTTTACCAGGTGGTGTTTGATGTTCCTTATATGGAACGCTAGTACCTACCTAATGGTTTAGGAAAACAACGTTGCCTCTGTTTTACTGGAAAAATTATTCAGTCAACGTTGTTACTCAGAATGTCTAAATAATTTCAATTTAAAACTTACCACTTACTTTGAGATTAAACTTTTTGTGATGGAATCAGATCGTTCCTCAATTGTTTGTCCTACACATATCAATTTTAATATAAATTCTTTCGTAAAGGTTTTCAGAATTGTCTGAGGAATTTGTTAATTCATCCTTGATCAATACTCAAAATAAAATGTATAAATTTTATTGAATTTTATAATTTTTCATAGTAAAGCCTCAAATTTAGGTTGAATACTGGAAGCAAAGATGTAACGTGACATAGGTTCAGAAGTTATGTTACGTCTACCACAGTCCATAGAAAAAAGATTTGTAAATTGTTTTGTAGAGGAAAGTGGTCAAAATTAAAAGAAACATTTCATGAATGTCATAAGTTCATAGAAGAAACTTATAATTGAAAAATGAAATTTTGTATATATTCCCCTCTATTCATTGTTTTTCTGGAATATTTTTCTTTTGTTCCATGAGATGTTTGACTGGAAAAATGAACAGTGGAAAAGTGTCAAGAAATGGTGTGGACGAAATTCTCCACAAGTTGTCTCAAGCGGAAACAAATTGCTAGTCGTTTTCAGAAGTAACGACAAAATTAGCGGATCGGGATTCAAGGTAAGCACTTCTTTCAATGAATCTTCATCATTTCGTATTAAAATGTTTATGAAAAAATAATTAGTGTGCGGATACAGAAAATATGTTAATAGAGTATTATAATATTGAGAAAATGGTAGAATCCAAAGAAAACAAAAGCAAAAAATGGTCATTGTGAGTTACTTCCAGAACTGAACTTGAAATTTTACTTATCGAATTTGACTTTAAGGGATTATATCTTCGCCCCTTGAATACTTTTTAGGTACAATTTTAGGTGGAATGGTTTATTTTGATGAGTTCCATGCATTGTAATAAAATCAGGATGGTGAAATAATTTCATTTGCAGGCAAAGTGGCAGATGAAATGTGGAGGATCTTTCAAGGCAACAGAAGAAAAGAAATATATCATCAGTCCAGGATATCCCAACAAGTACGACAATGATCTGTTTTGTAGGTACTTTATCTATGCAAGAAACAAGTTGATTGTCGAATTCGAGGATTTCTCATTGGAAGGAGGTAGGTCATCTTAGGAAAAAATAACACCAAAACTGGCTACATCCAGTAAAAATCCTGAAACACGTAAACAATTAACGCAAGCGAGTAACACCCTTTGATTATCCTTGTAGAAATGTTAGAGTTCTGTCAAATAGGACATTGAAAATTCCCATAGAGCTGAAAATTGGTATGAATGTTCAGAATACTATTACAGTGTGGTCCAACGAAAACTTAACACCTCGATTTTCCGGCTTTAAAATGAAAATGTGAAAAATCGCTCGGACCCGTCAATTTCTGATTCGAGGGGGAACAACTTTTCCGCTCTTCGCATCCCCGTAACTGCAACCCTCTAACGGGGGTGAGTACAACCCCTCGATTTTGAATAGGGATGAGGGATGTTGCGATACCTCATTTTGAAGATCTTATCAAGTACTATTTGATCCTGAAATTTCGCTTCAAAATTTCCATAACGAAATGACGGGTAAAATAGTGAAAGAGTACTTACTTTTGTGATTAGTTTATTGAATGCTGTAAATGGGCACCATTCACTTTCATGCAGTAATGTAAGTTTTGCTGAAAACGTTCAAGTACGTTACTCAAGATTTCTGGTGTAATTCGACGGCATTCATTAACGATCCGAGCTCGGAAATCATCCAGTGACTTAGGTTGGGTAGCGTCAATCTTGGATATCATGTGATCCCATAGAAAAAAGTCCAGTGGAGCCAGATCAGGTGATCTGGGTGGCCACTCAATATGTCCCCTTCTTCCAATCCAGGCGTGAGGAAAATTTTCATTCAAGAACTGACGCACCGGTTGAACGAAATGAGGTGGTGCGCCATCTTGTTGGAAAATGATCATTTGGTCTTCTGCATTCTCCAATACTTGCACGAGGGCTGGATAAATAGCGTTCTCCAATAGATCTAAATAAATTTGGCCAGTGAGATTACCGGTTATAAAAAAGGGTGATTTCCATAAATACCTGCCCAAACATTTAATATTTGGGGACGCTGACTATGCACCTCACGAAATAATCTTGGATTTTCATCTGACCAATACCGATAGTTATGCCTGTTTACAATGCTGTTTAGGTAAAATGAACACTCGTCCGAAAAACAGGTATCGAACATGTAGTTTTGATTACCGTTAATCATTTAACTGACCACCTCACAGAACTGGAGTCGGCGATCGGGATCATCCTCATTCAGTTCCTGAACCAATCGTATCTTATACGTAAGGATGGAATTTATGTTGTTTCAGGATTCTCATGATTGTTGTGCGTGAAACACCAGATATATCGGACAATTTCCTAGTACTCAAGGTCGGATCCAATGCTACATGACCTCAGACAGCCACGTCCCTCACTTCTTCTCTTTCATGCTTCTTCTTTTTGTTTCCGACTGAACCAGTAGCGTCAAATTTGGCAACCAGTTGCTCAACGTAAGCAGCGGATACATTTTTTTCAGGATGCCGTTCGTTAAATAAAGCCGCTCCTGTTCGCGCAGGGTCGTTATTTCTAAGAAATAATTTTATCATTTCCACCCTTTCTTCTACGGAATACACCATTTTAATTCTACTACAAATTTACAATCGCTTTGACACACTTGTAACGTTCTTAAAAATTCACGATAGGCTAAGGTGAATCAAAAACATGTCTACTTTTTCAGACAAGATATTAATACTTTTTTGGACAAAAAATTAACAACATAACTACTGAATACCTTTGAAATGTGTCAGATACGAATAAAAATTTTAGGTTCGGTTAGAACTCGATACGATCTTCAAAATTAGTTATCGCAACACCCCTCATCCCTATTCAAAATCAAGGAGTTGTGCTCAACTCCTTTAGGGGGTTGAAGTTACTGGGATGAAGAAAGCGGAAAAGTTGTTCCCCTAGTAACAAAAATAGTTCAGACAAAAATTGTAGATCATGCAATTCTGTGCAAAAAATGTTTTCACACTTTTTATCGTGCTTTTTATTCAGCTTTGGGTGCCATTTTTATATTTTACCGATTTTCATCTTTATTTAATGGAGGAGGTATTAAAAAATTTTATTTATTATATTTATATTCACTTTCAGATTACCCAACATGCACTAACGATAATGTAACAATTTACCCATCATTAGGTCCAGATAAATATGTATACTGTGGTCAAACAAAACCTCCAAAGATTGAGGAACGATACAATGTTGTCATTGTATTCAAAACCGACGTCTGGCTCACAGATGGTGGATTCAAACTATCCTTCAGATCTGAAGGTGGGTTCAAGAAGTTACAGTTTTGTAAGGAAGGTAGAAGCAATTTCATGAATAAATTGAAAATACCTTCAAAATGATTTACCAATTAACCCCATGATGTCTCTTATGAAACGAAAATTAACCTGACCCTGGTTATACATGGTGTCCCAGAAATCACTGTCAAGCCGGAACTGGGTGATGAGGCAAGTCGTACTGATTATCAGAAAAATATTAAAAAAAATGTATGCCACATAGAGTTTTATTTAATATTTTTCTTAATACTTAAGGAATACACTGAATTTTATTCCAAAACCTTAAAATTTTTAACTAAGGTAGATAAATTTGTGAAAAACGGAATTATTTCCAAAAAAAAGGAAAAATTGTCTATAATTCCAGCAAGAATTTACCAAGTGTTATACCATTTTGAAATCCTTACTAAATGCGCCAAATTTTGACGTCACTTGCCAAACTCGCATAGCACAATTTTTTTTTTCAGTACATTCTGTTTAAACTGGGCGAAATTTATATTTTGAAATTTTTTTTTGAAAAAATTTCCCTTTTTCATCCAAGCTGGTGCAGCAGGTTTTGAAATTTTGCTAACAGTTAAGAGAAGCATTATTCAGGGTTACATACCGAAAAAAATATTCGGAAAAAATAAAGATTCGTGGCAACTGGAGTAAAAAGGCCGTTACAGGGTGTAGAATTTAAAAAAAATTTTTCGAATGCCTATCACTTTGAAAGGATGCCACATAGATTATTTTTATATTTTTCTGATAACCAGTACGACTTGCTTTGTTATCCAGTTCTGGCTTGATTCATTATTTGTTTCTACTTCAACTGAATATTTGATTTTGGGATGAATAAAATTCAGAAATTCTTGGAGTCTATGAATTTGTCGTAATGTTTCATTAAAACCAGCAATTATATTATCATTCACACCAAAAAGTTATACGTTTCTTATTTAAATAATATTTTGAGACGATATTATTTTCTAAGTTATCATATAATAGGACTTAATTGTAGCTCCAGATATTTGAAAAAATCGTACACATTTGAAGATGCTGTTATGCGCGATTTGCTCAGGAACGAGTATGAGTATTTATATTTGTTGGAGCTCGGACAAGAGTGGGGAAAGTGGGGAAAATCTTTGTAGGTGTGGGAAATTTTGGCAGGGTAAGACGACAACTCAAAGGTGTCGGGCAATCGTTGGCTGGCATCGCGTTTATTGAGGCAGTTTGGTCTTCACGGGTGGCTAGTTGGTTTTCATGTACTCTGTTAGTCGCCACCTGCAAGTTTAACCCATGTATGACCTGGGACATTCTGAGCATAGTATTTCGTTTAAACCTTGAGATTCGTTTGGAATTTAATATTTTGGGGATCAAAGAAAGGTGGACATTTTATTTTTTGCTGTGAAGATGGTTTTTATATCCTGTTTCCGTAAAATGCGACTTATATTTAATATCTGCCACATCCATTTTGGAGTAGAACAGAGTTTAATCAACTCAAATCTGCTCTACTCCAAAATTGATATAGCAGATGTCAAATTTAGAAATCCTTTCGATGGAATCAGATGTATTCGCACTTTTATCATTTTTTTTTTAGTTTCCACTCCCTCTTCCGAAAATAAACTTACAAACTGACCTTTCAGTTTTCTTAATAATTTTTTTACAGATTGTGGAGAAACTATAACCCAACCTAAAACTATCGTCACACCGTTTCAAAATTCGATCCGCAACTACTACTACAGAGAGGTCTGCATTTGGAACATAACAGCTCCTAAGAATAAAACTATTATGATGAAGTGAGTATGTGAATACACCAAAGGCTTAAATATGGGGGTATAAAGGCTTATTATATGAAATCTGAAAACTGATAAAATGTTCTGTTTCTCTGTCTTTATACTGCACATGTACCACGCTCATTTAAAATTTGCATTTTTGATTAGCTATAAATAAAAAACTACGAGTCACGAGTGACTCAAAAGTATTGTAAACTGGGGCTACTTTGACTATGAGGGATACCTTGACATATTTTGGGGCTACTTTGTTAACGTCATTAGGAAAATTCTAGGTTATGTTCATATAATTATTGTCTGTACGTGTTTGAGCATTCCGCAGTGTATTTTGCCTAAAATAGTTATAAAAAATGGCGAGAAATGGTTAAAACCTACAGAAAAAATCTGGGGGGTCGTACATACAGAAATTACAGTGAAGAAACCATGCAAAGAGCTATCAGTGAAGTAAAAATCGGTAGATTATCGCAGAAGGCAGCATCTGAAAAGTATAAAATTAATAGAGCAAAGTTATCGAACAAACCTCGTGAATCTGATGGTGGCAATCCGGGACATCTAACCGTTTTATCCAAAGGCGAAGAAATTTGATTACACAAACTCTGTGAACTGTAGGTGATTGGGGGTTTTCCCTAACTAAAGCTGATATAAGAGAAGTTCGTGAGCAAACAAGGCAGGGATGTACCACAAGTCCACAATACTCTTCAAATGATGACCCTCCACTCATACATTTGGTCTCAAATGCGTCCTCCAAGCATGATAGTGCGATAGGAAGAATAGAACATAATGAAAACCTCTGTTCGATCTGCCTCTGCAACTTCCTGCTTCACGTTGGAAAGGGCTGGATTTCTTGCGTCAATTGTAAACATTGGGTTTGTGGACACTGCAACAAGGGCACCAAGAATCCTCGTTTTGAATGTCCAAGATGTGAAGATAATGAAGAATAAGTGATATGTGAAAGCAAACATCTTTTTATATTTATATTTCTGTACTTTTTTAATTCCTTCATTTGGATTCAGTTCCTTTTTCTACATTGTAAACTTTTCGATAAATCCTAACTTGGTGGACACTTCTAATTCATTATAAAATGAAAGAATCTAATTAGTTTGGTGTCAAACTAGCCCCCAAATGGTACTGATTGGTGGTTTTCGTACAATAAAGTGTCGCGTTAAAGTACCATGGAGGTTCTTTGACGGCAAAATAATATTTTTTTTGTACTAAAGATAGACTTTGATAAGTTGCCGTTATAGGAAATATTGACAGGGTATCTATTATTATTATTATCCTGATACTCCTAGATCTTCTGTGAAGATCCCTCAGATTTTTTTTCAGCTTGTGAGAGTTAGGAGTTCACTTGTGTTCTGGATAGGCTTTGTTACAGCGATCTTGCGCCACTTTAGGTCACACCACTGTTAATTTTTGATCCAACAGTGAAATGGTGGAAGACCATGGTCCAACTAGAAAATTTCTTTTCCACCTGAACAGGATTTGAACCCGGACCTCCCGGTCACGAGCCTGATGCTCTCCCACTGAGCTATCCACACTGATTGGTTCAGACAAACACACATTAGATGATTCTATTAACTAAAAAAATGTTACGGCATTAAAACTCTCCGAACTATGTCAAAATAGCCGAAGTTCACGATAACCCCATCCGATCAACCCAATTTTTCAGTACATTGTCGATTGTTTGGGACTAAATCTCATGAGTGGTAACTTCGATTTCGTGTTTCAAGGCATCAATCGTTTCTGGATGGTTAGCGTAACACTTATACCTAACGAATCCCCACAAAAAATACTCCTTGCATTGGTTGATTTATACTTTATACCGAGGTCAAAATTGTCCTCAGAGATGTGCGAGAAATATTCAGATCTTTAGCACGATGACGAGTTGATGTTGATTCAGCCACAATCTTCGCTACAGCAGCAATATTTTCAGGTGTGCTAACTGGACGAGAAAGTAAGTGAACGGGTTGTTTTATCACATAACGGTCCTGTTTCCACGAACAAAATAATCCACAAATTGCCCTGATGGCATTTCATTTTTTTTTAATTTTGTACGTCTCGCAGTTTTAATAGAAGATTCACCATTTTGGAAATAGGTTTTTAATATTTTCCAGTTTTGTTCAAGCGTAAATCTACCCATTTCGTTAATGTCAAATATTGAACTAATTTTCTGTCAAAATACGCATTACATAATCGTTGCCAGACTCAAAATAACCACTACTTCAAAATGCAAACTCTAGATGGATCATCCTTTATTACGTAGTACTTTGTATGCTTTATTTATGATGAAGTCGAGGTGATTAATAAACGTAGCCTGAAAGACCACTTCCACTTGTGACCTTCAATATAAATGTGTTAAAGGTTGAGAAAACATTATTCCAATTTCAAGAATTTCTTTTCTTAATAGGGTGAATTGGATTTATTTTTAGATTCTCAAATTTCACCCAAAGTTCGACATATTCGTCATTCAGTAATATGTTGGATATCTTCGATGGTTCGAAAACTGATAATTTATTGGTCAGAATTACTGGGGCTGATCAGATGCAAATTCCAGTCATTACATCTTCAAGCAACGCGGCTGTATTGTTGTTGTCAACCACTGGAAGAGCTCAGATATCGTTTGTTGTTGATATTAATTTTACACCAGGTGAGTGACGCGTAATGCGTATTCAAGGATTTGCAGTAAGCGAAGTTAGTTTTTATTTTGTGGCGCTCGTACCATACCTCCTATCCAACTGCCTCTATTTGAGTTTTTAGAGTGTGAATTTTTCTCAAACCATTACCTGGCACTTACAAATGAATAAAATTACAAATTCTTCTCTATCTGACCATCATTTCATAAACACGATGAATTTTCAAAATAAATAACTTGAGAAACTTAAAATATACAAAGTTCAACTTAAATATCGAACTGTTTCATGCCTCACTTAAGTATGGGGTGTTTTTTTTAGAGTGATAGAAGTTTCGATAGGGATAGCTGTGATTTGACATAAGGTAGAAGCCATGTTGTTTTGACATTTCTGTTCAGTAAGCATTGACAAATAATCGTGGAAAGACTCACGCCGCTAAAACGTTCACAAATTGTTGAAATTTATTTTCAAAAGCAGTGTTCTATTCGCCAATTTTATAGAGCACTTCGTGAAATTTATGGTTCACATAATCGTTCATCAGAGCAGCTTATTCGTCGAACCATCGATAGATTTTCTCTGCTCGATGCAGCAACAACAACAAGATAATGAACTGTACGTACAGAAGAAAATATCGCTGCTGTAAGTCATAGTGTTAATGATGATCCAGATTTGTCCATTCGTCGATGTTCACAACAAGTTGGACTCTGTGCATCCACCACATGGAAAATTTTGCCTAAAGATCTTGGTCTACCCTCATACAAAATCCAACTGCTTCAAGAACTAAAGCCAATTGACCATAATAAGCGTCGTTTGTTTGCTGATTGGACGTTAGAACAGCTTGAAGTTGATCCACTTTTTTATCGTAAAATTCTGTATAGTGATGAAGCTCATTTCTAGTTGAACGGCTATGTAAACAAGCAGAATTGCCGTATATGGAGTAAAAACAATCCTCAAGAAGTTCTGCAGGTTCCATTGCATCCTGAAAAATGAACTGTATGGTGTGCTTTACACGCTGGAGGCATCATCGGTCCATATTTCTTTAAAAACGATGCTGGAGCTAATGTTATAGTGAATGGTGCTCGTAACAGATCGATGATCGATGATTATTTGTTTCAAAATTTGAATGGTATCGATTCAGAAATGGTTTGGTTCCAACAAGATGGTGCTACACCTCATGCTGCTACCGTAACAATTGATTTATTGAAAGAAAAATTTGGCGATAACATTATTTCGAGAAATGGTCCAATTAATTGTTCTCCAAGATCATGCGACATAACTCCACTGGATTATTTTCTTTGGGTTATGTCAAGTCATTGGTTTATGCTGATAAACCAGAAACAATAGACGCGTTGGAAGCCAACATATTGATGAAATAAGGCTTCAATTACTCGAAAAAGTGGTTCAAAATTGGTCTGGTCGAATGAGGTTTCCCAGAGCTAGTCGTGTTGGACATATGCCGGAAATTATTTTTAAAACATAAATGTCATAAATTTATCTTTCAAATAAAAAAAATTGGCTTCAATCTTAATTTAAATGTGTTTTATTTCAATTTAAAGTTCTATCACTCTAAAAAAAACATCCGATACAAGTGTTGTCAAATGTCGGTATTAAATAGCTAAAAGTTAAATATAAGTATCGTTTTATATTATTTTAGGCTCTCCTAAACTTTTATTGTTCTTAATAGAAGTTAAGGTGAGCCTATTATAATATGAAACGAAATTTTTATTGTTCAACACGTGGCCTTCCAGCCCGGACGACTACGAATGCCGATAAGACGAAAGACGACTGAAGACAGTGATAGCAGGGGGTAGACTGACCTCGCTGGCTAGGCGGGCATACAAAAATGATTAATCGAACATCAGATGAAATAATTATATGAATTCTGAAATTTGAGTCCACTCGGTGAAAGTTCTAATTTAAAATTACAAAGGTGAACGGGTTGTTTTATCAAATAACGGTCCAGTTTTTCACTTACAAATTGATCCACAAATTACCGGAAGGCCATTTCATTTTTATTGAATTTTCCTTGTGAATTTCTAACAGTTTGGATAGAAGATTCACCGCTTTGGAAATGAGATTTTGATATTTCCCAGTTTTTTTCAAGCGTAAATCGACCCATTTCGTTAATGTCAAAAATCAAACCAACCTTCTGTCAAAACACGAATGTCAGTAGTGTTGCCAGACTCTAAATAACCATCACTTACATTAACGCGTTTGTTCTATGAAAAAACGAGCAATCGTTTCACCCAAATGTCTGTAATTTTCGAATTTTGAGCCGAAAATGGCCTCAGACGATTAGTTTGGACTTACTGATGAAGAATCGGAGCTCAATAGTTATTTCGTTCGGTCCGTTCGTAAAAACTCTAACTTTCGAACGGAAAGAGCCAGAGAGCTGAAACTTTCAGGGTAGGTTTGAGGCCTTAATATCTCGGTTAAAGTTGTTATTCGGCAAAATCGGTCCAATGCTTCCACAGTTATTCACATTTGAAACTTTCACCCATTTTCCCAATAGTTCCGGAACTACTGATCCTTTCGAAATGAAATTTGGTATTTAGGGGTATAATATCGCAGAATATCGTGAGGATCGGCTGTATAGGCAGACGATTAGTTTTTCGAAAGAAAAGACCCAGAAACTTCTCAGGGTAGATTTGGAGACTAGGTATCTCAGTTATAAGTATCAGTTGAAAATTGATAATTTTTTGTGTTTAGGTCCAGGAGAAGGATGTGGTGGGACATTCAAAATAAATCAAACAAAAGTAATTCGTCCACCTAAAAATTTCACAAATGCGGATTGCCAATGGATATTCGAAGCGCCAGATAACTATAAAGTACAGTTCAAAATTGAATCGTTGAAATTACCTGCAGGATGCGCCATGTTACGACAACATGGCTCCAGAAATTGTACTTGTAGTTTCATAGAGGTAAGATTGCAGGATTTCTTATTAACCAAAATAATAAAAATTTCAAAGAGTAACTTGAGTCTACTGAAAACATCAAAATCAGTTGATATATTGCAAATTTCGTGATGATAAAATTCGGTAGGAAGGATTTTTCCCAAAAGTTTTTTTCTATTAAATATAAGGCCTTCCAATAAGGCTTATGACTTCTGACTTAATGTTGGAAACCAGATCCTTTAACCATGATTCTATACATCTTCTTGGCGTAACTGTCAACTCTTCGATCTGTTGGGGGGAACATGTGACTGGCATATTATAGTATATAAACAAGCAGAATTGCCGTATAGGAGTGAAAACAATCCTCAAGAAGTTCTGCAGGTTCCATTGCTTCCTGAAAACTGCACTGTATGGTTTGCTTTACACGCTGGAAGCATCATCGGTCCATATTTCTTTATAAACGATGCTGGAGCTAATGTTACAGTGAATGGTGCTCGTTACAGATAAATGATCAATGATTATTTGTTTCAAAATTTGAATGGTATCGACCCAGAAGTGTTTTGGTTCCAACAAGATGGTGCTACACCTAATGCTGCTACCGTAAAAATTTATTTATTGAAAGAAAGATTTGGCGATAACATTATTTCGAGAAATGGTCCAATTAATTGGCCTCCAAGATCATGCGACATAACTCCACTGGATTATTTTCTATGGAGTTATGTCAAGTCATTGTGCTTTTCGTGGTGGTCATAGGCCGGAAATTGTTTCTAAAACATAAATGTCATAAAATTATCTTTCAAATTAAAAAAAATTTGGCTTCAATCTTAATTTAAATGTGTTTTATTTCAATTTAAAGTTCTGTCACTCTGAAAAACACCCGATATATAAATATTTCTTGCTTAGAGATAAGCACTAGGTTTAAAATACCTTTACTTCTAATACTTTTATGTTTAAGATAAAAGATGGCGCTGGGCCATTTTCTGAGGAAATAGAACAGTTTTGTAGTAACATGACGACTGCAACACAAGTATATGAAACTACAAGAAAATTTGGTTTCTTAAGATTTTACACAGAAACGAACTATACCTCAGATATGTTCGAAATATCTGTAATACCTATCAAAGGTTAGTTTCAGACTTCGAATTCTAGTGCTGTGGTAAAACTACATACTTTTTTTTCAGATATTTGCGGATCCAGCGAATATTATGCCAGCAAAAATGTTCAAACACTTACTTCTCCCGGATTTCCTGGATCGTACTCAGCTAACATAAATTGCCGATGGACAATTAAAAAGAATAATTACAGACAAAACATAGTGGCCCGTTTTACTGAAATCGATCTGACCAATTCTTCAAGACATGGTGATGAATATATCTGTTCCAGCGATATGATTCAAGTCGATGAAATAGTAAGCTGTTTGAAAGTTATTTTGCATGTCAATGACCAGATTTAATGAATAAAAGTGACAGCCGCACCCTTTATATTATAATTTAATCAAGCAAGAAGCTTTAATCATGTTATTGTTATTTTGTGCACAACTTCAAAAAATATGTACATGCTCGCCATACAATAGGATTTAAGATTGTAAATTTTAAACGTATAATTTCTTTCAGAGGAGAAATGCATTATATCAAGGAAAGGGAAAAATAATTACAGCCAGACCTGAATCACATCAATTTTCAGTAAGTTTACGCGCAAATCCTAGTTCATGTTCGTATTCACGTAACATACTTTTCAGGCCCAACTGAGAAAGGATGATATTATGGAATTATGTGGCAAAGGATTAAAACCTTTCAGTATATTTTCCGAGAATAATGCTTTGAATATCGGATTCATCAGTACATCAGCACCAAACAAAGGGAAAGGTTTCAAAATGGAATATTTCTTGACAGGTATGCATTTGTATATTCTAGTTAAAGTTTTCACTAACTTATAAAGAATTACGTAACAGGTCAACTATACTATAGGGTGTTTCAATAAGAGCGCAATATTCAAATTGCGTGCCATGTTTGACAGTCATAATGTCACATGATTATGACGTGACAAATCGAAAGTTGACTGATGGGAGTTAGTAAACATGGTAGAACAACGCGTCTTGATTGTCAAAAATTATTATCAAAAAGGTGAAAGTTTAATTGCCACTATTCGTAAAGTGTGCCCAATGTTCGGTCGAAATAATGTGCCCAATTCATCTACTGTGAAAAGAATAATAAAAATATTCAAAAGTACTGGTTCGGTTACTGATGTGAAACATACGATACGAGTTTGTAGAGGTCGTTCAGAACAAAACATCACGGCAGTTAGCGAGAGTGTGACAGAAACGCCAGAGATGTCAATTCGCCATCGGGCACAAGAATTGGACATTTCAACAGGCACTCTTCAGCGAATTCTCACTAAAGATTTACAGCTGCATGCCTACAAAATCCAACAGACTCAACAACTTCTGCCAGTAGACCATGAACAGCGAAGAGAATTCACCAATTGGATCCTTGAGCAACCTGCTGATTTCATTTTCAATAATGAGGCCCATTTTCACATCGATGGCTTCGTTAATAGGCAAAACTGTCGCATTTAGGGCTTAAAAAATACACGAATGATTCATCAGAAAGCAATACATCCACAACGGGTCACTGTATGGTGTGCATTATGGTCTGGAGGAATAATTGGACCGTTTTTCTTCGAAAACGAAGCAGTAACGGTGAATGGCGAACGTTATCGTGCTATGATAACACAGTTTCTTCTATTGATTTTGACTACATGTTGGTTCAGCAGGAAGACATGTCATACCGCCCGTGAAATATTGACGATATTGCACGAGTTTGCTCCTAATCGTGTCATTTCCCGATTTGGTGACCAGAATTGGCCTCCACGCTCTTGCGCTTTAACGCCTTTAGACTTCTGGCTGAAGTCACAGGTTTATGCCATTAAGCCTGCAATCATCGAAGCATTGAAAGCCGAAATTAGACGCTATATCAATGAAATACCACCACATGTATTCAATAACGTTATTGAAAATTTTATCAAAAGGGTATGCGTATGCTAGCAAATCCGTGGCGGCCATTTACAAGATATTTTATTTCATACATAATTCCCAAGTGTATATTTTCTGAATCAATAAATATTTCAATACTTTGCTACAGAAAACCATGTTTTATTGAACACTGAAATCTTGCGCTATTATTGAAACACCCATTATAAGAGTGGGTCATCTAGAGTTTGCATATTTAAGTACTGGTTATTTCGAGTCTGCCAACACTTCTGTCATTCGTGTTTTGAGAGAAAATTAGTCTTATATTCAACATTAACGAAATGGGTCGATTCACGCTTGAACAAAACTGAGAAATATCAAAAACTTATTTCCAAAATGGTGAATCTTCTATCCTAACTGTTGGAAATTTACCTGGGAAATTCAATAGAAATGAAATGCCCTCACGGCAATTTGTGGATCAATTTGTTCATGAAAACTGGATCGTTATTTGATAAAACAACCCGTTCACGTTCTCGTCCAGTGAGCACACCTGAAAACATTGCTGCTGTAATCAGAATGTGGCTGAACATCCATCAACATCAACCTGTCATCGTGCCCAAGAACTGAACATTTCTCGCACTTCTCCGAGGAGAATTTTGCATTAAGACGTCAGTATGAAGGCTTACAAAGTTCAACTAATGCAAGAAGTGAAGCCTCGCGACTATTCGATACGTTTCTACTTCGCTTAATCGGCTAATGATTGCATGGCGGAAGATGAGCCTTTTCCTAGTAAAATCATCTTAGACAATGAAGCCCATTTTCACCTCGGGGGACTTTTTTGTGAGGAGATTCGTTAAGGATAAGTGTTACGGTAACCATCCAGAAACGATTGATGCCTTGAAACGGGAAATCGAAGTTGCCATTCATGAGATTGTGCTCCAAACAATCGACTATCTACTGGAAAATTTGGTTGATCGGATGGGGTACTGTTTTTCATTCGTAAATGTCAAGGTTTAACCTTTTTAATAAATTCATGACTTTGAGAAAATATTCATTAGTTTTTTATTTATATCCGATAAAAACAACAAATTTTAAATGGCCCACCCTTATAAACTACCTAGGTTTATCCCAACAAGTTTTTTCAGATTAATTTTTCGAGTTTTTGAGGTAGCTGCAGAGTCGTTAAATGATTAAAGAGCATTCAGTTAATCAGAGTGTACGGTCACATCTTAATTGCCATCTGTGTATAACTTTTTGCCTAAATTTGATGTTTTCTTTCAATTAATTAACCCGGTTAATATTTTCAATGCGGGGAGGATTCACAATTGCTCAATAAATTTTCGTGAAACGGAGCACTTCAAAAACATCTCCTAAATTAGCTTATTTTGTTTCAGATTGCTCGAGTAATTTTACTCAAGATTCCGGAACAATTCATGCTGCACAAGAAAATAGTACAGACTGCAAAATATATATAACTTCCTCGGAAAATACAAAAATATCATTATATTTCAACTCTTTCTGGCAAGGGTATCGAAATAATTGTTCTTTTGAGTCCGTAGAAGTAAGTGTTCTGATTTTTTTGAAGAATTCAATACTTTTATATTATAATAATTCAAATAATATTGAAATTATTGGAATATATCCTGAAACAGAAAAAATAATTACTATGGATTGATATGATTCAAAGTGAAACACTTCATTTCCGCTAATATTTATTGTTTACATAACACTTGTTTCGTCAATTACATGTTGACTTCATCAGGTGAGTATGGTTTTTAACTACTTTTTCAAAATCGGTCTCTTTAAAAGTCTGAGCAAAAGAAAGTGATAATATGAAGGTTTGTTTTGTGAATTCCCAGAATTTCTTCAAAAAGGTTCAGGGGATCGGTTTAAATCTGTCTGGTCGTTGAGTAAAATGTGTTTTTTATGTTCATTTCTAGTGTTTCTAAAAGGTCGAGTCTATTACATTTGTTCTCGATATGGAGAACTTCGAAATTATGGTCAAAAATCATGTTATGATTATATATTATATATTCTTGTAGGTGGTTGGCATAGGTAGAATTCGATTTACTTTTAACGAATAAATTCTGATGTTCATTGATCCTATTGACATGTACCGCAGGTTTACCTATATACTTCTGATTTCTTGTTCTTATTGACGATATCTTTATTATTTTATATCGAAAGCCAGTTTAATATTTGCCATTAACCAAATGGGTCGAAACAAATTTAGAAATTACTATGTTTTACTACCAATAAAAATATATTTTACACATTTTCTTGTGACTCGAGTTTCGGGAAATGAACTATCCCATCATCAGACAACTGTTGTCTGATGATGGGATAGTTCATTTCCCGAAACTCGAGTCACAAGAAAATGTGTAAAATATATTTTTATTGGTAGTAAAACATAGTAATTTTTAAAATTTGTTTCAATTATGATCAACTACCAAATAGTAACGGCTAAAACAATTCAGTATCTGAAAATGGGTCGATTTACGCTTGAACAAAATTGGAAAATTCAATAAAAATGAAATGCCTCACGGAAATTTGTGGATCAATTTGTTCGTGACAACTGGATAGTTATTTGATGAAACAACTCCCTTACGTTCTTGTATTGAGTATACCTGAAAATATTGCTGCTGTAGCGCAGAATGTAGCTGAACATCCATCAACCTCAACTCGTCATTGTGCTCTTGAAGTGAACATTTCTCGCACTTGTCTGAGGATAATTTTGCATAAAGACCTCGGTATAAAGGCTTACAAAGTTCATCTAGAGCAAGAAGTGAAATCTCGTGACCATCCGATGCGTTTCTACATCGCTCAATGGGCTAATGATCGCATGGCCGAAGATAAGCATTTCAGAAATATCATATTTAGCGATTAAGCTCATTTTCACCTCATAGGACTATTTTTTGTGGGGATCTGTTAAGGAAAAGTGTTGCGCTAACCATCCAGAAACGATTGATGCCTTGAAACGCAAAATCGAAGTTGCCATTCATGAGATTGAGCCCGAAACAATCAACAGTGTATTGAAACATTAGGTACTGTAGCCAGTCGTGGCTGTCATTTGAATGATATATATAGAATATATAATATATAGAAAACTCTAACAAAGCAATTAAAGTTCTGAAGTCATTAGCGGAGAACAATGGTTGCATTATAAACGTAATATACAAATTAATTTTTAAAAAACAACATGAAGAAGCTCTAGCTTTTACCCTTCCCTTCACGAAAAAAAAAGAAAAATTCCATAGCATAAACTTACATACCACAAATTAGTAACAAAATTTGCAATAGACTGAAACAAAATAATATCAACGCTATTTGTCAAAAAAGAAAAACTTAGGTTCACTCTTAGTCAGTGGCAAAGACTGCCGTGTAATGTGTGAAAAAAGCGGCATGGACAAATTATATTGTAATTAATGCCCTGCATTTCACATATGTCAGACAGGATGATCTATAAACATAAGGGTAGAAGAACACAAGAAAAGTATATTACATAATAAAATAACAACTGGTTTTTCTGAACATTGTATAAATAACAATCATTTAATAGATATCAGTAGAACTGAGATCTTACATGAAGGTAATAAAAGCAGAAAAGGTTTGGAAATTGCTTTAACACACAGAAGGCAGTTATCAATAACAAATGACCAATTGGAATTTAATTTATTTTTTAAAATGGGTTAAAATCCGAAACATATGTGTCAAGAGACATTAAATAAACAGTGAAACTTAAGCCAAGTATTTTTATTTACCTTACTAACAATATTTTCAATTTGAAACACATTTGTTGCTGTGATCATTTCAATTTCTTTCAGGTGTACGATGGACATTCCAAAGAATCGCCTAGGTTGATGAGGTACTGTGGACATCTCAGACCGAATCCAGTATTCGGCAGTACAAATAAAATGTTGATCATAATGTCAAGCTCGCATGTCTTCTCTCATTCTACAGTAAAAGCTACATTTGTAGCGTCTACTAATGGTAAAGGATGTGGTGGCAAAATTTTCGACATGTCTGGCTCGATTAGTAGTCCCATGTATCCAAATAGCTACACACTGGACAATATTTGTACATGGGAATTGAATGTACCGAATGGAGCACAAATAGCGGCTAATTTCGCCAGTAAGAACATTCACATTATTCGATTTATTTTACCGATGCTTGGTAAAAATTTAACACGAACAATAAACGATAAAGAACAACCACCGGTACTCTTAATTCCTTGGTCCCGGAACTTAGCACTATCTGTTCAATTTCTAAAATTTTTCTGACTCAATTCTTAAATTTAAAAAAGAAATTACTAATATCACTCAATATAATTAAAATAATGCTAAATTCTGAGACCAATTCGAGACTCGCACCGCGATCTTTTCTCGACGATCTTACTAGTTTTTCCGATGTATCAAGACTCCCCTGGCAAATTCCCTTTTGGACCTTCTAATACCTCGTACGCGTCGGTTTTCTCCTTCCAAATTTTAGTTTGTTCACCCGCTCAAAATTCCAACTTAGTACTATTCGAAAGTTCAATTCCTTGTCGAAACACACATGTTAATTTCGACGTCAGCGTTTTTACTGAAACTTTCCGTTTATTAACTCATCTGAAGGAATATATTTACGTTTCGTACAATCAGCTGTTATCAATTTTTTGATATGCACTTTCTTATTAGAATATATAGGCCATAGTAAAAGAATTTTGCTGTTGCGTACGCATGTCTGCAATTTGCCCCTGTGATCAACAAAACCTTATCGAGTGTGTTTGAGTATAGAATTATTAAACATGTATGTTACACTCTCTCGATTTGAAGAACTTTCTATTATCATAGCTCACACCTTTATTAATGATATTTGGTACAGATCAGCCATATTAATTAATTTTAATCAATTCTTGTTCATCGACATTTTTTAAAACTAGAAATAGTTAATTATTCCTTCGAAATAACATACTACACTCTTATCACCTTGAATTATTGAACAAAAGAATCCACTTATATACATCGAAAATAATTCGTCCTAATTAAACTGAAATTTCTAGGTTTCCATATAACTGGACCATGTGACTCCAATTATTTGAAAGTGACGACATACGGAGATGGAAAAATGAACGAAAGGACTTTTTGTGAAATGGTAACTTGAATTTTAATCAGATTTTCTGACCCATACTTTTTAGGGATTAACGAAAACAGTCAATAAAAATTGGATAACTTTTTCAGATCAAAACAGAAAAAATCATTATATTTCTGACAATATGGTCGTTGACAGCTTCAATATGTTCAAAGAAAATCGACTTTTTGTCGATGATCTTTCTGTCTTGTTTCAAAGTTTCTACCTGACATCTGACCTTAAACAAAAGGTGACTTTTGCGTTAAATTCAAGACTTTATGTAACATGTTTCGGATTGTCCGATTTAGGTGAAATATACACCGTTTTGTTATATAATTTGTTGCCATTTTGAAGGTAGATTCATAATGCCTCTCTTGTAGAAGTCTTGGTCCTTGAAAAACTTTTTTCCCAATCTTCTCCTGATGCCAATTTCTTATCACTCAGGAGATTTTGCAATGCGAGAAAATGATGGTAATCGCTTGGTGACAGGTCCGGACTATGTGGTGGATGCATTAAAACTTCCCATCCAAGCTCTCGGAGTTTCCTGTGAGTTACTACAGATGTGTGTGGCCTGGCGTTGTCCTGATGGAACACAACACATCTTCTGTTGGTCAATTCTAGCCGTTTCTGGTCAGTTGCTAACTTCAAAAGGCTTAGTTGTTGACAGTAGTCCCACCAAATGCACAGAACCTTCCTGGTGGTTAGTCCTGGTTTGGCCACCGTTTGAGCTGCTTCATCGCGCTTTGACCACGATCGTCTCCGCACAATATTATCGTACGTGACCCATTTATCATTCTTTTAAGAAATGGATCGATTTCATTTCGTTTGACTAGGGCTTTGCAGATGGATATTCGATCCATCATGTTTTATGGTGTTAATTGGTGTGGTACCCAAACATCGAGCTTCTTTTTGAATCTAGCTTTACGCAAATGGTTTAAAACTATTTTATGGTCGATCTTTAGCTTCTGGACTATCCTATACCTACTAACATGCCGTCAACTGCGATTATTTCTGTGATTTTATCGACATTTTCGACGACGGGCCTGCCTTGCTTGTGCTGTGCGCCAGTGACCTTGTTCCACGTTGAAACTCGGCTGTCGGAACGCTCGCACACTTTCCTACTTGAATCCAGCGAGGACGGTGAGCTCGATATTCGGAAAGCGGTAGCGTCCTCTATACACTACGCCGGGAAGCGACAGCAGAGCAGGGTAGAAATCTTGGCGAGGAGCAGGACATGACGCTACAGTCCAATTATTAATAAGTAATAGTTTAACTATGGACTATGAAGATATTGGAATAGAGTGAAGAAGATTTAGCGGCCCCGTATCTTCGAACAAAGCGGCTTTTCTAAATTTCTTTAAGTTCAAAATATTCTTGGAATAGAAGGTAACAGTGAATTGTAACTGAGAGTATGTGCAATTAAAATTGCATTCTTAAAAATGTACAACAAACGAATGAAATTGATCTGATTATTTTTTTTACAGGATCGTAGAATTTCCGAATTATATTCCTCCAATAAGTTGACATTAACCTATAAGTCATCTGCACAAAACACTGGAGCAGGGTGGTTAATGAAGTTCACAAGATTGAGCAGCAGAAGAAATATAGGAACAACTCCATCAATATTCAATCCTGCAATGAGACTAAACCAGGGATTCAGATTCTAATAATGTATTATTTTCTGTTGATAATAAAAATTAAATCTCTCGTTTCTTCCTTACAAGAATTTTTCCTATGTTATTTAATACTTGATAGGATAAGCAATTTACACGATTTCGCTGTGCTATGAATATTCATTATATTTGATAAAGTAAACACTTTTTTTTTAATATTAAAATTGAGTTTTGATTATATACGTCTATTAAATGTAAGCGGTGCTTGTTGTAGACATAAATTTAATTCTAAAAGTTTTTTGAATAAAAAATTTTTTAAAATTAAAATTGTAGAAGATAAACATATTTCAATTTGTTTTAATATTCAAATTTTGTTATATTTCTTCTATCAAGTAAAAGGCCTTTCTATTTTATTTTATTTTGTAAACACTTTTATCTGATTTCCACTGAACTTTATTTTTCAATAAGTAGGACCAGTTTCGAGTGTCATTATCAAGTGATGGTACAAACAGGGGTAATCAAATAATTTCAGCAGGTAAAATTCAGTATTCAGTTTCTTGAAACCAATTATAATTACTTTCGAAAGTTCATTCCGTATTATTCATAATAGACCATGCATGATATAGTTCGTTGAAATCAGGTTATTAAGGGGCTTTCAAAAATTTAAGAATATACAGATGTTCAATTTAAAATAAAGAGGACTTGCGCGAATCACCCTGTATATTTAAATTTATGTTTAAAAAGCTGTTCTATGTTTGGAGCATTTAGCTATTTACCAGTTAACTCTCGATTTCTTAGTGTTTTTCTGTTTTAGTTGATCAAAGTTGATTTGTCTTCTTCCAGTTGGGAAGTTTGTTGTTTTATTTGTTCTTGACTTTTTTGATTTTTCACACAGATTACTGAATAATACAATCTCGTTGCTTTATGATTTTTCACTACATCTAGCAGGAATATTTCTCAAGTAGGTGCTCCCCCTATCCCTCGGTAGAAGAAAGTTCTTTCGTATTGTATGGGTCGCTGTTTAAAAAAAAAACTCGTTTCTCAGCTGGGAGGATAGTAATTTTGGGACATTCCTAACATATTAGGAAATTACATGTTATGTATTTTTAACGTTAATTTGATAAAGTCATATGTTCACGTCTCAGCACCATTTCCAATTTGAATATGACATATGTCAATTAAAATGTCAATTTACGTCTTGGATTTGTTTGTGAACAGTGCCGCACCTTGATCTTTCGTTTAAATGATTAATTAATGTTTTCAGTCAAAAACTCCATAGCTTTATCAGTTTGTGCAATGTTAATTACAATTATTTTATGTAAATTTATTAGCTCCCAGTGATAGGTGTAAATTACTTCAAAAAATGGCTGGAACTGACAGGGTTTCTTTGAGCGATGCTATTTCTAATGTAGATGTATTGGATGAATTACCCTTACCAGATGAACAACCATGTATCGAGGCTCAACCATGTTCAGTGGTTTATCAAGCAAATTTCGATACTAATTTCGAGGACAGAAACGGTTTTGTTACAGGAATTGCTAAATATATAGAGGAAGCTACAGTCCATGCTAGTTTAGTATGTGCAAGAACATATTGAATGAAATTTTTATAATACAATACATTTTTTAGAATGAGCTGCTTGAGGAAGGCCAAGAACATGCCGTTATGTTATATACTTGGAGGTGTTGCTCAAGAGCAATACCCCAACCTAAATCTAACGAACAGCCTAATCGCGTGGAAATATATGAGAAAACTGTTGAGGTCTTAGCCCCTGAAGTAAACAAGCTCTTGAATTTTATGTACTTCCAGGTATTCTTCATACAGATATGTTCATATTGCATATATTGATTTATGTGTAGTTGTTCACTGAATTCATGAAGACTTATTATTTCAGCGTAAAGCAATTGAAAGATTCTCTCAAGAAGTACGCCGATTATGTCATACGGAAAAACGCAAAGACTTCGTTTCAGAAGCATATTTATTGACTTTGGGAAAATTCATTAATATGTTTGCTGTACTGGACGAATTGAAAAATATGAAATCCAGTGTGAAGAATGATTATTCTACTTATCGAAGGTAGGTAGACAGATTCCTTTTCAATTCAGAATTGCCCCTTTAATATTTGGTAATTTAAGAGCGGCACAATTTCTGAAAGTTATGTCTGACTCTCAAACTTTGCAAGAATCACAGAATTTGTCAATGTTCTTGGCAACACAAAATAAAATGAGAGATACAGTCAAAGAGAACCTGGAGAAAGTACCTGGTTATGAGGAACTTTTGGCTGATGTTGTAAATATATGTGTGCATATGTTTGAAACAAAAATGTATTTAACTTCTGAAGAGAAACACATGCTAGTGAAAGTTATGGGTTTCGGTTTGTTCTTGATGGATAGTGAATTATGTAATATCAACAAACTTGATCAGAAGAAGAAACTCAGACTAGATCGGATTGATAGAATATTCAAGGTATGTACTGAAAACTTTCCATTTTATTGCTCCTTTGTGTGTAAAAATGATAAATTTTTTTAAAAAAGGTGAAAAGTACTTATGTAGAGTCAGGAGCTTTTGCTCACTAGTTCATATTACCCAGAATCCTCGCAAAATAATTGTTTTTGGTCTTCTCATTGTAGGATTCTGACAAAATTTTGCATGAATATGCACCTTATTATTCTAATTCTAAATGCTGAATTTCCTGGAAATTTTCTAGGCTCTAGCTCTTTCCTAAACCTAAATGTTTAGACTTCTGCGCAAATTTACGAAATTGATAATAAGCTTATCGGTCTATAGGATCTTACATCGTGCAAAAATTGTATCACCCTTTATGTAATTGTTAAAAAAACACGGTATTATTAAATTTCGAATAATGATAATTCAAAACATTATTTCTAGAATCTGGAAGTTGTACCTCTGTTTGGCGACATGCAGATTGCCCCCTTCAATTACATCAAGAGAAGCAAACATTATGACCCTAGTAAATGGCCACTAAGCAGTAGTAGTGCCCCTTCGCCACAAGCCGACTTGATGGTTCATCTCCCACAAATAAGAGAAGACCATGTAAAATATATCAGCGAATTATCTAGATATAGTAATGAAGTGACTACAACCTACAAAGAAAGTGGTAGTGATCTTGAGAACAAAGAAACAGCAGATTTGGCGCTAAGGGGCTTACAACTGCTATCTGAATGGACAAGCGTTGTTACTGAATTGTATTCTTGGAAGTTGTTGCATCCAACTGATCATCATCAGAATAAGGATTGTCCACAAGAGGCCGAGGAATATGAAAGGGTATGTCTTTAACACTTTTTAAAAAAATTTTTATATCGGAAAGTTTTGCGTAAGTTCCCGGATAGCAGTGGACTGCATAAATTCGATTTCTATGAGAAATTTAATTAATATCTTAGATATAAATAAGTTTAAATCTAAAATTTTGAAACTGCCTGTTGAAATTTAACATCATTCTATAACAGAATTCTTGGAATATCGTTTTTGTAAATTTAAGTTATGATTTAGGATAATATTTAATAATTTTTCTACTTTTTAACAGGCAACCAGGTACAACTATACAGATGAAGAAAAGTTTGCACTTATTGAAGTAATAGCTATGATCAAAGGGCTTCAAGTACTGATGGCTCGAATGGAAACTGTTTTCACTGATGCTATCAGAAGAAACATCTATTTTGAGTTACAGGAATTTGTACAAGTTATCCTAAGGGACCCTTTAAGGAAGGCTGTAAAAAACAAAAAAGATCTAATAAGAAGGTAAGGCATCTTCTATTCCGTCAATAATTTTGAAAAATTTAAAACTTAAAAGGTGAAAATAGTGCTGACAAATGATTTAAAATCTTTAATGTTTTGAGACATTCACTCAGTAGGAAATTGGCTGATGGAAACATTTTGTTCTGGACTATAACTGTTTTTGATTTATAATAGAGTTAATGGATTGTGATAATATTTTATTATACACAAACTGGAAGATATAATAGCAAAATCCTAAGTAATTGATGATTGAGTAATAAGTTTGTCTTCCTAAATCATCACTTGAAATAGTATGAACACATCAGTTGATCAGTTACAGGTTTGATGTAGAAAATAGAAGTTTATGATAAAATTCGATATTATTCACCCACATAATTTTCTTCAAGAGCGATACAATCTTTCCTGCTCTTCTCTAACGTTTCGATACCTTTCTAGAAGAACGTTTTATCTTCGGCCTCAAAATAAGTATTTGTTTTGGCAATCACCTCTCCATTCCAGCCAAATGTTTTTCCGGCTAGCATTTTTTTGAAGGTCTGTGAACAGGTAAAAGTCACTGGGGGCCAGACCAGAATAGTGTGTGTGCCGAAGCAATTCGAAATGTAATTTGTGTAATTTTGCTATCGTAGTTAATAACTTGTGACACGGTGAAAGATCATCGTTTCTTCTGAATTTCCTCATTCAATCGATCCACTTGAGCTAAGTAGTGGTCGCTATTGACTGTCCTACCCTTTTCAAGGTAGTCAATAAACAAAATACTGTACACATCCTAAATATGTATGCCTTAACCTTGCCAGCAGCTGTTGTACTTTTTTCCGCTTTGGACGAAGTTCAGCATCTGCTGTTCAATCAGTTGACTATGTCTTGGATTTAGACGTATAGTAGAAGATCCAGGTTTCATCCTTTGTCACATATTGGCGCAATAAAATCTGTTTATTCTGCTTAAAGAATCTCAAAGAGCACTTGGAATCATCTATCCTAAGATACCTTTGAACATCCTGTATAATTGTATAATTTTTAGTATCATAATGTCGGTCAGAGAAACTTGTGCTGATTGGAATAGAGGCTTTGAGGCATCTCAGGATCCTGCACTCAGAGGGCGTAAAGATCCCGATGGGGGTTTCAATATAAAAGTCCAGAGGAGAAACGTAGGTAAGTTACCTAATTTTGTTTACCTGGTGTTGAGGTACGAAACCGGAATTTTCTCGTAAAAATTACGGGGCTCTTTGAAAATGATAAAAAATATTTTATTCAAAATAATCTACATTGCTATTTGTAATATTAACAAATCAACAGTAACGTTTACCATTTAATTCTTTCAAGGGCCATCATCAACTCAACTCTACATGGTACGAACAATGTTGGAGTCCTTGATTGCAGATAAATCAGGAGGAAAGAGAACACTTCGTAAAGATATCGATGGACAGTATTTGGTCCTAATTGATCAGTTTCATAAAACTTCATTCTTCTGGAATTATCTCTTGAACTTCAGTGAATCCTTATCGAAGTGCTGTGATTTATCTCAGCTTTGGTACAGAGAATTTTATCTTGAAATGACTGTGGGACGTAGAATCAATAAATGTACAGTTCGTCATCATCACAATGAAGAATGTAATGACCTGATAACAATGGACAAAAGAATCCAGTTTCCGATAGATATGTCAATGCCATGGATTTTAACTGATCATATTCTCAAAACTAAAGAACCTTCTATGATGGAATATGTATTGTACCCTCTCGATTTATATAATGACAGTGCCCTTTATGCTTTGACGATATTCAGAAAACAGTTTTTATACGATGAGGTGGAAGCCGAAGTTAATTTATGTTTCGATCAGTTTGTTTACAAGCTAAGCGAACAGATCTTTGCCTATTACAAGCAACTTGCAGCGAGTATATTTTTAGATAAACGTTACAGAGTAGAATGTGCTGCCTTAGGAGCCTATTTGCTACCTTATCCAAGAGCAAATCGATATGAAACTCTACTCAAGCAACGTCATGTACAACTCTTAGGTAGATCGATTGATCTTAACAAGCTAATCACCCAAAGAATCAACGCAGATATGCAAAAATCTTTAGATTTAGCCATCAGTAAATTCGAAGCCGGAGATATTACAGGGGTTATGGAGCTAGATGGACTCTTACAGGTAACAGATTTAGCATTTTAATGAAATTGACATATCAACCTACGTTCTAAAGAAGATATTAGGATTATAAATAAGTTCGTGCGATTTATGTCAAAAATTGAAGCTTTATTGTGAAAAATTGGTTATACATTTAAAGTTCAAAGTATTGTCCGTCACTAGCCACTACGGATTCCATCGCGAAAAAAGGTCGGCTCTTTGGCCGCTATCCATGCATCAATCCATTTTTTGACTTCATCATAATTGGAGAAGAGAGCGAGGCCATGCATTGATCAGAAGAGATGATAATCGGAAGAAGCAATGTCTGGACTGTATGGCGGGAAGTAGCACTTCCAATTTGAGCGTTGCTTAATATGCTTAAAATAATTGCAGAAATAAAAGTTTTTGGGGGTCTTCATGAAGGGTTTCTAATTACCCAGGGGGTGCATTTTAGGAGGTAGATTAATATGAAGTTTTATCCATATATCCACCTCTAGAATAATATAAACTTCAAATCGGGATGCCGTGTATATCTCAAATTACCATTAATTGTAATTTAAAATCATTGCGCAAGTTAACATTGTGAAATTTTTATTGTATTTTAAATTATCTTGTCTACACCTAAATTTCTTACTTACAAAATTATATAATAACTTTCTTACATTTTATCGTCTATGTGATATACTTTGTGGAAATTTGATTGGATCTTTACTTGATGGAAATTAATTTTGAACTTTAATTTAAACAAAAGATTTTATTATGTAGTATAACAATTGTTTCGGCAAGACAAATTCCATATTTGGTTTATCATAATAGTTAATAGATTTATTTCAATAGTAGTTAATAAAATTCCTTTATTATCTAAACTGAAACTTGTTTTTGAATGAAAAATTGTGCTTCTTTGTGTCTAATTACTTTCATATTTATGTTATCAACCATTTATGCTTTTGCATATATATTTTCAAGCTTGTTTGTTTGAAAGACGAAGTTTTCACTCTAATGGTATTTTTAGGTCAATCGCTTGTGCCATAAATTACTGAGCAAATGGCTAGCGTTAGATGATTTTGATTCAATGTTTGGAGAAGCTAATCATAATGTTCTGGCCCCTTATGGCAGAGTAACACTGCATGTTTTCTGGGAATTAAACTACGATTTTCTTCCAAATTATGTTTATAATGCTGCTACTAACAGGTATGAGTTTTCTTTTCTTGATGTGCTTAAGGCAGAATTTCAAGTTTTCGTGGTTACTTATTGGCTTATTCTTATAGATTTACTAAGTACCGTGGACAAATAGCTTTTGCACCTCCTGTACATCGTGATAAGCCAGCACAAATGTCGTACCACTACATGTGGGGTAGTAAACCTCTGAACTTGGCATATACAACTCAGTATGCTCAATATTCAGGTTTGTATTGTAAATTTATTTTGCAATTTACTGTATTCATTTTAAATAACTGAAATGCAAGCTTTTGTATGAAATAACGGAATAGGAATGATACAATTTAAAACGGTTATAATGGCAACACTGTATATTTATTGATCTTCTCTATGAAAAATTGAAGAACCGATTCTGAATAGACTACAACTCTTGGGAAAAGAAATTTGTGAGCAGACCGCACAACTTTCAAAGTCCTCCAGCCCGTTGTTCTACAAAATCCGAATTAAGAACAGAACAAAAGAAAGTGCCTCTGATGGGTGCAATAAGGAGCCTTCCCGGTGGAGGCAATTGCACCGTCAACTCATATTTAAAAAAAAAATTTTCCCAAAAATTATAATATGTACATTCTTTTTCAACAAAAATATTATGTACAGAAAGAATGTATTTTATTATACTGGCAGAAAGACGCAAGTAGTTGGCCATTTGCTAGAGCAATAAACATCTTTTCTCTCAACGGTTTGCACATGAATCTGTCAAAAACACAAGAGTTCATTTTCAGTAATAAATTGAGTGATATCGTCGATTCAGTATTTGGGATTGGAATATAAATAGCCGATCTACGTAAAAAGTTATGAAAATCAATATTCATGATAAGAAGGCTTAGACAAATTTTCAACACATATTGCTAAATTGGTTTATTATTCATTTTTTCACGAGCTGGCTGTGTACGATATACGAAAAATGTTATCATTTTTCCATGTCATTTCGAAATTATTGTATCGATTCTCCATGAATATAGTTCTTTTTACATTTTAGGTTTTGTGGGTCCTCAACATTTTCATACAATGTGTAAATTACTGGGATATCAGGGAATCGCTGTAGTGATGGAAGAGCTATTAAAAATTGTGAAAAGTCTAATTCAAGGCAATTTGTTGCAATTCACAAAAACCTTAATGGAGGCAATGCCTAAGATCTGTAAATTGCCTCGATATGACTATGGCTCACCTGGTAAGTCAAAATTTACCTTGGGTATTTCAATTAGCTCACGGAAATTTATGTTTTATTCTTACTGATGGAATGCTATTTCCTTTTAAAGGAGTTCTCAGCTACTACCATGCGCAACTTAATGATATTGTTCAATATCCTGATGCTCGTACTGAACTCTTCCATAATTTTCGGGAATTCGGTAACATAATATTGTTCTGTTTACTTATGGAACAAGCATTGTCTCAGGAAGAAGTATGTGATCTTTTACAAGCGGCGCCTTTTCAGAACATACTACCAAGACCCTATTGTAAAGGTAAAATCATTTTGATGTGTTATTTGCGGATATTCACTTCAATCTTTTCATTTCACAGAAGGTGAAAAACCTGAAACGAAGCAGAAGAGATTGGAAGCCAAATATGCAGCATTGCAAATTGTAACTAATATCGAAAAATTGGGAACTGCAAAGGTGATTGTCACTCTGAAACTAACAGCATACAAAGTGTTTCTCAATTGGTTTTAACTACTTCAAGTAATTAAAACAAATTGTAGAAATTACTGTTTTTCTACCAAAAAAAAATAAATATTACACATTTTCTTGTGACTCGAGTTTCGGGAAATGAACTATCCCATCATCAGACAACTGAAGACCTAACAGTGGTACAGTGGTATTTAAACAAAAGTAATAAATATTTTGAATATTTCATCAACAGATTCTCGGTAAAACCTAATAGTGGTACAGAGGTTTACAATCGGAACGTGATAAAAAAACCGGGTTAAAAAGAGGGGCCTTCTAACAGATATCGGAATGTTGGCAATCGACAAAGAAGGTTGTTAAACAGATGGTACCCATTTAAATATCTCAAATAATTTTTTGGGTTACATAGCTCCGTACAGTCATTCATTATTTTTAAATTATTTTGTTGTATGGAGCTTTGTAAATTCAAATATTTGAGATATACAACAAAATAATTTAAAAATAATGAATGACTGTACAGGAGCTATGTAACCAAAAAAATTATTTGAGATATTTAAATGGGTACCATCTGTTTAACAACCTTCTTTGTCGATTGCCGACATTCCGATATCTGTTAGAAGGTCTCTTTTTTAACCAGGTTTTTTATCACGTTCCGATTGTAAACCTCTGTACTACTATTAGGTTTTACCGAGAATCTGTTGAAATATTCGAAATATTTATTACTAGGGATAGTTCATTTCCCGAAACTCGAGTCACAAGAAAATGTGTAATATATATTTATTTTTTTTTTGGTAGTAAAACATAGTAATTTCTACAATTTGTTTTAATTATGATCAACTACCAAGTAGTAACGGCTGAAACAATTCAGTATATTTAAAGTAAATTAAATACTATAACAGACAACGATTCAAAGCAACAAAATTAAGAGCAAGACTCAATTTTAAACAACAATTTAAGATTTTTCTCAAACTGTCCTGTATCGGTGCAGTGTTTAACTTGATGAAAAACTATATAAGCTTTAATGTCTTCAAGTTTCATAATACTGATTCAAATAATTAACGTGACATTGATTTTAAGTTTAAGTTACGAATCTATGACCGTTTTCAAGTGAATACTCACTCTATTCACTGATGATTGGATATTTCTCATCGCTCATTACCCTTAGCACCCGATGTGGTGAAATTGAGAAACATTTTGTAAAAATTCTGTTGATCAGTTCGGAAAGCAAGGAAGTCAATATAAATTTTTTTATAGCAAGCTATGATATCTCGGGAAGGTGACTTACTGACAAGAGAGAGGTTATGTTGTGGTTTGTCAATTTTTGAAGTGGTACTGAATAGACTAATGACCTTCCTTGACGATCCTGTTTGGGTTGGAGTTCCTCCAGCTAATGGTGTAATAAATGTGGACGAATGCACGGAATTCCACAGATTATGGTCTGCCTTGCAATTTGTTTACTGCATACCAGTCAGTGAAAATGAATTCACTGTGGAGTAAGTATTCCTTTTTTAGTTCCAATAAATGTTTTTCGTTCAACTTGGAAGAGGGTAATTACGAAACTTCCTTTGACAAGTTGATAGTTCATTTTAAAATGGAATGAAAAAAAAATTTACTTAGTTTTCTATCACTTTCTACGATTTTAGATATTCGTTGAAGGCTTTGGGTTGTGCAAAACTTCGAGAAAAGGGATGTGTGCCAAAGGTCCGTCTACTCATTTAATAATTTTATTTTTAAAACATGCTTGGGCTTAATTATTTCTATGGATTCCATGATGTCTGCTATTTTTTCCTGTCGTAATACGAGTATTTCAAGATTTTGCAATTCTGGGACGAAAGTTCTACATATCGAGACAGTGTAAAATACATCTGTATAACAATTCTATACTCAAACCCGATAAGGTTTTGTTGATCACTGGTTATACAGATGTATGTTACACTGTCTCGATTTGTTGAACTTTCTATTACTATAGCTCATAGGCCTTATTAATGATATTTGGTACAGATCAGCCAAATTAATTTATTTGGATATGATTGGTTTCGAAAAAATGTTTCGCAAAATAATAGTTATCTTTCCAGTTCCTAAAGATGATTGATGTCCATTGAACCTTTTTTGGACAGATCTCATTTGAGATACAATTTGTATTATTCGGTTTGAAAATGTAGTAAACACCAAGAAACTCGGTCACTGTATATTCAGAAAGAAAAAGTGATAGAAAACCGAGTAATTTCTCATTTAATTCCATTTCAATCTCTTATATGACGTACTTGGTTCACAGGACTTGCTATTTGATCCTACTATAAAGTTTAATACAAGATTACTTATACTTGTTGGTGAACAAGTCGATGCACATAGATAGTAGTTAATTGTAGAATTATTTTTTCAGGGAAATGTTTGGAGAAGGTCTTCATTGGGCTGGTTGCACCATGATTGTACTTTTAGGTCAACAAAGACGATTTGAGGCTCTGGACTTTTGTTATCATATACTACGTGTGCAAAGGGTGGACATGAAGGACGAAGTTGTTAAAAGAATAGTAAGTTATATCGATTATATATTATTATATTTTATTCACACTCATTATTTGTTCTTGTAGAGCTTAAAAAGGATGGTGGACAGAATAAGAAGGTTCCAAGTACTGAATTCACAGATTTTTGCTATTCTGAACAAATTTCTGAAATCTGGTGAGAATGATGAATTGTCTGTTGAACACGTTAGATGTTTCCCTTCTCCTATTCATCCATCTTTAAATACCCAGCAACATTATCATGCACCAGAACATTTACGGCAGTGCTAAGTATCTTGTCTATCTGAAATTTTATATTATTAATTATTTTAAGCTTGTTACAATATTGTGGCCAAGTGATTGAATATACATACATACATTTTTGAATTATTTATATTGTATTAATTTATAAAAGAACAATAGAATACTTTTTTTACATTATATTATTACTTGGAGTTGGGGCTTTTCTTTGTTCCTCTGGGTGAAAATGTTATTGTATTATAATAACAATAAAAATTTGTGAAAATCAAAATAACCTCATTTAATATGGATTTTCATCAATTGATGACTGATTCAATTAAACAATTTAATTAATATTAAATAATGTTATTCCGATTTTTGCAAATGTTTATTGTTATTATAAATATAACAATTGTTTTTCTATCACAGTAGCATTATTCAAAATTTAAAAATCTGACGATGCTACTGTAATAGTGAAAAAATTGTTCTACTCATAATAAATACATGGAAATAATGATAACCTCATGTAAATGTCAATTTTTACTTTTTCTGTTGTAGGAAAAGGGACGTTTTCTATGCTATTACATTAATGTATTTATCAAATAGTAAATGCTGAAACAGATACGATATTAGGTCATTTAAATGATGAGTCCCTTAGGTAAAAAAAAACCTAATTCTGTATTTGAAAAAGCTAATGGTGATTTTAACGGTACAAAGCAAGTAAGTTCAAATTAAATAACATTTACTTGTTAAGAAAGAGAAAGTCACTTCATTTATATGAATTTCATTAAATAGGTTGGAGGAACATGAAACAGATTTCATGAGGTTTTGGTTTTTTCATATATTGAAACTATTTCGAATTTTCATCAAAATTAATGATGAGCCTCTAAATTGGGCCACCTGTATGGTATACTGCTAAGTCATGTAATTCAGCACTATTATTTGTAAGTTTTTTCACTATTTTTCTCGCCATTATCACTGCTAGAGGGACTACTCGCTATTGAAAGTCTTAAATTTTTTTTGTGCGAGTTAAAAACTTATTGAATTAAATTTTTATTTTCAGTTTATTTTCAATGAACGGAATACAACAGCAAAGATTATTTTTATTCGAACATTAACGACAAATACTGAATTGTTTCAGCCGTTTCTATTTGGTAGTTGATCATAATTAAAACAAATTGTAGAAATTACTATGTTTTACTACCAAAAAATATATATTACACATTTTCTTGTGACTCAAGTTTCGGGAAATGAACTATCCCATCATCAGACAACTGAAGACCTAACAGTGGTACAGTGGTATTTAAACAAAAGTGATATATATTTTGAATATTTCAACAGATTCTCGATAATACCCAATAGTCTTCTTTGTCGATTGCCGACATTCCGATATCTGTTATAACGCCCCTCTTTTTTAACCCGGTTTTTTATCACGTTCCGATTGTAAACCTCTGTACAACTATTAGGTATTACCGAGAATCTGTTGAAATATTCTAAATATATATATCACTTTTGTTTAAATACCACTGTACCACTGTTAGGTCGTCAGTTGTCTGATGATGGGATAGTTCATTTCCCGAAACTCGAGTCACAAGAAAATGTGTAATATATATTTTTTGGTAGTAAAACATAGTAATTTCTACAATTTGTTTTAATTAACGACAAATTCACCGATGAAGTTAGTGAACTGTGTTACGACTGAAAAATCAGAAAAAACAAAACTTGTTGGTTTCTCGTCAGTGCCCTGTAATGTCAAACCACGACTACAAATTTTCCATGCACCTATATTCGCCCTGCAAAACAAAAGGTTTTGCGGGATGACTATTTTTATGCGGGACAGTGAGACATTGATTGGATGAAACATCTTTCAAATGATATTTTCAAAACAGAAGAATTTTTCATTTTTATAGATTTCTATATTATCAAACATCCACCGCCGTCTGTACATCAGATTGAGTACTTTTGAGACAATAAAATAATAAATTTTGCCAACATTACCCCTTTCATGTTTCATACATTTCTGTCATGATTAGATTTTGTGATATAATATTTTTAAATTACTGAAACTGGAACTATTAACCTAATGTATATAATGCATGATATTCATTTCTTGAATATTGCAAATGTAACACAAAAGGGAGGTTTTTGGGTTGAATGAAGACGATTACAATGAGAAGGGTTGAACGATGTTTATTTAGAACAAGGGCTCTAAGAACTATGTATGAACTGAGAATTTATGGACTAGAATGATTTTCTTGAAGGCTTGTATACGTAATCACAAATGCAAAACTTTTGTTAAGCAAATAATTTCTTCTCAATAATTCTCTGTTAGCTAGGTCTCAATGTTTCTGCCATGTTGGTCCACTGCAGCATCTAAAACACCAAAATTGCTATATAAGCACACAAATTAATTTTAATCCCGAAAAGAAGAAATGTAAATCATAGTATTTATATAGTTTCATAGTATTACTGTATTTTCAAACTGAATTACTAGTTCTTTAAGGGTTTCATATTACATTTGAGGGATGTTTATTATCTTGAGAATTTCCAGAAGTGGAGAATTTCATAGGTTCATCTTTTCATTTAGGAGGTATTTTTTGCCTTTTGGTTTCAAATGTAGGATTTCAAGATTATATAATTGTGGGAAGACATGATTGGTTTAGATAAAATGTTTTACGACATTACAATTTTTCTTCTGATGCCTGATGTTCCTTAAACTTTTTTGTGAGATAGAGAGAACACTATTTTATTATTGTTTCTTGCAATTATTTGAGCATATTTTCTGAATTTGGTCCAAAATATTGTAGCTTGGCAAAATTTCCAATTATTCTTCGATTCTTATAAAATTTCCAATTTATTCTCCAATGCTGAAGAGAAAAAAAACCGGCTTAATTATAAATAGTTTGTAAATTAAGTTGTCATGGATGCAGTAGCATATATATAGGCTAAAAGAGAAGAAGTTTTACAAAAGGTCCAAGGAACATCAGGTTCCATTCAGGCATATGAAAAATAACTGTAACATAGCAAAATATTTTATCCAAATCAATCATGTCTTCCCACAATTAGATAATCTTAAAATCCTACACCTGGAACAGAAAGGCCAAAAACTAAACATCATGGAATCAATAGAGATTTTTAAGCACAGTAATAACGCGATCATAAATCCTAAATGAATAAACGTGCCTATGTAATTCCCCAGTTCCGGAAGTTCTCAAGAAAATAAACATTGCTCAAATATAATATAAAAACTTTAAAGCATGGTTAATTCCAGTTTTAAAATTATATTACTGTATTCGATAATTGATAACATTGTTGTTCCATAACAATGCGATATTTTATGCAATTTTTTAAACTAGTATGCCATAATTTGAAAATTGATTCAGAATAAAAAGTACTATCATAAAATATTAGAAAAAAGGCACATTACTTTTTTTCCTATGAGGGTTTTCCTATCACCAGAGGGTTCTGAAGCCATGACTTTATTAAGATATTGTAAGGCATCCATAAAACTCTTGAAAGCTATTTGTTGCTTATTTTCACAAAGATACAATTCTCCATTGTAACCAATTTCTATATAATGTTTTAGACTAGGTGTAGAGGCTGTAACTTCCATTAAATACTCATAATATTCATCAAATACACCTACTCCTCCTGCTGATTTATACTGAGAATAAGAATGTTTGAAAAGGTGTATCAAAACAAGAACCTTTTTTCTGTATGTGTTAATTTTATTATTCAAATCTAAAATAAAATTTTTGTCCTCCATTTCCGTTTCATGACTGGATATCGCTAAATTTATACTGGCATCCATGAAATGGATAGCTGCATCTGAATATTTTCCACTTACTTCAGCTTCTTCACCGCTCTTTAAATTTTGAAATGCTTCCATTTGATGGTCTATAGTTGACTTTGTGTATTTTGTTTTTAAAACATTGTTATTTCTTACTTCTTCCCGATTTTTAGGATTGTATGAAAGCATACTGCAAAGGATTTCCAGCCATGCTTTAGGTACTTGCGACTGATATCCTTGTGGAAATCTAGGATCAGGTTTTGTCTTCATGAATTCAGCGTAATTGTTACCTTCCTTGTGAAACGGATGTTGCTTGAATAATATTTCAAAAAATACAATACCAGCAGAAAAGAGATCAGATGATTCATTGTAGTTTGAATGAGATAATCTTTCAGGTGCTAAATAAACCTTTGTTCCACCTGCATCTCCAAGGGTTGGGCAATCAACTCTACCAACTACATGTGATAACCTACAATTTAAGGTTACAAGGAAAGATATAGGTAATAAAGTTAAACGCACCCAAAATCCATAACTTGAATTGTCACATGATCTTCATTGAAATAGTAAATTATATTATTTGGTTTGACATCACCGTGAACTATTTTAAAGCCATTAATGAAATTTAAAGCACTAACAATTTGACTCATAATAGGAATAGCATAGGCTCTCAATCTTTGTTGATCTTCAGTCGATATAAATTGTTTTAGTGTAGATTCGCCTTTATCAAGACCAATTAAAACATGGCTGGAATATACCAAAGAAATCAAGAGTCTAGTCGTAATAAAGAAAACTTACAATCTTGTTATCTCGTAATTATTAATTCTAGCTATATTCTTATGCATAAGTTTTTTTAATAAACAGATTTCATTGAGACTTTGTAGCCATTCTGATTCAGAATTGCAGTGACAAATTTTCAAAGCAATTGGAGTTTTATTTCCCTAGAAAAGAGAAGATGTATTTCTATTTTTCATTAAATGTTTGAGTTTACTTTGTTGTAAGCAATTTTAACAAGGGAAAATGATCCAGCTCCTATAACCTTATCAGAAATATCGAAACAGTTTGATTTTATATTAACAATTGGTCTCATATTTATTTTTTAGAATTCTAAATTCAATAATTATAGTTGGTCTAGAATAACTGCTTCTTTTAAGGACGTCTGTTATAAATATATTCATAGACAAATACATTAATTTGATAGTTTGTCTATGAATATATTTGTTATTCTTTTTTGGTTATGTTATGACTGCTAAGAACTCTGTGGTTATGATTTGAACTTTCAGGGCTCACCATAGATTTGTAATATAAAAATTAATCATTTTTGGCTAAGTTTCCCGTGATATTTAATGGAATTAACTATAGGAATAAATGAAATATCTGTTCTTCGTGAGATAATTCATTCATTCATTCAATCTTTATTGGCAACTCATGCCATCTAGACAGCTCAAATTCCTAATCATCAAACTCTTTAATTTCATTCACACATACTGAAATTACCATTAGACATTCATAAACACCCATAGGCAGTGGTGGAACTCGAACCTACATTATCCGGAATATTCAATTCAAACGCCACTCCACCGTGGACCCTTGAGGAGTAATTACTCTCGTTTTAATTTTGCTTTTAGGTAGTAAGTTCCGACGCCACTGGTCGATCGGATATTTCCTGAACTTTTGACAACTAGCTTAGTCAGCCAACTTCACGTCGGTTTGTACCATACCTTCTGTTACTGCTTATGTCAATGTCAAAGAACTAGTAAAAGTAATAAATGTCAAATTCATACTTTCTATTTACGAAACAATTGTCGCTTAGCCGAAGTTTTATCAGATTACGATAGGAAATTCCTTCGTATTCGCTTGTGAACTCGTATGGACAGTAATAATTTTCACACTCATCATGTAATTGAAATTAATTGGAGCCGGTATGGAAATCCAACACATTCGAAACCAAATGGAATGCATACAGATGTGATTACTTGTCTCACAATGAAAACCACAAATGTTGAAATATGTATATTGCAACGCAGTCTTTAAATAGAAATCCAACTTTTTAAAATATTTCCTGCGTCGACTTCTTTTCAGTACCTGTAAGGAAGTTTTTCCAAGGTCAGCCAATAGCGCTAGGTTAATCCTTCAGATATGGTTTATAATAAGCTGCTTATGTCCATATTCATTTCGAAATTTGATAAAAATGTAAAGTTCTACCAACTACGGAAATAACACTTCTACTTGAGAGATAATTTGTCAAAATTGTCCAACAGGTGATTGAAAATTACCTATCAATATGTTTGGCAGAAGGAATAACTTAAAGTATAAAGTGGTGGAAAATGAGACAATCTACGAAGATGCAGACGATTTTGAGCCTATCAAGAAAGATTTTGCATCATATAGTTTTGCACAGACATCACTTTTTACCTTATTACTTATAGTTGTGTATTACATCCCATCAATTGGTCTAACATTTTATCAGCATTGGCTATATGAGGTAGCGTTTCTTATTTTCCTTTTTATATCAGAATTAAATCTTTCTTTTCAGAGTATACATTTTCCATTAACTACAGTTCTTATTCATCTCTTAGTAAAATTTATACTAGCTTTATTTGTGAGACTGTTCTTGGAGCGTAAGCAAGTAAAAAAGAGAATCATTTTTGGATGGAAGGACTATGTGATTTCTTTTGGACCACCTGGAATTTCTAGCGGAATAGATGTTGGATTTTCAAATTATGGTCTTGAACTGATTACAATTTCATTGTAAGTAGTGCAAATGCTAAGAAAACATATGTTCTTGATGAGTAATTATTTTTGAATTATCTATTACATATTTTTATTATGTATTATGCAATATGTAGTTTTTTACATGAATTTTTCATTTTTGAGATGAAATGTTAATTGTTATTTGATACAACATTTCCGTTATATTGAATAGTACATGTGAATTAAAATTACACACAAAAATGCACGGTTGAAAATATAAAATGCATTTAAAACTTTATTTGATAGAAACTAATTTTAGGTATACTATGACGAAATCGACAACAATAGTCTTTATTCTTATTTTTTGTATTTTACTCAAATTGGAGAAAAAGGTGAGTGGTCTAAAATATGGTTTTGAATTATAATTCATGTTAATTTTTTTTTTTCAGTCTTGGAGCCTCTTCAGTATAGTAGTTATGATATCTATAGGATTAATGTTGTTTACTTATAAATCCACCCAATTCAATTTTCTTGGATTCTTCCTAACTTTGCTAGCATCTGTTTGCTCAGGGATTAGATGGACTTTTGTTCAATTGCTTATGCAGAAGCAAAAAATGGGTGTACAGAATCCAATTGACATGATGTACCATATGCAACCCTGGATGATTTTATCAGTATTACCCTTTGCAATTGCTATAGAAGGTGATTATATTTTAAACTAATTATGAGTTTACCTTTTGTTTTTACTCGAACATACAATGAATTTTATATGGATTGACTCAGTATTTTACAGAAAAAAAATTGTTCATGATGAAATTGATATTTCAAGAAGGTACTGGAAATTGGCAAAACTGTCCCTATACTCATGCTAAGTTTGAGCATTTTCTGTCGTTTAGTTTGTTTATAGTGCTCTATATTGTCAGTTGATCTCAAATGTGTTTATCGATTTTTACGATGTATTAGGTATACCGGAAAGTTCCAAGTTTTGTTCAAGTTTAAATTGACCCATTTCGTAAATGTAAAAACATGAATGACAGAAGTGTTGCCATACTCAAAATAACCACTACTTCAAAATACAAACGCTAGATGGCCCACTGTTTAGATTCTTAAAAACCAAACAGTTCTTATCAGTACAAACAAGACTATTTCACGTGCAAGTTAATTTTTTCAGTGAACGAATTTTGCGGTAAAATCATTACATTTCGTATAAGTTTTATTGTATGTACCTTAGAGATTATAATTTTTTTATCTTGTTTATAGGGTAGGATGGCAATGAAATATAAATCCAGTTCTTTCTTTCAGGAAATATGGTTATTGTAAATTGCCAACTGTTTCTGTCTGATGGCTACAATACTTTCTTTTACGTTTTGTTTAAAATTGTAGCAGGTGCGTTTGTTGCATTTTTCATGGAAATTGGAGAAATGTTACTAGTCACTTACACTTCAAGTCTGACATTGTCTGTAGCAGGAATTTTTAAAGTGAGTAAAATGAAAATAATATTCGCTTATTGATTTTTTGCTCTGTTACTATTGGAATGCATGTATCTCAATGAATTTATGCTTGAATTTTGGATGAAAAAAGAAAATTACTTATTAGGAGTATAAATAAGTTTGTGTGGTTTTTGTTAAGAATTGAAGCTTTATTGTGAAAAATTGGTTATACATTTAGAGTTCAAAGTATTGTCCGTCGCTAGCCACTACTTTTTCCCATCTTTCTGGCAAAAGCAATGAAACCTCTCTTGGGTGGACATCATTGGTATCATGGAAAAGTGTCCGCCTTGCGGAGGTGTCCATACAAGAGAGGGCTTGACCACAGATGGTTTAAAGGTGAATTGAATAAAATAGTAAATATGAACGTACATATTATAAAAAAAAAAAAATATATCAGAAACAATTAACACAAATTGTAGATAGAAATTACTAACCTTACCTTACAGTGGTGCAGAGGTATTTAAACAAAAGTGATAAATATTTTGAATATTTCAATAGATTCTAGGTAACACCTAATAGTGGTACAGAGGTTTACAAGCGGAATGTGATAAAAAACCGGGTTGAAAAAGAGGAGCCTTCTAACAGATATCGGAATGTCGGCAATCGATAAAGAAGGTTGTTAAACAGATGGTACCCAATTAAATATCTCAAATAATTTTTGGGGTTACATAGCTTCGTACAGTCATTCATTATTTTTACGTTATTTTGTTGTACATCTCAAATATTTGGATTTACATAGCTCCATACAGTCATTCATTATTTTTTAAATTATTTTTATTGTGAACGAATTTGAAAATTTCAATAATCAAGTTTCTGTTCATTTGAATCTACATGTAAAATTTTCTTAAGATTTTCTTTTGTCGAAAGGAATTACTAATTTCTAAAGAATGAGTGGCAAAAGTTGAATTTTTGTTTACTTTTCATTAAATTCATTTTATGTTCGTTGAAAAAGCTTTTAAACAGATGTTACTTTTTGAATATCTCAACTATTTTCGATTTACATAGCTCCGTATAGTTATTCATTATTTTTACATTATTGTTATTGTGAACTAATTTGAAAATTTCAACAGATTCTAGATAATCGAGTTTCTTCCCTTTTGATTCTACATGTAAAATTTTAAGATTATCTATTGTGGGAAAGTAATGACCGTTTTCTAGACAATGAGTGGCAAAAGTATAATTTTGTTTATTTTTTATGAAACTCATTTTATGTTCGTTGAACCTCGTCTTGAAGGAACGTCCTGTTTGGCTTATATATTTATTACTGCACGTAGAACAAGATAACTCATAAAAATCCATTCCGCTTGTAAACCTCTGTACCACTATTAGGTGTTATCTAGAATCTATTGAAATATTCAAAATATTTATCACTTTTGTTTAAATACCTCTGTACCACCGTTAGGTCTTCAGTTGTCTGATGATGGGATAGTTCATTTCCCGAAATTCGACTCACAAGAAAATGTGTAATATATATTTTTATTGGTAGTAAAACATAGTAATTTCTACAATTTGTTTTAATTATGATCAACTACCAAATAGTAACGGCTGAAACAATTCAGTATCAGAAACAAATAAAATTAAATAAAACGAAATTCATCAGATTTTCAAGTGGATGAGATAAAATCTCATAATGATGAAGTTGTTCTTGAAACTTGATTTTGAAAACAAAGTTCTCAGACAGTATCTCTACTGCCTTTGTGCCTCCTCTATTCATGGCGAACCCTTTCAATATCTTCAAAATACCATTAGCTTGGGAATAATTCTTTGGAATATCCTTATTTTCGACTGATCTGCTTCGCCTGCATAGCTTTAGATTGAAATTTTTTCTTCTACATCTTCTATCATCAAACCAATATCTATATGAATAAAATTTTCGACTTCATCATTACTATAACCCATCGATCGCGCGTTCCTCCAAATTTCTTGTAGAATAGATAAAGGAATCTCATCTTCAGTTGAAAAAACATCAGTTTTCTTTATCTCTTTGATTCCTGTCTAGAGCCTGTGGAAACAATTTCTCACAGTTCCTTCTGTAACTCTCTGTCAGGCAGTGTTGATATAATAAATAGAATCGGGTACGTTTATATTCTTTGTGAGAACTTCAGCCTTGTCAGCTGATTCAATTTCAGATAAAAATTTTTGCACAACTTTTGCTTGAAAAATCTTTTGAAAGTTCTAATGATGCCTTGGTCTAAGGGTTGGACAGTAGATGTACAATTTGGTGGTAAAAAAATTAGCCCAATGTTTGTTAAACAGCTGTCTTTGATGGGAACACGCGTTGTCTAAAAATAACAAAATTTTTCTCCTTTCTATACCCATTTTTCTGTCAAAATTTTTCAACCATTCTTCCCTTATTGTATCCAAGCCTTTTTATTACTCCTCCAGTAACTGGTAAATCACTCACATTGAAAACTCTTGGGTTTTTTAGTCTTTCCAATCGCTAACAGTTTTTCCTTTTCTCCACCCAAATTGATGTAGTGAAGTATTCTTAGTCTTTCGTTAGATAATTTTCCTTCGATGCATTTTTCATGTTTCAAGGTCGCCAGAATCAAAAATATTTCGCCGTGAATAATCTTTCATTAACATTGGCAATTTATTCAAGAACATTTCTACGTCTATTGGATTTACGCTCGCTGGATTTGAAAGCGATATTATGCCTCCTACGGAATTTTTCCAACCAATCAGAAGATGCACTGAAGTCTTTATGTGCTAAATTGTTCGCTATCTCCATCGTTTTCGATTGAATAATTAGCCCTACAATTTAAACCGTATTCATGAAATGATTCTTGTTATAAATAATTATAAGGCACCTGACAACGGAATTCCTTTATTTCTCGCCTTGATAAATCATTCAAAGCAAAATTTGTCGATAGTTGAGCCGGTTGGTTTTAAAAAAATTCGTCTTTCATTTTTACTGTTATTAGAACGCCTCTGATCCAATAACTCACTTCTCTTTCTGACAATTTCAGCAGCCGCCATTTTTCCAATATTGCAAGGTTACGACAATTCTCTCAAACTAAGTTTTTGCTCATAAATATATTCAATACATCAATTTTCTCTTCGAGATTTAATACTCGACATTACTGCTTTCTTGACGGAATCATACTGTACTCAACTACGCATTGAAAACTGACGATGATTATGAATGCAACCGGTGATTCACCGACTGTGAATCACAGATACCGCGGTAACAAATTACGCAGCGAAGTGTTATGAAATATGTACGTCATAGATCAACGAGAATATTATTCAGTATATCTGCGTATGTTACGTTGTGTATGTTTCGGTTGTCCGCTCAAAGGAGAATTTTGATACCGAGTACGAAAAATAGGTATTCGCGTCCGCCCAAGGGAGCGTCTGCTCAAGAGGGGGTGCCTGTCCTAAGGATTTGCGTACACCGAATTCCGAACTTTGAAAATGTGCCCGTTCAATGGAGGTGTCCGTTAGTAGAGGTTTCATTGTATTTGAAAAATAAAATCTCAAACAAGAATAAATCAGGTACCATTGAGCCGATTATGTCTATTCTTAAACATAATAGATATTTAAAAAATCTTACAGATTTCTTTTTTAAACCTTTTAAAAAACTTTTATTCTAAAATTTTTAGAATTAAATTAAATAAATATCTTTAGAACACACCGTGTTCACTTAGTAGACATATAGAATTAATACTTATTACATAGTACCAAAGGGAATGAAAGAAATTCAAAGAAATATAAATTGTCAACCTTCATTCCCTTTGGTACTGTGTAATAAGTATTAATTCTATGTCTACTAAATTGACACGATGTGTTCTAAGGACATTTATTTTATTTAATTCTAAAAATTTCCGAATAAAAATTTTTTTTTAATTAAAATTTGTAGGTTTACACAAGAAATCTGTATATTTTAAATTTTGTTATAACCCTTCTATCAAGAAAAAACCTTTTCTTTAATTTAATTCATAACAGATATATTCAGACTCCAAACCTACCTTGAAAATTTCAAATCTCTGGGTCTTTTCGTTCAGAAATTAGCATTTTCACCTCCAGTCGTCCGTTAGCACAGGCGATCCTCACAAAATTTTGCATAAGTCTTCATGTCAATATTATACACCGAAATACCAAATTTCATTGCGATTTGGTCATTAGTTTCGGAATTATTGGGAAAAGTTTTAAATGTGGATAATTGCTGAACCAATTTTGCCGATTAAACGATTAAATATCGAGATATTTAGGCCCTAAACACACACTGAAAGTTTTAAGTCCCTATTTTTTTCTGTTCGAGAGTTGACGGACAGTAGAAAAATTCGAAAATTACAAACATTTGAGCAAAACGATAGCATGTTCCCTAAAACGAGCGCCCAAAAAGAAATTCTTTCAAAGGTGAATGAGCCTCTGGAAAGCCAACAGAAAGGCACACCATATTAAAGATCTCTCAGTTGTGCGCAACTATTTTTACTTTGGCAGTAAAGGACTATTTCATCTTTATTATCTTAAAATTTGTTATATTTCAGGAAGTATTTGTCCTGGGTCTTGCAATTTTATGGAATGGTGATCAGCTGTCACCTGTCAACTTAGCAGGCTTGTTTCTATGCCTTTGCGGTATTTCCAGCCACGTCATTCACAAAATAAGAGGTGACGGTAAGAAACCAACCACTCGTCGATATGTCGAAGACTCTGAACATCAGGAATTGGGAGGACTGATCGATAAATTTTCAAACGCCGATCTTAGCAGCGAGAGCGATGAAGAAAAGAGTGACAGTCAAGTAATTTTTGACATTTTAAAAAGTCGTGATCGGTAGTGATCTTGCCTAGAACTGCTTACTCGATGCAGTATTTTTCATTCGTGAATAATACTAAATTGCATTTAAATTAATCTTTCGGTTGAAACATCGTATTTCCATTTATCACCATCAAATCTAAGACTTTATATTTTTCTCTCCATCTAATGAGTATTCGATCTCATCATTTGCTCGGATCAATCAATAAATGTCTGTGTTGGAGCTGAAGGCGAATGTTCATATTTTTTTCAACCTCATCAGCTTTCAGATTGATTCTCTTTTACTAATGTTTCTGTTATTTCTTCAGAGCCTAGAAGCATGATTTGTCGTCACATTCTTCAAGATACTTCGTCTTGATAATAACTGCATTTGAGTAAAATTATGTTCCTTAAGCCATGTTTTTATGTTGAGGCACTTAAGATAAGTAAATAAATTAAATAAAGAAGTTGCGAGGGGCTAATTTGTCGATTCATTTTATGGTGAAACATCATTTTCCTATTGGAACAGGGCCATTGATTGATTGTTCTTTAATGGTACTTTATTTGTGCATAAAATCCACGAAGAATGTTTCCTTCAGATACCAAAAATAATCTCTCAGGCTAATAATTGAATTATTCAGTCTTTAGGTGGTAGAAATTCAATTCAATTAAAATGAAAGAAATAAAGTTTAACCGATGGTCTCCTTTTAATTTTTTTGGACCACATTCTACAAAAAAATTCATTGTTTCCAGTGTCCTTGGTCTCGCATGGTATTATTTGACAGCTTTGAACAGGGGTATTTATTGATAGATCCTCGTAATTATACCAGTGTGAAAAAGCATAAATTTTGCTTTTATATTATTGTTTTGTATAAAGGAGGTTAGTAACCCTTAGTTTCTGTGATGTTTTTGAAGATAGTAAAATATAGTTTTCTAATCTTTATATAATGAAAATTTCTGATGAAGTGACTACATCTTGATATTTGAGAAGTCATTGATCACATTGAAGCTATATAATTGTAGCTCCTTTTAATATTATTGACTGAAATTGTATGATATCCTTTCTGAAAGTTGTTCTTAATGAAGGGGAACTTTGAATGTTTCTTTGGAACAACATTTTTCTTGCTCTATTATCGATTTTTCTTCTCGATATTGGAAGAGTAAACATAGGTTTTATTATATAAGCTGCACCCCTTTCTGTTTTTTTGTTATGTATATCGAAGCACATAAAAAGTATTTTTGTTCTTAGTGTTCACTTCAAGCATATTCGTAGCACTTTGCTGAGTTGTGATTAGTTTTGGTGGATAACTTTGAAGTGCAACAAAGTATTTATTATCTGATTGTTCTCAATTCCATGCTGATAATTTATTTTAAAACTAGCATCTCGAAGGAACTGCTACTGTAATATTTATGTACTTTAGTCCATATTATTTGCTAATATTCCATTTCAGTACTTTCAAATCAATACATGGGGAGCTAGATAAACCTTAATTTTTCAAGTGAAGTTAATATTTTGGTAAATAATTTAAAAAAATTTTGTAAATAATATTATTGTTATATAATTTGTTTGGTTTTTACAAGGGATAAGTGGTAGAACACCTCTGGGTGAACTTCCCCTTGGGATTTCTATTTCATGGAAATAAAGGCCTTAATTATTATTATATTTGAATTTTGGTGCCTTACAGATATCGATCAGCTAAAACAGTCCATTATTTCAAAATTCATCTACATTTCCTTGTAACAACAATCATTGTAAGTTCGCTAAATTATTCTTTAGCGTTTCATTACTTTCTAGAAAACCCCAGTGACTTTTTGACATAATGAATATGCCAATATCTTGAATAAAATCCTGAATGTAGATATTCACAATCCGTTCTAAAAATTAATCCTCATATCATATTCTCCAAGGGTTAGATAATATTTGCAGAATTTGAAAATGTCTCCAAATAGTGGTGTCTCGATATCTGAAATTTAGTGCTACTAAATATGTTTATATAATTATGAAATAATATATACGTATTCTCATCTAAAATTTCGATGTTTTTCCATTAAATCTTGGATATTTCTGAAAGAAAACGCCGCAAATAGTTATACAAACGTTCAAAGATGATTTTCTAAACTGAATAAGAACAGTGTTCTTATAGTGAAAAAAGTAACCATAACTTCTAAATTGCCGCATGTGGTTTTCACATTTTTTGTTCAGGAGACCAAATTGGATAAGATACTAAAACTTAATCGATATCTATAGGACACCAAAATTTAAATATTCAAACTGTCCACAAGAAAGACATAAAAACTCTTTGATCTAAAGATTGCGAAACATTTTCGGATTTATTATTTATTAACTTTACTATAAGACATCACTTCTCTGGTCCCCCTGTGAAAAAATATATATTGTTTAAATATTCCAACAATGAAATGAAAGAATTATCAGCATGGTTGATTTGTGCTGTAGCGTTTAAACTGCAATAGGACAAGGTGTAAACCAGAATAAGCCATAACGATTTTGATATTTTGCAAATTTTTCTATTTGTGCCATAAAATGTTTTTTCAGCTTTTGGAATCGAGTGTTACACTAAATATCATAAATGCAACATGTGAACCTCTTTGAAACGCATTGAAATAGTTTTGTACGAATATATATGCAGTGTTAGACCTTCTACTCCTTAACGAATGCTTCATTTCAAACTTTGCACTTAAAAAATAAGCCTGTAGTTTATAACGTACAAATTTTGAGATGAAGAAATTGGAACTTGACTAATCGTTGGCATCAAATTGAGTAAAAGTTTGCATTGAAGTATGAAAGCAGTAGAGAATTTATCTTTCTCAAGCTCTGGTGCATACGGTTATTATTTGTAGTTGCATTGAAATATTCTTTTGAGTTTATATATTTATGAAGTGATTATTGCCTGGCCTTTACTGTAGGTAATATTGCAAATAGTGTCCGTGTGCATTTGGTGCAAGGCGTCCTAATATTTAGAGCAATTTGATTTTTTAAATCATTCCGATTATGTGTTATTTATATTCAAATACTGTAATGCATAGTACTAATTTGGCTGTGTGTATTTCAGTCAAGTGATGTTCAAATTATGTTCTTGTTTTGTTATTATTATCAGAGAAATTCTTCACGTTTGAGGGTTTTGTTATTTTTATTTTGAGATTTAATAATAATAAATTAATGTTTTCGTTTATGTTTTCTTTATAGATTAATATGTTTAGCTATATGTTATAAAGGTAAAGGTACTTTTCAGGTACTGACGTTAATTGAAACAATGCAGTTTTGATCTTCTTAATAATGGATTCAACATACATAAGAAGTGGATGTTTGACTTTAGGAAAAGCCTTTGTGCATTACAGCTCCCGACTTCACTTCAGTGCTTTTCACAATTTTTTTAGTTGAGATTATGTCCAGAAAAACCCACCTGAGATCAAGGAACTCTATACTACGTAACTGGAAAGGGACCGTGAATCGTGCGAACTGAGGTAAATAGAAATTAGGCAACCTACAAGGTGTAGTATACCCATCCTTTTTTATCTTTTATGTTTATACGGAGCAGATTTTTAAAGGTATTTTTTCAATATTAAAGCGAAATGAGTCTTACTATTAAAGGTTTTTTTCAACATGAAAATATCTAAGGATATTTTTATATCTTACAATACACATTTTGCCAAGGAAGCACTGCTCTAAAAATGACAAATTTCAAATTTTCATCAATTGAAATATAATAATCAAAATAAAAAGTCAGCGAAGTAATTCAACATAACATACAATCACAATACAATATTTTATATGTCCATATTTTGTTTTATTTGAAACTCTTCAGAAATATCTTAACTATGACTATTATATTTGCGAGTATAAAAAATTTGTTGCCTGTAAAGTCGGTATACGGGCGAAAGTTTTACGTGACAACGACTTTGAGTGGTAAAATAATTTTAATGTGAATATTCATTCGTATAGTAGGAAGAAGGATGAAATAATAGTAACAATTTAAAACATTTATTTATACAAAGAATTATATTTAAAACATTAATTTATACAAAGAATCTCGCACTGAATTTCATATTAACAAAATTTTATTTATCAATCAGTTGTTATAAGTTATTAATAAATTTAACTTGTTTTACATTGTTATAAATACAAAAACTAAATTTAAAAGTTAGAACATTTATTTAAATCACATTAATTGTTAATATCAATCGATTTTAATTCAAAGTGTATTTTCTAAAAGGAGAAAACTAATTCACATTCGATCTTTGAATTTGTAAATCGCGCGCTTACGACCTTGCGCAGTGATTAGTCGTCTCGGTTTGAAAGTTTCGATTTGACAGGTTGGAGGTTAAACATTGTTATTTCAATTTTTTACATAGCAAGTCGCGCTCATTTTTTCAAGTTAAACAAATTATTATTGGTTGAGAAACGATTTCTACTACTTTTTTGATTGAAAACTACCACAACATTGTGATTACTACAACATAACCTATTCACTTATGTCTTAGTCATTTATTTCATCATGTTATATTATCAGTCTGAAATTATTTACCTTTGCTGTTTGAATTGTTGCGATGGACGAAACTACCTTCACATTATCACTACACAATCGTTTTACAATTAACTGGCAACGTGTAAACTTGTATGCAGGCGCCTAAGCGAAATAGAAGCGCAAGACATGAACCGGTGTGTATGCCTATCTCTCTCACTCTCTCTCTCTCTCTCTCGCTCTGTCTCTCTTGCTCTTAGGCGGGCTAACTGTGCTCGAGTGGAAGGGACGCGTGCCTTTCACTTTTTATGTCTGTCTCTCTCGCTCTTAGGCGGGCTAACCATGCCCGAGTGGAAGGGACGCGTGCCTCTCACTCGCTCTCATTGTGAGCGCATAACGTGAGCGGAGCGTAACGCAGTTTCTTGAAGTGTCACCCGGCAAACCAATTTATAAGACGTTGTCACGTCAAAAATTATAAATATGGGTATACAAATAGTTTATCATATTTTAGATTTGATATTTCTGAAGAGTTATTCAGTGTGTCCTTATCATTAAAATAACACTGGGACACGTCAACTTTTCAATTCAATGGTGCTCTTTTTAAGAATAAATTTAAATATACAAGGTGATTCGCGCAAGTCCGTCCTCTTTATTTTAAATAGAGCATCCTTATATCTTTATATTTTTGAACCTCCTCAAAAACCTGATTTCAACGAACTATATGATGTATGGTCTGTTCTGAATAAATACCGAGTGAAATAATGGAATTAATAATTTATCGTACGTTAAATAATCTAAATACAGAATTATGAAATTTCCGAACTATCAATTAAGTTGGAAAAATTTCTGAAATCAATTCTCGATACGCTCATGAATCCCGGTTTTGTTAACATTTTTTGACATGAATGCCTAAAAACTATCTATATATGCCGATAAATAAAGAAAAAATAATTTGGATTGTTATCAGTCAGATGTTGCAGTGTTGATATTTACAATGAAAATGTATTTCTTGTAGAAGTAATAATGAAATATTTAACTGACTCACTGAATTGAGATTTTAATGATGATCGATTACGGGAATAATTGCAGAAGTCAAGTTGAAGTGGCAAACTTAATTAATCAGGTATCCTGAGTTGCCAAATATTTCACAAGGTACTGTGTCTAATATTCATGCATAATTCAAAGAACTTGGACATGTCAAAACCTTAAAAATAACACCGTAATTCGTTGAAGATACTGTGAAATCGGATATTTTGCAGAGTATCCAACAAGTACACGTCGTATTGCTCGTGAAAATAATGTAAGTCATATAACTGTCATAAGGTGTCTCCACAAAGAAAGACTTCATCCATTTAAAATGACTTTTGTGCAGAAGCTAACAGAAGATGATCCAGATCGTATAATGCATCTTTGCGAAATAATGATGAATAAACTGAACAGAAATGAAATAGCTGTTGGTACAATTATTTTTGTATGTGTGTGTATCGCTGCGACATAAGTAGCAGACATACATTTCTAAACTCATTGGTACCCTGTAATGTCCAACGACTACAAATCTGCCACGCTCTGCACAGGAAGACCAAAGTATATATATCATACACTAGCGCCACCTAGTGCTCGCAAATAAACATACCTTAGCGAGCCAATTCAAGCAAAGAACTGTATTCCCGATTTCTTTAACGTTACAAACGCAGAAAACCTCCCTCATGCTAAAGTCAGATCCTGTTACGCTGTGATGCTCATAATTAGCATATTTATATTCAAATAAGTTAATTCGGCTGAGAACCTGTACCAAATATCATAATAAGGAGCAAGAGCTATGGTAATAGAACAAAATGTTCAACAATCCCATTAAGCCAGCTTTTCAAATGATGTTCCTCGAAATAACCGATATCAGTAGTAAACATAGCTCCAAAAATCAACAAGCAATCATTGAAATTTTTATAGATTTTGTTTGCCAAGTCTCGGTTTTGACCCACCATACTGGCTGTCTTGAGAGAATCTATGGGACATGAGAAGGTTTTTGAATTGTTCAAGATTATCATATTGCAGTCAGCTTTAATTCTCATCATGATACACAAAGTCATTTAATAATCATACATAATGAAAATTACAATCCAAAAATAATCGAAATAGTCTTATAAATTATTATTTTGTAACATAGGTAAAGCTCGGTAAAATATGTATAAATACAGTGATCAACAACTAACTATATGTTAAGGCACATTAATTTCCCTCAGTGTAAAGATACTGATCTGTTAGTGGCGATTAAATGGGCTTTGGCATCGTCATACTTAGTATCAGTATCCCAGAGGTTATCATTCCATGATGGGAATTGTTTTTTGAATTTTTCTTCCTCATTTCCTTGATTAACTCTAATTCTTGGTATGTTCTCTCTTCCAAACTTCTTCAAGTAATCCTGAAATTTTTAAAATGTTTAGTGTAACAGCAGAAAGTAACATTTATTTATCTTTCTCAATTTGTGAATTTTCTTCATCTTTTGCGCGATTATTCTAGGCAACAGTGTGCTATCATTTTGCCCAAATGTCTGTAATTTTATAATTTTGAGCCGAAAATGACCTCAAAACGCTAGGTTGACTAACTGATGAAGAATCAGAGGTCAAAAGTAATCCTGTCCGTCCGTAAACACATTAACTGTCGAACGGAGAAAGCTAGAGACTTCAAACTTCCAGAGTAATTGTGGGACCTAAATATCTCGGTTAAATTCGTTAATGAGGAAATTGGGTTGATAGATCCGCAGTTTGAAATTTGAAATTTTCGTGTATATTTCCCAGTATTTTCGAAACTACAAATCCGATAGGTCTGAAATTTGGTATTTGGAAAAAGAATAATGACAAGGCTATTTGTGAGAATCGTATGATTAGAAGATTAAAAAATATATATATATTTATTTGATAGATTCGGTCTTTACTTGGTGGAAACTCATTTTAATTGAAAAATGTATATGAGACAGAAATTTTTAATTTTTTTATTTTTTATAGACAAAATGGTATCCAATAAACAAAAGAAAATGGCATTAAATCTCGTGTACCCAATCATAAAAGAGGACAATACACAGAAATATTTTTCGTTATCTTATGTCAATGGATTATCTGAAAATATTGCTAAATATTTCAAAAGTTGTTTCAATTATAACGCGACTTTTAAGACAAATAATAACCTTAGTACCTACATAAAAAACAATAAAGATCGTACAAATAAAGAAAATAAATCCGGAGTCTACAAGTTGACTTGCAAAGATTGCCCTTTAGTATACAGACTGGTACATCATTCAAGAAACGTGTCCAGGAACACCAAAGGGGTTATATATCCAATTCTGTACATTCGACATATGCTAATCATCTTAAGGAATTCAGGCATAATTTCAACAATAATTATGAAATTATCCACGTTGAAAGCAAAAGTTCTAGATTAACACTTTTAGAATTTCTTGAAATCAACAGGTATAATGCCCGTAAAATCCTTTTGAACGAACAAACAGATGTTGATCATTCTCCATTACTGAATATTTTTCCTTAATGGCATTTTTAGCGGCAAACTCCAATAAACACCTAGAGTTTTTATGACTTGTGCTTCCATTATTTGGTCACGTACCTAAAAATGTATTTAAACTCGGTTACACTGAATACCATCAGACAGTACAATGTAATACCTGAAGAAGCCACATAGTGGTGAAACACTTGTTGTAGTAGTACAAACATTTTTGTGGAAATAAATTACTGTCTCATATACATTTTTTTAATATATATATTTGTGAGCAAAGCAGCCTGAACGTGTTTCGGTCTTTCGATCATCTTCAAAGGAGTACAAAAAGTAACTTGAGTAACTTGGTTAATAGTCTAGTTCGGCAGGTGTGGAAGTGCAACCCACTATTGCAAGACCTTTTAAAATCCTAATTAATTTAATTACCGTAAGTAAATCTTCGCATTTGGATTTCTCCTGTACACTGGCTCCATCTCCAATCCATATGAACGCCTTTGTTCCTACGTCGAGAATCATGATGTCGTCAGGGTTGAGATCATCTTGCTCAAAGTCGAATATTTGCTCAACGCTAAACTGATTAGTTTTGCCATTGATTGAGGCATGCAGTAATCTTGCCTCCCATCCTTCTGCTTCCTCCGTACTTGCGTCACGTACCAGCCTGCTTCGGATCTGTCTTTGCCCGTGCCATGTTTTGAAGTACTGCGTGAAAGCCGTAGGTTCTGCTTCTTCAACGATCCTTTGCACGTGAGTCCATGGGGGGTAATTGTTTGTCTTAAGGTAGCTTTCAGCAATTTTCATCGCATTTGTCTTTTCGTTGCTGTTGCACTTCTTTCCTATCCATACGAAGATGTTGGAATCTACGGTGTCCAAAATGAAGCAGTCGTTGGTATCCAGTGAGGACTGAGAGAATGGCTTCTCTCCAACTGGGGAAACTTTAAGGTTTCCTGTAGAATCTGAAACTTTGTAGAGGGTCGCCACCCGTTGCTGGTTTGATTCGAATTGAAGATCGTCTCCTCCTGCAGATGCTGGGGGTACCTCTGATTGAGAGCCAGATCCAAGGTTTTTAAAGAAGGCCTCGACATCGTTTTCTGAACTGAATTCGTCTGGAAAAAGACGGAAGATCTTTAAATATAATGTCTTAGTGTGAATTTCTGGAATTAAGTGCAACCGCTTTGATACCACAATTTTGATGATTAAAGTTAAGCGAAAACAGTTGCCAGGAATGAAGTTTCCTAGGAATTAATAGGAGTAGAAATGAGTTTGTGCGATTTTGATGTAGCTGCAAGTTTATTATTCCATTGTTTCATCCGGCAACACCTTTATTTTAGTGTAATCATTAGGCTTTCTTATCAGTATCTGTTATTTCGCTGAAGTGTGAACAACATAGTTTCTGTGTGCTCTGAAAATTACAGCTTTTGTACCAAATAACGTGTTTTTGCGGGAAATTTTACTTCATTACCTCAAAATGAAGAAAAAAGCTGCCGGAAGTCATCGTATTTTAGTGAATGTTTATGATGACCATGCTGTAGCGGAACGAACGTATCAGAAGTGGTTTACCAGATTTAAAAATGGTAATTTTGATTTAGAAGACGAAGAACGACCCAGAGCGCCACTAAAGCTTAAAGATGAAGAATTAGAGGCAAGACTCGATTGAGATCCATCACAAACGCAAGAGAAAGTCGCAAAAAACACAAGCAATGAGAATGATCCGAAAAATAGAAAATTGAGTGCTGTATGGACTGGAGCCAATAGACGTCGAACGCCGTTTTTTCACGTGTGAGCAACTGCTCCAACGGCAAAAAAGAAAGGGGTTTTTGCATTGAATTGTGACTGGCGATGAGTCCATTACGATAATCCAAAACATTAGGCAACGTATGGATGCTTCATCATCAACTGCCAAGGCGAATATTCAGGCGAGAAAACCAATTTTTCACAATAAAGTTTCAATTTGCGACAAAATACCGCATGAACTTATTTATACTCCAATTTTGTCCAGTGTATTATATCTAACGTGTTTTTTATTTATAATTTATTCAAACTATAAACTTGAGCAAGCTACAGTGCGGAAATTTGAGTTTATATTTAACTTCATTATTTCATGGGGTGAGGATCGAATATCTATTATATGATTCTTAGATATTTTGAAACTTAAGTGACTCACCAACAATATGCACGTGAGCCTTTCCTGCATGATCTTGATCTCTTATCTGATTAGCCGCAGTGATAGCTTTCAGTCTTTCGATTCTCTTGCTTTTTTTTCCAATGTAGACGTAGATGTCCTTTCCCACATCCAAGATGAAACAGTCTCCTTCGTTCATTGAGGTTATTTTGGGATCGACCTGTTTCACTCTAACATTTCTGGATCCTTTGACCTGGAATAGCCTAGTCTCGAACGCATCTGGATCTACGTGATGAAAACCAGAGGCCACACCACCTGGAAGGTATCTGATACCGCTTTTGAAGTTGGATACGAAAAGTTGCGATTCGTGCTCTTGTACTTCACGGTATTGTATCGGGACACCACCAAGAGCATCATCGAGCTGTACAGCGAGGATTGCAGCAGCACCAGCTTCATCCTATATAGAAATAATGAGTGGATAAAAGGTTTCATTTACGATTATTTCTTGCAAGCGCTACACTGTGAAGTGAAGAACAAGAGTCCAGCAAAACAGCAGATCATGTATAAATCATATGTTGGTTAGATCGAAGAATGCTTACTATTGCCAATAGATAAATAAAAAAGAATAAATAAAATAGTACAAACAGACCTCACAGATCATTTCATTACAGCTTTACAAATGCTGACGAAAGAGATGGTGGTAATACTCCAGCATATAGGAGGTCTGTTGACTAACGCAGCAAAGAATGATTCAATAATTTTTGTGTAGTGACAAATCAATACCTTACTAAAAAACAAACCTGTGTAGTTTTTGATCCCAACCAAAAATGTAAATCCCACTCTTTGGATCCACTCTTCAGTATCTTCGTCTGAAAAATAATGTGTTTTCAACATCCAATAAAATTCTTCCAATGTAGAAACTCACCCTTAGTATGATATAGGAGTCACCTTCGTAAAACTTTCCATATTGGTCCTTTGGATATGGGACAGGCTTGAAATCCTGAAGGATAAAACTGAATATAAGCTTGAAAATGTCAGGAATTACCCCATAGATAAACTACATTAAAATAGTTTGTTTATGAATGATTCCTATTTGAATGGGTCAGAAGCACAAGCGGTTTGGTGCAAAAATTACCCGAGTCAAAACTGTAAGGTAGCGTCATTTTTTTGACTGGTAGAAAAAATAATATTAATAAATTGCATGGGACATTTTTGTGGACAAATCATAGAATAAAAACCTATTGCAAAATTAAATTTTTTAAATTATATATAGAATTTTTAATATGTACCAAACTTTGGAGGCTGCTACTTCAGAAAAAACATTTTGCTACTTAGTTTCTAACCCTTTCATTTCATTAGGGCCAAAAATGGAGCGTAAAATTCATATGAGAGAAGATCTTTGCTTATTTTATTGATATAGTGTTTAGTTTGGGGGTGAATTGCATGAAAAGATTTCACTTTTCGCTACTTTTTCATTGACCACATTCATGGAAAGGTTTAAAAAATATATACGACTTTTTTTGTGTAATGATGAATCTAAGAAACCATCAAATTAATTAATCGTGGTCTAGTTTAACTAAGGAATCCGATAGGACGGAATGCCCAGTCTCAGATGGCAAACCAAAAAGGAAGGCGAGACTGACTGGGTCGAAGAGAAAACGACTCCACAGACTCCTCAAGAGCGGTATACCGTATGATGCCGCCTTGAAAATGATCCTGGGCGAAGAATCCAAGCTGCCGACTGTTGAGTAGGGGGATAAATCCATCTCAGAAACAGAGATCGGTGGCAAAAGGTTTCTTGGAACAGCTTCGAACAAAAAGATGGCGAACCTAGCGCTAGGTCTGGATAGAGCCAAACTAAGAATACTTGTAAACTAAGAACAATTGTCAGAATTATGACAGGTCACTGCAGACTGAAAGCGCATTTGCACAAAATCGGTCTGGCTGAAGACAATGAATGCAGGCTCTGTCTTGAGGACACTGAAACAGCCATGCACATCGTCTCAGAGTGCCCAGCGGTGAGTCGCATCAGATTCGAGGTCTTTGGCCAGGCTTTCATAGCCCACAGTGAATTGAAAAAATCACCCCTGAACAAGATTATCGGTTTTATCCAAAAACTGGATCTCGTCGGGGAGATATAAATTAGGGGTGAACCACAATAGTCTGTGCGGACGCAGTGGTAGGGTGTACAGACGCCCGCTCGCCATAAATAATAATAATAATAATAGTTTAACTTGAGATCTGAATAAAAAATATACTGAATACCCAAAAGTGCCAGTGTCGAGTTCTGTTGCAATTTAAAAAATCAACATAATAAGGCATCACAAATAATAAAGGAAGATGGAAATATATTAATCTTTTTTTGCAGATTATTGTAATCAGGTCATAGAAACGACAAGCAAGTGTTTTCATGATTTTCTTTCTTAATATATACATTTAAATATATCAGTAATTGGTTTAGTTGCGTCTCATGAGTTAGGAAATCCAGATGTTAACCAACAATTTAATCTATAGATAAGGATGTGGCTGAGCATTTAATCTTCTTTAAAAGTTACCATCATTAAGCAATGCAGATTAAATCTAGGATAATGAGGGACATGAAATATTATTTTTTCAATTGTATTATAATACACTTGTTATCCTAACTCACCTGACTTCATACATCAGTACATTTAAAAATCGTTTTTTTATTTCCCTTTATATCGGGTGTTTTTTTCAGAGTGATAGAACTTTAAATTGAAATAAAACACATTTATCTCTAGATTGAAGCCAATCAGTTTTTTATTTGAAAGATAATTTTATGAAATTTATGTTTTGAAAATAATTTCCGGGATATGTCCACTAAGACTAACTCTGAGGAACCGCATTGGACCAGACCAATTTTGGACCACTTTTTCGAATAATTCAGGCCTTATTTAATCATTGACACGAGTTATGTTGGCTTCCAAACCGTCTATCGTTTCTGGTTTATCAGCATAAACCAATGACTTGACATAAACCCAAAGAAAATAATCCAGTGGACTTAGGTCGCATGATCTTGGAGGCCAATTAATTGGAACATTTCTCGAAGTAATGTTATCGCCAACTCTTTCTATTCACCAACTTGTTGGAACCAAAACACTTCTGGGTCGATACCATTCAAATTTTGAAACAAATAATCATTGATCATCGATCTGTAACGAGCACCATTCACTGTAACATTAGCTTCAGCATCGTTTTTAAAGAAATATGGACCGATGATGCCTCCAGCGTGTAAAGCACACCATACAGTGCATTTTCAGGATGCAATGGAACCTGCAGAACTTCTTGGGGATTGTTTTCACTCCATATATGGCAATTTTGCTTGTTTACATAGCCGTTCAACCAGAAATGAGCTTCATCGTTAAACACAATTTTACGATAAAAAAGTGGATCAACTTCAAGCTGTTCTAGGGCCCAATCAGCAAACAAACGACGCTTATTATGGTCAATCGGCTTTAGTTCTTGAACCAGTTGGAGCTTGATTGGGTGTACACCAAGATTTTTACGCAAAATTTTCCATGTGGTGGATGCACAGAGTCTAACTTGTTGCGAACGTCGACGAATTGACAAATCTGGATCATTATTGACACTATGACTTACAGCAGCCATATTTCCTTCTGTACGTTGTTGTTGTTGCATCGAGTAGAGAAAATGTTGTCCGAAATCTATCGACGAATAAGCTGCTCTGATGGACGTTTATGTGAACCATAAATTTCACGAAGTGCTAAGTTTGGCGAATAGAACACTGATTTTGAAAACAATTTGTGAACGTTTTTGCGGCGTGAGTCTTTACATGATAATTTGTCAATGCTTACTGAACAGAAATGTCGAAACAACATGGTTTCTACCTTCTGTCAAATCCCAGTTATCCCTAACGAAAGTTTTATCACTCTAAAAAACACCCGATATATTATTATATGTACGAGAATTATCCACCTCAATTTCTGAGCAGTGTAGATTTTTTATAGTATTTTTAGATTTCACATAATTCGAAAGGTAAATTGGAAAATTCTCATTTTTTCTTAACCCGATTCAAAAGGTTAATTATTTGATTAAATACTAAATTTATCTCATCTTGCTAAATATTGACCATCATAATTACTTCGTTACAATTGCATAGTTAAAACCCGCATGCTATTTATATTGCATCCACAAATTTTTTTTATTACCCTCATGAATCGTTAAGGTTTTCTAATTCCACCTATTTCGAAATATAAACTGTGATAATTTCAGTAGGAATTTTTTCGCATCTAGATTTCAATTGAAATGATTACCCAAAAAAATTTAGTAAAGCACTGACGTGAGGTCAGAAGCTTGTTCACCTGAAAATTTCAAATCTCTGAATAGCTTCTTGAAGAAGCTACATATAACATGTGTCATGCTGCAAAATAACTTTGCGGTGTCTGTCGGCGTATTGCGGCCGTTTTTCTCGCAATGCTCGAGAGGATTCAAGAACATTTAAAAATCAATCAAGAAATAGATCTGAACAGTTCGCTTCTGTTAACATTTTTTGTTGACTTCAATTCTTAATAAACCCCAATTTTCGAATTAGGTACCATGGACCTTATTTGAATAGTATACCTGTAAAATGTATGTATTTTCGAAATAAGTTTATTAATTCAAAATGTAAAAAATCTGACGATGCTACTGTGATAGCGAAACAATTGATATATTTTTGATGAATACGTGAAAATTAGAAAACCTATTTTGAAATACCATTTTAAATGGATTTCCATCAAGTAGAGACTGATTCACTTTAATATGTGTATACATTTACTTATATGAGTGGAGAAATAGAACTTTTAATCGATGATCAATCCAATTTAAAATTACTGCCATAATCATTCCGAAACTTTCTCCTCAATATTTTATTACCGAAAATCATTCTGACGGTTTTGATGTTTCTGATCCTCAGACAGTGCCAACAGAAAAATTCTTAGATCATAGTTCATGGTGGTTGATTAAGAATGAAAACAAATTGAAATTCAGTTTGAAAAAATAACATTAATTTACGAGATCCTTATCGATTGTGTATTTGCTCAGATGAATTCTATATTCTTCAATAAAATTTATTTTCATCTACGATGACTTCGGGAACTTCTGCATATTATAAACTGTTATTTCAGTGCAGTGATGCCTGTTATTTTTGGCTCGCTTTTAATGAGTCTTTTACTAACATTCTTCACATGAACATATGCTGGGAACTGGTGAGTATTTTTATCTACTCTCTACGATGACATATTCTTTCATCCTGGCAGGTTAATATACTTCGATCGTATTCTAGGAGAGAAACAGTAATTAATCATTGTTTGGAATGATTTCTTTATAGTTTTTCTGGCGATTAACAGTTGTTAAGAGGGGCATAAATCTTCATAAGAAAAATTTATATCTTTAGTTGCTTTGTGACGCTTGTAACTTTCTAAATGTCCATATTTTATGAAAGATGAATAAGATAAGCAAAAATCAAGCTGCATTCTCTAAGAAAATGGGCCATCATCACCAGTTGTTATGATATCAGGAAATTTTTCCTTAATAGGTCTCTCCCCCAGAGATCGTGGGTAAGACAAAGGGCGAGGATTGAGTAAAATCGAATGGATTGTCAAAGAGGGCTGTGAAATCCGGACCACGAAATGGATAATCCGTTATATCATCAGAAAATGCAGCGAGCACAGCACCATCTCTAGATCTACCAATTACAGGGTGACAAGAAAAACCTCGGACAAATTTTTTGGCATTAAACTTTATTAAACAAAAGAAATTAAACAAAACAACAATGAATAATAATAACATAAACATTTGGTAATAATATATTTAAGCGACAAATGTGTTAGACCAAGTCTAACACATTTGAACGATATAATTTTTAGAGCGTAATTGCTATTAGTTGGTATTTCTATTTAAGTGGAAACACTTTGGCTGGACAGCAATGTTTGTTTGTCATTTCACCTTAAATTCCCAAAGCACCAATTGGATCATCCTTCATTATATTAACTGCCAAAATAAATGCATTATGCTTTGAATCATGCTCAAAATATTGAGTATGGAAAACAAACACATCACTGAAGGTTCAAATAGATATAAATGAAATTATGCATCACTCCAATTCGTCATGTAAAATTTTGTGGTGAAAACATTATAACTTCCATTTTCTCCATCATCTTTGACACAATGTGATAAATTTATTGCATCTGCCGTTCCAACTCGACCAATAAAACAGCCGTATAAAATAACACGGGTATTTATCAGAACTACCGATCTACAATATTCTAAAAATAAATCGAAAACAACTCTAGCAACTTAGAAATGACTGCGAGTTTCATGGATCAGCATTTTCTCTTGTAACGATATGTGTATTTTGTTTATTACTAGTTGAAAATGAATTTTTATCAAGTAAAGACTGAATCCATCAAATATATGTGTCTTACTTTTTACCTTAACTCATAGTCAGATATAATCGATTTCCGTCCATTTCTAAGCATAAAAAAGGCCCAGGAAAACATATCCTCCATAGTTTTATGGGTAATTAAATCTTGTGATCTTTCGACTTTTTATGTCCAAGCGTAAATCAATAAGTAATAATAGAGTCTTTTGTTTCATTCTTTGTCGTGGTTCAATGCCCGTCTATTATTGGGAGGGTTGATCCTCGATATATTCTAAGAGATTGTTATTTTGTATTTGAATCCTGAGTATATGGGAAAAATCTGTAATGATATAGAGTGAAAATTAATGAATTCGTATTCAAATTCAAAAAGGAATAATGAAACATTTGAGTCTATACTATTTAGTATCTAGTGAATCATAATTTTTGCGAATTCGTGTTTTACTACCAGAAATTGAGAATATGATTTAAAGTAAAACACTTTATTTCCGCTAATGTTTATTGTTTACACGACAATTGTTTCGTTAATTAAATTTCGACTTCATCAGGTGAGTATGGTAACTAAATATTTTCACAAAATCGGTTCCATTAAATACAAGTATGGGCAGAAAGAATCGTGATAAAATGAGGGTTTGTTTTGGGAATTTTCAGAATTTACGCAGAAAGGTTCAATAACGGGGATCGGTTCAAATCTATCTGGTCGTTCTAGTGCTTTTAAAAGGTCAAGTCTATTGCTTTGTTCACGAAATGGAGAACTTCAAAATTATGGTCAAAATCATGTCCTTACTCTTATAGGTGGTTGGCAATGGTAGAATTCGATTTCTTTTTAACGAATGTAGGTAAACCTTTATACTCCTGATCTTTTGTTCTGATTGGCGACATCTTTATTATTTTTAATCAATTTACGTAAATAATTTATGGTTTCATATGAAATATTGAGATTTCGTTTTTTCTTCAAATATCTTAACTAAAGGCCAAAATGATGATAGTCAGCAAGAATAAAATCTCGGGAACTCATCTCTTTGTCGACTAAGCCCAAATTGAGAGAGTGAAACAATACTATTAAGAATGGAAAACGACCAAGAAATTAAATCTCGCATCGCTAAAGCAAGGTCCACATTTAAGGATGAGAGCTTTCTTCAAGAACCACAATCTCTCACTCGACCTCAAGGTGAGACTTTTATGTTGCTACGTTCTCCTGTATATGTTTTAAACGAGGCCATCACGAAGAATCTGAACGCTTTTGAGATATGGTTGTAAAGAAGAATTCTCAAAATTCCATGGACCGACCATGTCAATAACGAAGAGGTTCTCCGCAGAATGAAAAAAGCGCTAGAATCATGAATACCATTAAGGCAAGAAAACTACAATATAATAAAACTAGATATGCCTTACTTCAGTCCATTCTACAAGGAAAAATATTTGGAAGGCGAGGCCCAGGACGAAGAAGAATATCCTGGTTGAAAAACTTGAGGACCTAGTTCAACAAAACTACCGCCATTTCGTATTTCCGTGGACAACCCAAGAAGACCTAAGTCCCAATAATTATGATCCACTCTGTATATTTATCTAAAATTAAGCTTGGTTCATCAAAGAAAATTTGAGATAATATTTAACTAATATCTCGAAATTGTAAATATAAATCATAGAGGAGACATTGTTGACGGTACAACAGCTGCAAGATGATCTATCCTTTCTGTGTTAGCTTCATTTAAGCAATACAGAGATATTTGATACTCGTAGAGTAAGCAACTTGTGTGAACATATGTTCATTATTCACAGTGCTTTCATTTTGGGATCAATAATGAGATAATGGCAATATGAATACTGTCTATCTAGGCTGGCTAAAAAAGACACATCTTTTCAGCATATGGATCATATTGACGTTAATTGAACGAAGTGTTATCATTTTTACAGGTGAACAATGAATATAGTTTTCATAGCTTTAAAGTTTACTGTAGTTCTCATTCTTAGCTGATATACTGAAATTTTTGCATATACAGGCAGAAGAAGAGCTCTTGTTACGATGTATCCAAATATTTGAATTGCCTCATTTCCATGAAATTCTCGAACTGAAAGTACGTTATTTATAATGTTTTCATTTTGTATAAAGTACATTTAAAAAAGAGACAGAAGCTGAGTTTAGCTTTCGCTACTGATACCTTTTCACCAATTAATTAACTTATCAAATTAAGCATTAAATAAAAAATGGTGAAAAGCACTCACGTGTGGTCAGGACCTTTTGCGCGCTTATTCGATTCTCACGAAGTTTTGCATTAGCCTTCCTGTCGTTATTTCACATCTACATGCTGAATTTGTCTATATTCTAATCATACGATCCTCGCGAAATTTTGTATGAACATACGCATCATTATTCTACTATCAAATACCAAATTTCAGATCGATCGTATTTGTACTTTTCGTCAATAACTACGGAACCATTGAACCAATTTTGCCCATTTTTTGAAAACTTCTGATCACACGATTCTCACGAAATTTTGCAGAAACATGCGCGTTATTACTCTACTCGTAAATGCCGAATTTCAGATCCATGGGATTTGTAGTTCAGAAACTACTGAAGTAAATTAATTCGGCTGATCTGTAACAAATATCATTAAGAAGGAGAAGCTATGGTAATAGAAAGTTCTAGAAATCGAAACCTGATCGGTATTATTTAAATATTTTAGTATTAGCCTTCTACATATTTAATTTCAAAAAATTATATTCAATAATTATAACTTCAAGAATTAAATTAAAATAATGTCATATAAGTACCACTTATATCAAACGACATATAAAATTAACATTCATTATAAGACATCCAAATGATATAACAAAATCCAATAAATAAAAATTGTTAACCAAAATCCTATATATTAAATATTTTGAATATACAAAATTTTGTTTCTGCTGAACAATCTTATGAAAACAAATATCTTTCAAAAATGTTCAACATAATCTTAAGAATTTCATCATAAAACTATCTTACTTAGAATATTCAATATTATTGGATATCTAACTTCGTCAGTATTCAATTAATTCATATTCATATTTGTTGATTGATGTTATATTTTATTGAATATGAATTATTTAAATACTGACGAAGCAAAGTCTCTTTCAAAACTTGTTTTTCAGTCATGTTTTTACATATCTTTAGATTTTATAGAAAATAACTTAGTTAGATATCCAATAATATTGAATATTCTAAGTAAGATAGTTTTATGATGAAATTCTTAAGATTATGTTAAACATTTTTGAAAGATATTTGTTTTCATAAGATTGTTCAGCAGAAACAAAATTTTGTATATTCAAAATATTTAATATATAGGATTTTGGTTAACAATTTTTATTTATTGGATTTTGTTATATCATTTGGATGTCTTATAATGAATGTTTATTTTATATGTCGTTTGATATAAGTAGTACTTATATGATATTATTTTAATTTAATTCTTGAAGTTATAATTATTGAATATAATTTTTTGAAATTAAATATGTAGAAGGCTAATATTAAAATATTTAAATAATTTTATATACCTTCTATCAAGAATTAACCTCTATTTATGTTACTTTGGAGTGTAATGTAAAACCAACTTTTCACAATAAAGCTTCAATTTTCGAGAAAAAAATTGAAGATAATTTATTTGATTTGAATTATAGAAAATACTCATGTTTTTTATATTTCTAAACATACGTATAGGTGTATGGAAATGATTGAAAAGCACCGGAACAAAATAATTATAGCCTTGACATTGGCGATAGCAGATAGTTGGAATTTATTTTTATAATACCCAGTAATTCGAAACGAATTCGAATAGGCTGCTTGATGTTGTCTATTTTAAACATTTTTCTGGCATAAATTACTCATTAAAATCAGGTGATTTTGGGAGATTGTCAAAAATTCCAGTTCACGGAATCGAAACAACGGGATATTGTTCGAATTGTTTACTTCAATTGATAAACATACTTTAATCGATAATCTACTATTTTATTTTGAGCGTGATTGATCTTGAGTACCTTGTCCGATATATTATTGGGTAGTAAATTTAATAAAACTATGATTTGTTATTTTGTCATTAGAAGAAAAATGGATTTTCACGATTTTGATCGATTTGGAAAACATTACCGTCAAGAAAATGTTTTCCTTGCATCTTGAATCAAAAATGCATTCGAAATATTTTCCAAAACTAACATACAAACAGATTTCATATCCTCACATAAAATATCCAACCTCTTTTTTAATGCAAAAGACTAACAACCGGTTGAATAATTCTGGAGTTATAAATTAAGTTGTCAACAGTGCAGTAACGTATATATGGGACAAATCGGGAGATCTTTCCAAAAAAGGTTCAATGAACATCAAACTTCATTTAGGAACCAGGAAGATAACTCTAATTTTGCGAAAATCTTTTCGAAACCAATCAAATCTTCCCAGAAGTAAACAATCTTGAAATATTACACCAGGAAGCGAAAAGAAAAAAGTAGACATCCTGTAGCCCATAGAAATTTTCAAGCACAAGCACGTTTTAAAAATAAAACTATTAGATCAGTAGATGAACCTTTGGCATATCTTCATTCCATTTCACAAGGCTATTTATCACAATAATTTTCATCGAAAATTTGGCAGTGTTCGAAGAAACGGTAATATGTGGAATACGGAAATTAAAGTACAGATCAAATAACAGTTAAGAAGAGTTATATATGTTTCAGATTGGGATTCCCAGGTGAACATATTCACAAATTTGAATTCCAAGCAGAGTTTTACGGTTCAACGACATTCCTGTGAATTCGTAAACATTTCAAAGAGCTGAAAATCGGTAGCTCCATTTGTGTAATTAACCATAATATTTGTTTAGACTCATATAAAACGGATTTCCCTTGATGGTTTAAAATTCCAGCGCAAGATGACTAATACTACTGTATGAAACTATCTAATTAAACATAATTGCTTGTATGACCTTCACAATAATTTAAGTTATAAGACAGGATTGGTGTTCAACCTTTTACCTTCATAAAAAAATGGTTGAATGAATGCGAGTCCCTTATTGATCGATTGAAAGCAATTGACGATATCAAAACATTTGAATATCGCTGATTAGGTGAAGTGAATTCATTCAAGGAAAGTACTGAGAAAGATATTTCTTTGTACCTATAAATTTTACCTATAAATTTCTGCCTGAGACGTTTCCTGGTTTAAAATGAGTTTTTTCTAATCTTTTCACAAGAATAAACCATATGCTTTATTGCTTGTTTTTATTTAGCATCCAACTGATGAGAAAATGCGTTAGAATTGCAGATTCTTTTTCTGGAGAATGTGCTATCTATTTTCAAAAACAGGAAATAAAAAATACGCTTTTTTATTTCCTTTTTTTGATGATTGAATTTGTTATTCCTGAATATCCAATCGAAATAATTTTGTTTTGGGTGATGGATTTAGATTATTTTGGTCAATAATTTATGTTGTCTTTTGATTCTTCATTGGTTAGCTGCTGAATAATTCTGGAGTTCATAAATTAAGTTGTCAACAGTGCAGTAGCGGATATATATAGGACAAATCGGGAGATCTTTCCAAAAAAGATTCAAAGAACATTAATCTTCATTTAGGAATCGAAAAGATAACTAATTTTGCGAAAAGTATTATTCGAAATCAATCATATCTTCCCAGAATTGGACAATCTTGAAATATTACACCTAGAAGCGAAAGGAAAAAACTAGACATCCTGGAATCCTTAGAAATATTTATGCACAAGCATGTTTTATAAATAAAACTATTAAATGAGCAGACGGACCTCTGTCACACCACACTTCTCTAATTTTTGGACAAGCCGAAGCCTTCAACGAATATATATAATAGTTGAGATACAGTTCGTTTTATTCAGTTTGAAAATATAGTAAACACTACGCAACTCAAGTCACTAAGTATTTTCTTATCTCATTCCATTCAAAAATCACAAAGTAACGGACTACTCCATTCAACTCTTATAAATAAATGTATACCCTCATAACTAATTAAATAGAATATTTCGCGAAGCAAATTTAGTTCATCAGAATGATATATCTGAAAAAAGTAATGCGTAGCGAAAGAATTATTATGTTTGAATAAATATGTAGAAATTTAATAGTTGCAGAGGAAAAAACCAGATTGAATAAAGAATATTATCAAAGACTATATCATTTAAAATAGGTTTCAATCAAGTAAAAACCAACTCAAACAAATGCATGGGAATTATTCTGTTGGGTTCAATGAAACTACTCGAAAACAAAATAGTAAAGGAAGTTATTAATGGGTTAACCGGTTTTTGAAATCGGGTTTTCATAAAGTGAACTGAATGATTTTTATTTAAAAATTTCATTGAATCAGTCATTACTCCATATCAAATAAGGTTGTTCTGATTTTCACAAATTTTGTTATTATATTCATACAGATACACAAGATTTCGGGTAATAAAGGACTTAAAAGATTTCCCATAATCAAACCTTTTTTAAATTCTTTACTTTCAATTTGAAAATGAAATATATAAATCTGAGAATGGTTTGATTATGGGAAATCCTTCAAGTCTTCAATATTATTCACTATTAACACTATTAATTCCCTTCATTTAACAGTTTCCAGAAGATTATCATTAAGATTATCAGCATTTAATTGTATGATCCATAGATTAGTTAACATATCCATTAATTGAGAAAATTATATTTTAGAACTCAACATCATTAAACAAATAGCTATTAATAATGACTACGATCCTACATTCATAGATAAGTTGTTGATTAATACAAATAATAAAATAGCTTTAAATATACTAAAGGTATTATATTTCTGAGAAAATTGCTACATACCTCAAAAATAAATATGATTTAAGAACTTCATTCAAAACTAATTCAAACCTCAGTAAATTTATTGAAAATAATAAAGACATTACACATAAAGATGATTAATCGAAAGTTAAGACAGACAGAAAGAACTTTCCGATAGAGAATTGAAGAACATCTGAAGAGTTTCCTCAATAACAAAAGTATTTTCACATATGCAAACCATTTGTTAGAAACTGGACACACTTTCAACCGTAATTTTGAAATTTTACATATAGAATGTAAAAGTTATGCCTCAAACCTGTTAGAGTCACTAGACATAAATAAATCGGAATAGTACTCAACGAACAATTAGACCAAAATTACTTTCCAGTTTAAAATACTTTCAGATGAGCTGGAAGAGATCCTCTTTTTTTCGGTTTTAATCGTCAATACAATTTTGTACCTACTCTAATATAAATAGAAGCCGATTTCGACAACACATTTAGTTATTGAAAAATGTAAATTATACCACCTACCTGACGATGGTACTGTGTTTGAGAAACAATCATTGTATCATAATGAAATTTGTGAAAATCAGAATAACTTAATTTAATATTATTTAAAATAGTGAAGGAAGTATTGACGGGAATATGAACCGGTTTTTCAATTCAGGGATCTGAATGATTTTGTTTTATTCTGAAAATTCCCCAAGAACATTTGTTTTAACGAAAAAGACCAATGACTCAATTCAGATTCTTCCGCACTATTTCCAAGCGAAACCAGTTTAATCAACACTGAAATCAGCTCACCTCAATCCTCCAAATTTCGATGCCGGCTTCTTGACCGGCCTTTTCGAACTCGGGATAAACTTGCTTCATTTTTAGTGTTTCAAGAACGGACGCCAAACTGGGACTGGCGTCAACAAGAAGCCGGGTTGATTTTATACGTACTCCACCCGCTAAATTCGGGATATAAGTGACAAATTGAAAAATGTACGGCACCGGTATAATCTATTTCATTGTTGTTAACAAACCGCAAGCACTTGTTTACAGGCATACACTCATGCGCGATTTTGTTAGATCAGGTTGATTTAGCTATCGTTAACATTTTATTATCAGTTTATCAGGTGGTTTTAACAGCGACTGAAGCTGTATTACTCGTTTATTGCTTTCCAGTCACCTACTCAGGAAATTTGGGTATAATTGATGCTTGGTATTCAAAAGTATTCGATTCAATAAAGGGTTACAAAAAAGAATTAAATTTAAATATTTGCTAGATTCGGTCTTTACTTGGTGGAAACTCATTTTAATTAAAAAAATGTATATGAGACAGTAATTTATTTCCACAAAAATGTTTGTACTACTACAACAATTGTTTCACCACGATTTGGCTTCTTCAGGTAGTACATTGTACTGTCTGATGGTATTCAGTGTAACCGAGTTTAAATACATTTTTAGGTACGTGACCAAATAGTGGAAGCACTGGTTATAAAAACTCTAGGTGTTTATTTGAGTTTGCCGCTAAAAATGCCATTAAGGAAAAATATTCAGTAATGGAGAATGATCGACATCTGTTTGTTCGTTCAAAAGGATTTTACGGGTATTATACCTGTTGATTTCAAGAAATTCTAAAAGTGTTAATCTAGAACTTTTGCTTTCAACGTGGATAATTTCATAATTATTGTTGAAATTATGCCTGAATTCCTTAAGATGATGAGCATATGTCGCATGTACAGAATTGGATATATAACCCCTTTGGTGTTCTTGGACACGTTTCTTGAATGATCTACCAGTCTGGCCAATGTATACTAAAGGGCAATCTTTGCAAAAAAAAATTATTAATTGTCTTGACCTCACTATAACAAAATTAAATAATTTACATAATTTTAGTATTTTTCACAAACCAACATATACAGACATCACAATACATAAAACTTCAAACCACCCCACCAACCAAAAGATGTCAGCATATAATAGTTTTATTCATAGATTATTGAATGTCCCTTTAAATTCAGAAAATTTTATGAAAGAATTAAATATTATTAAACAAATAGCGTCAAACAACGGTTACAATCCCTTTCTTATAGACAAAATGGTATCCAATAAACAAAAGAAAATGGCATTAAATCTCGTGTACCCAATCATAAAAGAGGACAATACACAGAAATATTTTTCGTTATCTTATGTCAATGGATTATCTGAAAATATTTCTAAATATTTCAAAAGTTGTTTCAATTATAACGCGGCTTTTAAGACAATTAATAACCTTAGTACCTACATAGAAAACAATAAAGATCGTACAAATAAAGAAAATAAATCCGGAGTCTACAAGTTGACTTGCAAAGATTGCCCTTTAGTATGCATTGGCCAGACTGGTAGATCATTCAAGAAACGTGTCCAAGAACACCAAAGGGGTTATATATCCAATTCTGTACATTCGACATATGCTAATCATCTTAAGGAATTCAGGCATAATTTCAACAATAATTATGAAATTATCCACGTTGACAGCAATAATTCTAGATTAACACTTTTAGAATTTCTTGAAATCAACAGGTATAATACCCGTAAAATCCTTTTGAACGAACAAACAGATGTTGATCATTCTCCATTACTGAAAATTTTTTTACTTAATGGCATTTTTAGCGGCAAACTCCAATAAACACCAAGAATTTTTATGACTTGTGCTTCCATTATTTGGTCACGTACCTAAAAATGTATTTAAACTCGGTTACACTGAATACCATCAGACAGTACAATGTAATTAAATGAAATAAGAAATTACTTTGTTTTCTATCACTTTTAATTATAACTGATATACAGTGACTCGAGTTTCGTAGTTTGAAAATGTAGTAAACATTACGAAACTCGAGTCACTGTATATCAGTTATAATTAAAAGTGATAGAAAACAAAGTAATTTCTTATTTCATTCCATTAAAATGAACTATCACAAAGTAACGGTCTACTCCATCCAATATTTAGTACAATGTAATACCTGCAGAAGCCACATCGTGGTGAAACAATTGTTGTAGTAGTACAAACATTTTTGTGGAAATAAATTACTGTCTCATATACATTTTTTCAATTAAATTTAAATTAAAACTTACGTCGAAGATAATGAATGAAATTCAATTTCCACAAACTTTTTATTGTTAAACGACAATTGCGTAGTTTAATCATGTTGTACATTCGAACTGATACTGTGTGAAAACTCACATAGGTTCTTATACAGGATGTCCCAACGAAAATTTGACCCCCCCAGAAATCAGAAACGAAGAATTTTCGCAGATTCTAAAAAAACAGGTCAACTTCTGTTTTGAGGGGGGCGAATTTCCATCATGAGTTTGTTCCGAAAAAACCACCCCCATGAAGGTGGCACCAACCCCCAATATTTTTTGAATAGGGAAGAGATGTCGAGTGTTGAATAGTTTGGAAGTTATTTATGTTCTGTGCACTACCCAGTTAAAATTTTCAAAAACGGTTCACTATTCACGAAATAATGTAATATTGAACTTAGCGTCAAAGGGGGAAGTTGGACAGATAGTTGAACCGCCTAAACTCAAGAACCTAAGGGTTTGGAAGGATCTAAAAATAATTTTCAAGTTCTGTATTAGGGAGAAAGAGAATGTTGGATGTGGTTTAGTTGAGAAGTTTTTTCTCTTCTCTAAACATCAAATTCTCTCTTTCCTACTCAAACAAAAATTGTTGTTGCCACTCTCAGGTGGTTTTTGTTCCGAACAATGTCGTCATAGGAATTCTTTCTCCCTAATACAGAACATGAAATTAGTTTTAGATTCTCCAAAACTCTTAGGTTCTTGAGTCTGGACGGTTCAACTGTCAGTTAACATCACCTTTTGACGGCAAGTTCAAATTGCATTATTTCGTGAATAGTGAACCGGTTTTGAAAATTTTAACTGGGTAAGTAACCAACACTGGACATCTTTTTCCTATTCAAAGAATGTTGGGGTTGATTCAACCGTCATGGGGGTGGTTTTTTCAGAACAAACTCATGATGGAAATTCGTCCCCCTCAAAACAGAAGTCGATCTGTTTTTTTTAATCTTCGGAAATTCTTCGTTTCTGACTTCTGGGGGTCAAATTTTCGTTGGACACCCAGTATATATATGCTTTGTAAAAGTCCCCTCTCCAACCCACCCATCCATTCAGAGAAATAAATTCAAATGCTTCACATTTTCAATATGTAGAATATCAAGTGGTTTAAAGAAAACCATATAATACCTTACAGCTTTCTGTGATTGTTGTGACGAACATAAAATATCTTGGATTTTGAAGATTGTCTGTTGAAAAACAAGGATATCACTAGGTTTGTCAGGTGAGTTATATTTGTTGTTAATTCATTTATTTTTTAAATGTGAAGTAGGACCGATGAAGACCTTATCGGAATTCTAATGGTTTTTTGAAGATAAAATACATGTTTTGAGAGATTTTGGAAGTAACTTATTTGAATATATTGAATATTTCAAATAAATTATTAGGAGTACAAATAAGTTTCCGCCGTTTTATTATAGATGGCGCGGCACGGAGTTTCGGTTAGCTTTCGCAGATGATAACCGGCTTGAAAAATGGTTTGGACATTCAAGAACAACATAACCTATTAATATCATTGATTTTATATCGGTAAAATATCATTTTTATAAGTTGAAAATGTCAAAATTTGAGCCAAGTAAGCGTCATTTGCGAGAAATATTAGTTTACTTCTTTAATTTAAAGAAATCTGCTGCTGAGGCGCATCAATTGCTCGTAGAAGCATATGGTGAGGGTGCTTTGAGTGAGAGAACGTGTCGAGAGTGGTTTCAAAAGTTTAAAAACGGTGATTTCGACGTAGAAGACAAATATCGCAGTGGAAGGCCAAAAATTTACGAGGATGCAGAATTGGAGGAATTATTGGAGGAAGATTCATCTCAAACACAAAAAGAACTGGCTCTAACATTAGAAGTCACTCAGCAAGCAGTCTCACATCGTTTAAAATCATTAGGAATGGTTCATAAACAAGGAAATTGGGTTCCGTACGAATTAAAGCCGAGAGATATTGAACAATGCTCGTCCACATGTTGCGGCTCCCGTGAAAAAGTACTTGGAAACACTTGATTGGGAAGTGTTACCCCACTCGCCGTATTCACCAGACATTGCACCGTCCGATTATCACCTGTTCCGGTCCATGGCACATGCTCTGACGGCGCAGCGGTTCACATCTTATGAGGATACCAAAAATTGGGTTGATTCGTGGATAGCCTCAAAAGACAAGGAGTTCTTCAGACGTGGGATTCGAATGCTGCCTGAGAGATGGGAAAAAGTGGTTGCAAATGATGGGCAATATTTTAAATAAATTTATATTACCGTTCTTCTCTAATAAATATTTAATTTGTGTTAAAAAACGGCGGAAACTTATTTGTACTCCTAATATATTTTCTGAGAAGTCCTCAAATTATATATTGGATGGAGTAGTCCACTTTCAAAAGTGATAGAAAACAAAGTAATTTCTTATTTCATTCCTCAAATTATGTTTTGTATTTTTGAAAAGGAATTAGTTTTCATAATTGTAAAATCAGAAACAAAATTTTGTCTCCTTCAAATATTTATTTATTAATTTTAATTTACAATTTATATTTGTTGGGTTATTTATTCCATTTGATACTGTATATTGAGCTTTGATTTTATACGTCTATTGAATATAAGCTATACTTATAAGACTTATTTAATTCTAAAAATTTTTGAATAAAATTTTTTTGAAATTAAAATTATAGGAGACTCACAGATTAAATCTGTTTTGATATTCAAATTTTGCTTCATATTTCTATTAGATTAATAAAATAGAAATCATATAATCGTTAAATCGAATCCGAGATAATATCAATGGACAGTTAATTGGTCAAGGTTTTCATTAGAAAATTTTTTTACGGAAGAATAATATATTTCCATAAAATGTATACATCACAGAAAATTTAATACATACAGATAAAAGCTTTTCAGTTTGATCTTGAATCGAATCGATCAAGACAATGAAGAAATTTCGTATAATATATAAAAAGCGATTACCTTGTAAAGCGAGGTAGCTTCATCTAAGCATAAGTATAATAACTTTCAAAAGCGGTACTAAAATAAAATACATAATATAAAACCTAAAAAATATATATCTTGAAACTCTAATCACATGTGATTATTTAATTACTCTCTTGAAGACCAGAACTCATCATTCCATGCCGGAAATTGTTTCTTAAATTTCGCGTCTTCTTCCTCTTGGTTGATTTTTATCACTTCAATTCCACCTCTTCCAAATTTCTTCAAATATGCCTATAAAATGATGAAAATAAATTAATCGAAAAGTTGCCTTCGCGTGTAATATTAATTTATATAAATGTCGGAATGAAAGTTTGTAGATTTACTGACGCCATCATGAAAGTCATGAATGATTTTATTTTTTTTATGTTAGTTGATTTCTGTCCTACTTCCTCAGAAAACTTCAACATGTATGATAAAAGACATGAAAATTTAGGAGTAATGTAAATTTGAATTTCAAACAGAATTGGGCAGCGTTTTATATACGAGGGGCTTTCAATGTATTCTCGGTATAGATTATTCTCTATAACATGGACATTGCTCAACTCTGAAATTCAAACTGTTTATTTCAATATTTTAATGATTTACGTAGATTCTGAGTACGTGGATTAATTTTAAAGTTCTTACCGCCACTAGATCTTCAATTTCCAACTTTTCCTGATCGCTAGCAAATTTCCCAATCCATAAATAAATCTTGGTTCCTAAATCCAAAATCATGACATCATCAGGATAGAGATCACATTGTTGGAAATCAAAAATTTGATCAATGTCAAATTGGCTTTTGTTACGTTTGATGGAAGCGTGGAATAATCTCGCTTCCCAGCCTTCTTGCTCTTCATCACTTGCCTCCCGTACAGGCCTAGCACGAATTGGTTTTTGACCATCCCACGATTTGAAGTATTGCGTGAAAGCCGTAGGCTCAGCCTCTTCCACGATCCTCTGAACGTGTGTCCAAGAAGGGTAATTCTTGGATTTCAAAAAGTTCTCAGCGATTCTCATAACGTTAACTTTTTCGACACTATCACATTTCTTGCCTATCCAGATGAAAATGTTGGAATCTACTGTATCCAGAATGAAACAGTCATTGGTGTCTAGAGATGATCTGGAGAAGGGTTTCTCGCTTACTGCTTCCACTTCTAGATCGCCTGAAGAATCCGATACTCTATACAAAGTCGCTGTGCGTTCTTCATTCGACTCGAATTTTTGGTCATCCCCTCCTTCAGCGTCTGAAGGTACCTCCGATGGAGAACCTGAACCAAGGATTTGAAAAAATTCTTCTCTTTCCCTATGAGTACTGCTTTCGTCTGTAAATAAATTGAGATTATCTCATCTCAGAAAAGTATTGGGAATTGATCATTCAAAAAGCCCGCTTGAAGGATTTTCGAAATTCTATTTCTTCGTTATAACGAAAGATATTCCTACACATCTAGGAAAAAATCAAATCTCTTCAGTGGATGCGTTTTCAATCAACAATTGCCTCTATTCTTTTAACAAGGGTACTTAGATCTCACCAACCTATGATTTCGACCTTTGAATGTCCTGCATGATCATCATCTCTTATGTGGTTTGCAACAGTTACAGCCTTCAAGCGTTCAATTCTTCTACTCTTAGCTCCGACGTAAATGTAAATATTTTTACCAACATCCAAAATGAAGCAGTCCCCATTATTCATCGAAGATATATTAGGATCCACTTGCTTCACCCTAACGTTTCTCGAACCTTTAACATGGTATAATTTCTTCTCGAAAGCGTCTGGATCGACATGATGAAAACCTGAGGAAACACCTCCTGGTAAATACCTGACGCCATTTTTGAAATACGATAGGAAAAGTTGTGATTCATGGTCTTGAACTTCACGATATTGGACTGGAACACCTCCTAGAAATTCGTCCAGTTGAATTGTTAGAACTGCTGCAGCACCAGCTTCATCCTGAAGAATTAATTTTTCAATTATGAATTCATAAGTTGATGATAAATAATATTTTTGCAGTATTCAATTCCAATATTAGGACTTTGCTTTGAAATGGTATTGGGTTTCATGAGAGCCATATTGAAAATGGATAAAATATCACCAGCTCTACTTGTGTTTGGTAGACTATTCTCTGAATAAATCGTATTCATGTTGGCGGGTGGTAGACAAGAACGATAGAAGTGAGTGAGAAAGTGTCCAAGATGAATAACCAGCATGTAGCAGAAGCAAGACTGAAGAAGGAAGTTAGGAGTGTAAGATACCAATGTGTGGGAGGGAAATGGTATTCAAGTTCTTCAGTCACTTCTCCGATGTGAGGGTGAAATTGACGAATTTGATAAGATTCCTGAGGGAAGACTTAGGACTGCAAAGAAAGCACTTAGTGTAATATGTGGTAGCATGATTGAAAAAAGATGAGAATAGATGTATGTTTGTATGATCCATTCTGGATGTTGGCTAACATGATGGCGACACGGACCTTATCAATTGCTGCCCGAAATAGACCTGTGGTTGTCGAGTTGAACCAAACTCTCAAATTCTTCAACCACGATATTCTTCGTCGTCCAATGCTTCTCTTTCCCTGAATTTTTCCCTGTATTATTAGTTGTAGAAGTCGATACCTCTCCGGATTTCTCATAACGTGACCCAGGTATTCAAGTTTTCGTTTTTTCACTTGGTACAAGATCTCCTTCTCCTTGTTGAATCTGCGGAGAACTTCTGCATTCGTGATGTGGTCAACCCATGAGATCTTCAGAATACGACGGTACAACCACATCTCAAACACCTCTAATTTCTTGCAGGACGCTTCTGTTAATGTCCATGCTTCGACACCATACAAAAGCACTGGAAAGATATAGCACCTCAGTAGTCTTATTTTGGTCTTCATAGCTAAGGTACTCGTAAAAAGCTTTTTCATTTTGAGGAAGGCACTTCGAGCTTTCTCGATTCTACATTTCACCTCAATGGAGTGATCCCAATCTTCGTTAACGTTCGTTCTTAAGTAAGTATAGCTGGTGACTCTTTGTACAAACATGTTGTTGATCTTCAATTGAGCGGTTAGTTCTTTATTCTTTGAAATGATCATGAATTTCGTTTTCTTCACGTTTAGATGTAGTCCATATTTTTCATTCACATTTACTATCCTATCCATTAACCTCTGCAACCCATGTATATCATTCGCCATAATAACGGTGTCGTCTGCATATCTAATGTTGTTAATAACTTAGTATTTAAGATCACATAAATGTATTGATGCTCCATGGCATCTTGTAACCAAAGAGATAGGTGTTCAAGCTTAAGAAAGATTGGGCTCTGAGTGATGAAAGGTATCAAGATCTAGCAGAGTGTATAAACGTAGTCAAGAAAAAACTGATGATGGAGTGGCAAGAAAGTTGGGATGCACAGTTTGGAAAGTCACCCACAGGTTTATTCCGAAGCTTAGCTATATCAGCCAGAATGAATGGTTTCCTCGTAGTTCGTGTTTAGGATATCTCATCACAGGCTACGGTAGTTTGAAAGAATATTTGTACAGAAAGTGCGTCAGTGAGAATGACAGGTGTATCTGTGGAGAAACAGTGGATTGGGAGCATCTCTTGTACGGATGTGAGGAATGCTTGGAAGAGAGTAGTGTGACATTGGAGTGAATGATCAGAAAAATGGGAAAATGAAGAGCTTCTCCAGGGCAGTGTTCTCAAGAAGAAGACTGAGACTTGTTGAATGATTGACAGGCTGCATGCTAGGCTAGAAAGTTTCTTTTCCTCTCGGTATGTGATTTGTGTTCTCCAACTCGGGTACTAATTTGCACAATTAGTAGAGGTTGAATAAAGTTTCCTCCAACAGGTGAAGGATCAAGTTGTTGTAAACTGAATCCATACTGTTAACATCATATCCATTGTTGCGCACCGATTAGGAGTATCTCAATCTCGCGCCCATGGGGGTTATGACAATAGGCCTGAGAGCATATAGATAACACGAAACGCCTTTCCCTTTTCTTCTTTTCCAAATTTGAATGAAATTAATCAGCAAGACATGATGTGGTTTAACACATTTGTATTACATTTGTGAGATTATGTGAAATCGTTGATCTTTTCCAACAAAATTGACAGCTCAGTGGAAGAGCATCGGGCTCGTGACCGGGAGGTCCAGGTTCGAATCCTGTTCAGGTAGAAAAGAAATTTTCTAGTTGGACGGGTGTCTGCCACCGTTTCACTGTTGGGTCAAAAATTAACAGTGCTGTGACCTAAAGTGGCGCAAGATCGCAGTAACAAAGCCTACCCAGAACACAACTGAACTCCTAACTCGCACAAGCTGAAAAAGCTTCTGAGAGATCTTCACAGATCTAGGAGTATCAGGATAATAATAATAATAATAATAATAATAATGAAATTTCGAAATCATCTAACACTGCATTGATGGAAGTTTACCTGATATATTACAGGAAATTGAGTTCGTCAGTTTTTATCTTATCTTAAATATATGTTTTAATATTATTGATTGCATATTGTCTGTATTAGAATATCATAGGTCTTACAAGAGATCTAACATATAGGGGTTTAAATTTCATACCTGAGATGTTTTTGATCCTAACCAGAAGTGTAAATTCCATTCCTTGCCACCATTCTCGAAAATTTTCGTCTAAAACGAAAATTCCAGCATAAGATTTCAATAATTTATTAAGATATTATTCGATAAGGTTCTTACTGATAAGATTATATAAGAATCTCCCTCATAGAATTTGCCATACTGATCCTTTGGATATAGAACTGGTTTGAAATCCTGCAGGAATGAAAAATTTTATTTTAGTGTTTGTGAGAATGTCAGAAAATTTATTGCATAGAACTGCAAATTAATGTAACCCCAAAATATCTTTACGAAATAATTAATATTCTATCTTAGAAGTACTATTAGTGACATTAGAAATCATTAGCGTCAACCGATATATAAAATTTTTGATTCAATTAAATTCAAAAAACAAAAGAATTGAGATATATTCAATTCAAATGTCCAGGACATTTATTTAGAACTCGTCATCAATACTTGATATTCATTTATAATGATCTATGTTGAAGTATATAAAATAATATGAGCGCTTTGTCATAACCACTGCAAAAATTATGTCTTATTGTAAGTATCCTAGGGCTTTCAATACAAAAAGTGATTCTGATAATGTTACTCACTTCGATTCTCCAAATTTCTATACCAGTATTTTGTCCAGCATTTTCAAATTCGGGGTAAACTTCTCCCATTTTTATTCCTGTGATATTCTTTCTTGACCTATGGATTCTATCGGTTTTGATACTGGAAGATTTTTCTTTGCCGTCAACAATGCCACAGCTCGAGAAATAGGCGGCAAATAGAAAACCTACGACCAAAATTAATATACTTGATTTCTGCCAAATGCAGCTGATACTATGATTGCATCTGGATACTAGTGAATCTAAGATAATCAGAGAAAACAGGTACAATGTGTGAGCTCTTATCGGTATTTAACCAATATTACTCATGAATTAGGTATAAATAGAATATAGATATGGTTGATCCCCCCAGACAATCTTCAACTATATTAACTGAAGCTATCGACCAACAGTGTCAAAATATTTTATAAAGGTTGGCGTTGATTAACCTCAAAGAAAGAATAACTACAGAAATGCGAAATATTTCAATTCAAACTTCAAACAAAGATGGAAACGAGTTTTATAGAAGACTGTTATTGCTGAGAATTTTTTTTTAATGTATTAAAATCAATTACATTAGGTAATTCAAGTATTAAGTTTCATAATATATTTTCATAATTACATCCACTATTATTCATAATAGACCATACATGATATAGTTCGTTGAAATCAGGTTATTAAGAAGCTTTAAAAATATAAAAATATACAGGGTGTTCTATTCAAAATAAAGAGGACGGACTATGTTGGACTTCCGCGAATCACTCTGTATATTTAAATTTATATTGATTTCTCTCGCAAACCACATTTTGGATATTAATAAGGTAAATAAATCACTTGTCTTAAGTTTCACAAAAGTTTCATTTTATGTTGTTGACATATATGTTTCGGGTTTCAACCCATTAAAACTTTTTAAATTTTGAATTTTGAAAAGCGCACTATTGAATATAAAAGTTGACGTGTCCCAGTGTCTTTTATAATTTTCTTATATAAGGCCACAAATATTTTTATTCCATAAGTGCTTTCCACACTGTATATGTTACGTGTGAAAAAGAATTCAAACGAAAGCTGACTTGTTCCATTTCAGTGAATGTCCGACATTCTCACGCAGTTTTATTGATCCATCCTTCGAATTACGACTCGTTATCAGGATTTGTATGAGAATATTTTAGTCAGTTCATTTTCTAATGGAACACAAACTGGTGCTATTTGAATGTGAAAAGAAACTCTCACTCTTTATGCCATTAAATACCTAACATATATTTCTACCATGAATGAGAATACGTATCTTAAACCTAATGTTATTCTATGTAATATTGAGTTTTTTAATATTTCTGATGTACCATCATGAAATGTTCGGATATCATTTGAATAAATATGATTTCATAAAACTCTTTAAAAATAAATCAGTTAACGACATTTAATGACATATTTAATTCAGAACAAATTTTAGTGACAGTTTTCATGCAGTTTGCTTCTTTCATATCTTAATTTTATGAGCTGTCTCATATTATGATATCATGATAGAATATTTCAATGTAGGCATCTTAATGTGAATATAGTACTTTTTCGTGCAGAAAATATAAAAATGACACCATAAACATCTGAAGACAATACATGTAGCTATAGAAAAACAAACAAATATATACGAAACAACAATGAACTTAAGGTATTATCTGGAAACGAAAATTTATTATGGAATAACTAAGAAATATGTGAAGGAATTCATCAAAATACAAAGGACAAAAGGATCATCTATTTTCAAAATTTTGAGAAGCCAACAATTACTAATATGTTAGGATTCATGTAGGTGCATTCATTTGAGTGATTCATTTTCTATTTCATCAGTCCAGTGACTTTTAAATTAACATAGGCTTAAGCTTTCATTCCAAAACTCACCGACCAAAAATCGTAAAAACATGATGAATAAAAATTGAGAAAACTGAACAAGAACACGGTCACATCATTTTAAAGAAGCGTTGAAGAGATCTAGTATTATACCGAGTTGTTGATCTTGAAGATACTGATCTAATTTTTAATAGAACCACTTACTAGCTTTATCCTTAGAGAATATTAATTTCGGCTCAAATCGTTAATTCTGTTCTAGACATCTGCTTCTATCATTAGGAAGACACTGAGAGAACGAAAAATTATTTCACTGTTCCACCATAGAACGTTCGATTGTTGCTTGCATAATTTAAAAAACGGAAGTCATTGATAGTGTACCAATCAGAACCACAAAAAATATTAACACAATGATTTAACACAGCAAAACGCGTTATTCTCCCAGATAATTTTATTGTCTGAATGATCAACTCGAGGTCAGTTCTGTATTCAAGCAGGTTTAGTCATGGTGCAGGGCCGTATAGCTTCTTTTGTACCATGGCGTTGTTTCAAGATTATGGTGTTTCTCATCATGAATTTAATTTATACAATACTGAAAGCACAGGTGGTTTAATTTTGCCTGCAATTAGAAAAAAATGTCTTATTCCTTAAAAAAATACTTTGAAAATTTTAAATATCATACAGATTTATTCTGTGAACCCCCTACTAATTTTAATTTCAAAAACTTTTAGAATTAAATTAAATAAATGTCGATTTAGTAGACATATAGAATTAAACACTTATTACACATTACCAAAGGGAATAAAAGAACGCAAAGAAATATAAATTATCAATTAAATCTACTGAATAAATACATGAAAGTACATTATTTTTATTTTTAAATGTGAAGTAGGACTGTTGAGTTTCTGTTGTAATAATTCTAAATTGCTTTTTGAAGATGTTCTGCATGTTTCAAGAATTTTTAGAAGGAACTTATTTTGGGCAAGTTTTTTTGAAGAAGTTCTTGAGGTAATGTTTTGCATTTTTGGAAAGAAATTTGGTTTTAATAAAACAAGCAACGAAACAAAATTTTGTTCCCTTACAGTATTTATTCAGTTGATTTAATTGATAATTCATATTTCTTTGGATTGTTTTAATCCCCTTGGTAATGTGTGATAACTGTTTAATTCGATATGTCTAATAAATTGACACAGTGTGTTCTTAGATATTTATTTTATTCTATTCTGAAAGTTTTTGAATAAATATTTTTTGAAATTAAAATTTGTAAGAGGTGAACAGAATAAATCTGTATGATATTTAAAATATCATCATTAAGGATTATGAGCTATAGTGATAGAATCCTTATTAATGATATTTGGTACAGAGCAGTCGAATTAATTTATTCGGATATTCAAAATTTTCAAATAATCCTTTTATCGAGTAAAAACCTCTTTTTATTATTTTAAAAATACTTCAATAAAAAAGACCTAAAATATTCTGTAACCATTAAAAAATAATTAATGATTATAGTAAGAGATGAAAGAAATGTCGTTAACAAAAAGTGTAATGCACAACTTAAATGACCTCCATCAGAGTATTGCAGTTAAGATAATTATTGAGTAAATATGGTTTCAAAAAGGGGGTTTTTTATTAAACAATTTTATGCTTATATGATAAGGAAAGCTGTTAATGCTAGTCAGTGGAAAGTACAGAGATTCATTGATCTTCAATACGTCTAGGGAAATGATAGCTGCATTGAATTTGATGTTCTTGTTTCATAACTATGAATATAGTTCTTTTCAAATTCAATGATTGGAAATAACCAGACATTCAAATATATATAGACAATATATAGTCATAATTTGCATATTCTTGAAAACGTCTTCAAATTTAATATTCCTCATTAATCTTCTGTACAGCAAAAAATGACTGAATCTTGAAACTGCTTCCTCAGAAAACAATGCCTTATCTGAGGACCGATTCAAAGTTAGCATGATACTATCCTCTTTCAATTTACGACAAAAGGATTGGTGTTGTTTAATAATAATAGTTCATTTGCCCATAATCAGTATACAAATTTTGTTTGTTGGAAAGGATGAAGCCTTTCAACCAAGAATTTTTCATTTTCATGAATATTTCCGTTTTTTCAGAAGAATAGTCCTAAAATTAAAAAAGATATATTTTTATTCGACTTTCAGCTGACAGAACACAGAATTCTGTGTTTTTAGCCATGTTCACTTGTACCTGCTTTCAAATTCTTAAACCAGTTATCACCTGTGTTTATTCTTTGAATTTAATTGAGATAGATTGTGATGCAAAGGAGAAGAAATACACATAGAATTTTTCTCACAATTTATTAAAAAACTTCTAAATAAATGGAAGGAAAATGAAAATCAGTCTTTCTAACTATAACTATTCATTCAACCAACTGGACTGGAGAGCTGCAGCCGCTGTGATCCTGAGTTGCGGATCTGGCTCGATCATGGATTCGATGAACGATGCAAACGGGATGGCGTCTATCCTCTTCCAGTCATACTTATCAACAAGTACATCTTCTATCTTCCAAATCTTGAGGTAATGGTCTTCGACGTGTCTCAGTCGTCCGTTGTCGAAGTATCTGATCGCATTACGACCTTTTGAGGTTATGTAAGGTGGTATACCGTCTAATACTTCCCAGATTAGTGTCAGATGGTCGGCAGTAGCCGAGCAGCGCTGGTATCTTTTGGGATTAAAAAGATACTCTCCTGTGGCTAACTCAAATGCAACACAACCAAGCGACCAGATGTCTGCTGGGAAACTATAGCCGGCATCGAGTATCACTTCTAAGGCCCTGTATTGTTTCGTTTGTATTTCGTTTGTAAAATGGTGATCCTGCGGAATGAGAACGTATTGTATCACTAATTGTTTTACCTATAATCATTATAGACAGTCATGGGGTTGGTATAACATTAGAAATTGAATATATAAGAATCACTCTATATATTAAGCACATTTAAACATTTAAATAATTGAAAGAAATTTCTATTTAAGCTTTGATAGTGTGTAGGTATTCGTCAGTTCTGGTCGTGAGTATCGTGAAAACCTACAAGGTAGTACTTGTCATGTCAAGGTTAATCAAAGTGCCACGAGAAGAATAAAAAATTTCATCAAATGATTGATATACAGACGGCTATAAAACCACCATATAATGAATTACTCAGAATCTATGGACAATCAGCCTAGCATTCTTCAATTAGAATTTTTCTCAAGACGTACACTTTAAATCAAAAAGAGGCTGGCACACATGCAATACTGCGATACTCTCTTATAGTCAAGGTGCTATCAAAGTACTGAGATCTTATGTCATCAGTTCAAAAATGGTATGGGAGTGCCTGAGTAAACTCAATTTGAAAGCACCCGAACCATTGAGAACCAGTGGTTTGAAGAGCATGGAAGGATGGTTTGTATCGTCGATTATAAAGTTTCGGTCTTTTTTCTTATCAGCTACACTGGGGACTGAACATCTCGACATAAACGTCTGGTTTGCTGTAGGAAGATTATTCAGTGATCTCTAGTGACGAGACTCGCTTCTTGCAAGAAGAAGGCCTGAAGAAAGACGTGATCCAGATTTCGAGAGCATCATATTCACCACACTGTGAGTATGAGATTATATGAATCGACATCACATCAACCGCTTAACTTTGCACCAAATATTCTTGAGATCTCCGATTGAACACGTGTAGGACATGATTGCTCGCAGGCTGTTGAGTTTTCAGATACCTCCGCAGACTTTAACAGCCCTTTCTAATGAAGTTGGGATAGCCTTTAATGAGATACCCCCAGAACACATCGATGGAATCTAGGCTTATCATTGAGTGCATAAGAAATCGTGGGTGATCGGCACACTATTGAACCAAGTTCTCCAATAAGTTGTCTAATGAAGCCCACATTCTGATTATTTACTGAGAGTCACCGAACATTTTTTGTCATTTAGTATTACATGATAATTACAATTAATATAATTGCCAAACTCACATCCCAACAGGCGTTGCCAAGATCAGCGATTTTGACCTCGATATTAGGATCTATCCAAATGGCACCTTTGATGGTTCCTTCTTTAGATCTTCTAACAGAGCCACCATTTCCTAAATTATAATCTTCTGGAAACGATCTATTACGTGCCCATTCGAAAGGTTCATCGTTGACCTCGTCTTCTTGTGGGCCACATAGTTCAGTCCAGCTATCAGCAGCAACTTCAAAGTAATAAAAAAAAATATCAGTAAGTGATTTGACGGAATCGACAAAAATCAATAGTAATACCGTGAAATTTTAAGTCCAGTTCTGTTACTTCAAACTCTTCAGGCGATGCCACATGTATATAATTCAAATACCGTATCCTGTTTTATCAGTAATCGTTTATTTGTTCGTTGTTGTTTTTTGTTGTTGCTGACTTTTGTGAATTTGTTGAAAGATGTCGCATATTTATTTGAATATTGAATTTGTTGACTGGATTCAAGCAAAATGGGATAGCAGCAAGGCGAATGTATGCAGAGAACAGCCATTGAGAAATCGTCCATTTCCGCAAATATCCATTAATTGTGAACTTGAAAACCATGTTGTATCGTGAAGAATATTGGATGGAGTAGTCCGTTACTTTGTGATTCATTTTTAAATGGAATGCAATAAGAAATTACTAAGTTTTCTATCACTTTTTATTAACTGAATCGTTAACTCGAGTTTCGTAATGTTTACTATATTTTCAAACTGAATAAAACAAATTGTATTCGTTGGAGGCTTCAGCTTGTGCAAAACTTCGAGAAAGTTCCCAAAGGTCCGTTTGCTCATTTAATCGTTTCATCAGGTGTAATATTTCAAGATTGTCCAATTCTGGGGAGTTTATGATTGGTTTCGAAAAAATGTTTCGCAAAATTAGAGTTTTCTTTCCGGTTCCTTAATGAAGATTGATGTTCTTTGAACGCTTTTTTGGAAAGATCTCCCGGTTTTTCCTATATATAGGCTACTGCATTGTTGACAATTCAATTTATAAACTCCAGAATTATTTAGCCGTTTGTTTTTGTCTTTTGCATTAAAAAAGAGGTTGAAAATTTTATGAGAAAGTGTGAAAGCTGTTTGTATGTTAGTTTCTGAAAATATTTGAGCTATTTTTCGCGAGAAAATATGTTACTTTTACAAATGTTTCGTCATTATTATCTGTTTTGGATATGGGGTGTATTTGATTCAGAATGAGTTTTTCTCTTTTGTTTATGAGAGAATTTATGGTTTTAATTAAAAAAATGTATATGAGACAGTAATTTATTTCCACAAAAATGTTTGTACTACGACAACAATTGTTTCACCACGATGTGGCTTCTTCAGGTATTACATTGTACTGTCTGATGGTATTCAGTGTAACCGAGTTTAAATACATTTTTAGGTACGTGAACAAATAATGGAAGCACAAGTCATAAAAACTCTAGGTGTTTATTGGAGTTTGCCGCTAAAAATGCCATTAAGGAAAAATATTCAGTAATGGAGAATGATCGACATCTGTTTGTTCGTTCAAAAGGATTTTACGGGCATTATACCTGTTGATTTCAAGAAATTCTAAAAGTGTTAATCTAGAACTTTTGCTTTCAACGTGGATAATTTCATAATTATTGTTGAAATTATGCCTGAGTTCCTTAAGATGATTAGCATATGTCGAATGTACAGAATTGGATATATAACCCCTTTGGTGTTCTTGGACACGTTTCTTGAATGATCTACCAGTCTGGCCAATGTATACTAAAGGGCAATCTTTGCAAGTCAATTATAACGCGGCTTTTAAGACAATTAATAACCTTAGTACCTACATAAAAAACAATAAAGATCGTACAAATAAAGAAAATAAATCCGGAGTCTACAAGTTGACTTGCAAAGATTGCTCTTTAGTATACATTGGCCAGACTGGTAGATCATTCAAGAAACGTGTCCAAGAACACTAAATGGGTTATATATCCAATTATGTACATTCGACATATGCTAATCATCTTAAGGAATTCAGGCATGATTTCAACAATAATTATGAAATTATCCACGTTGAAAGCAAAAGTTCTAGATTAACACTTTTAGAATTTCTTGAAATCAACAGGTATAATGCCCGTAAAAATCCTTTTGAACGAACAAACAGATGTCGATCATTCTCCATTACTGAATATTTTTCCTTAATGGCATTTTTAGCGGCAAACTCCAATAAACACCTAGAGTTTTTATGACTTGTGCTTCCATTATTTGGTCACGTACCTAAAAATGTATTTAAACTCGGTTACACTGAATACCATCAGACAGTACAATGTAATACCTGAAGAAGCCACATCGTGGTGAAACAATTGTTGTAGTAGTACAAACATTTTTGTGGAAATAAATTACTGTCTCATATAAATTTTTTTAATTAAAATGAGTTTCCACCAAGTAAAGACCGAATCTATCAAATATTTATGGTTTTTGTTTCGAATTGTTTTTTTGTGGCTATTTGTTCGATTGTTTCAGTTCTCTTTTTCAACTTAATATAATTAGAATGAATTGAAAATGCTCCTTGTATTATTGATATGTAAGCACCGAGTTTATGAGTGTGGGGATGGTTTGAAAAGTTGGGTCTGATTGTCGTTGTGGGTTTTCTGAATATATCGTGAAGGATAAGTGGATACTATAGAAGAATTAAGACATTGCATTGAAAGTGATTGAGAAGTTATTTGTGGACAAACTAATACTATTCTAGCTGGATTTGGTCACTCATCATTACGTCTGGTAAGACAACTCATCAGAATCAAATATTTCAGAGAAATCGACTAATAAAAGCTACAATATAAAGAAGATATGGAACTAGTAATAAATAAAATTCAATTTCCACAAACTCGAAGATATGTAGTAACGATAACACCTTTTCAGAACTTCTTGAGACTGAAAGAGAAATTTGGGACTGCACAGATAAAAATCACAAAGTCAAGCACAAAGTGAATGATGCTTGGAAAAGAATTAGTCGAAATATTCGGGATATTCCAATTGAGGAACTGGAAGCTAAGAAAAAACCACTTATGTCTACATTTAGGTCTCTTCTCAAGAGGAAACAGAACTCCTTGAAATCTGGATTAGGCGCAGATGATGTGTACCAACCAATTTGGTTTGCGTTCGATATCATGGAAAAGTTTTTTAGATCCACGTATGTTTTCAAGACACTTACATATTTATGTATTTCTACAAATTAACGAGACAAAGCGCTGTGGCTGCAATTTCGTCGTCCGCCATTGGAAAAACTTGATCGCGAGAGAATGATAGAGTATAGTGTAAATACTCACTGCCTGTCGATACTGCCGCAGAAGTATTTCTGGAAAAACGCGACTAGCAGTGGAATTGGCTGAGTGTAATCGAGGTTTATAGTATAAATTTCAACCTAGCTAAGAAGAATATTTGGTAAGATACATTCGTGATTAAATTTAACACACTCAAAAAGAAGAATGACTAAAACGTTCCAATGCTTACCATAAGATTTTGGCATTATAACACCCAGATCGTAGAACTTTTTCGTAGTACTAACCATTTTCTTAACATAAGAATCCTTAACTTTTATAAGTATATTTTCTGGCTTTATGTCAGTATGAATTATGTTACATTCATCGTGTAGGTAGATGAGCCCTTCGAGTACCTTTAAAAAATATAATTAATTATTACATCAAGAATATAATAACATTCATAATTGATAATTGTATTTTTTTTCGCGAATATATAATCCAAATTTTCATTGAATAAAAACAAGTTTCATGGAAACTCAATGAATTAAACGTAAAGTTATACAAATTCGAAGACTCGGTTCTTTACCAAAAATTAATGGGAGTTTTTCTTATATTTTTTTCTTCCAAGCCCCTTCTCTTCCTAAGAACTGTTCTTTGAAATTAAAGGAAACATTTTGTTTCTATTGAATATCTCCTATATGACATTGTTTAGAAGGAAACTTAGAAGTTAATTAACGCTAATTAAATGTCAATAATCTTATTCAATTGGTCCTTACTTCATCAATTCACAATAATTGTTTCATCAATATTGTGGCATCTATTTTTTCAGTGACGAGCTATAAAAGTTGTGAACTTGTAATTTTTTTGACCTGAACCTGAGCAACCATGATGGTAAGGGTTTTGAGAAAAAAATTTACCTGTCGGACTATCGTTTTAACTCCAGGAATATGAATTCCTTGGTAATCGCTTTGAATAATTAGATGCAATAGGCTTGGCCCCATGATTTCGAAGGCAATGGCAGTATGATTGCCGTTTATACTACGACAGTTGAAAAAATCTAACATTTGTACAATATTTCTACTACCAGGATGATTGGGGTTCTTATCTCTGGTACACTGTAGCAATTTGATTTCGTCCTGGGCCACTGCAGTGAATACAGTTGCTGATTTGCATACTTTAACAGCCACATATTCTTTGTTCCTGAAATAGATATATTTCAATAAGTTCTCAAAGAAATACAAAAAAGGCATATTTTCTTATATCAGTTCACAAAGAAATACATGGAATCTAATATAAGAAAAATATGTAGTACAAAAATTCTTCGTTTTCATTATAACTGTTATTTAAATTATGTTCGAATTATTTCAAATGGCTTGCTTACATTAAGTCAAGAAACTAACGGTAAGTAATACGGGATGGGCCATTTAATATTTGCATTTTTGATCAGCTATAAATAAAAAATTAATGAATATTTTTTTGAAGTTGTGAGTTTATTAGAAAGGTTGAACCTTGACATTTAAGAATTAATATCATTCAAATCACCGCCACCACTGGCTACAGCCCAACATCAGATCAACCCAATTTTTCAGTACGTCGTCGATTGTTTGGGATCCAATCTCATGAATGGCAACTTCTATTTCGTGTTTCAAGGCAACAATCGTTTATGGATGGTTAGCGTGACACTTATCCTTAAAGGATCTCCACCAAAAATTGTCCTTCGAGGTCAAAATGAGCTTCATCGCTAACGATAATTTTTCTGGGAAAATGCTCATCTTCATTAGCCTATTGGTCACGAGGCTTCACTAACTGAATTTTGTAAGCCTTCAGACCGAGGTCTTTATACAAAATTCTTCTCAGAGAAGTGCGAGAAATGTTCAGTTCTTGAGCACGATAACGAGTTGATGCATGTTCAGCCACATTCTGATCTACAGCAGTAATGTTTTCAGGTGTGCTCACTGGAAGAGAACGTGAAAAGGTTGTTTTATCGAATAACAATCCAGTTTTCACGAACAAATTGATCGATAAATTGCCGTGAGGACATTTAATTTCTATCGAATTTTCCACGTAAACTTCTAACAGTTTGGATAGAAAATTCACCACTGCGGAAATAAGTTTTTGATATTTTCCAGTTTTGTTCAAGCGTAAATCGACCCATTTCGTTAATGTCAAATATTTAACCATTTTTCCCACCAAACACGAATGGCGAAAGTGTTTCCAGACTCGAGATATCCACTACTTCAAAATGCACACTCTAGATGGCCTACCCTTTAATTAAATGGCCCTGTTGAAGGCATTGCCCAAATTATTTTTGGGCTGAGTTGGCACAACTGACAGGGGTGGAAGTATGAAACCGGAATTTCCCTATAGCCTAGGTAAGACCGCTTCTGCAGTGCAATCATCTCCCTCTAATAACAGACGAAGATTTTCAACACAACAACCAAAGTTTCATACACCGGTATATTTTTCTATAACGCGATTTGTATAGGATTCAAAGTAAAACACTTTATTATTATTGTTTACACAACAATTGTTTCGTCAATTACATTTTGACTTCTTCAGGTGAGTATGGTTATTGTAATGGTACACATGTAATTGACGAAACAATTGTTGTGTAGGCAATAAATATTAGCTGAAATGAAGTGTTTCCTTTTAAATCAAGTAAAGACCGAAACAATCAAGAATGCCGATTTATGTATCTACGATTTGCGGACAGGATAATAAAGCTACAACATATTTATATACTTTGAATATCAAAACAGATTTAATCTGTTAGTTTCCTACAATTTTAATTTCAATAAATTTTATTCAACATCTTTTAGAATTAAATTAATGTCTTAATAGACGTATAAAATCCAAACTCATTATACAATATCAAATGGAATAAAACAACCCAACAAATACAAAGCATGCGCACCTGAACTCTTCACACAGGCGGTAACGCAGCTTTGCCTGTGACAAAATGTTTTGTTTCTGATCTTATATTTATGAAAACTAAATATTTTTCGAAATTACACAACATAATTTTAAGAACTTCTTCAAAACTAATTTATTTGAAATAATTAATATATTTAAATAAGTTACTTCGAGAACTCTTAAAACAAGTAGCACATCCTCAAAAAATAATGAGAATTCAGATGATACCAGTCCAACATCACATTTAGAAGATAAAATCAATTAACAATAAATAAACTTACGTGGAATCTTTGTTTGATCAACATTAAAATTGGGTACATTCAAAATCCAAGGTAGTCTATGTTCTATGCTCACCACAAAAATCACACAAAGTTTGTAAGGCACTTTATGGTCTTAGTTAAACCACTTGATATTTATATAACGAATTTTTTTATTTAAAAACCTAATATATTATATATGAAATAAAATAATAAGAAGTGGTTATTTATGGTGAGAATTGAACATTGTTAATTGATTTTATCTTTTAAATGTAATGTTGGACTGACCTTATCTGAATTCTAATTATTTTTTGAGGGTGTGCTACTTGTTTTGAGAGTTTTTAAAGAAACTTATTTAAATATATTGAATAAATTAGTTTTGGAGAAGTTCTTAAAATTATGTTGTGTAATTTTGAAGAAGATTTATTAGGAGTACAAATAAGTACCCGCCGTTTTATTGTAGATGGCGCGGCATGGAGTTTCGGTTAGCTTTCGCAGATGATAACCGGCTTAAGAAATAGTTTGGACATTCAAGAACAACATAACCTATTAATATCATTGATTCTATATTGGTAAAATATAATTTTTATAAGTTGAAAATGTCAAAATTTGAGCCAAGTAAGCGTCATTAGCGGGAAATATTAGTTTACTTCTTTAATTTAAAGAAATCTGCTGCTGAGGCGCATCATTTGCTCGTAGAAGCATATGGTGAGGGTGCTTTGAGTGAGAGAACGTGTCGAGAATGGTTTCAAAAGTTTAAAAACGGTGATTTCGACGTAGAAGACAAAGATCGCAGTGGAAGGCCAAAAATTTACGAGGATGCAGAATTGGAGGAATTATTGGAGGAAGATTCATCTCAAACACAAAAAGAACTTGCTCTAACATTAGAGGTCACTCAGCAAGCAGTCTCACATCGTTTAAAATCATTAGGAATGTTTCATAAACAAGGAAATTGGGTTCCGTACGGCGGAAACTTATTTGTACTCCTAATAGTTTTCCTAAATATAAGATCAGAAACAAAACATTTTGTCACAGGCAAAACTGCCTGAACACTTCAGGTGCGCATGCTTGGAACGATACATTCAAACATTTATTTACTTATTAATTTTAATTGACAATTTATATTTGTTGGGTTTTTTTATTCCATTTCATATTGTATAATGAGTTTTGATTTTATACGTCTATTAAATATAAGCAGTGTTTATAAGACATTGATTTAATTCTAAAAGTTTTTTATATTAAAATTGTAGGAGTTTAACAGATTAAATCTATTTTGATATTCAAAGTTTGTAATAATCCTTCTATCAAGTAAAAAAACCGCTTCTTATTATTTTACATATTTATAGTCCTATTATAATTTTTGAAGAAAAATTATCTTTATCATTCTTTGAAGGATGGGTTCTACTCACACTAAATTTTCACAGAGCCACACCGTGGAGAAATGGCCATAGCCAAGTTTTCGAACTACGTGATATTTATCTCCTAGGATTGTTTTGTAACTTATAGGCATGTACCCACCAGGGCAGTATTCTGCAGGATCCTCCTGCTGTGGGTAGGACTTGTTTTCGCAATCCGCTATTTCCTTGATTTCGCCCAGATCGTATTCTTCTATCTCTTTCGGAGAACACCTGGAAATATCACATTATCACCAGAATTTCCATGATTTTTCACTGAATTACACTGATATTAGTTTACAACACGATGACGATCGAAAGATACGTTTCCTTGCGTGCGGAGGAACAATATTTTTGGTTGAGTTACATTTTGTTTCGGTTTCTTCTTCTGCTTTTGGCGCGTAGTGAACCGCGTACCACCTGCCGTTGAACAAACTGGTCCGAACGGTAAATTAGGGATGAAATGTTGCTCCCATTTGGCAATACACTAAGTCCATTTTTCATTCTTATAAAGGGCTTTCCAATAAGAGGTTTATTATGAAGGACTTTCCAATAAGAGGTTTCATTTTGAATAGCCCGCTATCTGGGCAGTTGTCACTTTTGAAACTGTCATCATTTGACATTGACAAGTAGAAACTGCGCCATTACTAGAAATACACGCTTCAACAACGCACTGATCTTGTTAAAATTCACTACAAAATGGTGAAAATTTTGCAGTTACAGTTCGCAAAACTATATCACGTCGTGAAGCACCTTCTCGGCCGGCAATAGTGAAACTTGAGGAAAAATTTTAGCTGTTGGGACAAGTTAATGAATGTGAAGAATCGAAACCGTATGCGTTGCTCAAGAATAACTGAAAATATTGCTGCTGTAGCCCGTATTGTTGACGAAAACCTAGGTTTGTCGATTCCTCGTAGATCTTCGAAATTAGGCATTTCACAAACAACATTACACCGTATTTTGCATGAAGACTCAGGTCTTAAGACTTTTAAACTTCAGTTAACACAAGAACTCAAGCCGGTCGATCCCCACCCACGTCGTATCTTCGCTGATTGTGTCATTGACATGCATCAAAATGATTCGAATTTTCATCAAAAAATCATCTTCAGTGATGAGGTCTATTTTCACCTCGGAGGCTACGTTTATAGGCAGAATTGTCGCATTTGGGGCTCGGAAAATCCAAGAATCATTGTTGTCTCCATCCTCAACGTATTACTCTTTGTTGCGGTTTTTGGGCTGGCGTGTGATTAGATCTTACTTATTCGAAAATGTTGCAACTGTTACGGTGAATAAAATAAACATCTATTGATTTCTTTCAAAATATACTCGTTTTTTCAATATCAAAATTAAACCTCTTATTGGAAAACCTTTAGGAGAAGATCATAATCCATAGAACTCGTTCAATCGGGTGAAATTATAGTTTTTCTGTTTCTGTTCGAAGATTTCTTATTATTACTTTTCATTGAAAAAATTTCAGTCAGATTTTTATTTTAAAAATATAATTTATATGAGCTTTTCTTGAAAGAAGTTATTGATATTACCCTGATACTTCATTATCTTCTTTGATGATCTCTAACAAGGTTTTTAATTGGTGCGAACTTGCAGTTGTAGTTTTTTTACCGCTGAATAATAAACTGCCCGTCAAAAGTTGAGGATATTGGAATAATTTGTGTTTTACCTTCAAGAAAACCCGATTTCCTTTTAATACATATATATATATATATATATATATATATATATATATATATATATATTTGAATAAAATTATGTGTTCACACTAACAAAAATTTTTGAAAAAGTATAAAATTACACGAAAATCTGGAAATTTCAAAAACTCATACTTGTATCCACCCTCAACACCAAGTATGACCACCACGTGCATTAATAACTGCTTGGAATTTTCTCTGCATGCTTTCCACCAAGTTGTTGCGGATATCCTGCTCGTTTTGTTGTCAAAGTTGTGGCCAAAAATCTCGGAGCTATTGAACCGTTTCCGGTTGTGGTCTTTGGGCATCAAGTGTTCTTTGTAATTGGCTCCAAGTTAGGCCAAGGGATCTTGGAGTTAATGTTAGATGTGTGGCGGTGCATTATCATGCAGAAAAATGAAATTTTCGCCAGTAGCTGCATGAAATTGTGGGACTTCTCCGTTGATAACTTCATCAATATATGTCTGAGACGTCATAGTCCTTGGGAGTACTAATAAGTCAGTTCTGCACCGAAACAAACTCCATCCCAAACCATAATTATATTTTCTCGAAAAGGATGGACTTCTTGAACAGAGCGGTAGTTCCTTAGTATGAGTGAACGTACTCGTCCAATATCAGAAAAATGTCTATATCTGAACTCGTCAGTAAAGAAAACGTATCGCCATTTATCTCGCCAGTATACCTGCTCCATTGCCCACCCTAATATTTGAAGCGATTGAGTAGAACTCTTCTGAACAAGCGTTTCGATATTAAATTGATTTCAGGGAGAGTCTTTTGACTGTGCTTAGGGAAACTGAAGTACTTGTGGCATCTCAAAGGCGTGGACTTGCCATTCTGCAAGTGCTGAGAGGCCATCTTCTCACAGAAAGAGATGAAAAAAGGTCTTCTACTGGCATTGAAGCACGTAATATTCCACTTCTGGATCTTTGACCAACAGTTTCAGTAATAAAGTACCATACCACTAAACGTGATATCATACTAACATTGAAGAAATTGACCACCCTCATTTAAGTTCGAACAGTCTGAAGCATTCCAAGAGCTCTGTTGGCATCGTTCTCAGTGAAACTTGTCTTGGCAGAATGAAAATTCGATTTTTGATTACGTAGAACCGTTTGATCTCATTAAAAACGAAATACTGAAGAGAAAATCGTTAAAATGTACATTTCTGACACACATGGACAAAAAATAATTAAACTTGATGAAAACCTGCTTCACGGTGAACCACAAGACGCTTCTATAACCGTTATAATTTGAGTAATTGAAAAAAATATATTAAGATGTCCGGAAAATATACAACATCAATATCCGTTATTTTTGATGAGCAGTTTATTTCCATAACACAGACCTATGAATTTTTTTTTTCGTTTATGCCGAGAATTTTAGAACTAATTTAGACTAAATATGGGGTGCTAGATTTAAAATTTTCGTTTTTGATCGGCTATAAATAAAAAACTAATAGTCCATGATCCAGAGTCTATTTTTACCATTTATTACTATCGAACTGATTTTTCGTTAGTAGCTTCATTTTGATGGGACGCCCAACTGTTTCCTTTACAAAAATTCTCGTTTCTACCGCAATCGAGAACAGGGGTAGCAGGATGTCGATTTGACAATTCGTAAAAATTAATCACTAACGGCGGTTTTTTTTATTAAGTCTTAAGATAATTATCAATTTTTTTCAAAAAAATATTTGTCCTACAAAATGTATGGTTTGATCAAAGAGTCTCATCCTTCCAACATGTATGTTTTTTTACTGATCCCCATAAAAAATGGTCTTCCGATGTGAAAATAAGCTTCATCGCTAAATATGATTTTTCTGGGAAATTGCTCATCTTGGGCCATGCGATCATTGGCCGATCGAGCGGAGTGGAAACGCATCGGATAGCCACGAGGATTCACTTCTTGCACTAGTTGAACTTTGTAAGCCTTCATACTGAGGTCTTCATGCAAAAGTGTCCTCAGAGACGTGCGAGAATGTTCAGTTCTTGAGTACGATGTTGAGTTGATGTTTATGGATGTTCAGCCACATTTTCGGCTACAGTAGCAATGTTTTACGGTGTGCTCACTGGACGAGAACGTGAACTGGTTATTTTATGACATAACGATACAGTTTTCGCGAACAAATTGATCTAAAAACTCCCGCGAGGGCATTTTATTTCTGTTGAATTTCTACGTAGATTTGTAATAGTTTGGATAGAAGATTCCTCACTTTGGAAATAAGTTTTCAATATTTCCCAGTTTTGTTCCAGCGTAAATTGACCTATTTCGTGAATGTCAAATATTTAACTGACTTTCTGTAAAAAAATGCATGACAGAAGTGTTGCTGGACTCGAAATAAGCACTACTTGAAAATACAAACTCTAGATGGCCCACCCTCTACAATTATAAAATCAGTTCATCTGTATCAGCTCCATTTTTCATCGTAATTCACAGATTGTAAATTTTCAGGGGAAATGGACTAGAGCGCAAAAACTTCTAATTTCACATCAGTGCTTTTCAACATTTCAAAGAAAAAATTAAGCTTCAATATTGTATTCATTCTCTACGAGTATTCTTCATTTACATTCAATTCAAAATATGTGCACTATTTAATGGAATATTTTACAATAATCGGTGAAGAATGTGATTTTGTGAAGTTTTCGAGCTCGTTTATTGAAATATAATCTCAGGTCAGTTACAATACTAATTTTTTTTTCTAATTTGGATATTGGATGGAGTAGTCCGTTACTTTGTGATAGTTCATTTTAATGGAATGAAATAAGGAATTACTTTGTTTTCTATCACTTTTTATTATAACTCATATACAGTGACTCGAGTTTCGTAGTGTTTACTACATTTTCAAACTGAACGAACAAATTAGATCTCAACTATTATATATGGGGATTGTAGGCTTCGGCAGAGCTTCGAAGAGAGGGGTTTTCCAAAGTTCCGTCTGTTCGTTAAGTAGATTTATTATTGGTACGTGCTTTTTATATTTTTCAATTTCTATGGATTCCAGGATGTCAAGTTTTTTCCCTTTCGCTTCCACGTGCAAGATAACAAGGTTGTTCAATTCTGGGAAGGTGTGATCGGTAGTGAAGAAATGGTTCGCAAAATTGGAATTATTCTTCCGGTTCCTAAAAGCAGATTCATGCTCTTTGTACCTTTTATGGAACGGTCGGCCCGTTTGACCTATATACACACTATTACACTCTTGACAACTTAATTTATAGACTCCAGAATTATTCAGTCGGTTCTCTTTGTCTTTCGGATTAAAAAAGAGATTAGAAATTTTATGGGAGGGTGTAAAAGCTGTTACTATGTTAATTTTTGATAAAATTCGAGCTATTTTTTGTGAAATTGGTCCAAAATATGTTAGTTTTATAAATTTATTGTTATTTTGATCTGATTTGGAGATGGGGTAAATTTGTTTACGAATTAGTTGCTTCTGTTTTATGTTTATGATGGAATTTATAGTTTTGGTTTTGAACTGATTTTTTGTGGCTATTTGTCTGATTGTATTCAATTCCCTCTTTAATGTAATATTATCTAAAGGAATTGAAAATGCTCTATGTACCATTGATCTATAAGCAGCTAGTTTATGATTGATCGGATGGTTTGAAGAATTCTTCAAACCATCCGATCAATCATAAACTAGCTGCTTATAGATCAATGGTACATAGAGCATTTTCAATTCCTTTAGATAATATTACATTAAAGAGGGAATTGAATACAATCAGACAAATAGCCACAAAAAATCAGTTCAAAACCAAAACTATAAATTCCATCATAAACATAAAACAGAAGCAACTAATTCGTAAACAAATTTACCCCATCTCCAAATCAGATCAAAATAACAATAAATTTATAAAACTAACATATTTTGGACCAATTTCACAAAAAATAGCTCGAATTTTATCAAAAATTAACATAGTAACAGCTTTTACACCCTCCCATAAAATTTCTAATCTCTTTTTTAATCCGAAAGACAAAGAGAACCGACTGAATAATTCTGGAGTCTATAAATTAAGTTGTCAAGAGTGTAATAGTGTGTATATAGGTCAAACGGGCCGACCGTTCCATAAAAGGTACAAAGAGCATGAATCTGCTTTTAGGAACCGGAAGAATAATTCCAATTTTGCGAACCATTTCTTCACTACCGATCACACCTTCCCAGAATTGAACAACCTTGTTATCTTGCACGTGGAAGCGAAAGGGAAAAAACTTGACATCCTGGAATCCATAGAAATTGAAAAATATAAAAAGCACGTACCAATAATAAATCTACTTAACGAACAGACGGAACTTTGGAAAACCCCTCTCTTCGAAGCTCTGCCGAAGCCTACAATCCCCATATATAATAGTTGAGATCTAATTTGTTCGTTCAGTTTGAAAATGTAGTAAACACTACGAAACTCGAGTCACTGTATATCAGTTATAATAAAAAGTGATAGAAAACAAAGTAATTCCTTATTTCATTCCATTAATTTGGATATCACAAGTTAATTTTATTCGGTTATATTTAGAACTATCTGACTATCTTTAGCATGTAGAAATGACCTAGAATTCATGGACAATGTAAACAAAAATGAACTCAGTGATACTGCAATTACGTGGAGCTTTATATGGCTCTTTTTCAATTCATCCCTCACTTACGTGGACCAGTACAAAAAGTAGATGCTTACAATAATCCCTGCTAAACTGAACACATAATATAAAATCGAATCTAGGTCTGCCAACTCGAAACTTCTTTGATCGATGGTGTAATTAGTCTCATTGGCATAACAATAATAATAATCGAAGATCACTTGGTTTTTCTCCATAATTAAATTATTCGAAATTTCGTTTTTAACGCGATTTTCGCATATACCATCAGTACATTCTGGGCGCAAAACATAACTAAATTGTGAAAGTTATATTTATTATAGTATTTATTTTTAGTTATAAAATTTGGCAATGGCTGCTTCATATATTAGAAACTGTAGCCAATCGTCATTATATTGATTAAGGTAACTAGAGGTTGGCATTTTCAGGTAATTTTTACGTTTTGTAACATTTAGATTCCGCAAATCATGTAAAAAAAAACCGGTAGCTGCACTCACTTTCCATGTTTTTCAGGCAGACATACGAGGGGCGTTCAACGTATTCACGCTATCGGGGTGATTTGCTAATAATGTGAGTAATCTAATTATCTCATTTACTGATGACATTATCTGAGGGTATAAATATAAAATTTCAGTAATTTAAGATCATTAGTTTTCTAGTTATCCTTAATAAAAGACGACTAGATTGAGTGACCCCGCAATGATGAAAAAAATCGAGCATCGCGCCGTTAAAAAGTTCCTCACTAAGCAGGGAAAAAGTCAAAAAATCATTCATGAAGAGATGGTTGCTGTTTACCAAAACTGTGCCCCGTCGTTATCCTTGGTTCAAAAGTGTTCATGTGAATTCAAAAGAGGCAGAGAAAGTATTGAAGACGACTCTCGCTCGGGCGGGCCCGTTAGCTTTACCACTGAAGAAAATGTGAAAAAAGTGGAAAAGTTGGTACTTGAAGATGCAAGAATAAAAATCAAGATGTTAGCAGAGTTGACAAGCCAATGCGTGGATACCATACATGCTATCCTTCATGACCATCTTAACCTCTCAAAGGTCAGTGCAAGATGGGTACCGAGAATGCTCACTGCACCTCAGAAGCAAGTGCGAGTGTGTAAGGAGTTTTAAGCGTTCTGTGGAGAAGACCCATCGACTACTTTCAACCGGCTCGTTACTGGGGATGAGACGTGGGTTCACCACTATGACCCTGAGGGTAAACAAAAGTCCATGCAGTGGATTGAAAATAGTGCACAGCCCCCAAAGAAGTTAAAGTCACCCCATCCGCTGAAATAATAATCGCTGCGGTCTTTTGAGATTCTCAAGGTATTTTATTGATTGAATAAATAAAAAAGGTGAAAGCAATCAGAGCAACATCATACGCAACCATTTTGCGTAATTTAAGAAAAGCAATTAAAGGAAAAAGTCGAGGAAAACTCACAGCGGGGGTGTTGCTGCTTCACGACAACGCGCCGGTTCACAAGGCCTGCTTGGCGAAGGATGCTGTGCGGGAATGTGGCTTCAAAGAAATTACTCATCCTCCGTACAGTCCAGACTTGGCCCCCAGTGACTATTTATGCCCAAATGTGGAAAAATATCTTCGTAGAAAGCCATTTTCTGACGATGAAGAACTGGAGGTAGCAATTAATATCTATTTTGAGGAGAAGCCGAAAGAATATTTTTTAAAAGGATTAGAGAATATAACTATTTCTCGATCTAAAAAAAGTATTTAAATTCTAAGGGATTACATTCAAAAAAGAATGTTTCCAAAATTTTCTTTCATGTCTATACGGCGAATACATATTATATATTACAAATAAATATTTTTATTATACGTTGTAAAGGTCTTCAGAATCTTTTTATTTCAATTTTTTATGTTTTTTATTTGAATCAGTATCTGTTTTCTTGAATGTTTCAGTCGAAAGGATAAAATATCAGTTGATTTGTCATTAACAGTACTTTTGAGTCATAATATTAATTTCTTGAAAAGTATATTCATATTAACATAAACAGAGGTTAATACTTGATAGAGGGTGTATAAAATTATTTAAATATTTTAATATTAGCCTTCTACATATTTAATTTCAAGAAATTATATTCAATAATTATAACTTCATGAATTAAATTGAAATAATGTCATATAGGTACCACTTATATCAAACGACATATAAAATAAACATTCATTATAAGACAATCAAAATGATATAACAAAATCCAATAAATAAAAATTGTTAACCAAAATTCTATAAATTAAATATTTTGAATAGACAAAATTTTGTTTCTCCTGATCAATATCTTTCAAAAATGTTTAACATAATCTTAAGAATTTCATCATAAAACTATCTTACTTAGAATATTCAATATTATTGGATATCTATTATGACTAAGTTACTTTGTATAGAATCTCAAGATATGTAAAAACATTACTGAAAAACAAGTCTCTCTTGAAACTTGTTTTTCAGTAATGTTTTTACATATATTGAGATTTTATACAAAGTAACTTAGTTATAATAGATATCCAATAATATTGAATATTCTAAGTAAGATAGTTTTATGATGAAATTCTTAAGATTATGTTAAACATTTTTGAAAGATATTTGTTTTCATAAGATTGATCAGCAGAAACAAAATTTTGTCTATTCAAAATATTTAATTTATAGAATTTTGGTTAACAATTTTCATTTATTGGATTTTGTTATATCATTTGGATTGTCTTATAATGAATGTTTATTTTATATGTCGTTTGATATAAGTGGTACTTATATGACATTATTTCAATTTAATTCATGAAGTTATAATTATTGAATATAAAATTTTTTGAAATTAAATATGTAGAAGGGTAATATTAAAATATTTAAATAATATTCATATTATACCGGCTGTTCCTAAATTGAAGGTATAAACGAAAAGGGGAGATTCCTTGCATAATTTTAAGAATAAAATTCTCATAAACATGGGACCGCAAACGCTTCGTTTTCGAGATCAGGGTGTTGAAGATTGAATTTTTTTCGAATTTTTTTCTCTATTATCTGGATTTCACAAGATATTCAACTGAAATTTGGCATGGATATTACAATTTAGAGTTTACACCATGTGACGTGCCAATTTCGATTGCAAATCTACAAGCTGGAACACTGTCCCCTGTTTTACTCCAGAACTTTTTTTTTGGTGAGCCACTGTTTGTTTGAAAAATTGTAAAAAGAAACTTTGTTGTTATACTATGCTTTATGGTCTCTTGTTGTTTTGTCGTAGCTGCTACCGATTTCGATAAAAAAATTTTGAACGATTCTCTCGAAACCCTCAGAAAAATCCTTATTGTCATAAAAATTCAGTTAGTAAGCTGTGGTGGATAAATTCATTGTTAGTTATGAGACATCAAATTAAACTCCTGTGTTTTGAAAAGTAAAGGAGGTTGCAATTTAATATTAAAACATGCTGAATTTCAAGTCCGAAATAACTGACATGCATTTCATGTATGGTCTTGCAGATGGAAATTCAAGAGAAGTTAAGCGTGTTTACATGGTACGCTATCCCAATAAAGTGATGCTTGGTCATCGAATATGCTCTCCTTTTCACAGGCGTCTTTCAAAAACTGGATCTTTTTCCACGAAAAATATTAATCCGGGTAGACCACGAAGTGTGGAAACACCACGACTCGATGAAGCAGTTCTGAACGAAATAGAAGAACATCCAGGAACCAGCACAAGAAAAATTAATGTTAGGTGTACAGGTCATCAAGTTGTTTGACGGATCTCTCTGGGAGTTTATGGGATTTTTTTTTCCTAAAATTATACAAAGAATCCTTCCTCTTCGTTTGTACCTCCAATTCAGGAATAGCCTGTATAATAATAATTTTGTGAAGATAACAGAATATTCTGTGCTTCCTCGATTTTTGAAATTTACAGTTTATCTTTTTTCTAACCGCATATCTGGGTTACATGAGAAGATTCTATGTTGGAAATCTTTGAATGAATGTAGACTTCAAGGGTAGATCCGGATGGATTTATACTTACAGAAATGTGTACGAAGACTTTTCCATTTCTCGTGTTGAAGGCATCGTTGATCGTATGGGGGAAACGGGCGATAAAAAACTTGATGTGCTAAACTGGAATACCGAGTCTTTCTCGGAGGCCTCCTTGTGCGATTTCGAAGAGGGTATGTGGTGCAGCGAGCTCCTCCAAAGTGCAGCGTCCTCCTCCACAATTCTGGAGCTACCACCACTGTCGGACCTCGTTGACGAGAGTCCGTGAGTACTTTGGGAGCTTTGCAGATTTGGTAATTCTGGAGCCAGTATTGTGAATTTTTCTCTTCGAGGACCCCGAGCTGTGCATTACTCATAATGAGCAGGGCGGATTTGACGTTTCTCAAACGACATAAGTCTAAAACCCTTCATAAACACTTTCTCAACACTGACACTTAAAATAATTGAACTGGCTCACTTCGGGAATATTCTCGGGTTTGGGTGTTCTCGCCTCTTCCTGTTTCTGTGAAACGTGGCAGGGCGCAAACGCGACCCGATATCAAAATCGATATACTATTCCTTCAGTTGTTCTTGTATTTTGGCTCTTAGTATGAAAGCCTGTTGATCTAGTCTGCAAAAAAAGTTGTGATACACCAAATCTGGAAAAATATGTACCGTGAAACAATTTTTTTCACTAATTAAATAATAGACATATATATATGCTGATTTCTATTCATTATGAAATTAAACAAAACACTGTAGCTACATTGCTACATTGTAGTTTCTTCAAATGTTTTCAAACAACTGGCTCAAAAATTAGGTACAAACAATATTTAAAGGGAAATAATCGACTGCAATTTTAAATTTTATATGAATTTATTATAAAACCTTCAAAAATTATTGATATTAATTATTATTAATAATAAATAATGTCTTGGAAACACTGCTTCTATTCAAAGTCATCTGGGAAATTCAGCTATTATACAAAATTCCAAAAAAAAAAAGATTTTTAGAACAAATAAATATGTTGTCCTAGCAATACTTCTTGGATTGCTATATTTTCTAAGCAGCCAAAGTCTTCCTTCCAGTTACATTCATAATTAATGTTTAATAAGGTTTATTATATGGGAAAAAAGTTTACTCTAAAGATATAAAACCAGTCACAAGAAAATGTGTAAAATATATTTTTATTGGTAGTAAAACATAATAATTTCTACAATTTGTTTTATGATCAACTACCAAATAGTAACGGCTGAAACAATTCAGTATGTATTACCGCTACTAACCCTTGTGGTTGAATCGAATTTTCCAAATTAAAAAAAAAATTCGCAAATTTCATACCTTGTTCGGCACATTCATTGAACCTTGTCGGAGCAAAAACTGTTAAGTGGATTACTGCAGTTGTAGATTATTTCGGTATCCTGCAGTCTTTGTATGTTTTTTTGTTTGCATCACCGCATAGATGGAATATAATATCAAATATTGCCAAATTTAAATATACCTTAAAATCTTTGAGCGTTGCCAAATGGTGTGCTTATTATGAAGCTGTTAAAGCACTAAAGTTTGGGCATAATGATATTTTGAAGGCTTTGAAGCACATTCATTTGGATGAAACAGAAAAGATAGATTCTAGAAATAAGGCCAAAAATTTATACAAAAAACTCATCGAATTAGAATACGCATTGCTTACAGATATCTGGGAAACAATTGATAACTGACTATCGTCATAGTTTGGCGCATTTGTTACACAGTTGTCCGAAGATAAAGTAATAATTCAAAAATATTTTCCCTAGTAAGATCTGAAAGGAGCTAATTCAAATATTCGCTCCAAGCGTCGATACTGCAGTTTTCTCTAGTTGAATTTGGTTCCAATACAGTTCGCTTTATTATATAGTAAAACCATAGACGTATTAATAGGATAATAAGTCTATGGTAAAACCTTTTAGAATTTAGAAGGGGAGCGTCATAAATTTTTCGACGTCTGTAATCTGTGGTTATAACATGTAACCCCACTTTTTAAGGTTTGACAACTACTGTCACAATTACGTTTTATCTGGATATAAAAGAATTTAAACATGTAAATTAGAACTTAGGATTCAATCGATTAAGCTTTCATCTTAATTTTCTACTTACGATCATACAATGGATTTCGATAGCCCAGATGTAATGAAAGATTTTCCTGGGTTATATGGAACAGAATCTAGCAAGAAATGTAAAGATGACAGTGATTGTAAGTTAAATTATTTGTATTTAACATTCGTTAATTCTTTTTATTTCTGAATCCACAGTTAGCGATGATACCGCAAAGAATGATTCGTTAATTGGCAAGAAAAAGGATAAGAAAGATAAGAAGGACAAAGAAAAAGGCTATGCCGCTCTGGAAGGAGAAAGCTCTGGGGATGAAAACTCAAAATCGAGGCAAGTTTCAACTTTGGGGAATCTATTGAATTATCGAAGTAAGAAAACTTGGAAAATGATGTTATTCTATACAGGTGCTCCACCTGAAACAACGGAGATGAAGGTAGTGAAGGGTATGATGCCTTTGATTTTGAAATGAAACACAGTGAAACATTTTATAAATTTATATAGTAGATATGTTGGCAGCTTCAATAACAATTGAATATCTCTGAAAGAGTTTATTCAATATCGCAGATAACCTTAGTTGATGTATATTTATGATTTAATGGTCAATTTGAGATCAAGTGAAAAAATTTTATGTTTATTTAAAGTGTACTTTTGGGTAACTTCGATTTGAGATTCATTTTATTTTATTCTAGGAATTTATTAAACAATTATTTTAAAGTAAGTTTACTATGGAAACAATCGAATGTATGGACAGATGCCAAATTTCAGGAAACAAAACTCCGAAAAAGTTTTCTTTTTTAAATATTCCATTTATTGTATATCATACAGAATATATTTGGGGTTTCACAATTTTCAATTTGTTTAGTCTAGCAGTGCAAAAAAATTTTGCTATCAAAATATATAAAACTACTGCTGTCTTCAAATGAGAGCTGTTTAATTAGCAATTCATTTTCTAGAAGCCCTTCCAAATATAAAAAATCAAAGTCCTTCAAGTTCAGTTCAAAATCCAAAGAAAGGAGGGACAAATCGAAAGAGAAAGATCTCTCTGAGAAGAAAAGAGATAAAGAGAAGAAGTTCGAGAAAAAAGTTGAGAAGGAAAAAGGAAAATTTGATAAGCTCAAAAAAGTGAAGATTGCCGATGAAAATTGCAGCCTTGCAGGTAGGTTGCACTAAAGTATTGATTGGTGGGAGTTAAATACAAACTTTCAACAGTCTTATCAAGATATGGACCAAATAGTTTGTTTTAATTGGCTATAAGAATAAATTTAATTTAAAAGGGATTAAATAAAAACATATTTAATAAAATTTCCACATTTATTGTGTTTCAACAATATTGTAACACTACATTTGCAACAATTGTTTCGCCAAATTCTTGGCTTCTTCAGGCGAGTTCGATGTTAAACTACTCTAAAAATTTTTATTTTTTCTCCTTATATATTTCTCAAGATGGAAGAGGGGGGAACGGTATTCTAAATGCTTCTGGGAATTTTTTATGGCATGTTTATCAATGGTGATCTGTTGACATCGGTTTGGTCATTAAGTAATATATTCTGCCTGTTATATCTGTTAATTTCCATTGCTTCTAGAATATTAAGTCTTCTACTTTTGTTTTCTATGTGTAGAATTTTGTAGTTTGAATCAAACATATGTCCCTCGTCTAAAAGATGGTTCGCATAAGTTGAGTTCTGTTTTTTATTCAGGAAACTACTCAAATGTTCTTTAATCCTCTTCTTGAAGTTCCTTCCTGTTTGTCCAATATATACTTTCTGGCATGAACCACAATTCAACTTATATACTCCCGATTTTTTGTTTTTATCTAATTTGTCTTTATTATTTTTGATTAAATTACTTAAAGTATTATTGGTTTTGAATGCTATATTGAAATTCCGTTCGTTTTTCAAAAAATTTGCTACTTCTATTGATTTTTTACCTGTGTAATTTAGTGTTATATATCTATTCCGTTCTATTTTTTCGCTTTTGGGGTATATTAATGTTAGAGCTTGCTTTAATAAGAATTTATTCAATATTTGGTCCACAATGTCAGGTTTGAAACCATTATTAACAGAGATTTGTTTTATAGTATTGAGCTCACAGTCAAAATTCTGTTTTCTCATAGGTGTTTTGATTAGTCTATGTACCATGCTATTGAATGCTTGAGAAATATATAAGGAGAAAAAATAAAAATTTTTAGAGTAGTTTAACATCGAACTCGCCTGAAGAAGCCAAGAATTTGGCGAAACAATTGTTGCAAATGTAGTGTTACAATATTGTTGAAACACAATAAATGTGGAAATTTTATTAAATATGTTTTTATTTAATCCCTTTTAAATTAAATGAAAATGGATTTCCATCAAGTGAGGACCTCCACCATTCAATATAAGAATAAATTTATGAATCAATCAATATAGCATTTTCAGTCTTTAAATGAGATTTTGGTTTGATCCACTGTAGAAAATATATGATATACAGGTTGCCCAAGTTATTTCAGGCCAAATTTCACGAGGTGATTCCACAGGCAATGCAACACAAAAGTTCTTATAGAGTATGGTCCAATTATCTTTCGGCATTGATTAAGTTTTCCATCTCATCACTGACTTTTTCGATGTTGCATTTATCTAGATTCAAACAGACAGCCTTTGTTATGTGTGGTACATGATTAGGTAGAGTTATTGTGATCTGAATGGCGGACTGATCAGATCCTAAGTCTGGAATCAGTATTCTTTCAAGTTATTGGTGCATAGGACTATATCTGGGATACTAGGTGGATTATTACTCATGGTATATCGGCCTACATTCTAGACATTAATTCAGTTTTTGTAAATAAACTATTCGATTTGATTTGTACCTAGGGAGCCATACTATCAAGACGTAATGAAACAACATTAATACGGGAACCAAGAGGCAATCCTGTTTAAATATGAATGATTTCTACGATTAGTCAGTTTCTACAATAATCTTAATATGTTTTCAGATGCTCTTCCCATATTTGGAGTCAGCTTAGAACTATCTGTTGAAAGGAGCAGGTGCCATGATGGTCTAGATATTCCATTGCCTATCAGGCAGTGTATAGATTACCTAGAAGTTGTAGGAGTTTCTTTTGAAGGAATTTATAAAGTCAGTGGAACAAAATCCAAAGTTATTCAGATAAGAAAAATGTTCAATAGTAGAGAGAATGTTAATTTATTTGATTATGATGTACCTACAAGCACTAGTCTTCTCAAAATGTTCCTCAGGTAAAATTCTGCAAATTTTACAAAAAAGTTTATGAACTAATTAATGGGGGGGATCAACTAAACTTATTTGCCTGTGTTTGAGTTTTGAACTATTACACAGATGCACTGAAATAAAAATATAAGATATGTGATAAATGTGGAGAATATATTTTAAATTTCCGTTAATTTCATGGCCTTTCTTGTGTAAAATATCAATGAAATTGTTTTCATTTGTATCTATAATTTTTAGAGACCTACCAGAGCCCCTGTTCACTAATGATTTACTGATTAGATTTGAAGAAGCAGGTGCAATTCTAAGTTCTGGAACAAGGGAGAAGCATCTCAGAATTCTAATAGACAACCTACCTTCTTTAAATAAATTATTACTTTCTTGGCTGCTTATTCATTTGGATAATATCAGTTTGAATGTGAGTATAGATAATAATTGGCAGCTTTTTTCATTGTTTTTATAGCACGTTCAAGTTGCATCTTCAAACTTTAAGAAGCACATAGTTTCAAAATATTCATTGATGCCAACAACTAATTAATTCCCCTTTGAAACAAGTTAATACATAATTTATCAAATAAATATTTGTGAATTAATGGTTCACTTTTTTCGTTGTTGAAAAGTAATGAAAACAGGAAATTTCAAAAAGCATGCTGTAGCTCAGAATGTGCCTGAACATGTAGCAACATCAACTCGTCATTGTGCTCAAGAACTGAACACTTTCCGCACCTCTGTGAGGAGACTTTTGCATAAAGATATCGGTATAAAGGCTTATAGACTTCAGCTAGTGCAAGTGACCATCCGATTCGTTTCAACTTCGCTCAATGGGCTAATGATCACATGGCCGAAAATGAGCATTTTCCCAGAAAAATCGTCTTTATCGATGAATCTCATTTTCACCTCGGAGGACTATTTTTTGTGGGGATCCGTTAAGGATAATCTTTACGCTAACCATCCAGAATCGATTGATTTCTTAAAACACAAAGTTGCATTCTTGAGATTAAGCCCCAAACAATTGACAATGTATTGAAAAATTGGGTTGATCAGATGGGGTACTGTAGTCAGTCGTGGCGGTCATTTGAATGATATTGTTTTTCATTTATAAATGTCAAGGCTTAACCTTTCTAAAAAACTCATAACTGAAACAATATTCGTTAGTTTTTTATATATAGCCGATCAAAAATGCAAATTTTATTGTTTTCATTGTTTGGGTATGCTGCAGGGTGCTCAGAACGAGCATGGCACTCATCTCACCACGTTTAATGAGCTCAAAACCACTTAAAAACCTGTGTGTGGCTCAGAGCATTTACCTCAAAAGCGTTTGGTAACCTTCTGTTTCCAATTTTTCAAGCAGGAAACAGAATTTCAAACACACTGTGTATTTTTGAATTTACCTCATCAACTTTGTTGGTGTAACATAACAGAAAGGGAAACATAGCGTTACGCTTAAACATCAACCTGCAAACTGACTCGTCTGCACAATTGTTTGTGAAGTAATTCGTTTTTTTGTGTCTCCCTGTATGCAAGGCAGAATGTTTCTAGAGTTATATGAAACTAATAAATTTTTACTGGTTTTAGGAAAAAGTCAATAAAATGAGCCGAAGCAATTTGGGAGCTTCTCTGAACCATACCTTCCACGTATCGTCGAGGCTTCTGACAGCTCTTATTAATCATAGTAGAGCTCTATTCCCAAAACTAATACTAACTCGTTATATTCCTCCGCTGAGTGCTGGAGCTATCCTACCTTCCACAGCGGAGGATATTCATAAAGAATTGGAGAAACAAGAATCTTTATTGAACCAGATTCATATGGAGATGAATTGTGGATGTATTGTTAAACAAAGGGAAGAGCTTCTGTGGGAAGTTCAAAGAATCATTACCCAGCTGAAGGTATGTATGTGACTGAAAAAATTCAGTATTTTAGAACCAATTGATATAAATTTTCATTATGAGTGTGGATAGCTCAGCGGGAGAGCATCGGACTCGTGACCGGGAGGTCCAGGGTTCGAATCCTATTCAGGTAGAAAAGAAATTTTCTAGTTGGACGGGTATCTGCCACCATTTCACTGTTGGGTCAAAAATTAACAGTGCTGTGACCTAAAGTGGCGCAAGATCGCAGTAACAAAGCCTACACAGAACACAACTGAACTCCTAACTCGTACAAGCTGAAAAAGCTTCTGAGGGATCTTCACAGAAGATCTAGGAGTATCAGGATAATAATAATAATAATAATCCCACAGTTTTTATCGTGATGCCTTATGATCAGTAAGCAAGCTATGAAATGTCAGATTTCATTCAGAATTCTATTTTATTATTAATCTCTATTTGGAAAATTATCCTCTTTTATCGAACTTCTGATTTACCTGTTAGTATGTTTATTGAAAAATGTTAATTAGTTCAGATAATCGACTCTCTACTGTTTATGAGGTTTAAGTTAATCTATAATTCGTATATTTTTCCAGAGAAAAATGAAGAGTTTCCAGAAAGATAAAGAAGGTACATTACAACATGAAATGATCGATAAAGCATCTTCTAGTTCTGGAAACACAGGACCAAAAGAACCTCCAGAAATAAAAAATGAAATCAAAATTTCTTTTCCTCCGGAGTTCAAAGTACCAGAAATATGGTCACAGACAACAGTGTTATCTGACAATGTCGAATCTTCAATTTTACCTGAAAATTTGTTTCCAAACAAACCCGAACAAGCAATCCCGACTTCTTCCAAGATGGAATCAATGTTTGATCATGATTCTGATGACCATAACTTCGATCAAGAAGAATCTTCAGTAATAGACTTTTCTCATAAACTTGATAATTATGAAAAGCTTGAAGATATGGATGCCAATGAGTTTTTTGAAGTGCAAGATAGTGGTGATCTTACAAATATAGACAAAGCCATCTCTGTCATGAAATTAAAGAATAATCATTTATTACAGCTTCGTGAAAATCTCATTAGGGCCATACAGGTTGAACGCAAAGAAATCGATAGTTTGCAAACTCAGCTGAAAAATAAAAAAATTATTTCACCTGTAGTACAACATAGTGATAACTTGGATAAAGTGATGGATCTCCTCCATAAAGAAAACCAAATCTTGCAGATCAAAAAAATCAATTTGGTAAGACAGATCATTGAACAACAGGAAATTTGTATAGATTACAGAGCAAAAATTGAACTTTATAATGGCTTACAAAAGTAAATCAGTCTTATAAAAAACTGCACCATGACATCAACACCATTGTTCAGTATTCTGTGTCAAACTCATTTTGGAATTAACAAGAATTTTAAGTGATATTGAATTTCTCTATTATTGTTAAAATTTGAGATAAAAAAAAAATTGTACTTTAAAAATGTTGAAATATATCAAATAATTTATCTATATAATAACCTGTTTAATTCATCTTCAAGTCAGTGACAGCTTCTCCTTTGAGGCAATGTCTTTCCAATTAAAAAAAATAAGGTGATGAATTATTGTCCCTCTTAGTTAAATGTTACAATTGTTTGAACTGCCTGAAAAATTTCACTTCTGTACTTTTGAATGAACAATTCCGCGTATACTGCACCAAACACACGGAAGCGCCATTTGGGGATGATCAAATTTATCGTATCTGAACCTAGAGAACCATATTCGGCATTTACGAAAGTCTTGTGCACTTGGACAAACATCGCATCTGTTGCGTTACTAGCCTTGCGAAACTCAAAAAGCATACAATGCCGGATATGCCCTTCTGGTATTTGACTGGCCATTTCACCCCAAATGTCAAAAACAAGTCTAATATTTAATTATTTAGAAGTGAACAAGTCACAATAACCTCAAAATATCTTTGACACGACTTCGAAGTACATATAATAGGTGTTGCTGATCGCTGCGACATAAGCAGCAGACATGCGCATGTTTCGAAGCGTATTGGCTTCAATAGTCAGTGCGCTGTAATGTCCAACGAGCACGAATCAGCTACATCTATCTTCGTCTTGCATAGGAACACCAATGTATTTACCATACACTTGCGCCATCTAGTTCACGGAAATAGCGAGCCAATTCAAGCAAAAAACTGTATACAATGGTAGCGCACAACTTCTTGGCTCCTCGTCCAGAAACCTGCCTTGCTCTGTCGCAGCTTGACCGGTGTACCGATTAAGAGCGAACCAACCCATTCATTTGGTGGCTCTAATTGCCCCCTATCCAATATTCCGAGACAGCCTTTCCTTTCGTTCCACAGATCCCCGCTGGAGATGGTACCGCAGCCCAGCGGCGGGCTGTCTCCTTGCCTGATTCCCAACGCCCTATCCCGTGACCTTTATCAACGCTCACTGGAGGGGGAGTGTGTAGCGAACAACTTCTTCGCTCCTCGTGCAGCGAACAACTTCTTCGCTCTTCGTGCAGCGAACAACTTCTTCGCCCTTAGTGTAGAAACCTGCCTTGCTCTGTCGCAGCTTGACCGGCGTATCAATAGAGGACCCGACCAGTCTAAAGATTCATGACTAACCGTCCTCGCCGAATTCAAATAGGGCATACAGCGTTTGTCGAGTACCATTCCAAGCGGAACACATGGTCACTGGCGTCACAGGCAGAGCTGCGCATAATGCCTGTCTGATGAGCTTCAGATGCGCAGACTCCGAACGAAACGCCGTCTTCCGAATTAAGGGGTGGAAGCTTCCTCACAACACCGCATTTCCTACGAGAGCTTCACAATTATCCTACATCGGCTGGTTTGAGTTTAGGATTCTTATACAGATGATGTTGCACTATCTCGATTCGAAGAACTTTCCGTCTCCATAGCTCATACTTCCTATTAATCACATCTGGTACAGATTATCAGCCGAATTACTTCATTTGAATAAAAATGCTAATTATGTGTATCACTCTAATTGGAAGAGGAAAGTTTTCTGCGCTTATTATGTTGGAAAACATCGGGAACAGTTCTTTGTTTAAATTGGCTCGCTGAGGTATGTCGTGTATGTATATTTTCGTGCACTAGATGTCGCTAGTGTATGATCAATACATTGGTGTTCCTGTACAGAGCGAAATAGTTGCGTGGAAAATTTGCAGTCGTTGGACATTACAGGGTAGGGATGTCGGAAATGGAATAAAGTATCGATATATATTGTATCGGTAATTTTTGAATATATCGATATTGATATTTATATTTTTGTTTAAAAATATCGATATATCGTTATAAGGTTATAATACGCGGGACGGATAACAGACTGACTGACACTGACAGACGACAGTTGAATTGAATGACAGACACTGACACTGAAATGACATTGACACTTGACAGATAAAGTTGCCAACTTTAGTACTAATATTAAATTAAAAAGCAGGAAATCGAGAATAAACAAAAAAGAAGTTTAAAAATGTTAGTATAAAAAAGGATTTTTTGACCATAAAAATATCGATTTTTATACCTTTTCAACACTTGTAGTATTATATCGATACCTCGATATATCGAAACAATAAATATCGCTCAAAAATATCGATACATTGAAAAAAATATATCGATATATCGATGCATCGATATTTTTTCGACAAGCCTATTACAGGGCACTGTCAATTGAAGGCAATAAGTTTCGAAACTTATTTATTAAATCGAAACTGCATTTCTTAAATCTGTCCAATGTTTCAAAACTCACCATTTAAAAAAATAATTTCCTCATGGGCATATGAAAGACGACAAAGCAATACGATATTTTTGATATAAGGGGGCGTCCACAAATTATGTGAGGTGTTTTTCAAATTTTCTATATGGCGTTTATAAAATCACAGAATGAGAACATTCTCATAAAAAAGGTACTAGATCATTTTGCACCAGCAGAATTTTTGGTATATAATAAGTTCCTGCCTGGATATTCATACCTCTAGTTGCAGAGCGGTCGCAAAAGTTTCCTTGTGCAATTTGAGAAATAAACAGTGCAATTATTAGCAAAAAACGAAAAAACAATTTAACTTAAATACTCTGCATCTTATTCCACAGCAGTATTTTATTAAGGCATATTTGGTCCAATCGCCATATTTTGGTTCAAATAACCTGTCCTAAAATTATGTCCCAATAGGTATGATTCACCTGTATATCGGCTACCAAGGCTGTTGGTGATGAAAGTAAAAAACTTTATTTGTTGCTTCCAATGAATTTACATAATAAGAAAATATTTTTTGATGAACTCAAATAACATTATAACATGCAAAATGAAGACTAATTCTTACACTTACCTTCGATCTTCTTTTAAATTTTTTAAATCTTGACAAAATAAACTTTCAAATAGGCCTATGTTCAGACTTCATTGACTGATTTTGTCTTTTCATATCCCGTTCTTCCTATTGAGATTAAAACCAATCCTAAAAATCTCAAGTTTCTGATATATTTCTTTTGAAAGTTTTCGTGCCTACAAACGTACGGCCAACGATAAAAGCTCTGATTCAAGCGTGCAATTACATTTTCTATGTCTCACAATTCTGGCCGATTTATGCTGGAGCAAAACTGGGAAAATTAAAAAACTTATTTCCAAGGTGGTATATTTTTTTCCAAATTGTCAGAAATTTACGCGGAAAATGCAATAGAAATGAAATGACCTTACGGTAATTTGTGGATCAATTTGTTCGTGAAAACTGGATCGTTATTCAGTGAACACACCTGAAAACATTGCTATTGCAGCCCAGATCAAAAATGATGCGTCACTCGAGACCTTTTGCCATTTAAGATTCTTGAAAGGGACGATCGTACACGATCGTCCCACGAATTTGCAATTAAAAGATGTCCACCCTTCAAATAAAACTCAGCCTCTTTGGTGTTTTCTGGAAAAACTCATACTTACGCAAAGACACGGTTGGTCTGTTTTATGTCGACCACCTGTATATTTGTATGAAATAATAGGCGCTTTGGTACTTTGCGCGTTCTAAATAAAACGTTTCAGGATCAGCAAATCAATAATTGTTGCCAAGTCTTCTCATTCATCGTCAACTTTGAATCAGATTTTTGATTAGGTATTCGGTTTATCATTGAAATAAGGAAAGACAATTATGATTTATTGTATTTCATCTTTTTGACAAAAATGATAATTGATATTTCCAATACTGCTTAGCATGTCTAGAGATTTACCATTTATCAAAATATAATGAATGCAGCCAACGAAACCCTTATAGTATGTTGATGGCAGATCTATTGGCAACGTAGAAGCTCCACCTGTAAATAAAAGCAGATCATTTTAAAATTTTTACAGATATAATTTTAGGTTTACGATTTTAACTACATGAAGTAATCCAAGAAACAAAAATTGATTTCTTTGATACCTCTAGCCAGAAGATTTTATGTGACTAATACAGATAACTTTCTCCTTAAACATTATCAACAAAAAAAAATATTAAGGAAGATCAGCAATAAAAATATAAATCTATTACTTTAACTCGCACAAGCTGAAAAAACTTCTGAAGGATCTTCTTCACAGAAGATCTAGGAGTATCAGGATAATAATAATAATGAATCTTATACAATGTTACAAAAAATATTAGGTAACTCTGTATTCTGTTAATAGATCGTATGGTCCTCTCATACATTAATCATAGACTGACATCTGTTCGATAAATTTGATGTTTTGAGTCAAGTTATTGAAATGTCACCCTTGGAGTTTTTCTCTCTAAGTAAAGTAGAGTTTGGTTTATCACGATTACGCCATGAAATTTAAAACGTTTTACAAACCTATCCACAACTTTGCATTTGTATGCAAAATGAGTCCGCCATGAGGCGATGTACCCTGAACAGGCACATGGTCATCAATTGTTATGATTCCCATTCTTTTTGTTCTTTCAATGAGTATGGTATGCCACAAACCGTCATTGACTTTCTCGTTGGATCTGTAAAAGGACATTCTGATGTTTAATATTTGCCATTTAAGATAGGATAAATTTACTATTATAATTTTCAATTTTATAAGTACTAGTTGAATTTCTTCAGTAGTAATTACCTGATCGAGAAAAACTTCGTTGGGGTACCTAAGTTGTAGCTCAGTTCGATTAAGCCATCCACTAAGGATACTGCGAAGTAGTTCTTCATCATATTTTTGTTTTTACATCTCCACAAAATGAGACCATCTGAAGCGTATGTTCTTAGTCTTATTTCATATTTATTCCGTCTTTCTGGCTTCCTTCTGTAAAGTTTTCTCCTGTGTCAACAGATGGAAAAATCTACGTATCAGCATGCAAAAATTAAAATATAAAGCTAAGAGAAATAAAACATTTAAAGATCCGATCTCTATTTTAAAAGTTAGGAAAACCTACATAACTTTAAAAAATTATTTATAAGTCACCCCCACACCTAATTACTGTGTAAGCACATGCGTGGTAGCGAAAAAAAATGGGGGCGGGTGGTTATGATTTTCCAACTTTCAACATTTAATTTGATCCGTTTTTCTTGCTCAAAAAACGCATTTATTTCAAAAGATAATGAATTAACAATTGATCAAAATATTGTTCATCACTGCTCACTACTTGAAAATCGGCTAAAAATCCGAAACATATCTGTCAACAGACATGAAAGCCAAGTTGTTTTTATTTACTTTATTAACTATAGACAGATGACCAATATGTCTAAAACTTTGGCAATCAGCTGTTACCATTTATTCAATCGTTTTTAGAGCCATATTTCGAAAACGGACCCAATTAATTTGTAATCCGAATAGTCAATTAATTTCAATACAAAATAACCGAGTTGATTTAATTTTTTTCACACGAAAACAATGCCAAATAAAAAAAAATCTAACGCTAAGAACTTCGAAGGGGAACAGTCTATAGGATCTCACCCCTCTTCGCCGTCAAAGTCATTATTTTCATCATAAAAAAGCTCATTGTTAGTACTGTTAAAGGTATCTTCTTTTAAATTATAATCATCGTCTTCATTTTCATAAAATGGATCTTCGATGTCACTGTTAGTGGAAGAGTTGTTAGTATTTGAAATTGAATGGTTTGGTTGGATCTTAGTCTTACCTTTTGATATGATTATGTTTGTATTGCAAAAATGTGGCACCATTGAATTTGATAGAATACGTCTTTTTTTGAGCTGAAAAATTTTTATTACGAGAGTCTCTTCATGATAAAAATCCTCAAAATTTTGCAAAAAACAACTCCCTTGGCAATATTTGAGTCTGAGTGTAAAGTTCCCATACTAACTAGTGCACTTATAATGGAATTATCCGGTATTTTACAGAGCAGAAGTATTCATTGCGAAAATATCAAAATACAGCCATTTTCGACATATTTTGTTGCGAAAATTAAAGAATGAATTTACATTCCTCATACTCTAGAATCAAAAAGCAACGGGAAAATGTAAATAAACAAAATTGCTCATTTGAGCGTGCCTTTCCGAAAATTGTTGGCATATTTGCACTTCGTACTCGTAGATCCATGTCTCATCGCCAGTTATGATGAGCCATTTGATCTAAAAAAATGGTCGTTGCTGTTCAAGAGTAATACTCCAGCGACAAATTCACCGATTTGTAGAATTCTCAATTCTACAAATCTTGCATAAGTTTTTGAATACAACCCTTGTGAAAAACCCATTGTAATTTGAAACATCTGATAAAATAAACATATTACAATGACCAAAATCTGCAATGTTCATGATAAAATAATTGAATCCCTAGTAGGGTAAAAAATGATTCTATTATTTACAAATTAAATGATAAAAAGAATATGTGCAAACAAATTTTTGTCGATCAATTATTTTTGTAAAACACTGGGTGATTCCATATAAGTTTGAATGTATGTAAATAGTACAAATATTTAGAATGATGGAGGTCCAGAATTTTCTTAGTGGTTTTTGTTCAAAATTTCATATTGGGCCACCAAAGGAAACTCGACCCTTACTTGGGTTGTTTTTTTGTAAATAGAGAATTGATAACTTAAATTTTATATATAATGAAATCTACTCACATATTTGGCAATTTTTTCCTCTGAATTTCGAATGACATTTACACTTATAGTTTTCCATATGTGGTAAGCATATTCCGCCATTTTTGCAGGGATTATTTCTGAGGGGACATGGGGCACCATCGTATATACCTACATCTACTGAACAACTACTTCTATTACTAAATACAGAAAAACAGTCTTCTAGTTGTGTATTGATTGGAAGCGGTTTTCCATTGAGTAAAACTTTTTGGATAGCCCCCCTGAAACCTTTATACACTCCAGACAATTTGTGTACTTTTTTCCAGGAACTGAAATGATACCTTAAAATTAAAATTTTTGCATTTTCATGAATGATTATTCAAAACTACAACATGGTTTAGGTTTTGCTGCCAGGTGGGATAAGGGCAAGATAACACTATCTATAAACCAATTTCCTTCTCCATATGGGCAATGTGCAAATTACTTCCATTGTTTTGGACTTCCTGATAACATTGATTCCTTTCATGGTTAGACATTATTCAATACTGCTCCACTCTGACCATGCTCATGTCGAAATAGGCAAACTGATTTTAATTCTTCAAGTAAGAAACACAGATCACCTCATCTGAACTGGGACATCATAGAGTTAAATATTTGAATATATAGCAAGTACCTTTGGCGTTAACATGTTGAGATAATTTCCAATAAGGCAATCAAAGCTTTGATGCAGAACTCTGACAGGAAGGACTTTGGATTGAAACCAAAAATAACTGCAATGTATGATTTTGAGAACCCTATTATTACTTGGGGAGTCGTAACCAAGGTACAAAAAATACCACATGGAGAACTCTTCATGAAGTACTACAAAGATAAGCATGTTTATGCAACACCGAGAACGTGCAACTTAGCCTTAGAGATCATTACAGATCTGATACCTGTTCATCTCACTATACCCAGAGTACTCCAGGAAACTACTTTTAGAATATCAGAGGTACTGGTCAGCTCTCACCAATTACGTCCTATACGCAGACCTTTCTTGTAATGGTGAACTGGCGAAGAGATTTCGCTTCAAAATGCAATTCAATACAATGCTGAGTGGAAAAAAGAGGATTTACAGTCACTCAAGAATCAAGGAAACGAGGAAGCCAAATTGTTGGAAGAAAAAAGGGTTTTAATCTCTCTGATTTTCGAAGAAACATATCTAGAAAGAAAAATCCTGGAAGAAAGGAGAAATTGCCCGCGAAGTACTCTGGCAAAATCTTCCCATTTTGGAGTAATCCAAAAAAATAATCTAGTAGCTTAAGTATTAAGAAATGAAAAACTTGTCTTGATCTTATAGCAAAAACTTGCTTCATCTCACAAGCTCCCTTTCAAGACACTGTGGTCCCACAAAGTATTTAGTGATAGATAACAAACTGTTGAATATGACACAAGATACTGAAAAAGTTCTTGAGTGATTAAATCGTAAGAGATTGAAAAACACCCCCATTAAAGCCGTCTCAACTGCTGGAGTTCATTAGGACCCTGGAATTGGGCTGAGAGCTGCAGCTTCAGATATCCTCAGTTAGCTCAATAAGTAGAGGCAAGAAGTTTAATTAAACTGCTAATACTTAGTTTGAATAATTGACAAAAACATTTCTTACGCAACAGATCCGATGAAGAGTGGCAAATCTAAGTTGAGTTCGGTCATAGGTATTCCGGAAAATCCATAAACCACACTAGAATTATCCAGCTGAAGAATACCTTCTCTACCCTTCCTAGAAATTCGTACGTTATGCCACTTTCCATTCTCAATAGTTTCTCTTGTTCTGTGAATAGAAATGAGTGCATTTAATTGAACAAATGAAATATACAGTTACCACCATCAAGGTTATATACAAAGACTAGATCTTTGGATATTTTCAATCGAACTCACGTCAAATTGGCAATTCCGCTTCCTAAATTGAACCTGAACTCTAAGTGGCCTCTAACCAGATTCAAGGATATGAAATCACCTTGGCCATTCCTATTTTGACCACTGTATATCAGCACACCATTTAGGGAAATAGGAAGAAACGTTACTTCCATGCTGAAACTTTTCTTCATATCCAACATGAGCGGATATTTTATGTAACTGGAACCTCTGAATTCTGGAGTCACCACTTCTCTGATATCTGGGAATAAGTAATAACTTATAGTGATGAGGAAGATATGGAAAAAAGACAATAAGAGAATATGATAATATATATATATATATATATATATATATATATATATATATATATATATATATAAATCATTTAAGAAAACGTACTATCCATATTTTTGTTCAACAAGATGATGTTGATGAATGACCATTTCTCTAATATTATATGTTATAAATGATCTCTTATATTAAATAATTTAAAAAGATGTTCTTACCTATTTCACATCTATGCCCTGCCCTTTCAGGCGGACATTTACAAATGTAATCATCCTGTCCTATTTCTGAACATGTGGCTCCTCCAAAACAGGGTTGTGAAAGGCAAGGATTCAAGAATTTATTGCAGATTTCTCCAGTATAACCCTCGGCACATTTGCAGTTAAATAAATTATCATCCATAGCCATACACGTTCCATTATTAAGGCAGGGATTTGCGACACAAGGTTTATCATCACAATCATACAGATTCTTCGTCTTAATAATCCTATCATCTCTATTAGCATGTAAATGAACATTATGCCGGCCTATTTCAAATTTTCTCAAGCAACCTTGGAAACCCTTGTTGGTTCCAATATTTTTAAAAACCCTGAAACAAATTATATAGTTTAGGTAGAATTTAAAGGCAAATAGTCACGAAATTGCTTGATTGATAATAGTAACAGACCTCTCAGCTTTGAGTTCTTGAAACTAAGTGACTTACTGTGAAAAATTCGTTGGAATGTAACCAAGATATGTATCATCTAACAAATCTAAAGCCTTCAAGTTGCCTTTAGATTGACCACCTATGTCTTCTTCATCGTCTATTTTGAGGAGTCCATCCCGGTGGTACCTTTTTATCACAATTCTATGAAATTTCATAAGCTTAATTTTATTAATAGACCTGAAAATTAATTGGTATTCAGTATAAGATGCAATCATTGGAATCAGTTAATAGCAGGATTAGAAACTTATTCATTCCTAAATCCAGCAAATAATCACCTTATGATCACTGGCCCATTGCCCAAGTCATACTTGAACTCCACATGCCCATTAATTAGAGCTAGAGAAACAAAATCTCCGGAACCATCGTATTTTTGCTGATTGTAGAGAAGTATACCATCATACGTGTAAGATTTGAACTCTAATTCGATACTTAGTTTGTAGTATGCCTTTAGAGGTTTCAGTTGTATATAAGAGTGACCATGGAAGGCTGGAATGTCGTAATTGACCATTTCGATCTCACTGTCACACGTATTTCCTGTGTAATTTGCCTGACAAACGCAGATGTAGGTGCCTCCTGGTAGATCGATGCAAGTGCCTTCGTTGAGACAAGGAAATGTAGAGCATGCTTGTAGCTCATCCACTGAATTTGCATTTTTTTCTATAACAAAAATAGAACACTTGGAAATATTTCTAGCATGGTATTTCAAAAATAAGGTGATTTTTTTCAGAAGAAGAAAAAAGCTTCAATTTTCGACAAAAAACCTCACGAACTAATTGATACTCCTAGTATTATATAATGTATAATCTATTTTTATTTCATCGACCTTGTAGAAGTGAATCAGAAAGCGTATGGTCTTAAATCATGCGTTCATCTCTTTGGCACGAATCAAATTCGGCATAATTGGACATTCTAAGAAGATTCCGCACCGTTTCATAAAGCATGTCCACAGTTTATTTGACCACAGCTTTGTTAATGAAAATGAGGGATGTCCGAAGATGTCCTAGATGAAATAATATTGATACTGAAAGAATTTCAGAGGCTTACCTAAACATTCTTGTCTATCATTGGACTCGACAAAATCTGGTTTACATATACAAGCTTCCTTCACACAATGACTATTCACTATAATGCAATCAGAGTCATCTGAACAAATATCACCAAGAAGGGCTGCTATGACATGTACAGTTGCAGGTGTTGGACGATAAGATGGATCAAAACGGTCAACTGCAAATAATAATAATGGTAGGCCTCGGATATCATTAATAATAATACAAAAACAGTATTTAGGTCGTCTTTGTTCTGAACTGAATGAATGAACTTCTCATACCATTTATGTCGAACAAATTTCTGTGGCTTCCTGGTGGTTTGTATTTAGATGGGGTCAGTCCAAATTCTGCTGGATAAGAAACAGCTTGAGCAGGTTTGCCGAAGGTTCCGGTCCTTTCGTAGTAATATCTTGGATCTGGAGCTAAAAGGTGTCTCGTAGATTTGGAAAGCGAATTAGCTTCATCTGGCTGAGTAAATTGCAGTGGGGTGTAATGATGGGCTGGTCCATCAGTGCTTGCCAAACCGCTATCTAGAAATAAAACAGTAATGTAAAGAATTGCTTGGTATGTAGAGATACCTTTTTGAATTCTTCGAAAGTAATTGATTAAACGTTAATCAATTAGTATGCAAATTGTTGGTTGAGCATACTTCAAATGGGGTGAAAGAGGGATGTACATTAGACTTAAATGCTTTATTCACAGCCTAAAATACATATAATATAAGTTCAGAGAGTTGAATTATTTTACCCAAATGAGTTCTTTCGTGACCCAGGTAATTCCAATACGACAATAGTCTTGAAACGGCTAAAACGGTTCTAATGGGCTTCTAGGGATAATCTTCGGAAAAAGCTTCGTTTCTTAATTGGTGTGTAGGCCCGATTAGGTTTCTAGGAATTTATCTAAGAGAGTAATATCTTCGTTCCTCATTGATGTTTAGGCCCATTTAGGTTTCTAGGAATTAAATGATTCATATTTGAAAGGCCTAAATTGTTGAACTCTGGGGACGTAATTGCTACGTACCTGCAAAGTGGATTGAAAAATTCTTTGTTCAAAGTAAATTTGAACAAATAATGTTCTGAAGAATGTGCTATATTTGAAATTTATAAGGGATGGGCCATTTAAAATTTGCATTTTTGATCAGCAATAAATAAAAAATTAATGAATATTTTTTCAAAGTTATGATTTTATTAGAAAGGTTGAACTTTGAAATTTACGAATGGAAACAACACCATTCAAATGACTGTCACGACTGGCCCCAGTACTTCATCCGATCAATCCAATTTTTCAGGACATTATCGATTGTTTGGGGCTCAATCTCATGAATGGAAACTTCAATTTCGGGTTTAAAGGCATCAATCGTTTTTGGATGGTCAGCATAACCCTAATAATAGGTTGGAGAAAAAAATCAATCATTTTTGCGTGAACGATTTTAAAGGTAGCTTCATAATGCCTTTCTCCGAACATTGATTTTGCAGCCAATCAGTAACTTTCAGAAAAACGAATCGAATTTACCGCAAAAGAGGTGGCTTGAAAATAAAACGTAGGATATGTTTTGTATTCGGCAGTAACCCTTTGTGTTCATGCGACCGTTCACAACCTAATATTTTTCGTGTTGAAATGCTGGAAGACATGGAAAGATGAAGGAGGAAATTATTTGTACCCGACAAATATTCCGTAATATCCAGCAGGCACCGTCCTAGCGGCATAAATCTATTATTCCGATAAAAAAAAGTCTCGCGAACTTTGTAAAATATGATACTCCTGGATGAAGTTGGTCGTGTTTCTGTACCGAAACGGATGAACGTGAATGTATGACTATATTGATGCAGGCATTCGAACATTTAACGCGAAATCTGCTAAAGACAATTATAGATCCTTCTCGTTCACAATGGATGAGGGGTTGTTATGACATTTTGAGTCTCACTTAGTAAAGATTGTTAATAATCCTAAGTTAAAATAATAATAATATATTTTATTGCAGAATCGAAACTAAAATACAGAAGATAATACAAATTACTTATAATAAGATATAAAATACGATAATACAAATGGACCTACATCAATGAGACTGTTATTATTGTAGGTCCGGAAAAAAATTATAATAAAGAAGAAACCATTATATTATTCCTCCATGCTTCACAACTCGCACGATGTGAACACACTCAGAGTAGAATGCACACTACCCAAATATAAAAAAAACAAAAATTTACCCAACACAATATTATTTTTTCAGACCAAGCAAAAGACTCCGGTATTTGGATATATCGGGTGTTTTTTTGAAGTGATAAAACTTTAAATTGAAATAAAACACATTTAAATTAAGATTAAAGCCAATTTTTTTTATTTGAAAGATAATTTTATGACATTTATGTTTTAAAAATAATTTCCGGCATATGTCCATCACGACTAGCTCTCAGGAACCGCATTCGACCAGACCAATTTTGGACCACTTTTTCGAATAATTCAGGCTTTATTTTATCAACAAAACGAGTTATGTGGGCTTCCAAAGCGTCTATTGTTTCTGGTTTATCAGCATAAACCAATTACTTGAACTCCAAAGAAAATAATCCAGTGGAGTTATGTCGCATGATCTTGAAGGCCAATTAATTGGATCATTTCTCGAAATAATGTTATCGCTAAATCTTTCTTTCAATAAATCAATTATTACGGTAGCAGCATGAGGTGTAGCATCATCTTGTTGGAACCAAAACACTTCTGGGTCGATACCGTTCAAATTTTGAAACAATTAATCATTGATCATCGATCTGTAAAGAGCACCATTTACTGTAATATTAGCTCCAGCATCGGTTTTAAAGAAATATGAACCGATGATGCCTCCAGTGTGTGAAGCACACCATACAGTGCATTTTTCAGGATGCAATGGAACCTGCAGAACTTCTTGAGGATTGTTTTCACTCCATATACGTCAATTTTGCTTGTTTACATAGCCGTTCAACCAGAAACGAGTTTCATCACTAAACACAATTTTACAATAAAAAAGTGGATCAACTTCAGCTGTTCTAGGGCCCAATCAGCAAACAAACGACGCTTATTATGGTAAGTGGCTTTAGTTCTTGAATCAGTTGGATCTTGTATGGCTGTAGACCAAGATCTTTACGCAAAATTTTCCATATGGTGAATGCACAGAGTCCAACTTGTTGTGAACGTCGACGAATAGACAAATCTGGATCATCATTAACACTATGACTTACAGCAGCGATATTTTCTTTTGTACGTACAGTTCTTTGTCTTGTTGTTGTTGCATCAAGTAGAGAAAATGTTGTCCAAAATCTATCAATAGTTCGACGAATAAGCTGCTCTGATGGACGATTATGTAAACCATAAATTTCACGAAGTGCTCTAAGAGTTTGGCGAATAGAACACTGATTTTGAAAATAAATTTCAACAATTTGTAAACGTTGTTGCAGCATGAGTCTTTCCATCATAATTTGTCAATGCTTACTGAACAGAAATGTCAAAACAACATGGCTTCTACCTTCTGTCAAATCACAGTTATGCCTATCGAAAGTTCTATCACTCTAAAAAAAACACCCGATAGTTTTATTATTCTGAGTTTTGTTCAAGTGTAAATCGATTTATATCGTGAATATCAAACATTAAACTAACATTTTGGCAAAACACGAAGGACAGACATGTTGCTAGACTTGATATAACTACTACTTCAAAATACAAACTCTAGATGGCCCATCCTTTAGAGTAAATTAATAATTGAGATGAACGAAAAATATTAAACCTTAGTGGGAATACGTACCGGCGCATTCGCCACTTTGCAATTGCATTTTCTCTGTTACTCGGTTATTTTCATTTCCAATAAAGGTGAATTAGATAACTCAGTTCGTTCATTCAATGAATCCGCGGAATTTCTAAATCGGTTTATTTCCATACTTTCCAACAGGTTCAGTTTTAGACGCTCATTTTCTTTATGTAAAATCCTGAAACGTTTCTCTTTAATTAGATGTTCCGCATACATAGAATCTGACTTATTATTGAAGAAGGAAAGTCTATGTTCCTTTATTCCAGTTTGAAACGGTATTTTCTATTTTGTTGCATTTCCTTCAGAGCTTCATTGGTAACCCCAACGATTCGGCTCTAATTGCCCTATCCTAATTTCCGAGGTAACTTTTCTTTCGTTTCATAGTAACCCCCTGGAGATGACACCGTGTCCAACCCAGGAGCTGACTGTTTCCGGCCACATTTCAATGCTTTATTTCGTGACCCTACCGACGTTCACTGGAGGGGAAGTGTGGCGACCTTCCTCGCGCCTCGCCCAGAATTCTGCTTCATTCTGCTGCAGCTTGCCGGCATAGCATATAGAGGACACGACTAGTCCTAAACAATACCCGACTGACCATACCCGCCGAGTTAACGTAGGGCAAAGCACACAGCATTCGACGACCGTTCCGATGTGGAACACATGGTCACTAGAGTCACAGGCAGACATGCGCATGTCTGAAGAGTTCAGAAACGCTCAGAACGAAACGTCGCCTCCCAAATTAACAGGTAGAATTTCTAAGACAATAAATAGAAATCAACATATATATGTGTATTATTTAACTAAAATGTACAATGGATTTCTATCAAGTAAAAGCCAACACCATACGAAGTTTAAACAGAAGATAGCATCCAAGGAATGCCAATTCATAAAAATTTATTCTCTTATTTCATTTAAGATTTTTCATTAGGGATTAATAAATTGATATACTCGTAAAATGAAATGTAAGGGGCTTTCAGGATGTTCTGTATTTACGGGCTGAAACGAGTTATTTGAACAATCTCTTAAATCTGATAATATTTCGCCTGTTATTTCCGAAACAGGGGGAGAAAATGGAAATTGAAATGTATATTTGAATGTAAATTATAAATCGATTATTTTGCCCGGTACCGAACTGCGAATCAGATATCACCACAGAAAGTCGGAACTAATACAAATTAATTTGTTTTTGGTAACGGTGGCAATTAAAAGCTTGTTTGGGATTGGGACTTTTTATGGCTACCATTCAGCGTACAAACATTTATATTTTTTCGCAGAGGTGAATTTAGGTTGCAACCGAACGGCAAAGTCAAACAACAGACGAAAGTTCATTTTTATTGGGGGCCGTATACGAAAATTGTCTGTTATTACTATATCAATTATGCAATTCCGAGTTCATATGACGTTTTCCAGAATTTACGGAGAAAATTTCGGCGGATATTTTCAAGCGACAGACATTAGAACACAAAACAATCAAACTTACACTACCCAAAAATTCAAACATCATAATTCATTCATTACACTGGTCAACACAAGTCTTGTTTCCTTTACTGAATTGTTTCAGCCGTTACTATTTGGTAGTTGATCATAATTAAAACAAATTGTAGAAATTACTATGTTTTACTACCAAAAAATATATATTACACATTTTCTTGTGACTCGAGTTTCGGGAAATGAACTATGCCATCATCAGACAACTGAAGACCTAACAGTGGTACAGAGTTATTTAAACAAAAGTGATAAATATTTTGGATATTTCAACAGATTCTCGGTAACACCTAATAGTGGTACAGAGGTGTACAATCGGAACGTGATAAAAAACCGGGTTAAAAAAGAGGGGCCTTCTAACAGATATCGGAATGTCGGCAATCGACAAAGAAGGTTGTTGAACAGATGGTACCCATTTAAATATCTCGAATAAGTTTTGGGGTTACATAGCTCCGTACAGTCATTCATTATTTTTACATTATTTTGTTGTATATCTCAAATATTTAGATTTACAAAGCTCCATACAGTCATTCATTATTTTTAATATTATTTTTATTGCGAACGAATTCGAAAATTTCAATAATCAAGTTTCTTTTCTTTTGAATCTCCATGTAAAATTTTCTTAAGACGAAGAAACTCGATTATCTATAATCTGTTGAAATTTTCAAATTAGTTCACAATAACAATAATGTAAAAATAATGAATGACTGTACGGAGCTATGTAAATGGAAAATATTTGAGATATTTAAAAAGTAACATCTGTTTAAAACCTTTTTCAACGAATATAAAATGAATTTAATGAAAAGTAAACAAAAATTCAACTTTTGCCACTCATTCTTTAGAAAACAGTAATTCCTTTCGACAGAAGAAAGACTTAAGAAAATTTTACATGTAGATTCAAAAGAAAAGAAACTTGATTATTGAAATTTTCAAATTCGTTCACAATAAAAATAATGTAAAAAATAATGAATGACTGTATGGAGCTTTATAAATCCAAATATTTGAGATATACAACAAAATGATGTAAAAATAATGAATGACTGTACGGAACTATGTAACCCCAAAAATTATTTGAGATATTTAAATGGGTACCATCTGTTTAACAACCTTCTTTGTCGATTGCCGACATTCCGATATCTGTTAGAAGGCCCCTCTTTTTTAACCCGGTTTTTTATCACGTTCCGATTGTAAACCTCTGTACCACTATTAGGTGTTACCGAGAATCTGTTGAAATATTCAAATTATTTATCACTTTTGTTTAAATACCTCTGTACCACTGTTAGGTCTTCAGTTGTCGGATGATGGGATAGTTCATTTCCCGAAACTCGAGTCACAAGAAAATGTGTAATATATATTTTTTGGTAGTAAAACATAGTAATTTCTACAATTTGTTTTAATTACTTGTTTCTTTTATTTTTTTTTTCTGTTATTGGGTATTTATATGGCCATGAAACAAATAATAGGCGATTGCTAACAGCTTTACTTTTTGAGATATACACTTTTGTTATTTCGTAAAAAAAATAATAAATTATGTTAAAAAAATTTTGACATACTGCTATAAGAAAGTCTCATCTTTGAAAATATAACAATTGTTGTGGTTTTAAAACAATGTTAGAACTCCCATAGAATGAACAAAAACGAGAACCAATGTAATGATTTGGATGGAATCATAGTGTCCTGATGGTTAGTAGTTGTAACCTCACTTTCACCGTCTGTACAACCTACCTTCTCGATCATGAGCTCCGAATCACAAGTCATACATTAGCAATAAAATAGAGAGGGCAAACTTGATTTGGTCGAGTTGCACATCTATACTTCATAGTTACCGAACAGGCACTTCAAGTTTAGATGGAGTTAAATGAAGGAATTCATCTTTATACCCCGTAAAGGCGTAACTATGAGTGTTTTCATGTAATCTCTTGTAATTGGACCATCTGGCCCACATCAATTCAGCTGGAAGGAAAATTTACGTACCCATTCCTCTTTCTCGTATTGCCTTTCCCTCTTCATTAGAGCCCTCAGAAATACAAACCTGGCACACGTTACGCCAATGATTCGAATTAATTGTTGGAGGCTCAGGGGAATAATATGTCGGAGGAAGAGGAGGACATGCTTTCAACGACGAAGAAAGCTCTGCTGTTGATGTCGTAACGCAATACGCTAACTCATTCGAAATTACGACAAATTTCTAAATAATTCACAGTACTGCAAGACGTAATTTTTCATTCAAAACATTCAGATGAAATCTAACTTGTTCTCTGTTGGAATGTCTAGCAATTTGAAGGGCCTTATCTTACAGAGTAAGCTATGAAGCGGCAAAATAAAGTTTGAGATGGTTTTAACTATTCGCACAAAATATACAATAATACATAAACTTACCCTTACAAGCACCAAACGCCTGGAGAACTATATCTTTCTGCATCCTGCAGGCCACTTGCTTTAGCTGACACACACTGCGATATGTTTGACCATCACTGCCGCATACAGGCTGTTGAATAAGTTTTGCTTAATTAGTGATAATTAATAATGATTATGATAATCTTGAAACTCCTAGATCTTACAAGAAGATCTGTCAAGGTATTTCAAGAACTTGTGCAGGTTAGGAGGATGAGTCGCGTTGCGAATGTCATTGTAGTCTTCTACCAATTGTTAGGATATCTTACTCAAGAAGAATAGAAGAGAGCAGGTGTTGACACTCTCTAGAATTTTTCATCGAAAATCCAGACAAAACAACTTCAATTGGAACTCTATGAAATGAAATAATAATATGCGGTTTTTTACTTGATAGAAGGATAATTACAAACTTTGAATATCAAAACAGATTTAATCTTTCAGTCTTCTACAATTTTAATTTAAAAAAATTTTTTTTTTTAAACTTTCAGAATTAAATTAATGTCTAACAATAAGTACTGCTCACATTTAATAGAGGTATAAAAATCAAAACTCATTGTACAATATCAAATGGAATAAAAAACCGAACAAATACAAATTGTCAATTAAAATTAATGAATAAATAAATGTTTGAATGTTTCGTTCCAAACATACGCACCTGAACTCGTCAGAAAGGCCGTGGTACGTATATTTTGCCTTTGACAAACGTTTGACAACATGTTCAGTTTCTGGTCTTATATTTATGAAAACTAAATCTTTTTCAAAAATACACAACATATTTTTAAGAACTTCTCCAAAACTAATTTATTTGAAATATTTAATATGTTTGAATATTTAAATAAGTTACTTAAAAAACTTTCAAAAACATGTAGCACATCCTCAAAAACAATTAGAATTCAGATAAGGTCAGTTCAACTTTACATTTATAATATAAATTCAATTAAAAATAAATAAACGTGTAATCTTACCAAACAATTAATGGAAAATCTGTGAATGCAATTAAACTAGGTGAGTACATCTAATATCCAAGGTAATATATGTTCTATGCTAAACACATAAATCACAAAAAGTTTGTAGAGCATTTTATGGCCTTTATTAAACCACTGGAAACTTTATAATAAATTTCATTATTCAAAAACCTAATATAATTATATATATAATAAAATAATAAGATGCGGTTTTTTACTTGATAGAAGGATAATTACAAACTTTGAATATCAAAACAGATTCAATCTGTTACTCTTCTACAATTTTAATAATTGCAAACAAATTTATTTTCAAAAAAACTTTTAGAATTAAATTAAGTACTGCCCATATTTAATAGACGTTATAAAAATCAAAATTCACTTTACAATATCAAATGGAATAAAAAACTCAACAAAAATAAATTATATAATATAAAATATATAATATATAATAATATTAGGTTTTTTAATAATGAAATTTATTAAACAGTTTCCAGTAGTTTAATGGGGGCCATAAAATGCCTTACAAACTTTTTGTGATTTCTGTGTTTAGCATAGAACATAGATTACCTTGGATGTTAGATGTACCCACCTAGTTTAATTGAATTCACAGATTTTCCAGAAATTGTTTGGTAAGATTACAAGTTCATTTATTTATAATTCAATTTATATTATAAATGTAAATTTGAACTGACCTTATCTGAATAATAATTGTTTTTGAGGATGTGCTACATGTTTTTGAGAGTTTTTGAAGTAACTTATTTAAATATTTAAACCTATTGAATATTTCAAATAAATTAGTTTCGGAGAAGTTCTTAAAATTATGCTGTGTATTTTTGAAAAAGATTTAGTTTTCATTAATATAAGACCAGAAACTGAACATGTTGTCAAATGTTTGTCAAAGGCAAAACATACGTACCACGGACTTTCTGACGAGTTCAGGTTCGTATGTTTGGAACGAAACATTCGATATTACTTATTTCTAATTTTAATTAATTTATTTTTGTTGGGTTTACTTTTCCATTTGATATCGTATAGTGAATTTTAAATTTCATACGTCTATTAAATATGAGCAGTGCTTATTGTTAGACATTAATTTAATTCTAAAAGTTTTCGAAAAAAATTTTTTTTCAAATTGAAATTGTAGAAGACTAACAGATTAAATCTGTTTTGATATTCAAAGTTTGGAACCTTATGTGTTACCTATACAGGGTGACTCACAGTGTTGCCGAATATTTCCGTGAATATGAGTTTTTTCGAAAAACATCTCGAAGTGTCACCTGTCACCTGTCAAGTTGTCAAGAGGAAAAACAGATTCACGATTGTCATTATAAAATAAAACACTTGTTTACATTTTCTACTTTATTTTTGGTATTGACGTACGTTTCGTCTTTGCTAGAAAGACTTCATCAGAATACGAAGTAACAGTTGTTGTACAATGAATTTATAAGATTTTTTACAGAAGGTGTACATGTGTTTTTAATTGTTCGTCGGGTTGGTTTTCTCAAAGAATATTCCCTTCAGAATCGTGTTCACTCGATCCCTTGTAAATATTGAATAGAGGGGTGTAATAAAAATCTATTTGTTCATTTACTAGGTTATTGCTGTTTTTATGTTTATTTATTTCGTAAATTTCCCATAAGTTCAATTTTAGACCTCTATTTTCAACATGTAGAATTTCTATTTCTTTTGTGAAAGAATGGTTATTTTCAAGAAGGTGTTTAGCATAATGTGAATCTTTTTTATTTTTATCGAAACTTCTTTTATGTTCGGTTAGGCGTGTACCGAAATTTCTACCTGTTCTACCAATATAAATCTTTGGGCAATCTGGGCAAGTGAGTTTGTATACACCTGATAATTGAAGTTTATCCATACTGTTTTTATTGTTTTTGATGTATTTGCTAATAGGATTGTTTGTCTTGAAAGAGACTTTAATATTTTCTTTTTTGAGTAGGTTTTTTAGTTGAATACTAATGTTTCCGAGATATGTGAGGCTAACGTATTTGTGTTCAGATAGATCAGATGTTACTGGATAAATTTCTTCCAGTAATCCAGTAACATCTGATCTATCTGAACACAAATACGTTAGCCTCACATATCTCGGAAACATTAGTATTCAACTAAAAAACCTACTCAAAAAAGAAAATATTAAAGTCTCTTTCAAGACAAACAATCCTATTAGCAAATACATCAAAAACAATAAAAACAGTATGGATAAACTTCAATTATCAGGTGTATACAAACTCACTTGCCCAGATTGCCCAAAGATTTATATTGGTAGAACAGGTAGAAATTTCGGTACACGCCTAACCGAACATAAAAGAAGTTTCGATAAAAATAAAGAAGATTCACATTATGCTAAACACCTTCTTGAAAATAACCATTCTTTCACAAAAGAAATAGAAATTCTACATGTTGAAAATAGAGGTCTAAAATTGAACTTATGGGAAATTTACGAAATAAATAAACATAAAAACAGCAATAACCTAGTAAATGAACAAATAGATTTTTATTACACCCCTCTATTCAATATTTACAAGGGATCGAGTGAACACGATTCTGAAGGGAATATTCTTTGAGAAAACCAACCCGACGAACAATTAAAAACACATGTACACCTTCTGTAAAAAATCTTATAAATTCATTGTACAACAACTGTTACTTCGTATTCTGATGAAGTCTTTCTAGCAAAGACGAAACGTACGTCAATACCAAAAATAAAGTAGAAAATGTAAACAAGTGTTTTATTTTATAATGTCAATTACAACTGATTTCTACCAAGCAACGGCCCAATCTATCATAAATTACAGATTCACGATGATATTTCCTGAATTTCTAGCCCAGATATTTCAAGTGTAAGTGGATGAATAACTTTTAAGAACGTTGTTTCGACAAAAATTTACCGAGTAATATCGTGGAAGTGTCTACACGTGGTCTTCTATGCGTCTTGACTATATCCTTACGCATATCTCCATATATATGCCTACCACAGGCTGGCTGAAAAGGATATTTTCTAACCAGAGCGATTGGAACGTAATCGATCCCTTCCTACTCCATAAGTCGAATAGTCTAAATAAAATTACCTGATCATTTTCATCCAACTTGCATCGGGCGTTACATTCACAAATTGCTGCTCCATTCTTCTCGACACAAGTGGCTCCAAAATAACAAGGCAGGTCTCTACAAGATGAAGCTATAACCGAGGCTACGTCGGCTGTAAAAGATTTCATACAATGCTGTTTAGAACGGTAGAACGGAGTTGCTAAATTTGTGTTTTTATATTTTACATTCTTTACAGATACGACATATACGTAGAAGCTTACAAATACATTCTGTCAAGAAAGTACCGGGAATTATCGATTTAAATCTGGCGGGGCAATGAGGCAGGTAAAATTTTTTTTTCCTAGGTTGGTACCACTGTCCTTCATTACTATGCCAAGCTTGAGCGGGATCTGTCAAGTAGTGTGTTTGCAACAGCTGATTAAGTCAGTCGATGTCAGAGTGCGTGCCGATTTTTACTATGGGTGATTACGTTGAGCAAAGAATTTGTTTAAAGTTTTGTGTTGCAAATGAATTTTCGTGTGCCGATGCATTGAAAATGTTGCAAAAGGCCTTTGGTCATAATGCTCTATCGAAAACTCGTGCATATCAGTGGTACAGAGCCTTCAAGGACGGTCGTGAAGTGGACGCCCATCGACGGCTTCGATCGAAGATAACGTCGATAAAATTAAGGATAAGGTGCTGGAAAACCGTCGTACCAGCTTGAGAGAGATAGCACATGATCTTAAGATATCCCACGAGTCCGCACGTACGATTTTGATTGATATTTTGGGCATGAGAAAGGTGGCCGCACGACTCGTACCGAAAGACCTGAATTTTCTTCAAAAACGTCATCGCGAACAGGTTGCTTCAGACATGCTGGATCGCTGTAATTCCGATTCTACATTCATGGAACGCATTATAACTGGTGATGAGAACTGGGTCTACGAGTACGATATGCAAACAAGCCAGCAATCATCGGAATGGGTGGCAAAAAATGAGCCGAAACCGAAAAAACCACGCCAAAGCCGCTCGAAAATGAAGGTGCTGCTCATTGTTTTCTTCGATATCCGTGGCGTGGTGCACTACGAATTCGTTCCAGAGGGTCAGACGGTAAACAAGGAGTATTACCTAGGCGTTATGAAACGTTTGCGTGAGCGTATCCGTAAGAAGCGGCCAAATTTGTGGGCGAACAACTCATGGATTTTGCATGACGATAACGCGCCTTCTCACCGAGCTACGATTGTGACTGACTTTCTCGCCAAAAACTCAACAAACGTGCTTCAGCAACCACCGTATTCGCCGGATTTGGCTCCCTGCGACTTTTTCCTCTTCCCAAAACTAAAATTGCCCCTTCGTGGCACCCGTTTTGAGTCGATTGAAGCCATAAAACAAAATTCGGCGCGAGAGCTAAAGTCCATCCCGGAAAGCGCCTATAAAAAATGTTTCGATAATTGGAAGTGCCGTTGGCATAGATGTATTGGAGCAAATGGAGCCTATTTTGAAGGCGACCCAATAAATTTTGACGATTAAATGTAAAAATGTTGTTTTAATTGAAAATTCCCGGTACTTTCTTGACAGAGTAGTATATCTCCTGTGACGCCTAGACAAGAAGGTATTTGAAGATTCTGAATGTTCTACCAAAGATTGTAGACGATGCGTATACGTCTTGCCTAAAGTTTGTGGCATATACAAAATGCTACTACAGAAAACTTGGCAATAACCGTACTCAGGTGTCAGTTTTGAATTACTTGTTTATCTAGGACTTTTTACAAATAAAAATCTATCACGACGGCTCCAGCAATCACGAAAATGTCCCAGATATAAGCCGAACAATTGAATAGTTTCAACTCACCAGAAACGCAACCATTTGGACCCAGGATTTTATCATGGCTAGTACAAACGGTGCACTTCTGACCTTGAACTCCAGGACGACACACGCATCTTCCTGTCATTTGTTCACAGTCCTCTCTGACAGAACCAAATGCTGAGCATCCACAAGCTGAAAATTAAGGGATATGAGGAAATATCTTTATTTTTTACGGAAACTACCTACGTATACATCCTAGATGCCCGGAAGAAATTTTAGGTAACCCCCAATAACCAGGTTCACACCTATCGCATTTTTCACCACCAACCCCAGGTCTGCATTTGCACTTTGTAGTTCCAGGTATGCAACTATCGGAAAAGGATCCTAGTCTATTGCAGCCGCAAGAAGCTGGACACCCTGCATTATTTGGGCCTTGGGCTGGTATATTACTATTAGGGCAGCAACCGTACCAACTGTTCACACATGTTTGTTCGTAATAGTGATTATCTGAAATATTTCTCTAATTAATGAAACTTTTTGAATGAACCCTAGACTAATGTTTTCCTCTTTACAGCTTATTGAAGCGATAAAATGTAAAAATAGATCTCAAGGTCAGCTCTAGAAGCTTAAAGAGGAAAATGTATCTTTGTGTCGAAGTTATTTTGAACATACTACTCTGTCAAGAAAGTACCGGGAATTTTCAATTAAAACAACATTTTTACATTTAATTGGAAAAATTTATTGGGTGCCTTCAAAATAGGCTCCATTTGCTCCAATACATCTATGCCAACGGCACTTCCAATTATCGAAACATTTTTTATAGGCGCTTTCCGGGATGGACTTTAGCTCTCGCGCCGAATTTTGTTTTATGGCTTCAATCGACTCAAAACGGTGCCACGAAGGGGCAATTTTAGTTTTTGGAAGAGAAAAAAGTCGCAGGGAGCCAAATCCGGCGAATACGGTGGTTGCTGAAGCACGTTTGTTGAGTTTTTGGCGAGAAAGTCAGTCACAATCGTAGCTCGGTGAGAAGGCGCGTTATCGTCATGCAAAATCCATGAGTTGTTCGCCCACAAATTTGGCCGCTTCTTACGGATACGCTCACGCAAACGTTTCATAACGCCTAGGTAATACTCCTTGTTTACCGTCTGACCCTCTGGAACGAATTCGTAGTGCACCACGCCACGGATATCGAAGAAAACAATGAGCATCACCTTCATTTTCGAGCGGCTTTGGCGTGGTTTTTTCGGTTTCGGCTCATTTTTTACCACCCATTCCGATGATTGCTGGCTTGTTTGCATATCGTACTCGTAGACCCAGGTCTCATCACCAGTTTTAATGCGTTCCATGAATGTAGAATCGGAATTACAGCGATCCAGCATGTCTGAAGCAACCTGTTCGCGATGACGTTTTTGAAGAAAATTCGGTCTTTCGGTACGAGTCGTGCGGCCACCTTTCTCATGCCCAAAATATCAATCAAAATCGTACGTGCGGACTCGTGGGATATCTTAAGATCATGTGCTATCTCTCTCAAGCTGGTACGACGATTTTCCAGCACCCTTTCCTTAATTTTATCGACGTTATCTTCCATCGAAGCCGTCGATGGGCGACCACTTCACGACCGTCCTTGAAGGCTCTGTACCACTGATATGCACGAGTTTTCGATAGAGCATTATCACCAAAGGCCTTTTGCAACATTTTCAATGCATCGGCACACGAAAATTCATTTGCAACACAAAACTTTAAACAAATTCTTTGCTCAACGTAATCACCCATAGTAAAAATCGGCACGCACTCTGACATCGACTGACTTAATCAGCTGTTGCAAACACACTACTTGACAGATCCCGCTCAAGCTTGGCATAGTAATTAAGGACAGTGGTACCAACCTAGGAAAAAAAAATTTACCTGCCTCATTGCCCCGCCAGATTTAAATCGATAATTCCCGGTACTTTCTTGACAGAATGTAAGTCATTTTATTTATTTGAGTATCATAGCAATAATTAGATGTTCCAATAATGATGAAACAATTTGAAAACGAACGAATATACTAAGGAATAGTTGAAAAGATGAAGTTCTTGTGGTATTCTTTCTGAACGAGCCTTGTACGATAGCTGAAGATTGTTTTACTCTCAAGACAGCGTTTCCACCTTGAAATATCCTCTTCTCATGCATAGCTCAATGGGCACCGTATTCTTGTAAATGACATGCAACTCACCTTTGCGGCAACATCTGGAGAATCTAACGGTTTGATGGCAATAACTCCCAGAAGGGCAGTCCTTCCTACTTGGCCCACTGCCACAATCTAATTCTTTACCAGTTAGCGGGTCTGTTAGAGGTTTTTCACCCCCACAGGGCTTAACTTCCATTCCTGGAAATGGATACTGGAGCTAATACCGTTCGATATATGGCGCTCTTAGAGAAGAAATTACATACGTAGACCATTCAAGTTGCCCTTCTCTCAATCCCTTTTATCCGTGTGGAAAATTGATTTCGATTATAGTTTTCGGAAACATAAATTTCAATGAAAGGAATAAATAGCTCTGGCTGCATTCACAGAAAAAATGAAACCCTTTATCAGCATCTGTTAATTTGACTACCATAAAAATGATTTTCATTCCGATGAATCATGAAATATAAATTGCCACTAAATATGTTATAGTATATGAAATCGAATATATTTGTTGAATATAGTGTTTCATTCCAATTTGAAATAGAATATCTCTTTTCTAGTTTCAATGCTTTGGTCACAGAATAAAAATATTATGTTATGATAAGTTAATGGACCATTAGGATCAAAAAACATGTATTTGACTGACAAGTTAATTGGGGATTGAGAGTGATAGTTGAAAGGTTGGAAAATACAGATTATTTCCAATTATTGTAGAAATTCAATGGATCAAACAAATTTAAGACAAAACCGAAATCTATTAAAAATTAATATTATGAACTTGAATAAATTCTCTGATTTTTCATGAAAATTTGCACCTTATTTGCAATTGAGAAGGTTATATTTGTGCGTAAAGAAAAAAATAAAAATTAAAAAAATTTTTCAAGGTACTGAATTTAGCACTTAAAGCGATAATATATAGCTTGCCTGTCGTCGATGCTTTCTAAAAATTTTTCATAATATTTTTCACTCAAATTGAGAATGTTTCGATTTTACGATATCAGGTTTAGTGTTTTCCAGTAACAATACTTTCGACTCATTGAAGCTTGTTTTGTAAGAGAGCTCCATACAGGGTGAGTTTTTGAACACCATGTATTGTTAAACAGAGAACTCATTCAAGGTTCTAATATTTTGGTCAAAGTTTGCTCTCATTTGACTTAATGGATTCTCCACTAAAAGGGGTCAAGATCTGCTATCGACCTTTTCAATGAAATCCAATCATGTTGGAAATTTGCACAAACCTTCATCCCAACGGATCATACTCACCTTGACAGAGTTCTAAAGGTCTCAGCCTTAGCTCCTTCTGGCTTTGACAAGCCTCCATTTTCATTGCGCAAAGAGAGGGGTAAATTCTGAGATCAGAGGCGCATATCGGTTTTGGGGGCGACTGAAGCTCAGCGGCGGCACAATCGAACTGACAGGTGCACCTCGGAAAATTCTCCTTTCCCAATTCGCAGGTGGCTTCGAAATCACAGTGGATGTCTTTGCAGGCCTCCTTTTCAGCATTCACATTGCCCCCGTCGGTTTCGTTAGACCTGGCCGCTTCAGTTGTCACAGCGACGGTATGAGGCGGCAAAGTTGCTGAAAAGACAGTTTTTTCTGTTTGTTGTGCATGCATTGTGTGAGGGGGGTGCCTATTTCAGTTCGACGACAGTCGGAAAATGAGTTTTCTAGGGAAATCGATTAGCGAGATTGGAAAGGCGCTGCGGTACAATGTTAGTATTGGAACAGCTTTAAAGAAAGGTGGATTTGTCCTGTATTGTGTGTTCCATTCCGGTAGTTCAATACTGTCACAGTTCGCGAAGATAAATCACCATCATATAGGCCGTTCGAATGTTGTCGGGATTTTTCGATTTATATAAATTTTTTCTAGCGATTATTCCCCTTTAATTAGGACAGAAATCCCCATTAACCTCTTAGCTTAGTCTGGATTTACGCAGCATCAATAATATAGATGCATAAAATGAATTTTTCTGTGTCAAATTACAAACAACTGATTTGGTAAACTTTTTAGTAGTTTATTCCAAAAGTTCCATCAGCATCTGTTTTAATTACTCTACTGGATAGCATGACTCTCACGCAAGACAACTTATTCAACAGCTTAGTCTCCCAGGAAAATACTCAACTTTGAGAAGGGGGAAAAACTTAGTAGTATGGTAACGCACAAAAGAATTTATTGGTCGTTGTTTTTAAGGCAAACGACTCCACTCAATTAATAGGAATTAATATTTTTAAATGGAATGAAATGAGAAATTATTATACTTTGTTTCATATCACTTTTTTATTAACTGAATATACAGTGACTCGAGTTTCGTAGTGTTTACTAAATTGTCAAACTGAATGAAAACAAACTGTATCTTAACTAATATATACGTTGAAGGCTTTGGCTGGTAAAAAACTTCGAGAAGTGGGGGTGTGCCAAAGATCCGTCTTCTCATTTAATAGTTTTATTGTCCAAGCGTGCTGTTTGTGTTTAAATATTTCGACGGATTCCTGGATGTCTAGTTTTCTTGCTTTCGTTTCCAGGTGCAATATTTCAAGATTGTCCAATTCTGTGAAGATATGATTGGTTTCGAAAAAATTTTTCGCAAAATTAGAGTTATTTTTGTGGTTCCCAAATGAGGATAGATGTTCTTTGAGCCTTGTTTGGAAAGATCTCCCGGTTTGTCCTATATAAACGCTACTGCACTGTTGACAACTTTATATATATAGACTCTAGAATTATTCAGCCGGTTGTTGTAGTCTTTTGCATTTAAAAAAAAATATTTGATTTTTTTGGCGAGTTTGTTCCAAAATATGTTAGTATAACAAATTTTTTGTCATGATTATCTGTTTTGGAAATGGGGTACATCTGTTTTAGAATGAGTTGTTTATCTTTGTTGTTTATGAGAGAATATATGGTTTTTGTTTCGAATTGATTATTTGTGGCTATTTGTTTGATTGTATTCAGTTTCCTTTTCAACGTTATATTATTTAAAGGTATTGAAAATGCTCTATGTATCATTGATCTGCAAGCAGAGAGTTTATGAGTGTTCGGCTGGTTTGAAAAGTTGGGTATGGTTGTATCTGTCGTTGTGGATTTTCAAAATACATCGAAGGAAACCATTAAAATGTTCTAGTGTGTTTTCTAGTTCTGAACGTGTTTCACAGAAGCAAGCCAATAAATCATCTACATATCTGTACCAAAAACTGATATGCTTTGCTTGTGTGGATCTTAGGATTTTCTCTTCGAGAAAGGGTATGAAGATTTCAGGGAGTGATGGGCTGAGAGGTGAACCCAGGTCTTTCTGTTTGTAAAATTTGCTATTGTAAGGTAATTTTCTTAAACGCAAAGTTCGAAAAGGGTTAAAATTTCGTTTTTCGTGACCTGGTTGATGTTTTTTTTATTAGTAGGACTAGGATAAGTAAATTCAGTTAATGAAAAAGTGATAGAAAACAAAGTAATTTCTAAAATAGAAAAAGGCTTTTTACTTGATAAAAGAAATATAACAAAATTTGAATATCAAAACAGATTTAATCTGTTAGTCTTCTACAATTTAAATTTCAAAAAAATTTCATTAAAAAAACTTTCAGAATTAAATTAATGTCTACAATAAGCAACGCTTATATTTAATAGACGTATATAATCAAAACTCAGTATACAATGTCAAATGGAATAAATGAACCAACAGATATAAAAAAAGTCATTAAAATTAATAAATAAATATTTAATAGAGACAAAATTCTGTTTCTGATCTTACCATTAAGAACACCAATTGCCTTTCAAAAACATGAACACAACTTAAGGACTTCTCAAAAAATATAATTTAGTTGAAATATTCAATATATTTAAATATTCAAATAAGTTAATTCAGAACTCTCTCAAAACATGCACTATATCTGCAAAAAACAATTATAATTCTGGTAATCTCTTCATCGGCCCTAAATAATATTCCAAATATCAAAATCAAATAAATATCACTATATCTAACCTCCAACGTGTTTAACAGGATAAATTGCTTTAAACAGACTAACTTTAAAATTCAAGATAGTCTATGTTCTTAACAAAATCACAGAAAAGTGTAAGGTGTTATAAGGTTATATTTAAACCATTGACATTCCATAATGTGATTTATTAAAGCCCAAATATAATCATATATTATATGAAATAATTTTTGAATTTAAAATTGTAGAAGACTAACAGATTAAATCTGTTTATTTTATATATAATTATATTTAGGCTTTAATAAATGTTATTATGGAATGTCAATGGCTTAAATATAACCTTATAACACCTTACACTTTTCTGTGATTTTGTTAAGAACATAGACTATCGTGAATTTAATGTTAGTCTGTTTAAAGCAATTTATCCTGTTAAACACGTTGGAGGTGAGATATATTGATAGTTATTTTGATTTTGATATTTGGAATATTATTTAGGGCCGATGAAGAGATTACCAAAATTAAAATTGTTTTTTGAAGATATAGTGCATGTTTTGAGAGCTTTCTGAATTAAATAATTTGAATATTTGAATATATTGAATATTTCAAATAAATTATATTTTTTGAGATGTCCTTAAGTTGTGTTCATGTTTTTGAAAGGCAATTGGTGTTCCTAATGGTAAGATCAGAAACAAAATTTTGTCTCCTTTAAATATTTATTTATTAATTTTAATTACTTTTTTTTATACCTGTTGGTTTATTTATTCCATTTGACATTATATATTGAGTTTTGATTATATACGTCTATTAAATATAAGCAGTGCTTATTGAAGACATTAATTTAATTCTAAAAGTTTTTTGAATGAAATTTTTTTTGAAATTAGAGTTGTAGAAGACTAACAGAGTAAATCTGTTGTGATATTCAAATTTTGTTATATTTCTCCTATCGAGTAAAAAGCCTTTTTCTATTTTATTTTATATATAATTATATTTAGGTTTTAATAAATCTCATTATGGAATGTCAATGGCTTAAATATAACCTTATAACACCTTACACTTTTCTGTGATTTTGTCAAGAACATAGACTATCTTGAATTCTTCTTCAACTGCAATTCCGTATTCCTATAAAAGTGTGTAGTGAACCTCTCGACTGCTTATTCCGGTCGACAGGGCCCTTCCAATCTTCAAAGATAAACGCAAAAAGCAACTTACCGTTGTACGTGCCTTCCACCGAAAATCTTTCGCGACAGTCGCCGTAAAAAACCACAGTTAGCTGGGGCGAGTTGTCGGCGTCTAAACACGTCGCTTTCTGCAATTCACATTCGTTAGGGAATGTCATCATATTAGACGCACACACTGGTTCGACTCCTGAGCCCTCGCAATTCGTGGGGCACACGCAGTTACCTGCTTCGCAACGCGCCCCATATTTACATTTTACACCCCCGCATAAATCTGAAATCACACAAAAGTGGAATGACGAATGACAGATTTACGAGAATAAATCGCTTAAAACTGACACGATAAATTCAGCGTGTCAACAGGATTTTGATTTGATAAAAGGGAAAACAGAAAGTTTTGTTATGTGTCCCGATTTCGCTTCAATATTGACTGAAGGATGTGCCGATAAATTATGGAAATTGCTGGCGAATATTAAATTCATGTTGGCTGGTATCGCAACACACCATAAAAATCGCAGTATTCGACGCTATTGAAAATTCTTGATATAATTATATAAAAACTTTTTCAATAAGAGGTTTCATTTTGATATTAATAAAAAAAGAGTATATTTCAAGATAAATCAATAGATGTTCATTTCATTGTAAAGAAGAAGGTATGCCATTAACAATGGAGTACGATATCAGCCAAATAGTCGCTGCGGCTACGGTGGCAGCACCATATGCTTTTCATGAAATTTTCTATGACGAATTTGCATATTTGTGGCAGTATGTCCTCGATAACTTCAAGAATTCCACCTTTAAGGTCTTGAATCGATTGTGGAGGATTGGCATAGACCTTATCTTTCACATGGCCCCAAAGATAAAAGTCTAAAGGTGTTAAATCACAAGATCTTGGTAGCCAATTTTGAGATCATCTCTTCGAGAAATGAGACGGCTAGGAAACTTTTCTTGCAAAACTGCGATTATATTCAATTGAATCAGTCCTTACTGGGTGAAAATCCATATTAAATAATATTTAATTATTATATATATATATATATATATATATATATATATATATAATATTAATATATATTATTATATTTATTTATATTAAAAATAATGAAAACTGTACACATAAAGATGATATATCGGGGGTTTATAAGTTAACCTGCGGGGATTGCCCTAAAGTTTACATAGGACAGACTGGAAGAACTTTCCGTCATAGAATTTGTGAACATTTGAAGAGTTTCCTCAATAATAAAAGTAATTCTACATATTCCAACCATTTGTTAGAAACAGGACATACTTTCAACCATAATTTTGAAATTCTACATATAGAAAGCAAAAGTTATGCCTTAAATCTGTTGAATCCCTAGAGATAAATAAACATAATAAAATTGGAATATTACTTAACGAACAAATAGATTTAAATAACTCACCTCTGTTAAATATATTCAGATAAGTTGGAATTTGCAGAGACCCTTTTTTGGGTTTTAGTGCTCAATAAAAATTTATTGTACTTACTGTAATATAAATAGCAACGGATTTCGGAAACAAGCTTAGTTATTCAAAATGTAATCTTGCCTGATGATGCTATTGTGATAGCGAAACGATTGTTGTAAACATAACAATAAAAATTTGTGAAAATCAGAATAACCTTATTCAAATATTATTTAAAACTGCGATTGGTTCGTTGCTTGTATGGCACATAGCGCCGTTTCGTTGAAAATAAACGTCTTCCACATCAATATCTTCCAATTCTGGCCATAAAAATCTTTAATCATAGCTCGGTAGCGCAGTCCATTCACCGTAACAGTTAAACCAGTCGCAGTTTCGAAAAATTAAGAAAGGAAAATAAAAAAGGCCTTTTTGAATTATATGTTGAACATTTTTTGGTGATGGAACTTGAGATTCTTTAACATCCAATCGAAACATATATATGTATAAGGTGATGTCTAAATAATTTGATTTGATTCTTTATTAGTTAATTTCCGCCACATGTGATGATAATATATATGTCTATAAAGTGATACAGTGCATTAAGAACATGTTTTAAAATCTAATTCCAAATGTTTTCATGACATTCATTTAGATAAAAATCTGTAGAGGTTCCGGTGAATTAATTCCAGCTATTATTCTGTAATATGCAAATACTTCTTCATAGTAATTTTCAATTGATATCTGAATAGTTAGCGTAAAACTTATCTTTAACGGTTTCCTACAAAAGATAGTCCAACGGAGCCAAATCACAGCTTCGAGGCGGCCGATTGACATCAGCATTTCAACTGATTATTCGATTTAAAAAAAAAAGATCGATGTTTACGTTGGCTGTGTGGCAAGTGGTCCAGCCCTGTTGAAACCAAATGCCATCCACGTCTTCCTTTTGAATTGTGGGAAACAAAATTTGAGTGAGCATGGCACGGTAATGTTCCCGATTGACCGTGAAGGCGGCTCCTTGCTCATTCCCGAAAAACAATGACCTCGTGATGCCACCGGACCAAAAACCGCACCAAACAGTTGTTGGTGGATCGGCTTTTCCACAATAACGTTGTAGATTCTCTGATGCCCAAATACGAAAGTTTAGCATATTCACATATACTCAGTAGTGAAAATGAGCTTCATCCCTTAAGATGATTTTTCAGGTAAAATGCACATCTTTAGCCCACTGAGTGAAGTGGAAACGCATCGGATGGTCACGAGGCTTTGGTTGAACTTTGTGAGCCCTCATACCGTGGTCTTCATGCAAAATTCTCTCAGAGAAGTGCGAGAAATATTCAGTTCTTGAGCACGATGACGAATTCATGTTGCTGTATGTTCAGTTCAGCTACATTCTAAGCTACAGCAGCAACGTTTTCAGGTGTGCTCACTGGACGAGAACATGAATTGGTTGCTTTATCAAATAACGATCCAGTTTTTACGAATAAATTTATCAAATTGCCGTGAGGGCATTTCATTCTTACCGAATTTTTCACCTAAAGTTCTAACAGCTTGGGTTTTTGATATTTCCCAGTTTTGTTCAGGTGTAAATCGACCTATTTCGTTAATGTAAAATATAAAACCATCTTTTTGCCAAAAAACGAATAACAAAAGTTTGCCAGACTCGAAATAACCACTACTTCAAAATGAAAACTCTAGATGGCTTGCCCTTAACTATCACTGCGCCTAGCATTCAGTAAAAACCATTCGAATAGATGGTTTTCATTAAATGAAATGTATTTTCGGCACATACTTGAATTTAGAAAATAACTCTTGAAATGATGGCACTGCAATATTTTCAACCAGTTACTCTTGATTAGATGTATTCCCAATATAATTCTCCCCAGAGATGCCATCTGGAACCATTGTTGTCACCGTTAATGGGACAATTAATTAACGAATTTTCAAATTTAACCCTCAGTCAAGTTTTCGAGTCAAGATAAACCGGCGGGCCTCTTTCAATGAAAAAAGCCAATTAATGGCGTTCCGGCTTACGTTACTACCTAGTTCAGTGTTTCGATGGTTTATTCATTCAGGTGTACCAATTGTTTAGAGTCAAGGAAAACATTGGAAACTGAAATTATCCCATCTGAATTACCAATTTGTCTGCGTCCTGCTGGAGGATCATTGTTTGCTCGTTCGCAATTGAAATGTATGGAAGTTAGACATTGGCTGATCCGCACTCGAAACTAACCGACATAGTTTCAAACTTTCTATTGACATATGGAAACTGGGTAAACCGCGACTACATGGAAATGAAATAAATTGAGAAACAACAGACCAGATCGATGGCTTCCAAAATTCGAACGAGGAAGACAAGGGATAGCTTTTCTCAAGCATTATGCACTAACTTGACATAATTGACTGGTTAAAAGTATAAACGCATGTTGGTTTTGTTAAAGTGAGTTGAAAAACGTCTCCTAGCTCATTTGATTTTCAAAAATATCTCGCAAAAAATAATTAGGAATGATATAAGCAATTGAAGATTAAAACAAATTGTAGAAATTACTATGTTTTACTACCAAAAAATATATATTACACATTTTCTTGTGACTCGAGTTTCGGGAAATGAACTATCCCATCATCAGACAACTGAAGACCTAACAGTGTTACAGTGGTATTTAAACAAAAGTGATGAATATTTTGAATATTTCAACAGATTCTCGGTAACACCTAATAGTGGTACAGAGGTTTACAATCGGAACGTGATAAAAAACCGGGTTAAAAAAGAGGGACCTAACAGATATCGGAATGTCGGCAATCGACAAAGAAGGTTGTTAAACAGATGGTACCCATTTAAATATCTCAAATAATTTTTGGGGTTACATAGCTCCGTACAGTCATTCATTATTTTTACATTATTTTGTTGTATATCTCAAATATTTGGATTTACAAAGCTCCATACAGTCATTCATTATTTTTTACATTATTTTTATTGTGAACGAATTTGAAAATTTCAATAATCAAGTTTCTTTTCTTCTGAATCTACATGTAAAATTTTCTTAAGATTTTTTGTCGAAAGGAATTACTGTTTTCTAAAGAATGAGTGGCAAAAGTTGAATTTTTGTTTACTTTTCATTAAATTCATTTTATGTTCGTTGAAAAAGGTTTTAAACAGATGTTACTTTTTAAATATTTTCGATTTACATAGCTCCGTACAGTCATTCATTATTTTTACATTATTGTTATAGTGAACTAATTTGAAAATTTCAACAGATTCTAGATAATCAAGTTTCTTCCCTTTTGATTCTACATGTAAAATTTTAAGATTATCTATTGTGGGAAAGGAATGATCGTTTTCTAGAAAATGAGTGGCAAAAGTAGAATTTTGTTTATTTTTCCTGAAACTCATTTTTTGTTCGTTGAACATAATTAATTTGTTTTAATTAATTTGTTTTAATTATGATCAACTACCAAACAGTAACGGCTGAAACAATTCAGTAATTGAAGATTGCAAAAAGATACAAGAATAATAGTATTGCCTTATTTAAAGATAATTAATAACGTTTATAAACTACTCGTATGGTAACCGAAAGTTATTCGAATCTGTCTAACAGTTCAAAACTGAAATGAGCCCTAATAGGTTTTGCTGATCGCGGGGACATAAGTAACAGATATGCACGTGTTTCGAAGCTTATTGGCTTCAATTGTCAGTGCGCTGTAATGTGCAACGAAGTCAGCCATGTACCTATATTCGCCCTGCGTAGGAACACTGTTGTATCAAACACTAGCGCGAATTTGATTGATTTGAATGAAATAAAATATTGGAGAATATTTCCACAGTTAATTATTCGACAACATTTGTTCAGTTATAGTGGACAAAATTTCAAACAAAAAATAGAAGAAAATTGCATTGAATCTAATTTATCCTGTTACATAAGATTTGACTCAAAAGATACACGGGCATGAATTAATTCACTTACCTTATCTTGAAATAAGTCGAGAATCATTCATGTTTTTCCAGATTTTATTTTATATATTGAAAGCCTTTTTCGAATTTTCCGACATGTTTTTTTCATACATCATAATGAATGAAAATTTTTTCATTTTTCAGAAAGAATTTGGTTTGACCAAAAAGCGCCAACAGCTCTGCATCATATTTTTACCAAAAACAGTGGGTTTTAGATTTATTTAGACGCTTTTATATTCAAACCGAATGGGCTAATATCACATGTATCTAAATTTGCAAGGACAGGAATTAAGGTAAAATTTTTCTACTTATGAATCATGTCATAACGGCTGAGATGTTCGTTAATAGTAGAATTAACAATGTATCTTTTTTGTTACTCTTCTTCTCAAAATGTGAAAGAGAAACCTGTTTGAAATTGTATCCAACGGGCATTCCTTTTTCAGAGTGTCGCAGAACTTCGTTTAAGTGAAATATTCGAATAGTTTTTGAAGCTTAACAAGCAGAAGTGATCTTTATCTGGAAGAAATGGTTCGGTCTGATAGTGATTTTGGCAACGTCAGTTACTCGTGATCTATCTGCTAAGTCTGATACTCTTCTATTACCTGACTTCAAAACATCTCCGTTATAAATTTCAAATTCTGGAGTTTATAGCGAAACTACCCCAAAACTCATTTCTACTAACTAGGATGGCCCATTGAAAAAGAAAATTAATATTCTTGAAAAGGAAATGGGAGGCATTCTATTAAGGGTAAGACAGATGTGAAACCCTTCCAAATGGTGTTCCCCAGCGGAAACTGCTTTTATCTGTCCGTTTTGATTGCATATCCGCATGCAGCGTTTCAAGCCACCAGAATCTTGCAATCGATCAGGAGCTCGGAGGACAATAAAAACTTAATCACCCATTAGATTATACAAGTGGATAATAATTTAGCGTCATTGAGATAATTAGAAATGAAAAGACTTACCACAAGTCCCTTTGTATGCTAGAAGGATGAATTGCTGTAGCTTACAAGAAGTGAGCCGTAGATCGCACTCGCTGGAGTATGTCACCCCATCTGTGCCGCAGACGGTTCCATTATTCAGCTGAAATTGGCCCGGTTATATTACTAATGCACCTTTATGTATGGATCTTTAAATCCAGCCCTAAGACATGCAAAAAACTGATGTGTGTTGGAGAACACACGAGCGCAGTGACAAATTCTATTGATGTAATCCCTTACAAAAAGAGGAAAATATGTGGGCATTATCTTACAAATGAAAAACAGCAGTTAAAAATATGAATGTGATTATATAACTCATGTTTTAAAGAACCAATACAATCCGTGAATTTCCCATCGTTACAGCTTATTGATAAGTGAATATTAGGGTGATTAAAAAAAAAATTTTTTTTTCTTGCAAACAAGCTTAAAAGTTTCAATTCAATGTAGAAAGATGCCAGTAAAAAGTTGAGCGCTTAATATTAATATTAAGGACGTTCGCATCGCACCTTTTCATTTCCCATAAGAATAACATAGGAAAATTTCTTTTTGCACATTCTGATTTTTATTGCTAGCCCAAAGTAAGTCATGAAGAAAAAGGTCTCTTATGATTCTTCGTCAAACCTAACCGCTTTAAAGTTATTCAAAGTTAAAGTACAATATGCTGAAAATTCGACCGTTTTTATCGCATTGCAGCGGATTAAATGGTTTTATTGGGATTCCTTATCAGAAAACATCGTGTTTATTTTAAATCATGTCTTGCAGAAAATGTTTATCAATAATTTTTCACAATATTACTGCCTGTTAAACTCTTTAAGAAAATTTGTCTTATCAGTATGGTAAGTACCACAAGTGGTCACTCAATTTGCTACAAGCTTTTTTAGAAACTGCTGAATCAACACTATCATACGAAATCAATTGAAAAAAAATTTTTTCATGAAACAATTTGGTAATTTCCACTAATGAATTTTCTGAAACTTTTCCATTATTTTGAATGACCGCGAAAATAGACGATAAACATTTTCTGTAAGCCATAATTAAAAATAACCACGAAGTTTTCTGATAAGGAATGCCAATAAAACCATTTAATCTACTGCAATGCGATAAAAATGGTCAAATTTTCAGCATATTAAAATTTGAATAACTTTAAAGCGGTTAGGTTTGACGAAAAATCATAAGAGACCTTTTTTGTAGAGCGTTCAATTTTCTATGAAAATATGAGCAGGAATTTTCTTCATGACTTACTTTGGGCTAGCAATAAAAATTAGAATGTGCAAAAAGAAATTTTCCTATGTTATTCTTATGGGAAATGAAAAGGTGCGATGCGGACGTCCTTAATATTAATATTAAGCGCTCAACTTTTTACTGGCATCTTTTTACATTGAATTGAAACTTTTAAGCTTGTTTGCAAGAAAAAAAAATTTTTTTTTTTTGAATCACCCAGTGAATATACGCTTGACGATGTGGTATCGGATGTTTTTTTACAGTGATAGAACTTGCAAAATTGTTAAAAGGGTATCAGCTGAAATTTTCCCTTCGAAACCGCCTTCCATTTTGCACACACACAAGTAATACTAATAACGTGGTTCGTAGTAGTATGGTATAACAGGCATATAACAATCCGTTCCTAAATTCTAACCCTAAATTAACAGCGCTACCACAGAAATTTATACATTCTTATTTTCCTTCTTTCTAATTCTATGGTACAGCGGTTAAATTTTAGAAAGTGTGACGTTGTCAGATTGTTTTCTCGGATCAACTGATTTACGTGTCCAACTACTTGAACTACCTGATCTGTTTGTCAAATTTGACAAGAGTATCTGTTGATTCATTGATCACCGAATCTATATGAAACCCAGCAACAATGTTTTACTGCTAAAATTTGAAGATTTCACATTTTTCTGTGAATTAAGAATTATAGTAATACTTTATCTCCAGACAGCTCAGTTTGAAGTACTGGAATACTCTGAAAGTACAGCAACAAAAAAAAAGCTGTGATATCTAGAAATATTCACTCACCTTCAGATCTGTACATGTTTTCGGGCAAATACATTTTCCTTCTGAGGTTCCATCTGCTTCGCAGACGGAATAAAAATCGCAGGGTTTTTTCTCGCAACCGTCTGAAAGAATGCAAGGATTTAGACAACAGCATACCACTTGAAATCAAATATATGGAAACACTTTAGTATGCTTAAGTTTTATTAATTAACACGAAATACAAAGGATATATGACGTTTTATTCACGATAATGCAAGACGTTATGTCCACCAATAGAAAGAGAGCCTTGCTCTCCCAGTACACCTGCACACTAAGGTTGCACAGATTACTGAAAAATCTGTGCTTACAGATTACTGAAAAATCTGTGCTTATGTTGTTTTTCACCACGGACGGAAGAAAATAAATCAAGCAGGGCTGCTACGGCTACCGAAATTTCGGTAGATCTACCGAAATTGTGCCAAAATTTCTGAAACTATGAATAACCACGGATGTTTAAATATATAACAATTTTTATATTCAAAACCAAGCATAATAATCAAAGGGTTTTGTTAAGGAATATTTAGTTATTCAGTTTAGCAACGTTCGATTAAAAAAAAGTAAAGGGTGATGGGACCAACAAAATTTATCGAGATTTGATGGAAACACTCAGTGTAACTATATAGAATTTTTGTTCACGTTTTCTCTCGAAATCTAAGCTAATTAATGAACAATTATTAATATGATCAATGCCTGAATTGATGTGAGAATTGTTTTTGTTTGTATTGTTGTTTATATGAGAAAGCTTCACACTGAAATAGATTCAAATGTTGATAAATGGAATGCGATGCTGTGGTCAATTTCACGGTAAAGATACTTGAAGTGGGATCTTCCTGAGTTAATAAATCATAGAAATATCGATTTGAAACTTTCGGCCAGTTCATGTCACTTAGCGAGCTCGAACTTCAGCTCCTAAAAAGATGTGAAAGGCATTCTTTAATGACAAATGATTTTTCCTGTTATTCGTGTTGGTGTAACTGAAACTTTGAATTCAACTAAGGTCGGGGGATTGAAAGAAACGCTGCAAGTTCTACAAAAAAGATCAAAATGTACCAGTTATCTCTTTATTCGCCTACATATTATTGTTCTTTCGCTTTTCAGTAATCGGTACTAATAGGACATCACTGCCACAATTTCATTAATGAAATTAATATTGATATCCTGATATTGTTAGATTATCTGTGAAAATCACCCAGAAGCTTCATAAAGCTTGTGCGAGTTCAGATGTGATCTGGTTAGGCTTTGTGATAAATTTTTACATAAATTTATCCAGCGAAAAATAATTAGTGTAAATGTATTCGCCTCTATTGATAAAAGTACATTGTACACTCAACTCAATTTACATATATATGTTGTGTTCTATTTCTTTTTGAGAGTTGCTCACATGACGCGTTTCTTCACATAGGAACATCTTCAAGTGCTCATATAAAAGCAAATTGTAACATATAAATGTAAGACGAATTTTATAATTTAACACGGGATGAAACTGATTTTATATGAATAAGCTGTTCTTTCAATCATTTATTTATTCACTAGTTTTTCGAATTACCTTTTTTATGACCTGCGAAAACAATATTTTATTTGTAAAAACACCAAAAAATTTCTAGGTTCTCACCAAAATTCAAAATTAATTAATCTCCTGGTTCTTGGATTAAATTCCTCATCGATAAAACCGAGGATGATTGGGTTTTTCTTCCCCGACTCTTGTAAACCCACAGTATTATCCACAAATAACGATTTCAGACAAATTTGAGAGAATATTTGGATTCCACAATATTCATGAGGATATTGTTGTAAGACCTCATTGACGACAAGAATGTAAAATATTGTTGGCCGATATTTTCCACCGACCCTCTTATTCTCACGAAAATTCCAGTCCAAAATTAATTTATCTTTGTATCGAAATAAAAACTTCGATGAGAAAATTAGGGTTGCCTTTGATATTATAAAATATGAAGTGGAGTTGAATCGAACAATTCCGCTTTCGATACTCGAGACGAAGTAATTTGATGTAAATGAAATTCATTATCGATTCACGAATTATGGAGTTGGCAGTTCAAGAAAAAAGGTCGTTATGATACTACAAAACAAGTTGAAAATAATTCGAGCCTGAAAGGAGGTTTCCATAAGAAATGTCAGAGAGGTTGGAAAGGGGAATTGTTGATGAGCATCGAAACAGAGCTGGTCCAGAAGAAAATGATAACGGATGGTAGGATCAAATAAATAACGTTCATCAAATATTCGTGTTAAATTCACAAAAGTTTATTCGAAGAGAATACCTAACATGATCAAATAAGGACCGATTAAATTGGATTCATATTATATTATATTTTTTGTTTGAAATTTTGTCTATCATAATTGGACTATATCCATTATTGCTTGTAATTTTCCTCATCATATTCAATTCTATAAAAAAGTTATCGCGATTCATAGGCACGTTAAACAATCTATGGATCATACAGTGATATGCCGCCATTTTCTGGTTAATAGGATAGTTCGATGTGTGATAAATTATATCTGTATACGTTAGTTTACAAAAAAAAACTAAAGACTGAAGTCATGCTTTTCCCAAAAATTTTTAGATCAAGAAAATTTATACTAGAATTATTTTCCTTCACAAAATTAAATTTAATATTTGGATGGATTTTATTAATGAAATCATTAAAACTTCAGAGCTCTCTATCTTCACTTGAAACACAAGTAATTGGTTTAGATATGTAGATGATATTATTTGTTGCTTTGAGGGGACAGATAGACAGCTATACATACTTAATAATTTCATTAATAAAATCCTTCCAAAAAAATAAATTCACTCTTGAGAAATACACGAATTCTAGTATAAATTTCCTTGATCTTAATATTTTGGGAAAATATGATTTGCATGACTTTAGTATTTTTCGTAATCCCTCTTAAAGAGATATCACAATTCATCACACATCGAACTATCCTATTAACAAAACAATGGCAGTATATCACAGTATGATCCAAAGATTGGTTAACGTACCTATGAATCGCGATAACTTATTTATAGAATTGACTATTATTAGGCAAATTGAATCCAATAACGACCATAGTCCAATTTTAATAGACAAAATATTAAAAAATAAACAAAAGAAAACAGCATTGAATTTGGTTCACCCTGTTAAAAAAGATTTGACTAAGAGATACATTTCTATTCCTTAGGTGAATAGAAAATCAGATAATATTGCCAAGTATTTAAAAATAAAATTAGACTCGAATATCGCTTTAAGAACGGTTAAAAATTTAGGAGTTCTTATAAAAAATAACAAAGATCAAACAAATAAAGACAATAAATCTGGAATGTATAAATTGACGTGCTGTGATTGCCCCATGGTTCAAACAGATAGATCCTTTATGGAAAGAACTCAAGACACTAGCGGAGTTACACGTCAGACATCTCACATTCAACATATGCCAGTCATTTGAAAGAGTTTAGACATTATTTCAACAATAACTATGAAATTATCCATAGTGAAATTTAAAAACCCGACCACAATTTTGGAAGCAGTGGAAACTAGTTGGTACAAAAACCTTAAAATTCAAATACCAAACAGCTGTATAAGACGTAAAGGTCCTCTTAGTCCAAAATGTAAACTTGACGAAGCCAGATTTTTGGCGAAACAATTGTCATTAAAATAATGAATTGTGGAAATCACCTTTATTATTTCATTTAATTAACATGAATTTTCATCAAGTAAGAACCGATTGAAAAGGCCTAACGGGCCTTTTACGCGTGACAGATTATAGAGAAATATCTGGTAATTGATCCGAGTACAAGAGGTCCTCTGTGGTCCCATAAACTATTTTCCCCAAAAAAAAAAAAACACGCATTCGGCCAAGGAAGAAGGTGTGAATCGGGCCTTTTCATCGAATTACAAATCAAACTCCGTTTCACAACTCGGCTGATGTTTAAAGTTGTCCCAGAGAAATTCTTTAGCCGAAAAACGTCGAAAACAAGAGTGGCCTGATTCCCTCTAAAAGCCTTTTCAACTTTTGAGGGTCTGATTCATATTAATTCGTTTTTCACTTCCGTTCCGAAAGTGTATCGACACTTTCGCAGTGAAAGGAAAATAAAAATCCCTGGTGGAAGATCGTTGTCTTCCTTCGATACGATCATCTGAATCGGAGGATGTTTAGTTGTGGAAAAAACGTCGAATAGATTTTGAATACTTTATCGCTTTTCCGGCTTTTCAGGAGTAGAAAAAAATTTATTCACGGCGGTTCCGATTTTGAATCGTTCAACAATAAACCGTAAGCATCTTCTGAAAGTTTTAGTTAAATTATTAAGAGTAGAAATAAGTTCGTGTGGTTTTGATAACAGATGTCGCTACTAGTTTATTATTCCATTGTTTCATCTGGCAACACCTTCATTTTCAAGTGTCATTATTAGGCTTTCTTTTAAGTTTCTGTCATTCCGCTGAAGTGTAAACAACGTAGTTTCTGTGTGCTCTGAAATTGTTAACTTTTGTACCGAATAATGTGTATTTGCGGTGAGTTTTAGTTCATAATTTCAATATGACGAAAGAGGCTGCCAAAAGTCATCGTGCCAAAGTGGCTTTTAAAGTGAAAACAATATAGAGCTGGGGGTTTCTCAGGGCTCTGTGTTGGGACCGCTCCTCTTATTGGTATTCATTAATGATTTGCCCATTAATTTGGCCTGTTCTTTATTGATGGCTGAGTTTTTTAGGTTGTGTCGTTCGAATAACTTGATGGCTAATATAAATGAAATAGTTTGCCTATATTTCGGCCTAAGGAACCATGGGAGATTATGTCTAAAATTGAATTTTCTAACTTTCTAATAACTTCAGCTGATTGCACGAAATGTCTTGGAATCCGTATGGACAAAAATCTAAGTCATTCCATATTTATATTCTATACAAACAAATCAACAGTGCTTCCTTTGCAATGAATAGGCTTAAAGACTCACTGCCTCGTAGTTCTCTTATTGAAATGTATTATGGTCTTGTTTACAGCCAACCTGTATAAAATATCCTGCTCTGGGGCAACAGCAGTGCTGTTTCAGGAGTGTTTGTTGAATAATAAGATTAATTTCCAATTTGACACCTAGTTCATCATACAAACCAATATTTGTTTCTGATAGAATATTACCACTGTTGTTTTTAGAGTGATAGAACTTCAAATTGCAATAAAACACATTTAAATCAAGATTGAAGACAATTTTTTTTTATTTGAAAGATAATTTTATGACATTTATGTTTTGAAAATAATTTCCGGCATATGCTCACCACGACTAGCTTTGAGGAACCGCATTCGACCGGACTAATTTTGAACCACTTTTTCGAGTAATTCATGGCTTATTTTATCAATGCCACGAGTTATGTTGACTTCCTAACCGTCTATTGTTTCTGGTTTATCAGCATAAACCAATGACTTGACATAACTCCAAAGAAAATAATCCAGTGGAGTTCTGTCGCATGATCTTAGAGGCCAATTAATTGGTCCAGTTCTCGAAATAATATTATCGCTAAATATTTCTTTCAATAAATCAAATGTTACGGTAGCAGCATGAGGTGTAGCATAATCTTTTTGAAACCAAAACACTTCTGGGTCGATACCATTCAAATTTTGAAACAAATAATCATTGATCATCGATCTGTAACGAGCACCCTTCACTGTAACATAAGCTCCAGCATCGTTTTTAAAGAAATATGGACCGATGATGCCTCCAGTATGTAAAGCACACCATACAGTGCATTTTCAGGATGCAATGGAACCTGCAGAACTTCTTGGGGATTGTTTTCACTCCATATACGGCAATTTTGCTTGTTTACATAGCCGTTAAACCAGAAATGAGCTTCATCACTAAACACAATTTTACGATAAGAAAGTGGATCAACTTCAAGCTGTTCTAGGGCCCAATCAGCACAAAAACGACGCTTATTATGGTCAAGTGGCTTCAGTTCAGTTGGATTTTGTATTGGTGTAGACCAAGATCTTTACGCAAAATTCTTCATGTGGTGGATGCACAGAGTCTAACTTGTTGTGACCGTCAGCGAATAGACAAATATGGATCATCATTAACGCTACGACTTACAGCAGCGATATTTTCTTTTGTACGTACAGTTCTTTGTCTTGTTGTTATTGTTGCATCGAGTAGAGAAAATGTTGTCCGAAATCTATCGATAGTTCGGCGAATAAGCTGCTCTGATGGATGATTATGTGAACTATAAATTTCACGAAGTGTTCTATAAGCTTGGCGAATAGAACACTGATTTTGAAAATAAGTTTCAACATTTTGTAAACGTTGTTGCGGCGTGAGTCTTTCCATGATAATTTGTCAATGCTAACTGAACAGAAATGTCAAAACAACATTGCCTTCTGTTAAATCTCAGTTATCCCTATCGAAAGTTCTATCACTCTCACAAAAAACACCCGATATTTACATCTTGAAATGTCTTGTAACAAAGAATGTAACAGAATGGAAACCAGTTGCAAGCTATCACCAATATGAAACCAGAAATTTGTATATTCTTCTTGTGCCAAAACATGAAACACATAAATTCGAATCTTCTCCTATATACCAGAGCAAAAATTATACAAAATTCACTATCCTTCTGAAAGTCTTTGAATTTACATAAATTCACAAATATACATCGAAATGTTTTTATTCATTAAAAGAATATTTCTCCGATTCTTTAGTTTTAGGTACTTAGCTTCACTTAGAGTAAGAATTTCATGATTTGTAATCATTTTGTTTTTGACCTATCTTATACACTTTTTTTGCCTTACAGAATCAATAAAAATTATGGTACTTAAGCTTTCCATGCATAACCCCGTATTCCTAGAATCTATATCCATCTATTCGCGGAAAATTATCCTCTCAGGCAATTTCAAAGCAATCAAAGATGAAACCTCGCATTTCCTGGAAAATTTAGGGCAAATATATTCCTATAAAGAAACCGATGCACCATTATCAAATCGTTGAAAATGCGACGAAAACTCACTGAAAAATTTCACAGAAATTCGCGTATTCAGTTGGCGAACTACGCTGCGCATCAATTTAAACTTAATGGCAAATGTAGGTGCACACTGTTTCATTATTACGTTCGTTCATTTCTGTCTGTTTGCAACTTTAATATCATGAGGCCAGGGTCCAAACGTGGAGGCATTACGCTAACTGCAATTCCGAACAAACGAACCTATTCTAGCCGAGAATAAACTACAATAATCTCGAAACTTTTTCGCGAAACAAAAAATGACTCATTCATTTCGTCACTTGTTTTGAAGGGCCTCATTATAAATGTTGTACGTTGTATCGAGCTCATTCTTGTGTGGAAGAACGGTTACCTACCATACTTTATTTCTATATATAGAAATTCGAAATTGATTCATTAATAATATTTATGTAAAATATTTTTTTTTTCATTGATGTGGTCCTTAATGAAAATTCATTTCAGTTTAATAAAATGAAAAAAAAAGTTTCCATAATTCTCTCAAATAAATAACATTGCTTCACCAACACAGTGACTTCTTCAGGTTTACAATTTGAGTAAACTGTAAAAAAGAAACATCACATTTTATGGTTCAGGTAGAAATTTAAAAAAGGGAACAAATTAAATATCTCAAATATTAATTAGAATAAGAGTACAAAGTTGAATTAATCTATAAAAATTCTTCAACATTAAATAGAATGTCTTAGAAACGCTTTTAATAGACATATTAAATAATAAACACATATCTGCGGCAGTCAATGAAAGAATGAAAAGAAAATATTGACCGCGATTACCTAGCAAACTTCATCCGAGACAGTTATTTCGAATGAAAAAACTTTTTGGAATGGAATTTATTATTCATTCCTTTGAAAGCTTCAGGCACACATAAACATTAATCACTTCGTAAAGGTATACAGAATAATCTGATTATCAATATAGTTCTTCATGAGGTTTCAACATTTTATCTCTAATCACCAGTTTTTTACTCTATTTATATTAGTTATATCCCTGACACAAGATCTACACACACACTATTCATATTGGTTATATCTTAAGGAATGCAATGCAACGTTGATTCCAAAATACATAGGTTATTTTGATATATTGGCAATATTTCTAACCATCTATCTAATCTCAAGGCAATTTCGATCTCATTTTGCAATAAACGATTTGCAAATGTACATTGAATTTCATTTATTATTAGTTTATAACCTCTAAAATTACTTTAATTTGGTTATGATTGTTTTAAAGAGAGGGCCATCTAGAATTTAAATTTCGAACTAGTGGTTATTTCGAGTCCTGAAACACTTTTGTCATTTGTATTTTGACAGAAATGTAGCTCAATATTTGACATTGACGAAATGGGTCGATTTTGGCTTGAACAAAACTAGCAAATATTGAAAACTTATTTCCAAATTGATTAATCTTCTATCCAATTGTTGGTTATAGAAATTAAACCCTCACGACAATTTCTTCAATTTCTTCGTGAAAACTGGATCATTATTTGATAAATCAACCCGATCACGTTCTAGTCCCGTGAGAATACCTGAAAACATTGCTGCTGCTTGTCCAGAATGTGGAAGAACAACCACCAACATCAACTCGTTATCGTGTTCAAGAACTGAATATTACTCGCACTTCTCTGAGGCGAATTTTGCATAAAGACCTCCAAATAAAGGTTTATAGAGTTCAACTATTGCGGCGACAAGTGAAGCCATGTAACCATTCGATGCGTTTTCACTTCGCTCAATGGCCTAATGATCGGCACAGTCGAAGATAAGATCATTTTCACCTGGGAGGACCTCTTTTCGTGGGGATACGTTAAAAATAAGAGTTATGCTTACCCTCCAGAAAAGACTGATGCCTTGAAACACGAAATCGAAATAGGCGTTCATGAAATTGAGCCCAAAACAATCGTCAATGTTCTGAGTTGAACGTATGAGGTACTGTATCTTGTCGTGGTGGTCTTTTGAAAAATATTGCTCTTCATTCGCTAATATCAAGGTTCAATATTTCTAATAAACTCAAAATTTTGAAAGAATATTCATTAGTTATCTATAGCCAATTAAATATGCAAATTTCAAATGGTCCACCTCTTCTAAGCAGTTAACTGGAGTATAAAATCTCTGAGCAACAATTGAATTAACCGATTTCTTTTGAACACCGAAAGGCAAATATTCACCGGAGTGAACAAAGACGCAAAAAAGGACAAAAAAATTCACTTACTGCAAGGACCATCGTAAAGCACCCTTATGTCTCTTCGGTGTTTGCAGCCCTCCAGTCGAAGTTTGCATTCGTTTCCGTAGGATATTCCATCCGATCCACACACTGGTGCAAACTCAGCTGGACATACTGGACACTCACAATCAGCCTGGCCCAATTTTTCTACACAGGTAGATCCGTAAAGACAAATGTGCTCCGAACAAGGTCCTTTCTCGCCACACACGCCCCTATAAGCTATAAAAAATTCAGGAAATTATTTTCAGACTCCTGTGAGAAATGCTCTCTTTTATGTTATGAGATTTAAGGTTATGACGGCACTGTTGCCTTTCCATTCAACGCTCTTTAAATAGTTGATGAACCATCAATAATTGACGATCAAATTTTCTGAGGGTTCGGTCTTTTTTTAGAGAATCACGAAAGGTTTCATGATGTGTTTCGTATGTCTTACGATTTGGTTCATCACTTTTTATACGAGCTGTTTCAACGTTTGCCAATAAGCTTTCAACATGTCACTTTAATCAGATTATATGGTACAAGTTCGGGTGTTTTTTTACAGTAATTCAGGTCTTATTTCATCAATAACACGAGTTATGTTGACTTCCAAAGCGTCTATTGTTTCTGTTTTATCAGCATAAACCAATGACTTGACATAACCCCAAAGACAGGCCGATGTTTTCAACATAGAATCAAAGAACATAGGATGTCTATTTTGAAAACCCAGAAATCAACTGGTTTTACAGAACATTGCCTAGAAAATAATTATTTTTTTAATGAGAAAGATGTCACTTTACTATATAATGTTAAAGAGGCTAAATTGATGGACTATTTGGAGATTCTTTCAATCAAAAAAGCCATTGAGAAAAATGAGAATTTAACAAATTCCCAAATATTATTCGACAACACCCCTATATTGGATGCCGTTATGTCCATGCGCCATAAACACAGATGTCCTAAGTGTAATAAATGAACCTTTTCAATTTTAAGTTCAGTTGCTTTTAGTACTTCTTTGAAGATGGTCGAAAGATCGAAAGACATGTCAGGATTCTGAGTAAAACATAAAAACTGTGTGAAGTGTACGAAGGATTGATCTCAAACACCAGTTGGTGATCACAAATTTCTAAATATACAGACGTTTGAGCAAATTGATTGCGTAAGGGCTCAAAAGGGATTAATTTTTAAGAACCACCTGTATTATAAATGAAAGAATAGACAATTACATACCTATCTGCATCGGTGTACGACTGAGGCAAGCTGATCTATGCATTTCACATTCTGAAGGAAAGGTTCGCCCTTCCTTAGAACAGACAGGTCGCATGACTGGTTCGCAATTTTGTGGGCATTCACAATGAGCTATACCGAACTTATTGATTGTGCATTCCTCTCCATAGCTGCAAATAACACTAGCACATGGATTTATACCTGGAACAATGAAAGTCATTTGTACATAAATGAAAATGAACAAATTTCTCTACGATTATCAATAAATGGAGAAAGTTTTTCTACAGACGTAGTAAAGGATATTTCAATATGGGTGATTTAAGGAGATGTCATCAGTAGGCTTTCTTTTCATCATCTAACATTTCGCTGAAAAAATGGATTGATGCATGAATAGTGGCTAAAGAGCTGGCCTTTTTGGCGATGGGATTCGTCAATTGCCAGAAATATGGTAAAAAGTAGTAGCTAGCGACGGACAATACTATGAACTTTGAATGTGTAACCAATTTTTCAAAATAAAACATCAGTTTTCGACAAAAAACAGCACGATTTTTTTAATACTCCTAATATGATTAAAAGATTCAACACAAAAACAAAAATTTCTATGGATTCTTCATGAAATGTGAATGGTTTACCATTTAGATATAAATCGTTACAGTTCTATTTTAGTTTTTGAAAAGACACGACGTCGTCAGGTATGATATATTTTTTATCGATTGTTTTATTTTGTGGACAGAAGATTATCGGCCAGAATTCCAAACAGTCTTTTGAAGATGTGCTACATATTTTTGGAGGAGTTTTTCAAAGAACTTCTTGAGGTTATTGGATTTATTTCGATTGGACTGTATATATTTTTTTAACCTGCGCTGGTTGATTATAATGAAACTCACATGTGCTACTTTCAACAGTAAGAAATACAAGTTTAATTACTTACGCAAATGCGAATTAAATTAGGTTATGTTGTTACATTATAATTAACCAGCGCAGAATTAAATTTATACAGTCCACTCCATTGAAATAAATCCAGTTATGCTGTGCACTACTGGAGTAAAATTTGGTTTTCATAATACCGTTATGAAACAACCGCAGTCAAGTGTTTTATTGAATAAGTTCAATCAATATTCTATATTTTCTTTGGATTCTTTTATTCATTTTAATGCTGTGTAATAATTGTTGATTCTTTATGTCTATTAAATTGGTTTTGAAAGTTTTTGAGAACATTTTTTATAAAATTAAAATTTGCAGTTAGGTTAGCGGAATTATTCTGTTTAATATTTGATCAGTTACCACTTGGTCCATAACGTTTAGATATTTAATTGTATCAGCCTCCACTCCATGACAATCTATATTAAATAATATTGAATGAGTTTATTCTAATTTTCACAAATTTTTATTGTTGTTTAATAAAACAACTGTTTCGCTATCACAGTAGGATCTTCAGGTAGGTAGTATCTTACGTTTTGAATAACTAAATTTGTTTTCGAAATCGGTTACTATTTATATAAGAGTAGGTTTATTGAGCACTAAAACCCAAAAAAGAATCTCTGTAAATTCCAGCTTATCTGAATTTGTTTAACAGAGGTGAGTTATTCAGGCCTAATTGTTCGTTAAGTACTATTCTAATATTGTTGTATTTATCTCTAGGAACTCTAATAGTTTTAAGGCATATTTTTTACTTTCTATATGTAAAATTTCAAAATTATGGTTGAAACTATGTCCTGTTTCTAACAAATGGTTCGAATATGTGGAATTACTTTTACTACCGAGGAAACTCTTCAAATGTTCACAAATTCTATGTCGGAAAGTTCTTCCAGTCTGTCTTATGTAAACTTTTGAGCAAACTCCCGATTTATCATCTTTATGTGTAATGTCTTTATTATTTTTGATGAATTAACTCAGGTTTGAATAAGTTTTGAATGAAGTTCTTAAATCATATTTATGTTGTAGGTATGTGAAATTTAGTTATTCAAAATGTAAGATACTACCTACCTGCAAATGCTACTGTGATAGCGAAACAATTGTTGTATTAAAGAACAATAAAAATTTGTTGAAATCAGAACAACCTTATTTAAAATAAGAGATTTTTGAAGTAACTTATTTAAATATTTCTGATAAATCATTTTCTTGAGAAGTTCTTAAAATTATGATTTGCGTGTTTGAAAAGGATTTAGTTTTAATAAATATAAGATCAGAAACAAAATTTTGCTTCCTTCAAATATTTATTTATTAAATTGAAAATTGATATTTCTTGGGTTTTTCATTCCATTTGATATTATATAATGAGTATTGATGTTATATGTCTGTTAAATATAAGCTGTGCTTATAAGATTTGATTCTAAATTTTTTTGAATAAAATTTTTTCAAATCAAAATTATAGGAGACTAACAGATTGAATCTGTTTTGATATTCAAATTTTGTAATAATCCTTCTGTCAAGTAAAATACCCCTTCTTATTATTTTATTTTATATATAATATATAATTATATTAAGGTTTTGAAAAATTTCATTATATAAATATCATATGGTTTAACTAAGACCTTAAAATACCTTACAAGCTTTGCAAAGAACATAAAATACTTTGGATTTTAAAGTTAGTGTGTTCAAACGAGGATACCACGAGGTCTTAGAGGTAAGTTATTTATTTTTAATTGATTTTATTTTTTATCTGTGGAGTTAGACTGAAGAAGACCTTATCTGAATTCTAATTGTTTTGTGAGGATGTGTTTTGAGAGATTTTTGAAGTAACTTATTTAAATATATTAAATATTTCAAATAAACTATTTTTTGGGAATTTCTTGAAATTATGTTTTGTATTCTTGAAAAGGATTTATTTTTCATAAATGTAAGATCAGAAGCAAACTTTTGTCTCCTTCAAATTAATTTTAATTGACAATTTATATTTGTTGGGTTTTTTATTCCATATGATATATATGGTGTTTCGATTTTATATGTCTTTTAAATATAAGTTGTGCTTATAAGATTTTAAGTTAATTTTGAAAGTTTTTGAATAAAATTTCTTCAAATTAAAATTATTGGAGACTAACAGATTAAATCTGTTTTGATATTCAAATTTTCAACCTTATTTAATATTATTGGTCCATTACATTGGTATAAACAAAATACTGGCGGTAAACTAATCGTGAATAAGAAAACTAATTAGTCCTTTGGTATTTCGAACAAAATTTATGCCATTCTTTCGAATATTTTTCACATTAGAAGATGAACCAACTCCTTAGATGTTTTCTTACACTTGTGCTTTATCAATTTTGGGTTACAAATTCAATAATATCTGAGGTAGGAATATTGGCGTTATGTAAAATTCATCCTATCAGAACGCGTAATTCCGAGCCTAACAGTTATAATCTGGTAGTACATGCATTGCGATATGTGCCTATATAGAATATGAGGTAGGATCAATTGTCATAACAATAGAGATGACGCTGGAGCATTCGCACCTAAGGGAAGGATCAACTAACTAATTTGACACGCAGCGTAATATACGCTCGATTCATGATATATTCTCTGACGAGAATTGGGGCTTTTCAGATATCAATTTCCTGGTTATTTGCTGCAGAGCGATTGAAAGCGCAAGATTAAAGGATTAATCGATGTATCAGTTATGAAGAATTGAGAAAATAAATCAGGTCAATACTGGAAAAATCGCTTCGAATATCCGGCTTGGAATTCATATATCTTTTAATTCCTAACAAATGAATCAGATTGATATTGATTTCTCGCATAGCACTTGGTGAAACATTCTTAAATTAATAAAGTAAATAAAAATAACTTGGCTTTCGTTTCACTGTTTATTTCATGCCTGTTGACATATACTATTTTACATACATTCTGTCAAGAAAGTACCGGGAATTATCGATTTAAATCTGGCGGGGCAATGAGGCAGGTAAAAATTTTTTTTCCTAGGTTGGTACCACTGTCCTTAATTACTATGCCAAGCTTGAGCGGGATCTGTCAACTAGTGTTTGTAACAGCTGATTAAGTCAGTCGATGTCAGAGTGCGTGCCGATTTTTACTATGGGTGATTACGTTGAGCAAAGAATTTGTTTAAAGTTTTGTGTTGCAAATGAATTTTCGTGTGCCGATGCATTGAAAATGTTGCAAAAGGCCTTTGGTGATAATGCTCTATCGAAAACTCGTGCATATCAGTAGTACAGAGCCTTCAAGGACGGTCGTGAAGTGGTCGCCCATCGACGGCTTCGATCGAAGATAACGTCGATAAAATTAAGGAAAGGGTGCTGAAAAACCGTCGTACCAGCTTGAGAGAGATAGCACATGATCTTAAGATATCCCACGAGTCCGCACGTATGATTTTGATTGATATTTTGGGCATGAGAAAGGTGGCCGCACGACTCGTACCGAAAGACCTGAATTTTCTTCAAAAACGTCATCGCGAACAGGTTGCTTCAGACATGCTGGATCGCTATAATTTCGATTCTACATTCATGGAACGCATTATAATTGGTGATGAGACCTGGGACTACGAGTACGATATGCAAACAAGCCAGCAATCATCGGAATGGGTGGCAAAAATTGAGCCGAAACCGAAAAAACCACGCCAAAGCCGCTCGAAAATGAAGGTGATGCTCATTGTTTTCTTCGATATCCGTGGCGTGGTGCACTACGAATTCGTTCCAGAGGGTCAGACGGTAAACAAGAAGTGTTACCTAGGCGTTATGAAACGTTTGCGTGAGCGTATCCGTAAGAAGCGGCCAAATTTGTGGGCGAACAACTCATGGATTTTGCATGACGATAACGCGCCTTCTCACCGAGCTACGATTGTGACTGACTTTCTCGCCAAAAACTCAACAAACGTGCTTCAGCAACCACCGTATTCGCCGGATTTGGCTCCCTGCGACTTTTTCCTCTTCCCAAAACTAAAATTGCCCCTTCGTGGCACCCGTTTTGAGTCGATTGAAGCCATAAAACAATATTCGGCGCGAGAGCTAAAGTCCATCCCGGAAAGCGCCTATAAAAAATGTTTCGATAATTAGTGCCGTTGGCATAGATGTATTGGAGCAAATGGAGCCTATTTTGAAGGCGACCCAATAAATTTTGACGATTAAATGTAAAAATGTTGTTTTAATTGAAAATTCCCGGTACCTTGACAGAGTAGTATGTATGTTTCGGATTTTTAGCCCATTTTTAAAACTGAAGAGAAAAAAGCTTAAAATTTTTTTTATAAGTAGGGTAGATAACAGGTACAACTTTAAAGAGTGTAAAAATATGGTGTTAGTTCGGTCCTAATCTTTAACAGAAAGAGGAATGGTGATAAATTCAATTGAAGTTGTTCATTTGTGATGGGTAGATTCTTTCCATGTGCTAAACAAATTTCCAAACTTTCTAAAAGGTACATTCTTCTGCTTTTATTACCTACGTGTAAAATCTCAGTTCTACTGGAGTCTATGAAATTATTGTTATTTATACAATGTTCCGAAAAACCAGATGTTATTTCATTATGTTATATACTTTTTTATGTTCTTCCACTTTTATGTTTATAGATCGTCCTGTCTGATCTACGTTCATTACAATATAATTTGTATATACCGCTTTTTTAACATGTTTCAGGACAGTCTTTGCTATTGACTAGGAGTGAACCTAAGTTTTTCTTATTTGTATTAGTATTAGAAACAAAATTTGCAATAGATTAAAACAAAATAATATTAATACTATATGTACAAACAAGAAAAACTTAGGTTCACTCTTAGTCAATAACAAAACTGTCGTGAAAAATGTGAAAAAAGCGGTATATACAAATTATATTGTAATGCATGCCTTGCATTTTACATAGGTCAGATAGGACGATCTATACGCATAAGGGTAGAAGAACATAAAAAAGTATATTGTATAATAAAATAACATCAGGTTTTTCGGAACATTGTATAATAACAACCATTTTATAGGTCCATTCTTCTGCTTTTATTACCTACGTGTAAAATCTCAGTTCTACTGAAATCTATAAAATGATTGTTATTATACAATGTTCCGAAAAACCAGATGTTATTTTATTATATTATACAATATACTTTTTTATGTTCTTCTACCCTTATGTTTATAGATCGTCCTTTCTGACCTATGTAAAATGCAAGGCATTCATTACAATATAATTTGTATATACCGCTTTTTTCACACGTTTCACGACAGTCTTTGTTATTGACTAAGAATGAACCTAAGTTTTTCTTATTTGAACAAATAGTATTAATATTATTTTGTTTTTCTCTATTGCAAATTTTGTTTCTTATACTAATACAAATACGAAAAACCTAGGTTTACTCTTAGTCAATAGCAAAGACTGTCCTGAAACATGTTAAAAAAGCGGTATATACAAATTATATTGTAATGAACGTAGATCAGACAGGATGATCTATAAAAATAAAGGTAGAAGAACATAAAAAAGTATATAACATAATAAAATAACATCTGGTTTTTCGGAACATTGTATAAATAACAATCAATTCATAGATTCCAGTAGAACTGAGATTTTACACGTAGATAAGAAAAGCAGAAGAATGGACCTTTTAGAAAGTTTGGAAATTTGTTTAGCACATGGAAAAAATCTACCCATCACAAATGAACAACTTCAATTTAATTTATCGCCATTGCTCTTATCTGTAAAAGATTAGAACCGAACTAACACCATATTTTCACTCTTTCAAAATTGTACCTGTTATCTACCCTACTTATAAATAGGATTTTAAGTTTTGAAAGTAGCCAACAGACATGCAATAAACAGTGAAGCTTTAGGCAAGTTGTTTTTATTTACTTTATTAATTGAAAATCAGATGATTCTGAAAACCTTCACAAATGATGAATTTCAGTTATTGGTACTAGAAGAACCTTTTTCCATTTATTGACATGAAGAACATATCCATCATTTTATGGGGTGGGCGATCTAAACTTTGCATTCTTGATCGTCTATAAATGAAAAAACTGATGATTATCTTTCCAAAGTTGTGAGTTTGTTAGAAAGATTGAAGCTTGACACCTACGAATGGAAAACAATATCATTCAAATGATCCCATCCAATCAACCCAATTTTTCAGTACATTGTCGATCGTTTGTCTGCTCAATCTCATTATTGGCAACTTCGATTTCATGTTTCGAGACATCAATCGTTTTTGGATGGTTAGCGAAACACTCATCCCTAACGAATTTCCAAAAAAAAAAGTCCAACAGAGTCAAATCACAACTGCATCGCTGATGTTGAGAAGCCGCTAGAAGTTGCGATAATACGCTCGTACGTAAAAAGCGCGATGCGTTCCCGGGTATTGCTCCATCGTGATTAAAATCCCACAGAATGGCGGACAACAAGATCCGATCCCCACTTCCCTCTGTAACTCAGTTTAAAATGCCAAAACAAATACCCGATACGCTTTTTGGACACGTTCTAGAAATCATTATTTAAAAAAGGTATTTATAGATTATTTTTGGATTTTTTTCAGAGCGCCTGATAACTTCTCTTTACAGTATTTCAGGATTATCCATTAATTCTGGGACACCCTGCATAAGTTTGATTGTGTGTATACATTTTGAAACTTCAGCAATAAAAGCTATTTTCAAGGTAGAATAGAGCTTAACTTTTTCATTACTTCAAGAAAACGTTATCATCTATAGGGTGGAAATTTCCATTCAACCTTTCCCGATGAAAATAGGGGACAAATTCGAAATGCTGGATACGTATTCGAGCAACTAGAACGTATTCTGGAACGAAAGTTGCGTCTAAGGGGAAAAACTTATTTGTTATAGACGAGTTACCTGAACTGCATTTTCCCCTATATATTATATTCAACGATTTCCTTCTTCTGCAGGCCTCTTGGCGTAGAGTGCATTCGTTGGAGTAAGTTTTTCCATCTGATCCACAGACCGGGGTGAACTCCAAGGGGCACGTATCTCCGCATCGACAAGTCGGGTTCCGGTGAGAATCCAGTTGACATATCTCAGGTTCCGTACACTTAACCCCGGAGCATGGATCTGAAACGACAATTTGACAAATATCAAACATAAGTGACGTTTCGGGGAAGCAGCAAAGGTGTATTAAACGTGGATTTTGTGTAACAGGAATCGGAATATTCAATTTGGAGAGGAATTCTGGGACTAAATCCTTGTTTTCATTGTTATTCTACGTGAAGGAGAAGGGAATATTACATCGAAATAGCATCGCTGTCTCATAACAAACTGTTTCCAACTTATTACCTACTACCTTCCTGTCCTCAGTTTCATGACGTCAGACGCGAGCAAAGGTAATGGCGTAAAAGCTGGGAAACGGTTGATTCAATATATCAGGTAACCAAGTAAACTTTCTGCGACTTAACGTAGTGTAATATGATATTTATTGATTATTTATTGATAAAAAATACAATTATACTCAAGAAATTGGAAGTGTTCAGCCCAGAAGAAATAATTTTTTCAAATTTATTGTTTGACAACAGACTATACGGAATGTATTAGAAGTCAACGTCAAGCCGTCAAAAAATAAATTTGTGCGGTTTTGAGTTTATTATTTCATTGTATAATTCATTTTATTTATACAGGTATGTAACAGACAGTCGGAAACATAGGAAATTCAGTGTTAATCAAGAATGCAGTGGAACAGTGGAAGAATCGAAACCTCAGCGCGATGCGATGACGAATAAATGATTGTTCTCTCTCAATGGCAGTGCGTAGTGTTGATGCTTCGATCGAAAGACACTCTGCTGTCTGCTTTCACCCCCCACTACCATTGAGAGAGAACAGTCGTTTGTTCGTCATCGCATCGCGCTGAGTTTTTGATTCTTCCACTGCTCCACTGCATTCTTGATTAACACTGAATTTTATATGTTAACCTGTATGCCAAAATCACTGTCGCTCTATTTGGATCTCAATATATTATTTCTGAGTATTAAGAATATCTCTAGATTTTGATTATTTCTTTTCATTTTCAGTGTTGAATTGAATTGTTACATTGAATGGTGCTCGTTACAGATCGATGATCAATGATTATTTGTTTCAAAATTTGAATGGTATCGACCCAGAAGTGATCTGGTTCCAACAAGATGCTGCTACACCTCATGCTGCTACTGTAACAATTGATTTATTGAAAGGAAGATTTGGCGATAACATTATTTCGAGAAATGGTCCAATTAATTGGCCCCCAAGATCATGCGCCATAACTTCACTGGATTATTTTCTTTGGGGTTATGTAAAGTCATTGGTTTATGCTGATAAACCAGAAAAAATAGACGCTTTGGAAGCCAACATAACTCGTGTTATTGATGAAATGATGCCTGAATTACTCGAAAAAGTGGTCTAGTCAAATGCCGTTCCTCAGAGATAGTCGTGGTGGACATATGCCGGAAATTATTAAATTATTTTTAAAACATAAATGTCATAAAATTATCTTTCAAATAAAAAAAAATTCAGTCTTTATTCAAATGTGTTCTATTTCAATTCGAAGTTTTATCACTCTAAAAAAACACCCGATATATGTTTCGGGTTTTCAACCCATTTTCAAAACTGTTTTGAAAATGGGTTCAAAACCCGAAACATATATGTCAACAGTGAAACACTGAAACACAATCATTGAAACTTAAGCCAAGTGTTTTTATTCACTTTATTATTTTAAAAATGTTGCACCAAGCGATATGCCAGTAATCAATATCATTTGACTGTATTTTTTATCCTTCGTCCTCTTTATTTTAAAATGGGTTTAACAATTGAATTTTTTCAGTATATAAAGAAGTCTTTCGGTTCATTCATTTGAATCTAGAAATGTCAATAACGGAATTCTCTTGACTCTACTATAATTAGTGCGGGTGAAATATGGATACATAATTAATTCTAACACTACAATAAAGTGCTTTCAGAATATGTCGAAACAAGACAGGCCTTACAAACAATATTATTATGTGCAGGTATTATAATAAACGTGTAATTAAATTATAGCACCACAATCAAGGGCGATCTATATATGTCCAAAGAAGACATACTGGACGAACATTATTATTCGCCAAAATTAGACAGTAGTTAATTTGAATGTTGATTCCTGAAAGAAGTGTATTTGTACGAAGAATTTCGAAGATTCTTTGTTGCATGTTTCTATTGCCAATTTTTCTATGTATTGATTGAACTGCCTGATATAAACATTTGTTTGTATACCAGTGGCGGTTCGTGAATATTTATCATGTTCCGCAGATTTCCCCACCACCATGAATAAGTACAATAGGAACGTTACTTTTTATACGGTTATAGCGTTATTTCCTACTAATTATGAATAATCTTAAATAATTTCAGTGATATAATTATTTCACCACTATATATCGGGTGTTATTTTTGGGTGATAGAACTTTAAATTGAAATAAAACATATTTAAATTAAGATTGAAGCCAATTTTTTTTTATTTGAAAGATAATTTTATGATATTTATGTTTCAAAAATAATTTAATAATTTCCGGCATATGTCCACCACGACTAGCTCTGCGGAACCGCATTCGACCAGACCAATTTTGGACCACTTTTTCGAGTAATTCAGGCCTTATTTCATCAATAACACGAGCTATGTTTGCTTCCAAAGCGTCTTTCGTTTCTGGTTTATCTGCATAAACCAATGGCTTGACATAACCCCAAAGAAAATATCCAGTGGAGTTATGTCACATGATCTTGGAGGTCAATTAGTTGGACCATTTCTCGAAATAATGTTATCGACAAATCGTTCTTTCAACAAATCAATTGCTACGGTAGCAGCATGAGGTGTAGGACCATCTTGTTGGAACCAAAACACTTCTGGGTCGATACGATTCAAATTTTGAAACAAATAATCATTGATCATCGATCTGTAACGAGCACCATTCACTGTAACATTAGCTCCAGCATCGTTTTTAAAGAAATATGGACCGATGATGCCTCCAGCGTGTAAATCACACCATACAGTGGCATTTTCAGGATGCACTGGAACCTGCAAAACTTCTTGAGGTTTGTTTTCACTCCATATACCGCAATTTTGCTTGTTTACATAGCGGTTCAACCAGAAATTAACTTCATCACTAAACAAAACTTCACGATAAAAAAGTGGATCAACTTCAAGCTGTTCTAGGGCCCAATCAGCAAACACATGACGCTTATTATGGTCAAGTGGCTTTAGTTCATTCAACCAGTTGGATCTTGTATGGGTGTAGACCAAGATCTTTACGCAAAATTTTCCATATGGTGGATGAACAGAGACAACTTGTTGTGAACGTCGACGAATAGACAAAACTGGATCATCATTAACACTATGACTTACAACAGCGATATTTTCTCATCTACGTACAGTTCTTTGTCTTGTTGTTGTTGTTGCATCGAGTAGAGAAAAAGTTTCTCCGAAATCTATCGATAGTTCGACGAATAGGCTGCTCTGATGGACGATTATTTAAACCATGAATTTCACGAAGTGCTCTATGAGTTTGGCGAATAGAACACTGATTTTAAAAATAAATTTCAACAATTTGTAAACGTTGTTGCGGCGTGAGTCTTTCCATGATAATTTGTCAATGCTTACTGAGTAGAAATGTCAAAACAACATGGCTTCTACCTTCTGTCAAAACACAGTTATCCCTATCGAAAGTTCTATCACCCTAAAAAAAACACCCGATTTCATATACTGCGGTACGTTGAGACAATTGTTAGTAAATAAAAAAATTAAAAACTGTTTTTGCGCGCTAGTTCCACGGAACAGCGTGCTATCGTTTCGTCCAATTGTCGGTAATTTTCGAATTTTGAGCTTAAAAACACGCTAACTTCAGAACGGGAAGAGCTAAATCTTAAATCTTTTAGGAAAGGTCCAAATGGCGCAGTTAAGTTCATTAATGAGTAGTAAAATCATTCTGATAGTCTCACAGTTATTCACGTTTGACAATTTATTATGTTATCTGAAATATTTCCGAAACTACAGATGCGATGCATCTGAAATTCAGAAGTAGCAAGAGTTCGTGCAAAAATTCCATGAGAATCGTATAATTAGAAGATGAAAAAAAAATTACTATTTTATTTTAAATTCAAGAAGAATTTCTACCAAGTAAAAACCGAGACAATCATGCAATATGAATTGTTTCGTGAGAACCAAAGGGTCTGGAATATTATGCGATATCGTCTTCCCTCGACGATTCATGAATCTTTCCTCTATGTTTATTTAAGTATTGTTCAGACATTATTCCCCTTTAATGTTCCAGAGCACAAATAAGGACAGGGGCACTTGCAAATGGGGAAACGTATACTCGTATTTAAAAGATTAATAATATTCATGGTTTGGATGAGAATGCAAAACGCAAAGGTAAATCTTGAAATTTGGCAGAAAATATGTTTAACTTTTACAAGCAGAGGTTACGATTGAACTAGTGTAAGCTTACGATGCTTGTTATGTTAAAAATATAATTAATCGCAGATTCATCTCAAAAGATGAAAAGAAAAAAAAAATTCAGTTTGAAGACGAATAATTCATTATGTCTCAAATTTTTGATAGTTATTATCAAAAACTATTTCTAATAGCGATTTCAAAGTTAGGCCTTTTTTCGACAGAATGTAGAACTCATCCAAATAAACCATTTCAACAATATTTGTCCCTATAAAATGTTCAAGGGGATAGAGCTGGAAGCCCTTTTAATGAAATTCGAATCGGAATGATTTAAGTTCAGTTTTGTCAGTTCTGGCGAAGCCAGCGAGCCTGCGGTCTCCAATAACAGCATGTGTCAATTCAAACGCTGAATGGAGATCAAAACTTCGATGATAACATTCAACGGACGTGTGAGTTTTTTACTTTCGTTAATTTATGTCTCATATTTATACAAACAGGTGATATGATCCTAACCCTGTGTTCACGTTAAAGCATGAGTAGATGAATCCGCCATTCGGTTCATTTGAAATTTGCATTTTTTATCGACTGTAACTAATTCAAGGAAAGAAATTTATTCTCGATATTTTCACGTTAAAAACGCAGAAAAAACTTTAATGCTCATAAATAAGAAGTGTCAGCTATGGCAATAGAAAGTTCTACAAATCGAGACAGTTCAACATATCGGGTGGTTTTTTTAGAGTGCTAGAACTTTCGATAGAGAAAACTGTGATTTGACAGAAGGTAAAAGCCATGGGGTTTTGACATTTCTGTTCAGTAACCATCGACAAATTATCATGGAAAGACTTACGCCGCAATAACGTTTACAAATTGTTGAAATTTATTTTGAAACTCAGTGTTCTGTTCGTCCACCTCATAGAGCCCTTCGTTAAATTTATGGTTTACATAATCGTCCATCAGAGCAGCTATTCGTCGAACTATCGATAGATTTCGGAAAACATTTTCTCTATTTGCTGCTGTAATTCATAGTGTTAATGATTATCCAGATTTGTCTAAGTTGGACTTTGTGCATCCACCACATGGAGAATTTTGCGTAAAGATCTTGTTTTTCACCCATACAAGATCCAACTAGTTCAAGAACTGAAGCCACTTGACCATAATAAACGTCGTTTGTTTACTGATTGGGCTCTAGAACAGCTTGAAGTTGATCCACTTTTTTATTGTAAAATTGTGTTTTGTGATGAAGCTCATTCTGGTTGAACGGCTATGTAAACAAGCAAAATTGCCATATATGGAGTGAAAACAAGTCTCAAGAAGTTCTGTAGGTTCCATTGTATCTTGAAAAATGCATTGTATGGTGTGCTTTACACGCTAGAGGCATCATCGGTCCATATTTCTTTAAAAAGGATGCTGGAGCTAATGTTACAGTGAATGGTGCTCGTTACAGATCGATGATCAATGATTATTTGTTTCAAAATTTGAATGGTATCGACCCTGAAATGTTTTGGTTGCAACAAGATGGTGCTACCTAATGCTGGTACCGTTACAATTGATTTATTGAAAGAAAGATTTGGCTATAACATTATTTCGAAAAATGGTCCAATTAATTGGCCTCCAAGATCATGGGACATAGCTCCACTGGATTATTTTATTTGGGATTATGTCAAGTCATTGGTTTATGCTGATAAACCAGAAACAATAGACGCGTTGGAAGCCAACAACTGGTGTTATTGATGAAATAAGGCCTGAATTACTCGAAAATGTGGTCCGGAAATTATTTTTGAGACATAAATGTCATGAAATTATCTTTCAAATAAAAAAAATTGCCTTCAATCTTAGGTCGAATGTGCTTGATTTCAATTTAAAGTTCTATCACTCTAAAAAAACACCCGATACTTCTGTATAACAAATCTATACTCAAACAAACCCGCTTAGGTTTTGTTGATCACTGGGGCAAGTTGCAGACATGCGCACGTTTCAGCATTGTTTGATTTTCGTTAGTGCAATGAACTTGAGCATGAGGAAAGCCTTTTCTGTGTTCGTAACGTGAAAATACCGAGAATACATTTCTTTATTTGAATTAGCTTGCAGTTGCATGTAAATTTGCATACTATAATAATAATAATAATAATAATATTTATTTAGCAACTTGCTATTATACAAAAAAAAAAAAAAATGAAATTATGTGATATTACATGTGAAAAATAACTGAAAACACATTAAACTTACGCAAACTATAAACGAAAATATTCTTTTCTTAACCTAGATTTAAACTGTCTTACACTATTAGAATCTTTAATTGTTGATGGAAGGTTATTGTACCACCTAACACCCATTACCCCAATCGATTTATTTAAAATGGTGGTATTGAAACGTTCAATAAACAAATGATCTCCCTGCCTCAAGTTATAATTTATCATATCTCCCCTTCTGATAAAGAAATCCGAAAAACATTTAGGTGCCAGACCATTTAAAATCTTGAAAACAAAAATTAAATTCGCTTCTTCTACCATTTGATTAACATTCAAAAACTTTAATCTCTTCAACATAACATTTACACCAGTATATATGCTACAGCCTAACAGAACTCTCATAGCCTTATTCTGCAAAATTTGGAGTTTATTTATATCCTTGTTATTACAAAAAATCAATATGGACATGCAATATGTGAACTGGGGATAAATTATTGTATTATATATTATTCTTCTTGTCCAATAGGACATTTTTTTTGATATTCTTCTAAAGTACCCGATTTTTTTCCCCAGTTTCTTACACATGAACCTTACATGCTCCTGCAAATTCAATTGAGAATCCAACTGAACTCCCAGATAACTAACTACATTTACTTGGTCAATGGGTACCGAATCCATCTCCACTTTCAAATCTGCTTGTTTAAAGAGGCTACATTTAGAAGGCGCTAGTGTATCATTAATACCTTAGTGTTTCTGTTTATAGCAAATATAAGTACTTGACAGATTTGTAGTCGCTGGCATCCATTGCAATGACGAAAACCAACAAGCTTGAAACGTGCGAATGTCTGCAATTTGCTCCAGTGATCAACAAAACCTTAGCATGTTTGTTCGAGTATAGAATTGTTATACAGATGTATGTTATACTGTCTTGATTTGTAGAGTTTTCTATCACCATAGCTCACACTCCTCATTAATGATATGATGATTTTAAAAAGTTTTTGAGAAAAAAAATTCCATAAAATTAAAATTTGTAGTAAGGTTATCAGAATTAATCTGCATAATATTTAAGATAATGTGAATTACATTCAATTTCATTATAACCCATTAAAGAATAGTATTACACCGTATTCTATTCATCCAAGTTCGAAATGACGAACGTTGTAAATTAGAGAACTCCCAGAGGGACAGTTGTATATCGGATCAGGCACAATACGGAGGCCGCAAATGGTCTTCGAAACGGACGATTAGGAGGTGCATCAATCTGACATATCTCGAGACTGCGGTCATCTCATTCTGGCCCAAGAATCTGCAATCAATACCCCCGACAGGCCAGGTTATGGACGCCATCCAGATATCTGAACGATATAATCAATTCTCTGTCGAAACTTAACTGTTCAATTTGGGGGAAGGTAAAAACAGGCCGGCCGTGTGCTTTCAATTTAACGCAATGTTGCTCTCATTGAATATTTAATGTTGATTGAATTCAATCCGAGCCTCCAATTGCCCCACTCTTACTCCATTAAAGAGGAAGATGAGCGCCGATTACCCTCACACGTATTTTGTACAGGAGTTGTAACGGTAGACTCTTCTCTTATTCCAAGTTGATTAGACGTCGGCTGATTTCAGAGAACACTAGGTTGGATAGGTTAGACTTCAATGTACTTAGGCAGAGGAAGTTTTGGTTTGGGTAGTTCGCGTGCCAGAGCCGGATCAAGATGACTACCTCGAGCACCCCCCAACGAACCTCTTCTTCGATTGGAAAGAAACAAGATGAGATGATGATTGGTACAATTTATGAAGCGAACGAATTAACTCAAAAAGGTTTTTAGAATGCTCTTACCCTAAATTCAATCTTTCAACATTCCATAGAGTTGTTCGGAAAGTAATTTCGTTTTTTCCTGACAGAGGATTTAATTGTATTTTTTCGAACCCAACTTCACACTTAAGAAGCATAATCATTAAATGTTTTGAGAGTTGATATAGCAAGGCTTGTGTGTGAAAAAGTTCAATTAATTCTACGTTGGTGCCCTTTTAAATATGGAAAGCAAAAGCAGCATTTTGGTCATTTTCAACTTTTTAACTACAAAAAAGGGAAAGGTGCTGTTCAATCCAGAAACAAATTAACCGATGTGTATGGAGAAGATGTGTTGATAGTAAGCCAGTGCCAGAACTGATTAGCAACATTTTGATCCGGCAATTTTGATGTCGAAGCTGCACCACTTTCCGGAAGGCCGGTTGAAGCTGCTAAAGACACGATAAAGGCAATAGTTGATGCAAATCGGCGAATAACAACACGTGAGATCGATGAGAAGTTGAATTGGTCGTACTCAACTGTTTATGACCACTTGAAAGGCCTGGGTTTTATCTCGAACCTCGATATATGGGTTCCCTATGTTATTACGTTGAGAAATTTGTGTCGTCGCGTTGACGTCTGTGATTCGCTTCTAAAACTACACAAAAATGATCCATTTTTGAAGCGCATCATTACTGGAGACGAAAAATGGGTTCTATATAACTAAATCAAACGCAAGAGATCGTAGAGAAAAAAAGATGAACCGGCTCAAAGCATTTCGAAAGCCAATATCCATCAAAAAAAGGTGATGCTGGCTGTTTGATGGGATTTTACAGGAATAGTTTGTTTTTGAGCTTCTATCGGTAATACAACAATTAATTCGGAAGTGAATTGTCATCAGTTGGACAAACTGAATGATGTACTTCAATAGAAAAGGTGTAGTGTTCAAGATAATGCGAGACCTCATACAAGTTTGGTCACTCGCCAAAAGCTTTTACAGCTTGAATGGGATACATTGCTACAACCACCATATTGTCCAGATCTGGCGCCTTCGGATTATTATTTATTCCACTGCTCCAATCGACCGTCATCGTCTCTAGATTAACAATGAATTTTCTATGTTTCCGACTGTCTTTTCCATACCTGTATTAACAGGACTCGAGTATGTCATCTTAACTGAAGAGTTGCAAAGGGATTTAGGAAAATGATCAGAAAATATTAATTTTTGACTGGTAACCGAGTTACACTTTCACAGTTAAAACAAGCGTGCAAAAACCTCTGGGGACAGTAAAAAATTTCATCGCTCCTTCTAACGAGATTCCCTCGAAATTTACGATAAATTCCATAATCCTGATACTCACCGCATTTCCCCGGGAATTTGATGGTGATGTTGACGCTCGACGTACATGCTGCCTGTTGAAGTTCGCACTGATTGTTGTAAGTAACTCCATCTGAACCACAGACCGGCCTCGAAGTGAGATGATCCCCATAATTTGGACATGTGGTTGGACATACGCAACTCGCGTTATGACCATCAGGAAGTACAATGCATTTGGAACCGTACTGACATATTTTATCTCGGCATGGATCGTTTTGTTCTGAAAAAAAAAATGAAAATTACCCAGCAACAGAGAAAATATAAGTGCAAAATGGCGAATGCACCCGTACGTGTTCCTACTAAAGTTTAATATTTTTCGTTCATTTCAATTATTAATTTACTATAAAGGATGGGCCATCTAGAGTTTGTATTTTGAAGTAATGATTATATCAAGTCTGGCAACATGTATGTCCTTCGTGTTTTGCCAAAAAGTTAGTTCAATATTTGATATTTACGAAACAAATCGATTTACACTTGAACAAAACTGGGAAAAATAAACTTTCAGGTGTTTTTCTAGAGTGGTAAAATTTTCGATAGGAATGACTGTGATTTGACAGGAGGTAGAAGCCATGTTGTTTTGACATTTCTGTTCAGTAAGCATTGACAAATCATCATGGAAAGACTCAAGCCGCAACAACGTTTACAAATTGTTGAAATTTATTTTCAAAATCATTGTTCTATTCGCCAAACTTATAGAGCACTTCGTGAAAATTATGGTTGACATAATCGTCCATCAGAGCAGCTTATTCGTCGAACTATCGATAGATTTCGAACAACATTTTTTCTACTCGATGCAACAACAACAAGACGAAGAACTGTAAGTACAGAAGAAAATTTCGCTGCTGTAAGTCGTAGTGATCCAGATTTGTCTATTCGTCGATGTTCACAACAAGTTGGACACTGTGCATCCACCACATGGACAATTTCCGTAAAGACCCATACAAGATCCAACTGGTTTAAGAACTGAAGCCACTTGACCATAATAAGCGTCGTTTGTTTGCTGATTGGGCCCTAGAACAGCTTGAAATTGATGTTCTTTTTTATCGTGAAATTGTAGTGATGAAACTCATTCCTGATTGAACGACTATGTAAACAAGCAAAATTTCCGTATATGGAGTGAAAGCAATCCTCAAGAAGTTCTGCAGGTTCCATTGCATTCTGAAAAATGCACTCTGTGGTATGCTTTACTAGCTGGTGGCATCATCGGTCCATATTTCTTTTAAAACGATGCTGGAGCTAATGTTACAATGAATGCTGCTTGGTACAGATCGATGATCAATGATTATTTTTCTCAAAATTTGAATGGCATCAACCCAGAAGTGTTTTGGTTTCAACAAGATGGTGCTACACCTCATGCTTGTATCGTAACAATTGATATAATGAAAGAAAGATTTGGCGATAACATTATTTCGAGAAATTGGCCTCAAAGATCATGCGACATAACTCCACTGGATTATTTTCTTTCGAGTTATATCAAGTCATTGGTTTGTGCTGATAAACCAGAAACAATAGACGCTTTGAAAGCCAACATAACTCGTGTTATTGATGGAATAAGGCCTGAATTACTCAAAAAAGTGGTTCAAAATTGGTCTGGTGGAATGCGGTTCCTCAGAGCTAGTTCTGGTGGACATATGCTGGAAATTATTTCTAAAACATAAATGTCATAGAATTATCTTTCAAATAAAAAAAATTTTTGGCTTCAATCTTAATTTAAATGTGTTTTATTTCAATTTAGAATTCTATCACTCTGAAAAAACACCCGATAGTAGCGACATCTGTTATCATAAACCCACGAACCTATTTATACTCCTTATAATATGAATTTAAAATATTCATTTTGAAATGTTTGTTAATAATTCTGCTACAGTCATAGAATATCATTCTGTTTTTTCCAATATCTTACGAAAACACCGTTACAGTCTCCTCTTCAATTCAACTGCCTGAAGAAGAATAATAAACTGTAGTAAATTCAGCGAAACGTAACCGATGCGAAATTCATTGCACGAGCATATTCCAGATTCGACCATTAATGAGTAGCGATGTAAATTAAGAGTGAATTCAAATCCCATCGGGCGAAAGAACCTGAGCGATAAGATGATTTCCGGTAATATTTCCGGGAGAATAAGATGTAATGCCATGAAGGACCCGGAGCTGGGGTACATAGCTTCGAGATCACCTTCAAAACCAAGTAAATAAACGTAAAGTATTTAATTCACTCTTAGGAGCAATATTAAGCTTGGCGGTACGATTGCAAGGGGGAGATTATTAAAGTTTACCAGGGGTTCGGATTCTGTTTACTCAGCAAATATTGCAGTAGGGCACCAGACCGACTTCTAATATATCTGAAGATATTTCATAGTAACCGATCTGACCGAAAATGTCCGTTTCGGAAGGCACAAGAGGGGTTCCCTCATTTATTTCTAGCAATTGATTCATTGCCCTCCGCCCAAGGGCATTCTTTAATGCTCCTCACCTTGGACCTCCACCGAATGAATATGTGAGAATTATTACTATAATACAGCCAAAAACATAGAGCACCTGCGGCTGGAAACACTCAAGATGGATAACAGCTCTTTGTTCCCATGTACAGTGTGATTTAATGCTGCGTCGAAATTGCATGCATATTTTCTCCGTCTTATAGCCGCAGTTTCTACCATCAACTTCTCCCGTGGTGACTATTTGCTAGATGAAGACTCACGGTATTTCGCAAATATTAACGCACGAATAGGATGCTCTCTTTGACTATAAAAGTTTTAACTCGAACATGAGAATGGTTAATAGGGAGTTTTTCGAATCGGGACAATGCAACTTACATCTATCTATATTACAGTTCTAAACTTAAACCCGAATAGGCTTTATTAATCGTCGGGCATAAGCAGCAGACATGCATTTTCATAGCTTTTTGGCTACTCATCATTACATGGCTCTAATGCTAACGAATGCAACACAGCCACGCTCCTATATTCGCCCTGCATAACGACCTACTGCTGTTTCAAACAACAGTGCCATCTAATGCACGCAAGAAAACGTACATTGCATTCAACCCCAGGCTGAATCAAGAAGATACCTGTACTTTCAATTTTATCTAGCGTCATAGGCGAAGAAATCTTCCTCATGATCAAGTAATATATATATACCTGTATTTCGGCCGTTTTTCTCATAATGTATGATTCAAGCGAAATAATTTTAATCTGTAGGTACCAATGCAATCACCAGGTTTTAGAAGCTTGTAGTACACAACGCCTCCTTCGGCTTTGCCGAACAGGCAAAGCGTGGTATTCTTTTTCTCGGAGTTGTCCTAGAAAATCCACATTTCATTACCATTCACTGCCCGGTGTGAAAAACCCTTTGTTTTTTGCCTTTGGAGCGGTGGTCACAAGAAAACAATTGCCTTTCTAGATCTTTGGGTTTCAGTTCGTAAGGAACCCAATTTCTTGCTTGGTGGGTTACCCTCAACGTAAGTGCAAACTAGTCTTGCACCAGACTCGAATCTTCATCCAGTAATATCTGTAATTTATCGTCTTCGAATTTTTTTGGCTGTCTCAACCGAGCTCTATTTTCAACGTTGAAATCACCAACTTTGAAGCGCTGAAGCCATTCTCTACATGACTTATCAGTTGGAGCATTGTCACCGAAAATTTCCACGAGCATACGATTAGCTTAAGCTGTACTTTTTCAGATTATATTATATAAAACAAATTATATAAATACTTTAAAAAATTTTCAAAAAATTTAAAAAAATTAGCCTTCTACATATTTAATTCCAAAAGATTATATTTAATGATTATAACTTCTGAAAATAAATTAAAATAATGTCGTATAAGTACCACTTATATCATGACATAAAATAAACATTCATTATAAGACATCCGAATGGTATAACAAAATCCAATAAATAAAAATTATTAACCAAAAATCCTATAAATTAAACATTTTGAATAGACAAAATTTTGTTTCTGCTTATCAATCCTATGAAAACCAATATGGTACCTGTGGTAAACCACAGATATATTTCTGTGTGTAGTGAATACCATATTTAAAGGTCTCATTTTAGTAGAACTTTTTCTAGAGGATGAAGGGTGAGTTGAATATTTATTATTGATTGATGTTATATTTATTGAATATGAATATTTGAATACTGATGAGCAAAGTCGATCTTAAAACTTGTTTTTCAGTAATGTTTTGCATATCTTGAGTTTTTATATAAAGTACCTTGGTTAGATATCCAATAATATTGAATAGTCTAAGTAAGATAGTTTTGTGATGAAATTCTTAAGATTATGTTGGATATTCTTGAAAGATATTGGTTTTCATAGGATTGATAAGCAGAAACAAAATTTTGTCTATTCAAAATGTTTAATTTATAGGATTTTTGGTTAACAATTTTTATTTATTGGATTTTGTTATACCATTCGGATGTCTTATAATGAATGTTTATTTTATGTCATGATATAAGTGGTACTTATACGACATTATTTTAATTTATTTTCAGAAGTTATAATCATTAAATATAATCTTTTGGAATTAAATATGTAGAAGGCTAATTTTTTAAAATATTTAACAAATTTTTTAAAATATTTATATAATTTTATATACCTTCTATCAAGAATTAACCTCTATTTATGTTATATAAAACAAAAAATAAAACTTCTCAGGAATGTTGTTTAGTTATCAAAAAATCTGAAATTATCAACAGCGTAACAAAAAACGTTTAGTATGAGACTCAAAACAATTCAAACAGGATATTACTCTTCAAAAAATTTAACGTTTTTAGAGGAATCTTTTCAAAAAGATTCGAATTTTAACTCCCATTATTAAATAAAATAGAAAGGCTTTTTACTTGATAGAAGAAATATAACAAAATTTGAATATCAAAACAAATTGAAATATGTTTATCTTCTACAATTTTAATTTCCAAAAGAATTTTTTATTCAAAACCTTTTAGAATTAAATTAATGTCTAAAACAAGCACCGCTTACATTTAATAGACGTATATAATCAAAACTCAATATACAATGTCAAATGAAATAAATAACCCAGCAGATATACGAAAGTAATTAAAATTAATAAATAAATATTCAAACGAGACAAAATTTTGTTTCTGGTTTTATCTTAAGAAATACTACTTGCCTTATAAAAACATGAACACACTTGAAGGACTTCCCAAAGAATATAATTTATTTGAAATATTTAATACATTTAAATATTCGAATAAATTATTTCAAAAAACTCTAAAAAATGTGCACTATATTTTCAAAAAACAAATATAATTCTAGATAATCCCTTCATCAGCCGTTTTTAATAATCCAAATATCAAAATCAAAAACATAACCTACATCACTCACGTGTTAAAAGACTTAAGCTTCGAACTACAGATCAACTATATATTCAAGATTGATCTATGTTCTAACAAAATCAAAGAACAAAGTGAGTTATTTTAAGGTTTACCTAAATCCATTGACACCGTATAAAGAGATTTATTGAAGCCAAAATATAATTATATATTATATATAAAATAAAATAGAAAGGCTTTTTACTTGATAGAAGAAATATAACAAAATTTGAATATCAAAACAAATTGAAATATGTTTATCTTCTACAATTTTAATTTCCAAAAGAATTTTTTATTCAAAACCTTTTAGAATTAAATTAATGTCTAAAACAAGCACCGCTTACATTTAATAGACGTATATAATCAAAACTCAATATACAATGTCAAATGAAATAAATAACCCAGCAGATATACGAAAGTAATTAAAATTAATAAATAAATATTCAAACGAGACAAAATTTTGTTTCTGGTTTTATCTTAAGAAATACTACTTGCCTTATAAAAACATGAACACACTTGAAGGACTTCCCAAAGAATATAATTTATTTGAAATATTTAATACATTTAAATATTCGAATAAATTATTTCAAAAAACTCTAAAAAATGTGCACTATATTTTCAAAAAACAAATATAATTCTAGATAATCCCTTCATCAGCCGTTTTTAATAATCCAAATATCAAAATCAAAAACATAACCTACATCACTCACGTGTTAAAAGACTTAAGCTTCGAACTACAGATCAACTATATATTCAAGATTGATCTATGTTCTAACAAAATCAAAGAACAAAGTGAGTTATTTTAAGGTTTACCTAAATCCATTGACACCGTATAAAGAGATTTATTGAAGCCAAAATATAATTATATATTATATATAAAATAAAATAGAAAGGCTTTTTACTTGATAGAAGAAATATAACAAAATTTGAATATCAAAACAAATTGAAATATGTTTATCTTCTACAATTTTAATTTCCAAAAGAATTTTTTATTCAAAACCTTTTAGAATTAAATTAATGTCTAAAACAAGCACCGCTTACATTTAATAGACGTATATAATCAAAACTCAATATACAATGTCAAATGAAATAAATAACCCAGCAGATATACGAAAGTAATTAAAATTAATAAATAAATATTCAAACGAGACAAAATTTTGTTTCTGGTTTTATCTTAAGAAATACTACTTGCCTTATAAAAACATGAACACACTTGAAGGACTTCCCAAAGAATATAATTTATTTGAAATATTTAATACATTTAAATATTCGAATAAATTATTTCAAAAAACTCTAAAAAATGTGCACTATATTTTCAAAAAACAAATATAATTCTAGATACTCCCTTCATCAGCCGTTTTTAATAATCCAAATATCAAAATCAAAAACATAACCTACATCACTCACGTGTTAAAAGACTTAAGCTTCGAACTACAGATCAACTATATATTCAAGATTGATCTATGTTCTAACAAAATCAAAGAACAAAGTGAGTTATTTTAAGGTTTACCTAAATCCATTGACACCGTATAAAGAGATTTATTGAAGCCAAAATATAATTATATATTATATATAAAATAAAATAGAAAGGCTTTTTACTTGATAGAAGAAATATAACAAAATTTGAATATCAAAACAAATTGAAATATGTTTATCTTCTACAATTTTAATTTCAAAAAAATTTTTTATTCAAAACCTTTTAGAATTAAATTAATGTCTAAAACAAGCACCGCTTACATTTAATAGACGTATATAATCAAAACTCAATATACAATGTCAAATGAAATAAATAACCCAGCAGATATACGAAAGTAATTAAAATTAATAAATAAATATTCAAACGAGACAAAATTTTGTTTCTGGTTTTATCTTAAGAAATACTACTTGCCTTATAAAAACATGAACACACTTGAAGGACTTCCCAAAGAATATAATTTATTTGAAATATTTAATACATTTAAATATTCGAATAAATTATTTCAAAAAACTCTAAAAAATGTGCACTATATTTTCAAAAAACAAATATAATTCTAGATAATCCCTTCATCAGCCGTTTTTAATAATCCAAATATCAAAATCAAAAACATAACCTACATCACTCACGTGTTAAAAGACTTAAGCTTCGAACTACAGATCAACTATATATTCAAGATTGATCTATGTTCTAACAAAATCAAAGAACAAAGTGAGTTATTTTAAGGTTTACCTAAATCCATTGACACCGTATAAAGAGATTTATTGAAGCCAAAATATAATTATATATTATATATAAAATAAAATAGAAAGGCTTTTTACTTGATAGAAGAAATATAACAAAATTTATTTTGGCTTCAATAAATCTCTTTATACGGTGTCAATGGATTTAGGTAAACCTTAAAATAACTCACTTTGTTCTTTGATTTTGTTAGAACATAGATCAATCTTGAATATATAGTTGATCTGTAGTTCGAAGCTTAAGTCTTTTAACACGTGAGTGATGTAGGTTATGTTTTTGATTTTAATATTTGGATTATTAAAAACGGCTGATGAAGGGATTATCTAGAATTATATTTGTTTTTTGAAAATATAGTGCACATTTTTTAGAGTTTTTTGAAATAATTTATTCGAATATTTAAATGTATTAAATATTTCAAATAAATTATATTCTTTGGGAAGTCCTTCAAGTGTGTTCATGTTTTTATAAGGCAAGTAGTATTTCTTAAGATAAAACCAGAAACAAAATTTTGTCTCGTTTGAATATTTATTTATTAATTTTAATTACTTTCGTATATCTGCTGGGTTATTTATTTCATTTGACATTGTATATTGAGTTTTGATTATATACGTCTATTAAATGTAAGCGGTGCTTGTTTTAGACATTAATTTAATTCTAAAAGGTTTTGAATAAAAAATTCTTTTGGAAATTAAAATTGTAGAAGATAAACATATTTCAATTTGTTTTGATATTCAAATTTTGTTATATTTCTTCTATCAAGTAAAAAGCCTTTCTATTTTATTTTATATATAATATATAATTATATTTTGGCTTCAATAAATCTCTTTATACGGTGTCAATGGATTTAGGTAAACCTTAAAATAACTCACTTTGTTCTTTGATTTTGTTAGAACATAGATCAATCTTGAATATATAGTTGATCTGTAGTTCGAAGCTTAAGTCTTTTAACACGTGAGTGATGTAGGTTATGTTTTTGATTTTGATATTTGGATTATTAAAAACGGCTGATGAAGGGATTATCTAGAATTATATTTGTTTTTTGAAAATATAGTGCACATTTTTTAGAGTTTTTTGAAATAATTTATTCGAATATTTAAATGTATTAAATATTTCAAATAAATTATATTCTTTGGGAAGTCCTTCAAGTGTGTTCATGTTTTTATAAGGCAAGTAGTATTTCTTAAGATAAAACCAGAAACAAAATTTTGTCTCGTTTGAATATTTATTTATTAATTTTAATTACTTTCGTATATCTGCTGGGTTATTTATTTCATTTGACATTGTATATTGAGTTTTGATTATATACGTCTATTAAATGTAAGCGGTGCTTGTTTTAGACATTAATTTAATTCTAAAAGGTTTTGAATAAAAAATTCTTTTGGAAATTAAAATTGTAGAAGATAAACATATTTCAATTTGTTTTGATATTCAAATTTTGTCCCATTATTAATTTACTAGTCTTGCGTGTAGAGGTTGTTTGTAAATTAAGAATGAGATTGACTGATCATTACAACTGTAATAGATGAAATGATAGTTTCAAACCGCAAACATTGGCGTTAACTCATGTTTGTCCTATCATAAAAAGCCCCACTTCATAAAAATACACCTGATTTAGCTATATCAACAGAATATCTGAGGATATTGCCAATTATTTTGCAAAAAGTTCTATTTATACAACCGATCTCAAAACCACTAAGAACTTGGATACTTTTTTTGTCATTGAGCGGAAAAACATTCACATAAAAAAAATAAAACAAGATTTTCGAAATAAATACGAATTCAGGCACGACCCTTAATTTATGCCCAGCAGTGTATAACCTGAAGATTTTACATGTTCATAACTTACGTCAGTTCACGATATTATTATCTGGTAAATTCGATTTTTGTTGAAATACGTGGATCTAAATAATACAGCTTAATGATATTTTCAATAAAGAGTGAAAAATCTGTTTATGTTCATTACAGATTGTATCTTCTATTGAATTCATTTCTTAAATTTTTACAATTGTTACAATTATAGAAAAATTGATATCTTTGTTCATGTCATTAAGTGAAAGTGAAATTTTCAAGAGATAGTTTCAATTCCGATACTAACAAACCGATAGATTGCGATGCGAAATGGCGAATGCGCCGGTAGACTTTTGCAGTGGATTTTCTTGCTTACAATTTTGTCAAATATATGGCGTTGCGAAGCAGGAAAACTTTTCAAAAATACTCAAATCTCTTGGAATTTTAATTCTAATCTAAGTTCATCAGTCAAACTTCAAAATTGTCATCTTTTCATATGCAATAACAGTGCAATAATCTATTTTTGAAGCCAAATCTCTTTGTCTCTATGGAATAATCCTACAGTCGGGAACATTAATTTGGTATCAACGCAGCTGAAGTTCAGAGGATGATAAATTGATACTAATTGGAATAACGCACCTTACGGTTTACCCCAAAACGTAGACAATTATTCCATATTGAGAAACATTAATTATTACTGCAACCTCTATTTATGTTATATTACTGCAACGTTATTTTGACTATTGACAAATGGAATAATGGCATTATTATCGATCATTAGATTTACTCTACCTAATGAAAACATTTTCAACGGTATATTAAATATTATAATTTAAAATTTTCACATATTCATTTGAATATAACACTACTGAAATTTTTTTCACGAAATATTCATGAGTATTTATACATGTATAAAGAGATCATTCGTGCAACAAAGTTATTTTGTCAAGGTATAATAATCAAATTAAACTACTTCCTCAAATTGTGCCATATAATGAAGCTGTTGGCACTTTCAAACTGAAAAATTAAAATATTTTCATTTGATATAGCGGTTATATCTTTTTATAATCCCAACTAGAAAATATAATATTCAAAATACTGTAAATTATCTGCTTCCGAAAATTGCCAAGTGTTTTTTCTCCTGAGTTACCCAATATCGAGAAAAACCTGAGATGACAACTTTCAGGAACAATTTCTGTGAGCACTAAGTAGAATCAACATTCGTTATATTCCAAATCCAGTAATATATTTAATGGAACAACAATAAATAAAATACTGTTTATCGATCCAATAATCAATGTGATTAGGTCAGAATAATTTGTTATATCGAACGCACCCAATTTGTAAATATTAGTTTTATCAAATAACCCTTAATTTAAACGTAACGTGGTAAACTTACAATATTTAACCTATAATTCTACTATAATTCCACGTTATGCTGCTGTTCATTCCACAATGTTCGAATAACCTTGTCATATTTGAATCATTTCCTCTTCTGCTCAACAATAGGCAATTAAGTTGTCTGTAGATTTCAATTAATATATGCTACCTATATAAATGAAATTATGCAGCACATAATGAGTGTGGATAGCTCAGCGGGAGAGCATCGGACTCGTGACCGGGAGGTCCAGGTTCGAGTCCTGTTCAGGTAGAAAAGAAATTTTCTAGTTGGACGGGTATCTGCCACCATTTCACTGTTGGGTCAAAAATTAACAGTGCTGTGACCTAAAGTGGCGCAAGATCGCAGTAACAAAGCCTACACAGAACACAACTGAACTCCTAACTCGCACAAGCTGAAAAAGCTTCTGAGGGATCTTCACAGAAGATCTAGGAGTATCAGGATAATAATAATAAAAAAAATAATTTTGTTCCACATAATTCAAAGAATGAAAATTTCTGACTGAGGTCTTATAAGGTAATTCCTCCTCAAAGAGAGTAATATCGACAATGGCAGACTTCATTACTCGACTAAAGTGGTATTATGTTCGTAAGATTCAACGTCTACCACTTTCTTAGTTGAGTACTAGGGTTTTCCCATTAAACTCATCTATTTAGTTTCGATACGGATATTATTTCTTCATTAGAGACAGCGGCTTCTAGTATTTGTGTTGACATATGAAAATAGACAGATTCCAAAAAGTCTTGCAGAATCTAATGTTATTTAAATATTTTAATATTAGCCTTCTACATATTTAATTTCAAAAAATTATATTTAATGATTATAAATTCTGAAAATAAATTAAAATATCTAATGTTGTACGAAAATCCAGGCAGGTAAACCAAACAGAAACTGCTCGTCAAAAATTTTTCGAAGATGCCTATTTTCCATATTATATATATTCCATATATATTATATTGATATTTTCTTCTCAATTATTTGAACTCCTAAAAGATCATTGAAATGTCTTTTGGTTCATCGTGAAGCAAGTATATATATATATATATATATATATATATTCTTGTATTTATGATATCTTTTACATACATGTATACGAAAATTTATCCAATGGTGTCCAATAAAGACTACAGAAATGATTAAAACATTCGATTCGACATATAGACTATTGTATATATTTCATGTTTCGATAATAAGCGGACAGCCCTAATATTTGAAATAAAACATAATAATAAGATTTAAAAATCCATGATTCAAGAATGTTTTCCGAGAAAACTATACACATACCCGTAACCATGTTTTCCCAAACTATAGAATTTACTTTCAACAGATGCTTCACGAGACAGAAGCATTCAAACTCTTCTTCTAAAAAACAGTTTCTACGTAAATTTAAAATCTTTTCCTAAAGTCTTTAAAAAGTTTCAATAATTATAAACTACAGGATAAGAGACAAAAGTGATTCCACAGTAATTTTAAATTATTATATAAAATATATTATTATTTGAATGTTTTAATATTAGCCTCTTCTACATATTTAATTTCAAAAAATTATATTCAATAACCTACATCAAACGACATATAAAAAAAACATTCATTATAAGACATCCAAATTATATAAAAAAATCCAATAAATAAAAATTGTTAACCAAAATTGTATAATAAATTGAACATTTTGAATAGACAAAATTTTGTTTCTACTGATCAATCTTATGAAAACAAATATCTTTCAAAAATGTTTAACATAATCTTAAGAATTTCATCATGAAACATTTACTTAGAATATTCAATATTATTGAATATCTAACTAAGTTCCTTTTTATAAAATCTCAAGATACTACTCTGTCAAGAAAGGGGAATTTTCAATTAAAACAACATTTTTACATTTAATCGTCAAAATTTATTGGGTCGCCTTCAAAATAGGCTCCATTTGCTCCAATACATCTATGCCAACGGCATTTCCAATTATCGAAACATTTTTTATAGGCGCTTTCCGGGATGGACTTTAGCTCTCGCGCCGAATTTTGTTTTATCGCTTCAATCGACTCAAAACGGGTGCCACGAAGGGGCAATTTTAGTTTTGGGAAGAGGAAAAAGTCGCAGGGAGCCAAATCCGGCGAATACGGTGGTTGCTGAAGCACGTTTGTTGAGTTTTTGGCGAGAAAGTCAGTCGCAATCGTAGCTCGGTGAGAAGGCGCGTTATCGTCATGCAAAATCCATGAGTTGTTCGCCCACAAATTTGGCCGCTTCTTACGGATACGCTCACGCAAACGTTTCATAACGCCTAGGTAATACTCCTTGTTTACCGTCTGACCCTCTGGAACGAATTCGTAGTGCACCACGCCACGGATATCGAAGAAAACAATGAGCATCGCCTTCATTTTCGAGCGGCTTTGGCGTGGTTTTTTCGGTTTCGGCTCATTTTTTGCCACCCATCCCGATGATTGCTGGCTTGTTTGCATATCGTACTCGTAGACCCAGGTCTCATCACCAGTTATAATGCGTTCCATGAATGTAGAATCGGAATTACAGCGATCCAGCATGTCTGAAGCAACCTGTTCGCGATGACGTTTTTGAAGAAAATTCAGGTCTTTCGGTACGAGTCGTGCGGCCACCTTTCTCATGCCCAAAATATCAATCAAAATCGTACGTGGGGACTCGTGGGATATCTTAAGATCATGTGCTATCTCTCTCAAGCTGGTACGACGGTTTTCCAGCACCCTTTCCTTAATTTTATCGACGTTATCTTCGATCGAAGCCGTCGATGGGCGACCACTTCACGATCGTCCTTGAAGGCTCTGTACCACTGATATGCACGAGTTTTCGATAGAGCATTATCACCAAAGGCCTTTTGCAACATTTTCAATGCATCGGCACACGAAAATTCATTTGCAACACAAAACTTTAAACAAATTCTTTGCTCAACGTAATCACCCATAGTAAAAATCGGCACGCACTCTGACATCGACTGACTTAATCAGCCTTTGCAAACACACTAGTTGACAGATCCCGCTCAAGCTTGTAGTAATTAAGGACAGTGGTACCAACCTAGGAAAAAAAAATTTTACCTGCCTCATTGCCCCGCCAGATTTAAATTGATAATTCCCGGTACCTTCTTGACAGAATGTATGTAACAGCATTACTGAAAAACAAGTTTTAAGAGAATAACATAAATAGAGGTTAATTCTTGATAGAAGGTATATAAAATTATTTAAATATTTTATTATTAGCCTTCTACATATTTAATTCCAAAAAATTATATCTAATGATTATAACTTCTGAAAATAAATTAAAATAATGTCATATAAGTACCACTTATATCAATTGACATATAAAATAAACATTCATTATAAGACATCCGAATGGTATAACAAAATCCAATAAATAAAAACTATTAACCAAAATCCTATAAATTAAATATTTTGAATAGACAAAATTTTTGAAATTCTAAAGATTATGTTGGATATTTTTGAAAGATATTGGTTTTCATAAGATTGATCAGCAGAAACAAAATTTTGTCTATTCAAAATATTTAATTTATAGGATTTTGGTTAATAATTTTTATTTATTGGATTTTGTTATACCATTCGGATGTCTTATAATGAATGTTTATTTTATATATCAATTGATATAAGTGGTACTTATATGACATTATTTTTATTTATTTTCAGAAGTTATAATCATTAAATATAATTTTTTGGAATTAAATATGTAGAAGGCTAATATTAAAATATTTAAATAATAAATAAGTTTTAAGATAGACTTTGCTTCGTCAGTATTCAAATAATTCATATTCAATAAAATATAACATCAATCAACAACAAATATTTACTCACCCTTCAACAATTTAGAAAACTTCTGGTAAATAAATACTGAAAAATTTAAATGTTATGTTAGGTTAAGTTACACATGAATAATTCTGTGGTTTACCCATGATATAAAAGATTGAAAGACAATTTAACGGCCTCTGTTATAGCGCAAGGACTGTCTGTATAAAGAATGTTAAGGAAACCAAATAATTATATATTATAAATAAAATATTTTTTGAAATTAAATATGCAGAAGGCTAATATTAAAATATTTAAATAATTTCATATACCTTCTATCAAGTATAAACCTCTATTTATGTTATAAAATATATGTTTATTTGAAATCTTTTGACAGCTTTCAAAATGTGCTTACCTTTTGGAAAAACGTAGCAACCGTGACAATTTTTTTGATGATTGAAGATGAAGAATACGAAAACTATGTAAGGTACATCAATCGACATTTCAAGAAAAATGTATCATTTCAAGTTTATGTTACACGATTTCGAAAAATATTTCACAAAAATTGATAACTGCAAGTAAATATGAGATACATAGATACATGTGTAATTCATAGGAATTAGAGATGATATGTAAAATAAGAAGAGCTAAAATTGAAAGAGTTTTTGTGAATTTTCTCAAAATTGTTGTTGTTGATGATTGGAGCTTCTGGCATATTTTAAATCATGCTTAAATTTTCCATCGTGAGAAATTCACGTTAAGAAGAGAAAAATACACTGACATCTCTAGTTGGAAAATAGGATTGCTTCATGCGAATGAAAAGACATACATTTTCGTCTTCACGTTTTCACATGAAAAATTAGGATGTTCCATCATTGTCAGATGTCTGTCAACGTGGCTGATATAATTTGCTCTCGCTGACAACAGACAAATATATAACTCTGAAGTTTTTTCCAATATTAGAGAAGAGACGACCTCGTTTTAAATTCCATTAAAACGTAACATGAACAAGTTTTTATTCGATTTCCTCTGAAACAGTCTACCCTAACATACAAGACGCGAAATCTTCATGTTCTAGTAGAAGTACGATTTCAGAGAACCTAAATGCTGCGTAGAACTCTTGGAAGAATTATATTAATTCTCATTCTCGAATGAAAATTTGTGGAGGTAATTCTGAGTAGGATGAAATCATTGCAACAGAATTTTCACATTGGCTTCAATTAATGGAATATAGGACAACTGGTCAGGCATAAGAAAGGAAGAATATTTGAGCGAAGTTTTTCAGTTTAGGAATCAACAAAGAGAAAATTGTTGTGTACTTTTGAATGAATTATATCAGCCACAGACAGCATCTAAGATATAGAAGATGAAGAATATTCTGACTTATGACCCTGAAAACTAATGAGAAAATCTAAGCGGAGCTTTTTACTAGAGAAACCAACAAAGAGAAAGTTTTGAGCTTGAAGTACAAGAAGAATCTCTGGGGAAATAAACAACGGAAGGAACAAGATCACGATAAAACCATTGGAACTGATTTGCCACGTTGGCTTTTAATTAATGATATGTGAGACAACAAGGGAGAAATAATTTAATGGTTCATAACTAAAATAAAAAAAAATCTCTGAAGAAAAATTATTGGAGGAAGTCGGATTACGAAAAATATTGTTAAACAGAATTTTCACATCGATTTTAATGATAATAAATGGAATAGCAGGTACGATATAAAAGAAGAAGAATATCCAAGTACATGAACCTAATAATATTGAAAAAAATCTGAGCGAAGCTTTTTACCACAGCAACCAAAAAGAGAAAGTTGCTGTGAACTTGAAGAACAAGAAGAAACTCTGGGGAAATAAACAACGGAAGGAACAAGATCACGATAAAACCATTGGAACTGATTTGCCACGTTGGCTTTTAATTAATGATATGTGAGACAACAAGGGAGAAATAATTTTATGGTTCATAACTAAACTAAAAATAATCTCTGAAGAAAAATTATTGAAGGAAGTCGGATTACGAAAAATATTGTTAAACAGAATTTTCACATCGATTTTAATGATAATAAATGCAATAGCAGGTACGATATAAAAGAAGAAGAATATCCAAGTACATGAACCTAATAATATTGAAAAATATCTGAGCGAAGCTTTTTACCACAGCAACCAAAAAAGAGAAAGTTGCTGTGAACTTGAAGAACAAGAAGAAACTCTGGAAGAATAAACTACAGAAGCAACAAGATCACGATAAAATCATTGGAACTGATTTGCCACGTTGGCACTTTAATTAGTGATATGTGAGACAACAAGGGAGAAATAATTTTATGGGTCATAACTAAAACAAAAATAATTTCTGGAGAAAAATTATTGAAGGAAGTCAGATTACGAAAAATATTGTTAAACAGAATTTTCACATCGATTTTAATGATAATAAATGGAATAGAAGGTACGAGATGAAAGAAGAAGAATATCCAAGTACATGAACCTGATAATATTGAAAAAAATCTGAGCGAAGCTTTTTACCACAGCAACCAAAAAAGAAAAAGTTGCTGTGAACCTGAAGAACAAGAAGAAACTCTGGAAGAATAAACTACAGAAGGAACAAGATCACGATAAAATCATTGGAACTGATTTGCCACGTTGGCACTTTAATTAATGAAATATGTGACAAGAGAAACTATGCTTCATAACTAGGACAAAAAGAATCTCAGAAGAAAAATTGATGAAGAAATTCATCACTAAAAACGTTGTTAAACAGAATTCCTATATCGACTTGAACTTGAAGAAGATTCTTCAACAAATTAACTTTGGTGTAGAGTTGACATTTTAAGTTTGAAAGTTGTCGACAACTCTACCTTTGTTGATTTCTCAGATATGACGTTAATTATTGTCGAATATTAATAGTTTGGGAAGATACGCAAAATCACATTTTTGTGCGAAAACGTGGACGCGGAAATTCACGATCGTCGCCGAAATGGAGCGAACACGTGTTCAGAGCCCGAGTTTGAACTTTACTGACGAAACCATGGGACCGATCAGTTCGGAGATGCGAGGGTGACCGCATAGCAGCTGAGCAGGCGCCATATTGATTTTAAGTTTTGTTAAACTCCACGAAGAAAATTCAAATTGAACACCAACGGATTGCCGCGAATTTTGACCCCGTGTAAGGGGGGTCAGAGGCGTCCCAATTGGTGGTGAAGAACGGGCGAATGTTTACTTTGGCGTGAGACGGAATCTGAGTAACCCAACGGAACTCAAAGGGACAATTAAGGAAGTTCTGTTTGCGGATACGGGAGATATTTGGGTCTAGGCAAACATGGGATTTTTTCATTCGGGAACAATTTTCAGATGTCCTTCATTGCCTCGGAAGACGAAAATGAGAAAGAGAAGACATTTACGAACGATTTCGTGCGAGCCCATTTGGCACTTAATTTCCTGGCGGAACTGTGAAATTCAGGAATTTCGAAGCGCAAATTACAAGTAAACTAGGTTTGGTGCTACTTTCCATGAAGATATTTTTCCACGAAAAAAATACCGATATATTGACTTGTGGTCAGTAAGGAATCAAACTGTAAAAGAATAGAAATGAAAGGACTTCACGCCAATTTGCGGATAAATTTATTCGTGAAAATTGGATTGTTATTTGATAAAACAACCTGTTCACGTTCCCGTCATGATGATACTTCCATCATATTCGATGACACCAAAGAAATGGATCTCTTCTTCGAACACATAAGCAATATCAGACTATCCATCAAATTCGAGTTCAAGGCTGCGAAGGGCTGTCCGCAGGGAGGTATTCTCTCACCCTTACTGTGGACCCTTCTCGTTGATGACCTGCTAGCGATCATTTCGTTGTGGGGAGTCGACGTTCAAGCATTTGCTGATGACCTGGCAATCATAGTGAAAGGTAAATCGGAGGTGACGATATCGGCCGTCCTTCAAGGGATACTGAACACTATTGACAAATGGTGTATAAGAGAAGACATGTCTCTTAACCCGCAAAAGGTAGTTCTAGTACCATTCACTGTTTTACATCCAAAACAGTCTGGAGTTGCCGCACGGCTTTAAACAGGCTCGGTATATATAACGGAGTCACTCTGGTTTGGATGCCGAGCCACTCAAACTATTTGGGTAACGAGGAGGCGGATCGGCTGGCATTTGCTGGAGCTGCGCTGCCCCTGGTAGGACCGGAACCATTCCTGGGAATACCACATGACGTGGCTAACGAGGCGATAACAGGCAGAATGAACTCAAGGCTAGAGTCTTTCTGGCGGAGCCATTCTGGCCTGAAACATTCGAAGTTGTTCCTTGGAACAGCTTCATGAAGGATCTCTTGGGAAATAGCTCAATTTTAAACTAATTGAGACCGTTATATGAAATTGCTACCAGCAAATCTGACGACGAGACAAGAATACCAATATATTATGTGAAAGGCTTGTCAGAGAAAAGCCGAAGGATACCTAGAGACTATAACACCCAGATGGTGTTCAAATCGGAAAATACCCTAAGAAGTTTCGTCACCGGCAAAATTACTCAACAAGCATCTACTTGATACCTCTTGAATCTGGAGTAACCCACATAGGAAAAAAGTAAGGAGTTAAGGAACACAAAAATCACACCATCAAAGGAGAAACAAAGAAAGAGTAGAATATACCTAGGTTGAGCATCATAAAATCCAAAGGAATCAAGCAAAGATCCGCCGGGAGTAACAAAAGTTCGAAGAGGACATCTGCGTGCAACACAGTTCACACTTTTACAGCCACCCAAGCATCAAAGTCCGGAAAATATGACGCTTAGAACGGTCGAAACGTCGTGATAGTAATTATTGTTTCTGTTCCAGGACACATTCCAACAATTATTCATATTACTTTATTTGCTTGAAGATTTTATCAATTAAAATGATTTCTTTTTTTGATTGTCTCGGTGTTTACTTGACGGAAATTCATCTTCAATATAAGAAAAACAAATCTTCACTTCAGCTATTTTATTGATTTATACGACAATTGTTTCGTGATACCATGACTTCATCAGGTGAGTATTAAAACTGCGGTATACAATGCAAAACTGGATCTTAAATACACAGCTCTGGTACAAAAAATAAATAGAGGGTTGGAAAGACGTGGTTAACAATCAATGAAAAATGTTAAGTATGGTGGATCTGTTTAAATCTATTTGATCATTCAATAAAATTTGTCTTTTATCATATCTATTGATCTCTAAAGTTTCTAACATATTTAGTTTCTGACTTTTGTTTTCGATATGTAATATTTCACAGTTCATATTAAAATTATGACCAGTCTCTAACAAATGGTTGGCATAAGTTGCATTTGGTTTGTTATGAATATAGCATTTTTCATGTTATCGTATTCGTGTCTGGAATGATAATATGTGTCTGTCCCACATATACACATGGGCAATCACTACATGTTAACTTGTAACTCCTGATTTTTGTTTTTAGGAAGGACGTCTTTATTATTGTTTACTGAGCTACCTGAAGAATTAATGGTTCTAAAAGAGATGGTTTTCTTTTTCTTTGAATATCTAGCAATCTTTTCAGATTTTTGCCCTATGTAAGTTAATGAAATAAATTTTGTTTCGTTTGAATTTTGAAATCTTGGATATACAAGGGATATTGCTTTCTTGTCATTTATTTATTTTATAATTATAATTAATGGATTTAAATCATTATTGAAAGCTATTTGTTTAATGGTTTGATATTCTTTGTCCAAATTTTCTTTTGTCATAAGTATGTTAACCAAACTATAAAGCATACTATTATAAGCTGATAATTTTTGTGAAAATGGATGGTTTGAAGTGGAATGAATCGTAGTATCTGTGTGTGTAGGTTTTCTGTATATGTAAAAGTCGTGCCTATTATTAATTTTAGTGAATTTTAAATCTAAGAAATTGATGCTGTCATTTACTTCTTCTTCATGTGTGAATTCAATTGTTGGATATAATGTATTGATATATTCCAAAAATGAACAAAGTTGTCGATTTGTGCCATTAAATAAACAACCTATGTCATCTACATAGCGGTACCAATAAACGAAATGTTCAAAATATGGGTATTTTTGGATATTGGCTTCTACGTGATCCATGAAAATTTCTCATAAAAAGGGGCTTAATGTGTTACCTATTGTTAGATTTCCTTCGTCTAGATGAAACGTGCCGTTGAACATAAAGTAATTTTGATCTAGGCAAACATTTAAGGCGTCCAATATTTCTTTTTTTACAACAGGATTAGTTCGTTTTTGAAGTTATAAATCATCAACAAGTTATGGTATGACGAAACAATTGTCGTGTAAATCAATAAAATAGCGGATGTTAACATTTTTCTTATATTGAAAATGATTTCTTTTGTGATCAGATTCCATCTTTAATGATTGTTTCTGCCTCAAGATATATTTCAACATTTTTGACTTTTTTTGCTTCCGATCTTGTCTACCTTCAGAAGTATTGTGTACAGAAAAAGTGGTGAATCTTCTATTCAAACCGTTAGAAATTTACGTGGAAAATTCAATAGAAATGAAATGCCCTTACAGCAATTTGTGGATCAAATTGTTCGTGAAAACTGGATCTTTATTCGATAAAACAACTCGTTCGCATTTTCATCCAGCGATGACACCTGAAAACATTGCTGTTGTAGCCCTGAATATGGCTGAACATCCATCAAAATCAACTTGTCATCGTGCTCAAGAACTGAACAGTTCTCACACTTCTCTGAGGGGAATTTAGCACAAGGACCTCGGCATGAAGGCTTACAAAGTTCAACTAGTGAAGTGAAGCCTTGTGACCATCTGATGCATTTCCACTTAGCTCAATAATCGTATGGCCACATATGAGCATTTTCCCAGAAAAATCATCTTTATCGATGAAGCTCATTTTCACTTAGAAGAACTATTCTCTGTGGGGATCCCTTAAGAATAAGTGTTAAGCTGATCATCCAGAAATCGAAGTTGCCATTCATGACATTAAGCCCCAAACAATCGACAATATACTGAAATGTTGGTTTGATCGGATGGCTGTAGCCAGTCGTGGTGGTTATTTGAATGACATTGTTTTTCATTAGTAAATATCAAGGATCAACACTTCCAATAAACTTATACTATGAAAGAATATTCATTAGTGTTTTATTTATAGTCGCTCAAAAATGCAAATTTTAAATGGCCTAGCCCTTAAATGGCTCATTGTAAATAAGGACACAATGAAGGACTTTTTTCCCCCTCTCTGAAAAACATTTTTCGCCGAGAGTTACATAATAACAGCTTCACTCAACAGAAATGATATTGTCGTTGTCGAGTTTATTCAGAAACTCTCTCACGAATTCTTCGCAATGTATTCCAAAAGAGAAATAATAATTTTTCATTCGATTTGTTCGAGAATAAACTGTTCAATGTTTCCTTCATCCTGCGGAATCCTGTCCTTGCAGCATTTTTAAAGGCCGGAACCGAGGCACAAATAATGCCGCATATTGTAGTTTTCAGTTCATTTGGAAATTTATATGCATGACCAGTCTAACGGGGAAAACCTTCATTCTCACAATGTGATTGAATCTCTATCTGAGATCTGCGTCGACCGTCCTTTATTTTCAATTTCGGTCCATATGATCCCGCCCTCGATATCCAAGGAAATGGCGTTGAACACATTGAATAGCACATTGCCTACGAATGGGCCAGAAAGTATCCCGTGGAAATTTATTTGTCCATTCCATCAATCAGTGGCTAAGGGAACAGGAAACCACGATTTTTTTGTTAGTTTCGAAGAATAAGGTTCACTGATAAGAATAAAGTGTGTGTAATACAGGGGTAAGAAAATCCCTGACTTAGCATCAGTAACATGAAAATTTCACTTCACATCACAGAAAAAGTTAGATTTAAACGAAATGTGAAAATACACTGCTTAATAATTGAAGCTGATGATTTGAATACATATATCGGGTGTTTTAGAGTGATAGAATTTTCGATAGGGATAACTGTGATTTGACAGAAGGTAGAAGCCATGTTGTTTTGACATTTCTGTTCAGTAAGCAATGACAAATTATCATGGAAAGACTAACGCCGCAACAACGTTCACAAATTGTTGAAATTTATTTTCAAAATCAGTGTTCTTTTCGCCAAACTTATACAGCACTTCGTGAAATTAATGGTTTACATAATCATCCATCAGAGCAGCTTATTGGTCTATCGATACATTTCAGACAACATTTTCTCTACCCGATGCAACAACAACAAGACAAAGAACTGTACGTACAGAAGAAAATATCGCTGCTGTGAGTCATAGTGTTAATGATGATCCAGATTTGTCATTTCGTCGACGTTCACAACAAGTTGGATTCTGTGCATCCACCACATGGATAACTTTGCGTAAAGATCTTTGTCTACACCCATACAAGATCCAACTGGTTCAAGAATTAAAGCCACTTGACAATAATAAGCGTCGTTTGTTTGCTAATTGGGCTCTAGAACAGCTTGAAGTTGATCCACTTTGTTATCGTAAACTTTTGTTTAATGATGAAGCTCATTTCTGATTGGAGAGCTATGTAAACAAGCAAAATTGCCATATATGGAGTGAAAACAATCCTCATGAAGTTCTGCAGGTTCCATTGCATCCTGAAAATGCACTGTATGGTGTGCTTTACACGCTGGAGGCATCATCGGTCCATATTTCTTTAAAAACGATGCTGGAGCTAATGTTACAGTGAATGGTGCTCATTACAAATCGATAATCAATGATTATTTGTTTCAAAATTTCAATGGTGTCGACCCAGAAACGTTTTGGTTCCTACAAGATGGTGCTACAACTCGTTCTGCTGCCGTAACAATTGATTTATTGAAAAAAAGATTTGGCGATAACATTATTTCGAGAATAGTCCAATTAATTGGCTCTTGCTCTTCCACCCCATGGGTTTATGCAGCATTTCCACTTCATACGATAGCGGTTTCACGCTCTATTAACCATGCTTTCTGAAACCCGGTTAGTAACTTCGTGACAATTAATCACCAATTTATACTACACAACACCAAATACGGACCACAAAAAAGAAGATGATTCATCTATAAGTATTAAGTTCGTTGCAATTATTTGTAATTAAGCCATTCATTGTCATGAGAACCATAATTTGTGTGTGTGTGTTATACGCAAATACGCAAAGAGTCAGTTTGCTCTCGAATATCCACTACAATTCTGAGCAGTGTATAATATTTATACTTGTAATTAGGTTTCAAATTTGTGAAGTAAACTCGAGTGAACTCGTTGAAAGTGAACAACGGTGAAAAAGCCCAGCGATCTACTTCTCCACGATCAGGATAGTGTTTTCACCATAACTGCAGAGAAAAGCTGCATGGCAATAATACCCTTGATTTGGGGCCCAACAACTGAAAATTGTACACTCTATTATATGTTATTAAGACTGCAAATGAACTAATAAACAATTTAAAATAGAATAAAATTTTATTTTATATATAATATATAATTTATATTTAGGCTTTACTCAATCTCATTATGGAATGTCAATGGTTTAAAGATAATTGTCATTATAAAATAAAACACTTGTTTACATTTTCTACTTTATTTTTGGTATTGACGTACGTTTCGTCTTTGCTAGAAAGACTTCATCAGAATACCTTACGTTTCGTCTTTGCTAGAAAGACTTCATCAGAATACAAGCAACGGCCCAATCTATCATAAGTTTAAAGATAACCTTATAATACCTTACACTTTTCTGTGTAGAAGACTATCTAGAATTTTAAAGTTAGTCTGTTTAAAGCAATTTATTCTGTTAAACACGTGGAGGTGAGATATAGTGATAGTTATTTGATTTTGATATTTCGAATATTATTTAGGGCCGATGAGGAAATTACCAGAATTATAATTGTTTTTTGAAGATTTTACTACATTTTGGACCATTCCCGTTGCTTTTAAACGATGGCAAATGGCTGGTTGTGTGATTCTTTGTGTTCTTGCGAGTTCCCCTTGAGTTTGTGATGGATCTTCAATGGACCCTGCCTCTAATTCTTCATCTTTAGAGTTTGGGGACGCTCTGGGCCGTTCTTCGTCTTCTAAATCCAAACTTCCACTTTTAAATCTAGAAAACCACTTTTGACACGTTCGTTCAGTTAGAGCACGTTCACCATAAACATCTACTAAAATACAATGAGTTTCGGCAGCCTTTTTCTCCGTATTGAAGTAAAACTTCCCGCAAAAATACATTATTCAGCACATAAGTTGACATTTTCAGAGCACAGAGAAACTGATTGCAGCAAAATGACAGACACTGAAAAGAAAGCCTAATAATGACACTTCAGAATGAAGGTGTTTTTGCCAGCTGGAACAATGGAATAATAAACTAGTAGCGATATATATTATCAGAATTATACGAGCTTATTTCTACTCTTACAAGTAATAGTAATTCGAAAATGTTACAGGATACTCTGTGCCTGCTTGATAATCTACTGCTCGCAAATTTGATTTGATTGGAGCAATTCGAGTAACCGGTGGAGAAAATACGACTCCTTCCAGTTGTGTTCTCCAGCGTATCACTTTACCATTCTATCTTATAAAAGAATCCATTACTTTTTTCGCAGTCATCAGGGAGCGCAGGAGATATGTCGAAGGGAAATACGGTTTCCAACTAACGTCCGCGTTTGCAAAATCCGGTCATAGCAAAAACGGCCGAAACGACAACACACAAATGTCATCGCATCAGATAGATAGAACATTTCCTACATATCGAATTAAATGGACTGAAACATTCGCAGCATCGAATAATGTACGGGGACAAACGTTATGCACCCCCTGGGGATGTGGTCGATGGGGTGGGAGGCATCGAAAACGTACAGCCTACAAGGTGATAAACATAATCGATACAGAACAGCACAACAAAGTGAATGTTTGTACGTTCGCAAAAAAATATTTAACGTGCAACTGGATCCTGTGTTTTTAATCATGGCATTCGCGTGGATATTGCACCGTGTTCCGGTGAAATTGTTATTTCCGATCTATTTCTGTAACTCACAGTATTTGCTATATCTCGGTAGAAGAAATGAGTTCTGTTATTTAACACATAGCCCTGAGATCAGTGGAAACGATATATGAATACGTTCCATCAAAGTTAACCATGGTGTAGTATCGATTGAGAGGGAAAACGACGTCAATGAATTGATTAACTACCCGAAATTAAATTTTCCACGGTTCAAAGGTGTCAAACAAATCAACCTATCGTCGTTTAATGTTATTACCAGTAGAAATTAAATTGTATTTCCCAGTATGGAACGGAGAAAGCCTCCTGTTGAAATAGGGATTATTTGGATCTACTCATAAATTGAATTAGTGGGATATATTAATCAAATTATATCACTCACATATTGAGTTTTCACGTTAAATTTTGAATGGAATAATAACCGTAAGTTCCAATATGTAATGGTGATATCATCTATCCTGTACGTGTTTTTCATTCACTAAGTTTACTTACTGTCCTCGACAAATCGTCCTTGTGTTCTCTTTCAGTATAATATTTAGTGGAAACCACTGGAATACGTCAACTTTTAAATTCAATAGTGCGTTTTTGAGTATAAACTTAAATACACTGTCTCTCTTTATTTTAAATGGAACATATTTTTATATTTTTTTAAAGCTCATTAATAACCTGATTTCAACGAACTATATCATGTATGGTCTATTATTAGTAATACCGGGCGAAATAATGAAATTAATAATTTATCACGCGTTAAATGAAGGAAATTTTCAAATAACCTAAATATAGACTGAACTATCAATTGAGTTGGGAAAATTTCTCAAATCAATTCCCGATACGCTCAAGAATCTTGGTTTTGTTAACATTTTTGTCACGAAAATCTAAAAAACTACCCACCTCTGTCGATAAATAGTGAAAATCTGCAAATAATGTGGATTGTTATGAATCAGATGTTGCGATGTTGAGATTTACATTGAAATAGTAAATTCCTAGAAATAATAATGAAGTTTTTAACTGAGACTCACCGAATTAGGATTTCATGATAGGTTACGGGGATAATTGCAGAAGTAGAGTTGAAGTGACAAACTGAATTAATCAGAAGTATTCTCAGTTGTCTATTATTTCAGAAGGTAATGTGTCTAAAATTCATACACAATTCAGAGAACTTGAACATGTCAAACCATTAAAAAGAAAACCTAAATTCGTTGAAGATACTTTAAAATTGGATATTTTATTATGTGTTGCAGAGGATCCAACGACAAGTACACTTTGAATTGCCCGTGAAAATAATATAAGTCATACAACTCTCATAAGGTTTCTCCACAAAAAAACTTCATCCATATAAAATGGCTTTTGTGGAGGAGCTAGCAGAAGACGATTCAGATCGTAGAATGCATTTTTGCGAAATAATGATGAATAAACTGAACAGAAATGAAAAAGGTGTTGGTACAATCCTTTTTTCTGATAAATCAATATTTACATTGAACGGGAAGGTGAACCGACAAAATTGTAGATATTGGTTAGCGTAGAATCCTCATTGGATGCGCGAGACACATACATAGCACCCTCAAAAGGTGAACGTTTGGGCAGGTATCATGAGTGACCATTTTATTTGTCCTATATTTATTGATGGGACTTTGACAGACAAAAAATATTTGAGTTTGATTGGAGACAAACTTATTACTGCGTAAGTCAACTTATTTCCTAATGCAATATATCCAAGCCTACCGAACAAAAATGTTTGGTTCCAGCAGAATGGAGCCCCATCCCTTCAATGGTCAGAACTTACTTAAACGCAATCTTTTCCAATAAATGAATTTGACGAAGAGGTACTATTGAGTGGCCAACTAGACCGCCAGACCTTACGCCATTCTAAATAAAACTATTTTGAAAATAATTCACTAGACAGTTTTCTCTATTATGGTCCTAAATTGTTTTGTCTCTTGCCAGTTGGAATGAAGATTTTAAATCTACCGAATAGAAATCACAAAAATATACTTAAAATCTATATCCTGGAAAATATTAACAGATTTTCAAAATATTTCGAATCTTTTCGACTCTTTTGAAATGGAATAATTTTTTCTACGACAAGCCCAATAAAAAAATACTACGCTTTGCCTGGCCAAACGTTGCCATTGACCTCAACATCAGCATACGAGGACAGAAACGATTAAGTTATTCTTTTGAATGACAATAATAATGAAAGGGGGGGTTTTTTACTTGATAGAAGGCTCATTACAATATCTTAAGTATCATTTAGATTTATTCTGCTAACCTCACTACAAATTTTATTTTTATAAAAATTTTTTACTCGAAAACTTTTTGAAATTAAATTAAATCAATGTCTTCGAAAGCACAGTTTCAATTTAGTGGACATATATTTCACAGCACCAAAGGGAATAAGAAAGAAACAAAGAAAATTTAAATTGTCAATTAAAAATATTAAATAAATATTTGAAGGATACAAAATTTTGTTTCTCATCACTGTATCATGAAAACCAAATTCCTTTCAAAAATGCACAACATAACCTCAAGAATTTCTTCAAAAATAACTCTCTTCAAAAGAAGATCCTTCAAAAAACCCCAAAACATGCACCATATCTTCAAAAATGCTGTTTGGAATTACCACATGTGATAATTTCAAATGGCCATTTTTCAAGTATTTATTTAATATTTTTAGTTAATAATTTATATTTTCTTTGTATTCTTTGATTCCTTTTGGTGCTGTGTAACGAGTGTTAATTCTATATGTCTACTGAATTGAAACTGTGTTTCCAAGATATTTATTTAATTTGTTTCAAACAGTTTTTGAGAAGAATTTTTTTTTTAATTAAAATTTGTAGTTGTGTTGGCAGAATAAATCTGTTTGATATTCAAGATAATCAAGTGGGATATTTCAGCGCACCCCCTGTATTCTCTGGACATTGCTCTTTCTGACAAGTGACTGTTCGACAGATGCAACACGATTTGGTAGGTCACCGATTCACTTCTTTCGAAGAAATCTAAAATTGGCTTCAAAATTGGATCGCCTGAAAAGGCAAGAAGTTTACCCGAGCTGAAAAACAAACCGAATTAATTTGTACTCCCAATATAAGCTTGCTTAGGTTGTGTATCTACAGGATATTTTGAATAAATAAAGTTTGACTGATATTGTAGAAATTTCCAAGAATAATTCTGAATTTAATTTCATTTATGTAAATATTTCTATCAAGTATCAAGTCGAATGTTAATTTACTTACTAGTCATGTTATAGCATTTCTCCCGAATCTTCTAGAGGTACCCTGTATATTTCTTATTCAAGCTCGTCTGTTGAATGTGTCTGCTGGCATGAATGCAGGTTAGTCCTTTCAGACAAAAAACATTAAACAGTAAGAATTCATCTTATTCGTTCATTTCGAGCACATCGATCTAATTTTGCCGACGCGGTTTTGAATAAAACAACAATTTATCAAGGACTATAGTGAGGAGGAATGCACGCATATGGAGCATTATCATATTCAGAAATGGGTTATAATGCTGAATTTATGCCCAAGATCAAGTGACACGCACGCAGAGGTGACTCTGACAAATTACCAGCGAACAAACCCACTCAGGAAAGGCTGTCGAGATTTTTGTTTACATTTTCTGTTTATGCCTGATACTGGTGGAATATTATAACGCTATGTCTCTTCTACCTTCGAATGGGATTTGCTTCACACTCGTCATGTGATTCTACGAAAATTCATATTTCAGTTGATGCGGTTTTGTTTTAGAGGATATTCGATTTTGTTTTTTCTTGAAATTCTTCTCAACGAGCAAACAGATGTTGCAGACCTCCATGGTTGAATATTTTCACTTAGTGCCGTTATAAAGTTCCTCACTACGCAGGGAAAAAGTAAAAAAATCATTCAGGAGAAGATGGTTGGTGTTTATCAAGACTCACCGTTCAAAAAACGGTCAAGTGAATTAAAAAGAGCATTGAAGCATTGAAGACGATCCTCGCTCAGGCGGGTCCGTTAGTGGTACCACTGAAGAAAATGTGAAAAAACTGAAAAAACTGGTACTCGAAGACGCCAGACTAAAAATCAAGATGTTAGCAGAGATGACAAACCTATCCGTGGGTACCATACATGTTATCCTTCATCTTAACCTATCAAAGGTCAGCGCAAGATGGGTACCGAGAATGCTCCCCGCACTTCAGAATTGCGAGTCGAATGCTGTAACGAGTTTTTAAAGCACTGTGGAGAAGACCCATCGACTATTTTCAACCGGCTGGTTACTGGAAATACGACGTGGGTTCATCAGTTTGACCCCGACAGTAAACAAGAATGCATGCAGTGGATTGAAAAGGGTGTACAGCCCCAAAGAAGACGAAAGTCATCCCATCCGCTGGAAAAATAATGGCTACGGTCTTTTGGAATTCTAAAGGTATTGTAGAGAACTTCTTGGTATGTAGAAATACCTTTTTGAATTCTTTCTAGTAATTGATTGAATGTTAACCAATTAGTATGCAAATTCTTGGTTGAGCATACTGCAAATGGGTTTGTTGAGAGAGCAATGCATAATTGGCTTCAATGGTCTATTTTCAGCCTAAATACATATATTACAAATCAAAAGCTTGAATTTTTCGGTTTAGTTTTGACTCAAGTTGCGAAAACATTATCTTTTTCGTGAAGTAGTTCTTCTTTGAGCTTTTTCACCATTGTTAACTTTCACCTTTTTACAAATTTCTATCTTATTACAAATAATGTCGATAATACAATTACTTCCAGGCCTTAAGTGCGTTATGGGTTACTAAGTGAAAGTGTTCCTTAGAAGGTTGAAGTGAAATGCGAATATAAAATAATTCAAGAGTAGAGAGAGATGTGCGTTATTACTTCAGAGAACGTAAAACTAGCGAGCGGTTTATTATTTGATTTTTGGACAAGCGACAAAATGCGACTTTTTTGGAAATGTATCTTCAATGCTGTTTTGTAGGTAAATGGCAGAATGAGAGACTCTATTAGGGCTCGAAAAGTGGTCAGGTGAATTCTAAAACGACATTCGACTGCTGTCTTCGGTTCTAATGGGTTTCTAAGAAAACTGTGAAGGACTAATATTTTCGGTCCTTAACAGGATCAAACGTTTCTAGGGAAAAATTAGACATATTTGAAAGGCTGAAGGTAGTAATTAATACATTTTTTGAGGAGAAGCCGGAAGAATATACTTTACAAGATTCAGAAGAGCTCATTTCTCGATCTAACAAATGTGTTGAAATTTTAGGGGACTACATTGAAAAATAGAATTGTTCCAAAATTTTTTGAGTTTTCCTTTATACCTTTTCCGAGAATACATTGAACGCCCCTCGTATCCACTTCAATTTTTGAGCAATGTAGAATATGACTATCGCATATAATAAGTCATTGGCTGTACCGAGATCATACGCGAATTCATTATTCCCTTCACGTTTTTTCCTCCTTTTGAGGTCACGAAACAAAACTGTGGATGAATATGTGGATAGGGGGAAATTTTCCAATGAAACTTTACCTAGCGACGTACATGTATCTCGACAATAATTCTCAAAGGGCATGTGGAAAGCATTTGTTTCGTTGAAACTCTCCTGCAGAGGCATTTACTCTAGGCCCCTTAACGACACAGGTGATTTCATAATGCTTATAATGCGAGCATGGGATATCTGGCATTCGTAACACATCTTTCCGCAGTTTTTTACGACCTGGATATTGAAGTCTTCGAGGAATAATATATTTTCAACAATGCGATTGTAATAAAAGTCCAGGTCGAAGGGGCTGAACGGTATTTTCATGCTGAATTATGAAAACGCAATTTCGTTCAGTCTTGACGATTATGCCATTACCCATAATACTTGCACATAATAATATTTTTCATATATTGATATTCACCTTTTAAATCTTCTTTGAAATTCTTTGCCATAGCAATTTCACATTGAAGTGTTTTGAAGACTAAAAACATTCTGAGAAGATCGAAACTTTGGGAGTATAGAAAATTTCGTGCAGTTCTTGTCGAAAGTTGAAGATTTATTTAAAAAAATTGGTTATAAATGTCTCCCAACGGGAACGCCCCATTTTAAAATAGACATTACTTACGCATGGCAGCCACTTTTTATTTATGACGTTGACAGTTGTATTTGTCAATGCCTACCATTTAATTATGGAAAGGTAGATACTCCAACAACGTTTATAAATAATCCAAAACATGCTTTCCACTTTTCTTCTGTTTTGTTTTCTTACAGTTTTAAAAGAGTTTCTATGAGAAAAATCGGCGCTGTTTCTGTGTTTCTGTTTCAGTTCATAAGAAATTAATAATTTAAAAAATGTCTGCATGCTCAGAACTCTTCACGCGAGAAATGAAAAATCTGCTCAACAAAGTGATATTTCGCATTTTAAAAACAGTTTCTGTGAGGAATATTCTCTCTATTTCTATGAAAGAAATTTCTGAAAAATTCATTATCAGAAAAATGTCTACATGTTCAGAATAGCCAGGAAAGTTTGTCGTTTTCGACTATATTATGTCGTTATTATTCGTACTCACAATTGTAGCATTAGCAAGTAATTGAAAAGTTTGTAAATAAAAAGATGCAGAAATTCGGGGAATTCATTGAACGAACAAATTGAGTTATCTAATTCACCTTTATTGGATCTATTTAACTAGGGACTCGGTGGTTTTATCTAAAGTAATAGAAAAATTTTATTGTACCCTCATCTCGAAACAGGAAATATTTAAATACAGCATGTTACCACATTTCAGACTAGTTGTTTATAACCATTTGAAGAAGTTACTATTTTAACGAGACGCGTGATGTGAGCAATTGACAATAATGAATAGAGATCAACATAAATAAAGTGTAATATTCAACCCAAGTCTAAGTCTAAAATGAACACATCATATTTATTAGGTGGTACCTGTCCAAAATTTAATGTTGTATAAACCAGGGGCTCCTTTGATACAAGAATAAAAGAACATCGGCGCTCTTTCTTCATTAAAAAAATTGACTCTACGTATGCAGAATATCTAATGAAACAGGAACATGATTTTGATGAGCGCTTTAAGATTCTGCATAAAGGAAATAAAGGTCTGAAGATGAACCTGTTAGAAAGTTTAGAAATAAACAGACTAAGATATTCGAAGAATTTATTGAATGACCAAACGGAATTATCTCCTTCGACTCTATTGGATCTATACTCCTAGAGACCTGGTGGTTTTACCGAAAGTAATAAGAAACTTTATCCACAATCACCTTATAATCGAACTTCAATCTACGCTCATGAAACATATGAAGTACTACTTTATGCACTAGTAGAATAATCAAACTACTTTATTACACTTGTGGAATAATATAATAACATCTCCTTGTTTCGATACCAGATGTGAAGACCGGTATTTCACGAAAATTCACAATCATAGAAGCAGGATTCTCTATCAATACTGTGAAGACGTATAGAAAATACATATCCTTAGGTCCGAAGAATGTATCCAGCGACATATTCTTTTTACGACACGCTAATCAGAAATGTACTTTACAACCTATTGGAATCAACACTTTGTCGAAGGTTCGTACAATAGTTGCTCTTATTTTCAGATAGGCAGTGAGCTTACAATACTTCCCAATATCCATGTTTTTGTAGACCTATATAGACGCTTTCAGCATCGAGTACTTCGACCACATGGATGAAATTGCATACTTCTTCTTCAAATTTAGGAAATACGACAGCAGGACTTCCTCATTTATTGTCATTACCCTCCGTTTTCCTTCCATTCATTGAACCCGGAAAATACATTTTCATAATGTTTCCTGGACTCGGAAAGCAATAACTGGCATGTTGCTTCTTCAGCTTCCCCAAGGTTTATATCAGGAACGGAATTGTTTTCTTGCATTCTTCATTAACTTCACAAATTTTCAACTAATGGAGTCGATAAGCAATAGAAAATATCGGGTGTTTTTTTAGAGTGATAGAACTTTTAATTGAAGTAAAACACATTTGAATTAAGATCTAAGCCAATTTTTTTTTTATTTGAAAGATAATTCTAGGACATATAATTCAGGCCTTATTTCATCAATAACACGAGTTATGTTGGCTTCAAAAGCGTTTATTGTTTCTGGTTTATCAGCATAAACCAATGACTTGACATAACTCCAAAGAAAATAATCAGTGGAGTTATCACCGAATCTTTCTTTCAATAAATCAATTGTTACGGTAGCAGCATGAGGTGTAGCACCATCTTGTTGGAATCAAAACACTTTTGGGCCGATACCATTCAAATTTTGAACCAAATAATTATTGATTATCGATCTGTAACGAGCACCATTCACTGTAACATTAGCTCCAGTACCGTTTTTAATGAAATATCGACCGATGATGCCTCCAGCGTGTGAAGCATACCATACACCATACAGTGCATTTTCAGGAATCAATGGAACCTGCAGAACTCCATTTACGGCAATTTTGCTGGTTTACATAGCCGTTCAACCAGAAATGAGCTTCATCACTAAACACAATTTTACGATAAAAAAGTGGATCAACTTCAAGCTGTTCTAGGGCCAATCAGCAAACAAACGACGCTTATTATGGTCAAGTGGCTTTAGTTCTTGAACCAGTTGGATCTTTCATGGGTGTAGACCAAGTTCTTTACGACAAATTTTCCATGTGTGAATGCACAGAGTCCAACTTGTTGTGAACGTCGACGAATAGACAAATCTGGATCATCATTAACACTATGATTTACAGCAGCGATATTTTCTTCTGTACGTACAGTTATTTGTCTTGTTGTTGTTGCATCGAGTAGAAAAAATGTTGTCCGAAATCTATCGATAGTTGGACGAATAAGCTGCTCCGATGGATGTTTATGTAAACCATAAATTTCACGAAGTGCTCTATAAGTTTGGCGAATAGAACACTCATTTTGAAAATAAATTTCAACAATGTGTAAACGTTGTTGCGGCGTGAGTCTTTCCATGATAATTTGTCAATGTTTACTGAACAGAAATGTCAAAACAACATGGCTTCGACCTTCTGCCAAATAACAGTTATTCCTATCGAAAGTTCTTTCACTCTAAAAAAAACACCCGATATATGTGTCATTTGACTGAACTGAATCCTTCCGCTGAACTCGCGGTGTAATGAACCTTTTTGATATTCAGTATTTTAAAACTCGTCCGATTTTTTTATAATGCGAAAGAACCCAGGATAAGGTTTCGGAGAAGATGGAAATGAGAATTATTTTACGTTACTGATTGTGGGTTCGAGAGGAAGTGGTTCAACCATTCAATTCCTTGTTACCCAATGATGAATAATGTATACGGCCTCCTATGATTCTCCTCCATCTCTTAGTTTGCTGATGGTACAGTGCCATTGATTTTTAAGAGACAATTTTCTGCAAGATGGAACCGCGATGAAAACAGGCACGTATTGGTGCTCGACGTCTAAAAGTAATGAAAATCGATCCCGGTTTGCCTTCGAATTTGTATTTTCAATCAGTTCAGAAATGAAAATATCAAGTAGGATAAAATAATAACAATAGGTTTTTTACTTAATAGAAGGATTATTACAAAATTTGCATATCAAAACAGATTTAATTTGTTAGTCTCCTACAATTTCAATTTCAACAAATTCTATTCAAAAACTTGTAGAACTAAATCGATGTCTTATAAGCACAGCTTATATTCAAAAGAAATATATCTAGATCTTAAAATTATGTTTTGGTTTTTTTAAAAAGGATTTAGTTTTCATAATTATAAGATCGGAACCAAAACTTTGTCTCCTTCAAATATTTATTTATTAATTTTGATTGACAATTTTTATTTGTTGGGTTTTTTTATTCCATTTGATATTATATACTGAGTTTTTTTATATGTCTAGTAAATATAAGCTATGCTTATAAGACATTAATTTCATTCTAAATGTTTTTGAATGAAAAAATCTTTTTGAAATTAAAATTATAGGAGACTAACAGATTAAATCTGTTTTTTTCGAGTAGAATATAAGTTTCCTATATTTACAATAAAATTAATAATGAATAGACGATTTTATAATCGATCATGAATATGATCAAATACTTTGTTTTCTTTCACTTTTTGTTGAATAGGTGTATACGGTGACTCCAGTTATATTTTCATTTTTTCTCATCTAGTGTTGAATGTGTGACCCAAATAAAATATGAAGGATTTTCAATTATACCTGTTTTTCCTCATTCTCCAGTGAACGAACAAGAAAAATTGTAATCATCGATTAATAATAGAGAATGTCGAATGAGTTATTTTCAGGAACCGTACTCTATTTCAGAGCGGGCATAAATGATTTCGCTGAAATTGATTGAAGACAAAATTTTCCCGAGTCCTCTCAACTCAATTAACCGGAAATGTTCTACTCCTTGATACGCCTCTGAATGACGCGGAAGATAAATAGTTTTTACGTCAAATTCCATCGATATAGATTTTATCATATGAACAGCCATTCCAAATGGAGATATCTATCTTTGAATGCGGCTATAACATTGAAACTTCCTCGAATCCAAGGGTGAAAATCCCCGAATAGAAAGGCTATATAAATTTCTTGAATGGAACGAATTTTTTTGCGCTCATGAAAAAGTATTATCTACTTTTCATTGTAACGGCCGCTCCACTTTAGGTGTCTTCAGACTTTCATCATAATTTTTCTTCTCATTCGTTTGAGTTTACATTTCATCTTCAGAATTGACTCGGATGATATGAAAAGCGCAGTAAATAATTTTGTATTATTTGCAAAAAATCCAAATGGCTGATTTATATTACTTATCACATACATTATAATTTATATATTGAAAATTTACTATGAAGAAGTTTTTTTCAATATTGTAGATAAAAGGGGAATTAATTCCAATATTAAAAAAACTTCTTCATGGTAAATTTTTGATATATATATATATATATATATATATATATATATATATATATATATATATTGTTTAAGAAATTATTTATATTATCACACACGAGCATGGCGGTTTTCTAATGCTGAGTCTAAAGCGTATCTTCTTTCATTATATCTTTCTGTGATTTAAACTAATTTTTGTATAGGCCATGTTCAGCAAAAAGTTACTTAGTTTCTACAAAGTGTTTGATGAAGGATGGTATGTATATATTTATTACTGATTATTTTATTCATTCAAATAACTCCTAACTAAAGAGCTTGGATCCGAATTTATTAGATTCTTATTCTAGAAAATGTGCTTTATATTTTTTGAAATGAAAATAAGAAAAGATCTTTTTAAATTCTGTGTAGAACATTTTTTGGTAATTGAACTTGTAATTCCTTAACATCCAATCGAAACAAAATTTTGTATTAGGTGATGTTTAAATAATTTGGTCATTATTGTACACACATCGTCCAAAGTCTTGGGTTTGGAGAGGTGCAGGCAAACTAGAGCGATTCAATTTCGCCCGGGAAGTTGTGCCCTTTAAAGGCGGATGAATAATGAGCTGAGGGGTATGATGTTCGGTCGCCGTACCCCTGTTATTATCGTTGCACGAACAATAACTGGTGCAATTTACGTAGAAAACATCATTGAACCAATCATTGTTACTCTGCGCAACGAATTTAGGGATAATTTCATTTACCAGGATGATAACGCCCAACCATACCGCACACGAAGGGTTCAAAACATTTTTCAAGAGAACAATATCCAGAGAATGAAGTGGCCAGCAAACTCACCAGACATGAATCCAATTGAGCACATATGGTATTACTTAAGGAGGGCAATATCGCCAAAACCCACCTTCAACTTTTGAGGAATTGAGCCCTTCAGGAAGAATGGAATGGTATGCCTGAAAATTTCATTAATGACTTGATTCGTGGGATGCCTAGGCGTATTGGGCAGTTGATTGAAAGAAGAGGTGGTAATACGGACTATTGAATTTGGATCCAGTTGTGGAAAAATTAATCAAAAATAAATAATCGATAAATTTGGATTTTTTCTCATTTTTCCTATTTTGTCTCATCCTGCATAAAGCAAAGAGTAACAAACAAAGATTTTCTATCAAATATATTGAAGTTCATTCCCAGAACACAGATTGTTTATTTCTATGTCTTGCTGTTGTTGCATTGAGTAGAGAAAATGTTGTCCGAAATCTATCGATAGTTCGACGAATAAGCTGCTCTGATGGACGATTATGTAAACCATAAATTTCACGAAGTGCTCTATAAGTTTGGCGAATGGAACACTGATTTTGAAAATAAATTTCAACAACTTGTAAACTTTGTTGCGGTGTGAGTCTTTTCATGATAGTTTGTCGATGCTTACTGAACAGGAATGTTAAAACAACATGCCTTCTATCTTCTGTCAAATCACAGTTATCCCTATCGAAAGTTCTATCACTCTGAAAAAACACCGGATACTTGAATATTACTAATTTTCAATTCAATTCGGAAACAACTTCCAAAAATTAAAGAAATTCTCTGAATTCATAATTTACAATTATTTTTTAAATAAAAATTAATTTAATATTCCTTGAAAGAGTGTTCAAAGAAATTCAAATATTAACTTATTCTATGAAACCTGGAAAAAATCTAGCAGTGTTTTTAAGAATTTGATTTGATTATCTTCTAATTTTTCAATATAAAATATTGTAAAAGTTTTACATAATCACTTTTTTACATATTCATAAAATGGGAAATTAGACGTCATACCGAAATACTCTGGTGAAAACACTATCCTGGTCGTGGAGAAGTAGATCACTGGGCTTTTTCACCGTTGTTCACTTTCAACGAGTTCACTTGAGTTTACTTCACAAATTTAAAACCTAATGGTGGATGCACAGAATCCAACTTGTTGTGAACGTCGACGAAAAAGACAAATCTGGATCATCATTAACACTATGACTCACAGCAGCGATATTTTCTTCTGTACGTACAGTTCTTTGTCTTGTTGTTGTTGCATCGAGTAGAGAAAATGTTTTCCGAAATCTATCGATAGTTCGAAAAATAAGCTGCTCTGATGGACGATTATGTAAACCATAAATTTCACGAAGTGCTCTATAAGTTTGGCGAATAAAACACTGATTTTGAAAATAAATTTCAACAATTTATAAACGTTGTTGCGACGTGAGTCTTTCCATGAAAATTTGTCCATGCTTACTGAACAGAAATGTCAAAACAACATGGCTTCTACCTTCTGTCAAATTACAGTTATCCTTATCGAAAGTTCTATCACTCTAAAAAAACCCCCGATACCTTGTCTTGAGAGTAAATAAAAGTATGAATTTGTGGAATTGTTGTATGAATACATCATTCCTTTGAAATCCCATTATTCTAACCTGAAACACTCTTTTGTTACATATTTCGAAATTAAATTGAGTTTTTCTGAAGAGAAAACATAAATAAATTAAATATCCTCAACGAGCACATCATTTAATTCAACTCCCAGAATGCTGTGTTATTTGATCACATTTTATTATTTTCCATTTTTATTTAAATTTTTGTGGTGCTGAAATAACTTTCCGGAATCAATGAGCGTTATAATTTGCATGAATTTGATATGAACCTCCCCAATAATCGCAATGAGTTCGAATTGACATTTCAATGATCGAACGAAAAAAATTAACAGGCACGAGATGAAATCGGTTTCCACGCTAAATGAAAACAAAATAATTAATCCGACGGAATAAAATGCTTCCATTTGCACGAACGAGGTGTTAGATGAAATAATCTGATATTTTTTATCGGGTATAATTAAAAATTGGTTTAGAAATGATGGAAAAATGTTTGTTATTCTCTCTGAGAACCTAATTTGGAGATATGATTAGCCTTTCCGATTTTCCATCCCTTGTCCCAACGTTTGGTGAGTTTAATTTTATTTTTAGAATTGAAACCTCGAATTTTCCGATTTGTCAAGTTGTATAATTTAGAGGAAATTCAGGTCGTACCGATTTGGTCCATGCACGATAGAACATGAGACACTACCAAAAATTAATTTTTTTTTTGGATCGCCTTTATTGAAACTCTGGGAGTGCTTTTAGAAAGAAGAATAGAGAAATATAAAAACACCTTTTCAATTTTTGTAGATCTAGATAAAGCCTTCCATTGAAGCTTCTATTTGAATCTTTACTTCAGCCGACAATTTTCAAATTCTGTCTAGAATTAAAAACCGAATTAACGAATATCTAGATGTGTGGAAGATTAAAAATTCGAATGAACGATTCGAAATCTAAAGAAAAAATAATTTTCTGCGAAACGAATGAAGTTTCAAGGACAAGTGTGTTTACAATAAGCTTTCCAAACTTTTCTACTTCAAGATCGGCCACCGTAATTCTCTCAACTCCAGATGACTTCGCAGTTTTCCACCTCCATCCAGATAGCGTTCGGGGAAAGCTTTTGAAAGAAGCATATTTTTTCACGCGAACTTTTCACGATCAGAATCGAGTTTAACGTGAGCTCTTGTGTATTTTCGTTTTTTAGAGAACTAAGATCAGTCGAAAGGTCCCCCAATCTATTCACCAGTCATATCTGACAACGTAATCGGCTTTTCTAGTCAGGAAAATAATAAAGGACCATGTGCTCGAGCAGAGAAGCGAATAGAAAACTTTGGCATTCACTGGAAAACATCAAAAATGTTTTATTTATGTTCGTTCGGAAGAAGTTTACGGAACTTTCGAAACTTGTCAGCCAGCCAGATTCGACAGGAACGGTGTTTAATTGATTTTTAGTTACTTCCGCATTCAAATTTCCCATAAGTCACCGCAATGATTTAAGCAGAAAATTCTACACAAGAATATGAGATGTTTTTTTGGAAATTTTTCAGAATGTAACAATTTTTGCAGCTCCTTCAGCTTCTTGTAGTTATTTCAAATCTAAATCCTACATTTGAACCCAATCGTAGGACTGCTGCAATGGTTTCGGTAGCACTCAACGTTGATCTAGTCACAAAAAAAATAGAAAATTTGAACTCGATCCTATTGAACCAATTTAGCCCATTAACAAAGTCAATTGAGATATTGAGATCCCAAACTTTTCCTGAAAGTTCCAAGGCTTTAGCTCTTTCCGTTCGAAAGTTTATATGATATTATCCTGTCACTCCTAGATCTTCTATGAACTCTCAGTAGCTTTTCCGCTTGTGCGAGTTTGGAGTTCAATTGTGTTCTGGGTACATATATTTATATTTTTTCCTTTCGCTTCCAGGTGTAATATTTCAAGATTGTCCAATTCTTGGAATATATGATTGGTTTCGAAAAAATATTTCGCAAATTTAGAATTATCTTTCCGTTTCCCAAATGAAGATTGATGTTCTCTGAACCATCTTTGGAACGATTTTCCAGTTTGTTCTACGCTACTGTACTGTTGACCACTTAATTTATAAACGCCAGAATTGTTCAGCCGGTTGTTTTCGTCATTTGCATTAAAAAAGAGGTTGGAAATTTTATGTGTAGGTGTGAAAACTGTTTTGATGTTGCGCATTCTTATTCAACTAAATGCAGAAAATCAGATTGGTCGAAAATATCGGACAAAATATGAAAAATTCTCAAATAAAATAAATAAAACAGTCAAAAAGACCGTTGCTAACAAGAAGGTATGAATCAGGTGGCAAAAAAAACATATTTTATTTTCCCTAGGTCGTCAAATCTGCTCTCTTAAAAATTCTGGATCAATTCGTATCTTTCTGGCCAGAAAGAGCGTCGAAATGTTGAAGGAAAACCGGAAGATCAATTCTTGAAGAATTACCAGTAAGGGCAAATTTGCAAAGCTTTTCTTGTCTCCAGTTTTTTCTCAATTTTATTCAAGCCTCTGAAGTGGCTGGCTAAATACAGTCCACTTAGTTTTTCCCAACAAATGCTTATGTTTTTGATTGTCTCGGTCTTTACTTGACGGAAATTCATCTTCAATATGAGAAAAACAAATGTTAACTTCCGCTATTTTATTGATTTACACGACAATTGTTTCATCATACCATGAATTCATCAGGTGAGTATTTAAACTGAGGTATACAATGCAAAACATGACCTTAAATACACAGCTCTGGTACAAAAGATAGAGGGGTGGAAAGAGATGGTTTACAATTAATGAAAAATATTAAGTAGGGGGGATCTGTTTAAATCTATTTGATCATTCAATAAAATTTGTCTTTTATTATATCTATTGATCTATAAAGTTCCTAACAGATTTAGTTTCTGACTTTTGTTTTCGATATGTAATATTTCATAGTTCATATTAAAATTATGGTCAGTCTCTAACAAATCATTGGCATAAGTTGAATTCGGTTTATTATTAATGTAACATTTTTCATGTTCTCGTATCCTTGTTTGGAATGAACGGCCTGTCTGTCCCACATATACACATGGGCAATCACTACATGTTAACATGTAAACTCCTGATTTTTTGTTTTTAGGAATGACGTCTCTATTATTTTCTACTAAGCTACCTGAAAAATTAATGGTCCCAAACGAGATGTTATATTTTTCTTTTTTCTTTAAATATCTAGCAATCTTTTCAGATTTTTGGCCTATATAAGTTAATGAAATAAATTTGGTTTCGTTTGAATTTTGATGTACCAGAGCTGTGTATTTAAGGTCATGTTTTGCATTGCATACCTAAGTTGAAATACTCACCTGATGAAGTCATGGTATGACGAAACAATTGTCGTGTAAATCAATAAAATAGCGGAAGTTTACATTTGTTTTTCTTATATTGAAAATGCTAATGTATTCATGACAACTTAATCCATAAACTCCTGAATTTGCACTAAGCTAGTTGTCTTTTTTTTTAGAAGATGACCATATTTTGATGAGGAAAAGACTATGTAAAATTTGCTATTCCACCTAGTATAAAAAATTGATGATTGTCTGTTCATCTACAATAGAAATATCAGTTCGAAATTCCCACTGAAGACGAAACAGATCCATATGAATGGATATCGTTGCAGCATATTTCCAATTCATGTTTAATCTCTTTCGTCCATAGTTCAATCAGCTAGAAATCCGAAACATGTCTGAACTATAAACTATTCTGCTATCCTGGACAAATTGGTAATCTACGAATGGCCAATTTCATCTGGGTTAGCCAGACCATTGCCGTAGGTTGAAGCTTATACTGGATAAGTTGAGGGAATGAGATTATATAATAGATGGGAAGTTCCATTGCTTTGCCTTATTTCTGTCATTTCGTAATATTCTTCTGAGAAAACATGAGATTTTCTCCGAAAATCTGGTTCTGAAATCGACATATGCTATCAATCCTAAGACAGAGTATTTCAGTATGACGTCTAATTTCCCATTTTATAAATATTTGAAAAAATAATTCTGGGAAACCTTTACGATATTTCATATTGAAAAATTAGAAGAAAATTAAATCAAATTCTTAAAAACACTTTTAGATTTTTTCTACGTTTCATAGAATTATTTAATATTTGAATTTCTTTGAACACCCTTACAAGGAATATTAAATTAAATTGAAAAAAAAATATAAATTATAAATTCAGAGAATTTCCCTAATTCTTTGAAAGTTGTTTCGGAATTGAATTGAAAATTAGTAATATTCAAGTTTCGGGTGTGTTTCTAGGGTGATAGAACTTTCGAGGGGAATAACTGTGATTTGAAAGAAGGTAGAAGGCCTGTTGTTTCATCATTCCTGTTCACTAAGCATTGAAAAATTATCATGAAAAGACTCACACCGCAACAACGTTTACAAATTGTTGAAATTTATTTTCAAAATCAGTGTTCTATTCGCCAAACTTATAGAGCACTTCGTGTGATTTATGGTTTACATAATCATCCATCAGAGCAGCTTATTTTTCGAACTATCGATAGATTTCGGAAAACATTTTCTCTACTCGATGCAACAACAACAACAAGACAAAGAACTGTACGTAAAGAAAAAAATATCGCTGCTGTAAGTCATAGTGTTAATGATGATCCAGATTTGTCTATTTATCGACGTTCACAACAAGTTGGACTCTGTGCATCCACCACATGGAAAATTTTGCGTGAAGATCTTGGTCTACACCCATACAGGATCCAACTGGTTCAATAATTAAAGCCACTTGATCATAATAAGCGTCGTTTGTTTGCTAATTGGGCCCTAGAACAGCTTGAAGTTGATCCACGTAAAATTGTGTTTAGTGCTGAAGCTCATTTCTGATTGAACGGCTATGTAAACAAGCAAAATTGCCATATATGGAGTGAAAACAATCCTCAAGATGTTCTGCAGGTTTCATTGCATCCTGAAAAATGCACTGCATGGTGTGCTTTACACGCTGGAGTCATCATCAGTCCATATTTCTTCAAAAACGATGCTGGAGTTAATGTTACAGTGAATGGTGCTCGTTACAGATCGATGATCAATGATTATTTGTTTCAAAATTTGAATGGTATCGACCCAGAAGTGTTTTGGTTCCATCAAGATGGTGCTACACCTCATGCTGCTACCGTAAGAATTGATTTATTGAAAGAAAGATTTGGCGATAACATTATTTTGAGAAATGGTCCAATTAATTGGCCTCCAAGATTATGCGACATAACTCCACTGGATTATTTTCTTTGGGTTATGTCAAGTCATTGGTTTATGCTTATAAACCAGAAACAATAGACGCTTTGGAAGCATGGAACATATTGATGAAATAAGGCTTGAATTACTCGAAAAACTGCTCCAAAATTGGTCTGGTCGAATGCGGTTCCTCACTATAAAAAAAAACACCCGATACATTTATCAAACGATTAATTTTAAAAACCAATACGCCATATCTGAGAAGATACATTACTCCATTCAAAGATATATAAACATCAATTATCATATTACACAAAAACGAGAATATAAGATTAAAGAAATCAATATATGCCTACTCAGCTAGATAACAACTTAGTACATTAATATTATTAATAATATCGAAGTTGCCATCTCATCAGCTGAGTCCGTTATTAGGTGAAAAAAATTAACTTAATCGAAAGGTCTGAATAAAAGGGAAAACTTCGGATAGGATTTTCAGGCGCAGGTGCCAGGAGAAGAGTTTTTCTTTATATTCGGAGTTTCTTGTGATTCCGCCTAGCTTGAATTTGTTCAAAAAATTGGAGTTTTTTTTGATTAAACGCAATGTATAATTTTTTAGATATCGTGCTGTGGTCACTTCTTGTGATCAAGTAACAGAACGAATTTAACCTTATGACAGTTTTTCAGTAGACTCTTTATCTTCAAGAATATGCTAGTATTTTTTCGAATAAGTAATTCATCTGCAGTTTTAGGATGTGGGCGTATGTAGGTCTAATGACACCTACGCCCATGGGTAAAGCGGCGCAATGAATATATATAGTGATACCAATCTGTTAGAATCCCGCTATATCTCGTTCAATGGATTTCCTGTAATTATTCTATCTACAGTTCACACTTTTTTTGAATCGTCTAATTCTTATGCAATATAATCAAATTTGATTATGTAATGTATGTTAATAAACTCTTCAATGGCAACTGCCTATTGTTTGATTGACATAAACCGAAAAAAGATGAAATTGTGATCCAAAATTTGTGTAACGATAAACCATATTAGTGTTTCATAGGTTTTCTTGGAATGATACTTGGTCATTGAGATGATTCAATGACTGTAATAATGAAAACTTTATAGCAATCAGACTAGATTGGACAATTTAGTTTTTCATATTGTCTGTTTCTGTGTATAGCGAATATATGAACTTGACAAATTTGAAGTCACTGGCATTCATTGCACTTACGAGAACCAACAAGTTCGAAAAGTGAGCATGTCTGCAGTTTGCCCCAGTGATCAACAAAACCTTGTCGGGTTTGTTTGAGTATAGAATTTTTATACAGATGTATGTTACACTGTTTCGATTTGTAGAACTTTCTACTACCATAGTTCATACTCCTTATTAATGATATTTGGCACGAATATATTTGAACGAATTCTAAATTACATCTTTCACCAAGCAGAGTTAAATCAGGTTAAAAGTTCATCCAGAAAATACATTGGTGATTCAAGTACCATACTAGTTTAATATTATGAACATGAAAATATTCTAAAAATTGGTAAAAAGCCGTGAAATCAGAAGCTTTTGCACGCTTGTTCAACATTCCATTTCATTTGAAATATTTCAGATCTGCGAATAACTTCTCAAAGAAGATACATATGAATAAAAATAGAGAATTCTGTGTGCTATAATATTAATGTCGAATAAAAGCAATTTTTTGTAGTTTTAGAATTGCTCTCAATAAATTTCAGTTTCAACAGAATATATTATGTAACCTGAAAAGACTTATTCATAATTCATTAGTGATAATGACTTGGAAGCAGTTTCTATCAAAGAACGGAGTATTATATAATATTCTGAAGCTGAAAAAATTCTAAAGGACAGAAAAACTGACACACAATTTAAATATATGTCAGACGTCTTTTATTTACTGAAAAACATTCTCATTGAATTTGTTACTTAATTTCACAAAAATTCTAGAATACTCTGTGATTAAATTTAAATTTTTCTACAGAAAGTTGAAGTATTTACTATCAGCTTTTTTTTAATTTGTACTCCACCGTGAAATATTCCGGAGAAACAGAAATAATAATAGCTCTTCGACACGCTCGACTACCTCATATAAATATCGATTATTTTCAAAAAGGGAGAAGAAAAAAAGTTTGCTGGAATTATTCATTGAGAATTTATCGTCCGTCCGGAATACTAAATAAACCGTTGATAAAGAACTAAATGATTCCTGAAGTAGAGAAGCTATTTTTTGCCAGTTGACTAGGAATTTCATCGAATAGTAAGCCAATAAATACTGAAATAGACTCCAGTAATTGTTACAAGAGATTGTAACTGTAAGACAGTAAATTAGTTTATAATTCCAAGGAAATTTTAAACAACTGTGTCCATTTGATATTGTATAGTGAATTTTTATTTTTATACGTCTATTAAATATAAGCGGTGCTTATTATCAGATATTAATTTAATTCTAAAAGATTAAAAATTTTTTTTTTTTTTAATTAAAATTGTAGAAGACTAACAGATTAAATCTGTTTTGATATTCAAAGTTTGTAATTATCCTTCTATCAAGTAAAAAACCGCATCTTATTATTTTATTTTACAGTTTCCAGTAGTTTAATGAAGGCCATAAAATGCCTAATAAACTTTGTGTGATTTCTGTGTTTAGCATAGAACATAGATTACCTTGGATATTAGATGTAACTACCTACTTCACAGAGTTTTCAGAAATTGTTTGGTAAGATTACAAGTTTATCTATTTTTAAATTGAATTTATATTATAAATGTAAAGTTGAACTGACCTTATCTGAATTATAATTGTTTTTGAGGATATGCTACATGTTTTTAAGAGTTTTTGAAGTAAGTTATTCAAATATTTAAACATATTAAATATTTCAAATAAATAAGTTTTGGAGAAGTTCTTAAAATTATGTTGTGCATTTCTGAAAAAGATTTAGTTTTCATAAATATAAGACCAGAAACTCAACATGTTGTCAAATGTTTGTCAAAGCCAAAATATACGTACCACGGCCTTTCTGACGAGTTCAGGTGCGTATGTTTGGAACGAAACATTCGATATCACTTAACAAAAATAAATTATTAATTAAAATCAAAAATAAGTGATATCTAATGTTTTACCAACATTCGATATCACTCAACAAAAATAAATTATTAATTAAAATCAAAAATAAGTGATATCTAATGTTTCGTTCCAAACATACGCACCTGAACTCGTCAGAAAGGCCGTGGTACGTATATTTTGGCTTTGACAAACATTTGACAACATGTTGAGTTTCTGGTCTTATATTTATGAAAACTAAATCTTTTTCAGAAATGCACAACATAATTTTAAGAACTTCTCCAAAACTAATTTATTTGAAATATTTAATATGTTTAAATATTTGAATAACTTACTTCAAAAACTCTTAAAAACATGTAGCATATCCTCAAAAACAATTATAATTCAGATAAGGTCAGTTCAACTTTACATTTATAATATAAATTCAATTTAAAAATAGATAAACTTGTAATCTTACCAAACAATTTCTGAAAACTCTGTGAAGTAGGTAGTTACATCTAATATCCAAGGTAATCTATGTTCTATGCTAAACACAGAAATTACACAAAGTTTATTAGGCATTTTATGTCCTTCATTAAACTACTGGAACTAGTATAGTGAATTTTGATTTCTTATGTCTATTAAATATAAGCGGTACATATTATTAGACATTTATTTAATTCTAAAAGTTGAAAAAAAAATTTTGAAATTAAAATTGTAGAAGACTAACAGGTTACATCTGTTTTGATATTTGTAATTATCCTTCTTTCAAGTAAAAAACCCTATCTTATTATTTTTTGTTAGCGTAATACTTATCGGATGCCAAAATTTTTTTTTTCATTTATTAACGAAAAGAAATACAGGTATTCGAACCCAATACAGTATTCACATAATTACATTTAAATCATACATTTTTCTTAACTAGAAGTGATAAGTTTACATAATGAATTGAAAGTTAAAAACAACTAAATAGTAATATAATAATGAATAATCAAAAAATTAAATATCAATCAAAATTTCGAATATAATGAAGTTTCAAATCTATATTGAATAAGCTCAAGTTGAAATAGATAGTTCAAATATTGACTGGATTAAAATTTGTAAACGTTTCAGAGAATTTTTCTAGTTAATATTTGAAATATTCGAGAAAAAAAGCCCTTCTACGTAATTTTTAGTTTGTTTGATGATTTTCAACTGATTTTAGAAGAAGTATGAAATTTATGATAGATTGGGCCGTTGCTTGGTAGAAATCAGTTGTAATTGTCATTATAAAATAAAACACTTGTTTACATTTTCTACTTTATTTTTGGTATTGACGTACGTTTCGTCTACCTGTTCTACCAATTTATATTGGTAGAACAGGTAGAAATTTCGGTACACGCCTAACCGAACATAAAAGAAGTTTCGATAAAAATAAAAAAGATTCACATTATGCTAAACACCTTCTTGAAAATAACCATTCTTTCACAAAAGAAATAGAAATTCTACATGTTGAAAATAGAGGTCTAAAATTGAACTTATGGGAAACTTACGAAATAAATAAACATAAAAACAGCAATAACCTAGTAAATGAACAAATAGATTTTTATTACACCCCTCTATTCAATATTTACAAGGGATCGAGTGAACATGATTCTGAAGGGAATATTCTTTGAGAAAACCAACCCGACGAACAATTAAAAACACATGTACACCTTCTGTAAAAAATCTTATAAATTCATTGTACAACAACTGTTACTTCGTATTCTGATGAAGTCTTTCTAGCAAAGACGAAACGTACGTCAATACCAAAAATAAAGTAGAAAATGTAAACAAGTGTTTTATTTTATAATGACAAGAAGTATGAAAAGTACGTTTTGTTCAAGATATTCTTTTTCCAGTATCTATCGTCAATGTGTAATGATTCAGATCGAATTGAGAAGGATGGAGCTTTTTAATCACGTATATTCCATTTTTATGAGATCTTCCGCTTCTTCAGGAAAAAGTCTAAAATTGCAAAAAATTACATTTATTTGACTTTTAGATGACAGAACATAGAAATCTGTGTTCTTTGTAATCATACGTAGCTTCCTCAAAAAATAATCCACAGATTAGAAATGTGATTTTCAACATTTTTTTTCAGATGTAGTCGTAGAAACATAAAAATTATCCCATATATTTTACTTACCACATTTTCCTTGATACTTTACGTAAGTATTTTGTCTAGCCTTACAGGAAGCCACCCTAAGCTGGCAGTGATTTTCATAGGTTTTACCATCGGATCCACAAACGAAAGCTTCCTCTTTTCTACATTCTGTTGGACATTGACATAAAGCCCTTCCATCAATTCCAGTAATACAGTGGGCTCCCCATGCACAGAAGGTTTTTTCACAAGGTTCTGAAAAATGAAATGGAACAATCAGATACTTCACAAAACTTTTATGCTAGTCGCATTAATCGAATTTATTCTAAAAACCATTTTGCATTTCAGGTATAAACGTGAGGGAATATTTAATTCCCTTGAAATAATTACTAGAGTGAAGTTGATTCCGATAAAGCCATATGTGAAATATGAAACTTAGAAAAAAGAGGGAGGTACAAATATCCAACAGTTTTTGTAAATATAGCTAAGAAACGCTTAAAAATAAAGCTTCCTGCTCGTCTCTGCAGCAGCGATCCAGTTTTCACGAACAAATTGATTCACAAATTACCACGAGAGCGTTTAATTTCTATTGAATTTTCCACGTAAATTCCTAACACTTCGTATAGAAAAGTCACCACTTTGCAAATAAGTTTTTAATATTTCCTAGTTCTGTTCAACCGCAAATGGACCCATTCCGTTAATTTAGACTAACTTTCTGTCAAAGCACGAATGACAGACGTAATGTCAGACTCGTAATAACCAGTGCTTCAAAATGCAAACTCTAGATGGCTCACTCTTTACAAAATACTAAGTGATTCTATATAAACTTGGTTTCGTGCAAGTCAGTTTCCAGGAATTCAGGAGGTAGCTTTCGCCTGGCTTCCAAATTTCAGTCGATCGGAAAAAATCGAATCTTCTCGGAATAACATTGAATTGTTTCTTCTCCAGCTGAAACGATTTGCTGCCTTTTACGTGGGAAGCGGCGAAGGTCGAATAGACATAGGAAAAATCGGAACATCTCCGGTATAATCACATCTTAAGTTCAATTTAAGGTCCGCCTCTGACTGCAGAATAGAGAAAAACGATATATCAAGTAAAAGCTTCGTTAGTACGATTCGGAAAGAGACGGTAGCGTGGCTTTTCCCAAAAAGGGGAATCGGGATAAGAAAGATAAACGGTGAACCGACTGGCTTCAACAGTAAAATGAAGTGATGAGAGAGGATGTAAAATGGAACACTGCAATAACCAAAAGTGTATAATGGAAAGTACGAGCTGTGCCTCAGATCAGCCGAAAAATTATTCTGAAAGCCCCCTTTTCTCTTTCTCACGGATATTATGCTGAAGACATAAGTAAATATTAAATATTTCCTTTGAATTATGAAAGGGAGATTTTCAATTTGCATTTGGTAATTTGAAATTCGCTATTTATTCTACGTCAGCAACTGACTTTAAGCACGTTCAATCAGAAGAATTTATGAAGGCACTGACCTTGTCGACAGGAGATTTGACGAGCTGTTACATTAATATGAAGTGTGAAACTTTGCTTGCGCCGTTTTCCTATAGATATCGGGTGTGTTTTTAGAGTGAAGCCATGTTATTTTGAGATTTCTGTTCAGTAAGCATTGACAAATTATCATGGAAAAACTCACGCAGCAACAACGTTTACAAATTGTTGATATTTATTATCAAAATGAGGGTTCTATTCGCCAAACTTATAGAGCACTTCGTGAAATTTATGGTTTACATAATCGTTCATCAGAGCAGCTTATTCGTCGAACTATCGATAGATTTCGGACAACATTTTTCTACTCGATGCAACAACAACAAGACAAAGAACTGTACGTACAGAAGAAAATATCAATGCTGTAAGTCATAGTGTTAATGATGATCCAGATTTGTCTATTCGTCGACGTTCACAAAGAGTTGGACTCTGTGCATCCACCACATGGAAACTTTTGCGTAAAGATCTTGGTCTACAGCTACACCCATACAAGATCCAACTGGTTCAATAATTAAAACCACTTGACCATAATAGGCTTCGTTTGTATGCTGATTGGGCCCTAGAACAGATTGAAGTGGATCCACTTCTTTATCGTGAAATTGTGTTTGGTGATGAAGCTCATTTCTGGTTGAACGGCTATGTAAACAAGCAAAATTGACATATATGAATTGAAAACAATCCTCAAGAAGTTCTGCAGGTTCCATTGCATCTTGAAAAATGCACTGTATGGTGTGCTTTACACGCTGGAGGCATCATCAGTCCATATTTCTTTAAAAACGATGCTAGAGCTAATGTTACAGTGAATGGTGCTCGTTACAGATCGATGATCAATGATTATTTGTTTCAAAATTTGAATGGTATAGACCCAGATGTGTTTCGGTACCAACAAGATGGTGCTACACCTCATGCTGCTACCGTAAGAATGATTTATTGAAAGAAAGATTTGGCGATAACGTTATTTCGAGAAATGCTCCAATTAATTGGCCTCCAAGACATAACTCAACTGGATTATTTTCTTTGGGGTTATATCAAGTCATTGGTTTATGCTGATAAACCAGAAACAATAGACGCTTTGGAAGCCAACATAACTCGTGTTAATGATGAAATAAGGCCTGAATTACTCGAAAAAGTGGTCCAAAATTGGTCTGATCGAATGCGGTTCCTCAGAGCTAGTCGTGGTGGACATATGCCGGAAATTCTTTTTGAATCATGAATGTCATAAAATTATCTTTCAAATAAAAATTTGGCTTGAATCTTAATTTAAATGTGTTTTATTTCAATTTAAAGCTCTATCACTCTAAAAAAAAACACCCGATACCTTCGTTATGAGTAATGGTCTAAATGAATAATATGTACATTCGAATATTGGATGCAATATGGAATAACAAAAATACTTTCGACTTCATTTAAATGCCAAGGCTCTCAAACTATTGGCTCCTTTAATTTCCGCCCATGGAACACCAAAAGTGAGTAATGGAGTCGAAAGAGGTCGTGAAATTCTTGAGGTTATTTTGTACATTTTTGGATAAGAATTTGGTTTTCATAATATTTCGTTACGAAACAAATTTTGTATCCTTGAAGATTTTATTCCATATCTTCAATTAATTTTTTATATCTTTTTTTGCATTCTTTCATTCCTTTTGGTGCTGTGTAATGAATGTTAGTTCTATATGTCTACTAAATTGAAACTGTGTTTTCTAAGACATAGATTTAATTCAATTTAGAAAAGTTTTTAAGAAAAGAAATTCATAAAATTAGAATTTGTAGAGAGATTAGCAGAATGAATCTGTATGATATTCAAGATATCGTAACTAATTTATTTATTTATTTAAAATAATAATAAAATAAGCCTTCTATCAAGTAAACAGCCCCTTCTCCATTAAAATTTTCAATAAGGTAGTACAGAATATCTATGTTTGAATTAAAACAAATTGTAGAAATTATTATTATATGTTTTACTACCAATAAAAATATTTGTATATTAAAACAAATTGAAATATGTTTATCTTCTACAATTTTAATTTCAAAAAAATTTTTTATTCAAAAAATTATTAGAATTAAATTAATGTCTAAAACAAGCACCGCTTACATTTAATAGACGTATATAATCAAAACTCAATATATAATGTCAAATGGAATAAATAAACCAACAGATATACAGATATTTATTCCATTTGACATTATATATTGAGTTTTGATTATATACGTCTATCAAATGTAAGCGGTGCTTGTTTTAGACATTAATTTAATTCTAAAAGTTTTTTGAATAAAAAATTTTTTTGAAATTAAAATTGTAGAAGATAAACATATTTCAATTTGTTTTAATATTCAAATTTTGTTATATTTCTTCTATCAAGTAAAAGGCCTTTCTATTTTATTCAATAAAAATATATTTTACACATTTTCTTGTGTCTTGAGTTTCGGGAAATGAACTATCCCATCATCAGACAACTGAAGACCTAACAGTGGACAGAGGTATTTAAAAAAAAGGTGATAAATATTTTGAATATTTCAATAGATTTTAACACCTAATAGTGGTACAGAGGTTCACAAGCGGAACGTGATAAAAACCTGGTTAAAAAAGAGGGGCCTTCTAATAGATATCGGAATGTCGGCAATCGACAAAGAAGGTTGTTAAACAGATGGTACCCATTTAAATATCTCAAATAATTTTTGGGGTTACATAGCTCCGTACAGTCATTCATTATTTGTACGTTATTTCGTTGTACATCTCAAATATTTGGATTTACATAGCTCCATACAGTCATTCATTATTTTTTGAATTATTTTTATTGTGTTATTTGTTCACAATAAAAATAATTTAAAAAATAATGAATGACTGTATGGAGCTATGTAAATCCAAATATTTTTTAAATTATTTTTATTGTGAACAAATAACACAATAAAAATAATTCAAAAAATAATCAATGACTGTATGGAGCTATGTAAATCCAAATATTTGAGATGTACAACAAAATAACGTGAAAATAATGAATGACTGTACGGAGCTATGTAACCCCAAAAATTATTTAAGATATTTAAATGGGTACCATCTGTTTAACAACCTTCTTTGTGGATTGCCGACATTCCCATATCTGTTAGAAGGCCCCTCCTTTTTAACCCGGTTTTTTATCACGTTCCGCTTGTAAACCTCTGTACCACTATTAGGTGTTATCTAGAATCTATTGAAATATTCAAAATATTTATCACTTTTGTTTAAATACCTCTGTACCACCGTTAGGTCTTCAGTTGTCTGATGATGGGATAGTTCATTTCCCGAAACTTGAGTCACAAGAAAATGTGTAATATATATTTTTATTGGTAGTAAAACATAGTAATTTCTACAATTTGTTTTAATTATGATCAACTACCAAATAGTAACGGCTGAAACACTTCAGTGTCTCTGTTTGATATTTAAGATATTGAAAAAACCTTTTATTAAGTCTAAAAACCGCCTTTTTTCATTATCTATCTTTAAGGATTATAGAAAAGATTTTGAATTCACGTATTGATTGTTAAGAAGAAGAATTCAGATGCTTCTGTATTTTTCAGATTCTTCATATTAATTTTTAATTCTATTCTCAAGAATGAAATTTCTGAAACATCGATAAAATATTTTGTTTCATTTCAATAATACGTGAGAGGATATTTTAGGCTTATTTTTGCGACGACATCAAGGAATGTTAACCGCTTGAGCCAGCTTAATATTGTGTTTTGAAACCGGATATTCCCTCAAGGATCCGGTCGAATTCAGATAATATGTAGATAAATCTAGAAGACTGCGTATTTGTTTTTCCCCAATCCCACCTCGGTGGCCCACAACATAAGTTCCATCCCAGCCCGACTAATATTTCTTTGTCCAATCCCGAAATTCAATATCTACACCACCTCCAACGGAAATCTTTCCCAACACAAGAGCTGTGGAGATTTCAGTCCAGTATGGGACAAAATATATTGGTCGAAAATTCTGTGCCGAATTTTCTTTCCTGGTGTCGAAATTAGATCTGGGAATGCTAGAGTTGGGGAGTTTAAAGTTTGGGGCATAAAAATATCGGAAATATGCGGTCAGGGGTTCCAAACGGGGACATAAAAGATATTCGGCGTGTTGCTTATACTTTGAGCTCCGCTGTATTCACTTGTTGATGTTATTATGGTGCTGTGGAGGAGAAAACCTTTATATTCAGCAGGAACATATTGTGCAAAAGCGGTAAAAGGACCGAGTTGGCCACCTGAAGCCAGACTCCAGTGTTTTCTGCAACGGTTTTGTGCTACATAAGATCGATTTTTTCTAATTAAAATGAATAGATGCGTATACAGAATGTATATGAATAGTTGCGAAAAAGTTTAGGGGGTGCTTCTTTGTCAAAAAATAGGGTGGGTCTTTTATATAAACTTTATTATTTGGAGCCCCCCTGCTTAGTTACAGCCCCCTAAAGATGTTACCGGAAAAACAGTTTTTAATTTATTTATTAAAAACCAAAAAACTGACAAGAATAAAATTAAGCAGATATTTCTTGCGGGCATGAAGGCAATCAAAAAATTTTTTGATAGTGTTCCTCTAGATTGCAAGGGGTAGAAAAAGCCACTCCTAAACCTTCTTTTTAAGAAACTCTTTTCCATTTTACAATAAAAAAATCAATTTTGGATAGCTTAATCCATTCTTACCAAATAAGGTCTCCTGTAATTTCTTGCTACATTTTGAGGTTTTCGAAAAAAAAAAATAATTTATCAACATGATTACGTGAGTCGTAGAGGCTGGAATTATTTTCGCACAAGGATTTATCTTGTTAACGGATGTTATTTAGTTATGACAACTGACTAGTTTTGATTAGCTGCGATTCAGGTACAATTATTGTCAGTTTTTTTGGTTTTTAAAAAAAAATTAAAAACTATTTTTCGGTTGCCATCTTTAGGGGGCTGTAACTAAGCATGGGGGGCTCAAAAAAATAAAGTTTATATGAAAGACCCACCCTATTTTTCGACAAGGAATCACCTCCTAAATTAATAATATGAATGTTCATAAATATTTATATACAAAATGAAATAATTTCAGAAAAAATGCAAGTAAATTGAATTTCCATATTTATTTATCCGTATTATATGATTCCAGCTAAACTAACATATTTTTTACATTTTTTTTTCGAATTGCCCAAAATATTACATTTGAATAATTTTTGGAAATAATGAAAAAGGGGATTTCTCACTTGATAGAAGGCTCTTTCAATACCTTGAATATCAAACTAAGTAATTCTGTATATCTAGCTACAAATTTAAATCTTATAAAGTTTATGAAACTCTTTGAAATTAAATAAATGCCTTAGAAAACACTTCAGCAGTAATGTTTTCAAATATCGGGTAATTTGTTCAGAGTGATAGGACTTTAAATTAAAATAAAACACATTTTAATTAAGATGGAAGCCAATTTTTTTCATACGAATGATAATTTTATGACATTTATGTTTTAAAAATAATTTCCGGCATATGTCCACCACGACTTGCTCTGAGGAACCGCATTCGACCAGACCAATTTTGGACCACTTTTTCGAGTAATTCAGGCCTTATTTCATCAATAACACGAGTTATCTTGGCTTCCAAAGCGTCTATTGTTTCTGGTTTATCAGCATTAACCAATCACTTGATATAGCCCCAAAGAAAATAATCAGTGAAGTTATGTCGCATGATCTTGGGGGCCAATTAATTGAACCATTTCTCGAAATAATGTTATCGCCAAATTTTTCTTTCAATAAATCAATTGTTACGGTAGCAGCATAAGGTGTAGCACCATCTTGTTGGAACCAAAACACTTCTGGTTCAATACCCTTCAAATTATGAAACAAATAATCATTGATCATCGATCTGTAACGAGCACCATTCACTGTAACATTAGCTCCAGCATCGTTTTTAAAGAAATATGGACTGATGATGCCTCCAGCGTGTAAAGCACACCATACAGTGCATTTTTCAAGATGCAATGGAACCTGCAGAACTTCTTGAGGATTGTTTTCAATTCATATATGGCAATTTTGCTTGTTTACATAGCCGTTCAACCAGAAATGAGCTTCATCACTAAACATAATTTTACGATAAAAAAAAGAAGTGGATATGGGTGTAGACCAAGATCTTTACGCAAAATTTTCCATGTGGTAGATGCAAAGCGTCCAACTTGTTTTGAACGTCGGCAAATAGACAAATATGGATCATCATTAACACTATGACTAACAGCAGTGATATTTTCTTCTGAACGTACAGTTCTTTGTCTTGTTGTTGTTGTTGAATCGAGTAGAGAACATGTTGTCCGATATCTATCGATAGTTCGACGAATAAGCTGCTCTGATGGACGATTATATAAACCTTAAATCTCACCATTGGTGAATAGAACACTGATTTTGAAAATAAATCTCAACAATTTGTGAACGTTGTTGCGGCGTGAGTATTTCCATGATAATTTGTGAATGCTTACTGAACGAAAATGTCAAAACAACATGGCTTCTACCTTCTGTCAAATCACAGTTATCCCTATCGAAATTTCAATCACTCCAAAAAAACACCCGATATGTTCACGGAATGGGAAGGAGAACGAGTTAATTTATCAGATAACGATTCAGTTTTCACGAACAAATTGATTTGAGGGCGTTTCATTTCTATCGATTTTTCCACGTAAATTTCAAAGTTTGGATATAAGATTCACCACATTGGAAACAAGTTTTCGATACTTCCCAGTTATTTTCGTTAATGTCAAATATTAATAATAAATATTAATTTATGTCAAAACACGAATGACAGAAGTGAGCCAGACTTGAAATAACTATTACTTCACAATGCAAACTCTAGATGGCCTACCCTTTATTTTCAAGGCGTATCTCAGACAGCTTCATTCCATGAACTTTTTCACGGGTTTTTTATGGACAAATATTTTCTCCGAAACCAATAGAGTACATCATTCAGCATACCTGGGAAATCATAATTTTTTACGAGGCTCTCATGGCCTGGTCACCCTTTTTATATCAGGCCGACAGTGTCATGGTGAAAAACGACCAAGCACATTATATTTAATAACAGGATAATAAGTCGAGCACAAAGGGTCAAAAGGAAATGAAAGGTGGATTCAAGCTCGCAGCGACACCATTGGAACAATTTCAGAAAGTACGGTTTATTTGGATAAATTGAAGCACATAGGGATAAAAAATATACAACGTTACACACTCTAATTGTTGGTTATAAATATAATGACTCGGGGAGTCCCCATTTAACAAGTTACTGTAAGTTAGAAAGGTCTACACTCTGGAGTATTATATATTACTGGGAATCTCGTTCTCTGAGGGACGTAAAGGAGATGTAGGGGATGGTCGAACACCTGTTTCTGCGACAAACTGGCGTAGGAAACGGATCTTCCGTGGAAAAATGTCCCTTGATATTTTTTTAAGGTGAGTCGGAGGTATCATTCAGCTAGATTGACACCCAGACGATTGGATCTTATGACTGCACAGCAAAAAGTTTTCCTTCTCTATTTACTCCTCTTGATACACCCCAGCCTCATAAGTTCTTTTTATCGATCTCTATCTACCTATCGTCATCCTTTATATCAGGAAGAAGGTGACTGTGAATAATGCCATGACTAACAGAAAATTAATCATCTTCTGTCTCATATTTTGTCACTATACAGGCTTTCTCAAAGTTAGGTTTTTCAAAGAGAAGGTAAGGAGTGGGCTCTTTCAAATTTTCATTTTTGCTTGAGTATAAATAAAAAACTGATGAATATTTTTTACAAAGTTATCAGTGGGTTTCACAAAACATCATCGGACCAAGCATGTTGATTACGGAGACCTTCTACACCTTATCTAGTTCTATGTTCACAAAGTGAATCACGGATTTAGTCACTGTGTCAAACTATGACAGATTAACCTGTGTTGATCATCGATCAAGTACAAATTGGGTTCCACAAATCAGTTTGTGCTCTCATCTAATCTTGAATCGCAGCTAAATCACAGATCAAGTTGATTTGTCGATTTTAGTGAATCAAGATCTTCGTATTCCTTAGTTGAGGTGAAGTGGATTGTTCATTGTTCACTTTTTTCAACAGATTAAATTTCAAAATGCTCTTCGAAATCAGTTCATCCTCAGAAGAATATCTGAGGGAATTTCGAAGATCCTGAATTATAAGGGACGAGAGTGATCCTTTTGCAAAATATGATGATACACTCATATCTCAGAGTGTAACACGGAACTTGTTTGAAACAGACTAACTATAAAAATCCAGGTAGTCAGGTCGTCACAAAATCACAGAAAACTGTAAGGAATTATAAGATTTTCTTTAAACCATTGACATACCAGAATGAGATTTATTCAAGCTTATATATAATTATATACTACGTATAAAATAAAATAAAAAAAGGCTTTTTACTTGAAAGAAGAAATATAACAAAATTCGAATATCAGAACAGATTTAATCTGTGTCTTCTACAATTTCAATTTCAAAAAAATTTTTGTTCAAAAAACTTTTAGAATTAAATTAATGTCTACAATAAGCACTGCTTATATTTAATAGACGTATATAATCAAAACTCAATATACAATCTCAAATGGAATAAATAAACCAACCAATATGAAAAAGCAATTAAAATTAATGAAAAATATTTGAAGGAGACAAAATTTTATTTCTGATCTTACCATAATGAAACCAATTCTAAATAATGATGATCTTGATTTTAAAATACGTTTTAGTTTCAACAAAATGTCGTGATGGAATTATTACATGAAATTTGACAAGAAATTGAATTACACAATAAATATATAATAGATCGATGCGATATTACAATTATTAGTTTGTCTACGAATTGACAATAGGAGATGATCTCAGTATTGCAAAATCATCGGTGTGCAGAATTGTTAAAAGGGCATCATTTGAAATACAAGCAGCAATGTTTTCAGGTGTGCTCACTTGACGAGAATGTGAACGAATTTGTTTCAGCTAATAACAAATTGATCCACAAATTGCCGTGAGGGCATTTCATTTCTATTGAATTTTCCACGTAAATTTCTAATAGTTCGAATAGGAGATTCATCATTTTGGAAATGAGTTTTTAATATTTCCCAGTTATATTCAAGCGTATATTGATTCATTTCGTGAATGTCTTTCTGTTGAAACACGAATGACAGAACTGCTGTCAGACTCAAAATAACCAAAATACAAACTCTAGATGCCCCCCTTCCTTTAGAACTCATCTAATGAACTCTTTAGCTGAAACATTTCATTATTATCTCATATGATTTTTTTGAATTATTTCAATCTGCAGAAGCCACTGGACAGCTAAGGAAGTGACTTCAGACAACCATAATAAAGTATTGATCTCTTGCTAGAGTTCTCCACATTTATTTCACGAATTTAATTCATGAAAACGCTTTTGTACTGAGAACTGAACAGCTATTTCTTCATTCCAGCGATTTGTACCGAAACAAGTATAAAGTATTCCAGCGGAACACAACTCTATCGCCTTTATCCTTTCATTCAGAGGCAGGACACAAAGTAGATGCTGGGATTATTCCAAAATACTCGTTTTACACCGCAACATTTAACAGGGGGATTTCTTTTCATTTCACGTGAACAATCTCATGACGATATAACCTCAAACTAAGCCGCCCAAAGAACTGATCGAAATGACAACAGAATGGAGTGACGTTGGAGGATTTATACGAAATATTCCACGACTTTGTGGAGAACCTACACTCAGAGGCATATTCCCATTCAAGCAGATAATTTTGGTCATTAATTTCTCTTGCGGAAGGCGGAATCATAAACAAGCGTACAGACATAAAGCTGACTTCAAATTAGGAGTGTGTAATTCATTGGTGTTTACAAAAGCTACTTTTTAATCAAACAACTTTATAACTGTATCATTACACAGGCAAACATATGAATGGTGTCAGGGTATTTGGAGCCGATTTCATACCAATCTGGTGCCCATATACGAGGGGCGTTCAATGTATTCTTGGTATCGGGGTGATTTGCTGACAATGTGAGCAATCTATTAATCTCATTTACTAACGACACTATCTGAGGGTATAGATATAAAATGTCACTAATACATGATCATTAGTTTTCTAGGTATCCTCAGTGAAAGACGTCCAGAATGACTGATGCCACAATGATGAAGAAAATCGAGCATCGCGCCGTTATAAAGTTCCTCACTAAATTGGGAAAAAGTCGAAAAATCATTCATGAAAAGATGGTTGCTGTTTACCAAGACTATGCCCCGTCGTTACCCACCGTTCAGAAGTGGTCAAGTGAATTCAAAATAGGAAGAGAAAGCATTGAAGACGACCCTCAATCAGGCGGGACCATTAGCGGCACCACTGAAGAAAACATGAAAAAATGTGGAAAAGCGGGTACTTGAAGATGCCAGAATGAAATTCATGTTAGCAGATATGACAAACCTATCCGTGGGCACCATACATGCTAGCCATCATAACCATCTTAACCTCTCAAAGTTCAGTGCAAGATGGGTACCAAGAATGCTCACCGCACCTCAGAACCAATTGCGAGTCGAGTGTTGTAAGGAGTTTTAAGAGCTCTGTGGAGAAGACCCATCGACTATTTTCAACCGGCTGGTTACTGGGGATGACTCTCAGAGTAAACAAGAGTTCATGCAGTGGATTGAAAAGGACGCACAGCCCCCAAAGAATTTTAAAGTTACCCCATCCGCTGAAAAAATAATGCCTACGGTCTTTTGGGATTCTAAAGGTATTTTATTGATAAGATATACGTAGAAGAATGCAAGCATCACAGTAGTAGCATACGCAACCACTTTGCGTAATTTAAGAGAAACAATTAAAAGAAAAAGGCGAGGAGAACTCACAGCGGGGGGTGTTGCTGCTTAATGATAACGCGCCGGTTCACAAGGCCCACGTGGCGAAGGCTGCTGTGCGAGAATATCGCTTCGAAGAAATAACTCATCCCGTACAGTCCAGACTTGGCCCCCAGTGATTACTACCTTTTCCCAAATGTGAAAAAAATATCTTCGTGGAAAGCGGTTTTCCGATGAGGAAGAAATGAAGGTGGCAATTAATATCCATTCTAGGGGACCACATTGAAAAATAGAACTTTCCAAAATTTTCATTCATTCCTATAGCGAGAATACATTGAACGGCTCTCGTAAGACATTAGTTTTTTTCTAGGAGCTGAAATTTCATAGATATAATACTCAATAAACAATAATGGAATATTTTCGTTTCAAATGCTGCGGTAAGCATCGAGTCATGAGAATTAAGGGTGCAAATAAGTTTTCTCAACCAGCTTCCATTGAATTTTAAGCACGGTAATTTTTTAGTACAATTAGAGTGAGACTTATCTGTTCTGAATTTGTAAGCAGGAGTGCACATTCTGAAATCTTCAAACGCTTTTAATTTTCTACCTGATCAAAATCTGGAAAAAGGTGAAGTTTTACTTCGTGTTAAGGATCTATGGTAAAAGTTGGGTGAATTCGAAGATTTACCCTGTATATGTCGTAGAGTTGAAGGGTTTCTCCCAGGCATGAAAATCAATTCTTAAATTAATCATTCAAAATTTTAATATCAAAATAGATTTAATCTGCTAGTCTTCTACAGTTTTAATTTAAAAAAATTTATTCAACTTTATAATTAATGTCTTATAAGCACTTCTTATATTGAATAGACGTATAAAATCGAAACTCATTATACAATATCAAATGGAATTAAAAACCCAACAAATATAAATTGTCAATCAAAATAAATAAATGAATAAATGTTTGTTTCGTTCCAAGCATGCGTACTGAACTGATCAGACAGATTTTATTTTATATATAATATATAATCATATTAGGTTTTTATATAAAGAAATTTATTATGCAGTGTCGAATGTTTTAACCAAGACCATTAAAGTGCCTTATAAACTTCGTGTGATTTTGTTGTGAGCATAGAACATCGGATTTTAGATGTACCTAGTTTGAATGTTCAACAAACAGATATTCCAGAGGTCGTATTAGGTGAGTTTATTTATTGTTAATTGATTTTATCTTTTAAATGTGGAATTGAACTGGTCTTATCTGAATTCTAATTATTTTTTGAGGATGTGCTACATGTTTTGAAAGTTTTTGAAGTAACTCATTTGAATATATCAAATATTTCAAATAAATTAATTTTTGAGAAGTTTTTAAAATTATATTGTATATTTTTGAGGAAGATGTAGTTTTCATAAATATAAGATCAGAAAACAAAACATTTTGTCACAAGCAAAGCTGTGTACGCTTGCCTGATGAGTTCAGTACGCATGCTTGGAAAGAAAAAACCATCATTTATTTATTTATTGATTTTAATTGACATTCTTTTAATTCCATTTGATATTGTTTAATGAGTTTCGATTTTATACGTCTATTAAATATAAGCAGTGCTTATAAGACATTAATTAAATTCTAAAAGCTTCTTGAATAAAGTTTTTGAAATTAAAATTGTAGAAGAAAAACTGATTAAATCTGTTTTGATATTCAAATTTCTGTAATAATCCTTCTATCAAGTGAAAAGCCGCTTCTTATTATTTTATTAATCATTCAGTATAGATATTCAGGCAAAACTCTTGTTTCTTCAATTTACTTTTTTGAAGCGATAATATGTCGCTAGAACTACCCTCCCATGTTTCTGTCCTCATGAAATTCAAAACGTTTGTAGTAGGACAATATAACAAACCCATAAACACATTAACACGCTGGTGCTTTAGTGAATAATGGTGTCCACTCCCAGTTAGTACACTGTGTACTATTGAACGGAAATTAATTTACTTCGAAATGTATAATGAAACCTTATGTTCATTTAAAATTATTCCTACATGTAATGACGTCAAAACTGCTGATAGCTGCACATTTGTTCCCATGGTTCTGTAATAGAATGGCTTAACAGTAACAACACAACTGCCTATTGGCTAAAGCACTAATTTCTCTTGTATCCACAACCCCTCAATGGACGCGATGTGAAAATAAAGGGTGGGCTATCTAGAGTTTGCATTTTGAAGTAGCGGTTATCTCGAATCTGGCCACTTTTCTGTCAGAAAGTTAGTTTAATATGTGGCATTAAAGAAATGAGTCGATTCACGCTTGAGCAAAACTGAAAAATATTAAAAACTTATTTCCATAAAGATGAATCTTCTATCCAAACTGTTAGAAATTTACGTGGAAAATTCAATAGAAATTAAATGCCCTCACGGCAATTTTGGATTAATTTGTTCGTGAAATTGGATCGTTATTCGATAAAACAACCCGTTCATGTCACCGTCCAGTGGGGGCATCTGAAAACATTTCTGCACTTTCCCAGAACTTTAGCGATGAAGCTCGTTTTCACCTCGGAGTACTTTTTTGTGGGGATCCGTTAAGGATAATTGTTAAGCTAACCATTCAGAAATGAGTGATGCCTTGAAACATTTTTTTATTCACTAAGAATGTAATACATCTTCAAGTTTCATAGTTTTTTCTTTTCGAAATTTTATTTTCCAATATTTTCGGAAGTGAAAATCCGATGGAGTTTCAATTGAGTATTTTAGATGTGAAATAACAACACATGTATATTTTAGTGAAGATAAATCATAAGACTTTTTTAAGCCTTCAAATGGTCACAAATGGGCGATTGAAACCTGCAAATATTCCTTGGAGAAACCCTTATGACTGGAAATCCGATAAAGTTATCAGTTGTTTGTTATTCAGCTATATGAAGATGAATTAATACACAAATAAATCAATTCGGCGGATCTGTACCCAAAAATCATTAATAAGGAGCGTGAGCTGGGATGATAATAGAAAGGTCTACAAATCGAGACAGTGTAACATACTTCTGTATAGCAATTCTAAACTCGACAAGATTTTGTTGATCACAGAGGCAAATTGCAGATATACGCACGTTTCAAACTGATTGGTTTTCGTCAGGGCAATGTATGCTAGTGACTCCAAATCTGTCAAGTATTTATATTCGCTATACACAGAGGCTCTAAGGTATTGAGAATACACTAACGCCATCGCTAAGGTATGTCTTGTATGTATTTTGCATAGTCTAGATGGCGCTAGTGTATTCTTAATACCTTAGAGCCTCTGTGTATATCGAATATAGATACTTGACAGATTTGGAGTCACTATCATATATTGCACTGACGAAAACCAATCAGTTTCAAAGGTGCGTATGTATACAATTTGCCTCTGTGATCAACAAAACCTTGTCGAGTTTGTTTGAGTATATAATTATTATTATTATCCTGATACTCCTAGATCTAGTTGTGTTCTGGGTAGGCTTTGTTAGTGCGATCTTGCGCCACTCAAGGTCCCAGCACTGTTAATTATTGACCCAATAATGAAATGGTGGCAGACACCCGTCCAACTAGAACATTCCTTTTCCCCGTGAACAGGATTCGAACCCGGACTTCCCGGTCACGAGCTATCACGAGCTCGATGCTCTCCCATTGAGCTATCCACACTCTATGTTATACAGATGTTTGTTACACTGTCTCGATTTCTAGAACTTTCTATTACCATAGCTCATACTCCTTATTAATAATACACAGAAACACTTAGGTATTAATCATATACTAGCGCCATCTAGAGCATGCAAATATACAAACAGCTTTGCGAGCTTAGAATTTAGAATTATTATACAGTTGTACGTTACACTGTCTTGATTTGTAGAACTTTCTATTAGTATAGCTCACACTACTTACTAATGAATTAATACTTCAAAACCACATTGCAGAAGAGTTTACACTCTTCAATGATTACTCATTGGAAATTTTATTCATTGCAATTTTTTCATTCGTAGGTTGTTTTTTTTTCTGAGGCCGCAACTAATGTCAAAACGGGAAAACAGTGTTTATTCCTCACAATTTCTGTCACCTCTAAGATTCTAGTCGAGTTGAAATGTGATTGATGGGACACAGTGGTGAAAATAGGACGACAGAGCTTCAGCGATGTCACTCCAAAAAAAAGAGCTCATTAATCAGTTCTTTTTTTCGGAATGATAGTTGGCAATGGAGTGTTGTATGCAAATGTTTTCATGGCCAATCCGGGGGTTGGCAAGCTGCAGATTATATATTACCGTACGTAGTGCATTGACTTTTCATGAAGTTCTTGCAATTAATAAAGGTTAATAGCCTTGTCGGTGACATGATTCTGAACCCTTGCGGGAAACATTTATTTTCGTCTTGGTAAATCGACATTGTGACAGTTAATGTCATTTATGGAACTCCGAAATACTTAGTCAACTACCTGGTTATTTGTTTGAAGATAAATCACTTCCGTTGCGCTGCCAATTCGATGTATTTTAGTGAATTGATGGTCTTCAGAAAAACCTGCAGATTGAGTTATATAACTCTTCGAGACGTAATGATGGTAACCTTAATGGCTTCATGCGATTGCGGTTCAATTTGTTTCAGAAATCGAATTTGATGGTTTAAATGAATTATTATTGATGATGGCTGAAAATTTCATGATTGATGATCTTCAACAATTTATGAATTTTCGGAGAATGGCTTCTAAAGCATTGTCTGTCTGGTTAAAATTTATTCCTGGTTCCGAGTAGTTATATCTTAGATTTTAAAATCAGTTTCAGATATCATTTTAAGAAGCTTTATATCGAAGGGAGACTTCACTGAAATAAAATACAGAAAAATTTGGAAGTATTTCACAGATATGTTATTGTCAAGGGAAATGAACTTTGTGAGCCTTCATACCGAGGTTTTTATTCCAAATTTCCCTCAGAGAAGTGCAAGAGCTGTTCAGTTCTTGAGCACGACAATTGAAGGATGTTCAGCCATGTTTTAGATGTGCTCACTAGACGAGATCGCGAACGGGTTGTTTTATCAAATAATGATCTAGTTTTCAAGAACAAATTGATCTACAAATGGCCGTGAAAGCATTTAATTTCTATTGAATTTTCCACGTGTATTTCTAATAGTATGAATAGGAGAATCACCACTTTGGAAATGAGTTTTTAATATTTTCCAGTTTTATTCAAGCGACCATTTCGTCAAATATTGAACTTACTTTCTGTCAGAACACGAATGACTGGAGTCTTTCTTGACTCGAAAGAACCACTACTTCAAAATACAAACTCTAGATGATCCACTCTATATATATATTATATTGGCGCAATATTTTCAAAGGTCCAAATTCCTCTAAAAACGATGAATCCAGGAATTTTCTGGGAGCTTGGATTATATCGAGTGCCTTTTAACGTACCTTCCTCTATTATTCGGTTAGAATACGGAAAATCCATTTTAACAATGTGAAACGTGAGTTTTCTACGATATTTGTCGCGAAAAATTGAGCAGAAAATAAATACTACACGAAACGGTAGTCATTCTCTGATGTTGAAGTAACATTTCTGTATGCCGCAAATGATTATGTTCAGGAGGAATAACTCAATTTTCTTCCATTCTCCATTTTTTTCTGAATTGTAAGACATTGTATTAGTTTCAGGATAATAATGGCCAGAAAACCAGTAAGAATATGGACCATACTCAGTATTTTCATAATTCTCTGGTAATATTGGAACTGATAGACAGAGTTCCTTCCAACTAATGCACTAAAAATTGAATTCAAACATGGAACAATATTGACTCAATATTTTATGTGGAAACAACTTATGAAGTAGAATTCTTTGTGTCCTTATGTTAGGAAATTATAAAAAAAACATTGGTACACGTCAACTTTCAAATTTAATTTTAGGCATGAATTTAAATATACACATATTTTTAAATTTCCTCAATAACTTGAATTCAACTAATGCGAGGTCTATTATATAATACCGGAAGAAATAATGAAACTGATAATTTATACTTCGCTGAATAATGGTATTTCTTGAATAAACTAAATACATACTTATGAAATTTCTTAACTATCAATCACGTTGGGAAAATTTACGAATGAATTCTGAAGCAGAATAATTTCGCAAAATTCAATCGAGAAAATTCCACAAAAGTGTTTGAAAATCAAACTAAAATGTCTTAGAAACAGTGTTTCTATTTGAGTAGATATATAGAGTTCTTTAGTATCAACTCAATGAATTATTCTTAATTTATTGATAAATGTCATATTTACCATATAAAGGATTGACCCACGCAAAAAGTCTATTGAGACAAATCATATTTGTATGAATAACGTCGAAATCAAATGGCATGGTAATTACTGTTAGAATATCACCCAGTGAAAACAAAAATTAAACCTAATTATATACCAGAAAACTATTTACCTCTTCTATGCAATATTTCATAGACCATTTTCTTACGTCTAACAAACTATTAATACAGGAATTGTCACGTAAAACCCAACATAACCCGAATATTATACTGTAACAAGTTACAAACAAGTAGTGTGCCACGTCTCGAAGTTTCTCGGAGTAATTTCAAGGCTCCTAATGAGAAATTTATTATGCTTCGAGCATACTCTGGTGTAATTCATCAACGAATATTTAATTCTGTCTCTAATTTTCCAAATCTACGTCCGTTTTCCGCAGTGGATGGCGCTCAGCGATTGGCATCAATGGAATTCGACAGCTTTCAACACCCAACGACTTCTTAATGACTGTTTCTTATACAACTTTTAAACCTAATACGTATTTGGAAATTTGAAGTGAAAAAACTACTGTTTTATTCACACTGAGGATGAAATTGAGGTGAGAGGGTGTATTGATTATTCTATTCTAATGTTTCTGTCCAAAATTCACCATTAACTCCAACAAAATTTGAATATTAAAACAAGTTGAAGAAATAACTATGTTTTACTGCCAATAAATTGATATTTCACATATTTAATTGTGACTCGAGTTTCGGGAATTAACTACCCCATCTTCAGACAACTGAAAAATTTGAATATCAAAACAGATTGAATATGTTAGTCTCCCACAATTTTAATTTCAAAAAGTTTTATTCAAAATTTTCTTTGAAGATATAGTTCATATTTCGAGAGAATTTTGAAGTTACTTATTCAAATATAATATTTAAATATATTAAATATTTAAAATGAATTATATTTCCTGAGAAGTCTTTGAAATTATGTTTTGTATTTTTGGAAAGCATTCAGTTTTCATAATTGTAAGATCAGGAATAAAATTTTGTCTCCTTCAAAGATTTATTTTTTAATTTTAATCGACAATTTATATTTGTTGGGTTACTTATTCCATTTGATATTTTATATTGAGTTTTAATTTTATACGTCTATTAAATATAAGCTGTGCTTATAAGACTTTAATTTAATTCTGAAAATTTTTGAATAAAATTTTTTGAAATTAAAATTGTAGGAGACTAACAGATCCCGTTTTGATATTCAATTTCTGTAATATTCCTTCTTGTAGATTTTGAAGGTTGTTGTTCAAACGAGGATAACACTAGGTCTATAGGTGATTTATATTTGCTAATTCACAGAAGATCTAGGAGTATCAGGATAATAATAATAATTGATTTTATTTTTTAAATGTGAAGTAGGACCAATGATTGATATTCAAATTTTGTAATATTCCTTCCATCAAGTAAAAAACCTTTTCTTATTATTTCATTAACTCTAACACTTTAATTAAATAATACACATATATATGTTGATTTCCATTTATTCTTGTAAGTTGCTCACATGACGTGTTTGGTTTACATAGTAACTTTTTCAAATGTTTATAAACAATTGGTCTAAAATTTGGTAACATATTGCATTTGAATGGTTCCTGTTTGGAGATAAGCAGACATGATTCTTGTTTTTTTGATAAACCTTCTCATAGATATGTAAAAATTCCCAAAAACCCATTTTATCCAATCCAACATAAATTATCAGCATGACACATCTATTCATTGAATTTGGGAGATCAAGGAATTGTAAATAATCTGTGTCATGCTGTGATATGCTGATAATTTATGTTGGACTGGATGAAATGGGTTTTTGGGAATTTTTATATATCTATGAGAAGGTTTATCAAAAATACAAAAATCATGTTTACTATTGACTCTATATTGTTGAAATCAAATAATTTAATCAGTTTGCAGTTTCTATTTCCAATGTAAACTCAAATTTTTTATGTAATGAATTCAAGTAGTGGAGAAAACCTTCAAGTTGTCTACTGGTACCTTTAAAGCATACGACGATGTTATCTACATATATGTTCCAATAAACTACATTGTTAGAGATTCTTTTCTTATTTTCATTAATAGTTCTTTCCAAACTAGATATGAAAGTTTCAGCTAAAAGTGGACTCAAGGAACTACCCTTAATCAATTTTTGATTGTCTCGGTCTTTACTTGACGGAAATTCATCTTCAATATAAGAAAAACAAATGTTAACTTCCGCTATTTTATTGATTTTCACAACAATTGTTTCGTCATACCATGACTTCATCAGGTGAGTATTTAAACAGTTTAAATACTCACCTGATGAAGTCATGGTATGACGAGACAATTGTTGTGAAAATCAATAAAATAGCGGAAGTTAACATTTGTTTTTCTTATACCCTTAATTAAGCTATATATACGTGGAATTCACCAGTAAACTTTAAATAATTTTAATTCAAGTGATTTTATTACACAGTTCACTTTATTTTGGAATAGCATTTCTTTAGAAAGGCTTTTTACATCTTCAGATGGTGCATGAAGAAACAAATCTACAACATCATTTGAGAATAATTTTGTATAGGTATTAGCATTAATAAACTTCCATAATAGAGCATATAATGAATTTCAAAGTTTATGTTCCGAAAAATATTTAAGTAAAATCTGACGAAGATATTGTGATAGCGAAACAATTGTTATATTTATAATGAATATTTGGAATGAAATAAACCTCTTTGAAATATGATTTTAAATGGACTTACATCAAGTAAAGTAATCATTACCACCATTTAATATATGTAGTGCCTGGTTAATTGATTCATGTATCTCGAAATAAATTTTGAAAATTTCCAAACATTGCTTCAGCGTGAATCTATCGTGATGGATTGGTGAAACAAACTAACTTCGAAATGACGCAGATCTGTCAAATCGACTATCACAAAACACAGTTTGCCAATTAAAAATTATCCGTCTGTCAAAAGCACCCTTCCATTCAAGGAAATTTCACATAATAACATGAATTATTCTGGATCGCGATTCACTCAAATACTCTCAGGAAGCACATAAATTCCAACTTCCGCACCGAATATGTCTTTGCTAAACAGGTATTGCAATTCATTAGACAGGAATGACAAAAAGTTCGACAAACTTATAAAACACCCCAAAGGATTCATTTCGCTCGCAAAATGGTTAATCCGATGATGAATAAACATGGATGGAGTAAGAGCATAATCATTAACGTGGAAACCACCTCCGTTCACTTGTGTGCCGCCAAGGTTCAAGAAGAGATTTTGTCCTCTTTTGTGGTATAAATACCGAGATTATATCGACGTTATCTTCGAACGACCGAGCTTTAATTATAAACGCTAGGATGACGTCTTCTACGTCTTTCACTTATCTTACTCTGGGGGAAAATGCGCCCTTCGAAAGACTGCATTTTCCACTAAAAATTTGTCGTCAGCTCGAGCATTCTTCAGCGTTGGATTATAATGAGGAAGAATTCCACTCACCTTCAATGATATGTAGACGGGGCTTGTGCACCAAATCTGAAAAAAGAAATATACACTTATTCGGAGAAATATAAGAATATTAAAATATCGTATTCAAGAAATGAACTGTTTCGGTCATTTATATTTGGTGGTTCATCATCGTTAAAACAATTTTTTCGAAGCTACTGAGTTTACCTTCCAAAAAATTCAAAATTTATACATATTTGATTGACTGCACTTCACACGTACAACGAATTCAAATCTGTCAAGTACCTATATGCGCCCTGCACAGGAACACTAAGGTATTAAACGAACACTAGCGCTATCTAGTGCACGCAAATATACACACATCGTCAAAAGGTCTTGGTCCCCTTAGGTTTCTCAAGAAATAAACCATCTATGTTCTGGAAATGAGATGAATATTTTCCTCTATTTGAACTGCAATATATTTGATAGAAAATCTATGTTTGTTACTCTTTGCTTTATGCAAGATGAGACAAAATATGATAAATGAGAAAAATCTAAATTTATGGATTATTTATTTTTGATTAATTATAGTTATTCCACAACTGAATCCAAATTCAATAGTTCGTATTACAACCTCTTCTTTTAATCAACTGCCCAACATGCCTAGGCATCCCACGAATAAAGTCATTAATGAAATTTTCAGGCATATCGTTCCATTCTTCCTGAAGGGCTAAACTCATTTCTTGAAATGTTGAAGGTGAGTTTTGGCGATTGGCTATTGCTCTCTCTAAGTAATCCCATACGTGCTCAATTAGATTCATGTCTGGTGAGTTTGCTGGCCTTTCATTCTCTTGCTATTGTTCTCTTTAAGAATATTTTGAACACTTCGTGTGCGGTGTGGTGGGGCGTTATCATCCTGATAAATGAAATTATCCCCAAATTCGTTGCGCAGAGGAACAATGATTTGTTCAATGGTGTTTTCTACTCAGATGGCACCAGTCATTGTTCGTTCAACGATAATAAGGGGTTTGATGTCCGAACATTATACCGTCTTGAAAGGGCACAATATCCCGGGCGAAATTGAGTCTCTGTAGTCTGCCTGGACCTCTTCAAACTCTTTCTCGTCGACTATCACTTTGTAATTGGAACCGTGACTCGTCTGAAAAAAGTACTTTGCGCCATTGTGGTAAAAGCCAGTCTTGGTGGTGTTCTGCCCATTGCCGATGGGTAGCCCTATGTTTAGGTGATAACCGTGGTACTCTTAAAGGTTTTCTTGCCTTTAAATTTGGGGAGTGCAACCGTCTCCTTATGGTACTGGTTGAGACACTTCGTCCATAGGTCCCCAAAAAATGACTTCGAAGAGCTGTTACAGATACCGTTCGATTTCTTCAATTAAAATTTGCGATATAATGGTTTTTCCTTGTAGATGTTACTCTCGGTCGACCAGGCACCGGTCTCCGGGCAACGCTGTCGGTTTCCAGGAAAAGGGCCACTATGCACCTTACTGAAGTCCGTGAAATATTCAAACGTTGCAATCTGGTGGACTTTTGACGATGTGTGTACATACACGACATACCTTAGCGAGCCAATTCGAGTAAAGAAATATACTGTAATGATTTTGTTCACGTACTCGTTCACAAACTCGAATTGTCTCGTTGAGGTATGTCGTTTATGTATATTTGCGTGCACTAGATGCTAGTGTTCGATACATCCGCTGAGACGGATGTATCGACGGTCTGAAACTAAATACTTTATCAAAAATTCCTTCCTGTAGCAAAATGATATCAGTAATGAATTTAATTTTCTACCGAAAGTAACTCAAAATAAACATTCACTCTAAAAAGATCGAAACTTTCATCTTGACGAATTTTTCGCAATTGCAAAATTTATTGTAGCAGTTTCGTGTAAGAGAACAAAGAATTACTTTCCCAATCCATGGGTCAACTTTCATAATACATCCCCAGGGCAATTTTCTAATGGAATAAGAAAATAGAGCTGAGAGAGTTGAATTATTCGAAGGATAGTGCATAATACATTTTCTCCAAACTTACGCCATGGCACCAGCTTCGATTGTAAAAATTCTGTAGCTGAATGGTAAATTCACAGGGGTTTTAGATCTTCTCAATTTAAAATTAAACGGTTTCAGACTTAATGCCACAATCTCAGCGTTTCAAAAAAAACGCTCAAAATTTTTCAATAAAGGACAATAATTTCACAAGGTACAATTACGTTGCAAATCGAGGTTATATTCCAGAAACCGTGAATGTCTCAAAAATTCTGCACAACACTTGGAAAACAAAAAAAACCGAGTAAAGATGAATTCAACATATACCAAAATAAAGATGAATTTATTTAAATATTTTAATATTAGCCTTCTACATATTTAATTTCAAAAAATTGTATTTAATAATTATATAATAACTTCAGGAATTAAATTGAAATAATGTCATATAAGTACCACTTATATCAAACGACATATAAAATAAACATTCATTATAAGACATCCAAATGATAAAACAAAATCCAATAAATAAAAATTGTTAACCAAAATTCTAAAAATTAAATATTTTGAATAGACAAAATTTCTGCTGATCAATCTTATGTTATGTTTCTGCTGATCAATCTTATGGAAACAAATATCCTTAAAAAATTATTTATTTATTTATTTATTTATTTATTTAACTGTAGACGGTCTTGCCATTTTACAAAATATTATCAATCCAAATATACATGTATTAAAATCAACATAAATTCCATGAAAAAAAAAAAAAAAAAAAAAAAAAAAAGCAAAAATGGAGCCCTAAACACCAAAAATGCCAACTAATGAAATTCTCCAAAAAAACGCTTCAGTTGAAAGATTGTGACATGAAATAAATCTATATCCACCGAACCAGCAGCACGTAATGCTCTATCAAGAGGGTTGTTCATTAAATAATTTGTTCTACTGAACTTAATTCTGAACAAATCCCGGGCTCTCAAGTTCCTCTGAGGAACATTAATTCCAACAGTATGCAGGAGATAAGGACAATCGATGAAATTATGTATAATTTTATAAATCAGCATAATGCCGAAATTACGACGCCTGGTTTCGAGAAGAGTGATCGACAAATCTTCACGAATGATTTCATAATTAATAGATTCGCGAGGTAAACCCCACTTATATGCTATCCACCTCAAAAATTTATTTTGCACCCTCTCAATGGTTTGAATATGAACCCTATAAAAAGGTGTCCACACTACGCAGGAATATTCCAGGATACTTCTCACATGGGCAAAGTACATAATTTTTATTGTAGGAACTCCAAAATGTTTCATATTTCTCTTGAGAAAACCGAGCATTCTGAGAGCCCTAGCCGACACACTTTCTATATGGTGAATAAAGCTCAAATTTACGTCCAGCAGGACTCCGAGATCTCTTACCCCGTTAACCGCTTTTAAACGGGATCCATTCACTGAATAATCGAAAAATACTGGAGAGTTGTTTCTATAAAATCTCATAGTCTGACATTTATCAACATTGAGTTCCATGTCATTTTTAGAACACCATTCAACAATGTTGTCAAGATCCCTCTGTAATAACAGACAATCCTGCAAGGATTTGACAACTCTAAACACCTTCAGATCATCCGCGAACAGTAGAAATGAACTGAATCTTATGACAACAGTGATGTCATTAATGAAACACAAAAATAAAAGCGGTGATATCGGTGAACCCTGTGGGACTCCCGAAGTGACATCAATACCCTCAGAACAAACGTCCGAAATTTGAACGTATTGTACTCCTCCTTTCAGACGATCAGAGATCCAATCCAGCAGTGGTGATCCAATGCCCAGTGCCCTGAGCTTGATGATCAGTAGCCAGTGAGGAACCCTATCAAAGGCCTTTGCAAAGTCAGTGTAATTCGCATCAATCTGTAATTTACCTTCCATTGCAGACATAATTATATCTATATAACATAATAGATTCGTTGATACTGATCTACCAGCAATAAATCCGTGTTGCTCGTTGATAAGAATTTTTCTGAGAATGGGTGTTATCTTATTCGTAATGATCGTATCGAGAATTTTTGGGATATAAGAGCTCTTTGTGACTGGCCTATAGTTCAAAATATCACTTACGTCACCCGATTTGAATACTGGAGTGATATAGCTGGATTTCCAACGATTTGGGTATTTACCTGTACTAACCGATAAATTAAACAGGAAACATAAGGGTTTCGACAAAATTGAGCAACATCTTTTCAATAATAGAGCCGACACCTTGTCGGGTCCACAATCGCTTTTTTCAGGCAATGATTGCAGAAGTTCAAGGACTTCTTGTTCAGAGAAACAACAACGCCGAATATCAATTGTTTGATCATAGTATACCATTCGGTTACTATCTACGATCGGCCTTTTGTAAATGCCTGAAAAATATTCTCTGAAAAGTTCTGCAGTAGTGATGTTATTACTCGCAGTTTTCTCCTGGAAGAACATAGTTTTCGGGAGTCCCTTCTGGGTCTTGCGATCATTAATAAACTTCCAAAAATACTTAGGGTTGCTGGAGATTTCGGCTTCAACTGATTCTATGTATTTTCTGTAGCATGAGTCAGTTTCCGCCCTGCACCTATCTCGGAGCTTTTTGAAAGACAAATAGTCTCCAGCATCACCACCCTGTTTATACCTTTTATGAACTTGTTTTTTCTCGGATATCGTTCTCTTTAACTCGTTCGAAAACCAACATGGAAAATTGTATTTTTTTCTAATCTTTTCGGGAACATATAACTTTATTCCATTCAAAAGAACCTCATAAAGAAAATTGGTGCAGCTTTCAACTTCTTTGCCACCCAGTAGAGGTGACCAGTCGACACTACTCAGATATTGTATTAGACCGTCATAATCAGCATTTTTGAAGTCATAGAAAGAATAAATTGATTGTTCAAGATCTGGAATCACTTCACTAAAAACGGAGAAATATAAAGCTGGATGATGTGAATCACACGTCAAAAGAAACTCATCAGCCGATTCGACTTTGACTTTAGAAGGGTGAGCGAATATAAGATCCAACGTGACGTTATTACAATTTCTTACCCGACTCAGCTGATCCAAACACAATGTTGACATTGTGGCAGCAACGATAGAATGATTATAAGAGCCTTTACCCTTACCCATGTTTAATGATGCCTCGACTCCCCAACTCACCCCAGGTAGATTATAATCTCCGCAACAGATTAATTCTGCGAAAGAATACTGATCCATTATATTCTCAAGATCATCACAGTGAGTCTCATACTGTACTGCTGTGCCGTTCGGTGGTATATAGACATTTGAGAACAACAAGGTTTTAGATCCCACACTAACAGTGACAAACAATTGTTCAATGTTGGAGCAACCAGTAAATAATTGACGGGATGATAAACATTTTTTAACCGCTATTAAAACTCCTCCACCTCTCTGCCTATCACTGTCAGTCGAATCTCTATCTTTCCTATATATACAATAATTATTGAGACCCAGTTCAGCATTTTTAAAATCAGAAGTCAACCAAGTTTCTGTAAGTAAAATTATATCAAAATTTACAACTAAGATTGAATTTCCAAGTTCAACAAGTTTTGTCCGCAAACCCCTCACATTTTGGTAATAGCAATTGAACTTAAACTTATTATTATTAACATAATCTTAAGAATTTCATCATAAAACTATCTCACATAGAATATTCAATATTATTGAATATCTAACTAAGTTACTTTCTATAAAATCTCAAGATTGTAAAAACATTACTGAAAAACAAGTTTGAAGAGAGACTTTGCTTCGTCAGTATTCAAATAATTCATATTCAATAAAATATAACATCCATCAACAACAAATATTTACTCACCCTTCAACAATTTAGAAAACTTCTGGTAAATGAATACTGAAATACCAGAAGTTTTCTAAATTGTTGAAGGGTGAGTGAATATTTGTTGTTGATTGATGTTATATTCTATTGAATATGAATTATTTGAATACTGACAAAAGAAACTCTCTCTTCAAACTTGTTTTCCAGTAATGTTTTTACAAAACTTGAAAACTTGAGATTTTATAGAAAGTAACTTAGTTAGATATTCGATAATATTGAATATTCTAAGTAAGATAGTTTTATGATGAAATTCTAAAGATTTTGTTAAACATTTTTGAAAGATATTTGTTTTCATAAGATTGATCAGCAGAAACAAAATTTTGTCAATTCAAAATATTTAATTTATAGAATTTTGGTTAACAATTTTTATTTATTGGATTTTGTTGTATCATTTGGATGTCTTATAATGAATATTTTTTTTATATGTCGTATGATATAAGTTGTACTTATATGAAATTATTTCAATTTAATTCCTGAAGTTATAATTATCAAATATAATTTTTCGAAATTAAATATGTAGAAGGCTAATATTAAAATATTCGAATTATTCTATATATAATACCTTCTATAAAGAATTAACCTCTATTTATGTTATTTTAAAAATGAATTTATTAAATTCATAATGGATGAAATTTTATAATCAATTCAAATATAAAAACATAACATTCTGTGAATCTGTACGTAATTTCTAAAACGACATTTGCATGTTTAACATGAAGTTATTTTTCAAGAATGATAGATGAAACTGTGTAACAATGAAGAATTGCACTTCGGTTTGTGACAAGAATTCTTAAAATATACTGTGAAAAATTATAATAAGCTCTTAATTCAACATAGATATAACATAAATTTGAATGAGCGAATACTTTTATGTATCTCCTTAGAATTTTCGAGAGCAAAATTCAAATTGGCTCTGATAACCCAAAGGCTTACTTGAGCAGTTTTCCAGAAAGTAATTTCGGTAGACAGAATTCAATCGCGGAGCTTGCAAATTCAAATTAACATTCAGTCCACCTCTTCAAGAATTCTGAAGGATATCATAATCATATTCTTTTCCCGTGTCTGCAAATAAATATTTCATTGGGCAACTTTCAACGCTTTGGCGGATATGAAATTGAAGTTCATTTAAGAACATTCAAATGTGAGAAAAAACGCCAGAGAGCAACTTCAATAAAGCCTTAAATCTTAGAAATTAATAGCTGAATTTCAAGTGTTACGCAGCTGTGAAAACAAATTAACTTTCATTTGCTCCATATTTCTTTCGCTGAAATTGGAACTTGCAGCTTTAGAAAATCACGTTTGAAGCGATTGCTCCGGCTTTTATCACAGTGTTTTTATCGCTATGAAAAATTATCAGCATTCAGATCGAAGGATGAGGGTCCACTTTTTTCGATTAGCACAGACGAAGAGGAAAGGCCTCTTACGTCGATTCCTTCGAAAAGATATCTATTTTGAATTATGGGGCAAAAGGGTGATGACCTCCCTCAAGTTTGAGTTTTTTTCTTCAAGCACTTTGACATCGATGTGTTCACATTTTTTAAAAGCTTATACGCGTGCCTATCAATTCGTTCGCATGTCAATATTTTTCGAATTTCGAGCTGAACATATCTTCAGCTGAATAACTTGTAATTAAGTTGAAATTTTTTATTGTGGTTTTTGATGAAATAATGTGAATATTGTTTCAATTTTGATTCGAAACATTGGAATGGAGTAGTCCATTACTTTGTGAAAGTTCATTTTAAAATGGAACCTTTCTTTTACTGAATAAACAGTGAACTCGAGTCTCGTAGTGTTTACTACATTTTCAAACTAAATAAAACAAATTGTATCTCAACGATTCTACATATTCGTTGAAGGCTTCGGCAAAACTTCGAGAATACTGCTCATTTAATATTTTTATAAAATAGAATGGAAAGGCCTTTTACTTGATAGAAGAAATATAACAAAATTTGAATATTAAAACATATTGAAATATGTTTGTCTTCTACAATTTTAATTTCAAAAAATTTTTATTCAAAAACTTTTAGAATCAAATTTATGTCTACAACAAGCACTGCTTGCATTTAATAGACGTATATAATCAAAACTCAATATATAATGTCAAGTGGAATAAATAACCCAACAGATATACGAAAGTAATTGAAATTAATTAAATATAACAAATTATTTATTAATTTTAATTACTTTCGTATATCTGTTGGGTTATTTATTCCATTTGACACTATATATTTAGTTTTGATTTTATACGTCTATTAAATGTAAGCAGTGCTTGTTGTAGACATAAATTTAATTCTAAAAGTTTTTGAATAAAAATTTTTTGAAATTAAAATTGTAGAAGACAAACATATTTCAATATGTTTTAATATTCAAATTTTGTTATATTTCTTCTATCAAGTAAAAGGCCTTTCTATTCTATTTTATTTTACATATAATATATAATTATATTTTGGTTTCAATAAATTTCATTATGGAATGTCAATGAATTTAAATAAACCTTAAAATAACTCACACTGTTCTTTGATTTTGTTAGAACATAGATCAATCTTGAATTATATAGTTGATCTGTGTTTCGAAGCTTTAGTCTTTTAACACGTGAGAGATATAGGTTAGTTTTTTGATTTTGATATTTGGAATATTAAATGAGGAATGAAGACGGGATTGCTTAGAATTATATTTGTTTTTTGAAGATATAGTGCACATTTTTTAGACATTTTTGAAATAACTTATTCGAATATTTAAATATATTAAATATTTCAAATAAATTATATTCTTTGAGAAGTACTTTAAGTGTGTTCATGTTTTTTAAAAGGCTCCTTTAAATATTTATTTATTAATTTTAATTACTTTCGTATATCTGTTGGGTTATTCATTCCATTTGATATTATATATTGAGTTTTGATTATATACGTCTATTAAATGTAAGCAGTGCTTGTTGTAGACATAAATTTAATTCTAAAAGTTTTTGAATAAAAATTTTTTGAAATTAAAATTGTAGAAGACAAACATATTTCAATATGTTTTAATATTCAAATTTTGTAATATTTTTATTTCCAAAACGTGCTTACGCCTAAATATATTTATGAATTCCTAGACTTCTAGTTTTTGCCTTTCAATTCTATGTGTAATATTTCAAGATATGATTGGTTATGGACAAATGTTTAGCGAAATTAATATTATCTTTCCGGTTCTTAAATGAAGATTGATATTTTTTGAACCTTTTTTTGGGAAGATCTCCTGATTTGTCCTACATATAGGCTAGCACATGGCTGACAACTTAATTTATGAACTCCAGAATTATTTAGCCGATAGTTTTTGTATTCAGCATTAAAAAAGAGGTTGGAAATTTTATGTGAGTGTGTGAAAGCTGTTTTATGTTAGTTTTTGAAAAAAGTCGGGCTTTTTTTGCGAAATTGGTTGAAATAATGTTAGTTTCACAAATTTTTTGCATTGTTTTCTGTTTTGGGGTATATTTGTTTCAGAATGAGTTGTTTTTCTTTTCTGTTTATGTGATAATTAATGGTTTCTCTTTTTGAAATTGATTGTTTGTGGCTATTTGTTTGTGTTCAGTTTCTTTTTCAACGTAATATTATTTAAGAAAATTCAAAATGCTCTAGGTATCATTGATCTGTAAACAGCGAGATTATGAGTGTTAGGATGGTTTTATAAATTTGTTTATGGCTCTATCTGTCGTTGTGGGTTTTCTGAATAAATCAAAAGAAATATCCTCATTATTATCAATTGAAGTTATGTCCAGAAAACTTATTTTATCATCACATTGTGATTACATAGTGAATATGACCGTATGGTGCAAACCATTAAGTTATTCCAGTGTGTTTTCTAGTTCTGAATGTGTATCACAAAAGCTAGCCAATATGTCGTCTACATATCTGTACAAAAAAATGATATACTTTTTGTAGATTTTAGGGTTTTTCTTTTGAAAAAGGACCTAAAGATTTCAGCGACGAGTAGGCTGAGCTATGAGCCTATGGCAAGTCCATCTTTATGTTTTCCCCCACGCCAAGTTCGAAAAAGGTTGAAATTTCGTTTTTTATGACCGGATTTATGTTATTTTTTGTTAGGATATTTTCGATTATATTCATATATTCTGTATTTGCTATACTCAGAAACATATTAATTTCGAAAAGATTCCTTCATACTGAAATAACCTTCAAAGAGATCGATTCGTTCGGTCATCAAGCATACTCAAAACCTTAACACATCGGCCATTTTATTTTTATATACATTTCTTTTCTGAATGTGTAGTTGTGACAATACTAATTTTGATCTAACCTTCATTCAGTCAGCAGACTTTTCATCTGTACATTGTGAAATTCCAAGAGCAAATCTGTTACCCGAGAGTTTCAATTTTGGAATAACCGTCGTCTTTATGCAGGACAAATAAAGCAAGGCAGCATTTAATCGTGAAAGATAAATTAATTGTGGGGCTAGTCTTAAGGGAATAGCCGCTGGGGTGCACAACCAAGACCCGGGCAGACTTATCCCTACAATGAGACAAAATAGGTACACAGTGACACACAGAACCATAGCAACAAGGAATGTTCCTCGTCAGAGTCAGACTCTTAACTGAAATTGAATGTTTTCATAGGGGGACATTTTACTCGTTAATAATACGGCACTAAGCATAAAACTGCAACGTACCTTTTCAGAATAAAACAGTTTTAGTTTGTTGTTCATCAAGATCCACTGATTCTTTATATTCATTTTTCACATTTACTTATTTTGGTTTATTGTTCACAATTAATGGAATTTGGGAACCATTGAATTTTTACAGTTTAGAGCAGAGCAACTTGCTTGTTTGACTTTGAAGAAAAAATTGTACATCCGCAGTACTTTTTCTCACTGAATCTCAAACTGACCAAGTTGCTCTGCCCTACCCTGTACTACTATCCGGTGTTATTTTTAGAGCGATAACTTTCGATAGAGATAACTGAGATTTGACAGAAGGTAAAAGCCATGTTGTTTTGACATTTTTACTGTTCATTGAGCATCGACAAATTATCATGGAAAGACTCACGCCGCAACAACGTTTACAAATTGTTGAAATTTATTTTCAAAATCAGTGTTCTATTCGGCAAACTTATAGAGCACTCCGTGAAATTTATGGTTTACATAATCGTCCATCAGAGCAGCATATTCATCGAACTATCGATAGATTTCGGAAAACATTTTCTCTTCTCGATACAACAACAAGACAAAGAACTGTACGTATAGAAGAAAATATCACTGCTGTAAGTCATAGTGTTAATGATGATCCAGATTTGTCTATTCGTCGACGTTCACAAAAAGTTGGACTCTGTGCAACAACCACATGGAAAATTTTGCATAATGATCTTGGTCTACACCCATACAATATCCAACTGGTTCAAGAACTAAAGCCACTTGACCATAATAAGCGTCGTTTGTTTGCTGATTGGGCCCTAGAACAGCTTGAAGTTGATCCACTTTTTTATCGTAAAATTGTGTTTAGTGATGAAGCTCATTTCTGGTTGAACGACTAAAAAATTTGCCTTGTGTGTGCATTATTTAATTGGAGTATTCACCATATAATGGATTCTCATTATGAAAAAGTCATCAGTAATAATAAAATATAGATCATTAATTCTTGAATGACCCAATTTGTTCATGCATCGCTTTTGAAATCGATGCTAATTCTTCAGATAATAACAATTTTAAAACAATAGGAATTTCAGATCAGATATGGCTGAACTCTGTTTCCTAGTTCCTAGTTTCTGATTAGATTCCATTAACACACAGTCATTATACTCCTTTGAGAACATGATATCAATAATTTAGAAAAGTATATTCAATCATTAGATGCAATGGTTCATAAACTATGAGCGAAATAATTATAATTATAACTTCAGATGTGATTGAACAGGAATAATACTTTTTCATATAATTGTGCAAATACTTGCATCAATCTTTTTCAAATTTGATTCAAGCGCAATAATAAGCTAATCTATATTTTCAATATCAAAACAAATTTAATCTGTCAGTCTTCTAAAATTTTATTTCAAAAAAATTTTATTCAAAAACTTTCAGAATTAAATTTATGTCTTATGAACACAGCTTATATTTAATAGACGTATAAAATAAATACTCAATTTATAATATCAAATGGAATAAATAAATCAACAAATATAAATTGTCAATTAAAATTAACAAATAAATATTTACATATATAATTATATTTAGGCTACAATAAAATTCTCATTATGAAATATAAAGTGGTTTAAAGAAGACCTTATAATACCTTACAGCTTTCTGTGATTTTGTGACGAACATAGAATATCTTGAATTTTAAAGTTAGTTGTTCAAAGCGATGTTTCCAGGAGTTCTTTGAGGTGAGTTTTATTTGTTGTTAGTTGATTTTATCAAATGTGAAGTAGGACCGATGAAAACCTCGGAATTCTAAGTGCTTTTTGAGGATGCGATACATTTTTCTGAGAGATTCTTGAAGTACCTCATTTAAATATTTGAATATATTTAATATTTCAAATAAATTATATTTTTTTGAGAAGTTCTCAAAATGATATTTTGTATTTTTGAAAAAGATTCAGTTTTCATAATTGTAAGATCATCAGAAACAAAATTTTGTCTCCTTCAAATATTTATTTATTAATTTTAATTGACAATTTATATTTGTTGGTTCATTTATTCCATTTAATATTGTATATTGATTCTTGATTTTATACGTCTATTAAATATAAGCTGTGCTTATAAGACATCAATTTAAGTCTAAAAGTTTTTGAATTAAATTTTTTTGAAATCAGAATTGTAGAAGAAGGCCAGATTGAATCTGTTTTGATATTAAAATTTTGTCATATTCATTTTATCGAGTGAAAAGATTCTTCTTATTATTTTTTAAGCTAATCTTTGAGTTTCCTCAAAAGTGATTCATCATGGAATTATTTTTATTTAATCAATATTCTCATTAAAAGCTGCAAATATAAAAAATATTTTGGTGAATCCCGTGCAAGCTCTACTCGAACGTGAAATGTTGTTTCATTATTACCCCATTAAACAGTTGAGTTTAATAAAGGATACTTCTTGGAATTTATAATATCTTGAAATTTTCCTTTTGACTCTATATTTTATATTCCCCTTTTCACCAGACAAAAGATAATAAAGTAAGTTCCGAACTTTTAAAGTGAATTGGAGCTTCGAATGAATAAAAACACCTATAAAATTTCGGAAGTAGTAAAATTTGAGTGCTTGGGTATAAAAACTTATTCCTATTCATTCCTGCTGATCCAATTTTATGGCTAGATTTCGATTAAACTATCTATCAATCGACAGGAAATATTCTAAAAATCCGGTGATTAATTTCGGGCAAACTAACAACAAAATGTACGCTGATTGAAGATTTACACGATATCTGTGAATAAAGCTAGTCGAGTCGATTGAAACTACCAACACAATGTGAGTTTTGTATCAGAAATAGATCACGCAATCAAAATTTCTATAGAATGTCATTAAAAATACCAATTTTGATGTAGTAGTATTAGAAAATGATATATTACAAAAACACATCTGCTGAATATTTTCACCTTGAAATATTAGAAATTACGCACGATTTATTATATGGTCAATGAATGTTTGTGCAGAAATCTATATTATCTAACAAATTCTTAACGTAATTTCTACTCCTGATTTCAAAAGAAGCGTTTTTGAAGTAGTCTTGTGGATTTTTATTTATAAATAATAAATCTTCCGTTCATAGTGGTTAGAGATTCAAGGTACACAACCTAAGTATGAAATAGCTATGGATCATTCATCAAGTTCTACAGTTCGAAATATTCACTCTTAGAATTAAAAAGTATGGGTTGAACTAGTGAAAAGCGCTGCCATGAAGTTAGGAGCTTTTACGCGCTTCACGAAATTTTGCATTAGCTTAATTGTCGCTATTTCACATGTAAATGCTGTTCTGCTCACAAAATATTTTTTTCTGAAACTTATAATAATACGATCTTCACCATTTTTTTAATTAGCCTTTGTGTCATTATTTGATATCTAAATACCAATTTTGAACTCGATTGTAAGACTGTTGCTATGGTTTCGGTAGCCTTAAACGCTGCTCTGATCACATTTTTTTAACCTTCTAATCCTACGATCGACACGAATATGCCTGTTATTATTTTACCCATAAATACCAAACTTCAGATTGATGGATTCAAGAATTTCAGAATTTATAGATAAAGGGTATCCAAAATGTAAATTTTCAAGACATATGAAGAACTAACAACTCAAAGTAACAATTTTAAACCACATACCCTAATTGGTTTATTTTCAGAAAACACAGTTTTTACCTCAATCTAAATGATTTATTGAAAGTTTAGAGAATTTTCTGTTTGAATTAGTAATGTTATATCTGTGTAATATGTATGAAACGTATTTGGTAGCTAAATGGGTAATATTTGTGAGAAGCTATCGAGGAAATCATATTAATGAATTCTAATCCCTAAACTTGGAATATTGAATAATTCTCTTTCATCAAGTAGATACAACTTCGTAGGATCGTTCATGAATATAAATTCACCACAATTCATGCAGTTTCTATGAATATAAAACTTGCTGACTGGAACTAGAGATTTTTATTATGTAGTTATAACGTAGAAATTCAGAATTTAAAGAATTGAAATTTCAAGGATAAAATAGCAATTTTTCTGAAAAACTTAAGGTTTTCGAGATTCCCCTGTCTAATTTGAATTCTTCAAATTTTTTCCTCAAAATTATTCAATTAATCAATGAAATTAATGGATCAATAACTTTCATCTCAATATTTTCATGGTGTATTCTTACTGAAAACAGGATAAGCTTTTGAAGAGTAACAAAATGGCGAATGCGCAATACCTCATATACACACCTATCAAAATCTACTCAGAAATTAACTGTTTTAAGGCGGGCAGTGTTTTATATATATTAATTTAAATTCATACTAATGTTATAAACAATAATTTTATCTGGTCACCAAATTGTTCCGATGAAGAAAAACATAATAATGCAAAAATAATGCGATTTGTTGAATAAAATAATAATAATAATAATAACTTCATTCACAATAACAATTATAATTACCTGACTATCCTCTCAGGTGAATAAATGAAAGAATTGGCTAAAGGCGCACCTTGGAAATGAAAATTAAAGATAAGACATTATAAAATCGGTGTTATCATTTGGTGTTCACTGTTGTGCAGCGAGGAAGTTTATAAACCATACTTTAAATCATACCAATACGTATGATAGCTATTTCGGTCTCTTGAACTCTTCAGAAATATAATGAATTCAGATTCTAATATATCACAAAATCAAAATTTAACTCACCATAGAAGATAAAACCTGGAACGAATAAACTCGAAGTAGTCTTCAAAGTATCCAAAATGATCAACGTGTTGTTACGTTTAACCTATAACCATTTGTGCTCAGAACACAGAAAAACACAACAAAACTTATTCACCCCAAATAATGTCCCATGATAAGGAAAATAACCAGAATTTCAAAAATAATAAATAATGAAGGAATATATTGTGGATCTTCAGACTCTATATGAATTTATTTCATAATTTAAAAAATCAATTTGAATGTGGGTCAATACTTGATAGAGGCTTACTGCAAGTTTAATCGTTCCAAGTTTCATTATTTGGTGAGTTAAATTTTGATCTTGTGATTTATCTGAATCTCAATTCAATGAAGAGATCTAGAGACCGAAATAGTTATCAAATGTTGGAGTTTTCGTTCAATTATTTTTATTTAATCCTTTATTATGAGAACTTTAGATAGTTTTGGGATATTGGATTTTCTTGTATTTGTATATTAATATACATATTCATATAGTGTTATGTCGGGATGTAAAAAGGTTTTTTCCGAGACATTGAAAGATATTTTATATTGATAATATAATATATGAGGATATCATTTTGATAGTTTTTGATATATGATCCAGGGACATGTTATTGGGAATGAAAAGCATTTTCAAGACGGTAAACAACTTTTTCAAATACTCCTAGAAAGAAATTCCTCAAGAACGGTTGGATTATATCATTCCTGGAACGGTGTTGCAGAAGCAAATGCATATATTTGAATCGGCTGCATTATTCTCATTGAGTTATATCATCGTTGCATAAACATGCTGAATGCGCGATTTCACGTTCCAATGACTCGAAAAAAAACCACAACACGTGAACATGAACTCGGGTAATCCCTTAAAGCCTTCATTGTCCATTACCGTGGTCCGGAAGCCATAAAATAGCGAAATTAGTTCAAGATACGTAGGTCCTGAACGTATTCAACGCGTCAGATATATTCAAATCGATTTTATATGCAGCGCTGAAAAGATTCCAACCGGATGTAATGCCCGATTGGAATTTCACACGGAAATGGCGTTTGTCAAGACACTTAGTAATCCACTTGCCACCGTTGTATGTGCATGCTGCATATTGCATAACAAGCAATAAATAACCCCCTATTAATTTCCCTGCTAGCATTGTGTGAAGAGGGTGTAAACAGTGAGCTACTGATAAAAGTAATCAAGCGTTTATAGTCATCGATCACCCTTATCGTATTTATCGGTGATGTCTATATAATGGCACCCGGGTAACATATGGACACTAATGTGCTACACATCTCCCCGTATGTTACAGCTCTCCGATGCTGGGATCTGAAAAAAACGTATAGGATTGAAAGATTACATCTACATCTGTAATTTGTAGCCAGCGCGTCAAAATGCAGATGGGGCGTGGACCCAAGCGATCATTCTGCTCTTTTCGACGTTTTCGAACGTTTGGATTAGTCTTCATTCATTAATCGGCCAGAATAGGCATCCAGTCCGCACACGGTATTTACCATTGATTCCGGGTGATATACTTGATTGAAAAATGAATGATCAACAAATTAGGCTAATGCTTTTCCATCACAAACATAAATGTATAAAATAGGTCAAGTATGCCACGGAAATAATTGAGATCAATGGGAGCGCCATGTTGTGTTACAAAAATGAAAAATAGTTATTGGTATTTCATGGTGCCTCATCTCTCAACGGATTTTTAATGTATTAGTTACTGTTACGGGATGTTCTTCTCTAGACTCGTTTGCAGATTTTATAATGAAAAACTTCAAAATTGTCAAATTGTGGGACTTCTGAAAACCTATACAATTAATTATAATAAATTTTGATTAACATTATGAATGATTAAATATCTATAAAAATCTTCTACTTCCATTTAATGATACAAAGGATATCCCATCTAGAGTTTGCATTTTGAAGTAGTGGTTATTTCGAGTTTGGCGACACTTCTGTCATTCGTGTGTCGACAGAAGGTTTGTTTGATATTTTAATTCAACGAAGTGGTTCGATTAAGGCTTGAGCTAAACTGGAAAATATTAAAAATTTGATTCCAAAGTGGTGAATCTTTCATCCAAACTGTTAGTTGTTAGGTTTCTCCTCAAATTAATTCGTCAGCTTTTCAACATCGGAAAATCGCTTTCTACGAAGGTATTTTTTCACATTTGGGACTAGGTAGTAGTGAGTTTTCCTCGCCTTTTTTCTTTAATTGCTTCTTTAAAATTACGGAAAGTAGTTGCGTATGATGCTACTGTGATGCTTTCACCCTTTCTGGTGTATTCTTTCATAAAAATACCTTAAGAATACCAAAAGAAGGTAGCCATTATTTTTCCAGTGGATGGGGTGACTTTAAACTTCTCTGGAGGTTGTGCACCCTTTTCAGTCTATTGTATGAACTCTTCTTCACTCTGAGGCTGATAGTGATAAACCCACGTTTCATCCCCACTAACTAGCCGGTTGGAAATAGTCCCTGAAAACTCCTTACAGCACTCGACTAGCACTTACTTCTGAGGTGCTGTGAGCATTCTCGGTACCCATCTTGCATTGACCTTTGAGAGGTTAAGCTGGCCATGAAGGTGGTATGGTACCCATGGGTAGGTTTGTCATCTCTGCTAATATTTTGATTTTTATCCTGGTATCTTCAATTAGCAGCTTTTCCTTTTTTTCACATTTTATTCAGTGGTGCAGCTAACGAGCCAGAATCATCTTCAATGATTTCTCTGCCTCTTTTGAATTCACTTGATCACTTTTGAATGGCGGATAACGACGGGACACAGTCTTGGCAAACAGCAAACATCTCTTCATTAATGATTTTTCGACTTTTTTCCTGCTTAGTGAGGAACTTTATAACGGCGCGATGCTCGATTTTCTTCATCATTGTAGCGTCAGTCACTCGGTCGTCTTTCACTGAGGATACCTAGAAAACTGATGATCATCAATTAAAGAAACTTTATATTTATACCCTCGGATAGTTTTATTAGTAAATGAGATTACTCACGTTATGAGCAAATCACCCCGATACCGAGAATACATTGAACGCCCCTCGTATATTGATTTTTATTTAGTCTAAGCAGTTAAACACCTGACGCGTTCCATTATATTGTAACTTATGCAAATGCTTTTAATCAACTAGTCAAATATATGCTAATAAACAATATTTAAATGGTAAATATTGTTAAATAAATAAAAATAAATATCTTTCAAAAATGTTTAACATAATAGATAGATAAGATATTTATTTTCATAAGATTGATCAGCATAAACAAAATTTTGTCTACTCAAAATATTTAATATATAGGATTTTGGTTAACAATTTTTATTTATTGGATTTTGTTATATCATTTGGATGTCTTATAATGAATGTTTATTTTATATGTCGTTTGATATAAGTGGTACTTATATGACATTATTTTAATTCAATTCCAGAAGTTATAATTATTAAATATAATTTTTTGAAATTAAATATGTAAAAGGATAATTTTAAAATATTTGAATAATTTTATATACCTTCTATCAACTATTAACCTCTATTTATGTTATGTTACCTTCTAGAAGAATAGACCTAGTAGGGATGATCTACATAACTCGTCTGGTCATGTAATAAATTCCCCAATTTTTTTATTGGTATATCTGCCCATTTTATGAAGGAAAAACCTTTCATAGACTTCGGTAAAACCGAAATTCTACATTTAGGTAACAAATGCAAAAAGTTGGACCTACTCGAATGATCTTTTCGGCTCAAAAAAAAACATTTGGTGATATCAAATGATAAGTAACATTTGTTGATAACCAGTTCTTTTGAAAAATAAGCAAATATCGTCAACAGGTATAACTGACTGTTAACCTCAAATGAAAAAACCCTGTCACTTTCATCTGTTGTTCGAAAGACGTAAATTGTCATGTTAATAAAATTCATTTCGAAAATGGGTTGAAATCCGAAACATATATCCGGTGTTTTTTTTAGAGCAATAGAACTTTAAATGGAAATAAAACACATTTAATTTAAGATTGAAGCCAAATTTTTTTATTTGAAAGATAATTTTATGACATTTATGTTTTAAAAATAATTTCCGGCATATGTCCACCACGACTAGCTTTGAGGAACCGCATTCGACCAGACCAATTTTGGACCACTTTTTCGAGTAATTCAGGCCTTATTTCATCAATAACACGAGTTATGTTGTCTTCCAAAGCGTCTATTGTTTCTGGTTTAACAGCATAAACCAATGACTTGACATAACCCCAAAGAAAATAATCCAGTGGAGTTATGCCGCATGGTCTTGGAGGCCAATTAATTAGACCATTTCTCGAAATAATGTTATCGCCAAATCTTTCTTTCAATAAATCAATTGTTACGGTAGCAGCATGAGGTGTAGCACCATCTTGTTGGAACCAAAACACTTCTGGGTCGATACCATTCAAATTTTGAGACAAATAATCATTGATCATCGATCTGTAGCGAGCACCATTCACTGTAACATTAGCTCCAGCATCGTTTTCAAAGAAATATGGACTGATGATGCCTCCAGCGTGTAAAGCACACCATACAGTACATTTTTCAGGATTCAATGGAACCTGCAGAACTTCTTGAGGATTGTTTTCACTCCATATACGGCAATTCTGCTTGCTAACATAGCCGTTCAATAAGGAATGAGCTTCATTACTGAACACAATTTTAAGACATAAAAATTTTAAGATATAAAAAAACTTCAAGCTGTTCTAGGGCCCAATCAGCAAACAACGACGCTTATTATGGTCAAGTGGCTTTAGTTCTTGAACCAGTTGGAACTTGTATGGGTGTAGACCAAGATCTTTACGCAAAATTTTCCATGTGGTGGATGCACAGAGTCCAACCTATTGTGAACGTCTTCGAATAGACAAATCTGGATCATCATCAACTCTATGACTTACAGCAGCGATATTTTCTTCTGTACGTACACTTTTTTCATCTTGTTGATGTTGTTGCATCGAGTAGAGAAAATGTCCGAAATCTATCGATTGTTCGACGAATAAGCTGCTCTGATGGACGATTATGTAAACCATAAATTTCACGAAGTGCTGTATAAGTTTGGCGAATAGAACACTGATTTTGAAAATAAATTTCAACAATTTGTAAACGTTGTTGCGGCGTGAGTCTCTTCATGAAAATTTGTCGATGCTTACTGAACAGAAATGTCAAAACAACATGGCTTCTACCTTTTGTCAAATCCCTATCCCTATCGAAAGTTCTATCACTATAAAAAAACACCCGATACGTCAACAATATAAATTATATTTTGTGAAACTTAGGCCAAGTGTATTTGTCTACCTTATCAATAAAATAAGAGTAGTTGAACATAGGGATTTTTATGGTATTTAAGAAATCTCTGATTCATCGATCGAATCATGTATTTCCTTAAACGGCCAAGGCCCCATAAAATATAGAACAGTTGGGGAACTGCAGTTTCTCACCACTCGGGTTTTTCTTTCTCACTTCTTCTACTCCAGCACGGGAACTCTGGCGTTCAATTTTTTCATATTTTAGCTTTATTATTCTTTCGACACTTCCCAGATTAATGTGAGAGCAGGAATTCGGGATCGGTTAATATTCCAAACTGAATTCGGCATTTATCGCATCTGGTGTACCACTGGCTTCCTGCTTTCTGCACTAGGCGAAGGGTTTCTTGATGAATTGGGAGCTATTTCAAGGATGGGAGAGCGGGAATCAAACCGAATAAACAACGAGGATCTGGAAATGAGCAAAAATGAAATATGGATATTTCCACTTATTTCGGACATTCCTATATTGTTATTCAACCTGAGGATTCATAAATTTTTTTCTTCACTATCAGGAATTTATATTAATAGAGATTTCCAGACAAAGGTTGATTTATATTTGATTAATTCGGTCCTATTTGATTGAAAATAATTTTCAATAAACAGTAAATTCATTTTGATGTCCAAAACTTATCGGACAATTGAAACAATACAAATAGTCAAAAGGTTATTGATAAAAAACAATTTAAAAAAAATAGAAAAAGGCTTTTTACTTGATAGAAGAAATATAACAAAATTTGAATATCAAAAAAAATTAAATATAATATGTTTTCTTCTACAATTTTAATTTCAAAAAATTTCATTCAAAAAACTTTTAGAATTAAATTAATGTCTAAAATAAGCAACGCTTATGTGTAATAGACGTATATAATAAAAACTCAATATGTAATGTCAAATGGAATGAATAAGCCAATAGATATACGAAAGTCATTAAAATTAGTAAATAGATATTTAAAGGAGACAAACTTTTGTTTCTGGTCTTACCTTTAAGAACACCAATTGCCTTTTAAAAACATGAACACACTTTGAGGACTAGAATATAATCTATTTGAAGTATTCAATATATTTAAATATTCGAATAAGTTAATTCAGAAATCTCTCAAAACATGCACTATATCTTCGAAAAACAAATATACTTCTAAGTAATTCCTTCATCGGTCCTAAATAATATTCCAAATATCAAAATCAAAAAACTAACCTATAATATATCACAACGCACACGTGGTAAAAATGAATGCTTCGAAAATAAACCAACTTTAGAATTCAAGAGTGATCTATGTTCTAACAAAATCAAGGAACAGTGTAAGTTATTTTTAAGTTTATTTGAATTCATTGAAATTCCATAATGAGATTTATTGAAGCCAAAATATAATTATATATTATATATAAAATCAAAAAGAAAAAGGCTTTTTACTTGATAGAAGAAATATAACAAAGTTTGAATATCAAAACAAATTAAATATAATATGTTGTCTTCTACAATTTCAATTTAAAAAAATTTTATCCAAAGAACTTTCAGAATTAAATTAATGTCTAAAATAAGCACCGCTTACGTGTAATAGAAGTATATAATAAAAACTCAATATATAATGTCAAATGTAATTATGTTTTTAAAAGGCAATTGGTGTTCTTAAAGGTAAGACCAGAAACAAAATTTTGTCTCCTGCTAATATCTATTTATTAATTTTAATGACTTTCGTATATTTATTGGTTTATTTATTCCATTTGACATTATATATTGAGTTTTTATTATATACGTCTATTACACGTAAGCGGTGCTTATTTTAGACATTAATTTAATTCTAAAAGTTTTTTGAATAAAATTTTTTGAAATTAAAATTGTAGAAGACAACATATTATATTTAATTTGTTTTGATATTAAAAAAAAAACAATTTTAATCCTAAGAGAATTAATGACATTATTAATTATCCTGATCAGAACTTTTCCTAGTTTAATGAGGCTATTTATGTATCCAATGAAGGACTTAACATGGAAAACACGCTAAGGTCAATTTAAGCCGAAATGTTCATGGATAATTTAAAATTTTTATAAACGAATATTTCTTCTATTGGTTGATATTTGTAGATGATATTATTTGTTTGATGGTACTAAGGGGCAATTTAATTTATTCAAAAATTTTATTATAATCACTACCTTTCAATTAATTCCCACTTTCGAAGAAAGTGAAATACTGAAGTATTTACTTTCTTAAAATTATTATCACAAGGTCAAATTATTCACATGAATTTGGTATATTTCATAAATGATATTGACATCTAACATATCACTTGGTGAAACATTTTTAAATTAATAAAGTAAATAAAAACAACTTGGCTTAAGTTCCACTGTTTATTTGATGTCTGTTGACATAAATGTTTCGGGTTTTTAGCCCATTTTCAAAACTGAAAGTTGTAATATGGAGAATATTTCGTGGGAAATACCAGGACATCCAATTTTTCACTTTGACCAGGCAAGAACAGTAGCCCTACATCAAGAAGCTTCGTCGAACTATTGGATTGCCCAACGTTTGAATATTCCACGGGCCTGGAAACAGGTGTTGCCTGGAGACCGGTGCCTGGTCGATCCAGACTAACATCTGCAAAGGAAGACCATTATATCGTAAATTTTACTCGAAAGAAATGGAACGGTATCTGTAACAGCCCTTTCAAATAAATTTTTGAGGATCTATAGACGGGTAGTCTCAACCAGTACCATAAGGTACTATTCCTGAAATTTAAGGGCAAGAAGACCTTTAAGAGTACCTCGGCTATCATGAACATAGAGCTACTCGTCGGCAATGGGCAGAACACCACCAAGACAGGCTTTTACCACAATGGCGCAACGTACTTTTTTCGGACGAGTCACGATTCGGTTTACAAAGTGATAGTCGACGAAAAAGGGTTTGGATTGGTCCGGGCAGACTAGAGTGACTCGGTTTCGCTCGGGAAATTGTGCCCTTTCAAGGCGGATCAATAATGTGCTGTGGGGATATAATGTTCGGTTCCCCTCTTATTATCGTTGAACGAACAATGACTGGTGCCATCTACGTAGAAAACAACATTGAACCAATCATTGTCCCTCTGCGCAACGAATTTGGGGATAATTTCTTTTATCAGAATGATAACGTCCCACCGCACACGAAGGGTTCAAAACAATTTTTAAACAGAACAATATCCAGAGTATGAACTGGCCAGCAAACTCACCAGACATAAATCCAATAGAGCAAGTATGGGATTACTTAGGGAGAGCAATATTCAATCGCCAAAACTCACCTTCAACTTTTCAGGAATTGAGTTTATCCCTTCAGGAAGAATGGAACGATATGCCTAAAAATTTCATATAATGTTCGGTCGCCGTACCCCTCTTATTATGGCAAAGACTGGTGCCATCTACGTAAAAAACATCATTGAACTAATCATTTTTCCTCTGCGGAACATATTTGGGGATAATTTCATTTATCAGGATGATAACGCCCCACACGAAGGGTTCAAAACATTCTTCAAGAGAACAATATCCAGAGAATGAACTGGCCAGCAAACTCACCAAACATTAATACAATTGAGCACGTATGGGATTACTTAGGGAGAGCAATAGCCAATCGCCAAAACTCACCTTCAACATTTCAAGAAATGAGTTTAGCTCTTCAGGAAGAATGGAACGATATGCCTGAAAATTTCATTAATGACTTGATTCGTGGGATGCCTAGGCATGTTGGGCAGTTGATTAAAAGAAGAGGTTGTAATACGAACTATTGAATTTTGATTCAGTTGTGGAATAACTATAATTAATCAAAAATAAATAATCGATAAATTTAGATTTTTCTCATTTTTCATATTTTGTCTCATCTTGCATAAAGCAAAGAGTAACAACCAAAGATTTTCTATCAGATATATTGCAGTTGAAATAGAGGAAAATATTTATCTCATTTCCAAAACATAGATTGTTCATTTCTTGAGATGTTAACACACATCAAACAAACAGTGAAACTTATGCCAAGTTTTTTTTATTTATTTTATTAATGTTTCATGAACTTACGCAAACAGATATTATATAATAGCATAAAACTTCCTCTTTACAATGAAATAAACATCCATTGATTTTTCTTGAAATATACTCTTTTTTTTATATATCAAACTGAAACCTCTTATTGGAAAACCATTTACCAAAGAACTGTGTACCTTAATAATAAAAAGTGATAGAAACCGAATTCGTTTTCTGATTCTATTTTTCTGAAATAACAGTGAAAATAATAAACGGAAAATCACGGTCTGATGTGAGATGAATTTATCATATTCACTTCAATCCAGCTGGCAAAACACTACTTGGATAAGTATTCCCTGCAACGCCGCAACCAAAAGGAGATTTCCGCTTTTAGGTGAGCCGAACTTTCCATAAAATTGTCAAGTTCGTGCTGAACAAATGTATGTTTTACTCAATTAAGTCGGAATTATTAGCAGTGAGGGGTTCATCAGCAAGTTCGGAATGGAAGTAACTACAGAAGTATTCTTGGAATTTAACGTTCTGGTTTGAACGATTAACAGGGTCGCGCCACGTGACTTTAGAAAATAGGAAGCGAAGAAAGTACGTTACCTGGGCGTTTCAACCCTCAAGTACGCTCAATTTAACATATTTCACTCTTGCAAAATGGACCCCAGTATGTACAATAATGCTAATGGTTAAAGTTTCGCGATGTGCCACTTAGTCTCGAGAAGATGGAAGTTTTTGGCTTGACATGTATTACTAGCTGAATGAATTAAATTTTTTTATGTCAAGACAGTGAAGAGAAAGGATCAGCAGACCTTGTTTAAATATCGGGTGTTTTTTTTTAGAGTGATAGAACTTTCGATATAGATAACTGTGATTTGACAAAAGGTAAAAGCCATTGTTTGAAATTTATTTTCAAAATCAGTGTTCTATTCGCCAAACTTATAGAGCACTTCGTGAAATTTATGGTTTACATAATCGTCCATCAGAGCAGCTTATTTGTCGAACTATCGATAGATTTCGGACAACATTTTCTCTACTCATTACAACAACAACACAAAGAACTTGTACGTACAGAAGAAAATATCGCTGCTGTAAGTCATATTGTTTATGATGATCCAGATTTGTCTATTCGTCGACGTTCACAACAAGTTGGTCTTTGTGCATCCACCACATGGAAAATTTTGCGTAAAGATTCTGGTCTACACCCATACAAGATCCAACTGGTTCAAGAACTAAAGCCATTTGACCATAATAAGCTTCGTTTGTTTGCTGATTGGGCTCTAGAATAGCTTGAAGTTGATACACTTTTTTATGGTAAAATAGTGTTTAGTGATGAAGCTTATTTCTGGTTGAACGGCTATGTAAACAAGCAAAATTGCCGTATATGTAGTGAAAACAATCCTCACGAAGTTCTGCAGGTTCCATTGCATCCTGAAAAATGCACTGTATGGTGTGCTTTACACGCTAGAGAGGCATCATCGATCCATATTTCTTTAGAAACAATGCTGGAGTTAATGTTACAGTGAATGGTGCTCGTTACAGTGAGTGGTGCTCGTTACAGTGAATGGTGCTCGTTACAGTACGATAATTTGTCAATGCTTACTGAACAGAAATATCAAAACAACATGCCTTTTGTCAAATCACAGTTATCCCTATCGAAAGTTCTATCACTCTAAAAAAGAAACACCCGATACGATTAAATAATTATACTACAAAGTTACTTCAATATTTGATATTAAAAATATTAAAAACCTCTTTCTGAATTAGTGAATCTTCCAACCAAACTGTCAGAAACTTACATGGAAAATTCAATAGAAATGAAATTCCCTCACGGCAATTTGTCAATCAATTTGTTCGTGAAAACTGGATCGTTGTTTGATAAACAACCCCTTCACGTTCTCGTTCAATGAACACATTTGAAAACGTGCTCAAGAACTGAAAATTTCTCGCCTCTGAGGGACCTTTTCGTAAAGACTTCGGTAAAGGTTTACAAAGTTCAATTAGTTCTAGAAATTAAGCCCTGTGACCCTGTGAATGGGATAAGTTTCGCTTGGCCGAAGATGAACATTTTCCCAGAAAAAAAATCATCTTTAGCGATAAAGCTCATTTTCATCACGATTGATGCCTTGAAACACGAAATCGTTACCATCCATGACATTGAGCCCTAAACAATCAACAATATACTGAAACATTGAGTTGATCGGAATGGGTTCTGTAGCCAGTGGTGGGGGTCATTTGAATTTGTTACTGAATGAATGAATACGATTCATTATGGAGAAAATAAATTCATGTTTGTTTTGGATTCATTTTATCTTTACAATTAATTTATACATTGTTTTTTATTAATTTTAATTTGTGATGTAACTTTTATCTATACACTTCAATTCATATATATTCATACTTTATTATTTATTAATTTTAGTTTGTAAATATTATATTTATCTATACACTTCAATTCAATTCTATTGTATTAAATACGATCTTTTAGATACTTAATTGTTTCAGCCGTAACTTTTTAGTAGTTGATCATAATTGAAACAAATTGTAGAAATTACTATGTTTTAGTACCAAAAAATATATATTACACATTTTCTTGTGACCTGAGTTTCGGGAAATGAACTATCCCATCATCATACAACTGAAGACCTGACAGTGGTACAGTGGTATTTAAACAAAAGTGATAAATATTTTGAATATTTCAACAGATTCTCGGTAATACCTAATAGTCGTACAGAGGTTTACAATCGGAACGTGATAAAAAACCGGGTTAAAAAAGAGGAGCCTTCTAACAGATATCGGAATGTCGGCAATCGACAAAGAAGGTTGTTAAACAGATGGTACCCATTTAAATATCTCAAATAATTTTTGGGATTACATAGCTCCGTAGTCATTCATTATTTTTACATTACTTTGTTGTATATCTCAGATATTTGGATTTAGAAAGCTCCCATAATGTAAAAAATAATGAATGACTGTATAGAGCTTTCTAAATCCAAATATTTGAGATATACAACAAAATAATGTAAAAATAATGAATGACTGTATTAGGTGTTACAGAGAATCTATTGAAATATTCAAAATATTTATCACTTTTATTTAAATACCACTGTACCACTGTTAGGTCTTCAGTTGTCTGATTATGGGATAGTTCATTTCCCGAAACTCGAGTCACAAGAAAATGTGTAATATATATTTTTTGGTAGTAAAACATAGTAATTTCTACAATTTGTTTTAATAACGATCTTTTAATTATGAGGTGTAAATATTGTTTTATCTTCACTCACTATGTAGGTATTTATGGGTATGAGTTTTTTATTTTAATTTATAAATATGACTTTATCTTTGCGATTTCAATTTTAAAATTATTATGACGTTCTGGAAAACTGCTTGGCTGCCTGTTTCTATCTTTGTGTTGTGATATTTGTGTTTTATTAGTACTTATATCTGTTTGCTCTGATCATTGAAAGCTATTATTGCAATTGTAAAAAGCACCAATGAACTCTCTCTATTACACATATCGTCAAAAGTCTTGACCCCCCTAGGTTTCTCAAGAAATAAACGATCTATGTTCTGGAAATGAGATCAATATTTTCCTCTATTTCAACTATCAATATATTTGATAGAAAATCTTTATTTGTTACCATTTGCTTTATGCAAGATGAGACAAAATAGAAAAATTGAGAAAAAATCTAAATTTATCGATTATGTATTTTTGATTAATTATAGTTATTCCACAACTAAATCCAAATTCAATAGTCCGTATTACCACCTCTTCTTTCAATCAAGTGCCCAATACGCCTAGGTATCCCACGCATCAAGTCATTAATGAAATTTTCAGGCATACCGTTCCATTCTTCCTGAAGGGCTAAACTCAATTCCTTCCAAAAGTTGAAGGTTGGTTTTGGCGATTGAATATTGCTCTTCCTGAGTAATCCCATACTTGCTCAATTGGATTAATGTCTGGTTTGTTTGCTGGCCACTTCATTCTCTCGATATTGTTCTCTTGAAGAATGTTTTGAACCCTTCGTGTGGTGGGGCGTTATCATCCTGATAAATGAAATTATCCCCAAATATGTTCCGCAGAGGAACAATGATTAGTTCAATGATGTTTTCTACGTAGATAGCACCAGTCTTTGCCATAATAAGAGGGGTACGGCGACCGAACATTATACCCCCCCAGACATTATTGATTCGCCTTAAAAGGGCATAAATTTCCGGTTGAAATTGAGTCGCTCTAGTCTACCTGGACCTCTCCAAACCCTTTTTCGTTGACTATCACCTAGTAAACCGAATCGTGACTCAATGTCCAGGTGATAGCCGAGGTGCCCTTAAATTTGAGGAATGCAACCGTCTCCTTATGGTACTGGTTGAGACTACCCGTCCTCAAAAAATGACTTCGAAGGGCTGTTACAGATACCGTTCGATTCCTTCGACCAGGCACAGGTCTCCCGGTCTGCCGGTTTGCAGGAAAAGGGCCACTATGCGCCTTACTGAAGTCCGTGGAATATTGAAACGTTGCGCAATCTGGTGGTTCGACAAAGCTTCTATTCTTGCCCGGTCAATCTGAGAAATTGGATGTTCCGGCATTTTTCACCTAATATTCTCAATATTACAACTCTCGTTATTCGCTGAAAACTAATTAACTTCGAATACACCTGTATTCTCCCGGACAAGAAACATTTTTTGATGGTTTATTGTCTTTATTTAACTGATAAGGTAGTGAAGATTCCACACACAATAAATTGTCATGTTACATTCAACAAGTTGAGAGTTGATAGGGGGGCCAAGACTTTTGACGATGTGTGTATATTGTTTTCTATTATAGATTTCAAGGTTGTACCTTTATATTAATTTTATAACATTGAAATAATAAAATGAGCTTTTTATTTAGAGCCGATCCAACATGCTAGTTTTGAATGGCTCACCCCTTATTTGTATACCCATGAAGATGGTTGTATAGACTGAAACACGTGATAGTTTCTGGCAAAGATGTAAAATATATAATTCGACAAATGTTGGAGAGTTAAATATTAAACATTCTGTAATTTAAGCATAACTACGATAAAATAAATATACTACAAAAATGATGCTCTTGTAGTATATTGGAAGCTACACGAGCCTAATTCTACTAACTAGTACATTGAAGAACAAACAAGCACAACATTTATCTTACGTATTAGACGTACAATTATAGTACAGCAACACCCCAGATATGAAAACGAAGATGATGATCAGTAGGATGAGGATGAGAAGCAGCAGTGTAGGACGACACCATGAGAAGAAACAAGAGTCTCTGACGGGTGTCGTGGCCGGCGAGGAGGGGCTTAAGCACCATCCACACGACTGGGTATCTATCGTCCTCGCCTGGACACCGTTGGAGGATTTCGATACTTTATTGTCGTCGGAGGGGTTTCTAATGACTTTCTGATAGGCATTATTTGCAGGTACGAAGCCGTCTTCGTCGTGATGTTCGGCACTGTTACCGTAAACCCTGTAAGACGCCACCACGTTGCCACACGGCTCCTGCTTGTAACGCATTTTAGACGAATTTATTAAGCGGCAATTCCATTATCCCCTACGTACCATATATCATTTTACGTGGAGGGGCAAGGGATTGAGAACTTGTAACGTCTAGTCGTTGATTTTTTCGCGTACCGTTTTCTCTTTAATTTGTTCATTTTCCGCTGTACGACGTCTTTATTGTTTCGAGCGCCACTTGTGTTGTTTGCACAGACGATTCTATTTCCTTTAAAATTCTCTCGCACTCCGGCAATCTGAAACATATAGTCCAATTACTTCAACTGAAAACACGAACACTTTCATCAGATAATTCACGTCAATTTTCTCGGAATTACAGTTATAAAGGAAAACAGAAAGAGGTGCAGCTTAATCTTTAATACCTGGTCTGTCGAATGTAGTGTTGCCAACTTAGTATTTCAACATATATTGAGGGTCTATCAGTTATTCACAAGCCTAAGTAAAGGGTACTGTCATTCGTGTTTTGACAGAAAGTTAGCTTAATATTTAACATTAACGAAATGGACAGAACTGGAAAATATTGAAACCCTATTTACAAAGTGGTGAATCTTTTATCCAAACTGTTAAAAATTTACGTGGAAAATTCAATAGAAATGAAATGACATCAAAAATTTGAGGATCAGTTTGTTCGTGAAAACTGGATCGTTTTTTGATAAAACAACACATTCATGTTCTCGTCCAGTAAGCACAACTGAAAACACCCACCAACATCAACTCGTCATCGTGCTCAAGAATTGAATATTTCTTGCACTTCTCTGAGGAGAATTTTGCATAAAGACCTTCGTAAGAAGGCTGACGAAGTTGAACTAGTGCAAGAAGTGAAGTTTCTTGATCATCCGATGCGTTTCCACCTCACTCAATGGGCTAATGAATGCATGCCCGAAGATGAGCATTTTACCAGAAAAATCATATTTAGCGATGAAGCTCATCACTAACTCGGGCGCCTATTTTTTATGGAGATCCGTTAAGGATAAGTGTTACGCTCACCACCTAGAAACGCTTGCCTTGAAACGCGAAACCGAAGTTGCCATCCATGTTCATTCAACTGTTTTCCTGAAGAAAAGTGAAAAAACAAGGTTAAAATACCCCATCCTTCTCTCTTCGATCTGCATCATTACATATTGGCAGAAAGGAGTAAAAAAATTATATATTGAACAAAACTCCCCATTCTTTTTATAGTTTCTGCAAGAGTACAAGAGGTTAGCTGCACAACAGAATCCCTTCTGTACAGCATCCCGAATAAATAGCTCATTCCGACGAGGTAACGGCAGGATAGTTTCTGGTAAAACAATTCGGAATAGGTTCCACAGTTTCAGTTTTTGAAGGCAAGAAGATCCACCGGGCACTCGCGATTGTAGGGAGCACCGGGCTGTAAAATATCGTTGTGCTCTTGAACATGAGAATTAGAACGCGCACAGATAGAGATTCTGCCTATTCATAGATGAATCCAGATTTCGTCTGAATGAGTCTAAGGGACCAATGTTGGTGTGGCGAGAACGGAGTCAACGGTACAATGAACAGTTCATGACGATAACAGCTCTCTTCGGTAGCGGCTCAGTGTGCGTTTAAAGAGGCATTTGTTTTAATTCTGTATATTATATTATTCTGATACTCGTAGATCTTCTGTGAAGATCTCTCCGAAGCTTTTTCAGCCTGTGTTCTGGGTAGGCTTTGTTACTGCAATATTACGCCATTTAAAACCACAGCACTGTTAATTTTCGACCCTACAGTGAAATGATGGCCGAAACCCGTTCAACTAGAAAATTTCTTTCTCTTCATTAATCCAACTATGACAACGAGAAGGTATCGTGATTTTTTTGGGGAACCAATTATTGTTCCTTTTGCGACAGCCATTGGCGACAATTTTACGTTAATCGAAGATAATGCTGGTTCACATCGGGCAAGAATTATCAACGACCGCATAGAAATGCATGACATAAACTGAATATACAGACCAAATTTGTACTGATACTGCAATTGCACCGCATACCTGATCCACCTCAGACATAACAACAGTTTACCAATGCTTTCAGGGACATTCGGCAAAACATTCCTCAAGCTTTTATTGATAACCTCATTGCCACAATGCCGAATGGAGTAAAAGCACTACGAAGAGCTAGAGGATGCCCCACCCGATATAAAATCGTAACTTCAAGGTATTTCTAACAGAAGAAACCTTTTTTGAGCTTGCGGACTCCACCATGTCAGAATCTTCATTTTGTTTATTTCTGTACTATATTGTCGCTCTAAAGGAGTCTTGCTTACTGTTAAGATTTTTGGCAGTTTAACCGTATATAGACACCTAACTTAATACATCAGTACATAAAATGAAATAGAAAGGCCTTTTACTTGATAGAAGAAATATAACAAAATTTGAATATTAAAACAAATTGAAATATGTTTATCTTCTACAATTTAAATTTCAAAAAAAATTTTTATTCAAAAAACTTTTAGAATTAAATTAATGTCTAAAACAAGCACCGCTTACATTTAATAGACGTAAATAATCAAAACTCAATATATAATGTCAAATGGAATAAATAAACCATAAGATATACGAAAGTCATTAAAATTAATAAATAAATATTTAAAGGAGACAAAATTTTGTTTCTGGTCTTACCTTTAAGAACACCAATTGCCTTTTAAAAACATGAACACACTTAAACGACTTCTCAAAGAATATACTTTATTTGAAATATTTATTATATTTAAATATTTGAATAAGTTAATTCAGAAATCTCTAAAAACATGCACTATATCTTCAAAAAACAAATATAATTCTAAGCAATTCCTTCTTCAGTCCTGAATAATATTCCAAATATCAAAATCAAAAAACTAACCTATATCCAAACCCTCACCACGTGTATAAATCTATGCAATGGAATGTCATTGAATTTAAATAAGCCTTAAAAATAACTCACACTGTTCTTTGATTTTGTTAGAACATAGATCAATCTTGAATTATAAAGTTGATCTGTGTTTCGAAGCATTAGTCCTTTTACACGTGGTGAGGGTTTGGATATAGGTTAGTTTTTTGATTTTGATATTTGGAATATTATTTAGGATTGAAGAAGGAATTGCTTAGAATTATATTTGTTTTTTGAAGATATAGTGCATGTTTTGAGAGATTTTTGAATTAACTTATTCGAATATTTAAATATATTAAATATTTCAAATAAATTATATTCTTTGAGAAGTCCTTAAGGTGTGTTCATGTTTTTAAAAGGCAATTGGTGTTCTTAAAGGTAAGACCGGAAACAAAATTTTGTTTCCTTTAAATATTTATTTATTAATTTCAATGACTTTCGTATATCTGTTGGTTTATTTATTCCATTTGACATTACATATTGAGTTTTGATTATATACGTCTATTAAACGTGAGCGGTGTTTATTTTAGACATTAATTTCATTCTAAAAGTTTTTTGAATAAAAATTTTTTTGAAATTAAAATTGTAGAAGACAAACATATTTTAATTTGTTTTGATATTCAAATTTTATTATATTTCTTCTATCAAGTTAAAAGACTTTCTATTTTAACTTCTGGGACATTCGATACAGCGAAATTTTTTGAATTGTTGTGTTTTCAAGTTCCTGAGGTCAAGTGCTTCATAAATTTTAATTGCAACCTTCTGAGAACTATCCATAAATGAGACAGGAAATATTCGTTATGAATATCAAAGCAGTATTTCAAAAATAATCGAATAAAAAATAGATTGAAGATAGAGCTCTCCAAAATTGATTTTATCATTGAATGCGAGAGATCCGACTTGAAAGTTTTCCAACTTTCTCGGGATTTTACGAGTGAAATTCAGTCGATCACCCTATTAGCAACCGGCTTAGTCCTATCGTTTCCAAATTCATCCTATAAAATAACGTTGGTGCTGGTATCTCATAAACTCTCCCTGTTCGAGGAATCATTGACTCTGATTTCACTTCCTTGTTTGAGTCAATTATTTCAGCTCCGCGTTGGATGAGAGTGAATTCGGATTAGGGGGGCCTCGAACCGCTTGATTTTATAGACAATTACAATATTTCACTTTTGGAGCTCCCTGAAACGGCTAGTAACGAATGAGGCGTTCGAAGATACTCTGAGAGCAATGGTTCCTCATGATTCTCGGTGGTTAACTGCGAAATACTAGGCAAAGTGATACAGCTTGTGTGACTCGTTCGATACAGATTAATGTTTCACAGAATATGCTACGTTATTGCCTTAAAAAACGAAAAAAATTCATTTAATATGAAAGGGATTATTTCGATAAATGGTCAACAAATTTCTTTTTGAATAGTATTCGCAATTGGCCACCGAGATCTTGTGACTTAACACGTGAAAGATAAGGTCTATACCAATGCTCCAGAATCGATCTAAGACCTTAAAGATGGAATTCGTGAAGTTATCGAGATTTTCGTGATTTATTAAAGCATAAATATAATTATTTATTATATATAAAATAAAATAGAAAAAGGCTTTTTACTTGATAGAAGAAATATAACAAGTAAAAAGCATTCTTCTATTTTATTTTATATATATAATAATATATAATTATATTTAGGCTTTAATAAATCTCATTACGGGATGTCAATGGTTTGAAGATAACCTTATAATACCTTACACTTTTCTGTGATTTTGTTAAGAACATAGACTATCTTGAATTTTAAAGTTAGTCTGTTTAAGGCAATTTATCCTGTTGAACACGTGGAGGTGAGATATAGTGATAGTTATATGATTTTGATATTTTGAATATTATTTAGGGCCGGTGAAGAGATTACCAGAATTATAATTGTTTTTTGAAGAGATTTTTCAATTAACTTATTTGAATATTTAAATATATTAAATATTTCAAATAAATTATATTTTTTGAGAAGTCCTTAAGTTGTGTTCATGTTTTTCAAAAGCAATTGGTGTTCTTAATGGTAAGATCAGAAACAATATTTTGTCCCCTTTAAATATTTATTTATTAATCTTAATGACTTTTTTTATATCTGTTGGTCTATTTATTCCATTTGACATTATATATTGAGTTTGTTGGTCTATTTATTCCATTTGACATTATATATTGAGTTTTGATTATATACGTCTATTAAATATAAGCCGTGCTTATTGTAGATATTAACTTAATTCTAAAAGGTTTTTGAATAAAAATTTTTTTGAAATTAAAATTGTAGAAGACTAACAGATTAAATCTGTTTTGATATTCAAATAAATATTAATTGATTTCTCTTAAAATTTACTCGTTCTCTTCAATATCAAAATGAAACTTCCTACTGGAAAACCCTTTATTTCCTATATTTTGCGTTATGATAGAGATTTTAAAGATCACTGAAAATATATTACAATATACAGGCTGATCCATTTGAAAAATCACCCGTTTGTAGAATATTTTTTTCGGGAACACCTGTATATTAGAAAATAATTTTCCGAGATGCAGAAATGAAGATACAAGGAGCCTGCTCTACAACGAAATTTCTAAAATGCCTGGTTGGAACGCACTATTGCATGATAGAGCAATTCGATCACCAATGGACTGATTTAAAAAAAAACGTGAGCTATATTCGTTTCAGAGGAAAATCGAATTGCGAACGGGGAGTATCCTTTTATTGCATCCAAATATTGCGACTTTCAAACATTACTATTTAAAATTTTTTCAGTCTATTAAGTCCGTGTAAACTACGATGCTTTGTATGGAATTCGCCGACTACGTATTAATTTTACATTTGCATTGTTCATTTAACTACTATTGTTAGGTAACCTTTGTTCTGGTTTCCATATTCTGGTTGCATTGTTGTGAACATGGAGTTAGGTTGATCGGAAAAGGGTCACTTTGACAATTTCGAGACGCTCAACTCACAAATTATGAGAAATCGAAATAATTTTGGTCAGTATTCTATGTTTCGTTTGTTTCTTCATTAGTTGATTCCCACCAAAAGTGCTAATAATATATATGTCTATAAAGTGTACAGTTATCTGAGGCATGTTATAAAATTTAATTCTGAATGTTTCGACAGATTTATTTAGAATAAAATATGTAGGGATTTCGGAGAATTAATCCGGCTATTATGTATTCAAAATACACTTCGCGGTAAATTTTCAATAAGTATTTTTTGACAAATATTTTGTATTATAACACATGCGGGTGATGGTTTTATAATGCCGAGTCTATGTCTTTTTACATCATATATTTCTGTGGAATAACCTTTATTTCTTCATATGCCATTCATTAGCTAAATATTAGTGTTTTTCGCTGAATATTTGATGGAAGATGGTATGTATATATTTTTTATTGATCATTTTTATTTTTATTCAAATAACTCCTAATTGATGAGACGTGGGTAAGAATTTTTCAGGTTCTTTTTTCTGGAGAATGTGTTATTTATTTTTTTGAAGGTAAATTAAAAAGACCTTCTTGAATTCTTGGTGGTTGAACTTGTTATTCCTTGATATCCACCCGAAACAATTGTATCGGGTATTTTTTTAGAGTGATAGAACTTTAAATTGAAATAAAACACATTTAAATTAAGATTGAAGCCAAATATTTTTTATTTAAATGATAATTTTTTGGCATTTATGTTTTAAAAATAATTTCCGGCGTATGCCGACCACCACTAGCTCTGAAGAACCGCATTCGACCAGACCAATTTTGGACCACTTTTTCGAGTAATTCAGGCCTTATTTAATCAATAACACGAGTTATGTTGGCTTCAAAAGCGTCTATTGTTTCTGGTTTATCAGCATAAACCAATGACTTGACATAACCCCAAAGAAAATAATCCATTGGAGTTATGTCGCATGATCTTGGAGGTCAATTAATTGGACCATTTCTCGAAATAATGTTATCGCGAAATCTTTCTTTCAATAAATCAATTGTTACGGTAGAAGCATGAGGTGTAGCATCATCTTGTTGGAACCAAAATACTTCTGGGTCGACACCATTCAAATTTTGAAACATATAATCATTGATCATCGATCTGTAACGAGCACCATTCACTATAACATTAGCTCCAGCATGGTTTTTGAAGAAATGTGGACCGATGATGCTTCCAGCGTGTAAAGCACTGCATACAGTGCATTTTTCAGGATGCAATAGAACCTGCAGAACTTCTTGAGGATTGTTTTCGCTCCAGATACGGTAATTTTGCTTGTTTACATAGACGTTCAACCAGAAATGAGCTTCATCACTAAACACAATTTTACGATAAAAAAGTGGATCAACTGCAAGCTGTTCTTGGGCTGAATCAGCAAACAAAAGACGTTTATTATGGTCAAGTGGCTTTAGTTCTTCAACCTGTTGGAACTTGTATGGGTGTAGACCAAGATCTTTACGCAAAATTATCCATGTGGTGGATGCACAGAGTACAGCTTGTTGTGAACGTCGACGAATGGACAAATCTGGATCATCATTAACACTATGACTTACAGCAGCGATATTTTCTTCTGTACGTACAGTTCTTTGCCTTATTGTTGTTGCATCAAGTAGAGAAAATGTTGCCCGAAATCTATCGATAGTTCGACGAATAAGCTGCTCTAATGGACGATTATGTAAACCATAAATTTCACGAAGTGCTCTAGAAATCTGACGAAAAGAACACTGGTTTTGAAAATAAATTTCAAAAATTTGTAAACGTTGTTGGGGCGTAAGTCTTTCGATGATAATTTGTCAATGCTTACTGAACAGAAATGTCAAAACAACATGACTTCTACCTTCTGTCAAATCACAATTATCCCAATCGAAAGTTCTATCACTTAAAAAAAAACACCCGATATTAGGTGATGAATTTTGGTTAATACTTTATGCTTCTTTTGATTTTTTATTAGTTAATTACCACCACATTTGCTGATATTACATGTCTATAAAGTGATACAGTGTTTTATCTAAGGCATGTAATAAAATTTAACTTTAAACTTTTACAAGAGATTTATTTAGATTTAAATCTGTACAGGTTTAGGATAATTAATCCTGTTATTATCTGTAATACGAGTTCGTCATTATTTATTGACATTTATCTGCAAGTGAAATCTCATCAAAATATGACAAAGCAGAGCTTAGTGATGTGGTGTTAATTTTTTTCCGGTCGATCACAAAAGTTTATTTAAGAAGGTTTAATTTTTTTTCTGCATATGTATTCAAAATGAAGTCTGATCCGTAGCAGACATAACATCTTTTCAAAATGGGAAATATTCGGACTTCATGGAAATCAGAATAATGTATGTTTGTATTTACTCGATTTTCCTGAATGTGAAGGATTAGGTACTTTAATTGGTTAATAGCGTGTGCAAATAATTTCCAAACTAACAGGTTTATCTTGAAACTTGCATGACTCATTCTTTTATTCTTCACAGAATGAACATATTTAACTCGTTGTAGGTTTTTCTCATAACGTAAATGGTAAAAAATTATGCGATTTTAAAAGTCCAATACTTTGTATTAGATGAAATGACGAAAGAAACTCGAAAACAAGAAAAAATATACGTCTACACATAAATTTAAACAGTGTTTCTAAGACATTTTGATTCAAGTTTTTAGTCACCAACAACTCATCTACCAATGTTGGTTCGTAGTTATTATACATTGATACTCTTAGATGAGTTGTTGATGAATAAAAATAATAAAAGAGCTTTAAATATGGTACATCTGAATATAAAAGGAAAAACTTCAAAAATAAATAAGATTTAAGAACTTCATTCAAAACTTATTTCAAGCTCCTTAAATTTATTAAAAATAATTAAGACATTACACATTAAGACGACAGACAGACAGAACGAACCTTGCGACAGAGAATTGAAGAACACCTCAAGAGTTTCCTCGATAACAAAAGTAATTTCACATATTCGAAACCTTTTTTAGAAGCAGGACATATTTTCAACCATAATTTCGAAATTTCACATATTGAAAGTGAAAGTTATGCCTTAAACCTGCTGAACACTAGAGATAAATTAATACAGTAAGAATGGAATAGTTCTAATTCAATAATTAGACCTAAATAACTTTTCATTGTAAAATATTTCAAGAGATTGGTATTTAGTCCTCAACAGAATCTGGTACCTACTTTAATATTTACTGTCCGATATCCATTTTGAGGCTTTTGAAAGCTTGATGGCAGAGTTTTTTTGGTGGTGTCGTTCGAATAGCTTGATGGTTAATATTAGTAAAAGAGTTTACCTATATTTCGGCAGGAACCATGAGAAACACTCTCTAATATTGAATTTTCTAGATGATATAATAACTTCCACTGATTCCACGAAATTTCTTAGAATCCATATTGACAAAAATCTAAGCTGGTCATCCCATATTGATATTCTATGCAAAAAAATCAACAACGCTTTCTATGCAATAAATAGCCTCAAAGACTCACCGCCTCGTAGTTCTCTTATTGACATCTATTATGGTCTTGTTTACAGCCAGCTTGTATACGATATAGGGGTAACAAAATTGCTGTTTCAAGAGTGTTTGTTGCACAAAAGAGAATTATAAGATTGATTTTCATTTTGACATCTAGTTCATCATGCAAACCAATATTTGTTTCTGATGAAATATCGCCACTTCCTTATAACATCTTGAAATGTCTTGTTTATGCTAAAGAGAATGTAACAGAATGGAAATCAGTTTCAATCTATCATGACTATGAAACCAGAAATTCTCCTTGTGCCAAAACATAAAACACATAAATTCGAATCTTCTCCTTTATATCAGAGCATTAAATTATAGAATCATTTACCATCTTTGTAAAGTCTCTGAATATACGAGTACATCAATTCAAAAAATAGATTAAAAATATGCTATCATCGAAATATTTTTAATTAAAAGAATATTTTTCCGATTCTCTAGTTTTAGGTACTCAGTTCAACTTAGAGTAAGAATTTTGTTTTTGACTTATCCTATACACTTTGTATTATCTTACAGGATGTTATGTTATAAATAGAAGCAGATTTCAGGAACAAATTTAGTTCATCAAAATTAAAGATATACCAACGATCGTTGTGTCATAATAAAATATGTGAAAATCAGAACAACCTTATTTAATATTATTTCAAATAGATTTTCATTCAATAAAGACCGATTCAATTGAATATCAGATATAATCATTCATTAGTTTCTTCGCATTTACTTCCCATTAATATTTTACTTTTTCCAAAATGATTTAATTCAATTGTGAATCCTGTTGTATGAGAGAAAAAACAGAACGGGATAATTCAATGTGTACATACAGCTTTCCTGCATAAAAGAAAATTGCGTTGAACAACGCGAATGCAAAATGAATGCAATCCTGATGTTCCGTTTCACGAAGAAACTGAAGGCACAATCATTTTCTGATAAGGACAAACTTCATACAATCCGTACCCGTGTTCTATTCAGTTTTTGATGAACATATCCAGAGCACAACTCTCATCTTCGGGAAGCTTGGGGGAGTTGATAGTTCCCTGGGCCAACGCGTTTGAGATCCTCCGTTTTTATCCCCAGATTTCATCTAGCGATAACGGGAAATGTTGGACGGTTAATGGATAACACTATCTGTACAGAAATTATCTGCAGGAATTACATGCCCGACCTGAATTCCAATTATTTTCTTGGTTTGACGATGGAGAAGTCTCCACATTTTCTTCACTCAGTAGTTTCATTCCAAGTAAGCCAAAATTATGAAAACTTTTTGACAAGTACGTCTATATGCATAAGAAGAGGAAGTTCTTTATTGGAAAAGATATGTGGATGCAATTAGAAATGTTTATGAATTTATTAAATTCATTTTTCAATTCTGTCAAATTCACTATTGAAATCGAAAACTCACATGAATCAATAAATTTTTTAGATATTGAATTGAATCAGTCCTTACTTGGTGAAAATCCATATCGAATAATATTTAAAGAAGGTTATTCTGATTTTCACAAATTTTAATTGTTATGTTTACAACAATCGTTTCGCTATCACATTTTTATCAGGTTTACGTTTTGAATAACTAACGAAATTCCGAAATCCGTTGCTATTTATATTACAGTAAGTACAATAAATTTTTATTGAGCACTAAAAACCAAAAAAGGGCCTCTGCAAATTCCAAGGTAAGTTATTTAAATCTAATTGTTCGTAAAGTAATATTCCAATTTTATTGTGTTTATTTATCCCTAGGGATTCTAACAGGTTTAAGGCTTATCTTTCACTTTCTATATGTAGAATTTCAAAATTATGGTTGAAAGTATGTTTTGTTTCTAACAAATGGTTAGAATATGTGGAATTACTTTTATTATTGAGGAAACTCTTCAAATGTTCACAAATTCTATGTCGGAAAGTTCTTCCAGTCTGTCCTATGTAAACTTTAGGGCAATCATCCCAGGTTAACTTAGATTTATCATCTTCATGTGTACAGTTTTCATTATTTTTAATGAATTTACTCAAATTTGAATTGGTTTTAAGTGAAGTTCTTGAATTATATTTATTCTTGAGGTATGTAGCAATTTTCTCAGAAATACCTTTAGTGAATTTTAAGGAAATGTATTTAAAATTTTCTTTTATATTGGAATATACCTTATTTAAAGCTATTTTATTATTTTTATTGAACAATTTGTCTATCAACTTAGGATCATAGTCATTATTAATAGTTATTATCAAAAATAAGTATAATTTGAGAACTTCATTTAAAACCAATTCAAACTTGAGTAAATTCATTAAAAATAATAAAGACTGTACACATGAAGATGATGAATTGGGGGTTTATAAGTTAACCTGCAGTGATTGCCCTAAAGTTTACATAGGACAGATACACATATTCTAACCATTTGTTAGAAAGAAGAAATTAAAGTTTTGAAGTCATTAGCGCCGAACAATGGTTACAATAGGAACGTAATCGATAAATTAATTTTCAAAAACGGCATAAAAAGGCTCTTCTTCAGGACAAAGAAAAAGAAAAATTCCACAGCATAAACTACATACCACAAATAAGTAACAAAATTTGCAAAAGACTAAAACAGAATAATATTAATAGTATTTGTACAAATAAAAAAACTTGGTTGACTTTTAGTAGAACTGAGATTTTATATGTAGGTAATAAAAGCAGAAGAATGGACCTTTAAGAAAGTTTGGAAATTTGTTTAGCACATGGTAAGAAGCTACCATTTACAAATGAACAACTTCAATTTCATTTATCACCATTGCTCTTATCTGTAAAAGATTAGAACCCAACTAACACCATATTGTTCACTATTCAAAATTGTACCTCTGATCTACTCTACCATTATAAATATGATTTTAAGTTTTGTTCTCTTCAGTTGTGAAAATGGGCTAGAAACCCGAAACAGTGAAACTTAAGCCAAGTTGTTTTTCATTGCAAATGTACTAAAGACTATGAAACTGAAGTCACTCTATATTCAGTTAATAAAAAAAGATAGGAAACTAGGTCATTTCTTATTTCGTTCCATTTTAAATGAACAATCACAAAATAACGGAATACCCCATACAATATTTCAATCTATTCATTCAATCGAATAGAGAAACATCCGATATTTGAACATATATCTCCCGTTTTGTTCGACCGAACATTAAATGCCATCGCAATGACCTCTACATAGGTCACATAAACACATGTTTATTCATTTATTCACAATAATCAGTTGTTAGTTGAATTTCCAGCATCAGACCAAATCTGACGCATTAGAGGTGCGGCTTTCGATCGCATAAAACTCCAGAAATGGATGTTTGCTGAATACCGAAGGGTATACTCTCCATTTAATTAGAAATCATGGTTATGCATCTCGAAGTTTTGCGAACTTCTAAATAGGAGTTTTCTCCAAAATGCTTTCCGAACGATAAGAACTAAGCGAGATACTGTCAATGAGTGCTCCACTAGCATACTCGAATACCATCTTCAAGTTGGATGTGATTCTGATATACAGGTTGTTCATTGTAATATAGCAAATATTCGAACTAATAACTCGAATGTTCCCAAGAATATCATCTTTTTTGATTCTAATTGATTTCTGAAAAGTTTCAATGTGAAAGGTCTTTCAATGGAAACGCCATATTTTTAAATATACATTACTCACGCATGGCAGCCATTGTATTTTTGTGACATTGGCAGTTGTATTTGTCAATGTCTATCATGGACACACTCCAATAACCAATCAATCCGAATTTATTATGAAAAATCCCCATCGGTTACTCAAACTTTACGTGCTTTAACTCCAATTTAAAAAAAAAAACAGTTGAAAGTTTAGTGAAGAAGTTTGAAACAAATTTTACACTTCACGATGTGACAGTGCCAGTGAGACAAAGAAAGGCAAGACGTGAAGAGAATATTGCTGCCATACGTGAAAGTATTCGTGAAGACCAAAATTGATCGATTTCTCGACCTTCACAACTAGGGATCTACCAGACGTCTTTGTGGCCTAAAGGGAAGGGTAAAAAGAAGCTAGAGCCTTTTTTGTTGTATCTTAAAAATTAATTTATCTATTACGTTCATATTGTCCTGAAGTCATTAGCGTCGAGCAATAGTTACAATACGAACGTAATAGATGAATTAACTTTTAAGAAACAACATAAAAAAGCTCTAGCTTCTCTTTAACCTATTCTTCAGGACAAAGAAAAAGAAAAATGCCATAGCATACACTTCATACCACGAATTAGTAACAAAACTTGCAATAGACTGAAACAAAATAATACTAATTCTATTTGTACAAATAAGAAAAACTTAGGTTCACTCTTAGTCAATGGCAAAGACTGTTATGAAACGTGTGAAAAAAGAGGCATATATAAATTATAATGTAATGCCCTGCATTTTACATAGGTCAGATAAGCCGATAAAGGTAGCAGAACACAAAAAAAGTATAATATATATTAAAATAACAACTGGTTTTTCTGAACATTGTATAAATAAGAGTCATTTCCTAGATTTCATTAGAACTGAGATCTTATACGAAGATAATAAAAGAAGAAAAATGGACTTTTTAGAAAGCTTGGAAATTTCTTCAGAACGCAGAAAGCAGTTAATAACAACAAATGACCAACTGAGATTTAATTTATCCCCATTGCTCTTATCTGTAAAAGATTAAACTGACCTAACCTCTTCATTTTACCTTCCTGAAAATTCTACCTGTTTCACTATTATAAATATGATTTTAGATTATGTTCTCTTTAGTTTTGAAAATGGGTTAAAACCCGGTATAATTTGACGGCATTCATTAATGATCCGAGTTCACAAATCATCCACTGACTGGGTAGCGTAAATCTTAGATTTCAGGTGACCCCTTAGAAAAAAGTCCAGTGGAGCCAGATCAGGTGATCTGGGTGGCCACTCAATATGTCCCCTTCTTCCAATCCAAGCGTGAGGAAAATTTTCATCTAAGAACTGACGCACCGGTTGAACGAAATGAAAGGTAGTGCGCCATCTTGTTGAAAAATGATCGTTTGATGGTCTTCTGCATTCTCCAATACTTGCACGAGGGTTGGAAAATTGCGTTCTCCAATAGATCTAAATAAATCTGGCCAGTGAGATTACCGGGTAAAAAAAGGGCTGATTCTACTACAAATTTACAATCGCTTTGACACACTTGTAACGTTCTTAAAAATTCACGATATCAATCAAAAATATGCTCCGTCTACTTTTTTGGACAAGAAATTAATACTTTTTTGGACAAAAAATTTACAACATAACTACTAAATACCTTTGAAATGTATCAGATACGAATAATATTCTCAAAATAAATTCCACATAGCCTCTTTCACTCTTTTCGCTGTTATTTCATTATTGATGGATATTTTGAAGCGAAATTTTAGGGTCAGATAGTACTCGATACGGTCTTCAAAATAAGTTATCACAATACCCCTCATCCCTATTCAAAATCAAGGGGTTGTGCTCACTCCCGTTAGGAGGTTGAAGTTACGGGGATGAAAAAAGCGGGAAAGTTGTTCCCCCTCGAATCAGAAATTGAAGTTTCCGAGGGATTTTCCACATTTCTATTTTGAAGTCGGAAAATCGAGGTGTTAAATTTTCGTTGGACCAGCCTGTATATCAACAGACATAAAATAGAGAGTGAAACTCGAGTCAAGTATTTTTATTTACCTTATTAATATTTTACTTAATTTTTTCAATTGAATAATTATGTAAGGGGTTACAGAATGTTTTGTTTTGGAATATGAAATTGAATATTTACCATCATCAAGCACGAACGATTAATAAACTTTTATTTCAATATATAGTAAAAATATTCTTTTCATTATATATGTTTCGATAATAAATTTGAGGCTTGCGTCCACGAGTATATTTCATCCTCCCTTCTGGATGCAGATTAAGTACGAATAATATTTTTCAATTACGTCACAGTGTACAAACATATTTATTTAACCGGGTATTATACCGCAGTCGAAAAACATATTTGCTAAGTTCGCGGCGTACTAGACGTGAGTTGAAACATATAGTGAATATCAAATAAGAACTAGACTTCAGGAACACTTGGCAACAACCTGTCAGCCCCATTTTCCCCAAGACCTTCCTAAAATGTTCCCTGTGGCTGCGATATGACGGGAATCGACAATTTTATACTATCATTTTCTTGGTATTTCCTTTTCTCTCTCGTGTGAAATCTCTTGCAGAAAATATATATTATCTACTGGATTCGTATGGAACTTCCATTTCAGAATCTGAAGTTTCTTTTACGGCATAATGGGATCTTTTCCGGCCGAATTCAAAGGACCTGTATATGAATATTGAAAGACAACACGAATCACCTTTGAAAACACACAGTTTATAAATGATGTAAAATCTGAATTAGTTCTTTTCAGTTGATTATACATTTTGTGCATCCCAAAATAAAACGTAAATATAAAACACTTTCATTTAGAATATCCATCGAATTTTTATTTCAATATAATGCTTGGACCTTGCCATGATGGGTGCAATACAACATCATTTAAATTTCGTCCGCTTGATATCTTAAAGGACACGGTCCTTGTGAGATAATTTTCGATGACTCGCCGGCACATTTCGGCGAATATCTCACCAATAACTTCACGGGTCTTGTTTTCAAATCGTTAATATTATGAGGATTATCGGCATAAACACGGTCCTCCGCATAGCCCCCAAAAAAATCCAGAGGCGATAAATCACAAGATCTTGGTGGCCAATTCACATCGCCGAAACGAGAAATTACGGGTCCTGGGAATTTTTCTTGCAATAAAGCCAAAACGGGTCGTAATGTGTGGCTTGTTGTACCATTTTGCTGGAACCACATCTCTTCCAATTCCATATCATTAATTTCAGGCCAAAAAAAATCGGTTATAATTTGGCTATAGCGATGAGAATTGACGGTTTGACACCTTCCTCATTCTCAAAGAAGTACGGGCCAATCACTCCACCAGACCAAATTGCACACCATATAGTGAAACTTGTCTTGTTGAAAATAAGCGTCGTCCACATCAATATCTCCCAATTCTGGCCTTAAAAAATGCCTAAATCCAAAGATCGCCGAGGAATCGTCAAACGTCTCAACAACACTGCGGGCTACAGCAGCAATATTTTCAGTTATTCTTGAGCGACACACACGGTTTCCGTTCTTCACATCATTAACTCATCTCAACAGCTCAAAATTTTCATCATACTTTAAGCGAATTTTAACAATCACAATGCTTTTTTGAAGCGTGTATCCTTCCATTTTTAGTAATGGCGCAGTCTTCATTTGTCAAATGTCGAAAGATGACAACTACAAGAGTGACAGTTGCTCAGATAGCGGACAATTCGAAATAAAACCTATAATTGGAATACCTTTATATAATCTATATTCTCTCGTTTGTAATTTTAATTTTTTCATTAATTTAATTGAGAAATTTATTGAATCGGTCTGCGCTCGTCAGATAGAATAATGATAAAAGAAATCAATTAAAATTAATTTCATTTAAATCAATTAATCTTGTTTTTCCAGTAAAATTTCTAATTCAGTATTTATTTACTAAAGATTTAGAGCATTGGACACATCTCATGATATGAAAAAATGATTTAAATTCGACATCTATTATGATTTGAATTATTATGTTCTATTATTTAATTTCTGAATTATCAAATAAATATTGAATTTCACTTAAGTTGAAGATTTTCTGAATTGTTCATAATTTGGTATTAATTAAAATGAAAAATTATTGCAAACACATTAGTATTTTCGTATGTACACAGATGTCACATATATTTTAATATTTACGGAAAAGTTATCCCAAAGTTCTAATTAAATAATTCATGGGAAATAACATAACACGTTATTGATATTTTCATATTCCCCATATCTGCAATTATTATTTTTGTATGTCATTTGCAGCTATCCATAAGGGCATCCATCATCTCTCGTATTTTTATTACGCAAACAATGGACGAGAAATAAAAAAAATGGTCGTTCATGAAATGGTATCCATCTGAAACAAACGGATATATTTCATGCACGCTATGTGTATTCGTACCGACACCAGGAAATAAATGGAAAATTTCTATGATTTAGAGCCATTATTTAATGAACATCCTTTTTATTTCGACAGATAATCCATCACAAATATAGTCTCAATTGCAATACATGCTTTTTTCGGTTGAACGAGATTTTCTCCTGAAAATATGTATTTTCGCCTGCTCGTTTTAAAGCGCCTATCCTTTCCTCCATAAGTTTTTTATCAATTTTTGTCAACTAGTCTGATTATTTTGTACTGGGTTTGCCAATATAATTTAACTCACCCTTCAACTTAGTCACAAATGAAGATACACAAAGTTATTCACAAAATAAAATAATAAGAAGAGGTTTTTTACTTGATAGAAGGATTATTACAAAATTTGAATATCAAAACAGATTTAATATGTAAGCCCCCTATAATTTTAATTTAAAAAAATTTCATTAAAAAAATTTTTAGAATTAAATTAATGTCTTACAAGTAAGTACAGCTTATATATGTGGTTTAAGACCATAAAATACCTTACAAGCTTTGTGTGATTTTTGTGATGAACACGGAACATAGAATACCCTGGATTTTAAAGTTAGTGTGTTCAAACGAGGATACAACGACGTAAGTTATGTATTGTTAATTGATTTTGTTTTTTTAAATGTGACGTTGGACTGAAGACGACCTTATCTGAATTCTAATTGTTTTTTGAGGATGTGATACATGTTTTGAGAGATTTTTGAAGTAGCTGATTTAAATATTTAAATAAGTTTGAATATTTCAAATAAATTATTTTTTTTGAGAAGTCCTTAAAATTTTGTTTTGTATTTTTGAAAAGGATTTATTATAAGATCAGAAATAAAATTTTATATCCATCAAATATTTATTCATTAATTTTAATTGATAATTTATATTTGTTGGGTTTTTTATTCTATTTGATATTATATAATGAGTTTTGATTTTACGCCTATTAAATGTAAATTGTGCTTATAAGATATTAATTTAATTTTGAAAGTTTTTTGAATAAAATTTTTTGAAATTAAAATTATGGGAGACGAACAGATTGAATCCGTTTTGATATTAAAATTTTTTATTCACAAAAGTTATACGAAATCAACTGAACTTTTCCAAAATAATTCCACAAGGTGGACAAGATATTGAGTGCAACTTCAATTTTTTCAAATGGATCACCCTGCAAAATTTCTTAGTCTATAGTCTAAAGTTTAACTGGAATTGTACCTATAAATAAGAAGTGTTTTTGAAAATGTTTATGAAGAACCTTTACTTTCAGTGTGGAGAATCTCGCAGTTGTTATTGAAATTGTGTCCATTCAAATGGTTCGCATATGTTGACTTCTCTGGCATTCTCAGTGAATTTGCCAGTTTGGCCAACAGAAACCATCATTATAAATAGAATTCAACCATGCTAATTGAGAGGAACCGATATGTATCGGGTGTTTTTTTCAGAGTGATAGAACTTTCGATAGGGATAACTATGATTTGACAAAAGGTATGCCATGTTGTTTTGACATTTCTGTTCAGTAACCATTGACAAATTATCATGGAAAGACTCACGTCGCAACAACGTTTACAAATCGTTGAAATTTATTTTCAAAATCAGTGTTCCATTCGCCAAACTTATGGAGCACTTCGTGAAATTTATGGTTTACATAATCGTCCCTCAGAGCAGCTTATTTGTCGAACTATAGATAAATTTCGGACAACACCCATACAATATCCAACTGGTTCAAGAACTAAAGCCACTTGACCATAATAAGCATCGTTTGTTTGCTGATTGGGCCCTAGAACAGCTTGAAATTGATCCACTTTTTTATCGTAAAATTGTGTTCAGTTATTAAGCTCATTTATGGTTGAAGGGCTATGTAAACAAGCAAAATTCTCGTGTATGGAGTGAAAACAATCCTCAAGAAGTTCTGCAGGTTCCATTACATTCTGAAAAATGCACTCTATAGTGTGCTTTACACGCTGGAGGCATCATCGGTCCATATTTCTTTAAAAGCGATTCTGAAGCTAATGTTGCAGTGAATGGTGCTCGTTACAGATCGATGATCAATGATTATTCTTTTCAAAATTTGAATGGTATCGACCAAGAAGCGTTTTCTTGGTTTCAACAAGATGATGCTACACCTCACGATGCTACCGTAACAATTGATTTATTGAAAGAATGATTTGGCGATAACATTATTTCGAGAAATGTTCCAATTAATTGGCCTTCAAGATAATGCGACATAACTCCACTAGATCATTTTATTTGTGGTTATGTCAAGTCATTGGTTTATGCTGATAAACCAGAAACAATAGACGCTCTGGAAGCAAACATAACTCGTGTTATTGATGAATTAAGGCCTGAATTACTAGAAAAAGTGGTCCAAAATTGGTCTGGTCGCATGCGGTTCCTCAGAGCTAGGTGTGGTGGACATATGCCGGAAATTATTTCTAAAACATAAATGTCATAAAATTATCTTTCTAATAAAATTTTTCAAATAAAAAAAATTGGCCTCAATCTTAAAATAAATGTGTTTTATTTCAATTTAAATTTCTATCACTATCACTATCAGAATGTAGCGAAACCATAGTTGTTTTATACAATGAATTTTTTTCGAGGAAATTGAACCTTTGTCATTGGTTAGGTTTTTTTTATATGGAACAATCCGTGTGTTCGAGATAGAGAGGGTATTATAAGTTATGAATTCGTTTTTAGTGCACTCCAACTTTAACACCTCATTTATCGTTTCAACCATTCTATTTCCATATCAACATTACAGCACGTATGGGAATATGTTTCACCATTCAAGTACTTTCGACAATGCTATTTTATGAAGTACAGTGTTCTGCATGCGAGGCAATAGATTTCCGTTCTGTAATGCACCAAGGCTGGAACGTACCTATTTTGAACGAATTCTGGGTAGGTGCATACTCAATTTCAATAGGTGTAAACATTACTACTAATTATGTTAATAGTATGTTGCTCTTGTATGAAGAGTTAACATGCCGAAATGGGTACATACAGTCAAGCCAATAACGTTTATAACCTCATTTCTTGCGTATTTAATATTAAATCGGCTGCAGTCAGTGGACTCCTATCCAGAAAATTATTTTAAAAGAACTGTTCTTCATGAATCGTATCATTAAAAGGAATTTTTTGAGAGCATCTAGAAAACTTCAGGCGTGCTGAGTAATACACGTAGTTTGCTAAAGCTCAGGGTCGACAATTTGAAATGGGCATTTATGATCGGCTATAAATAAAAAACTAATAAATATTTTTTTGAAGTTATGAGTTTATTAGAAAAGTTGAAACTTAGCATTAACGAATAGAAAACAATGTAATTCAAATAACCGCCACGACTGGCTACAAGGTCAATATGAAACAGTTATATAGGCTTAAGTTTGCTGAGTAATTTCGGTCAATACTCTATATTTCTTTGAATTAATTTATCTCTTTTTGATGTTGTGCAATATTCGATAATTCTGTTCGTATAATAGAAAAAAAACCGTATTTCTTAGACATTCATTCAATTCATTTTTAAGATGCTAAAATAAACCTTCTTCAAAATAATTAATCTTTTCGATGAATTTAGTTCTCAAATCTATGATGATATATCGATCAAAATTCATCAAAATATTAAATTTTGCATACCTAAACGGGACAATCATTTCCTCTTGAAAAGTTTTAATAAAAAAGTTGTTCTCGGTTAAGACGTAACTTATGTAAATATGAAGTTTGCAAATACCCTAATTCAATTTTAATATAAGTTTCAACCCACGACATCTTGAATTTAAATAATGTAGGCTAGCGGAACTTCAGAATTTGAGTAGGGTGGTAAGACGACATAATGCGTGAGGACGCTCAGATCGAGCAAAGAGCAAATCATATATTTTCTCATTCTATGGTAATTCTTTCATTCATGAATTTGAGAAATATTCTTATTCGTCCATTGACCTGTTAGTAAATTTTTTTCAGTAAGCAATTTATACAAAAAAGTTGAATTTTAATCCTGAATTGTTTTTCACCTTACACTAAAAAACCATAAAATATTGTCCTGATTGGTTGATATGGTATCAATTAAGAATTCGGGTGAAATATTTAGAAAGAGGAAAAGTTATCCTAACTGAAGACATATATAGGCTAACCCAGTGCCTTCAATATTATTGGGGTGCAATTTTTAATGCTCTTGTATCCTTTTTTTACATATTTTCACTATGTTTACAAAAATTGTCTATTAATTATACCCCCTTGTCCTTCATGTTTTCACCTAAAAAATATCTGTCGGGTGTTTTTTTTAGAGTGATAGAAGTTTAAATAAAACACGAGTAAAGTAAGATTGAAGCCAATTTTTCTTTATTTGAAAGATGATTTTATGACATTTATGTTTTATAAATAATTTCCGGCATATCTCCACCACGACTAGCTCTGAAGAACCGCATTCGAACAGACCAATTTTGGACCACTTTTTCGAGTAATTCTGGCCTTATTTAATCAATAACACGAGTTATGTTGGCTTCCAAAGCGTCTATTGTTTCTGGTTCATCAGCATAATCCAATGACTCGAAATGGGCCCCAAAGACAATAATCCACTGGAGTTATATCGAATGAACCTGGAGGCCAATTAATTAGACCATTTCTCGAAATAATGTTATCGCCACATCTTTCTTTCAATAAATCGATTGTTACGATAACAGCATGAGGTGTAGCACCATCTTGTTGGAACCAAAACACTTCTGGGTCGATACCATTCAAATTTTGATACAAATAATCATTGATCATCGATCTGTATCGAGTACCATTCACTGTAACATTAGCTCCAGCATTGCTTTTGAAGAAATATGGTCTGCTGATGCCTCCTGCGTGTAAAGCACGCCATACATTTTTCAGGATACAATGCACTCTGCAGAACTTCTTGAGGATTGTTTTCACTATACGGCAATTTTCCTTGGTTACATAGTCGTTTAACCAGAAATGAGCTTCATCACTAAACACAATTTTACGATAAAAAAGTGGATCTACTTAGGGCCCAATCAGCAAACAAACGACGCTTATTATGGTCAAGTGACCAAGATCTTTACGCAAAATTTTCCAAGTGGTGGATGGAACTTGTTGTGAACGTCGACGAATAAACAAATCTGAATCATTATTAACACTATGACTTACAGCAGCGATCTTTTCTTCTGTACGTACAGTTCTTTGTCTTGTTGTTGGTTCATCGAGTAGAGAAAATGCTGTCTAAAATCTATCAATAGTTCGACGAATAAGCTGCGCTGATGGACGATTAGGTTAACCATAAATTTCACGAAGTGCCCTATAAGTTTGGCGAATAGAACACTGATTTTGAAAATAAATTTCAACAATTTGTAAACGTTGTTGCGGCGTGAGTCTTTCCATGATAATTTGTCAATGCTTACTGAACGGAAATGTCAAAAGAACATGGCTTTTACGTTCTGTCAAATCACAGTTATCCCTATTTAAATATTTTAATATGAGCCTTCAACATATTTAATTTCAAAAATTTATATTTAATGATTATAACTTCTGAAAATAAATTAAAATAATGTCATATAAGTACTACTTATATCAAATGACATATAAAATAAACATCCATTATAAGACATCCGAAAGGTATAACAAAATCCAATAAATAAAAATTGTTAACCAAAATCCTATAAATTAAATATTTTGAATAGACAAAATTTTGTTCCTGCTGATTCATATCTTATGAAAACAAATATCTTTCAAAAACGGGTAACATAATCTTAAGAATTTCATCATAAAACTATTTTACTTAGAATATTCAATATTATTGGATAGTTACTTCATATAAAAACTCAAGATGTGTAAAAACATTATTGAAAAACAAGTTTTAAGAGCGACTTTGCCTTATACAGATAGTCCTTGTGCTATAACAGAGGCCGTTAAATTGTCTTTCAATCTTTAAGATCAAGGGTAAACCACAGATATATTTATATATAGTTAACCGTTACACTACATTTAAAGATTTTTCAGTTTACCAAAAGTTTTCTGAATGGTTGAAGGGTGAGTAAATATTTGTTGTTGATTGTCTCTTAAAACTTGTTTTTCAATAATGATTTTACATATCCTGAGTTTTTATATAAAGTAACTTAGTAAGATATCCAATAATATTGAATATTCTAAGTAAGATAGTTTTATGATGAAATTCTTAAGATTATGTTAGACATTTTTGAAAGATATTTGTTTTCATAAGATTGATCAGCAGAAACAAAATTTTGTCTACTCAAAATATTTAATTTATAGATTTTGGTTAACAATTTTTATTTATCGGATTTTGTTATACCCTTTGGATGTCTTATAATGAATGTTTATTTTATATGCATTTGATATAAGTGGTACGTTTATGAGATTATTTTAATTCATTTTCAGAAGTTATAATCATTAAATATAATTTTTTGAAATTAAATATGTAGAAGGCTAATATTAAAATATTTAAATAATTTTATATACCTTCTATCAAGAATTAACCTCTATTTTTGTTACAGTTATCCCTATCGAAATTTCTATCACTCTAAAAAAAACACCCGATATATAAGATGTGAAGTTGTTATTTTTTTTTGAGTTAACGTGAAATGTGAACCTGACGAAGACACAGTTATGGTGAATGTTCAGGAAGGTCCAGATCTTCAAACACTGAACAACCAGGTAGAAGTGAACCTATATCTCAGCATATTCTCTATTCTTTTACACTTAAAAATGAAGTGATCATCGAATCGTCGTGTATAACAATGTAAATGATTCGATAAGGTAAATTGTGTTATTCTCCAGTATGTTCTATTTATTAATACATTAAAATGAATTTTTATGAAGTGAAGATCGAAGCAACGGAACAAAAAATTGTTTCGAATATATTTCAAGCTGAAATATTTAGCATCATGAAAACAACATTCGATAAAATAAGGGGCGGCTATCCAGGATCCCCAGGATAATTAAACTATTTGTGTAATATGTTAATGGAGTAATCTAGGAAAATTTTATTCTGTATGCGGCTCAACCCTAAGTATTGAAAAGTCTCTTCATCCTGCCTATGCCCGCCGATCCTCGTTTGCATTATAATTTGGTTCAGTCAATTTCAAGGGAACCATAAATAACCGTTTCCAACATACGCTGAACTATAAGCTGCAGAAGGGGTGTTTCGGGATTACATTCTAATTTTCGGTTGGATTGTCGGAAAACCAGACGAGAATTTTGACGAGATCACTCGTGAAGCCGCGAGATGAAATCCATCGGATATAGTATCAATCAAAATCGCTCAACTTGCTCCCGAAGACGTACCAGGCAGAAAACTCAATTTCCAAAAACAAGTTTCAAGTAAACAAAGACATTGATAATATGAGTGGCGGAAAATAGTATATAAATTGTTTGTCTGATCATATCAAAAGTGTCCTGGAAATAAACCATGATTAAGGTTAGCAGAATCAATGTGTGTGATATTTAAGATATCCCAATAGCCTTCTATTCACTCATACACATATCGGCTGTTTTTTTTTGGAGTGATGGAACTTTAAATAGAAAAAAATCACTTTAAATTAAGATTCAAGCCAAATTTCTTTTATTTGAAAGATAACTTTATGACGTTTTGAAAATAATTTCCGGCATAAAACGACTAGCTCTGAGGAACCGCATTCGACCAAACCAATTTTGGACCACTTTTTCGAGTAATTCAGGTCTTATTTCATCAATAACATTTATGTTGGCTTCCAAACGTCTATTGATTTTGTTTTTTCAGCCTAAACCAATGGTTTGACATAACCCCAAAGAAAATAATCCAGTGGAGTTATGTCGCATGATCTTGGAGGCCAATTAATTGGACCAATTCTCGAAATAATGTTATCGCTAAATATTTCTGTCAATAAATCGATTGTTACGGTAGCAGCATGAGGTGTAGCACCATCTTGTTGGAGCCAAAACACTTCTGGGTCAAATATTGAATTGAATCAGTCCTTACTTGGTGAAAATCCACATTAAATAATATTTAAATAGGGTTATTCTGATTTTCACAAACTTTTTTTGTTATGTTTACAACAATCAAAATGTAATCTTGCCTGATGATGCTACTGTGATAGCGAAACGATTGTTGTAAACATAACAATAAAAATTTGTGAAAATCAGAATAACCTTATTTAAATATCACTTCTGTGTCCATACCATTCCAATTTTGAAACGAATAATAAGTGATCATCGATCTGTAACGAGCACCATTCACTGTAACATTAGCTCAAGCATCGTTCTTAAAGAAATATGAACCGATGATGCCTCCAGCGTGTAAAGCACACCATACAGTGCATTTTTCAGGATGCAATGGAACCTGCAGAACTTCCTGAGGATTGTTTTCACTCCATATACGGCAATTTTGCTTGTTTACATAGTCGTTCAACAAGAAATGAGCTTCATCACTAAACACAATTTTACGATAAAAAAGTGGATCAACTTCAAGCTGTTCTAGGCCCCAATCAGCAAATAAACGACGCTTATTATGGTCAAGTGGCTTTAGTTATTGAACCAGTTAGATCTGGTATGGGTGAAGACCAAGATCTCACGCAAAATTTTCCATGTGGTGGATGCACAATTTGTTGTGAACGTCGACGAATTAGCAAATCTGGATGATCATTAACACTTTGACTTACAACAGCGTTAATTTCTTCTGTACGTACAGTTCTTTGTCTTGTTGTTGTTGTTGTTGTTGCATCGAGTAGAGAAGATGTTGTCCGGAATCTATCGATAGTTAAACGAATAAGCTGCTCTGATGGACGATTAGGTTAACCATAAATTTCACGAAGTGTTCTATAACTTTGGCGAATAGAACACTGATTTTGAAAATATATTTCAACGATTTGTAAACGTTGTTGCGGCGTGAATCTTTCCATGATATTTGTCAAGTCATTCTGAACAGAAATGTCAAAACAACATGGCTTCTACCTTCTGTCATATAATAGTTATCCCTATCGAAAGTTCTACTACTCTAAAAAAATACCCGATACTTTATGAAGCAAAACAAACTCTAGACTTCTTTTGCTGCTGTCTATGAAATGACGCCAATCACTATGTTGGTAATTTTTTAATCCAATTTGTTGCAAAATGCCACCAGCATCGTTACAAAAAACTGAATCCTTTTCTTGAAAAAAATACAGTCTCGGTTAAGATAAAATGTAATATTGGTTTCCGGAGTAAGCAAATTTTTTTCTTTCAAACGAGATGCTAAAATTTCAGTAGCTACTTTTGATATGTTCAAATCTCTTACTAACTCATTTAGTTCTTTCTGATCAAATGATCGAGGTTCTGAAAGACTAAATTTTTGGTCTGAATCAGAGTCTTCACTTGGTGTATTTCGTTTGGGTTCACAGAGATTTGGATCATCAGAAGATTTAGATGTGCTGGATTGTGACTCACGTGATTTTAATTGAAGACGTTGAGTAGAAGATAAGTTAGAATATGACCACTTACTTCAACTTCCAGGGTTATTTCCGTTTATTTTCACAACTCAGAAGTAGCAATTGTCATGATGGTTTCGAGAAACAGGAAGAACATTATTGCATCTCTTTTTCCAGTGGATCATAACCGTAGATAAACCACGCATTTCTGGCATACAATATGAGGAACCCATGGCTTGTCCTGATTACACAATTTTATTTTAAAGCATTGGTGATACGCAGTTTTTACAAAGTCCGATATAGGTTATCGATATTTTGCAAATATATATTCATCAAATTTTTGATTGTCTCGGTCTTTACTTGACGGAAATTCATCTTCAATATAAGAAAAACAAATGTTAACTTCCGCTATTTTATTGATTTACTCGACAATTGTTTCGTCATACCATGACTTCATCAGGTGAGTATTTAAACTGAGGTATACAATGCAAAACATGACCTTAAATAAACAGCTTTGGTACAAAAAATAGAGGGGTGGAAAGAGAGGTATATAATTAATGAAAAATATTAAGTAGGGGGATCTATTTAAATCTATTTGATCATTCAATAAAATTTGTCTTTTATTATATCTATTGATTTCTAAAGTTTCTAACAGATTTAGTTTCTGAGTTTTGTTTTCAATATGTAATATTTCATAGTTCATATTTAAATTATGGCCAGTCTCTTAACAAATAGTTGGCATAAGTTGAATTCGGTTTATTATTAATGTAACATTTTTCATGTTCTCGTATCCTTGTTTGGAATGAACGGCCTGTCTGTCCCACATATACACATGGGCAATCCCTACATGTTAACTTTATATTTTATATTTATATTTTAATTTCAATTGACAGTATATATTCGTTGGTTTTTCTTAACTCCGTTTGATATTGTATGAAGAATTTTGACGTCTATTAAATGTGAGCAGTGCTTATAAAGACATTAATTTAATTCTAAAAGTTTCTTCAAAGAATTTTTTGAAATTAAAATTGTAGAAGACAACAGATTAAATCTGTTTTGAATTTTCAAATTTTACATGTTAACTTGTAAACACCTGATTTTTTGTTTTTAGGAATGACGTCTTTATTATTTTTTATTAAGCTGCCTAAAGAATTAATAGTTTTAAAAGAGATGTTATATTTTTCTTTTTTCTTTAAATATCTAGCAATCTTTTCAGATTTTTGGCCTATGTAAGTTAATGAAATAAATTTGGTTTCGTTTGAATTTTGGATATACAAGTGATATTGCCTTCTTGTAATTTATTTTATCAAGTAAATTGTCTACAATTAACGGATTGAAATCATTATTTAAATGGTTTAAACAAATAGCTTTGAATAATGATTTCAATCCGTTAATTGTAGACAATTTACTTGATAAAATAAATTACAAGAAAGCAATATCACTGGTTTATCCAAAATTTCAAAATTCAAACAAAACCAAATTTATTTCATTAACTTACATAGGCCAAAAACCTGAAAAGATTGCTAGATATTTAAAGAAAAAAGAAAAATATAACATCTCTTTTAAAACTATTAATTCTTTAGGCAGCTTAATAAAAAATAATAAAGACGTCATTCCTAAAAACAAAAAATCAGGTGTTTACAAGTTAACATGTAGGGATTGCCCATGTGTATATGTGGGACAGACAGGCCGTTCATTCCAAACCATTTGTTAGAGACTGGCCATAATTTTAATATGAACTATGAAATATTACATATTGAAAACAAAAGTCAGAAACTAAATCTGTTAGAAACGTTAGAAATCAATAGATATAATAAAAAACAAATTTTATTGAATGATCGAATAGATTTAAATAGACCCCCCTACTTAATATGTTTCATTAATTGTATACCTCTCTTTCCACCCCTATATTTTTTGTACCAGAGCTGTGTATTTAAGGTCATGTTTTGCATTGTATACCTCAGTTTAAATACTCACCTGATGAAGTCATGGTATGACGAAACAATTGTTGTGAAAATCAATAAAATAGCGGAAGTTAAAATTTTTTTTCTTATATATTCATCACAAATGTAAAACAATCGGGATTATGCACACAACATCTTCTATCGAAAACAACAACAAAATATATTTTAGTGACCAACAAAAATCTAAAATCTAAGAGAAAATAGTAAATGAGGGTAGTTAGCTATAACTCAAAAACAAAAGCTTTTAGAGAAAGATCTTGAGATAGAAAAAAAATGAAAATTACAGGAAACAAACAATTTCCTTTAGTTGATCAGTGTAAAATATGGTTCATACTGTCAGTTATGTACAATTTCGATTAAGCAATTTTACACTCAATCAAACTCAACTTAGCATAACTTCTGTTTCATCATCTACAGATGTACTATCTTTATTCATTGAAGCATACTGGAATTTCAGCCATCCTAGCATATTGATGGATGAACTCTAGCAAATAAAATTTGTCGAAATCTATATTGAAAAAAGAAACACCCTTATATACGTTTTCCTGTTCGTTCCAAAGGAGCGGAAACGTTTCTCCAGACTGAGAACTAATCATGCCATCGAAAGCTCTCAAATATTTTCCTATATTAAGTTGTTTCCGAGAGGGGTGATTTCCGACACCGGATTGCTTTTAAATTCAATTTTGAAAAGTTGAACCAGCAACAATGGAAATTATGATTCTCAGGCACTTCAAACTTTTAACGCGCCTTTTATGAGAAGAGAAAACTTGGTCCATTGATATCCAGCTTCTGTTAGAAACTCTGAAAGAGGCAGCTCCTCTTTTTATTGACTAAATACGATTTAATTCAGGGGTACCTGTTTAATGATTCAAACAGGACTGTTTTTGAACTGAACTGATGATGTCTGCTATTGTGTTTTAATTTTTGAAATATTTGAACGAAGTCATGGATTTCAATGGAGTTATTCTGATTATAGTTCAATTTTTGAATAGTGTGTTATTCTATAGTAACAACTATTTAGAAAGACAAGAGAAGAATTAAAAAATAAATTAAACTTCCTTTTGGTTAGAAAATTTGTATTTTTCTATTAATAGATGAAACGAAGAGATACTGAAGGTTACTTATGTCTATTGAACGAGTTTTCACAAATTTCTATATTTCACCACAAAAGAACTAAAATGTGTATATACTTTTATAACTGCACTGTCGCCGAATTTTATTTTAAACGCACCTTAAGACACATTGGAATATTTTTTTTTTATATATATTTTTTAAATATGATTTAGGGCCGATGAAGAGATTATCGGAATTCTAATTGTTTTTTGATGATATAATGCATGTTTTGAAAGGTTTTCGAATTAACTTATTCAAATATATTGAATATTCCAAATAAATTATATTTTTTCAGCAGTCTTTAAATTATGTTTGTATGTATGAAAAGGAATTGGTGTCCATAATGGTAAGATCAGAACTAAAATTTTGTCTCCTTCAAATATTTATTTAGTAATATTAATTCACAATTTATATTTGTTGGTTTATTTTTTATACGTCTATTAAATATAGGCTTCTAAGACATTAATTTAATTCTAAGAGTATTTTGAATAAATTTTTTTTTAAATTAAATTTATAGAAGACTGACAGACTAAATCTGTTTTGATATTCAAATTTTGTTATATACCTTCTATCAAGTAAAAAGCCTTTTCCGATTTTATTTTATACATAATATATAATTATATTTAGGCTTGAATGAAAATCTCCTTATGGAATATCAATGGTTTAAAGAAAACCTTGTAATACCCCACAGCTTTCTGTGATTTTTGTGACGAACATAGAATATCTTGATTTGGTTCAAGCAATAATCCAGGAACCATTTTTATTTATTGTTGGTTAATTTTGATTTTTTAAATATGATTTAGGTCCGATGAAGAGATTATGGGAATTTTAATTGTTTTTTGAAGATATAATGCATGTTTCGAGAGATTTTTGAATTGACTTATTTAATATTTAAATATATTGAATATTTCAAATAAATTATATATTTTCAGAAGTTTATGTTCTATATTTCTGAAAGTGTATTGGTGTTCATAATGGTAAGATCAGAAACAAAATTTTGTCTCCTTCAAATATTTATTCATTAATTTTAATTGACAATTTATATTTGTTGGTTTATTTAATCCATTTGATACTGTAAATTGAGTTTTGATTCAATACGGTAGATTAATTCTGTTTTGATATTCAATTTTTAAATATTCTACTAAGTGAAGTGTCTCCCTCAGAATCGGTTTCCATTACAAGTTGAGCTTCTTTCATTCAACAAGCCAATTTTCTAGCATCACTGTTGGAAATATTCTATTTCCAAACATTTCCTTTGTTAACCCTATAAACTTGTGTGTATGTGAAATTCTTATATTCCGTTTCCCCGTTTTGTTTCTGTCCGTACATTAAACGTTCCGAAATGGATCTGTGCACGAGCCAGAAAGGCAAAAAGGTGTTTGGTCTCCGGTCAATTGGGCTCAATTTAAGCCACGTATCCTACAAAGCGGTGCCGTCAGCTGTGGGTTACGTACGATAAAAATCGAGGTCTAGTTACATGCAAAAGCGGCATAAGGCTGAAATTCTAGTCACTGAGTCTGCATACAAACCTGGACCGGAAAATAGTCGTGCCATATTCAGGCCACGCACGTAGAGGTCTGTAATTATTTTACAGATTCCATCATATTCCATTGAAATCTAATAACATTGTTTTCCAGTTACACCTGCTGCTACTTCGATCAAGTTGGAATTCCATATTAACTTTTCTGATGTATTATATAAGGTAATAAGTAATTTCCTATTTTCCCGGCAGAGGATTTAATTGTTTTTTTCCGAACCCAACTTCACATTTAAGCCGCATAATCATTATATGTTTTGAGAGCTGATATAGCAAAGCTTGTGTGTGAAAAAGTTCAATTAATTCTACGCAGTAGTTTTTTTTTTAAATATGGAGCATTTTCGTCATAATTCACTTCTTTACGATAGAAAAGGTAAAAATGCTGTTCCAGCCAGAAATAAACTAACCGATGTGTATGTGGAAGATATATTGACAGTACGCCAGTTCCAGAATTGGTTTTCGAAATTTCGATCTTCCAGTTTTGATGCAGAAGATGCACCACGTTCCGAAAGGCCGGTTGAAGCTGATAGAGGCATTAGTTGATGCAAATCGGCGAATAACAACACGTGAGATCGGTGAGAGGATAAATTTATAGAATTCAACTGTTTATGACTACTTGAAAGGCCTGGGTTTAAACTTGAAGCTCGATATATGGGTTCCCACGGAGAGAAATTTGTGACGTCACGTTGACGTCTGTGATTCGCTTCTTAAACGTCACGAAAATGATTCATATTCGAAGGGCAATATTACTGGGGACGATAATGGGTTGCATATAACAATGATCACGGAGCAAAAGATGAACCTACTCAAAGCATTTCGAAAGACAATATCAATCAAAAAAAAGTGATGCTGTCTGTTTGGTGGTGAAATTTTTCTTGAGCTTTTACCGGATAATACAAAAGTTAATTTGGAAGTCTACTGTCATCAGCTGGACAAACTGAATGATTCACTTCAACAGAAAAGGCGAGAATTAATCAACAGAAAAGGTGTAGTGTTCTCACATATTTGGTGGACTAATCGATGCATTTCTCAATACCTCTTTATTTTTATATGTCCTTCGTTGGTCCATAAGCGCAAGTATTTCCTTGGTCATCCAAGGATTTTTACACCTTCTTTGGTTCCTCGATTTGGGGAATTCCTCTTCTGCTGTTACTATTGAGTTTTTAATAGATGACCAAATTTCTTCTACATCTTTCAACGTGAATATTCTGTATTTTACGTTCTTTATTTCCCCTAGATACCTGTTCAGTGCAGAAGTTGTATTATTTTCAGTGTTTTCCTCTTGCAGAAGTTTTATAATTACAATGTAACCGTGCGGTTTTTTACATTCTGGTACTCTGCACCAGGATATGTTTTCACACCCTTTACACTGTTCTATCGGTACATCATTTTTTATTGGTAGTAAAACATAGTAATTTCTACATTTTGTTTTAATTATGATCAACTACCAAATAGTAACGGCTGAAACAATTCCGTATCTGGTACATCATTGGATGGTATTAGGAGTACAAATAAGTTTCCGCCGTTTTATTGTAGATGGCGCGGCACGGAGTTTCGGTTAGCTTTCGCAGATGATAACCGGCTTAAAAAATAGTTTGGACATTCAAGAACAACATAACCTATTAATATCATTGATTTTATATTGGTGAAATACAATTTTTATAAGTTGAAAATGTCAAAATTTGAGCCAAGTAAGCGTCATTTGCGGGAAATATTAGTTTACTTCTTTAATTTAAAGAAATCTGCTGCTGAGGCGCATTAATTGCTCGTAGAAGCATATGGTGAGGGTGCTTTGAGTGAGAGAACGTGTCGAGAGTGGTTTCAAAAGTTAAAAAACGGTGACTTCGACGTAGAAGACAAAGATCGCAGTGGAAGGTCAAAAATTTACGAGGATGCAGAATTGGAGGACACATTGGAGGTTCACAGAATTCTGTGCCTGAACGCTTTTCTACCCCTCATGAATTCAATGACTATTTTCGGTCGGTTTTTAGTCCTTCCAATTCTTGCCCGGAGAGAACCAGTTATTATAGCTCGAACAGATTTGATGCAAATAAAAAATTTTCGATCGGGTTTGCGACTATAGACGAGATAAAATCAGTTGTCTTGGATCTTCGTTCGAACGCTCTGGGGATTGATTGTATATCTGCTAGAATGCTTAAATTATCCCTCGGTGTTACTCTGCCCTTCATGACGCACATTGTTAATGTTTGCATTGAGTCTGGTTATTATCCGTATGATTGGAAGTACTCTATTGTGAATCCTATACCTAAGATCCCTAGTCCTGAGAGCTTATCTGATTTTCGTCCGATAAGTGTGCTACCAGCTCTGTCAATGGTTCTGGAGAGGATATTGTTTCTTCAGGTTTATAAATACGTCACCGACAATGGAATTCTCACTGCGCGGCAGTCGGGTTTCAGGGGGGTTACAGTACTACCACTCTTCTGCTGAACATCACTGATGATATTTTGCGATCTTTGGATGGGGGACATGCCTCAATTCTCATCTTATTGGATTTCGGAAAGGCATTCGATACCCTGGACCATGAGCTGCTTTGTGCTAAATTAACTTATATTGGTATTGATGAAACTGCTCTGAGATTTTTCAAGTCTTACCTTTTTGATAGGTATCAGTGCGTTAAATTGCGTGATACATATTCAGATTATTGCCCCATAACTTCAGGGGTGCCACAAGGATCTGTTCTTGGCCATCTGCTGTTCCTTGTATATGTGGCTGACATGCATAAAGTGGTCAGATTCGCATCCACCCATTTTTATTGTGATGACACTCAGGTTCGCCTCTCTTTTCATCCCTCCTCTGTTTCTCAGGCTGTCGAGCGGTTGAATGAGGATTTATACTTGATTATGCGTTATTCCCAAATGAATAATTTGAAGATAAATGTTAAAAAATGCTTTTATATATGCTTTTTTCCCAGGACATTTCAGAGTGTGGTTAAGATCAAGATGGGCGGTGAAAGAATTCCGTCTTCCACCTGCTGTAGAAACCTGGGAATCTTTTTCGATTGCCAGTTGAGATTCAGGGAGCATGTCTCGTTGCTGTTGAGGAATTCTTTCCTTTCATTGCGCCTTTTGTATCGGCAGAGATATTGTTTGGATTTTCAGTCACGCAAGTATCTCTGTGAGACTTTCGTTTTGTCCAAACTAAACTATGGATTAACGGTTTTTTACCCTTGCCTTGATTCCGTGCAGAGGCGCAGACTACAGAAAATGCAGAATTCATGCTGCCGGTTTGTTTTCGGTTTGAGAAAATATGACAGTGGAATAAGGGACGGAACTAACAGCTTGGGATGGCTTAGGGTTGAGAATATTTTCCGGCTCCACCTGACGATTATGGTTCATCGAATTTTACGTTCTTGTCTTCCACCGTATTTGAGGGAAAAGCTAATTTTTAGACGTGATGTTCATTGCGTGGACGTTAGGCATGGTCATAGGCTCATGCTGCCAAGATTTGGTTCAGCCATGTTTCAGCGCTCCTTCACCTTCAATGCGGTGAAGTTACATAATGAATTTTTAGTTTCGTGTGAAGGCGTTTCCTTGGGCTCATTGAGAAAAATTTTGAAGTCAAAATTCTTGACGAGCCAATTATAAATTAGGAAAATTTTATGAATATAAAATATGTTTTGTTTACTCACAATGGAATTGATTCGTTAATTTGATTTTTTTTTTCGCTTATTTTTGTTTCTATCCATTTGTTTTTTTTTCCCTTTTTGTTTTTTTTTTCAGGGTTGAGTGAAGTAGCGTTAAGCTAGACTTCGCCCTATGTTTATATATTGTAAATGTATGAATAAAGGAACTATTATTATTATTATTATTATTATTGGAGGAAGATTCATCTTAAACACAAAAAGAACTTGCTCTAACATCAGAAGTCACTCAACAAGCAGTCTCACACCGTTTTTCTATAATAAATATATAATTTGTGTTAAAAAACGGCGGAAACTTATTTGTGCTCCTAATATTTTCTTCGGAAGACTAGAGGGTGGATTTCCATTTCCAGACTTTTTCCTGCTTATTATTGTGAGGATAATGAACATGCCTTATTTTAGATTAAGGAATGAGTTCTTGAATTTTCTGATTTTCTTCAAGCCGAAGCATGCAATGATGTAGATTTATCATGGTGCATTTGACTGAAGGATAAATGATATACTCTCTTATGCGTTGATGAACGTTCCAGAAGGAAACCCAAAAACACAAGGGAAAACGTTAGCGGACACTCGAATATGAAATTCGCTATATCGTCCTGCCAGCGAACAACGAAGGAAATGATTCATGTTCGGTCATTTAGATTTCCAGATAGATTTATTATTCTCCCTGAAAATCCACCGCAACTCTATTGAACTAGGCTGTTGCTGCTGGAGGCACACGGCAACATATTTAGGGCACGTAGATGTTGTGTTCGGAGCAGTCCATACGACGGTCAAGACTGCATACTCACGTGACAAAGTGGAAAATTGAATAAGGTTGGAAGGTTGGGGAAACGCTACTACTCGGGATGAGATGAATTTCGCTTTCTCTAATGTTTATCTCTAATTTTCGTGTTATCGTATCACTGATCCGAATTTCTTTATTTGATTACGTCGGTATTTACTGGATAAACCATCATTTTGAACGGTCTATAAAATGATAGAATTCAATTATTTGAATATTTTAATATTTACAGATATATTATGTTAGCCTTCTACATATTTAATTTCAAGCAATTATATTTAATATTTTAACTTCAGGAATTAAATTAATGTCATATAAGAATTACTTATATCAAACGACATATAAAATAAAATAAAATAGAAAGGCTTTTTACTTGATAGAAGAAATATAACAAAATTTGAATATCAAAACAAATTGAAATATGTTTATCTTCTACAATTTTAATTTCCAAAAGAATTTTTTTATTCAAAAACTTTTAGAATTAAATTAATGTCTAAAACAAGCACCGCTTACATTTAATAGACGTATATAATCAAAACTCAATATACAATGTCAAATGAAATAAATAACCCAATAGATATACGAAAGTAATTAAAATTAATAAATAAATATTTAAAGGAGACAAAATTTTGTTTCTGGTTTAAAAAAAAAAAAAATATAAAATAAACATTCATTATAAGACATCCAAATGATATATTAGGAGTACAAATAAGTTTCCGCCGTTTTATTGTAGATGGCGTGGCACGCAGTTTCGGTTAGCTTTCGCAGATTATAACCGGCTTAAAAAATAGGTTGGACATTCAAGAACAAAATAACCTATTAATATCATTGATGTTATATTGGTAAAATAAAATTTTTATAAGTTGAAAATGTCAAAATTTGAGCCAATTAAGCGTCATTTGCAGGAAATATTAGTTTACTTCTTTAATTTGAAGAAATCTGCTGCTGAGGCGCATCAATTGCTCGTAGAAGCATTTAGTGAGGGTGCTTTGAGTGAGAGGACGTGTCGAGAGTGGTTTCAAAAGTTTAAAAACGGTGATTTCGACGTAGAAGACAAAGATCGCAGTGGAAGGCCAAAAATTTACGAGGATGCAAAATTGGAGGAATTATTGGAGGAAGATTCATCTCAAACACAAGAAGAACTTGCTCTAACATTAGAAGTCACTCAGCAAGCAGTCTCACATCGTTCGTCTATAATAAATATTTAATTTGTGTTAAAAAACGGCGGAAACTTATTTGTACTCCTAATAACAAAATCCAATAAATATAAATTGTTAACAAAAATCCTTTAAATTAAATATTTTGAGTAGACAAAGTTTTGTTTCTGCTCATCCCTCTTATAAAAACAGATATCTTTCAAAAATGTTTAATATAATCTTAAGAATTTCATCATAATATCTTACTTAGAATATTCAATATTATTGGATATCTAACTAAGTTACTTTTTAGAAAATCTCAATATATGTGAAAACATTACTAAAAAACAGGTTTCAAGAGAGTTTTTGCTTCGCCAGTACTCAATCATATTCATATTCAATAAAATATAACATCAATCAACAAAAAATATTTTCTCATCTTTTCAACAATTCAGAAAGCTTCTTGGTTAATGAATACTGAAAATTTAAATGAAGTGTAATGTTAAAATATCAAAATAAGTAGTTCTGTGATTTACCATTGATCTAAAAGATTGAAAGACAATTTAACGGCCTCTGTTATAGCACAAGGACCATCTGTATAAAGAAAGTTAAGGAAACCAAAGAATTATATATTATGAATAAATATTTAAATAATTTTAAAATTTGAATATTAAAACATATTGAAATATGTTTGTCTTCTACAATTTTAATTTCAAGAAATTTTTTATTCAAAAACTTTTAGAATTAAATGTATGTCTACAACAAGCACTGCTTACATGTAATAGACGTATATAATCAAAACTCAATATATAATGTCAAATGGAATAAATAACCCAACAAATATACGAAAGTAATTAAAATTAATAAATAAATATTTAAAGGAAACAAAATTTTGTTTCTGGTCTTACCTTCAAGAACACCAATTGCCTTTTAAAAACATGAACACACTTAAAGGACTTCTCGAAGAATATAATTTATTTGAAATATTTAATATATTTAAATATTCGAATAAGTTATTTCAAAAATCTCTAAAAAATGTGCACTGTATCTTCAAAAAACAAATATAATTCTAAGCAATCCCGTCTTCAGTCCTCATTTAATATTCCAAATATCAAAATCAAAAAACTAACCTATATCTTTCACGTGTTAAAAGACTAAAGCTTCGAAACACAGATCAAGTCTTTTAACACGTGAAAGATATAGGTTAGTTTTTTGTTTTTGATATTTGGAATATTAAATGAGTACTGAAGACGGGATTGCTTAGAATTATATTTGTTCTTGATGATACAGTGCACATTTTTTAGAGATTTTTGAAATAACTTATTCGAATATTTAAATATATTAAATATTTCAAATAAATTATATTTTTTGAGAAGTCCTTTAAGTGTGTTCATGTTTTTAAAAGGCAATTGGTGTTCTTAAAGGTAAGACCAGAAACAAAATTTTGTCTCCTTTAAATATTTATTTACTAATTTTAATTACTTTCGTATATCTGTTGTGTTATTTATTCCATTTGACATTATATATTGAGTTTTGATTATAAACATCTATTAAATGTAAGCAGTGCTTGTTGTAGAGATAAATTTAATTCTAAAATTTTTGAATAAAAAATTTTTTGAAATTAAAATTGTAGAAGACAAACATATTTCAATATGTTTTAATATTCAAATTTTGTTATATTTCTTCTATCAAGTAAAAGGCCTTTCTATCCTATTTTAAATAATTTTATATACCTTCTATCGAGCATAAACCTCCATTTATTTCATTTTTTATGATATAATTTAAATTTTGAACAATTTATTACGAACTGAAAACTGTTTCGCTTCGAAGTTGCTTCGTCAGATGGATTACATTTTGTCAATTAAGAATTCGGACTCTTTGGATCGTTACTATTTAGTAGTTGATTATAATTAGAACAACTTTCCAGAAATTGACCGGTTTTGTTACTAAAAAGTTCACATATTTTTGTGACTGCAGTTTCCAAGTGTTACCCCAACTGAAACCTTAACAAAAGATAGAGGGTTGGTATACACATCAGGTAGAAATAACGATGTCAGGAATACAAGAATTGTTAGCACAATAATGTCAAATGGTCAACAAATATTATATAAATACGAGGGTTGTTCAATGTATTCTCGGTATCGGGGTGATTTGCTAATAATATGAGTACTCTAATTATCTCATTTACTAGTGGTGCTATCTAAATTCCACTAATTACCGATCATTAGTTTTCTAGGTATCTTCAGTGATAGAATGATTGATGCCACAATGATGAAGAAAATCAAGCATCACGCCGTTATAATGTTCCTCACTAAAAAGGCAGAAAGTCAAAAAATCATTCATGAAGAGATGGTTGCTGTTTACCAAGACTGTCCTCCGTCGTTATCCTCTGTTCAAAAGTGGTAAAGTGAATTGAAAAAAGGCAGGGAAAGCATTGAAGACGATCCTCGCTCGAGCAAGCCCGTTAGGGGCACCAATGAAGAAAATGTTAAAAAAGTGGAAAAGCTGGTACTTGAAGATACCAGAATAAAAATCAAGATGTTAGCAGAGACGACGAACGTATCTGTGGGTACCATACATGCTATCCGTCATGACCATCTTAACCTCTCAAAGGTCAGTGCAAGATGGGTACCGAGAATGCTCACCAGAAGCAAGTGCGAGTCGAGTGCTGTAAGGAGTTTTTAGAGCTCTGTGGAGAAGACCCATCGACTATTTTCAACCAGCTGGTTACAGGGGGTGAGACGTAGGTTCATCACTATGACCCTGAGAGTAAACAAAGGTCCATACAGTGGATTGAAAAGGGTGCACAGCCTCCAAAGAAGTTTGAAGTCACACCATCCACTGGAAAAATAATGGTTTCGATCTTTTGAGACTCTAAAGGTATTTTATTGATAGAATACACTGAAAAGGATGGAAGCATCACATAAGCATCATTCGCAACCACTTTGAGTAATTTAAGAGAAGCAATTAAGGGAAAAAGGCGAGGAAAACTCACTGGTTCACGACAACGTACCGGTTAATAAAGCCCGCCTGGCGAAGGCTGCTGTGCGGGGAGTGTGCCTTCGAAGCAATTACTCATCCTCCGTAAGTCCAGACTTGGTCCCCAGTGACAACTACCCATACCCAAATGTGGAAAAATCTTCGTGGTAAGCTTTTTTCCATACGATGAAGATTTGAAGGTAGCAATTACCTATTTTGAGGAGAAGCCAGAAGAATATTTTTCAAAAGGTTTATAGACGCTTATTTCTCGGATATTAAAAATTTACATAGATACGTGAATTGACTGAAAAATTTCAATAGATACCAAATAACTCAGCTTTATATGTAAAATTTTCAGATTATCTTTTTTAAGAAAAGGCTAACTATTTTCTTAGAGCAGGTTGCAAATGTAGAATTTTGCTTGTTTTTGGTCTATGATAACTAGATCATCAAAATAATAATTTTTTTATTATCACATCATCCTCAATCTGAAATTATCATATCACTCTCTATTCAAGATACATCTTCAATATGAGTTCAGTAACCGCAAATTTCTTTTATACCGCTATCAGTGTCATGCCAAACGGTATTTTCGGAAAGAAATCCATTATGTAAGTTCGACGTTAGATGCAGCATCCGGATTTCCGTTGTTTTGTCCGGCATGTCGGTTATGTTCGATGGAACTTGTGGTTTTTGCTGTACGTTTATTTCCCGCGGTAAACTCGAGCCTCTGCTTCAGCGTGTGGCCTCTATCAATCTTTCCACTGTCACGAACCATTTATCTCGCTACCCTGTATTACCTTGCAGCCAAAAGTTGTCAGTTCGTAAGTTTCAAATGTTATTAATAACAGTTTAAACGCATAAGCTATTTGTAATAACTCCAAGCTTAAATTACACCCGAATTGTATCCTGACAAGTGTAATGGTCGATGTGCTGAAGAGCTCCTACTATTTGAGCATATATCATTCCGGGTGCTGAATGGGGTGGACGCATACACTCATTAGGTTATTATTAATTAACCCCAGAACCAACCGGTGACTTGCAAAAACTAGGAACGAAAAATCGGGTTTCTGAAATACTGAAAATGTATTGGGTTGTTCGGAAAGTAATTTCGTTTGTTTTTTGGAAAAATGAAAAACAATTTTCGTATAATGAATAAATATTTTATTGAATTATATATTGGCCATTCTGGTCCAACACCTTTGGCCATCTTTCTGGTTGTAGCATGATTCCACGCTCATAAAATATTTGGTCTTTTCTGGCAAAAACTGATCCAGGTGATTTTTGACCTGTTCATTTCAAGTAAAGGTTTTACCCTCCAAAATGTTTCGCAATGACTGGAATAAATAATAATCAGAAGGCGCCAAATCTGGAGATGGTGGGTGTGGCAGTGTATCCCATTAAAGCTGTAAAAGCTTTTGGCAAGTGACAAAACTTGTACGAGATCTCGCATTATTTTGGTGGAACACTACACCTTTTCTGTTGATTAATTCTGACCTTTTCTGTTGAAGTGCATCATTCAGTTTGTCCAGCTGATGACAGTAGACTTCCGAATTATTTGTTGTGTTATCCGGTAAAGGATCAAAAAACGATTCCTTCAAATTCCCACCACAGCATCATATTTTCTTGATGGATATTGGCTATCGAAATGCTCTGAGCCTGTTCATATTTTTTGCTCCATGATCTCTTGCGTTTGACTTTTCATTGTTCAATTCAATTCGGAATATCATTTTTCGGAATTATAATATAGTAATTGTTCCTTTGTTTGCTTTTTATCACACAGTCTACTTCGGTTCATTTAAAATTTCCATAAAATATGAAAAATGAAAATTATTTTCACAAAAGAGAACATAATATCATGCGTCTTAACATTTATGATTACATATTAGTTACCCTACATTTTATGTATTCAATTATAGAATACTCAAACAGTAATATCAAAAATGAGACAACTATTCTTTCCTATTACCTTGATATAATCTATTACGATTATCTTTCATTATTCATAGAATCGATACCATCTATTACAACTCGAAGAACCGAAAATAAATACAATATACCCCGATATAAGAGATTACATAGAATGTTATCGTCCAATAAAAACCAATAATTAGTAATCTCATGGTGGAAAATGGTGGAAAACAAAAGCTAAATCACTAAATTGAATTTGTGTGCTGCAAAATCTGACTATTCACTTTATCATCAACTGTAAATAGAAACCTGTTGTGCATCTGCGTTATTGAAAAATGTAGTTATATAGGACTTTTTCTTTTTCCTTCTTTAATGAGGTAAATACTTGATACATAAGTGTGAAACCATTGGGAGCTCGTTGGTCAAACCAACAAAAATTTTTCAAGCTTGCGATTGGCCAAAAACAGCAAGAATCGAACAACAGAAGAGGTGTAGTCTTCAATCAGGACGATGCCAGGCCACACACGTCTTTAGCGACTCGCCAGAAACTCAGGGAGCTTGGTTGTAAGTTTTAATGCATCCACCATATAGTCTAAACCTGACACCAAGCGGTTACCATCTTTTCACGCATTGAAAAACCTCCTTTCAATAATGGATATCAGTTTAAATCTGTCTGGTCGTTGAAATGTGTTTCTTTCAGTAAGCAATGACAAATTATCATGGAAAGACTCACGCCGCAACAACGTTTACAAATTGTTGAAATTTACATTCTGTCAAGAAAGTACCGGGAATTATCGATTTAAATCTGGCGGGGCAATGAGGCAGGTAAAAATTTTTTTTCCTAGGTTGGTACCACTGTCCTTAATTACTATGCCAAGCTTGAGCGGGATCTGTCAACTAGTGTGTTTGCAACAGCTGATTAAGTCAGTCGATGTCAGAGTGCTTGGCGATTTTTACTATGGGTGATTACGTTGAGCAAAGAATTTGTTTAAAGTTTTGTGTTGCAAATGAATTTTCGTGTGCCGATGCATTGAAAATGTTGCAAAAGGCCTTTGGTGATAATGCTCTATCGAAAACTCGTGCATATCAGTGGTACAGAGCCTTCAAGGACGGTCGTGAAGTGGTCGCCCATCGACGGCTTCGATCGAAGTTAACGTCGATAAAATTAAGGAAAGGGTGCTGGAAAACCGTCGTACCAGCTTGAGAGAGATAGCACATGATCTTAAGATAACCCACGAGTCCGCACGTACGATTTTGATTGATATTTTGGGCATGAGAAAGGTGGCCGCACGACTCGTACCGAAAGACCTGAATTTTTTTCAAAAACGTCATCGCGAACAGGTTGCTTCAGACATGCTGGATCGCTGTAATTCCGATTCTACATTCATGGAACGCATTATAACTGGTGCTGAGACCTGGGTCTACGAGTACGATATGCAAACAAGCCAGCAATCATCGGAATGGGTGGCAAAAAATGAGCCGAAACCGAAAAAACCACGCCAAAGCCGCTCGAAAATGAATGTGATGCTCATTGTTTTCTTCGATATCCGTGGCGTGGTGCACTACGAATTCGTTCCAGAGGGTCAGACGGTAAACAAGGAGTATTACCTAGGCGTTATGAAACGTTTGCGTGAGCGTATCCGTAAGAAGCGGCCAAATTTGTGGGCGAACAACTCATGGATTTTGCATGACGATAACGCGCCTTCTCACCGAGCTACGATTGTGACTGACTTTCTCGCCAAAAACCCTACAAACGTGCTTTAGCAACCACCGTATTCGCCGGATTTGGCTCCCTGCGACTTTTTCCTCTTCCCAAAACTAAAATTGCCCCTTCGTGGCACACGTTTTGAGTCGATTGAAGCCATAAAACAAAATTCGGCGCGAGAGCTGAAGTCCATCCCGGAAAGCGCCTATAAAAAATGTTTCGATAATTGGAAGTGCCGTTGGCATAGATGTATTGGAGCAAATGGAGCCTATTTTGAAGGCGACCCAATAAATTTTGACGATTAAATGTAAAAATGTTGTTTTAATTGAAAATTCCCGGTACTTTCTTGACAGAGTAGTATTTTCAAAATCAGTGTTCTATTCGCCAAACTTATAGAGCACTTCGTGAAATTTATGGTTTGCATAATCGTCCATCAGAGGAGCTTATTCGTCGAACTATCGATAGATTTCGGACAACATTTTCTCTACTCGATGCAACAATAACAACAAGACAATGAACTGTACGTACAGAAGAAAATATCGCTGCTGTAAGTCATAGTGTTAATGATGATCCAGATTTGTCGTCGACGCTCACAACAAGTTGGACTCTTGAAATTAAAACAAATTGTAGAAATTACTATGTTTTACTACCAGTAAAAATATATTTTACACATTTTCTTGTGACTCGTGTTTCGGGAAATGAACTATCCCATCATCAGACAACTAAGTTGTCATAAAATTATCTTTCAAATAGAAAAAATTGCCTTCAATCTTAATTTAAATGTGTTTTATTTCAATTTAAAGTTTTATCACTCTAAAAAACACCCGATAGTTACCATACCTACCTGATGAATTCAAAATGTAATTGACGAAACAATTGTTGTGTAAATAATTAATATTAGCGGTAGTTATGTGTTTTACACTCGAAACAATCGAGAATAAGATTTTTTGAAATTTGATTGAATTTGTAGAGGTTTCGGAGAATTAATACAGTTGAACAAGCGCCCAAAATCTTTCTGACTTTAAATCAGTGCTTTTAACCCATTTTCTAATTCAATAAGATAATTTTATGTGGAAAAACCATTTTTCCGGAAATCTAGAACCCCCGTATATTTCCGATTCAGTTTTTCATTTTGTTATTAATTTAAGATCATCTTTCAGATCAATGAAGCAGAAATATAACCCTTTTCAATTAATCAATTGATTTGAATGCCTGATATTTCATTCTCAAGGCCCGCGGCGGACAATGAAGAAACCTTGTTCCTGTTTTCCGTCAACCGTTAAAATTAACCTGCATTGACTGCTGATGGACGACTTGTAATAGTATCGACTCCCTAATGAATCGGCCCATGAAATTGGAGCGCGAAACTTTGATATCATTTCATTAGAAGCATGGAAAAGTCCCCGATCCTGAATATAAATGAAAAAATTCGCGAGAGTTAAAATTACTTTTTCTGGGCACGGAGTTTCCGAAATTGAATTGAATAAAGTTGGACTGCGTAAATTATTCGTGAAACTATAGAAGAACTCGATGCAAAAAATCCGCGAAGATTGTTTTTCAACGATTCTAGGAATCAATTTGCCAATTTTATGGTAGGTCACACCATAATTCAGGAAGTTCAAAGTAACGAAACCTCTGGGAAAAGTCATCGTACTTTCACTCCTCGATATGCGCCCTTCTCTTTCTCAGCCTGCATACTGAAAGGCTTTCGAAGAGGAAATATGCATGTAAAGGCTCTCGCCGGGAAACTCAATTTACGTTTATATAAGGTATTCGACTGAAAAATTCTATGTGTGCACTTCTTTATAAAGGTGATCCAATTAATGCTTCAGGATTTTGAAGTGAAATAGGAAACACTCTTCCATATAAAAATGAGATATTTGACAGTTTTGTATGTAAGGTAGTTTCAAAACAAGATGGAATATTCGAAATCACACCACCGTTGTGTGTGAAATTTCGATAATTTTACAATCAGAACCAAAGTTGAAGAAAGTTTTTAGAAATTACTGTTTTACTAACAAAAAATTCAGATGATATTATAAATATTTTAAAAAATTTTTAAACAATTTTAAAAAATTAGCCTTCTACATATTTAATTCCAAAAGATTATATTCAATGATTATAACTTCTGAAAATAAATTAAAATAATGTCGTATAAGTACTACTTATATCATGACATAAAATAAACATTCATTATAAGACATCCAAATGGTATAACAAAATCCAATAAATAAAAATTATTAACTAAAATCCTATAAATTAAACATTTTGAATAGATATTTTGCTTATCAATCCTATGAAAGGATTGATAAGCAGAAACAAAATTTTGTCTATTCAAAATGTTTAATTTATAGGATTTTAGTTAATAATTTTTATTTATTGGATTTTGTTATACCATTTGGATGTCTTATAATGAATGTTTATTTTATGTCATGATATAAGTAGTACTTATACGACATTATTTTAATTTATTTTCAGAAGTTATAATCATTGAATATAATCTTTTGGAATTAAATATGTAGAAGGCTAATTTTTTAAAATTGTTTAAAAATTTTTTAAAATATTTATATTATATTATATACCTTCTATCAAGAATGACCTCGATTTACGTTATTTTATTCATAATATATAATTATTTGGTTTCCTCAAACATTCATACAGATAGTCCTTGTGCTATAGCAGAGGCCGTTAAATTTGTCTTTCAATCTTCTAGATCAGGTTAAACCACAGAGATATTTCTGTGTGTAGTGAATACCTATTTAAGGTTCTCATTTAAGTAGAACTTTTTCTGGAGAATGAAGGGTGAGTTTGATTATATGTTATTAATTGATGTTATATTTATTGAATATGAATATTTGAATACTGATGAGCAAAGTCGATTTTAAATCTTGTTTTTCAGTAATGTTTTGCATATCTTGAGTTTTTATATAAAGTACCTTGGTTAGATATCCAATAATATTGAATAGTCTAAGTAAGATAGTTTTGTGATAAAATTCTTAAGATTATGTTGGATATTCTTGAAAGATATTGGTTTTCATAGGATTGATAAGCAGAAACAAAATTTTGTCTATTCAAAATGTTTAATTTATAGGATTTTAGTTAATAATTTTTATTTATTGGATTTTGTTATACCATTTGGATGTCTTATAATGAATGTTTATTTTATGTCATGATATAAGTAGTACTTATACGACATTATTTTAATTTATTTTCAGAAGTTATAATCATTGAATATAATCTTTTGGAATTAAATATGTAGAAGGCTAATTTTTTAAAATTGTTTAAAAATTTTTTAAAATATTTATATTATTTTATATACCTTCTATCAAGAATGACCTCTATTTACGTTTTCAGATGATATTGATTTCTCGCATATAACTTGGTGGAAATTTTTAAATTAATAAAGTAAATAAAAACGCTTGGCAAAACGTGCGAAGTGGGGAGAATATTGCAGCTACAGCGGCCAATGTTATTGATGAGCCAAATTTGTCGATCACGACAATCACAACAACTGGGGATTCCTCAGACGTTAACTTGGAGAATACTGTGTAAGGATTTAGAGTTGCATCCTTTTTGTTTGAATAGTTTTGTTAATAATTAAAATTGTCGTTATTGAGTTTTGAATAACTCATTCTTAATTGTTGCAATTTTTTGAACCTGAACCCTGACTTTCTTTCCAGATCACGCATTTTCTCATGACTTAAAACACTTCCTAACTTCTGCTTGACAGGTGAATTTTCATCATAAAGCCATCAAAAACTGCATATTTCACAAACTTGAACAAATTTGGTAAAAGCATCTTATGTTCATCAATGTTCGGCAAAGAAAACGAGTCAAGAATTCTAATAAAATTCAATTAGCCATACAACGAACTCATCAGACAAATTTTCTGAAATCCAAGTTAGGTGGAAAATTAATTCAGCTTCCAGCAGTTCTGTTCCTGAAGAAGATGGGATTAGTTGCAGGCTTCAGAATGGGCGTACAATAAGAAATCGAGGGTTAACATTAGTTCTCGCCATTTTAGTTAACAAGAATCGATAGGATGCAGATGAAGTCCAATTTATTCGACCATTCGGAGACCTATCTATCATTATGTCTACAAACGGAAACAATTCGCCTATAATTTCAACTGCAATGAAACAACAACCAGGGCGATTAACTACATTTCAAATGCATGCAGTATTTAACAACAAGTTGATATTTCAATGTTTGAGGAGTTTCAAAAATAAAATCAAAATGTTGCTCTTTGAGTTGAAAAGAAAAATATTTATTTTTATGATATTGTATACATATATCGAGAGTGATAACTTTAAATTGAAATAAAACACATTTAATTGAAGATTGCAGCCAATTTTTTCATTTTGAAAGATAATTTTATGACATTTATGTTTTAAAAATAATTTCCGGCATATGTCCATCACGACTAGCTCTGAGGATCCGCATTCGACCAGACCAATTTTGGACCACTTTTTCGAGTAATTCAGGCCTTATTTCATCAATAACACGAAATATGTTGGCTTCCAAAGCGTCTGTTGTTTTTGGTTTATCAGCATAAACCAATGACTTGACATATCCCCAAAGAAAATAATCCAGTGCAGTTATGTCGCATGATCTTGGAGGCCAATTAATTGGACCATTTCTGGAAATAATGTTATCGCCAAATTTTTTTCTTGATAAATCAATTGTTACGGTAGCAGCATGCGGTGTAGCACCATCTTGTTGGAATCAAAACACTTCTGGGTCGATACCATTCAAATTTTGGAACAAATAATTATTGATCATCGATCTGTAACGAGCACCATTCACTGTAACATTAGCCCAAACATCGTTTGAAAGAAATATGGATCGATGATGCCTCCAGCGTGCAAAGCATACCATAGAGTGCATTTTTTAGGATGCAATGGAACCTGCAGAACTTCTTGAGGATTGTTTTCAATCCATCAGCACAAATGAGCTTCATCACTAAACACAATTTTACGATAAAAAAGTGGATCAACTCCAAGCTGTTCTAGGGCCCAATCAGCAAACAAACGACGCTTATTATGGTCAAGTGGCTTTAGTTCTTGAACCAGTTGGATTTTGTATGGGTGTAGACCAAGATCTTCACACAAAATTTTCCTTGTGGTGGATGCACAGATTCCAACTTATTGTGAACGTCGACGAATAGACAAATCTGTATCATCATTAACACTATGACTTACAGCAGCGATATTTTCTTCTGTACGTACAGTTCTTGGTCTTGTTGTTGTTGGTGCATCGAGTAGAAAAAATGTTGTCCGAAATCTATAGATAGTTAGACGAATAAGATGCTCCGATGGACGATTATGTAAACCATAAAGTTCACGAAGTGCCCTATAAGTTTGGCGAATAGAACACTGATTTTGAAAATAAATTTCAACAATTTTGAACGTTGTTGCGGCGTGAGTCTTTCCATGATAATTTGTCAATGCGCACTGAACAGAAATGTCAAAAAAACAAAACAACTACCTTCTGTCAAATTACAGTTATCCCTATCGAAAGTTCTATCACTCTAAAGAAACACCCGATACAAGCATCTTAATGCAAAATTGAAGAGATCCTATGGAATTCCAGGTTTGTCGTCCTTCTCCCTATTTTAATTGAATTCTGGAAACATCTGCCAGTTGGGGTATTTGTAAATAGCAGATATCTTTTTTTCTTTTAATAAATATTAGACGATCCAGTCAAAAAGCTGGCAAAATATCTGCACTAATTTTAATTAAAACGTGTCGTTGTTCAATTTTTAACACTTGAAGGAACTCGCTCCAATATTTCTATTCGTTAGGGATGAAACAATTTTAATAAAATTGCGCGAGCAGAAGATGCCGATTGTGAAAATTCCTTCTCTGATTTAATTTTTCTCTTGAACATATTTCGAATGCTTTAATGCTTTTTCTACGGATTTAACGGTGTCCTAAGAAAATAACAACTACTTATCAATTTGTAGTAGAGTGAATCGCTTTTCGATATATTTTTTTCTCTGCAAAAAAGGCTTTCCAATTGTGAATAGAATCTTTTATGGGGTATTTAAATGAATCGGTCTTTACCTGATGAAAATTTAGTTTGATTGAATAAATAATGAAGAATATTTCTACAATTCGTTACTTAGTAACATTTTTTTTTAATATTAAAACAAGCAATAGCCCTTGTACACGTGCTGAGTTGTTTGTCATATAGGTTAGTTTTTTGATTTTGATATTTGGAATATTATTGAGGACTGAAGACGGAATTGCTTAGAATTATATTTGTTTTTTGAAGATATAGTGCATATTTTAGAGATTTCTGAATTAACTTATTCGAATATTTAAATATATTAAATATTTCGAATAAATTATATTCTTTGAGAAGACCTTTAAGTGTGTTCATGTTTTTAAAAGGCAATTGGTGTTCTTAAAGGTAAGACCAGAAAAAAAAATTTGTCTCCTTTAAATATTTATTTATTAATTTTAATAACTTTCGTATATCTGTTGGTTTATTTATTCCATTTGACATTATATATTGAGTTTTGATTATATACGTCTATTAAATGTAAGCGGTGCTTGTTTTAGACATAAATTTAATTCTAAAAGTTTTTTGAATAAAAATCTTTTTGAAATTAAAATTGTAGAAGAGAAACATATTTTAATTTGTTTTAATATTCAAATTTTGTTGTATTTCTTCTATCAGGTAAAAAGGCTTTCTATTTTATTTTAGTAACATTTGTTTCGATAATATTCTGAGTTAACCTGAATAGTCCACATTATTGGCGAGGATTGATGATTTGTGGATTAAAGAATTATGGAAATATTCTTTTTCAATTCATTTAATCTTTTTTCAGTACTTTCCTTTCATAGCAACATTCATGTTCGTTTCAGGGTTCAAAAAACTGTTTGTCGTTCGTGTGACGGATTAATCCCTGCAATTCCTTCAGGCAGCTTGTTAGAATGTGCAAGTAAAACACAAACAGAAGAATTAAAAAGAAAAACACTTGAAGGTCACAAACCCCGAAGGTGCAGAGAGCAATTGTTCAGGCCAAGAGGTTTGAACGGGTTGTCAAAAGGACTTAACGAGTGTATGAATGCCGAGTGAGGTTATAAAGCAAATAAATCAGAACAAGTTTGAATATGCAGTAATTAACATTTACGCTCAACAAGGGCGTTTTGTTTAGGTTTCAAACGAGGCTCCAGTACATTTGAAATTTTTAGTTCGGCGAAGAATATTTTTCCGGGCGTTTCACAGGCTTTCGGATCGACGAGTGGAAGTAGTTAATTCAATTGCTCAAGATTACATGAAATACAGCTCTTTTCCTGGATCTATTGAAAAGATTTGTTCACATAACGTTAAACTACTGGATATTTTAAGTACTACATTTTCAGCATTTGTTTTTTAACGTCTAGGAGTTTGACGATGAGGATATGGAGATCTGAATGAAGCCTTTTACATATTTTTGTCGAAAAATGATCAAAGTGCCAATGGGAAGAACGTTCAAGAAAGGTTCAAGGAACATTTGAGCGTTGAAAAAGAAACTCAAATCACGCAAAGTATTTTCTGGAGCTCAATCATGCCTTCCCAGAATCCGATAATTCTTAACCTGGAACGAATAAACTCGAAGTTGTTACCAATTTAGATACTTTAAAGCTTACGTCGAGTTTATTCGTTCCAGGTTTTATCTTATTTGGTGAGTTTAATTTTGATCTTGTGATATATTTCAATCTGAATTCAATACATTCCTGAAGAGGTCGAGAGACCGAAAGCTATCAAATATTGGAATTCTCGTTCAATTATTTTTATTTGAAATAAAATAGAAAAAGGCTTTTAACTTGATTTCTTTGATGCCTTTTTCTATTTTATTTTATATATAATATATAATTATATTTTGGCTTCAATAAATCTCATTATGGAATGTCAATGAATTTAAATAACCTTAAAAATAACTTACACTGTTCTGTGATTTTGTTAGAACATAGACCAATCTTGAATTTTAAAGTTGGTTTGTTTGGAAGCATTCATTCTTAGCACGAGTTTGTTGTGATATAGTTGTGGTTTTTTGATTTTGATATTTGGAATATTACCTAGGACCGAAGAAGGGATTACTTAGAATTATATTTGTTTTTTGAAGATATAGTGCATGTATTGAGGGATTTCTGAATTAACTTATTCGAATATTTAAATATGTTAAATATTTTAAATAAATTATATTCTTTGAGAAGTCCTTAAGGTGTGTTCAGATTTTTAAAAGGCAATTGGTGTTCTTAAAGGTAAGATCAGAAACAAAATTTTGTCTCCTTCAAATATTTATTTATCAATTTTAATGACTTTCGTATATCTGTTGGTTTATTTATTCCATTTGACATTATATATTGAGATTTGATTATATACGTCTATTAAACGTAAGCGGTGCTTATTTTAGACATTAATTTAATTCTAAAAGTTTTTTGAATAAAATTTTTTTGAAATTAAAATTGTAAAAGATTAACATAATAATAATAAAAAAGGTTCTTTATTGCAGAGCAAATGGCCATTGACCTTGGGTCCTTCAGCCATATTTAACTTGTTTTGATATTCAAATTTTATTTTTATTTGATCCTTTATTTCGAGAAGTTTGGATAATTTTGGAATAGTGGATTTTCTTGTATTTGTATGTTAATATACATACTTATATAGTTTTTGTTAATACATTTGTATTTATACGGTTCATGTCGGGATGTGAAAAGGTTTTTTCCGAGACATTGAAGAATATTTTATATTTATTATATACAAGGATATCATTCTGTTAGTTTCAATACATATTGTAGAAGTTATAATATAATGAAGTCATTATAAAAGAATATACGATAACAGAATATTCCTCGAACATTATCCGCTATGAAATACATAAAATTCCAATGGTTAACCTAGCGAATGAAAAATGCAATAGAATTAAAGAGACCACACACAGTTCAGCTGTGATAATGCCACAGTATCAATCAATAGACAAGCATCGATTGTGCTAATTCCTTCTCAAACTCGCCAAATTCGTTCTCTACATTCATGCAAATCAGCTGTATCGCATGTGCAAATTACAGGGAAATTTTGCATGGCTTTCCTGCTCTCCCGTTTAGTTCCAGTTTTTTTTTTTAAATTTGTTGTTCGGATGGCAAGAAAATTCTGAACGGATATAAGAACTCGCTTACTTCATTTGTGAGTTCCCAAACGTTGTTACAACTTTCCTATAAAGCATTTTTGTTTAGCCTCCTACGCTAAAATGGGCAAAATAAGAAGTTCTAACGTGATTTTATGGAAATAATCAAATAAAAGAGTAATTTAACAATTCATTAATTGAAAACAATTGTTTAACCAACAAATATTCAGGTTGACATTTTGAACACAAACTCTAAAAATAACACTCTCACTTCTGATACAGCTATTAAAACTCGAAAATATCAAGAATACATTTCTTTACTTGAATAAACTTGCAAAGGTACGTCTTGTATGTATTTTGCATACTCTAAATGACGCTAGTGTATTTTTAATACCGCAGAGTCACTGTGTATAGCGAATATACACATATTCCTTATCAACGAAAAATAAAAAGGAAAAATTAACAATTTTCGGAAAAATGTGCAAGAAAATATATGAATAAAAGGGATATAAATTACCATCAATTTTCAGAACTAACGATAAAGAAAAATAAACGGAAAATAGAGATACATATAACCATATATGGGGGCCAATTATCAAAAATACCTCATTAAATAAAAATATTCAATAAAAGTGATCTGGTGATATCTGTTTGGTAGTTGAAAATAATTCTAAGGCTCTTGTACATACTAATTTCTACTTTTGAAACTATGAGTCTGGAAATTTTAATTTCATTATGGATAATTCTTGGTTATTCATGAAATTATGTCGAAATTCTTTCAAATAACTGACATATGTTAAGTGAGACATGTCTGACGTTAACTCTTCTGGTGTTCATGGATCCTCCTCTTGGTGGATTGCGTCCAGTACGAACAAATTCGCGCTAAATTGAATATCGGTTTCTGAAGGAAGAGTGGCGTAATTTATGGAGAAAGTATGACTGATTAACTGAAAATATTGCTGCTGTAGCCCGTAATGTTGACGAAAACCCAGGTTTGTCGATTCCTCGTCGATCCGTCGTCGAAATGGCTTAGCCGTTAGTGCTTGACGCCAGGATCAATTAAATGACTTCACATGGGTTCGGTGGGTCATGACGTACAGGCCGTTAGACGGTGCTCGTACCAGGATCAATAGAAGTCATCAATCTTGAGATTATGGGACTGCGTTCGGGTGCTTGGATAAGAATTCCTTCCGGTGGGTGAGTTGCATCACAAACCAACTCGGGTACTGACCTGCAGAACCTGTAGAGGTTGAATAGTGCTTCGCTGCTACCAGTCAGACGGTTGTGGCTTTCGAGTCGGGGCCCAAACTGGAAGCTGGTGGGTTCATCACTTCGGAAGGGTTCTCGCTTCGCGCGATGATATGGCGTATTCCTTATCATACTTTCTACTTCTAGGGGTGGACTGTGGAGACTGCTGAGTAGTAATTTGGTGAAAGAGCTATGCTCGTCATGGCATAATGAAAACCTAGTAGAATTCCTCGTCGATCCGCCCCCCATGGCATTATAGATTGTCGCGCTGGGGGCGCTTGTCTTAACTAGGACCCTAGTTTCGTCCAGCGAAATGGAGGGTTAAGTTTCGATGCCTAAAGTAATTCAATTCGCGCCAGTCACTGGACCTGTGTGGTGGAAGATCTCCCGAATGGGGCCCTAGTTTTGCCGTTATGGTGGAATGGAGGGCTGAGCCGGTTAATCAACTCAGTGACAGGGAGTCTGTCGCAGCACAGGCCTTCTCCCTTTAAATTAGCGTACTCTTTCCTATTCCAATAAATCTCCGTATTTTTCTGTCCAAGAGTCGAGTGCGTTATGTAGCATACTGCGTTACCTCGGGAGGGGGATGCCTACAGGTAATACTTGTATCATCTGGCCACCCGATTGGTGCTGGACTCGAGGGGGTGGTGGTTGAAAGTCCGCATGCTGCACTAGGGAGGTATTCAATTTATCTGTTTCCCCATGTTCGGGATATTCTCATTAAATGACTCAGGGTTTAGCGGGACTTGATGGTTCGATCGTTCTTGTCCTGAACCTTGATCTATTGGGTAACGTTTCAGGGTTTGAAGATCTCGACGAAACGACCAGTCCGTTGGTGCTTGACGCCAGGATCAATCGAAAGACTTCATATGGGTTCGTGTTGACGGTGCTCGTACCAGGATCAATTGAGTCATCATTCTTGGGATTATCTTATTTCATAGGACTGCGTTCGGGTGCTTGGATAAAAAGCCCTTCCGGCGAGTGAGTTGCGTCCCAAAGAACTCGGGTACTGACCATACAGAGCCAGTAGAGGTTAGGTAGTGCTTCGCTGCTACCAATCAGACGGTTGTAGGCTTTCGAACTGGAAGCTGGTGAGTTCATCTCTTCGGAGGGGTTCTCGCTTCGCGCGATGATATGGCGTAATCCTTATCACACTTCCTGCCTCTAGGGATAGACTGTGGAGACTGCTGTGTAGTCACTTGATGCAAGAGCCACGCTCATATGCCAATTCTTCTTTGGAAGTAGGCATTCAACAAACGATATTACATCGTATTTTGTTTCCTGGCCGTGTTACTTCTCGAAGTGGTGATGACAATTTGCCACCGAGATTTTGTTATTTAACATCTTTAGCCTTTTTTTCTTTGGGAACACGTGAAAGATAAGGTGGATGCCGATGCTCCTCAATCGATTAAAGATGGAATGCGTAAAGTTATTGAGGACATACAGCTGCAAATGTGCGAATCAGTGATGGAATATTTCATGAAAAGCATATGGTGGCGGCCAGTTGGCTTCCTCTTCACAATGAAGTAAACATACATTGATTTTTTTTAAATATACTCGTTTCCTTTCGATATCAAAATGAAACATCTTATTGGAGAATCTTTCATTTTCTGTTGGTAGTTTTTAATGATCGCCAAAGTGCAGCAATACGGTTTGAAATATCAGTTCCAATGAGATTACATTTTGGTTTGCAACGTCGTTTCTGCATGCTGTGAAATAATAAAAGGAATTTGAAATAGATGGCTCAACTCATTTGAAGTCAGGACCTGAAGTTGAGTACATTACGAGTTAGGCAAAGGCACGCAAGGAATGTAGTGCTCCACAGTTTCCGATCGATCAATTCCTGCTCATTATTACAATTCCCTACTCTTCAGCCGTTCCTCATTCCAAAATAATACAGCAGCCGAGACAAACGGGTCAATTATTTCATATATAAGCCCCTGTTGAATTTGTCACTTTTGGATTATTGTTTTGAATGGAACTGCGAAGGCTGGCTCAGCTCGTAATTCTTCATATTTAATATTGTTCCATTAAAGGGAAATACGGCTCCTACCCTTCCAAATTTCCTCGAATAATTCGACCCACTTCGGCACGAAATAGGAAAACAAAGCCGGTTTGTCGGAGGTAATAATGCGGACATTTAGCCTTCAATTTTCAATCGGAATTCAGTATTTCACCTCATTGCTCCTCGCCGAATCTTCCGCTTACAAAAGGACGAATATTCGAAGTGATGATAACCACAATCAGACCCTTCAACCACGAATAACTCACCCCATTATATAGCTTGAAAGTTCATAATAAACAAAATTATTAATTAATGAAATGAAAAATTATTTATTTACATTTGTTTATTGTCACACTTTTCGTCGATTCCCTCAAACTACATTTAACAATTAATGATCTACTATACATTACAGTCGATGACCTGAACAGAGTTTTTTGTTCTTCTTTCTTCTTCTTTTTTCGATGTTACTCTGCGTTCTATTCCTTCGAAAATGAGCAAGGTTTGTTGCAGTAAAGGATCCCTTTCTCCGGTCTTTCGGGGGCTACGATAACGTGGCTTTTCGGACAAATCCGACCGGCTATCTAAACTTAACCTCCTAAAAATCTTTTTTCTGATTGTCTCGGTCTTTAGTTGACGCAAATTCATCTTCGATATAAGAAAAACAAATGTTAACTTTCGCTATTTTATTGATTCATACGACGATTGTTTCGTCATACCATGACTTCATCAGGTAAGTATTAAAACTGAGGTATACAATGCAAAAACAGGACCTCAAATACACAGCTCCGGTACAAACAATAGAGGGGGGAAAGAGGTGGTTTACAATCAATGAAAAATGTTATGTAGGGGGGATTTGTTTAAATCTATTTGATTATTCAATAAAATTTGTCTTTTATTATATCTATTGATCCCTTAAGTTTCCAACAGATTTAGGTTATGACTTTTGCTTTCGATATGTAATATTTTATAGTTCCTATTAAAGTTATGACCAGTCTCTAACAAATGGTTCGCACAAGTCGGATTTGGTTTATTATTAATATAACATTTTTCATGTTCTCGTATCCTTGTTTGGAATGAACGGCCTGTCTGTCCCACATATACAAATGAGCAATCACTACGTGTTAACTTGTGAACTCCTGATTTTTTTGTTTTTAGGAATGACGTCTTTATTAATTTTTATTTAACTACCTAAAGAATAAATGGTTTTAAAAGAGATGTTCTAATTTTCTTTTTTCTTCAAATATCTAGCAATATTTTCAGATTTTTGGCCTATGTAAGTTAATAAAATAAATTTTGTTTCGTTTGAATTTGAAAGTTTTGGATATACAAGTGATATTGCTTTCTTGGAATTCATTTTATCAATTAAGTTATCTATAATTAATGGATTAAAATCATTATTGGGAGCTATTTGTTTAATGGTTTGATATTTTTTGTCAAAATTTTCTTTTATCATAGGTATGTTAACCAATCTTCAAAGCTGATAATTTCTGTGAAAATGGATGGTTTGAAGTGGAATGAATCATACTATCTGTGTGTGTAGGTTTTCTGTACATGGAAAAGTCGTGTCTATTATTGATTTCAGTGATTTTTAAATCTAGGAAATTGAAGCTAACATTTACGTCTTCTTCACGTGTGAATTCAATTAAGCCCCTTGTTATCAGAAATATTCATGGATCACGTAGAAACCAATATCCAGAAACTCCCATATTTTAAACATTTCGTTTATTGGTACCGTTATGTAGATGACATAATTTGTTTATTCAATGGCACAAATAGACAACTTCGTTAATTTTTCGAATCTATCAATAAATTATATCCAACAATTGAATTCACACTTGAAGAAGAAGTAAATGATAGCATCAATTTCTTAGATTTAAAAATCACTAAAATTAATAATAGACATGACTTTTCCATAAACAGCAAACCTACACACACAGATAGTACAATTTATTCCACTTCAAACCATCCATTTTCACAAAAATTATCAGCTTATAATAGTATGCTTTATAAATTGGTTAACATACCTATGACAAAAGAAAATTTTGACAAAGAATATAAAACCATTAAGAAAATATCTTTCAATAATGATTTTAATCCGTTAATTATAGATAATTAACTGGATAAAATATGCTTCTTTATGCTGTTTTTTAACATTAATTTATTGATTACGTTCGTATTGTAACCATTGTTCGACGCTAATGAAGACTTTAACAAAGAAATTAAAGTTTTGAAATCATTATCGTCGAATAATGGTTACAATACGAACGTAATCGATGAATTAATTTGAAAAAAACAGCATAAAAAAGCTCTTGCTTCCCTTTACCATTTTCTTCAGGAAAAAGAAAAATAAAAATTCTATAGGATAAATTTCATATCACAAATAAGTAATAAAATTTGCAATAGACTTAAACAGAATAATTTTAATATTATTTGTACAAATAAGAAAAACTTAGGTTCACTTTTAGTCAATAACAAAGGCTGTCGTGAAACGTGTGAAAAAATCAGTTTAAACAAATTATATTGTAACGAATGCCCTGCATTTTGCATGAGTCAGATACGACGATCTATAAACATAAGGGTAGAAGAACATAAAAAAGTATATTACATAATAAAATGACATCTAGTTTTTCGGAACATTGTATATATAACAACCATTTCATAGATTTCAGTAGAACTGAGATTTTACACGTAGGTAATAAAATCAGAAGAATGGACGTTTTAGAAAGTTTGGAAATTTGTTTAGCACATGGTAAGGAGCTACCAATTACAAATGATCAACTTCAATTCAATTTATCACCATTGCTGTTATCTGTAAAAGATTAGGACTCAACTAACACCATTTTTTTACACTGTTCAAAGTTTTACTTGTGATCTACCCTGCCATTATAAATAAGATTTTAAGGTTTGTTCTCTTCAGTTTTGAAAATGGGCTAAAACCCGAAATATATATGTCAACAGTCATCGAATAGGCAGTGAAACTTAAGCCAAGTTGTTTTTATTTACTTTATTAGAATGAATAAAAAGTGTTTTACTTTAAACTACGTAAGAAATTAAGTTTCTCCTGCAAAATTTTTGTGGAAAAGGGCAAATGAAATGGTACACATTTTTTCATCATACATAAACCCAAAAATCGACAACACTGAAAACAATCTCAAAATTTGTGAACTGCCTGAAACTTTGAGGAGCATTTTGTGCGTTTATAGAAATTTACATTTCTAAGCGTAGTTGCCAAATAATTCCGAAATACTCTTATGCATTAAACTTCTTCTCCTTTAAATCTCCTCTTTCAGTTCACACAGTTCGTATATTTGATACGGCTCAGAATACATCTTACGGAGTTTGTTCCCGAAAGTAGAATAATTGCTTCCTCCACAAACAATTCCGTTTCATATGAAACTATTTCAAGAATTCATGAAACCTTATATATATACGTCTATTTTGCGGCGAGAACGCATCTCCTATAAATATACCTCCAACAACTCCGATGGAAGAATATTGATTCTCAAATTGAAAAATTCCAATTTCTTCTCCTTTGCCCCTATTCTACCTTTCGCTGTATTCTTATGTAGAAACCGTGGAACTGCTGCGTACCATTTCGTATGGAGTAATTACAGTTCGAATCTGATTAGCACGACACAGAATAAGTTGAACTTATTCACGTTTCACTTTTATATCTTCACACTCAATTAGAGTTATTATATGCCGTTAATTAGGCATAAAGTTATGTGGAATTCCGAGTTCTTAAATGGACACGGTTGCTCATTTACGCTTTTTCTTTTCAGGGAATCCATAGAGCCATTAATTTTTCTCAGTTATTTTCCAACGCTGGGGGATTTCGATGCGGAAGTTAACTAGAATCGTAGAAAAGAATTTAAACATTCTGTATTGAAAATTTTATTTGAATCAAGTACAACCCGAATGTTGATTTATATTATAAGGTTGTCCGGAAAGTAATTTCGTTTTTTTCCCGAGGATTTAATTGTATAAATCCCGGAGGATTTAATTGTATTTTTTCGAATCCAACTTCACACTTCAACCGCATAAACGTTATATGCTTTGAAAGCTGATATAGCAAAGCTCGTGTGTGAAAAAGTTCAATTAATTCTACGCAGTAATTTTTGGTTGGTGGCCTTTTAAATATGTAGAGCAATAAGGAACATTTTCGTCATATTCTACTTTTTTACTATAGAAAAGGTAAATGTATATGGGGAAGATGTGTTGACAGTACGCCAGAACTAGTTTGAAAAATTTCGATGAGACAATTTCAATGTCGAAAATGCTCGACGTTTCGGAAGGCCAGTTGAAGATGATCAAGGCATGATAAGGCTATTAGTTGATGCAAATCGGCGAATAACAACACGTGAGATCGGTGGGAGTTTAAATATATCGAATTAGACTGTTTCTGACCACTTGAAAGGTCTGAGTTTAACCTCGAAGCTCGATATATGGGTTACCCATATTATCACGGAGAGGAATTTGTGTCGTCGCGTTGACGTCTGTGATTCGCTTCTCAAACATCGCTTCTCCAGATCTGGCGCCTACGGATTAATATTTGTTCCAGTCCTTGAAAAATTTTTTGGACGGTAAAACCTTTACTTCAAATGAAGAAGTCAAAAATCTCCTGGATCAGTTTTTGGCCAACAAAGACCAAAAATTTTATGAGCGTGAAATCATGCTACTACCAGAAAGATGGCAAAGGGTGTTGGACCAGAATGGCCAATATATAATTCGATGAAATATTTATTCATCATACGAATATTGCCTTTCATTTTCCCAAAAAAACAATGAAATTAATTCCCGAACAACCTAATTGTTTAATGAGAACTCAAGTCGAAATCAGTGGAGTGTGTTGAAATGATATAAACCAGCACGTTCGATTTTGGATATGAATGAAATGTTGAATGGTCCAATTAATAATTATTCTAGAAGATATTCAGTACCGTCTAGAGCTCCCCCGCTGATGAATCTCAAATAATCGATGAACCTATTTACTTCAAATATAACTTCTGAAATATTCTGCCAACTCAACACCATAATGAGTATTGCCTTGGGATATTCTACATTCATCAGGACCTGAATTAACAAACATTAAGTACAGAAATTCCGAACTCAAATGAGTATTCTTCGAGAAATCTGAGCTGAATAATAAGATAGGAGGTATATTGAACTAGAGAATCCGTAGTTTCTTTAAGATTTGAAGAGGTTATGTTTATTTCTCTCAAATGAGTGTTTACTTAGTGAAACAGTGTTAAATTCTATAAATATATATTAGGAGTACAAATAAGTTTCCGCCGTTTTTTAACACAAATTAAATATTTATTATAGAAGAACGGTAATATAAATTTATTCAAAATATTGCCCATCACTTGCAACTACTTTTTTCCATCTCTCAGGCAGCTTTCGAATCCCACGTCTGAAGAACTCCTTGTCTTTTGAGGCTATCCACGAATCAACCCAATTTTTGGTATCCTCATAAGATGTGAACCGCAGCGCCGTCAGAGCATGTGCCATGGACCGGAACAGGTGATAATCCGACGATGCAATGTCTGGTGAATACGGCGGGTGGGGTAACACTTCCCAATCAAGTGTTTCCAAGTACTTTTTCACGGGAGCCGCAATATGTGGACGGGCATTGTCATGCAAAAGAATAATTTTTTCGTGTCTAGAATAGTATTGAGGGCGTTTTTCCTTCAGAGCTCGGCTCAATCTCATCAACTGTGTTCGATAGAGGGCTCCAGTAATTGTTTCGCTCGGATTAAGCAACTCATAATACACTAAACCTAGCTGATCCCACCAAATACACAGCATAAGTTTTTTTTCCGTGAATATTCGGTTTTGCTGTTGATGTTGTCGCGTGGCCAGGTAATCCCCATGATTTTCTTCTTTTTGAATTGTCATAATGTATCCACTTCTCATCACCAGTTACGATACGATGTAAAAAACCCTTTTTTTATGCCTAGCTAGCAGCATTTCACTTAAGCATAATCGGCGTTCAATATCTCTCGGCCTTAATTCGTACGGAACCCAATTTCCTTGTTTATGAATCATTCCTAATGATTTTAAACGATGTGAGACTGCTTGCTGAGTGACTTCTAATGTTAGAGCAAGTTCTTTTTGTGTTTGAGATGAATCTTCCTCCAATAATTCCTCCAATTCTGCATCCTCGTAAATTTTTGGCCTTCCACTGCGATCTTTGTCTTCTACATCGAAATCACCGTTTTTGAACTTTTGAAACCACTCTCGACACGTTCTCTCACTCAAAGCACCCTCACCATATGCTTCTAGGAGCAATTGATGCGCCTCAGCAGCAGATTTCTTTAAATTAAAGAAGTAAATTAATATTTCCTGCAAATGACGCTTACTTGGCTCAAATTTTGACATTTTCAACTTATAAAAATTATATTTTACCAATATAAAGCAATGATATTAATAGGTTATGTTGTTCTCGAATGTCCAAACTATTTTTTTAGCCGGTTATCATCTGCGAAAGCTAACCGAAACTCCGTGCCGCGCCATCTACAATAAAACGGCGGAAACTTATTTGTACTCCTAATAGTATATAGTTTTATAATGCAAAGATATCCAATTTTGGAATTATGTTAACCATTTGAAAGAAATGTTTGATATTTTTGGTAAGAAGCAATAATATTATGTTGCAGAAACGTTTATAAATCTGAATTATTTTATAGTGTTTGCGATCAAAAATGAAATATTTCTCCTTATAAGAGACAAAGACTGTTTGTTTTTAATTCCAGCTAACAAAGGAATTCTGAATGAGCAATATTTTCTCGTTTTACCAGGGATTTTTCCACCGACTAATTTTGTCTAATAAGTTTCGTTGATAAGAAATCCTGCAAACAACCGGAAAGCTCTTTTCCACCCTGACTTATTCAGATTATGTCAGCATTTCCTAGTACTGTCGTTAGAACATCTCCCAAGATCAGTCACTCAGTCCCTTATTTACCGTCTTCGTGGGGACTTAATCTGTCCATTTTAGGGGAATTACACGATCTAAAACAATCTCATAACAACTCTATTACCTAGATTCAATTGAATAAGGCAACGTTTAGGGGTCACTGCTAATAGAATTCGAAGTGGAAAAAACGGGATTTCCAAGTTATCTAAATGTTTTTCCCGAATTCGATTTGTCCAACTTCAGCAGTAAATTTTGTCTGCACTTTGAAACTTTAAGGTGGATACTGTCGAAAATTTGGTTGTAGAGGGGAATTTATCTTCGTCAAACGGTATTGAAAATACTCGCCGTCCCTGGTTTCGAAAGCGAATGTAAAAACTCCCATAACGTTGCTTCCTGAACTGTCACTTAAATTTACGACAGAAATTTTTTTCTACAGAAACTGCTACGTTATCAATTTCGTAAATCATTGCCAGAAATTGAGATTATTGAATTATTTGTAAATACCAAATGATTGAATGTTTAATTGAATCAGCACTCACTTGCTGAAAATCCGTATTAAATAAGGTTATTCTGGTTTCCATAAACATTTATGGTTATTAAAATACAAGTGTTTCGCTATCGCAGTGGAATCTTTAGGTAGGTGGAATCTAACATTTTTGGATAACTTAATTTGTTTTCGAAATCGATTTCTATTTATAATAAATCAGGTACAAAAATTTTATTGAGCATTTCGACCCAAAAATGGGGGTCTCTGTAAATTCCAATTTATCTGAATATGTTTAACAGGGGTGAGTTATTCAGTTCTAATTGTTCGTTAAGTAATATTCGAATTTTGTTGTATTTATTTATCTCTAGTGACTCTAACAAGTTTAAGGTATAACTTTCACTTTCTTTATGTAAAATTTCAAAAAAATGGTTGAAAGTATCGGGTGTGATAGAACTTTCGTCGACGTTCACAACCAAGTTGGTCTCTGTGCATCCACCACATGGAAAATTTTGCGTAAATATCTTGGTGTACACCTAAACAAGCTCCAACTGGTTCAAGAACTAAAGCCACTTGACCATAATAAGCGTCGTTTGTTTGCTGATTGGGCCCTAGAACAGCTTGAAGTTGATCTACTTAATGATGAAGCTCATTTCTGGTTGAACGGCTATGTAAACAAGCAAAATTGCCGTATATGGGATGAAAACAATCCTCAAGAAGTTCTGCAGGTTCCATTGCATCCTGAAAAATGCACTGTATGGTGTGCTTTACACGCTGAAGGCATCATCGGTCCATATTTCTTGTAAAATGATGTTGGAGCTAATGTTACAGTGAACGATGCTCGATACAGATCGATGATCAATGATTATTCGTTTCAAAATTTGAATGGTATCGACCCAGAAGTGTTTTGGTTCCAACAAGATGGTGCTACACCTCATGCTGCTACCTTAGGAATTGATTTATTGAAAGAAAGATCTGGCGATGAAATTATTTCGAGAAATGGTCCAATTAATTGGCCTCCAAGATCATGCGATACAACTCCACCTGATTATTTTCTTTGAGATCATTTAAAGTCATTGGTTTATGCTGATAAACCAGAACAATGGACGCTCTGGAAGCCAACATAACTCGTGTTATTGATGAAATAGGGCCTGAGTTACTCGAAAAAGTGGTCCAAAATTGGTTTGTTCGAATGCGGTTCCTCAGAGCTAGTCATGGTGGACATATTCCGGAAATTATTTGTAAAACATAAATGTCATAAAAATATCTTTCGAATAAAAAAAAATTGGCTTTAATCTTACTTTAAATGTGTTTTATTTCAATTAAAAGTTCTATCACTTAAAAAAAACATCCATTATATCTTGTTTTCTCAATAGCAAAAGTAATTCTACATATCCGAACCATTTGTTAGAAACAGGACATACTGCCAACCATAGTTTTGGAATTTCACATTTAGAAAGTAAAAGTTATGTCTTAAACCTTAAATTTAATTGATGAAATTTCGAGAAACATTAAGAAATTGAAATTTGTAGAGAGGTGTAACATAATTACTCTCCCTGATATTTAAGACAATGTATAACTTATGTTTCTTAAATACATTGTTTCATTTATAAACGCTCAATATATTTGAAAATAACCATCAGACCTGCGCTTCAGTCTGGTCTATTCAATTCGCAAACTTTGTAACATGCTCCAATTACTTCATCCCTGTGTAGAAATTGGGATCATTTGAACGGCAATTAATCTCTAGGAAAAACTGGCCGTTTAATACGTCGCACCCTATTTTACGAATCAATAAAAAACTGAAAGCTGTATGTTTATGACGTGTGTCGAATGGAATAGATCCAATTACGTCTGATTCGAAACGAAATCATGATGACGCAATCAGGAATTACCTCAACTTTAATCTGCCGTTATTTTATGTCGTCGGAAAAATACCTACTTTGAACCCCAATCGTACTGCCTGTTAATTCCCGCTAAACCCTGGGCAACGTTGATGTATCTGACAAATTCAGCACCGCAGAGGGTTGAAATAATGTGGTATTCTATTAAACGTGAAGTTTCAAGTACTTTTCAATTGGTTATGCTGTCACTCATTTCGCACGTCCAATTGTTTCTGGGGTTCAGCAGAATTAAAAGCTGTATTGAATTATGCACAGATAATTAGATCATAATTAATCTTACTCTTGTATATTCATCGCTTTGATGGAAGGAACCTGTAGAGTAGATGCTAAAATCGTCCGGTTAATTAATCCATAAGCTTTTTTGCTGATGGAAACCTATTCAATTCATAAAAGAATATGATATTGATTTCTGGTATATCACTTGGTGAAACATTTTTAAATCAATAAGGTAAACTTGGCTTAAGTTTCACTGTTCTTTTCATGTCTGTTGACATATATGTTTCGGGTTTTAACCCATTTTCAAAACTAAAGAGAACAGAATTTAAAATCATATTTATAATAGTGAAACAGGTAGAATTTTGAGAAAGGTAAAAATAAGGTGTTGGGTAGGTGTAATCTTTTGCAGATAAGAGCAATGGTGATAAATTAAATTCCAGCTGGTTATTTCTTATCGGCGAATACTTTCTGTGTGCTGAAGAAATTTCCGAACTTTCTAAAAAATCCAATCTTCTACTTTTATTGCCTGCTTGTAAGATCTCAGTTCTACTGAAATCTATTAAATGATTAAATGTTAAAAAAACAGATGTTATTTTATTATTCATTATTCTTTTCTTGTTTTTTCATACTCTTATGCTTATAGATCGTTCTGTCTGACCTATATAAAATGCACGTTTCACGACAATCTTTGCCACTGACTAAGAGTGAACCTGAGTTTTTCTTATTTGTAAAAAAAATGCGTTGATATTTTTTCTTTCAGTTTATTGCAAATTTTGTTACTAATTTGTGGTATGAAGTTCATACTATGAAATCTTTCTTTTTATTTGTCCTGAAGGGAGGGTTAAGAGAAGCAAGATTTTTTTTATGTTGTTTCTTAAAAATTAATTCATCTATTGCGTTAGTATTGTAACCTTTGTTCGACGCTGATGACCTCAGAACTTTAATTTCTTTGTTCAAGTTTTCTATTGAAAGAGGGGTTGATAGTAACCTACGTATAAAGCCGTGAAAAGAAGCCTTTTTAATTTTATGAGGTATCAATGTATCTGTGTGAGTGGATTTTCCAAATATGACAAATTTGAGGGAATTAACATTTCATATGATTTGAATATCTGAGAAATTCAGTGTTTCGGTGGTTTTCGACTTCAATAGTGAATTTGACCGACTTGAAGAATGAATTTAACAAATTAAAAGACATTTTTAATTGACTAATAGGACCTAACCAAATGCAAAATACATCATCAACATATCCTTTCCAATAAAGAACTTTATTAATCAAATTATCTTGTGAAGAAAGGATATGTTGATGATGTATTTTGCATTTGAATTCTTGAAAACATAAATTTCTGATCATCCAGAACCCTCATCCGAGACAAGCTTGTTTCGATTGGATATCCAGAGTAAAAAAAATCTGTTTAATCAAAGGTCTGTTTCATATCCCTCTTCCAAAAATAGATAGCACCATCTTCAGAAAAGGAATCTGGACTTCTTACTCATATTATCCTCAGGTGGAAGTTATTCGGATGCTAAAACAATCAATAAATATATCTACATATCTTTATTCCCAAAATTTTCCGTTTGTAAGCGAACTTCAATAAACGTAGTCCACTAGTTGAGCACCTTTTGAAAAACAAGGCTATTACGCAGAAAAATTTCGTAAAGAATTATAGACAAAAACTGCTACGCGCATGTGTGAATATACAAATTATAAATATAACAAACAAATATAGATTGAAAATTTACTTCGAACGGTTTTTTTGAAATGTCATAAATGATAGCTCGATTAATTCTCCGAAGAAAACAAGGGTTCGCTTTCAAAGAGAATATTTGGTGAATGAAGGTACGTAGATACATTTTATTCCTTGTTTTAAAAGAGGGAAATAAAAAAGGCCTCTTTAAATCTCATGTGGTAAATTTTTTGGTGATCCAATTGTTATTTCTTGATCAAAACAATCATGTCTTGTATGTCGTTCATATACCTTGATAATTCTATATCTATAAAGTGAAACAGTGTTTCTAAGGCATTTCTTTCAATTTAATTCCAAAAAATTCTCAAGAGATTTTTTAGATTAAATTGATACAGGTATCGAAGAATTAATCCAGCTTTTATCTGTGAGAAATAGTGTTTCTGAAAAATTTAGATTGAATTTTTTTTGTAATTGAATTTTGTAGAGAAACCACTTATATATTTGAATTTCAAAAGACTGCCTTCCAAGGAATACATGCTCTAAATCAAATTCATATTCTGAATTGTTTTCAAACCACACAATTCCTTTTATAAATTTTTCATAAAAGACCAATCTAGAAAGAATAAACTTCCGACTCTTGTATTCAACATAAGACCATTAAACCCTTTCAGAAATTTTATTACAGAAGTTCCAGGAGTGACTGCAAAATCAACTGTTGAAAATTTCAAACCCTAATTTCTATCCCCTATAACGATTTAATCAAAATGCTCGGCCCGGAGTTTAGACTGTGACACTGTCGTAATTAGGATTGAATATTTTCTTCCGGCTTTTGCTGTGAAGGCCGATGAGCCAAGCTTATAGGTTTTTTCACTCAAAACATACAAAACAAGTACTCCCAAACTTTGGAGATTAGAACGCCCTGAATGGTCAGCGATGACGAAAAAGTGACACGAATTTAGGAAACAAATATGCTGAAGGAGGAAAGCAACCCTTTGTGAACGTCCAAGCTTCGTTTTACCCGTCGCTAGAGAACCACAAAATACATGTCATTATAGAGGAGATGTAATAATAGGGAATATAGGCCACAACTTGTCCTGAATTCCTCTGAAAAGGCTCTCGAACATTGAATAATAAAACAGATGAAGGAAATTCAGAACACAGCTGAATGGATACATCGTTATGTAAACTTTGTATCATAGAAATGTCTAGGCGACAGAAGAATTTTAGTTGGTCACAGTTGATTTATAACACTTGAAAGATATCTCTGTTACTGACCCGTTGCCATTAAATATATTTTGATGAGAACATTTGCTGCCACAGGAGATTCATTCTGTTTTTTTATTTGGTTTCCCATCCCTAACATTTGCGAAGTTTTAAATAGTGTTTCTATTTGTTTTATGTTGAATATTCCCCATTTATGTTTTACTTCATTAATTGATTTTATATTTGATGGATTCGGTTTATACTTGATGGAAACTCATTTTTAATAGATACTGAACCGTTTAGGTGCGAGAAAATACATGTCATTATATGAGTGGGTACATACTACAAAAAGGGCTTACTTGGGTTTTGTCAGTGGTATTCCAAATTATGTGAAGAAGATAAGAGGAACTGCATATGGTAATTAAAGTTATTGAGGTTTGTCGCTGGTAGGAATAAAAGGTAAGATAAAAGTACCTGAACATAGTGATAAAAGTTATCGGGGTTTGTGGCTGGTATATTTAGTAACGGCGATCTGTTGACATCTGTTTATTGAAGAGAATCTTCTGGAAATGATATCTATTCATTTCGAATGATTCTGAGATTATTCAGTTAGCTCCTTTACCCTCGATATGAGTGATTTTATTGTCATTGTTGAAATAACGTCCAAATTCTTTTATATATTAAAGTGTCATTTTTCTTTTTTTGAATGATCTACCGGTTTGACTAATAAAAACTAATGGGTTATCACTGCAAGCCAATTTGTAGACTCCTGATTTATTATCCTTATCTGATTGGTCTTTATTATTTTGACGTAAGTATCCAATTTGTTGGTGGTTCTAACAGCTGCTGTATAATTTGAATTTTTCTCAAAATTATTGGCACTATCTTTTATAAAGGTAAATGGGGTGTATTTTTGGGAGGTGAGGTCTTTTATGAAGGGATAATCATGAGTTAATCCCATTTTTTCCTGTGTTTACCTGCATTTATCCGAGAGGTTTGGGTTAAAACAATTTTTGAAGGATATTTGCTCAATTATACTAAGTTTTTTCGAAAAATTCTGCGGATTCATAGGTACTTTCAATAATCTATTGATAAAATCATTATAAGCTGAAATTTTTCGCTTTAAGTGGTGATTAGTAGTTTTATGCAAAGTGATATCTTTGTGCGTAGATTTAGGAAATATACCAAATTCATGTGAACATTTTGATGTGATAAATATATCAAGAAAATTAATATTTCTGTTTTTTTCTTCTTTGACAGCGAATTTGATTGAAGAGTGAAGATTGTTAATAAAATTTGTGGAATGATTCAATTACCTTTGGCACTTTCAAAGCCACTAAAGAATTTTTTACAATTCTGAACCAATAAAGGAAATATCTGTTCATTGATTCCAAGTATAGCTTTGATTCTCAATAATCCATGAATATTTCTGCAACAATTGAGCTAAGTGAGTTTCACACGATTTATCCCCCATCGGATACATAAACAATTCCATTAAACTGGTATTACTTTTGTCCATGATATATTACAAGACAATAAATAATGCTACGATTGATATGGTTTTTAACTACTTCTCAACTATTTCGCATTCTTTCCATTAAAAGCTATTATGAAATAAGTTTTGGACATCAAACAAATTTTACGATTCGACTATTTGTTCCTCAGTTATTCTTTTTATCATTTTATCCTCCATTCAAGTTAATCAGATTTTCCAAGTCCAAGGAAAAATGAATAAACATTTACAGAATAGATCCGACCCAAAATCCGACAAGGAAACAGCTCTATCTGTGTGATTTATCTCAGAATGACGAATTCTGAACGTCCTACCAAGTGTAACTTTATAATTAGATCCTTGAGGAAATCAGTGTCATTTTTAATGTCAGATAAGTTCAAAGGGGATGCGGATCTACTTTAGATGCTAGATATTGAACCACTCTCTCTGTGGTCAGTCCCAACTACGAAGGCTGGATTAGGAAGATTCTAACATAAAATATATCGTCCCAACTTGTTCTGCGAAATGAAAACGTCAAATCTAATCATCTCTTCTACTCAGTCCGAACAAATTTCGAACAAACCTACGTGGATATAAATTGAATATGCAACCTTTGTTTTGCCATGAACCTTCAGATTTAAATGGCTGCTTGTCGTAATTTATCTCTGTATATTTAGAATGACATTTCCCGAAAACAATTATTCTGCCATTTCTCCAACCAGGAATCCCTGCCGTGCTGAAACGAAGTGGAACGTTTTCGAGCTCCACATTTAAAAAAAAAACCGATGCAACTGTTGGTTAGTCAAAAATCCTTCATCCCTTGATTATGAAGTCATGAGTTCAACTTGGAAAAGTTCAAATTGATGAATTAAAAGTCAGGGAGCTATCGTTCTATATCTAAAACAAATTTTATTGACTGTGTTGTTTCCGATAGAAGTAAATATTTGAAAGAGTTTGCTAAAGATCTCTAATGCAAAGGGTTTTTCAAAAAGAACGCCCCATTTTTTAATTGACAAACTCACACATGGCACCCATTCTTTATTTGTGACACTGACAGTTGTATCTGTCAATGTATACCATTTAATCATGGAAAGGTACGCACTCCAACAATGTTTACAAATAATCCAAATTAATATGAAAAAACGCGATCTGTTACTCTAACTTGACGTTGTTCAACTCCAATTTTTCACTTCATGATGTTACAGTGCCAGTGAGACAACTAAATTCAATAAGTGAAGGGAATATTGCTGCCGTACGTGAAAGTGTTCGTGGAGAAGAAAATTTATCGATTTCTCGACGTTCACAAGAACTAGACATCTCACAGACGTCTTCGTGACGAATTTTTCGAGAAGACTTTGGTTTACATCCATACAAGAACGTTTTAACTCAAAAACTCAAACCAACAGAACATTTAAAGCTGAAAAAATGACTATTGAAAACAAAATTAGGTGATTCGCCCATTTCAAGAAATGGGCCGATAAATTATTCGCCTCGTTATTGCAATTTAACTCCATTGGACTTCTTTCTTTGACATGACAATGACATTAAGTCATTGGTTTACATCCAGCCATTTAAGACGATTTACAGATTAATATTGAACGATTAATTGCTATCATACGACCTGACTTGTGTGAGGGAGTCGTGGAAAATTGGGTTCAACGAATTTATTCCTGTCAGCGTTTTTGTGGTGAACATTTAGAAAATGTTTTGTTTCATAACTAATAGTATCCATTGTACTTTATAATGAAATAAAAATTTCGATAATTTTAATTTTCAAATGAATGTGTTTTATTTACAAAACACAATTGGGAGCTATTAATGAAAGACCCTTCACAAACTTTCATTTAGATAGTTTACATTGAAATTAATTTTTTTAATTCTTATTGATATACTACTCTGTCAAGAAAGTACCGGGAATTTTCAATTAAAACAACATGTTTACATTTAATCGTCAAAATTTATTGGGTCGCCTTCAAAATAGGGTCCATTTGCTCCAATACATCTATGCCAACGGCACTTCCAATTATCGAAACATTTTTTATAGGCGCTTTCCGGGATGGACTTTAGTTCTCGCGCCGAATTTTGTTTTATGGCTTCAATCGACTCAAAACGGGTGCCACGAAGGGGCAATTTTAGTTTTGGGAAGAGGAAAAAGTCGCAGGTAGCCAAATCCGGCGAATACGGTGGTTGCTGAAGCACGTTTGTTGAGTTTTTGGCGAGAAAGTCAGTCACAATCGTAGCTCGGTGAGAAGGCGCGTTATCGTCATGCAAAATCCATGAGTTGTTCGCCCACAAATTTGGCCGCTTCTTACGGATACGCTCACGCAAACGTTTCATAACGCCTAGGTAATACTCCTTGTTTACCGTCTGACCCTCTGGAACGAATTCGTAGTGCACCACGCCACGGATATCGAAGAAAACAATGAGCATCACCTTCATTTTCGAGCGGCTTTGGCGTGGTTTTTTCGGTTTCGGCTCATTTTTTGCCACCCATTCCGATGATTGCTGGCTTGTTTGCATATCGTACTCGTAGACCCAGGTCTCATCACCAGTTAAAATGCGTTCCATGAATGTAGAATCGGAATTACAGCGATCCAGCATGTCTGAAGCAACCTGTTCGCGATGACGTTTTTGAAGAAAATTCAGGTCTTTCGGTACGAGTCGTGCGGCCACCTTTCTCATGCCCAAAATATCAATCAAAATCGTACGTGCGGACTCGTGGGATATCTTAAGATCATGTGCTATCTCTCTCAAGCTGGTACGACGGTTTTCCAGCACCCTTTTCTTAATTTTATCGACGTTATCTTCGATCGAAGCCGTCGATGGGCGACCACTTCACGACCGTCCTTGAAGGCTCTGTACCACTGATATGCACGAGTTTTCGATAGAGCATTATCACCAAAGGCCTTTTGCAATATTTTCAATACATCGGCACACGAAAATTCATTTGCAACACAAAACTTTAAACAAATTCTTTGCTCAACATAATCACCCATAGTAAAAATCGGCACGCACTCTGACATCTACTGACTTAATCAGCTGTTGCAAACACACTAGTTGACAGATCCCGCTCAAGCTTGGCATAGTAATTAAGAACAGTGGTACCAACCTAGGAAAAAAATGTTTACCTGCCTCATTGCCCCGCCAGATTTAAATCGATAATTCCCGGTACTTTCTTGACAGAATGTACAAAAACGGATACATTTTTTCTATAATCAAATGGATGAAATAAAATAATGCAAAATATTTTCACATTTCATTAAATACACTACATTTGTTTGCCCAACATTGTGGCTTCGTCAGGTTTACATTTTGAACTAATTCCAAAAGTTTACATCACTTCTTATGAAGGTATGGTTTAGATAAGGATTTATTTGGTGAAAGCGAAGCTTTCAAATCAGTGTCATGTGTAGTGTTCCATTAGAATCTGCCCGTTTATTGTTTCAGGGGCAATAAATTCAAATTAAAAGATTCTCACTTAAGCAACACAACTCAGAGAGTTTACTTGGATGGTGTTACTTTCGCAGAGAAATATGTATCTTAAGGGGTACCTCCGGGTGTCATATTGGGACCCATAATTATACTGATATACACTAACGACCTGAATATCATAAACACTTATTGCTTGTGTTCGTTGTAATGACACGCCAATAATTGTGCAATCAAAGTGCAAGGGTAAATTCATTGAAAATATACAACTCGACCTGGAAGCGAGCAGCGAACCGAAATATATTGAATATCAAAGAAGAAGAACAACTATAACGATCTAGCGTAAATGTTTTCACGTTATTAATCTTGAAAAAATTTAATCAGACGTAGTGCTCGCAGAATTAAACTGCCTATGTTGAACAGATACTTTCATTATGGCGTCGTTGCCAAACCCATCGAAAAGTACGTAAATCCTTTCTATGACAAAAAATTATACATTTTTTCATTCCTTCTTGGGGCCCTCGACTAAATGGGGCCTCGTTACGGACCTGTCTAAAAATTTCAGAGTTTGCCATGTCGAGTTCATTATATATATGAGCACCTTACTACAACTTCCCTGACATAAAGGATTTCCAATTATTTGATTACTAGGAACATTCGCTGCTTTCTATTCCAAGAGGTTGGTAGAGTACATATAGACATGCAAGATTACCTTTAAACTAATTTGATGAAGGGCGCAACCCCATATTACAAGTTCATATTGGTGAGAATTCAGCTGCCGGTTGAGGAATCTTTTCTTTTGCGTTAAATACAAATAATATTCGAGTTGCAATGGTTCACTTTAAGTGAACATGCATGTACCAGGTAGGAAGATTACCATTAAGCCTCTATAGTGTAGTTTATTTTATAGACGACATAACTTGATCTCTTTGAAATTCATAGAGCTAGTACAAGGAGTCTCGTTGATTATGAGTTAAGAATAAGTTTGTTCCAACAGACAAAGGAATCAAGTTGTTTGAACGTGGGATATTTTTAACGAAGTGAATCCTCCAGAAATGCAAAATTTGTTCTTGGTTTTAAACTGAATTGAGAATCAGAATATTCTGTATATATCGGCGGTTTTTTTCAGAGTGATAGAACTTCAAATTGAAATGAGCAAATTTAAATGGAAAAGGTTGGTGTCAGAGGAGTTAGTTTGAAGATGTTTCAGAATTATTTGGATGGTCGGATTCAGTGGGTCAAGATAGAAAGCGTCTTGAGTCGGCCATTGAAGGTTGATATCGACATCCCACAGGGAACTGTACTTGGTCCGATCCTCTTTTTGGTTTTTATTGACTGGTTGCTTCATGCTACGAGTCTTGAGATGGTCGCGTATGCTGATGATTCTGTTTTAACTTTCAGGGGGGATACATGGGAGGAAGCTTATCAGATTGCGGTTAAGGGTGTTAATACTATTTTTCAACTGCTATCACATTGTTTGTTAAGTTTGAATGTATTTAAATCAAAGTTCATTACATTTTCACTTAGAGCATCTGATCAGCCGGAGTTTAAGTGGATACATCTTCATATGGATCAATGTAATTTGTTGACATGTCAGTGCTCGGCTGTTGAAAAGGCCGAGTCGGTCAGGTATTTGGGAGTTATTATCGATCAACATCTGAGATGGGGCGAGCTTGCAGCTTACCTTACGAAACGTATTAAGAAACTGTTTCATATTTTCTATAATGTCCGGAATATTCTTTCTGTGAAGGAATATTTCCGAGTGTACGACGCTTTAGTTTTGTCTGTACTGAGATATGGAATTGTTATATGGGGTGGTATAAATGAAAATAACATGCGAGGTCTCGAAATAGTACATAAGACGATATTGAAGATAATCTTGAAGTTGAGTAGAAGGTTCGGATCTGAAAGGTTGTATATGGAATCTGACCGGCTGAATATCAAACAGCTTTATATTTATGAAGTATTGTTGAATCAAATAAAAGGAAGAGGCGAATTGGTGCAGCATGCATTCCTAACAAGACAGGTTGTGGATAGAAATCTTCTCATTCCGCGGTTCCATAGAAAACATCTGCAAGAAAGTTGGTTGTACTATGGTCCCAAATTTTATAATCTTCTTCCTTATGAGCTGAAGGTATCTTTCAATACAAAGAGTAAAGTATGTAAAGATCGTCTCCGGAAATACATTATGTTGAATTCTAGTAGATTCGAGACCATTCTTTCTGCTTGATTTTGTTTTCCATTCGGTGGTAATTTTTTTTTCTTTTTGCTGTTCACCTTTTCAAGTATGCAAACTTATTTGTTATTTGATCACATTAGAAAGGAGTTTTCATCGTTAGTATGTACAGAATATGACAGTATACAAGCTTGGCTTAGACTGTAATATTTCTGTGAACGAAGTTGTTTATCTTTAATTTTTGTGTATTTTTTTTTTTTGATGAATAAATTGAATTGAATTGAATTGAAATTGAGATTGAAGCCAAATTCATCGTTTTTAAAGAACTATGGACCGATGATGTCTCCAGCGTGTAAAGCACACCCTACAGTGCATTTTTCAGGATGCAATGGAACCTGCAGAACTTCTTGAGTATTGTTTTCACTCCATATACGAAAATTTTGCTTGTTTATATAGCCGTTCAACCAGAAATGAGCCTCATCACCAAACACAATTTTACGATAAAAAAGTGGATTAAGTGAACCAGTTGGATCTTGTATGGATGTAGACCAAGATGTTTACTCAAAATTTTCCATTAGGTGGATGCACAGAATCCAACTTGTTGTGAACGTCGACGAATAGACAGATCTGGATCATCATTAACACTATGAATTAGAGCAGCGATATTTTATTCTATACGTACAGTTCTTTGTCTTGTTGTTGTTGTTGCATAGAGTAGAGAAAATGTTGTCCGAAATCTATCGATAGTTCGACGAATAAGCTGCTCTGTTGGACGATTATGTAAACCATTAATTTCACGAAGTGTTCCATAAGTTTGGCGACTAGAACACCGATTTTAAAATAAATCTCAACAGTCTGTAAACGTTGCTGCGGCCTGAGTCTTTGCATGATAATTTGTCAATGCTTACTGAACAGAAATGTCAAAACAACATGGCTTCTACCTTCTGTCAAATCACAGTTATCCTCATCGAAAGTGCTATCATTCTAAAAAAACACCCGATATATTCATTCATATAAACTAAAGGATAAAGTTTACTCTATAGATAGTATTAATTTTTTCACATTGATCATTTCATCAGCGACAGAAAATTGAATTTCTTTTCTAACATATCAAGTGGAAGTTTACAATCTCAAAAAATATTTACCAGACAACCCCATTATGAAAATAACACCATGAATATCGATTTAAAATGAAACCATTTTAATATAAGATACTGACCAGATGATTCACCTTCCACTGTCCACTAACGTTACAATAAAGTTTGCTGCTCCTAATATAACTTCTGTAATTTTTTATGATCGCTGTTCGTCTTCCAACAAAACACCCAATTCCCATCTAAAACTTATTCGATGTCTGGCAGATATCAGGGCGAAGAACGATCTTTAAATCTTTTGAGAACTGCAACGTTGAAAGTATTTAAGTATCAACTTTTTCATGAATTGATTTCTCTTGTAGGATAGGACTTAACTTTTGAACATGATGCAAACCAACTTTGATAGCCAGCTGTTGTACCTTTCGTCTCATACACGGCATTTCAATGCGATTTTACACCAAAGAGAATTGGGAATGGGATATTGTCGATGGAAGAATATATCATTCTAAATAGGAATTTAATTGAATCTCTCGGTACTTATTTAGATATTTCAATATCTGCCTTCTGCATATTTAATTTCAAAAAATCATATTTAATAATTATAACTTCAGGAATTAAATTAAAATAATGTCATATAAGTACCACTTATATCAAATGACATAAAATAAAAATTCATTATAAGACATCCAAATGATATAAAAAAATCCAATAAATAAAAATTGTTAACCAAAATCCTATAAATTAAATATTTTGAATAGACAAAATTTTGTTTCTACAGATCAATCTTATGAAAACAAATATCTTTCAAAAATGTTTAACATAATCTAAAGAATTTCATCATAAAACTATCTTACTTAGAATATTCAATATTATTGGATATCTAACTAACTCACTTTCTATAAAATCTCAAGATATGTAAAAACATTACTGAAAAACAAGTTTTGAGAGAGACTTTACTTCCTCAGTATTCAAATAATTCATATTCAATAAATTATAACATTAATCAACAACAAATATTTACTCAGCCTTCAAAAATTTAGAAAACTTCTGGTAAATGAATACTGAAAAATTCAAATGTAGTGTAAGGTTAACTATAAATAAATAATTCTGTGGTTAACCCTTGATCTAAAAGATTGAAACACGATTTAACGCACAATGACAATTTTAGAGCACAATGACTTTCTATATAAAGAATGTTAAGGAAACCAAATAATTATATATTATGAATGAATAATTAAAAATAATTCTATATACCTTCTATCAAGTATTAATCTCTATTTATGGTACTCTCCGTACTTGATGGAAATTCATCTTAATTGAATGAAATGATAAAGAATATTTCAACAAATTTTAATCAACAACCATTGTTTCGCCAAAAATGTGGCTTCTTCAGGTTTACATTTTCAATTAACTAGGAAAATAACACCCCTACTTCTTATGTAGCTATTAAGACTTCAAAAATAGAGGAGGTACAAATAAATAACAATTTTTGGAAATATAGATGAGAAAACATATGTGAAAAAGTGATTCGAGGAGCAGTCCAGTTGAACATTCGTCATCATTTATGACACATAATGATGTTATTCTTATGCTGAGCGACTGGAACAATAGCTTCACTCGTTAATGCATTATAAATCCTATATTCCGAGAATGATTTTCGTAACCTGTATCCGGGTGTTCCTAAGATAAAGGTACAAACGAAAAGGGGATATTCATTGCATCATTTTAAGAAAAAAATTCCCATAAACATGGGACTGCGAACGTTTCGTTTTTGAAATTTTTTCTCACAGTATCTACATTTCACAAGATATTTAACTGAAATTTGGTTTAGATTTCTTTTTATGGGTCCATCTGAAATCTCTAGTGTACTTAATGCCAGTCAACACTGTAGACGAACTGAAACATGGTATAAGAGGATACAGTTAGGAATATGCCGGGAATGTTTGAAAGAGTTGGATCGTCTATGAGGAGAAGAACAGAAGCTTGTATAAGGGTTGGGGAAGGACATTTCTCAACGATTGTTGTAGTTCGTTTCCCTGGTTGTTATTTAGTTTTTTGTTATGATTAATTAATTACTGAGTTTGACGTTTCTTATAGTAATACATTTTTTGTGATGATTATACGAGTTTATGGAATCTTTATGAATCATGGCTACAGATTGGGAAAATAACTATAAAAACTAATAATGAATTCATTCATCGCAGCTCACTTACTGGATTTTTATGACAATTTGGATTTTTTTGAGGACGATTTAAAATTTTTTTCTCTAAATGGGTATCAGATACAACAAAACCAATCAAAATATAATAGCAGTGGTTCACCAAAAAAAAGTTCTGGAGTAAAACAGGGGACAGTGTTCCAGAAAAAATATCGCCCTGTAGATTTGCAATCAAAATTGACATGTCACATGGTGTAAACTCTATATTGTAATAACTGTGCCAGATACTATGAGAGAAAGCTTGAAAAAAATTCAAACTTTAACACCCTAAATCTTGAAAATGAAACGTTTGCGGGCCCATGTTTGTGGGATTTTTTTTTTCTTTAAATTATTCAGGGAGTCTCCCCTCTTCGTTTGTACCTCCAATTAAGAAACAGCCTGTATATGTGTTTCATTTAACGAAAGTGTATTATACTCCCTTCCGCAGAAAAAAAACGTTGTACTGAAGGAGAGAATTCCGAAATTGTGGATGTATATCGAATATTCGTGTCAGATATCCGAAATATATACGATCTTCGACACATTCGGGGTTCTATCCGTATTGTTTTCACGATAGAAAAGAACGTGTATCCGTATATTTTCATCCACGTATACGTCGGGACCCGCATAGCGTAGAATTAAATCTGAACCCTTTCATAAATATAAATTTTGTTTGTGGATAAAATCGATATTCTCCGTGCCTCCAAGGTGTGTTTTCTCATATTTCATTTGTAATGTATACTACGCTGTTTTCTACAGTTAGTAGAACTGTCGTGCGACAAGTGCTTGAAAAAGAGGAAATGGAATAATACTCTCTCCAGGAAATTAGCTTGTCAAGGTTTATTGGAATTGAGGAAAAGTGCATGCGTACGTCATTCGTGTCACCAGGTATTCATATTTCTTGGAAAAATAACTCAGTCTTCATATTGATAGAAACTGTTCTGCTTTTTCTCAGTATTTTCTGATTTCTTACCACACAAAATAATATTAATATTATTTCATTAGACTGTTAGTCGGCCATGCCTTGAATGTTCAATCGTTTCGTTCTTGTTTTCTTTTAATCACCCAATATTTAGCAGAACAAAAGAATTCATGAAAATACAAGATCTCATCGATTTTGAAAGATATTTGTTTTCATAAGATTGATCAGCAGAAACAACTTTTTGTCTATTCAAAATATTTAATTTGTAGGATTTTGGTTAATAATTTTTATTTATTGGATTTTGTTATACCATTTGGATGTCTTATAATGAATGTTTATTTTATATGTCATTTCATATAAGTGGTATTTATATGACATTATTTTAATTTATTTTTAGAAGTTATAATCATTAAATATAATTTTTTGAAATTAAATATGTAGAAGGCTAATATTAAAATATTTGAAAAATCTATAATAATAATATAATATATAATAATATCTTTATTTATCCCTTGAGACATTCAAAATGCATAGGACAAGTCAAATACAAAAAAAAAAGAAAGAAATTTCCTAACTTACTCTACAACAATAAACTTATCATCTAAATATTCCTTTATACTATAATAACTTTTTTTAAGTAGAAGACATTTAACAGCTTTCCTAAAATTAATTTTATTGAGTAACCTGACATTGTTTGGCAAATGGTTGTACAATGTTATGGCCTGATAGACTGGGGAAGTCTCATACTTAGATGTTACATGAGATGGTATGGTCAGTATTGTTTCATTCCTGGTGGAGTTATTATGGAAACTTGATAATTTTACCATCGAGCACTCATGCTCTTTAACATACACTAGACATTTATACATAAATAAACAGGGAAGTGAAAAAATCTCATATTTAATAAAAAATGGCCTACAAGAATCACGTACATTCAAGTTAAAAATTAAACGTATAATCCTCATCGATCATTCCAGTACATAAGTGTTAGGCCATTTAAAATTTGCATTTTTGATCAGCCATAAATAAATGACTAATGAATATTTTTTCAAAGTTATCAGTTAATTAAAATGGTTGAACCTTGATATTCACAAATCAATTTGAATATAAGTCAATACTTGATAGAAGTAATTTCAATATATTTTGTAGAAGTTAGAATATATAATTCTGAATTTAAAATACTTCAATATTACTTCTATCAAGTTTTGACTCACATTCGAATTGATTTTCAAATTATGAAATAAATTCAGATAAGGTATAAATATCCACAATATATTCCTTAATAATTTATTATTTTTGAAATTTTGGCTATTTTTCTTATCATGTGACATTATTTCGGGTCACTAACTTTTGTTATGTTTTTCTGTGTTCCGACTACAAATTTTTATGAGTCAAACGTAACAACACGTTGCTCATTTCTGTTTTATTTTGGATACTTCAAAGCTTGCTTCGAGTTTATTCGTTACATCCTTATTTGGTGAGTTGAATTTTGATCTTGTGATATATCGGGTGTTATAACTTTCGATAGGGTAAACTGTGATTTGACAGAAGGAAGAAGCCATGTTGTTTTGACATTTCTGTTCAGTAAGCATTGACAACTTATCATGGAAAGACTCACACCTCAACAACGTTTACAAATTGTTGAAATTTCTTTTCAAAATCAGTGTTCTATTCGTTAAACTTATAGAGCACTTCGTGAAATTTATGGTTCACATAATCGTCCATCAGATCAGCTTATTTGTCGAACTATCGATAAATTTCGGACAACATTTTCTCTACTCGATGCAACAACAACAAGAAGACAAAGAACTGTACGTACAGAAGAAAATATCACTGCTGTAAGTCATAGTGTTAATGATGATCCAGATTTGTCTATTCGTCGTCGTTCACAACGAGTTGGACTCTGTGCATCCACCACATGGAAAATTTTGCGTAAAGATCTTCGTCTACACCCATACAAGATCCAACTGGTTCAAGAACTAAACTCACTTGATCATAATAAGCGTGGTTTGTTTGCTGATTGGGCCCTAGAACAGCTTGAAATTGATCCACTTTTTTATCGTAAAATTGTGTTTAGTTATGAAGCTCATTTATGGTTGAACGGCTATGTAAACAAGCAAAATTGCCGTATATGGGGTGAAAACAATCCTCAAGAAGTTCTGCAAGTTCCATTAGATCCTGAAAAATGCACTGTATAGTGTGCTTTACACGCTGGAGGCCATATTTCTTTAAAAACGATGCTGGAACTAATGTTACAGTGAATGGTACTTGTTACAGATCGATCATCAATGATAATTTGTTTCAACATTTGAATGGTATCGACGCAGAAGTGTTTTGGTTCCAACAAGATGGTGCTTCATCTCATGCTGCTATCGTAACAATTGATTTATTGAAGGAAAGATTTAGCGATCACATTATTTCCAGAAATGCTCCAATTAATTCGCCTCCAAGACCATGGGACATAAATCCACTGTGAGAGCTAGTCGTGGTGGATATATGCCGGAAATTATTCTTAAAACATAAATGTCATAGAATTATCTTTCAAATAAAAAAAATTTTGGCTTCAGTCTTTATTTAAATGTATTTTATTTTAATTTAAGGTTCTATCACTCTAAAAAAACACCCGATATTTGAACAGTAAATGTTGGAAATCTCGTTCAATTATTTTTATTTGATCCTTTGTTTTGAGAATTTCAGATAACTTTGGAATAGTGGATTTTCTTGCATTTGGATGTTAATATACATACTTATATAGTTTTTATTAATACATTTATATTAATACGTTTAATGTCGGGATGTAAAAGGGTTTTCCTCCTAGACATTGAAAAATATTTTATATTGATGATATATAACGATATCATTTTGATAGTTTTTGTATATAGTTTCAATATATATTGTAGAAGTTAGAATATATAATTCTGAATTTCAAGTCTATTTATTGCCGATCCAAAATGCAAACTTTAAATGGCCTACCTCTTATAAACTATTACATATTATTACGTATTTCTTACTTATAACCTGGAAATAAAATTTTGTGTTTTAATTTCATAGTTATTATCAGACATAAGTATGGCTATAGCTGACTATGTTTGTATTTTTGTTAACAATTTTTTTTAATGGGTCAGTTTCTGATCTTGTTATTGTGTTGAATTCTAAATGTTAAGGTTATCCGAATATTTCACTGTTTACCTCTTCAATACAAAATGGTAGAAAAATAAGTAATTTTCCTGTCCCATTGAGCTGAAAACGGATAGTGCTCAATAATGAAATGCTCTTTTCGGGACAAAAAATACCTTTCATTGAATTATGAAACTTTCCTTGTATACATATTGTTTGAGATGATCGAGAAACTTATTTTACTCATTACCAAACAATTTGACGATTATCGTTGATAAATAAAGAACCTCCATTTCTTACAAATTCATTCATACCCATGCGCTCGTGAAATAGGGTTCCGCCTGAGACCGTCTCGTACTTCTTAGAGTGAGAGATTTCCAGGATCACGTTATATAACCTTCTCAACATACACCTCACCCAGAAAAACGTATCTCGTACGTATGTGTCGGCCAATCTGCAACTCAATTATTTATAGGTAGAACTGTTCAGGCAGAGTTGCTGACAACTGCCATAAATACGGGTAAACGTTCCCATACTTGATCCCTGCTTTATTTACATTGGTTACCCTGCATGTCTCAGGAAATTGGGAACTTTGCAATCGATATTTTGGATAACTTCGTATACGTGGATAACTTGAAGATGACAGAGTATACTCGACAGGAATATTATGCATAATATTCAAATATCCGCACTCAACATTATGTTTCTATCAGTAAACATTTTTATGGATTGTATTTGGGCAATCATGAGCATCTCCATAATAAGATTTTATTCATTAACTCTTTAAACAATCACCTTCTTTTCACTCTTCATTAGGTCAGTTGAAAAGTTTCAAATCAGATACATATGGCGCCAAGACTACAAAATTTGTATCTCTATTAGTAAGCGACCAATTTTTCACAATAAAGCTTCAATTTTCGACAAAAAACCGCACGAATTTATTTATTCTCCTAATCTATTATAAGACTTGGCCCATTCCTTTTTTTAGTTTACACTAACGACATCTTCAAACTAGAGAACTCTTTTGGTGGAATCATAATACTGACGACACTGCACTTGTTTTTCTGGGCGATAAATGTGATATTCTTTATAGAATTGCTGATATTTGCAAACTGTTAAACTAAAATTTATGCCCGGTGTGGATAACTATCGTCAATTAACGTAAAATGATCGCCAATAAATACCGCAAAGATAACAATAATTGGTTTTATAATCAAATCACGATACCTTACCGCTGTCCTCGTTGCCTTAATGAGGATAACAAGATCTTTGTGCCCATTACATCAAAAACCTCCCCAAACGCACGCGGAGCCACCGAAAAGAATTGTTGGTGTCATCAAATGTTCATTATATCGTTGATGCCGTCCTCGCCACACCAACATTCGCCCATCAGACATATAGTATACAGACGAAATCGGAGTCTATCCGCGGACAGGTGAATTCATCCAGGTAATGTTATTGGCAAATGAGGATAGCTCTTATCCAAGTGACTACTCAGCAGTCTCCACAGTCCACCCCAAAAGGTAGAAAGTGTGATAAGGGTTACGTGATATCATCGCGCGAAGCGAGAACAGCTCCGAAGAGATGAACTCACCAGCTTACAGTTTGGGCCCCCACTCGAAAGCCAGAGCCGTCTGTCTGGTAGCAGCGAAGCATTATTCAACCTCTACTGGCTCTGCAGGTCAGTACCCGAGTTGGTTTGAGACGCAACTCACCCGCCGGAGGGAATTCTTATCCATCCATGCGAACACAGTCCCATGAACTAAGATAATCCCAAGATTGACGACTACAATTGATCCTGATACGAGCACCGTCTAGCGGCCTGTAGGTCTTGACCCACCGAACCCATGTGAAGTCATTTGACTGATCCTGGCGTCAAGCACTAATGGCAGAGCCATTTCGTCGAGATCCACAAATCCTAAATTGTTACGCATTGATCCGGGGGCAGGACAGGCCAGTCGAACCGTCGATCCCGCTAAACCCCAAATCGTTTCATGAGAATATACCGAACATGGGGGTCTGCGAACAGATAAACGAAATACCCCCAAAGTCCAGCATGCGGACTTTCAACCATTGCCCCCTCGAGTCCAACACCAAAGGGGTGGCCAGGTGGTACAAGTAACACCTGTGAGCAAACCACTCCCCCGAGGTAACGCAGTATGCTGCATAACGCATTCGGCCGTTACACAGAAAAATCCGGAGATTAATGCTGCGATAGGGTAGAGTACGCAAGTTTTAAGGGAGAAGCCCTGTGCTGCGACAGACTCCCTGTCACTGAGTTAATCAACCGGCTCACCCTCCATTTCACCAGAACGCCAAAACTAGGGCCCCATTCGGAGATATTCCACCATACAGATCCAGTGACTGGCGCGAATGGCATTACATTAGACACCAAGACTTAACCCTCCATTTCGCCGGGACGAAACTAGGGTTCCAGTCATGACAAGCGCCCCCATCTTGTCAAGATCTGATGCCTGGGAGGCGTCTCTCCGCGGACAGGCAGAATCTCCATCTGTGCGCCTTCCAGTTCTCATATTCAAGAGCCCAACGAAATCTTACAGCGCGGTATTCCCTACTCAATCGCGGGTGCTTGGCGGATTTTCTTGACCTCAAATTGAAACTGTAGTACCTATTCCGGATTGTCTATCAAAAACTATCCTACCGTTAGCTTGCCGAGTGAGCTTTTAATTCTGAAGGTTGTGTATATAGTTCGAGTTAATAAATTGAATTGAATTGAGTTATTATGAAGTGCATAAAGAACTAGAGACTTGAATCTATCAGGGTAGTTTATTAGTCTAAATATCTAGGTGGTTGAGTTATTTAATCGTCCAAATCAGTCCAACTGTTCAGTAATTATTAACATTTGGAATATTTAATTATTTTTTCAAATATTTTCGAATTGACAGATCAGATCGACCTGATATTTGCTATTTAGAAGTAAGAATAATCATTTTTGTGCAAAACGTTGAGCGCTAACGGAACCATAGTTTCAGTTCAAATTTAAGAAGACCAATGCAAAATTTTGTGAGGATCGTGGTTGATATGAACAAGCGCGCAAAAGCTCCTGACTTCATTTCGGTGCTTTTCTCGGTTTTTTTTTCTTCAGACAGTTTATCATCAATTTTGAAGAATTTTTAGTCATAATGTTAATTAATTTCATTTATTTCATATTTTTGTTTCACTTCGTGTTCATTATAAAAACCCACATATAAATATTCAGAGATTTGTTTTGTACTTACTGTGGAAGTGAAAGACATTTGAAAGTGAGTGAAATATTTAATTAGACGAGTTCGAGTTGGGATAATTTACCCAAAAAAATTCAGAACGTTTTCCGTGTTCATTCTAGTAGAATACCAACATGAAGCCTTCCAGCGAAAGAAGAATGAAGCGGTTTATGTTCATCACTCGTGAGAGCTATCGCGTTGAAATCAAAGGAAATGAATTTCGTTTTATGGGATGCGGCACGAGGTGAAATATCAATTTGGGATGGTTTATATATAATATTTTGGTTGGTGAGAGGGATGATTTCACATCGAGAACAGATCACCATCGTTCTAGTGGCAAATAACTTTCCACGAGTTCACGTGACCAGACTAGATATATTCCGACATGGAAATAAAGTATGCAGTAACATGTAACCCCAAGATTACACGATTTTCAGATTCATTCAATTTTTATTTCGTTGAAAATCCGCATTATACTGTCAGATCCTTCTTCGCAGTTACTCTTCTTGATACGTTCAACATAAATAACCATCCTATGATGAAGTTAAAGTAAGAATTCTACAAACATCTGCTATGCATTTTTCCAATGATGAACTGTTCAATCATTAGCGCATCTCAAGTAAAGAAATTAAAAATCAAACTGTTTTAAAAACCCTCACAAATTATTAATATTATAACAAATAATACAAGCAAGAACTATATGAGAGGGACTTTCTCCATTTAATAAAATGAAAAATATATCTCCACTTTGATGTACTCATGAAAATTCTCAAATCGAAGAACCGGGGGATATGTTGTCTAAATATTTGAGGAGTACTAAGCTGTAAATTTTTCGGTTCGGAATAGTCAAACATTGATTTAGTTACTTTAAATTCAGAATTATATAATCTAACTTCTACAATATATATTGAAACTATATACAAAAACTATCAAATTGATATCCTTATATATTATCAATATAAAATATTCTTCAATGTTTCGGAATCCCGACATGAAACGTATTAATACAAATGTATGAACAAAAACTATATAAGTTAGTATATTAACATACAAATACAAGAAAATCAACTATTACAAAATTATTAAAAATTCTCAAAATAAAGGATCAAATAAAAGTGATTGAACAAAATTTCCAACATTTGATAGCTATTTCGTTCCCTCTGACCTCTTCAGAAATGTATTGAAATTAGATTCAAATATATAACATGATCAAAATTTAACTCATCAAATAATATAAAACCTGCAACGAATAAACTTAAAGTAAGCTTTAAAGTATCCAAAATAAATAAGAAAAGATCAACGTGTTGTTACGTATAACCTATAACTATTTATAATCGGAACACAGAAAAACATAACAAAACTTATTCTTCCCAAATAATGTCTCATGATGAGAAAAATAACCAGCCTTTTTACATCTCGACATGAAATATATTAACAAAAACTATATAAGTATTATGTTAATATGAATTCAATACATTTTTGAAGAGGTCATAGAGACAGAAATAGCTATCAAATGTTGGAATTCTAGTTCAATTATTTTTATTTGATCCTTTATTTCGAGAATTTTAGACAATTTTGGAATAGTGGATTTTCTGGTGTTTTTATGTTAATATAGATGCTTATATAGTTTTTATTAACACATTTGTATTGATATATTTCATGTCGGGATGTAAGAAGGTTTTTTCCGAGATATTGAAGAATATTTTATAGTGATTATATATAAGGATATCAATTTGATAGTTTTTGTATGTCGTTTCAAAATATATTTGTAGAAGTTAGAATATATAATTCTGAATTCAAAGTTATTTGAATTTTACTCCTATCAAGTATTGACTCATATTCGAATTGATTGATTGAATTGGTATTACACATACTTATGAACACTTCACAACTCAAATCGACCCGAACAGATAACGACTATTATCTGTACAAAAACAACAGGCATGCATTTTTCGAATCACATTCAATTAATCATCAATACCGCATAGAAACACCAGAGTTGATAATAATCATTTTGAAACTATATAGACAATTTTTTTCTTATCGCAATTCATTTCCCAAATTTGTATCTTAACTATTACCAGCAGTTCTCTACATGTAATAAATTTAAAGGGTATATTCTCTGAAAGACGGTTATTTGAAATTTAAATATTATAATAGAACAGAATAATCCTGTAATAACAATTTTGCAAACAAAGGAAATAGTGAAAAAACAACTGAAAGTATGCATATTGTAACTTTAAAGTAAAGCTCGTTTGACTCATAAAGATCCTAACCATTCACAGTTACTTGAAAATACTACAATACAATTCAATTGTTTCGCTGAAAATATTACCTACTAGCCATAATTCAATCAAATTTGAAGGTGCAATAAAGATACCCATTGAATATGAAAGGTTTTTATTATTCACTTATCAAGCTTATCAAATTCAACTTCACTCAATAACTGAACTTTGAATTTTATTTGATATGAAACAATTAATTAGATCCAGTTCATTGCAAAATGGCGAATGCGCCGGCCTCTAGTATTCTCCATACAGTACCATTATTTCATTAATTGATTCAATACACTCGTAAATAACATCCATTTAAAGTTTATTTATCTATCAGAGGAAATAACTCGCACTGATGGATTCCAAATTTTCAGTTAAAATTTTCGAATCAGATCAGATTTCCGTATTTCATATGTGAATTCATTATCATATGTCAAAATGTTCGGCTGTAATTTTTATTTATGTGATAATAGGAATAATATTATATTCTTGCATCGTCCTGAATTGCCACATTATTTGTTTTTTCAAGATCATTCAACCACTTCTTGTACACTTGCAGTATATTTCATTGTACGGTCCTCAAGTTGCTGGATATCATCAAACTACAAGATAAAAAGTTTGGATCATTGCATTTATAGTTTTCTAAGAAGAGATCTGCTATTTCAAATTATTACCTTCAGACTCACTCTCAAAATAATGAGTAATTGTCACTTTTATATCCACTGATTTCATATATTTCCAATAAAATCAATTTCAGACATCTATTGTCATAAGAAGGAACGGTTTTTTACTTGATAGAAGGATTATCACAAAATTTGAATATCAAAATTAGATTTAATCTGTTAGTCTTCTACACTTTTAATTTAAAAAAAATTTTTTGAAGAAACTTTAAGAATTAAATTAATGTCTTTATAAGCACTGCTCATATTTAATAGACGTATAAAATCAAAATTCATCATACAATATCGAATGGAATTAAGAAAAACCAACGAATATAAATTGTCAATTGAAATTAAAATATAAATAAGCAAACATTTTTTGTTTCGTTCCAGGCATGCGTACTGAACTCTTCAGACAAACGTACGAAGCCCTGTTTGTTACAAAATGTATTGTTTTCTGATCCTATATTAATGAAAAATAACTCTTTCTCAAAAATATAAAACATAATTTCAAGAACTTCTCAAAAACTAATTTATTTGAAATATTCAATGTATTTAAATAAATTACTTCAAAAAATCTCAAAACATGTAGCACATCCTCAAGAAATAATTAAAATTACGATTAGATCAGTTCAACTTTACATATAAAAAATAATAAAATCAAATAAACAATGTATAGACTTACCGAGTGCAATCTTCAGAAATATATGATCTTCAAAAACATGCACGTAGGTACATTTATATCCAAGGTACTCTATGTTCCATGTTCACAAAAAATCATACAAAGCTTATAAGGCACTTGGTCTTAGTTAAAACCATTCAACACTGTATAATGAATTTCTTTATTTAAAAATAAAGAAAGAAAAATGAAGAAATTCATTAAACAGTGTTGAATGGTTTTAACTAAGACCAAGTGCCTTATATAATTATATTAGGTTTTTTGAATAAAGAAATTCATTATACAGTGTTGAATGGTTTTAACTAAGACCAAGTGCCTTATAAGCTTTGTATGATTTTTTGTGAACGTGGAACATAGAGTACCTTGGATATAAATGTACCTATGTGCATGTTTTTGAAGATCATATATTTCTGAAGATTGCACTCGGTAAGTCTATACATTGTTTAATTGATTTTATTATTTTTTATATGTAAAGTTGAACTGATCTTATCGTAATTTTAATTATTTCTTGAGGATCTGCTACATGTTTTGAGATTTTTTGAAGTAATTTATTTAAATATATTGAATATTTCAAATAAATTAGTTTTTGAGAAGTTCTTGGAATTATGTTTTATATTTTTGAGAAAGAGTTATTTTTCATTAATATAGGATCAGAAAACAATACATTTTCTAACAAACAGGGCTTCGTACGTTTGTCTGAAGAGTTCAGTACGCATGCCTGGAACGAAACAAAAAATGTTTGCTTATTTATATTTTAATTTCAATTGACAATTTATATTCGTTGGTTTTTCTTAATTCCATTTGATATTGTATGATGAATTTTGATTTTATACGTCTATTAAATATGAGCAGTGCTTATAAAGACATTAATTTAATTCTTAAAGTTTCTTCAAAAAAATTTTTTGAAATTGAAAGTGTAGAAGACTAACAGATTAAATCTGTTTTTGATATTCAAATTTTATTCTATTGTCATAGTGTTAAAGTATTTATAATTGGTTTTAGGAAACTTGATACTCAAATTACATGATGTTATTGATTTTAATACATTAAAATGAATGCTCAAAATGTTCTCCTCCTCATTTTTGGCAATAAAACAACCCCCCATAAAACTCGTTCCTAACTTTGTTTAAAGTTTGAGTTGAAATATTCCGTATTTCCGTAGTTATCCTTTCTTTGAGGTCTGCGATGCTCTTTGAATGTGTTACATAAACCTTGTTCTTGAGATAAACACACAGAAAAATTCTAACGGCGTAAGGTCTGGCGATCTAGCTCAATAATACCTCTTCGTCCAATCCATTTATTGGGGAAGATTATGTTTAAGTAAGTTCTGACTATTGAAGCATAATGGGGTTGGGCCCATTTCAGACATTTTCATTCGGTAGGCTTGGGTCTATTGCATTAGAATAGAAGTTGTCAAACTCTTTTTCGGCTGTCAAAGTCCCATCTATAAATATAGGACCAATGATATGTTCACCTCTGATACCTGCCCAAAAGTTTTACCGTTTGAGGATACTGCGTATGTATCTCACGCATTCAATGAGGGTTCTCCGCAATATCTACAATTTTGTCGGTTTACCTCCCCGTTCATGTTGATTCATCAGAAAAAACGGTTGTACCAACTGCTATTTCATTTCTGTTCAGTTGATTCATCATTATTTCGCAGAAACGCATTCTACGATCTGGATCGTCTTCTGTTAGCTCCTGCACAAAACTCATTTTATATGGATGAGATCTTTCTTTGTGAAGGTGCCTTCTATTTTTTTGAATTGTGCATGAATTTTTAACACAGGTTCTTGTGAAATATAAGGCAACTTAGGATACCTCTGATTAAAAAAGTTTGCCACTTCAACTTAACTTCTGCAATTATTTCCATAACCGATCACCATTAAAATCTCAATTCGGTGAGCCTCAGTTAAATATTTCATTATTACTTCTACAAAAACTACGTTTTCAATTAGGAATTTACTATTTCAAATATAAATTCCATCACTGCAGCATCTGACTAATAACAATACACATAATTTGCAGATTCTCTCTAAATGATAAATGATAAATAATAAAAAAAAAATGAATGATAAATCTAGCGATTTATAGTTCGTAAATTTCATAAGTCTGTGTTTAGGTTATTTAAAAAATACCATTATTTAACGCGTGATACATTATCAATTTAATTATTTTACCCCCCATTATATCGGGTGACTTTTTTAAGGTGATAGAACTTTAAATGAATTAAATTAAATTGAATCTAGATTGAAGCCAATTAGCTTTTCATTTGAAAGCTAATTTTATGACATTTATGTTTTCAAAAAAAAAAATAATTTCCGGCATATGTCCACTAAAACTAGCTCTGAGGAACCGCATTGGACCAGACCAATTTTGGACCACTTTTTCGAGTAATTCAGGCCTTGTTTTATCAATAACACGAGTTATGTTGGCTTCTAGAGCGTCTGTTGTTTCTGGTTCATCAGCATAAACCAATGACTTGACATAACCCCAAAGAAAATAATTGTGTGGAGTTATGTCGCATGATCTCGAAGGCCAATTAATTGGACCATTTCTCGGAATAATGTTATCGACAAATCTTTCTTTCAATAAATCAATTGTTACGGTAGCAGCATGAGGTGTAGCACCATCTTGTTGGAACCAAAACACTTCTGGGTCGATACCATTCAAATTTTGAAATAAAAAATCATTGATCATCGATCTGTAACGAGCACCATTCACAGTAACATTAGCTCCAGCATCGTTTTTAAAGAAATATGGAGCGATGATGCCTCCAGCGTGTAAAGCACAACATACAGTGCATTTTTCATGATGCAATGTAACCTGCAGAACTACTTAAGGGTTTTTTTCACTCCATATACGGCAATTCTGCTTGTTTACATAGCTGTTCAACTTCAAGCTATTCTAGGGCCCAATAAGCAAACAAACGACGTTTATTATGGTCAAATGGCTTTAGTTCTTCAACCAGTTGGATCTGTATGGGTGTAGACTAAGATATTTACGCACAATTTTCCATGTGGTGGATGCACTGAGTCCAACTTGTTATGAACGTCGACGAATAGATAAAACTGGATAATCATTAACACTATGACTCACAGCAGCGATATTTTCTTCTGTACGTCCAGTTCTTTATCTTATTGTTGTTTTTGCATCGAGTTGAGAAAATGTTGTCCGAAATCTATCGATAGTTCGACGAATAAGCTGCTCTGAAGGACGATTATGTAAACCTTAAATTTCACGAAGTGCTTTATAAGTTTGGCGAATAGAACATTGAATTTGATAATAAATTTCAACAATTTGTAAACGTTGTTGCGGCGTGAGTCTTTCCATGATAATTTGTTAATGCATACTGAACAGAAATGTCAAAACAACATGGCTTCTGCTTGCTGTCAAATCACAGTTATTCCTATCGAAAGTTCTATCACTCTAAAAAAACACCCGATACATAATAAACCATGCATTAGATGAAATGAAGTTATTAAGAAGCTTCAAAAATTACATAATGTTCTACTTAAAATAAAGAGGACGGACTCTGCTGGACTTGCGCCAATCACCCTGTATATTTGAATTTATGCTCAAAAAGTGTGAGTTTCAAAGTTGAAGTGTCCTAGTGAGTTTTATAATTCTCTAACATAAGGACACAAAGAATATTATTCCATAAGTGGTTTCCAAACTGCATATAAAAGATATTTATTCATGCTATCTTTTTCTGTGTTCTGAAACTATAATGAAGCTTGTCGATGAAGTTATCGATAGAATGAATATCTTAAACGCTTGTTAGAACTATCCGCCAAATGGAAAGGCCCAAGATTGACAAGCTTCACACAGAGGATACACACGCCAACTATGGAATGTACCAGTACGCTTGCTGAATTCCAATTTCAAATACATCAGCCCGGAATTTCGTTGCATTCAACAAATTATGAACCATGTTAAAATGAACATTTCATCTAATATAACATGGTCGCTGTCAAATGGTTAACTGAATTTGAATTAATAGTTACAGAGGGATAAGCAATAACTTCCAACGATCGATTGATGGTTATTGTTCCTATTGCGTCAACGAATCAATTTTATATTGCGTTCAAATCAATTCACTTCTTTTCAAATTGACATGTTTCAAGGCTGGATACGCACCGTTGGCGTTTGAAAATCACCCGCCGATTTTCACTCCTCGGTGTTATTTTCATAGGAACCCAACATCAAAATAGTCGATCAATAAAATCAGGTATTTGTGTAATGAAACAGAATCAGCAGTTATGGAAAACGTATTAATTTTTAAATTATCGCAACAAATAAAACAACTAAATAAGGAAATAAATCACGATGAATACCAATTGGAGGGAATTACGTCACACCCGTACAAAACTCATTTATGTTACCTAATATTATTCAATTTGATTGAATTTCCATCAAGAAAAACTCATTTTATATTTATCATACTGACTTGCTCACATGTCGCGTTTCGTTTACATAATAACTTCTTCAAATGCATATGAACAAAAGTTGTTTGTAACTAGCAATAATGAATAGAAATCTAAATATTTGTACTGAATTTCTATCAAGTAAAGGCCTACACGATTGAAAGTTTGAAACTCTTTAAAATAATAACAAGAGGTTTTTTTTTTGATAGAAGAATTATTACAAAATTTTAAATATCATACAGATTTATTCTGTTAACCACCTACAAATTTTAATTCAAAAAAAATTTCTGTTCAAAAACTTTTAAAATCAAATTAAATAAATGTCTTAAAACACATTGTATCCATTTAGTAGACATATAGATTAAGACTTATTACACAGTACCTAAGGGAATTAAAAAATTTAAAGTAATATAAAATGTCAATTAAATTACTGAATAAATACTTGAAGGGTCCACAATTTTGTTTGGTACCTTGTTTAATGAATCCAAATTCTTTTCCAAAAATGCAAAACATGACCTCAAGAACTTCAAAAACAACTTGTGCTCAAAATGAGTTCCTTCAAAAAAATTCCTCAAACATTCAGAACATCTTCAAAAAAATTTTGAATTTTCACAACGGAAACTCATCAACCTTCACATTTAAAAAAGAAAAAATTCTAAGAGTTTTTGAATAAAATATTTTGCTTGAAATTAAAGTTTGTGGGAGGGAACAGAATAAATCTGTATGATATTTAAAATTTTATAATATAATAATCGTTCTCAAGAAAAAACTTCTTTTCATTATTTTATTGTATATAAATATAATTTTTATACATCGGATGTTTTTTTAGAGTAATAAGACTTTAAATTGAAATAAAACACATTTAAATTAAGATTGAAGCCAATTTTTTTTTTCATTTAAAAGATGATTTTATCTAACACATTCATGCTTTAAAAATAATTTGTCCACCACGACTAGCTCTAGGGAACCGCATTTGACCACTCTAGGGAACCGCATTTGACCACTCCAGGCCTTATTTCATCAATAATACGAGTTATGTTGGCTTCCAAAGCGTCTATTGTTTCTGGTTTATCAGCATAAACCAATGACTTTACATAATCCCAAAGAAAATAATCCAGTGGACTGATGATATTGGAGGACAATTAATTGGACCATTTCTCGAATAATGTTATAGCCAAATCTTTCTTTCAATGAATCAATTGTTACGGTAGCAGCATGAGTGTAGCACTATCTTGTTGGAACCAAAACACTTCTGGGTCGATACCATTCGAATTTTGAAACAAATAATCATTGATCATGTAACGATCATGCAAACAAACGACGCTTATTATGGTCAAGTGGCGTTAGTTCTTGTTGTGAACGTCTATGAATAGACAAATCTGGATCATCATTAACACTGACTTACAGCAGCGCTATTTTCTTCTGTACATACAGTTCTTTGTCTTCTTGTTGGTGCTGCATCGAGTAGAGAAATTGTTGTCCGAAATCTATCGATTTTTCGACAAATAAGCTGCTCTGATGGACGATTATCTAAACCACACATTTCTCGAAGTGCTCTATAAGTTCTGCGAATAGAACACTGATTCTGATAATAAATTTCAACAATTTGTAAACGTTGTTGCGGCGTGAGTCTTTTCATGATAATTTGTCAATGCTTACTGAACAGAAATGTCGAAACAACATGGCTTCTTCCTTCTGTTAAATCAAAGTTATCCCTATCGAAAGTTCTATCACTCTTAGAAAACCACCCGATAGTTTGGTTTACACGTATAACATGTTATCATTGGTTTTATAGGAGTCCATAAAATACCTTGCAATTTTTTGTGTAATTTCTGTGACGTGAGATTTTTAAGAGTTCACTTCATTCAAGTGTTTGTTCAGACATTCAATTAGTCTGTTAAGATATTTTTTGTTAATTATTTTTATTCTTTAAATTTGTATTAGGGCTGATGAGTTTCCGTTGTGTGAATTCTAAATAGCTTTTTGAAGATGTTCTGCATGTTTTAGTGAACGTTGTTTTATCAATCCAACGATTCAGTGTTCACGACAAATTGATCCACAAATTACCGTGGGGGGCATTTAATTTCTATTAAATTGTCCACGTGAATTTCTAACAGTTTGTACAGAAGATTGACCACTTTTGAAATAAGTTTTAAACACTTCTTCAAAATGGAAACGCTAGATAGCCCATCCTTATGTTCATAGAAAAAAATGTTTGGAATTAGCGCAGCTATTATCTGCCAGAGATTGTCGCAGAGCTCATAGAAGACCCTGTATAATACACGAGTTCAAAAATTTATAATTGTCTTCCATTTCTGCACATTGCAAAGTGAAATAAAGAAATATTCTGGATGTCGAATGCAGAAATGTATCAGGAAATGATTCTTTATCCTAAAAGGATAGAACTGAAAGCCGATTAGCATTTCGAGATTGACCGCAAAATAGGAAGGCAGTCGACCAGAAGCATAAACTCCGAGGGTCGACAACAAAGATTATGAAAGGTCGTTTCGTAGCTAAATGCCTGAGCCGTGCCTCCACCTTTTATAGAACAAGCGAAATAATCTGAAGCACGAATTTACTGCTGCATGATTTCAAATTCGAGAGGTTAAATATGCAAGAGGCCAGCTAATCCCCATAACGAATTGTAAGCAGGAATCGATAAAATAGTAACTGCACCGACTGGCAGGATAAGTTTAAGGTTAAATTAAGCAGAGATAAAGGTAATTGTGTTTGGGAGATAAGGCCCAAGAACAATGTATAACATTAACATAAAAGGAATTTAGCCGGTACAGATTCTACCGTTCAGCCGTTCAAGGGGGATGACGTTATCTTATCGACTGGATTAGTGAAATGGATTTTTTCCATAAAAAATGTCCTTATGGGGCTTGTTTTCCAGTGACTAATTGAATTTTAGGAGAGAATGCAAATTTAAGGGAAGCGCGGATTTCATCCCTTTTAGATATACAAGAGGAATTTTGTACACAGAGAGGTCTACTCGAGGTCTTTTCTATCGAGCATCTAAACTACTCTAAAATTGAAGTGGATAATTTGCGTATATATAATAATATACGAAGAGCAATAAAAATATATTGTATATGAAGTGATGTATCGGGTGTTTTTTTTAGAGTGATAGAACTTTCGATAGGGATAACTGTGATTTTGCAGAAGGTAGAAGCCATGTTGTTTTGACATTTCTGTTCAGTAAACATTGAAAAATTATCATGAGAAATTGGCCTCCAAGATCATGCGACATAACTCCACTGAATTAAATGATTTGAAGTAAAACACTTTATTTCCGCTCATTTTTATTTTTCAACGACAATTGTATAAAAATAAGCGGAAATAAAGTGTTTTACTTCAAATCATTTACTATGAATTTCCGTCAAGTAGAGACCGAAACAATCAAGAATCCACTGAATTATTTTATTTGGGGTTATGTCAAGTTATTGGTTTATGCTGATAAACCAGAAACAATAGACGCTTTGGAAGCCAACATAACTCGTGTTATTGGTGACATAAGGCCTGAATTACTCGAAAAAGTGGTCCAAAATTCATCGAATGCGGTTCCTCAGAGCTAGTCGTGGTGGATATATGCCATAAATTATTTTTAAAACATAAATGTCATAAAATTATCTTTCGAATAAAAAGAAATGTGGCTTCAATGTTAATTCACATGTATTTTATTTCAATTTAAAATTCTATCACTCTAAAAAAACACCTGATATTAAGTAAGGTGTCTGCATACGGTTGACCTCCCTGAAATGGCAACATTAATCAAGACTGCTCTAGAGCTACAAAACAGTAGATGAATAAACAAAATGAAGATTCTAACCTGTTCGAATTTGCAGGTTTAAAAAATAGTTCAAACTTCAATCATTGGCCGTGGGGGAGTAGATCGATGTGCTTTTTCACCGTTGTTCACTTTCACTAGGTTCACTTTTCAGTTCAATTCACAAATGTACTTACTAATTACAAGTAAATAATGTACATAATATAGTCACTTTCAGGCCTTCTTATACGTGCGTTATCACGAGATGGTGTTCCTTAATAAGTTGAAATTGAATGCGAATTGAGAGAGTTCTTTCGCTAAATGTGTAAATTATCGAGAGAGATGGGATTGGTCGAATGGCAGATACAGAATGTGTTGAGTGAATTCGAATATAAAGTTAATCAAGAGCAGAGAGATAGGGTGAATAGAATACTTGTTCAAAAGCAGACAGAGTGTGTGTGAATAGAACTTAATTGTTCGAGAAATAGAGCATGTTGCATGATCTTTGGTCTACGCACAATTAGAGAGTTTGTGTCGATGTGTCTAGGCCGAGTGCCAAAGAGATTCTGTTAGATGCTCACCGCGGGTTTTTTAGTGTGAAATGTCACCTTGATAATAGGCATATAAATTTGAAATTGTTTGATCAATATTTTCAGGATACCGATCACTACAGCCGTCTATTTTTGCCAAGATTGTCTGAATACTTCTACTTGTTACTATTCTAATATCCATGTCCCCTAAATCTTTTTAGTGCTATATCAAGATGTAGAATAACATTAATATCCAAGCGTAACGAAAAGAATTGCCCTAAAAAACTTCAATATAAATAGTCCAGATACGATCATGAATCAGACGTTTTGAAACGTCATCTCATTTCGCTCGAAATCCTCCCCTATTGAAAACTCCTCTGAAAAAATGATCGAACGGCATTCGACACTTGATTTATTCGGAAATACTTATCTTCATCCATAATAAAATAAAAGATTACTCTCCTTTATCCGCTTTCATCTCATTCCGTTCCTGTTCGGAAAGTTAAAGTGTTTATATATCCATTTCCTCGAAGATGAGAAATATTCTAGTTCAGCGATCGAATTATATTCGTCTAAAGAAGGAAATTATGTCTTTTCAGTAAAATAATTCACTTTGCGCCGACTGAATTGAAATAAATTACCTTTTTTCGACAACTTATGGAATCCTAAAAAGGGTAACAACAGAAGTAACAATTATTCAGCTCGCTGTGAAAAGATTCTTGAACATTATTACACGGAAAAATCTCTCTCCAAAGAAGAAAGAAAAAGAGCTGATAAATTTTGCCTGAGATATTCGAATTCTGCAAATGAAACATTTGTTTTCATTCGATTTTATAGTAGCGAACAAAGATTTATTCCTCACGACCCTTGATATTTAACAAAGAGATAAATCTCTTACACTGTATGGAGAATTATCAACGATACAATTAACTCGATATTTTCAACATAACTGATATCCAAGACGTAACCCATATTTGTATTGGTAAAGACGTTTAAGAAAAAAATTATAAAAGCTTTTACTGACTTGTTGAAGATTTTGCTGCGCTCCTTCGTGAATGGCTATTAAGTTCAGCAATATGTAATACTCATAACTAGTTTATTCAGGTTTTATTGTTAAAAATTTTAGTGAATAGTTTCGGTAAATATCACAGGATGCTTTATGATTTATCAGTGTTTTGCGGTTTTCAGGAAAACCATATGTACTCTAGAACAGCTATGATTTTTCAGATAACTCATTTTATTGTGAACGAAAATTACCAAATAAACCTATTGATTGGTTGGTTGTTCAGATATTGAACCCTCACAAGATTTTAGTCATTGGATCAGGCCTGTTCATCACGGATTCCTTCTACAATTTATCTAGTTCTATGTTCCCAAAGTGCTGATCACAGATTTAGTCACTGCGTCAAACTATGACAGATTAACCTCTCTTCATCACTGATCAAGTACAAATTGGGTTCCACAAAACTCTGATTTAACCTAGAATCGCAGCTTAATCACAGATCAAGTTAATTTGTTGATTTTGGCGAGTCAAGATCTTCGCTACATATCGGGTGTTTCTTTTAGAGTGATAAAACTTTAAATTGGAATAAAACAGATTTAAATTAAGATTGAAACCAATTTTTTTTTATTTCAAAGATAATTTTATGACATTTATTCTTTGAAGATAATTTCTGGCATATGTCCACCACGACTAACTCTGAGGAACCGCATTCGACCAGACCAATTTTGGACCACTTTTTCGAGTAATTCAGGCCTTATTTCATCAATAACACGTGTATGTTGGCTTCGAAAGCGCCTTTTGTTTCTGGTTCATCAGCATGAAACAATGACTTGACAAAACCCCAAAGAATATAATCCAGTGGAGTTATGTTGCATGATCTTGGAGGCCAATTAATTGCACCACATCTCGAAATAATGTTATCGCCAAATCTTTCTTTCAATGAATCAATTGTTTCGATAGTAGCATCAGGTGTAGCTTACTGAACAGAAATGTCAAAATAACATGTCAAATCACACTTATCCCTATTGAAAGTTCTATCACTCTAAAAAGAAAACACCCGATAGTTGAAGTGAAATGTACTGTTTAATTTTTTCAAGTAATTAAATTGTAAAAAGTTTTTTGGAAATCAGTTCATCGTCATCATCAGAAGAAGATTAAGTGAAGTTCGAATACCCCGACTTATTAGAGACAGGAGTGATCCTTTACCGAAAATATGATGATCTTGATTTCAAAATACGTTTTCGTTTCAACAAAAATATCGTGATGGAATATTATAACATAAAATTGAACCACGCAGTGAAAGGAATAAATCCATCGATGCGAGATTACAATTATTACTTCAGCTATGAGTTTATGTAACTAGTGGTTTACAAATTTTGATAGATCATATCAATATTGCAAAATCATCGGTATGCAGCATTGTTATAAACGTATCAGTTGAAATTGCCTCTCCGAAACCGCCTTCAATTTTGCACACACACAAGTAATACTGATAACGTAGTTCGTAGTAGTATGGTATGACAAGCATATAAACAATAACAAACCAGTTCTTGATTTTAACCCTACATTAACAGCACTAGCATAGAAATATATATGTTCTTATTTTCTTCCTTTCTATTTTTATGGAGAAGAGGTAAACTTTTAGAAAGTGCTACTCTGACAGATTGTTTTCTCGAATCAACTGATCCACTTGTTTTGTGAAAACCCAAATTTGTTGATCCGTTCGTCAAATCTGACAAGAATATCTGTTGATCCAGTGATCTCCGAATCAGTGTTTCCGAATTGTCAATCTTCTTGTGCTTCAGTTTTCTTCAACATAAACATTCAACTCATTATTTCGCATCAAATTTTTCCACTTCAACAAGATTGGTTTTCTATTTTTTGAGATATTGGAAAAATAAAATCTTACGAACTCCAAGAAGAACGCAGAAAGAAGTAGATTTTACCTGCAGCTCCAGTAAAATTTATTGAGATAATTTTCGTGTTAGAACTCTAACATATTTTTTCACAGTGAATTACTATGAAATTTCGAATCTCTTAACAATATTCATTTGGTAGAATTCAAATTTGTTGAACCTAATAATATGATACTTATTTATTCTAAAAGATTTTGTTCGATTTTTCCCAATTCCATCAGGATATATTGCAGAAAGTCGATATAGACATCTGATATATTTCTTTATTTTTATAATAACCATTCCAACCGTCTAGAGAAAGGGGGATTTCCTTCCTATATCGAATCTGTCATTTTTGTTTCTGAAAAGGATTAGTTTCAGAATAGGACACTGATCGAGCTGAACTTATTGGAGAATAAAAGTACTGAAGACTTTCATCCTTATCTTTCCTGGTAAGTTCATTAATTATTATAATATACAAATGGAGTGCATAGCGATATTCCGTGAGAAAATTTTGAAAGGTGTTAAGGAGTGAAAAGTATAAAAAAAAATTTGTTTCCTGTAAAGTCGGTATACGGGCGAAAGTTTTACGTGACAACGACTTTGAGTGGTAAAATAATTTTAATGTGAATATTCATTCGTATAGTAGGAAGAAGGATGAAATAATAGTAACAATTTGAAACATTTATTTATACAAAGAATTATATTTAAAACATTAATTTATACAAAGAATCTCGCACTGAATTTCATATTAACAAAATTTTATTTATCAATCAGTTGTTATAAGTTATTAATAAATTTAACTTGTTTTACATTGTTATAAATATAAAAACTAAATTTAAGAGTTAGAACATTTATTTAAATCACATTAATTGTTAATATCAATCGATTTTAATTCAAAGTGTATTTTCTAAAAGGAGAAAACTAATTCACATTTGATCTTTGAATTTGTAAATCGCGCGCTTACGACCTTGCGCAGTGATAAGTCGTCTCGGTTTGAATGTTTGAAAGTTTCGATTTGACAGGTTGGAGGTTAAACATTGTTATTTCAATTTTTTACATAGCAAGTCGCGCTCATTTTTTCGAGTTAAACAAATTATTATTGGTTGAGAAACGATTTCTACTACTTTTTTGATTGAAAACTACCACAACATTGTGATTACTACAACATAACCTATTCACTTATGTCTTAGTCATTTATTTCATCATGTTATATTATCAGTCTGAAATTATTTACCTTTGCTGTTTGAATTGTTGCGATGGACGAAACTACCTTCACATTATCACTACACAATCGTTTTACAATTAACTGGCAACGTGTAAACTTGTATGCAGGCGCCTAAGCGAAATAGAAGCGCAAGACATGAACCGGTGTGTATGCCTATCTCTCTCACTCTCTCTCTCTCTCGCTCTGTCTCTCTTGCTCTTAGGCGGGCTAACTGTGCTCGAGTGGAAGGGACGCGTGCCTTTCACTTTTTATGTCTGTCTCTCTCGCTCTTAGGCGGGCTAACCATGCCCGAGTGGAAGGGACGCGTGCCTCTCACTCGCTCTCATTGTGAGCGCATAACGTGAGCGGAGCGTAACGCAGTTTCTTGAAGTGTCACCCGGCAAACCAATTTATAAGACGTTGTCACGTCAATAAAGCCATGAAATAGACCTTACCTCTATAAAATTGTGTACTCCATCGGAGAGACTATTGATTTCACAAGATATCAGGAAAGTCACATCCCACGAGTTTTTGAAATTAAACTTATGAGATCAGCAATAGCTTTTTTCATATTTTCATATTTCACTACAGTTACTCGTACTACTTACCGAAGCTATGATGTAGCAAGTAAACTAGATAATTCTAAGAGACACGGAAGATGTCCAAATATTGAAACCTAGAACTTCATATGAAAAACAATAGAAACTATCTAAATCTGTCAATTTCAACATTGAGAAGTTGTGATGAAACCAACATATCTTCAGAGTATTGAAAATGTAGTAGTTTTTAGCACTGCAAGGACGATAAAAAGTTTTCTACTAACGAATGAAGTAGAAAGTATCTGAATCTGCCAATTTCTAAATAGAGAAGTAGTGACGAAAACCAACATCTCTTCAAAGTAGTGCAAAATGTAGTAGTTCTTGACACTGCAAGGACGATAAAAAGTTTTCTACAAACAAAAGAAGTAGAAAGTATCTGAATATATCAATTTCAACATTGAGAAGTTGTAATGAAACCCACATTTCTTCAAAGTAGTGCAAAATGTTGTAGTTCTTGGCAGTGTAAGGACGATAAGAAGTTCTGTACAAACAAAAGAAGTGGAAGGTATCAAAATCTGATAGTTTCAACAGTGAGAGGTTGTGAAGAAACCAACGTCCCTTCAAAGTAGTGCAAAATGTATTAGTTATTGGTACTGCAATAACGATAAGAAGTTTTCTTGAAATAAAAGATGACTAGAAGAATTCCAAAAGGAAGTAATCAGGGTACCCTGATTAAGCAGGAACCAAGGACCAGGTGAAGGAAAAGGGTCGAATTGCAGTGAACTCAATACATTTGATATTTAATATTTAGGTCAAGTTAGGATGAGTGATAAAGCCGATTGCGGTGAGGTCAAATCGGTCTTAGTGAATTTCAAAATGCTCCTGTACGGGACATCGAACTCATTCTTGTTAGCAAGAAACTGGCCGATGAAAGAAAACGCATACGATAATTTAATACTATGATGATGCAGAATTTCTTAGCAAAACTAATATTTTCTTATCGCCAGTTAAACGGCCGCATAACATACCAGCTTCCTAGATATTCGAATGAGTTCGCAAATTGTTGAACTCGAAAGGAACGATTAGAATAATATAGAGTCCCCGCAGATTCACAAAAACTTTCCGAAAAGTTCGGAAGGTAATTAGCTTTTTCATTGCGACGGTACTGAACCATTTCCCAGCATGTAAAAGGTAGTTTGGATTTTATGCAGAACCGAAATCGATAGAGCAATAATAAATAAACTTTCCAATTTTACTCTTTGGAACGCGAAATTCTCCTTGGGAATAGGAGTAACTTCGAGGACATTCATTGTTGCAAACTCTCCATAAATTAAAACTAGAATGTGGATGCAGAGTACGCTTCCGAATTGGACTTTTTCTGCATCTAATCCAATCAGTGAATTTAATCATAACATGACATAGTAAAAACTTATTGTATAAAAGTACGTTTAATTGAAACAATTATAAATGAAATAATGAGAAGACGTTTCTTACTTGATAGGAGGATTATTACAAAATTTGAATATCAAAACAGATTTAATCTGTAAGTCTCCTATAATTTCAATTCAAAAAAAATTTATTCAAAAACTCTTAGAATTAAATTAATGTCTTATAAGCACAGCTCTCATGAACTAGACATAAAATCAAAACTAATTAGAAGAATTATAACAAAATTCAAATATCAAAACAGATTTATTCTGTTAGCCTCCTATTAATTTTAATTCAAAAAAATTTCATTGAAAAACTTTTAGAATTAAATTAATGTCTTATAAGAACTGCTTGAATTTATGAGACAAATAAAATCAAAACTTATTATATAATATCAAATGGAATAAAAACCCCAACAAATATAAATTGTCAATTGAAATTTAATAAATAGATATTTGACTAAGACAAAATTTTTGTTCCTGAACTTATATTTATGAAAGCTAAATCCATTTCAAAAATACAAAATAGAATTTGAAGAACTTCTCAAAAAAATAATTCATTTGAAATATCTAATATATTCAAATATTTAAAGTTATTTCAAAAATCTCTCAAAATATGTATCACATCCTCAAAAACCAATTACAATTCAGATAAGGTCTTCTTCAGTCCAAAATCACCTTCAAAGAATAAAATCAATCAACAATAAATAACTTACCTTTTAGACATCTCGTTCGAACACTTACTTTAAAATCAAGGATATTCTATGTTCTGTGTTCATCGCAAAAATCACAGAAAGCTTGTTAGGTATTTTATGGTCTTGTTGTTATTTAAACCACAAAATATTTATATAATGAAGAGTTTTTTAAAACGTAAATATAATTATATTTTATATATAAAATGAAATAATAAGAACAGGATTCTTATTTGATAGGAGAATTATTACAAAATTTGAATATCAAAACAGATAAGTTATTTATTGTTAATTGATTTTATTTTTTAAATGTGATGTTGGACTGAAGAAGACCTTATCTGAAATCTAATTGATTTTTGAGGATGTGAAATATGTTTTTGGAGATTTTCGAAGTAACTTATTTAAATATATTAAATATTTTGAAATAAATTATTTTTTGAGAAGTACTTGAAATTATGTTTTGTATTTTTGAAAAAGATTTAGCTTCCATGAATATAAGATCAGAAACAGAAATTTAGTCTCCATCAAATATTTACTTAATAATTCTGAATGACAATTTCTATTTGTTGGGTTTTTTATTCCATTCAATATTATATAATGAGTTTTGATTTTATGTCTATTAAATATGAGCTGTGATTCTAAGACATAAATTCAATTCTAAAAGTTTTTGAATGAAATTTTCTTGAAATTAAAATTTTAGGAGACTAAAAGATTAAATCTGTTTTGATATTCAAATTTTGTAATTATTAATGAGTTTCACTATTTATTTATTATACTGATGAGTTTCATTTTTAAATTTAAGTTTTATTTATCTCGAAAATTAACTTCCAATTAAAGCCGAAAATATTTATTCTTATTCTTCCTACGTATACACGTCTGAAGGACTCATTAAAATGCCAGTTATTTACATTTTTCCACTTTTTCTTTTATGCTGTTTCTGTATAAGGAATGTTATAATCGGAACCGGTCGTGTATCATATTCTTAGTGATTAAATTGTCAAAATTTGAAAGAATATATGGTTTTATTTTTAAGTATACAATGGGTTTATTTTAAATAAAAAGTCTTTTTACTTGATAGAAGAATTATAACAAAATTTGAATATCAAAACAAATTGTGTTCATGTTTTTATAAGGCAAGTAGTATTTCTTAAGATAAAACCAGAAACAAAATTTTGTCTCGTTTGAATATTTATTTATTAATTTTAATTACTTTCGTATATCTGTTGGGTTATTTATTTCATTTGACATTGTATATTGAGTTTTGATTATATACGTCTATTAAATGTAAGCGGTGCTTGTTTTAGACATTAATTTAATTCTAAAAGTTTTTGAATAAAAAAATTCTTTTGGAAATTAAAATTGTAGAAGATAAACATATTTCAATTTGTTTTGATATTCAAATTTTGTTATATTTCTTCTATCAAGTAAAAAGCCTTTCTATTTTATTTTATATATAATATATAATTATATTTTGGCTTCAATAAATCTCATTATAGGGTGTCAATGAATTTAGGTAAACCTTAAAATAACTCACTTTGTTCTTTGATTTTGTTAGAACATAGATCAATCTTAAATATATAGTTGATCTGTAGTTCGAAGCTTAAGTCTTTTAACACGTGAGTGATGTAGGTTATGTTTTTGATTTTGATATTTGGATTATTGAAAAACGGCTGATGAAGAGATTATCTAGAATTATATTTGTTTTTTGAAAATATAGTGCACATTTTTTAGAGATTTTTGAAATAATTTGTTCGAATATTTAAATGTATTAAATATTTCAAATAAATTATGTTCTTTGGGAAGTCCTTCAAGTGTGTTCATGTTTTTATAAGGCAAGTAGTATTTCTTAAGATAAAACCAGAAACAAAATTTTGTCTCGTTTGAATATTTATTTATTAATTTTAATTACTTTCGTATATCTGTTGGGTTATTTATTTCATTTGACATTGTATATTGAGTTTTGATTATATACGTCTATTAAATGTAAGCGGTGCTTGTTTTAGACACTAATTTAATTCTAAAAGTTTTTGAATAAAAAAATTCTTTTGGAAATTAAAATTGTAGAAGATAAACATATTTCAATTTGTTTTGATATTCAAATTTTGTTATATTTCTTCTATCAAGTAAAAAGCCTTTCTATTTTATTTTATATATAATATATAATTATATTTTGGCTTCAATAAATCTCATTATAGGGTGTCAATGAATTTAGGTAAACCTTAAAATAACTCACTTTGTTCTTTGATTTTGTTAGAACATAGATCAATCTTAAATATATAGTTGATCTGTAGTTCGAAGCTTAAGTCTTTTAACACGTGAGTGATGTAGGTTATGTTTTTGATTTTGATATTTGGATTATTGAAAAACGGCTGATGAAGGGATTATCTAGAATTATATTTGTTTTTTGAAAATATAGTGCACATTTTTTAGAGATTTTTGAAATAATTTGTTCGAATATTTAAATGTATTAAATATTTCAAATAAATTATATTCTTTGGGAAGTCCTTCAAGTGTGTTCATGTTTTTATAAGGCAAGTAGTATTTCTTAAGATAAAACCAGAAACAAAATTTCGTCTCGTTTGAATATTTATTTATTAATTTTAATTACTTTCGTATATCTGTTGGGTTATTTATTTCATTTGACATTGTATATTGAGTTTTGATTATATACGTCTATTAAATGTAAGCGGTGCTTGTTTTAGACATTAATTTAATTCTAAAAGTTTTTGAATAAAAAAATTCTTTTGGAAATTAAAATTGTAGAAGATAAACATATTTCAATTTGTTTTGATATTCAAATTTTGTTATATTTCTTCTATCAAGTAAAAAGCCTTTCTATTTTATTTTATATATAATATATAATTATATTTTGGCTTCAATAAATCTCATTATAGGGTGTCAATGAATTTAGGTAAACCTTAAAATAACTCACTTTGTTCTTTGATTTTGTTAGAACATAGATCAATCTTAAATATATAGTTGATCTGTAGTTCGAAGCTTAAGTCTTTTAACACGTGAGTGATGTAGGTTATGTTTTTGATTTTGATATTTGGATTATTGAAAAACGGCTGATGAAGGGATTATCTAGAATTATATTTGTTTTTTGAAAATATAGTGCACATTTTTTAGAGATTTTTGAAATAATTTGTTCGAATATTTAAATGTATTAAATATTTCAAATAAATTATATTCTTTGGGAAGTCCTTCAAGTGTGTTCATGTTTTTATAAGGCAAGTAGTATTTCTTAAGATAAAACCAGAAACAAAATTTTGTCTCGTTTGAATATTTATTTATTAATTTTAATTACTTTCGTATATCTGTTGGGTTATTTATTTCATTTGACATTGTATATTGAGTTTTGATTATATACGTCTATTAAATGTAAGCGGTGCTTGTTTTAGACATTAATTTAATTCTAAAAGTTTTTGAATAAAAAAATTCTTTTGGAAATTAAAATTGTAGAAGATAAACATATTTCAATTTGTTTTGATATTCAAATTTCAAAAAAAAAATTTGTTTTGATATTCAAATAAAAAGTCATCAATATTATTTATCTATAAGTTAATTTTGAAGTTTATTGGGTGAAAAAATAAAACCAGAAGGTTTCGTAATGTGAATGATTTTTTGTTTGTTTTTAGTTATATGTAAATCTTGTAAATTTTTGTAAATCTTAAGATTTACAAGAAATATTTCAATAGGAACTAAAGGACGTTGGCTGAGCCTCTCTTTTTTTTAGTTTCTTGAAGAAACTGAGTATTCCACGGCTTACTTGAAATGTCGAAATTCTGCGAAATGATGCTTATGCTATTTCCATGAAAATTACAGTTTTTCTTGATATGGAAATCAAAATGAAATTAACTAAAATAATAAATTGTGGGAATATTTTTTATTATTACATTTAATAAAAGTGAATTTCCATCTTGTCAAGACCGATGCAATTAAATTGTTGATATCAAATTATTAAAGAAAATTAGCCTGAATTTTTATCCTTTTCTAGATACATCACATTTTCTGAATTTGGTTCAGTTTCATCAGAAATTTATCTAGGTGTTACAAGTTTTCAAATTTTTTAACCTCTTAGGCTTCCAACTTGAAAATTAGTAACTTTTCGTTATGTAAATGATTACAATTCTCTTTCTTAGATGTTATTACAAATTTTTTTATACCAAAAGCATCTTAGATCGTAGATCTTGTATGAATTTTTCAACGTTTATAATTGAGGTAACATAAATTCCTTGAATCCGTGAAATTTTGGTTGTTTTTGTGGAAATTACATCACTTTGATCTGACTTTTATGTGATATTGCTGACATATGGTCAATATTTTCTGTGAATATAACATATTTTTTTAGGATAATAACAGCATTTTTTTTCTTAAATCTCTGTCTCTTTTAAATAACATATTTTTGTAACTGAACTGAATTCAACTGAAACAACCTATTTCTTCGAAATATCGACTTGTAAGTATTTTTATAAGTTGAGTTATAAATAATTCAGTCAAAATGAATCTTATTTCAATGATTCAGAATAATTCAGACCAAAATACTCTCTAACGGGTCAACTTACATTCAATTATAAGACCTTTCGTTGTCAATTCAGTGTTATTGTTTATTTTATACATAACTTCATCAAGTAAGACTCAAAATTCTCAATTATTTCTGAATTCTAGCTTTTAGTTCTTTACAGAAATGTAACCGTTTTAATCTCAATAATGAAATACGGGCATAAATGATGGCAGCAACTAATGCGAAGACATGATGTAATCTCCAAATGTGTTTCTACAAGACCATACTATTTTTCTTGAGGTTCTGTCACCGTAAATAATTCGAGAAAATATAACTTTCACTTTCGGGAACACCATATATTAAATGCACCACAAAAACTTTCCGTTTTTCCCGGCGACCTCCACAATTCACGTGAATGTCCAAACTTTATACCGGTCTCCCTTTCTATGTATTTCTTGAACTCAGAAGACCCTAAATAATCAATCAATTTCTCCGTTTAAAAAATTGTTCAGGAGCCGCAAAATAATTTTGCACCTCAGTGAAAGAGGACTGAACAAAATGTACGGTTCCTCGAGCAAATCGTATAAAGTATGAGATCTGATCCTTGGAAAAGGTGAGAATAGGTGTCATATATGGAGAAGTCAGCAGAGTATGTGGAAAATCAATTAGATTTTTTCAGATCGAACACAGAGACGAATTCGGGAAATTCAAGAAAGATTTTCACGGTTTAAAAACTTAATTTTCTTTGTCCTACTGGCTACTTATTTGGTTGAAGAATGAAGAATCGAAACTGTGTGCGTCGCTCCAGAACAACTGAGAATATTGCTGCTGTAGCCCGTAGTGGTGAATGGATTGCGCTTCCGAGCCATGACTAATGATTTTTTAAAGCTGGAATTGGTGGATATTGATGTGGACGACGTTTATTTTCAACAAAACGACGCTACGTCCTACACAACCGCAATTTTGTAGGAAAAGTTTCCTGGCCGTGTTATTTCTCGAAAACATCAATTTGTCCGAGATCTTGTGACTTAAAACCTTTAGACTTTTGAGACTACATGAAAGATTATGTCTATGCCAATGGTTCACAATCTATTCAAGACCTTATAGATGGAATTCGTGAAGTTATCGTGAACATACAGCCTTAAATATGCGAATGGAAAATTTCATGAAACAGATATGATTAAATAATAAAAAGAGGTTTTTTCCTGATAGAAGGATTATTAAAAATTTTAGATATTATACAGAATTATTCTTTAAACCTCCTACAAATTTTAATATTAATTTGTATTTAATCAAAAACTTTTATAATTGAGAGTTCACTTCATTCTTGTGTTTGTCCTGTTAACTACATTCAGTTTAACTGGTATGATATTTTTTGTTAATTGTTTTTAATGAGTTTCCGTTGTGATAATTCTAATTTTTTTTTGAAGATGTTCTGCATGTTTTAGGAATTTTTCTGAAGGATTTTACTTGGAGCAAGTTGTTTTTGAAGAAGTTCTTGAGATTATGTTTTGAATTTTTCGAAAGGAATTTAGTTTTTGATAAAAGAAAATTTTTTACTGTTTAGGTATTTATTTATTTATTTCTTTGAATTCTTTTATTCCCTTAAGTATTATGTAATAAGTGTTAGTTCTAAAGACATTTATTCAATTTAATTCTAAAAGTTCTTGAATAATAAGGTCAGCAGAATAAATCTGTATGATATTTTAAAAAAAATACCGTGGCAGTAATTTGGCTGATATCGTTTTCCATTACAATTGGCATTCCTTCCTCTTCACAATGAAAATATTATCTACTAATTTCTCTCGAAATATACTGTTTTTTTTAAATCAAAATGGAACCTATTGGAAAACCCTTTATAATGAAAATAAACATTTTTTGGAAGAAAATAATTCGAATTGTCAGATGGATTTATCTGTGAAAAACCTTTTCAGCTTTATTTGTGTTTCAGAATTCATTTAACGTAATTGATTCTTACTTCAGGAACGAATTTTAATTTTTAACATAAGGGTCCATTTAAAATGTGCATTTTTGATCGGCTATGAACGAAAGCTAATGAACATTTTTTCAAAATTATGAGTTTATTAGAAAGGTTAAACTTCCACATTTACGAATGAAGAAATGAACGCCACGACTGGGTATACAGTACCCCCATCCGATCAACCCAATTGTTCAGTACATTGTCCATTGATTGGGGCTCAATCTCATGAATGGCAACATCGATTTCGTTTTTTAAGGTTAGCGTAACCTATCCTTAACGGATCCGCACAAAAAAGGCCTTCGAGGTGAAAATGAGCCTCATCGCTAAAGATGTTTTTTCTGGGGAAACGCACCGGATGGTCACGAGGCTTCATTAATTAATAGTTGAACTTTGTGAGCCTTCATACCGAGGTCTATTCGAAAAATTTCCCTCAGGGAAGTGCAAGAAATGTTCAGTTCTTGAGCACGGTTATGAGTTTATGCTGATAGAGGTGCAGCCATATGCTGGGCTTCAGCAGCAATAATTTCAGATATGCTCATTGGGCGAGAACGTGAACGGGTTATTTTATCAACTAATGATCCCGTTTTTAGGAACAAATTAATCCACAAACTGCCGTGGGGGTATTTTATTTCTATTATAATGTAAATTTCTAACAGTTTGAATAGAAGATTCACCATTTTGGAAATAAGTTTTTGATATTTTCCAGTTTTGTAAATCGTAAATCGACCCATTTCGTTAATGTCAAATATTAAACTAACTTTCTGTCAAAACAGGAACACGACAGAAGTGTTACCGGACTCGAAATAACTACTACTTCAAAATTCAAACTCTAGATGGCTCACCCTTTACCTTCAAATCAATATTACCTACAACAATGCAAATTTTGCATGTTCTAGAGTAAACAGTCACTAAGGTGGCACACTGTATAATATAAGTCCAAATAGTTGAACAGAGAAACAGGTAATGTTCGATAAATAAACTCCTCAGACGAGGTAACGAAATTTAACAGCCAGCCCCATGAAAGGCTTCATCAACTTTTTCCGAGGATCTCGAATTTTCTCAATGAAGAAAATCCATAAAGTTGAGGTGCTAAAGAATGCTATTTTAAGGTCGGAATTCTGAATGCGTCCCTGCTGAACCCGATTCGAATAATAGGGCAAATTTTTCTCACCTTTTACTATATATCAAAAGGAGTGGCACCGAAGTAATAGGTTATCCACCCTAGCGAATGTATAATTAAATTCAGGGAGCTTTGGCTTTCGGAAAGAAAACGAACAATGTACACGATTTCAGGGGACCATAGCAGCCTTGCATATCAATAAGTCTAGATGAAATATGATGTTCGGGATTCTTCACCAACAACAATGTGTGGCTCCTGCAAAAAAATCACTAATGCAGGAAGCGTCAATTGAGGCCTGTGAGCAAGATGTTCCATTGAATTTTGAACCCGGATGATATCAAGGATTCCTGAGACATGAACCCGGTCTTTGTCAAACCATCGCATTATTCTTGGCACTGAAGATGTAAACATTATGGATTCGGAATCTATAATATGTCTTCCACAATATGATATAAAATTTGAAAATCAAAACAGATTTAATCTGTTGTCTTCTACAATTTTAATTTCAAAAAATTCTTTGAAGAAACTTTAAGAATTAAATTAATGTCTTTATAAGCACTGCTCATATTTAATAGACGTTGAGGACCGTGTATTCCTAAGATTCACTGAGTAAGTCTATACATTGTTTAATTGATTTTATTATTTTTTATATGTAAAGTTGAACTGATCTTATCGTAACTTTAATTATTTCTTGAGAATGTGCTACATGTTTTGAGATTTTTTGAAGTAATTTATTTAAATATATTGAATATTTCAAATAAATTAGTTTTGGAGAAGTTCTTGAAATTATGTTTTATATTTTTGAGAAAGAGTTATTTTTCATTCATATGGGATCGGAAAACAATACATTTTGTAACATTTTGTAACAAACAGGGCTTCGTAAGTTTGTCTGAAGAGTTCATTACGCATGCCTGGAACGAAACAAAAAATGTTTGCTTATTTATATTTGAATTTTAATTGACAGTTTATGTTCGTTGGTTTTTCTTAATTCCGTTTGATATTGTATGATGAATTTTGACGTCTATTAAATATGAGCAGTGCTTATAAAGACATTAATTTAATTCTTAAAGTTTCTTCAAAGAATTTTTTGAAATTAAAATTGTAGAAGACAACAGATTAAATCTGTTTTGATTTTCAAATTTTGTAATAATCCTTCTATCAAGTAAAAAACCGTTCCTTCTTATTTTATTTTATATATAATATGATATATATTTGAGATTAATGCGAAATTAATACTTGATTAGAAGAACGTTTATTTTTTTGTATACGAAAGTTTATTTATTATTGGTACAAAAACCCCAAAAAGACTACAGAAACGATAAAACACTCAATTCAAAATATAAGCAACTATCATTGATAAGAAGTATAAGCTATGGTAACAGAAAGTTCTAGGAATCGAGACAGTGTAACATTCATCTTTATAACAATTCTATACTGAAATAAACCCGATAAGGTTTTGTTGATCACGGAGGCAAATTGCAGACATGCGCACGTTTCAAACTGATTGGCTTTCGTCAGTGTATGCTAGTGACTCCAAATCTGTCAAGTATCTATATTCGCTATACACTGAGACTCTCAGATATTAAAAATACATAAGCGCTATCTAAAGTATGCAAAATACATACAAGACATACCTTTGCGAGTTAATTCAAGTAAAGAAATGTATTCTAGATATTTTCTCGTTACCAACGCAGGAAAACTTTCCTCATGCTCAAATCAGACCATAATTTGCCGTAATGCTAATAACTAACATATTCATATTCAAATAAATTAATTCCGCTGATCTGCAAATCTGTATAAAAATTCTATACTCGAAAAAAGTTTTTCTGCGTTGGTAAAGTGAAAATATCGAGAATACATTTCTTTACTTGAATTAACTAGCAGAGGTATGTCTTGTATGTATTTTGCATACTCTAGATGGCGCTAGTGTATTTTTAATACCTTAGAGTCTCTGTGTGTAGCGAATATGGATACTTGACAGATTTGGAGTCAATACATTGCGATACATTGCGCTGACGAAAACTAATCAGTTTGAAACGTGCGCATGTCTAAAATTTGTCTCTTTGATCAACAGAACCTTGTCGAGTTTGTTTGAGTATAGAATTGTTATACAGATGAATGTTACACTGGTTTTTGGTGCAGATCAGCCGAAACTATTCATTTGAATATAAGCAATTTTTCGTATTTCATGATTATTCTCAATCCTCAGATTACTCTTATATTTAAAAGTAAATACAATAATAAGATTGAAAACTTATCAATACAATAAAGTTAAGTTGACAGATTTGTAGTCATTGGCGTTGCATTGTACTGAAGAGAACCAACAACTTCGAAACGTGTGCATGTCAGCAATTTGTCTCTGTGATCAAGAAAACCTTACCGGGTTCATTTAAGTTTAGAATTGTTATACAGATGTATGTTACACTGTCTCGATTTCTATAACTTTCTATTAACATAGTTCATACTTCTTACTAATGATATTTGGTACAGATCAGCCAAATTAATTCATTTGAATAAATTAGCGATGATCACTTGTCCCATCTGGTAGCATCATTTGAACGAAAGCATTATTTCAAGGTTACCAATAGGCATTTCATAAATCACAGAAGCATCTGAATTCTTCTTTTAAACAGTATCTACGTATATTTGAAATCTTTTTCTTAAATCTCTAAAGAGTCTAAATAATTACATATAATAATTAAAATTGATGACACACTTCTGAATATAATTATATAAATTATTAATTTTGAGTCTACTTGGTGAAAGTTCTAATTTAAAACTGAACACTGAAAACCAGATTTCTGAGAAAAACTTCATTGAATTGTAAAGTATCTAAACTTGTTATTGTGTTCGAATATCAGTCTAATATATATTGTTTGCATGTCATCAATTTGAGAAAATTAAATTTTAAATTAATCATTATTTTGAAAATTCCGATTTTTAATTCATCGACAATATTCACCACGTGATAAGTCTAATTAATTATTTTTTATAAGACTACAGAAATGATAAAATTCGAAATATAAGCCAATATTCACTACTGTGCATAATAAGAATCTGAAAAAAATTATCTATCATCTGAATAAAAGTTATAGACCATTTAAAAGGATATTTTGTTTTTTCAGAACTCCACAGTAAAATATAACACTTCAACAATTCAAGAATCAAACTTTCTTTCAATATTTATCAACAACCTCAAGCAACCAAGAATCAAAATGAAATGTAATTGGTACAGACTTAAATTACTTCGTTTGAACCGCGCATTACGAAAAAAACGGCCGGAATATAAGGACGGACAGGATAAAGATATTTTTTCCATGACAACGCTCAGCTTCATGTCGCAAAAGTTGTCAAAAAAAATTAGAAACGATAAAATGGCTGGTTCGACGGATGCAACATAATTTGGCAGGTCACCGGTTCACTTCTTTCGAAGAAGTCGAAAATTAGATCGCCTCGAAAGACAAAGGAGACGGGAATTGGAAATTGCCAGAGAAGTGGAGAAAATTAGTGAGCAGTGATGAAAAATATTTTGATTAATTTGTTAATACATTATCTTTTGAAATAAATGCATTTGTGTGCTAAAACAACAAACTGAATTTATTTTTACCCCCAATATATATATATATATATATAAAGAATGATTTCATTCACAACGTGTTTGCAAATAAGCTAATAGTAAGCCTAAAATCTCAGTTCTATCGAAAAATTGTGACTTGAGCTGGAAATAATGAACCTCAGTGTTGAATTTGCGGCATTTTTGCCTCGTTTTTGATCTTAATCTTCCAGACCCGGAATTATTGTAAAGCCAAACAGCTGCTGCGACAACTCTACGGGAATTCTTTGAATTAATATTCATAACCCAGTCGAAGTTTAATGAATTTCGGAAGAATTCCAGATAACGACGCACTTGGGCTCCATAAATATTTGTGGAAATCAGAGCTCCTTCCACAAGGAAATGAAGCAAGAATATTTTCGGGAACATCCGATTACCCTAAATGTCGTCAATTAATTGAATCTATAAGAATGCCCAAGCTCCACAATCATTCCGAGTACGAATAAAAAATTATGTCTATCTCTCGGGTTTTCCACAGACATTCTTTTGAGATTGACAAAAAACGAAATATTTGGAACGAAAAATTTTGCGCGCTTGTTCCGGGAGAACCGCGTGCTATATTTTCGCCCAAATGTCTGTAATTTCCTAATTTTGAGCTGAAAATGGTCTTAAGCGACTCACTGATGAAGAATCCGAGGTAATTTTTCTCGGCCACTAAACACGCTAATTATTGAACGGGAAAAGCTAGAGCCTTGAAACTTTCAGGAAAGATTTTGGGTCTGAATATCCCATGTTGAGTTCATTGATGGGCAAAATCTGTCCAGTGGTTTTACAGTTATTAGCATTTGATACTGATAGAATGCTTTTTTTGAGTTTATAGGTATAACCCCCACTTTTATTGTAATCCAATAATGATAATAATAAATATAAATATATGTAGCAGGAAAACAACAGATCTACCCATTGCTTCATTGGCTTAGTGAGCTAAGCTGTTTACCGCACTTTGCAATGTGTCGGTGGATTCGAACCCAGGCCCAGGGTTAAACTTTTATTGAATGGTTTCGCGGAAAAATTAGTTCTTATTTCTAGTTTTAATGAATGATACAGGAAATCAGGGTAAATAAGATTCATAATTATTTGTTTTAATCAATTTTGTATGATCCCTATGGTATTGAGAATCTTAGAAAGGTTCGGTAAATTCGAAATTATATTCTGTTATTATTAGACAACTATTAACTTCCATATTTTACTTGAATTATGGAATAGTATAATTTCCCCAATAGTTCCAAAACTATTTATTTTATTTAGGTGTATATTCACAATACGAAAATTTATGTTGAATTTCGGAACGATCTATCGTCCAGGCGGATGACTTGAGATAAAAATGCAAATTTTCGATTTTTTTTTATTTTATTTTTCCTGTATCTATGATTTCGGCAAAGAGTATGGAAATTATATCTGGTGTTTTTTTTAGAGTGATAGATCTTTCGATAGGGATAACTGTGATTTGACAGAAGGTAGAAATCATGTTGGAACGATGCTGGAGCTAATGTTACAGTGAATGGTGCTCGTTACAGATCGATGATCAATGATTATTTATTTAGAAATTTGAATGGTATCGAACCAGAAGTGTTTTGGTTCCAACAAGATGGTGCTACACCTCATGCTGCTACCGTAACAATTCATTTCTTGAAAGAAAGATTTGGTGATAACAGTTTTTCGAGAAATGGTCCAATTATTTGGCCTCCAAGATCGTGCGACATAACTCCACTGGATTATTTTCTGTGGGGTAATGTCAAGTCATTGGTTTATGCTGATAAACCAGAAACAATTAACGCTTTGGAAGCCAACATAACTCGTGTTATTGATAAAATAAGGCCTGAATTACTCGAAAAAGTGGTCCAAAATTGGTCTGGTCGATTGCGGTTCCTCAGAGCTAGTCGTGGAGGACATATGCGGGAAATTATTTTTAAAACAAATGTCATAAAATTATCATTCAAATAAAAAAAAATTGGCTTCAATCTTAATTTAAATATGTTTTATTTCAATTCAAGATTCTATCACTCTAAAAAAACACCGGATATGAAGTGTTATTTTTCCACTCTTTCTGGCCAATATGCAACGATTCAGATAAAAAGGAAAATGATGAAGGCTTCCATTTCATCATAATGTTTCAAAATTGCAAAGGAAATATTGTTCAACTATGCACTGGTCCAATCTGTCCGAATACAGCTCTGATAATTGCAGAGGGTAACCCTCAGCAAGAAGTCTCAACAGTCGCAGCAGTGACAAAATCCAGAAATTTTAATTTACTTCCAAACAGTTATAATTGCTCCTTAAAAATTCTGAAGCAATCCACGTCTACGCTCGGTTTACATTTCAAGATAAGCTTTCTACGTGCAGTGGACATCCCGTTAATGACGTTGAATCTACTTATCTCCAAGAAATTAGGTTGAGGACTCTTTCCCCGGAAGATCAGCGATGTCTGCCTCTAGCATTTAAATTATCTCTTGCTAACTTCGGATTTTCACATCAGATTGTACTTCAGTTAGATTTCAACTGCCCCCACAAGACGGAAATGTTCAGATATGGAAACATTTTTTATACGTTTCTCTCAAATGATTAAATAGTTAAGGAAACAGTTATGTATGCAAGCTTATAATGCATATTATGGGACCAATTTAATCATTAACAAAATTTGAATCAACAGCGCGCAGAAATGTTTTGAGTAAAATTCAGTTGAATGAACCACATAGACTCGTATATGTTGAAATAAAACACAATTTAAGATTGAAGCCGAATTTATGTTTTGAAAATTATTTCCGGAATATGTCCACTACGACTGGCTCTGAGGAATCGCATTCGACTAGACCAATTTTGGACCACTTTTTCGAGTAATTCAGGCCTTATTTCATCTATAAAGCGAGTTATGTTGACTTCCAAAGCGTCTATTGTTTCTGGTTTATCAGCATAAATCAATGACTTGACATAACCCAGAAAAAAATCCAGTGGAGTTCTGTCGCATGATCTTGGAGGCCAATTAATAGAACCATTTCTCGAAATAATGTTATCGCCAAATCTTTCTTTCAATAAATCAATTGTTACGGTAGCAGCATGAGGTGTGGCACCATCTTGTAGGTACCAAAACACTTCTGGGTCGATACCATTCAAATTTTGAAACAAATAATCATTGATCATCGATCTGTAATCAACATCATTCCCTGTAACATTAGGTCCAGCTTCGTTTTTAAAGAAATAGGGACCGATGATGCCTTCGGCGTGTAAAGCACACCATACAGTGCATTTTTCAAGATGCAATGGAACCTGCAGAACTTCCTGAGGATTGTTTCCACTCCATATACAATTTTGCTTGTTTACATAGCCGTTCAACCAGAAATGAACTTCATCACCAAACACAATTTTACGATAAAAAAGTGGATCAACTTCAAGTTGTTCTAGGGCCCAATCAGCAAACAAACGACGCTTATTATGGTCAAGTGGCTTTAGTTCTTGAACCAGTTGGATCTTGTATGGGTGTAGACCAAGATCTTTACGCAAAATTTTCCATGTGGTGGATGCACAGAGTCCAACTTATTGTGAACGTCGACGAATAGACAAATCTGAATCATCATCAATACTATGACTTACAGCAGCGATATTTTCTTCTGTACGTACGGTTCTTTGTCTCGTTGTTGTTGTTGCATTGAGTAGAGAAAATGTTGTCTGAAACCTATCGATAGTTCGACGAATAAGCTCCTTTGATGAGCGATTATGTAAACCATAAATTTCAAGAAGTGCTCTATAAGTTTGGCGAATAGAACACTGATTTTGAAAATAAATTTTAACAATTCGTAAGCGTTAGTTATCCCTATCAAAAGTTCTCACTCTTAAAAAACACCCGATATTTATTATCTCGAATTACATTTGAATAACATTTTTATATTCTCATTTGGCTATCATACTATCTATTATTAATTACGAATAACCGTTTTTAATTGCTATTTATTCCATCAAATCCAATTCTTGATTGAAATTATTCGGAGATAAACATTAACTTATGGTTATTTTAAATGAATAGTATCGCTTCGATCAGGTTTGTGCAAAAATGAGTTGCTGAGTCACAATTTTGATAACAGTCCTGCAACAATGCATTGTATGAAGGATGTGTCAGCTCTATTATTCGCCCATCATCTGATAGAAAATGTTCTTCTGACTGCGATCAAGCTGACCGCTGATTATATAATTATTGTTCATCGGCTTGTACTGATTAATTGATACTATTAAGAGATACGAGATATCATTCCAATAGAAAACTTCATGTAATTTTGCACACTTCTCGTTTTCCAATAATTTTTTCATTAATCTCAAACATCTGAAAATAAAAGAGTATAATGAAGCCTTATTCAAACCCTTCAGGGTGAATCGATCAATATTTTCTCGATCGGAGAAAGTCTTTGAAGTCGCACAGGGAATTTCCTTGTAGTACTCTCTGAACTTTCTACAGTTTGTTGAAAAGTACGCAAAAATCGCTACTGGATAAAAATCATTTCCTCAACCTCAATTTGAAGCTTCCAAGAAATACTTGCATTAACTGTGATAACTCCAATTTTTGTAGACAGTACAGATATCTGGAAAAGAAAGAGTGGGCCACCCAGAGTTTGCATTTTGAAGTGGTGGTTTCGAGTCTGGTATGAACTTCTGTCATTTGTGTTTTGACAGAAAGTTTAATATTTGATTTCAACGAAATGTGATGATTTAAGCTTGAAAAAATCAGAAAAGTAATAAAAAACTCATTTCCAAAGTGGTGAATCTTCTATACGAACTTTTAAAAATTTCAATAATAAGAAGAGGTTGTTTTAAATTGATAGAAGGATTATTACAAAATTTGAATATCAAAACAGATTTAATCTGTTAGTCTCCTATAATCTTAATTTTAAAAAATTTTATTCAAAAACTTGTAGAATTAAATTAATATCTTATAAGCATAGCTTTAATTTAATTTGATTTAATTCTAAAAATTTCGAATAAAATTTTTTGAAATCAAAATTATAGGGGACTAACAGATTAAATCTGTTTTGATATTCAAACTTTGTAATAATCTTTCTATCAAGTAAAAACATCTTCTTATTATTTATTTTATATATGATGTATAATTATATCAGGTTTAAAAAATCTCATTATATTGAGGTGGTTTAACTAAAGACCATAAAATAACCCTCTAAGCTTTGTGTGATTTTTGTGACGAACATAGAATATCTTGGATTTTTAAATAAGTGTGTTCAAACGAGGATACCATGATGTCTTAGAGGTGAGTTATATATTGTTATTGATTTTATTTTTTAACTGTGATGTAGGTAGGACTGCTGAAGATCTTATCGGAATTCTAATTGTTTTTTGAGGATATGATATATGTTTTGAGAGATTTTTGGAGTTACTTATTTAAATATATTAAATATTTCAAATAAATTATTTTTTGAGAAGTTCTTAAAATTATGTTTTGTATTTTTGAAAAGAAATTAGTTTTCATAATTGTAAGATCAGAAACAAAAAGTTGTCTACCTCAAATATTTATTTATTAATTTTAATTGACAATTTATATTTGTTGGGCTATTTTATATGTCTATTAAATATAATCTATTAATATAATCTTCAATAAAAATTTTTTGAAATTAAAATTATAGGAGACTTAACAGATTAAATCTGTTTTGATATTCAAATTTTGTTAGAAAATATCCGCTTTAATATTTGGAATTATAACATTCTTTCATGTGCAAGTCGAATTTTCAGTTGACAAATATTTCTGTGAAATACTAGACGATTTAATATAGATTTGTTCATGTGTATTCGAATTATTTTTTCAATACTGAATATAAAGGAGTTGAACATTAATCGTTCTAAATAGTCGGCATTAATTTCATTAAATGCCTGAATTGAAAATTTGCCTTTCGATTTTGCATAAATGATGCACGCGTTCGAGTTGCATCAGTCTAGCTTTTATGTGATATTTTTTTCATAAACCTGGCGAAAGTCACGTGGAGTTTTCAACGAGTGAAGTCTATAAAGAATGCAAAAGCTCATTCGGCAAAGCAGGTGATTCGATATTTTTCGCGCTAGCCCTGGGCACCTTCTATGGTTGTTTCAGGACTTAATACTTTATGCAGAAAGTAATTTGCACCGCTTGATCCATCCCTGTTATTGTTTCTTTTGTGAGATGAATCAGGAATTCTAAATGCGACTTGCGTAATTATTTTAATACCACCTGTATTTTGCTTCACAATTTTCTGTTTGAAATGATACAATTGCATTAATCAAGTAGATTTGCTAGGATTCAATAATTTGACTTAATCTGCCTCATACATATAAAGGGGTTTTCGAATAAGAGGTTTCATTTTGAATAGTCCGCTATCTGAGAGGCTGGCATCTTTTGACATTTGACAAGTAAAAACTGCACCATTAGTAAATAGTTAGTTAATAAGCAGAGTTGTCGCATTCGGGGCTCGGAAAATCCAAGAATGATTGTTGAAAAACCTTTCCATCTTCAAAGTATCCCTGTTAGGTGCGGTTTTTGGGCTGACGGTGTGATTGCACCTCACTTATTCGAAAATGGATTGCTTTGAGCAATCCAAGATATGATCCATTTTTTTTTATGACTGGAATTGAAAATTATTGATGTGGAATTTATTCTCAATAAGATGGTGTTAATTGCCACACAAACAACGAAAAAATCAAAATTTTGCAAGAAAAGTTTCCTGACGTTTTCTGATGTTATTTCTCGAAAACGTGATTAGAATTGGCCACCAAGATCTTGTCATTTAACACGTTTAGACTTTTTTCTTTGGGGCGGCGTAAAAGATAAGATGTACGCCATGAAAAGGATATGGTGTTGCAAACGTTGCCATTAATCACAACCTTCTTATTCACAATGAAATAAACATCCTTTGATTCCTTTCAAAATTTATCTACTCGTTTTTTTCAATATCAAAATGAAACGTCTTATTGGAATATTCCTTGAAATGAATTTCGTACTCTTGTGTGATAAGAATATCGTGACTCAAAGAATGGGAATGATTTCAGCAAATTTAGCACCAAATAATAACTAAAGGTTTTCCAACAGGTATTGTATATCAACTCAATATCTAAAACTGCGAGTAAATTGTGTAAATAAAATTGCTAACTGTCCATGAATTTGCGCAAAAACCCGAAAATGCTGATCGAAGGTTCAGAAACAACAGATAAGGCGGGTCGTTTTAAGTGCATTCTTTACATTAAAAAATTACCTAGACTTTCCGCAACACACTCAAATAGGAAGGAAGAAAACAGAGGCCATAGTTCAATTAAGACAAAGAATATTTAAAAAATAATCTATTAGTTGAGTCACAAATTACCTTGGTTTAGGGATGATTTAAAAATTTGAAGACTATCTACCATAGTGGCTTATCTGGAGTAAACTCCTCATTTTGGCGCTGAAAGCCAGCCAAAACTTTGGATAGGTATTCAATTTGTATCTGGGTCGTAACTGGAATACCAAGCTTTTGTACAGTGAATGCTGTAATTCATTGTCATTAATATTAACATAGGCCAGCAATAAATATAAACGCTATAACATATTGTGACGTTTACGTGAGTTATTTCAAGAACAAGTGCCAACATGACGTTTTATTAATATGGCTTAAATTGTAGAGCATGAAAGGTCGTGTTTCTATCCGAAACTTTGCGGGCAAAAACAATACTGATTTAATTTACTGCCCATTTTGCGTTGTCTCCCCTTCTGGTTATTAAGCCGGCGAAAGCTTTTCGTTTCATTAAAGGCTTGCATATTAGAATATTCATCACAAATACTGTTGAATCAACATAAATGGGACTATTGTTTTGGGACAGATGAGCTGTAAGGACTCCTCAGAAAGAAATTAACGATTTGTTGTACATAATATATATACCGTGAAGATTAAGTCCCTGATTGTCATTATGAGGTCATTTTAAAACTAACTAAGTGTTTCGTGAATATATCGATGAACACTACTTTTGCTGAAAAAGCCAACCATACCTTTTTGATCCTGGATAAAAGTACAAATGACGAATAACATATCAATTTAGATGTGGGGGTGAAACTTTAATTCCCAAACTACTAGTCTACCTTAGGAACATATAAAATTCTCAAATATCATACAACACTCGGAAATAAAGCGTGGGCCATCTAGAGTTTACATTTACGTGGAATATTCGATAAAATGAAATAACATCACGGCAATTTGCGAGTTCGTGAAACTGAATTGTTATTTGATAAAAGTACCCGTTCACGTTCTCGATCAGTGACCACCCGTTCACGTTCTCGATCAGTGACCACACCTGAAAATATTGCTGGTGTAACCCAGAATGTGGCTGAACATACATCAACTTGTCATCGTGCTGAAGAACTGAACATTTCTTCTCCGAGAAGAATTCTGCATGAAAATCTCGGTATGAAAGCCTACAAAGTTCAACTACTGCAAGAAGTGAAGCCTCGTGACCATCCGATGCGTTTCTATTTCGCTCAATGGGCTAATGATAGCATGGCCGAAGAGGAGCATTTTCCCAGAAAAGTCATCTTTAGCAATAAAGCTCATTTTCAATTCGAAGGACCTTTTTTGTGGGTATTCGTTAGGGATAAGTATTAAACTTAAAAATAGAGCACATTCTCCAGAACAGCGTTTAAAACTATTGTCCATTATCATCAGTCGTCTTTTTTTTAACAGTTATGAGACGAAAACATTAAATTTAGTCTATCATTTTCATAGACTTATTACAGGATATCAGTTCTATGTTTTTTTCAATAAACTAGCATTAGCTAGTTGTGGGTCTGTGTAATAATATAAACTATCAAATTCAGTTAACTTAAAAAATGCTGATAAATAAATTATCACTGATTTGGAACCATACTCCCTTAACGTTTATCTTAAGTGCAATAGAATGATGGAATTCATTTATAATAAACCTTACACTACACTTTTTATCATTAATAAAGAGTATTAGCTATGGTAATAGAAAGTTATAATAATCCAGACATCTGTTTAATAATTTTATCATAAAAAAACCCATAAAGTTTTGTGGATCACGGGGGCAAATTGCAGCACATATCGTTTTCGTTTTTGGATTTCGTCAGTACAATGAATGACAGCGACTACAAATCTGTCTGCTATACACAGAAACACTAAGGTATTACTCATACCATAGCGTCATCTAGATTATGCAAATATACATATAAAACATACTTTCGGGAGCTGATTCAAGTAAAAAAATGTATTCTTGATATTTTCACGTTACAAACGCAAAAAACACTTTCCTCATCCTCAAGTAATATGCCGTAATGCTCACAATAAGCATATTCATATTCAAATAAATTAATTCGGCTGATCTGTACCAAATATCGCTAATAAAGAGTGTGAACTATGGTAATAGAAATTAATTACATTAATAATTACACTAACTCGATTTGTAGAACTTTCTATTACCATAGATCACACTCCTCATAAATGATATTTGGTACAGTTCAGCCGAATTAATTGAGTTGAGCATGAGGAAAACTTTTTCTACGTTTGTAACGTAAAAATATTAGAATAATCCATTTCTTCACTTGAATTAGCAGAAGATATGTCTTGTATGCATATTTGCATTCTCTAGATGGCGCTAGTATATGATTAATACCTGTGTATAGCGAACATAGGTACGTGATAGATTTGTAGTCACTGGCATTCATTGCACTAACGAGAACGAACATGCGCGAAAGTGCGTCTGCAATTTGCCCTAGTCATCAACAAAACCTTATCGGGTTTGTTTGAGTATATAATTGTTATACAGATGTATTTTACACTGTCTCGATTTGTAGAACTGTCGAACGCAAAACAAGTTATCATCGGTATTATTTAACGCAAAGGACCCTACTCCAAACATACACAAATCAGGAGTTTATGAGTTATCTTGTTCTATGTGCAGTAATAAATATATAGGACAAACAGGACGTTCCTTCAAGACGAGGTTCAACGAACATAAAATGAGTTTCATAAAAAATAAACAAAATTCTACTTTTGCCACTCATTGTCCTTTCCCACAATAGATAATCTTAAAATTTTACATGTAGAATCAAAAGGGAAGAAACTCGATTATCTAGAATCTGTTGAAATTTTCAAATAAGTTCACAATAACAATAATGTAAAAATAATGAATGACTGTACGGAGCTATGTAAATCGAAAATATTTGAGATATTCAAAAAGTAACATCTGTTTAAAACCATTCTCAACGAACATTAAATGAATTTAATGAAAAGTAAACAAAAATTTAACTTTTGCCACTCATTCTTTAGAAAACAGTAATTCCTTTCGACAAAAGAAAATCTTAAGAAAATTTTACATGTAGATTCAAATGAAAAGAAACTTGATTATTGAAATTTTCAAATTCGTTCACAATAAAAATAATTTAAAAAATAATGAATGACTGAATGAAGCTATGTAAATCCAAATATTTGATATGTACAACAAAATAACGTAAAAATAATGGATGACTGTACGGAGCTATGTAACCCCAAAAATTATTTGAGATATTTGAATGGGTACCATCTGTTTAATAACCTTCTTTGTCGATTGCCGACATTACGATATCTGTTAGAAGGCCCCTCTTTTTTAACCGGGTTTTTATCACGTTCCGCTTGTAAACCTCTGTACCACTATAAGGTGTTAGGATTTATTGAAATATTCAAAATATTTATCACTTTTGTTTAAATACCTCTGTACCACTGTTAGGTCTTCAGTTGTCTGATGATGGGATAGTTCATTTGCCGAAACTCGAGTCACAAGAAAATGTGTAAAATATATTTTTATTGGTAGTAAAACATAGTAATTTCTACAATTTGTTTTGATTTTGTAGAACTTTATATTACCATAGGTCATACTCCTTATTAATGATATTTGGCACAGATCATCCGAATTAATTTATTTGACTACACTTTTTTTAGCTGGCGCTATATCTTTCATCTCTCTTTCTTACTGACTCTATGTATAGAGACAATAATTATTATTATAACTGTCAAATGATTTTTGCCGCTTATAACAGTGTTTCCCATATTCCAGTTTAAAATCTTAGAGCACTAATTGGATCACTTTTATACTGAAGGCACTGTATATGAGATATCAATATATCGAAGACTATTGTGTTATCGAGACAAATGTATAAACTTTTAACGATGAGCATTCATCACCATATGTGATTCAGTATGAATCCATCCTACCATGAAGTGAAACCAATTATCTGCTCCAATCTAGCAGAGTATAGATTGCTTAAATCCATCTAATTGCCCCAGCGTTACTTGATTTCAACGAAATATTCATCGATAAACCACATTGGGCAATCACACATTCATAAAGTGAAATTTGTAGCTAACTAGTTACTGAAGCATATTTCGATAATGCAACAATCGATACGTCAGTAAAAGCTTAACGATAGAGATATTGTTAATCTTCTAATTGTTAGCTGAATAATTAATTTCCACGAAATATACGAGGGAATTTGCTGGGTTGACACTAGAAATGAAACAATCAATTCCGTTTAATAACCAGCGAAGTGTTTTGACACCCTAACGAGAATTCACTATATGTATCATGAATGGCGCCACAAATATAAACTTAATATTTTCGTTAGAAAGTACTAACGACGATCTAACGTTTGGTTCAAAGTTCAGTGGTTCTAGTGAAATAACTTTTGTGATTTTCAAAATAATAATAAATATGAATATCCTGTGCTGGTAAAACATTGCTTTTTGATGGGAAAAATTGTTTTAGCAAATCGTGAAGTGAAGATACAGTAGATAGCTGACACTCTAGGTATATCAAAGGGCTCAAGTTTGCATTGAAATTGGTCTATGAGAAAACTGCAATCAAATTAATTGCCAATGAAACGATTATTCCGAGAGCTGTTTGGAGCTTTTAAAGCAGAGTCAGAGTTATCAGTGACAATGGATGAAACAAGAATCCATTACTATACGTCTAAATTCAAAAGATCGTCAGCTGAGTGGACAGTAGCCGATAGACGTCGCTCTAAGCGGCAAAAAAGAGCAGGATGGCCTTCTCTTCAAGGTGGAGGATAAAGATGAGTTGGGAGGATTGAGAGAACACTTGAAATGACTGAAAAGTCCGAGACAACGAGAGTTCTAGTGATTTCCACACATAAGACGGACATACTGGTTGTGAAAGGGCTAAGAAACGTAGCAGCTTTAAAGATAAGGTGGGTACTGCTGTGATCAAACCACCAAAAGAGCACGTAAATGTTAAATACTACCATTGCAGTTAATGGCATGTGAGCACGGCTCTTTCACCTCTGACCACTAAGTAGTCTGCACAAACGCCCGGAAGCAGGTTGTATGGTAAGGATACTCCTTATCATCGCGTAAAGCGAGAATCCCTTCAATGGAATCCACCCCGCTTCCAGTCTCGACTCGAGTCGAAAGTCGCAAACTCAAGAAACAAGAAAACTCTTGAGAATCGATGCTTCAAGACCCAAGAACCCTTATGAAGTGTTTCAATCGATCGTAGTTCGAGCACTAAGTATCCTGGTACAAGACATGATCGGTCGTACCGGCAAGTCGCGTTAAACCCCGAAAGTACTCCTCGAGCAATTCTGAATCATGAATTACGTGCGACCAGATCAATGAAATACCATTCTTCATGTAAATATTTTTTATTGATTGTTTTTATTTAGAATAATTTTCTGTTTGAGTTACCCTTCTGATAATGTTCGATATCAAATTGCTTGAAAAAAATCACCGAAGAGAACAAAAAAAAACTTCTTACCTAAAACACATCCGCCATCTCTTTCCTATTCAAAAAAAAAATTGGGAGTTGTTGCCACCCCCAGGTGTTTTTTTTCGGAACAATGTCGTCAAAGTAATTCTTTCTCCCTAATACAGAACTTGAAAATTCTTTTTGGATTCTTCAAAACTTTTAGGTTCTTAAGTTTGGGATGTTCAACAGTCTGTTCAACATCAACTTTTGACGGAAGGTTCAATATTACATTATTTCGTGAATAGTGAACCCATTTTGAAAATTTCAACTGGATTGTGCATAGACATAAATAACTTGATCTGTTTTTAAAATCTTCGAAAATTCTTCGTTTCGGAGTTCTGGGGGGTAAAATTTTCGTTGGGGCACCCTGTATGTCTACTATGAAGTGAAACAGTGTTTTCTACGGCATTTTATTAAATTTAATTCTAAAAATCTTTCAAGAGATTTTTCAGATTAATTCTGTAGAGGTTTCGAAGAATAAATCCAGCTATTATCAGTAAAATGATTATGTCTTCCTCATTAAACCGGGAACTTATCCGGCGATGTTTTATTAATAACGAACCTATAATTTCTTCCTCAGAAAGCACCTTTCGAGAAATGATCATTATTCGTCATTATTTCAATAAATGGAAAATTACAGAGAATAAATTCAATATCGATTTCTTCACAGGTTTCTGTGGAAAATGCGACCGAAAGAAAAATAATGAAGCCGTAAGTTTTAAATCTTTTATAGGTACGAAACTCAATATAGCATGGGGAAAATTGGATTTTATGTTTCCATTCATTTCACAGAATGAGTGTATCACGACAGAGCAATAGAAGTGACCTCCTCAAGATATTTTTGCGGTTTAAAATCACAGGGGGAAACAAATATGTTTGTGAGTGGAAATGTAAATAAGAGAATGAAAGAAATATGATAACGTCTACTCCCGACCTGAGAGACTACGACAGTTCAATCTCGTTTCTTTTTCGTCATCCCACATTTCCATCCTGCTCTTTCTCAGTTGATGCTTTTACAGCAATTGTGTCTTTATGCGTTATTTTGTATTGAGAACTATTTTTGCCTTATTTATACGAATAGACAAATAATCTCTTTATGCATCTCAATGTTGGATACGAGAAATATTATTTTAATCTAACAGATCAATTTTGAATAGACGAAACTCTGCAAGAACAGCCAAGGTGGATATTTGTCAAATACTGTATTCGAATGAATGAAGTATGCGGTTGGCTCTAGGTGAAACATTATAACAATTTTATTCAAAAAAATTCACACAGTTTTTATGTTTCACAATTTATTGAGATTCCTGACACGTATTTCGGTCTTTCGTTTATCTTTAAAGGAGTACAAAATGGAACTAAACTTAAAATTGAAAAAGTTCTTTTATAACACTTAGGACATCTGTGTATTTTTATGGCGCATGGAAATAACAGCAGCCATTATAGGGGTGTTGCCAAAGAGTATTTGGGAATTTGTTAAATTCTCCTTTTTCTCAATGGCTTTTTTAAGAATATCCAAATAGTCCATTAGTTTACCCTTATCAACATTATATAGTAAAGTGACATCTTTCTCATTAAAATAATAATTATTTTCTATACAATGTTCTGCAAAACCGGTTGATTTCTTGTTTTTCAGAATATAAATCCTATGTTCTTTGCTTCTATGTTGTAAACATCGGCCTGTCTGTACTATATATGTAGCATTGCAATCATCATATTTACTTTGATGAATCCGCGATTCGGAAAAGTTGGGGTTCCCTTCTTTATTATTCATCAATATCTTAGCTAAATTATTTCTATTTACTGACGAAGGACTAATTCCCATTTCATGAAGAGATACTTCTGCTGAAACCTTTTAAATAAGCCATTGAAAATCATATTTTCTTTTCTTCATGAGGATCATTCATATTGATATAAATTTTTTATAATATTTTGGTAACTTTTCTTATCAATCATTTTGTCGATTATTTTAGTTTTATAGCCGTTTTTTACCGCTATAGTTATAATTATATTGACTTTTCGGAAATTGACTTCGTTCAAAGGGATGCTCAAGTCTATGAATGCAACTTTGGAATGTTGACATTTTAATTTGCCATGGATTTTGAATGGATAGTGGTATCAGTAGTGGCAGGTTTTCTAAATTATAATACAATAATCCAATCAGTCATGACAATTTAAAATGTCAACATTACAAAGTTTCATTCATAGATTTTTGAAAATCCCATTGAACGAAGTCAATTTCCGAAAAGAAGTCAATATGATTAAAACTATTGCGGTGAAAAATGGCTATAGAACTGAAATCATTGACAAAATGATTAATAAGAAAACCAGAATATTTTAAAGAAATTTTAAATCAATATAAATGATCCTTACCCTTAATAAAGGTAAATTGATGGACTATTTGGAGATTCTTTCAATCAAAAGAGCCATTAAGAAAAAGGAGAATTCAACAAATTCCCAAATATTAGTCCGCAACATTGTTGTTTTCATCCGCCATAAAAATACACAGATGTGCTAAGTTTAATAATAGAATCTTTTTCGATTTTAAGTTAAGTTCCTTTTTGTACCCCTTTGAAGATGGTCGAAAGACCGAAACACGTGTCAGAATTCTGATAAATTGTAAAACATAAAAACTATGTGAATTATTTTAAATAAAATTGTTAAGGACAACTAAGTATTTTTTATTTCACCTAAGTCCAGTTTATATTTGGTCCACCCTCGTATTTTTGTCCCCTTGAGTAATTTATATAGGTGATTTTTGGCGAAAAGGTTTATTTTGACATGTTCCGCCTTGTGCTTAAAAAGACTCCCCTTTGAAAACAGCCTGTATTTATTTTTCTTCGGAGCAAATTGTCCTATTTCACTTTCATCATTTATTGGATCTTCTCCAAGTCCCATTCAGGATTCGAGAACAGTTTCCAAATAAGAGACAGAGATAGAGAACGGCATCCCATTCCATTAAAAAAAACAGTAAATGTTCCTATTGACTGATTGCTCGCGAATTCAATAAAAAAGTATATCTTCGGATTTATCCTTCTTATTTTACCCACATTTATAGGCAAATCTATCCGGGCACTGAGGAATTCAAAGCAACCGGGAAATTGAATCATTTGTTTAATTGAAAACAGGGATCGATGGAAAGAATTCGGGCAGTTTTATTTTGGCATTGGAGGTCTTTTTGAAGAGTTTCAGCGAATTCTGAAATGTAATTGCAGAAATCTGATTTTCGAATTTTGTAATATAAAAGTTTTTCAAATTTACTATTTCATCAGGTAATGAAATGAATTCGTGCGGTCTTTTACAGTAATATATAATATAACTGTCAAGAGAAATTCAATTTTATCAACTGGAGTATCGGGTGTTTTTTTTTTGAATAACAGAACTTTCGATAGGGATAACTGTGGTTTGACAGAAGATAGAAGCCATGTTGTTTTGACATTTCTGTTCAGTAACCATTGACAAATTTTCATGGAAAGACTCACGCCGCAACAATGTGTACAAATTGTTTAAAATTTATTTTCAAAATCAATGTTCTATTCGCCAAACTTATAGAGCACTTCGTAAAATTTGTGGTTTACATAATCGTCCATCAGAGCATCTTATTCGTCGAACTATCGATATATTTCGGACAACATTTTCTCTACTCGATGCAACAACAGCAACAAGACAGAACTGTACGTACAGAAGAAAATAGCGCTGCTGTAAGTCAAAGTGTTAATGCTGATCCAGATTTGTCTATTCGTCGACGTTCACAACAAGTTGTACTCTGTGCATCCACCCCGTGGAAAATTTTGCGTGAAGATCTTGATCTACACCAACTACAAGATCCAACTGATTCAAGAACTAAAGCCACTTGACCATAATAAGCGTCGTTTGTTTGCTGATTGGGCCCTAGAACAGCTTGAAGTTGATCCACTTTTTTATCGTAAAATTATGTTTAGTGATGAAGCTCATTTCTGGTTGAACGGCTATGTAAACAAGCAAAATATTCATATACGGGGTGAAAACAATCCTCAAGAAGTTCAGCAGGTTCCATTGCATCCTGAAAAATGCACTGTATGGTGTGTTTTACACGCTGAAGTCATCATCGGTCCATATTTTTTTAGAAACGATGCTGGAGCTAATGTTACAGTGAAGGGTGCTCGTTACAGATCGATGATCAATGATTATTTGTTTCAAAATTTGAATGGTTTCGACCTAGAAGTGTTTTGGTTCCAACAAGATGGTGCTACATCTCATGGTGCTACCGTAACAATTGATTTATTGAAAGAAAGGTTTGGCGATAAAATTATTCCGATAAATGGTCCAATTAATTGGCCCGCAAGATCATGCGACATAACTTCATTGGATTATTTTATTTGGGGTTATGTCATGTCATTGGTTTATGCTGATGAATCAGAAACCATAGACGCTTTGGAAGCGAATATAACTCGTGTTATTGATTAAATAAGGCCTGAATTAGTCGAAAAAGTGGTCCAAAAGTGGTCTGATCAAATGCGGTTCCTCAGAGCTAGTCGTGGTGGACATATGCCGGAAATTATTCTTAAATCATAAATGTCATAAAATTATCTCTCAAATAAAAAAAAATTAGCTTCAGTCTTTATTTAAATGAGTTTAATTTCAGTTTAAAGTTCTATCACTCTAAAAAAAACACCCGATATTATAATGATATTATCATACTCAATAACCTTTTTATAAATGTCTGTATTTGTTTGATTTTTGTTATTTTTTATATGAATTCCTACATTATTAACCGTTCTAAAAGCTTCATTCCAGTCAAATTTTATTTTAAAATCCTTGGCAATATCATCTGATATTCTATTCACATAAGGAATAGAAATGTATCTTTTAGTCGCATTTTTTGTAAAAAGTAAACTAAATTCAATGCAATTAAAAAAATGTATATGAGACAGTAATTTATTTCCACAAAAATGTTTGTACTACTACAACAATTGTTTCACCACGATGTGGCTTCTTCAGGTATTACATTGTAATAGTACAATGTAATACCTGTTTTTTATAATTTTACCATAGCTGATATTGGATAAAGCTTGTCTTATAATTTTCACTTTTATAATATAAAGAAGTTATCGCGCTTCATAGGTATGTTAACCAATCTATGGATCGCACTGTAATATGCTGCCATTTTCTTGTTAATAGGATAGCTCGATGTTGATCTTCTTTGAGTACAGATTCGGATGTTGGCAATCATAACTTTGTTGGTAGCAGCTCGAAACAGTTCTTTTCCAAACCAGGTTCTCAGATTTCGCAACCATGAGATGCGTGATGAATTGCGATATCTGTATACGTGGGTTTACGAAAAATACTGAAGTCAACTCTTCTTAAAATTTCAGATTATGGACATTTATACTAGAATTCTTTTCTTTCTCAAATGGTCGTTAAATTAATCAATTATGGAAATAATCTTTATTATTTCATTTAACTTCAAAATCATATCTCGCCTCTTTATGCGATGTAAGATCCGTGAGAGGATTGTCATCCCATGATCGTATACCCACGAATATGCAATCAAAAGATGTCTCGCTGCAAATAAAATTGACCTGTCTCGGTGTTTTCTGAAAGATCTCATACAAATGGAAATATCCGGCTGGACTGTTCATGTTGGCTACCTAGTATTTGCTACTCATTCAGTCGAGTCATAAAAAATTAGTTAAAATTAAAATATTTCTTTCAACAATATTTTCCTCTATCAAAAATATTTTCACTTTGGCAATATACACTGGCGGGCAAAAGAAACGGGTCACCAAGATTTCACACTGTTTTTTTACAACACTCACGGGTTCAAATTGATCCAATGATAAAATAAAATAGAGAGGCCTTTTACTTGTTAGAAGAAATAACACAAAATTTGAATATTGAAACAAATTGAAATATGTTTATCTTCTACAATTTTAATTTCACAAAAATTTTTATTCATAAAACTTTTTGAAATAAATTTATATCTACACCAGCACCGCTTACATTTAATAGACGTATCTAATCAAAACTCAATATATAATGTCAAATGGAATAAATAACCCAACAGATATACGAAAGTAATTAAAATTAATAAATAAATATTTAAAGGAGACAAAATTTTGTTTCTAGTCTTACCTTTAAGAACACCAATTGCCTTTCAAAAACATGAACACACTTAAAGCACTTCTCAAAGAATATAATTTATTTGAAATATTTAATATATTTAAATATTCGAATAAATTATTTCAAAAATCTCTAAAAAATGTGCACTATATCTTCAAAAAACAAATATAATTCTAGACAATCCCGTCTTCAGTCCTCATTTAATATTCCAAATATCAAAATCGAAAACCTAACCTATATCTCTCACGTGTTAAAAGACTTAAGCTTCGAAATACAGATCAACTATATAATTCAAGATTGATCTATGTTCTAACAAAATCAAAGAACAGTGTGAGTTATTTTAAGGTTTATTTAAATTCATTGACATTCTATAATGAGATTTATTGAAGCCAAAATATAATTATATATTATATATAAAATAAAATAGAAAGGCCTTTTACTTGATAGAAGAAATATAACAAAATTTGAATATTAAATGAGGACTGAAGACGGGATTGTCTAGAATTATATTTGTTTTTTGAAGATATAATGCACATTTTTTAGAGATTTTTGAAATAATTTATTCGAATATTTAAATATATTAAATATTTCAAATAAATTATATTCTTTGAGAAATCCTTTAAGTGTGTTCATGTTTTTAAAAGGCAATTGGTGTTCTTGAAGGTAAGACCAGAAACAAAATTTTATCTCCTTTAAATATTTATTTATTAATTTTAATTACTTTCGTATCTCTGTTGGGTTATTTATTCCATTTGACATTATATATTGAGTTTTGATTATATACGTCCATTAAATCTAAGCGGTGCTGGTATAGACATAAATTTATTTCTAAAAGTTTTTTGAATAAAAATTTTTTTGAAATTAAAATTGTAGAAGATAAACATATTTCAATTTGTTTTAATATTCAAATTTTGATCCAATGATATTTTGTTCATCATCTATCTTTCATTAGAAAATCAACTGAATATGCGCAAAATGTAGACATATGGGCTAAAAAACTCGATAAAAGAAACCATCTTCGAATAATTCTTCACGATAAATTTATCGTTTATCAGTTGCGTTCAATACAGGTCATTGAAAAAATTGTTTTCCACTCTCTGAAAGAAACAATTTCATAAAATGAGTTTACCAATTGAAGATTGTGCGAGAATTGTGGCACTTATTGAAAATGGATTGAGCTAGATATCTGTTGCTAGAAGAATGAATGTTACACTATCTACAGTCCAAAGAATATTGACAAGGCATCAGGAGACAGGCAGGCTGACCAGAAGACCTGGATCTGGAAGAAGACGGTGAGGGATAACACATTCATGGTTTTCACAAGTCTTCAGAATCGCCATCTTACTGCTGTTGAAGTTCGAAATCGATTAATGGAGGTACGTCAGGTAAACGCAAGTGAATGGACCGAGAGACGACGTCTCTCAGAATCGAATTTACAACCAAACAGACCTGCGGTAGGTTGAGAACTTCTCAAAGAGCATCGAATTGCCCCTCTGCAATTTGCAGAGATCACATAAACTGGTTAGAAGTTCAGTGAGCCCAGGTACTTTTCTCTGATGATTCAGCATTCGAGGAGTTGATGGACATAGAACTAGCACTGGAAATGCTCCATGTGAATTACTTGAATATTTACTCGTTTTCTCTTCGTCAACAATCACCTTTTGTCATTACCGGTTAACCACTGAAGTGTTCAATATTCAGAACGACCAGAATAGAATGATATTTTATATCGCCGCTCGATTCCAAATTCATATTATTAGGTGAAAGTAAACTGAAGAAGAAATAACAAAAACACAGTGTTCAGATGGCAATAATCCGGTAATCTACCGATTTAACTAGTATACATGTGGCGAGACCGTTGATAAAAAGGGCTCGTTAGAATTCTGAACAACTCGTTAATTCCGTTCCATATAAATTCAATTCGTCCACCCAATTTTCAACGGTTCTTATTTCTGAATAAATAACAGGAGGCTGTTATTATTTTTTCGTGTGTATTCCAACGGCAGCGTTAGTGGAAAACAGAAATAGGGGTTGCTTTTCCGCCCCGGGATCACATAAACAACCCTTCGCCTTTATTTATTTCTTCTAACAACACCCGCGTGACGGTCATATATAAAACCCCCTTCTTTAATTGCTCTGCGACGATGATACTATTTATCATGCATGCCATCTTCCAGAACACTCATTCATTTAATTATAACATGTGACTTGTGCTTTGCTGATGGCATAACCTGGCGAGCTGATGCGCCGGTCATAATTCATATTTTCCCATCCCTTTGACCACATGATGACTTCTCTCCGGTCCAATCCTACAAACTTGCCTTCTGGGGCCTTTATTTGCATCACATAATGTTCCCAACTGAAGGAGTAGTTGCAGACCGTCCAGAGGTCACTCGGAATAAGCGTTAGTTCAGAAAGTACTCGTTATTTACGCTAATACGGGGTATTTTCAGAGACTAGACATTTTGACGATACTCGTGGAAATTAAGAATCTAGTTGGAACCTCTACATGAAACACGTCTTAAAGGTCCTGCAACCCTTGATAATATGAGAAGACAAAAAATATTTATATCAGAATTCTAGAGAACATTCACTATATATTACAATATTTACATATAACATGAATGGAGTATGCAGTTGGCACTAGGTGAAACATTATAACAATTTTATTTAAAATAATTCACACAGTTTTTATGTTTAATTCATATATTTTATGAATTGTAAAAAATAAAAACTGTGTGAATTATTTTAAATAAAATTATTGCAATATATGCCCAAAAATTGATATTCGAGGCATAATTACATTAAATTACAAAAAACTCATTTCTTGTAAGTGTTTGATCTTATTTTTGGTGGTTCCAGTGTGATAATATGCTATTGCAATCGTTCTGGTGTTGTGTAGTATCAGTTGCGGATTAATTGTCACGAGTTTAACGCGCGTTCAGAATCCATCGAACTTGCACAATCAGTGTGTTGGTTAAACGAACATTTAATCGCTATCGTATTAGTAGAAGTGTTGCATATACACATAGGGCTGGCCTTTTAGCGCCACCGATGAAGAAAATGTGAAAAAAGTGGAAACGATACTTGAAGATGCCAAAATAAATATGAAGATGTTAGCAGAGATAACAAATCTATCCGTGGGTACCAAACATGCTATCCTTCATGTTCATCTTAACCTTTCAAAGATCAGTGCAAGGTGGGTAGCGGGAATACTCAGAAGTAAGTGCGATTCGAGTGCTGTTTTTAGAGCTCTGTGGAGAAGACTTATCAACTATTTTCAACCGGCTGATTACTGGGGATGAGACGTGGGTCCACCTTCATGACCCTGAGAGTAAACAAGAGTCCATGCAGTGGATTGAAAGGGGTGCACAGCTCCCAAAGAAGTTCAAAGTCACCCCATCCACTGCAAAAATAGAGGCTACGGTCTTCTAGGATTCTAAAGGTATTTTATTGATAGAATACACTGAAAATGGTGAAAGCATCACAGAAGCATCATACACAACCACTTTGCATAATTTAAGAGAAGCAACTAAAAGAAAAGGAAGAGGAAACCTCATCGCAGGCGTGTGGTTGCTTCTCGACAACGCGCCGGTTCACAAAGCGAAGACTGTAGTGCGGGAATGCGGAACGCGATTTTTTGACGATGAAGAACTGAAGGTAGCAATTAATACCTATTTTGAAGAAAATCCGAAAGAATATTTCTTACAAGGTTTAGAGAAGCTAATTTGTCGATCTAACAAATTTATCGAAGTTCTAGGTTTACATCTATACCAAGAATACATTGAACGTCTCTCGTAGTTCACTCCATATTCTGTCCCAAATTCAAATTTCCCAGCCCAAGGACTGAGAATATAAACTACCATTACACACTACATTTTTTCTGGGTAAAAGCGAATGACTCCCAACTTTTCAATGTATTCTCATACACAGCTACACAATAGATTAATTTTCCATTAACTGCGCAACTTTTTTAGTCTAACAAAAAAATTTTCAATCGATCGATGATACATTGCCAGCACACCTCAGAAACAAACAAGTTTTAACTGGATATGGATACAATCTATAGTTTCTTCACGGCTGAATTTCTGTTATCATCGTAAGGGTCATTTGTACCTGTGTCACCCCAGATAAATTCTAACTGAAGCTAATGCAAGCTAATTCAATTTTCATGTATTACCAGCCTGAATTAAAAAACATTATAGGGAATAAAATTATGGGTTGAAAGCTTAAATTATGAGAAATGTAAGATATACCATTTTTTGAGTCTACGAGTTTTAATTGAAGGATATTATTTCATTACAGGAACGTATTCAGAAATATTTGGTAGAAGTTCTTGGCGACTAGGAAAGTAAGCGAATTATTGTTGGACAACGTTTACAAATTGTTGAAATTTATTTTCAAAATCAGTGTTCTATTCACCAAACTCATAGAGCACTCCGTGAAATTTATGGTTTCCATAATCGTTCATCAAAGCAGCTTATTCGTCGAACTATCGATAGATTTCGGACAACATTTTCTCTACTCGATGCAACAACAAGACAAAGAACTGTACGTACAGAAGAAAATATCGCTACTGTAAGTCATTGTGTTAATCATGATCCATATTTGTCTATTCGTCAACGTTCACAACAAGTTGGACTCTGTGCATACACCACATGAAAAATTTTGCCTGAAGATCTTGGTCTACATCCATACAAGATCCAACCGGTTCAAGAACTAAAACCACTAGACCATAATAAGCGTTGTTTATTTGCTGACTGGGCCTTAGAAAGGCTTGAAATTGATCCACCTTTTTATCGTAAAGTTGTGATTAGTGATGAAGCTCATTTCTGGTTGAACGGCTCTGTAAACATGCATATGGAGTGAAAACAATCCTCAAGAAGTTCTGCAGGTTCCATTGCATCCTGTAAAATGCACTGTATGGTGTGCTTTACACGCTGGAGGCATCATCGGTCCATATTTCTTTAAAAACTATGTTGGAGCTAATGATACAGTGAATGGTGCTCGTAACAGATCAATGATCAATGATTATTTGTTTCAAAATTTGAATGGTATCGACCCAGAAGTGTTTTGGTTCCAACAAGATGGTGCTACACCTCATGCTGCTACTGTAACAATTGATTTATTGAAAGAAAGATTTGGCGATAACATTATTTCGAGAAATGGTCCAATTAATTGGCCTCCAAGATCATGCGACATAACTCCACTGGATTATTTTCTTTGGGGTTATGTTAAGTTATTGGTTTATGCTGATAAACCAGAAACAATAGACGCTTTGGAAGCCAACATAACCCTTGTTTTTGATTAAATAAGGCCTGAATTACTCGAAACAGTGGTCCAAAATTGGTCTGGCCAAATGCGGTTCTTCAGAGCTAGTCGTTGTGGACATTTGCCGGAAATTATTTTCAAAACATCAATGTCATAAAATTATCCTTCAAATAAAAAAGGAATTTGCCTCCAATCTTAATTTAAATGTGTTTCATTTCAATTTAAAGTTCTATCACTCTAAAAAAACACCCGATCTTAAGATTTTACCTGATTGAATCATCAAAAACTTGCAGAAAAAGTATTGGGTGAACAAGAAATCATGCAGTTTATAAAAAGGTCACTTACATTTTATCATTCTTCAATAAAAATGATTTTTAACCTACTTCAATTCAAAAATATACAGAAATATATTTGATTTTGATTGGTGATTTTTTCTACTTGGTGGGATTTTTGAATTAACTCATTCAAATATATAAAATGTTTCAAATAAATTAGTTTCAGAGAAGTTCTTGAAATTATGATTTGAATTTTTCAAAGAAATTTGGTTTTTATAAATGTACGATCAGCACCAAAATTTTGTCTCGTTCAAATATTTATTTATTCATTTTAATTGACAATTTATATTTGTTGGGTTCTTTTATTCCATTTGATATTATATAATAAGTTTTGACTTTATATGTCTAATAAATTTAAGCAGTGCTTATAAGACATTAATTCAATTCTAAAAGTATTTCAATGAAATTTTTTTGAATTAAAATTTATAGGAGGCTAACAGAAAACTGTTTTGATATTTGAATTTTGAAATAATTCTTCTATCAAGTGAAAAACCTTTTACTAAATAAAATAAATAGAGGTTCACACTTGATAGAAGGTATATAACATTATTTAAATATTTCAATATTAATCTTCTACATATTTAATTTCAAAAAATTATATTTAATAATTATAACTTCAGGAATTAAATTAAATTAGTGTTACTTATATGACATCAATTTAATTTAATTCCTGAAGTTATAATTATTAAATATAATTTTTTGAAATTAAATATGTAGAAGATTAATATTATTATTATTGTTTAGAGGTTGCACAAGATAAAGTTTTTCATCACATCAATCTGTGAACGATAATATGGTCCAGAAATTACCAGAACAAAATTTTCTTGATAGACCAATTAACTCTGGATTGAATTCATAAAATTTGCACCCACCAAATGTACCAATAGGCACTATTATATTCAAGTAAATGATAAGGTTATTAACTTCCTCGTTCTAGTACTTTCAAGTATCTTCAATCCAAAAATGCAGGTAGGTTATCTCGTTTCAAAGCATCGGAAGAGAGGAATTTATAAGGGTGTTTAAAAACAGATAATTTACCGATTTTCAATATCGCCGTGTTCGCTTGCAAAACGATGATAACACTTTCGCAAGAGAATTCGGAGACAATTTCCTTATTCGCCCACATAAAACTGGATAATTTCCCTACAAAATGCCAAAACACCAACATACAACCCAATTCAAAGATAATCTTATATTGCATAACGCCACAGTGTTCTCCTAAATGGTAATATTTCGGGTTCAGAGGAAGCTACGAATTTCTTTCAGAGTTTTATATTGAGAAAATCCTCTTTTGGGGCCCATTCAAAGCAAATCTACATGGATAATATGTTGTTTTTTCAGTTCAGGAGGCTGTTGAAATTATAATTGAACTGATGAATTATACATTGAAATATTCCCCGAAAGACTGCTGCTTGGTTGACGTTAATATACTTTCGTCGAATGATGAATTTTTTTTTTTTTTTTTATTTATTTATTATTATCCTGATACTCCTAGATCTTCTGTGAAGATCCCTCAGAAGCTTTTTCAGCTTGTACGAGTTAGGAGTTCAGTTGTGTTCTGTGTAGGCTTTGTTACTGCGATCTTGCGCCACTTTAGGTCACAGCACTGTTAATTTTTGACCCAACAGTGAAATGGTGGCAGATACCCGTCCAACTAGAAAATTTCTTTTCTACCTGAATAGGATTCGAACCCTGGACCTCCCGGTCACGAGTCCGATGCTCTACCGCTGAGCTATCCACACTCATTAATTAAAAATAGAACTTCAGATTTGTGAAACTTTCACTATATTTATATATAGATAAAAATATAGATATAAATATTTCAGTCAATTCTGGTATTCTTATTCCTGAAAAGCCATTTAACCCAAAATTAAAATAATGATTTGATCTTAAAGATCAGGATTAATTCTGAAGTTGCTCTATAGCCTAATCAACTCACTATAATCAAATTCAGTTCTTGATTCAACATAATCTTAAATAGATTCGTAGCAGAATCTGTTCCAAAATAAGCCAAATTGTCATTTTTGAATGGCCAAGTTCTTCAGAACGTCGATTAATGGACCACAATATTCACTTCGAGTTTTAAGAAAGAAACGACTATTATAATAACATTTTCGAACATTAGCCAAACAACAATGGTAGCTGGTGATATTGCTACGATTTTTAATATGACTACAATAAGATTTTGAAATTACAAAATTTGAATTTCAAAACAGATTCAATCTGTTAGTCTTCTACAATTTTAATTTCGAAAAATTTATTCAAGAAACTTTAAAAATTAAATTAATGTCTTATGAGCAGTGCTTATATTTAATAGACGTAAAAAATCGAAATTCATTATATAATATCAAATGGATTTAAGAGAAAACCCAACGAATATACATTGTCAGTTAAAATTAATAAATAAATAAATGTTTTTTGTTTTTCGTTCCATGCATGCGTACTGATTTGTTTAGACAAGCGGAAACGCAGCTTTACTTGTGACAAAATGTTTTCTTTCTGATCTTATATTTGTGAAAACTAAATCTTTCTCAATATACAACAAATATACAACATAATTCTAAGAACTTCTCAAAAACTAATTTATTTGAAATAAGTAATATATTTAAATAAATTACTTCTAAACTAAACAAAACATGTAGCAAATCCTCAAAAAAATAAATAAAATTTAGATATGACCAGTTCAACTTCACATTTAAAAGATAAAATCAATCAAATCAAATTTTTGTAATATTCCTTCTATAAAGTAAAAAACCGCTTTCTTATTATTTTATTTCGAAATTATATCGTCTCAATGTGTTCTAAATTGTAACGAAGTTACTGAAGAATTTGAAACTGGCGCATTCGCCAATTCGCAGCTAATAATCGAATTTTAAGATGAGGTTCTAAACTTTACAATTAATTACCAAATAATTTCATATTTCCCTTTATAACGTTCCTTTCATCATTTACTCATTGACAATATATTATCTGGATAGAGTCCAAAATACCACTTCTAGATATTTGGCTCAAAATCCTATTAATTTTTATCGAATCAGTATTGAAAATTTATCGTTGATAACGAGGTGATTACGTGAAATATTGAAAATGAGGATTTATCCGTTTTGATCTCTTGTAAAAAACATTAATTTTCTGTTTCTATGTTACTTGCAATTCTGTATCACAAGTAAATGGGTTGTACGGAAAGCTTTTCGGTTTTTTTTTTTTTTTTTGGGAAAATGAAAGGCAATTCTCGTATAATGAATATTTATTTTATCAAATTATATATTGGCCATTCTAGTACAACACCATTTGCCATTTTTCTGGTAGTAGCGTGATTTCACGATCATGAAATTTTTGGTCTTTGCTGGCAAAAAACTGATTCAGGTGATTTTTGACCTCTTCATTTGAAGCAAAGGTTTTTCTGTCCAAAAATTTTGCAATGACCGGAACAAATAATAATACGAAGGCGTCAGATCTGGATAATATGGTGGGTGTGGCAGTACATCCCATTCAAGCTGTAAAAGCTTTTGGAGAGTGACCAAACTGGTATGGGTCTCGCATTATCATGCTGAAGCACTACACTTTTTCTGCTGAATAATTCTGGCCTCTTCGGTGAAGTGCATCTTCAGTTTGCCAAGCTGATGACAGTAGCCTTCCCAATTAATTGTTGTGTTATCCGGTAAAAGCTCAAAAAAACGATCTCTTTAAAATCCCACCAAACAGACAGCATCACCTTTTTTTAATGGATATTGGCTTTCGAAATGCTCTAAGTCGGTTCATCTTTTTTGCTCCATGATCCATTGCATTTGACATTGTTATATACAGGATGACAAGAAAAACTTCGGACAAATTTTACTGTGTTCTGACACAAGAGTATTTCAGCGCAGCCAAATAATTTTTATTCTATTAGATTCTCTACACTTTCTTGTACTAATATGTGAAATTTCAGTTTGATATTACTTTATTTTGCAGAGTGTTAGAATGTCACACAAACGTTGTGCAATTTTGGAGCTGCTTCGTTAAGGTAAGCGTCAATGCGTATGCTCAATGTGCCTCGACAAACCGTGTCCGATGCAATTTCCCGTTTCAAGGAGCTTTGTGCCAGCGGTCAAAATCAATCAAGAAGTCTTCCGCTGCGACATTCTCTCGAGGCCGTAGTACTTCCGTGGCCCCAACAGCACTTCGGCGACACGCATTGGACCTTTCAACAGGACTCCGCTCCGGCTCACAAAGCGAAAATGACGCAAGAATGGCGTAAGACCCATTTTCCGGGTTTCATCACATCTGCAGAATGGCCGCCCTACTCGCTGGATCTCAACTCAATGGACTACAGCGTGTGGTCGATTTTGCAGCACAGGAAAAAGTTTGGAGTCGCTGAAGCAATCCCTGCGCCGGGAATGGGACCGATTAACGCCCGAATAACTGCCGTCTATTTCCGAAAATTTCAAGGAGCGTCTGAAGCTATGTATCGCTGCCAAAGGAAGCCACTTCGAAACCGCTTAAATATATGATTACCAAATGCTTATGTTATTATTATTCGTTGTTGTTTTCTTCAATTTCTTTTGTTTAATAAAGTTGAATGAAAAAAGTTTGTCCGAGGTTTGCCTTGTCACCCAGTACAACCAATTTTTCATTCCCAGTAATGATGCGCTTCAGAAATGGATCATTTTCGTGACGTTCGTGAAGCGAATTATAGACGTCAACGCGACGACACAAATTTCGAGCTTCGAGGTTAAACCCAGGACTTTCAAGTGGTCATAAACAGTTGAATTCGATAAATTTCACCATTCACCGATCTCGAGTGTTGTTATTTGCCGATTTGCATAAACTAATGCTTTTATCGTGTCTTTATCAGCTTCAACCGATCTTCCGGAGCGAGGTGCATCTTCGACATCAAAATTTCCGGATCGAACCGATCTTTCTTGCTTGACCATATTTAAAAGGGCACCAACCAAATACTACTGCATAAAATTAATTGAACTTTTTCACACACAAGACTTGTTATATCAGCTCTCAGAACATATAATGATTAAGCGGCTCAAGTGAATAATAAAATAATTGCAACCCCTAACAAAATAACCTTAACAATCCTTCATTAACCGTCTGAAGGTAAATGGCCGGTATGTAGTGAAAAAATTCCAGCATGGATTTCAGAAAACTTCTGTAAGGCCTCAAGCGGCACATTGCTGAGGACGCCAATGATGTTTTAACCCCAAAACACCCGTTACATCGGCACCAACATTATGTTCAGCGTATTATCTGAGGTCTCTGTTTACCCCCACAAGACACGACGTATTATGCCATCATTTCCTATTGAATTCCACATGCAATGAAAAATCCAACATTCCAGTTAGCATAGTCATGAAATAGAACAATATTATTTAACGAGGTTGAAATTGTCATGCATGATTTTATAGTATGACTCCCACAAATTATGTTAACATCTTTTTTTAATTTTAAATTTGTGAATCACTCCTCAGGAAGCTACATATGATGAATAAATATTTCTTGAAACTTTTAATCGCACGATTCAAACGAAAATTGCAAGAATATGTGCGTTATTATTCTACTTCTAAATGCTGAATTTAGATCTATCGAACCTGAAGTTTTGATATATTCTGAAAATATGAGAAATTTTCAAACGCGAGTAACTGCGAAACTATTCAACTGATTTCGCCCATTAAGGAACTCAGTAGATATATTCAGACTGCAAACATTCCGTGAAAGTTTTAATCCTCTAGCTCTCTGCGTTCGAAAGTAACAGAGTTTACGGCCGGAGAGAATCACTTTTGACCTCGGATTATCGAGGATTGTATAAAATATTTTATTAATTTACGTAAAGATTGGTTATAGAAAGAATTCAGATACATCTGTGGCTTATGAACTATTTGTTGTTAACAAATCAAAATTTTTAGTTTCAAAGTTATTTTTAGGTAAAGACACGTGCATAGATGCCAGTATGTAATTTTTTCTTCAGAATTTTTCTTGAATGCGTAAGTTTCCAATCTTGAAATTATGTTTAATTCTGAATGTTAGGGTTTTCTGAAGATTGGCAACAACCATTAAATATTTATAACAGCATATATTTTGAATTGAGTATCTTATCATTACTATATTTTTTTCTCACCAATACGAGGGGTGTTCAATGTATTCTTGGTATATGTATGATTTGCTAATAATGTGAGTAACCTAATTATCTCATTTACTACGTACAATCCAACTTATTATTGGAAAAGCTGCGTTCATGTTCCTTTATTCTTGTTTCGAAACATGAATCGATTTGCCCAATATAAATTTTTGAGTTGGTACCCTATGCGAAAAACCGGGAAAACATACAATTTCCTCACTTACCATGGAAAAACATCATGACAAATAAAAAATATAAACATATCTTATAAAATCCACAATTCATTAAGAATTTTTTTTATAAACGCAAAACCTGAAAGGACCAAATTGCATTTTTCAGGCGTTTTCCAATAATCGTGCGGTACCTGCTCAAAAATTTATATTGGATAAACCGGAAGATGTTTCGGAACTAGAAGAAGTTGGATTCTACGTATGTGGAACATCTAATAATGAAGAAACATGATTTTAACGAACGTTTTAGGAATTTGCATAAAGAAAATAAGGGTCTGAAACTGAACATGTTATGGAATAAAACCGATTTAGAAATTCAGGGAATTTATGGAATGAACAAACTGAGTTATCTAATTCACCTTTATTGGTTTTGTGGACTACGAATACGGTGAATATTTATATACTGTATATTCCCAATTTTCAGACTGGTTGTTTGTAAGCATCTGAAGAAGTTAACTATGTAAACGAAGCGAGTCATGTGAACAACTTAAGATAATAAATAGAAATCAAACTATATATGTTTAACTAAAACTAATTACATGAGTTTCGCTATGTTCTCATGGAAATTACAGTGAAAATAAACTGTAATAAGTTGAGAAACATAGTCATTAACATTTAGTATAAAATCTTACGGTTTTGAATCGCAGGGAATACTTATAGATTATATGTTTTTCAGTCAACTTTGAGTTAAATTTTAAATTAATAACATCCAATAGCAACCATTAAGCTAAGTACTTCTTTCGAAAGATAGTCCAAACGGTATTATACATTTATGTTTTCATAGGAAATATGGAAAAAAGACATTTTTATAGGTTGAGGAACAAAGTTTCTAACATTCAGTATAACAAAGCTTCATTTCTGAATCACAAGGCAACAAAACATCGACAAACCAGAGTTAATTCAACGGAACTTCAAGCCACTTTACTTACATCGAATTATAACGAGATTTTCGTCTCGAACTTCATCAAAATGAAAATATTCAGGAAACCAACCAAAATTTCCATCCTGTTTTCTTCTTCTACTAACTCATTTTAGAATACTCACCGGTGGATTCGAGAAACAAACACAATACAACAATAACGAAAACACAAATACTGAAAAATCGCAGAAAGCTCAGTGGCTTGTTACTTAATTTTTAGACATTTTCATAATTCCAAGAAAACCCAATAAGAACTGCCAAAGTGCCAACAACTATCAACACCAAACGTACCTTGTGAAGCCGGAAATAGTGTCCTCACTAAAAGAAACGAGGAAGCATGTCGCGCGTTTACGTATTGCTATAGATGAAAACACCGCGCGGAAATGTGGCAATTGTGCGTGGAAAATCCGCTGTTCTCGGCAGGATGGCTCGGGAAAGACTGACGGTGCAATTCAAAGGTTTCGCTGTTGGGGGTTGGTGTTGGAGTTGCGCCTCCTTGAACGAGAACTACTTCGTCACTCTCTAAACTCTTATATACATATTGAATTTGCCGAAACAAGTAGTTCCACTCGTTTGGATGTAGGAGATCCTCTTCATTTGGACGTTAATCTCTTTTCTTTATCGGAAAAATGTATGAATCATCAGATTGACTTATTAATGAAACACATGGTTCTATTTATAGATTATTCTGCTCAAAAATTGAGGTGAATAACGAAATGGTGGAGTCTGAAGGCTCCAAAAAAGGTTCCTTCTCTTAGAAACACCTTAAAATCACGGTTTAAAATCAAGTGGGGCCTCTGCTAGCTTACTCTATCGAACAATGTGTCAAGGACGTTATTAATGTGATGTTATTAATGAAAGGCTGAAGAATGTTTTGCCAAATGCCAGTCAAAGCATTAGCGGTCTGAGGTGGTCCAGGTAAGCGCTGTATTTGCTGTGACATTGCAGACCAGACATGTTCAATACAATTTTTTGGTTGATGCCATGCGTTTCTATGCTGTCGTTGATAATTTTGCCCGGTGTGGATGAGCATTATCGTCGATTAACGCAAAATTGTCGGCAATGGCTGCCGCAAAGGAAACAATAATTGATTCTATCGGGTCTTTTTTTACAGTGATAGAATTTTCGACAGGGATAACTGTGGTTTGACAGAAGTCAGGTAGTTTTGACATTTCTGTTCAGTAACCATTGACAAATTATCAAAGAAAGATTCACGCCGCAACAACGTTTACAAATTGTTGAAATTTATTTTCAAAATCAGTGTTCTATCTGCCTAACTTGTAGAGCGCTGCGTCAAATTTATGGTTTACATAATCGTCCATCAGAGCAGCTTATTCGTTGAACTATCGATAGATTTCAGACAACATTTTCTCTACTCGATGCAATAACAACAAGACAAAGAACTGAAAATATCGCTGCTCTAAGTCAAAGTGTTGAGGATGATCCAGATTTGTCTATTCGTCGACGTTCACAACAAGTTGGACTCTGTGCATCTACCACATAGATAATTTTGAGTAAAGATCTTGGTCTACACCCATACAAGATCAAACTGGTTGAAGAACTAAAGCCACTTGACCATAATAAACGTCGTTTGTTTGCTGATTCAGCCCTAGAACAGCTTGAAGTTTATCCACTTTTTTATCGTAAAATTGTGTTTAGTGATGAAGCTCATTTCTGTTTGAACGGCTATGTAAACAAGCATAATTGCAGTATATGGAGTGAAAACAATCCTCAAGAAGTTCTGCAGGTTCCATTGCTTCCTGAAAAATTCACTGTATGGTGTGCTTTACACGCTGAAGGCATCATCAGTCCATATTTCTTCAAAAACAATACTGGAGCTAATGTTATAGTGAATGATGTTCGTTACAGATCGATGATCAATGATTATTTGTTTCAAAATTTGAATGGTATCTGCCCAGAAGTGTTTTGGTTGATTACATTATTTCGAAAAATGTTCCAATTAATTGGCCTCCAAGATCGTGCGACCTAACTCCACTGGATTTTTCATTGGGGTTATGTCAAGTCATTGGTTTGAGCTGATAAACCATAAACAATAGAAGCTTTGGAAGCCAACATAACTCGTGTTATTGATGAAATAAGGCATGAATCACTCGAAAAAGTGGTCCAAAATTGGTTTGGTCGAATGCGGTTCCTCAGAGCTAGTCGTTTTATGCCGGAAATTATTTTCAAAACATAAACGTCATGAAGTTATCTTTCAAATAAAAAAAATTGGCTTCAATCTTAATTTAAAAGTGTTTTATTTCAATTTAAATTTCTATCACTCTAAAAAAAACACCCGATACATATGAAGAGCTGGTGAAATCAGTTGTATTGATGTTAAATAAAGGCATTTTTCTATGATTGTTGAAAATATTTTTTCGATGGTATGAGTTTATTAGAAAGTTGAACATTGACATTTATGAATGAAAAACAAAATCATTCAAATTACCGCCACCACTGGCTTTAGTACCCCACCCGATCAATCCAATTTTTCAGTAAATTGTCGATTGTTTGCGGTTCAATCTCATGAATGACAATTTCGTGTTTCAAGGCATCAATCTTTCATGCTATGACTGAACAATGGTTGTGTAGACAAAATTTATCGGAAGTTAATATTGTTTTTTATTTATAAATTTAGGGCTTTCGTTCACCTTATCCTCCACCGCTGCCACTGTTAACTGGCAACGAGAAAGGTTTTGTCAGGGGGGTCAAGAGTTAATATATGGAATCGAATCATCTAATTCAAGTCCCGACAGATTGAATTTATTTTTCGACTGTAGTAGCAGTTCGGTAGGTTCCCTGCTCAGTATTCAGTTCAGCTGAGTTCCCATCAAATCCGAAATCGATTTAGCTCACATCATTAGCTCAAATATTGTAAGAAAATAAGGCCCTTTTTCAATTAGAAGAAGTGATCGATATTTGCTGCAATATTTTCTGATAAATAACTAATTGTTTCCTCTATTTGTAATCATGTACTGATTTTAGTTCATCATTCTCACGAATATTAAACCGCTGTGCTCAGATAAACAAAATTTTACTTCTTCCCCAAATTTAAATTTAATTGTTGACATTTTGAAGTTTCAATATTTCAAAAATTCAATAAAAAATTTTATTTCCACAGTACGTCGTACGGGGCTTTTCTTAGAAAGTTTCAGAACAAAAATTGTGAAATTTTACACAAAAACTGGGTGACGTTCATTAATTATCGTCTCAGCTTTAAAAAAAATCAAATTTAATAGAGAGCACCGTTAGTCTGTTTGATCATGCAACTAAATCTTTTTTTATTATATCTGTAGGTCTGTTAATCTTCTAATAAAAGGTGAAAACAATTCTGTGATTCGTTTGAAAGGTGGACATTAACAAAACTGGGAAATATTAAAACTTTTTTCCAAACTGTTAGAAATTTACGTGAAAAATTCAATAGAAACCAAACGGCAATTTGTGAAACGAGTTTGTAAAACTGAATCGTTATCTGATGAAACCAACAACCCGTTCACGTTTTCGTCCAGTTGGCACACCTGAGAACATTGCTGCTGTAGCTGCTGTAATTTAAGAGATATATCCTTTGATAGAGGATAATATTTCGAATTTTAAATATTAAAACAGAATTTTCTGTGAAACCTCTACATAATTTAATTTTTTTTTAAATCAAAATTTTTGTCAATATTCTATATTTTCTATAGATTCCTTTCTATTTTGCAGTGTTGTATGATATTTGAGAGTTTTATATGTCTTCTTGAATAGAAGCAGTTAAAATAAAATGAAAAAAAATAAAGACTTGTAAACTTTCTATCACCAAAGCTCACACTCTTTATTAATAATATTTGGTACAGATCAGCCGCATTAATTTATTTGAATATGAATATGCTAATTATGGCATACTATGGTCTGACTTGACCATGAGGAAAGTTTTTTCTGCGTTTGTAACGTGGAAATATCGCGAATACATTTCTTTAGTTGAATTAGCTCGCAAAGATATGTCTTGTATATGTTTGTATACTCTAGATGGCGGTAGTGTATGATCCATACCTTAGTGTCTTTGTGTATAGCGAATTTAGATCTTTGACAGATTTGTAGTCGCTGGCATTCATTGCACTGATGAAAACCAACAAGTTTGAAACGTTCGCATGTCTGCAATTTACCCCTGTAATCAACAAAACCTTATCTAGTTTGTTTGAGTAAAGAATTGTTATACAGATGTATGTTACACGGTCTCGATTTGTAGAAAATTCTATTACCATAGCTCACACTTCTTATTAAAAACAATAATTGTTAACAAAATTTGAATATCAAAACAAATTTAATCTGTTAGTCTTCTACAATTTTAATTTCAAAAAAAACTTTTATTCAAAAAACTTTTAGAATTAAACTAATGTCTACAATAAGCACCGCTTATATTTAATAGACGTATATAATCAAAACTCAATATATAATGTCAAATAGAATAAATAAACCAACAGATATAAAAGAAGTCATTAAAATTAACAAATAAATATTTAAAGGAGACAAAATTTTTGTTTCTGATCTTACCATTAACAACAGCCATTGTTCAAGAACACAACTTAAGGACTTCTCAAAAAATATAATTTATTTGATATATTCAATATATTTAAATATTCAAATAAGTTAATTCAGAAATCTCTCAAAACATGCACTATATCTTCAAAAAACAATTATAATTCTATTTTACAATAATTGTTGATTTACTCTCATTATTGAGTTACTGATGACGCTCTTTGTTTTACATTGTTTTTTCTTCAGATCATACACTCAGTTATTCAATAATAAGTGTAAATCAACAATTATTGTTTTTCATTTGATATGGATTTACATCAATAACATTCAATAAGAAACATAGTTTTTCTAAGAGATCTTGATGAACACGATGAAGAAGATGGTGCTACACCTCATGCTGCTACCGAAACAATTGATTTAATGAAAGAAAGATTTGGCGATAACATTATTTCGAGAAATGGTTCAATTAATTGGCCTCCAAGATCATGCGACATAACTCCACTGGATTATTTTCTTTGGGGTTATGTCAAGTCATTGGTTTATGGTGATAAACCAGAAACAAAAGACGCTTTGGAAGCCAACATAACTTGTGTTATTGATGAAATAAGGCCTGAATTACTCGAAACAGTGGTCCAAAATTGGTCTGGTCGAATGCGGTCCCTCAGAGCTAGTCGTGGTGGACATATGCCGGAATTTATTTTTGAAACATAAATGTCATGAAATTATCTTTCAAATAAAAAAAAATTGGCTTCAATCTCAATTTAAATGTGTTTTATTTTAATTTAAAGTTCTATCACTCTAAAATAACAACCGATAATAACTGTTAATATTCACTAATTAGAGTGTGTTATATTTTTATAATTAAAATTAATTTTCGTTGTGAAAAATAACATTTGTATAAGTTTACAATTCTGTCATCTGAGACAACGAGCCGCTACTGCTAGTCGAGACTTATCGATTCCTTCCTTGAAATGGGAAAACTTGTTTCAACTCTGGAGTGGACATATTTGACAATCGAACCTGATTTAATGAACAATGCAGATTCGGTTGTGGAGACCGAAGGAAGCCCTACAAGGCCCAGATTTGAAGAACTTGACCAAACAATTAAGATTTCCAATCACAAATTTTCATTAGTCATACTCACTCCAAATGATCGAGGGGTATTGAGGAGATATCGAGCTTAGGGTTAACCCTACACCCTGATGAGATTGATTTGTCAAGAGGCAATACCATCAATGAATTAACTTGAGAATGAGGGTTAACATATTTCAATATTTGAGATAGAGACAAAGAAGATAGAAAATTCATTTCTCATTTATATAATAATATAAGGGGTTTAAAAATTTCAATATATAATAGGTTTCCTAAAAATGACAGTGTGATCTTGAAACCAGATGGAACATGAATATACTCAATGACTCTGGAAATATTACACCCAGAAGGAATAATTGCAACTAATTCTTTTACTGAATTGTTTCAGCCGTTACTATTTGGTAGTTGATCGTAATTAAAACAAATTGTAAAAATTACTATGTTTGAATATCAAAACAGATTTAATCTGTTAGTCTTCTACAATTTCAATTTCAAAAAATTCACTTAAGAAACTTTAAGAATTATATTAATGTCTTAATAAGCACTGCTCATATTCAATAGACGTATAAAATCGAAATTCATCATACAATATCAAATGGAATTAAGAAAAACTAACGAATATAAATTGTCAATTAAAATTAAAAAATAAATAAACAAACATTTTTTGTTTCGTTCCAGGCATGCGTACGGAACTCTTCAGACAAACGTACGAAGCCCTGTTTGTTAGAAAATGTATTGTTTTCTGATCCTATATTTATGAAAAAAACTCTTTCTCAAAAATGTAAAACATAATTTTAAGAAATTCTCAAAAACTAATTTATTTGAAATATTCAATATATTTAAATAGATTACTTCAAAAAATCTCAAAACATGTAGCACATCCTCAAAAAATAATTAAAATTACGATAAGATCAGTTCAACTTTACATATAAAAAATAATAAAATCAATTAACAATAAACTTACCAAATGCAATCTTGAGAAATATATGATCTTCAGAAACATTCACATAGGTACATCTAATATCCAAGGTACTCTATGTTCTATGCTCACAAAAAATCATACAAAGATTATAAGGCACTTTAATGGTCTTAGTTAAAAACATTCAACACTGTATAATGAATTTCTTTATTTAAAAACCTGATATAATTATATATTATATAAGGAGTACAAATAAGTTTCCGCCGTTTTATTGTAGATGGCGCGGCACGGAGTTTCGGTTAGCTTTCGCAGATGATAACCGGCTTAAAAAATAGTTTGGACATTCAAGAACAACATAACCTATTAATATCATTGATTTTATATTGGTAAAATATAATTTTTATAAGTTGAAAATGTCAAAATTTGAGCCAAGTAAGCGTCATTTGCGGGAAATATTAGTTTACTTCTTTAATTTAAATAAATCTGCTGCTGAGGCGCATCAATTGCTCGTAAAAGCATATGGTGAGGGTGCTTTGAGTGAGAGAACGTGTCGAGAGTGGTTTCAAAAGTTTTAAAACGGTGATTTCGACGTAGAAGACAAAGATCGCAGTGGAAGGCCAAAATTTTACGAGGATGCAGAATTGGAGGAATTATTGGAGGAATATTCATCTCAAACACAAAAAGAACTTGCTCTAACATTAGAAGTCAATCAGCAAGCAGTCTCACATCGTTTAAAATCATTAGGACTGATTCATAAATTGGGTTCCGTACGAATCAAAGCCGAGAGATATTGAACAATGCTCGTCCACATGCTGCGGCTCCCGTGAAAAAGTACTTGGGAACACTTGATTGGGAAGTGTTACCCCACCCGCCGTACTCACCAGACATTGCACCGTCCGATTATCACCTGTTCCGATCCATGGTACATGCTCTGACGGCGCAGCGGTTAACATCTTATGAGGATACCAAAAATTGGGTTGATTCGTGGATAGCCTCAAAAGACAAGGAGTTCTTCAGACGTGGGATTTGAATGCTGCCTGAGAGATGGGAAAAAGTGGTTGCAAGTGATGGGCAATATTTTGAATAAATTTATATTACCGTTCTTCTATAATAAATATTTAATTTGTGTTAAAAAACGGCGGAAACTTATTTGTACTCCTAATATATAGAATAAAATAATAAGGAACGGTTTTTTTTTACTTGATAGAAGGATTATTACAAAATTTGAATACCAAAACAGATTTAATCTGTTAGTCTTCTACAATTTTAATTTCAAAAAATTTACTCAAGAAACTTTAAGAATTGAATTAATGTCTTAATAAGCACTGCTCATATTTAATAGACGTATAAAATCGAAATTCATCATACAATATCAAATGGAATTAAGAAAAACCAACGAATATGAATTGTCAATTAAAATTAAAAAATAAATGAACAAACATTTTTTGTTTCGTTCCAGGCATGCGTACTGAACTCTTCAGACAAACGTACGAAGTCCTGTTTGTTACAAAATGTATTGTTTTCTGATCCTATATTTATGAAAAATAACTCTTTCTCAAAAATGTGAAACATAATTTTAAGAACTTCTCAAAAACTAATTTATTTGAAATATTCAATATATTTAAATAAATTACTTCAAAAAATCTCAAAACATGTAGCACATCCTCAAAAAATAATTAAAATTACGATAAGATCAGTTCAACTTAACATATAAAAAATAATAAAATCAATTAATAATAAACTTACCGAATGCAATCTTAAGAAATATATGATCGTCAGAAACATTCACATAGGTACATCTAATATCCAAGGTACTCTATGTTCTATGCTCACAAAAATTGTACTATGTTTTACTACCAATAAAAATATATATTACACATTTTCTTGTGACTCGAGTTTCGGGAAATGAACTATGCCATCATCAGACAACTGAAGATCTAACAGTGGTACAGAGGTATTTAAACAACAAGTGATACATATTTTGAATATTTCAATAGATTCTTTGCTTGACAACCCTGTAGCTGTCTAGGATTGGATGAAATGAGATGGTTTGTGTCTGCTTATGGCACCTGGTTCTAAGCAACTTGGCTTTCTGGATTAACTATGTTAGAGTATATGACAAATCTGGCAGTATCCTATCCTGTAAAAAGGAATTGGCTCCGAATTTGTCAACGATCCAATGAAAGTAAATCAGAATACATAACTGTTGCAATTTGCTAAGGCAACAACGAGAGCATTTGCGGAAAGCTGTGGATTCTATCCAAAAACGATGTAAGCCTTAACATTAGAGAAGATGACATGCATTTTCAGAATTTTTGCACATCATTTCCATGGGGGTTTATGCAGCGGAATTTGAAGAAAACTATGACTAAAATTTATGGCTGAAGAAAATCTAAAAATCACTTTTCCTTAACCACCCTACAATAAGTGAGTATTTCATGAAAATTTTCATAGAACCACCCTGGTCTAAGGATAATTTGCCGCTTTTTCCAATGGTGTACGCTGAATATAGATTAAGATGATTGTTTTCAAGTTATGCTGTTTTTAGTGACAAAATTATGAAACGTTACAAAACAGTTGAATCTTGAACAACTTTACAACGAAAAATAATTGAAACATACTCTATACTAACTTTTATATTGAAAATTGCCTATAGAATCACCTCGCAAAAATTATTTTCCAGACCATTTTTGAACCAAGGCCAGAGATAATTTGGGCAAGCGGTATAATAAAAGCTTTTTGAATTTCTGATATTAATTTTTAATGCTATATTAGAGCTTTCACCAGGTAGATTCAAATTTAAAATCAAAATAATTAAAACCGTATGTATAAAATAACATAAATAGAGGTTAATTATTGATAATATATAATTATTTGGTTTCCTTAACATTCTTTATACAGATAGTCCTTGTGCTATAGCAGAGGCCGTTAAATTTGTCTTTCAATCTTCTAGATCAAGGGTAAACCACAGATATATTTCTGTGTGTAGTGAATACCATATTTAAAGGTCTAATTTCAGTAGAACTTTTTCTAGAGGATGAAGGGTGAGTTGAATATTTATTATTGATTGATGTTATATTTATTGAATATGAATATTTGAATACTGATGAGCAAAGTCGATCTTAAAACTTGTTTTTCAGTAATGTTTTGCATATCTTGAGTTTTTATATAAAGTACCTTGGTTAGATATCCAATAATATTGAATAGTCTAAGTAAGATAATTTTGTGATGAAATTCTTAAGATTATGTTGGATATTCTTGAAAGATATTGGTTTTCATAAGATTGATAAGCAGAAACAAAATTTTGTCTATTCAAAATGTTTAATTTATCGGATTTTGGTTGATAATGTTTATTTATTGGATTTTGTTATACCATTCGGATGTCTTATAATGAATGTTTATTTTATGTCATGATATAAGTGGTACTTATACGACATTATTTTAATTTATTTTCAGAAGTTATATTCATTAAATATAATCTTTTGGAATTAAATGTGTAGAAGGCTAATTTTTTAAAATTTTTTTAAAATATTTATATAATTTAATAATAATAAAACCGTATGTGTTTTGAGATCTGTGGTTTTCCATTCGTTGTAATCTAGTAATGAGATTGTATTAATTTGAGTTAGTAATTTAGGAGATACGTTTTTGGTGGCAATCTTTCAGTTCAATATCATGTAGTCGTTTTTCAAGTCTCCCCTTGTATACTGGAGGTTGAGTTCTCCGACATTACTTCCCTACTTTCTTAGCCTAAAGCAAGACGGTCACTTCCGTCCAACTTCAGGAAAAGAATTGTATTTGCATCTGCAAAACACGAGCAGGGTATAAAGCGTGAACGAATTTCTGAAAAGCATGTATAATATGTGAATTCAAATCCTCTTTTCTCTTCACTATTCGAAACCAGAGAATATTTCTACTTCTTGGTTGGCAATTCGAGACCATCCACTCTGATGGAATCTTAAATAAGATTTAGTTTCATTGCCGTAAGAAAAAGACGTTATCAATTAGATAAGTATTTGAGAATAGGCAAAGATCCGACATAAGGAATTTATATCCTCATCTGTTACTGGAATTGTGTATTCTTATCTGGAATTACGACAATTTATTTTTTCTTCTATTTTCCTGTTTAGGCTTCTGATAAATGCTAGTCGGAAAAAATTCTAAATTCCCCACATATAGAGGGCTTAAAAAATTTATATTGCCACAAATTTATCCTGAATCTCAGTTGAAATTTCAAACCAAGTTTCTCCAGTTGTAGTATATTGCTTCAATTAATTTTCGAAATATTCCTCCACTATATATTAAACCCTTTTGTGAAGATGTTGAAATATTCAACTTTATAAGTAATTTAAAATTCACATTGTCTCAATGAATTTATCTTATATTCCATAGTTTTGGCATTTAATACGTGTGAATTTATCGTAAATGATAAGTAGGGGGAAAATAAAGCATAATTTCCAATTTACACAGTGTGGAAACACTTATGTTGGAAAATTTTGAAAAACACTAGGACATGTCAACATTCAAATTCATTTAAGCATGAAATTAAATATACAGGGTGATTCGCGTCCTCTTCATTTTAAATGGAATTGCCTGTATGTTTCCATATTTTTTAAAGCTCCTCAACAACCTGATTTCAAGTAATGCATGGTCTATTATATGTAATACCAGATGAAATGAAGAAAGTAATAAATTACCACGGGTTAGATATTGGTATTTTTTAAATAACCTAAATACAGACTAATGAAATTTCTGAACTAACTATTAATTAAGTTGGGAAATTTCTAAAATCAATTCTCAATACGCTCATGAATCCCTGGTTTTGTTAACATTTTTTGGTATGAATTCCTAATAAAACTATCTACATATGCCGATAAATAAGGAAAATCTGCAAATAATGTGGATTGTTATCAGTCAGATGTTGCGGTATTAAGATTTACATGGAAATAGTAAATTCCTGATTGAAAACGTGTAGAAGTAATAATGAAATAATTACCTGAGATTCGCCGAATTGAGATTTTAATGATGATTGCTCACGGGGATAACTGCAGAAGTCAAGTTGAAGTGGCAAACTCATTTAATCAGAGGAATTCCCATATGCCTAATATTTCACAGTGTCTAAAATTCATGCACAATTCAGAGTACTTGGACATGTCAAACCACTAGAAAGAAAATTGCAATTCGTTGAAGATACTGTGAAATTGGATATTTTGTTAGGTGTTGCACAGGATCCAACGACAAGTGCACGTCAAATTTACTGTGAAAATAATGTCATATAAGTGTCTCTACAAAGAAAACCTAAATCTATATAGAATGACTTTTGTGCAGGAGCTAACAGAAGACGATCCAGATCGAAGAATACATTTCTGCGAAATAGTGATGGATAAACTGAACACAAATGAAATAGCTGTTGGTAAAATCCATTTTTTCTGATGAATCAACATTTACATTGAACGGAGAGGTAAACCGACAAATTTGTAGATATTGATCAGAGGAGACTATGCTGGACTTACGCGAATCTTTCTGTATATTCAAAGCTATATTCAAAAAGCGCACTATTGAATTTAAAAGTTGACGTTTCCCAGTGTTTTTTATTTCTAACATAAGGACACAAATAATTTTATTCCATAAGTGGTTTCCACACTGTAGAAACAACGGAAAAAAATGAAGTAATATTAAACAGACTCTCTTATTTTTTCTTTTTAACAACAAGAAAACTTAATTCGTATATATATGATTGAACACATTTCATTTTTATTCTATAATTTTCAGTAAATTGTTTTCAATGATGTTTTATTTCTACCTCCGGTAAAAAAAGATTAGCACTCTTTTTAAAACAGTTTAGTTCGGATAGTAAAGGAAATGTGAAATTACACAAAGCTTCTTTAATAACGAGCAATTTCCCATTTTCCACCCATAATTCGATTATATCATTGGGAGGATTCAGCTGTTTGGAAATTACTGAGGAGGGAAATTAAGATCCTTGTAATTTCGTTTTATGACTATTCGATCAGTTAAGCGTGTCGTGTTCAATAGTCATAAGAAAACGATTAAATTCATCGCTGGAAATTTCGTGTTTAATACACCAATCTCATGCGTCGATATGTTCCAGACTATGGGGCCATTAGCGTCCAAGGTGGATATTTCAAGCCGGGCTTAATGCTGGAAAACCTTTTCCCAGAAACTCTCAGCCAGCATGGTTCGCTTAACATGAAAAGATCGAAATCTTTAATAAGAACGAAAAAAATTATCTCAACCTCTTTCTTTTCAATTAGAATATAAACGTTAGCCTATTAAAATCCCCGACAAATAACTCGTGTATCAATTATGTAATGTTTCACATGAAAGCGGGAGATATACATTCGAATTGCTTGCATGCAAGAAAACGGCAAATGCCGGTAACTAGTATACCGAGTGTTCCTTTTCGAGTGAAATTCGACGAGCCAGTACCACGTTTTAGTATTTGTTTTCTATACATTTAAATTGAGCAAGCAACTTGTACGCAAAAGAGGGCAAACGCCAGTAACTTTTTCCGAGTGAAATTCCACGCAAAGTAACTGTTTACAGGGTAAAAATAGGCACGAGCTTGTACCAAATTGTAGTGCGTGAGAACAAAATGGTCGGTTTAGTATTTAGGTTATATCCTCCGACAATAACAAAGGATGGACCAACTAGAGTTTTCATTTTGAAGTAGTGCTAACACTTCTGTCATTTGCGTTTGACAGAAAGTTAGTTTAATATTTGAAATTAACGAAATAAATCGATTTACGCTTGAAAAAAACTGGGAAATATTAAAATATTCTATCCAAACTGTTAGAAATTAATTGGAAAATTCAATAGAAATGAAGTACACTCCCGGCAATTTGTGGATCAATTTTTCATGAAAACTGGATCATTATTCGATAAAATAACCTGTTTACGTTCTCGTCTAGTGAGCATACCTGAAAACATTGCTGCTGCAGCCCAGAATGTGGCATCCATTAACATCAACTCGTCATCGTGCTAAAGAAAATTTTTCGCACTTTTCTGAAGGGAATTTTGCATAAAGACCTCGTGAAGGCTTACTACGTTCAACTTATGCAAGAAGTGAAGCCTCTTGACCATCCGATATGTTTCCACTTCCCTCAATGGGCTAATGATCGCATGTAAGAAGATGAGCAATTCAATTTTCGATAAATGCATAAAAGTTTTACCTCAATATAAAAAAATTTACTTCTGTTTCAAATATTTTGAACTTCATTTAATTTCAAGATATTTCTTCCTTATTGTGGAACCCGTTACTGACATAATTCAATGACATGGGTTTATTTTGCTCCGATGGGTAAAACACTGATTGATTGCATTAAAAAGTACATTCTGAGTGTACCAAGTGTAGAAGTATGAAACCGGATTTTCCCTATAGATGGTGCTAGTCATCATATAAGGAAACGTCAGACCGCTTCTGCAGCAATATTCCTTTGAAACATGTATATGTAGAATAATAAGATTTCAAAGGAATGATGAATTCACAATAACAATATACAATATTTGGAAACATATAAAATTTTACGAAAAATCGAAATCTTGAAAATTTCAAATATATATTCTCAAAGATGATTAGCATACGTCGAATGTACAGAATCGGATATATAACCCCTTTGGTGTTCTTGGACACGTTTCTTGAGTGATCTGCCAGTCTGGCTAATGTATACTAAAGGGCAATCTTTGCAAGTCAACTTGTATAAAATGATACCAATCCCATCAAAATGAATGATATACTTAATTGCCTGGAAATATGTCTTGAACAAAACTACTTTCAATTTACCGGAACCGTCTATATTTTTAACAATGGTTTAATAACGGGAAATCCACGAAGTTCAATTTTAGCTGAAATATTTATGGGTAATCTAGAATCAAAAATACACCTAAATGCGATAAGCAAATATTTCCTTTATTGGTATAGATATTTAGATGACATTTTTTGTTGTTTCAAAGGCACCGACCGACAACTACATATCTTCACGAATTTCATTAATAAACTCCACCCAAAAATCAAATTCACAATCGAAAAAGAAAAGAATCAAAGTATTAATTTTCTTGACCTCACAATAACAAGACTAAATAATTTACATGATTTTAGTATTTTTCACAAACCCCATACATATCGACATCACAATACATAAAACTTCTAATCACCCCACCAACCAAAAGATATAATAGTTTTATTCATAGATTATTGAATGTCCCTTTGAATTCAGATAACTTTTTGAAAGAACTAATATTATTAAACAAATAGCGTCAAACAACAGTTACAACCCCTTTCTTATGGATAAAATGTTATCCAATAAACAAAAGAAAATGGCATTAAATTTTGTGTACCCAATCATAAAAGAGGAGAATACACAGAAATATGTTTCGTTATCTTATGTCAATAGATTATCTGAAAGTATTGTTAATTATTTCAAAAGTTGTTTCAATTATAACGCGGCTTTTAAGACAATTAATAACCTCAGTACCTACATAAAAAACAATAAACATCGAACAAATAAAGAAAATAAATCCGGAGTCTACAAGTTGACTTGCAAAGATTGCCCTTTAGTATACATTGGCCAGACTGGTAGATCATTCAAGAAACGTGTCCAAGAACACCAAAGGGGTTATATATCCGATTCTGTACATTCGACATATGCTAATCATCTTAAGGAATTCAGGCATAATTTCAACAATAATTATGAAATTATCCACGTTGAAAGCAAAAGTTCTAGATTAACACTTTTAGAATTTCATGAAATCAACAGTTATAATGCCCGTAAAATCCTTTTGAACGAACAAACAGATGTTGATAAGTCTCCATTACTGAATATCTTTCCTTAATGGCATTTTTAGCGGCAAACTCCACTAAACACCTAGAGTTTTTATGACTTGTGCTTCCATTATTTGGTCACGTACCTAACAATGTATTTAAACTCGGTTACACTGAATACCATCCGACAGTACAATGTAATACCTGAAGAAGCCACATCGTGTTGTAGTAGTACAAACATTTTTGTGGAAATAAATTACTGTCTCATATAAATTTTTTCAATCTGTACTGAAGAGTTGAGATATGGACGTTTTTCTGGTATTCATACGAAGGAACTGCCGCTCTGTTGAAGAGGTCCATCCTTTTCGAGAAGGCACAATTATGGTTTGCGGCGGTGTTTGTTTCGATGGCAGAACTGACTTACTAGCGCTTTTAAGAATCATAACATCTCAGACGTAAGTTGATAAAGTTATCAACGGAGGAATCTCACAGTTTCACGCCTCTATTGACGAAAATTTTCGGTGATCGAGGACTCTTAGGATCTATTACAAAGAACCCTTAATGCCAACAGATCACAGCCGAAAATGCTTCAACAGTTCCGAGATCACATCTTTGGCAACAAATTGAGCAGGAAGTTCTTAATAACTTGGTGGAAAGCTTGCAGAGAAGATGCCAAGCAGTTATTAAAGCTTGTGGTGGTCATACTTTGTATTCAGGGTCAATACAAGCATGAATATTTGAAATTTTCAAGATACGACTGGAGAAGAATACATTATTAATCTGACTAGGTAGACTTCAAAAGTAAAATTTATCGAATCGAGGCGAATAAACTCATTTTCTTCCTTATCGTATATTCATCATCTGGAATAAACACGTAGGGATGCAACAAATTGTATAAATGATTTAAAGTCACCAGCCTAATCTAATAAAAGGATAATAGAGATTTTATGGCTTGTTGACGAGACGGTCTGTACGAGCCAGGCGTGCAATATATTTTAACGCTTCTTTCTGAATTATGTTTTCACTCGGAATGAAAAATTGGAGACGTACAGGTAAAGGGCAAGGTGTGTGGAGCAACAAACGGGAGGAAATATCACTTCATTCGAGGTCGTCTATTGTGGACTGAAAATTTATTCAGGAAAAATTTGGGGCGCAAGTATTCATCCCGGGCTTCCATAGTCTTTGTCGATTAGTTTCGCGGAAGCCTAGTAAGTTACACCGGGGAATGCGCGGTGAAAAGAACGGTATCTATGTAGAAAGAAAGAATTTGGAGCCCCCTTTCATCTCTGAGCCGGAATATTAAGATATACTTTTCGATGTATGCTTCTTTCTAATGAAAAATTCACAACGCAATCTTCATACATGATGCTTATACCGCGCTGATAGTATAAATTCGAAAGTTCCCATTTTTAGACGGATAGTCCTCCTGAGAGTTCCATTAATACTAAAACATACGTCTTGACGTTTATAGAGGTATTCAATTCATAAATAGTTAAGAGTATTTTGCCTATATGAAGTTTTTTCAAATTAAAATATTGTATGACAAATTTGAGGTGTGTCCGATCCAACATTGAACAGATTTATTGTGAATATCTTTGAAACTAGTTTTGAGGAGGTATCGGGTGTTTTTTCAGAGTGATAGAACTTTCCATATGGATAACTGTGATTTGACAGAAGGTAGAAGCCATGTTGTTTTGACATTTCTGTTCAGTGTGCAATGAAAAATTATCATGGAAAGACTCACATCGCAACAACGTTCAAAAATTGTTGGAATTTATTTTCAAAATCAGTGTTCTATTCGCCAAACTTATAGAGCACTTCGTGAAAATTATGGTTTACTAGCTTTTTACCCGCGGCTTCGCCCGCAGTGGAGTCATTAAATAAGTATGAAAGATAAAGGGTAAGGGTATAATAATAGTAAAACTTCATTACTGAAGTAGCTAAATTTGACGATTTTTTGACAAACAATTGTTTTATCTTTCGTAAAAAAATTTTTTTTTTTAAATATAAAGTACCCTATGTTACTTCTAATACCTTCAAGAGTATATGTACAAAGTTTCATGATGATCGGTTCAGTAGTTTTTGCGTGAAAGCGTAACAAACAAACTTACATTCGCATTTATAATATAGTAGGGATATTAAGTAGGGATAGTAGGGATATTATCGTCCAAGATCCAACTGGTTCAAGAACTGAAGCCACTTGACCATAATAAGCGTCGTTTGTTTGCTGATTGGGCCCTAGAACAGCTTGAAGTTGATCCACTTTTTTATCGTAAAATTTTGTTTAGTGATGAACCTCATTTCTGGTTGAACGGCTATGCAAACAAGCAAAATTGCCGTATATGGAGTGAAAACAATCCTCAAGAAGTTCTGCAGGTTCCATTGCAACCTGAAAAATGCACTGTATGGTGTGCTTTACACGCTGGAATCATCATCGGTCCATATTTCTTTAAAAACGATGCTGAAGCTAATATTACAGTGAATGATGCTCGTTACAGATCGATGATCAATGATTATTTGTTTCAAAATTTGAATGGTATCGACCCAGAAGTGTTTTGGTTCCAACAAGATGGTGCTACACCTCATGCTGTTACCGTAACAATTGATTTATTGAAAGAAAGATTTGGCGATAACATTATTTCGAGAAATGGTCCAATTAATTGGCCTCCAAGATCATGCGACTTAACTTTACTGGATTATTTTCTTTGGGGTTATATCAAGTCATTGGTTTATGCTGATAAACCAGAAACAATACACGCTTTGGATACCAACGTAACTCGTGTTATTGATTAAATAAGGCCTGAAATACTCGAAAAAGTGGTCCAAAATTGGTCTGGTCAAATGCGGTTTCTCAGAGCTAGTGGTGATGGACATATGCCACAAATTATTTTTAAAACATAAATATCATAAAATTATCTTTCAGATAAAAAAAAATTGGCTTTTCAATTCAAAGTTCTATCACTCCTAAAAAAACACCCGATACTTGAAGAGGTCAAAAATCACCTGGATCAGTTTTTTGCCAGTAAAGACCAAAAATTTTATAAGCGCGGAATCATGCTACTACCAGGAAGATGACAAAGGGTGTTGGACCAGAATGACCAATATACAGGGTTTATATGAATAGTTGCAAAAAAATTTAGGAGGTGATTCCTTGTCAAAAAAAAGGGTGGATTTTTCATGTAAACATTATTTATTTGAGCCCTCCTTGCTTAGTTACAACCCCCTAAAGATGGCGCCTGAAAAACAGTTTTTGATATTTTTCATGAAAACCAAAGAACTAACAAGAATAAAATTGAGCAAACATTTTAACGTGCGAGAAGACACTTTAAAAATTTTGGTGGTCTTTCTCTATTATTGCAAGGGGTAGAAAAAGCCACCCTAAAACTTTCTTTAGCAAGAAACTTTTTTCCCTATTCCTATTTTACAATAAAAAAACTATTTTGGATAGCTTAATCCATTCTTAATAAATAAGGTCTCCTGTAATTTCTTGCTAAAATTCAAGGTTTTTGAGAAAAAAATATTTATCAACATGATAGCGCGAGTCGTGCTGAAATTATTTCCGAACTAGAAATTATGAAGTAAGCGGATGTGATTTTGTTATGACAATTGACTAGTTTCGATTAACTTTGATTGAGTTACAATTATTTATTGATCTGGCTCATCATTTTGAGATTTTTCTCACATACATCTTTAGGGGGCTGTAACTAAGCAGGGGGAGCTCAAAAAAATTAAGTTTATATGAAAGGCCCACCCTATTTTTGACAAGAAATCATCCCCTAAATTTTTTCGCAACTACTCATATACACCCTGTATAGTTTAATACAATCTTCATTCTTTCTACGCAAATTGCCTTTCATTTTCCCAAAAAAAAACTAAATTACTCTCCGAACTACCCAATAAATTATCGAAGAATAGTATATATTAGGTGGTTTCTGAGAAAAATATCAGAGTTTGACAACTATGCTGAAAATTTGAAGAATTTTGTAGGGTTTCAATATAGATAAATAATCTTTGAGGTAAATTCCATCTCGTTACTTATCCCGGAACGATCCTGAAGGCCAACAAATCGTCGGGAATAGAGTCGAAGGCAAACAATACAGAATGAATACGGAAGAGTTTTATGTTCCACAAAAAGTACGAGCACAGGAAACAAAATAACAGTCGGAAAATAGCCCTAATCTCCAAGATAAGCAATAATCCCCATAAAGCGTCGTTTAAGGGCCTCCAGCGCGAAGTATTCTTATATTTATGGAAACAGCAGTTTTTGTGTTAACCAACTCCGTTCCGTTCTCATTTAATCAAACACGTTTTATCGGTGTTTCAGCAGTTACTTTTTCACTCAATATACGTTGGGAAATTGGAATAGTCATGCAATATCTTTTCCGCTTCCAGTGAATCCGGCATTTTTGAACAGACGCGAAAAGCAAAAGCCGCTTATCAACACCTTATCGCCGAGATGTTCAAACGTCTCAAAAGATGTATCGTTTACGAGATATCCTACCATCCCCTGGCGCGCATATTCTCTATCTTCTCCCGCAAATCCGATGATGGACCTTTGCAGAGTCCTTGCTAACACCGCACGGCGGACCTACCATTTTATCATTTCGAATTCGATGAACACGTCCAAGTCATACTTAAAGGCCAAGTCTGACGCTCTTAGTCACTTGCCCTAAAACTACTCCATAAAAGAAATGGCTAGGCACATCCCATTATTCAAATCGCAAAAAACTGATGATGAGATGACACCGTGGACACCCTGGCATTTTAAGCGCAGACTTGAGCTTTTCTGCTCCAAACGAAATGTCATTAAATAAAACAATTCACAAAAAATCGCCGAAATAAAAGCCCAGAATGGAGTGTATAGTTATAACGGGTAATCCATTTCGTGGTCCGGATTTCACAGCCCTGTTCCAATGACATATGTCGAACAGAACTGTGATCCGAGTCCTCATATGTTTAGCTGAAAGTTAGCCATTTAACAATATGGATCGTTTATTTACTGCTGAACGTGTGAAAATTCTGAAAACTTATTATAATACCAATGATTCTGTATTAAGTACATTTTGTGCATTACGCGCAGATAATGCTCGATATAGTCGTCCATCTTAGCATACAATTGGTAATACAGTCAAAAAATTCGAATAAGATATTACTGATGTCCTAAGGCACCTACATCAACGAAATGCACCCAAAATATTTCTACTGTAAGTGAAAGTGTTGAAGAAGATCCAAATTTATCAATTCATCGGCACGCACAACTTTTGGGCCCCTTTAACGGCACACTATGGCGTATTTTGCATCTGGATTTGCATCTCCATCCTTATAAGGTTCAATTGACACAAGAACTAAAGCCAGCTGACCATAGAATGCGTAGAACATATGCCGATTAGGTGCTTGAACAACGTTTGAATGACGATTTTTCGCTTCGAAGTTTTTTCAGCGACGAAGCGCATTTTCCACTCGGTGGCTATGTGAACAAGCAAATTTGTCGCATCTGGGGCAGTGAAAGATCCTCATATAACTGCTGAGAGACCATAACATTCACAAAAAGTCACTCTATGGTGTGAAATTTGGACTGGTGGAGTGATTTGGCCCGTACTTCTTTGAAAATGATCACTCAAACCGTCAATTCTCATCGCTATAGCCAAATTATTAACGATTTTATTAGCCTGAAATGAATGATATGAAATTGAAAGAGATGTGGTTCCAGCAGGATGATGCGACAAGCCACACAACACGACCCGTTTTGGCTTCATTGCAAGAAAAATTCCCAGGGCGCGCAATTTCTCGTTTCTTCGATGTAAATTGGCCACCAAGATCTTGTGCTTTATCGCCTTTGGATTTTTTTGTGGGGTTATGCGAAGGATCGTGATAATCCTCAGACTATTGACGATCTGAAAACCAACATCGGTCAAGTTTTTGGTGAGATATTGCCTGAAATGTGCCAGTGAGTCATCGCAAATTACATCACAAGGATCGAGTTTTGTAAGAGATCACGCGGAAGATATTTAAATGATGTTTTATTCCACACATAATGGCAAGGTCCAAGCATTATATTGAAATAAAAATTTGATCGATATTCTAAATGAAAGAGTGTTTTATTTACGTTTTACTACTCTGTCAAGAAAGTACCGGGAATTTTCAATTAAAACAACATTTTTACATTTAATCGTCAAAATTTATTGGGTCGCCTTCAAAATAGGCTCCATTTGCTCCAATACATCTATGCCAACGGCACTTCCAATTATCGAAACATTTTTTATAGGCGCTTTCCGGGATGGACTTTAGCTCTCGCGCCGAATTTTGTTTTATGGCTTCAATTGGGTGCCACGAAGGGGCAATTTTAGTTTTGGGAAGAGGAAAAAGTCGCAGGGAGCCAAATCCGGCGAATACGGTGGTTGCTGAAGCACGTTTGTTGAGTTTTTGGTGAGAAAGTCAGTCACAATCGTAGCTCGGTGAGAAGGCGCGTTATCGTCATGCAAAATCCATGAGTTGTTCGCCCACATATTTGGCCGCTTCTTACGGATACGCTCACGCAAATGTTTCATAACGCCTAGGTAATACTCCTTGTTTACCGTCTGACTCTCTGGAACGAATTCGTAGTGCACCACGCCACGGATATCGAAGAAAACAATGAGCATCACCTTCATTTTCGAGCGGCTTTGGCGTGGTTTTTTCGGTTTCGGCTCATTTTTTGCCAGCCATTCCGATGATTGCTGGCTTGTTTGATATCGTACTCGTAGACCCAGGTCTCATCACCAGTTATAATGCGTTCCATGAATGTAGAATCGGAATTACAGCGATCCAGCATGTCTGAAGCAACCTGTTCGCGATGACGTTTTTGAAGAAAATTCAGGTCTTTCGGTACGAGTCGTGCGGCCACCTTTCTCATGCCCAAAATATCAATCAAAATCGTACGTGCGGACTCGTGGGATATCTTAAGATCATGTGCTATCTCTCTCAAGCTGGTACGACGGTTTTCCAGCACCCTTTCCTTAATTTTATCGACGTTACCGTCGATGGGCGACCACTTCACGACCGTCCTTGAAGACTCTGTACCACTGATATGCACGAGTTTTCGATAGAGCATTATCATCAAAGGCCTTTTGCAACATTTTCAATGCATCGGCACACGAAAATTCATTTGCAACACAAAACTTTAAACAAATTCTTTGCTCAACGTAATCACCCATAGTAAAAATCGGCACGCACTCTGACATCGACTGACTTAATCAGCTGTTGTAAACACACTAGTTGACAGATCCCGCTCAAGCTTGGCATAGTAATTAAGGACAGTGGTACCAACCTAGGAAAAAATTTTACCTGCCTCATTGCCCCGCCAGATTTAAATCGATAATTCCCGGTACTTTCTTGACAGAATGTATTTCGGAAGCACAATATAGAAAGGTAAATCATTGTGTTTTCAGAAAATCTGGATACTGCCTTTCCACTCGTGAGTATCAATGTTAAGAAACATCGGATATTTGAAATATCTATTAGGAGAATAAGTTCGTGCGGTTTCTTGTCGAAAATTTAAGCTTTCTATGACAAATTGGTTATACATTCAAAGTTTAAAGTATTGTTCATCGGTAACTACTTTTTTCCATCTTTCTGGCAAATAGCTCTTTGACGACGAATATGGTCCCTTTGACCACCCTTCCGATACCAACCAAGGTGACGGTGATTATGAGAGGAAGACATCACTTTTTTAAACAGATTTAAATTAAGATTGAAGCCAACTTTTTTTAGTTGAAAGATAATTTTATGACATTCATGTTTTAAAAATAATTTCTGGCATATATCCACCACGACTAACTCTGAGGAACCGCATTCGACCAGACCAATTTTGGACCACTTTTTCGAGTAATTCAGGCCTCATTTCATCCATAGCACGATTTACGTTGGCTTCAAATAAAATATGTCATTTGATATAAGTGGTACTTATATGACATTATTTCAATTTATTTTCAGAAGTTATAATCATTTAATATAATTTTTTGAAATTAAATATTTAGAAGGCTAATATTAAAATATTTAAATAATTTTATTTACCTTCCTTCAAGAATTAACCTCTATTTATGTCATACTGGAAATTGTTTGCGTATTTAATGAAGCTTTTTGGACACTAATGAATTAATCTCAACAGTGTAGGATTTCAAGAATTTCTATTTTAACTGTATTATTCCTCATTCACATTTTTGGAATGAACCGAATATCTGTTGTTCATTTTCCAATCAAAATTGGACGTACAAGAATCCGTCCCTTTTCTTCAAAAAATTTTCAGTGAAACAACCTCAATTTCCAATGTTATTTAAATAAAAATTGTTCCATTTAGCGAAACGTGATAGATGAGTAATTTCACTTACCTATTATGTTGAGCAATTGTTTTTTGAAGTTATGTTACTTCAAATTGAGCATGAATTTTCAAATGAAGGCACAGAACTTGTACAACAAAGAAGTTATCTATTACAAGACACGTTCATCTTAAATTCAAATTTCAACTAATTAACTTTTCGAAGCCTGAACTAACTTGTTCCTAGTGGATAAAAGAAGCAGTAATTGTTGAAATGCTTTGAAACGATAAAAATTTTATAAAAAGTAGCTCTTTAAAAATCGAAAACAAAAATTCTCTCAATAATTTGGAAAAACCCCTTGAACGTTAGATAAACACTCAGTATATCTGGTATTGGTACTGACGAAGAATCTATTCCAGTTTGTAGGTGATATTTCACTATGTGCTTTATTGAAACTGAACTATCTATTTTAACCTGCATTTTGTGTAGCTTGGAAAATAAAAATTGAATTGAAATGCTTACTTTGGCAGTAAATTAAAAATTCGTTTTAAAGGCAATAAGTAAATAGGTAGACTTACTTCCATACACTGCTCTCTTCGTTTCATTATGATGACACTTGGAACCTGCAAAGAAAACACATTTTCAATAAAATTTACTGGTTATTACTTCCGCACGATAAATAGGGTGTTTTCAAAATTTAGATATTTTTTTAACACAAGGTAGAACTCATCAAAATAAAAAATTTCACAAAAAAATGTCAACCTGAAGAATCCACAATATAGACGGAAAAATGATTGTGAATTAATATAAATTGTGGAAATTTTACTTAATTTTAGCCGTCACAATTCATTCTGCAACAAGAAAATTAATAGCCTTTTAAACACAGTGGCAACACAACTAAATCAAAAATAAAATAATAAAAAGGGGGTTATTGACTTGTTAGAAGGATTTACAATATATAAAATATCAAACAATTAAGACAAGTTGTAGAAATTACTATATTTTACTGCCAATTAATTGATATTCTACACATTTAATTGTTACTCGAGTCACTATTAGATGTGTAAAATATCAATTTATCGGCAGAAAAACATAGTAATTTCTACAACTTGTTTTAATCACTTTATTTCTGATAATATAAGCGGAAATAGAGGGTTTTATTTTAAATTATATATGAAACAAAACATATTCTAATAATATGTATTTAGGAACTTTTTTCGATAAACACATTTTCATTCAAGCAATCACAATAAAATCATCGCATAGTTAACTATGTTATAATATCATAATATTATCTGAAAAATAGTATATTTCTGAAATAAATGCAACCTACGAGATGGATCTAATTTTATTCTCGGCAGTTCACATTTGCCACTGTATGAAAAAAGTTCCTCTCAGGCATGATGTTAATTCTGATATTGATCAACTTGTAAGGGTTTTCAGAATATTCTGATTTTTGATTCAACAACAACCTTCAGGAAGTGCGACTCGTAAATTTATAATTGGAAAAATATAGTACTACATGAATTAGAAAAATATATGCAACACTGTCCAATTATCATTTCACATAATAACATTCGTCGAAAAAAACTATGAATCCTTCAACGTCATAGGGAGCTAACACATCCGTGAGAAAATTGCGATTTTATTCCGGGAAAAATAAATTTCTCTCATTTTGAAGTCCCGTCATTTATAGAACTCGCAATTGTTACCAAAAGCAGACAATTCGCATGGCATCAATTATACTGGTAGTGTGAAAAACGTAAATTAAAATGATTTTTCACCTCTTCTGACTCAATTTTCTCTGCTAAAGTTCATCACGTATATGGTAAGGATATCCCTGAACTAACCGATATTCAAAGTGAACAAACTAGTGTAGTAATAATAATTGAACTTTTTCAGCCTTAACTAATAATAATGATAAAATTAACGTTTATTTGAAAGAAATGATATATCGTTTCTCAAAACTCAGAACATAATATGAAATAATAAAAAGGGGGTTTTTACTTGATAGAAGGCTTTTACAATATCTTCACTATCACACAGATTAATTTTGCTATCCTCACTAAAAATTTTAATTTTATTAAAAACTTTTCCCGCAAACTCTTTGAGATTGAATTAAATAAATGTTTTAGAAAGCTCAGTTTTAAATTAGTAGACATATTGTGGAGTTGTCTCCTAATTTTGATTATAAAACACTTGGGTTTTAACACTGATACATTTAAATAAGGTTATTCTGATTTTCACAAATTTTTATTGTTATGTTTACAACAATCGTTTCTCTATCACAGTAGCATCATCAGGCAAGATTACATTTTGAATAACTAAGCTTGTTTCCGAAATCCGTTGCTATTTATTTCGGAAACAAGCTTAGTTATTCAAAATGTAATCTTGCCTGATGATGCTACTGTGATAGCGAAACGATTGTTGTAAACATAACAATAAAAATTTGTGAAAATCAGAATAACCTTATTTAAATATTATTTATTTATTTATATGGATTTTCACCAAGTAAGGACTGATTCAATTCAATAACTGATTCATTTGTTTATTCGATACAATTGCAGGTTATGAATTTTCGAGGTTGTTATAGGAATGAATGTACAATTAAAGTGTCGATTGTCGACATTGTTGAGTGTCGATCGAACAGGAACAGAATCAAAGAGATAACCAGAGCGTCTCACTAGGGATGCCAACTTGTCATAGAATATTCTACATATAATTTTCTGCCACTCTATAAGATTTCTAACGTGGCCTCTGTTCAAAATTTAATTTTTTTATGAAACAATAACACATATAGAATTAGTACTCATTACATAGCACCAAAAGGAATGAATGAATCTAAAGAAAATATAGACTATTAACTAAATAATTAAATGAATTCGTGAAGGATACAAACGTTTGTTTCATAACAATGTATTATGAAAACCAAATTCCTCTCCAGAAATGCTCATACATCCATATGCAACAAACGTTTGTATCCTTCAACTATTAATTTAATAATTAAGTCAATATTCTATATTTTCTTTTGAATCTTTTATTTTTTTTGTGCTGTGTAATGAGTGTTAATTCTATATGCCACTGAATCTAGACAAAATTTGCAATGTATTTTATGGACTCCCTTAAAATCAAGTGATAATATGTTATAAATGAATAGCAAAATATATAATTATCATATATACAATAAAATACTGAAAAGATGTTTGATGTGGAAAACTCAGTTTCAAATTTTGAATATTATAATAGTGAAATATGTCACAAGACAGATCCACAAATTGCTGTGAGTGTACTCCACTTTTATTGAATTTTCCACGTAAATTTCTAACAAATTAGATAGAAGATTTAACACTTTGGAAATGAGTTTTTGATATTTTCCACTTTTGTTCAAGCTTAAATCGGACCATTTCGTTGATGTCAAATATTAAACTAAATCTCTGTCAAAACACGAATGACCAAAGTGTTTCTAGATTCGAAATAACAACTACTTCGAAATGCAAACTCTAGATGGCCCACACTTTTGGATAGTTGAATGTCAATGTCTATCATGCACAAGTATGTGTTTGTAAGACAATATGATTAATTTAATAGTTTAATACTATTGAAGCTACAGAGTGTTCATTTTTTCTATTTGAATTAAATATTTACATTTGTCAATAATAAACTCGAGTATCAAGGCAATAAATTGTGTTTTATTTATTCTATCAATATAACTAGAAATGCACAAGCGTGCTACAGCTCCTGATTTTTTAATTAAATCAACTATTTAAAGGAAAACATGTACATGAAATTTTTTTCCCCAATAAGTCAACGACAAATACCCATGAATAACTCCGATAAAATATGATAGAGGAACACCTGATTTTGAAAAAGTTTTCATCAGTTACGTGTCCATCAAGTAACTGCAAGAACGAATGGATAACCATCCATTCCTATGAAACCGAAATTAAGTGAAAGAATAACGGTCCAGGGGTAAATGGAATCAGAGCTATATATTTGGTTGATGTAGTGAAGGTTTAGAGAGGGTTCGTTGGGATCGGACCTTGAAGGTGAGCCATAGGGAGGTTGCTGTTAACATTGCTCTACAAATCACCACTGGGTATAAAGAACACCCCATCCATCGTCCGTACGGTAAGCAGAGGAGGTTTCTTTTTTCCTATCAATGACTTGTCTGGATTGAAAGGCATTCAATTAACTCCGGGTAAAATGCGTTTGAACAACCTGCTTCGAGTGAAATTAACGAATACAAAATGTCTAGAATTTAACGAAGAGGCTCGGCCGTTGTAAAAAGGGGTGAGCCGACCTAAAATTGATTTTTACGACTAGATAAATAACTTCCTTTCTCAACGCACATACATGAAATCTACGGATGCAATCTCGTCCACTTATGACAAGGTACGTTTTTCAAATTGTATTTCAGAATTTCGAAGTTTTCTCACATTTTTTGGAAAAAAATATCTCAATGAAATAATGAACTTCGGAGCTTCTTGAAGGAAATATCCTCTGATTGATAACCTTAGAAAATCACCTAAACGGCCTTCAAGTTCTATTTGAAAAAGGAGTATCGAATGAAGTTTGCAAGATAATTTCGGTCAATATTCTACATTTTCTCTCGATTTTTTTATCGGTTGATTCCCACGCATATGTTTGATAATTCGATATGTCAACTAAAAGGAAACGGTGTTTCTAAGACATTTCATTTTATTTGATTCAAAAAAATTTCAAGACATTTGTAGATTAAAATTTGTAGAGGTTTCAGAGAATCATACTGAGTATTATTCAAAATATTGAAAAACTCCCTCCGAATAATATTCAATTTATGTTCAATTTTTTTATTTCAGGTTGAATGAATTACGACGAAATGACGGAGTACTTCATTCAAATTATTTAACTGTTTAAATTACTCCCAAGTAAAATAATGTAGGATTTATACATATCGCGTGTTTTTTTTAGAGTGACTGAATTTTCGATACGAATAACTGTGTTTTGACAGAAGGTAGAAGCTATGTTGTTTTATCACTTATGTTCAGTAAGCATTAAAAAATTATCATGAAACTTATAGAGCACTTCGTAAAATTTATGGTTTACATAATCGTCCATCAGAGCAGCTCATTCGTCGAATTATCAATAGATTTCGGACAACATTTTCTCTACTCGATGCAACAACAACAACAACAAGACAAGGAACTGTACGTACAGAAGAAAATATCGCTGCTGTAAGTCATACTGTCAATGATGATTCAGATTTGTCTATTCGTCGACGTTCACAACAAGTTGGACTCTGTGCATCCACCACATGGAAAATTTTGAGCAAAGATCTTGGTCTACACCCAAACAAGATCCAACTGGTTCAAGAACTAAAGCCACTTGACCATAATAAGCGTCGTTTGTTAGCTGATTGGGTCCTAGAACAGCTGAAATTTTTTATTCAAAAAATTTTTTTTTTAAATTAAAATTGTAGAAGATAAACATATTTCAATTTGTTTTAATATTCAAATTTTGTTATATTTCTTCTATCAAGTAGAAGGCCTTTCTATTTTATTAGCAAAATTGTCGTTTATGGAGTGAAAACAATTCACAAGAAGTTCTGCAGGTTTCATTGCATCCTGAAAAATGCACTGTATGGTGTGCTTTACACGCTGGAGGCATCATCGGTCCATATTTCTTTAAAAATATTGCTGGAGCTAATGTTACAGTGAATGGTGCTCGTTACAGATCGATGATCAATGATTATTTGTTTCAAAATTTGAATGGTATCGACCCAGAACTGTTTCGGTTCCAATAAGATGGTGCTACACATCATGCTGCTACCGTAACAATTGATTTATTGAAAGAAAGATTTGGCGATAACATTATTTCGAGAAATTGTCCAATTAATTGGCTTCCAAGATCATGCGACATAACTCCATTGGATTATTTTCTTTGGGGTTATGTCAAGTCATTGGTTTATGCTGATAAACCAGAAACAATAGACGCTTTGGAAGCCAATATAACTGTTGTTATTGATGAAATAAGGCCTGAATTACTCGAAAAATTGGTCCAAAATTGGTCTAGTTGAAAGCTGTTCCTCAGAAATAATAATAAAATAAAATTTGAATAAAATTATTGTTCAAAAAAAATTTGGCTTCAATCTTAATTTAAATGTGTTTTTTTTTCAATTTAAAGTTCTATCACTCTAAAAAAAACACCCGATACTTATATTTGAGACGAGTTAACAAGTGAAACGAGTTTTTCACAAAAAAATTGTTATCTGAGGATGGAATAATATCTCAAAAACTGCAGTCAGATAAAAGTGTGAATTTGTTGATACCAATTAATAGTATTTTCCATAAATTTCTTCAAATTATATTCAACCACCAAATATAAACGGCTAAAATAGTTCAAGATCTCAATTGTGGAGATAATGCAAATTTTGAGCTGTAGAATTCGTAGATCAGAAATAAATAATATTAGATAAAGTTATTCTGACAAATTTTTATTGGTATTTAATACAATTGTCTTGCTATCTTCAGATAGGTGGTATCTTACATTTTGATAGGTTTTGACAGCTACCTGAAGATACTGTGATAGCGAAACAATTGTTGTATTAAGTCACAATAAAATTTGTTAAAATCAGAATAACATTAATCAATATGGATTTTCATCAAGTGAAGACTGATTCAATTAAAAATCAAACAGATTAGAAATAATATATAAAATGAACCTCTTTATACATGATCGATACTAATGTTTCAGTATTTAAAAACGTGAAATGGAACAAATGAATAAAAATATCCCAGAAAAGATCTGATGAAGTCACAAAAACACTTTCTGTGTGTAGATACCTTTTCTATTCTCAAGATCAAGGATTTTCCTATAAAACCAATATCTAGAAGAGAATTTTTTTCTATAAATAAGAAACAAGTTCTAACGATAATATTCGAGGTTCTAAGACTACAGAATTATATCAAAACGTGAACACTTTACATTTCTTCACAATATAGCACAATTCGAAATATAGAAATGATTCTCTGTTCTTCACTTGACGTTTCTCGAAAATCCACATAAAATATCGGCTAATTACCAAGATCTTCAGCCATTTCAGCCTATAATATGACCCGATCATCACGAGAGACGTTTTAGAACGTTTTTCAATTAGAGCATCCCTAAATAGATATTATTCCATCTCTCTTGCCTTAATTAATTTCGGGTTACTGAGATGCTCGAGTTAATAAACGGCTTACAAAGTAAGCACGGACAAGGGTATCCTTCTTAGCAAAACTGATTACAGAAACTCGATACTACTTCAGCATGAGACAGATTCGGTAAATGGGGCTCGTTTGGAAGATTATACTGTTTCTATCTACATATATTGATATATTGGAAAATAATTATAGCTCATCCCATGTCCCAAATATTAATAACGTATTCTGCTAAAAAACTTACTCATTTATTTTTGAAAACATTCGAATTTTTATATCATTATGCAAACTAATAGAAAATCACCCAGTACTCTATAAAACCATTTGTTCACTAAAAAGATTTATCGATTTGCACATGGAAAGTGGAGTTTTTTTACTGATTAGAGTTATTTGATGATTGAAAAATAATCCTAGTACCTGCCATTGTATTTCGAATAAATAAAATTTGTCAAATAGACAACTTTGTTCATTTTTGTGATCTATAAATAAATTATATGCAACAATTGAACTCACACATGAAGAAGAAGTAAATGATAGCATCAATTTCTTAGATTCAAAAATCACTAAAATTAATAATAGACACGACTTTTCCATATACAGAAAACCTACACACACGGATAGTACGAGTCATTCCACTTCAAACCATCCATTTTCACAAAAATTATCAGCTTATAATAGTATGCTTTATAGATTGGTTAACATACCTATGACAAAAAAAAATTTTGAAGAAGAATATCAAACCATTGAACAAATAGCTTTCCATAATGATTTCAATCCGTTTATTATAGATAATTCACTTGTCTGAAAAGAATGCCAGATATTTAAAAAAAAAGAAAATTACAACATCTCTTTTAGAACCATTAATTCTTTAGGTAGTTTAATAAAAAATAATAAAGATGTCATTCCTAAAATCAAAAAGTCAGGATTATTTAAATATTTTAAAATTAGCCTTCTACATATTTAATTTCAAAAAGCTATATTTAATAATTATAACTTCTGAAAATAAATTAAAATAATGTCATATAAGTACCACTTATATCAAATGACATATAAAATAAACATTCATTATAAGACATCCAAATGGTATAACAAAATCCAATAAAATAAAATAGAAAGGCCTTTTACTTGATAAAAAAATCCAATAAATAAAAATTGTTAACCAAAATCCTATAAATTAAATATTTTGAATAGACAAAATTTTGTTCCTGCTGATCAATCTTATGAAAACAAATATCTCTCAAAAATGTCTAACATAATCTTAAGAATTCCATCATAAAACTATCTTACTTAGAATATTCAATATTATTGGATATCTAACTAAGTTACTTTATATAATAACTCAAGATAATAATAATAATAATAATAATAATAATATAGTTTATTTCTGTTAAAATAAACAAATTACATCACTGAGGTTTATAAAGATAGATATTACAACCAGTGCGTGACATTAAATTAATAATTATTCTAAAATTGTTCATTAAGAAGAAAATTAACAATAATACAGGTAAGTGAAGAACTCTAGGTAGCAGAAAAAAAAAAAATATACATATATAATCTCATTTTTCTGTCTTTCGATGAAAATAATGAAATTTAATAATTTGGCAAGTAAATTATGTCTAATCAGGTAGGTATCAGTCACTATTTAGATAGATATATGGATATAGACAATATATACAATTTTCCAATATATATATTCTGAGATTTTACAATCCTGTATAGAAGTTTTGTCTTATCCGGTATTTATTTATTTATTATTTTAGAGATCAAAATATTGATGTTTTAGCTATTATTTACTACGTTATTTATTAAAATTCTTGTGTCACTATTCATCCAGCATTTTATTCTCTTTTTAAATGTTTTAGTAGTTTTTATATTTCTCAAGTCTTCAGGAATTATATTAAAAATTTTTGGTGCAAGATAGTTGTAACTTCGTTGGCCTATACTTTTGTAGCATCTAGGTGGTTGGTAAGTGAGATCTCTTTTCCTGGTTGTGTAATCATGTTTAAGTGTGTTCACCGATATTTTCTTTGAAATAATGCTTGAAAGAACGTTAATAGCGTATAACTGCCTTATATCATGTACTTCTGCTATCTTGAATAACTCTTTGCTTGAAAACGTAGGCTTTTTTTTATGAATTATTTTTAAGACCCATCTCTGAATTACCTCTAGAGGTTTTATATGGTTTCGATAAGTACCACCCCATCCCACTATGCCATAGTTGATTTGTGACTGTATCAAAGCTAGGTAGAATATTTTTAAATATTTCATATTGGTCAGATATTTACGCAAGTATTTGAATTTGAAAAGCAGACTTCTTATTTTATTCACCAAATTTTTTACGTGTTTATCCCATTTTAATTGTTGGTCAACTGTAATTCCCAGATATTTAATAGCATTTGATTCCACTATAGCTGTTCCGCTGTCAATTTCAAGTTTTCCCCAATTTGGCAGATCTGTAGTATGAGAGCTGAAAACCATATACCTTGTTTTATCAATGTTTAAGGTGAGCTTATTACTTTTGAGCCATTTATTTATTTCAATGAATCCAGTTTCTGCTTTTTTTTTCAATTCTTCCCAAGTACTTCCTTTGAACTGAACAACAGCGTCATCGGCAAAACAAATAGCTTCCTCACATTCCTTCATTTTTAGTAAACTATTTATGTAAATTAGAAATAGTATAGGTCCTAATACAGTGCCTTGCGGTACTCCATACGTTATGATCTCCTCTGAGCTACTGGACTCCCCGATTTTTACAACTTGACGTCTATTCGACAGATAGCTCTTTAGCAACCTATAAATGGGTCCTCTGAATCCGTATGTTTTCAACTTCTTTAACAAACCAACATGGCACACAGTATCGAATGCCTTACATAAATCAACAAATATACACACAGAAGGAGTTTTTTTATCGAGGCAATCGTACAATCTACCTGTTAATTCTCTTATAGCATCTTCTGTGGATTTTCCTTCAAGGAATCCATATTGTTTTTTGTCAATTAACCTATATTTCTTCAGATAATTCATCATACGTATTTTCACTGCTTTTTCAAAAACCTTCGCCAAGGTCGATACCAGAGAGATAGGCCTGTAGCTTGTAACCTGCGAACGGTCCCCGCTCTTAAAAAGTGGTTTGATAATCCCCATTTTTAATTTATCAGGAAAATATCCGTCTTCAAAACATTTACTAATTAAATAAGCTAACGGTACCGATATCTCATGTTTGATCTCTTTCAAAGTTTCAGATCTGAGAGAATCAGGAACTTCTGCTTTTCCAGATTTGAGTCCTGCTATGATGTTTTCCAATTCTTGAGGCTGAACAGGAATCAAATAGAAGGAATTACATTGTGTAACATCATGAACTTTAAAATCTTGTGGACATTCGATTCTATCAGCGTAAATATTACCTATGTTGCTATAATGCTTATTAAATACATTCGCCATTTCCGTTTCATCCTGTATGTGAATTCCTTCATGATTTATATGTTTTATCTCTGACTTAGAGTTGTTGGAATTTCCACATATATTTCTCATGCATCCCCATACACCTTTCGAGTTATATTGATTAGTATCGACAATTTTTTGTACGTAATCTTTCCTTGAATTTTTTATTAATATTTTGACTTCATCTCTATATTTAGTATATTGTGATTTCAATATTTCGTCATTTGGACTATTTTTTGACCGTCTATAGAGTTCATTCTTTTTATTAATTGCTTTCAATATAGAAGGGGTGATCCATTTTTTACGAATGACTTTATTTTTTTTTAGTTTAACTGATTGTGTGTTATTTGCTATATGTTGTTTTAAAGTTTCAATAAAGATGTTAGTAATAATGTTTATATCGTTTTCCCCATACATTCGTGACCACGGCTCCCTCTTAAGATCCTCTATCAATCTTGAGTAGTCAATATAATCCTTCATTTTCTTTCTCCCGTCCCCACGTACGAAATTTTTATTGACTGAGTCTATAGTCAACACGGTCGGAAAATGATCGGTTATTAGGTATTGTAAAATGTAACCCTTTACACGTTCTAATGACTTCACAAGGTGTTCTCTTTTCAAAAATATATGATCTATGCAACTATTTCCTCCTGGTCTTGTGCACTCATTTATTATAGATATGAATCCAAAAGAATATAAGATATTTTTATATTCATCAACATACTCGTCATTTGATAGTAAATTAATATTCATATCTCCTATCAACACGTGATTTTTATGCTGGTACATATTTTCCAGATAAGTGTAAAGATCCTTACTAAAGGACCCCACACATGTTTGGGGCGATCTATAAATAGCTGTCAATTTGAGGCTATTTTCTCCGACGATATCAATTTCTACAGACTTACTCTCACCCAAAGTTAATATTCTGTGATTATACCCCATATTTTCTTTCAGGTAAACTAAGACGCCATCGTTTTTATTCAATGATCCTCCACTATAAATAGTTCGGTATCCATTAATGTTGAAAATTTCTAAATTAGCTATTTGAAAAGTTTCTGACAAAACAATTATATCAAATTTTATAGAAATTCTTTCCAACAGGACCAATAATTCATCAAAATTTTTTGAGATACTTCTAATATTCATATGAAATATTTTAAGTTCTTCATGCATACTATTTTTCCCAAATGTACTGACATCCTCCACTATCTTTGTCTGATAACTTCCCTCCCGATACTCCCTGAGAAATGGATCCATGATCCCATAAATGAACAAACAAAATGAAAGAAAAACAATCAAAACACAAAACAAATGAACTACATACTATTTCTACCTCGTCGATCCAGTTCTAAGTTTCATTCCCAATTTGGAGTCCTTTCTGTTAGGTGATTTTTTCTTAGGTAGTTTTTGTGATTTTGGAAGTTTCGGCGATTCCTCAGGATTTAAATATTTTGGACCTGCAGCCTTAGTTGTTGAGCTACTTCCCTCTGTAAATACCTCCACGGTTTCCCAACCGATTTCGTCTCCACTTTCTTCGGTTTCCCCAGTATTTCTTGGCTTTTCAGAAATTGAAGGTGTTGATGGTGCGCTGTGAGGCTTCTTTTCTAGATGTACGTTCATCAGGTCTTTCACGCTATATTCCTTATTGCCAATAATAAGACGGTTTCCTCGTATAAATGATTTACGAGAAGTATTACTTCTTGCCTGACGAAGATTGGATCTCAGTATCTCGAATTCTTTTCGTTGAACTTCAGTTAAATCGTTTGCTATGCTAATTGGCGTCCCCTTCAACTGTTTGACCTTGGAAAACATAGCTCTCTTCTTGATATTCGAAATCAACTCTACCTTGATAGGAGAAGTTTCAGTTTTCCCAAGCTTATAGCAATCGTTGATGTCCCCTTCTTTCAACTCCACCCCTAACAGGCGATGTAGTTCACCACTTATTTTCTTTGGTATGTCTTCTTTAACTGATGCTTCCAATCCAAAAACGATTATATTGTTCCTTCTATTTCGTCGGTCTATGAATTCGATTTTCTCTGTGAGACTGAGGTTTTCTCTTTCCAATTGATCAATTCTATTTTTCAATGAGTGAATTTCTAATACGAGTCTAGCTTCCGTGGCCGCGATCGAACTCTTGACTTCCCTCCTGTTCTTAATAATTTCCTCATATAGTTGTCTTAGGCTGAATTCCTTGTTAATGTCAGCTGCAACTTCAAGCGACATTACAATGTAGTACTATAGAGTGTGTTCCTCTTTAGGAAGAAGTGACTCCTGCAGCTGTTGTTTGGCGTTTGTCAACTTGAAGAGAAGTTAGAATTAATTTCTCAGGTTTTTAGTTTGTGATGCTTGATTTTTCCAATTATTCTTGGCCAAGTAGCAGCATGCCCCAGCATAGACCCAATACCACAACTGTTACGAATTTTCTGCACTATTTTACCACTAAAACTTGTAGAATATTTCGGAGCACAATTTAACGGTGTTTATCCTCTTAGAACATATTTAAACAATGAGATAAGATATGTAAAAACATTATTGAAAAACAAGTTTTAAGAGAGACTTTGCTTCGTCAGTATTCAAATAATTCATATTCAATAAATATAACATCAATCAACAACAAATTTTTCAGAAGTTATAATTATTAAAAATAATTTTTTGAAATTAAATATGTAGAAGGCTAATATTTCAATAATTTTATATACCTTCTATCAAGAATTAACCTCTATTTATGTTATTTTATTCATAATATATAATTATTTGGTTTCCTTAACATTCTTTATACAGATAGTCCTTGTGCTATAACAGAGGCCGTTAAATTGTCTTTCAATCTTTTAGATCAAGGGTAAACCACAGAAATATTTATCTATAGTTAACCGTTACACTACATTTGAAAAATTTTTCAGTTTACCAGAAGTTTTCTAAATTGTTGAAGGGTGAGTAAATATTTGTTGTTGATTGATGTTATATTTATTGAATATGATTTATTTGAATACTGACGAAGCAAAGTCTCTCTTAAAACTTGTTTTTCAGTAATGTTTTTACATATCTTGGGTTTCTATATAGAGTAACTTAGTTAGATATTCAATAATATGGAATATTCTAAATAAGATAGTTTTATGATGAAATTCTTATGATTATGTTAGACATTTTTGAAAGATATTTGATTTCATAAGATTGATCAGCAGAAACAAAATTTTGTCTATTCAAAATATTTAATTTATAGGATTTTGGTTAACAATTTTTTTTATTGGATTTTGTTATACCATTTGAATGTCTTATAATGAATGTCTATTTTATATCTCATTCGATATAAATGGTACTAATATGACATTATTTCAATTTATTTTCAGAAGTTATAATTATTAAATATAATTCTTTGAAATGAAATATGTAGAAGGCTAATATTAAAATATTTAAATAATTTTATATATCTTCTATCAAGAATTAACCTCTATTTATGTTGAAAAATCAGGAGTTTACAAGTAAACATGTAGTGATTGCCCATTTGTATATGTGGAAGAGACAGGTCGTTCATTCCAGACAAGGATACGAGAACATGAAAAATGCTATATTAATAATAAACCAAATTCAACTTATCCCAACCATTTGTCAGAGACTGGTCATAATTTTAATAGGAACTATGAAATATTACATATCGAAAACAAAAGTCATAAACTAAATTGTTAGAAACTTTAGAGATCAATAATAAAAGACAAATTTTATTGAATAATCAAATAGATTGAAACAGATTCCCCTGCTTAACATTTTTCATTGATTGTAAATCACCTCTTTCCACCCCTCTATTTTTTGTACCAGAGCTGTGTATTTAAGGTCATGTTTTACATTGATTACCTCAGTTTTAATACTCACCTGATGAAGTCATGGTATGACGAAACAATTGTCGCGTAAATCAATAAAATAGCGGAAGTTAATATTTGTTTTTCTTATATTGAAGATGAATTTCCGTCAAGTAAATTTCTAACAGTTTGGATAGAAGATACACCACTTTGGAAATGAGTTTTTGATAGTTCCTAGTTTTGTTCAAGCGTAAATCAACCCATTCCGTCAATGTCAAATATTGAATTAACTTTCTGTCAAAACACGAATGATTGACTCGAAATAAACTTCAAAATGCAAACTCTAGATGACCCACTCTCTAACATAATAGCTAAGCAAACCTAAATCCTTCCTCAGAATCCTGCTCAACTAAGATCTATCTACTAAGAACCCAACTAATAGGCAAATTTGGATCATCTTGACCACTTTGTTTCATGAATTCAATATTGTTTGTATTTCTCTTATTCTTCTCACAATTACTTCATGTATTATCCAACAGCTCAAAATTTCTTCCAGCGTTACGAATTGTTGACAACCAAGAAAGAATAATTTCTGATACATCACCACACTCTGGAGTTGTCAAGATTCGGGAAATAAATGTGTTTTAACTTTCGAGTAGGAAGAACGTTTGTATTTCATCTGGACAGACTTGTTCCAATTAAAAAATACGTATTATAAATTTATCCTAGTATCCTATCGAAACGTCAGAACTGACGTCGAACGACCCTATAAAAGCCGATAGTTTATCGTTACGCCAAGGTGCAAAGATTTCATCGAGTCATCTTCATGCAGCAATATTTATGCATTGGTCATCTGCAAAATACGCGGTGAACTGATTAAGCAAAGATGCACCTTCGGAAAAGAGACCTTCGCGAGTCAGCCATAAATATCACAGTTAATGGGGTGTTTGAAATGCCTCCACCTGATAGCTTCATAAGTTGGAACTACTGTTCACACATTCTAGTGAATTTATGGAAGACTTATTCGGATTCTGTACCACTATGCTCGCTACATAAATACTTTAAACGCTGGATAATGATGTCAGTTCTTCACAAATGAATTCGAACAGAAACCAACATCTTGAGCAAGTAACGCGAGCTGCTTGAAATTTATTCTCTCTTATCTGAGAAAATCGCCTCAGTGAATCAGGCCTCGCAACAAAGTTACTGATGAAATGTGTAGAGTAGTTATGATACTCTATGTAGGAGTATTGAACAGTTTTGCGCGTGGGAAGATTTTTTCAGTTACTGAACGTTCGGGAAACATTAAACCATCTTTTCAACTGAAAATTATTTCGCATTATTGGGAAATGTCAAGATATATTTGTGTGAGTGGGTTTACGTGAAACAAAACTGAAATGAAATCGTTTAGAGGTTTCAATTCATTTCATGTTTTTTTATCGAGCACTCCGAGAATTGAATCCGCATTGTTATTATGGGCTCTAAATGTCAATTTGTATCGGGTGTTTTTTCCAGAGTGATAGAACTTTGCATTGAAATAAAACACATTTAAATTAAGATTGAAGCCAAATTCTTTTTTTATTTGGAAGATAATTTTATGACATTTATGTTTTGAGAATAATTTCCGGCATATGTCCACCACGACTAGCTCTGAGGAACCATGTTCAACCAGACCAATTTTGGACCACTTTTTCGAGTAATTCAAACCTTATTTCATCAATAACACGAGTTATGTTGGCTTCCAAAGCGTCTTTTGTTTCTGGTTTATCAGCATAAACCAATGACTTGACATAACCGCAAAGAAAATAATCCAGTGAAGGACGCATGACCTTGGAGGACAATTAATTGAACCATTTTCGAAATAATGTTATCGCCAAAACTTTCTTTCAATAAATCAATTGTTACGGCACCAGTATGAGGTGTAGCACTATCTTGTTGGAACCAAAACACTTCTGAGTCGATACCATTAAAATTTTGAATTGATCATCGATCTGTAACAAGCACCATTCACTGTAACATTAGATCCAGCATCGTTTTTAAAGAAATATGGACCGATGATGCCGTCATGTAAAGCCACCATACAGAGTGCATTTTTCAGGATGCAACGGAACCTGCAGAACTTCTTGAGGATTGTTTTCACTCCATATACGGCAATTTTACTTGTTTACATAGCCGTTCAACCAGAAATGAGCTTCATCACTAAACACAATTTTACGATAAAAAAGTGGATCAACTTCAAGCTGTTCTAGGGCCCAATCAGCAAACAAACGACGCTTATTAGGGTCAAGTGGCTTTAGTTCTTGAACCAGTTGGATCTTGTATGGGTGTAGACTAAGATCTTTAGTTCGACGAATAAGCTGCTCTGATGAACGACTATGTAAACCACAAATTTCACGAAGTGAAGTTAGGCGAATAGAACACTGATTTTGAAAATAAATTTCAACAATTTGTAAACGTTGTTGCGACATAAGTCTTTCCATGATAATTTGTCAAAGCTTACTGAACAGAAATGTCAAAACAACATGGCTTATACCAAATCACAATTATACCTATCGAAAGTTCTTTCACTCTAAAAAAACACCCGATACTTATGAATTAAAATTTGAAGATCAAGAATGTTTCAAATGCTTTTTTCCACTATCCCAAAAAATAGGGGCCAAGAATGCTGAAATAGCTTTTTTGACTTCATCGTAATTGGAGAAGCGCTGGTCAGCCAGGCTTGTTGTATCGATCGAAGCAGATGGAAATCGGAAAAAAGAATCATGTGTCATGCTGCAAAATAACTTTGCCGTATCTGTCGGCGTATTGCGGCCGTTTTGCTCGTAATACTCGGCTCAAACGCATCAATTGTCATCGGAAAATCTCCCTTGTTATCCATTCGTTCGATTGTAGCAGATCATAATACACCATACCCAGCTAATCTCATCAAATACACAGCATGATCTTCTAGCGATGAATATTTGGCTTTACACTTAATGGTACGTTGCCCGACGTCTAAAGACCGAAACATAAAAACTGTGTGAATTTTTTAAAATAAAATTGTTATAATGTTTCACCTAGAGCCAACCGCATACTCCATTCATTTAATTCTCTCGAATTATTCCGGTAGGAACTTCATGTCGAAAACGCCAAAGAATCACTCAGTAATTCAATCAAATCTGCATATTGGTTATAAATTTGAGCACCTTTAAGCCAAATCTGAATTGAAAAGCCTAAAATAACGTTTAGTCTTTCTTTGTTACTGAATATCTCTCTATAATATCCTGATTATGTGAATTCACATGCTGGAGTTGTGCTAGTTGGTCCAATTCAAAACACGAAGTAGATGAAATGATTCAGCGTTGTACAAAGAGCCTCTGGTAATAATTCACTGATTAATATAAGTCCTTTGGCTTTGATCGCTTATTGTGTCACTCCAGGTGTTCAGAATGCTATAATATATTCGGGCATTATTTCTTTTATCTTAGATGAACTTCATTTAATGAGAATGTATAGTAGTATCTAGATGACGCCATTGATTTCGGTGAAAATCAAAGGGAATACGGTTTCTGAACAAAGCCGAAAACATCATGTATAATGCAATTCAGCTTCTCGTTGAATTACATTGCTAGTCAAAAAACAATTTCTGTATTGAATGTATAAAATAACTTGATAAATAACTCATATTTTTTGTAATAAGTGAAAGATAAAAATGGTTACTGTGGGTTCTCCTTTGGAGACAAATATATACCATCGCGGAGTTTTTATCGATCTTTTTAAGATATACAATTCCGTACATTAGTAGATATACAATTAGTACATTAATTTCATTTATCTCGTGAGGTTTAGCTAGCGTTTGCGATTTAAGCGCAAAAAAATATGTTTGTTACGACATCACATACAGATCTTTGAATTTGTCGGCTTTTCTTTAATATAATATGTATGTATTATACATAAAAACATTGCTCCTGAATCTTATTACCGCTTCTTAACGTCTTCACATGCTCGTGATGAGCCTTCGAATATTCTCTTGTGGAATATTCTCCCATTCATGACTAAGGGCTTCATCCTTAAGAAGTTCTGCAGGTTCCATTGCATCCTTAAAAATGCACTGTATGGTGTGCTTTACACGCTGGAGGCATCATCGGTCCATATTTCTTTAAAAACGATGCTGGAGCTAATGTTACAGTGAATGGTGCTCGTTACAAATAGATGATCAATGACTATTTGTTTCAAAATTTGCGTGGTATCGACCCAGAAATGGTTTGGTTCCAACAAGATGGTGCTACACCTCATGCTGCTACCGTAACAATTCATTTCTTGAAAGAAAGATTTGGCGATAACATTATTTCGAGAAATGCTCCAATTGATTGGCCTCCAAGATCATGCGACATAACTCCACTGGATTATTTTCTTTGGGGTTATGTCAAGTCATTGGTCTATGCTGATGAACCAGAAACAGATGCTTTGGAATTCAACATAACTCGTGTTATTGAAGAAATAAGGCCTGAATTACTCAAAAAAGTGGTCCAAAATTGGTCAGGTCGAATTCGGTTCCTCAGAGCTAGTCGTGGTGGACATATGCCGGAAATTATTTTTGAGACATAAATGTCATAAAATTATCTTTCGAATAAAAAAAATTGGCTTCAATCTTAATTTAAATGTGTTTTATTTCAATTTAAAGTTCTATCACTCTAAAAAAAAACACCCGGTAGTAACGGCTGTAACAGTTCGATATTTCGAAAGAACTAAGTGAGTTATTTGCAACAGCATGTAATGCATCTGAGAATTCCTGGGTACAGCTACTGATATGAATTCGATGAAGGATGGATGGCTGCGAATGAAGTAGTCCTGATTTGCGAAATACGAAGCCATGTTTCCCGGGATAACCCAATGACATGCCTCCGGACTTTATCGAAATACGTTCGAACATGTTTGGTTTAATAATACGCATAATGATAACTAGATCACGTATTAGATATCTACGCCTACGGATTTTGAAATGCCACAATTTTTATGTCAATTCATCGTTCATCATATATATTATTTGTTATTATAACACTCGTGCATTGAATTCTTAACAAACATGCTTGTACCGTTGAAAAGAATTCATTAGCTGGGCTTGCCCTACGTGAGAATATTGAAAAATGGATCCTCAAATGCACGTTTATTCGCAAATATTTCAAATGTGGGTAATTCTTTCTTCTTTCAATAATATGTTGGCGAAAACAGAAATCCATTATTTTTCGGTAGATGGCTGTGGTGATGGATATCTCGTAGACATACGAGACTAACGGTGGCCAAACCAGGACTAACGATCAAGAAGTTTCTGCTGTGCATTCGGTGAGATTGAAAAGGAATAATTTATTATGAGTTGCTTCCGTATGATCAAACACTAAATTCGTATCTCTACGGTCAACAACTGGACTTTTTGAAGCTAGCGATTGACCAGAAACGTCCAGAACCGACCAACAGAATAGGTGTTGTGTTCCATCAGGACAACGCCAGGCCACACAAGTCTGTAGCTACTCGCCACAAACTCCAGGAGCTTGGGTGGAAAATTTTAACGCATCATATAGTCCGCACCATCTTTTTCTCGCATTTCAAAACTTCCTGAATGATAAGAAATTGGCATCAAGAGAACATTATCAAAATCGGTTAATAGAATTTGTCGCCAATAAGGACCAAGACTTCTATGGGAGAGGTATTATGAAGCTAACTGTAAAACTGCAACAAATTGAAGAACAATACGGTGTATCTTTGACCCAAATCGGACAATCAGGAACACAAAGTCTTGAAGTTCACGCAAAAATTATGCTTTTTTACCCAACCATTATTTCTATTGTTAAGCAGTTTTGTGTGAAATTTAGACCATTTTCTCTGCCTCCTTTTTCAACCTGCCTCAGTCAAAATTCTATTATATTTTTTCAATTTGTTCGAACAATTTTCAAATATATATACACACATCGTCAAAAGTCCTATCAACTCTCAACTTGTTGAATGTAACATGACAATTTATTGTTTGTGGAATCTTTACTACTTTATATTATAACTTAAATGAAAACGACAAACCAGCAAAAAATGTTTTTTGTTCGGGAGAATACAGATGTATTCGAAGTTTTCAGTTTCGGTTTTCAGCGAATAACGAGAGTTGTAATATTGAAAATGCCGGAACATCCAATTTCTCAGTTTGACCGGGCAAGAAAAGTAGCCCTACATCAAGAAGCTTCGTCTAACCACCAGATTGCGCAACGTTTGAATATTCCACGGACTTCAGTAAGGCGCATAGTGGCCCTTTTCCTGGAACAGGGCAGCGTTGTCCAGAGACCGATGCCTGGTCGACACAAAGTAACATCTGCAAGGGAATACCATTCTATCGCAAATTTTACTCGAAGGAATCGAACGGTATCTGTAACAGCCCTTCGAAGTCATTTTCTCAGGACCTATAGACGACTTGACTCAGCCAGTACCATATGGAGACGGTTGCATTCCTCAAATTTAAGGGCAAGAAGACCTTTAAGAGTACCTCGACTATCACCTGGACATAGAGCTACCCGTCGGCAATGGGTAGAAGATCACCAAGACTGGCTTTTACCACAATGGTGCAACGTACTTTTTTCGGACGTGTCACGATTCGGTTTACAAAAAGATAGTCGACGAGAAAGGGTTTGGACAGGTTCAGGCAGACTAAAACCACTCAATTTCGCCCAGAAAGTTGTGCCCTTTCAAGGCGGATCAATAATGTGCTGGGGGGTATAATGGTCGGTCGCCGTACCCCTCTTATAATCGTTGAACGAACAATGACTGGTGCCATCTACGTAGAAAACATTATTGAACCAATCATTGTTTCTCTGCACAATTAATTTGGGGATAATTTCATTTATCAGGATGATAACGCCCCATCACACCGCACACAAAGGGTTCAAACTATTTTTCAAGAGGACAATATCCAGAGAATGAACTGGCCAGCAAACTCACCAGACATGAATCCAAATGAGCACCTAAGGGATTACTTAGGGAGAGCAATATCCAATCGCCAAAACCCACCCTCAACAAAATTTCATTAATGACTTGATTCGTGGGATGCTTAGACGTATTGGGCAGTTGATTGCACAAAGAGGTGGTAATACGGACGATTGAACTTGGATTCAGTTGTGGAATAACTATAAATAATCAAAAATAATCGATAAAGTAGATTTTTTCTCATTTTTCCTATTTTGTCTCATCCTGCATAAAGCAAAGAGTAACAAACAAAGATTTTGTATTCAATATATTGCAGTTGAAATACGGGAAAATATTCATCCCATTTCCACAACATAGATTGTTTATTTCTTGAGAAACCTAGGGGGGGGCAAGACTTTTGACGATGTGTGTATATTCAAAATTTTTATTGTTAAGCATTCAAGTTTTGTGCGAAATTTGCCTTATTTTTCAACCCGCCTTAGTCAAAATTCTTTCACATGACTTCAAAATAAACATGACAGCTCAAGTCGACAAAATATTTTCCACGAAGAAAAACTATAACTAACATTAACCATACAAAGACATGTTTGCGTTATATCTGGCATCAAAAAGATTCGACGTATTTCCGCAGTGAAATAACCCAAGATAAAAACGAAGCGGATGCAGTCGGCATACCACTTGTTCGTAAAGTTACCACGACAATTTTAAAATGCAATATTGTACCCTTAAATTGGATTGACAATATTCCAGAGGCTCTTAGGAAAATGCGGTGTATAATAGAAATAAAATTCACAGAAGGTAGGCGAGCGTTGCTTTATTTTTCTCGAAAGTGAAGAATAAATCCCTTTTTCATTCCATGTTGATAAGAGGATTTTCTTTTACTTTTTTGTACCCTTGCGTGCTATCATTTTGCACAAATATTTGTAATTCTCTAATTTTGAGCTGAAAATGGTCCGAGAGGACTACTTTGAACTCACTAATGAAGAATTCGAGGTCGAAAGTAATTGCGTCTGGAAAGTTAGTTCAATATTTGACATTAATGAAATTGGTCAATTTACGCTCAAACAAAACTGGGAAATATTAAAAACTCATTACCAAAGTGCAGAATCTTAAATCCAAACTTTTATTAATTTAAGTAGAAAATTGAGTATAAATTAAATGCATTCACGGCAATTTGTAGATCGATTCGTGATGCGAGTTCGTGAAACTGGAACATTATTTGATTAAACAACTCGTTCACGTTCTCATCCAATGATGACACCTGAAAACATTGCTGGTGTAGCCCAGAATGTGGCTGAACATCCATCAACTCCTCATCGTATTCAAAAACTGAGCATTTCGCGCACTACTCCGAGGAGAATTTTGCATAAACACCTCGGTATGAAGATTTACAAAATTCAACTATTGCAAGAAATGAAGCTTCTTGACCATCCGATTCGTTTCCACTTCGCTGAATGTGCTCCTTTTCACCTCAGAGGACTATTTTTTGTGGGATTTCGTTAATAGAAAGTGTTACGTTAACTATCCAGAAACATTTTATGACTTAAAACATGAAATCGGCAATGTACTGAAAAATTGGGTTGATCAGATGGGGTACTGCAGCCAGTCGTGGCGGTCATTCGAATGATATTGTGTTAACATAATATAACATAACATTAACTTCATTCTCATAATCAATGCAATCATACAAATGAATAGAGGAAACCGTCAAAAATTATCACAACTTTAACAAGATCTGAAAGAATATTCCATAAATTCCCTAATCGAATATGGTTCTATATCTACAATAATCTTAGGTATTTCGATTTTGAATTTTCTTATAGTAGATACATTGATGAACTCTATGATTGTTTCGGTCTTTACTTGACGGAAATTCATCTTGAAAATATGGATAAAAACAATATTCTAATTTCCGCTAATATTTTATTAACACTACGATCGTTACGTTATACCATGACACCTTCAGGTGAGTATTACAAGATACTGAGTATACTATGAACAAGAAATTCATTTTATAGTACATGGATATAACTATAATAATATAATAACTATAATAACTCTATTTTTGTTATATCCATGTAGTATAAAATGAATTTCTTGTTCATGGTATACTCAGTATCTTGTAATACTCACCTGAAGAAGTCATGGTATGACGTAACGATCGTAGTGTTTATAAAATATTAGCGGAAATTAGAATATTGTTTTTATTCATATTGATGAACTCCTTAGGTAGTACATTCAACAATCTCATACACATATATTTTGTGTTTCTTTCAAGTGTCAAAGAATGCCTCAGAAAGTGATATGGAACAGTTCGTCTTGTGTTGTTTTTATTCAACAGATATTAAAAAATTGGGGATGTTTTCTCACAAATAGCAGACATTCCAAAACATATAGTCCCGGAAGTGCGAGCATGGAATTATTTCTAAAATGAGCTCTGCATGATTCTTTATATTTCAATGCTATTATTGCCTTTATGGCGTATATCTGCAGAATGAATAATCTATTTATATCACTGCTTCCATCCCATATAACAAGCCTGTACCTCAGAAGTGAAGCAAAATTTGCATCATAAACTGTTTTTAAAAGTTCCATGTCCACTCTCCACGACAATACCCTGATCATGTACAAAACGTTATTTAGTTTTTTGCTGACCTGACTCACATGATCATGACAAAAATCTGAACTGGATGTTCAGAGTAATTGACTGAGGATACATATTTTTAGACTGAATCGTTCTGAAAATCACTCACTTAGTCTTACTGACATTGAGAAGTAACTCCTTTTGAGTGCATCAATGCTGTACTGAAGCGAAGGCGAATATAGTTTGTTCAATACTCGAATTAAGATTCCTGCTATGTAGCAAAGCACTCGCATCGTCAACAAATAACAAGAGGTAGAGTTCATTGATGTATATCAGAAATAAAAAGATCCCAGATTACTTCGTTGGGGAACTCCTACGTTGACATATTTATCCTCTGACATAAAAACTAGTCACTCACTATCAATACAAACCCTCTGAACTCGATCAGACAAGTAGCTCCTGAACCCCAGTTGACAATCGCGAATAGCACATAAAGAGAGTTTCTTCAAAAGGCATTCATGATTCACGCTATCGAATGCCTTAAGATTAATCTAGAAAAACCCCAACCGGCACTTCATCACTCTCCAAAGCATCAACAATATCACATTATAATTCATACATCGTTGTAGTAGTACTTCTGTTTTTTAGATAGCCATGTCGTTTCTCAGGGAAAATTTTGAACATGAATGAGCAAAGCCTACCGACCAAAAGTTTCTCGAATATTTTTGCGAAAGAACTGAGTAAACTAACCGGACGGAAATTATTGACATCATGTACATTTCCTTTCTTATGCAGGGGTTTAATTAAAGCTATTTTGAGGGCAGATGGAAACATCGCTTCAGTGAATGAGTGGTACATAATATAAGCCACGGCCCCATTTGTAAATTCAAGGTTAAACCTTTCTAAAAAACTCAAAACTTTGAGAACATATTCATTAGTTTTTCATTTATAGCCGATCAAAATCGCAAATTTTAAATGGCTCACCCCTTACCTCAAATAAATTCCCTGGAAACTAAGGGTTGTATAATTTAGAGTTTAGGTCTTGGACCACATACATTCTATGCAATGTTCAATATTTAACTTGGACGCAGTTTGACCACTCCAAAATTTCGAATCGCCCTGTCCAATTATATACGGCAATCAAGATGTTTGAGTTAATAAACAGATCTTAAAGTGCGGCCAGTTAGAGCCTCCCTACTTCAACTCGAACTAATTATTCGGTAAGGTAGCAGGTGTCAGAATGACCAGCAAACTTGGAGTGGAGGTAGAGGGCATTCTCCAACTTCCCTTGGAGGAATTATTTCGACTACTTGGATATTGGATTCAGCAACGGGGAGCTGTTCGCTAATTTTCATATTAACTTCGTTACCTCACTTATCCGAATTATTCGAAACTCTGGACAGCTCGAACTTGGATTGCTAAATTTCTGTCATTCTGGGAACAGAACCAATTTCAAAACTCGGTTACAAACTGCTGGAACCGAAGGATTAGGTAGATGCGATTGACTTGATCGAATCCTTGCCCTAGGATATGCAGGATGTGAAAATATAACGATCCAGACTTCAGAAGGTTAAGCTACAGATGAAAGTACGAAAAAAGTTCATAGGGATATTTGCTGCCTACGTAGGGTTGCTGGGCTCTAACATACAAAGGCCGGCATTATTAGAGTCCGGATATTCTACTTTTTGACTTTTCGAACCCCAAATATACGTTTTCAAAGCTGGACATACGTTCTTAGAATTAAAAATTAGAAGTTCAACAAAATACTGTGAAATTCTCAAATTTCACAACAAATTTTAATTTCATGAAAATTTTTCGCAAAAACTTTTTAAAATTAAATAAACGCCTCAGAAAACACTTTGGTAGACATATAAAATTAACACTCATCACACAGCAAAAGGAATAAAATAATCCAAAGAAAATATAGAATTTTTAGAGGGTAGACAAAGTACACTTGGAAATATTGGATGGAGTAGTCCGTTACTTTGTGATAGTTCATTTTAATGGAATGAAATAAGGAATTACTTTATTTTCTATCACTTTTTATTATAACTGATATACAGTGACTCGACTTTCGTAGTGTTTACTACATTATCAAACTGAATGAACAAATTAGATCTCAACTATTATATATGGGAATTGTAGGCTTCAGCAGAGCTTCGAAGAGAGGGGTTTTCCAAAGTTCCGTCTGTTCGTTAAGTAGTTTTATTATTGGTACGTGTCTTTTATATTTTTCAATTTCTATGGATTCCAGGATGTCAAGTTTTTTCCCTTTCGCTTCCACGTGCAAGATAACAAGGTTGTTCAATTCTGGGAAGGTGTGATCTGTAGTGAAGAAATGGTTCGCAAAATTGGAATTATTCTTCCGGTTCCTAAAAGCAGATTGATGCTCTTTGTACCTTTTATGGAAAGGTCGGCCCGTTTGTCCTATATACACACTATTACACTCTTGACAACTTAATTTATAGACTCCAGAATTATTCAGTCGGTTCTCTTTGTCTTTCGGATTAAAAAAGAGATTAGAAATTTTATGTGGGGTGTGAAAGCTGTTACTATGTTAATTTTTGATAAAATTTCACAAAAAATAGCTCAAATTTTATCAAAAACTAACATAGAAATAGCTTTCACACCCTCCCATAAAATTTCTAATCTCTTTTTTAATCCGAAAGACAAAGAGAACCGACTTAATAATTCTGGAGTCTATAAATTAAGTTGTCAAGAGTGTAATAGTGTGTATATAGGACAAACGGGCCGATTTTTCCATAAAAGGTATAAAGAGCATCAATCTGCTTTTAGGAACCGGAAGAATAATTCCAATTTTGCGAACCATTTCTTCACTACAGATCACACCTTCCCAGAATTGAACAACCTTGTTATCTTGCACGTGGAAGCGAAAGGGAAAAAACTTGACATCCTGGAATCCATAGAAATTGAAAAATATAAAAGACACGTACCAATAATAAAACTACCTAACGAATAGACGGAACTTAGGAAAACCCCTCTCTTCGAAGCTCTGCCGAAGCCTACAATCCCCATATATAATAGTTGAGATCTAATTTGTTCATTCAGTTTGAAAATGTAGTAAACACTACGAAACTCGAGTCACTGTATATCAGTTATAATGAAAAGTGATAGAAAACAAAGTAATTCCTTATTTCATTCCATTAAGTACACTTGGCTTCAGTTTCACAAAAATTTAATTTATGTTGTTGACATATGTTTCGAGTTTCAATTCATTTTCAAAACTAAGGAGAATTCACTTAACATTACAATTTATAAATGAATAAATCTCATGAAAACATTCAGAATTAAATTTTAAAACATGTCCTAAATACACTGTATCACTTTAAAGACATATCATATTATCACATGTTGTGGAAATTAACTAATAAAGAATCGAAAGAAATATAAAATAATGAACCAATTATTTAGACATCACCTTACACATATATGTTCCATCACCAAAAGATGTTCAGCATATAATTCAAAAAGGCCTTCTTTAATTTTTTTTTTAGAATATATAGCACATTCTCCAGCGAAAGAACCTGATAAATTCGGATCCAAAATCTCTTCAGTAAGGAGTTATTTGAATAAACATCTAATGCAGAGTCTAAGTCGTATCTTCTTTCATTGTATATTTCTGGGATATAACCTAATTTTGGTATAGGCCATGCTTATCTCAAAATCGCTCAGTTGTTGCAGAAATGTTTTGTGTTAAGAAAGGTATTTTTATATATTTTTAAATGATTATTTTGTTTATTGAAATAACTCCTTATTGAAGAGATTTTGGATCCGAATGTATCAGGTTCTTCCTCTGGAGAATGTGTTATATATTCTTAAAAAAAAAAAAAATTAAAACAGACCTTTTTTGAATTACATGTTGAACATTTTTTGGCGATGTAACATGCGATTCTTCAACATCCAATCGAAACATATATGTATAAGATGATGTGTAAATAATTTAGTCATTATTTCATATTTCTTTCGATACTTTATCAGTTAATTTCCACTACATGTGATGATAATATTAGGAGTACAAATAAGTTTCCGCCGGTTTAGTGCAGCTGGCGCGGCACGGAGTTTCGGTTAGCTTTCGCAGATGATAACCGGCTTAAAAAATAGTTTGGACATTCAAGAACAACATAACCTATTAATATCATTGATTTTATATTGGTAAAATATAATTTTTATAAGTTGAAAATGTCAAAATTTGAGCCAAGTAAGCGTTATTTGCGGGAAATATTAGTTTACTTCTTTAATTTAAAGAAATCTGCTGCTGAAGCGCATCAATTGCTCGTAGAAGCATATGGTGAGGGTGCTTTGAGTAAGAGAACGTGTCGAGAGTGGTTTCAAAAGTTTAAAAACGCTGATTTCGACGTAGAAGACAAAGATCGCAGTGGAAGGCCAAAAATTTACGAGGATGCAGAATTGGAGGAATTATTGGAGGAAGATTCATCTCAAACAAAAAAAGAACTTGCTCTAATATTAGAAGTCACTCAGCAATCAGTCTCACATCGTTAAAATTCAATTTGTGTTAAAAAACGGCGGAAACTTATTTGTACTCCTAATATATATGTCTATAAAGTGATACAGTGCATCTACGACATGTTTTAAAATTTAATTCTAAATCTTTCATGAGATTTATTTAGATTAAAATGTGCAGAGGTTGTGGAGAATTAAATCCAGCTATTATCTGTAATATGCAAATACTTCTTCATAGTAATTTTCAATATATATATATATATATATGAAAATTTTGTCAAAAACTTTTCAGAATTAAATGAACGCCTCAGAAAACATTGTTCAAATTAAGTAGACATATAGAATTAAAACTCATTACACAGCCGAAGGAATAAAAGAATCACTTGGCTTAAGATTCACAAAATTTTAATTTATGCTGTTGACATATATTTTTAGGTTTTCAATTCATTTTCAATACTGAGAAGAATTTATTTAACATTACAATTTATATATTTCGGACTACAGATGGAAGAGACGGAGTTTTTTCATTTGAAGTTGAGGTAACAGTAAGTTATATCTGTTGACGATATTTGCTTATTTTTCAAAAGAATTAGTTATTAACAGATATCAGTAATGTGGACCAATGAAATTCTTACTCATTGTTTGTTATCGGCAAATATTTTTTATGAACCGAAGAGATCTCCAGATATTCGAGTAGGTCCAACTTTTTGCTTTTGTTATCTGAATGTAGAATTTCGGTTTTACAGAAGTGGTTTTCTCTTATACAATGAGCAGAAAAACCAGTTGTTGTATTTTGGAGTATAGATTTTTCATGTTCGTCTACTATAGGGTAAATAGAACCACCTATGTAATAGGCAGGGCATTCATTACAATGTAATTTGTATATGCGGCTTTTTTCTTCAACTCTAATACAATCTTTGTTTTCAACCAAAAATGATCCTAGATTTTTCTTATTTGAACATATGGTATTGATGTTGACAAATCCCCATTACTGAATATCTTTCGCTAATGGCATTTTTTAGCGGCAAATTTCAATAAACAAGTTTTTATGCCTGGGTTTCCATTATTTTGTTACGTACTCAACTATATTTTAACTCTATTACACTGGACATCATCAGCCAGTAGAATGTAGATACCTGAAGAAGCCACATCGTGGCTAAACAACTGTTGTATTATAAACATTTTTGTGGAAATTGAAATACTGTCTCTTATAAATTTTTCAATTCATGAATTTTCTTCGGAAACATACCCATTTTGGATATTATTATAGAACCATGCACTATAAAAATTACACAGATATTTCAGATAAAAAAAAATAGCAACCTTTGTAATTTCAAGTTTGGGTAATATTTGTACCCTTTAAAAGATGGTCGTGAAAATATAGACGACTGGAACTCATGTCAAGTATCTGAATAAAATGGAAAATATGTATACCGGGGGTTTTTCTGAGTAAAATTGCTACATTCAATTACTGAAAAAAAAATTTGTGTAATGTCATGAACTTTACAGTCAATTGATTATATTGGTTCGCAACAAAAGATCCATCATCCCCTCTATAAAGGTGTGACACTGGTTTTGTAAAGACGAAAAATGTAGCAACCAGAACTTGATAATTAAATCATTGCCAATAGGTAGAGGCGTTGAAAATGTCTGTATGTCGATTAGCAAAGGTATATCGATGATTTATGGCTCGAAATATCCAAGGTTCCTCTATTAGCAACTTGTCAGTTTTCACGATAAATAATTACATGAACGAACGATTTTTCGTTCGAAATTTATATATGGCCGTTGATGGTTTGTCAGCTGAATACTGGGGCTAGTGGTTAATTTAGTTATATCTATTTTATCAATTCTGCCAGTAATGATATTCTGCATAAAAATCCCACTAATAAATTTCAAAAAATCATTAAAGATGCAAATAAAATAATAAGATGCAGTTTTTTACTTGGTAGAACATAATTACAAATTTTGAATATCAAAACAGATTTAATCTAATAGTCTTCTACAATTTTAATTTAAAAAAAAAATTTTAAACAAACTTTCAGAATTGAATTAATGTCTTAAATAAGCACTGCTTATATTTAATAGACGTATAAAAATCAAAATTCACGATACAATATCAAATGGAATAAAAAAACCCAAAAAATAAATTATTAATTAAAATCAAAAATAAGTAATATAGAATGTTATGTTCCAAACATACGCACCTGAACTCGTCAGAAAGGCACGTGGTACGTATGTTTTGCCCTTGACAAACATTTTTTAAAATGCCCTACAAACTTTGTGTGATTTCTGTGTTTAGCATAAAACATAGATTACCTTTGGATATTAGATGTACCTACCTAGTTTATTTGCTTTCACAGATTTTGCAGGAATTGTTTGGTAAGATTACAAGTTTATTTATTTTTAATTGAATTTATATTATAAATGTTGAGTTGAACTGACCTTATCTGAATTTTTAATTGTTTTTGAGGATGTGCTACATGATTTTGAGAGTTTTTGAAGTAACTTATTTAAATATTCAAACATATTAAATATTTCAAATAAAATTATTTTCGGAGAAGTTCTTAAAATTATGTTGTGTCTTTTTGAAAAAGATTTAGTTCTCATAAATATAAGACCAGACATGTTTTCAAATGTTTGTCAAGGGCAAAACATACGTACCACGTGCCTTTCTGACGAGTTCAGGTGCGTATGTTTGGAACGAAACATTCCATATTACTTATTTTTAAGTTTAATTAATAATTTATTTTTTGTTTTTTTTTTCTTCCATTTGATATTGTATAGTGAATTTTGACTTTTATACGTCTATTAAATATGAGCAGTGCTTATTTGAGACATTAATTTAATTCTAAAAGTTTTTATTGAAAATTTTTTCGAAATTAAAATTGTAAAAGAACAGATTAAATCTGTTTTAATATTCAAAGTTCATTAAAAATGCGTTAAAAGAGGTCCACAGAAAATGAAGAATTTAAATTAATAATTAGTAATCCCCAACAACGAGAATTATATTCATTAATTAAATAACACAAAGAAAATTACCCTATCAAACCTGTAGTTCCATATTTGAAAAACTTTTCAAAATGAAAGTAAATAAATGTCTTAGAAATACATTTTCCATTTAATAGACATATAGAACTAACACTTACTACATAGCACTAGAAAAAAAAATTTCAATGAAAATATAGAATATCAATTAAAAATATTAAATAAAAACTTGAAGGATACAAACGTTTGTTTCGTATCCTACAAGTGTTTATTTAATATTTTTTATTAATATTCTGTATTTGCTTTGGATTCTCGATCGATAAAAATGTTCAAAAAAACTAATACATTCTCGAAAACAAAGTAATCAGCTCTTTCGACTCATTTGCAATGAATTACGTCATTTCTTTTGTGTGGTCACCTCTAGACAATGTTAAAGTCAATAAAGCTTTTATAACCTAATTTGTGACAAATAAACTATTAAAATGAGTTTAAAACCGGAGAAAGTACACGAGTAATATTTTGGAATAGGTAATATACTAGACATCCTGTGGATTTACAGCTGTATATTGGATTTTATTACACATTACTTTCGAAGGTGGGACTTTTGTACCTACTCGTACCGTTTTGTCGTCGTAAATTGTATGTAAATGAAGAAAATGGAAAAGAATGGTCATTGTCATAGAAATCACTCGAAATCGGTTATAAATGTCAAATATATCTGGGTAGGAAGAAGGGTTACGACCCTAAATTACCGAATCATGGGATGGTCGAACAGATAACACCTACATGCTGGACGGCTGTACCTTCAACCCTTCGGTTCCTGCATCTTCAGATTCCACGACTATTACCTGTGAAAAGGCTTTCATCTCTCGGTAATTAAGAATGTTTTATGTTCACAGTCTTGGATAGAATCGACAGTTACAAGCGTACGATAACACCAACACTTTGTAACTTTGCGCTGGGGAATTTTCGAGGCAGTTCGTTGAAGAAATTCTATTTGTTGAGATCTCATTATTTTTTTAAATTAACCCCCCAATAAAAAAAACAGCCTTTTATTTTACGAGGGGACATACAATTTGTGAACAAGCTAAGTATGTCTAGAATGAAATGCTAGCTTTTAGACCGCAAAAAAACTTCTTCGGATTATCGTGATCTCTCTGTATAATTGAGTAATATTCAAAAATTAAAAATATCGGAAATCTGAAAAACTTTCGCCAAATATCGAGTGTTTTCTTTAGAGTGATAGAACTTTAAATGGAAATAAAATACATTCAGATTAAGATTGAAGCCAAATTTTATTTTTATTTGAAAGATAATTTTATGACATTTATGTTTTAAAAATAATTTCCGGCATATGTCCACTGTCCACTGAGGAACCGCATTCAACCAGACCAATTTTGGACCACTTTTTCGAGTAATTCAGGCCTTATTTCATCCATAACAGGAGTAATGTCGGCTTCCAAAGCGTCTATTGTATCTGGTTTATCAGCATAAACCAATGACTTGACATAACCCCAAAGAAAATAATCCAGTGGAGTTATGTCGCATGATCTTGGAGGCCAATTAATTGAACTATTTCTCGGAATAATGTTATCGCCAAATCTTTCTTTCAATACATCAATTGTTAAGGTATTGGATGGAGTAGTCCGTTACTTTGTGATAGTTCATTTTAATGGAATGCAATAAGAAATTACTTTGTTTTCTATCACTTTTTATTATAACTGATATACAGTGACTCGAGTTTCGTAGTGTTTACTACATTTTCAAACTGAATGAACAAATTAGATCTCAACTATTATATATGCTGATTGTAGGCTTCGGCTGAGCACACCCTCCCATAAAATTTCTAAACACTTATTTAATCCGAAAGACAAAGAGAACCGACTGAATAATTCTGGGGTCTAAACATCAAGTTGTCAACAGTGTAATAGTGTGTATATAGGACAAACGGGCCGACCTTTCCATAAAAGGTACAAAGAGCATCAATCTGCTTTTAGGAACCGGAAGAATAATTCCAGTTTTGCGAACCATTTCTTCAATACAGATCACACGTTCCCAGAATTGAACAACCTCGTTATCTTGCACGTGGAAGCGAAAGGGAAAAAACTTGACCTCCTGGAATCCATAGAAATTGAAAAATATAAGAGGCACGTCCACTAATAAAACTACTAAACGAACAGACGGAACTTTGGAAAACCCCTCTCTTCGAAGTTCTGCCGAAGCCTACAATCAGCATATACTACTCTGTCAAGAAAGTACCGGGAATTTTCAATTAAAACAACATTTTTACATTTAATCGTCAAAATTTATTGGGTCGCCTTCACAATAGGCTCCATTTCCTCCAATACATCTATGCCAACGGCACTTCCAATTATCGAAACATTTTTTATAGGCGCTTTCCGGGATGGACTTTAGCTCTCGCGCCGAATTTTGTTTTATGGCTTCAATCGACTCAAAACGGGTGCCACGAAGGGGCAATTTTAGTTTTGGGAAGAGGAAAAAGTCGCAGGGAGCCAAATCCGGCGAATACGGTAGTTGCTAAAGCACGTTTGTTGAGTTTTTGGCGAGAAAGTCAGTCACAATCGTAGCTCGGTGAGAAGGCGCGTTATCGTCATGCAAAATCCATGAGTTGTTCGCCCACAAATTTGGCCGCTTCTTACGGATACGCTCACACAAACGTTTCATAACGCCTAGGTAATACTCCTTGTTTACCGTCTGACCCTCTGGAACGAATTCGTAGTGCACCACGCCACGGATATCGAAGAAAACAATGAGCATCACCTTCATTTTCGAGCGGCTTTGGCGTGGTTTTTTCGGTTTCGGCTCATTTTTTGCCACCCATTCCGATGATTGCTCGCCCTTTTGCATATCGTACTCGTAGACCCAGATCTTATTACCAGTTATAATGCGTTCCATGAATGTAGAATCGGAATTACAGCGATCCAGCATGTCTGAAGCAACCTGTTCGCGATGACGTTTTTGAAGAAAATTCAGGTCTTTCGGTACGAGTCGTGCGGCCACCTTTCTCATGCCCAAAATATCAATCAAAATCGTACGTGCGGATTCGTGGGATATCTTAAGATCATGTGCTATCTCTCTCAAGCTGGTACGACGGTTTTCCAGCACCCTTTCCTTAATTTTATCGACGTTATCTTCGATCGAAGCCGTCGATGGGCGACCACTTCACGACCGTCCTTGAAGGCTCTGTACCACTGATATGCACGATTTTTCGATAGAGCATTATCACCAAAGGCCTTTTGCTACATTTTCAATGCATCGGCACACGAAAATTCATTTGCAACACAAAACTTCAAACGAATTCTTTGCTCAACGTAATCACCCATAGTAAAAATCGGCACGCACTCTGACATCGACTGACTTAATCAGCTGTTGCAAACACACTAGTTGACAGATCCCGCTCAAGCTTGGCATAGTAATTAAGGACAGTGGTACCAACCTAGGAAAAAAATTTTTACCTGCCTCATTGCCCCGCCAGATTTAAATCGATAATTCCCGGTACTTTCTTGACAGAATGTATAATAGTTGAGATCTAATTTGTTCATTCAGTTTGAAAATGTAGTAAACACTACGAAACTCGAGTCACTGTATATCAGTTATAATAAAAAGTGATAAAAAACAAAGTAATTTCTTATTTCATTCCAATTGTTAAGGTAGCAACATGAGGTGTACCACCATTTTGTTGGAACCAAAACACTTCTGGGTCGATACCATTCAAATTTTGAAAAAAATAATCATTGATCATCGATCTGTAATGAGCACCATTCACTGTAACATTAGCTCCTGCATCGTTTTTGAAGAAATATGGACTGATGACGCCTCCAGCGTGTAAAGCACATCATACAGTGCATTTTTCAGGATGCAATGGAACCATAAAGTTCTCTATAAGTTTGGCGAATAGAACACTGATTTTGAAAATAAATTTCAACAATTTGTAAACGTTGTTGCGGTGTTAGTCTTTCCATGATAATTTGTCAATGCTTACTGAACAGAAATGTCAAAACAACATGGCTTTTACCTTCTTTCAAATCACAGTTATCCCTATCGAAAGTTCTATCACTCTAAAAAGAACTCCCGATATATTAAAAATATAGATTGTGTCAATATAAAATTGATATTTGTCTTGAGAATCATTTATTTTTTTTTATACGAATTCGTATTCAATATGTATACGTAATTTCTTCCCATAGACCCAAAAAAAGACTACAGATGTAAAAATATACTCAACTCAACTTTCATAAGGGGGTATTCAATATTATTTGATATAGATTTTCATCAAGTGAAGACTGATTCAATTAAACATCTCCTTAAATTGTACATTTAGTAGTAATTCTCACCTTGAAGTCATGATATGTCGAAACAATTGTTGTAATTAAACAAAAATTAGAGGAAATTGGAAATCGTTTCATTTTTAAATTTAAGGGGATTTCCTCTTCATTATGAGACTACTGAATTCTTGATATTATGGTTCGAGATACCCTGCTGTAGTATCCTAATCGATAACTTTCCATTAATCAACTGAGAACTAACACATATACGAATACAAACCTGTGCATTCAAATTCAAACAATAACTAACGTGTGTATTTATTTTGGTTAACAAGACTGTTATACTTGGTTAAGTCGTTACCATTTATATTCGTGAGTATACATATAATTTTTACCACCAGCAAGTGGGCCCATCTGCATTCCTGCGCCTCTGATACACATATGTAAATTGATTTCCATCTATGCCTATAAATGATAGATGACTGACTTTTCAATAAAACCCCAAGAGCTATTTGTTCCTTCCACAAGTGGGTAAGTGGTTGGAGTCAGCTGGTAGATGATGACCATATAACCTCTACATAAATTATGAGAATGATGCGTTATCAGGTGGCCAAAATAGAAATTCCCAAGAAGTTTGTACGTTCTACCTTCTGATTGTATTTTGATATTTACAACATGGTTAATTAAGATGGAACACGTCTGTGCAAGGAAATTCTATTTATTATTTTTCGAAAGAATAAACTTTCGTAAGAGGGAAATGAAATAGTTTCATTCATTTTACGTCTCAATCAAAATTGATTCACTTTAATTAAATGATACACATATACCGGGTGTCCCAACACAACAACAGTGCGCATTTGCTCGACCTATCGATAATCAAAAAACTGTTAGGAATAACATACAACATGTTGGTATCCTTAGATAGGTTATTTCATATAAAATGAACGTAACATTTGAGGCACCCTGTATGAACATTAGGGTGGGTCAAACAAATCGATTATTTTTTTTTACAAGTGACACGGAAGAATGGGTTGCTAGACATCTTAAAAAAATTCTCACAAGCATAAGCTCTTAATTTTAATAGGAAGATCCTCCGCATCACAGTTTTGTATTTTTTTCTCAGTCCAATAGAAAAAAATTCATACCTCATCATTTATCGATTGAACAGAAAAATGTTCCAAGAGAATTTTTCAGGAAATTTAATGCTCTACAAAAAAAGTATCCTATATTTTTTCCGTAAACCTCACCATTTGAAAGATATTAAGGATTTAATTTTGATTATTTTAAGACAAATTTCATTTTTGTTTATGAATTTTACAACTCGACAATAAATGACTTTTGCAAAATGCGCAATACAAATTTTTGTTGGAAATTAACTGCTCTATAAAAATGGTTCCTTATGTTTTGGCGTTGAAATTAACCGTTCAAAAGATATTCATCATCAAACTTTCATGTGTACGGATTTTAAAAGTTTTTGATTAGATATTCGAAAAATTTCAATTTAATTTATAAATTTCATATAAATTTTATTTCTTGTCATTAATATAAGTATTATTTGAGTTTTATTTTCGAAATTATCAGAATTTTTCTTCAATTATTCTAAACATTTTATTTTTAATCATTAGAAATCACGATCCTAGGGAAAATTTCTCCTCTAGAGAATTTTTGTTTTGTGTTTTATTTCATATTTTTATATGTTTGATTGACTCATTTTAATTAAAAAATACGTAAGAGACAGCATTTTTAATTCCACAAAAATGTCGAAATTAAAATACTGTCTCTTATATATTTTTTATCTTCTTTTATGCATCATTATAACTAAGGAGCAGAGTCATGTACTTCTATCGCATTGAAAAAATGCATTGAAGATAGTTCGAACGTTTTCATTACTTGCATCTAATTCATCAATAGTTATGCCTATTCAATTGCCATTTCCTCATACCACTACAAATCGTTTCCATTGAATCACTGTCATTAATTCGACATCTCACTTCCTCCAAACAGATTATTCAAGTATATTGGTCTGTCCGTATAGTAATCTGAATGACTTTATTTACTCAAGTATTTCGTTGGTCATCGACAATCAGAACGTAAACATTGTGTTAATGGACAGCTCAATATAAGTAAAGAAATAATTAGGATCAGACTTTATGTTTAGAAATAGCCCTTAAGACAAGAAGGAGTTCCAGAAGAATGTGAAGCTTTGTTATTGTTTTAAGGCTCGAACAACATAACATAGATAATATTTGCTAATATTCTCTTCATTACCACAAGCCATCTGATATATTCTCAGTAATTATTTGCTTTTTAAAGATTGTTTATTTTTGAAATATCTACCGAATTCTTCCTCATAACTAGAACATAATCTACTAATTTGCATTTCATTATAACGCGAAAAGTTGTACGCAATTATAACATGCATTAAAAATTAGTGGTTTCAAACTACTCCTCAACAAAAGTTACTCGTATCATTGCTTTTTATTCTCAATAAAACAAATCTTCATGAAAGTTCTAAACCTAGAAGGATGCTATCTCTAGTTATATGGTTTCAAGATCCTGGTCCCTAATAATTTCAGTCCGAGTTCGTAGATACAGTATGTCACGTACGCCACTGGCAGTCGAGATGAAGCAGAACAACGTACCAAAATCGATAATGTTATTAAATGTAAATTTCGACACCTGCAAACAATGTGAAATGTTCTTTCGCGAAGTTCGGCTTTTATTTATGTTATCAATGTCTTTGATAGAAGGCGGAAGTAGAGCATTTGTTCAGTCATGTAGGATGTAATTTTCCCCTCCTCCTATTTCCTTCTTTCCGTTATGACATTTCGTACAAATGTGCAACCGCCTATGGAACCGCCGAAATGGATTGCCAATTAAATATGGGGTTTCATCGGAACTTTTCTCAATAGAAAAATGCCGTATGGATTTCGAATTGATGTTTCCGAAGGTATTGAATTGAAAACATTTTTCTTTTGGAAAGTGAACCTGCGCGGGTTCGATCAGGTTTTTCCGAAAGACTGCTGCTATTCAGGCATTAGAAAAAAGAACCTCTAGAGGATAGTTAATTTAAGAAGATAACAATGAACTCATTTTCAAATGAAAAAATTTTCATAATAAAAGGGAGTTTTTTACTTGATAGAAGGGTTTTTCAATATCTCAAATATAAAAATAATTAATTCTACTGTAACTCCCTACAAATTTAAATTTTATAAAATTTTTCAAAAAACCTTCATGCCTTAAAAAACACTGTTTCAAAAATTTTTTGAGAAATTTTATAAAATTAAAATTTGTATCGAGGTATAGCAGAAATCTGATATTTAAGATACTGAAAAAGCCTTCCATCAAGAAAAAACCCCTTTTGAACCTTTTATTTTATGTACAATAATTAGTTTTTTGTTTTTCACTCATACACACAAAACTACTTCTTACAATCTCTGTGTATTTTCTGTGGACGAACAAAGAATGCGAATGGTAACCGTTAAGAAAACATTTTCAGTTCATACACACAAAACTACCTCTTACAATCTCTGTGTATTTTCTGTGGACGAACATAGAATGCGAATGATAACCATTAAGTAAACATTTCAGTTCTATCTTAGTTTTGGTTCCAACAAGATGGTGCTACACCTCAAGTTGCTACCGCAACAATTGATTTATTGAAAGAAAGATTTGGCGATAACATTATTTCGAGAAATTGTCCAATTAATTGGCCTCCAAGATCATGCGACATAACTCCACTGGATTATTTTCTTTGTCAAGTCATTGGTTTATGTTGATAAACCAGAAACAGTAGGCGCTCTGAAAGCCAATTGATGAAATAAGGCCTGAATAACTCGAAAAAGTGGTCCAAAATTGGTCTGGTCCAATGCGGTTCCTCAGAGCTAGTCGTGGTGGACATATGCCAGAAATTATTTTCAAAATATAAATGTCATAAAATTATCTTTCAATTAAAAAAAAATTGGCTTCAATCTTAATTTAAATGTGTTTTGTTTTAAAGTTCTATCATTCTAAAAAACACCCAATATTTCGTCTTGAATAATATAATAAAGAGGGGTTCTTTATATGATAGGAGGCTTTTTTAATATCTTAGATATCAAACAGGGTAATGCCGTTTCACCTAGCCTTAAATTTTACTATTATAAAATTTCTTCAACCTTTTTAAATTAAATTAAATAAATACATGTCGATCAATTTTTGCTTTGAATCCTTTCATCTCCTTTCAATACTGTATTGTGTATTAATTCTATAAACCTACTTAAATTTAAACAGTGTTTTCTGAGACATTTACTTAATTTAATTTCAAAAAGTTTCAAAGAAATTTTATTGAATTAAAATTTGGAGCAAGTTATGAGAGAATTAGTCTGTTTGATAATTAAGATCTCAAATAATTAATAGGATAATACACATAGATGTGTATTATTCAATCAAGTGACGGACTTTATTTAGATTTTGAATCTCTCATAACACACCTTAAAATAAAAATATAGAATGATTTGAATATCAAAACAGATCTAATCTGTCAGTCTTCAGCAATTATAATTTCAGAAAAAAAATTTTATTCAAAAAACTTTTAGAATTAAATTAATGTCTACATAAGCACCGCTTATATTTGATAGTCGTATACTATCAAAACTCAATATACAATATAAAATAGAATAAATAAACGAACAAATATAAATTGCCAATTAAAATTAATAAATAAATATTTGAAGGAGACAAATTTTTGTTTCTGATCTTACCATTATGAACACCAATTCCTTTTCAAAAACATAACTTAAGGACTTCTCAAAAAATATAATTTATTCGAAATATTCATTATATTCAAATAAGTTAATTCAAAAAGCTCTCAAAACATGCACTATATCTTCAAAAAACAATTAGACTTCCGATAATCTCTTCATCGCCCCTAGATAATATTTAAAAAATCAAAATCAACAAACAATCAGTATATCTTACCTCAAGAGTGGTAACCGGATAACTGCTTAAAAAGACTAACTTTAGAAATCAAGATATTCCAGTTGATATTGTATATTGAGTTTTGATGTTTAGGTCTATTAAATATAAGCGGTGCTTATGTAGACATTAATTTAATTCTAAAAGTTTTTGAATAAAAATTTTTTTTGAAATTAAAATTGTAGAAGGCTGACAGATTAAACCTGTTTTGATATTCAAATTTTGTTATATCCCTTCTATCAAGTAAAAAGCCTTTTTCCATTTTCTCACCTTTTAACAATTCAGAAAGCTTCTGGTAAATGAAAACTGAAAATTTAAATGAAGTGTAATGTTAACTCAAATGAATAATTCTGTGGTTCACCATTGATCTAAAAGATTGAAAGGCAATTTAACGGCCTTTGTTATAGCACAAGAACTATCTGTATAAAGAATGTTAAGGAAACCAAATAATCATATATTATGAATAAAATAAAATAAATAGAGGTTTATAATTGATAGAAGGCCTTTTTCTATTTTATTTTATAGAATTATTTGGCGAAAAGAGAATAGCAAGAACATATGTACAGTTACAGAGGAATCTTCGATAACTTTTTGGCGTAATGAAAAAAAAGGAGAACCCTGAAATATTTTTTGGAGTCTTGATGGTCATCTTTGGGCATGGAATAATTCATGAGGAACGGTATTAAATTTTTTGTGGGCTAGCGCCTTGCCGTCTCCTTTAAGAGCATAAATTGAATACTTAATGGAGTTAAAAAGAGATCATGTCGTAAAAATTGCGCGAGTGGGTTAACAAATATTTCTCAAATAACAATTCTTCTTAGTAATCTTCGTGATATATAGCAGCATTCAGTCTCACTCGAATGAAATCAACATTAGTAGTTGATTTATACCACGAAATATGTACGTATGAATAAATTCCTAGGAAAAATCAAAACTAATACCATATGTTCCGGTATGAACGGTAACCACTGAAAAATCGAAATTTTCGAGAATATTCTTCGGGAATAAGCACTGTTTCGGCCTCACATTGCGTTATACGAAGTCGTCGTATGATTTTGCAAAAGCCAAAACGGCTAAATAATTCGTGAAATTCACATATGGTTAAATATAATATCGAAGCAGAAGGCAAAAGCCGTGGGCGTCGGAGGTATTCGTAAGCACCTCCACGTATCTCGTGAAATGATTTTATTTCAGAATTCGTCGTTTCTCTATCTACAATGGCAGTGTGTAAACACCGGGAATCTGCATATTTTTCTAGATTAATACGAAACGATTCGATCGAATATGTTCATAGTAATGAATGTTGTGTAGAATTCACACTTATTTTAATCAACAACGCTGGAGATACCATTAGTTTACCTGGGACTTGATTTCACTTCTAATAAACCCGTAGTCCAGCATATGAGATATTTAACGAGCGTTCACATCTGAAAAGTGACCACCAGACAACTGATTTTATTTCAAACTTGTCAACGTGAGCTTAATGATTCAGTCCGAAGAAATTTGATACTCCAGAGAAAAATTATTCGATGCCCCCATTTATCGAGCAGGGATTAAAATTGTTCCCTTTGTTGAAAGCCTGATGAACGTTTGAAAATAGTCTTATCTAAATTCTTTACCAGAAGAATAGTCTCCATGGCAACTGCAAAGGTGGAAAAAGAGCAATTTTGTTTCGGTAAAAGCTTTTTTTCAACAATGTATCGGGTGTTTTTTAGAGTGATAGAACTTTAAATTGAAATAAAACACATTTCAATTGAGATTCAAGCCAATTTTTCCCTTTATTTGAAAGATAATTTTATGACATTTATGTTTTAAAAATTATTTCCACCATGACTAGCCCTGAGGAACCGCATTCGACCAGAACAATTTTGGGCCACTTTTTCGAGTAATTCAGGCCTCATTTCATCAATAACACCAATTATGTTGGCTTCCAAAGCGTCTATTGTTTCTGGTTTATCAGCATAAACCAATGACTTGACATAACCCCAAAGAAAATAATCCAGTGGAGTTATGTCGCATGATCTTGGAGGCCAATTATTTGGACCATTGCTCGAAATAATGTTATCGCCAAATCTTTCTTTCAACTGTTACGGTAGCAGCATGAGGTGAAAGCACCATCTTGTAGGTACCAAAACACTTTTGGGTCCATACCATTCAAATTTTGAAAGAAATAATCATTGATCATCGATTTGTAACGAGCACCATTCACTGTAACATTAGCTCCAGCATCGTTTTTGAAGAAATATCGACCGATGATGCCTCCAGCGTGTAAATAAAACAATATAGTGCATTTTTCGGGATGCAGTGGAACCTGCAAAACTTCTGGAGGATTGTTTCAACTCCATATATGGAAATTTCGCTTGTTTACAAAGCCTTTCAACCAGAAATGAGCTTCATCACTAAACACAATTTTACGATAAAAAAGTGGATCAACTTCAAGCTGTTTTAGGGCCCTATCAGCAAACAAACGACGCTTATTATGGTCAAGTGGCTTTAGTTCTACAAACAGTTGGATCTTGTATGGCTGTAGGCAAAGATCTTTACGCAAAATTTTCCACGTGGTGGATGCACAGAGTCCAACTTGCTGTGAACGTCGACGAACAGACAAATCTGGATCATCATTAACACAATGACTTACAGCAGCGATATTTTCTTCTGTACGTACAGTTCTTTGTCTTGTTGTTGTTGCATCGAGTAGAGAAAAATGTTGTCCGAATTCTATCGATAGTTCGACGAATAAGCTGCTCTGATGGACGATTATGTGAACCATTATGATGGACGAAGTGCACTATAGAACACTGATTATGAAAATAAATTTCAACAATTTGTAAACGTTGTTGCGGCGTGAGTCTTTCCAGGATAATTTATCAATGCTTACTGAACAGAAATGTCAAAACAACATCGCTTCTACCTTCCGTCAAATCACAGTTATGCCTATCGAAAGTTCTATCACTCTAAAAAACACCCGATAAAAGTGCTGAATTTGGTAGAAACAGGTTGAACAGGGAAAACGATATTGTGCCCCATTTTAATGATTTAAAAAATTTGGAAACGGAAATATCTTCAAAAAACTCGAAAAAATGATCGACGGACTTCTTTGTAAATTTCGCGAAACGTCGAACGTCGACGGCTGATTTGAATTTGAAATATAGTGTTTTGTTCGAACAATTTAGTAACTTTTGAGATGAGTTAAATGGTCAACAGTGAAAAAAACTGAAGACTAAAATCGATCGCATCTAATCGTTAATTCGTTCAAATAAATTAATTCGGCTGATATGTACCAAAAATCATTAATACAGAGTATGAGCTCATGTCTGCAATTTGCCTCTATGATCAACAAAACCTTCTCGAGTTTGTTTGTGTATAGAATTATTATACAGATGTATGTTACACTGTCTCGATTTCTAGAATTTTCTATTACCATAGCTCATACTCCTTATTAATCGTTAATGCTTTTCTGCAGATTTCGATAGGTATAAATCTCAAAAAGCTCGAGATAAAAACCAATTTCGAAGAAATCCTTTATAATTTCTCACTAGTAAAAAACTGTGAGACTGTCAATCATTTAGTACGCATTTGACATAGAAGCATCACCTCTGATGACGAATACTTCCGTTTCAATTTGAAGTATTAATAAATGAGGAAGGAATATTCGACAGGAATGAGTTCTGTTTCGTCTATATATATATAATAATAATAACTAAATTAAAACACAATTTACCATGGAAACAGAAAACCCTGACAATTCGCTAAATTTCCTAGATATTTAAATTATAAAAAAGAATAATCTCCTCGAATTCGACATATTCCGAAAACCCACCTTCACAGATACCTTAATTTATAATAGTAACTCCCATCCACGTAATATCAAATGTCCGCTTTCCACTCATTTTTACACAGGCTGCTTTCCATCCCACTCTCAATAGATAATTTTAAGAAAGAAATTAAAGTTCTAAAAATATTGGCATCAACTTACGGTTATAGCAAAAATATAACGGATAAATTAATTTCCAAAAGACAGCATAGAAAATCACTAGCATCCCTATACTCTTCAAAAAAAAGATAAAGGAAGATTTTACAGTATAAATATGTTCCAAAAGTTAGTACCCAAATTTGCAATAGACTCAAAAAAAAAAACAACAACAACAGTATATGTACAAAAAAGAAGAATCTAGGCTTAATTTTGGTTAAAAACAAAGATTGTCTGAAAACTGGAGACAAAAGCGACATATACAAATTGCATTGTACTAAGTTACTGGTCGTTCAATCAACATTAGAATAATTAAAACAAATTGTAGAAATTACTATGTTTTACTACCAAAAAATATATATTACACATTTTCTTGTGACTCGAGTTTCAGGAAATGAACTATCCCATCATCAGACAACTGGAGACCTAACTATGGTACAGTCGTATTCAAACAGAAGTGATCAATATTTTGAATATTTCATCAGATTCTCGGTAACACCTAATAGTGGTACAGAGGTTTACTATCGGAACGTGATAAAAAACCGGGTTAAAAAAGCGGGGCCTTCTAACAGATATCGGAATGTCGGCAATCGACAAAGAAGGTTGTTAAACAGATTGTACCCATTTAAATATCTCTAATAATTTTGGGGTTACATAGGTCCGTACAGTCATTCATTATTTTTACATTATTTTGTTGTACATCTCAAATATTTGGATTTACAAAGCTCCATACAGTCATTCATTATTTTTTACATTATTTTTATTGTGAACGAATTGGAAAATTTCAATAATCAAGTTTCTTTTCTTTTGAATCTACATGTAAAATTTTCTTAAGATTTCATTTTGTCGAAAGGAATTACTGTTTTCTAAAGAATGACTGGCAAAAGTTGTGACTCGAATCACAAGAAAATGTGTAATATATATTTTTTGGTGGTAAAACATAGTAATTTCTACAATTTGTTCTAATTATGATCAACTACCAAATAGTAACCGCTGAAACAATTCAGTAACATTAGAATAGACGAACATAAAAAATCTTTACTCCAAAATAGAACAACAACTGGTGTTTCTGTCTATTTCATAAAAAAAACCACTTGATAGACTTCGGTAAAACCTAAATTCTACATTCAGGTAACAACGGCAAAGAGTAAGACCTGCTCGAATATCTGGAAATCTCTTAGGCTCATAAAAAACATTTGGCGATAACAAACGATCCGGAGGAATTTCGTCTATCCTCATTCCTGACATCTGTAAATAACTAGTTCCTTTAAAAAATAAGAAAATATCGTCAACAGGTATAACTTACTGTTAACCCCTTAAATAAAAAAAACCCGGTCACTTTCATTTGTTGTCCGAAATACATAAATTGTAATATTGAAAGTTTTTAAAATGGGTTGAAACCCGAAACATTTATGTCAACAATGTAAATTAAAAAAAAAAATTGTGAAACTAAAATCAAGTATATTTGCCTATCTTGTTAATATCTAAAAGTACATATTTCTAGTGTTTCATCTCTTCAGAATAGAAATATATCTTAAAAGATTATGTTAATGTGGATGGCAATAGCAAATGTAAAAACTATAATTTTTTAAAACTTAAAGGCTTTATTCTAAAAATGTAAAAGTTATAAATGTGGCACAAACAAGAAGAGCAAAGTCGATTATTGGCTCCATTTTATGGATTTAGAAAAATTCGATTCGAATCTCTCTTAGAAGTGCTCGAAAAACAGACAATTTTTTAACAAATCCTTTCAATTTGGATAGAAGATTCGCCACAATTCCATCTTTCAGGTCTTGAATCGATTGTGGACCATCGGCATAGATCATATCTTTCACGTAGCCCTAGAGAAGAAAGACTTAAGGTGTTGAATCACAAGACCTCGGTGTTTCACGACGACCTTAAAGTGCTTTAGTTTTGCTTACTTCGACTGCAAAAATTTCACCATTTTTATAGTGAATTTCAACAATTTTTATGCGTTCATGAAGCGTGTATCCTTTCATTTTTAGTAATGGCGTAGTTTTTATTCGACAAGTGTCAAAAAATGAAAAATTTAAAGGTGACAGCTGTCCAGATAGCGGGCTATGCAAAATGAAACATCTTATTAGTATTTAATCTAATCGGTCCTCATTTGATGGAAATTAATTTTAATGAAATAAAATAATAAAGAATATTGTCACACTTTATTCTTTTATTTAATATTGTACCAGTGGATGCCCTTTCTTGCATATAATATTTCAATAAATTCAAATAAACCTAGTATTATCATATTTGAATAGAATGATAAACACCTCTGTTACAAGCGTGCAAAAATATTCCCCATTCATTTGGATAGATCTGATATGTCTTCCTCATCGTGAAAAAGGCGAAATAAAATTTTGGGCTGTTTAGTGGAGCTTGTACAATGCTCTGGAGATATAGTGAGCCTGCAAGTGCTATTATCTTGCCGTTACATAATTCAGAGCCGCTAACTATCAACGTGGGATAACTTGTGTTCCACCCCATCATCCAGCACCCAGTACGTCGTTTTTGGCACTGCGAAATCACCCCTAAACGAGATAGCTAGAGCGCAGCGGAAGAAATTAGGATGATATTTTTCGGCAACAATTCGGAATAAAGATAATTTAATGCGGGGAGGTTTTGCGTAAGCATATTTTGTCGAAAATTTTGACGTGTTATTTAAGGGGTCAGAGTTTAATTCTTGCCACCGTGAACTGGAACAATACCCTTTGTTGTTTATGTTTTTACGTCAACACTAAAGTGTATCGGAATGGTCAACATTACGACAGCTGTTTTTATACAACTTAGTGGAGGGTGCTTAACGTTTATATTTGAAATACACCTAATTAGACTTATCCAAAACCGACCAGTCATTAATTTTTAATATGAAATGGGAACATTCTATAAACCTCTACATAAATTATTTAATTAAAAAAGAAATTAATTCGAATTTAAAAATGTCTAAGAGAACATTGAATTCAGAATTTATCTGAATACACTTTGAAAATTGAAAATATCACAATATATTAAATCAATATAAAATATTTTCCAGTGTCTTGAAGAAAACTTTTTCTGTGTTCCGAGGATCTCCAATCATTAAACATGTTAGAGTTGATTGATTTCCAAGTTTTATCTTTCTGGTAAGTTAAAATTGTTTTATTTGAGTCTTAATTCGGTACATATATCAAGGGATAAATTATATTGAAATAAATGTTTGTCATATGTTACAGTTCTGGTTGCGTTAATACATTTGTATCAATACGTTTTATGTCGCTAAAATTTTGTTTAGACATTGAAAAATATTTTATATTGATTGAATATATTGTAGAACTTTCCAGATATAATTCTGAATTTAAAGTTGTTTGAATGAAGGGTGGGCCATCTAGAATTTGCATTTTGAAGTGGTGGTAATTTCCAGTCTGCCAATAATTCTGTCAAGTTACTTTAATATTTGACATCAACGAAAGGGGTCGATTTACGCTTGAATAAAACTGATAAATATCAAAAACTCATTTCTAAAGTGGTGCATCTTGTATCCAAATTGTTAGAAATTTAGGTGAAAATTTCAATAGAAATTCAATGTCCTCTGGGCAATTTGTGGATCAATTTGTTCGTGAAAACTGAATCGTTAGTTGATAAAACAACCCGTTCACTTTCTCGTCCACTGAGCTTACCTGAAAACATTGCTGCTTAACATCAAGTTGTCATCGTGCTCAAGAACTGAACATTTCTCGCACTTCTCTGAGGAGAATTTTGGATGAAGACTTCGGTGTGAAACCTTTCAATGTTGAAAAGTGAAGCCTCGTGACTATCCGATCAAAAATGCAAATTTTAAATGGTCCACCTCTCATGATAAAGTTTGCTAGCGAATGATGCCGGCTTATTTGATAGAACACGGCGTCCCTATCCTCGAACAAGTACCGTATTCGCCGGGTTTAGCATCATTTAGCTTTTTTTGTTCTCCCGGCTTCAATTGATTCTTCGTGAATGAAAATTTGAGTCGTTGGAAGCCATCGAACAAAATGCGACGAAGGAACTAAAGGCCATTCCTTCGGAGGCCTATCAGAAATGCATGGATGATTGGATCAAGTGTTTCAGCATAAGTGTGTCTTATCAGACGGATAAATTAAATGTGGCAGAAAATTAACACAATTCTGTTTCATTTAAAATTTTCTGTTACTTTTTATCACAGTGTATAAGTAGAAGCGATACTGAACTGATATAATCATGGTAATTTTTTTTCATACTAGAAGCACTAAGTTAAGTTTGAGTAAACTTTCGTGTATTTGCTTTGTATATAATCAGATATTTTTATAAAATAGAAAAAGGCTCTTTACTTGATAGAAGAAATATAATAAAATTTGAATATCAAAACAGATTTAATCTGTTAGTCTTCTACAATTTTAATTTCAAAAAATTTTCATTCAAAAAACTTTTAGAATTAAATTAATGTCTACAATAAGCACCGCTTATATTTAATAGACGTATATGATCAAAACTCAATATATAATGTCAAATGGAATAAATAAACAGATATAAAAAGGTCATTAAAATCAATAAATAAATATTTGAAGGAAACAAAATTTTGTTTCTGATCTTACCATTAAGAACACCAATTGCCTTTCAAAAACATGAACACAACTTAAGGACCTCTCAAAAATATTTAAATATATTAAATATTTCAAATAAATTATATTTTTTGAGAAGTCCTTGAGTTGTGTTCATGTTTTTCAAAGGCAATTGGTGTTCTTAATGGTAAGATCAGAAACAGAATTTTGTCTCCTTTTAATATTTATTTATTAATTTTAATAACTTTTTCTATAGCTGTTGGTTTATTTATTCCATTTGACATTATATACGTCTATTAAATATAAGCGGTGCTTATTGTAGACATCAATTTAATTCTAAAAGTTTTTTGAATAAAAATTTTTTTGAGATTAAAACTGTAGAAGACTAACAGATTAAATCTGTTTTGATATTCAAATTTGGATATTTTTATAATCAGTTTATTTGAATCCAAATTCAAATTGGTAAATACACAGTTATAGGCAATGTTAATGATTTTTTGAATTTGTGAAAATTCATTCTTCATATTTTTTCGAATTTTTCAATGTTTTTCCAAAAAGATTAATGGCATTCCGACAATTACATCATTTTTATGCAACGAAATTAAATATAATTTAATTTCAAAGCTCAAAATGAATTTTCATACAATGAATAAGTCATAAATACGAAATGAACATGTGGAAACTCGATCAATTATACTTTCATTCCAATATTTACACAGCTTGCATTCAATCCATTATAATAGGATAGAAACATAACCCTGAAACGTCAGCCGAAAATCATCGCTAAATATCGAAACATCAACCCATCTACTAAACTGTAGACTCGTATGTAATATTTCCTGACGAAGCATCGCCATCGTCCAATATTAAAATTTATCGCAGTAATCCCTGGATTATGCTCGAATCCTATACATACGTCATATTATCCGATAAGCCCCCTTTTAAAGCCAGCATAATTAATAAAAATTCAAAATCAAACGCCATATTCTGCCTGATCCTGCAAAGCTGCTTCTGTTTGGTTCGCGTCTTGCATCTTGATTTAGTAGCAAGTTAATTTCATTACGAAACATATCAGACATATAGAACACGTATAACAGTACGGTTTAATCCTTTAACATGGGTTGTTGTGTTGCGGTACGTACACATAATATACTTTGCATGGTTGTCTTCTGGGAGTTATTCCCATAATTGGAATAAATACCGGCAGATTTTTCATTCGGTCATATGGAAGCAACGTCAACAGCCCTGTTTTGTTGACAGCGCATCCTCACAAAGGAAAATTGAAAACTTATACCTCAAAGAATGTTCTTCACTCTTATTATACTCGCATGTTTGTAGTAAATGTTTGAACGTGAACATAAAAGGGAGACAGTAGGAATAAAGAATGAAGGTTTTTCACGGATTTTATCAGGGAAGCTTTTGCAATCATATCAGCAAATTGTTCAACTGTAGTTTCAATGGACGTCATACACGACTTTGATAGAAATGGACTAATAATAATATACTCAGTGACACTAGATGTGTTACTCCCAAATCAACTAATCTCTTCTGTAAGATTCTTGAACCAATGTTCTGTGGAACATTGTGATATTATTTTACACAAATGTCTCTAATTTCCTCATATCGAGCCAAAAATTGTCTCAATCATTTAGGTTGGACTCACTGATGAAAAATCCGAAATCAAAAGTAATTCGATCCGGCTCATCTCTAACTTTTGGAAGGAAAGAGAAAGAGTGAAATTCTCAGGATCTGAAATATTGAGCAAAATAATTCTGTGAAAATGTTTACAATTTTTTTTGATATCTTTACTATCAAACAAATTGAATCTGCACACTTCGCTATAAATTTTAATTTTATAAAAAATTTTCTCAAAAACTTTTTAAAATTGAATTAAGTAAATGCCTTAAAAAACACTGTTTGAGTTTTAACATAAATAGAGGTTAATTCTTGATAGAAGGTATATAAGAATTTTTAAATATTTCAATATTAGCCTTCTACATATTTAATTTCAAAAAATTATATTCAATAATTATAACTTCAGGAATTAAATTGAAATAATGTCATATAAGTACCACTTATATCAAACGACATATAAAATAAACATTCATAAGACATCCAAATGATATAACAAAATCCAATAAATAAAAATTGTTAACCAAAATTCTATAAATTAAATATTTTAAATAGACAAAATTTTGTTTCGGCTGATCAATCTAATGAAAACAAATATCTTTCAAAAATTTTTAACATAATCTTAAAAATTTCATCATAAAACTATCTTATTTAGAATATTCAATATTATTGAATGTCTAACTAAGTTACTTTCTATAAATTCTCAAGATATGTAAAAACTTTACTGAAAAACAAGTTTTAAGAGAGAATTTGCTTTGTCAGTATTTAAATAATTCATATTCAATAAAATATAACATCAATCAAAAACAAATATTTACTCACCCTTCAACAATTTAGAAAACTTTTGGTAAATGAGATCAAGGGTAAACCACAGACTTATTTATTTGTAACTTAACCTTATATTACATTTCAATTTTTCAGTATTCATTTACCAGAAGTTTCCTAAATTATTGAAGGGTGAGTAAATATTTGTTGTTGATTGATGTTATATTTTATTGAATATGAATTATTTGAATACTGACGAAGCAAAGTCTCTCTTAAAACTTGTTTTTCGGTAATGTTTTTACATATCTTGAGATTTTATAGAAAGTTACTTAGTTTGATATTCAATAATATTGAATATTCTAAGTAAGATAGTTTTATGATGAAATTCTTAAGATAATGTTAAACATTTTTGAAAGATATATATAAATATGTATATTAACATACAAATACAAGAAAAAAAAATTCACTATTCTAAAATTATCTAAAATTCTCAAAATAAAGGATCGAATAACATAAATAGGTATATAAAATTATTTAAATATTATGTAGAAGGCTAATATTAAAATATTTAAATAATAAAGGATCGAATATAAATAATTTTTTTTAATTATTTTTATTTGATCCTTCATTTCGAAAATTTTAGATAATTTTGGATTAATAGTGGATTTTCTTGTATTTGTATGGTAATTTACATACTTATATAGTTTTTGTTGATACATTTTTATTGATACGTTTCATGTCGGGACATTGAAAAATATTTTATATTGATTATTATTATTGATAAGGATATCAATTCGATAGTTTTCGTATATAGTATCAATATATATTGTAGAAGCTAGAAGACATAATTCTGAATTCAAAGTCATTTGAATTTTACTTCTATCAAGTATTGGCTCACATTCATATTTTTATCTTGTTAGAATATAACTATGTTAACGAAAAGCGTCACGTGAACAACTCAAAATAATAAATAGAAATCTACATATATCTATATATATATATATATATATATATATATATATATATATATATATATATATATGTGTGTTTCAATAAACTGAAGTGTACAATGGATTTCTCCCAAGTAAAGGCCAACACGATACGAAGTCCGAATATATTGTTAAAAATGGGTTTCAAACAAGTAAAGAGCTACTCAACCCAATATTTTCCATGGAAGTTAAAATTTGTGTAATATCAAGCTGTGGGCTTCAAATGTTCAAGCTTAGCAGATTGATTCACATGGCGCGTTTTGTTTACATAGTAATTTCTTCAAATGCTTATAAATAACTAGTCTGAAATTTGGTACCATGCTGTATTTGAATAATTTTGTATTGAGATGAGGGTACAATAAAATTTTTTTAGTACTTTTGGTAAATTCCCCGAATTTCTAAATCCGTCATATTAAGGCTTTTAGTAATGATTTCACTCGAAATAATTGTTTTGAAAGGTGAAAAGTTTCGAATCTCTGCCCTACATCAATTCGGGTGAAATTTTTTTCGATAGATATCGAATAGGGTTTTTTTGCAGCGTGGGATATTTTCCTAGCTTGGATTTATGTTTGTAGCCATTTTACGGATCTAGATTGTATACCTTCCTCATTGACTGAAAGAGACGATAAATCAATAGTTGATGGCAGAATTTCAACCTGTTAACCTCCAAACAAAAATGGAAAGCGAGAAGTTTCCCATTGTACAGAATGATTTGAATATGGCGAAAAACGATAAAAAGCAATTACCAACTATTGTGAATTCGATGTAGGAGTGTTTGAGGTAATTAACTGTTCACACAAAGCGCTACCAAACCGATGCAGAAAAGAGGCTAAATAACTCGAGAACATAAAGTCGGGTGCTTTGATATGCGCTAAAATTCCTTTCACATCAATTCTACTGCTGTTTGTTTCTCCCACACTGCCCACGTTAGCTTTTTGCTTTTTAATATCGGCCTGCAGAAAACATTCTGATCAATTTTTACTACTAGCGAGTCGTTAAAAATTGATGGTGAGGCACAGCGTCATGTAATTAAATTTCCAAATTTTCTCATTGGCAGTGCATTACCCGATGAATTGATCTACTTAAGATTGGGTTCAGTGAACTTGTTCTAGGAATCGGCTGCAAAAGGAGATTTGTGGAGGCGTTATTTACCTACACGTGTTTATTATGATGAATATCTGTTACTTTGGTGCTAACACAACTATATTGTAGGAATTCCGCCTTAAAAATTTTAACAATATTCATTGAGAACTTACCGCGAAAGGTTTTTTCAAATAAGACAAATATTAATTCTCCGAAACCTCTACAGATTCAATCTAAAAAATCTCTTGAAAACTTTTTAGAATTAAACTGAATGAAAATTTAATTGGATCGATCCTTAGTTGATGGAAATTCATTATAATTGAATTAAATAATATAAATACTATGGCTTTGTCAAGTGTACATCTTGAAGTAACTATAAACATTACACAATACTTCTTATACAGCTTAAAACTTGAAAAAAGTAGCGGTACAATTAACTAACAATTTTCCGAATGAACAAACTGAGTTATCTTATTCACCTTTATTGGATCAATTCAACTAGGGAGCCGGTGGTTTTACCAAAAGAAATAAAATAATGTAGTGTACTCTTATCTTAAAATCATTTGAAGAAGTTACTATGTTAACGAAACGCGTTATTTGAGCAACGCAAAATAATAAATAGAAAACAAGAAGAATATCAAAATTCTATCAATGAAATATACTCTATGCTATAAATCGGGGAAAAGAATATAATTCCCTCACTTACTATGAAAAAATATCCTCAAGAATAAAAAAATTCCTAAATAAGATAGGAAATTTTTAAAAAAACGCAAAACCTAGAAGGAACAAATCACATCTGTCAGGCTTTTATCAATTATCGTGTGGTGCCTGTTCAAAAATTAATATTGGCCAAACCGAAAGACGTTTCGACACTAGAATAATGGAGCATAGGCATTCCTTCCTCAATAATATGTTGGATTCTACGTACGCCTAACATCTCATAAAAGAGAAACATGATTTTGACGAACGTTCAGGGTATAACATAAAAAAAATAAGGGTCTAAAAGTTAACCTGTATGGAAATGACCCGACTTAGAAATTCGGGCGATTTATTGAACGAACAAACTGAGTTATCTAATTCTTCTTTATTGGATCCATAACATAACATAAACTTCATTCACATAATCAATGCAATCATACAAATGAAAAGAGGAAACCGTCAAAAAATATCACAACTTCAACAAGATCTGAAAGAATATTCCATGAATTCCCTAATCGAATACGGTTCTATATCTACAATAATTTAAGTTATTTCGATTTTGAATTCTCCTTAGGTAGTACATTGAAAAATCTTATACACATATATTTTGTGTTTCTTTCATAAGTCTCAAGGAATATATTTTATATGTCGTTTGATATAAGCAGTGCTTATATGACATTAATTTAATTCCTCAAGTTATAATATTAAATATAATTTTTGTCAACAATTTATATTTATTGGATTTTGTTATCTCATTTGGATGTCTTATAATGAATGTTTATTTTATATGTGGTTTGATATAAGCAGTGCTCATATGACATTAATTTAATTCCTCAAGTTATAATATTAAATGTAATTTAAGGCTAACAGAATATATCTGTTAATATTAAAATATTTAGAAAAATAGTATTAAATTAAATAAATGTGTTGCAAATCACTGATTCCATTTAATAGAATAACCACTCTTCAAACAGTGCTAAAAGGAAAAAGCAGACCAAGAAATATAAATTATTAATTAAAATTAGTAAAGAAAAACTTGAGGAAAACAAAATTTTGTTTCGTACCTTGTTTTATGAAAACCAAATTCCTCTTCAAAAACGCAAAACATATACTGAGGTTATATTTTGCATTTTTAAAAAGGAATTTGGTTTTCATAAAACAAAATACGAAACAAAATTTTGTACCCTTCAAGTATTTATTTAGTAATTTCAATTAATAATTTATATTTCTTCGAATTATTTTCCCGTTTTGGTACTGTGAAATAAGTTATGAATAAAATAAAATAAATAGAGGTTTATACTTGATAGAAGGTATATGAAATTATTTAAATATTTTATTACTAGCCTTCTACATATTTAATAAAAAAAAATATATTCAATAATTATAACTCCAGGAATAAAATTAATTTAATGTCATATAAGTACCACTTATATAAAACGACATATAAAATAAACATTCCTTATAAGACATCCAAATGATATAACAAACTCCAATAGATACAAATTGTTAACCAAAACCCTATAAATTAAATATTTTGAGTAGACAAGATTTTGTTTCTGCTGATCAATATTTTGTCTACTCAAAATATTTAATTTATAGGATTTTGGTTAACAATTTTTAGCAATTTATACAGATAGTCCTTGTGCTACACTAGAGGCCGTTAAATTGTCTTTCAATCTTTTAGATCAAGGGTAAACCACAGAATTATTTATTTGAAAGATAACCTTACACTACATTTACATTTTTCAGTACTCATTTACCAGAAGTTTTCTGAATTGTTAAAGGGTGAGTAAATATTTGTTGTTGATTGAGGTTATATTTTATTGAATATGAATTATTTGAATACTGACGAAGCAAAATCTCTCTTAAAACTTGTTTTTACATATCTTGAGATTTTATAGAGAGTAACTTAGTTAGATATCGAATAATATTGAATATTCTAGGTAAGATAGATTTATGATGAAATTCTTAAGATTATGTTAAACATTTTTGAAAGATATTGGTTTTCATGAGATTGATCAACAGGAAGAATTTTTTGTCTATTCCAAATATTTAATTTATGAAATTTTTGTTAACAATTTTTATTTATTGGATTTTGTTACATCATTTGGATGTCTTATAATGAATGTTTATTCTGTATGTCGTTTGATATGAGTGGTACTTATATGACATTATTTCAATTTAATTCCTGAAGTTATACTATAATTATTAAAAATAATTTTTTTTAAATTAAATAAGTAGAAGGCTTATATTAAAATATTTGAATAATTGTGTAATAAGTGTTAATTCTATATGTCTACTAAATGGAAACTGTGATTTCTAAGACATTTATTTTATTTAATTCTAAAATTCATTGAATGAATTTTTTTGAAATTTAAGTTTATAGGAGGTTAACAGAATAAATCTGTATGATATTTAAAGTTTTATTCAAATTTCAGACTTTTTATGAACATTTGAAGAAGTTACTATGTACACGAGAAGTGTCAGGTGAACAACTCACGATAATAAATAGAAAATAGTGTATCATTTGACTAAAGTGTACCATTTTTTCAAGAAAAATTATTTTCGACGTAATCAATCAGAGGATGTCAGGTGAATATTTCAACATTCCCACAATAAGTCTTCCTTGTTCTTGCACCACATCAGGCTGCGTACGGCGTAAAATGCGACCTTGCCACATAGTATGAAATCAAGCAAAAGGAAAAAACATTCTGAATTTAGTAGTGACAAGGAGGCAAGTGGAATAGATTGTGTGGGCAGACGATACCTGACCAAAGAGTAAATTGAGCCTGCATTTCACTTGTGTGGGAAGCAGACGCCAGCCTCAGACTCGAACAGACATTTACACAATCGTAGTCATTTCTTTATCTCAATTTTTCCCTTTGCGTGTAATGCCACACATGATAGTAACGATTTATTGAAATCAGTACTGATGCCTTTTCCCTCATTCTTGGAATGCGAAAAGAATTCCAAATCCATCGACACCTCCACTTTTTAATTCATGCAACGGCGCTTTAAAACGATACCGCACGCCTTATGGTCACGAAATGATCGTTTCGTCATTTGATCTCAATAGAACAGTCGAAACGATGAGTAAACATGAACATACAACATTGGATTTAATTTAATTCCAGAACAAAATATGGGATATCGGATTGGGTCGATCTTTACTTGATGGAACCTCATTTCAATCGATACATGAATAAAACGACTCAGAGTTTCGTCATAGGAATTCTTTCTCCCTAATACATAACTTGAAAATTATTTTTGGATTCTTCAAAACTCTTAGGTTCTCGAGTTTGGGCGGTCCAACCGTCTGTTCAACCTCACCTTTTGACGAAAAGTTCAATTATTTCGTGAATAATGAACTGATTTTGAAAATTTCAACTGACTGTACAGAACATAAATAACTTTCAAACTAACCAACACTCGACATCTCTTCATTATTCAAAAAATGTTGGGGTTGATGCTACTATGGGAGTGTTTTTTCGGAACAAACTCATGATGGAATTTCGTCCCCTCAAAAACAGAAGTTGACCTGTTTTTTTAAAGTCATCGAAAATTCTTCGTTTCTCAGTTCTGGGGCGGTCAAATTTTCGTTGTATATCCCGTATGTATATCTTTATTGAATATATACCTATCGGGTGTTTTTTTAGAGTGATAGAACTTTAAATTGAAATAAAACACATTTAAATTAAGATTGAAGCCAAATTTTTATTTATTTGAAAAATAGTTTTATGACATTTATGTTTTAAGAATGATTTCCGGCTTATGTCCACCACGACTAGCTTTGAGGAACCGCATTCGACCAGACCAATTTTCGACCACTTTTTCGAGTAATTCAGGCCTTATTTAATCCATTACAAGAGTTATGACGGCTTCCAAATCGTCTATTGTTTCTGGTTTATCAGCATAAACAAATGACTTGACACAACCCCAAAGAAAATAATCCAGTGGAGTTATGTCGCATGATGTTGGAGGCCAATTAATTGAACCATTTCTCGAAATAATGTTACCGCCAAATCTTTCTTTCAAGAAATCAATTGTAACGGTAGCAGCATGAGGTGTAGCACCATCTTGTTGGAACCAAAACACTTCTGGGTCGATACCATTCAATTTTGCAACAAATAATCTTTGATCATCGATCTGTAACGAGCTCCATTCACTGTAACATTAGCTCCAGCATCGTTTTTAAAGAAATATGGACCGGTGATGCCTCCAGCGTGTAAAGCACACCATACAGTGCATTTTTCAGGATGCAATGGAACATGCAGAACTTCTTGAGGATTGTTTTTACTCCATATACGGCAATTTTGCTTGTTTACATAGCCGTTCAACCAGAAATGAGCTTCATCACTAAACACAATTTCTCGATAAAAAAGTGGATCACCAAACAAACGACGTTTATTATGGTCAAGTAGCTTTAGTTCTTGAACCAGCTGGATCTTGTATGGGTGTAGACCAAGATCTGTACGCAAAATTTTCCATGTAGTGGATGCACAGAGTCCATCTTGTTGTGAACGTCGACAAATAGACAAATCTGGATAATCATTAACACTTACACCGGCGATATTTTCTTCTGTACGTACAGTTCTTTGTCTTGTTGTTCCGAGTAGAGAAAATGTCCGAAATCTATCGATAAATCGACGAATAAGCTGCTCTGATGGACGATTATGTAAACCATAAATTTCACGAAGTGCTCTATAAGTTTGGCGAAGAACACTGATTTTGAATATGAATTTCAACAATTTGTAAACGTTGTTGCGGCGTGAGTCTTTCCAGGATAATTTATCAATGCTTACTGAACAGAAATGTCAAAACAACATCGCTTCTACCTTCCGTCAAATCACAGTTATCCCTATCGAAAGTTCTATCACTCTAAAAAAACACCCGATACATGAGTATATGCGTTGAATTTTTCGTGAAACAAATTTATTTTATAGGAATATGTTATCTAAAGAAGCAGAAAAATTGTAATATTTAAATATGTGAAAATTTTGGGAAATAATTTTTAATATTTTATATAAAATATGGTATAAAAGGGTTTTCAATAGGAAATATATGCTTGTAAAACGTCAAGGCTATCATATTCAAAGTGGTCGCTAGCTCTCATTTGTATATGTTTATTGAAACTCGACAATTCATCATAGCCTTAAGGGGTAATAATTCCTACTACCTCGACGCGCTCTACTGCATCTGACCATCACAAGTTCGCTTGTTTGGTGATGGTACTCAAACTAGATCCCAGTTGACAGTTTCTTGAAATCAAAACATTGTGAAGATCTTATAAAGTCTAAATAATATAGACTGACTTATTTGTGTTAAGAAAGAATTCAATGAGGCCAGGAATGGAATAATGTTCTTCAGTGAAGAGTCCCGTTTCTGTCTGGGGATACAAAATTCCCGGCAAAGGTGGGAAAGCGACATGTGATGGACGTGGTCATCTATTTCAAATGGTAGCAAATCACCATTTATTTTAATAAGAAGCAGTTCGATATACATTCAGGAAGTAAGTAAACCATATGTGATTCCATGCTTTCACTCAGTCCAAAACATTTCAACAATATAATATGCCAGACCGAATGTTGCAGGAAATATGATAACCTTTATGGATCACATCAACAGCTTTCTTTAGCTCTCAAGATCATCTGATAATGTCTCCGAGTGAATATATCTGCGACATAATTGATCGCAGTCAGATTTTGAAACACCTTCCACAGAATTTAGCAGTCCATTCTTATGATCAGAATTCGAAATACTAAATGTCTCAAGCATATCCAGTCGAATCCAAACATTTCGGTTCACTACGTTGCTTTAAGGTAATTAAGAGGTGCAAAAAATTCTCTTGTCGCCTTAATACCCCAAGACAAATGGTGATAGAAAGATGCGCAGATAAAATAAACGAATAAATCTGACCCGGAAATGGTCAACCCACAAATTTTACCTGCTGTCCGTAAGAATTCACTATAATTAGTGGCTTTTTATAGGCTGTCAGATACTCTCGAATTTGAGGTACAGGGTGGTCAATAGCCCGGAGGATTTATGTATAACATATAGGCGAGACACACTGGACCATTTGGGGTGTTTACCATGGCTACGGGTACTTATTTTGATTGGATTCCAATATATTTTCATTTGCGTCTCCATATTTTATGTTAAATTATGCCGAGACTTGCCTTCATGCCTGCGGCAATGCCCGCACATGTTTCTCCTTTTGTTTTCTGGGAACCTGTCCCACACCAATCGGAGAAATGAAAAAGATAATCGAGCGAACACATGGCTATATTGATTAAATAGTATGTATATTGTTCGAAACAATTTATCTCGGCCTCTGAGTTCTAAACTAAAGAATATATATTATATTATATCGGATATATCCATCTTGCAGGTTAATTGAGATATCAATGAAATATTTACTGCCTATTGCAACAAGTTTTAAAAATTCTTCATTATAATTTTGACACATATTGTTCTTAACTCTGTAACTGCAAATATCATCATTAAAATGAATCTATCTTGGGAATATTATTTCTAATGGTATATTTAAAATTATATTACGTTTGCTCTAACGCACAGATGACGCCACAGAAAAAGCATACTCAGGTATGGAAAAAACATTACGAAATTCAATTTCCAGTGGAGCAGTGGAAGAATCAAAACCTCAGCGCGATGTGATGACGAATAAGCAACTATTCTCTCTCAATGGCTTCGATCGAGGCATAACGCCCGCTGCCATTGACGGAAAACAGTCGTTTTTTCGTCATCGCATCCCGCTGAGGTTTTGATTAATCCTCTGCTCCACTGGACTTCAGATTAACATCGAATTTCCAACTGTCTTTTCCATACCTTCATATATTTTTGTTAGAAAGTACTAACCTTCAGAATATAACTGCGAAAATTTCCTGTCGATCTTACAAACAACAATGGTTTTATTGACTGTCAAAACAATGGAATTAAATAAATTTCCTGTATTGATAAAACCTGTCTTTCTGATGGTATAAAATACGCTTAAAACGAAAGTTTGGCTTGATCAGTGTCATTCAGACTCTACGCCAGAAAAAACGGCCGTTTTTTATTGGTTTGCCGAATTTAAAAGTGGCCATATGAAGATTGATGAACGCATGACGATTTGGTAGCGAAAAAGAGGTGGTTACACTGGGAAACATCAAAGAAGTCCACAAAATCGTGTTTGCTGACCATAAACTGGAGATGAGTTTGTTGATCACTGGGGCATAATTGCAGACATGCGCAAGTTTCGAACTTGTTGGTTTCCGCAAAGCAATGAATGTCAGCGACTACAAATCTGTCTAGTATCCATATTCCCTATACACAGAAACACTAAGGCATTAATTATACAGTAGCGCCATCTAGAGGATGCAAATATACATACAAGTAATACCTCTACGAGTTAATGGAAGTAAAAAAATGTATTCTCGGTATTTTCACGTTACAAACGCAGAACAAACTTTCCTCATGCTCAAGTCAGACATTAATATTCCGTGATGCTCATAATTGGCATATTCAAATAAATTATTTCGGCTGATCTGTACGAAAAATCATTGATACGTAAATCGAGACAGTGTAACATACAACTGTTTAACAATTCTATGCTCAAACACACCGGATAAAGTTTTGTTGATCACTGGGGCATAATAACAGGCATGCACACGTTTCGAATTTGTTGGTTCTCGTCAGTGCAACGAATGCCCTGCGTTTGTAACGTGAAAATATCGAGAATACAATTTCTTTACTTGAATTATTATCTTTAGGTTTTTTTTTTAATTTAGCTTTTGATACTGAACGATATGTGTTAATCTACTAAAACTAAATATTGTTCCTTAGACATTTTACACAATTTTAGTTTTAATATTGTTAAGAAATTTTCTGAATATAAAATTTTAAAGGAAGTGTAACAGAATTAATCTGCTTGATATTTAAGATATTGGTAGAAAATATTTTTCAACCTCTTCTGAATGTTATTTGAATATTTTAATATTAGCCTTCTTCATATTTAATTTCAAAAAATTATATTTAATAATTATAAATTCAGGAATTGAATTAAAATGATTTCATACTCGTGACTACCTTAACGGCTCGCGACTACCTTAACGGCTCGTGGCTGCCTTAAGGCTCGCGACCACCTTAACGGCTCGTGGCTACCTTAAGAACTCGCGACTACCTTAACGGCTCGTGACTACCTTAAGGGCTCACGACTGAGCCTTAAGCCCTTAAGGCCCTAAGCCCTTAATGCCTTGAGCCCTTAATGCCCTTAAGCCCTTAAGCCCTTAAGGCTCTTAAGGCCTTAAGCCTTAAGGCCTTAAGGCCCTTGAGCCTTAAGCCCTTAAGACCTTTTGGACTGGCCTTAAGCCCTTAAGGCCTTGAGCCCTTAATGCCTTAAGGCCCTTGAGCCTTAAGCCCTTAATGCCTTGAGGCCCTTGAGCCTTAAGCCCTTAAGACCTTAAGCCCTTAATGCCTTAATGCCTTAAGGCTCGTGGCTACCTTAACGGCTCGTGGCTACCTTAAGGGCTCACGACTACCTTAACGGCTCGTGACTACCTTAACGGCTCGTGGCTACCTTAAGGGCTCGCGACTACCTTAACGGCTCGTGGCTACCTTAAGAGCTCGTGGCTACCTTAACGGCTCGTGGCTACGTTAACGGCTCGTGGCTACCTTAAGGGCTCACGACTACCTTAACGGCTCGTGACTACCTTAAGGTAGCCACGAGCCGTTAAGGTAGTCGCGAGCTTAAGGGCCCTTGAGCCCTTAAGGCCTTAATCCTTTAAGCTACCTTAAGTTAGTCACGAGCCCTCAAATGCCCACAAATTTGGCCGCTTCTTACGGATACGCTCACGCAAACGTTTCATAACGCCTAGGTAATACTCCTTGTTTACCGTCTGACTCTCTGGAACGAATTCGTAGTGCACCACGCCACGGATATCGAAGAAAACAATGAGCATCACCTTCATTTTCGAGAGGCTTTGGCGTGGTTTTTTCGGTTTCAGCTCATTTTTTGCCACCCATTCCGATGATTGCTGGCTTGTTTGCATATCGTACTCGTAGACCCAGGTCTCATCACCAGTTATAATGCGTTCCATGAATGTAGAATCGGAATTACAGCGATCCAGCATGTCTGAAGCAACCTGTTCGCGATGACGTTTTTGAAGAAAATTCAGGTCTTTCGGTACGAGTCGTGCGGCCACCTTTCTCATGCCCAAAGTATCAATCAAAATCGTACGTGCGGACTCGTGGGATATCTTAAGATCATGTGCTATCTCTCTCAAGCTGGTACGACGGTTTTCCAGCACCCTTTGCTTGATTTTATCGACGTTATCTTCGATCGAAGCCGTCGATGGGCGACCACTTCACGACCGTCCTTGAAGGCTCTGTACCACTGATATGCACGAGTTTTCGATAGAGCATTATCACCAAAGGCCTTTTGCAACATTTTCAATGCATCGGCACACGAAAATTCATTTGCAACACAAAACTTTAAACAAATTCTTTGCTCAACGTAATCACCCATAGTAAAAATCGGCACGCACTCTGACATCGACTGACTTAATCAGCTGTTGCAAACACACTAGTTGACAGATCCCGCTCAAGCTTGGCATAGTAATTAAGGACAGTGGTACCAACCTAGGAAAAAAAATTTTTACCCGCCTCATTGCCCCGCCAGATTTAAATCGATAATTCCCGGTACTTTCTTGACAGAATGTAGTGTGAGGTTAACTATAAATAAATAATTCTGTGGTTTACCCTTGATCTAAAAGATTGAAAGACAATTTAACGGCCTCTGTTATAGAACAAGGACTATCTGTATAAAGAGTGTTAAGAAAACCAAATAATTACAAATTATGAATAAAATAACATAAATAATTCCTGAAGTTATAATTATTAAATATAATTTTTTGAAACTTAATATGTAGAAGGCTAATATTAAAGTATTTGAATAATTTTATAAACCTTCTATCAAGTATTAACCTCTATTTATGTTACTCTTCTGAATGGACCACAATTTGTGTAGAACTCATCCCAATTTCAATTTTTAAAGGTAAAAATTTCACTGGAAGAAGTCCTGGGGAAAACAAAGTGACGCTTAATTCTAGAACGTTAACGACAATATTAAATGAGAGTTTGACAATCAATAATTTCCAAAGGACATAAGATACGTACCATAACTATTTAGCGAAAACCACCGGGTATAATTCAAGAAGAGTGATAAATTTCGAAATATTCCTTCGTGATTTTCTTCCTGGAAACCATTCAATTCACACCAGCTATTAGTCAGAACAATGTATCATCAAATAAGGTACTGGTTACAGTTTCAATGTTCCTAGAGGTGGGTGCCTCCTTTGCGGGAAGGATTTTATGGCTAAATTAGAGGGATATAACAGACTAAGCTCTTGGCTTTCCCCGCCCCTTATATGTATAAATCAATTTCATATACCTATGTATGTCTTCATCAAAAGCAGAACCAGCTTTATGCCTGGCGTCTAAGAGGTAACAATATCGTTAGGCATATTTTACGAGTACCCACATTCCCTCCAACAAATACAGGAATTTACTGTCAAAAATTCCACCTACTAGATTAGTATATAGTGATAGGAAATCAGTTTATAATTTCGCATTGTTATTCAGAAAAACCGATATTAATTTCATGTTTCGCCAGAAAATTTTGTAACTAATTGAATAATTTATTTCTAATTTTCTATAAATTGAAAAATAACGCATTTCACTACATTGTAGTTTCTTCACATGCTCTCAAAAAGCTGGTTCGAAAATTATTTACACATTAAGTTATATAAATATTTTAATATTGGCCTTCTAGTTATTTAATTTCAAAAAATTATATTTAATAATTATAACTTCAGGAATTAAATTGAAATGTCATATAAGTACCACTTATATCAAACGACATATAAAATGAACATTCATTATAAGACATCCAAATGATATAACAAAATCCAATAAATAAAAATTGTTAACCAAAATTCTATCAATTAAATATTTTGAATAGACAAAATTTTGCTTCTGCTGATCAATCTTATGAAAACCAATATCTTTCAAAAATGTTTAACATAATCTTAAGAATTTCATCATAAAACTATTATATCTTACTTAGAATATTCAATATTATTGGATATCGAACCAAGTTACTTCTCTCTTAAAACTTGTTTTTCTGTAATGTTTTTACATATCTTGAGATTTTATAGAAAGTAACTTAGATATCCAATAATATTGAATATTCTAAGTAAGATAGTTTTATGATGAAATTCTTAAGATTATGTTAAACATTTTTGAAAGATATTGGTTTTCATAAGATTGATCAGCAGAAACAAAATTTTGTCTATTCTGAAATTCTGAAAATTACAGAAGATTCATCAGAACAATTGATTTGTCTGATAAATTTGGAGCCGCTTTCGAGAAAAAATTCACGAATAATGAGCATTCAGTATCGTAAAAGTTATAAACTACAATATGCAACCAAATCATTATTGTGAAATTGAAATCAATGATGAGTGGTTCAGTTCCGATATATCTAAATTTCATTAAGGAATAATGGGTGCGATACACTATCCGATTCTCGATCGATTTATCTAGATGGTATGATAATACTGTGATTTCTCTTTTTTTTTCCTATAAAATATTACTGGCGAACAGCTTTACGATCGTCGTTTGAAGTAGAACTTCACCACTGTCATTTTCCTATAGATGGCTTCGGCATTAAATAGTAGTCGAAGTAAATATATAAAAGACGTCATGCAATAAACCTGAGCATCTGTCAACATGACCGTATAGAAATATTAATCGACTTGTGTCTGATCTACGAACTTATTCTATTGTGGTTTTGATTTTGAAATTCGTATAATAATAATATTTACATCGACTGAAAAACCATTTCAGGTCATAGATCATATAAATACAACTAATTATATACCAGCGAACTTATATACTCCGAACGTCATGTCAGTGCTTTTATAAATTTTTTAATCAAGTCACTATAAAATATTCAAGCTAGCATTGCTCTAATTGTGCAATCAAGGCTGAGTGAATTATTAAAGAATTAGTGTCGATGGAATATCCATTAAGTTCGTCGCAACAAAAACCATTTGAAGAACAGATGAGATGATCAAATATACAACACCTCTGACATGAATATTGTTGATGTCTTGCTTTAAGGGCTTATACTTGTTACTCGGAAAGCTCAATCACTCATGTGTCTTTTGTCTAACCCCTTTCAGAAATGGTCCACGACATACTGAAGACTTTGAAATCGTGATGAATTATTTTGCCAAGAGATGCGTGGAAATTCTCAGAAAAATTCCACAAAACCACAAGATTCATAAAACAATTGCATAAATATAACTTTCCCTTGTTTCTTTGGATTACAACATCAAAGCAGGCAATGGATCAATCTGAAACTTTGACGGAATGGTATTTTGAGATATCTGAACGAAGTCGATCCACAATTCAATTACAGAGTTGAAAACTGCAAAAATAGACAAAGTTTCAGGCATTTTTTCATTTGAACCAGGAATTTTCAGTTTTAAAAACTGTTTGTTTAACAAAGTAACCTAAGATAATAATCGCATGGCCGAAGGTGAGCATTTTCCCAGAAAAATCATCTATTAGCAATGAAACTCCGTTGGATTATTTTTTTGTGGGGATCCATTAAGGATTACGCTTACGTTCTAGAAACGCTTGATGCTTTGAAATACGAAAGCGAAGTTGTCATTCATGAGATTCGGCCCCAAACAATCGACAATGTACAGAAAAATTGGGTTGATCGAATGGGATACTGCAGCCAGTTGTGGCGGTCATTTGAATGATATTGTTTTTCATTCGTGAATGTCTCTAATGAACTCATAACTTTGGGAAAATATTCATTGGTGTTTTATTAATAGCCGATCAAAAACGCAAATTTTGAATGGCTCACCCCTTATAAGTAATTTTCAATTAAAATACCGAAAGTTTCATTTCAGCCCGATATTCATTATTGAATTAAAAATTACTATGAAGAAGAGCGGTGCTTGTTTCAGACACAAATTTAATTCTAAAAGTTTTTTGAATAAAAAATCTTCTTGAAATTAAAATTGTAGAAGATAAACATATTTCAATTTGTTTTAATATTCAAATTTTGTTATATTTCTTCTATCAAGTAAAAGGCCTTTCTATTTTATTTTATATATAATATATAATTATATTTTGGCTTCAATAAATCTCAATATGGAATATCAATGAATTTAAATAAACCTTAAAATAACTCACACTGTTCTTTGATTTTGTTAGAACATAGATCAATCTTGAATTATATAGTTGATCTGTGTTTCGAAGCTTTAGTCCTTTTACACGTGTTGAGAGATATAGGTTAGTTTTTTGATTTTGATATTTGGAATATTATTGAGGGCTGAAGACGGAATTGCTTAGAATTATATTTGTTTTTTGAAGATATAGTGCATTTTTTTAGAGATTTCTGAATTAACTTATTCGAGTATTTAAATATATTAAATATTTCAAATAAATTATATTCTTTGAGAAGTCCTTTAAGTGTGTTCATGTTTTTAAAAGGCAATTGGTGTTCTTAAAGGTAAGACCAGAAACAAAATTTTGTCTCCTTTAAATATTTATTTATTAATTTTAATTACTTTCGTATATCTGTTGGTTTATTTATTCCATTTGACATTATATATTGAGTTTTGATTATATACGTCTATTAAATGTAAGCGGTGCTTGTTTTAGACATAAATTTAATTCTAAAAGTTTTTTGAATAAAAAACCTTTTTGAAATTAAAATTGTAGAAGATAAACATATTTCAATTTGTTTTAATATTCAAATTTTGTTATATTTCTTCTATCAAGTAAAAGGCCTTTCTATTTTATTTTACTATGAAGAAGTATTTGCATATTACAGAATAATAGATGGAATTATTATATTCTCCAGAACCTCTACAGATTTTAATCTAAATGAATCTCATGAAAACATTTAGAATTAAATTTTAAAACATGTCATTTATCCCCGTTTCATTTTATAGACATATATATTATCATCACATGTGATAGAAATTAGTTAAAAAATAATCAAAAGAAATATAAAATAATGAACAAATTATTTAGACATCACCTTATACATATATATGTTTCGATTGGATTTTAAAGAATCACAACCAAAAAATGTTCAACATATAATTCAAAAACATATATATGTATAAGGTGATGTCTAAATAATTTGTTCATTATTTATATTTCTTTTGATTCTTTATTAGTTAATTTCCACCACATGTGATGATAATATATATGTCTATAAAATGATACGATGATATTTAGACATCACCTTATACATATATATGTTTCGATTGGATTTTAAAGAATCACAACCAAAAAATGTTCAACATATAATTCAAAAACATATATATGTATAAGGTGATGTCTAAATAATTTGTTCATTATTTATATTTCTTTTGATTCTTTATTAGTTAATTTCCACCACATGTGATGATAATATATATGTCTATAAAATGATACGGTGTATTTAAAACATCTTTTAAAATTTAATTCTGAATGTTTTCATGATATTTATTTAGATTAAAATCTGTAGAGGTTCTGGAGAATTAATTCCAGCTATTATTCTGTAATATGCAAATACTTCTTCATAGTAATTTCTAATTTATATATTTTAATAATTGAGAAATTATTATTTTATTTTATTCATACAGAATCTGAGTAGTATCTTCTTTCATTGTATATTTCTATGATATAACCTAATTTTCGTATAGGCCATGCCTATCCGAAAATTGGTTAGTTGTTGCAGAAATGTCTTGTGATATAAAAGGTATTGTTATATATTTTAAATGATTATTTTGTTTATTCAAATAACCCCTTACTGAAGAGATTTTGGATGCGAATTTATCAGGTTTTTTCTCTGGAGAATGTGCTATATATTCTTCAAAAAAGAAAAAACAAAAAAGGGCTTTTTGAATTATATATTGAACATTTTTTGGTGATGGAACTTGCGATTCTTTAACATCCAATCGAAACATATATGTATAAGGTGATGTCTAAATAATTTGTTCATTATTTTATATTTATTTTGATTCTTTATTAGTTAATTTCCACCACATGTGATGATAATATATATGTCTATAAAGTGATACAGTGTATCTAGGACACATTTTAAAATTTAATTCTAAATGTTTTCATGAGATTTATGTAGATTAAAATCTGTAGAGGTTCTGGAGAATTAATTCATTATTGAATCTTAAACTTCTTTGAAAGCTGATTCGCGAGTCGATTTCTCTATATTCGCAACCCCTAAAATGACATTGTCATATTATGTTTTTCTCTTTGAAATTTCCTTCGAGCACAAGAAACAACCTCAATACGATTTGCATGAAAAGGAGCATGCCATAGTTGGAACGAACTTTATGGGTTATGAAATTCAGGCATAAGAATAACAACAATGCTTGTCCAACTGCGCTAAAAATACCAATCCTTGACCTATCTTACAAATTCATAGGTGACACAATGAAAACATTTCAGTAATTCTAGGTCGATCGATGTATGAAGGGTGCCTAAGTCAATTTGAAATTAACTTCCATCACTTTCGATACTCTCAGGTGACATAATGTGGACGGTAGTAGGAAACCCACATTGAATATTCATCGAGCCATTCAGTTTGTTCCTCAAAATACCTTGTTAACCCAGCAATCATTTCAGATTAACATGCCGTCAAAATCGACCTGAAAATCCATTCACCGCTGACCTGGAGCAATGCAGAAGACAATTTCGCAAATACGAGCAAGAAATACTTTATGGTCTCCATGGGGTGGAAATACTCAACAAACATTTCCGCGAACTTTTAGAGACAAGAAACAACCCCAATTTTATGGCAGGAATGTCCAAATTAAATTCTTCACTTTGTTATCACTGTTTTATCCGTCAACAGCCACTGCAATTATTAATTGTTCAGGTGGAATTAATTATAAAGCTATTACGTTTGTAGGGTAATTAGTAAATTATCAAACAAAATCTAGCTCCTTCCAACGTACTTACAAGATTGGAGAAGTATTTGCAGTAACAAGGTTTGAAGTGAACATATCCTCTACAAGAAAAATTTTTGAGTAATCAAAATTTGAATATCAAAACAGATTTAATCTGTTAGTCTTCTACAATTTTAATTTCAAAAAATTTACTTAAGAAACTTTAAGAATTAAATTAATGTCTTAATAAGCACTGTTCATATTCAATAGACGTATAAAATCGAAATTCATCATTGTATGATGATAGCAGTTATGTTGGCTTCCAAAGCGTCTATTGTTTCTGGTTTATCAGCATAAACCAATGACTTGATATAACCCCAAAGAAAATAATCCAGTGGACTTATGTCGCATGATCTTGGAGGCCAATTAATTGGACCATTTCTGGAAATAATGTATTATTGCCAAATCTTTCTTTCAATAAATCAATTGTTACGGTAGCAGCATGAGGTGTAGCACCATCTTATTGGAACCAAAACAGTTCTGGGTCGATACCATTCAAATTTTGAAACAAATAATCATTGATCATCGATCTGTAACGAGCACCATTCACTATAACAATAGCTCCAGCATCGTTTTTAAAGAAATATGAACCGATGATGCCTCCAACGTGTAAAGCACACCATACAGTGCATTTTTCAGGTTGCAATGAAAACTGCAGAACTTCTTGAGGATTGTTTTCACTCCATATACGGCAATTTTGCTTGTTTACATAGCCGTTCAACCAGAAATGAGGTTCATCACTAAACAAAATTTTACGATAAAAAAGTGGATCAACTTCAAGCTGTTCTAGGGCCCAATCAGCAAACAAACGACGCTTATTATGGTCAAGTGGCTTTAGTTCTTGAACCAGTTGGATCTTGTATGGGCGTAGATCAAGATCTTCACCCAAAATTTTCCATGTGGTGGATGCACAGAGTCCAACTTCCTGTGTATTTTCTTCTGTACGTACAGTTCTTTGTCTTGTTGTTGTTGCATCGAGTAGAGAAAATGTCGTCCGAAATCTATCGATAGTTCCACGAATAAGCTGCTCTGATGAGCGATTAGGCAAACCATAAATTTCACGAAGTGCTCTATAAGTTTGGCGAATAGAACACTGATTTTGAAAATGAATTTCAACAATTTGTAAACGTTGCTGCGACGTGAGTCTTTTCATGATAATTTGTCAATGCTTACTGAACAGAAATGTCAAAACAACATGGATTCTTCCTTCTGTCTAATGACAGTTATCCCTATCGAAAATTCTATCACTCTAAAAAAACACTCGATATGAACCAAAAAACTTAATGATTCTGTAATATGGAAAATTTTCATACATAGTATGAAATTTCAACTCAATCAATCCACTTGAAAACCACAAGGCATAGTTCAATTAATTTTAATGTTTCGGTCAGATTATAACCCTCCCTATCACCCACGCTACTTACGGGACATCTGTATTATAGTTGCTACCTGCATCACCGCGAGATATAATATAAAAGATGTCAACATCTTAGATGAATCCTCGATGACTTCACTAACTGTGAGTCACAATGAAACCATTTAAGCTATTCGAATATTTTAGAGGCCATATTACTTGAGAAATTGATCAAATGGCCAATCATGAAGATAAAATTTTCAGAATCTCAGGATTCCAGAGGACCACGTCTTGCGCAACGCCCCAGAAGGTCTTATCTTTCTAGCGAGCGAAATAGGAATGTAATATCCATTAACATTGCGTTTACCACGAATCTTAACGCTCTCGGAAACGTTAGGGCACCAGGGTATCCAAATAATTAATAACGAAATATTGTGGGTTTTGATTAACATTTCGAGCTATTTACAGAGCCAGGTATTCAGAGACCCCTAGGCACGACATGTGTAATCTCGGCTTGTTTATAGACATAAATAATTAAGAAGCACTATGATGGTTCGAGATGAGAATTTCGTTTCATCTTAATCAAAACATTTCATGGAGTCCGTGAAACTGCTCCAGTAAATCCAATTTTTGCAAACATTTATCCTAGGGAAAGGTTCTGCCTTGTTTCAGTTGTTTAAATAGGTCACTAATATACACTGAGGAAACCACTTATGGTATAAAATTATTTGTGTCCAAATGTTAAAAATTTATAAAAAACACTGGAACACGTCAACTTTCAGATTCAATGGTGCGCTTGCTTAGTATAAATTTAAATATACCGGTTGATGCGCGCAATCCGCCCTCTTTATTTCAAATGGAACACCCTGTTTATTTTAAAATTTTCTTGAAGCTCCTGAATTCAAGTAATGCATGGTCTTTTATGTATAATACCAGGTGATATAATGAAATTAATAATTTATCACGCGCTAAATAATAGTATTTTATAACCTAAATACAAACTCATGAAATTTCTGAACTAACTATGATATAAGTTGGGAAGATTTCTAAAATCAATTCTCGATATGCTCATGGATCTTGGTTTTGTTAAAAATTTTTGTCATGAATACCTAAAAAACTATCTACATATGCCGATAAATGAAGAAAATATGCAAATAATTTGGATTCTTATCAGTCAGATGTTGCGGTGTTGAGATTTACATTGAAATAGTAAATTTCTTATGGAAAACGTATTGTAGAAGTAATAAAGAAATATTTAACTGAGACTCACCGAATTGAGATTTCAAGGATGATCGGTTTCTGGGATAGTTGCAGAAGTCAAGTTGAAGTGGCAATCTTATTTAATCAGAGGTATTACCAGTTGCCTAATATTTCACAAGGTACTGTGTCTAATATTCATCCACAATTCAGAGAACTTGAACATGTCAATCCATTAAAGAGAAAACCGCAATTCGTTGAAGATACTGTGAAATTGCATATTTTGTTAAGTGTTGCAGAGGATCCAATAAGAAGTACGCGTCTACATACATTTAGAACACACTACTAAATTGACGCAGTGTGTGCTAAAGACATTTATTTTATTTAATTCTAAAAGTTTTTGAATGAAAATTTTTTGAAATTAAAATTTGTAGGAGGTTAACAGAATAAATCTGTATGAGATTTAAAATTTTGTAATAATCTTCCTACCAAGAAAAAACCTCTATTCATTATTTTATTGTATATATAGTAATTATATATTTTGGTTTACGCTTATTACACATTATCATTTGGTTTCAAGGAAGTCCATAAAATACCTTGCAAACTTTATGTAATTTCTGTGATGAACATAGAATACGTAGGTTTTTTGAAAGTTCACTTCATTCTAGTGTTTGTCTAGTAAACTACATTCAGTTTGCTTGGTAAGATATTTTTGTTAATTATTTTTATTTTCAAATATGAAGTAGAGCTGATGAGTTTCGTCGTAATCATTCTAAATTGCTTTTTGAAGATGTTCTGCATGTTTTAGGAATTTTTTTTGAAGGAACTTATTTTATTATTATTATTATTATCCTGATATTATTATTATCCTGATACTCCTAGATCTTCTGTGAAGATCCCTCAAAAGCTTTTTCAGCTTGTACGAGTTAGGAGTTCAGTTGTGTTCTGTGTAGGCTTTGTTACTGCGATCTTGCGCCACTTTAGGTCACAGCACTGTTAATTTTTGACCCAACAGTGAAATGGTGGCAGATACCCGTCCAACTAGAAAATTTCTTTTCTACCTGAATAGGATTCGAACCCTGGACCTCCCGGTCACGAGTCCGATGCTCTCCCGCTGAGCTATCCACACTCACAATTTTGAGCCAGTTGTTTTCGAAGAAGTTCTTGAGGTTATGTTTTGCATTTTTGGAAAGGAATTTAGTTTCATAAAACAAGGAATGAAACGAAATTTTGTACTCTTCAAGTATTAATTCAATAATTTTTAGTTGACAATTTATATTTCTTTGAATTTCTCTTATTCCCTTTGGTACTGTGTAATAAATGAGTATTTCTATATGTCTACTAAATTGACACAGTGTGCTCTAAAGACATTTATTTCATTTAATTCTAAAAGTTTTTGAATAGACATTTTTTGAAATTAAAATTTGTAGAAGGTTAGCAGAATACACCTGATAATATTTAATAATATCGTTTTTCTTCCAGATCTGCATTCTCCCTGTCAAAATCGAACGGTTTTCTCATCATCCCATCCATTCAATATTGGAGTAAGGTGTTTTAACAAATCAGAAAGTCTGGGTTGCACCTGGCAGTTTTGTACTTTCCGGTCAACAGGAAAACGCTGAAGAATTAGCTACCATAAAATTTATAGGGCAGCAGCTATGCTAACCTTGTCCAGATTAGAGACTTTCCAAGCCAGCCTAATTAAAAGCTCAATGTCCGCCATGAGATTTTCCTGAATTTTTCCGACAAAATGCCCGTAAATCTTTTCCACAACACTTCTCGCGTAGCCGGCAAATTTTTCAACCGTTCCCTCTTCACCCCAAGACCATCCTTTGTTGAAGCGACGAAGTTTGAAAACAACCTTTCATTCTTTAATGAAAATATTGTGAGCAGGAAGCTTTGGACATTACATAAAATATGATTCGGCCTGAAATGAGGGACGAAGGTATTATATAGAATGTTTTGTTAGGCTCTTTCAACATCATAATCCACAAGAATAATTCACTTAGAGTTGTTTTGCTGACAGAAACGAAAATTGAGAGTTTCTCTATCGGATGAAATCTGGTAACTTCATTGAAAAAGATTTAAACTTCATTAGTGGTCATAATTTACTTTACGGGAATAACGTCCCTATAATAATAGAATAAACTTTATGCTCTAAAAATAAAGTAACTATTTTATTCCGTATTGTAGCCCATTTCCCCTGTTGATAATTTCATAAAAAAATCAGAAATCATTTTTTGCAGATGAATTTTAAAAATGAACTTTTCTTCTACAAATCTTTATTATACAAGGAAAGTAAAGACGCTTTTTTGAATTAAACTCGATTTTTTTCATTTTGTTGTATAATGGATAAAAAATTCTTATAACATCGAAGCTGCTTGGGAACTGAACCGCTGAATTAATCTATTTCTCATTCAGTTAAAAAAAACCTACAAACGATTCATTCCAAAAATGTTGTATTCTTCGATACATATGGGAGAATCGAAATGAATGATTTCCATTTTTATTCTTATCACTTCTTTTACTTCACTTTCGCATAAGTATTCCATAAATATCCAATTAACATGTTACTAAAATTCTACAGCTTTCCTAAACAGGAACAGTGATGCTGTTCTATGATTTTCTTGTACAGCATCACTTTTCTGAATATATTTTTCTTTTGGCAACTTTATTTCTGAATTTTCATTCTCAACTGTATGATCATTTCGCTAATTGGAAATGGCTTAAAAATATTCGCTTGAACCGTTTTAATTTCTCTTTTTCTGTATTCAGTAAAGTTTTTCTAGTGATTCTGAATATCTGAAAATATCCTGAAACCATCAAAAAATTTCGACAAGAAAATATTGGATGAAATAGTCCACTTCTTTGTGACAGTTAATTTTTAAATGGGATGAAATAAGAAATTACTTTGTTATCTCCCACGTTTTTACTAATCGAATCCACAGCGACTTGAGTTTCGTAGTGTTCAATACATTTTCAGACTGAATAAAAACAAATTGTATCTTAACTATTATTTATAGGTTGAAGGCTTTGGCTGATGCAAGACTTTGAGAAGTTGAGTGTGTAGAAGGTCCATCTGCTCATTCGATAGTTTTATTGTTGAAACGTGTTGTTTGTGTTTGAATATTTCGATGGATTCCAGAATGTCTACTTTTTTCCTTCCGCTTTCAGGATTGTCTAATTCTGGCAAGGTAATGATTGGTTTCGAAAAAATATTTTGCACAATTAGAGTTATCTGTATGGTTCCTAAATGAAGATTGATGTTCTTGGAACATATTTTGGAGAGAACTCCGGGTTAGTCTTTTGGAGAGAACTCCGGGTTAGTCCTATATATCGCTACTGCACTGTTGACAACTTAATTTATAGACTCCAGAATTATTCAGCCGGTTGCTTTTGTTTTTTGTATTAAATAAGATGTTGAGACCTAACATATTTTGGACCAATCTCGCAATAAATTGCTCAAATATTTAAAAAAAAAAACAGCTTTCACTCCTTCACATAAAATTTCCAACCTCTTTTTTAATGCCAAAGATAAAAACAACCGGCTGAATAATTCTGGAGTCTATAAATTAAGTATATGTAGGACAAACCAGGAGATCTTTCCAAAAAAGGTTCAAAGAACATCAATCTTCATTTAAGAACCATAAAGATAACTCCTATTTTGCGAAAAATTTTTTAAAAACCAATCATATCTTACCATAATTGGAGAATCTTGAAATATTACAGCAAAGGGAAAAAGTTAGACATCCTGGAATTCATAGAAATATTTGAGCACAAGTTCTTTTTAGAAATAAAACTATTAAATGAGCAGGTGGACCTTTGGCATATCCTACTTCGAATTTTTGCACAAGCTGAAGTCTTCAACGAATATATAATAGTCAAGAGACAATTTATTTTTATTGAGTTTGAAAATGTTGTGTACACGACGAGTCACTGTATTTTCAGTTAATAAAAAAGTGATAGTAAACAAAGTAATTTCTCATTTCATTCCATTTAAAAAGACAATAAAATAGTCGAAACAGTATAATTGATCTATTAATGAAACATATGTTTCTATTTCTACTTTATTTTAATGATACTAACGTATGTTGCGTCCATCTTGGAGAACTTTGTCAGAGTGAAAAATGTACGGTTTTTGAGTTTATAGTTTTTGAAAAAAGTGTAAAGATATTATTTCTAGTGGTTTATAACTGAAGGAGGGGTGTAATAAAAATCGGTCTGGTCGTTTAAAAAGGTGATGTTATCTTTATGCTTATTTAATTCGTATAATACCCATAAATTCAATTTCAGACCCTTGTATTTTCTGAAAGGTGTTTCGCATAAAGTGAATCTTTCTTATCTTCAATCTTTTGCGTTTAGATAAACGGATTCCAAAATGTTCTACCAATATAAATTTTTAAGCAATCTGAGCAACGTGATAATTGAAATATTTTCGCTTAATTATTTCTGATAAATCTACTAGTATCGTTGTTGGTTTTGAAGTCGACTTTAATGTTTTTTTTTTTGAGAGTAGTGTTTTTAATTTTATACTGATATTTCCTAGGCAAGTTAAGTAACATATTTATTTTTTGGTGAATCATAACCGAATGGATAAACTTATCCATGTAATAGGCATCCTTTATTACACGTTGTTTTATTATTTTTTTATATCAAAAAGGTGTTTCATGAAAGATCAATTATAAATATTTTCTACAAAGCATGGGCCAAATCAATCCAACTACCCCATATAAATTTTCCATATATATGTGAAAAAGTAAGAGGACTGGCCATTTATAGCCTCAAATCAGAAATCAACACAGCCACCTTGGATTCAAATAAATAACACTCACCCTTCGTAACGGAGCTCACTCGATCCAAATTAGCGAGAGTTATAGGCACAGGACTTATAGAAAGTTCTACATCACCAACAAAACTTTCATCCACCATCCCTACAAAGATAGCGGTCAACTTCTTACGTACAACCTGTCGACAATTCAACCCTTCTTTTTGTCTCAAAAGTTTCACCACCTTCACTACAGTAGCGTTTCCGAGATTTTCCAAATTTTTGAAACACTTTTGAACGGACACGTCAAACACTATCTTATTGTCCAAATTCTGTACACTACTAACTACTTTTCCGGTGAATATGAAATCTGACCGGAGCAAAAAAGGAATGAGTTTGTCGGACTTGATGACATCGTCGTCGTATTTGCACTTGGGGAGGTTTTTGTTCGAATTCTGACCGATTTTGGATGTGCAACACTGGATGGTAAATAGGAAGATGAGGAGGGTAAGGAGACGGTTGAGATTTTCGAGGAAATTCGTCATTTTTGGATGTAAAAGACATGCCTCTTTTTCACGTAACAATTGGCCAGCGCGTGGGAACCGGCTTCTCTAACACTAGCTCCTACGGAGGCTGAAGATTGACTAATACTGGAGAGAAACAATCTCTAGTCACTAGACAAGTACGTTTCACACACAGTACCGTTCTTTACGTAGTCGGTACTTCGGCAGGATTGATTTTGAACCCTACTACCGCGGTCTCCTTCGGCTGACCAAACCCATTTTTGACGCCCCAGCAATTCTTGTTGGACGAAAAAAAGACGGCGAGGTGATCACAATGGTTCGAGAGGTGGTTTTAGAATACACCCACTCGACGTTTAAGAGGCGAGGGATTACGAAAACACTTAATGGTGTTGACAATTCTGTAATTAAAAAGGATTGTAGATTGTTGATTTTTTATTGTCTACCAGGGTGGCTCTCGCGATCAACTGAGATACACTTCTAGCTTCAACGATAAGAATTAAAATGATAGGAGGTTTTTTCACTTCATAAAAGGATTTTTATAAAATTCAAAATCAAAACAGATTTATTCTGTTAGCCTCCTATAAATTTTAATTTCAAAAAAATTCAATCAAAAACTTTTAAAATTAAATTAACGTCTCATAAGCACTGCTTATTTTTAATAGACATATAAAATCAAAACTCATTATATAATGTCAAATGGAATAAAAAAATCCAACAAATATGAATTTTCAATTAAAATTAATAAATAAATATTTGAGGGAGACAAATTTTTTTCTGATCTTATATTTAGAGTATATAAATACTTTTCAAAAATGCAAAACATAATTCTAAGAACTCCTCCAAAACTTATTCAGTTTAAATATTTAATATATTCAAATATTCAATAGTTTAAATAAGTTACTTCAAAAATCTTTCAAAACATGTAGCACATCCTCAAAAAACAATTAGAAATCAAAATAAGATCTTCGTCAGTCCAACATCACATTCAAAAAATAAAATCAATTAACAATAAATAACTTACCCGTAAGACCTTATGGTATGCTTGTAGAACAAACACTAAAATTAGAGACCTTTAAAAATCCAAGGTATTCTATGTTCCATGTTCATCACAAAAATCACACAAAGCTTGTAAGTTATTTTATGATCTTAGTTAAACCCCATGTTATTTATATAATGAGAATGAACCTAATATACAATAATATATACAATAAAATAATAAGAATAGGTTTTTTTTACTTGATAGAAGGATTACTACAAAATTTAAATATCAAATCAGATTTATTCTGTCAGCGTCCTATAAATTTTAATTTCAAAAAATTTTATTCAAAAACTTTTAAAATGTGCTACATGTTTTGAGAGATTTTTGAAGTAACTCATTTAAATATATCAAATAAATTAGTTTTGGAGAAGTTCTTGAAATTACGTTTTGCATTTTTGAAAGGACTCAGATTTCATAAATACAAACAAAATTTTATCTCCCTCAAATATTTATTTATTAATTTTAATTGAAAATTTATATTTGTTAGATTTTTATTCCATTTGATATTATATAATGAGTTTTGATTTTATATGTCTATTGAATATAAGCAGTGCTCATAAGACGTTAATTTAATTCTGAAAGTTTTCGAATGAAATTTTTTTAAATTAAGATTTATAGGAAGCTAACAGAATGAATCTGTTTTGATATACAAATTTTGATAAGAATTAAAACAAGTTTTTAGGAATAACTATATTTTACAACAAAAAAAATTGAATTATTTGCACTTCATACCCATATTCTCAAGAAATTTCAGCACATCGATCGATAATACTGGAAACTTGTACAATATATATTGAAAAATTCCTCAAAAATTACTAGGAAGGGTTTTTCAAATATTTCAGACATAAAAGGAAACAGTATTTCTGAGACATTCTATTTAATTCTAAATAGTTATCAAAAGATTTCTCAGAATAATTCGTACAGGTTTCGGAAAATGGATCCAGGTAATGTCTGAAATATTTAAAAAAAAACCTCCAAATATGTAATTCTCAACTTATATTTGTTTATATTAGTTATAATTTGTATTTTCACACACGCGCGTGGTAGTTTTCGGATATTGAGTCTAGGATCGTATCTTCTTCTCAATATTTTTCTGTGGAAGAGCCTAATTGTAAAAATGCTGCTCCGGTAGCTGAACACGTTTATTTCAGTTCGCTCCTAAACAGAATATTTGTTGAATGAAGATATGTATTAGGAGTACAAATAAGTTTCCGCCGTTTTATTGTAGATGGCGTGGCACGGAGTTTCGGTTAGCTTTCGCAGATGATAACCGGCTTAAAAAATAGTTTGGACATTCAAGAACAACATAACGTATTAATATCATTGATTTTATATTGGTAAAATATAATTTTTATTAGTTAAAAATGTCAAAATTTGAACCAAGTAAGCGTCATTTGCGGGAAATATTAGTTTACTTCTTTAATTTAAAGAAATCTGCTGCTGAGGCGCATCAATTGCTCGTAGAAGCATATGGTGAGGGTGCTTTGAGTGAGAGAACGTGTCGAGAGTGGTTTCAAAAGTTGAAAAACGGTGATTTCGATGTAGAAGACAAAGATCGCAGTGGAAGGCCAAAAATTTACGAGGATGCAGAATTGGAGAAAGATTCATCTCAAACACAAAAAGAACTTGCTCTAACATTAGAAGTCACTCAGCAAGCAGTCTCATATATTTATATTACCGTTCTTTTATAATAAATATTTAATTTGTGTTAAAAAACGACGGAAACTTATTTGTACTCCTAATAAATATATTTCTTATGGATTGTTTTTATTAAGTATCCTAATAACTTCAGACTGATGAAAATATAAGTAAGCATTTCAAGTGCTATTTCGAAGAATGTGTTATATATTTTGTAAAAAAGAAATAAAAAAGACCCTTCCGAATTCTATGTAGAGCATTTTTTGAGAATGAATTTTGTTATTTATGAATATCCAATCCAAAGAAGCTGACTCAGATAATGTTTACTGAATGATCCAAGTCAATATTCAATTTTTTTTTTATTCTTTATTGGACAACTGCCACTCATATCAGTTGATAATCCTATATGTCCATAAAAAGAAGCATTGTTTCTGAGACATTTTATTCGATTGAATTTTTGAAACTTTTTAAGAGATTTTCTATATTAAGTTTGTATGATTAAAGTAAAACAACTTAATTTCCGCTAATTTATTTAATTTCATGTTAAACATAACTTCGTCAGGTGAGTATTGTGCTGTACCATACTCAACTGACGAAGTCATATTGTCATGACGAAACAATTGTTGTGAGATTACATAAATTAGCGGAAATTAAGTTGTTTTACTTTAATCGTCGAGATATATTCCCGAGAAGTAGAGACCGATACAATCAAACATTAAGTTTGTAAAGGTTTCGGCGAATGGATTTAGTTAATGTCAAAAGTTGGCTTTCAATTTATTAAGCAATGCTTTGGGTAAAATTTTTGGTTCAAAATTATTTAATATTATGGAATTTTACTTTTCTTTTTAATTGTTTGTCTCGCGTTAAACGATAAATAATTATAAAATTTACTTAAAGAATTGTAATATTTTCTTACTGTATTTTTGAAGTCTAGTGTTGGGAGCCAAATTTATCATGATATTAATATTTAAGAATTTTGTTGGCTTTCAATTTATAATGGAATGCTTTGGGTAAAAGTTTTGGTTCAAAAATATTTCGCTTACAGTTTTATATAGGTTTGCATTGTGGGGTGTTGGTTAACTTCAAATGTAATTGAATTTTTTAATTGAAAATTGGATTTTTAAATTTTATAAATTAGAAATGTGGTTTAATAGGGAGTTGTCTTGTTTATTTTCTGAAACTCATATTGAGGGAAACTAAATTGTTCTATAAAAACTTTGATTTAATTGACCTATTTCTATGTTCTCCGACTTTCACTAACCTCAAATTCTAATTCAAAAAATTAAAGATGCATATTGAAGAAATTACATAATTAAGATTTCTTTACTTTTTTCACTTAAATGATGTTCCTCTTTCATTACCTGGAATATTCCGTTGCAGAGGAATTTCCGCTTTTCTGGATTCTGAAAATTGTAATAAAGTACAATTTTTAAATCGATACAACTGTTGATTGCAAAAATATTCACATTTTCGTTTGAAGTTCCGAAAGTTGAAAATTCATGGCGGTTTCGAAAGCCCTTAAGCAGCGGTTATTTAACGCACCAATCGTTATTCGGATGCAAATTCCACTTAACATATTTTTATGGCAGTAATGATTATAAATTCATCAAAAAAACAACTGGAGTATTTAAATCGTAATTCAAAAGTGCATTTTTCAACATGCATATCTGATGTAATTGCAGTTAAACGCTGGACCGCCCCAGGTACTTTATGAATAATAAATTAATATCCAGGCCTCTCTTGAGCCGAAATTATTGTTTATGGAGGCCAGCCAGAAATATTCGACGAGAGGGATGCATCTACAGGTGGTGCTAAAATTACCAATTGTAAATGTACCATACCTCCACATGGAAAATTCAGTTATCTTCAAAACTCCAATCATCATCAGAGACCATTGTGATGCAGAATTTCCACTTCTAAGTAATTATACATTTAGTCATTAGGGTGCCGTCAAGTGATTACTTAAAAATGGTGATAAGCACTGACTTAAAGCTTTTACGCGCTTGCTCAACAACACATTTTCCGTGAAAATTTGGAATCTATTAATTACTTCCTACAGAGCCTACATATAAAGAATAAAAATTCGTGTTTTGGCAGAAAGTTAGTACACTATTTTGACATTAACGAAATGGGTCGATTTACGCTTGAGCAAAACTGGCATTTCCAAACTGGTGAATCTTCCATCCAAACTGTTAGAAATTTACATGGAGAAATTCACTAGAAATTAAATGCCCTCAGGGCAATTTTTGTAAAAACTTAATCATTAGTTGATAAAACAACCCGTTTGTATCCTCGTCCAGTGAGTACACCTGAAAACCTTACTGCTGTAGCCCAGAATGTGACATCCCTCAACATCAACTTGTCAAGAACTGAATATTTCTCGCACTTCTCTGAGGAGAATTTTGCATAAAGACCTCGGTATGAAGGCTTACCAAGTTCAACTAGTGCAAGAAGTGAAACCTCGTGACAATCCGATGCGTTTCCTCTTCGCTCAATGGGCTAATAATCGTATGGCTGAAGATCAGTATTTTCCCAGAAATATCTTTTTTAATGATGAAGCTCATTTTCTCCTCCGAGGAATGTTTTGTGAGGGTCCGTTAAGGATAAGGGTAACGCTAACCATCTAGAAATGACTGATGCCTTGACACAAGAAATCGAAGTTACCATTCATGCGATTGAGCCCCAAACAATCTGAAAAATTGGGTTGATCGGATGGGGTACTGTAGCCAGTCGTGGCGGTCATTTGAAAGATATTGTGTTCAATTCGGAAATGTCAAGGTTCAAAATTTCTAATGAACTCATAACTTTGAAAAATTATCCATCAGTTTTTCATTTATAGCCGATCACAAATGGCCCACCCGCTACATCAAGTCAAGAGAATGCCGTGAATTGACCACTTAAAAACTCGATCGTAGAGGACTGTTGCTATGATTTCGACAGCACTTAATGCTGCACCGCTCACAATTTTTGTTTCTATTTTGATACTTTTAATGAAACGATCCTCACGAAAACTTGCACGTTATTATTCCACCTCCAAATACCAAATTTCGGATCGAACGGATTCGCAGTTTAGAAAATAGTGAGAATAATTTCAATAACCAGGAAACGATTGGATTTTCCCCAATAATGAATTATTTAGTCCCTAAGCCCATCCTGGAAAATTCAAGTGTCTAGCTTCTACCTTTCGAAAGTTATCTTATTCACGAGTTCACAAAAATGGTTGAATATTTAAATTTTCTGCTGGGAAAACATGGTAATTTCTAAAAATTTGTTTAAAGTTAAAAAATTAATAATTTTTTATAGGTATTCAGAATGCTTCTACAAAATTCAATTCAACAGAAGAAGCATAGGAACTTATTTCAATAATTATGTAGTACTGAGATTTTGATAGATTTGGTTAGAAAGTTGTATCAAAAATGGGGTTTTTTTAGAGTGAGAGAACTTCCGATAAGGATAATTGTGCTTTGACAGAAGGTAGAAGCCAAGTTGTTTTGACATTTCTGTTCAGTGAGCATTGACAAATTATCATGGAAAGACTCACGTCGCAACAACGTTTACAAATTTTTTAAATTTATTTTCTATATCAGTATTCTATTCGCCAAACTTATGAAGCACTTCGTGAAATTTATGGTTTACATAATCGTCCATCAGAGCAGCTTATTCGTCCAACTATCGATAGATTTCGGACAACATTTTCTCTACTCGATGCAACAACAAAAACAAGACAAATAACTGTACGTACAGAAGAAAATATCGCTGCTGTAAGTCATAGTGTTAATGATGATGCAGATTTGTCTATTCGCCGACGTTCACAACAAGTTGGACTCTGTGCATCCACCACATGGAAAATTTTGCGTAAAGATCTTGGTCTACACCAATACAAGATCCTACTGGTTCAAGAACTAAAGCCACTTGACCATAATAAGCGTCGTTTGTTTGCTGATTGGGCCCTAAAACAGCTTGAAGTTGATCCATTTTTTCATCATAAAATTGTGTTTAGTGATGAAGCTGATGAATTGCCGTATGTTGAGTGAAAACAATCCTCAAGAAGTTCTGCAGGTTCCATTGCATCCTGAAAAATGCACTGTATGGTGTGCTTTACACACTGGAGGCATCATCAATCCATATTTCTTCAAAAACGATGCTGGAGTTAATGTTACAGTGAACAGTGCTCGTTACAGATCGATGATCAACGATTATTTGTTTCAAAATTTGAATGGTATCGACCCAGAAGTGTTTTGGTTCCAACGAGATGGTGCTACACCTCATGCTGCTACCGTAACAATTGATTTATTGAAAGAAAGATTTGGCCTCCAAGATCATGCGACATAACTCAACTGGATTATTTTCTTTGATGAAATAAGGCCTAAATTACTCGAAAAAGTGGTCCAAAATTGGCCTTGTCGAATGTGGTTTCTCAGAGCTAGTGGGGGTAGACATATGCCGGAAATTATTTTTAAAACATAAATGTCAGAAAATTATCTTTCAAATAAAAGTCTTAATTTAAATGTGTTTTACTTCAATTTAAAGTTCTATTACCATACAAAAAACACCCGATATATTAATTTTTTAAATATTTAACTTCCGTTTCTCAAGAACCCACCCTCATAGTAGAACATACTCTAACAGTGATTCTTTCCGAGAGCACATTGACCACTAAACGAAACAAAGAAACTGTCAACTTTTATTCCCCACGCTATCTTCCCTGTATATCAATAAATCCGTTTATTATAAATTCATATAAACATACAGGCCTAATGTATAACTGGGCAAGGTAATAAAACTGCCAGGTCAACTTATGACACTTCATGGTATTTAGCGAATAAAATCTATATTTTTCACTGTCGAGACCGGTCTAAATATCAGTAATTTGTGCTGAACATGAAATAAATCACATCTTTCAAGAGAATGGACGTAGGTATTGAAATGTGTAATGAGAAGTCGCTATATTGTGTACATCGAAAATTCTCAGAGAATATCAATTAGGGAAGACGAATGGAAAGTTTTTGGATGAAGATGGTAGCTTTCTTTAAATTGGTGTAATGAATGCTTTAGGTTTTTTAATCGATTAAAGAAATCTACATAGGTATTAGGAGTATACAAGAAAAACTACGAACAAATTTTACTGTGTTGTGGAACAAAAGTATTTTAGCGCAGCCAAATAATTATTATTCTATCGGGTGTTTTTTTAGAGTGATAGAACTTCCGATAGGGATAACTGTGATTTGACAGAAGGTAGAAGCCAAGTTGTTTTGACATTTCTGTTCAGTAAGCATTGACAAATTATCATGGAAGGACTCACGTCGCAACAACGTTTACAAATTGTTGAAATTTATTTTCTATATTATTCTATATGTTCTATTCGCCAAACTTATAAAGCACTTCTTGAAATTTATGGTTTACATAATCGTCCATCAGAGCAGCTTATTCGTCGAACTGTCGATGGATTTCGGACAAAATTTTCTCTACTCGATGCCAAAATAACAACAAGACAAAGAACTGTACCTACAGAAGAAAATATCAGTGGTGTCATAGTGCTAATGATGATCCAGATTTGTCTATTCGTCGATGTTCACAATAAGTTGGACTCTGTGCATCCACCACATGGAAAATTTTGCGTAAAGATCTTGGTCCACACCCATACAAGATACAACTGGTTCAAGAACTAAAGCCACTTGACCATAATAAGCGTCGTTTGATTGCTGATTGGGCCCTAGAACAGCTTGAAGTTGATCCACTTTTTTATCGTAAAATTGTGTTTAGTGCTGAAGCTCATTTCTGGTTGAACGGCTATGTAAACAACCAAAATTGCCGTATCTGGAGTGAAAACAATCCTCAAAAAGTTCTGCAGGTTCCATTGCATCCTGAAAATTCCACGCACTGTATGATGTGCTTTACACGCTGGAGGCATCATCGGTCCATATTTCTTTAAAAACGATGCTGGAGCTAATGTTACAGTGAATGGTGCTCGTTACTGATCGATGATCAATGATTATTTGTTTCAAAATTTGAATGGTATCGACCTAGAAGTGTTTTGGTTCCAACAAGATGGTGCTACATCTCATGCTGCTTCCGTAACAATTGATTTATTGAAAGAAAGATTTGGTGATAACATTATTTCGAGAGATGGTCCAATTAATTGGCCCTCAAGATCAGGCGACATAACTCCACTGGATTATTTTCTTTCGGGTTATGTCAAGTCATTGGTTTATGCTGATAAACCAGAAACAATAGACTCTCTTAAAGCCAACATAACTCGTGTTATTGATGAAATAAGGCCTGAATTACTCGAAAAAGTGGTCGAAAATTGGTCTGGTCGAATGCGGTTTCTCAAAGCTAGTCGTGGTTGACATATGCCGGAAATTATTTTCAAAACATAAATGTCATAAAATTATCTTTCAAATAAAAAAAAATTGGCTTCAATCTTAATTTAAATGTGTTTTAATTCAATTTAAAGTTCTATCACTCTGAAAAAAACACCCGATATTATTACCAAATGTTTATGTTATTATTATTCGTTGTTGTTCTGTTCAATTTCTTTTGTTTAATAAAGTTAAATGAAAAAAGTTTGTCCGAGGTTTTTCTTGTCACCCTGTAAAAGTTCGTGCGGTTTTTTGTCGAAAATTTACTGTGAAAAATTGGTTATTATGGCCTGAATTTTTAACGCTGCTCTGGAGAATGTCCTGCAATCTTCTTGAACTTTTCTGAAATTTATATGCAGCATTGTGTGATATTATAAAATAATAATTTCCCAATCCTCAAGCCCCCAGCCTTCACTATCCTCGACATGTAACCATGATATGATACCCCCATAGGGTATCATGATATGATACCCTACATAATAATAATAATAATAGTGCCTTTTTTCATACATTTACAATATATAAATATAGGGCGAAGTCTAGCTTAAAGCTGCTCCACTCAACCCTGAAAAAAAAAACAAAAAGGAAAAAAAAAACCAAAAGGATAGAAACAAAAATAAGCGAAAAAAAAAAATAAAATTAACCAATCAATTACATTGTGAGTAACCAAAACATATTTCATATTCATAAAATTATCCTAATTTATAATTGGCTCGTTCAAAATTTTTCTCAGTGAGCCCAAAGAAACGCCTTCACACGAAACTAAAAATTCATTATGTAACCTCCCCGCATTGAAGGTGAAGGAGCGCTGAAACATGGCCGAACCAAATCTTGGCAACATGAGCCTATGACCATGCCTAACGTCCACGCAATGAACATCACGTCTAAAAATTAGCTTTTCCCTCAAATACGGTGGAGGACAAGAACGTAAAATTTGATGAACCATAGTCGTCAGGTGGAGCCGGAAAACATTCTCAACCCTAAGCCATCCCAAGCTTTTAATTCCGTCCCTTATTCCACTGTCATATTTCCTCAAACCGAAAACAAACCGTCAGCATGAATTCTGCATTTTCTGTAGTCTACACCTCTGCACGGAATGAAGGCAAGGGTAAAATACCGTTAATCCATAGTTCAGTTTGGACAAAACGAGAGTCTCACAGAAATACTTGCGTGACTGAAAATCCAAACAATATCTCTGCCGATACAAAAGGCGCAATGCAAGGAAAGAATTCCTCAACAGCAACGAGACATGCTCCCTGAATCTCAACTGGCAATCGAAAAAGATTCCCAGGTTTCTACAGCAGGTGGAGGACGGAATTCTTTCACCGCCCATCTTGATCTCAACCACACCCTGAAATGTCCTGGGAAAAAAGCATATATAAAAACATTTTTTAACATTTATCTTCAAATTATTCATTTGGGAATAACGCATAATTAAGTCTAAATCCTCATTCAACCGCTCGACAGCCTGAAAAACAGAGGAGGAATGAAAAGAGAGGCGAACCTGAGTGTCATCACAATAAAAATGGATGGATGCGAATCTGACCACTTTATGCATGTCAGCCACATATATAAGGAACAGCAGAGGGCCAAGAACAGATCCTTGCGGCACCCCTGAAGTTATAGGGCAATAATCTGAATATGTATCACGCAATTTAACGCACTGATACCTATCAAAAAGGTAAGACTTGAAAAATCTCAGAGCAGTTTCATCAAAACCAATATAAGTTAATTTAGCACAAAGCAGCTCATGGTCCAGGGTATCGAATGCCTTTGCGAAATCCAATAAGGTGAAAATTGAGGCATCACCCCCATCCAAAGATCGCAAAATATCATCAGTGATGTTCAGCAAAAGAGTGGTAGTACTGTAACCCCCCCCTGAAACCCGACTGCCGCGCAGTGAGAATTCCATTGTCGGTGATGTATTTATAAACCTGAAGAAACAATATCCTCTCCAGAACCTTTGACAGAGCTGGTAGCACACTTATCGGACGAATATCAGATAGGCTCTCAGGACTAGGGATCTTGGGTATAGGATTCACAATAGAGTACTTCCAATCATACGGATAATAACCAGACTCAATGCAAACATTAACAATGTGCGTCATGAAGGGCAGAGTAACACCGAGGGATAATTTAAGCATTCTAGCAGATATACAATCAATCCCTAGAGCGTTCGAACGAAGATCCAAGACAACTGATTTTATCTCATCTGTAGTCGCAAACCCGATCGAAAATTTTTTATTCGCATCAAATCTGTTCGAGCTATAATAACTGGTTCTCTCCGGGCAAGAATTGGAAGGACTAAAAATCGACCGAAAATAGTCATTGAATTCATGAGGGTTAGAAAAGCGCTCAGGCACAAAATTCTGTGACCAAGGATGCAATTGTCCTGAAGGATTTCCAAAAAAATCCGGAACCCCGAGATCTGGCCCGGGACATGAAACTGCATTTCTCCCTTCGTACGGCAGAAGTAACAACATTTCGCAGATGAGTATAATAACTGTAATCAGCTAAGTTCTTCGTAAGCTTATATCTAGATAGAGCAGCATTTCTCAACTTCATCATGCTTTTTATTGTAGGAGTTATCCACGGGGAAAATAATTTAGTAACTCTCGATTCAACGTAAGGGGCATGCTTGTCAAATATATCAGTCAGGCATTGACAAAAAATTGAGATCTTTAAATCAATATCACTAACATAAAGGATTCTATCAAATGACGCACTAGAAAGGTCCGATAAAAAGTCCTGAAGGGCAAACCGACGAAAATCACGATAACGAATAATCTTCGGGGTATTTATTTTTCTCTTTAAGTTTATCCTGCAAAAGACACCCCTGTGATCGGATATTGAATGATCCATAATATCAGAATCAATCACCAGTTAGGGTCTGCTAGAGCAAATCACATCCAGTAAAGTCTGAGATGTCGAAGTTATGCGTGTTGGCTCATTAATTAGCTGTTTCAGACCATAAGATTCCAGAAAAGTTGTTCTCAACTAATTGATTCTCGTTAATGTCCCCCGCAAGAATTATATGTGAATAACTTGCGGATACCATGGACAAAAAATCATCCAAATAGCGGACGAAACTTGAAGTAATACACGCGGATGTTCTGTAAATACAACCTAACAGAATAGTATCCCTACCAAGCCTTAGCGCAATCCAAATATGTTCCACGCCATCGGGCGGGTCAAAGTCAACGAATATTCTGCTTGATGATAGTGAATCCCTTGTATAAAAACCAACTCCTCCCCCAACACGTCCGACACGATCACCTCGAAAAATCCGAAAACCTGAAATAGCAATACTTTCATCCGAAATATATTGGTTCAGCCACGTTTCAGTTAAAAAAATAATGTCAACACTTTCAGCAGATACAAGATTAAAAAATTCATCAAATTTAGAAAATAAAGAGCAGACATTAAAATGGGTAATTTTTAAATACTTATTAGATCTACTCTGCATAAGCAATTCTAGACTTCAATTTATCTATATGAGACAAAAAGTAACCACATTTATAGCTTAAAATAAGGAGGAACGGTTTTTTACTTGATAGAAGGATTATTACAAAATTCGAAAATCAAAACAGATTTAATCTGTTGTCTTCTACAATTTTAATTTCAAAAAATTCTTTGAAGAAACTTTAAGAATTAAATTAATGTCTTTATAAGCACTGCTCATATTTAATAGACGTCAAAATTCATCATACAATATCAAACGGAATTAAGAAAAACCAACGAACATAAACTGTCAATTAAAATTAAAATATAAATAAGCAAACATTTTTTGTTTCGTTCCAGGCATGCGTAATGAACTCTTCAGACAAACTTACGAAGCCCTGTTTGTTACAAAATGTTACAAAATGTATTGTTTTCCGATCCCATATGAATGAAAAATAACTCTTTCTCAAAAATATAAAACATAATTTCAAGAACTTCTCAAAAACTAATTTATTTGAAATATTCAATATATTTAAATAAATTACTTCAAAAAATCTCAAAACATGTAGCACATTCTCAAGAAATAATTAAAGTTACGATAAGATCAGCCCAACTTTACATATAAAAAATAATAAAATCAATTAAACAATGTATAGACTTACTCAGTGAATCTTAGGAATACACGGTCCTCAACAGAAAATAAAAGTGAACACCTTTATATATTCAAGGTACTTATGTTCCCAGTTCACAGAAAATCATACAAAGCTAATAAGGCACTCGGCCTCAGTTAAAACTAGACTTCCTGGAATCCATCGAAATCTTCAAACACAAACATCACGTTTCAACAATAAAACTATCCAATGAGTGGACCTTTGGCACACCCCTCTTCTCGAAGATCTGCACCAGCCAAAGCCTTCAGCGTATATGTAACAGTTAAGATACAATTTGTTTTTATTCAGCTTGAAAATGTAGTAGACTCTACCAAACTCGAGTCACTGCATATTCGGTTAGTAAAAAAGTGATAGAAAACAAAGTAACGGACTACTCCATCCAATATTAGTAACCCAATTGTCTTGCTTTTAACTCAGGCCCATTGATTTCAAACGTACAAATACTGCTTGTTGGTTACTTCCAACGTAAGTACAAACTCGTCTCGCGTTAGACTCGAATCCTCATCGAATAATGTCTGTAACTCATCGTCTTCGATTTTGTTTGAGTGTCCCGAGTAGGGACTATCTTGAACACTGAAATCACCACTTTTAAAGCGCCGAAATCATTCTCTACGTGACTTGTCAGTTTAAGCATTGTCACCGTAAGTTTCCACAAGAATACGATGAGCTTCAGCTGCACTTTTTCCAATTAAAAGAAAAAATTAAAACATCTCGGAAATGCTGTAAAGTTATCAGAAAATCTGACTTTTTCAACAGCGTAACAAAACAAGTATTGCATGAAAGTCAAAAGAATTCAAAGTGAAAACTATTCACAGATCAACAATCTGTACAAATCCGCGATAATCAGCTGTTACTGTTACTTTTTGAAAATTTAATGTCTTTAGAACCATCTTTTAAAAAAGGACCGAATTAATTTGTACTTCCCAACGTATACGCCAAAGTTTTATCAAACACTAGCGCCACCTAATGCACGCGAAGACACATACATGAATGGCATTTCCCATAACTTCTATCGTTACCAAAAGAAGAAGTAGAAAGCCTTCCTCAGGCTCAAGTTATATCCTATTATTCCATAATGCCAATAATTAGTATTTATATCAAAAGCAAAAAATTCCTTCGCAGAAATCTGTATGGTTTAAGCGCCATCTACTAGTGAAGCTGTCGTAACTTCGATAATTCTTTAGCCTGGTAGTTTTCCAATGAACTAGAATATTGACTGATAATGAGAATAGAAATCTTTTCTCTTCAATAATGCAGGAATTATTTTTAAGCGAAGCTCCTGCTTCTGAACAAAAGATGGAGTAAAAAGTATCGGGAGCTATATAAACTTTCTATTCATTCTATAATAAATAATAACTTAAATTACAAGTGTTTTTAATACTTGATCCCCATAAGCAAAATTAACTGCACCGAATTGTCAAATTTTTTCTTGGGACTTGTTTTATTTATTTTCATAAAAAAAAAACAGAAAAGCTGATGTGATTTTGAACGTTGTGCTTAATTAAAAAAAAACATTCCAATAAATTGCTAATATAATGTTCACAATTACACGCAATGTACAAAACATTCAACCTGGAAGACTATGGAATTTTAAAAGAACGCACGAAATATTTTGGGTTTACGTGTTTTCTTCTTCTGATGAAAAAAGAATGGAACAAATTTCGAGGAAAACATCAGAAATTCGGTGCAGTTAATTCTTGATATGTGGGTTCAAAACTGACGAAACATTTTTGTAATATTCATTATTAATTTTGAAAATGGCTGCTTTGCATGCACCATCTATTGACGATAGTTTAGAGCTCTGCTCGAAAATCATCCTTCATTAATGAAGAAAAAAGGATTCTTTTCTCTTGAACCAGGCTCAAGAACAATCGAAGTTACGGGAAATTCACCGGTAGATGGCGCTTATAGCATACAGATCCCTGCCTAGGAAATTAACGAAATGTCAAGCACAATGTCAGATGGCACTTTACGTGAATTTGTCGAATTTCTGATATAACGGAATCATTTCCAACATTATTCTCAGAAATTATGTGACGGAAAACCCACAATCATGCAAATTGCAAAAATCAAATTTAGGAAAATAATTCGAGTCCCGAAGAAACCTTACGATTCCTTATTGTTTTGTTTGTACCAAAAATACCCAATGAAAATCATATTTTTTGTGCGCTCGAGAACAGTGGGCTATCGTTTTACCCAAAGGTCTATAATATGGTAACAAAGGACCTCGAAGTCCAAAGTAATTTTTTTCTGGCGCGTCAGATCGTAACCACTGTAACTTTTGAACGAAAAGAGCTAGATGTTTTATGTCAAAATTCGAGAGGTTCTACCATAGGAACGCACGACTGGAGGTAAAATGATATTTCTGAAGAAAATACCTATAGACTTGAAATTTTCAGGGAGGTTTGGAGTCTAAATATATCACATATTCAATGGTTCCTGAGTTTCTACCTTTTGAAATTTTATTTTTCAAATATTCTCGAACATACAAAACAGATCGAGTACAAATTTAGCATTTTAGATGTGAAATAACACGAAGACTCGTGCATATTTTGTATTCATTTGATTTCTGCAATAAGTGTAAAATTTATATAAAATTTTGTTCAACATACATTTTTTCCATTCTTCCTTGCCAATACGTAATTGGCCAATTTGAAGGAGAAGAATCCTTTTAAACATGTTTTTCTCATTATCATGAGATTTTCTGTTATTTCAGAGGAAAATTGCATAATCATTAAATATTTTACATTCTCAGGGAAAATGGACTATTGAACAAGCGAGCAAAAAATAAATCTTCACATCAATGGTTTTCAGCATTTTTATAATATAATTTCCCTTTCTGTCAAATGTCTTACTGATAATTGATAAAAAAAAAAGGGAAACAGGTTTTTAGTGGAATGTCCCGAGAGATTCCTCTATTCTTCCCATTCTTTATATATTATATTTCACTCCAGCGTTCATTCTGAATCTACAGGGATCGACACCAGAGCATCTCAGCAGACTGCATTATAGTGCCAAATCCTACGTGGTTTCCTGGACGAAAGAAGTAGAGAGTCAGATACAATGCTTTCAAGAGGCAATGATTTTGTAGCGCTCTGCTTCACCTGCCAAGAAAAGGTCCAGTGTATTTGCTGTATCTTCTGGATGATGAGGAACTCTTGTAGGCTCTTCGAATAGATGGGTGGGATAACGGCTTATGGCAAGGGTTCTGCCTCCTGCCAATCCGCCCAGTATGATAACTTCGGCATTTGGGTGGTTGATTTGAATCCAGCCAACCTTGCTGGAGAGATGTTCGAAGAATCTTGCTGTGTTCTTGTCATTCGGAGATCGATAGACGCAACACATAAAAATAGTGGAGCCACGTGGCATGAATTTGCGCCACATGATATCCAGGTTGCTGGGTTACATCGCTACCTCTATCTGACAAGCCAGATATGAGCTCGAATATACACAAAAGCCGCCTTTGAATCGGAACCCAGAATGTATTTCGTAACCAAGGCTGGATAGCTCGAAGAATCTTGCTGTGTTCTTGTCATTCGGAGATCGATAGACGCAACACATAAAAATAGTGGAGCCACGTGGCATGAATTTGCGCCACATGATATCCAGGTTGCTGGGTTACATCGCTACCTCTATCTGACAAGCCAGATATGAGCTCGAATATACACAAAAGCCGCCTTTGAATCGGAACCCAGAATGTATTTCGTAACCAAGGCTGGATAGCTCGAAGAATCTTGCTGTGTTCTTGTCATTCGGAGATCGATAGACGCAACACATAAAAATAGTGGAGCCACGTGGCATGAATTTGCGCCACATGATATCCAGGTTGCTGGGTTACATCGCTACCTCTATCTGACAAGCCAGATATGAGCTCGAATATACACAAAAGCCGCCTTTGAATCGGAACCCAGAATGTATTTCGTAACCAAGGCTGGATAGCTCGAAGAATCTTGCTGTGTTCTTGTCATTCGGAGATCGATAGACGCAACACATAAAAATAGTGGAGCCACGTGGCATGAATTTGCGCCACATGATATCCAGGTTGCTGGGTTACATCGCTACCTCTATCTGACAAGCCAGATATGAGCTCGAATATACACAAAAGCCGCCTTTGAATCGGAACCCAGAATGTATTTCGTAACCAAGGCTGGATAGATACCCATTGTTTATTGTTAGTTTTATCTGGGTTTTGGTAAGGATGGGTATATTCGGTTTGTTGTTTTGCAGATGTTGATGAACACAATTTACATTTACATCGTTGGAGCCCAGGCCTCTTACTGCTGGGTGTTGCAGTCGGTTTTCTGCAAAAAAAATCATTTGATGAAATCTGAGTATTAAAATATGTTCTAAGAGAACAATAAACTTCCTAACTTCAAATTAAAACCGTACAATTATTGGAAAAAATAAGCGTTAATGTGACAAAAATCATTCAACATCAGATTTCAAACAATATGACTGGGTTTTCGCTAAAAAAACGATGAATATTTAGATACAATTTGCAGCATTCATATTTTTTTCGCTGGCCCACTCTCACTTTATATCTCTTTGGCTAAGCTAGAGTGTGCTATCTGTTCTATAAGAATCATTGAAATTTATTGTTTCCTCTCCTAAAAATCCGAACGCAAAATAAATCACAATATTTGCAGTATAAACTTATTCGCACTAACGCATCTGATTTGAATAAGGACAAAAGATTTTTAGCAATTCATCTATTTGCATTGAATAAGTACTGGAATTAATCAAATCTAAATAATTCATAACAAATCATTCAAATGCGATCCAAAATTTTCTTCCGCTCTAAGGATGAAAAAAATTTTAACCAGTAAATAATTATTTTCAACTTTTATCTTATCGAAACGTATGACAAGTTGCAAGTTTACAATATATCCCAATAATCTGTGAATGGGTTAATTTATTTTCGCAATCATTTTCTGCAATAATCGGAGAGAATTCACAAATGAAGGAATTAATCCATTAGCATTTAAATCAATTAATTTTAAATCATCACTTATTACATAACATTGGAACTGTAGTAAAAGTTCGTAATTATTATTGAAACAATTATCTGAGTGAAGATAAATCTTTATGAATTCCACTTAAAAATTGCACGCTTTCTTCTTATACTCCTTAACACTGAAAAATGGAAGTTTCACATGAGGAACCGCTGGTTTTGAGGAGTAGGAAAAAACAACAATTGTTATTTCCTCATCAAATACTAAATTTTTTTCCCTTTGTCTATATTTATTTGTCAATTTTACTTAAAAATCACTCGGTAGAATTTGGTCGTACAAGATAAAATAACTGAAGAACGTGTTAAGTTTCTGAGATAAATGGTGAAATATACTTACCGAGTGTTTTTTCGACTAAGATTTTTATCATGTCGAGTCAACCGCAAAATACATTCACTCTATAATTTTTTTATGTTGGGAGTATAGATAAGTTCGTGCGGTGTTGATAACAGATGTCGCTATAAGTTTATTATTCCATTGTTCTATCTGGCAACATTTTCAGTTTGAAGTGCCATCATTAGGCTTTATTTTTAGACTCTGTCATTTCGATGAAGTGTAAACAACATAGTTACTGTGTGCTCTGAAAATGTCAACTTCTGTACCGAATAATTTGTTTTTGCGGGAGTTTTACTTCATTACTTCAATATGAAGAAAGAGGCTGACTAGTCAGTAGAATGTAAATACCTGAAGCAGCCACATCGTGGTGATATAATTGTTGTATTGTAAACATTTTTGTGGAAATTGAAATATAGTCTCTTATATATTCTTTTAATAAAAATTATTATTCACGTCGGTCGTATAACTTTGGGGTGTGAAAGAATGGATAGAGCATAATGATAAAATTGATATATATTTCGAATTTCATGCTTTATGGCATTTTTTTTATTAGAATGTTCAATTTTCGCACTTAAATAAAACTCTTGTAGGATAACTCGAGATAACACTCGATTCGGTTTATTACTACGTCAAATAATAAACTGTTTTTAAACGTTCCAAGGTATTTATATTTCAGAAACGCTGCAAATTCTGCTCAAAATTTCATTATTGTTCAAAAACCAATTGAATAGGTATTGGAGAATAAATAATATTAGTTTATCATTTGAGAAAAAAATGAACCAATATTATATTTCATTCTGAAAAAAATTTAAAACTTCAGCTTACATTTTGAGGTGAATATATTTCAAAAATCGAATACTAATCTAGAAAAGTACTGACGTGAAGTCAGAAGCTTTTTTTAAACAGTCCTTTCAAATCTTTGAATAACTTTCACATATGATGAATAAAAACACAAAATTATGTATTCTGTGATCCCAAAGTCAAATAAATTCAAATTTTCTTATTGTAAAGAATGAACATTTGCAACCGTTGATTTTTAACCAAGTTTAACGAATTTGAATCATGTATTTCTTCTATGAGATTTTTTAAATATTTCAAAAAGATGAAATTTAGAAGAAAAAAATTCTTTCAATCGGTTGATCACAATGGTTTATCATTTTAGGAAATAATAAACTAGAATATAATAAAATATCCGTGTGCGTTACACCGCATTGTTCATTTTGGAAACAATTCGACAGAAAATCTTTATTCTTGATTGTTTCGGTCTCAACTTGACCAGTCCAATATTATTTGAAATATTTATGGATTTCTTTGAAAACAAAATACAAGAACACCCTCTTTTCAATCTATTTTTTTAATTGGTACTGCTTCGTTGACGATATTATTTGCCTGTCCATCGGCAACTTTCGTTATTCTTAGAATTTATTAACCAAAAAAATGTGTTGCCTGTAAAGTCGGTATACGGGCGAAAGTTTTACGTGACAACGACTTTGAGTGGTAAAATAATTTTAATGTGAATATTCATTCGTATAGTAGGAAGAAGGATGAAATAATAGTAACAATTTAAAATATTTATTTATACAAAGAATTATATTTAAAACATTAATTTATACAAAGAATCTCGCACTGAATTTCATATTAACAAAATTTTATTTATCAATCAGTTGTTATAAGTTATTAATAAATTTAACTTGTTTTACATTGTTATAAATATAAAAACTAAATTTAAAAGTTAGAACATTTATTTAAATCACATTAATTGTTAATATCAATCGATTTTAATTCAAAGTGTATTTTCTAAAAGGAGAAAACTAATTCACATTTGATCTTTGAATTTGTAAATCGCGCGCTTACGACCTTGCGCAGTGATTAGTCGTCTCGGTTTGAATGTTTGAAAGTTTCGATTTGACAGGTTGGAGGTTAAACATTGTTATTTCAATTTTTTACATAACAAGTCGCGCTCATTTTTTCAAGTTAAACAAATTATTATTGGTTGAGAAACGATTTCTACTACTTTTTTGATTGAAAACTACCACAACATTGTGATTACTACAACATAACCTATTCACTTATGTCTTAGTCATTTATTTCATCATGTTATATTATCAGTCTGAAATTATTTACCTTTGCTGTTTGAATTGTTGCGATGGACGAAACTACCTTCACATTATCACTACACAATCGTTTTACAATTAACTGGCAACGTGTAAACTTGTATGCAGGCGCCTAAGCGAAATAGAAGCGCAAGACATGAACCGGTGTGTATGCCTATCTCTCTCACTCTCTCTCTCTCTCGCTCTGTCTCTCTTGCTCTTAGGCGGGCTAACTGTGCTCGAGTGGAAGGGACGCGTGCCTTTCACTTTTTATGTCTGTCTCTCTCGCTCTTAGGCGGGCTAACCATGCCCGAGTGGAAGGGACGCGTGCCTCTCACTCGCTCTCATTGTGAGCGCATAACGTGAGCGGAGCGTAACGCAGTTTCTTGAAGTGTCACCCGGCAAACCAATTTATAAGACGTTGTCACGTCAATAATACCCTACAATAAAATTTACTCACGAAGAACAAAATGATAGCATACATTTATTAGACTTAAAAATAACCAAAATTAACAATAGACATTAGATTTACCGCAAAAAAACACAAACAGATTGCACAATATTTCAAACCAGTATAGACTGATTAACTTACCTATGTCACAGAAGAGTTTTAAGATTGAGATGAATATAATCGAAAAATTGCGGTAAATAATGATCATAACCCATCAATTATCGACAAACTATTAAATAAAATCCAACAAAAACAATCCAAGTTTACCCACAAATTAGAATCAAAAATGAAAACTATATTTGCTTACCATAAATTTTTAGGTGAATCGATAAAAGATATCTTCAATAAGAACCAGAAATCAGGAGTATATAGATCCACCTGCGGTACATGTCCATATCTATACATTGGCGAAACAGGCAGAGCTTTCGAAAATAGGATCAAAGAACATCCGAATTAATTTGTTAAAAATAAATCAAATTCTACCTATGCCAACCACCTTCAAGAAACAGGACATGATTTCGACCATAATTTCGAATTTCTCCATATAGAGAACAAATGCAATAGACTCGACCTTTTAGATGTACTAGAAATAAAACAACACATTTTTTTATATGTTTGTCTTCTACAATTTTAATTTAAAAAAAAAATTTTATTCAAAAAACTTTTAGAATGAAATTAATGTCTGTAATGAGCACCGCTTACGTTTAATAGACGTATATAATCAAAACTCAATATATAATGTCAAATGGAATTTTATTTTAGACATTACTTTAATTCTAAAAGTTTTTTGAATCAAAATTATTTTGAAATTAAAATTGTAGAACACAAACATATTTTAATTTGTTTTGATATTCAAAGTTTGTTATATTTCTTCTATCAAGTAAAAAGCCTTTCTATTTTACAACATATTTTATTCAACGGCCAGACAGATTTAAACCGATCCCCGTTATTGAACCTTTTTGAATGAATCCTGAAAATTCTCAAAACAAACCTTCGTGTTATCACGTTTCTGTTTGCTAAGACTTGTATTTAAGGAGACCAATTTTGTAAGAGTAGTTAGTTAGAAACCAAAAATCTGGTATCGTCCGACAATGATCCTTTAAACTTCTCAGCTAAATCAATTCATATAAAAGGTTGCCATTTTGAAAAATCTAAAAAGGAGCTGACGTGAAGTCAGAAGATTTTGCGCGCTTGTTTAACACTATTTCCCCAGAGAATTTTAAATCTGTCAATTATTTATAGAAGAAATTACATATAATAGATATAAACACACTGTGTTCTGGTATATGAAAGTGGAATAAACGTCATTTTTTGCAATTTTATAACTCTTTCCCGGAAAATCTCATGAAGATGAAAAATGTATCGTTATAAGGCTACATGAAATAGAAACATAACAGATATCCTGACGAATTTTCAACTGTCACAGCTTTTATCCAGGACTTAGATGAAGGAATATATAAAACTTCCACAATTATCATCTGACATTAATTATCTCATCATCTCATTCTAATAGATTTATTCTGAAGATTTAATAATTAAGTAATCGATAATCTTTGTATAGTAATATACGTATTCCAGTGAAGATATGCAGCATTATTCAAACGGAATATATATATCGAATTAGATGCACAATAAAGGTGCAGCGCCTTCTTGACCGTCAATGGCTTCATCAAGTCGGTGGTCAATTTCGCAGTTTTGAGAACTGCACTCGGACATGCATGAACTAAGATTCTGGTACGGAGGTGAGGTTCAATCAAGCAGAGAGTTTGTTGCGATAATTTAGTTGATCAACCACTACGCCCCCATGATCTTCTGCATCGAGCGATTTGCGGCTGTCCACCATTTCCGATGGATCTAGTTTCAAGTGATTTTTTATAGACTGGTCTCAACAAATAAAACAGGTAGGTAGAAAGGTACAGAGCAAAGAGGGAATAATGAGTCGGCTTCAAACGGGCCTTGAACGACTCTATAATTTGGTTTGTAGTATAGTTGGGTTTTGAAAGTTGAACCGAAGGCACCCGAGAGCGCAGCGTCGGGTCCCGACTGGGAAACTAACAGTAGTCCGACTGATTGTGACAGTGAACCGAACTATGTTACACACAGCACGCTGTGTTTTGTGTTTACGTTTATGTTCGGCTGTAGAAGGCGGGTACTCGTTTTGTTTTTAAACTACGTAAACGTCAAACTTTTTTGAGGCAGCATTGCTGCAACCCTTCCAACCCACTCCATGCTCAAACTTTGGGCTATTTTGAAACGACCTGTGATTCAGTTTTCAACTTTTTCTGTGTTTTTAACGGGGTGTTTGCGTTTTATCCGAATAATAGAACGAAGTTTTGTGAGTTAAATCTGTTTATATTGGACCTTTTTCTAAATGGTTACTATCATACCCCATCTGATATTTGCAGAAAAGGTGAGTTCAATTTTTAACTAATCGAAACGAAAACATTTAACATTAGCACGAGACTCAAACATGTTTAAATTCTTTTCTATACATCATCATCTCATATTTTGTACTATTTTATTCTTATTCCATCTTACAATTTCATATCATCTTAAATATATGTAGTGAGACAGTTGTTTTAAAAATCTATCGGTTACCACTCTCTGGTTTTAAATGAATCCATCAATTTGTGTATGACAAATGTGGTCCATCGACGAGGATTTTGAGGAATCACATATGTACATCATCCATCACGAACACAGTGGCGTATCTTTAAAATCACTGCAAGAAGGGCTCCCGCTCTTTTTGATGCTGTCAAAATACAAGGCAAATATTTAGTTCTTGATTGCTTCGGTCTCTACTTGACGGAAATTCATCGTATATGATTAAAAGCAAATATTTAGAATTGAAATTGAGAAAACTCTGCCCTGCTTTTACACCGAACACTCAACATTAGAATAAATAATAAAGCTATTAAACCAGGCCAGAAACAATAAAATGATGTTCATTACTTCTTTGAATGCTTCACACATTTGCTCCCACATAACGTGAGAACCAACTAATGATATCTGATTCCTATCCAATTTAGATTTAAATTACCCTGAAAAATTCTGAATAACCTTTTCTGAATTATATAATATTCATGTAAACATTATGTCAATTTGTTCACACAATGGTTCTTTCTGTTACTTATGATATAGGTCATTTTTAAATTGTTCTAACCATTGTGATATTGAAATTATTTGAATATTGATCATTATTAAGGTTAACATGCTGGCGTATCTTTTCATTGAAATTATTAAGAGCCAATTTGATGTATGGTCTTCTCTAAGTTAGAATTGCTTGTTATTCGATCGTTTATTAAATCGAACATGATGGAGGTTTAGTATCGTCTTCAATGAAATTGTTCAACGTGAAACTACGAGGCATAATTCAATTTTGCATTAGAAATTGATCACGTCCTAAGGTAGTTGAGAGGAAGATTGAGTTTCGATGTTCTCTCGATAAAACAAAAAGAGGATATTAAATTTAATCCGGAGTCGTCAGAAGCTGCCGACTAGGAATTTTTCTGATTGCTACATTGCAAAGTGTAGCCAATGAATAATCTCGAGCTTATAAGATGTTGCTGAAGTCAGCTTTCTTCAAGCACACGGGGGCGGCTATTCTGCAATATTCAAATTAGGATAAGATTCATCGTGAAAACTGATAACCAGTGCATTTTATACGCCTCTGCCATGCTATTTTCTCTGGGCCATCAGATATTCTATTGCTGGTTGAAGATCAGAATGGACATTTATTCTATAATATTGAAACTGTCGTCGTTCACTTTAAATAAATCCTTCTTGAAAATAATAAGAAGAATTAATACAAAATTCAAAAATCATACAGATTTATTCTGTTAACCTCCTACAAAATTTAATTTAAAAAAATTATTCAAAAACTTATTATTAAATTAAATAAATCTCTTTAGAACACACTGTGTTGATTTAGTAGATATATAGAACTAATACTTAGTACACAGTACCAAAGGGTATGAAAGATATTCAAAGAAATATAAATTGTCAACTAAAAATTATTAAATACTTGAGGAGTACAAAATTTTGTTGCCTACCTTGTTTTATGGAAACTAAATTTTTTTCCAAAAATGCAAAACATAACCTCATGAACTTCTTCAAAAACAACTTGCTTAAAATAAATTCCTTTAAAAAATTCCTAAAACATACAGAACATCTGTATCTTCATCAACCAATTTAGAATTATCACAACGGTAATCATCAGCTCAACTCATATCTAAAAAATAGAAATAATTAACAGAAAATCTTACCATGTTGTTTACTGCATAAACACTAGAATGAAGTGAACTTAAAAACATCCTACGTATTCTATATTCGTCACAAAAATTACATAAAGTTTGTAAGGTATTTTATGGACTCCTTCAAAACCAAATAATAATATGTAATGAGAGTAAACCAAAATATAGTTACATATTATATATATAATAAAAAGAGGTTTTTTTCTTGATAGAAGTATAATTATAAAATTTTAAAATCATACAGATTTATTCTGTTGATCTACAAATTTTAATTAAAAAAAAATATTTTATTCGAAAACTTTTAGAATCAAATAAAATAAATATCTTTAGAACACACTGTGTCAATTTAGTAGACATATAGATTTAATACTTATTACACAGTACCAAAGGAAATGAAAGAAATTCGAAGAAAGATAAATTGTCAACTCCTTCATTTTAACTACTTTGGGCTCAACAGTAGAGTAGTTTTTTCATTAAATTCTTAAAAAAATTGTTGATTTCTGAGCTTTATCAGTGCCATAAAAGTAATCCATTGCAAAAGAATGATTTTTGTTGAAGAATTTTGAAACTGCCATCATTCATTTAAAACTCATCTCAATGACGACGAACTTTTAAATTTCACGTGCTTTTTTTCGAATTGAAAAGACAGCAAATTGGACAACAAATTGTTGGTTTGCAATCTTAGCTTTCTGGGCTCAACCAATTCCATAAAAATAATTCACATCGCTTTTTTCATTTAAAAGGTTACAAACGATAAAGAGGGGGGATTTTTTACTGAATAGAAGGCTTTTTCAATATATTTAATATCAAGAACAGTAATTATGTTATATCTTGCTACAAATTTTAATTTTATTTGTTTCATTTTTAGTAGACATATAGAGTTAACACTCAATACGCAGTATCAAAATGAGAAAAATCCGAACAAAATATAGAATATTGCTCGAACTTACTTAAGGTATAATGAAAAACAAATTCCATGTAAAAATAAACAAAATAAATTTAAGAAATTCTCCGAAACAGCATCTCATTCAAAAAACTTTTCAAAAATATGTAGCACAACTTCAAGAAGGCGATTTGAGATTCTCACCGCTAATCTTTAGTCCACCTCCATGCCAGAAAATTAAAAATTATCAATAAAAAATATCTATCATACTTACAATGATCTCGTGTCATTTCAAACTTAGAACTCAAATGATTTCTTAACGGTTACTATTCGCATTGGATTTTTGGCAAATCCATCAGTTGCTCGAAAATAATTTTTACGTGAATTTTCGGAAACAATATGTTAGGAGCTTAACTTTATATTATTGTTTTCAGTTTAAAATGAGTCCACTAGACATCTCTCTAAAACATTGTAAATAACGAATCGATTGAATCTGCCCTGCGACCATTAAGTAGCAGATGGTTAAAACAATATAAACGTTTCTGAGAAAAGTTAGGTACCTTACTTCGATCATCCCTATTCAGTAACAAATGGAAATACCAGTCGACCGTTCTTTGAAACTGAGGTAGGAAACAAATCGAATCGTTTAAAAGCTTGAAGCAAAACACACGCTGATTTTGTTGTTTTACTTGTTAGTAATGACCCTTTTTTTCCCGTTTCAGTCTCCGGCATTAAGTCCATCTTGATGTTATTTCGTTTCATTAATGACCTCAGTTTTTTCCGGTGAAACGTTTGCGGATAGAATACTGATTTATGGTTCTAAAGTTTTTAGGTGAGTTTCGAAAATAAGACACGAATTCTATACAATATGCCTTGGCCGTGAGATAAATCATTTCTTCAGGTAGTTTTGGGAAGGGTGACACAATGACTATTGTTGCCGTAGGAAGCCATCTTTGGTAGAAATAAAGCTGCTGCGTCGTTAAATTTTTCGTTATTAAAAAACTCCACATCACAAGTTTTAATGACACAACAGTTATGTTAAGTAGATTGTCAAAGGAAATAATTCGGATGAGTTTTATATCCTATTATGTGGCAAGCGTGATCTAATACTCTTAAGTCTCTAACCTTGTTTTCCGCTATTTCTTTTCTGATGTAACATAATGAGAAAAACGTACATTTCCAGTCGGTCTCAAGGATTTTTTCACTTTCTTCTTACGCGAGAACTTCTATCAGTAGATTGTTCCCTCGACCACTTGCAAACTTTCCTTTTAAATTTATAGAAATTGGTGAAAAAAGGCGATAAGAAGGTTTGGCATTTTTCAGTGAAAACAGCAGAGGTTCAATTTATTCAATCTCATTACTTCTTCAAAACTCCGAATAATATTCATAGAATGGAAAATTTCGGTAGGAGCTGTGCAATGGACAAAGTTCTGAATTTAGTTGCAACAGTACCCTTGAACGAAATACTAAATGTCACTAAAAGTCAAGATATTGCTGGATAAATTACAATCCAATTTCACGCATATTTTTATACCGAATTGAATGTCTTATATTTCAATACTTCTCTTTCGTAATTTCTTTCTATCCATTATATCTTTTTCTTTGTACATAAAATCCTTGTTTTTTATTATCGCGTTCTGTAAATAAAAATTTCAATGGTTTCTTTCAAATGAAAGCAACTCGAAAATAAAAATGAGATTCTCAATTGCTTAATTATCAGCAGTTTGTTTACAAGACGGGACAGCAAGATATTTCGTAAATTCGATACAGAACATTACGAAGCTTCGATTTCTGAAAAATTATTTCTACATTAGCGTTGTAATGATACCTCCATTCATAATGTAAAGAGGGCGAATAAACGAATGGGATTCATTAAAAGATAATGAAGATAAGGAAGTGAAGCTCAAGTTTCTTTATCACGTTTTAATCTTTCTTTATGTGGCAAAGCAAATACACAATCGACGATTGGAATAAGCGACCTAGAGGGCAACTTTTATACGCAAATCCTACCTTTAAAGTCTCACATCATATATGAATTCTCTGTCATACTGAGTAGGTAGGTATATTTGTCTATATGCATAGCACATGACGTAAGTGTGTTTGTGCATATTAAACTCTTCGAAAGTCTTATATAAACTAATGATATCTTTATACAACGCACATTTCAACGTACGTAACCCGTTGTTCTTGTATTTAGTAAGGTTTCTTTTACCTTAGATAATATGTAACCTGCCTACTACTTTCGTGCCTGAATGATTATTAAGTGCAGTTATTATCTTGTTTTAATTTCACCCTTGACATAACACCCCCTTCTGGATTATATGTCTTCAGCACAGAAACCGTCTAAAGACGGAAATTTTGATGATGTGTCCTCAGGTGTTTGTTGATGTCAAATTAGAGCGTTTCGTGGTGCTTCATTTTATTTCCCCCATTGGTTATATTGTTTCATACTTAATTTGACTCCAACAACCCCTCTTCTGAATAAAAATCTCCTACTAGATAGAATTTAAAGAAAAATGGTTATACTATAAATTAATTCGATTTCCATAGTTTCAGGCTTTAAAATTCCATGTTGTTTAAGATAATAACTGAGAATATTTTACAATTATCAATTTGTTCTATATTGTCAGTTTATTCAGCAATTATTTTTATTTATTTGATATTTTTCTGTCAGAAATTTCTTCAATTGATTCTGAACTTCGTTTGAACCCTGTAATTTTTTGCAAATATCAATCTATTCAATAATAAAAAGGGGATTTTTACTTGATGAAAGGCTTATTACAATATCTCAAATATCATACAGATTTATTTTTCAAAAACTCACTACAAATTTTAATTTTATAAAAATTTTTTCACAAAAACTTTTTAAAATAAAATAAATGTCTTAGAAAATACAGTTTCAATTTAGTGGACATATAGAATTAACACTCATTACACAGCACCAGAAGGAATAAGGAAATTCAAAGAAAATATAAAATATTAATTAAAAATAAAATATAAATACTTGGACACAAACTTTGTTCCATATCAAGTATTATGAAAACAAAATTCCTTTCAAAAAATGCACAACATAACCTCAAGAATTTCTTCGAAAATAACTTTTTTTTTGGAAAAAAGTACATTGGTACGAAACAAAGTTTGTATCCTTCTAATATTCAATATTTTTAACTAAAATTTTATATTCTCTTCGTATTATTTTATTCCTTCCGGTGCTGTGTAATGAGTGTTAATCCTATGTCTACTAAATTGAAACTGAGTTTTTAAGGAATTTGTTTTATAAAATTAATCAATAATAAAATTATAACATTTAGTGAGGTAAGCAGAATAAATCTGTATGATATTTAAGAAATCGATATAATGTTGAAAAATATTAAACACATTCAAGAAAGGAACCCTACCTACACTAATATGTTCTGATACCTATAATCTTCTTAGTTCAGCTGTTGTATCAGATTGTACCACAAAATTTCAGAATTAAAAATTTATTAATTATTAGGGAATAGAATATCCAAACATTAATTGTTTGCTGAACAGTGCACATTTTGTTTCTTTCTCCCCTGTTTTTGGTGATATTTTTTTTTAGCCACCACAAACCGGAAAGCTCAGGAAAAAATATAAAATATAGTTAGAAATTAACACTTTCGAATTAAACTATGATAAAATTTTCTTTCAAATATTCTTAGTACAAATGAGAGCTCGTTAAATTTGTATCATTCTGAATAAAAAATCTACAAAATTTCATTTTAAAAAAACTTGAAAATATTTTTAAAATCAGAATCAGAATGTCTTAGAAATACTGTTTCCATTTAAGTGGACATAAAATTCTCAAACATAACACAACAAGCAAAATTATAAAGAAATCTAGAGTAAAAATAGAATATTGATCGAAACTACGTTAAAAACTTCCGCTATAATCATAATTATCATAAACAAAATGAAAATAAATTTGAAGGGTATAGTCCTTATAAGGAAGGGGGTTTTAAGATTTTTTTTTCAATATTAAAAGAATCTTTAATTAAATAATACACATATATTAGGAGTACAAATAAGTTTCCGCCGTTTTTTAACACAAAATAAATATTTATTATAGAAGAACGATGTGAGACTGCTTGCTGAGTGACTTCTAATGTTAGAGCAAGTTCTTTTTGTGTTTGAGATGAATCTTCCTCCAATAATTCCTCCAATTCTGCATCCTCGTAAATTTTTGGCCTTCCACTGCGATCTTTGTCTTCTACGTCGAAATCACCGTTTTCAAACTTTTGAAACCACTCTCGACACGTTCTCTCACTCAAAGCACCCTCACCATATGCTTCTACGAGCAATTGATGCGCCTCAGCAGCAGATTTCTTTAAATTAAAGAAGTAAACTAATATTTCCCGCAAATGACGCTTACTTGGCTCAAATTTTGACATTTTCAACTTATAAAAATTATATTTTACCAATATAAAATCAATGATATTAATACGTTATGTTGTTCTTGAATGTCCAAACTATTTTTTAAGCCGGTTATCATCTGCGAAAGCTAACCGAAACTCCGTGCCGCGCCATCTACAATAAAACGGCGGAAACTTATTTGTACTCCTAATAACAAACACAACAAGCAAAATTATAAAGGAATCTAGAGTAAAAATAGAATATTGACCGAAATTACGTTAAAAACTTCCTCTATAATCGTAATTATCATAAAAAAAATGAAAATAAATTTAAAGGGTATAGTTCTTATAAGGAAGGGGGTTTTAAGATTTTTTTTTCAATATTAAAAGAATCTTTAATTAAATAATACACATATATATGTTGATTTCTATTCATTATTGTGAGTTGCTCACATGACTTGTTTCTTTTAGATAGTAACTAATTCAAATACTTATAAACAACTAGTCTGAAATTTGGTAACATACTATATTTAAATGGTTTCCGCTTTGAGATACCTAAAAATTAGAATGGGGTTTCAGTAGTGTCTTGATATCTTGAATATCAAGCAGTAATTCTTATAACACTACAAAATTGAATTTTAGAAAATTTCTTGAAAATAAAAATAAATTGAATTAAATAAAATATCTTGAAAACACTGTTTCTTTTTAGTAGATATATAGAATTATCTATATATTATCATTATGTCTACCAAACAATGCTTCTAAGGCATTTAATTTAATTTAATTTTTCAAAACATTTTAAGATTTTCTAAAATTAAAATTTATAGAATTACTTTGCTTTATATTTAAGTTACCTAAGAATTGTATACGAGTGTTCTGTATTGAGATCGGGCATAATATCAATAAAGATAATAAACCGATAATAATCTCTTGTGAATTAAATAATATTTACACGGAATAAGTTCGCTGATTATGTCCAGTTCAATCCAAAATACATTTCCTACAAACGAAGTGAATCATCTTTCAATTTCCGTGAATCATGTTCGCCCGCCATACTGCATGGTGCTGAATGGAATAGTCAGACTCACTTCTTATATTGCTTAAGTAAATAATGATGACCAGTTTCTCGATAATGGTCGATCTTCATTCATTATGGATTTCTTCAAAACCTGAGTCGTTACATCTCGGAAATCTTGCTATAGCTGCTGATCTGACCTCGCTACCATAATAACTATCACGGTTTATAATACACTGTCTGCACCATACACTACCTGTATGGTTCACAATAAACGATAGTAGGCTGAAAGGGGTTACGCTGAAACTCGTGTAATATTACAAGAAGTATATGGAGCGAATCTGACACCCAGCAAGATAAATGTCACTTGATGACAATGAAATCAACCATAATTTCTTCGGTTCAATCACTACCGTTCCTTTATTTTATTTTGTTCGTGCCAAATTGGTCGACTTCGTAATCCGACTCTTATATGGCAATACTATAATTTCGCGAAAATGATCTGAAGAAATATATCATTGAAATTGAAAGTTCGAAAGATCTTGAGGTCATAACAACCAGCTACGTGAAACTTCTTCGTCTGTCTGAAGTCGAATGAAAACTAGGAAATTTAACACAAGAGTATATTATGTTGAATTTTTCAAATGCTTATAAACAATTAGTCTGAAATATGCTAACATTGCTATATTTAAATTTTTCTATTTTGATATAAGGGTACAATAAAAAAAAATTTTAATACATTCATTCGAATTAAATGAAATAATAAAGAATATTTCCGCAATTTATTAATTCACAACGATTATTTTGCCAGCACTGTGGCTTCTTCAGGTTTATATTTGGAACTATCGTTAAAAATTACAACTTCACATGTTATGAAAGTATAGTTTAGGTAGAAACTTGAAGAGGGGGGTACAGTGAAAATATGCAGTAAGTCATTTTCGCAGATTCCGTATATGTCAAAATTACTTCAACGGTAATTTCGCAGCAAACTTTCATATCCCTTAACGATGTATCGTTCGACCCCAATTTCCTACCCATACTGAATTTACTTAGGGATAACAGCCCCTAACCGAGGGGATGTTGGAAATGATGCTCATCAGAATATAGCGTGACATGACCCTCTTGAAAATATGGTTTATTTTGTAAGTTGATCGTTTTAGAGATAATTTCATGCTTATGGTCTTTGTGGTGTTCTACATTGAGAACACATGTAAGATTTTTGAGCTGGTATATTAATCTTGAATTAAAAAAATCATTTACCCCTTCAAATTTTAGGAAATATACAATGTGAATTAATGTAGGCTGGTACATTTGAACAGTGAATAATTTTTGAATTTTTTATTTCGTAATAATTCTTTCATCATACCATGCCTTCATCAGCTGAGTATTGTATACTAATTATACAATGCATAATGTTGTTTTCCAATACCCAACTGTGTACAGAAAATTAGAGAGGTGAGAGCTATTTGGTCAATTGCCCGGAAAATTCAACAGCTTGAGTAAAGAAAATTCGTTCAAGTATGTTTAATCATTTAACATAATTTGTTTTTCATTATTATTTAAAGTTTGTAATGAATTGAGCACATGGTTTTATTTTCCGCAGAAAAATGTCAAAAAGAAGATACGATCATAGACTCAATATCTGAAAACTGTGTGAAAATACAAATTATTAATATAACAAACAAATATAGATTGAAAATTTACTTCGAAGGTTTTTTTTTGAAATATTACAGGTAATATCTGGATTAATTCTCCGAAATCTCTACAAATTGCATCTTTAAAATCTCTTAAAACTTTTTCGAATTAATTCGAATAAAATGCCACAGAAACATTGTTTCACTTTATAGACATAGAATTATCAACACATATGAGCGCCAGTTAAGCAATAAAGAATCAAAAGAAAATATAAAGTACATACCGTAATCATCCAGAACCAATATCCAAGACGAGCTTATTTTGATTTGATATTCAGAAGTAACAACTTGAGGTATTTTTTATTTCCCTCTTTTAAAAATAGGTAGCATATTCTCCTGAAAAGTAATCTAATATTCTTATCCATATTCTCCTCAGTTGAAAGTTGTAAGGATGCTAAATAAAGAATATAAGAGATTTTTTAAACTAAATTTGTAGAGATTTCGGAGAATTAATTATCTGTAATATTTCAAAAACTCTTTCGAAGTAAATTTTCAATCAATAGACTCAAACAGATACTCTATCTTTTGTACTCTGATGTATTTAAGAACACACGTTTGCATTGTATAATTATTAAAAATACTCATTTAATGAAGTCATGGCATGAAGAAACAATTGTTGTGAAATTAAAAAATAGCGGAAATTAAAAAATTGTATTTCAGAGACAACGCGGAACTTTAGAGAAACTCATTTCCTTCCAACAGCATTATGTTTTCATCAGGTTTTTTGTTATCGTCTAAAGAAGGATTTGAGAATTCATAATACCTCTAAGATTGAAACGTCACAAGTCGGCCGCTTTACATGAAATAATATGGCATTTAAATATCAGAGAAATAATGCTGCAGGTCACGCTATAATTTCTCATCGAAAAAACCAACGTAAGTGTACCGCCGTGTAAACGCACTTTTTCTTAGAGAATGCACCCATTAAAATCCGTTTACGGATTGTTTTCTGTTGAAAAAGCGAAAAGAAGCGTCTCTAGTGAAAATCACTGAACCCCAAGTTTTTGACGGACACCTGCCTGTATAAATTGGTGCTGGACAACTGGACCAAAGTATCCAGAAGTACGGACTGTTTCCTACAACGATCTCTCATTAGACTTGAACCTTCAACAGAAAACAAAAAATATTTCATACAAATTTAAATATTTTTCTACAATTTTTCGACTATAAAAGAGAATTTTTCAAAAATATATTCCAAATTATTAACTACCAAATAGCTGAAAAATATTCAACATTGAAATATTTAATTAATAATTATTTAAATATTTGAATATTAGCCTTCTAAATATTTAATATCAAAAAATTATATTTGATAATAATAACTTCAGGAATTAAATTGAAATAATGTCATATAAGTACCACTTATATCAAACGACATATAAAATAAACATCCATTATAAGACATCCAAATGATATAACAAAATCCAATAAATAAAAATTTTTAACCAAAATTCTATAAATTAAATATTTTGATTTTTTGGTTAACAATTTTTATTTATTGGATTTTGTTATATCATTTGGATGTCTTATAATGAATGTTTATAATTATTGAATATAATTTTTTGAAATTAAATATGTAGAAGGCTAATATTAAAATATTTAAATAATTTTATACACCTTCTATCAAGTATTAACCTCTTTTTATGTTATGAAATATTTAACTCTACTCCCATTAAATAAAAAGAAATATTCCTACATCATTCAACCAAAGTCTTGAAAATTAATATGAGAAATCTGAAAAAGTTTCACAATATACATTCTGTCAAGAAAGTACCGGGAATTATCGATTTAAATCTGGCGGGGCAATGAGGCAGATAAAATTTTTTTTTTCTAGGTTGGTACCACTGTCCTTAATTACTATGCCCAGCTTGAGCGGGATCTGTCAACTAGTGTGTTTGCAACAGCTCATTGAGTCAGTCGATGTCAGAGTGCTTGCCGATTTTTACTATGGGTGATTACATTGAGCAAAGAATTTGTTTAAAGTTTTGTGTTGCAAATGAATTTTCGTGTGCCGATGCATTGAAAATGTTGCAAAAGGCCTTTGGTGATAATGCTCTATCGAAAACTCGTGCATATCAGTGGTACAGAGCCTTCAAGGACGGTCGTGAAGTGGTCGCCCATCGACGGCTTCGATCGAAGATAACGTCGATAAAATTAAGGAAAGGGTACTGGAAAACCGTCGTACCAGCTTGAGAGAGATAGCACATGATCTTAAGATATCCCACGAGTCCGCACGTACGATTTTGATTGATATTTTGGGCATGAGAAAGGTGGCCGCACGACTCGTACCGAAAGACCTGAATTTTCTTCAAAAACGTCATCGCGAACAGGTTGCTTCAGACATGCTGGATCGCTGTAATTCCGATTCTACATTCATGGAACGCATTATAACTGGTGATGAGACCTGGGTCTACGAGTACGATATGCAAACAAGCCAGCAATCATCGGAATGGGTGGCAAAAAATGAGCCGAAACCGAAAAAACCACGCCCAAGCTGCTCGAAAATGAAGGTGATGCTCATTGTTTTCTTCGATATCCGTGGCGTGGTGCACTACGAATTCGTTCCAAAGGGTCAGACGGTAAACAAGGAGTATTACCTAGGCGTTATGAAACGTTTGCGTGAGCGTATCCGTAAGAAGCGGCCAAATTTGTGGGCGAACAACTCATGGATTTTGCATGACGATAACGCGCCTTCTCACCGAGCTACGATTGTGACTGACTTTCTCGCCAAAAACTTAACAAACGTGCTTCAGCAACCACCGTATTCGCCGGATTTGGCTCCCTGTGACTTTTTCCTCTTCCCAAAACTAAAATTGCCCCTTCGTGGCACCCGTTTTGAGTCGATTGAAGCCATAAAACAAAATTCGGCGCGAGAGCTAAAGTCCATCCCGGAAAGCGCCTATAAAAAATGTTTCGATAATTGGAAGTGCCGTTGGCATAGATGTATTGGAGCAAATGGAGCCTATTTTGAAGGAGACCCAATAAATTTTGACGATTAAATGTAAAAATGTTGTATTAATTGAAAATTCCCGGTACTTTCTTGACAGAGTAGTATATTGAAAAGAAAGAAAAAATAAAGAAAAACATTTATTTTTCATTTTATGGCAGTGTATACACTATGTATACAATGTATTCTGAGATTAGAAACTTACCCATTCAATTAATTACGTTTGCCAAAACGATGGCGAAAAATTAAACATGCAATAGTTGAACGAAGTTTGATGAAGTAATAGTATTGCAATTTTTCTAGGTTTTGTCAGATTTGAAAATATTTTTTCACTCAAAACTAATTTCAGTCAATCAAGAATTACGACCATTTTTCAATTAATACTAAGAAATGTATATTATGACCTGAAACTTTCAAACTAATATATGCATGAATATAATATGCACTTATATTGGTACTTAAGATTCATTAAAGTGATTTATTTTAATTGCTCATTAACGTCGTATTTTATATCAAGCAAGTTATATAAACCAATAAAATTTGTATTATTTCGATTCTCAATTGAAGTAGCAACAGAAAACAAAAACTATCCGAAATCCAAAATTGGAATACAAAATCTTTCATCTAGATTCTCCTAACGAATTCGTGGAACTGATGATTTCATGACGAACCAACAATAATAATCGATTGATATCCCTGAATTAACCTTTTTTCGATAGTTGATATCATGAATTTATCATTTCAATGGCATAAACAGGAAATCATCACATCATTCAAACTAAAAATTTCCATATACGTATAACAAAGCTAGAATCAACAAATCAAACTGCAATAGCTACCAGATAAATCTTCGGAAATGAGTTGATCACTTCCTCTTTTGAATCTGTTCATCTCTATATGGGATGATCCGTTATCTATGCCGATATAACTTCCAGCATGTGTCCAAAAATCCTCTTTGTCCATGATTATCGAATTTTGAGTGTATCATATTTTCAATCAAAAAAATATTTCCAACTTTTAAAGTAAGAATTTTTATAATGAAGAGTTTCAACGTATTTCTTATCTAGAACAATGAATTAATAATGAACAAGAAACACTGTTGGATTTTGTTATGATGTTTGGGGCAAAAATCCATTGTTTTTTCATGAGTTTTTGGCAAGTAACTACAGACGTGTGTCGCCTGGCGTTGTCCTGATGAAACACAACACCTCTTCTGTTGGTCAATTCTGGCGGTTGCTGGTCAATAGCTAGCTTCAAATGATTATTGATAATAGACAAAAATAATGAATTTCTTTTTCTCCAATCTTTTATATATTTTATTAATATATAATCCAGTCTCCATTGTAAATCCAACAGGTCTTTATACCATATTTTTCTAGGCTTTGCCCAGTTGATTCATAGTTCTTTGGATGATGCTTCTTGAGCCGATTGCAGTCCACTGTTGAAGAAAGATCGAAGATAATTCTTTGAACCTATTTTTAAATGTACGACCAGTTCAACAACTAACGCAGGTGTCACATATTAAAGCCGTAAGACGACCCAAGACTTATTCATGAATTTCATTTTACTCTTGGCAATGAACGATGGACAAGTTTTCAACTCGACTTCCACAGGCCAAAAGTTCATGTTTGTGATTCTGGTAAAAAAAAAGAAGTTACATTTGACGGACTGTTGTGACCGGTTCAAAGTAATTAATATGAGTTGTCGATGGTGGACTAATGAATTAAGTTTGACAAACGGGCCAGATTGTTACTTTACGTCTGATTTAATTAAGAAAACGATTTCTCGTGATTTGTTCATTTCCTTAATACGATAGTCCATTATTTTTAATGGATAACTAAATGTGAATATAAAGCGCTTATTTGGATATTTCTTCATTTTATTGGGTTACTATAATGACTTTTATCTTGACCAATCAAAAAAACTGAAGTTTTTCGTACAAACGATACCACAGTTGAATAAATAATTTTATTTAATTATTTCCAGGATCCAATTAACACGAGGCATAAGGCACCGACAAAAATTATGTTGAAATTAGACGAAAAACACAACTAGAATACAGACAGGCAACACTCGCGAATGTATTGTATATTTTATCCAAAATAAATTAAATAACTTGTTAGAAATTTGTACGTCAAACAATTGGTGGTAAAACTTAGTAATTTTAAGAACTTGTTTCAATTTTGATCAACTACCAAATGTAACAGAATTAAAAATAATATTTTACATGATTAGTCTCTCGAATATATACACATAACCACCACTATTAAATATATCTTCAATAAACTACTTATATACATTCTGTCAAGAAAGTACCGGGAATTATTTTTTTCCTAGGTTGGTACCACTGTCCTTAATTACTATGCCAAGCTTGAGCGGGATCTGTCAACTAGTGTGTTTGCAACAACTGATTAAGTCAGTCGATGTCAGAGTGCGTGCCGATTTTTACTATGGGTGATTACTATGGGACGATAACGCGCCTTCTCACCGAGCTAAGATTGTGACTGACTTTCTCGCCAAAAACTCAACAAACGTGCTTCAGCAACCACCGTATTCGCCGGATTTGGCTCCCTGCGACTTTTTCCTCTTCCCAAAACTAAAATTGCCCCTTCGTGGCACCCGTTTTGAGTCGATTGAAGCCATAAAACAAAATTCGGCGCGAGAGCTAAAGTCCATCCCGGAAAGCGCCTATAAAAAATGTTTCGATAATTGGAAGTGCCGTTGGCATAGATGTATTGGAGCAAATGGAGCCTATTTTGAAGGCGACCCAATAAATTTTGACGATTAAATGTAAAAATGTTGTTTTAATTGAAAATTCCCGGTACTTTCTTGACAGAGTAGTATTCCATTTAAGTTTTCCACGCCATAATCTCCTTTTCGCCGTAAGCTCAAGAGATTTTATTTAGGTCTCATTATTAACGAAACAACCTGTACCGATTTCCAGAAGTCTATACCTGCTGTTAGCCTTTCAAAAGTTGGAATATACCTTACAAAAGAATTCAAACAACCCCTTCAACCGTGACTATTCCATTGTACGAGAGGGTTGACAAAATCACAGTTTCAAATAAAATTTTGACCTGTTGCAATTTTTTCCCTCACTTAAACTAGATATTTTCATTTTGGAATTTTGAAGGCGAGTCCGATGATAATTTTAACTTTTCAATGACTTTCCTGCGAAGATAAAATATGTAAGTGAATTAAAAACAATTTTATGAATATCTGCCTTGGGTTCTGGTCAAACTGAACTACCTAAGTCGAGAGATCAGCATCTGATTTTCAATTATTTATTATTGACTGATATTAGACTAATTCGTTCATTACTAATTATAAGCTGATCCAAAAACTTCAACGCTCACATATTTTTTGATCGTAAAAATACTAATTTCTGAAAACTTGTAATTATTGACTGATATTTAGAGGAACAATATGCTGTTGCGAATTCTTCTCGAATCTGTCTGGATATCTAGCGTTTCTGCTACTTCAGGCTCGAAAAATAGATCGGATCAAATTCTCAGACGCGAACCTATGATCGAGTACCTTGCAGCAAAGTTCACAATCATTCCTGGATTAAATATAAACTGGATATCGTTCTGGATACATACTTTGTATTGGTCTGAAAGAAGCGTCTAAATATAACGTAGACGCTAAAGATTATTTTGGTTCGTTTAGGCGGGGGATATTTCTATGAAAAAAAAGCACGTATGAAGTGTTTATATTCAAGAATATTTTTACGAAAATTCAGTATGTCCCCTAGGTATAAATCAGGTTACAGGAACTCACACCTGGGGTATAAATTTGGACATCCATGCTCTACGGCATTCTCAAAAATTAACTGTTATTGTTATGGAACGTGCTGCAATAACAGATGTCAGGTAGCTAGAGATTTATAAGTTTGGGTATTGAACAGAATCGTCCAAAAATTTCTGCATAATTCACCGTGTCACGTCAAGGTAACGGAATTCGAAAGTATAGTCATTTCAGCCTATCAAAAGGAATGAGTAGATTTTGTATTTTTGCGCGCCTGTTCTAGGAAACACCCTGCTATCCTTTCGTCCAAATGTCTGTAATTTTCGAATTTTGGGCCGAAAATGATCACAAACGACCGATGAAGAATCCAAGATCAAAATTAAACGCCGCTAACTTTCGAACGGAAGGAGCTTCAGCTTTGAAACTTTCAGGGAAGGTTTGAGATCTAAATGTCCCATATTTCATATTTTTTCGATATTTTCAAACTACAAATCTGATTGATCTGGAATTTGGGTTTTAGAAGGATAATAACGCACATGTTCGTGCAAAATTTCATGAGGATAGTGTGATTAGTAGATTCAGAACAGTGACAAAAATAATATTGTAAGCGTAGCAGCGTGGAAACAGTTCCAGGATCGAGTTAAAATTTCGTATTTACATGTAAAATAACGACAAAAAGTCTTATACAAAATTTCGTTAAAATCGTATAATTAAATGACCAAAAAAGTTATTTTGTAAGGATCGTGGGTGATATGAACTAGCGAGCAAAGCCCAGTCACCTTTTTTTGTAAACTGATAACAAATTCCTCCTTCAATACAAAAACTTGAATATTGAAGAATTATGCTCGATTTTTTTTGATTCATAAGAATCTTCCTGATACTCAAAGCTTTAATGTTTATTCTAAAACAAAATTCGTATTTTGTATGACTCAAAACAAAAATTAACTTACCTGGAGAAAATGGAGAATTAAAAGTCTCTTAAATTAAAATTAAAATAATGGATGAATAAGAACAATTTGAGCAAGCAAAATAACTGGGTAAACAAAAACGGTCAAAACAAATATCAGTAATATAACTAATTTTTATTTATTTTGAAACGCACGTTGCTGCGTTAAATATTATAGATGCGTATAAGTATATGAGTTCATAACTCTTAAAATTCTTCTGAATGAGCACACACATCAATATTTTGCTTAGTTAGATATTTCCGATAATCGGCTTCAATGTATTTCACTTATTCGTAATTATATCCCCCCCTTTTCAAATATTTGCTTATAAGATGTGATGTTACATTTCAAGAGTTAATTCGAAATGTAAACCTGGCAAAATCACAGTGTCGGAGAAACAATTGTAGTTAATTTAATGAATTGTGAAATATTCTTTATTATTTTATTGATTAAAATAATTTTTTATAATTTTCCGTAAAGTTGCTAAAAAGCAATATCATTTTGAAAGTAAATTTATTCCTCACAAATTTCCGAATATCTTTACTTAATCAAATACATGTTAAATTTTTTATCCATTGAAGGGTCTTTTCATTTTTCTCTACCTTCATTATCCATCGTCAACTGAGATATATTTCAATTTATCCTGCGAATGGTCCAGATGCCTTTATAGATACCATATCACTTCCGAAATATATGGATACGAAGTTCTCAGAAATGGGAGATAAGATATTGAATTAGAATATGAGTACTCATTTTACATGCATGTCGAAAGATTTTTTGTTTCATATTAAATTACGCTTGTACCCAATAGATATGTTTTTATCGTGATAAATAAGATAGCAAGTCTACGAAATCATTGGCAAATCGGACAATAGATAAATAGAAAATTGAATATTAAATAAGAAAAGTCCGCTCAAACTTATTTCTAACTTATCACATGCATTGTTTAATATCTTGAAGGGTCAATAAAATTATCATTATTTTGTCACAATAAAAAGTTAGTAAGATTAATAATTTTTATACCGAACTTCAAAAAAATCCGAACTTTTTAGTGTATCCTCTAAAATAAAATTATAAAAAGGGAAGATTTCCAATATCTTAAATATCACACAGATTGATTCCGCTAACCTCACTACAAATTTCAATTTCATTACAATTTTTTCTCAAAAACTTTTTTAAATTAAATTGAAAGAATGTCTTAAAAAACACATTTTCAATTCAGTAGACATATAAAATTAACACTCATTACACAGAGTCAGGAGGAATAAAAGAATCCCAAAAAATTATAGAATATTAATTAAAAATATTAAATATCCTTCAAATATTTATTTAAAATTTTTATTTAATATTCTATAATTTCTTTGGATTCTTTTATTCCTTCTGGTGCTGTATGATGAGTGTCAATTCTGTATGTCTACTAAATTGAAACTGTGTTTTTTAAGACATTTATAGAATTTGATTTCAATAAGTTTTTGAGAATTTTTTTTATAAAATTAATTTTGTAATGAGGTTAGCAGAATTAACCTGTGAGATGTTTAAGCTATCCCCCAAATTTCAACTCCCAGAGTGATTTGGCTGAAAAATTTAAGGTGTCATCCATTTTTTGTTTCTGGAGTTTCTTATCAATTTTTTTCGAGAAAAGCTATGGTGGTGAACTGATGTTTTTATTCATTCACGTTAAGTATCAAATTTTTCAGAGGAAATGTTTTTCTTCTGTTCGATAACAAAAGTTTAATATTAAAGATAAAAATAAAATTAAAATTGGTCAAATTCAATATTTAAAAAAAATATAGAAACGAAAAATGTTTGGATCTGAGTGAAAAAAGCCAAACAACTCTTTCAATTTTGGTCTTAAGAATTTCCACCTTTGCTGGAGTTCCTGTTTTCCTAATACAAATATCTAATCGAAATGATATCTTATGATTTGGTGGAACTATCAATTACCTCGTCTGTTTTCTCAGCACTTATCAGAAAGGATTGCTAGTTTCCTATTTTCCTTTTTATCAATAATAACCCAAAAGATTTTATCTATCGTCGATTACAAAATCGATAATCTAATAACTCCGCTTTTCCGATCCAACGTTCTAAAGCAATTTCTCTGGCAAAACCGAACATAAAATGAATTAATATGCTTTGCGTTTTATGCTTGGTTTAATTGCGGCAAAAAATATTTATATAATTACAGTACTCATTCGTCTGTGAATTGTGCTCTGTTGAAAACCATGTTTATATTACGAAAATTTGGTCTGTCGATTTTTAGCGGTCAGGAAAAGTACGAAGGATAAATATAACTGTTGCAGTCTTCGATGCCACAAATTGTGATAAAAACATCTAGAAATTTGCGAAGGAATTTCTCGACATATCTGACAGAAGCAACATGTAAACACTCGGAATCAATATCAATGTTCATATTCGATATTTGTAATGAACTGAATTAAATTTAATGAGGTTTTCCTTATCGCAAACATTAATATTCAAAATTTGAATATCAAAACAGATTTAATCCGTTAGTCTTCTACAATTTTATGATAATTTCAAAAAAATTTTATTCAAAAAACTTTTAGAATTAAATTAAAGTTTTTTGTGAGATTCCGTAAGGGATAAATGTTGCTAACCATGCAGAAACGATTGATGCCTTGAAACACGAGATTGAGCCACAAACAATCGAAAATTTACTGTAAAATTGGATGGGGTCCCGTAGCAAATCGTTTGAAATCATTTGAAACTCTTGAATTTTTGTAATTAAACACTCCTTTAATTGAATGAATTTGATTCGTACCATGGTTCACTGGCATATTCGTCGTCTATTGTATCGGGTGTTTTTTCATAGTGATAGAACTTTAAATTGAAATAAAACACATTTAAATTAAGATTGAAGCCAATTATTTTTTATTTGAAAGATAATTCTATGACATTTATGTTTTGAAAATTATTTCCGGGATATGTCCACCACGACTAGCTCTGAGGAACCGCATTCGACCAGACCAATTTTGGACCACTTTTCCGAGTAATTCAGACCTTATTTCATCAATAACACGAGTTATGTTGGCTTCCGAAGCGTTTCTGGTTTATCTTCATAAACCAATGACTTAACATAACCCCAAAGAAAATAATCCAGTGGAGTTATGTCACATGATCTTGGAGACCAATTAATTGGACCATTTCTCAAAATAATGTTATCGCCAAATCTTAAATAAATCAATTGTTACGGTAGCAGCATGAGGTGTAGCACCATCTTGTTGGAAACAAAACACTTCTTGGTCGATACCATTCAAATTTCGGAACAAATAATCATTGATCATCGATCTGTAACGAGCACCATTCACTGTAACATTATCTCCAGCATCGTTTTTAAAGAAATATGGACCGATGATGCCTCTAGCTTGTAAAGCACACAATACCATTTTTCAGGATGCAATGGAACCGGCAGAACTTTTTGAGGATTGTTTTCACTCCATATACGGCAATTTTGAATGAGCTTCATCACTAAACACAATTTAACGATAAAAAAGTGAATCAACTTCAAGCTGTTCTAGGGCCCAATCTCAAACAAACAGCGCTTATTATGGTCGAGTGGCTTTAGTTCTTGAACCAGTTGGATCTTGTATGGGTGTTAGACCAAGATCTTTACGCAGAACTTTCCATGTGGTGGATGCACAGAGTCCAACTTGTTATGGACGTCGGCGAATAGACAAATCTGGATCATCATTAACACTATGACTTACAGCAGCGTATTTTCTTCTGTACGTACAGTTATTTGTTTGTTGTTGCATCGAGTAGAGAAAATGTTGTCCGAAATCTATCAATAGTCCGACGAATGCTTGTTTACATGGCCGTTAAACCAGAAATGAGCTTCATCACTGAACACAATTTTACGATAAAAAAGTTGATCAACTTCAAGCTGTTCTAGGGCCCAATCAGCAAACAAACGACGCTTATTATGGTCAAGTGGCGTTAGTTCTTGAACCACTTGGATCTTGTATGGGTGTAGACCAAGTTCTTTACACAAAATTTTCCATGTGGTGGATGCACAGAGTCCAACTTGTTGTGCACGTCGACGAATAGACAAATATGGATCATCATTAACACTATGACTTACAGCAGCGATATTTTCTTCTATCTTGTTGTTGTTGTTGCATCGAGTAGAGAAAATGTTGTCCGAAATCTATCGATAGTTCGACGAATAAGCTGCTCTGATGGACGATTAGGTAAACCATAAATTTCACGAAGTGCTCTATAAGTTTGTCAATGCTAATTTAACAGAAATGTCAAAACAACATGGCTTCTACCTTCTGTCAAATCACAGTTATCCCTGTAGAAAAATCTATCACTCTAAAAAAAACATCCGATGCTACTGTTACTGCTCCAAGTGACAATCCAATGAAAACGCCATCTTCTATCAGCTTAAGCATCCTCTAAACATCGCCAGGTGAGACCAGACAAGATTTATACACATGAAGCCACATCCGAGCGTTATGCAAGATACGATCAATCTCATATTTAGCAGGTCAAAGCGCAAAAAACGATCTGTGCAGTCATTACCAACACACAAATTGGAGTAGATCTATTAGAGATTCCGCGATAACAGGCAGATATGATGTAACCTCCAACAAAAACCGCTTGATTATTTATTTCCGTCTTTAGTGTCGATCTTTGTGAATGAATGTGGGAAGTGATTTCATACTTGAAGCCAATCTTCAAAAAGGTCCACACATAGACTCAGAACATGGCAGACCGCGTGGGAGACAAGCTTATAGTACGAATGTAAGATGTCATTTTAAATATAGAGGTCGTTACTTGAGACCTGGGCGTCAATTGAGTAGAAGCGAACAAAGAATGCCTTTTAAGTCGTTTAAGAACTGATCCGCTACAACCAGATCGACACAGGACAAACCCTACACGACTATCTGTTAACTCAAGTGCGACAAAGCATATGCTGCGCCATTCTACAATTCCACACTATAACCGACCGGTCACTCTTTCACAACTTATCTGCCAAATTCTCTTACAGAGAGGTAATTAATGAAAATGACTATAATTTGAGAAAGCTCCGCAATACTTACCTTCTATTACCCACAGTTATTTCGACAGTGTTGCAAAAGACAATGTGATTTGTTGAGGATATAAACCGTTCATCGAGAGGGCTATTTCAATTACCCATACACACCGAATGCTTGCAAGTTGAACAATTCTACAAATTCTCACTTACATTGGTGAAATTATATTCAATATACTCAGCTATAGAATCATGGTTCAATAAAGGAAATCGCTTGAGTGACAATTTCAAATTATAAGTAGAAACTGTTTATTAAAAAGGGTCTTTCAATGGGAACGCCCCATTTTTAAATTGACATTACTGACGCATGGCAGCCATTGTTTATTTGTGACATTGACAGTTGTATTTATCAATGTCTACCATTTATAAATAATCCAAATTTATTATGAGAAATCGCAATCTGTTACTCTAGTTTTACGTGCTTTAACCCCAATCTTTGGTCGTTATAATCGTCCAGATAAAAGAACAGTTGAACGTTTAGCGGAGAAGTTTGAAACAAATTTTACAGTTTATGATGTTACAGGGCCAGTGAGACAAAAAAATGCAAGAAGTGAAAAGAATATTGTGAATAAGTGTTCGTGGAGACCAAAATTTATCGATTTCTCGACTTCCACAAGAACTAGGCTTCTCCCAGACGTCTTTGTGGCGAATGTTACGAAACAAGAACAGTTGAACGTTTAGCGGAGAAGTTTGAAACAAATTTTACAGTTTATGATGTTACAGGGCCAGTGAGACAAAAAAATGCAAGAAGTGAAAAGAATATTGTGAATAAGTGTTCGTGGAGACCAAAATTTATGGATTTCTCGACTTTCACAAGAACTAGGCTTCTCCCAGACGTCTTTGTGGCGAATGTTACGAAAATACCTTGGTTTACATTCATACAAAACTGTTTTAACCCAAGAAATCAAACCAACAGATCATTTAAAGAGTAGTGTATTAGGTGATTCGATTATTTCAAGAAATTGACCGGTAAATTACCCGCCTCGTTCCTGCGATTCAACTCCATTGGACTTTTTTCTTTGGGGTTACATTAAGTCATTGGTTTACAGCAATCATCCAGCAAATTTGAACGAGTAATGGCTAACATACGACCTGATTTGTGTGAGAGAGTCATGGAAAATTGGGTTCAACGACTTCATTCCTGCCAGCGTTTCTGTGGTGGACATTTAAATGATGTTTTATTTCATAACTAATGGTCTCCATTGTACTTTGCAATGAAATGAAAATTTCAATAATTTTCAAATAAATGATGTGTTTTATTTACAACACAAAATGGGGCGCTGTTAATGAAAGACTCTTCATAAAAAGTTTTGCATTTTGTCCTGATAATGAGTGGGCCGTTGAAAAATTGCATTTTTGATGGGCTATTAATTAAAAAACTAGATTCAGCACTTTGGCAATAAGTTGTTAAAATTTCCCAGTTTTGTTCAAGCATCAATCGACCCATTTCGTTAATGTCAAATATTTAACTAATTTTCTGTTAAAACACAAATCACAGAAGTGTTGCCAGACACAGATGATTGTTTCTGTCGTAGGATATATTTCCACATTTCTGACCTTTTTTTTACAGCAACTTTGTATTCCATTTCGTAATTTTTTTATTATCATTCTTCTTTTTGGTGGAAGTTTTTTATTTTGTCCACATTAAGGACTTACTTTAGATCCAAGGTATTCTATGTTCGTCACAAAAATTACACAAAGCTTGTAAGGTATTATTTGGTCTTATTTAAACCTCTTGATATTTATTAGATGAGATTTCTTAAACCTGAATGTAATTATAAATTATATATTAATTAAAATAGAAAAAGGATTTTTACTTGATAGAAGAAATATTACAAAATTTGTTGAAGTTAGTGTGTTCAAGCGAGGTTTAGGAGGTGAGTTATTTGTTGTTAATTGATTTTATTTTTTAAATGTGAAGTAGGACCGATGAAGACCTTATCTGAATTCTAATTGTTTTTTGAGGATGTGAGACATGTTTTGAGAGATTTTTGAAGTAACTTATTTAAATATTTAAATATATTAAATATTTAAATATATTGAATATTTCAAATAAATTATTTTTTGGGAAGTTCTTAAATTATGTTTTGTATTTTTGAAAAAATTTAGTTTTCATAATTGTAAGATCAGAAACAAAATTTTGTCTCTTTAAAATATTTATTATATTTATTAATTTTAATTGACAATTTATATTTGTTGGGTTATTTGTTCCAGTTGATATTATAAATTGAGTTTTGATTTTATATATCTACTGAATATAAGCTGTGCTTATAAGACATTAATTTAATTCTAAAACTTTTTGAATAAAATTTTTTGAAATTACGATTATAGTTAGATTAAATCTGTTTTGATATTCAAATTTTTCAAGGAATATTGTTCACAAAAATTCAGAAAGCAATATAATAATTATGTAAGACATAAAAGCACTCTTTATATTTCTTGATGTCTAGTATATCACTAGAAGTGATGAACCAAATTAAAGTATTAAAAGGCTCAGAGCAGAAACTCGTACTGTATGCTACACCTCCTATATTTCTTCATTTATCTTGAACGGTGAACGACTAGCAATTTTGCCAATTGATTACGCCTTCCATCCAGTCCCAGATTAAAGCATATATATTCGTGATCTAGACAATATTTCATTTTTACGAGGAAGATTTATAGACCATCAGATATTTATGACATTCAAAGTTTTTAGGGAATGACCTCATCACAGTCTGATCATTTGGTGCTTCGTAGTTTTTTCTAAGATGAATATTGAGTAAGCAATTAGAAGGGAATATTATACAAGTTATGAGATAAATTATTGATCTTACTCAATTAGAAACGAAGTATCGATGTATATTTGCTGTGCTAACATATGAAATTGTTTAACGATAGTGTTCTTGGGAAAAATAAATATCAAATCTTGTTCCGGAGACCAGTATTCATTAGGATTTTCGTGACTTCATACTTAAATATACATAACGAAGAAAATTTCAGAGTGAGATTTCTGAACATAGATACGAGTAGTTGATATGGAACAAAATTCAATTAAGAGCCTTAAATTACTCATAATCATTGAGACATGATAACTTTGATTTTCAAAGATAATAGATAAGCTTGGTCAAGTCTTCAAGCTAAATAATATAAAAAAAACGATTATGTTGACCATACTACATAGTCATTGGTTTTCACAATTTTCAATATTCTGTTTCAAAGCAAACTTTAATAAACATGGTCAACTAGTTGGTCACATTTAAAAAACTAGGGGATGGAGTATTCCGTTACTTTGTGATAGTTCATTTTAATGGAATGAAATAAGGAATTACTTTGTTTTCTATCACTTTTTATTATAACTGATATACAGTGACTCGAGTTTCGTAGTGTTTACTACATTTTCAAACTGAATGAACAAATTAGATCTCAACTATTATATATGGGGATTGTAGGCTTCGGCAGAGCTTCGAAGAGAGGGGTTTTCCAAAGTTCCGTCTGTTCGTTAAGTTGTTTTATTATTGGTACGTGTCTTTTATATTTTCCAATTTCTATGGATTCCAGGATGTCAAGTTTTTTCCCTTTCGCTTCCACGTGCAAGATAATTGAACAACCTTGTTATCTTGCACGTGGAAGCGAAAGGGAAAAAACTTGACATCCTGGAATCCATAGAAATTGAAAAATATAAAAAGCACTTACCAATAATAAAACTACTTAACGAACAGACGGAACTTTGGAAAACCCCTCTCTTCGAAGCTCTGCCGAAGCCTACAATCGTCATATATAATAGTTGAGATCTAATTTGTTCATTCAGTTTAAAAATGTAGTAAACACTACGAAACTCGAGTCACTGTATATCAGTTATAATAAAAAGTGATAGAAAACAAAGTAATTCCTTATTTCATTCCACAAAAAACTAGGCTTTTCCACAAAAAAATATCGACAAAAGATACAATTATAGATTCAATATCTTCACATTTTTTTTGTGGAATAGCTTAGTTTTTCAAAAGGTGCTCAACTAGGTGACTACGTTAATTGAAGTAGACGTTTCGGAGAAGTAATCCAGCTATTATCTGTAATATTTAAGAAAAAAACACTTCGTAATATATTTTCAATCTGAAAAAGCTTTTCCTGGATATGGAAAAATATTTAATATTAATTATATATATTATGATGGTTCTAAATAACCTAATATATGATTTTTTGAACTATATTGTTGAATAAAATAGAAAGGCCTTTTACTTGATAGAAGAAATATAACAAAATTATAGATATAGGTTAGTTTTTTGATTTTGATATTTGGAATATTAAATGAGGACTGAAGACGGGATTGTCTAGAATTATATTTGTTTTTTGAAGATATAGTGCACATTTTTCAGAGATTTTTGAAATAATTTATTCGAATATTAAAATATATGAAATATTTCAAATAAATTATATTCTTTGAGAAGTCCTTTAAGTGTGTTCATGTTTTTAAAAGGCAATTGGTGTTCTTAAAGGTAAGACCAGAAACAAAATTTTGTCTCCTTTAAATATTTATTTATTAATTTTAATTACTTTCGTATATCTGTTGGTTTATTTATTCCATTTGACATTATATATTGAGTTTTGATTATATACGTCTATTAAATGTAAGCGGTGCTTGTGTAGACATAAATTTAATTCTAAAAGTTTTTTGAATAAAAATTTTTTTGAAATTAAAATTGTAGAAGATAAACATATTTCAATTTGTTTTAATATTCAAATTATATTGTTGAAGTTTGAACGTGTATGATAAAATTTGCAGTATAGTTGGAAGAAAGTCTTATAATAAACTGGAAGTAACTGCATAATTCTGAGGAATTGAACGTAAGAAGTACACGGCATTTTCTAGTTTTACACATGAGGTCGGAAACAAACAAATCCCAACTTAACTGCACCCATGTACTATAAAAAAATTCATTCGCTATTATGAACTCTGACAATTCTTTTTATGAGGTGATACGTAGCTAGATAGAGTGGTTCCACGTTGATAACATCTCATGACCTCGACATAACCGCTGTCAACAAAAGAAGTTGAATAGGCATTCTCTATTCTAATTAAACGTAGCTTTATTTTCTGTTAAAGATCGATTTTTACGATCATAAATTCTTCCTTTTCGCATATTGGTCATTTACTCCTTCCATGAAGAAACCATTAAACGACTACACCCTTGGGTACACCTTTTTCCCACACCCTCACTCTAACGAAAACGTGATTTCGCATAATGGCGTTTTTTGGAGGACGTGTTATAAGCAAGGTCGCGATTATTATCCAAAATGGAATGAACCTGTCCACAATTCACCAATAGGTAGGACAAAAATACCTGCTGGGATTTCCTATTATTCGCTTAAAATAATTTGACAAGACATAAAACTCTTTTCAAGAGTGAAATAATACTTGACGTCATTCCAGTCTTCTGAACGCGGAATAAAGACTAATTTATAATATAACCTGAAGAAATTCCGTAACAGAACAAATGAAACATTTCCATAGAAAATTATCTGAAAATTAAATGTTAGAAAAATATCGAATACGCGAAGCACAAGAAATACCTAAAAGAAACATAGGTTATAATAGACAGTATTTTAATTTCCAAAAAAAAGTTTACAATACAACAAGTATTTCACCACGATGTGGCTTCTTCAGATATTTACATTCTACTGGCTGATGGTGTTCACTGTAACCGAGTTTAAATGCATTGTTAGGTACGTGACAAAATAATGGAATAATAAGTCATAAAAACTCAAGGTGTGTATTGGAGTTTGCCGCTAAAAATGCCATTAGGGAAAGATATTCAGTAATGGAGACTTGTCAACATCTGTTTGTTCGTTCAAAAGCATTTAACTGGCATTGTACCTGTTTATTTCATGAAATTCTGAAAGTGTTAATCTAGAACTTTTGCTTTCGACGTGGATAATTTCATAGTTACTGTTGAAATTATGCCTGAATTCCTTAAGATGATTAGCATATGTCGAATGCACGGAATCGAATATATAACTCCTTTGGTGTTCTTGGATTCTTTTCTTGAATGATCTACCTATCTGGCCAATGTATACTGAAGAGCAATCGTTGCAAGTCAACTTGTACACTCCAGATTTATTTTCTTTATTTATTCTATCCTTATTGTTTTTTTAAGTAGGTACTAAGGTTATTAATGGTATTAAAAGCTGGTTGTAATTGAAAATATTTTTGAAATATTTAGCAATATTTTCAGATAAGATTTGGAGTCACGAAAACCAATCAGTTTGAAACGTGCGCATGTCTGCAATTTACCTGTCGAGTTTGTTTGAGTTTAGAATTGTTATACAGATGTATGTTACACTATCTCGATTTCTAGAACTTTCTATTACCATAGCTCATACTCCTTATTAATGACAGTAATATTTTCCTCTTTTTATTTTTACTCTTTTAGTCTTGGCTTTCAATGTTTTTATGGCTAGTTCTATAAACAGGTTGAACAAGAAGGGTGAAGAATAAAGAACTATACACACTTTGAAATGCGTTTTTTCACACTACCTATCTAAGTTATAGCATTGAGTAGGTTTTTACTGTTGAAAAATACAGGTATGACTCAAATGGCAAGTTTTCAACCAAAATATTTTTCTGAAATATATTAGTAAATACTTGTAAAATGGTAAACATTTTTTTAAATCAGTAATCGTCCTTTTTCCTCCAGTCTCTTTGTTCCACTTCCAAGGAACGTAATAACATATATGCTTTATTGATACGTAATTTGCAATCAAGTTTTTTCTTCACTGACAGGTTAATGTTGAATGGCATTGACTACACCCTGCATATTATCAGAGGTTTGTAGTCGCGCCTGAAGTAAAATTAATCACAAATCAGCTGATTTAAACTTATGTTTATCTGTTTCGACAACAAACTACTGGATTTCGATACATAAAGACTCCATTCTTCAAACGGGCAAGATGACATTACATAATATTAAGATCTGATCAGTATCAAATGATAATGGAGAATTATGACAAAATCATCGGGAAACAACCTTAATTTCGAACCAAACATATGGATACATTTAATTCTCATACGTTCCTGTCTAATTTACTTAATTTAGTGCCTTTTTCTGGGCAGAAATCGCTTAATTTACACAGGTGGCTCTGAAACCAGTTTATAAAATCACATTAAAAAGTTCGACTGCTCGCTCGTGAACAAAACTTGATTCTATCCAAAACAAAAGAGTGATGAGATGGTAATGTAGAGAAACCTCTTTAATTTTTAAATTTTACGTTATGTTTTATTTTTGGATACTTATCTAACCACAAAAATGAACTATTTTCTGATTTCCTCAAGTCTATAACTAATACAATTAGTCCCCACTCTGATTGATTGAACAATTAATTCTACTATATTATTATTCATCCCAAATGGTACATAGTAACAATTAACAATTATGATCAAAAGTTCTTGTATGTAAATTTAAATGATGCGGTTTAGAACTTCTCAGAAACAGTGTTTGGTGGTCTCCCAATATGGACTGTATTGTATTGGTTTCCGAATAGATTTTTCTCTGAATTTGACGCGATATTACTTTCTAGTATTTCTCACCTTTCGGAAGTATTACGCACAACACGTAATTCACACGAAATCCCGCTTTACTACAGTGCCCGACAATTAAATTTTTACAGTCGTTTCCTTTGAAGGGATTAGTAAGCATTTAAAATTCGACATAGCTATAAATTTTGGTGACAGCCATATTATTCAATATAACAAAAATATGTTCCACATTTAAAATGCTCTTAAATAATTATTTTAATTGTATAGATTTTTCGAAATTTTTTTTCAAATATTCAGGTACAAATCTGTGAAAGATTTTATAATACCTAGATATTATCCAAAATGTTTGCATTTTTGTCATTAATATAACTTTTCTCATTTTTGTTTAAGGTGATCTCATCTAGGGCAAGCTTTACAGGTTAAATTATTAAATTATTCATTCTCAAAAATTATAAGATAATAATGATAATTCTAGCTCTTCTACAAATAACTAGAAACAGTTCAATTTAATTCTCTGTTTAATATTGTATTTTGTACTATTGGTGTACTTACTTATTTATGTAGCATTCTGCTTTGGGCTGATAATTTATGAGACTATAGATAATTAGACCTGCAATATGTGGAACTACCTGTATGTGTTTACGGTTAATCGAAAAATATTTTTTATTATTAATTTTTTCGATATTCATGAATTTGAGCCACAAACTATCGATAATGTATTGAAAAATTGAGTTTATCGGATGGGGTACTGTAGCCAGTTGTGACGATCATTTGAATAATATTATTTTTCATTCGCGAATATCTAGATTCCTCCTTTCCAATGAACTAGTAAATTGAAAAAATATTCATTAGTTTTTTTATTTATAGCCGTTTAAAAATACACGAAATACAATGAAACCCTTAAATAATATTCCTTCCAAAAATTGCAGGTTTTTCAGTGCGAATCATGTAAATTTATTATTTTTTTTTTGTTGGTTCATGCTAAATGCTATTAATGATTTTGATTCATCAACCACTCACCTATTATTATGTTGCATTATAGTAATCACTAAAAACTATTAATTAAATGATACCGAGTACTGAAATATAATTTTCTGATTCATAGCAAGATCAGTAAGTGGATGAAATTGGTATTGAAGGTGCATATTTTTGATTTATACAGTGGTGTGATCTATTTTACATAATGTCATATGTTTATGTGGTTTAATGACATATTTAAAACTCATGTATATTAAACGATCTATCAGGAAAACTGATGCACTCTTTATTCTGAGTAACTCTAAACGAAATAATTCGTAAAATAATAAGAAAAGGTTAGAAGGATTATTACAAAATTTAAATATCAAAACAGATTTATTCTGTTAGCCTCCTATAAATTTTAATTAAAAAAATTTTTATTCAAAAACCTAGAATTAAATTAACGTCTTATAAGCGCTGCATATATTTAATTAACATTAAAAATCAAAACTCAATTAATTAACAATTTATATTTGTTGGTTTTTTATTCCATTTAATATTATATAATGAGTTTTGATTTATTTGTCTATTAAAAAAAAACAGGGCCTATAAGACGTTAATTTAATTCTAAAAGTTTTTGAAATTAAAATTTATAGGAGGCTAACATAATGAATCTTTTTGATATTTAAATTTTCAAATAATTCGTTGTTTGATGAAAAGAAAATTGTCATTCAAACAACAGAAAATATTATTGAATTGACGTAACTGTACCATTAGACGCTCAGGGAATAAATACGTTTCATGAATATTTCGGTTAAGAAAAGAATTTTTCCAGATATCAACAAAGAAATTATTCAATCTATTGTTTTTTTTTTAATTTCTGAATGAATTTATTTCTTGGAGCAATATAGAATAAATTAACATATTTTTCTGCCTAGATAAAAAAAGAAGTCGAATAGAAAACTGAATAAACTGGCAAACATAAACCTCAATCCTTCAGATAATTACAGAGAAATACAAGTCGTATCGAAATGTATGTCTGGAGACTGTGTGGTCTATGATTTTTTCATGTGATAAACCAAAACCCATTCACAGAGATAGGCTGTTCTACAATCCCATTCGATACAAGACTATGTGGGTGCTTGTATAGAGCATATTAGCATGATTTTACTAGTGCTATACAACTCTCACGTGGTGTGACCTGATTTCTTTCTCTCGGAAATAATACGTTCAACAAAATAATGCATGAGCTCTCATTGAACGCTGCAAAAATAGAACGTAATTGTTATATCATTTTACGATACATTATTCCTCTAGTTTAATAGTTTTCGGTATTGAGACAATTTGCCTTGAAAAAAGTTGATATGATCGAATCAAAACTGGTAATTTTGATGCAACAGTTTCTAGTCTGACTCACAATAACTTCGTACAAATCAATTCTATCCTTTCAGAAAACGGATAATTGTAGAACGGGATACATTAGATCGATGTTTCATTTCGCCATGGTCCATTTAACTATTGCAAGGTCATGAATTATTTCGGAAATGCTATATTTAAATGTGTTCCGTAATACAAAACACTGAGCCCACAATTTGCACCTTCAATTCATTAAACTTCGAATATCCACTCTATGTAATTCAAATGGAAATAAATTTTCACTAATTTATTTATATAACAACCGTTCCACTGTACTGTTGTTAAAACCAAAAATAATCAGATCTTGAAAAGATATGGTTGGACATGACGAGACTAAAATTCATACGAGTATTTTACCGTTTTTTGTTTTTTTTTTTTATTTCCAAAGTATTCGAAAGGATCACAGGGGAAGTCAACCGACGACAATTGATGCTTTTCAGCCGATCATTGCGAGAATAACGACCACAATACGCCGACCCACACGACAAAGTTATTTTGCAGCATGACAATGTTGCGTCGCCTGTTAAAACTGTCCCACCCGCCGTACAGCCCTAACACTGTTCCTTCCGATTAACATCTTTTTCGATCGATGGAACATGGCCTGGCTTCTTTTAGAGTGATAGAACTTAAAAATGAAATAAAACACTTTTTAATTAAGATTGAAGTCAAATTTTTTTTATTTGAAAGATAATTCAATGACATTTATGTTTTAAAAATTTCCGGCATATGTCCACCACGACTAGCTCTGAGGAACCGCATTCGACCAGACCAATTTTGGATCACTTTTTCGAGTAATTCAGACCTTATTTCATCAATAACACGAGTTATGTTGGCTTCCAAAGCGTCTATTGTTTCTGGTTTATCAGCATAAACCAATGACTTCACATAATCTCAAAGAAACTAATCCAGTGGAGTTAAGGCGCATGATCTTAGAGACCAATTAATTGGACCATTTCTCGAAATAATGTTATCGCCAAATCTTTCATTCAATAAATAAATTGTTACGGTAGCAGCATAAGGTGTAGCACGATCTTGTTGGAACCAAAACACTTCTGGGTCGATACCATTCAAATTTTGAAACAAATAATCATTGATCATCGATCTGTAACGAGCACCGTTTACTGTAACATTAGCCCCAGCATCGTTTTTAAAGAAATATGGATCGATGATGCCTCCAGTGTGTAAAGCACACCATTTTTCAGGATGCAATGGAACCTGAAGAACTTCTTGAGGATTGTTTTCACTCCATATACGGCAATTTTGAATGAGCTCCATCACTAAACACAATTTAACGATAAAAAAGTGAATCAACTTCAAGCTGTTCTAGGGCCCAATCTCAAACAAACGACGCTTATTATGGTCGAGTGGCTTTAGTTCTTGAACCAGTTGGATCTTGTATGGGTGTTAGACCAAGATCTTTACGCAAAACTTTCCATGTGGTGGATGCACAGAGTCCAACTTGTTATGGACGTCGGCGAATATACAAATCTGGATCATCATTAACACTATGACTTACAGCAGCGTATGTTCTTCTGTACGTACAGTTATTTGTTTGTTGTTGCATCGAGTAGAGAAAATGTTGTCCGAAATCTATCAATAGTCCGACGAATAAGCTGCTCTGATGGACGATTATGTAAACCATAAATTTCACGAAGTGCTCTATAAGTTTGGCGAATAAAACACTGATTTTGAAAATAAATTTCAAAATAAAATAGAAAGGCCTTTTACTTGATAGAAGAAATATAACAAAATTTGAATATTGAAACAAATTGAAATATGTTTATCTTCTACAATTTTAATTTCAAAAAAATTTTTTATTCAAAAAACTTCAAATATTCAAATTTTGTTATATTTCTTCTATCAAGTACAAGGCCTTTCTATTTTATTTTATATATAATATATAATTAAATTTTGGCTTCAATAAATCTCATTATGGAATATCAATGAATTTAAATAAGCCTTAAAAATAACTCACACTGTTCTTTGATTTTGTTAGAACATAGATCAATCTTGAATTATAAAGTTGATCTGTGTTTCGAAGCATTAGTCCTTTTACAGAAACAAAATTTTGTCTCCTTTAAATATTTATTTATTAATTTTAATGACTTTCTTATATCTGTTGGTTCATTAATTCCACTTGACATTATATATTGAGTTTTGATTATATACGTCTATTGAATGTAAGCGGTGCTTGTTTTAGACATTAATTTAATTGTAAAAGTTTTTTGAATAGAAAATTCTTTTGAAATTAAAATTGTAGAAGATAAACATATTTCAGTTTGTTTTAAAATTCAAATTTTTAATAAATTTCAACAATTTGTAAACGTTGTTGCGGCGTGAGTCTTTCCATGATAATTTGTCAATGCTTACTGAACAGAAATGTCAAAACACCATCTACCTTCTGTCAAATCACAGTTATCCCTATCGAAAGTTCTATCACTCTAAAAAACCACCCGATACTTCTATAAAGTATCGTCTTGTATTCTTATTTTTTATCTGTATGACACCAAAAGAACATTTGAACCTTCACTATCTTAATACCCAAAAAGTTCCAAACAAACATCTTTCAGTCATAATTTGAGTAATCATGATATTATAATGAAAGAGTAATTTCCAGATACGTGTTTCAATCATGATCAAATATAATGGCTGACAATTTCTTTCAATTCTGTGAATACGTTTAATTGAATACTGCGTATGGAGGATCGATGCAGATTGTAAAGGCAAGTCTTATTTGGCTGAATGCGAACCTGTAGGAGACATTGCGATTTATTCGTCCAGGGAGGGATATCACGAATTTTTCGTGCGTCCCTGCGTGTGTCAGGTAAAAACGGCTATTTGCTTTGTGATCCCCAGGCTTTGCAATTAGTCACTTCGTGATAGAAAGATATTCAAAATGGAATAGCGAGTACTACTCCGGGTCATAAAATTAAATTATCGCACGATATGCTGCTGGGTTGAATACTAATAACAGACCCCTTTGCAGAAAAATTCAAAATGCCAGTCTGCCAGGAACGTACATGCAAAAATGACTCATTTAATCGATTCCGAAAACGAAGGGCTGATCTGACCTCTTGATATCTGACGAAGACAAGGGGTAAATCCGGAATCTCCCAGTTTTTAAACCAGGAATTCTTCTGTTCAATATTCAAAGTAATAACGTAAATAGAGGTCATTCTTGATAGAAGGTATATAAAATAATATAAATATTTTAAAAAATTTTTAAACAATTTTAAAAAATTAGCCTTCTACATATTTAATTCAAAAAGATTATATTCAATGATTATAACTTCTGAAAATAAATTAAAATAATGTCGTATAAGTACCACTTATATCATGACATAAAATAAACATTCATTATAAGACATCCAAATGGTATAACAAAATCCAATAAATAAAAATTATTAACTAAAATGCTATAAATTAAACATTTTGAATAGACAAAATTTTGTTTCTGCTTATCAATCCTATGAAAACCAATATCTTTCAAGAATATCCAACATAATCTTAAGAATTTTATCACAAAACTATCCTACTTAGACTATTCAATATTATTGGATATCTAACCAAGGTACTTTATATAAAAACTCAAGATATGCAAAACATTACTGAAAAACAAGTTTTAAAATCGACTTTGCTCATCAGTATTCAAATATTCATATTCAATAAATATAAAATCAATTAATAACATATATTCAAACTCACCCTTCGCCTTCCAGAAAAAGTTCTATTTAAATGAGAACCTTAAATAGGTATCCACTACACACAGAAATATCTCTGTGGTTTAACCTGATCTAGAAGATTGAAAGACAAATTTAACGGCCTTTGCTATAACACAAGGACTATCTGTATGAATGTTTGAGGAAACCATATAATTATATATTATAAATAAAATAACGTAAATAGAGGTCATTCTTGATAGAAGGTATATAAAATAATATAAATATTTAAAAAATTTTTTAAACAATTTTAAAAAATTAGCCTTCTACATATTTAATTCAAAAAGATTATATTCAATGATTATAACTTCTGAATATTATTTTATATACCTTCTATCAAGAATGACCTCTATTTACGTTATTTTATTTATAATATATAATTATATGGTTTCCTCAAACATTCATACAGATAGTCCTTGTGTTATAGCAAAGGCCGTTAAATTTGTCTTTCAATCTTCTAGATCAGGTTAAACCACAGAGATATTTCTGTGTGTAGTGGATACCTATTTAAGGTTCTCATTTAAATAGAACTTTTTCTGGAAGGCGAAGGGTGAGTTTGAATATATGTTATTAATTGATTTTATATTTATTGAATATGAATATTTGAATACTGATGAGCAAAGTCGATTTTAAAACTTGTTTTTCAGTAATGTGTTGCATATCTTGAGTTTTTATATAAAGTACCTTGGTTAGATATCCAATAATATTGAATAGTCTAAGTAAGATATTTTTGTGATAAAATTCTTAAGATTATGTTGGATATTCTTGAAAGATATTGGTTTTCATAGGATTGATAAGCAGAAACAAAATTTTGTCTATTCAAAATGTTTAATTTATAGGATTTTAGTTAATAATTTTTATTTATTGGATTTTGTTATACCATTTGGATGTCTTATAATGAATGTTTATTTTATGTCATGATATAAGTGGTACTTATACGACATTATTTTAATTTATTTTCAGAAGTTATAATCATTGAATATAATCTTTTTGAATTAAATATGTAGAAGGTTAATTTTTTAAAATTGTTTAAAAATTTTTTAAAATATTTATATTATTCAAAGTAATCCTAGCAAAATCAAATTAGAAGTGATAAATTTTAAAAAATACTGAAATGACGTTCAGAACTCTAGCTCTCTAGAAAAATAAATGATTTTCTAGACGAAGGTTAATTTTATATTAATAAAATATATATTTCAATAAATACAATGAAATTCTATGGTGAACGAAGATTCAGAAAAATTATATGATGAAATTTTCCAGGCTCTATGAGGTACTGTAGGTATCCGTTTGAAAAGGTAAAAACCATCTTCATACTAAAATGCATTTTTCTACGTTAAATGAAATAGATTTCGCCAGTAAAATAAAGTTCGATGTAAGGTTTAATCACGGATGATATGTGTAGAATAATATCAAAATAAATAATTCATTATAATAATGAATCAGTCCGGGAAAACCCTACATATTGTCGAAAACGAAATTTTAAATCATGTTGAATACGATAAAATAAACAGGAAACTTACGCGAACAAGTGAATTTGTATGTCACGATAACAAAACGAATAATTTTCCCCTTTTATCTCCAAAATGGATGATCATTAAGAATGCATTTTAGGAATTCCTAATATTTCTGGTTCTCTGCTTATCCTTTCAGTTTTCGAGTTGTAGTGATTAACTTGTTCGCTATTCCAGACCTTTATTGATATAATTTTCTCCTTTTATCTTTGCCCAAGAATTGGAATGTTATAATCTGAATATTTGTATGTTATAATCTCGTAATATTTCCAAGCAATCGTATTTCAATCGGCGAATTGAAGATGCTTTCGCTAATATTTATTCATTATATTTATTTTGCCCATGTTGCACGTAAATCGAAGAAAACTATTCAGGTATATCATCGGAAAACCCAGATGATTCATCTTTATAATTCCAATCCAAAAAATATACGAGCAGTAATTTGAAAGTTCTCCCTATCTAATTTAAGTTCATGAAATAGGTAAAAATTTAAAAAAAATTGAAGTTTTAATTTAATTCTCGTTGAAAACATTTCCAAATGAAACCAGTGAAAGTTCTACGAATTCTGATGTAGACCAAACGGTTAATAACCAACGTATCTCAGATTTCGAAAAGAATATCAAATTTCGTCTACGAGCACTGATGAATATATCATCAGCCACTTAACACTTACTTGGTGCAAGCCTATACGTCAATCAAATACATCTGAATCCTTGAATGGTGTAGATTGACGTTATCCAAACTAATTTCACTCGCAAGTTTTTTTCAGCTAATATTTCCCTTAAATATTGATATCGTGGTCCTAAAACGTGTTTCTGACACACTTAATGTATTTTGATAATCTTTGTGTATATATCTTCTTTCTGACTCGTTGGAAAAATTGGAAAGTGGAAAATGATATATAGGTTATGATTTGAGCACTTTACACCGAGTGTCTCAAGTGGAGTAGGCCATACTTTATAATTTGTTATTATATAATTGATTTTTCTAAAATTTATCGGACTTGACTATATTGAGGTCTTCACTTCTTCAACTTCTAGATTAAGAGTCATTTGGATCAAAGTATGAACTCTCACATGTATACACTTATTAAAAAAGAATTTCTCCAAGAATTTTGGAATTCGTATGGCTAAAGGAAATCATTTTTTGCTGTCGTTTTGCCTGAATATCTGTAGTTGGTTCTAAGTTACTATTATATGAAAATTTTTGTCAAATATATTCGACAGTATACATTCTGTCAAGAAAGTACAGGGAATTATCGATTTAAATCTGGCGGGGCAATGAGGCAGATAAAAATTTTTTTTCCTAGATTGGTACCACTGTCCTTAATTACTATGCCAAGCATGAGCGGGATCTGTCAACTAGTGTGTTTGCAACAGCTGATTAAGTAAGTCGATGTCAGAGTGCGTGCCGATTTTTACTATGGGTGATTACGTTGAGCAAAGAATTTGTTTAAAGTTTTGTGTTGCAAATGAATTTTCGTGTGCCGATGCATTGAAAATGTTGCAAAAGGCCTCGGGTGATAATGCTCTATCGAAAACTCGTGCATATCAGTGGTACAGAGCCTTCAAGGACGGTCGTGAAGTGGTCGCCCATCGACGGCTTCGATCGAAGATAACGTCGATAAAATTAAGGAAAGGGTGCTGGAAAACCGTCGTACTAGCTTGAGAGAGATAGCACATGATCTTAAGATATCCCACGAGTCCGCACGTACGATTTTGATTGATATTTTGGGCATGAGAAAGGTGGCCGCACGACTCGTACCGAAAGACCTGAATTTTCTTCAAAAACGTCATCGCGAACAGGTTGCTTCAGACATGCTGGATCGCTGTAATTCCGATTCTACATTCATGGAACGCATTATAACTGGTGATGAGACCTGGGTCTACGAGTACGATATGCAAACAAGCCAGCAATCATCGGAATGGGTGGCAAAAAATGAGCCGAAACCGAAAAAACCACGCCAAAGCCGCTCGAAAATGAAGGTGATGCTCATTGTTTTCTTCGATATCCGTGGCGTGGTGCACTACGAATTCGTTCCACAGGGTCAGACGGTAAACAAGGAGTATTACCTAGGCGTTATGAAACGTTTGCGTGAGCGTATCCGTAAGAAGTGGCCAAATTTGTGGGCGAACAACTCATGGATTTTGCATGACTATAACGCGCCTTCTCACCGAGCTACGATTTTGACTGACTTTCTCGCCAAAAACTCAACAAACGTGCTTCAGCAACCACCGTATTCGCCGGATTTGGTTTCCTGCGACTTTTTCCTCTTCCCAAAACTAAAATTGCCCCTTCGTGGCACCCGTTTTGAGTCGATTGAAGCCATAAAACAAAATTCGGCGCGAGAGCTAAAGTCCATCCCGGAAAGCGCCTATAAAAAATATTTCGATAATTGGAAGTGCCGTTGGCATAGATGTATTGGAGCAAATGGAGCCTATTTTGAAGGCGACCCAATAAATTTTGACGATTAAATGTAAAAATGTTGTTTTAATTGACAATTCCCGGTACTTTCTTGACAGAGTAGTAAATCCAATAGAGTTCAACTCTAGTATTCAGATGTAAAATAACTCGTGAATAATTTCGTAAAGATAAATTACTAGAAACATATTCTTAATAGTACTTGGAAGAGGTTCTTCAATATTTTTAATATTAATCAGAATAATTTTCTGGAATCTTACAAATTTGAATCTAAAAAATCTTTAAAATTTTTTTTCAATTAAGTTGAATTGAGTGTCTTAGAAGACATATAGAATTATCAAACATATGCATGGCAAACATTCGATAGAAGAATTGAAAGAAAATAAAGATCATTTACCAAAATTACCTCGCAAACTTCATCCAACATAGCTGTTTAGCTTATTCTTCAGAAAAGCGTTTGAAATTCCCACCCATTCTCTTCAGTCGGAATTTATTTGGATGTTAAATGTAATCAATACAAAATACATCACACACTCTCTGTTCAATATACTTGTCACCAGGAATGGACTGAAATTAACCCTGTAAGGCGAGCCCTACACCATTTTTTTTAACTCTATGTTCCTCCACAGAAAATATCATGAATAGAAGACATGGTCACAGATTCAATATTAGAAAGCTACCACGCGAATGTGTGAAAAAATAAATTAAAATTATAAGTTGAATATTACTTGGAAGGTGTTTTTCAATATTTTAATACTAATCAGAATAAAATAATAAAAATGGGGTTTGTTACTTGATAGAAGGCTTCTTACAACATCTAAAATATCATACAGATCTATTCTTGTAACCTCACTACAAATTTTAATTTTATAAAAATTTTTTCTCAAAAAATTTTCAGGATTGAATTGTCTTGGAAAACACATTTTCAATTCAGTAGAAAATTTATTCTGCTAACACCACAAATTTCAATATTATAAAAATTACTACTAAATAGAAACTGTGATATTTATTCAATTTAATTTTAAAAGGTTTTTGAGAAATTTTTTTCATAGAATTAAAATTTGTAGTGAGGTTAGCAGAATAAATCTGTATGATATTTAAGATATCACTCAGAATAAGTCAGTAAAAACCCTACAGATTTCAATCTGAAAAATTTCTTCAATTCAAAATTAAATAAATTGAATGAAATGTCAATGTTTCCTTTTAATGAATCAAAAAATTACGGGAATTCTTGATGTCTGTGTTTCTCCAATTTTGAGCTGAAAATGGTCTGAAACTTAGAGAGACTCGTTGATGAAGAATTCTAGATAATAATTATTCGTTATTCTATGTGGTCGGCCTATCCGACCGTAAACACTCTAACTTTCGAACGGAAAGGGCTAGAAACTTGAAATTTTCACGGGGATCATTGTCAAAAATTTTTATTCTTTGGTATGTTCAGACGATTGTCACTCATGAAGATAGAAAACGGTAAATATTCCTGAGTGAGGCTACATTTTTCCTACTTCGTTCCAAGAATCGATTATTAAGAAATAATAAACCAAGAGCCGCACTTGAAGACTATTTCGGTTAATCGACTGTTAGAAAAGAGCTAAACAACTTCAGCTCGGAGAGGTGTGAATGCATACAGCTTCGTTCTCATGACATATTCCATACTGGGGGACTCATTTCCCTGCAACGTTGACCTCCGAAGTGAAGATGATTCTCGACTGACTCGTCCTAACAACCTACATAATCAAAAAATTTCAAGAGATTGCCATTTACTTTGCATCATCTTCATTTGAATATCGTAATCGATGTAACAGTGGCTTCGAAAGTGCTTCGAACTATAGAAACTATAGGTCAATTGTTAATATTTTGTTATTACCAACAATGGGCGAAGCTCAATGGAGATTGAGGAAACTATACAGACGCAGCGCAGTTTCTTTAATAGATGGAAAATCCGGAAAACTGTGCCATTGTTAAACGGTGAATGGGTAAAGATTGGTTTTCGATGTGCAGACTTTCCCGTTCTTCCTTGGGCTTAGTCAGTTAATTTTTATACGGACACTTACTTTATATACGTGTATAAGTGCGCGGAAAAAATATAATAAATTATACAGTTCAATTAAATTTAAAATCCTAATTATTTTTAGTGTCTATAATAAAAGATCAAATTTTAGCAATTAATACTGTGCTTAGAAGGGGACTTCTACTTTGACAACATATATTCAATGGTGTATAATCGAAAAGACTCATAAAATTGAAAAAATATTCTACTCATCCAAAGAAAATACTAGGTAATATTGTTTCATAGCGGTTTATTAAATATAGGTCAAAAATTCGAAGGGATATTGACTGCACTATTCTCACTATCTTTTGACTAACTTTGAAAAATCGCTTCGTTTCGAAGATACCGAGCGAAACAATTTTTGGACGCTAGATCACTTTGTTAACATAATTACAAGTTTCCTAATCTTCAAGATTAGTTGAAAATGTCTACCTCCAGCTGGGATGCTAGAATCTAATCTTCTCCTCAACAAATCTGACAGATACAAAATGATCAATCACGAGATGTATTCAAATAAAATCCACGCTTAAAATGAATATTTTTTTACACGTCTTCACGTGCCTTCTCTTAATAAAGAAAAACATTCATAGTTATCGAAATGTTGTTCGACGATAAACACTCATGGTAAAAAAATTTTGCACTCGTTGAATTCAGTGTAGTGTACCATACTTTTATATCGGCTGTATATAAAATTTTGAAAATATTCAAATTGATGATGTCGAAACATTTTCCTTGTACCTGATCTTCGAAATTGATTGACTTTTATTTAATCAGAATATATATTATATTAACATTCCGTATAATGCAGGAATAATTTCAGGAATTATTTGTAGAATCGTTCTCATTCATTGGCAAATATTCGAAAATTTCGAAAAAAATATTGAATTTTAATGCCATTTAATCGGAAAAGTTCTTCCCTATATTTAATTTATTCAATCGTTTCTGAATGTTTTCAAAGTATTAAGATTTTTAACTCGTTAATTTAACTTTCATCGAAGAAGACTCGTAAATTTATGATTATTTGTGAGGAAAAATGTTTTTCACCTTAGAAACATAATTACAGTTCGCTGAAGAGTTCTTAGAAGAACGAAATCATTTTCCAAGCTTCTATTTAGTTCTTCTGGTATTTATATTATTTGCATTTTTTGTGATTCTTAGGAATTTGAAATATTAAATATATTTTTCAAGTCATTAAATGGAAAAGCTTATAATTGATTTTGATATTAATTTTTTCGTATAAAATAATAAGAAACGAGGAAACCACGAGGTAAGTTATTTATTATTAATTGATTTTATTTTTTAAATGTGAAGTAGGAACGATGAAGAACTTATCTGAATTCTAATTGTTTTTTGAGGATGTGATACATGTTTTGAGAGATTTTGAAGTAACTTATTTAAATATATTAAATATTTCAAATGAATTCTTTTTTTGAGAAGTTCTTAAAATTATGTTTTGTATTTTTGGAAAGGATTCAGTTTTCATAATTGTAAGATCAGAAACAAAATTTTCTCTCCTTCAAGTATTTATTTATTAAATTTAATTGACAATTTATATTTGTTGGGTTATTTATTCCATTTGATATTATATAATGAGTTTTGATTTTATATGTCTATTGAATATAAGCTGTGCTTATAAGACATTAATGTAATTCTAAAAGTTTTTGAATAAATTTTTTTGAAATTAAAATCATTAAATATGTTTTGGCGTTCAAAATTTTCAATTTTTTTGCTTGATGCAAATCCATATTAACAGAAACGAAAAATTATATGTCAATTGAATATTGTGTCGACGAAACGCGTCACAAGACTCAATAAATAATGTGAATCATATTAGGAGTACAAATAAGTTTCCGCCGTTTTATTGTACGGAGTTTCGGTTAGCTTTCGCAGATGATAACCGGCTCAAAAAATAGTTTGGACATTCAAGAACAACATAACCTATTAATATCATTGATTTCATATTGGTAAAATATAATTTTTATAAGTTGAAAATGTCAAAATTTGAGCCAAGTAAGCGTCATTTGCTGGAAATATTAGTTTACTTCTTTAATTTAAAGAAATCTGCTGCTGAGGCGCATCAATTGCTCGTAGAAGCATATGGTGAGGGTGCTTTGAGTGAGAGGACGTGTCGAGAGTGGTTTCAAAAGTTTAAAAACGATGATTTCGACGTAGAAGACAAAGATCGCAGTGGAAAGCCAAAAATTTACGAGGATGCAAAATTGGAGGAATTATTGGAAGAAGATTCATCTCAAACACAAAAAGAACTTGCTCTAACATTAGAAGTCACTCAACAAGCAGTCGCACATCGTTTAAATTTAATTTGTGTTAAAAAACGGCGGAAACTTTGTTGTACTCCTAATATATAATTTTTCATTCGAGTCGTTTTCAGAATATTCTTATTTCTAGTTTGTTTATTATTGAAATTTTTACATTCGGAGTACGTGGAAGTATGGATCTGAACACAATTCAAGTGACGCAATCAATATTCAAATGAACCAATAAGTTGGATGAGCCTTAAACCATTTCTTATATCGATCAACACAAAAGAGCACTTCAATCTCCAATTGAAATTTCAAGGATCGATTAAAAAACGATAGCAAATCATTCACATCTTAATAGGTGTAAAGTTCAGAATGAACGTGCAGATTGATATATAGCGCATAGTGAGTTTTTCTGAAGTGTTTCTCGGACGCAACAATTTTTTTTTTTGAATTATCCGAAAGGTCTTGTATCGTGCCCATTAAAATCCGAAATGAAAAGCGGTTTTCAACGTTGATTGTGTGCATTATACCGAACCGTTCAGTGAATACCAACTCATATAGTAGTGACTTTTTCGATCTTCTTAGATCTAAGCTCAACGTGAATGCGTTCAATTTCCGTTCTGTTTAAACTCTTGTGAGTATAGTGGTCTCCGCTGATTCATATAACAGTCTATTAGCTTAAGGCAAAAGAACCGGTTACCTGCGCTGCTCGTTACGAAAGCAAAATCCACTCTGTTTTTATGGAAGGGTCCTATATGGACTCGAAATTGTGATGCTGGGCATCTTGATAAATTTTAAATACACACTACGGATTCAATAATATAAACATACGTTGGTCCGTATCGTGGACCGTGAATTTAAATCTAAATGAGGAGGAAACCCTTTTATTTTATCAGTTAAGCTAGCAGCCCCCTCATTTCGATGTCGAAATGGCGTAGGGTTGATCAGAATATCCATAGGGTAGCATCGCAGATGATCGATTGAATATTAGGGTTCTGAACCTCATACAGCCCCCACTGGTAATTTAATATCTGCGAATACTAAATTTGTACTGACCGGTCTATTTTGTTTGTGCTGAATAATGAATGAAACAGAATATAAAATGCCACTACCATCCAGGTTTGTTCAGCACAACTTTACACGAAGTTGATTTGTTAGACATTTCCCTAAGAGGTGGACCATTTAAAATTTTATGAGTTCATTGAAAACTTTGAATCTTGACATTTACGAATGACTTAAAACCCATCCAGCAAATTTCATATCTCAAATTTATTTATCTGAAAATTATCGTGCTCAAAAACGATATTACTGTGGGACAGTATTGATTTTTTTCCACGAAATAACATAAAAGAGACAATTATTGTTTATATAAACATTTTTCATTGTAATGTATAAATATTATGCAACTTCAAATAAATATATATGAATAATATCAGAATAACCTACTTCGAAGTTAAAATTAAATACTTATTTGTTACAAAATAGCAGCGTTAAATAGAACACAAATCCACATTCCCCATATTGATGATTCAGTGAATTTTCTGAGGTAAATATTAGGAGTACAAATAAGTTTCCGACGTTTTTTAACACAACGATGTGAGACTGCTTGCTGAGTGACTTCTAATGTTAGAGCAAGTTCTTTTTGTGTTTGAGATGAATCTTCCTCCAATAATTCCTCCAATTCTGCATCCTCGTATATTTTTGGCCTTCCACTGCGATCTTTGTCTTCTACGTCGAAATCACCGTTTTTAAACTTTTGAAACCACCCTCGACACGTTCTCTCACTCAAAGCACCCTCACCATATGCTTCTACGAGCAATTGATGCGCCTCAGCAGCGGATTTCTTTAAATTAAAGAAGTAAACTAATATTTCCCGCAAATGACGCTTACTTGCCTCAAATTTTGACATTTTCAACCTATAAAAATTATATTTTACCAATATAAAATCAATGATATTAATAGGTTATGTTGTTCTTGAATGTCCAAACTATTTTTTAAGCCGGTTATCATCTGCGAGAGCTAACCGAAACTCCGTGCCGCGCCATCTACAATAAAACGGCGGAAACTTATTTGTACTCCTAATAAATATTCCTTTTATTTTGTTTTATTACCCACCCAAATATTGGCTCTAGGAAAAAATCTTTTTTAATGTAACTAAATATGTTTTTTGGAACTTCTAAACATGCGATCCTCACGTGAGTTCACACAAATACGCACGTTATTACTCTTCTTCGAAATGCCGAATTTCAGAACCATCGAACCTGTAGTTTCGAAAATATCGGAAAAATATGAAAAACTTTCAAACGTGAATAATTGCAAAACTTTTGAACCGAGTTTTCCCACTTAGCCGAGATATTTAGACCCCAAACCTTCCTTGAAAGTTTTCCAGCTCTTTTTGTTCGAAAGTTAGCGTGTATTTAGAGAATTACTGATTTAGCGTGTATTTAGAGAATTACTGATATTAACCCGAAACAAGCGCACAAAAATATAGAAAACTGAAGCATTCTTATTATTCTGAATAGTAAGGGAAAAATCGCATTTGAAAAGCCAATGAATAAAAATAATTATGAGACATGGTTATAACAAAAAATAATGATGGAAGACAGATTTTAATCGCTTCGAATATAATCAATTAAATCATTCGAACATAATATCCCTGTATGTCATTAAGTGACTCGAATACAGTCGGCAGTAGATTTTTATCGTCATGATGTTGAGTCAGATCCAGAGATGAAGGCCATATTGCAAAAAAGCTATTCTGCTGCTGAAACTTCGAAGGGGTTTTTTTATCGCTAAAAGTATTAGAAACTATTGAAGACCGCGTTCAAAGAACTGATTTTTTGAGTCACGTTTCACCGGAAGATTTCGATCTTCAGTAAGTGACAAAGCAATAAATTTTTGTAGTAATCGGGTAGGCAGTAAGTTAATCTATACTAGGTGACCTCACTGTATTGTGCCACCTCCAGACGAAGTGATTGCTTTCTTGTATGGATAATTTTTTGTTCCAACACCTAACACAAGTAAGTTATAACATGATGTGTCAGAGTGTTCGTGTTCTCGCGACTGTTTAGGATCTTATTTCATATTTTATTACAATAATTATACTGCCTACTTAATGAAAAATCGTTTTGAAAATTAGCCAGTTGCGAAAAACACCCCAGAGCTGGCTATTAAGATACTCAGCTGAGATTAGATTGAAATAGTCGTTTACTTTATTACGTCTTCTTAGAGCAGCCCCTTTTAACAGCCCTCTGCGGGTTATTTAGATGTCTAACAAGATATTTCCGATCGAAGGTTGTTATTACTCGGCGTATCTGGAGAACAAAGAAGCAACCGGTAGAAAATCAAATGTATATCGAGCGAAGTAAATTACGACACCAGCAAATGGTCTACAATGACTTATTGCAAAATTTAAAATATTTCACCTATTGTGTACCAGTGTCCATTAGCTTCAAGAACTGAAACTACTTCTATGTGGAAATAATTGAAGTCGCTGGTCAACTTCCACACGACTTGAACAGATATTGAATTTTTTTGTCGAATTACAAAGGACGACTGTGCTGAGAAGTTAATGTTGGTGTATATTAGTTTTATATGCGTTTTTGACATCCACCGAATATATACGATGTGTCTGTAACAAATCACCCCATGAATGTAGTTGGGGCGTTCACAAATTATATTCTCATAATTCCTTCAAGAACTGGAATTTATGTTCCGAATGATTGAATTACCTCGAAATCCAATGATTTCATAGCAATTTAATCCTTAACTTTAAAGATCTTTCAAAAGCATTCGATATGGTTTACTGCAGTTTACTCTTGAATTCGCCTGAAGATATTGGTGTAAGTAGGCACAGTCTGAAGGTGTTTGAAAATTGCTTATCAGATAGGTACCAGCGAGGGAAACTCGACAAGTTATCAGTGTGACAAGAAAAAGTGAAGAAAGAATACCACAAGGTACAGTCTTGAGACTCATTCTTTTCAAAATTTATGTGAACGGTTTGAACTCCCTCCAAAGTGATGGACTTCTTGGCTGGGCTTTTCTACGTAATAAATTACTCACAATGATCTATAACAGAACTAGATTACCTATTTTCGATAACTCAAGAGAGAGTGGATAACAAGTGCTGTCATATTTCACCGCTTAATGAAGTAAAATATCTGGGAGTCAATTCACGCTTGAGATGGGATTCTCATATTTATTATGTTGTTAAAAAGCTGAAGACCATCACTTGTTTATTTTATTTTATTGTCAGAGGCTTCTTTGTGCTGGTTATTATTGAAAAATGATCAGTAACCATACTCACCCGACGAAGTCAATATGTAATTGACGAAACAATTGTCGTTGAAAAATAAAAATAAGCGGAAATAAAGTGTTTTACTTCAAATCATTTACGATGAATTTCCGTCAAGTAGAGACCGAAACAATCAAGAATTTGATTATTATTATTAATTAAAATTCAGAAACTCACCGAGAATGTCGTACCAGTTCATTTGACCTACCGGCTTGTTTTAACTACCGGAAAAAAATTGATCAATCGAATAGGTAGATCAATCGACTAAACTAGTAATTTTTATCGTCATTTCTAATAGTGACCAAGAAAAGAAGTTGTGTTGTTTATCTATTTTACATATTATGAAATGAAGGAAGTGCTGAAGGTTTTTTAGATTCCCATTACTGGACGCAATAAACCAAAATTGGTTATTTGACCATTGGAAAAATCGTCACGCACATCTGCAAAAAATGGCCCAAATCAGTAATTCTATTGCGTTTTAAGACATATATTTGCAAATTACAAATTCACCTGTTGAGAAAAGATATAAGTATAAATTCAAAACGCCTACCTTGACGAATGTATTATGAAGTCAGCGACAATACATTCACTGTAAAACACGTGTTTGAAGACTTATATCGTCATTTGAATAAAAGGCAAATCTACATCCAGTTTGGTTCAATGTCGAACCCATGGTAGAACAATTATTATGGGCATGTATATCTCAGACAAAGACAAAATCGAAGTTGAATAAAACATAAAATACGCTAGTAACAATCATTTCGATTCCGAAAGGTGCTCATGACATTTGATTGTTTAAACATCGCACGTGACAAAAATTATCGCTTGGCCTATTATCGCTGCCGAGTGCATTTAATAAAAATAACATGTGTAATTTGATGATTGAATGAGCTAGCAATGAAGGGGAGATAGTTATGATTCAGCACAGCAGAAAGTGCAAGATACCTTGTTGATGAAATGATGATCCCTACCTTACAGACTCGTGCCTATGACAGCATCAAACTTGAGCAGGATCACGAAGCAGCAGATGGTCTAGTCACACTTGGTGAACTATGGTGGAGAAGTCTTTCACCTCAAACTTAGTTGTGATTCAACTGGAAAAAATATAAATAATCCTTGATTAAGAACATAAAAAATTATAAAATAGAAAGGCTTTTTACTTGATAGAAGAAATATAACAAAATTTGAATATCAAAACAAATTAACATATGTTTGTCTTCTACAATTTTAATTTCAAAAAAATTTTTATTCAAAAAACTTTTAGAATTAAATTAATGTCTAAAATAAGCACCGCTCACATTTAATAGACGTATATAATCAAAATTCAATATATAATGTCAAATGGAATAAATAAACCAACAGATATACGAAAGTCATTAAAATTAATAAATAAATATTTAAAGGAGACAAAATTTTGTTTCTGGTCTTACCTTTAAGAACACCAATTGCCTTTTAAAAACATGAACACACCTTAAGGAATTCTCAAAGAATATAATTTATTTGGAATATTCAATATATTTAAATATTCGAATAAGTTAATTCAGAAATCTCTCAAAACATGCACTATATCTTCAAAAAACAAATATAATTCTAAGCAATCCTTTCTTCGGTCCTGAATAATATTCCAAATATCAAAATCAAAAAACTAACCTATATCAACATTTTTGAAATTAAAATTGTAGAAGACAAACATATTTTAATTTGTTTTGATATTCAAATAATAAATTATCTTATAAAAAAATTAAAAATCAGTCTCTTCTTAAAACCTCTACAAAAAGATATATAAAATAGTTATTACCATTATTATTTTGACATAAAAAATATATTCACTATTATATGATATGTGATGTGATGAATAAATTAAAACATCAGACGAACTAAATGAAAACGTGATTTCATCTTCTGGGAACTAAACATAAATTTGATTTTAAAAAAATTAAATTAAAATGTCTTAGAAACACTGATCCTATTTAAGTAGACATAAAGAAATCTCAATTTTAAATTATTGTTATTTTTGTTTTTATCATAGGACATTGTTCGCGAAAAATCGCCTCTGTTTTTGTAATTTCTGTTTCGGACGTAATGAATTTTTGCGAATCATTATTCTTGTGTATCCAATACATCAGACACGTTTGAGTTGATTCATTTCCGAGTTTAATCAAAGATTTTTTTGATTTATTTGAATCAAAATTCAGCATGTATATCTGAAGAGACCCAATTTTTCTATATATGTATAAAATAGAAGAAGGCTTTTTACTTGATAGAAGAAATATAACAAAATTTGAATATCAAAACAGATTTAATCTGTTAGTCTTCTACAATTTTAATTTCAAAAGAATTTTTATTCAAAAAACTTTTAGAATTAAATTAATGTCTACAATAACCACCGCTTATATTTAATAGACGTATATAATCAAAACTCAATATACAATGTCAAATGGAATAAATAAACCAACCAATATAAAGAAGGCAATTAAAATTAAAAAATAAATATTTGAAGGAGACAAAATTTTGTTTCTGATCTTACCATAATGAAACCAATTCCTTTTCAAAAACATAAAACACAACTTAAGGATTTCTCAAAAAATATAATTTATATACTGATTGTTAGTTGATTTTGATATTTTAAATTTTATCTAGGGCCGATGAAGAGATTATCCGTATTCTAATTGTTTTTTGAAGACATATTGCATGTTTTGAGAGATTTTTGAATGAACTTATTTGAATATTTAAATATATTGAATATTTCAAATAAATTATATTTTTTGAGAAATCCTTAAGTTGTGTTTTATGTTTTCGAAAAGGAATTGGTTTCATTATGGTAAGATCAGAAACAAAATTTTGCCTCCTTCAAAATATTTATTTATTAATTTTGATTGCCTTCTTTATATTGGTTGGTTTATTCATTCCATTTGACATAGTATATTGAGTTTTGATTATATACGTCTATTAAATATAAGCGGTGCTTATTGTAGACATTAATTTAATTCTAAAAGTTTTTTGAATAAAAATTTTTTTGAAATTAAAATTGTAGAAGACTAACAGATTAAATCTGTTTTGATATTCAAATTTTGCTATATATGTTTGTATGTTTATGTATGTACATATTAAGCTTTTCCTAAACATTGAAAAATATTTTATATTAATTATATGTGGGCTATTTGGAATTTGCATTTTTGATTGGCTGTAAATAAAAAACTGATAAATATTTTTTCATTGTTATGAATTTTTTAAAAAGACTGAACCTTTTCCTGTCATTGAAATATGTTTCATATTTATTATATATATTATGTTACAATTTTAATATTTTAGTATATATTTTGTAATATATATTGCAGAATTTTCCAGAAATAATTCTGAACTTAATTTTATATTTGTTATTTTCTGTATGAAATGAAAAAAGCCGGCTCGGTATGGGTTATTGGCAAGTATGTTATGTTAAGAAATCTGGATCAATTCAATTTCTAATGCATAAGTGCAAAGCAGTGAATATAAATGAATACCAATACATATAATATTTTCGTACCAAACTATTATTAGTGATAATTGTGCTTTGCAAGCATCCGATTGTGCAACGGAAATGCTACACTGTGAATTTGATGCGATTGAACAAACGGTAAACATACAGGATACGCATTGAAAAAAAATGAATGATAGAGACGATGTAATGATGCCTTACAAATTATTCGTAAATAATCGGTACGAAAATTGTACATTCAAATGATGCATTTATTCACGGACGATGCAAATAGCTGCCATCCGTTCTGCTAAATATAAATGTTGAATTATCAGCGGAATATACAAAGCAAAAATATCAAATTTCGGGAATTTTATTGGCTAAAATTCTAACAATCGTCTTCACCACTGCCAAGGTTAAAGTTAAATGTAATCAGATTTCATGCTGCAATGAGAACGGAAAATTCAACCAATTCCACAATGAATAATTATTTCAAGTTAGTACCTATTTCTCGCCTTTTTCATTTACAGCAGATGCTTCTTTAATTATTCAATAAACATTCCCCATTCTCATAAATAATAAGAAATAAATTTTTTTTAATCATCTCTCACTCATAAAAAAAATGTATTCGATGGAAACAAAAATTGTGGTTTATCATTTTGTGAAACAAATCAGTAAAACTTTCAATAATACGATAATACCATCCCAAACATTGAAGAATTTTAGTACAATAAATTGAAACCGGAACATTACAAGAAATTATTGAACAGGCATCAAATTAAACTATTTTATAAATATTAAAACAGAATTCTGTGAAACTTCCTTAAAATAAAAAAAAGGAAACAAAATGTCTTAGAAACACTTTCTATTTAAGTAGACAAACAGAATTCTCACATAACACACAATATTCGAAAATATAAAGGAATCTACAGAAACTATAAATAATTGACCGAAATTACACTTAGCCGATAATGCTGTTTCATATGAACCTCCTTATTTTATTCCAAAAAATGCTGAATATAAAGGCTGGGCTGTCTAGTGTTTGCATTTTGAAGTATTGTTTATTTCGAATCTGGCTACACTTCAATCATTCGTATTTCGACAGAAAGTTAGTTTAATATGTGACATTAACGAAATGGGTCGATTTACGCTTGAACGAAACTGGGAAATATTAAAAACTTATTTCCAAAGTGGTGAATCTTCTATCTAAACTATAAGAAATTTACATAGAAAAGTATTCATTTATTTTTTCCAAATTATTATCAAAATCGTTGAAAATTTCGATTTATATAGGGGAGTGAATATTTCTCAAAAATCTGAATGAAACAAGAAATAATTTTTCGAAAAGAACTATTCACAATAAGACTCCGATTTGTATCTTCCTATAAAGATAAATATTCAATATTCATTCAGGAGAAATACACATAAATATAAGTTTGTGGAAATGGAATTTTATTTACTACTCGTTGAAAATGAATTTTCATCAAGTAAAGATTGAATCCATCAAATACATAATAATATGGTACGAATATTATATAAATATTTATTTATTGTTTCTTCCTATAACACCTATAAATAAAATAATCGGCTGAATCATAACCTATAGTTTTCTTTCAAAATAAAATTATAGTATTGACAATTCCAGAACTACCGATTGAAACACAATATCATAACATGAAGCAGATTTCTTAATCCCCCATCGATTTCTAATTATGAGAGTGATTTAAGATGGACAATATCCTGTAATCAAAAGAATCATTGGTATTTAACTATTTTCAACGTTGCCACAGGCGCAGCAATTGTTTGTTTCGAATTATGTGTACGCCATCAACATCGATGACGAATTCCAATTCTTTTGTGCACAATGATTCAGCCATTTCATACAATACACGCGAAATATTGAATGAGTTCACCTTTTCTGTTTTTTCCGAATGCTATCCTTGAAACTGGAATTTTTTCTGTAGCAACGATTTGGAAATCGATCATTTATTATTTCACTAATATGCTGATATATTTTATATGGAATTGGTGAAAACAATGGCATTTTTCAAGGTTAACCAACCTCATAATCATTAACAAATGCTTCACTGATTTCATATTTGCCTAGCTGCAGGTGAAACAGGTGCAAATGAGATATCCATTATAGATCCGATAATGAATTTTTCTAGGTAATAAGATTTTCTTGAAATGCCACAAAAAAGGCATTCCATCTTTATGGAACAATTACTACGTTTTAATTAGCTCGAGTAAAAACTAACGTATACTTTCATAAATTCCATGAATTATTCGATATTCAATCATGATCACTGATATATCGTGCGATAAAAGTAACTTGGTATACCTGAGAACATGGATTAATACTTCTATTATTCTACATAATATGGGAGATATGGCGTAAAAGGAAATTTTAACTATTCTTATCCTCGGAAACAGAATGGTATATTTGAAATTTTTACTGTCATTTAGATTTATCAATATTTTTGGATTTTATCGCGTAGGGTTTACATTTAGGCATGACGGTTAAAAGTATCCGAATAATTTTTTTCTAGTTTCAATGTATACATACATGTAATAATTTATCCAATGGTGTAAAAAATATAATACAAGAATGATTGATCACTCAATCCGAACTCTAAGCTTTTATACGTAATTCATTTTTTTTTTAACAATATTCAGATAGCCCTGATATTTAAAATCAAATATAATAACAAGATAAAAAATAACAATTCGATAATGCTTCGAACAGAAACCAAACACAGTTTATCCGTAAGCAGGTGTAATACCGGACAACTTCGAAATGAAACCATAGAATTTAGTTTCAAGGTTACCAACAGATGCGTCACAAGTCACAGAAGCATTTGAATTATTTCCCCAAACACTCCTTACGCAAATTTATTAATAAGCAGTATGAGCTATGGTGATAGGAAGTTATACAAATCGAGACAGTGCAACATACATCATTATAACAATTCTAAACTCAAACAAGCCCGATTAGGTTTTGTTGATCGATTTTGTTGATCGCTGGGACATAAGTAGTCGATATGCGCATGTTTCGAACCCTGTAATATCCAACGACTACGCCGTAGTAGGACCTCACTTGAGCATGAGTAAAGTTTTCTGCGTTTGTAACGTTAGAAAAAATCGGGAATACAGTTATTCACTTGTATTGGCTCGCTAGGGTATATCGTTTATGTATATATGCGTGTACTAGATGGTGCAAGTATATGATTAGTACCTTAGTGCTCCTGTGCAGAGCGAATATTGGTGCGTGACAGATTTGTAGTCGTTGGACATTTTCGAAACGTGCGCATGTCTGCTACTTTTGTCCCAGCGATTAACAGCCTAATCGGGCTTGTTTGAATTTAGAATTGTTATATAGACGTATGTTCCACTGTCTCGATACTACTTATTAATGATATTTTGTACTAATTAGCCGATTCAATTAATTAGAATATACTTACGCAAATTTAAAATGTTTTCCTATAATCTTCGAAAGGTTTCAATATAATAACCAAAGGATAAACAGTATGATAGATTAAATAAGAAATTTGTTTATAAGTGTCGCATAACTCGATGGTCGAAGACATAATTATTTTGATGAAGTCACAGAATTAGATGACATTTTGATTAAAGTTATATTACCGATGTTTCAATGCTGCTATAAAGAAGTAACATTTACTGAAACAAAAATAAATGGGGGCGTTGAACATTTTGATGTTAAGAACTATTTAAATTTAGATTTTCTACAATTTAATTATACTCACACTCACGTGAATACTACACCAGGACTGAAGATGTGTATTTGAACATATAAAGCTCGTATTGTTTGCAATAATCATTATGATTAATCGGTTCTGTCATGTCATTGAATTTTACTAGAAATATTCTTCAGCTGCTTTTCATTGGGTTCCGTCCGTTGCCCAAAACAAGAGACCCTTTACAGGTTTTAGCTTTCCTTATGCACCTGGAATGGTGGACAAGAGTTGATTCAATACTCTTGATAGGATAATCCCGATGGAGTTCCTACCGCTATTCCTTTATTTTTAATTTTAATTACTATATGTTTTCGGAATTTTCAGAGACATGATGATAAATTAAAGATGCTCAATATCGTTTTCTGCTTGTCCAAGAAGCTCTGCAATGTTGAGTATCAAACCTTATGCTTTTTTGTTAGTCTGTTCTTTTTTTAAACAGCAAAAATTGTCTGAATCATTCCAGGATTGTTGACCGTCAGAGAAGATCACTATGTCCCATCTCTAAAAAAATTTGTTCAGTTGAACAACTTTCAAGATTGAATCAATTGCAATTAGTCTTAGTTCCTGACATTCTTCTACTTCCGCTTTTGTAATTGGATCTTCCCCTAACGTACAAGATATAAGACCAAAATTTTTATCACTGAATAAAATCGCACAGCCTTTAAATTCACCGGATACACGCTGTTTAGTTCACGAACAAAGGGTAACGTAAGTTCTCTTTTTAAGCGCTCCATAGTTCCTTTTCTCTACGCCTCTGGTTGCATTTCGTAACTTTGAAGAAATTTGAATTGGAAAGATCATGTAACAGTTTAACTCGAATAAAAATCAATCATTTCGAGAAGCACACATACAGCTTCGCTGTCACTGATCAAAGCAATGTACAAATCAATTCATTAATAAATCATAACAGAATACTAATCTTGAAGAGCCTACGCAATCTGGCGATCACCTGTTATACCTGTTCTCGCAGTTACACACACACACGATGAAAACGAAGAGGTTTCTGAATTGGTCTGAATGGTTAAAACACAAGAAAATCCTCAAAGCCACATCGTAAATATGGTAAGTGCATGTCTTCTCATGGCTCCACAGATCGTTTATGACTCAGCTTTGATTAGTGTAGATTCATCTTGTCAGAGTCCATCGTAAAGTGTCATCGAACTATTTTTATGTTTCTTACAAAAATTTATATGAAGTGAATCGATTTTTATGGCGGTTCTTTCCATTTCTGAGAACTGAATACAATATTTTAGGCTATAAACAGTGTTTCTAAAGCATTTTATTCAATTTAATTCTAAAAAGTGTTCAAGAGATTTTTTAGATTGAATCCGTAGAGGTTTCGAAGAATCAATTCAGCTATTATCTGTAAAATAAAATGATGAAAAGAGGGTTTTTCACGTGATAGAAGGCATATTACAATATCTTAAATATCATACAGATTTATTCTGCTAACTACACTACAAACACTACAAATTTTAAATTCTAAAATAAAAATGTTTTCTCAAAAACTTTTTGAAATTAAATAAAATAAATGTCACAGTTTCAAATTAGTAGACACATCGAATTACCACATTACACAGCACCAAAAAGAATAAAAGAATACAAATAAAATATAAATTATCAATTAAGAATATTAAATAAATACTTGAAGGATACACATTTTGTTTCGTATCAATGTATGATTAAAACCAAATTCCTTTCCAAAAATGCACAACACAACCTCAAGAATTTCTTCAAAAATAACTCTCTTTAAAAAAGTTCCTTCAGTAAAATTCCAAAAACGTGCACTAAGTACATCTTCAAAAAGGCCATTCACATCGCAAGCTCGTCAGTCCAATTTACAATACCTTAGAAAATTTGTGTAATTTCTGTGACGAACATAGAATAAGTAAGGTTTTGATTTTTAAAACTTCACTATATTCTAAGTTTGTTGTTGGGTAGACATGTGGTTTTAGTCGGGTAAGATATTCTTTTATTAATTACTCTTATTTTTTGGATACGAAGTTGGACGAGCTATCGATGTGGTAATTCCAAATGGCCTTTTTGAAGATGTACTGCATCTTTTTGTAATTTTTTTGAAGAAACTTTCTTAAGGAGAATTATTTTTGAAGAAATTCTTGAGGTTGTGTTGTGCATTTTTGGAAAGGAATTTGGTTTTCATAATACATTGATAGGAAACTAAATTTTGAATCCTTCAAATATTTATTTCATATTTTTAATTAATAATTTATATTTTCTTTGTATTCTTTCATTCCTTTTGGTGCTGTGTAATGAGTGTTATTAATTCTATATGTCTACTAAATTGAAACTGTATTTTTCAAGACATTTATTTAATTTGAAAAAGTTCCTGAGAAATAATTTTTATCAATTGAAATTTGTAGCGATGTTAGCATAATGAATCTGTATGATATTTAAGATATAATTATTTGAAATATTTCAAAAAAACCCTTCGAAGTAAAATTTCAATCTATTTTCACACATGCGCGTGGCAGTTTTCTATGATATATGGTATCTCCTTTTCGATCTTTTTCTGTGAAATGGTCTATATTTTTGCATGGTGCTCAACCACGCTTTTCAAAATTTTGCTTTCGAACAGAATATTTGGCGAATGAAAGTATATAGATATATTTTAATGATTGCTTTTATTTAGCATTCAAATACTTTACAACTTAGGTAAATATGGGTTAGAATTTCAGATTTCTCTTCTGGAGAATATGCTATCCATTGTTTAAAGAAGAAAATAAAAAAGACCTTTTTGAATTCTATGTGTAACATTTATTGGTGATATAATTTGTTATTCCTGAATATCTAATCGAAAAAAAATTTGTCTTGGGTGATCGATTTAGATAATTATGTAATACTTAATATTTTCTTTTGATTCTTTATTGGTTAGCTGGCGCATTCTATATGTCTATAAAGATTTTTTCGATCAAATCTGTAGAGGTTCCGGAGAATTAATCGAGCTGTCATCTGTAATATTTCAAAAAATAATTCAATAATTTCAAAAGTTTCTTTCGGACAAGCATAATAAAATTCAGAATTTTAGAAGAAATCCGAAATTAAGCTGTGGAAATTGGATGAAATATCAATTTCTCAAAAAATTATTTTCATCTGTGCATTCTTCAAATACAAAGCCGTATGAATTATTTACAGATTTTTATATCAGAGATTTTGCAGCAAGCAATTTTCGAATAAGCTATTCTTGAATCCTTGCAGACTTTCGTTTTTTGCATGAAGAGTCATCTCTAAAGAAAAACTATTTACTACGTGCTATTGAAAATATTAAATTATTCAAGCAATTTCGAGGAAGACTGGTTTGAATTAATATTCCTTTTATTACCAACAATTCCTTGAAACAGACTCATTTCAATGACTTTTCAGGTGAAAAAACTTTCTCGAGATGACGCACCAACTTCTTTTCTTGATCTGTTGATCGAGGTTGAACAATATGAATCTACTTCAGTTACGTTTCGCTTCAATTCCAAATTTGTTTATGGTATACCAAGATTTCTATCCAAATGTGGTTATTCAATTATCGAACATTTTGTGTTGCATCAAGCTTGAAGGCTCTGTTAGAATTAAAGTAGATTCCTTATAGTGAAATAGTTTGACCACTTTTGATTATCTCAGTTGTGGACGTTTCATTGGAGTTAATTATATACTAATTCTCGTGTCAGAATTAAAACCGTTACCTTAATGGCTACAGCAGAGTCTGATGATAGTCATTTCTGTCACTGCATAGTGAAGATCGAATTATTTTGTTCTGATTCATCATCAAGAAACTTTGATGTTTGTATTTCATTCCGTAAAGTAGAAATGAGTGTCACCAGAAGTCGTATAAAGCTTTGCATCAAAAGAAACCGTTCTCTTCCACCTTACCTTTTTCGAATTGAATTGAGAAAATGATTTTTTGAAACGAAGTAACAGCAATTTTTTGTATGCAATTTTATTAAACTATGTAATATCTTAAATTTCTATAATTTCATTATTTTTTCGGTTATATAATGGTGAATAAAAGGGGTATTTAAATAACTTTCTGTCAAAACACGAATGAAAAAAGTGTTGCCAGACTCGAAATAATCACTACTTCAAAATACAAACTCTATAGGGCCCACCCTGTATTTCTCGAAAATTTATAAAGATTTACTTGAAACTAAGAATGTTTACTTCCCTGCCCAAAGAGAGATATGACTTTTTGAGCGTATGTATATAAATTTTTTTGGCACGCTCTGAAAACAATATCATCAGAAAAAAATTAAAAACTCAAAATATGCAAAATACTTTATATACAAAATTTCATTTTTCTAGAATATGATTCCGCGAAATCAACAAACAACTTCAATAATAATATTTCAATTTGCATGTAAAAAATGAACAATGCATTCTAAAATTTTTATATTTTATTGAAATGTCTTTTTTCAGTAAATTATGTTTTATTCGGTCAATTTCTTGCTTTCAACAAATTCTCGAATATTGATTAACATATCAAAATTTGAATATCAGAACAGATTCAATCTGTTAGTCTCCTATAATTTTAATTTCAAAAAAATTTTATTCAAAAAATTTTTACGATTAAATTAATGTCTTATAAGCACAGCTTATATTTAATAGACAAAACTCAATATATTATACAATATCAAATGGAATAAATAACCCAATAAATATAAATTGTCAATTAAATTTAATAAATAAATATTTGAAGGAGACAAATTATATTTATTGGATTATTTATTCCATTTGATATTGCATATTGAGTTTTGATTTGATATGTCTATTAAATATAAGCTGTGCATTAATTTAATTCTAAAAATTTTTTAATAAAATTATTTTCAAATTAAAATTATAGGAGATTAACAGATTAAATCTGTTTTGATATTCACATTTTGTAATATTCCTTCTGTCAAATAAAAAACCTCTTCTTATTATTTTATTGATATATCAGAGAAATGCTCCTGAGCATTTAAAGAAGTTACTACGTAACGAAAAGCGTCATATGAACAACTCTTAAGAATAAATAGAAATCAATATATATGTGTATTATTCTATTAAGTATTCTTAATAACTTGGTAGAAAGCCTGCAAAGAAAATTCCGAGCAGTTATTGATGCACACTTTGTATTTAGGGTAATTAGAAGTATGAATTTTTGAAATTTTCATAATTTAGGTTTTTCGTAAAATTTTATACTTTTTCAAATATTGTATTTTTGTTATTGTGAACACATTATTTCGTTGAAATATTATTACTTAAACCTGAAACACTCTACATATATATATATATTTCGAAAGGAAATTGGGTACAGTTTTTAATATATATATAATACAGGGTTTTCCAATAAGAGCTTTCATTTTGAACAGCCCGCTACCTGGACAGCTGTCATTTTTTTTGAAGCTGTCATCTTTTGACATTTGACAAGTAAAATCTACGCCATTACTAAAAATGAAAGGATACACGCTTCAATAACGCAATGAAATTGTTAAAATTCACTACAAAAATGGCGAAAAATTATGTTCAGTGATTAGGCCCATTTTCACCCCGGAGGCTACGTTAATAAGCAGAATTTTCGTATTTGGGGCTCCGAAAATCCCAGAATAATTTTTGAAAAGCTATTTTTCGAAGATATTAGCCAAAGGGCCATCGAGATCTTGTGATTTAACACCGTTAGACTTTTTTATTTGAAAGATAAGGTCTATGCTGATATCGTTTTCTATTGTTAATGGCTCTTTACAATGGAACATCCATTGATTTCTCTTAAAATATACTCGTTCTTTTTTTAATTTTGAATGAAACCTCTTATTGAAAAACTTTAAATAGTATCTTTGATCTCGTAGATGAAATCTACGTTCAAGAACAAAATGGTTGTTGAGACAATCCTTAAATATCTTCACGCATGCAAAAATTATATAACGACACTTCTCCACATAAATTATAACAATAAAATTATGTTGTCCAGGAAGGAAAGAAGTAGATCTTGTCGGTAGCAAATTCAATGTTGTTTCTAAGTGTTACGAATTATTATTATTAACTGAATTAACTCCTTAACTACACCTTGAACTCGCTCGCCTAACCGGTCAAATTGCAGAATAACCACGTCTTCAATGAGTAACATCCATTTAGAGAAGAGAGAGAGAAAAAGACTGACCCAATCATTTATAATGTTGGTCACAATTTTCAGCTCTTATCATCAATTTAGAGTGGGCAATTAGGTAATTCCCGAAGAAAAAAGTGATTTCTCCGTTGAAAGATGTCTCATAAACATCTAAATCACTGTCGTAGAGCCGTTCTCCGAGCTACGATTTGATTGACCACTTAAGTGACCGCTAGTCGAGCATCATCTACTCAAAAAAAGAACTATAATTCACGATATCTCCGGGACGTCCTGAATCGCAGAAATTCGAATTCCAGTCAAGCCAACAGCTATCAAAACAATTAGTCCGTTACCGATTGACTCAAATGTACTAGAAAAATTGCGACGGAAGTAGAACTTGCACTTATCTTCGAGAAATGCACGTGGAAACGGTGCTTAATGGAGAAAGAAAACGGCAATTTCTCAATGAAAAATTCCGTTACATGCATATACTACATATTTTATCTGTCGATCGCAATTCTACAACTCCATTACAGATAATCAACTCAAAATAAAAAGGCTTTGTTATAGGAAACGTGTTTGCATTTCATATCTCATTGAGGAAGCTTATACTTGACAAATTCGCAATTATAGCGTCACAGATTTTCATTGGTACAACTAGAAAGAATTTTTTATTGTTGAGTAACTGTCAGATGAAAAGAAGTTCACTGTGCTGAAATTTTCAGGAAGAATCATCCAAAAATTCATGAAGTGTGGGCCATCTAGAGTTTGAATTTTGAAGTAGTGGTTATTTCCAGTCTGGCAGAACTTCTGTCATTCGTGTTTTGACAGAAAGTTAGTTTAATATTTGGCATTAACGAAATGAGTCGATTTATGCTTGAATAAAACTGGGAAATATTAGGAGTACAATGATGGCGCGGCACGGAGTTTCGGTCAGCTTTCGCAGATGATAACCGGCTTAAAAAATAGTTTGGACATTCAAGAACAACATAACCTATTAATATCATTGATTTTATATTGGTAAAATATAATTTTTATAAGTTGAAAATGTCAAAATTTGAGCCAAGTAAGCGTCATTTGCGGGAAATATTAGTTTACTTCTTTAATTTAAAGAAATCTGCTGCTGAGGCGCATCAATTTCTCGTAGAAGCATATGGTGGGGGTGCTTTGAGTGAGAGAACGTGTCGAGAGTGGTTTCAAAAGGTAAAAAATGGTGATTTCGACGTAGAAGACAAAGATCGCAGTGGAAGGCCAAAAATTTACGAGGATGCAGAATTGGAGGAATTATTGGAGGAAGATTCATCTCAAACACAAAAAGAACTTGCTCTAACATTAGAAGTCACTCAGCAAGCAGTCTCACATCGTTTAAAATCATTAGGAATTATTCATATTTAATTTGTGTTAAAAAACGGCGGAAACTTAATTGTACTCCTAATATTAAAAACTAATTTATACAAACTGTATAAATTTACGTCGAAAATTCAATAGAAATGAAATGGCCCCATGGAAATTTGTAGATCAATTCATTCGTGAAAACTGGATCGTTATTTGATAAAACAACCCGTTCACGTTTTAGTCCATTGCTGCTGTAGCTCAAAATGTGGCTGAATATCCATCAATATCAACTCGCCACTGTATTCAAGAACTGAACATTTCTTGTACTGCTCTGAGGAAAATTTTGCACCTCAGTTTGAAGGCTCACAAAGATCATAGTCTAATGATCGCATGGCCAAAGCTGAGCATTGTCCCAGAAAAATCGTCTTTACCATTGAAGCTCATTTTCACCTCAAAGAACAATTTTTTGTGGGGATCCGTTAAGAATAAGTGTTAGGCTAACCATCCAGAAACGATTGATACCTTGAAACACAAAATCGCATTTGCCATTCATGAAATTGAGCCCCAAACAATGGACAATATACTGAAAAACTGGGTTGTTTGGATGAGATACTGTCGCCAGTCGTAGCGGTCATATGAATGATATTGCTTTTCATTCGTAAGGTTCAACCTTTCTAATAAACTCATAACTTTGAAAAAATATTCATCAGTTTTCTTATTATAGCCGATTAAAAATACGAATTTTGAATGGCCCAACCCTTTTTATTCTTATTTCATCTGAAATGATCTATAATACAGTTACAGAGATTTGAAGATTTAAATAATTCGGATAAAAAAATTGGCGATCTAGTAAGAGCGCGTGAAAATCTCAAAAAAAATGAAATCCAAGAAGTTCGTTCACCATAATAAACAGCTCATGTGCTCGTTTCTTTTTAGAATGTTTGAATATTCAATACTAATCAAAACAATTCACATATAATTGGTAGCAAAATCTGCACGTAGATTCCTTGTTTTTTCCAATAACACATTACAGAAAGGAATCTGACAGATCAGCTGAAAGATTAAATTCAGTTACTAAATAAATCTGGAGTTTTGTTTAAAGAATGTTTTGAAATAATGGATATATTTATAGACCTGTAATGCTTTTTACAGATTAGAAAGACGCACACATAAACTTACATGGAATTTTTTGAATATCAAAACAGATTTAATCTGCTAGTCTCCTTCAATTTTAATTTCAAAAAATTTTATTCAAAAGCTTTTAGAATTAAATTAATGACTTATAAGCAGAAAAAACAGATATTCCACGAGGTCGTATGGTTAAGTTTATTTATTGTTAATTGATTTTATCTTTTAAATGTGAAGTTTGAGTGACCTTATCTGAATTCTAATTATTTTTTGAGGATATGCTACATAAATTAGTTATGGAGAAGTTCTGAAAATAATATTGTATATTTTTGAAAAAAGATTTAGTTTTCATAAATATAAGATCAGAAACAAAACATTTTGTCACATGCAAAGATGCGTTACCGCCTGTCTGAAGAGTTCAGTTGCGCATGCTTGGAACGGAACATTCAAACATTTATTTATTTATTAATTTTAATTGACAATTTATATTTGTTGGGTTTTCCTATTCCATTTGTTATTGTATAATGAGTTTTTATTTTATACGTCTATTAAATATAAGCAGTGCTCATAAGACATTGATTTGATTCTAAAAGTTTTTGAATAAAATTTTTTTGAAAGTAAAATTGTAATAATCCTTTTATCAAGTGAAAACCCGCTTCTTATTATTTCATTTTACATGGATTTACTCAGTATTTTATAGAAAGATAAGGTGTGGGCATTTTTTCAAAAAATTGTTAAATAAAATAGAAAGGCTTTTTACTTGATAGAAGAAATATAACAAGTAAAAAGCCTTTCTATTTTATTTTATATATAATATATAATTATATTTTGGCTTCAATAAATCTCATTATGGAATGTCAATGTATTTAAATAAGCCTTAAAAATAACTTACACTGTTCTTTGACTTTGTTAGAACATAGATCAATCTTGAATTATAAAGTTGATCTGTGTTTAGAAACATTCATTTCTTTACACGTGTGCGTTGTTGATATAGGTTAGTTTTTTGATTTTGATATTTGGAATATTATCTAGGACCGAAGAAGGGATTATTTAGAATTATATTTGTTTTTTGAAGATATAGTGCATGTTTTGAGAGATTTCTGAATTAACTTATTCGAATATTTAAATATATAAAATATTTCAAATAAATTATATTCTTTGAGAAGTCCTTAAGGTGTGTTCATGTTTTTAAAAGGCAATTGGTGTTCTTAAAGGTAAGACCAAAAACAAAATTTTGTCTCCTTCAAATATTTATTTATTAATTGTAATGACTTTCGTATATCTGTTGGTTTATTTATTGCATTTGACATTATATATTGAGTTTTGATTATATACGTCTATTAAACGTAAGCGGTGCTTATTTTAGACATTAATTTAATTCTAAAAGTTTTTTGAATAAAAATTTTTTGAAATTAAAATTGTAGAAGATAAACATATTTTAATTTGTTTTGATATTCAAAAAATTGTTAGTGAAGGAAAATTCTTTCATGAGCAAGTAAATTTGTATAGGTTATAAATATTTCTGTGAAATATTGAGTGATATAATTTTGCTTGTGCGTATTTCCTGGAAATAGCGAAATGAAGGATTCATTTGCAATGTGAATTTATAATAAATTTAGCTTCCTTTATGGTTTGCTGGATCCGAAGAAAGGGACGCCGAGTAAAAAAAGGTTGGTTCACTTCATACTTGAACTGTATTTCGTTTTCCTTTCATATTATCCCGACTATGATGAAATAATAAAGACGCCTCTGGTAACAGCTTGTCGGATGTTCTGTTTTTCTAATTACGGTGGAAATAACTGACGATAGGCCTTCGGGGCAAATGATGCTCTGGCTCGAAGCTCTAGGTGTGTATTCTTCACTCCTAATAATCGTGAAAACCTACTCATCCAATTGGAAGTCCTACATTGTTCAAGTGACGATCTACGCTGAAACTGTATATTAATAAAAACGATAAATCTAATCGAACCAAGGACAAAAACAAATCACTCGTATAGCATAAGTGAAAACAACCACGCTAGACTGTATGGCATCGTTCCTTTGGTTTTTCATTATCATAACAAGTAGGGATTCTGTTCGAAAGTCTCGTTTAGCTCTATTGAGAAACGTTTAATGTCGCGTTTTCCTTGAACAAATTCAAGCGCTCGAAAAAAATATCGTACAAAAAAATACGCCAGGTGGGAACCTTGAAGGCAGAATTAATTATGCTATCCGAAATTCATTCAGGTTTTTAAAATTTTCACGATATATTGTCAGCGATAATCAGCGTGTGATTGCTTTTTGTTACTGCGTTAATTATCTTAAAAAACGCCAATGAAATACGCGTTCAACTTGTATGGATCTCATCGGCCTCGAAAAGCATCATAAACAATTTATAGAAAAATCTAATACGTTGGCTTGATTTCTCATGTTTATTATTGAAAGTATTGAACAGAAAATCTGTGAGTCTTTCGACGAAAGCACTTCTCCGAGGTAACTACGGAGTATTTTGAAAGTATTCTTCAAATATATGTCCTCAGAAAAATATTCAAATCCTCTCCAATCTTTTTCACATAATTAAATAAGAAGAAAAAAGGGAAAAACGAATTGAGAATGAAAATACAACGATACTCTGAAATATGAAAAACTATACAAATAAAAAAAGTGAATTACTGTGAAGGTAACATATTGTTAAGTTTTTGTATTTCAATTAAATATAAACCTTCATCCAGTATAAACTCAATAAATTATAATGTTTTTACTTATTTCAATATTAATTGAATACACATTCAATAAACATTTTTATTTTATATTCTAGAGGTTTCAATAATTTTCTGAGGTCAATTTTTAATAATTTAGATATATAACTACAATGAAACTATTATGAGAATTTTCAAACTGAACAATATGCATCAAAATGGAAGAAATCTAAATACAGCTTCTATGTAAAATTATATTATATCGGGTATTTTTTTAGAGTTATAGAACTTTAAATTGAAATAAAACACATTTAAATTAAATAAATTATAGATTGAAGCCGAATTTTTTTTATTTGAAAGATAATTATTTGACATTTATGTTTTAAAAATCTTTCTTACAATAAATCAATTGTTACGGTAGCGTCATGAAGTGTAGCACCATCTTGTTGGAACCAATGGGTCGATACCATTCAAATTTTGAAACAAATAATCATTGATCATCGATCTGTAACGAGCACCAGATTAGCTCCAGCATCGTTTTTAAAGAAATATGGACCGATGATGCCTTCAGCGTGTAAAGCACACCATACAGTGCATTTTTCAGGATGCAATGGAACCTGCAGAACTTCTTGAGGATTGTTTTCACTCCATATAAGGCAATTTTGCTTGTTTACATAGCCGTTCAATCAGAAATGAGCTTCATCACTAAATACAATTTTACGATAAAAAAGTGGATCAACTTCAAGTGTTTCTAGGGCCCGATCATCAAACGAACGACGCTTATTGTGGTCAAGTGGCTTTAGTTCTTGAACCAGTTGGATCTTGTATGGGTGTAGACCAAGACCTTTAAATTTTCCATGTGGTGGATGCACAGAGTCCAACTTGTTGTGAACGTCGACGAATAGACAAATCTGGATCACCATTAACACTATGACTTACAGCAGCGATATTTTCTTCTGTACGTACAGTTCTTTGTCTTGTTGTTGCATCGAGTAGAGAAAATGTTGTCCGAATTCTATCGATAGTTCGACGAATAAGCTGCTCTGATGGACGATTATGTAAACCATAAATTTCACGAAGTGCTCTATACGTTTGGCGAAGAGAACACTGATTTTGAAAATAATTTTCAACAATTTGTGAACGTTGTTGCGGCGTGAGTCTTTCCATGATAATTTGTAAACCAAATGAACAAAAATGTCAAAACAACATGGCTTCTACCTTCTGTCAAATCAGTTATCCCTATCGAATGTTCTATCACTTTAAAAAAACACCCGATATTAGAATATTAACGAAACATTCAAACATACCAAATTTCAATGAGATTGTGAAATGAAAAACTTCTAATTCACAATCAGATATTTCTAGAATTTTATATTTCAAATCATCACACAGTTGTAGATATCGAGCCTGTGGTGCAAAATATTTCCAAGTATAAATAATTTAAGTTGTGAATGATTATTAATTACTTGAAAAAAAATCAGAGTAATCTGACTACCTTCACAGAATATTTAATTCTCAATAATTAATTAACTGAGACTTAAGAATTCATAATTAAGAAAATAATTGTTGGATAATGAAAAACCTATGAAACCTTGATTCAAAATTTTACAGCGTTCTTAGTAGTAAGAAATATTAATGGACTTATTCGCTCGAGAAGCTGCCAGTTGCCAAAAGTTAACCACATTATAGAATATCGTTTCGGGCTTCCTTGAATCTGCTTAGCGTAATTGTACCCCAAGGATAAAATATCCGTGTGTATTGGTCGAATAATCTCCTTTTAATCACGTCGATCTTGGATCATTTCGAGTTAGTAACAAACTGTTATTCGGTTTTATTACATTATCTTCGGAATTAAAACGAATGATCCCAAATTACTCTACATTATTGAATTCCAGTTATTTTGTTGATTGTTTTTATGGCTCAAATAACTATAATCTTGAGGCGTTAAATCATAACTGCTTCTTCTGACTTTATATAGAATACACCTGATAGAGAGGCGAAAAAAATTTTTGCTTCGTGGTTCTGTTGATTATTACCGTATTTTGTTTTTATTTTAGTTCATTGTTAATTTTTTTGAGGACGAATATTATTACTTATAGGACTGCGAAAATAAATAATAGGTAATTTAAATATGAAACATTCTTCAAGTCTTATAAAATTTCTATTGTTTAAGAAAATTCAAAATATTGTTTTAGAAAGTATAGAAATAAATTTATTGCAGGGACTGTGAGTTGCATATTTTGCAGCATGTGCTTTCAATATACCCAGACACACTAGATATTATCAAAAAATACTCGGTAAGGTTAATGGGTGAATTCGGTTCAATGGTTTTGGCATTTTCGAAACTACAGATTTGATCTATTTGAAATTCAGCATTTAGAAGTAGAATAATAAGTGTCATTAAATATTTTAATATTTACAGATATATTCTGTTAGCCTTCTACATATTTTATTTCAAAAAATTATATTTAATATTATAATTTCAAGAATTAAATTAATGTCATATAAGCACTGCTTATATCAAACGACATATAAAATAAACATTCATTATAAGACATCCAAATGAGATAACAAAATCCAATAAATATAAATTGTTAACAGAAAAGGCCTCATCGGTCCACATATTTCTTTAAAAACGATGCTCGATACAGATCGATGATCAATGATTATTTGTTTCAAAATTTGAATGGTATCGACCCAAAAGTGTTTTGGTTCCAACAAGATGGTGCTACACCTCATGCTGCTACCCTAAAAATTGATTTATTGTAAGAAAGATTTGGCGATAACATTATTTCGAGGAATGGTCCAATTAATTGGCCTCCTAGATCATGTGACATAACTCCACTGGATTATTTTCTTTGGGGTTATGTCAAGTCATTGGTTTATGCTGATAAACCAGAAACGCTTCGGAAGCCAACATAACTCGTGTTATTGATGAAATAAGGCCTGAATTACTCGAAAAAGTGGTCCAAAATTGGTCTGGTCGAATGCGGTTCCTCAGAGCTAGTCGTGGTGGACATATGCCGGAAATTATTTTCAAAACATAAATGTCATAAAATTATCTTTCAAATAAAAAAAAATTGGCTTCAATCTTAATTTAAATGTGTTTTATTCTAATTAAAAGTTATATCACCCTAAAAAAACAATAAAATAAAGTTTATTATTATTATTTTTATTTGATCCTTTATTTTAAGAATTATTAGATAATTTTGAAATAGTGGATTTTCTTGTATTTGGATGTTAATATACACACTCATATAGTTTTCGTTAATAAATTTGTATTAATACTTTTCATATCGGGATGTAAAAAGGTTTTTTCCGAGACATTGAAAAATATATTATATTAATTATAGTTTTTTAATATTTTTTTATTATTTTTGTTAACAATTTATATTTATTGGATTTTGTTATCTCATTTGGATGTCTTGTAATGAATGTTTATTTTATATGTCGTTTGATATAAGCAGCGCTTATATCAAACGCGCATTAATTTAATTCTTGAAGTTATAATATTAAATATAATTTTTTTAAATTTTTGTTAACAATTTATATTTATTGGATTTTGTTATCTCATTTGGATGTCTTGTAATGAATGTTTATTTTATATGTCGTTTGATATAAGCAGCGCTTATATCAAACGCACATTATTTTAATTCTTGAAGTTATAATATTAAATATAATTTTTTTAAATTTTTGTTAACAATTTATATTTATTGGATTTTGTTATCTCATTTGGATGTCTTATAATGAATGTTTATTTTATATGTTGTTTGATATAAGCAGTGCTTATATGACATTAATTTAATTCCTGAAGTTATAATATTAAATAAAATTTTTTGAAAGTAAATATGTAGGCTAACAATATATTTGTAAATATTTAAATAATTTTATATACCTTCTATCAAGTATAAACCTCCATTTATTTTATTTTATTTATAAGTGTCATGTTCGTGCAAAATTTCCTGGGGATTGTATGAATTGAAGAAAAATTGAAAATTTTTTTTGTGAAGATCGTTATATGAAGTAGCATGCAAAGACTTTGACGGAGATAAAAGATAAACTAGATCCTGAAAGTTTTCGGATGTCGTTTGTTTTGCAAACGATGGTATAAATTGTATTTGAATATCTCATTTGTATGTGAATCAAATGTTTAACTGTGAATGTTGAAGACATTCTTACAACGTCTACGGATGTACTAATTTTCCGATGGTCACTGAAGCAACAAAAACAATGGCGCATAACGTCTGAACCGCGGTCATGTATAATGTATTGGAGGATGAAACGTCACAGACTGGGGTTCAATTAACAAGCACAGCCCAGTCCATCCAACGGTACAAAAATGAAAGTACCTCCTTTAATACGTAGATGGAAAACAAACAAGGGAAACTTGTCCGAAAACCGCTAGATCGTCCTCATGGAGATTTATTGGAAAAGTGCGGAACCGAAGTGGTTACAAAAATAAACCAGCATCTATTAATGAACTTATTAACGAATGTGAACACGGCATCGAAGTTCCATTATTAATAGATGGGTTGTTTATTTCTCTGTTTATAAGAGTTCCGATTTCAAATATTCAATGAATACAAAATCATATCATCACTTCAGTCTTAAATAGACTGGGTAATATTAGGTTGCGCTTAAACAAACTGAAATAAAAACTCTCTGGTTTCGGTTGTTAATTCAGTTAATTAGAAAATATTCATTTGGGGGGCGTTCGTTCGGTTAGCAGATCGTTGAAGCAGTTTTTGTCCAATTCTGCCACGATAAGAAAAAGAAAACGTTTAGGCGTATTTCACGTTTAAATTACGATCTTCGGGAAAATATCTAATATTTTAAAAATATTTCATGCGATAACTAGATCAATTTTCCGAAACTGCTACAAATTCAGTCTAAAAAATCTTTTTACTTTTTAAAACTTTAAAATGTCGCTTCTTCTTATAGACAAGGAAGGATGGTAACACTTATACTTAACGGATCCCCACAAAAAATAGTCATGCGAGGACAAAAATGAGCTTCATCGCTAAAGATGATTTATCCGGGAAAATGCTCATCTTCGATAATTAGCCCATTGAGCGAAATGTAAACGTATCGGATGGTCACGAGGCTTCACTTCTTGTACTTGTTAGACTTTGTAAGCCTTCATACCGAGGTCTTTGTGCAAAATTCCCCTCCGAGAAATGTGAAAAATGTTCAGTTCTTGAACACGATGATGAGTTTATTTATGTTCGGCCACATTCTGGGCCTACATTAGCAATATTTTCAGGTGTTCACACTGGACGAGATCGTGAACGAGTTAGTCTCCTATAATTTTAATTTAAAAAAATTTTATTCAAAAACTTTTAGAATTAAATTAATGTCTTATAAGCACAGTTTATTTTTAATAGACATATAAAATCAAAACTCATTATATAATATCAAATGGAATAAATAACCCAACAAATATAAATTGTCAATTGAAATTAATGAATAAATATTTGAAGGAGACAAAATTTTGTTTCTGATCTTACAGTTATAAAAACTAAATCCTTTTCAAAAATACAAAATATAATTTTAAAAACTTCTCAAAAAAAGAATTTATTTGCAATATTTAATATATTTAAATACGTTACTTCAAAAATCTCTCAAAACATGTATCAGATCCTCAAAAAACAATTAGAATTCAGGTAAGGTTTTCATCGGTCCTACTTCACATTTAAAAAATATAAGAATTTCTAACAGTTTGAATAGAAGATTCACCACCTTGGAAATAACTTTTTAATATTTCCCAGTATTTTTTAATAGTAAATCGACCCATTTCGTTAATGTCAGTTATTAAACTAACTTTCTGTCAAAACACCAATGATAGAAGTGTTGCCAAACTCGAAATAACCACTTCTTAAAAATGCAAACTCTAGATGGCCTACCCTTTAGAATTATCAACACATGCGCGGCAGAAAAGGAAAATATAAAATATTGTCCGTGATCATCTAGCGGTCAATATCTTAAATCATATTTCCTTTTAATTATTTATTGGTCAACTGACGCACATGTGTTGATAATTATAAATGTCTATAAAAAGGAACAGTGTTATATTTTACTTAATTTCAAAGTTGAAAATTGATTCAGTAAATATCTGAAATATTTAAAGAAACCCTCTAAGTAATTTTCAATTCATATTTATATCTCTATATTAGTCGTTGGTACGACTGAGTCGCTGAAATAGCTGTCATTCCATCGTTCTCCTTTCTGAAACCATAGTATTTATTGAGCTTTCTTCTAGCTAGGAACAAGAACAATCAGTCCAGTCGACAGTTCCCAACTTCAATGCAATATTGCATCTAAGACAACACAATGACTAGTAATTAAACCCCTTATCATGTAAAACTTCCCTATTGTTCACTGTTAAGTCCACCGCGAACTACTGCAAGAAACTCGATTATACATTTTTCCCACGTTGTATGGAGTACGCATCAAGTGTTGAATAAGTATGAAGTAGAATGAATTTAGTGCAAACTTTCTCAAGGGAAAAATCAGTGCAAACTGAAATTACAAGTCTACATGCAGTTCGGCCATTTGTCTAAACCAAACCGTGGGATTGAAAATGACGTTAAAATAGATAAAAAATTATCTTGAAATATATTACGTATACATGTGGGATGTATTTGTTTAATTTTGCATCCTCGTTTCCATGAATTACAAAACAGTATTGGACATTTTGTGAACATCGATGTGTCAGTTTTGCAGAGTTCTGTCATTATTTCCTGCTCGAAATTTTAATAGAACCACAGAAAATGATCACCCTTTTCCTACAATAGATAATCTGCAATTTTAACACGTAGAATAAAAACGCAGAAAGCTCGACTAAAGGTCATCTAGAGTTTGCATTTTGAAGTAGTGGTTATTTCGAATCTGGCAAACTTCTGTCTTCTTCTTTACGCTTGAGCAAAACTGGTAAATATTTCAAAGTTATTTCCAAAGTGATGAATCGTTTATCCTAACCGGTAGAAATTTACGTGGAAAATTCAATAGAAACGAAATGGCCTCACGGCAATTTGTGGATTAATTTGTTCGTGAAAACTGCATCATTATTTGATCAAACAACCCGTTCATATTCCCGTCCAGTGAGCACACCTGAAACCATTTCTGCTGTAGCCCAAAATATGGCTGAACATTCATCAAAATCAACTCGTCATCGTTTCCGATGCGTTTCCACTTCGCTTAATGGGCTAGGTTCAACCTTTCTAATAAATTCATAGCTTTCAAAAAATATTCATTAGTGTTTTATTTATAGCCGATCAAAAATGCAAATTTTAAAGGGCCCACCCCTTATAAAAATCCAATTAATTCGATATTGAAAATCAAATATTGAACAACGAATTGCATTTTTATGAAGTTTAATGCAAATCATAGAACACTTCTTAGTTTCGTGGTCATTTAAAGTATCAGTAAACTGAGCTATTTAAAAACTGAGCCACAGAAGAAAATAAGTTTTTTTTGCAGCAATCGCAAGACTCTTGAAAATTTATTTATTTATTTAGTCTATCAAAATCTGAATAGTCGAATTACTTTTGACTTGTAGTCAGTGTTTCATATCAGTGAATTTTTAATTTCATGAAAAAATTTTTCCCAACAATTTTTTAAATTCAAATTTTTCACAGTTTCAATCGACAATTTATATTTGGTGGGTTATTTATTCGATTTTATAATATATAATGAGTTTTGATTTTATATGTCTATTAAATATAAGCTGTGCTTATAAGACATTAATTTAATTCTAAAAGTTTTTGAATAAAAATTTTTTTAAATTAAAATTATAGGAGACTAACAAGTCAAATCTGTTTTGATATTCAAATTTTGATATTTAAGATATTGTAAAAGACTTCTATCGAGTAAAAACACCCTTTTTATTACCGATATATTGATATAAGTATTTTTATGAATTTATTCCGGTGGTTATGTTGGATCAATTCATAAAATAAGCTCTTTCCGAATTTTTTATCTAGTATGAATTCTGAACAGGACAAGCTTTCTCTTCTTTATTTTTTGCCGAGAAATGTGTTGCAGAAGAATTGTTCGAAAGTTGAATCATCTTATCACGCGATTTAATTCTTAGACGTAATAGTTGAGTTCACACATCGTCCCATATATGAAATCATCAAGAAATAACCAAGGAATAATTATTTTAATTTGGTAACTGATTTACGTGTTTAATATTCAACCCTTCTGAATAAATGTGTCAGTCTGTGGACGCTTAAGTTGGCGTTACAAATGAGATGTATATTCACCCAATTTTAATTGCCTCAACTTTTCCATTCGTCATTGTTTCAATTATTTATATTTAATGCTCATTTCAGTTCGAGTGGGCCCTAGACAAACATAAATTTCTTTTAACACAAACAGGAACAGTGCTTGTAGGCACAATATATATCTCGTGATAAAGGGATACTATTCATTCTTATTTATTTATGTATTTTCTTGCATACAAAATTATTGTATTTTTTAGCTGCTCCCTATTCCACACATGATTTGTTTTCATATTGTGTCCTCAATGTTTCAGGGATATGTTTTATGAATGGATACTTAGAGATCATTGCCCTTAAATGGTAGAATAATATAATAAAGAACCTTTAGAATTGAAGCGACATCGTGGGGCATAGAATTGAAAGTTATTTCCCACTGTGCCTTCGCCCTAGAATGTCATGTGTAGAGCTTGATGAAATTGACCCTTCGAATATCATAGAAGTTAATTTGTGCATGAACAAGTAATATGTTATTCATTGTTTCAAATAACGAACCTTCAAAGTTTTCACGGGTGACATTTGAAGATATACAAATCTATTTGAAATCCTTACCCATCTTTTCTCCGAAAACTGAAGTCTAAAAAATATTCACACTAATATAAAGATTCGAAACTCAAAAATATCTAACTAATAAATAGAAAACTTGGATATATATTGAAAATTTACTACGAATAGTTTTTTGAATATTACAGATATTAGCTGGATTAATTATCCGAAACTTCTACAAATTTAATCTAAAAAATCTCTCAAAAATTAAATTCAATTAACTTAGAAAACGCTGTTTCACTTTATAGACATATAGTTTATCAACACATGTGAGCGACAACTAATAAAGAATCAAAAGAAAACGTAAAGTAGTGACCAAAATTATCTAAATCCATCACCCAAGACAAATTTGGCGATTGAATATGTTATTCCTTAATATCCATTCGAAACAAAACTGTCTTGGGTGATGGATTTAGATAATTTTGGTCAATACTTTGTTAACTTTTGATTCTTTATTAGTTAGTTGCCGCTCACATGTGTTGATAAATCTATGTTTATAAAGTGAAACAGTGTTTTCAGAGACATTTTATTAAATCTAATTCTAAAAAGTTTTTAATAGATTTTTAAATTAAATGTGTAAAGGTTTCGGAGAATCGATCCATCTATTATCTATAATAAAAAACTGGGAAACGTTTAGATATCACTGCACCGGAATTTGTTTATGTTGTAAGGAAATAATAAGCATTAGGTTGGAACTTGCACCACGAAATTCATTAATAATTTGATTGATCCATTATTTTATTTCCCAGTTGCCAATTCGTAATTTCTGTTCTCCTTATCGTATCATCTCTGGTATTCCTCAATTTGTTGAGGCCATCTCTCTTCAGTGAGTCATCATATATTCACCCCAAGGTGGTTTACATAGGACACACTGGGCTAGGACCATATTGTTTGACATACAAAAACAATGAATCACCAGGTTTCCACCTAATACTAGACTGATTTACATTATCGATGTTCCTTTCCAATGAATTTCATGTTTTCATCAACGACTTTCTTCTTATTCGTTTCAGTTTCATCGTAACTTTCGATATTCGACAAAAATCTTTGATATTATGTATAACTCAACGTTAAGCGAATATAGGAGAGGGGTTAAGTCTGGAAAAATGGGAAAAAATTCCAAGTCACTTAATGAAGTGATAATAGCCATATGTTAGTAGATTTTAGACACTCCTTGCCTTATCCTTAGGTAATACGATCATAAATTGTGCTAATTTGATAGTGATGTTGATTTATTTTTTCTCAGAATGAAAAACCTTTGTGGTCAATAAAAAAAAATTGAACCGACATGAAAATTCATCAGTTTAAGTTTTGCCCAGCTTTCATCGAAAACTATTCCACAAAAATTCCTGAAACTTGGTTCGAAAACCAACAATAATTCTGAAGGTTTTTCAGCAAAATAAATTCACTCTATGGGTTGAAAATTAAAGATTTCACGATAAAAGTTCCTACTCAAAAACTTATCAGATTTTTAATTGCAAAATAAAAGACCTTTGCGTAAAATTTGCAGTGAAAAGCAAAGATATTAATATATGTTAAAAAATATATTTTAGATTACTGTAAAATTCCTAGTATAATAATATTAATTTTATATTACCCTAATATATATTTTTTAAGATATATAGTGAAAGTTTTCCCAAAATTCTGATTTTAAATGAGCCAGTTACCCGCTCAGTGTTAGTTTCGAGACACACTGTATACGTTCAAATCTATGTCAACATTCGATATCAATAAATTGAAATTCCTGAAATTTCTGATTATCGAATTGTATGCGTTCAAGTTATCACTGAGTCAAAATAAATAATTTTTCAACGATTTTTTTTTAATGGTCTTCATTATAGAGGAAATTTTATTCGATAATGTTTTTATTAAATCATCCTTAACTTGGCGTATTCAAACTATATTTATAATGCTTTTTTTTGTTTTCAGAATATTTCCACAAAGAAGATGATGACGTAGTGGAGGCGTGTTAGAAGCACACGCTTTCAAGATGACGGTAGTCTGGAAACTTTACTATGACTACTTTTTCTTCGTCCAGCTTTTAATATGGCTCCATTTTTTGACCAATTCATGTCAAGCATGGCTTCCAGACAGTGGATCGAAGCTAGTCAATAATTTAAAACAAATATCCAGCTCCAGTATTAAGTGAGTGACAAATAAAGTTTTCGTCACTACGTAAAATTTTTAAAACAATTCCCACCTCCTAATGCAAAACTTGTCTTGATTTTTTTTTGCGACTGCAGTTTATAATTATCAATCACTGGCTAACCCAGAACAAATATAAATTTTTTTCCAGAAAATAGGTACGAATATTTTAAATCCATAATTGAAAGAAGATTAGGGTGGAAATGTTTCTTAAAAAAATGTCTCCAATAACATAACATTGCAGTCAGATTGAAATTGTTGGAAACATATCGCTTTTTTCATAATAAAGATATTTTTACATGTTTTCCACCTGTTGCATGGAATTTTTTGAGATATTCAGGATTTCCGGAACCTTGATTTTGTAACTTTGTTGGAAGATAGATTTATGGAATTGCGTTAACCTCATTTATTAAACCATTCATTAAATTATTTCAAAGTATTGTGTGTTTTTTATATTATCTACATTTTTTTTAAGGTTGACTGAAACATAAGAAATAGATTTTCAAACGTTCCGAAAAATGTGTTTCATTTTAATTTGCCTTTCGCATCTTTCAGGTCAAATTTTGTTAGTGAAAAATTTTTTCAAGCAAAAAATCATTGTCTTGACCAAAGAGTGAATTATATTTTCTATCAATTTCTTTATTTTGTGCAATATTTGAAGAATTCCACTGTCTATCGAAATAGAAATTTAGTTTTCTAAGACATTTTCAATTTGATTCTTTCTTAATTGAATTATACGTACAGGTTACTGAAATTTGTGATTGCATATTCAAGTTGAACAAAAATATAGTCTTATTCAATAACAAATAAAATGTCAAAAGATTTTGTTGAATAAAGATTTATTATGGCAATAGTTTTCAGAAACTACAGGTGAGAAAAACCATGATCGAATTGAAATTTTGTAACATGACAGCCAAAAAAACTCACGGCACGTTTGATACAAAAAACAAGGTGTGGGACACGCAAACAAGTTCGCTATGATACAGAACATATTCTTTTAAATCGCCTCGAGTAGTTCGAAAGCATCACCTCGGGAGAACTTGGTGAATATTATACATATAATTTGAATTCAAAACTATCCTCGAATTGTGACATCATTCAGATCATTCACGTTAAATTTTGTCCAACTGAGTTTTTCCCATGTAATTATTTCATTAGTATAAATTTATATACGTCTATTCAATTTCCAAGATTTCAAATTATAGACCTTCTAGTTCTTGAAGAATTGGGTCATTGGTCTGTTCATTATTCAATCAGAGATTATTTGATAACTCATTTAAAATTTGAATGAATGAAAATTCTTCATATAACATCAACAATACTTCAAAAATTTAATTGAATCGGTCCTTACTTGATAAAAATTTATTTAAATTAAATGAAATAATACAGATTATTTCCACAATTTATTAATTTAACGACAATTATTTACATGGGTTTACGAAAAATACTAAAGTCATGCAAATCATCTTTTACAAAATTTTAAGATCAAGGAAATTTCTACAAGAATTCTTTTCTTTCTCGAGGGTGAATTTAATGTTTGGATGGATTTTATTAATGAAATCATCAAAATTGCAGAGCTGTGTCTATCTATTCTCTTAAAGCAACAAATGATATGATTTACATATCTAAACCAATAAAGAAAACATTTGTTCAAGGGATTTAGGTGAATTTTTCTTTGTAAATTTTCCTTAAAAATTCTGCTGAAATCGGACTTAATGGATTTCCCATAAATAAATTTTCATCTAAACTTAAAATATTATCATTTAACTGGAAATTTTTTTTTCTACACAGATTTCCAGATTATTTGAAATATCATTCTTTCTTACGCACACTGTTATTTTTAATCAAAAGTTTTTCAAATATCTATTGTTTCTCTAGGTGGAATACTTGGAAATAAATTATGTATAACAAATTGAATGAATTTAGAATTTTTTGGTTAATATGTTCAAAACTATTCTCAACATAATAAAAAGGGGTTTTTTTACTCTGTTAGAAGTCCTTAAAAATACCTTACAAACTTTGAGTAATTTCCGTTATGAACTAGAATACATAGGTTTATGATAGATTGGGCCGTTGCTTGGTAGAAATCAGTTGTAATTGTCATTATAAAATAAAACACTTGTTTACATTTTCTACTTTATTTTTGGTATTGACGTACGTTTCGTCTTTGCTAGAAAGACTTCATCAGAATATTCTGATGAAGTCTTTCTAGCAAAGACGAAACGTACGTCAATACCAAAAATAAAGTAGAAAATGTAAACAAGTGTTTTATTTTATAATGACAAGAATACATAGGGTTTTGATATTTAAAAATTCACTTCGTTCTTAGTTTGTTTATAGAAAGACATGTGGTTTTAGTAAGATATGTTTTTATTAAGTACTTTTATTTTTTGGATACGAAGTTGGACTGACGAGTTATCGATGTGGTGATTCCAAATAACCTTTTTGAAGATGTGCTGCATGTTTTTTCGGGTTTTTTTGAAGAAACCTTTTTTAAAGGAACTTATTTTTAAAGAAATTCTTGAGGTTATGTTGTGCATTTATGGAAAGAAATTTGATTTCCATAATACATTGATACAAAACAAAATTACAAAATTTTGTATCCTTCTGGTATTTATTTAATATTTTTAATTGATAATTTTTAATTTTCTTCGTATTCTTTTATTTCTTTTGGTGCTGTGTAATGAATGAGTGTTATTTCTATATGTCTACTGAATTGAAACTGTGTTCTAAGACATTTAATTCAATTTTAAAAATTTTTTGAGACAAAGATTTTATAAAATTAAAATTGAAATTTGTAGTGAGGTTAGCAGAATAAATAAATCTGTATGATATTTAAGAAAATTATTTTAATTGCATATAAAAAACAGGACATAATTTTAATCGCGACTAAAAAATATTACAGATTGAAAATGAAAGTAATTCTCTCGGAAACCCTAGAAATCAATATATACCGTAAAAAAGAAATTCTTCTGAACCATCAAATAGACTTAAACAAATCCCCACTGCTTAATGTTTTTATGATGATTGATAACATTTTCTTTAGCGCTTTATTTTTAGCTCACCGCTATATTTTTTGTGATGAGAGTTTTGTACTTAACAACATTTCTACAATGAAAACTCAGTTTAAATAATCATCTAATAAAGAGCTGGTATGACGAAAAAATTATGTAAACAATAAAATTAATAAAATTTTCGTTAAGTGAAAACCGAAAAAATAGTAGCCTATGTTGCTTATGAATTCATAGGTGGCGGTTGTATTGGTATGATACCCTTCTAAAGGAAAAGAGCCATAAGATAATCCATACTGAATTTTTTTCGACATAAAAACTTTTTGTTCCAGATTTACGGGTAATTTAACACATCCAGATCAATTCGTCATCTTGAACCAAGACGAACACTCCATCTTGCTCGGGGGAAGGAACAAAGTTTACAATCTGAGTATTTACGATTTCAATGAAAGGGTACAATCCAGGATAGAGTGGCCCTCATCAGATCCCCACAGTCAGCTCTGTATTTTGAAAGGAAAAACTGAAGATGATTGTCAAAACTATATCAGGATACTATACCGTCCCGAGCCTGGAAAACTGGTTATTTGCGGTACCAATTCTTACAAACCACGATGTCGAAAATATGTCGAAACGGTGAGTATTTATCTCAAGTAAAAAAGTTGTATTTCAAGTATATCCGAAACTTGAAAAAAATTTTGTTGGTTTTTCGCCCGAATCGAACTTAATTTATACCAAACCGTGATCCAGAAATTACACCCCCATAAAAATGACTTTTGAGTGTTTTGAACCAAATGAAACACTGTGTTTTACCAAGAGCATGCGATTCTATTGCACTTTTCTTCAAATAATAACGGAAAACCAGTGCTGTCTGTAGACAAAAAACTAACATGTTTAAGGTTATAGAAAAATATACGGGTGTATGAAACTTGGATTTATTGTAAATATTCGTCAGCTGTTCTTTCAATTCTCTAAACGAGTCTCCAATTTTTATGAAAAACTCATTTGAATGGGGCGAACGATTATTATTAATCGAAATAAATAACCTCATAAATGATTTTCTGGATAGAATGAAATCTTTGTTCGTGTTACTAAATGGAGCAAAATTTCAATAATTTCCGCAAATTTCATATTCCCGTTTGGGCTGCAAATTATAAGTCTCCTAGCTGTTCCATCTGGAAGTTATCGTATTGCAAATGAAATAAAAATTGAGCATGGAATCTTCATTATAAACACAACATATTTCTATATAAAGATATTGCTTTTCAGTTGAACGGACATTATGACATGGAAAAAGAATTTGAGGGCATTGGAATATGTCCCTATAACCCAGACCACAATAGTACAACAGTATTTAGTGATAAGCAGTTATATTCTGCAACAGTAGCCGATTTTTCTGGGGGAGATCCCATTATATACAGGGATCCTCAGCGTACAGAACAACTGGATCTCAAACAATTGAATGGTAAGGTTCTAACGGTATTAATTAATTTTTCGAAAGAATACAGAAGTAAACAAACATGCAGGATAGTTCAGTACTTCATTCAATATTTTGGGAAAAAATGGAATAAGCGAAGTTGAATATTAGACAATTACTCACCCATTGTATGAACCTACTATTAAGACGTTTCAAACCATTGTCTGCGTTTCTGCAGGCTTAATCGGTAGTTGTCCATCGCTCATTGAATCTGAATTAGCTACATTTCCTGGCAAATCGAACCATTTTGTAACCAAAACTAAAGGATTTCGATATCTAGGTATGGCGTCTTGAAGATGCCGGAAGATACAGGGATGTTTCTTCAAAGGAAGATCATAAGAATGACAGGGCTAGCTTGATCTGTAGACTCAACTGATTATAGCTTCTATCTCTGTAGTTATCTGAAAGTTTGAGGTATCATTATTATAAAAACTGATTGTGTTAGTGCATCAGAACCTAATGATCTATTTTGTCCTCCAATTTTGAGCTCACGGAGGTATTTTCTGTACTCCTTATCCGGTTCTAGAGTACTAATGGGTACTACTCTTTTCGTAGACTTTTAACAGGGAGAGGCTCAAGGTGCTGAATAGTTTCCTTCTCCCCACAAAATCTGTAATCGTCATTACTTGCTAAATGTAATTTTACTCATTACCCGCTAGATCTAATTTTACTAAATACTGTTCTTACCAATGAGTTTTTGGTTACTAAGGTTCAGAATGAACTATTTGGAGTGCTATAAACCTGGAAAACTTCGCAAAAGGAGTATTTCAGTTTCCTCTTCTTTAATTTTGTTCTTGAATGTGTATATCCTCAGACTTTGGTGCTACAGTTGAACGTTAGCTCTCTTGTTTTCTCTGATTCACAAAGTATCCTGTAATCCAGACCAAGGACCATTATTCTTGCCTTTTTCATTAAATTAAAAGCTTGAGTTTGGCAGTCATTCACCAAAAAAAAAAACCATTCATTCGATCAGAATCTTACAGTTACAATGAGTTACTTAGAATTCCATTTCAAATCAACTGTAGTGATGATTTGTGTGAAACGTCTTAGCGTTAAACCTAAAGGTTGATAGGAGTACTAATGAAAATATTTCTCTTCGTTTCATGGTCTCTCAAAAAGTTGAAGCAAGTTTTATCCTAATTTTCATATTAGCAAATGTTTAATTCAACTTAATTTTTTTTAGCTCCACATTTCGTTAGCTCAGTGCCTTATGGAGAACATATTTATTTTTTCTATAGAGAAACAGCTGTCGAATATATGAACTGTGGAAAAGTGAGCAAATGGTTATTCCGTGTAAAGATTGCTTGAATTAACGATAAATATTTCAGATTATCTACTCTAGAGTTGCAAGGGTTTGTAAGAATGACCAAGGTGGACCGCATCAAATGACTGATAGGTGGACGTCCTTCTTGAAAGCTCGACTGAATTGTTCTGTTCCTGGGGAGTACCCCTTTTATTTCGATGAGATACGTAAGTATTTTCAAAACATCTTAAACGAAAAATAAGTTCTTGATAAATTGTACCTCTCAACTAACATTTTTTTCAGAATCTACAAGTGAGATCATAAGTGGCGCCTACGGGGATAATGGTAATAAGAATATCATTTATGGTACATTAACCACACCCAATAATGCCATAGGAGGATCTGCAATTTGTGTATATAACATGGATGATATCATTAGCGCCTTTCAAGTAAGCCTACATTTTTTCTTTTACTACTCTTGTATGTCATTTTGTAGTGGTACCATTTCATGATTTTCTTAAGATATATGATCTTGAAAATTAATTTGGGCCAAGATCATTTCCATTAAAACTCCCAAAAAATAAACTATTGGGAATTTAAATTGTGATACTTCTTATTTCGCTAGCACAGTCAAAATTTGGAAGTCTTTCTTATCTGGTACATGTATTTATTTATCAATCACAAATTTCAGAAAATATTTATTTTATATGCCAGTGAAATACAGATAATGACTTATCTATCAAACTAATTCATTAACTTTGGATCTTCATGAGTCTTAAATTAATTTTTGAACAAACAATAATGCAAACAAAGCAGTTATGAGTCATAACAGTTATTGTTTCATAAGGAAACTATATCACGTCAATGATAAATAAAAAATATCTAATGGATATAAAAAAAGTAAAACAGTATTGCATCATTTGCTACGTCACTTTAATTGTTCATCCTTCAGACAGGTCAATTTTCAATTCGTGAATCATTCAACATTATAACACATGGTATTTTCTGAATTTTGTCGTTGAATATGAAGGAAACCAATTGAAGGGAGATTCTTAACTTTCCTTTTTTTATAGGGAAGCTTCAAGCATCAGGAAAGTCTCAATTCCAACTGGCTTCCTTTATCAAATAATTTAGTACCTAAGCCCAGACCTGGCCAATGCGTTCCAGATAGTCGATCTTTACCTGAGAGAAATGTGAATTTCATTAAAACACACTCTTTAATGGAGGAAGCAGTACCCGCCTATTTCGGCAAACCAATTCTGATAAGAGTGAGCTTACAGTACAGATTCACTGTGATCACTGTGGATGCACAGGTTAAAACAACTGATAACGAGTCTTTCGATCTTCTCTATGTTGGAACCGGTAAGTTGAATGACTGAAGTAATTGAACAAAAACCTTCATTTTCTTAATTTCTTAGATGATGGGAGGGTACTGAAAATCGTCAACATACCCTACGCAACAGCTGCAAAAGCCGTTGTCATCTCAGAGAACAATGTTATGCCGCATGGAACCCCAATTAAACAAATCAAACTCACACCTGAAGGTGGAAAAATTATAGTTGTTAGCAGAGATGAAATTCGATTGGTGGATTTGAACCAGTGCAGAAATGTCAACACATGCAGGTAAGAAAATAAATAAATAAATACATCAAGAATATGACAAAGGCTTTTAACTTTTTTTTTATTGAAGATCTTTTGAACTCAAACAGAACCTTTTTCCATTGCAATCGATAAGATCATCTATATGTTATATGCTGATTTAATTTTTTGTCATTACTTTCTAAGCGGTAACTCAACTCACGGTTATTTCTATGCAGTTTCAAGTCCTTCTCTGAAAAAAACAGGGCAAGTTTTGGCTTTTCATTTAAGGGGGCTGTAGGGTCCTTGCCATTGTGGCTTTTCATTTGAAGGGGCCATAGGCTACTTGCCATAGTTGAAAGTGTAAGTCCAAGTAATTTTCGACTTACGTCTTGAAGATGCCTTAGTGTCATCTGGCTCCTTGCAACTTTTCCTCATTGATACTGCCTGAAAGATCAAAACTGAATGCACATTTCCACCACAAGGATTTAAATTTGTAGCTTTGTATCTGTCTGAAGCCAAAAATTTCCTACACTTGGAGCTTAACACTTTTTGGGAATGACGGATAATGTAATTGTACACAGTTAATCTTTTTCTTCAGTATATCGAAAAAAATTGATTAAATCACCATTAAAAATCGTACAAATCGCAAGTCTTGGGAAGTTTTTGTCTATTCTGTGCTAACTATAAGTTGTTTTTTTTTGAATGTTTGTTATGAAACTCAAATAATTTGTTGATTTTTTATAGTGAATGTGTTGATCTTCAAGACCCTCATTGTGGATGGGATGCTAAGCAAAGAGCATGTGTTCCTATGAGTTCAGTAACATTAAGAAGGTATATTATACAGGATGTGAGGCAAGGAGATAAATCGAAATGTAGCTGGACCCCTCCAACAGGTAATATTTTACAATTATCTAATTTTTGATCCCATCCTTGACAATGCATCATTGAAAAACAGTTAAAAAGTAATGTAATAATTTCATTTGTGATGACAGATAATTCAACAAGGGCGAATAATCTCAAATACTTGCTTCTACTTTCAAACCTAATTTTGATGATGAGTTTCTTATAGCATATTTAAATATACTTACAACTTTCTACCTACTTCACAGATATTTCCTATAAAGTTTTCTCTAATTATTGAATGGAATGTTACAGCTGCATTGTCTATAATAGGATCTTTTTGTATGAGCAGATTTCATGATTTATCGAAAAGATATTACATTCGAAGAATTCACAGTTTCATGGGGTGTGCTACAGCACTAGATTCTGGGATAAATTTTATTTGGCATATATATCAACGACTACGCTCATGGCACAAATAATTTGGATAAAACAAGTTCTATTTGTAGACTGAAGTGTCTTACTAAAAATTTCATTTTTCATTAATGGAATGAATTAAAATACCTATAAAAAATCAAAACATTGGCCTTGCCTGTAATAGAGGTGATAATTACATGAAGTTATTGAGGCTTGTGCTTGATAACAATCTATCTCTATTGGAATCATTATATATGAATTATCCAAGAAGTTGTCAATGGTTATGGTTGAAGAACATACCTTTTTCTAACAATTCTTCAATTCCTTACTTTGCTTATTTCCATTCATTATTAATCTATAGTATTTTACTTGAAAAAAGAAATCTTCAGCCATCTGTTTATATAAGTACCTTATTTATGTTCTATGTTCTACTTGATAATAACCTATATTATCATAATCTTGCGGATTTCCACCAATATTATACAAGACACGAATGATCTATCCATTCAGCATCAGCATATCATGAGAACACATATTTACCTACCAGCTTCATATGGGTACTATATATATATATATATGATCTAAATCGTTTGAAGATTTATACCAACCTAAATTATGGTTAGAAAGTTTAAAAATAAACCAATAAAGAAATTCTGTTAATTTATTGAATGACCAGGCTGAGTTAACTGGTTGACCTTCTATTGGATTTATTTTCATAAGGACCCAGTGGTCTTTCCAAAAGTAATAAAAACTTCATTGTACCCTTATTCAATACTAAATAATGTTACCAATTCTAAGTGTTCACAGGGTGAAAATATTTTCTGTCATTTGCCTTCGCTAAATAATGTAAGGTTTTATTAACATAATGAGTATATTTTGCTTGATTGTGAACTATAAATCTAATGGAATATTTTCTGTTTTTCAGAAAAAGTCCAATACCGAAATCCAACCTCTGGCAAAGAGTCTGATGCTACCCCAAATACAGATCAAGACCATGATCTGTACCCTTCTGTAAGAAACAGCGAGGAAGAGGAAATTCCTGATTGTACAAATGATATTGAGGGTTGCGCTGTTAAGCAGAAGATTGCAGGCGAAGCACAAACTCTTCATCTGATAATTGTCGGAGCTTGTATCGGAGCCTTAATAGTTGGCTTCATATCTGGATTTTTCTTTTCTAGACGATTTCGTTCACCTGGTGCCTACCACGATCCGCCGTTTTTTGAACAGCATAACCATTTAGAAAGGTAACTTTAACAAATTTGCTGCACATTTCAATTAATTAAACTGAAAGATTACGTTGAAGGACAAGTAGAAAAGAAAACTACTAACATAGATGCCAAGATTTTATTCCTATATTCAGATATTTTCTCATGGCTATTCAGATAGAAAAAAGCAAACAGGCATCTGACACTAAACAAAAAGAAACAATAGGCGATATATTTATTAATTTAATAATTATTTAGTTCAATATTATTTACTTCTACAACTTGATGAAATAAAATCAAGAGTCAAAAGAACATTAAGTTAAATTTGCTTGTTTTCTGTTTATGATAAATTAAACATTATAATAATTATAATCTATTCAGCACTGATACTTAACATTCTCATTGTTTTCGAACCTCGTTATTTGTTGCCTAAATATCATTTATATTCTGTTTCAGATTGAGTGGAAACCAAAATTTTTTACCCCCACGTCCGAATAAAACTGTGAATTTGGTATTGAACGTTCGCAGCCCATCCCCCCCATTGAAGAAGGACAATCTGGATGTCGGCAAAGATCTCAACATAGCTAACGATGGAACTTTGCAGAAGATCAAGAAGACGTACATCTAAGTACTAAATGTTCTTCATTTTTTTTTTGTACCTGTGTGCCTCAATCTGAGAAATGAATTGAGTTTTCTTCGGACGTCGTTTGGATGATTTGTGATCTTATAAAATGTCTTTTGAAATAGTAATCTTGATATGAAACGGTTACTAATTTTTTTTCCGTTCAGAACTCGTGAAGGGGAATGATACCTACTTTGCATATGACATTGTTTGAAGCATTTATTATGTATTTAGTTTGAAACTTATATCATATTCAAAGTATTCCATATATTTCATTTAATGAGATAGGCTTTGTCGTTCCCAATATTTTATGACCTTTTTTTTTCAAAGGCGAATTATTTTTATTTGTACATAGCGTATATTTTTTTAATTTCCCCATGTTTTGTAAATACTCGCCTCGCTGTATATAGACAAGAACAGTTATTCTTTCAATTATGATCTCTTCTCACATATGAAAATAGTTTTTCGAAAAAATTATATTAAATGATATCCATTGCACAATACTTCAAATTTTCCTGATAATTAGTTTTATTTGCGCGCTCAAAAGTATTCGTTTATTTGTTTTAAAGCTACAAATGCTCAATTTGAATATATTTTGATGGAAATTATATGTACACTAGGTATTTCTTTTTAAAATAATTTTTGAGATATTTAGTTCTATATATACAGGAGTTCTACAGTTTCCCCTCAAATTAAGGAATATGTTCCTTGATTTTGAACAATTCTTTTCGAACAAAAACATTTTTTCTCTTTCGGATAAAACCTTCGGACAGACTTCAAAGGTATGTCAACCAATTATGCTTTGTACCACCCCCTAACTCCCCCCCTCTTTAAAGAAAACAGGTTGCTTTTAAACTGTGTATCTCTCATTGTTAAAAACATTTAATATAAACGTTGTGGCTTCTGTGAAATTATAGTGATGCCTTAGACAGAGATTTTGATAAAAGATTTTATGAAAGCTATATTTTGTTAAAATTTGAAATTTCAACCTGAAGCCAGTAAAATATGGGAGATTTTTTAAACATTATATATTTGTATAGTAATGAAAAATGCCAAAAATGATATTTTCTCACTATTTTCTAAATGCAATAGCAATAATATGGATCCTATATCAATCTGTGTCTATATAAAATTAGTTTTAAATTATAAACATTTCTTACTTGCTGTATTTCTGTCCGTTTGGCTGTGAAATTCTTTTCTAAAAACGATCAAATTTGCCTTCTCAATAGTGCCTAATCAAAAAAGTCAACAGAGAAATGTTCTATATAGGTAGTTGAAATTTTATACACATGCAATCATAAATATAGCAGTGATAAGAAAAAACTGCAATTACATTCCATAAATCTTTTACTGGTGTAATTTGTAAGTATTAAAATAAAATTTATACAAATATATTATAGTATTTTTTTCATTGAAGATACAAACCGTACATCGTAAAAATATTTGTATTTTTTTAAGTTTACGATAATATCAAATATTATGGATATAAGTACGTCCAAACATTATTCACAGATTGTGTAATTACAAAGCCAAAAATTTGAAACAATTCTCTTTCATTGTGATTGAAAGCCTCCAAGCATCCTCAGCATATACATTTCCAGGCTCTTCTGCTATTTTGAAAGTACATATATTCCTGCCAAATGAGTTAATAATTTTAATTCATGTCTAAATTAAAATTTTTTAAATCTCACCATTAAAAATGCAGCTCCAATAAGGGAAGCTTTCAAATCGTTATTGATTCTTCTATTGGGAAATTGCAGAATTGTGTTGTAAGAAACTTGCATTGCATCCCATTGATGAACAATGCTTCCTACTTGTGTTGTACCATTTTCAGTGAAGATCTGAAAGAAATCACAATCGAAAATTTTCAGTTTTGCATGATGTCGAATCAAAATGGTGAAAAGCGCTAAAATGACGTCAGAAGCTTTTGCGCGTTTGTTTAACAGTCAACGACCCCTGAAAATTTCAAATCTGTGAATTACCTATTAAAGAAGCTACATATGATGAATAAAAACAGAATTCTGTGTTCTGTCATACGAAAGTCAAATAAACAAAAACATTTGAGTTTGTTTATCCAAGTGCATTAGACGTTGTAAATGCCGAGGATGGTTCTCTAGGTTTAGATCCGGTAATTTTGATCATCCCAAAAGGGCACTGCTGTGTGTTTGCTGGGGTATACGCGAAACTGTTCATTTTGAACTGCTGAAACCTGGACAAACTGTTAATGCAAATCTTTATTGTGAACTATTGGATCGAGTAAACCAATCTGTAATCTTGATGATTAAAAGTAAAACAACTTGATTAAAAAATGTATACCAGACAGTAATTTATTTCCACTGTACTACTACAGCATTTGTTTCACCACGATGTGGCTTCTTCAGGTATTACATTGTACTGTCTGATGGTATTCAGTGTAACCGAGTTCAAATACATTTTTAGGTACGTGACCAAATAATGGAAGCACAAGTCATAAAAACTCTAGGTGTTTATTGGAGTTTGCCGCTAAAAATGCCATTAAGGAAAAATATTCAGTAATGGAGAATGATCGACATCTGTTTGTTCGTTCAAAAGGATTTTACAGGCATTATACCTGTTGATTTCAAGAAATTCTAAAAGTGTTAATCTAGAACTTTTGCTTTCAACGTGGATGATTTCATAATTATTGTTGAAATTATGCCTGAATTCCTTAAGATGATTAGCATATGTCGAATGTACAGAATTGGATATATAAACCCTTTGGTGTTCTTGGACACGTTTATATCCAATTCTGTACATTCGACATATACTAATCAACTTAAGGAATTCAGGCATAATTTCAACAATAATTATGAAATCATCCACGTTGAAAGCAAAAGTTCTAGATTAACACTTTTAGAATTTCTTGAAATCAACAGGTATAATGCCCGTAAAATCCTTTTGAACGAACAAGCAGATGTTGATCATTCTCCATTACTGAATATTTTTCCTTAATGGCATTTTTAGCGGCAAACTCCAATAAACACCTAGAGTTTTTATGACTTGTGCTTCCATTATTTGGTCACGTACCTAAAAATGTATTTAAACTCGGTTACACTGAATACCATCAGACAGTACAATGTAATACCTGAAGAAGCCACATCGTGGTGAAACAATTGTTGTAGTAGTACAAACATTTTTGTGGAAATAAATTACTGTCTCATAAAATTTTTTTAATTAAAATGAGCTTCCACCAAGTAAAGACCGAATCTAGGAAATATTTAAAACAACTTGAATTTTCGCTAATTTATTTAATTTCACAATTGTTTCGCAATGACAACATGACTTCGTCAGGTGACTATGGTACTGTACAATTAAGTTGTTTTACTTTTAATACTCAAAATGACAAGTAAAAACCGATACAATCAAACATTCAATCTGTAATCGAAAAGTATCCGGTGATTGTCAACAGAAAAGGCGTTATTCTGCAACACGACAATGCAAGACTGCACTGTGTGAAGCTTGGAGAAAATTAATTGAGGTGGGAGATACTGCCTCATCCACCATACACGCCTGATATCCCACCCTCTGATTGCCATTTATTCCGATCGCTACAACATTTTCTTGGTGGCAAAAAATTTGAAAATTTGGATGATTTTTATCGGTCCGACATTGAAAATTTGCACACTAGATGGCAAAAGGTTGTTGATAGCGAAGGTGATTACATTATTGATTAAAAATAAAAACTTGTTGATAATTTATTCGTTTGAATATTATCGACATTACTTTCTGGTCCACCTAATACATATTATTAAATTACAAATCGCTTTCATGAAGCGCAAAGAGATTTCTTTAGGTACTGACCTGATAATTCAAATACTCGGGATTACAACAAAGGACCTTTGTTGGACCAAGAATTCTATAAACAGTGTTGTTGAATTTATCCTTGACGGAAAAAAAAGGCTTACTGCAATGTGTCTTCTGCTCTGTACAGCCTAAATATTGGCCATTTCCATTGAACACTTCGATTAGTTGTAAATGAACCCAACATGTACAGCAAGTGCCACAAGCTAAGTTTCTTTTGATAGTTAAGGCCAATTGTTGTGTTGCATCATGTAATTCCATTTTGAAGGCTCTGCTAGAACCGAAAAAACTCCTGTGGAAAGATGTTGATGATTCTGTTGCATAATATATAGTTTCACCTCTGGGTATTTTTACAGTGTACCTGTTCTCAGAGGGCATATCTGAAACAACTAAAAAAAATATTTATTAAGAGGTTGCACCATTGCATTTCTCAATAATTCAGTAATGGCAACTTGCAAAATATGGTAATCCAAAAATTACATACTTTTGTTAAATGTAAAATATTAAATTAGTAATAGTGACCATTTTGTGGCAAAACTTCCAATCTAATGCAATTAATTGTAATACATAATAAAAACTCTTATAATTGATTGTTTTTCAATTTAATGCCTTATTAGCAATCAGAATACATTTATTCTATTGGCAAATATCCCTTTTGAGTCTACCATGCTGTGGATCAAGTGTTGAAGAGAAGTAGTCTTGTGGTTATGTGATTTTTCATGGTGCTTCATACTGTTTTCTTTGATGAAGCCTTTCTTTACATATGGCACCTTTGGATCTACATGCAAGTTCTTATTAGTAACATATTATCTTTGACTGATTTCTCTGTATCATAGCCACGTTTGATTTGCTTCTGCATTTCCATAATTCTATTCTATACACCCATATTGACCTGATGACAGTTTTGTTTTTTTTTTAAATCCTGATACTCCTAGATCTTCTGTGAAGATCTCAGAAGCTTTTTCAGCTTGTACAAGTTAGGAGTCTGATGACAGTTTTGTGTATTAAAACATTGCTTTCCAGTGATAAATTGGACTTTCTTCCTTTCGTCCATTGACTCTCAAATCAATTTGTTTATATTTTTTGCAAACATGATTTTTCCAGGTGAGTCTTCTGTCCATATGCATTCCCCAGTATTCATTGAATGTGGACTTTGGTATCTGTATATTATTTATGAACACAGGTAGGCATTGATCCCTTCTCAGTGTGAAGTCTACTTTTGTAGACTTATTTTCAATGATTTTGAATCCCTACTTCCTCAGCCATATTTTGGTTTCATTTAGATGATATTGCAGGTGATTTGATTGTAACGCTGTATCTTTATGTTGTCGGCAAACGTTCTCATGATGGTGCACTTGTTTGTAGACAAATCTGCTGTATAAAGTAGATATAGAAATGGATCACTTACACTACTCCAGATTTTATTGGGTACTTTGAGGTTTACCCTGGTCCTGAACTCTGTTACCAAATACGTCTTCAGAACTTGGAAGTAGTGAAACTTTCTTATTTTGAAAAGTAACCCTAGATGTCTGACCTTATCGAACGCCTGAGTGTTTTCTTATACACATGGGCAGTACTCTTTATGTTCTCAGGCTTGGCTGATCTGATGTGTTATTCAGTATTGCTGTATGATAAAAATAAACTTTTGGATTTCATGCATTTCAATATTTGATGCATAAATTTTTTTCATTTTAATTAGATTAGAAGTTCCACCCTAGAAAGGGCACTTTTGACAACTTACCATGAAGAATCAAAGAAGGTAGAAAAATTGCAAGAATACCTCCGTTTTAGGAAAAATAAAATTCAGAGGCTCACAGGAAAAAATTATCACATATTAAACCTACTTACACTGAAACAAAATTGTTTATAATAAAAGGCACTCATTTTTTTCATAATTTTAATGAATCCATGAAATTTAGAAAATTGCATCCAATCATTAAAGTATTATTATATATGCAGCAGTTGTTATTCCAAAGTATTTTTAATATATAATATTTTAATAAATAACAGCAACTTATTAGTGGAGAATTGATTGGGGAATAATGGATAAGCGAAAAAACACAAATTTTATGTGATGGATATGACTAGATTAAGGAGATTGTTCTTGACCATTAATTTCTTGTGATTTCATAACATCTGGAAGATCTGGTGGTGCTGAATATGGAGTCAATTCCAGGGGATCAAAATCTCCATTAGCATTCCTGAAAAAAAGAATGTTATGGTTTCCATCTTATAAGAAAAGGAACCATTATAAAATTCCTCAAGTTGATGAATCAAGCAAAATAGAAACTTTTACATTACACTTTACCTAAATAAAAGGTTACAAGAAAAATAGTTACACACTTCAGGGAATATACCTTTAGTACTACACAGGGTGTTTTCAAAAGCGTGGGGTTTATTAAAACTTGATAAGCCCGGAAAGAAGTCAATTACTATAATACACATGGAGTAATCGACATAATATAATAAGACAGTCAGCGAACAGTTTGGAAGTGAAATGTAATTAAATTTCTCGTGTTTTGAATACAGACAACTAAATTTATATGGCAGCACCCATCATTATACTGAAACATTTGTTTGGTAAAAAATTAACTTGCACATTCAAAATAACTGCTTTGGTTGAGCAGGGGGTATGTCTTCAAAGCCATCGTCCATACAAAGGGCGATTCGAAAAGCCTACGCAAGATTTGTAGAATAACGAAATTCAAACAACAGTTGAAGAAACCATCAGAGGGTAATTATATTTTTACAAGCAATAGGAAAAACTGTATCAGTGGAAAACAATTGCAAACAACTATTGCAATTACCAGAGATAGGAGGTAATCAAGAATTCCACAATTATCCAGACAAAACAATATCGATCTACCAGTTTGGTATTTGGAGCACCAAAACTAGCCAAGAGAAGGGTATTAAACTGTTTCCACAGATACTATTTGGTAGTTGATGATAGTTCAAACTTCTTAATATTGCTTTTAAACCACAAAATCAAATATCTTTATTATTTCATGCAAAAGACCAATCCCAAATATACATAAATCAGGAACTTATGAGTTAACATGTTCCACTTGCCAAAGTAAATACATAGGACCTTCAATCAACACAAGATTTGACGAAAAATGGATTTCACCAAAAATAACCAAATTACCACCTTTGTAACTCATTGCATAAAAAGTGGCTGCCCTTTTCCTACTTCACCAGGTGTAGAAGTATGAAACTGGAATTTCTCTATAGAGGGTGCAGAACCATCAACTCCTCTAACAACCGACGAAGATTTGCAACACACAACAACCCAAGTTCCATACATCTCTAAATTTTTCTATATTCTTAAATATGTCAAATTTTGTACCTACTAACTACGACTTGCAGACAGCAATGGTTTTTTTGTTATCATATGAAGAAAACTGCTGCAGAATCGCATCGAATACTTGTAGAAGCTTATGGTGAAGATACTCTTGATAAAACACAGTGTTTGGAATAGTTAAAAACAATTCAAAAGCTGTGATTATGACGTTAGAACAAAGAGCGTGGAAAAGCACCTAAAAAGTTCTTAGACAACGAATTGCAAGCTTATTGGATGAAGATGATACTCAAACTCAACAAGAACTTTTGGACGACTTGAATGTGACACAGACAGCCGTTTCAAACCGTTTGAAAACTATGGAAAAGATTCAGAAAGTGCAAAAATGTGTTTTGTATGAACTGAATAAAAAGCAGTACCGAAATTGAAAAACCACTTGTGAAATGCTGCTCGACAGATACAAAAAAAAGTCATTTCTCCATCCAATCATGACACATGAAGAAAAATGAATATATTGTTAGAATCTTAAACATCACAAATCATGGATGAATCCAGGCTAACTATCAACATCTGGCACAAGACCAAATCGCTTTGGAAAGCTCTGTTTGGTGGGATCAAAATGATGAGCTGCTAAAAACTTCTGAAACCGTTAACACTGATCGTATCAACTGTAAATGATCGATTCCAATCAAGAATTACGTGAAAAAATACTGTAATATGGAAAAAGGCATCATAAAGTCGTTTTGCTTCGTGATTATGAGCTTATTAAAACAACCTTGAAAATACAGAACCACTGATTCAAGCAGTTTAGAAAGAATAAAAAGGTCTCCTTCTGGAATTAATCAAATTAAAAGCATTATGCTTACTTTGAGGTGAAAGCATAAGATAAAAATTATTTAAACTCACAAGTAGTCTTCATTTTACATACAATTTTTTGTTGTTTCATTAAAATTAGATATCAAACTATACATTGTTATATGAAGAATTCCATTTAATTTTTGTTATAAAATATGTTGAAATTGAATATATCCAACAATATTTTGATCATGTATACTACTTTTCTATGAAATGCTGGGTGTATTCAATTAATGAAATGCAGTTGACTTTGTAGCAGTACACAATAAGAAACAGACTTTCATTTGCTTATATGCTGGAATCAACTACAATGATATTTTGCTCTTAGTTGCGACATAGGGAAGCCTTAGGGAGTTGAATCTCATATCTATATTCTGTTGGTTCCATGACCTACCAAATTTGATATGCAACATCAAGGATATTTACCGAGTAGTTAGTCCTACTGTTGCAGGATTTTGAACTTTTGCAGTAGTAGATGTAAGACCGTAATCCTGTAATTGTTTTTCATCTTCCATTACACTACTATCTCTACTGTGAAGTCTCTGATTTTTTGGAGAAGTTTTCGTAATACCTAAAACAATTATTTCAGAACGTCAGTCACAAATTGAAACCTTTTATTACCTTCTATTATTTTCTTTAATTCCAATACTGTTGTTGTGTCTTTCGCATCAATGAAAATTGTTTGTTTTTTTTTACGTACCATCAAAAATACATCCTAAAATTATAAAAAAAAATAAGTTAGGTTATGGTTCCTCCAGATTTTTGTGGATATTTGAATGAACTTACCATTTTGAAGTTGTTGAAATTTATCAGAAAATCAGCTTAGCTACCTATTCCTCTATTTATTTGTTAGTATCTCATCATTTCCAATAGCCAGTGTTTACAAATCAAACACTGTCATTCATATCATATTGTTAGAAAAAATATTGATAAGATCTGACGTTTTAGATTAACATAGAACAAAATATTCTTCTACACTTGGATTTTCACTTCGCAGTGATACATTAATTTTCTAACTTATAATTTATTGTAATTTAAATAGAAATATTCAAGAAACGGAAACTAAAGTCATTTAAAAATGGTACAAAGATTATTCCTAGATTCCACCTTTTTAGCTGAAGATTTAGTGAACATAAAACGTTGGGGCGAGTAGTTTGATTGAACACAATAAAACTCGTGTGTATTTTGAATTACGTGTGAATTGGTCGGGGGATATTTTGTTTAATCAACTCCCGATTTTTAACCTTCTAAGCAAATCCAATCAGCTGAAAAACCGAAGGATCATCTATGATAAACTTGGTTATGTATCAATCAATTAAAAAAAAACATTAAACAATATAATATTTGGGGGATGGTTTTAATGAGAGACAAACTATCATATAATTTATCTATGGTTTTAATTGATCTTTCATTTTCCACTTCCGAAGATTTACTATATAATAATAATATCAATATTTTTCAGTGACGGTATAGCTATTGGCTAAGCCTTCATGTGCTTACCAAGTTAAGTGTGGGAAGTAAGAAACTGGAATTTTTTGTGAGAATTACAGGTCTGTTGTTTAAAAAAGTTAAAAAATATTTCATTTTAAATAATCTCCATTGCTATTAACATATTTTTCCCACCTCTCCAAAACAACACTCCTTCTTTAGAAGCGAACTTGTTATGGAGCCATTTTCGTATATTTTCATACGAATTGAAGCGTTGTTCAGCGAGAGCGTGTCTCAGTGAAGCGAATAGATGGATAATTGGGGAAAAAGCTGCATGCGCTAGTATTTCTCGACTGAACACCTCGATCATTTCCCTGACCTGTTTTACTGTGTATGATGGGGCATTATCATGGAGCATAGTGACTTTGTGTTGTCTTTTTTTATAATCTGGTCGTTTTTCACGTAATACCCGATTTAAATCGATCACTTGCTAATGAAACCGATCACTGTTAAGGATTTCACCAGATTTTAACCGCTCACAAGTTTACCCACTTCTGATCATACCAAACACAGACCATTGCTTTCTTTCCAAAGGGATTTGGTCTTGTAGTGGATGTCGATGGTTCACCTGGATTCACTCATGATTTACGATGCTTAGGATTTCAAAATATATCCATTTTTCATTACCTGTCGATGGAGGAATAACTTTCTTTTGTATCTGTCGAGCAGCATTACACAAATGGATTTTCGATCTTCTTATAGTTTTTCATTCAGTTCAAACGGAGCCTCAATTGATCCGGGAGTTCTTGTTGAGTTTGAGTATCATCTTCATTTATTAAGTCTTGCAATTTATTGTCTGCGAACTTTTTCGTTGGTTTCCCACGTTCTTCGTTTTTCACGTCAAAATATTCACTTTTGAATTTATTGAACTACTCGAAACACTGCGTTTTACAACATCATGTTCACTATAACCATCGACAAGCATTCATTGCGATTCTGATCGTAGAATTTAAGGACATGGAGTCTGGTGAACCCTGTATTAGTTGAGCTGCAGGTCGTTTTGAGAGTTGCAAATATCAGAAAATACATCATGAAGGGTATTAATGATAATATGGAAATGAGTACAAGGAAAGATGATAAATAATACGTAGCTGAGGATTCCTCCTTTCGAGCACCAGCTTACTGGAAGTGCATTATGCTTACAAATCACACATGGCTTACAATAGGTTGGACATAATACTGGTATAGAAGAAGGTAAAGAGGATAATATTAATTGACATTACTATTCTAAAGAATGACAGTCTGCGTTGTTAATGGATATAGGAGATCTTTTGATATAGACACCTGGAAGAATGGTTACCACATCTCTTCAAAGTAATACAGAAGGTAGTTATCCTTGGCACTGCCAAGATTGATAGTACATTTCTAGATTAATGAAAAAACCCCAAATGAAGGAATCTGGACACTCAATATCGGGTTCGAGATAACCAAGGATCAAAACAGGATGAAGAGCAGCGGACATAACAGGACCCAAGCAGTTTGATATTTAATACCTGGGTGAGTGAATGATTGCCTTAGGGGAGGATGAACAGCCGACCGCAATGAAGCCCTTCTGTGCTGTTGGACTAAAATGAGGGTGTGAAATTTAAGAAGTCTTAATAGTAACATTTTTATTAATCCATATTTTAAAAACTACCTAGCGCGGATAAATATGAAGGAGTAGCTGACAAATGATCTAAATGTTTTTTGCATCCATTCTTTTTTCTGATTTCGAATGCTATTACAAGAACTTACATGGAGTTCAATCATTAAACATATTATTTAAATATTTTAATATTAGCCTTCTACATATTTAATTTCAAAAAATTGTATTTAATAATTATAACTTCAGGAATTAAATTAAATTAATGTCATATTAGTACCACTTATATCAAACGACATATAAAATAACCATTCATTATAAGACATCCAAATGATAGAACAAAATCCAATAAATAAAAATTGTTAACAAAAATCCTATAAATTAAATATTTTGAGTAGACAAAATTTTGTTTCTGCTCATCAATCTTATGAAAACAATATCTTTCAAAAATGTTTAACATAATCTTAAGAATTTCATCATAAAACTATCTTACTGAAATAAATAATTCTCAAGGACTAATTGTATAAAGAATATTAAGGAAACCAAATAATTATATATTATGAATAAAATAAAATAAATAGAGGTTTATAATTGATAGTATATAAATTAAAATGTTTAGTATTAATTTACCAGAAGCTTTCTGAATTGTTAAAAGGTGAGAAAATATTTTTATGGATTGATGTTATATATTATTGAATATGAATATAATTGAGTACTGACGAAGTAAAGTCTCTCTTGAAACTTGTTTTTTAGTAATGTTTTTACATATCTTGAGATTTTATAAAAAGTAACTTGGGTATCCAATAATATTGAATATTCTAAGTAAGATAGTTTTATGATGAAATTCTCAAGATTATGTTGAACATTTTTGAAAGATATCTGTTTTCATAAGATTGATGAGAAGAAACAAAATTTTGTCTACTCAAAATATTTAATTTATAGGATTTTGGTTGACAATTTTTATTTGTTGGATTTTGTTATACCATTTGGATGTCTTATAATGAATGTTTATTTTACACGTCGTTTGATATAAGTGGTACTTATATGACATTAATTTAGTTTAATTCCTGAAGTCATAATTATTAAATATTATATAATTTTTTGACAGTAAATATGTAGAAGGCTTATATTAAAATATTTAAATAATTTTATATACCTTCTATCAAGTATAAACCTGTATTTATTTTACATTATACATATAGCGTGTATAATTTACAAGTGTACCTTATTGAAAATACAAGAAGTAATCAACTCTACTGGACTACTTTGAAAAAAGTTCAATAAGAAGTCATTTCTGCGCGATTGTTCTAGGGAATAGCGTGCTACTGTTTTCCCAAATGTCTGTAATTTCTGAATATAATGCCAAAGATGGTCTTAAACGATTAGGTTGGACTCATTGATGCACAATCCAAGGTCAAAAGTGATTCTGTCGGGCGGTCCGCCAGTAAACACGCATGTATACTTTCGAACAGAAACAGCTTGTGATTTGAAACTTTCAGGGTGGGTTTAGGGCTCAAATTTCTTATCTGTGTTCATTAATGAGGAAAATAGGTCGAATAATTTCGCAGTTATCTTCATTTGAAAGTTTTTCATATTTCTTCCATTATTTTCCAAAGTAAAGATTCGATCAATTTGAAATTAAAAACGTAAAATAATAATATAATTAGAAGATGCAAAAATTATTTTTTGAGCGCTACCGAAACCATAGCATATCTAAAGAAAGAATTGAGAAATTTCTTTCTTGACAATAGTCCATAAATTTATGTTAATAAATGAAATCAATAGTTTTTATCTATCATAGATTAACCTCAAACAAGGTATTTTCTCGAATTTTTGTGAGTCGTACATTCCAAGTAACATTGATCAAATATATGAATATGGTATTTGAATAATTTTCTGGATGCTTTTACTCACCATCAAGTAATTCTATACTCTGTTGAATAATCAAGTTTTCTACATCAGTCAAGAAATCTAATCCTGTCAAAGGAAGGAAGTGAGTTGAATTTGTTGACTGCCAGTCAATGGTTGAAATTGGCAATAACAGCCTGATTCGTCCTGTGAAGTATATACGGATAAAACTTGTTGAGCACAATATTGTAAAACTCACTATCTTCTTCCCTATCTGCAGATGGTTGCTCAGAAACAGGCCTTTCATTGTTTGAACTATCCCAAAAGATCGACATGTCTACTTCTGAAAGACATCATGCATAAAAAATGTGATGCTGAAATTATTATAAACTCACCTTCACTTTGCTGTTGCATATTCACTCTTATGTTATTCACCAAAATAATTGAATCAAAACTTGGCCCCTTCCATTATGACAATGTATCATAATTGGCAGTTTTATTGATCAATTATCTTATCTTTTACCGTAAATTTTTAAAACATGAGATATCGATCTGTTGATGATAAAATTTATCAACTTATCTTGTGAATGTAGATGAATAATGAAATTATTGTTCAAACAATTGAGGATCAAATTTCCGGAACGATAGCCTTTACATAAAGGTCAAATTCATATTCTTTATGTCAGTGTGATTTTCTTTCTAAAAATTTCGAAAATCACTGACGTCAAGTCTGAAGCTTTTGCGCGCTTATTCGGCAATCCCTTTCTCCTGAAAATTTAAAATCTGTGAATTATTTCTTCAAGAAGCTATGAAAGTTGTTGTGAGGGAGCTTCCACCTCTTAATTCGAGAGACGGCGTTTCGTTCGGAGTCTGCGCGTCTGAAACTCATCACACAGGCATGATGCGCAGCTCTGCCTGGCGCCTGGAACGCCAGTGACCATGTGTTCCACTTGGACCGCTGATTATCAAACGCTTATGCTTTGCTCTATTTGAACTCGGCGGGACGGTTAGTCACGAATCTTTGGACTGTTCGGGTCCTCTATTGGTACGCCAGTCAAGCTGGAACAGAGCAAGGCAGGTTTCTAGACGAGGAGCGAAGAAGTTGTTCGCTACACACTCCCCCTTCAGTGAGCGTCGATAAAGGTCACTGAATAGAGCGTTGGGATCCAGCAAGGAGACAGTCCGCCGCTGGGCTGGTCGTGGTGCCACCTCCAGCGGGGATCTGCGGAAGGAAAGAAAATTATGGATGGGAGAAATGAGGGCCTCCAAATGAATGGGTTGGTTCGCTCTTGAAGCAAGTCACCCCAATCACGTTGAGGTCACCAATGAAGCTCTCTAAGGAAAATGCAGTGTTGCGAGGGAGCTTCCTCCTTTTGATTCGGGAGACGGCGTTTCGTTTCCGAGTCTGCGCATCTGAAACTCATCAGACAGGCGTGATGCGCAGCTCTGCCTGTGACGCCAGTGACCATGTGTTCCGCTTGGAACGCTGATCGTCGAACACTATATGCTTTGCTCTATTTGAATTTGGCGGGGACGGTTAGTTACGAATCTTTAGACTGGTCGGGTCCTCTATTGGTACGCCGGTCAAGCTGTGACAGAGCAAGGCAGGTTCCTGGACGAGGAGCGAAGACGTTGTTCGCTACAGAATAAAAATACATAATTCTGTGTTATGTTAGCCGCAAGGCAAATAGACGAAATTTTTTTCAATTTTAGAGCTTTAGAATTTCAGATCTTTTTTTTACCGAAATCAGACAAGAAATAATTAAAAAAATATATCATCAAGAAATTATTCTTGCGTCTTTGTGTCGTTATTTTATATCTAAATACTGAAATTGACCTCAATCGGATTTGTACTCTCGAAAATATTAGAAAATAAAAATAACTCAGGAACCATTGAGTGAATTTTGTCCATCTTTAAAAATAACATTGATATTTAGACTCCAAACCTACTCTGAAAATTTTATTTCTCTAGGTCTTTTTGTTCGAAAATTTGCAAGCTCGCAAAAAAATGACTTAAGCATAACAAATTTTTAGAAAAATTATTCATATGCTTCATAAGCGTAACATTTTTCGGTTTATCCATTCTAGTCACATTATCTGAAGTTTCCACTATTTATGTTTGAGAAGAGTGTTTAATACGTAATGCCATTTATTTATAAAAGCACTTGATTTACGAAGCCTTAGTGGGCTGGTACTGGAATGTCAACATATAAGTGGCTATTTTTTAAAGTTTCCCGGAGTTTTTCCATATGCATAGAAAATGGTCTTGCTCACAAGAGATTATCTAAAAATTTTATATGTAGAATCAAAAGGCAGGAATTTAAATTATTTGGAATCTGTGTCAGAGAAGAGTCCTTCATTGGATTGAATCTTTTCTACAGGATCGCCGATTTAGGGTGAGGATAGCTGACGTTGCTTCTCAGCGCTTTCCAATTGGCAGTGGCATGCTTCAGGGCTCTGCCCTCGGCCCAATGGTTCTTCTGGCCTACGTCGCTGATGACCCCAAAATCTCCGCGGATGCATCGTCGAGCATTAATTTACAACAAAACTTGAATGGTATATTTTAATGGTTCAACTGATGGCTTTTGCCGTGGAGTATTGATAAATGTCTATTCAAATAAATAAATTCGACTGATCTGTACCATTAATAAGAAGTGTGAACTATGGTAACAGAAAGTTCTACAAATCAAGACAGTGTAACATACATCTGTATAACAATTCCATACTCAAACAAAAGTCTGATGAATGGAAAATAATGAAAGCTCTTTAAATTATGTAGATTAATGAAAAAATAATGAGGAAAACTTATTCGTAGGATTCATAATTATCGAATGGAGCTTTTAATGTAATGTCTCCATTTTCTTCACCTTCTTCTTCCTGGATACAAATATTCTGTTCTAGAAGTGATGCATCATATGTCTCATCACTTATATCATAACAATCGTCATCTAGTATCGATTCAACATTAGAGCACGATTGGCCTTGACAATTGGGACATGCTAATGAGCGAAACAGTCCAACCTTTTCACACCGCATTTAGCATTGCACTCTTTTTTGCAATTGCAAAAGATAGTAATGAGGAGTTTTTCTGGTGCTGATGAAATGTATGGTGCTGTATGAAATGGTTCCAATGTATTATCAATTAACTTCCAACCCCAGTCTTCTAGATCCAATGTATTACCAAGCCACTCGTGAACTTGATAATATATCTAGAATAAACGTCGTTGAGCAACAGCAAAGTTTGGGGAAGACAAGCTAATTGCACTTTTTTTTTAATCTAAGTTTTTTTTTTGCAAAAGATTAGAAATTTTTGTACAATGCACATAAATCTGTAAGGATGTCTGGTCTTTCAGGTTTCCGAAAACTCATCACCTCTTTCAACACTTGCATCAATTAATGCCTGCATGCTACGATAACAGTAACAAGTCCAGTTTCAGTCAACGGTTGACTACAAATAAAGCAGAATTGCGACATTATTTTTAATAAACTGTCAATTGCGCAAACTTAGTTACAAAATATAAGCCACGAGTTTTCACAATGAAGGAATGCTTAAGATTAAGACATTTTTGTTTAGTATGATGCCTTTGAAACGGAGCACGTATACACAATTGAATGGAAAAACGCCAGTTGACCTTCAACCAATTAAGCTGAAGTCAACTGGATTGATCATTAAAGAGGATTTTGGGATATCAGATGTACATGATGGCTGGAAAAGTTTTCAACCCGAAAAGTGTTTGGACTATAAATGGTGATATACTTATTAATTTCAAAAAAAATATTATAGAAAATTCGAATATCAAAACAGATTTAATTTGTCAGTCTTCTAAAATTTTAATTTCGAAAAAATTTTTATTCAAAAAACTTTAAGAATTAAATTAAAGTCTTATAAGCACAGCTTATATTTAATAGACATATAAAACTCAATATAAAATATCAAATGGAATAAATAAATCAACAAATATAAATTGTCAATTAAATTTAATAAATAAATATTTGAAAGGGACAAAATTTTGTTTCTGATCTTACAATTATGAAAACTAATTTCTTTTCAAAAATACAAAACATAATTGAAGGACTTCTCATCTCTCAAAATATGCATTATATCTTCAAAAACAATTAGAATTCCGATAAGGTCTTTATCGGTCCTAATTCATATTTGAAAAATAAAATCAACCAACAACAAATATAACTCACCTAAAAATCCCCGGGATGATCGCTTTGAACAACTAACTTTAAAATCCAAGATATTCTATGATCGTCACAAAATTAATTCAATCAAAATTAATCTTTTATTAGTTGATAACATAACTTTGTATCACCGTACAGTCATATGTCGCTCCCATTGTAGACTGTATCTTTTTTTTATTGAAACCTTATATTTAAAATATTTATTTTATTTCTTGCACTCTTAAATATTGGTGTTTTGATTTCATGGCTTTTTTGAAAATATCGAATCTACTATCACTATTATCTGGGTTTTCTGATTTTAATCATTTGGTTTGTTCTAATGACTTCTAACCGGCCTTCCGGAAAGTGGTGCATCTTCGACATCAAAATTGCCGGATCGAAACTTTGCAAACCAGTTCTGGCACTGGCGAACTGTCAACACATCTTCTCCATACACATCGGTTAATTTCTTTCTGGCTTGAACAGCATTTTTACCTTTTCTATAGTAAAAAAGCAAAAATATGACGCAAATGCTGCTTATCGCTCTCTATATTCAAAAGGGTACCAACCAGAAACTACTGCGTAGAATTAATTGAACTTTTTCACGCACAAGCCTTGCTATATAAGGTCTCAAAACATATAAGGCTTCTGCGCCTAAAGTGTGAAGTTGAGTTTGAAAAAATACAAACAAATCCTCTTTCGGATAAAAAGAAAGTACTTTCCGAACAACTTTATATTATGTAGTATTTTGTTTATCTATGTTTCAAGTCATCAAGACATTTTGATCAATTTATGCTTGGGATCATTATTTATCAGGTCAGAAGGATATGAAAGAAATCATTTACAATTAAAATATATTGAGATATTCAGTACAGTGTATTCGAAACATTTGTCAGGAATAAGATATAAGTACTTCCATGCCTGAAGTTTGGATATTCAACAGAAAGAGCGTTGGTGCCATTGCGAACTTCAAACCTTCCCGTCTAAAATATGCCCAACATATGGTTATTGTCAATTTCCCATTATTTCAATATTTGTCCCCAAGCACATGACAAAAAAACATGAATTGTAAGTATTCATCAACGAATATTATTTGCGAACTACACCATAAATCTGTCTTTAATTTTCATGTAATTTATTTTCGTCGTCATTTCAGGATATTAGCATTCATAAAAAAATTTCCCTTCATCGAGGTGAAGCGACTTACTTGTCCACAGCTCCAAAGTTCGAAAAGACACCTGTTACCTAGGAATATATTTGACGAAAATTTACTGATGGATACTCTATATTTAAGATCAGTATTTTTTAGTTAAGACAATCATTAGATATTCTCGATGAACTCCAAACATGAATAAGTTAACAACAAACTTCTGGATTTTAAATCCCGAAGTAACATTTACTATTTTAAAACATTCAATACATCGTGTAGGTATGCTTGAAGAAACTATTCATCAAAATCATCTTGCTATGCTTGTGCTGAAGACCACAAGACCAATTGAAACAATTGCAGATTGAAGCTGTAAAACGGAAATTAATGGTTATATTCAGTCTTCATGCTGAAACAAAAAGATCTGAAATGAATATTTTTCATCTCTCGAATATCTTCAATGTTCCATGCGATCATCAGCACCCAACACATTAAAGGTTCGGAATTCTTCGTTTGAAATTATGCACCATCTCCGTCCGGGCATACCAGGTTGCAGTCTCCTGAAGGATTGTCGCGAATATTTCTATTTATATTCACCAAGAAGCGCACGGACTTCTGCATTTCCTTCTGGCATTCTGCCTTACCATCACACATATCGTAAACCTTGCCCAAATAAAGGATGTTACACTGCCTTGTTGCTGGGTACCAGCTATTGTTTCCCTGTAAGCCAAAAAGTGTCAATGAAGATTTGATTTTCAAGCATTGAAAGAAGGACTGGAAAAAACAACTGTCTAACTTACACAGAGGAGACACATTTGATGGATGTTGCAAGCTTCTTCGAAAATCTTCGCATATTGTCCATGCAAAGCAGCAAACTGTTTACAGTCTCGCTGAATTTTTGGACAACCACCTGAAAGTTATGATTTCTATATTATTGATTTCTGGATGAACAAAATTTAAAAATAAGGAGGTGAAGTGAGGAGTTTTTGCGCGCTAGTTCATGTCACCCACAAAATTCTACATCAAATGCGCGTTATTATTACACTTCTAAATGCTGAATACCAGATCGATCTTACGAACTGAATATTTTTTCAGAAATCAACTCAGGGTACATTTCTCAAATATCATGTTTACTGTTTTCCGAAAATCATACTTTCTATTCGCCATCAATAATACACATTTCTAAAATTCTCGAATTTATCTTCACAAAATTATGCATAATTCTTCCTTTCGTTATTCCACATCTCAATAATAAATTTGAAGTCAATCGGATTCATATTTTCGAAAAATAAAATTTCAAATAAGAATAACTCAGGAACTATTGAGATGATTCTGTCTTTTTTTTTATTCAAAACTGATATACTTGAACTCCAAACCGGAGAATTTCAAGTCTTTATGTATTTTTGTTCAATTACACCGATTCTATAATATAAATAGAGGTTAATTCTTGATAGAAGGTATATAAAATTATTTAAATATTTTAATATTAGCCTTCTACATATTTAATTTCAAAAAATGATATTTAATAATTATAATGTCTTATAATGAATCTTTATTTTATATGTCATTTGATATAAGTGGTACTTATATGACATTATTTTAATTTATTTTCAGAAGCTATAATTATTAAATATAATTTTTTGAAATTGAATATGTTGAAGGCTAATATTAAAATATTTAAATTATTTTATATACCCTCTATCAAGAATTAACCTCTATTTATGTTATTTTGTTCATAATATATAATTATTTGGTTTCCTTAACATTCTTTATACAGATAGTCCTTGTGCTATAACAGAGGCCGTTAAATTGTCTTTCAATCTTTAAATAGAGGGATGTAATTAAAACACACTATTTTTTGTAAATAAATTTTTTTTTTTAATCTTTGGCGATCGATTTCGGTAATTACCATCCTCAGGCCAGCTGAAAATATACAATGATATATACGTATTCTGTTCTGGTTTTGTTTTGATAAAATAAATTGATGTTTACAAACTTTTGAGGTTAACTAAGAGTGTGCAACTTACTGTCTACTGAATTAAAATGGATATGAATGCATTATATGTCCGTGTACTTCTCAACTTTATTAATGTTCTATTTTTTATTATTTAGTCGATATATTATATTGTAATTAAGTGGAGAGTCTTGGTGTGTTTACTTGTTGGAATGTCATCCAATTGTGGGAGAGGTGAAAACCGAATGTGAGTACTGTCAAATTTTTGATATTATTTCGGTGGCAGGAAAGATTGTGAATTTCTGTTCTTTTTATGTATCAATGAGCTTGAAAATGTTCCTTCCATTAAATTCTATGTTATCATTTAATAGAAATGGATCATCTCTATTTTTGTGTATCTCAAGTTGTTCGAGTAATACCATTTTATAATAATTATCCTCTTTGTGTAGTACTTTTAAGTTGTCAAATGTAATATTATGCTTAGTGTCGTCTATATGTGATCCTAGAGCAGATCGGGGTTGATTTTTCTTGTGTTCCTTAAATCTCTTTTCTACATTTCGAGTGGTCATTCCTATGTAATATGAAGGGCAATTCGTACAAGTTATTTCATAAATTCCGCTGAGCTGTTCCTGTTTGTATTTTGTTTTATTATTGACTAATATATCTGCTAGAGTTTTATGTCGTTTATTTGTTAAAGTATAATTGTAGTTTTTCAAAGTTGTATCCATTTTTTCATTGAGTTCTTTATAATATGGCGTCGATATAAAATGTTTTTCAACTGATGTGTGGGGGTAGATTTTATTCATTATCATCTTTCTTTTCATTGAAACAAAAATTTCATCTATGAATTGTTTCGGATATTGATTGTTTCGTCCTATCTGATATATAATGTCCATTTCTTTTTTATAGTTTTCTTGGGATAGTGGGACGTTTAGCAGTCTGTGGAACAAAAATCTAAAAGCGGCTCTTTTCATAGTGGGTGCATCATAGGAGCTAAATGGTATAATTGATTCTGTTTGTGTTGGTTTTCTGTAGATGTTGAAGGAAAATTGATTATCTCTATTCATTGTTATATTTAAATCTAAGAAGTTTAAGGAGTTTGATATCGAATGCTCTATTGTGAATTTAATCTTGAATCTTGAATTAATATCTGTAAGAAAGTTTTCCAGTTCTTTGTCTGTTCCTGACCATAGACAAAAGATGTCATCTACAAATCTTTTCCAGGTTATAATATGAGTATTACAAGGTAGGAGCATTATCTGTTCTTCTACATGATTTACATATACGTCTGCTATTAGTCCGCTAGATGGTGAGCCCATTGGTAAACCGTCTTTCATTAGGTATATTATTTCGTCAAATATGAAGAAGTTTTGTTCTGTTATTAGTTGACTAAGTTTCATTATGTTTTCTATGTCTGCATCATCTAAATTTAATTCATCATTATGGGCGTATTTCATTAATTGTTCTTTTAATAATGAGAGGGACTCGTCTATGGGAATGTTAGTATAGAGGTTTATTATGTCAAATGATATGATCTTATAAGTTTTATTCGGTTCAAGTTCGAGAGATTGTAAATGTTTAATAAGTTCTGTTGAATCTTTTATGGAATAGTTTGATTTATATTTTAGTTTTTTGTTGAACAATTTATTAATGAATTTTGAGATCTTGTGACTTGGTGAACCTATTGCGGATGTGATTGGTCTTATGCTTTTGTTTGGTTTGTGAAGTTTAATCGTACTGTATACTTTCGGGAGTTGTGGATTCTTTTCTTTTATGGTGTGAATTGTTTCATTGAATTTCTGTAATGTTGGAAGAGTCATTTTTAGTGTGTTGTTGACTTTAGTGCTATATTTTTGTAAGGGATTGTTTTTACACTTTACTATAATATTATTTTCTTCGAAAAATGTTAATGTTTTTTCAATGTATAATTTCTTTTCTAATAGTACTAGCCCCGCATTTTTGTCACCTTTTGTTAATATAAGATCGTTATCGGTTAACCTTTTTTTAATTGATTTCATAGTTTTTTGTAAATGTTCATTATCTTTAAATTGTTCATGGTTGCACGCTCTTACCTTTCTATTTTTATATATTTTTAGATCTTCTGCCAATTTGTTAGCCATTGTGTGATATTCTGGATTACCTCTGATTTTTACCTCTAGATCAACTGCAGTTTTGTAGACATTCATTGTTCTGGGGATTGGTGCGAATTTCTGTCCTATGTTCAATATTTTCAATTCATCCTCATCCAAAGTTATCCTTGAGAGATTAGAGAATTTGTTGTGAAATGTATGTGAGCTTGGTGTTGTTGTTTCTGGTTTTCGTCTGCCGGTTCTCGTTTGGGACTTTATGAGTGTGTTCTTATCTTCAATTAGTTTCCGCAGCTTTGCTCTTCTCCTTCTGTCTGCCTCATAGTTTGAATAGAATATATCCTCTTCTAGTTTTTCAATTAAGTTTTGATATTCGATAGTATGCAAATATTTATTGAGGTAGTGGTGGAAAAATTTTAGTTTCATATCGATTATTCCGGACTGTTGATATTGTCTTTTGATTTCTTTTTTAAGAAGTGTTGTTTGTATTTGACTTCTATTAAATTTAGTTGGTATTTTGAAGGTCAAGAACTAATTGAAGATAAGAACACACTCATAAAGTCCCAAACGAGAACCGGCAGACGAAAACCAGAAACAACAACACCAAGCTCACATACATTTCACAACAAATTCTCTAATCTCTCAGGGATAACTTTGGATGAGGATGAATTGAAAGTATTGAACATAGGACAGAAATTCGCACCAATCCCCAGAACAATGAATGTCTACAAAACTGCAGTTGATCTAGAGGTAAAAATCAGAGGTAATCCAGAATATCACACAATGGCTAACAAATTGGCAGAAGATCTAAAAATATATAAAAATAGAAAGGTAAGAGCGTGCAACCATGAACAATTTAAAGATAATGAACATTTACAAAAAACTATGAAATCAATTCAAAAAAGGTTAACCGATAACGATCTTATATTAACAAAAGGTGACAAAAATGCGGGGCTAGTACTATTAGAAAAGAAATTATACATTGAAAAAACATTAACATTTTTCGAAGAAAATAATATAGTAAAGTGTAAAAACAATCCCTTACAAAAATATAGCACTAAAGTCAACAACACACTAAAAATGACTCTTCCAACAATACAGAAATTCAATGAAACAATTCACACCATGAAAGAAAAGAATCCACAACTCCCGAAAGTATACAGTACGATTAAACTTCACAAACCAAACAAAAGCATAAGACCAATCACATCCGCAATAGGTTCACCAAGTCACAAGATCTCAAAATTCATTAATAAATTGTTCAACAAAAAACTAAAATATAAATCAAACTATTCCATAAAAGATTCAACAGAACTTATTAAACATTTACAATCTCTCGAACTTGAACCGAATAAAACTTATAAGATCATATCATTTGACATAATAAACCTCTATACTAACATTCCCATAGACGAGTCCCTCTCATTATTAAAAGAACAATTAATGAAATACGCCCATAATGATGAATTAAATTTAGATGATGCAGACATAGAAAACATAATGAAACTTAGTCAACTAATAACAGAACAAAACTTCTTCATATTTGACGAAATAATATACCTAATGAAAGACGGTTTACCAATGGGCTCACCATCTAGCGGACTAATAGCAGACGTATATGTAAATCATGTAGAAGAACAGATAATGCTCCTACCTTGTAATACTCATATTATAACCTGGAAAAGATTTGTAGATGACATCTTTTGTCTATGGTCAGGAACAGACAAAGAACTGGAAAACTTTCTTACAGATATTAATTCAAGATTCAAGATTAAATTCACAATAGAACATTCGATATCAAACTCCTTAAACTTCTTAGATTTAAATATAACAATGAATAGAGATAATCAATTTTCCTTCAACATCTACAGAAAACCAACACAAACAGAATCAATTATACCATTTAGCTCCTATGATGCACCCACTATGAAAAGAGCCGCTTTTAGATTTTTGTTCCACAGACTGCTAAACGTCCCACTATCCCAAGAAAATTATAAAAAAGAAATGGACATTATATATCAGATAGGACGAAACAATCAATATCCGAAACAATTCATAGATGAAATTTTTGTTTCAATGAAAAGAAAGATGATAATGAATAAAATCTACCCCCACACATCAGTTGAAAAACATTTTGTATCGACGCCATATTATAAAGAACTCAATGAAAAAATGGATACAACTTTGAAAAACTACAATTATACTTTAACAAATAAACGACATAAAACTCTAGCAGATATATTAGTCAATAATAAAACAAAATACAAACAGGAACAGCTCAGCGGAATTTATGAAATAACTTGTACGAATTGCCCTTCATATTACATAGGAATGACCACTCGAAATGTAGAAAAGAGATTTAAGGAACACAAGAAAAATCAACCCCGATCTGCTCTAGGATCACATATAGACGACACTAAGCATAATATTACATTTGACAACTTAAAAGTACTACACAAAGAGGATAATTATTATAAAATGGTATTACTCGAACAACTTGAGATACACAAAAATAGAGATGATCCATTTCTATTAAATGATAACATAGAATTTAATGGAAGGAACATTTTCAAGCTCATTGATACATAAAAAGAACAGAAATTCACAATCTTTCCTGCCACCGAAATAATATCAAAAATTTGACAGTACTCACATTCGCTTTTCACCTCTCCCACAATTGGATGACATTCCAACAAGTAAACACACCAAGACTCTCCACTTAATTACAATATAATATATCGACTAAATAATAAAAAATAGAACATTAATAAAGTTGAGAAGTACACGGATATATAATGCATTCATATCCATTTTAATTCAGTAGACAGTAAGTTGCACACTCTTAGTTAACCTCAAAAGTTTGTAAACATCAATTTATTTTATCAAAACAAAACCAGAACAGAATACGTATATATCATTGTATATTTTCAGCTGGCCTGAGGATGGTAATTACCGAAATCGATCGCCAAAGATTAAAAAAATTTATTTACAAAAAATAGTGTGTTTTAATTACATCCCTCTATTTAATCATAGGACATACTATGGAAGAATTTATTTCTAAAAATGTCTTTCAATCCTTTGAATCAAGGGTAAACCACAGAAATATTTATCTATAGTTAACCGTTACACTACATTTAAATTTTTCATATCCATTTACCAAAAGTTTTCTTAATTGTTGAAGGGTGAGTAAATATTTGTTGTTGATTGATGTTATCTTTATTGAATATGAATTCTTTGAATACTGACGGACCAAAGTCTCTCTTAAAACTTGTTTTTCAGTAATGTTTTTACATATCTTGAGTTTTTATATAAAGTAACTTAGTTAGATATCCAATAATATTGAATATTCTAAGTAAGATAGTTTTATGATGAAATTCTAAATATTATGTTAGACATTTTTGAAAGATATTTGTTTTCATAAGATTGATCAGCAGAAACAAAATTTTGTCTGTTCAAAATATTTATTTTATAGGATTTTGGTTAACAATTTTCATTTATTGGATTTTGTTATACCATTTGGATGTCTTATAATGAATGTTTATTTTATATGTAATTTGATATAAGTGGTAGTTATGTGACATTATTTTAATTCATTTTCAGAAGTTATAATTATTAAATATAATTTTTCGAAATTAAATATGTAGAAGGCTAATATTGAAATTAAAAAAATGTATATGAGACAGTAATTTATTTCCACAAAAATGTTTGTACTTCTACAACAATTGTTTCACCACGATGTGGCTTCTTCAGGTATTACATTGTACTGTAATACCTGAAGAAGCCACATCGTGGTGAAACAATTGTTGTAGTAGTACAAACATTTTTGTGGAAATAAATTACTGTCTCATATACATTTTTTTAATTAAAATGAGTTTCCACCAAGTAAAGACCGAATCTATCAAATAATATCGTAATATTTAAATCAACCGATTCTGTTCATTAGCGAATTTTCCCGAGATATTTAAGCCCCAAACCTACTCTGAAAGTTTCAAGTCTCTTTACTAGGTTTCTGAAAATATTTAAAACGTGACTTACCAACTTCATAGTTCATCTGCTCGATTACTTCAATTGGAGTTTTGTAATTTTCCTCATCACAGTCAGCATTTCCCTGTGTGCACTTGATATGATTATCTTCCATCTTGTCATCTCTGTTGGGATCTACAGCTTGTTTTCTCGGCACCGAAACTCTTTTGGTCTCGGAGAACGTTTCGTCTTCAACATCTTCTTCTTCTTTCTTCCCAAGTTTCTCGCGTTCTTTATCAACAAGCATCTTGTATTCTCCTAATGCCCTCCGCATTTTTTCGATGCTGTAAGCCTTAGCCAACCTAGAAATGATCCCATCTTCAACTTCTTCGATATCTTTTGAATCAGTAACTCCCTCATTTGCACCAGTGTACTTCAAAGCATCATCCACTATTTCGTCTTCTATACTCTTCAGTTTTCGATCCATGTTTTCTAGTTTCAGGTCATCGTATTCGTTTTTGGATCTTTTAGTTTTTTTGTTACCATCGTGGTCATGGAACGATTGGAGAGGGTATTCAACGTTCTTCTTAGGGGTTGCTATGGCTTTATGGTACCTCTCCATGAGCCAGTCTTTGTCTAAGTCTTTATTTTTCTTACGACGATCCAAGCCAAAGTAGTCAGACCAATCAATGGACTTTTTAGATATTTGAATCGGTTTTTCGCTGGCAATTTCCTCGGTAGTCTTCCTGGTATCATTTTTCTTTGTTTCTGGTTTTTCTTTCGAATTTGTTTTTTTAATTTGGTTGTCTCCAGGTTCCTTCTTTCCCTTCTTTTCTTCTTCAGCTTTCTTCGGATATTTCTGTGTTTTCTTTTTGTATGATCCTGCGAAAACGCTGCTTAAGTCTTTTTCGATCTTGGGGTCTGTTTTTCCGGCTTGTTGTTGTTTTTTGTCTTTGGTAGACTTTGGGTACTCACTACTCCTCTTAGTAACAGGGATATGTCTGAAGTTGGACCAATAGTTTGGACGTATATAGTCGTATCGATTTTCATGGTCGTGGTAAGGTGATGATGCTCTTTTGGTATAAGCGAGGGCATCAAGGTAATCATTTGGATAGTCATCGTTATTGATGTTATAAAGGTAATTATATTCATTTGAGTAGTCAGTCGGTGTATATTTGTCTCTTTTTCTTAGTCCAATGCTGTCATAGCCGAATTCTGGATAAAACTGCCGCTTTCTATTATGAATCCTCTCGTTCCTGGAGTAATAATCATTTCGGTACTTTCGCCATGGGTCTCTCATACGGTAAACGGAACTGTCAAAGGAGTCATCGCCTTCTAAGTTGGAAAGAACGCGTTGGGAAAGTTCTTCAAGTTGTTTCTCTCTGTCTTCCTGCCTTTCCCTAAACGATGAAGATATTTGCTTGCCAACATCATTATCTTCGTCGGTGAAATACTCGAGTAAATCATTCCCTGAAATAATCGCCAATGAGACCATGAGAAAACAAAGGGACTTAATTTCTAGAGAGAACAGCACAGCAATTTCCTTTTTCATGCAAATTATCATCGATCTGAGAATTAATGAGAATCTGGGCGGGGAAATAAACAAGTCGAAAACATTATCGATTACCTCCAATGGAATCCGAATCGGGCAGAAAGCTCAGATCCGCAGAATTTTCGTGGGAAAACAGAACCGGGTTGTTGTCGTAGAAATATCTTTGCCTCCTGTCGACTGCGTTCAGTGCACTTCTTAGGGAATCACCTTGGGAAGTCACCCCGTATATTCCAAAAAAAATCCACACAGCATAGAGAATACTTATCCCCATGCTCCGATGTGGAAGGGCTGAAAAATATGTTTCAGCTTTTACTATTTTGAAGTTGATCATAATCAAAACAAATTTTGAGGAATAACCGTGTTTTACTACAAAAAATTAGATAAATTAATAAAGAATATTTACACAAATTTATTGAATCACCAAAAATTTTTTCGCCAACACTGTAACTTCTTTTGAAATACTTGACAATATTATCCGATATTCTATTTACGTAAGGAAGAGAAATGCATTTTTCAGCCGAATCTTTTATGGCAGTAAAGAAAACAAGACTTTTGGTTGATATTTATTCTGTCATAATTGTATTATAGTCGTAAAGTCGAAACTAATAAGAAATTTTTGTTTTATGAAAATTATTATAACACTATTATTTGCCGTAGTGGATAGATCACAAAGAACCACAAGTGGCTGTACCACAATATGTGGTTTTAAAATCCTTTGCAGAATTCATAGAATTTGAAAATCTAAAAAATAAAAAAGAAATCGCCAGAGGAACCATCGAACAGTCAAACTGTATGTTTGCTCAAATTGACAGAGTAAATCTAATTCAAAAAAACAATTTCTATAATTACCTAATTACGCGAATCAGTGAAAATGATTAAGAAAATATTTCGTGCCAAATATTTGTTTAATAAAAGTCAATTAAGAGTTTCACAGCTTATCAAGCAAAACAAAATCTATCGATTAATTTGTTGTTTGGAACACCAAAACTAGACGACAGTAGATTTGCAAAACATCGTATTTTCGAACGAAAAGAGGACAGGGGGAATAATGATGTTTTGCTACGAGAAAGAACTCCCTTAATCTCCGCCACAAAAGTTTTTCTGGATAAAGGTAAGCAGATTTTGACAATGGATGTGAGAGTATTAGACTGGCCTACTTGATTCACTGACCTTTATTCCGTTGAACATTGGCGGCATTTTGGGAATATAAGAGTTAGAACTCGTCACAAAAAACCAGGAATCCCAGAACTAGGATTTTCTGAGAAAAATAGAGATCTCTAAATAAAATCGCACCGAAAACTACACATTTTACTTAGGAGTGTTAATAATTTTGAATTTGCATTGAAAAATTTAGACATTTTGCACTCTTGGTATTAAATCATGAACATTTTGTTACGTAATGTGTGATTCCTTATAATTGTTGTTGTCTGTTTATGCACTCACTGCTGTGGTCAATTTCATGAAATAAAGTTAACATTGAACGAACTCTATATTAGTGAATTTACAAAGTGACTTATTTCGTAAATTGTTTGTAAATATGCTGACAAACGTGAGCAACAAATATTCTATTCTGAAAAATGTGAAATACTGTTTTGAAGAATTTGATAATAACGATTCTGCCTCATTGGGAAGTTACAGGTTGTTGTATGTACAGATATTTGCAAAATTAAAAAATATTTTCCAATTAAATATTATACTAATATTTCTGAAGAGCAAATATATGCACTATCGTGATATAGATCCATATGACAACAGACACTTTTGTTTTCTGAAATTCTCATACTTTGGAATCAATAAGAAAAATGCATTTTCTATAATATCGGGTGTTTTTTTTAGAGTGCTAGAACTTTCGATAGGGATAACTGTGATTCGACAGAAGGTTAAAGCCATGTTGTTTTGAGATTTCTGTTCAGTAAGCATTGACAAATTATCATGGAAAGACTCACGCCGCAACAACGTTTACAAATTGTTGAAATTTATTTTCAAAATCAGTGTTCTATTCGCCAAACTTATAGAGCACTTCGTGAATTTTATGGATTACATAATCGTCCATCAGAGCAGCTTATTCGTCGAACTATCGATAGATTTCGGACAACATTTTCTCTACTCGATGTAGCAACAACAACAAGACAAAGAACTGTACGTACAGAAAAAAATGTCGCTGCTGTAAGTCATTGTGTTTATGATGATCCAGATTTGTTTATTCTTCGGCGTTCACAACAAGTTGAACTCTGTGCATCCACCACATCAAAAATTTTGCGTGAAGATCTTAGTCTACACCCATACAAGATCCAACTGGTTCAAGAACTAAAGCCACTTGATCATAATAAGCGTTGTTTGTTTGCTGATTGGGCCCTAGAACAGCTTGAAGTTGATCCACTTTTTTATCGTAAGATCGTGTTTAGTGATGAAGTTCGTTTCTGGTTGAACGGCTATGTAAACAAGCAAAATTGCCGTATATGGAGTGAAAACAATCCTTAGGTTCCATTCCATCCTGAAAAATCCACTGTATGGTGTGCTTTACACGCTGGAAGCATCATCGGTCCATATTTCTTTAAAAACGATGCTGGAGCTAATGTTGTAATGTTGTGAATGGTGCTTGTTACAGATCGATGATCAATGATTATTTGTTTCAAAATTTGAATGGTATCGACCCAGAAGTGTTTTGGTTCCAACAAGATGAAGCTACACCTCATGCTGCTACCGTAACAATTGATTTATTGAAAGAAAGATTTGGCGATAATATTATTTCGAGAAATGGTCCAATTAATTGGCCTCCAAGATCATGCGACATAACTCTACTGGATTATTTTCTTTGGGGTGATGTCAAGTCATTAGTTTATGCTGATAAACCAGAAGCAATACACGCTTTGGATGCCAACATAACTCGTGTTATCGATTAAATAAGGCCTGAATTACTCGAAAAAGTCGTCCAAAATTGGTCTGGTCGAATGCGGTTCCTTAGAGCTAGTCGTGGTGGACATATGCCGAAAATTATTTTTAAAACATAAATGTCATAAAATTATCTTTCAAATGAAAAGAAATTATCTTCAATCTTACTTTAAATTTGTATTATTTCAATTTAAAGTTCTATCACTTAAAAAAAAAACACCCGATATATGTGAAAGTAAATCGGGAAAATAATAACAAATATTTCCATCTTAATGAATCTTCAGTTTCAATTGGAAAATCACATTCAAAATGATAGCAAGAAATTTCTTGAAATCGTTGAGAAGGAAATCCTCTTACACAAATTGTCTGGGAAAATCTCATTGATGAATATTTTGTTGTTTAAAATTCCATAGGAATTTATTAATTCCGAATTATTTCTGGAAATTTTTACAATATACTATATATTGAAAATCATATATCAAAATACAAAAATGAAATCATAATGTATTTAATCAATGAATTTTCCTTTTATGTCTAGGACAAATTTTTTGTCACTTTATGACATAAAACGTATTAGTACAAATGTATTAATATAACATATAAACGTACATAAAAAACTGAATCTACTATTCTAAACTTATATAAAATTCTCAAAATAAAGGATAAAATGAAAAATAGTTGAACCGGAACTTTTAACATATGACAAATATTTGTTTTCGACATAGTTTGTTTCTTCAAATATGTACTGAATTCAGGTTCAAATAAATCATAAAAACCAATTTTTGGACTGACCAGAAAGATGAAACTAGGAAATTAATCAACTTTAACATCTCTGAGTACACGTGGCTTATGACTGTTTTGCAAGTTATTTATTATGTTTATGTTGAAAAGTTGATTCATTTCCGAGTTTTATCTTTCTGGTAAGTCAAAGAATTGGTTTAGAATCTGAATTTAGTACATATCTGAGGATATAAACTATGCCGAAACAAATATTTGTCATATGTCAAAGTTCTAGTTCAACTATCTTTTATTTTCTCCTTTATTTTGAGAATTTGATATAATTTTGGAATAGTAGATTTTTGTGAATATGTATATGTACGTATATATGTTGTATTAAAACGTTTTATGTCGTAAAGTGAAAGTAGGATATTCCTAGTAAATTAAGGAATATTTTATATTGATTATATATATTGTGATATTATTTTGATGATTTTCAATATATCTTGTAGAAGTTTCCAGAAAAAATTCAGAATTTAAAGTTATTGAAATACTTCTATCAAGTATCGACTCGATTTTTAATTTATTGTATCAGTATTTTTTTAAATAATTTTGAAATATGGAAAATTTTGATCACATCCTAGAGTCCTAGTAAATCTGATGAAGATGAGGTCAGGAAGTTAGAATATCAACATGTCATAATGGAAGTTGAAGTTCAAGATATCCTGAATATACCAAATTGATACCTTCGATTTAAATTCACATTCTCTTTTCTTTGTTTGAAATATAGTAATAATAATTACTTGTTGATTTTCATTACGATGATGTTGTTTTTTAGAATAATCTTAAAAAAACTAAAAAAGAGAAAACGATATGGATCTTATATAAAGAATAATAGAGATCGCAGCAATTTTCCGGATTATCTAAAACGCAATAGAAAAAACGCTTTATTGTTCAGATAAAAGGAAAAAGGGCCAAGTATTAGCCGTGCTTTAGTTGGAACTGAATGTCATAGATATTTTTACGAATAATATTTTGAGGTATATTCAGGTTTCCTCGGAAGTCCAAGATGTAATTTTAATTTGCAGACACGATTCCGATGAGCACTGAAATATGTCATTTCCAAGGTATGTCCTCGAAAAATGTTTGCGTCATATTCGAATTATGTCGTAGTTATCAGCTATCATGCATCACATCAAATAAAACTTACCCTTCTCGACAACAAGAATTTGAATCAAGTTTATATTATATCTGATTTATAATGTGGATTTCTGATGAATGAAGCCCTCTAATATAGGAGTAGAGGAGCTGATATCAGGACGCATGCGTATTTGTTCCTCCTTTTCGGTCAATATACCCCAACAATAGTAGGGGCTGGCAAATCGAAAAATTCCACAGATTCCGGACCATTCCCAGCTGGAGGTCTCGTAATTAATATTTTCGAGTTATATCCGTTTCATATTTAGATGAAATCTATTGGGGATCATCCTGAAATTGAACGAGAAGTATTGGGGGGACATTCCTGTTTGACGTTCCTGAAATAATCAATCAAAATTTTTTTGTTTACTTCGCAGAAACGGTCGAGAAAATTATTGAATCCTTTGGCACTCCGTTCCTATTGTCGGAAGAAGAATAATGGAAAAAAACTTCAGAACGAAAACAGAGAATGTTTTAGAGCGTGGGTTCAATATGACGGAAAAAAGGGGCGTATTTTGTTCCAGTCAATCTATACGAGAAAATTTTGTTTTCGCAAAAAATTATAAAGAACAAAGATATTATTACCGAAGCTTCAAATAAAGTCACACTATTGCCAAAAAATCAGTTTGAAAAAATTATATCTTCTTCTAGGTTTACCACTTCACTGTTTAAATCGCCTACTATTTATTTCTGAAGAGTGAGAGTGTCTATGTAACAATATTTTATTTCACATTCTGTAAAATTTCAGATGTTATTTCATTACAGGCTAATAGTATTCTCCGGCAAAGATCTTTTAGAAAAGTAGGTACTGTGTTTAAACACGACACTTTCCAAATGACCCCATAAAAAATTCTACAGGTTTAAAATCAGGAGATCTTGGAAGCCATTCAATAGGACCTCTCCTTTCAATCCAATTCTCGGGAAAATGATGATTAAGAAAGTCACGTACTGGAGCTGCATAGTGTCATCATTTTCCCGAGAATTGAACTGGAAAAGATTCTATTGAGTAGTCTCCAAGATCTCCTGATTTTACATCTCTAGATTATTTATATGGTTTCATGCGAAAAGTGTCTTGTTTAAGACAGTACCTACTTATAATACGTTTAACAAAGATACCAATACTGTTTAGAAATGAACAAAGGCCATTCGAACATCTTATTAATTGAAATTCGTTCAGAAACTCCAGCAGTCAATGTATTCGTCACTTCCAACGAGTTCTTTACAAGGAAACGCACGCCAAACAGACATTTCCAGCACACTCATGAGTAGAATTGAATAACCTTCGAAATGATGTGTCATTCGGTCCCTATTTCCATTTTAGATTCCTAAGGAGGTTGCTCGCTTAGGGGGATGATCGTATACCTACGAATTTGCAAGCAAAAGACGCCTTCCATTGAATAAAAATAGACCTATCGGTCTATATATATCGGCGTTTTCCGGAAAAACTCATACTTACAGAAATTTTTGCCTGGACTGTTTTATGTGGGTCACACACATGCTCGAAACCTATGGATACCACAGGATCTTACAAAGTTATGAAAATTGCTGATTTGTGTCATCAGTTGATGAACTGATAGAATATTAATTTGTAAAATAAAACAGAAATAGCTGGTTACATCTTTTAAATAAACTATAGGTTACATATTTGGCGCCCAACGTGGAGCGCCAATTATGTAACATTAAGTTTTTTTGAGGGATGTTACCAGATAGCTCTATTCACTTTTGTAAGTTATACGGGATTGGCCATTTAAAAATTGCATTTCTGATCGGCCGTAAATAAGAAATCCTGAGTTTATCTCACAATATTATTACAATGGACATATCCAATATCTTGATCCTCCGGGAACTTCAATGTGCAGTTCCTTGTTGAAAATGGTGGAATCGCCTGGTATACATAGTATGTTAAATACCAGAAACTTCACTTCTGGACCCACGAAAACTCTTACACGAAAAGTTCAGACTAAACCAAAAGGTTAATCCAGGTGCAAACTAACCAGGAAAAACTTGCTTCAATAGAAAAATGGCTACAGACAAAAAACGCATTCAGAAAGTTTTCGGGTATTTTACAATTTTTCAGATTTGAACGAATTTTGATTTGAAAATACTTAAAAATTTGCTCCACCCTATGTTAACTTCAAAAGATCTTAAATCCGAAAGGAAGGGAAGGGACACATGTATCGGGTATTTTGTTTAGAGTTTTAGAATTTTGGATAGGGATAACTGTGTTTGACAGAAGGTAGAAGCCATGTTGTTTGGACATTTCTGTTCAGTAAGCATTGACAGATTATCATGGAAAGACTCACGCCGCAACAACGTTTACAAATTGTTGAAATTTATTTTCAACATCAATGTTCTCTTCGCCAAACTTATAGAGCACTTCGTGAAATTTATGGTTTACATAATCGTCCATCAGAGCAGCTTATTCGTCGAACTATCGATAGGTTTCGGCCAACATTTTCTCTACTCGATGCAACAACAACAAGACAAAGAACTGTACGTACAGAAAAAAATATCGCTGCTGTAAGTATTAGTGTTAATGGTGATCCAGATTTGTCTATTCGTCGACGTTCACAACAAGTTGGACTCTGTGAATCCACCACATGGAAAATTTAAAGATCTTGGTCTACACCCATACAAGATCCAACTGGTTCAAGAACTAAAGCCACTTGACCATAATAAGCGTCGTTTGTTTGCTGATTGGGCCCTAGAACAGCTTGAAGTTGATCCACTTTTTTATCGTAAAATCGTGTTTAGTGATGAAGCTCATTTCTGGTTGAACAGCTATGTAAACAAGCAAAATGGCCCTATATGGAGTGAAAACAATCCTCAAGAAGTTCTGCAGGCTCCATTGTATCCTGAAAAATGTACAGTTTGCTGTGCTTTACACGCTGGAGGCATCATCGGTCTATATTTCTTTAAAAACGATGCTGGAGCTAATGTCACAGTGAATGCTGCTCGTTACATATCGATGATCAACGATTATTTGTTTCAAAATTTGAATGCTATCGACCCAGAAGTGTTTTGGTTCCAACAATATGGTGCTAACCTCGTGCTGCTACCGTAACAATTGATTTATTGAAAGAAAGATTTGGCGATAACATTATTTTGAGAAATGGTCCAATTAATTGGCCTCCAAGATCATGCGACATAACTCCACTGGATTATTTTCTTTGGGGTTATGTCAAGTCATTGGTTTGTGCTGATGAACAAGAAACAATAGACGCTTTGGAAGCCAACATAGCGTGTTATTGATGAAATTAGGCCTGAATTACTCAAAAAAGTGGTCCGAAATTGATTTGGTCGAATGCGGTTCCTCAGAGCTAGTCGTGGTGTACATATGCCGGAAATTATTTTTAAAACAAAAATGTCATAAAATTATCTTTCAAATGAAAAAAAATTGGCTTCAATCTTAATTTGAATGTGTTGTTTTTCAATATAAAGTTCTATCACTCTAAAAAAACATCCGATATATATCCCCCCAAGTGAAAATAAAAGACCCGATAGTGTTCTCAAAATCTAATGATACTAAATGTTGATTCTGGAACGTTTTTGTCCATGTTCATCCAGATCGAACATTCCAAAGATTTAAATAAACCTTTCGTAGACTAATTTGCTTACCATAGCCTTCTAGACTTCCCCCGGCAACTATTAAACTTGATACACAGTATAAAAGTTTTCTCATGGTTTTTATTCATTTTTTACCGCAGTAGTTATTAGGGGATGTAGACAAGGCATAGAGGAAATTGGAACATTATTATGGGAGGCAAATAAACCCATATTGATAATTTTTTTATTCAAAGTCGGTAATAAAATGATATAATAAATAAATTAAAGATGCGTATTCTGCTCATTTTAAACAGCCATCATTCATACCAAATATAAAGTTTTGTTAGTATTTATGTCGATGCATATAAACATTTATCAAAGAAAGGTTATTGTAACGTTATTCATTAAATGTAGTAAGATAATAATAATTTAAAGTTATATCTTCCTGAGTAACGTTGCAATTAACTTTTCGGAAAATAATATTTGTTCGTCAGTTTTGTCATGAGAACCATATTGAAATATTTTATGAATATTCAAAATTCTCAAGCCTCATTAAAAGAGATGAAGTAACATTTATTTGCTCTCTTTTAAATTTCATGGAAAATTCACTCATTTATTAATTAAAAAAATCAATTATACAAACAACTATGATCCCATTTCTCAATCATCATTTCCCTTTAATATCCCCAAATTTGATCATTCCAAAGAATGAATATCCAGGTTTGAATAAAGTATATCTTCCATCAAATATATCTTCTAGTGAAATCTTATCATTTGTATCAAGGTACACGACAGCTCCTGTATAACACGTGTTTCCTTTCATCGCTCTCTCTGAGGAAGGTGCGGTTACTTTACAGTGTAAAATATTTTCAGAATTTCTGCGTACTATGAATCCGTTTGAGTCATGTTCATCCAGATAATAAATCTGCAAAGTGAGTTCATTAGTTCAGCTCCTAGCTGAATTCTTTCGTGTAGCCACCAATTTAAATGAAATTTCATTTACATGTTCAATGAGTCCCAACAAAAACGATCATTTGCGCCGTGAATGACAAAAGAATTAGATACTTCAAGGGGAGACAATAACAAATATTTAAGTGACCGTTTCAAATGTTCAATTCGTGGTATTTTATGGACAGTAGTCGACTTTTGTGTTCTCTGGTTGGCTTCAAGGGTGTTTTACCTAAAACTAACACTGTGTATTACAAGCTAACTAACTTGCTCACAGAAACACGTGAAATATGTTGTTGCTCTGCAGTCAAGAACAGGAACAAATCGGTACTGCAACAAACACAACTCAACTCCAAGCAATACAAAGCGGTAATCACAATGAAAAGAATGCTCATTTGCTGTTAGAAGTTCAACCAATTTGTTTCTTTTATCGATTGTAAGTCATCACTGTTCAAATTTACTTTGAACAAAGAATTTTTAATTCACTTTGCAGGTACGTAACAATTACGTCCCCAGAGTTCAACAATTTAGGCCTTTCAAATATGAATCATTTGATTCCACGGAACCTAAACACCAATTAAGAAACGAAGATATTTCTCCCTTAGATTATTCCTAGAACACATTAGAACCGTTTTAGCCGTTTCAAGACTATTGTCGTATTGGAATTACCTGAGCCACCTTTTCGGACCCAAATCCACTCTCTCGTTCGCCAGTTAGCGGAAAGGCACAGTTGAACACATCCCCTGCACCAGAGGTCACTACTCACCCTGTATAAAAAGTCAGTTAAGAAAGTACAGTTGAAGAAAAGTTCTCTCTCTCTCTCTCTCTCTCAGTTACTCATAACGCACTAAAGGCCTGGAAGTGAATGCATTATCTACATTATTCATTTGTAATTAGATATTAAGTTGTGAAAAGTGAACTCTAAAGTGAAACCAATAAAATTGAAGTCTGTGTAAACGTCTACCTCAATTTGGGTAAAATAATTCAACTCTCTGAACTTATATTATATGTATTTTAGGCTGTGAATAAAGCCTAATATACATCCCTCTTTCACCCCCATTTGAAATATGCTTAACCAAGAATTTGCATACTAATTGGTTAACGTTTAATCAATTACTTTCGAAGAATTCAGAAAGGTATCTCTACATACCAGGCATTTCTTTACAATCACATTTTTACGTGTTCATTTAAGCTAGATGATTTGCTTAAGATGTCGTCTTCTTATTGAAATCGCATGCAGAGACAGACAGAGCTCTCTTGTTAACCTAACATTTTTCCCTTAGTAACATAAGCTTCTCAAATAACGTGTATATTACACCAAATTCTCTGATTTTTGAAGGATGACTACCTCTTCTAAAAGGTGTCATGTGCTGATCTAATTGTGTCCACCCTCGAACAGAATTCCAACTCTTTGGGGATTTTTTGTTTGAAGTAACTAGTTTTGTCGTGACTAGCTCTGTATCCTTTTCATTGGGAAACTATGACTTTTTTTAATGGATGACTACACGTTGCTGGTCTAACAACAAAGACTTACTTGGGCATAAATAAAATACAATCCAGATTCTTCGGCACTTATTACTCCATTCTTCAGATGAAAACTATTACCTGCATTGATTGTTTCAACCCAGTCACTCATTTTCCAGTCAACATATGTTTTTTGAGCATGACGTAAATGACCATTACCTATGGAATATTCTTGATTAGTATCAGCGTACTACGTACACATGCCTAAATATAAAACAAGAAGATATTCAAGTCGAATTGAATAGTTATACCTTTGTAGTTTGTATGTATTCCTAATTGATATTGAGAAGTATCACCATCTAGATGAACACCCATTAAGGATTTTAACCTCCCTGCTTGGGGAGAAAATTCGTCGATGATCTCTAACTGACTTCCTCCATTTCTATCTCTCTGTCTGTGCCTGTAAACATTACGCGGTACACTATATTCCGGGGTGAAAGACTCAACATCTTCATAATTAACAGCTTTCTTCTTGACATGATGGTCCATCTGGTTCTGAGCATCTTCAATGATAGAAGGTATATTAGGGTTTCGGGGTAAACTGAAAAAAAAGCTCTGATTCACAAAAATATTTAAAATAAAAAGAAACTTGAGTTCAGCGTAGATTAGGATATTTATACAAAAGAGTACAACTTCATAAGATAATTAAAACAAATTGTAGAAATTACTGTTTTACTACCATTAAAAAGATATATTACACATTTTCTTTTGACTCGAGTTCCGGGAAATGAACTATCCCATCATCAGACAACTGATGGGATAGTTCATTCTCCGAAACTCGAGTCACAAGAAAATTTGTAATATATCTTTTTATTGGTAGTAAAACATAGTAATTTCTACAATTTGTTCTAATTATGGTCAACTACCAAATAGTAACGGCTGAAACAATTCAGTATCATTCATTAGATAACATTACTAGTTATAAGCTATCTGTTAATCTTAAAAATTAATTACGAAACTTGTAGACATACACTAAAATACCAGAGGATTAGACTGATTGTTAGGATTTACAATATCTCAACAGGATTAGGGTGTATTCTACTCTGGAGGAGATGGTTTTGATCATAATCGAACTGAAATCAAGAATTTTCTTACATGAAGGAGTCTGGTACGTTATCATGTTCTGTCAGTTTATGATGCTTTGCTTGAATACCTGGTATGACTATTTCCACGTCTTTCTTCAAGGGATTTGGAACATGAGAGGATTTGTTATAATCCTTTTCTATTTTCTGAATATCCTCGCTATTGGAAATTATTTTGACAGTCTCCACCGACCTGGAATATTATTTTGTTTTATTCCTATCAAATGGTAAAAATGTTAAACTCACGGAATGGAAATTTTATTGGTCTCGAAGAATTTTTCGGATGTGGTTTCAAATTCTTCCCGTTTGTCCATGAGAAATTCTGAATTTTCAGTTTGAGTTTTCCCAATCTTATTCACTTTATTGCTGGGAAAACCTATATTTTCATCTGAATTTAACGGCTGGATTGTTGGATCGAAAGATCGAGGTGAATTTTCCCTGAAAACAAATATATGAAATCGAAATTGTTCAGAAACTAAACTGAGTAATTTTGAGAGAAGTTGAATATTTTAATCATTGTTAGAAACTTTTTTGTAAAGAATTTGAAGTCCTACAATTGTAACCCGAATTCTTCCCCTTATTATTAGCCTTTTCTCCTATAATTTGAGAATAATATTTGTTAATAATACTAGTGATGTCGTGTTCTATTCCTTATAGGGTGGTCCACATAAAACAGTCCAACTGGATGTTTCCGTAAATATGAGTTTTTGCAGAAAATGCCGAAAAAAGTCAATTTTTATTTGATGACAGACATTTATTGATTAAAAATTCGTGGGTCTACGACCATCCCCTCAGCGGGGTGGCATTTCCCTTAAGAATCTCAAAAGGTATCGAAAGACATATCATTTTGAAAGTTTTGCAATTCTCTTTATGGGTATACGAAAAAGTTTCTGACTAGCGATAGTTTCGCTGTAAAAATAATCGTTGAAAGTGATGGGTGAAGTGCTTTAAGTCGTCGAGTTTCTGAACGAATTTTAATCAACAAGATGGTTCATTTGGAAAATTAATAAAAAACAACAAAGACAAAATTTCTAAGAAAAGGAATCAAAAGTCTATAAGTTGACTTGCGGTACACGCCCGTCTATGTTGGCCAGACAAGATCATACCAGACAAGAATAAGGGAACACGAAAAATGTTATACTAGTAACAAACAAAATCCAATATATGCAAATCATTTATTAGCCATACGCTTGATAACAATTTTGAAATTTTACATATTAAAAACGAAAATCAAACTTAATCTATTAGAAACATAAGAAATTAGTAGATACAATAACACTTTTGCTGTTTTGAAATAAACGGTTGTCAATTTGAACATCTCATTAATATAAATTCACTCATCACTTCGAACGAGTTTTTACACTGAAACGAACGCCAAAAAGAAATTTTTCAGCATACTCGTACATGCAAAATCTTCACTTGACCCCTATTCACACTTACGATTCTTCATAGGGTTTCCATCCCAGCAATTTTAAATCAAAAGATGTCCCCCTTCAAATAAAAAATGTTCTGTCTCGGCGTTTTCCGGAAAAACTCATACTGACCAAAATATTCGACTGAACTCTTTTAGGCCATCCTGTATGAATAGAACTTCGTTCACATAACAGTTGAGAGCAAATGTTATTTCGCCCGAACGGAAAATAATTTTTTTATGTGTCTAGTCACCGGACAGATATAGATAACATAGAATGTTATAATTAAAAACATATACATTAATTTAATCCGATTGAAACCTACAGTGTTTCTGGAAATTGCAAATAAAATTGTTTCATTATTGAAAAAATAATCCGATAGTGCAGATCACGAAAGGTCAATTACAAATTTATTTTGAAATGAATCAATTAATTCGACGGATCAAATTCATTTTGGGAAATATAAATGAATTATTTTATATAACTGAAAAATACATTTACACAATATATTTTCCAATAATAAACATTTCGAATTGAGAGAGGAGAACAATATTCAATCCCACTATGCAATTTTTATCTTTTACATTTCGAACTGAACAGAATTCAACAACTAATTGAAAAAGTGCTCATGCCTATCGAAAGTCGAAACAAATTAGAGTTGCGATCCAAACTTTGCACAAAATTGGCATCATCTAGAATAGATTTTCAGGGTTTTTCGTTAATTATTGAAGGGAAAACTACCTATTTCCCGTTTTTCAGCGCAAAAGTCTACATTTAGTAGTTCGTAAGCTGTAGTAAATGGGTTGTGGAAATGTTGAAAATAAATAGATTCAGTTGAAAAATAGAATTGAACAATTATTTGAATATTTTAATATTTACAGATATATTTTGTTAGCCTTCTACATATTTAATTTCAAAAAAATATATTTAATATTATAACTTCAGGAATTTAATAAATGTCATATAAGTACTACTCATATCAAACGACATATAAAATAAACATTCATTATAAGACATCCAAATGAGATAACAAAATCCAATAAATATAAATTGTTAACAAAAATCCTATGAATTAAATATTTTGAGTAGACAAAATTTTGTTTCTGCTCATCCCTCCTATGAAAACAGATATCTTTCAAAAATGTTTAACGCAATCTTAAGAGTTTCATCATAAAACTATATTACTTAGAATATTCAATATTATTGGATATCTAACTAAGTTACTTTTCAGAAAATTTCAAGATATGTAAAAACATCATTAAAAAACAAGTTTTAAGAGAGACTTTGCTTCGTCAGTACTCAATTATATTCATATTCGATAAAATATAACATCAGTCAACAAAAAATATTTATTTACCTATAACAATTCAGAAAGCTTCTTGGCAAATGAATACTGAACATTTAAATGGAGTGTAATGTTGACTCGAAATAAAATGTTCTATGGTTCACCATTGATCTTAAAGATTGAAAGGAAATTTAACGGCCTCTGTTATAGCACAAGGACCATCTGTATAAAGAATATTCAGGAAACCAAATAATTATATATTTATGAATAAATTGGAACATTTTGAATTTCAGGTAATAATGACAATTAATTTTTATTTACTCACTTTGACGTCTCTGATATGGTTTCCAAAATGGTTTCATTCAGTATGCTCTTATTGTTTGCTTTTGAATTATATTTTTCTGCAATAGAACCTCTCTTGAACCTGAATGAATTGCTCATTTCTTCAGTTTTTCCATCCACTTCATATATTGGAGCGATGTTATTTTGCTGAAATAAAAATTTGGATAATTTTTTCATTCATTTGTGTTTATTTTTGAGAAAGATTTAGTTTTCATAAATATAAGATCAGAAAACAATACATTTTGTAACAAACAGGGCTCGTACGCTTGTCTGAAGAGTTCAGTACGCATGCCTGGAACGAAACAAAAAATATTTAATTATTTATTAGTTTTAATTGACAATTTATATTCGTTGGGTTTTTCTTAGTTCCATTTGATATCGTATAATGAGTTTCGATTTTATACTTCTATTAAATATGAGCAGTGCTTATAAGGACATTAATTTAAGTCTTAAAGTTTCTTGAATAAATTTTTTTAAATTGAAATTGTAGAAGACTAACAGATTAAATCTGTTTTGATATTCAAATTTTGTAATATTCCTTCTATCAAGTAAAAAAACCGTTTATTATTTTATTTCTATTTAAGTATACAAAGAGAAAGAACCTTCAGATGTACCTTATGAATAATAAATTCTATCCCCAAAAATGATTTATATACATTTAAAAAAGTTCTTCGAAAATTAAAGTACATTCTCTGGCGGTATTGGATGGAGTAGTCCGTTACTTTGTGATGGTTCATTTTAATGGAATGAAATAAGGAATTACTTTGTTTTCTATCACTTTTTATTATAACTGATATACAGTGACTCGAGTTTCGTAGTTTGAAAATGTAGTAAACACTACGATACTCGAATCACTGTATATCAGTTATAATAAAAAGTGATAGAAAACAAAGTAATTCCTTATGTCATTCCATTCTCTGGCGTTTGAAACTCTCTCCCATCATCGCCAGTCGGACTTTTTTTGGATGATAAATAAAGGAAATGAATAAAAATATATCACAGACCTTGTCCCATATCTAATTGTTAGGAGAAACCAAACTTAAATAAATAATTTTTGGTTAACCTAAATGGTCACAGATTCAATTTCAAAATTTGAATATCGAAACAGATTTAATCTGTTAGTCTTCTACAATTTTAATTTCAAAAAAATTTTCATTCAAAAAACTTTTAGAATTAAATTAATGTCTACAATAACCACCGCTTATATTTAATAGACGTATATAATCAAAACTCAATATATAATGTCAAATGGAATAAATAAACCAACAGATATAAAAAAAATCATTGAAATTAATGAATGAATATTTAAAGGAGACAAAATTTTGTTTCTGATCTTACCATTAAGAACACCAATTGCCTTTTAAAAACATGAACACCACTTAGGGACTTCTCAAAAAATATAATTTATTTGAAATATTTAATATATTTAAATATTCAAATAAGTTTATTCAGAAATCTCTCAAATCATGCACTATATCTTCAAAAAACAATTATAATTCTAGTAATCTCTTCGTCGGCCCTAAATAATATTCCACATATCAAAATCAAATAACTATCACTATATCTATATCTATTCAATTTCAATAAAAAATCACATAACAGTTATTTTATACAAAATGGAAATTAATTGAAAGGGTATATTAATTGGAGAATGTGCTATGTTTAAAAAAAAAACTTTTTTAAATTTATATGGACTATTAGAATAGAATTTGTTCTTTATTTTAAACAGCTGTATGGGCTGAAATTTACTAGGTTATTTCGCCCAATATTCCAAATTTTCTTGAGGTCCTTTATATTTTTAAGTGTTGTGTGATGTTTGAGAATTATATGTCTACTTAAAAAGAAGCAGTGTTTCTAAGATATTTTGATTAAATTTTTAAAAATAGAAATTTCAAGAATATTTTTCCAGGTTATCTACCATTTCAATTTATCTCTATGATAAATATCGACATTATTTGAAAAATAATGATTATTTTCTAAAAGGTGTTTCACATAATGGAAGTCTTTCTTATCTTCAACAAAACTGATATCTGAATACAAAAGAAATTTTGATGAAGAAAAGAAAGACTTTCATTACGCAAAGCACCTTTTAAAAAATAATTATTCTTTTGAAATAATGTCGATATTTCACATGTTGACAATGAAAGTCTGAAAATAAATTATGAAATAAATAAACATAAAGACAATAATAACATTTTAAAAAGACTAATTTTATCACACCCAACTTTTCAATGTTGCAAAGGGATTAGTTAAATATTATTTTGAATGGAATTCTTATAATGAGAGTTGCTGCTCATGTTTCGAGATAGACAAATAAAGAAAATATTTATAATCAGAAGGGGCTTAATTGTATTTCAAAATATTCCCCATTAAGATCAATTCACTTTTGCATGGGTTTGAACCAATTGGACGAATGGACGAACTGTATGTAAGTACTAATAAAATACTTGATTGTTTCGGTCTTTACTTGACGGAAATTCATCGTATATGATTTGAAGTAAAACACTTTATTTCCGCTTATATTTATTGTTTACAATAATTGTTTCGTCAACTACATATTGACTTCATCGGGTGACTATGGTAATTAACTATTTCCACAAAATCTTTCTCCTTAAATACAAGATTGACTAACAAAATACGTGATAAAATAGAGATGTTTTAAGGAATTTTCAGAAGTTATTAAAAAAGTTTCAATAACGGAGATCTGTTCACATCTGTTTGGACGTTCAGCAAAATATTCTTTTTATGGCGCCGTTTTATTTCCAGTCTATTGCATTTGTTCTCGATATGGAGAACATAAAAACTATTGTCAAAATCGTGTCCCGATTCTTAGAGATGCCTGGCATAAGTAAAATTTGATTTATTCCTAACGAATGAATTCTGATGTTCATGAATCTTAGTCTCGAAAGATCTACCAGTTTGTCCAAAGTATACATATGATCATGTACTACAATTTAACCTATATACTCCTGATTTCTTGTTCTTATTGACGATATTCTTATTATTTTTCATTGATTTTCCTGAAGAATTTATTGTTTCAAATGAAATATTAAGATTTTGATTTTTCTTCAAATATCTATTCTATCTGTTCAGATTTTTGTACCATCCCATCCTACTACAAAATACCAAAACCAAGTGAAAACAGTAATGAAAAAATCATCAGCGCTATTTGAAAAAACTATAAATTATTGAAAATGAACCCTCAACCACCAATTCTGTATTCACTCATTAAGTTACATGAAGAAAACAAATCGATAAGAACAGTAGCTTCCTTTGTCACAGTTCCATCATATTAATTGTCTAAAGAATTCATAAAAATTATTCAAATAGAAACCAACTTTCTGGCAACATTATGAATAAAAAATTTATATCATCTAATAGATAAAATAAAAAATATACCGATTCCAAACAATGCCTAATTAATTTCTTTTGACGTTGAAAACCTGTTTCCTCGCGTACCCGTAAAACAAGCAATACAATTAGTAGAAATGCTACTATTGAAAAATCATACAAACCCGGTAATTAAACAAGAAATAATGGATATTCTTAATGTATGCATTGCACAGAACTATTTTCTGTTTAATGGAATATTTTACGAGGATAACGAAAGTCTTACGATGAGAAATCCACTAAGTCCTATATTAGCTGAAATATTTATGGATTTCCTAGAAAACAAAATGAAAGACCACCCCCTTTTCAAGTATTTCATTTATTGGTACCGTTTCGTTGACGATATTATTTACCCTCCGATAAAATTTACTCACGAAGAAGAACAAAATAATAGCATCAATTTTTTAGACTTGAAAATAACTAAAATTAACAATAGACATAATTTTTCGATTTACCGTAAACAAACACACACAATACATTCTTCTTCAAATCATCCCTTATCCCAAAAATTAGCAGCATACAATAGTATGTTATATAGACTAGTTAATGACCCTATGTCACAGGAGAATTTTGAAATTGAATGAAATGTAATGAAACATATTACAGTAAATAATGAGTATAACCCATCAATCATTGACAAACTATTGAATAAAATCAAACTGAAGCAATCTATGTCATTAGTTTACCCACAAATCAGAATAAAAAATGAAAAGTTTATTTGCTTATCATACATAGCACAAAAATCTGAACAGATAGCTAGATATTTGAAGAAAAATCAAAATCTTAATATTTCATTTGAAACAATAAATTCTTTAGGTAAATCAATAAAAAATAATAAAGATATCGTCAATAAGAACAAGAAATCAGGAGTATATGGGTTAAATTGTAGTACATGTTCATATGTATACTTTGGACAAACTGGTAGATCTTTCGAGACTAGGATTCATGAACATCAGAATGTATTCGTTAAGAATAAATCAAATTCTACTTATGCCAGGCATCTCCAAGAATCGGGACACGATTTTGACAATAATTTTGATGTTCTCCATATCGAGAACAAATGCAACAGACTGGACCTGTTAGAAGCACTGGAAATAAACCGGCACCATAAAAAGAATATTTTGCTGAACGACCAAACAGATGTGAACCGAACTCCGTTATTGAACCTTTTTCAATAACTTATGAAAATTCCCTAAAAAATCTCTATTTTATCACGTATTTTGTTAGTCAAACTTGTATTTAAGGAAAAAGATTTTGTAGAAATAGTTAGATACCATACTCACCCGATGAAGTCAATATGTAATTGACGATATAGTTGGTGTGGACAATAAATGTAAGCGGAAATAAAGCGTTTTACTTCAAATCATATACTAATAGAATAAATTAAAAATAGAAACATGTGGTTGATTAATAATGAATGATTTATGCCAAGCATTGGCCAAAACAATCCAACAAGCAAAATATAAAATCAAAAATGATTTCAGCCTTTACTTTGATGATTTCTTAAAACAGTGAGTTTTGATAACATTACTGATAGAAGAATGCAAATAAAATAATCTATAAAAAAGGCAAATATAAAATACTTTCGGAGTTAACTCACTCAATGTTAACTGACATAATGATAATCAAGCCAAAGGTTAAGATTTAATGTGAAAACTATTCTCAATGCAACGCGATAATTGATGCTCGTATTATATTATATTTTATATTTGCACTCATTTCCTGTATTAAATCATGAGAAATATTCTGTAATGACCCGATTGAGATTCAATAATGAAAAATTAGCGGGAAAATAGAAGATGAAAGAGGCTAATTTGGTTTTGAGTAAAAAGAAGTCGGTGAAGCTTAAGTATTAGAAATGAAGAATCTTAAGAATCTCCAAATGATTGAAAATAAGAAATAGTTTTTTTCAACTCACTTCAACATTATTGATGAAACCATATGCAGGTTGTTTAGCCGTTTCAACTTTAGTCTTACTGAGCACAAGTTTCAGAGCATTCAAATCCTGGGACAATTTTTGCACAGTGAGAAGAGCAAAACAACTGATACCAAGAGCAGAGAGGGTCACCGAAAAAAGCACTAAAATCACTAGGGTCCTCCTTGCAGAATTGTCCCCGTTTTTCGAAACGAAACCGTCGCATTTGTCGTACATTTTCGCAAATCTATCTGCCACTTGCGTCCAGCTACGTATTTAGTCTATTTTGAAACTGATGCTTTATCGTCAGCTTGGCTCTCGTGTTTACGGAAATTGTGATAAATTTATATTTCAGTTTATCTTTCTGCGGGTCTCATGACTAAGGGGCTTTCTGTTTAAGACTACTAAATGGTTAGTTAGACTTCTTGGAACATCAATTAAAAGATGGTTTATCTGATTGAATGACAGATGTACTTAGGTCAATTGAAGAATAAAGGATATACACACTGACAGTTGATAACGATCTATCACCCGTTGAGCAATTTAGGCTCGAATTATCAGTTTCTGATATTTTAAATATTAGCATTAACGACGGCCTTTTGATACCAGAGAGAGTTCAATTTAATTTCGAGAAACATAAAATAACTAGAGGTTTATACTTGATAGAAGGTATATAAAATTATTCCAATATTTTAATATTAGCCTTCTACATATTTAATTTAAAAAAATTATATTCAATAATTATATCTTCAGGAATTAAATTAATTTAATGTTGTTATAAGTACCACTTAGTACTCTGTCAAGAAAGTACCGGGAATTTTCAATTAAAACAACATTTTTACATTTAATCGTCAAAATTTATTGGGTCGCCTTCAAAATAGGCTCCATTTGCTCCAATACATCTATGCCATCGGCACTTCCAATTATCGAAACATTTTTTATAGGCACTTTCCGGGATGGACTTTAGCTCTCGCGCCGAATTTTGTTTTATGGCTTCAATCGACTCAAAACGGGTGCCACGAAGGGGCAATTTTAGTTTTGGGAAGAGGAAAAAGTCGCAGGGAGCCAAATCAGGCGAATACGGTGGTTGCTGAAGCACGTTTGTTGAGTTTTTGGCGAGAAAGTCAGTCACAATCGTAGCTCGGTGAGAAGGCGCGTTATCGTCGTGCAAAATCCATGAGTTGTTCGCCCACAAATTTGGCCGCTTCTTACGGATACGCTCACGCAAACGTTTCATAACGCCTAGGTAATACTCCTTTTTTACCGTCTGACCCTCTGGAACGAATTCGTAGTGTACCACGCCACGGATATCGAAGAAAACAATGAGCATCACCTTCATTTTCGAGCGGCTTTGGCGTGGTTTTTTCGGTTTCGGCTCATTTTTTGCCACCCATTCCGATGATTGCTGGCTTGTTTGCATATCGTACTCGTAGACCCAGGTCTCATCACCAGTTATAATGCGTTCCATGAATGTAGAATCGGAATTACAGCGATCCAGCATGTCTGAAGCAACCTGTTCGCGATGACGTTTTTGAAGAAAATTCAGGTCTTTCGGTACGAGTCGTGCGGCCACCTTTCTCATGCCCAAAATATCAATCAAAATCGTACGTGCGGACTCGTGGGATATCTTAAGATCATGTGCTATCTCTCTCAAGCTGGTACGACGGTTTTTCAGCACCCTTTCCCTAATTTTGTCGACGTTATCTTCGATCGAAGCCGTAGATGGGCGACCACTTCACGACCGTCCTTGAAGGCGCTGTACCACTGATATGCACGAGTTTTCGATAGAGCATTATCACCAAAGGCCTTTTGCAACATTTTCAATGCATCGGCACAAGAAAATTCATTTGCAACTCAAAACTTTAAACAAATTCTTTGCTCAACGTAATCACCCATAGTAAAAATCGGCACGCACTCTGACATCGACTGACTTAATCAGCTGTTGCAAACACACTAGTTGACAGATCCCGCTCAAGCTTGGCATAGTAATTAAAGACAGTGGTACCAACCTAGGAAAAAAAAATTTTACCTGCCTCATTGCCCCGCCAGATTTAAATCGATAATTCCCGGTACTTTCTTGACAGAATGTATATCAAACGACATATAAAATAAACATTCATTATAAGACATCCAAATGACATAACAAAATCCAATAAATAAAAATTGTTAACCAAAATCCTATAAATTGAATATTTTTAGTAAACAAAAATTTTTTTCTGCCTATTCATCTTATGAAAATAGATATCTTTCAAAAATGTTGAACATAATCTTAAGAATTTCATCATAAACCTATCTTACTTAGAATATTCAATATTATTGGATAACTAACTAAGTTACTTTTTATAAAATCTCAAGATATGTAAAAACATTACTGAAAAACAAGTTTTAAGAGAGACTTTGCTTCGTCAATACTCAATAATAAAATATAACATCAATCAACAAAAATATTTTCTCACCTTTTTAAAATTCAGAAAGCTTCTGGTAAATGAATATTGAAAATTTAAATGGAGTGTAATGTTAACTCAAATAAATAATTCTGTGGTTTACCGTTGATCTAAAAGATTGAAAGGCAATTTAACGGCCTCTTTTATAGCACAAGAACTATCTGTATAAAGAATGTTAAGGAAACCAAATAAATATATTATGAATAAAATAAAATAAATAGAGGTTTATTCTTGATAGAAGGTATATAAAATTAATTAAGTATTTTAATATTAGTCTTCTACATATTTAATTTCAAAAAATTATATTTAATAATTATAACTTCAGGAATTAAATGAAATTATTTCAATATTAGCCTTCTACATATTTAATTTCAAAAAATTATATTATATTTAATAATTATAACTTCAGGAATTAAATTAAATTAATGTCATATAAGTACCATTTATATCAAACGACATATGAAATGAACAAGACATTCAAATGATATAACAAAATTCAATAAATAAAAATTGTTAACCAATATCCTATAAATTAAATATTTTGAGTAGACACAATTTTGTTTCTGCTCTTCAATCTTATGAAAACAGATATCTTTCAAAAATTTTCAACATAATGATGAGAATTTCATCATAATCCTATCTAACTTAGAATATTTAATATTATTGAATATCTAACTATGTTAGTAATTTAATTTCTGAAGTTCCTGAAGGCTAATATTAAAATATTATATTTAAATAATTCGAGAAACATGAGAAAATTTTAAACATTCATTAGAATAGTTCTCTGAGACCTCTAAAAATTTTAATCAGGAAAATTTTTTTAAATTGAATATCTTAGAAATACTATTACTTTTCAACATATAGCCATCAAAGATATGTACGGCAGTCACCTAGCAAACTGCGTTCGACTGACGCGCAATGTGTGATAATTCTATATGTCTATTAAAAATAAGTAGTGTTTTTAAGTCATTCTAATAAATTTAATCAAAGAAAAATCAAGAAATTTTTCAGATTGAATTTTGTAATTCTACTGGTTAAGTTTCTGGCATGTGAGCATGGCTCTTTCACCAGGTGACTACTCCGCAGTCTCTGAAGAATTAAACCCACCAAGCTTCCAGTTTCGGCTTCAGTCCGAGAACCTACCCCGTGAGTGGTACCAGCGAAACACTATCCAAGCTCTACTGGCTCTGCAGTGTCAGTACCCGAGTTGTTTTGCGACGTAACTCACTCGCCGAGGGGGCTTCTTATCCACTCACCCGAACGCAGTCTCATGAACCAAGATAGTCTCAAGATTTAATGCCTCAATTGATCCTGGTACGAGCAACGTCAATCCAGCCTGAAGTTAAGACCCATGAACCCTTGTGAAGTCTTTTTATTGATACTGGCTCAAGCACACACCCTGAGCTCCAAAATCGACCACACGCTGTAGATCCGGCGAGTGGGACGGCCATTCTGCAGATGTGATGAAACCCGAAAAATGAGTCTTACACCATTCTTGCGTCATTTTCGCCCCATACCATGACAGATTGAGGAGTTTGACGATGTTCGACGATGACCGACGTACCGGGAGCCTCTGCGGACCAGACTCTGTCGTTTTGGTGGTTTGTGGGATTATTCTACGGTATAAAAGCTTCTCGTCTGTGAAGAGAATGCGCTACCATTATTGACCAGTGGCGAGACGAAGAAGTTGGCAGCACCGTGAGAAGTTGAACTTTTTGGAGCTTGTATGGCTTGAGATTGAGATTTTGTACATTTGACGAACGGATTCACTGTTGATACCGGTCTCACGGGCTTTTTTCCTCATAGAGACCCTCGGATTTCGATTAACTCGCTTCTTGACGATGTTGTGATTGCTAGGCGTATTGACAGTGCGTTTTCTCCCACTTCCTGAACGATGACCCTCATGAACTAACTTCTTGAAACGGCAAATTGCATCGGACACGGTTTTTCGAGGCACATTGAGCAAACGAACAATTTCGCATTGACGCTTACCTTGACGAAACAGCTCCAAAATTGCACCACGTTTGTTTGAAATTCTAACACTCTGCAAAATAAAGTAATATCAAACTGAAAATTCACATATTAGTACAAAAAAGTGTAGAGAATCTAATAGAATGAAAATTATTTGGCTGCCCTAGAGTACTTTTGTCCCCGAACACAGTAAAGTTTGTCCGAAGTTTTTCTTATCACCCTGTATATAGTATTTTTCTATTTGAAAGAATTTGGTATTTATAGTGGGACAAGTCTTGAATTCAGCGATTACCTTTACTTCTGAAGGTCAATACAGATGACAATATCCTAAATGAACTAACTCAGCTTTGTTCTTTTATCTTCGAGCGCATACATAAATTGGACAATTGATTCATCTTATTTAATTTTCTGATAGACTTCCGGATAACCATCATTTTCATGTTTCTTCCGTTAGATTAATCAGGTAGTTTCTCAGAATTATCATTATTTATATAATATTATAATTATTTTTAATTATTTAAATATTTTTTGTCCTAATAGAAGATTTTCTTGGGTTTTGGAAGGAGCATAAATATGGAATAGTTTATACAAAATTATATCAAGTATGTGGAATATACCTTCAATATTCTCAAAGACAATTCTCATATTTTTCTTGTATTGAAAAAACAATATTTATTCGGAGAGTTCTAAATGAGCTCTTGGAAAACGTGCCATAATGGACGCAAGAGAAATTTTCTGGTATTTAACGGGGATATTGACAAAATGAAAAAAAAATGAGTGGCTTAAATCTCAGCCACGTGTGGAGATCTCTATCTAGTAATATGATGGATAGAGTAGAAAATGTTTTCTTTATTGGTTTAGATATGTAGACATATCAGTTGTTTCTTCAAGGGAACAGATAGACAACTATGCAATTTTCATGAGTGTATTAATGAAATCCGTCCAAATAATAAATTTATTATCGAGAAACAAAATAACTTCTTTGATCTCAAAATTTCGAGGAAGAGGATTTGTATGATTTCAGTATTTTTTACAAACTCACATTACCGATATCATTATTCATCAAACATCCAATTAACCAGAAAAGGGCAGCATATCACAGTATGATTCATAGATTAGTTTACGTATCTATGAAGAGTAGAAATAAGTTCGTGCGCTTTTAATAACCATTTTGTCTATAAGAAAGGGGTTGTAACCGTTGTTTGACGATATTTGTTTAATTATATTTGATTCTTTCAAAAAGTTATCTGAATTCGAAGGGACATTCAATAGTCTATGAATAAAACTATTATATGCTGGTGATTTTAAGTATATACAGACATCTCAATACATAAATTGATATCACAAAACATAAAACTTTAAATACCTTCATAAAAACAATAGGATCGAACAGATAAAGAAAATAAATCTGGACTACAAGTTGACCTGCATCGTTTGCCTTTTAGTATACATTATCCAGACAGGTAGATCATTCAAGAAAAGAATCCAAGAACACCAAAGGAGTTATATATCTAATTCCGTACATTCAACATATGCTAATCATCTTAAGGAATTCAAGCATAGTTTCAACAAGATCTATGAAATTATCCACGTTGAAAGCAAAAGTTTTAGATTAACACTTAGAATTTCTTGAAATCAACAGATACAACAGATGTTGACATGTCTCCATTACTGAATATCTTTCCTTAATGGCATTTTTTAGCGGCAAACTCCTTGAGTTTTTATGACTTATTCTTCCATTATTTTGTCACGTACCTAACAATGTATTCAAACTCGGTTACACTCAATACCATCAGCCAGTAGAATGTAGATACCCGAAAAAGCCACCTCGTGGTGAAAAAATTGTTGTATTACAAACATTTTTGTGGAAACAAAATACTGTCTCCTTATATTTTTTTAAATTGTAATTAATTAATGCATTGTGGAAATATTCTTTATTATTTTATCTAACTTCAAATTAGCTAAAGAAAGATGAACTGAACACAAGAAGAAGGTAGGTACCCGAATAAAAAAACCCTTTTTCATTCGAGTACGTGCATCAGACTGATTCGATCAAAAATTAATGTTTGAACAGGCGACACGTGGCGACCTTGCAAAATTTCCAATCCAAACAAAAATCAAAGCGTCTTATTTCTGCATTCGCGATGAAAACCGCTAGGGCTTTGAATAAAATCGATGAATCTGTGTTTCTCCAAAATATCCTTTAATCCCGCGAAATGGAGCATGCGCTGCATGAATTCACGCTTCGTTGTTGTTGAAATATCCTTGTTCTACAGGGCAGGGGTGTGTTAATCGATTCTAGGAGCTACCCCAAACCTATTTACCCTGAACCAACAATGTGTAATTGGACAATTCTTTGATCGCTGAAACTACCTTGCTCAAGAGACCGCCGAAAGTGAATTTATTCCACAGATCATCATCGAATGAAGTGCTCTTCTTTCTCGTGCTGAAATTTTTTTATGAAAAATCATTCAGAAAATACTGAGAAATATTTGTGTCGAATGTTCTGTGAAGAGGAAAGAGGAATTGAATACAAATCTTGTGGTTCATCAGAATGGAAAAAGGAAAGAAGGAATATAGGTGAGGTTGTCATTTTATTTAGATGTGCGAAGCAATTTCACCTCCATTAGTTTTCGATTATCAGGTCAATGTCAAGCCTCCGCTCATAAAATAATTGACCTATTTTCGCCGATCTCGTTTGTTTGTATTTCCTAGATTGTAATGGTTATTGAAAATACATCTTGCAAAATTCCACAAGGCTGATTCAACACATTCTTCATTATATTTAAATTCAGATCTATCTCACTCTGGAATTCCTGGCAAAATATGCTCTCGATTGATTTTATCCCAAAATCGGATATGCAGGAAACGCTTTCATTCTTGAATTATCTTGAAGAATGCATTAAATAATAGATGTAGTAAAAATCACGATGAACTTCAGTTTCCACAAATATATTTTATTGACCTTTTATCGACATGAAATCAGTCCATAATGTAACCTGCCAAAAATTTAATTTAATCGGTGCTTACTTGAAGATTATTTCGATAATTAATTTAGCGACGATTGTTTTGTCAACAAGTAGTAGCTTCGTCAAGTTTACGTTTTGAAATAACACTTAAAATTACACCTTCAGTTCTAAAAACTTGAAAAAAGAATGTAACTTTTAGAACGATTAATAATTTAGGAATTCATAAAAAAATAACAAAGATCAAACAAATAAAGACAATACATCTAGAGTCTATAAGCTGACACTGATTGCCCTTTGGTATATATTGGTCAAAACTCACGAACACTAACTGAGTTACACATCCGACATCTCGCATTCAACATATGCCAGTCATTTGAAAGGACTTGGACATTATTTCAACAATAATTATGAAATAATCCATAATGAAATCAATAATACCAAACTCACACTTTTGGAGTAGAAATTAGTAGGTGCAAGAACCTTTGAATTCTTCTCAACGACAAAACAGATGTCACAAGATCTCCATTGTTGAATATTTTTACTTAGTGAGGTAATTCTGATAATTGGCCCCAATATGTTTTATAGCTATTTGATTTACATTGAAATAGGCAGTAAATTCCTAATTGAAAACGTATTTCTGGTACAAGTATTAATGAAATATTTAAGTGAGACTCACCGAATTGAGATTTTAATGATGATTGGTTACGGTAATAATTGCAGAAGTCAAGTTGAAGTGGCAAATTTATTTAATCAGAGGTATCCTCAGTTGCCTAATATTTCACAAGGTAATGTGCCTAAAATTCATGCACAATTCAGAGAACTTGGACATGGCAAACGATTTGAAATAAAACCGCAATTCGTTGAAGATACTGTGAGACTGGATATTTTGTTGAGTGTTGCAGAGGATCTAACGACAAGTATACGTCAAATTGTTCGTGAAAATAATGTAAGTTATACTACTGTCATAAGGTGTCTCCACAAAGAAAACTTCATTCATATAAAATGACTTTTGTGCAGCAGCTAACAGAAGACGATCCGGATCGCACAATGCGTTTGAGCAGGTGACCAAATTATTGGTCCTATATTTAAAGATGGGACTTTGACTGCCGAAAAATATTTTAGTTTGATTAGAGACGAAGTTGTTCCTGTGTTAGTCAACTCATTTCCTAATGCAATATCGAAGCCTAGCGAATGAAAATGTCTGGTTCCAGCCGGATGGAGCCCCATTCTATTATGTTTCAATGATCAGAACTTACTTAAACTTAATATTCCCCAATAAATGGATTGGATGAAGAGGTATTTTTGAGTGGCCAGCTAGATAGCCAGACCTTACGCCGTTGCATTTTTTTCTGTAGAGTTGTCTCAAGAACAAAGTTTTAGTAACACATCCGACGAGCATCGCAGAGCTCAAAGAGAGGATAAGTACAGAAATGCGGAATATTTTAACTCAAACTTCAAACAAAGTTTTGTAGAAGACTGTGTTATTGCCAAGAATGAGGTGGAGAAATTTTCACTGTATGTATTTCAACAATAATGCGCCAACTGTTGGTTTCCAAGAGTTCAACTGTTTCTAGTTTATCGTGGTAGACCTGCGACTTTACGTATACCAGAGAAAATAAGCCAATGATGTCAAATTACACGAATGAGATGACCAGTTATAATGTACATTCTGTGAAATGTTCACCAAATGTTTCTTTCAGTAAATCAAGTTTCGGTCCAGCTAAGATCATATATCTGCCACATTGATGTCCTCCGATTGAAGCACGAAAACTTTATCTCCACCGCTCGCTGTTGACTATAACGTTCTGACCGTCAGGATTTTGAAGATGTGCTCATAAATCGCACCAAAAGGTGACTTTTTAAAATGCAATGGTGTTTTGATAGGTGCTTGTGGATTGTTACCGCTCTAACCTCTTTATCCAGAAGTGCGCTTCGATGTTTTTCAAAATGAATGTATCCACTTCAATACCTTACATACTTTATTCTGGCGTGAATGTATCCATGATGAATTACAAAACGAAACGCATCTCAAAACAACCGAGAACTATTGAACTGACTGTCACCTTTGTGTTTCCAACTTAAAGTTCTCCGCCTCCAGAAATAACACTATTTGTTTTCTTTCAGGCAAGTATTACCAGTTCCTATGTACCCCCATGATTACAACATATGGTCAGTATTGAAAAATTGCATCGGTAAAGAGTTGAGCAAAATCACGATGCCTGTAGTCTTCAACGAACCATTGAGCTTCCTCCAAAGACTAACCGAATACATGGAGTACGCACATCTCCTGAGACTGGCTTCCCAACAACCAAACCCGATCTCGAGGATGCAATACGTGATAGGTTTTGCCGTCAGTGCGCTAGCATCCAACTGGGAGAGATTAGGAAAACCCTTCAATCCCCTGCTTGGAGAAACTTTCGAGCTGGAAAGGGAGGAATTCAGGATTATCTGCGAGCAAGTTAGTCATCATCCTCCAATTTCAGCTTTCCAAGCAGAGCATGAGGACGACTGGATTTTCCATGGATCTATCCACCCGAAATTAAAATATTGGGGAAAAAGTGTGGAGATCCAACCCAAAGGGACGGTGACAGTAGAGATACCTAAGTAAGAGCATTAAGTTATGGCTTAGCAACTAAGTAATTGCCCATTTGTTTTTACAAATGAGACATTATTTTTTCAAATTGAAAATTAAAATTAAAATCAGAATTCTGAAGAAACATTCACTATATATATTGTGATAATTATCCTGGTACTCCTAGATCCCTCTAAAGCTTTTTTGAGCTTGTACAACTTAGAAGATCAGTTGTGTTCTGGGTAGGCTTTGTTACTGCAATCTTGCGCTACTTTAGGTCACAGCACTGTCAATTTTTGACCCAACAGCGAAATGTTGGCCGAAACCCGTACAACTATAAAATTTCTTTCGTATCTGAAAAGGATTTGAACCCGGGATCTTTCGGTTTTCAACCCAATGCTCTATGCTAAAAATATACATGAAATTAATATAAAATTAACCTTTCTTAAAATGGAATGTTTTACCCTTTAAGGAATCTTGTATGGATCCAAATAAATAGCAATTCGATGTCGTTAAGTCAAGGCTATATGGAAGATATATTGAATTGAAGCCATTTGACTACCATAAACGCACTCATTTTCTGATTTTGCCCTTGAATAACTTGAAAAACCAATTTTTGTTTTATTTTGGAGAATAGATTTTTTATGTTCATCTATACTCCAAAATAAAACAACAACTGGTTTTTCTGCCCATTGCATAAGAGAAAACCACTTCATAAACTTCGGCAAAACCGAAATTCCACATTCAGGTAACGCAAAAAGTTGGATCTACTCGCATATCTGGAATCTCTTTGGCACATAAAAAACATTTGGCGATAACAAATGCTAAGTTGAAATTTCATATGTCCCCATTACTGACATCTGTTAATAACTAGTTCCTTTCAAAATAAGCAAATATCATCAACAGGTATAACTTACTGTTAACAACCTCAAATGGAAAAAACCTATCACTTCTATCTATTATCCGAGAAATATATCAGTTGTGATGCTAAGTAAATTCTCCTTCATTTTGAAAATAAGTTGAAATTCGGAACATACGAGTATAGCATCAACATTGATTGAATTTTTGTGAAACTTAAGCCAAGTGTATTTTTTTACCTTATTAATTATCCAAAATGTTTCATCAAGTGGTTTGTTTTTTTAGAGTTATAGAACTTTCGATAGGGATAACTGTGATTTGACAGAAGGTAGAAGCCATGTTGTTTTAACATTTCTGTTCAGTAAGCATTAACAAATTATCATGAAAAAAATCAAGCCGCAACAACGTTTACAAATTAATGAAATTTATTTTCAAAATCAGTGTTCTATTCGCCAAACTTATAGAGCACTTCGTGAAATTTATGGTTTACATGATCGTCCATCAGAGCAACTTATTCGTGGAACTATCGATAGATTTCGGACATTTTCTCTACTCGATGCAACAACAACAACAAGACAAAGAACTGTACGTACAGAAGAAAATATCGCTGCTGTAAGTCATAGTGTGAATAATGATTCAGATTTGTATAAGTTGGACTCTGCATCCACAACATGGAAAACTTTTCGTGAATATCTTGGTCTACACCCATACAAGATCCAACTGGATCAAGAACTAAAGCCACTGGACCATAATGAGCGTCGTTTGTTTGCTGATTGGGCCCTTGAACAGCTTGAAGTTGATCCACTTTTTTATCGTAAAATTGTGTTCAGTGATGAAGCTCAGTTCTGGTTGAATAGCTATGTAAACAAGCAGAATTGCCGTATATGGAGTGAAAATAATCCTCAAGAAGTTCTGCAGGTTCCACTGCATCCTGAAAAATGCACTGTACGGTGTGCTTTTCACGCTGAAGGCATCATCAGTCCATATTTCTTCAAAAACGATGCTGGAGCTAATGTTACAGTGAATGCTGCTCGTTACAGATCGATGATCAATAATTATTTGTTTCAACCTTTGAATGGTATCGACCAAGAAATGTTTTGGTTCCAACAAGCCTCCAAGATCATGCGACATAACTCTACTGGATTATTTTCTTTGGGGTGATGTCAATTCAATGATTTATGCTGATAAACCAAAATCAATAGACGCTCTGGATGCCAACATAACTCGTGTTATTGATTAAATAACATAAATGTCATAAAATTATCTTTCAAATAAAAAAAAATTGGCTTCAATCTTAATTTAAATGTGTTTTATTTCAATTTGAAATTCTATCACTCTAAAAAAACACCCGATAATTGTATCGTAGCTATTGGAAAACCTTTATATAACTGTAATAATGACCGAAGTTATCTCTTATATACATTTGAAATGGGCAATTATTTTGTGAATAACCTTATTCCCATTCGGATAAGAGTTTCGCTTGGGAGTGTTTAAGGGTTTACAGAAATGTATTTTTGAATTTTTAGATTCAACGAAGCATATACTTGGAGTAATGTTCACTGCTATGTCCACAACATCATCGTAGGAAAGCTGTGGATGGAACAATGCGGTGAAATGGAAATAATTAATCATGCCACTGGTCACAGAGCACACCTTACATTCAAGTCAGCAGGCTCAAATAATAAAGACCTTCATAGGGTAGAGGGATATATCTGTGACGAGAAGTACGTTGATATTATTTCAATAGTAAATCAAATATAACCTCAAATTTTCATATACAGGTATGGGAAAGCCAGTCGGAAACATAGGAAATCAAGTGTTAATCAAGAATGTAGTGGAGCAGTGGAAGAATCAAAAACTCAGCGCGATGCGATGACGAATAAATGATTGTTCTCTCTCAATGGTAGTGCGCAGTGTTGATGCTTCGATCGAAAGGCTGTGCAGTCTGCTTTCACTTCCCACCACCATTGAGAGAGAACAGTTGTTTGTTTGTCATCGCATCGCGCTGAGGTTTTGATTCATCCACTGCTCCACTGGCGTCTTAATCAACACTGAATTTTCCATGTTTCCAACTGTCTTTTCCATACCTGTATATATGAATTTAATTTTGAAATAGCCTTCAATTTTTTTAATTACACGGGGACATTCATTAAAAACAATGGGGACAAAATGAATAAAATAAAATAGAAAAAGGCTTTTTACTTGATAGAAGAAATATAACAAAATTTGAATATCAAAACAGATGTAATCTGTTAGTCTTCTACAATTTTAATTTCAAAAAAATTCTTATTCAAAAAACTTTTAGAATTAAATTAATGTCTACAATAAGCACCGCTTATATTTAATAGACATATATAATCAAAACTCAATATATAATGCCAAATGGAATAAATAAACCAACAGATATAAAGTTCATTAAAATTAATAAATAAATATTATTAAATATAAGCGGTGCTTATTGTAGACATTAATTCAATTCTGAAAGTTTTTTAAATAAAAATTTTTTTGAAATTAAAATTGTAGAAGACTAACAGATTAAATCTGTGTTGATATTAAAATTTTGTTATATTTCTTCTATCAAGTAAAAAGCCTTTTTCTATTTTATTCTATACATAATATATAATTATATTAAGGCTTCAATAAATCTCATTATGGAATGTCAATGGTTTGAAGAAAATATTATAATACCTTACACTTTTCTGTGATTTTGTGAAGAACATAGACTATCTTGAATTTCAAAGTTAGTCTGTTTAAAGCAATTTATCCGGTTACCACGTGGAGGTAAGATATAGTGATTGTTATTTGGTTTTGATATTTGGAATATTATTTAGGGTCGATGAAGAGATTACCAGAATTCTAATTGTTTTTTGAAGATAAAGTGCATGTTTTGAGAGATTTTTGAATTAACTTATTTGAATATTCAAATATATTAAATATTTCAAATGAATTATATTCTTTGAGAAGTCCTTAAGTTGTGTTTCATATTTTTGAAAAGGAATTGGTGTTCATAATGGTAAGATCAGAAACAAAATTTTGTCTCCTTTAAATATTTATTTATTAATTTTAATGACTTTTTTTATATCTGTTGGCTGATTTATTCCATTTGACATTATATATTGTGTTTTGATTATATTCGTCTATTAAATATAAGCGGTGCTTATTGTAGACATTAATTTAATTCTGAAAGTTTTTTGAATAAAAATTTTTTTGAAATTAAAATTGTAGAAGACTAACAGATTAAATCTTTTTTGACATTCAAAAATAAATAAAGATAATAAATCTACAATTTTCGATTTATAAAAATTGGTCTGTGGTGTAAATTGATCAAGTAGTAAATCTCCAAGGGAAGAATTTAAGAATTTCAAAGAAATTAACACCTCATACTACATTTAAAAAAATTTGGACATATTTCAATCACAAATATGACATTGTGGAAAAATTTTACAATGACATTTTTAAAATTACTTGAAATCCATTGTATTTTATTGTTTCAGTATGGTTTTTTTTGAAATTTTCACCTGCTGAAGATTTAATGCGTTTTCCATCTAGAATAAGTTATAAAAAAATTTTAAAAATAAGAAGTTGGTGAAACAATTGTTGTTATTAAAAAATTGTGGAAATCTAAATATTTATTTTGTTTAGTCAGTATAAATTCCAATATATTTTCTGAATGAATGAAATATGTGATCTTACTGTAATTGTAGCAAACAAAAATTATACTTTATTTATGGCAAATGGACAGAATACATAAAATGCACGGAATACACAAACTATGAGGATTATTTGAAAGAAAATTCCCATAAGTCTAAGAAGGATGAAAGAAGCAAGAGTCCAAACAACTCTCCGTGTCATACCTCAAAAAAAGTCTTGCAAAAGCTGAACAGTCTCAAAGTTAGTCCATTCAAATCGATTTCTCTTCAAGAGGTAAAAACTGAGACACGCTTTTTACAATATAGGGTAAAAACGTATCTTTTTTCAGAGTGTTGACGATTCAAATTTAACTGAATCAAGTGAGGTACCAAAAAGTGACTCCTCTCATTCTCTGGACATTCCAAATTCGATTACAATTTGGCAAGTTAAACCCAGACCTCTACAAAGCGGGGATGTAAGTTCAGCATACGTTTTCGTGAGTTTATTTGGAATGAAAATCCGGAAAACGGCTTGTATTCCAAAGACTCATTGTTAATGATTTTCGACAAAAAATTGATTCCAAATAAGTGAACGAAAACGTAACTTATGGGCTAGTTTGATTAGGTTTTTGTAGTATTATCAATTCACAGAGTTCGCTATGTCGTTGAATGAAATTGAACAAGGCATGGACAAGTATATTTGCCCTTCTGATTCCCGCCTAAGACCTGATATTAGAAAGTTGGAACAAGGTGACGTAGATGGTGCTGCAGTAGAGAAGACTAGACTGGAGGAGAAGCAAAGGAGTGCGAATAAACACAGAAAGAGCAAAAAAGGCACAGACTGGACACCAGGGTAAGATTTCACATACAGGATTTTCCAAAAAAAAAGTTTCAGTTTTATATTAAGAAAAAACGAGTATTCCTTAGAAATTGAGCAGAGAAAATTATCACAAATGAAATTTGGGCCTGTTAAGGACCGAAAATATTTATCCTTCACAGTTTTATTAGAAACCCATTAAAAACCGACGCCGTTTCGACACGACAACAGGCGAATGTCGTTTCAGAATTCTCCTGACCACATTTCGACCCCTAACAGTTCTATCATTTGAGTTAGCCAAAAGGTTCGATTGAAGGCACTCCCTCGACCAGACGGTCACGCAATACTCACTCTGTCGAACCGAGTTAGCTTTGAACACATTTTTCTCTTTGTCTCAACTCCTAAGTTATAACACATATCTCTCTCTACTCTTAAATTATTTTATATAGAGAGAAACACTCTCTCTTAATAACCCATAAAGCACTAAAGGCCTAGAAGTTAATGTATTATCTACATTATTTGTAATTAGATAGTAATTTGTGAAAAGTGAACCCAACAGTGAAACCAGCAAAAGAGAATTCAGTGAAAGTGAAGAATGGTGAAAATGCTCAAAGAACCAATTTTTCGCAAAAAAATTTCAATTTTCGAGGAAAAACCGCATGAACTCCTTAATACTCCTAATAATAATATAATATGACGAAACAATGAGATGAATTTCCGCCAAGCAAAAACCGAAAGAATGAAATTTTTACTATTTCAGATGGTTCAAACACGAGATGAATCCGTACACCAAACAGGACGACTGGATATACAATGGAAGATACTGGGACAGGCAATACAAAGACAATATTGATATATTTTAAATGGAAATGGTTTCTTCTGATCATTGCTGCCAGAGAGGATAGTTTATACCATACTCAATAGAAGATTGTAGGTTTAGACCTCAAACGCACTCCAGGATTTGATGAAGATCAATCCTAAATTAATTTTTGTGACCGATATACCTAAGTAATTCTTCTTACGAGAATATTTTCTAATTTATTTCAGATATGTTCGTATGTTGGATCGAACATTTTCATCAAGTGCGTAAAAGTCAATCTTTACGTAGTGTCAGAATTTTTTTAGACGATAATGTACCTTTAATCGAAAATCCATCATTGGAATGAAAACATTTTGAGTCAGGGATGGATACGAAATGAAAATTTTGTCATTTAGTAAGTATAGAATCTTTCGTATTATTTATGGTCCGGTCAAATAAGACATTGAAGGTTACAAAAATTTCCATAGAGCTAAAAATTGGTATGAATGTTCAGAGGACTATCATAAATTAATTGTGAAAAGTCCCAATCCATCCCCCTTGAGCAAAAAATTTGACTGATGCTGAAAATTTGCAAAAATGGGTTTTTTGCGTTTTCTAGCTAAACAGTAACAATAGTTCAGAAAAAAATTGTAGATCATCCAAATCTTCATAAAAAATAGTTTTTTTCGTAAGTGCGACCATTTTCGTGATACGGCGATTCAAAGAATTGAAAAAATCCTTTCAATCGTAATATACACGTTAATGTACTTCAATTTACATTAATAAACCGTTATACAAGTAAAAATCTGAGTTCCTGTGATTTATACATACAAATTATAGAATTCTTAGAATGTCTTCCATTCAATTTTCAACGTGGCGATGCTCGTATACCTGCTCTGTTTCCAAGGCGTCATACTCAGTTGTGTAAATAATGTAGTTTATTGATGAAAAAATAATTAGTTAGAGTTATTCGTCGGATTCATAATTATAGAATGGAGCTTCTGATGTAATGTCTTCAGTTTCTTCACTTTCTTCTTCCTGGATACAAATATTCTGTTCTAGAAGTGATGTATCATATATCTCATATTATACTTAGATCATAACAATCCTCATCTTGTTTCGATTCAACATTGGAGCACGCTGTCTTTTTACGGCAGTAATGCTAGTCTTTCGAGTGTAATTTTTTCGATACTACACATGAATTTGTACAGATGTCTGGTCTTGCAGGTACTCCGAAAACTCATCATCTCTTTCAACACTTGCATCAATAAATGTCTGCATGCCACGATCAACAGCAACAACTCCACTTTCAGTCAAAGGTTGACTACGAATAAAGCAGAATTGCGACTATTTTTTAATAAACTGTCAACTCTACAGACAAGGTTACAAAATATAAGCGTTAGCCATGAGTTCTCACTACGAAGAAATGCTTAAGACTAATAATATTTTGTTGAGTATAACGTTCGAAACGGAGCAGGTATACGAGCATCGGTACGTTGACAATTTAATGGAAGACAGATGTTTGTCAAGGTCATACGACTAAAGAAAATTAGGGACCGAATTTTCGACGTTCATTTATATTCTAAGAATTCTACAATTTGTATGTTTAAGTCACTGGGACTCATATTTTCACTCGTATTGCGGTTTATAAATGTATATTGAAGTAGATTAACGTGTATATTACGATGAAAATGATTTTTTCAATTAAAATGAGAAGGAACGGTTTTTTACTTGATAGAAGGATTATTACAAAATTTGAATATCAAAACAGATTTAATCTGTTGTCTTCTACAATTTTAATTTCAAAAAATTCTTTGAAGTATAAAATCAAAATTCATCATACAATATCAAATGAAATTAAGAAAAACCAACGAATATAAATTGTCAACTGAAATTAAAATATTATATTATATTATTATTTTAATTTCAATTGACAATTTATATTCGTTGGTTTTTCTTAATTCCATTTGATATTGTATGATGAATTTTGATTTTATACGTCTATTAAATATGAGCAGTGCTTATAAAGACATTAATTTAATTCTTAAAGTTTCTTCAAAGAATTTTTTGAAATTAAAATTGTAGAAGACAACAGATTAAATCTGTTTTGATATTCAAATTTTTTCAATTCTTTGAATCGCCATATTACGGAAATGGCGATACCTACGAAAAATGTGGAGACATTGTTTGTAGAGAATTGCATGATCTAGAATTTTTGTCTAAACTATTTCGGCTGAGAAAACTAACCGTTTATCTAAAAACGCGAAAAACCCATTTTTGCAAACTTTCACCATCAATAAAACATTTTTCTCGATTGATGGGGACTTTTAACAATTGATTTTTAATAGTATTCTGAAAATTCATAACAATTTTAAGTTTTAGGGGAATTTTTATTCCTTTTCTAGGACTTGACTAGACTATTATATAGAAAATTTGAGAAATAGCTTCAACTAATTCAAACCTCACTATATCCTCACCTCGAGTCGGAGCAATTAATTTGAATTTATATTTGGAATCTGACAAACATAACTTAGTCGATGCTCTTTCTACTTCACCTCACTATGAATTTATACAGGTTTATTCTAACTGCTAAGTAACATATGAAACTAATTTTTTATTTTTTTTACAATATTTGAAGGTACCTATATGAAACATATAGGTTGAAAATATAGCTCAATTTTCAAATCACTGTGTAATTTTCACAAGTTCAATTGGCATCACCTAATGCTACATTTCAAGACTGATACTTCGACAATTAAAGGGAAAAGATATTTATACAACCTAACTCTTGAATTTCAATTTTGGTTTAGAATGTAATTACCATTTTTTCCTCTTAACTACAAGGACATGTCCTAGGGACAAGGTAGAGTACATTTAGCGTCGGTATTTATGCCACTTATTTTCTAGTATACATATGAATATATGAAAATATCAAATTTATTGAGTTCATACTTGATAAAGGTTGATATATAATTTTGATTATGAAAACAGATCATTATGTAACCTTTATATAATTGAATGGAATAAAATAAGGAATAACCTTGTTTTCTATAACTTTTTATTAACTGTATTTACAGTGACTCGAGTTTAGTAGTGTTTACTACATTTTCAAACTGAATAAAAACAAATTTTATCTCAACTATCATTTATTATTACTATCGAATGAGCAGATTGGCACATCCCACTTCAATTTATTTTTATTCGATTTGAAAATATACTAAACTCTTAGAAACTCGAGTCACTGTATATTCAGTTACTAAAAAGTTATAGAAAACACCATTTTTTCTTATTCCATTTAAAAATGAACGATCACAAAGTAACGGAGTACTCCATCCAATTCTTTATATAATTATTTAATTGGAAAAAAATTAAATTGAAAATGTCTTAGAAAAACTAAGTTTCTGTTTTGGTTGACACTAAATTTTCAAATATTTTACATTTTTCTAGAATATAGGGGAATCTATAGTAATAAAGGAATTTCTAGAAATTATAACTCATTTTGGTCAACGAAACAACGTTTCTTGACTATAAGTGAGTTATATTTTCTATTATTTTCTCATTTCTATAGATTCTTTATATTCAATAACGTTGAACAATAATTAAAAAAATTATATTTCAATTAAATAATACACTTATATATGTTTATTTCTATTTATTATTGTGAGTTGCTTACATTGACGCATAGTGAATTCTTTGAATGCTTATAAACAACTGGTCTAAAATTTGGTAATATATTTTAATTAGATGACTTCTGTTTTTAGATAGGGATGAATAGATCCAACAGAGGTGAATTAGATAAATCAGTTTTTACGTCCAATAATTTCCTCGAATTTCTTGACCGGTTTATTTCTAAACATTCTTGAGAAAATCTTAAAACGCTCATCAAAATCATGTTTCATATTGTACGCTTATCTCAAACCAAAACCATTTCAATACAGTATGTCACCAAATTTTAGACCAGTTGTTGATGAACTTTTGAAGAAGTTACTATGTACACGAAATGCCTCATGTGAGTAACTGACAATAATAATTAGAAATCAATATTTATAATTCTATTATTCAATTAAAGTGGTGTTCTATCAAGTAAAGACCAACAAGATTCGAAATTTTGAATGTTATATGTTTACCAAAACAGAAACATTATTTACTAAAACAGAAACATAATTATGTGAAGGTTACAAAACTTTCTGTTTTATATTTGAAATTTTAAATATACTTATTCAGAAAAAACCTGAGATCTGTGAAGTATGGTTCAAAATAGTTTAGTCGTTTAGAATTAATTGAAAAAGGTAACTTGATGTATAGATTGTGCGTGATATTGACAGCAAAATGAAATTAGAGAAAAGTGTTTTCAGAGGAATATTTAATGAAATAGCTTTGTATAACAAGAATACCATTGTTAGATCTTCTGTTTAGTTTATAGAAAAAATAATTTATAAGGTTATTCATTTGCAAATGAAAAAAGAGAAAATGTATTTATGTTTGATAAAATATAAAAATATTGCTTCTGATTAACTGCTTATTATCTATTCTCCCAGGGCGTGTACAGGGGGATAATATCTCTATAACCCTCAGCAATCAACTTTTTTGTTATTTTCTCAATATGAGTAACACTAATTTGAAAATTGATACTCTGCTCATGATTCAGAGTAATTTGTTTTCAATGGTAAGTTATTACTGAATCAACAATAACGCTGAATAAATTTATATTCTAATTGATAAAATAATAAAAAGGTTTTTTACGCGATAGAAGGATTATTATAAAATTTAACTATCAAAACAGGATTATTCTGTTAGCCTCCGACAAATTTCAATTTCAGAAAATTTTATTCAGAAACTTTTAGAATTAAATGAATGTCTTATAAGCACTGCTTCAATTTAGTAGACATATAAAATCAACACTCATTATATAACCTCAAATAGAATGAAAAAAACCCTACGAAATATAAGTTATCCATTAAAATTACTAAATAAATACTTGAGAGAGACAAAATTTTGTTTCTAATCTTATATATATGAAAACCAAATTTTCCTTTAAAAATGCAAAACATAACCTTAGTACTTTAATCAACTGGCATATTTCTTGCGTCATCCAAGGTTTTCTTTCTGTAGAATGTTAGAGAGTATTGGATTCGTTTAATCTTCTAATTTACAAATACTCTTAGTTATATTAATCTTTCAAGTTTAATTTATGAATTAACATAATTTTTCCCATATTTTTAAATAAAAATAAAAATTTGAAGATAAAGGAAATGGACGAATGGGTTAGTTGGAATGAAAAAGGAAGAAACCGCATTACAAAAAATTCGTTTTATCAATAGAATTTATACTTACATTAAATCACATGTTGACAAAAATAACAAAGCTTGCACATAACATATAGAAACTAACCATGAAAAGAAGTCCAACATTGTCAATCAAGTCTCAACATAAAGACAAAAAATACAAAATCCTATAAAAATAAAAACTTTTGGTATGTAAAAACTCTTCTGTCTCCTATACAAAAGCATAAATAACTACAAAAATTTAAACAATTAGGTTAATATATTGCACGATCACTACATATTTAAGGAAAATATAGTTTTACCACATGGAATTTGGAAAAATTTCAAGGTCACTTTCAGTTGTACCTATGTAAAATCTCAATTTTTATATCCAATAAGAACATTAGTTAGGTGGAAAGGTCGGTATAATTATGTGTAGATGGTTAAGGGTATTGGTAGACTGCATAAGAGAATGATCAAAAAATGCCATACCAAGTTCGCCCAACTTCGGTACCCCTACGGTATTCATGTCATGAGCTTGAGGTGGCATATTTGACGATTGGGAAGGTACTGTGTTATTCGTATTTGACTCTTTTACATGTACTCTGCCCCCATGTAATATAACTTGGTATCTATGCCGAAATTTGGCATCACAGTGTTCACATTGAAATTTCGGAAGACTGTGTCGCCATATGAAATGAAGTGCTGCTGAAGATTTTGTATGGTAACGGGTGATTTTGTTTCGCGGACAAAGAAAACAGGTGTAGCCTCGTTTGGTGATCAACTGCGCTAAATACTTGTCCGCCAACTTGATATTGGCAGCTGAAGTAGTACTTCGCCAGGATCTCAGTTTACCATTCAAATGGCGAAGAATATCTACCTCAGAAGCGTCCCAGAACGGTATGGTCACCTTCTGAGGCTTTACCTGTTTCCGTCTTCTAGGCCGAGCCTCGTGTTTAACAATACAATTAGAATTCAGTGCTGAATGTTGCGACATATGGCTGATAATGTGAGCTTGGCACTCAAATGACGAATCACACATGTGACACCTGTAACTTGGCAAAGGATCAACATTCTCTTTGGATTCACATTTAGCGGGAGATGTAGCAATGCGATGTGTGTACTGATGGGTGTCCAAAGACGTGTCATCTTCGAACTCACAACCGCAGGAAGGGCAAATGAAAAGTGGAAGTTCAGTTTCGTCCAGTTCTTCTTCGGCCCTGTTCTCGCTTACATCTCCCGCTTCAGGAAAATCCGATTGGATTCTGTGGGAAATGTTGAGTCGTTCCATTGTGTTAGGTCGCGTTTCCATTTCTGGTTCTGAGCCATCGCTCGCTTCCATGTAGCTGAAGAGACGTGCTGCCCCATGTTGCTTCGAAGAAGAAGTTTTGCTCTTCGTTTGCTGGTTGGGAAGTCTGGATGGTGCAACGCTTTGACTGAAAATAAACAGATTCGTTTTAATATCTACAGTTAGTAATCAATAAAAGTAAAATTGGAAGGCAACGGTTACATCTCATGAAGTTTTTGAACCCATAACATCTTCGTATCCACAGAAATGACCCTAAAGTTACTAAGCAAGGAATATAATGAGGTTCACAATATGGGAGAACAGAATACAACTTAAAACAATTATGTTTTGAATGACATTATCAAATGTCCACATCAGCTTTGTTTTGCTGGATCGAATTTGTTGAAACTGATCATTAATGCAGAGTTAGATGTTTCATTCAGAAATGTAACTGCACTAAATTTCTTTATTAGTTTATTCAATTTTCCTTTAAACCTGCAAAATTCTGGTAAAAGTAATATCCGGCTTATTCTGGTTTGAATAGTAGATTTTTAGCATTGAGGAAACTTTAAATGTTCTTGAATCCTTTTTTGGACATATTTTATGGTTCACCCTTTGTAAACTTTTTGGCAATCACCACAAACTAAATTATGAACAATTTTAGCAGAAATTTTTATGGATAACTAAAATTCACTCAAATCTCTTGACCTTCTTTATCGGTTAAGATATGTAGATGATATCATTTGTTGTCTGAACGGAACAAATAGACAGCTCTGCAATTTTAATAATTTCATTAATAAAATTCATTCAAATATCATATCAACTTTTGAGAACGAGAAGAATTCTAGTAGGTATACATTTTCTTTGAATATTAAAACATATTTAATCTGTTAGTCTTCTACAATTTTAATTTCAAAAAATTAAAAAAAAAACTTTTAGAATTAAATTAATGTCTTAAATAAGCACTGCTTATATTTAATAGACGTATAAATATCGAATGGAATCAAATGGAATGAAAAAACCCAAAAAATAAATTATTAATTAAAATTAAAAATTAGTAATGAAATAATTTTTTTATTCCATTTGATATGGTATAGTGAATTACGATTTTTATACGTCTATTAAATATAAGCAGTGCTTATTTAAGACATTAATTTAATTCAAAAAGTTTTTTTTTAATTTTTTGAAATTAAAATTAGAAGACTAACAGATTAAATCTGTTTTGATATTCAAAGTTTATAATTATTCTTCTATCAAGTAGAAAACCGCATCTTATTATTTTATTGTACATTTTCTTGATCTTAAAATTTTGTGAAAAGATGATCTGCATGAATTTTGCATTTTCCGTAAACCGACGTATACAGATATCACAAATCATCAAACATCGAATCATCCTGTTCATCAGAAAATGACTGCATACCAAAGTATGATCAAGAGATTGTTTGATGTACCTATGAATCGCGATTACCTTTTTCAGAATTGAATATGACTAGGCAAATTGCATTCAATAATGGGTATAGTCTAATTATAATAAACAAAATTCTAAACAAAAAACAACAGAAATTTGGATTGAATTTTACCTGTTTACCCTGTTAAAAAAGATTTGACTAAAATATTATTCCTTACGTGAACATAATATTTTCAAGTATTTTAAAATGAAATTTGATTTGAATGTAGCATATAGAATGGTTAATAATTTAGGAATTCATATAAAAAATAACAAAGATAGAATAAATAATGACAATAAATCTGCTCTATAAGTCAACTTGTAATGATTTTGCCCTATGTTATATATTTGTCAAACAGGAAGATCTTTCAAGAAATTAATTAGCAGAGTTAACGTCAGACATCTCACGTTCAACATATGCCAGTCATTCGAAAGAATTTGGACATAATTTTAACAATAACTATGAAATTATCCATTATGAAAATAAAAGTACCAGACTCACGCTTTTGGAAGCTGTAGAAATTAGTAAATTAGAAATTATTTAACTTATGAACTCCTGATTTATCATCTTTGATATATCTTTATTTCTCCATATTGTTTCGTAAACTTAAAAAACTGTCATATAATGTATTTGTCATATGTGAAAGTGCACATATCACAAAATTCTAAAGCACCAATTGGATTACCCTTAAAATAAAAAAGGGTATTGAAAAAAAAAAATAATAATATGAATTTCCCTTTACTCAATTCTCACCAAATAAAGAAGATGCTCGAAATAAACTACATAATCTTATGTATTGGTTAAGAACAGTCGTTTCATTTTCCCATCTGACCGAGAAATTGGATACTACGATTCCAATGTCAGTTGAAGGTTAGCATTCATGATCCAATTTAATGAAAGACTTAAACAATAAAGGTTTGTTTGTTTTTCATTATACAATACGGAAAAGCTATCAGCTACTACAAATGGAAAATTGTAAAAATTCTTGGCACGTGTAAGCTTAACTCAAATTGAAATTGGAAAATTCATTAAAAACTCGAATCTTTCGTTCTGACGAAATGAAAAGGAATAAAGATATAAGAGGTTGGGTAGGTTGGACATTCTTACTGATATTCGATAGCGCCCTTTCATTTGGAAGGGAACATTTTCGAGATGATTAATTTGCATTCACTAATAGAAAGAAGCCACAAACGAAGCAATCCATATTTCTTTTCGATATTGAATGAATTGAAAATCGAATGAGTCAATACTTGCTAAGGTTCATTTCAAACAGAGTATTTAGTGACCTTCAGATAATTATCATTATTTAAATTAAAATTTTAAAACAGAAGAAGCAGATTTCTGAAAACTTTCAGTTTAAATATACAGGTCATAGAGTAAATGAGGCCTGAATAAGTAGCCCTAGTACGTTACTTTCTGATAAATGGATTTGAAGGAGAGGTCCTATTGAATGGATCCAAGATCTCCTGATTTGACACCTTTAAACTTTTTTATGGGGTCATTTGAAGAATGACGTGTTGAAGACAGTACTTGGTTCTCTAGATCTTCGCCAGAAAAGTGTTCTCAATTTTTTCGACCTATGGGAAAATTTCGACAAACGTTAGATAGCTGCCAATGATATTACAACAAACCTTATATATCAACGAACTAGAGCGCAAAAGCTACTCTTTAATTTCGAATGTTAAAAATAAGAATGACAATGATAACATGAAAATAAATTCTATACGTCTACTGCTTAATTGCATATGAACATCAATTTTGTTTACCTATTACACTGAAACCTCACCTGCAAGGTGAAGAGGAATTGGTACCATTACTGTTGAACATATTGGTCCTTAGGACAGCTGAATTAGATACAGTTCTGTTTTTGTGTTCCAAAGGACTGCAAAAAAAATATGATGACAATAGTCATATTTGACTAAAAATTTGATCTAGATGGATTTTTTGGGTGCGACATATTATAGAGACGATTTTCTATCTTCCGAACGAAAAAGTAATTAGCAAACAATGGAAACAGAAGCATATATAAAAAAGTCGACTTTATCTACTATAAGGAAATATATGATGAACTTAAATTTTTGTACACTTCAATAAAATAATACACATATATATGTTGATTTTTATTTATTATTGTGAGTTGTTCACATGACGCGTTTCGTGTACATAGTAAATTCTTCAAATGCTTATAAACACCTGGGCTAAAATTTGGTGATATACTGTATTTGAATGGTTTCTGTTTTAAGGTAAGCGTACAATAAACAGGAAACATTTGAATGAAGTATGTTACTAAATTTTAGACGAGTTGTTTATAAACAGTTGAAGAAATTTTTTTTTGAATAAAAATCTTTTTGAAATTAAAATTGTAGAAGATAAACATATTTCAATTTGTTTTAATATTCGAATTTTGTTATATTTCTTCTATCAAGTAAAAAGCCTTTCTATTTTATTTTATATATAATATATAATTATATTTTGGCTTCAATAAATCTCATTATGAAATGTCAATGAATTTAAATAAGCCTTAAAAATAACTCACACTGTTCTTTGATTTTGTTAGAACATAGATCAATCTTGATTTATAAAGTTGATCTGTGTTTCCAAGCAATAGTCCTTGTACACGTGCTGAGTTGTTTGTGATATAGGTTAGTTTTTTGATTTTGATATTTGGAATATTATTGAGGACTGAAGACGGAATTGCTTAGAATTATATTTGTTTTTTGAAGATATAGTGCATTTTTTAGAGATTTCTGAATTAACTTATTCGAATATTTAAATATATTAAATATTTTAAATAAATTATATTCTTTGAGAAGTCCTTTAAGTGTGTTCATGTTTTTAAAAGGCAATTGGTGTTGTTAAAGGTAAGACCAGAAACAAAATTTTGTCTCCTTTAAATATTTATTTATTTATTTTAATAACTTTCGTATATCTGTTGGTTTATTTATTCCATTTGACATTATATATTGAGTTTTGATTATATACGTCTATTAAATGTAAGCGGTGCTTGTTTTAGACATTAATTTAATAAAATAAAAAAGTTTTTTGAATAAAAATCTTTTTGAAATTAAAATTGTAGAAGATAAACATATTTCAATTTGTTTTAATATTTAAATTTTGTTATATTTCTTCTATCAAGTGAAAAGCCTTTCTATTTTACAGTTGAAGAAGTTACTATGTAAACGAAACGCGTCATATGAGCAACTCACAATAATAATTCATTGAAAAATCAGGGAAAGGAATAATGTATCAAATCTAATATGAATATAATATGATTTGTATGTGTTGTCTCTGCTTCTTAAACTTTTTTCAGAATGATTATTTATTGGTGGATAAATTCCCATTTGTTCTGAATAGAAATGAAGACGCGGATACGAAATATTGATAATGAATCTGACCAGTTTCACTGTTATATTTTATAGTAAAACAACAGTACTTATGTTTAATCGTGTGACGAACTATATAAAGGCTCTTTCAATATGGGTGATAGTTTTTCAAATAGATTTCTCGCTTTCTAATTTTTGTTCTTATTTCTAAGTGTAACTATATTTAGTATAGTTTGCAGTTTCATGATGTAGCGTTTGCCTCCTCTCGATCGGTTGGAAGTAATTATAAAATATCAGCAAAGTGGTAGCTCAGTTGTGGATTTTCAACGTTTATTCACTCGAGAATTGGGTCGCACTGTGAAAGAAATTTAACGTAATTTAAGTTCATAAGACAAAAAGCATTAAAAAATACGACGAAACGTGCAAAATCAGGAGAACATTGCAGCTGCAGCGGCCAATGTTCTCGATGAGCAAATTTGTCGATTTCACGACGATCGCAACAACTGCGGCTTTAGCAGACGTCAACTTGTGGAATATTGCGTGAAAACTTGGAGTTTCAGCCTTATACATTCGTAATGAGTCAAGAATTTAAGCCAAATGATCATATATTGCGTCGAGAGTTTGCTGACTGGGCCCTTGAGCACTTGAAATACAATCCTGAGGTTAAATGGCTTTGTTAATAAACATTTCCATTATTGGTGCGATAACCCAGAAGTGTTGAATTACGAAAAACTCGCTGCATGGTGTGGTTTAGGGCTTGGGAGCGTCATCGGACTCTTTGGAGCTATGCTTGGAAGAGAATATTCCTCAAATACAGCCGCAATTATTGCAGAGTGATCAAAAGTTGAAGAAATCGGTTGCGTCAACGAAGCCGTGGTGGACATTTGAACGACATCTTATTCCGAACCTAACTGAATTCAAGCTTCAAAACAAACCAAGAAAAGAGTTGATATGTCAAACCTTTGTTGTTTTATTTCAAATTAAATCCTATCATTCTTAATGAAAGACCCTTTACATTATTCCGCATTCGTGACATAAAATATGTCATAGTTAACTTTCGAAAGGAAAACCTGTTCAAGCCTGTTTTAATTTCGACCCTATTTATTCAACGTCTATACTCACTGATGTTCTTGTTGATGTACAATCAACTGCGATGGTTCATCTGCCAAAAAACTGCATTTACCGCATGCTCTCTTATTATGAACTTTAAGCACATGCGTCGTCAGTCTTTCTGATCTTGCAGCCTTGTAATCACATAGCACACATACGAAGGGTTTCAAATGAGTGTTCATATGTCTCTTTAGACACCAATTGTCAACACCTGACCAAGAGCAGTAGCAACAGCTAAATCTTTTTTCGCCTCTTTTCTTTCCGGAAGATTTTGGAGGAATGACACTCTTTGTGATAGGAGTTTTGGGTGGAGTTATTCTTGGTAATTGTGGAACAACTTGTCTATTCAAACCTTGAAGACCACTGGGGATTGATAGAGAGCTTGTCATAGCGTCAGGTGTAGTATTTGTTAATCCCGAGTTATATTTCTGGTAATATGACATCCCAGATGCATTTTTGGGTGGGTGTCTTCTGATTCTATTTAAATCGTATGGATGTTCTCTATGCATTCTCAGGAAGTGTTTCTTGACATGATCGGCTCGGTTGAATTGTTTTTGGCAAACGTAACACTGGAACGGTTTCTCTTCTCTGTGGATATTCTCATGCCTCGTAAAAAGATCTCTCCTATCTGTAGCATATGGACAATATGTACAATTATATCTTTTATTATTTTGGTTGGAATTATCTATATTCTGCTGTCGGACACTCTGTTGATATTCATCCTGCGAACTGGTTTTTGGTATAAATACTGTATCTAATTTAGTCTTAAGCCTTTGCAAATATTTGGTAAGCTCTTGGAGAACTGGATTATTTTCTAAAATTATATCGGAAGCTCTTGATTCGTCTAATTCCAAATTGTGCTGTCTTCCGAGGTGCATTCTGACACATTTCGCCCAAGCACTTTCGTATGGACACTGAGGACATCGGAACGCTCTAATATTTGAATGTGTTCCCAACCAATGTTCAACGACTTTGTTCAAATTTCCTGCACAATCACACTCCATACAACGGAAAGTTTTCTGCAGAGGATTGTAGGTAGCAACTTTCGATTGAGTCCATGGAAGAACTTCTTCACTAGCCGTCCATATGTCCTCGACTTTGTGCTGCGTATGACTGAACGGGGTGTTGAGAATTCCGTTAGTTGGAAATCCATTTTGCATCAAAGCTGCTAATCCGAGAGCAGTTAAATGGTCTTCGTTCTTGAGAAGATGGTTGTCTACCTCGAATTCGTTGGTTGGATTTGTGCGGTCTTGAATGCTGCCTGATAATCTGTCATTTACGTTCAGTTCGGGCAGGCCGTCTTCTCCGTAAAGTTTTCTGGTAATTTCTTTGAACATGTCTTCATAACAGTCTATGGCGGAGCCAGGAAGGGACATTGCCACCTCCATGGCGAAGCTTGACACCTTAAAGATATCTCGCGATTGTCTGAAAGAAAAACCAAAATTAGTATTTATTTATTCTTTCATTTCAAATACATCCAACCGGCCATGAAGCCCAAACACAGGTGTACATAATTATAAAATATTCTATGATAGTCCTATTTCAATAACATCAAATATATTTTTTTAGTTTTGAAGTGCTCTGAATTCTTAGTTTCCAAATGATTAGTATAAAAATTTAGTTTTTATAAATATAAGATCAGAAAATTAAAAACTTTTTGTCGCAAGCAGGGCTGCGTACGCATGTCAGAAGAGTTCAGAACGCATGCTTGGAACGAAACAAACAAACATTTATCTATTTATTAATTTTAATTTATATTTGTTAGATTTTTTTTATTCCATTTGATATTGTATAATAAGTTTCGATTTTATACGTCTATTAAATATAAGCAGTACTTATAAGACCCTACTTTAATTCTAGAAGTTTGTGAATAAATTTTTTTAAATTAAAATTGTAGAAGACTAACAGATTGAATCTGTTTTGATATTCAAATTTTGTAATGATCCTTCTATCAAGTAAAGAGTCGCTTCTTATTATTTGCTTCATTTGTCGTCTTAAATATGATGACTTTCGGCAGCCTTTTTCTTCATTTGAAAGTAATGAAGTAAATCTGCCAGCAAAAACACATCATTCGGTACAAAAATTGACATTTTCAGAGCCTACAGAAACTATGTTGTTGACACTTCGGCGAAATAACAGATACTGAAAAGAAAACCTAAAGATGACACTTCAAAATGAAGATATTGCCAGATGAAACAACTAATAGCGACATCTGTTTTCAAAACAGAAGGCATTTGTTTCTCCTAATACAATTCTCTCAAAATTACGTATACTACTGTAATCTGCATTGCCTGCTTGATTCAATTTGTCATTTCAAATGATTGAATTTTAGCTGATGTTATTTTTGATGTCATTACTTCAAACCGTCTTCCTAATGTATAATATTTATATAGAAAATTTTAAAAGCACTGAATATTCTGCGTTCACTGAATTTTTGAGCGGTCGTTCCAGAGTGCTTATAATTTTAATACAATATCGGTATATTTGTAATTTTGAGCTGAAAAAGAGCCTCGAAGGGTTTACACTGCACCTACAGATGAATAATTAGTGATGAGAATTTATTCTGTTCAGCCAGTCGTTTGTAAGTAGGATAACTTTCAGAAAACACAACTTGGTGAGTTGAAATTTGCAGGCTACGTTTGAAGCTAAAATAGCAGGATCGTGCTCTTGGGCAAAATTTGTTAATGGGCTCCGAAAATATATCCATTAAACATTTTAATCCTTCAAAAACGAACATAACATCACATTAGAAAGAATAGTGAAAGGTATCTGAATTCGTTTTGAGACTATGATTTCATTTACTAGTATTTATCTGAAACAAAAACACATTTTCGGATTTGACATTTGATAGATTATTCCTGATAACAATAGCATCTAACCGATAGGTCCTGGGTCTGGACCCCAGGATAAACTCTAACCATTTTCTAGCAAAAGAAAAATTCCCAGAAATTTCAGGCAGGCGTCGATGACAAGTAGTCGTAGATATTAATGAATGGGAGTGCTAAAACTCCCCACATACTCTTACAATTTTTGAATTTCGTCATATAAAATCATATCTATTAAAAATTCGATGTGTTTTTCACTCGAAATAAGTTTGAAATGAATATCTGAAGAAACCATAGTATGGTAAAACAAATATTGCCATTTTATCAGTGAATTTGTGGAAATTTGAGTTCGAATATAGATCGATTTTATATTTTCAATGAAAAATGTTTCACATTGACGGCAATCAATATACTACTACAGAGATTAAGAGTATGGGTACATGATAAAATGTCTGATCTTCATTCTGTTCATTTAAAACAGTGTTAGGGATCATTTCGCTAAGGGGTAAGCCATTTGAAATTTGCATTTTTGATTGGTTAAAAATGAAAACTGATGAATATTTTTTCCAAGTTATTAGTTTATTATGAACCCTGACATTTACGAATGAAATAATATCATTCACGATCAACCCAATTTTTTCAATACATTATTGATTGCTCAATCTCATGAATGACAATTTCGATTTTGTGTTTCAAGGCATAAATCGTTTCTGGATGATTAGCGTAACACTTAACTTCACACCAATTTGTTCGTGAAAATTGGATCGTTAATTGATAGAACAACCTGTTCACGTTCTCGTCCAGTGAGCTCACCTGGAAACATTGCTGCTGCAGCCCAGAATGTGACATCCATCATTATCAACTAGTCATCGTCCTCAAGAACTGAACATTTCTCGCACTTCTTTGAGGAGAATTCTGCATAAAGACCTCAGTATGAAGGCTTACAAAGTTCAACTAGTGCAAGAAGTGGAGCCTCGTGACCATTCGAAGGGTTTCCACTTCGCTCAATCTGATGAGCGTTTTCCCAGAAAAATCATCTCTAGAGATGAAGCTCATTTTCCCCTCAGAGGACTAGTTTTTGTGGGGATCCGTTAAGGATAAGTGTTACGCCAACCATCCAGAAACGATTGATGCTTCGAAACACGAAATCGAAGTTGCAATTAATGAGATTGGGCCCCAAACAATCGACAATAATCGGGTTGATCAGATGATATACTGTAGCCAATCGTGCCGGTCATTTTAATGAAATTCTTATTGATTCGTAAATGTCAAGGTTCACCTTTTCTAATAAATTCACAATATTCATCAGTTTTTTATTTATAGCCTATCAAAAATGCAAAATTTAAATGGCCTACCCCTTAAATTAGATGGTCATTTAAACGACTTGCTACAACAATTCTTTCAACCTCAAGACATTAGGCGACTTAAAAGGAACTATCCAGATGAAATGAGGTAGGAATAAAAAGATCTTAGAACCTTAGAAAATTATCTGAGATCTCTATGTCTATAAACAGCAAATTACCTTATAGAATTGTTGTTATATTTTGATTACTAATAACATGAATAAATGAAAATAAAAAAATTATTAAAGGCAGTAGGTTTAAATTATGAACTCCCTGTATCGGTGATCGTTGAATGACAATTCGATCTGACTATATACTGGCCTTGATGTGCGTCAACATTTCAATGCGCAGATGACGTCTTCAACACTCAAGTTCTGGGAGTATGCCAGAGTGAGGCTGGCCAAAGCACTGTTAGAACGTGTTTCACAGGGTACCTACCTGGTTGTTCATTGCAGGAAATATGGGGTTGCTACCCTTGAAGACGATGCACGCGGCACCCATAACTCAGAACGTGAAACGATACATGCAAGTTGTCTAAAGCGACTGACCCACCCAACGATACGGCACCCACTGCCCGGGGCGCAGATTGCAACCCAACCCCCTCCTGAGTCACCCTCTCCCTCCTTCCATCCACCCCTATAGCCACCCCACTATCAAGTCCCGCATAGCATGAGCTGAATAAACGGAGTTACTAACTAGGGTTCGAGCATCCCGACGATCTTTGGAATTGAATAACAGGTGAAATTTCTAAGGATGATCAACCTGTTTCGATTCAGGGAAAAGACTATCCAACGAATAATTGAAATATTTCATTCAATCGGTCTTCACTGATCGAAATCTATTTAAAACGGTATTTTAAATAAAGTTATTCTGATTTTAACATATTTATTTTAAAGATTCAAATGCGGTAACCAATGGATGTGATCCAGAGTTAAAGAAAAAAAATCAAGAAAAGTACTGTCGTGAAGTCAAGAGTTTTTACGCGCTTGTTCATTAGTCCATTTCCCTTGAAAATATCAAATTGGTGAATTACTCTTTAAAGGTGTTGCATACTATAAATAAACACACAGAATGATGTCATCTGAAAGTCAGATAATCGTCATTTTTTCAACTTTAGAACTAGTCTCTTGAAGAAATAGAAAATCTCGTTAAAATGCAGAGTAGAAGGTTGAAAGAAACCATCCTTTTCCCTCTGATATGCATCATTACATATCGGCGAGAACTGTGAAAAAATAATATATTTAACAAATCTTCATAAATTTTTCATACTTTCTGTCGAAATTTCAAGAAATTTACGCAATTTATCTTGAAGAAATTATGCAATAGCCTTCATGTAGTTATTTTACATGTAAATATTAGGAGTACAAATAAGTTTCCGCCGTTTTTTAACACAAATTGAATATTTATTATAGAAGAACGGTGTGAAACTGCTTGCTGAGTGACTTCTAATGTTAGAGCAAGTTCTTTTTGTGTTTGAGATTAATCTTCCTCCAATAATTCCTCCAATTCTGCATCCTCGTAAATTTTTGGCCTTCCACTGCGATCTTTGTCTTCTACGTCGGAATCACCGTTTTTAAACTTTTGAAACCACTCTCGACACGTTCTCTCACTCAAAGCACCCTCACCATATGCTTCTACGAGCAATTGATGCGCCTCAGCAGCAGATTTCTTTAAATTAAAGAAGTAAACTAATATTTCCCGCAAATGACGCTTACTTGGCTCAAATTTTGACATTTTCAACTTATAAAAATTATATTTTACCAATATAAAATCAATGATATTAATAGATTCTTGAATGTCCAAACTATTTTTTAAGCCGGTTATCATCTGCGAAAGCTAACCGAAACTCCGTGCCGCGCCATCTACAATAAAACGGCGGAAACTTATTTGTACTCCTAATATAAATTTTAACTCGACCGAAAAATTTTATTATTCGTCTTGTTCGATATTGCCAAGCAATTATTTGAGATATTTTTGATTTTTGTTCAATTACTTTTCTACGCTCATAAAGGTGAAGGAAATTTTCAGTGTTGATTACACAGGGTGAACTTAATTAACATAGATGTCCTAAATTATTCTTCACCTGCCTTGATTTTTATAAATATCACAGCAAACTTTGAAATCTGTCAGTTGGTTCAAGATACCTTTACTACTGATGCATTATTCGAAATATCCTAAATATACGACAATTATATACTCAAGGAATAAAAATACATATACAACAGAAAAAAATATCAGTTATTACAAGAGAACACAATTATTTAATGAGAGCAAAACAAAACAAGAACGAAAGTCCTAGAGTAAAAATTGTACCAACAACATTAAAAGAATTAAAAAATAAACATACATTCAGAATAAATCTGAAAAAATAGTTACTAGAAGAAAAGCGAACCTTAATCCATAAAATAATAAATTCTTCTTGAAAATAAAAATTATTGAAAAACATCCAAGAATATTACTTTAACTTGATATTCCCCATCTTGGAAGAAAATTTACGAAGATGAATCCCAAATATTGACAATTCAGTATGTTTGAAAGATTTCCAGAACAGATGAGATAACACCGATGGAGACGAGAAATCTCTTAGATTATTAGTGTTAAAGTTTGTGGCGGATTTAAACCATGTTACACTTACGTTAGAATATGTTTGCGTGAATTCTCGAACAAGTAACATACTATCGGTAAGACGAAAGTCCGAGATTGTCAGTGATACTGTTAGACATTATGATGGATTATCTTACCACAAAAGACCCATTACAAAAAAATTCGTAGGAATTTCATATATAAGTAGAATATCCGAAAACAATGTCGATCATTTCAAAAAAATGTTCATTACACATCAGCTTTCAGAACCATTAACAACATAGACAAATACATTGAAATATAACAAAGATAATAAATCAGGAGTCTATAAGTTGAATTCAAAGGTTTGCCCAATGATTTATCATATTGGTCCGACTGGCAAATTGTTCGAGAAGAGAATCCACGAACATCAAAAAAACTACACTTCAAATTCCACACATTCCACATACGACAACCATTTAATAGAATTTGAACATAATTTCAATAAAAAATTTGAAATTATCCATAACGAGAGTGAAGGGTCTAGATTAACATTCTTTAAATCACTTGAAATAAACCGATATAATTCCCAGAAGATTCTCCTGAACGAACAGACACCAATAGGTCACCTCTATTGAATATCTTCATGTTGTTTGTAAGAACCAGTGACAACCCCAATAACTTTTATTGCCATTGTTGGTTTCTCTCCACCTAACTGGGAATACCCAAATAACAGTCATTCATCGTGTGGCGAAACAATTGTCGTTCAACAATAAAAAGTTTGTGGAAATTGAATTTTATTTACAACAGTTGAAACTGAATTTTCATCAAGTAAAGACCGAATCCATCAAATATTTATGATGGATGTTTGCTATTGTATACGTAAGGATGTGTATATATTTTAGTTCATTTTGCCGTTAAGAATGTAATTAACTGTTCAATAAACTCTTTTATTATCATTATTATTTATTGAAGTTTGAAATTTCACCCAATATTCAAAATCGAGACACTCAGGTTATTAAAATCTCTTGAAATGGGTCCATCCAGGTGACCTCCAGTTTATGGTTTTCGTTTGTCGCATTTGTCCTGGGACACCGCGTATAAACAGAATTTTTGATAAAAGTTCGTGATAGTTTCTCAAAATGTAATATATCAGAACGAAGCTACTGTATAGCGACACAATTGCCGTATTCATAATGGATAAGTGGAAAGAAATTATTGAATACATCGTTTGAAGATAAGAATGATGATGAATATACTCCTCAAATTTTGCTGAAAGTAAGAAACAATTCAAATTTCCATTACGAAACTCGAAACACAAAAGAAAGTCTCATGTTGTAATGCTTCCGATATTATTATTACACATGGGAATTTAACGTTAAACTCGAAATCCAGAAAGAAAACTAATTATGTGAGGCAACGAATTGAGGATCGAAGAAGCCAAGCCATTTCGCCTGTAGAAGAGACCTGGGGTTGCTGGAGAATCCGGGGGCTCTACACCCGCCACCCCCTCCCCAACCAACCCCTACGACTGAACAAAACGTCGCGCTATCGCTACCACCACAGCGCTCTCCCAACAAGCCCCTAAAAACAACCCCTCACCTCTCTCACAGCGTCATCCCCCGTCCCGTTGCAAGCAGAGCCTGCTTCAGATCCCGTTGCCATGGTTTGAATGAATGAAATTGTGAAATGCAGAAAGAACGATAACAGCAAGAGATGGATATTATCCATCCCCATTTTTTGCCGTACCGATACAGGAACAATGTGTAATATCCAACTTAAAGGGGATAAACCATCATCTTTTATTCCGAAGAACATATATTATAGAATCAGCGACGTGGCGTTAGGAGCTTTGGCGAGTTATTTTCTTATTATTGAATGAATAAATTAATAATTATGATCAGTATTCTAAAGAACTTTCCCTATATATATATATATATATATATATATATATATATATATATATATATATATATATATTAGGTTGATATTAGAAGTATAATTAAGTTCGTGAAGTTTTGTTGTGAAAAATTGGTTATACATTCAAAGTTCAAACTTTTGTCCGTCGCTAGTCACTATATTTTCCCATCTTTCTGGCAATTGACGGATCCCATCTCGAAAAAGTCCTGCTCCTTGATCTCTATCCATGCATCGAATAATTTTTTTTTTGACTTCATCGTAATGAGAGAAGTGCTGGTCAGCCAGGCCAAGTTGCATCGATCGGAAGAGATGGTAATCGAAAGGAACAATGTTTGGGCCATACGGCGAACGAGGTAGAACTTCCCATTTGAATGTTTCTGAGTACGTTTTAATGGGCGCCGCAACAGGTGTCATGCTGCAAAATAACTTTGTCGTATCTGTCGGCGTATTGCGGCCGTTTTTCTCACAATTCTCGACTCAAACGCATCCTACCCTGTGATCCTTTCGTTCGATTGTAGCAGCTCATAGTACACCACACCAAGATGGTCCCATCAAATACACAGCATGAACTTCTCGCCATGAAATCCATTGTAATTAAATAAAACACATATATATATGTTGATTTCTATTTATTATTTGAAGTTGTTCATATGGCGCATTTTCGTTTATATTTATTTATATGTCTATTATTTAATTGAAGGGACATAAAATTAATACTTGTCTAGAGAAATATTTATTTATCGTTTCATGACATTATATTTATATATGTATATGAAAAGTTGCGAAAAAATTTAGGGGGTGATTCCTTGTCAAAAAAAAGGTGGGACTTTCATATAAACTTTATTTTTTCGAGCCCCCACTGCTTAGTTACAGCCCCCTAAAGATGGCGCTCGAAAAACAGTTTTTAATTTTTTTCTTAAAAACCAAAAAACTGACAATATTTGTAACTGAATCAAAGTCAATCAAAACTAGTCAGTTGTCATAACGAAATGACATCCGCTCACTAGATAAATTCTAGTTTGGAAATAATTCCAGCCTCAACGACTCCCGCTATCATGTTCGTAAATTATTTTTTTCGCAAAAACCTTGAATTTTAGCAAGAAATTTCAAGAGACCTTATTTGTTAAGAATGGATCAAGCTATCCAAAGTTATTTTTTTTTATTGTAAAATAGGAATATGGAAAAAAGTTTCATGCGAAAGAAGGTTTAGGGGTGGCTTTTTCTACCTCTTGCAATCATAGACGAACACCACCAAAAATTTTTTTGAGCGCCTTCTCGTCCGTATAAAATGTTTGTTCAATTTTATTTTACCCAGTTTTTTGGTTTTTGAGAAAAAAATTAAAAACTGATTTTCGGGCACCATTTTCAGGGGGTTGTAACTAAGCAGTGGGGGCTCAAAACAATAAAGTTTATATAAAAGACCAACCCTATTTTTTGACAGAAAATCACCCCCTTAATTTTTACCCAACTATTCATATACACCTTGTATATATATTTACATGAACAAACACCCAAACCCAGTCAGCTATCAGCACGTTTTTCACCTGCAATATAACTTATTTACTTGTCGGAAATATATCTTGATATAAACTAAAACAACATAAATCCCCACCATTATTTCTTCGATTATTCAATATTTATTTCATCTAACCCGTTCAGTATTACAACGAACAAAAAATTTTTTTGTCATTGAAAAATTATTGAACATGTTTCAGTTTAATTTAATATTTGGTCATTATTGAGTTGTTATAGGAGCCATGAAGGCCGAAGGCTGGATTAAGGGATTCTGCAGACCCTAAATACGATCAAGCAACATTCTGACATTTGAGAGAGATAAACTGTAAATATTTTAGCACTGCCCAGATAGGCTTTCTCAATTGATTGATTATATCTTCTTAACTGCTGACAGTGGAGGACAAACTCAATCATTCGACAAGAACCACAACATCTCAGGATATTTCAGCTATACCGAAAACATAATTACATTTTCATTAATAATAATTTGAAGTCCACTTCGTTTCGTCGAATTTGGGCTTATCACAACAAACCATAATCTTGTACATCATGTTTCATCTGGAATCAGGAGTTGATGACTATTGAATATGGCATAAAAAAATATGAATTATTTTTCATATTATTCATTATATTACTATTTGAATACACTTTATTCTGATTCTCATATAAAAATGTTTGCATATTGTTTTACCACAGTAACTTCAAATTCAGAACTATTGAATACACTTTATTCTGATTCTCATATAAAAATGTTTGCATATTGTTTTACCACAGTAACTTTAAATTCAGAATTATTTCTTGAAATTCAATTAAATCAATTCGGCTGTACCAAAAATCATGAATAAGAAGTATGAGCTATGGTAATAAAAAGTTCTAGAAATCGAGACAGTGTAACATACATCTGTATAACAATTCTATACTCAAACAAACTCGACAAGGTTTTGTTGATCACAGAGGCAAATTGCAGACATGCGAAAGTTTCAAACTGATTGGTTTTCGTCAGTGCAATGTGACTTCAAATTTGTCAAGTATCTATATTCGCTATACACAGAGACACTAGGGTATTAATAATACACTAGCGCCATCTAGAGTATGCAAAATACATACAAGACATACCTTCGCGAGTTAATTGAAGTAAAGAAATATATTGCCGATATTTTCACGTTACTAACGCAGAAAAAACTTTCCTCGTGCTCAAATCAGACCATAATTTGCCGTAATGCTCATAATTAGCATATTCATATTCAAATAAATCAATTCGGCTGATCTGTACCAAAAATCATTAATCAGGTGTATGAGTTACGCTAATAGTTCTAGAAATCGAGACAGTGTAACATACATCTGTATAAAAATTCAATACTCAATGACCCTTATTAATATTTCTTGAAACTTCTATAATACATATTCATAATATTAATAATATTGTTCATTAAAAATCATATACTGAAATATTGAAATAGTGTCATAATACATGTAATTAATAAAAAATATTTTTGAATGTCTAGGAACAAACCTTTTTCAGTTTATGACATAAAACATCAATACAAATGAATGAACAGAACATATATACGTACGTACATAAACATGCATATAATGAAAAATCTATTATTCCAGAATTATAAAAAATTCTCAAAACAAAGGATAGAATTAAAAAGTTATTTGAACAAAACAGACATATCAAAAATTTATTTCTGTATTTTGTATCCGCAATCCAGACTACAGCAGTAATGTTTTCAGGTGTGCTCACTGAACGAGAACGTGAACGGGTGGCTTTATCAAATAACGATCTAGTTTTACGAACTCGCTTCATAAATTGATCCACAAATTGCCATTTCTACTGAAATTTCCACGTGATTTTGTAACAGTGGATAAAAGATTCACCATTTTGGAAATGATTTTTTAATAATTTCCAGTTTTGTTCAAGCGTAAATCGACCCATTTCGTTAGGGTCAAATATTGAACTAAATTTCTATCAGAATACGAGTGACAGAAGTAATAGCAGACTCGAAATATCCACTTTTTCAGAATTCAGACTCTAGTTGGCTCACCCTTTATTAACATTAATAGTACAATGGCCTAAAAATAATAATACATTACCATTTTACCATACCAAAGTTTACAGAATTCAAGGTTGTAAATGAAAAAAAGTGAAAATCATTGGAAAAATATTTCAAATATAAAAAATAAAATTACGGAATGCGAATCGATATGAATAATCGAACAATATAAGAAAATACAATAATATAACAGAAACTAGCTAAAAATACGAAGAGGTCGCAGAATTAACGTAGAATCCTCCGAACATATATGCCCTTCTAATCACATTATCCCTCTTTTCCGTGGTCACTGCTGCCTTCATAAGAACTTCTTGAATTCTCATGGGATTAGAAACGTGCTCCTGGATTACGATAGGAAAACAGCAATTCATAGGTTTCCTCTTCTTTGATGACCCATTGTAATATTTTATTCGATATTGACTGTCGTAATTGACATATTCACTGTAAGAATTCTGATTTTGTATCAGTGTTGATAGGAGAAGAAAAACTAGTATGTATTTTCCTATTGTAAAACAGAAATAATTTTTGAAATTTAAATCAAGAATAAAAATAATTTTATTTACAGTTAAGGTATATAAACGAAAAGGTACAGGACGGCATTTGACTATTACTTTATATAAGAGGTCTTTCAATGTGGATGATGGGTTTTGAAAGAGAGATTTCCCGGTTTCTAATAATTTTTTTCCTCTTTTCGGATGTTATTATATTAAGTAAAGTATTAAGCTTCCTGATACAGCGTTTGTCTCCTCTCGGTAGATCGAAAGTAATAAAAATATATTACCAAAGTGATAGCTAAGTTGTGGATACTCAACGTTTATTGAGAATTGGGTTGCCGTTATCGGTACTCTGCGCAGGTTTTACGCCGCACTGTGCACTGTGTTTGAACGTGAGTTAACTTTACGAAACAATAAGCCAACAAAAATATGAAATCAGGGGAACATTGCAGCTGCAGCGGCCAATGTTGTCGATGAGCCAAATTTGTCGATTCCACGACGATTGTAACAACTAGGGCTCTCTCAGAAAAACGCGAGTAATGTTCAGTTTTTGAGCACGACGACGAGTTGATGATGGTGGATGTTTAGCCACATTCTGGACTACTGCAGAAATGTTTTCAGGTGTGCTCACTGAACGAGAAAGTGAAAGGGTTGTTTTATCAAATAACGACACAGTTTTCACGAACAAATTGATTCACGAATTGCTGCGAGGCCATTTCATTTCTATTGAATTTTCCACGTAAATTTTAAATAGAAGATTCATCATTTTGGAAATGAATTTTTAATATTTCCCAGTTTTGTTCAAGCGTAAATCGACGCATTTCATTAATGTCAAATATTAAACTAATTTTCTGTCAAAACACGAATGACAAGCTCGTAATAACCACTTGTTCGAAATGAAAATTCTAAATGGCCCACCCTTTATTTAGTTTGTTTTACCGTTTAGAATCGGACTTGTAATTTGCAACAGCTTAACTTAGTTTTCACATCATTGAGAGTGAAAAACTGCATGGTTCTTTAAGTTTATCTGGCATAATTGTAATTCACTTCTCAATAGGTGGTCGTGCTGGAGGGTTATGTGAGTACGTGAAGAGCAATCAATTATGGTATTATTCAGGGTTCCATACTCGGGTCGCTGCTCTTCCTGGTTGAAATAAACCGGATGCTTCACCTAAGTTTATCAGCTAGCTTGCATCTTTCTGCTGATGATTCTGTTTGTGTCGTAGAAGGCAAAAACTGGCAAGATTTGTTTACTGAGTCTGTACTCGCTTTAAATCTCTTTAATGAGTGGCTCAAAGATAACACTTTAACACTCAACATAAAAAAATTTATAGTTGTTTCGAGCTGGAGAGATTCTGAACTTCTGGCCGATATGTATCTGAAGATCCACACGAACCTATGCTATGAAAGGCAATGCTCATGTAGTTCTCTTCAGCGCGTAACAGAATATAAGTATGTTGGAGTTATCATTGAAGAAGACTCTTTGAGCTGGCAACGACATATTAATGCCGCTGCTCTTCCTGGTTAAAATAAACCGGATGCTTCACCTAAGTTTACCAGCTCGCTTGCGTCTTCTTGCTGATGATGCTGTTGTTATCGTAGAAGGCCAAAACTGGCACGATTTGTTCACTGAGTCTAAACTCGCTTTAAATCTCATTAATGAGTGGCTTAAAGATAACACTTCAACACTCAACTTAAAAAAATCTAAATATGTAGTTATTTCGAGCTGGAGAGATTCTGAACTTCTGACCGATATGTATCTGAAGATCCACACGAACCTATGCTATGAAAGGCCATGCTCATGTAGTTCTCTTCAGCGCGTAACAGAATATAAGTACGTTGGAGTTATCATTGAAGACTCTTTGAGCTGGCAACGAAATATTAATGAGTGTGACCTAAAGTGGCGCAAGATCGCAGTAACAAAGCCTTTCCAGAACACTGAGCAACTGAACTCCTAACTCGCACAAGCTGCAAAAGCTTCTGAGGGATCTTCACAGAAGAGTATCAGGATAATAATGATAATATCAGCGAGGTGCGCAGCAGACTCATGAATTTCACACGAATTTTTATCAGCTTCGATCAGTTTTAGATATTGCACATGCCAAAACATTGTATTATGCCCTGGTTCAGTCAATCCTTCAATATGGTATTCATGTTTGGGGCGGTGCTCTGCATGCTCATATCGAAAAGCTGCTTGTCCAGCAGAGGACAATTACAAAAATTATATTTCAAAAACCTCGCCGTTTTTCAAATGTCCGACTTTTCGGTAGCATCAGGCTATTCACACTTAAACAACTCCTAGCGAAGAATTTACTCATGTTTTACTATAAGCACTCTCTCGTTTAACCCTCACACAAGGAGTACACTATGTATGCTTTACATAGTGCTAAAGAATGTGACACAGGATATTAGGAATCCCAGGAGCCATTCTAGGTGTGTTCACAGGAGAAAAGTTTTGTCTTGGATCATCTGGAGGGACACTGAGACTGAGGACTTTGACTCGTGGTTTCAGAGCGTTTACATGTGAACTGCGTGCTATTGGTTCTTTATATTATTATTTTTCATTGTATTAATATGTAAATAATGGGAGCTGTGAATTGCGTGTTATTAGTTCTTTTTTTGTTTTCATATGTAAAGAGATGGTTTCATGGTAGATATAATAGTAATCGAATCTTGTCCAACACCACAGGCCTAGCCTGCAGTTGGACAATATTATTCATAATAAAATATCAAATCGTACAAATTTGAAGATTTAGGAATAACATCTCTTTCATTCATTCAAAAAACTCTTCATTATTATTTTCAACAATCGTTTCAAGTTAATAATAAAGAAAAATCTTTGCCAACTAATTCAATAAATCGACATATCTTAAGAAGAGCACGTCCTCAAATGGCTAATTTACAGCACTCGTCCGACAAGAGTTAATCCGTTAAGCCGGTCGACGTGGATATCATCTTCATCTCAAGCCTTCCTTCACGTAGAAACACACTTCCATCGATTAGTTTGTCTAAGAATTTCTTGGACAACTTCCCCCTCATCCTATGAATATTCATGGCATGGAGAGACAGGGAAACCTCTCAATAAATTTCGGGATACTACATCTGATAAATTCTGAGTGTGTTTGAACACGCTCCACCCTCTGAAGTGAGAAAGCCTACACGTGTGCATTACACAAGCAAATTAATGAGCAGTATACAGAAAAGATCTCGATAATCATATGATTCTAAAAACAGATCCACTTGTTTATCTGCTAATTTTAAGGGTTATTGGACTTCCACTTCGCAGCTGAGTCATTTTATATTACTGAGTAATTTGATGGTTATTACATCAGAGGCGTACGAATTCTCTTACTTCAAGGAAACAGTCATTGAAATTATTATGCTTTAATTGAATAAAATAAAATAGATTATTTTCACAATTCATTATTAACGACAACACATACAACAATAACTACGACTCTCTGAACATTTTCTTCAAAGAAAAATCGAGTAATGAGTACGCCAGCATGAATTGCACACTACACAGTGACTTTATCTCTATGTAATGATATCTGAACAGTTTCGTGTGGATTTTCATCACTCCAAATTCTGCAATTCTGATTGTTTACATAACCATTCAAGTGTCGATAGTGTTTGACATGTAGGACTCACATATAACTGCAATGCCCATCCAACCTTAAGAAAGTGATTAATCAATTTCTGACTGAAAGATTCATCCAAGTCAAAATTAAAATTGAAAGATCATCTCTATTGACACCGCAACAAGGCCTTCCACAAGGCTCACCCCTATCTCCATTTCTTTATAATTGATTTTGATACGACATATATAACAATAGAGACTCAATAGGACACTACATAGATAAACAAGCATACTACTCTGTCAAGAAAGTACCGGGAATTTTCAATTAAAACAACATTTTTATATTTAATCGTCCAAATTCATTGGGTCGCCTTCAAAATAGGCTCCATTTGCTCCAATACATCTATGCCAACGGCACTTCCAATTATCGAAACATTTTTTATAGGCGCTTTCCGGGATGGACTTTAGCTCTCGCGCCGAATTTTGTTTTATGGCTTCAATCGACTCAAAACGGGTGCCACGAAGGGGCAATTTTAGTTTTGGAAAGAGGAAAAAGTCGCAAGGAGCCAAATCCGGCGAATACGGTAGTTGCTGAAGCACGTTTGTTGAGTTGTCGGCGAGAAAGTCAGTCACAATCGTAGCTCGGTGAGAAGGCGCGTTATCGTCATGCAAAATCCATGAGTTGTTCGCCCACAAATTTGGCCGCTTCTTACGGATACGCTCACGCAACCGTTTCATAACGCCTAGGTAATACTCCTTGTTTACCGTCTGACCCTCTGGAACGAATTCGTAGTGCACCACGCCACGGATATCGAAGAAAACAATGAGCATCACCTTCATTTTCGAGCGGCTTTGGCGTGGTTTTTTCGGTTTCGGCTGATTTTTTGCCACCCATTCCGATGATTGCTGGCTTGTTTGCATATCGTACTCGTAGACCCAGGTCTCATCACCAGTTATAATGCGTTCCATGAATGTAGAATCGGAATTACAGCGATCCAGCATGTCTGAAGCAACCTGTTCGCGATGACGTTTTTGAAGAAAATTCAGGTCTTTCGGTACGAGTCGTGCTGCCACCTTTCTCATGCCCAAAATATCAATCAAAATCGTACGTGCGGACTCGTGGGATATCTTAAGATCATGTGCTATCTCTCTCAAGCTGGTACGACGGTTTTCCAGCACCCTTTCCTTAATTTTATCGACGTTATCTTCGATCGAAGCCGTCGATGGGCGACCACTTCACGACCGTCCTTGAAGGCTCTGTACCACTGATATGCACGAGTTTTCGATAGAGCATTATCACCAAAGGCCTTTTGCAACATTTTCAATGCACAAGAAAATTCATTTGCAACACAAAACTTCAAACAAATTCTTTGCTCAACGTAATCACCCATAGTACAAATCGGCACGCACTCTGACATCGACTGACTCAATCAGCTGTTGCAAACACACTAGTTGACAGATCCCGCTCAAGCTTGGCATAGTAATTAAGGACAGTGGTACCAACCTAGGGAAAAAAATTTTTACCTGCCTCATTGCCCCGGCAGATTTAAATCGATAATTCCCGGTACTTTCTTGACAGAATGTATATGTTACAGTTTGCCGACGATACAACACTTACTACTCTGTCAAGAAAGTACCGGGAATTTTCAATTAAAACAACATTTTTATATTTAATCGTCCAAATTCATTGGGTCGCCTTCAAAATAGGCTCCATTTGCTCCAATACATCTATGCCAACGGCACTTCCAATTATCGAAACATTTTTTATAGGCGCTTTCCGGGATGGACTTTAGCTCTCGCGCCGAATTTTGTTTTATGGCTTCAATCGACTCAAAACGGGTGCCACGAAGGGGCAATTTTAGTTTTGGGAAGAGGAAAAAGTCGTAGGGAGCCAAATCCGGCGAATACGGTGGTTGCTGAAGCACGTTTGTTGAGTTTTCGGCGAGAAAGTCAGTCACAATCGTAGCTCGGTGAGAAGGCGCGTTATCGTCATGCAAAATCCATGAATTGTTCGCCCACAAATTTGGCCGCTTCTTACGGATACGCTCACGCAAACGTTTCATAACGCCTAGGTAATACTCCTTGTTTACCGTCTGACCCTCTGGAACGAATTCGTAGTGCACCACGCCACGGATATCGAAGAAAACAATGAGCATTACCTTCATTTTCGAGCGGCTTTGGCGTGGTTTTTTCGGTTTCGGCTCATTTTTTGCCACCCATTCCGATGATTGCTGGCTTGTTTGCATATCGTACTCGTAGACCCAGGTCTCATCACCAGTTATAATGCGTTCCATGAATGTAGAATCGGAATTACAGCGATCAAGCATGTCTGAAGCAACCTGTTCGCGATGACGTTTTTGAAGAAAATTCAGGTCTTTCGGTACGAGTCGTGCGGCCACCTTTCTCATGCCCAAAATATCAATCAAAATCGTACGTGCGGACTCGTGGGATATCTTAAGATCATGTGCTATCTCTCTCAAGCTGGTACGACGGTTTTCCAGCACCCTTTCCTTAATTTTATCGACGTTATCTTCGATCGAAGCCGTCGATGGGCGACCACTTCACGACCGTCCTAGAAGGCTCTGTACCACTGATATGCACGAGTTTTCGATAGAGCATTATCACCAAAGGCCTTTTGCAACATTTTCAATGCACAAGAAAATTCATTTGCAACACAAAACTTTAAACAAATTCTTTGCTCAACGTTATCACCCATAGTAAAAATCGGCACGCACTCTGACATCGACTGACTCAATCAGCTGTTGCAAACACACTAGTTGACAGATCCCGCTCAAGCTTGGCATAGTAATTAAGGACAGTGGTACCAACCTAGGAAAAAAAAATTTTACCTGCCTCATTGCCCCGGCAGATTTAAATCGATAATTCCCGGTACTTTCTTGACAGAATGTATATGTTACAGTTTGCCGACGATACAACACTTACTACTCTGTCAAGAAAGTACCGGGAATTTTCAATTAAAACAACATTTTTACATTTAATCGTCAAAATTTATTGGGTCGCCTTCAAAATAGGCTCCATTTGCTCCAATACATCTATGCCAACGGCACTTCCAATTATCGAAACATTTTTTATAGGCGCTTTCCGGGATGGACTTTAGCTCTCGCGCCGAATTTTGTTTTATCGCTTCAATCGACTCAAAACGGGTGCCACGAAGGGGCAATTTTAGTTTTGGGAAGAGGAAAAAGTCGCAGGGAGCCAAATCCGGCGAATACGGTGGTTGCTGAAGCACGTTTGTTGAGTTTTCGGCGAGAAAGTCAGTCACAATCGTAGCTCGGTGAGAAGGCGCGTTATCGTCATGCAAAATCCATGAGTTGTTCGCCCACAAATTTGGCCGCTTCTTACGGATACGCTCACGCAACCGTTTCATAACGCCTAGGTAATACTCCTTGTTTACCGTCTGACCCTCTGGAACGAATTCGTAGTGCACCATGCCACGGATATCGAAGAAAACAATGAGCATCACCTTCATTTTCGAGCGGCTTTGGCGTGGTTTTTTCGGTTTCGGCTCATTTTTTGCCACCCATTCCGATGATTGCTGGCTTGTTTGCATATCGTACTCGTAGACCCAGGTCTCATCACCAGTTATAATGCGTTCCATGAATGTAGAATCGGAATTACAGCGATCCAGCATGTCTGAAGCAACCTGTTCGCGATGACGTTTTTGAAGAAAATTCAGGTCTTTCGGTACGAGTCGTGCTGCCACCTTTCTCATGCCCAAAATATCAATCAAAATCGTACGTGCGGACTCGTGGGATATCTTAAGATCATGTGCTATCTCTCTCAAGCTGGTACGACGGTTTTCCAGCACCCTTTCCTTAATTTTATCGACGTTATCTTCGATCGAAGCCGTCGATGGGCGACCACTTCACGACCGTCCTTGAAGGCTCTGTACCACTGATATGCACGAGTTTTCGATAGAGCATTATCACCAAAGGCCTTTTGCAACATTTTCAATGCACAAGAAAATTCATTTGCAACACAAAACTTTAAACAAATTCTTTGCTCAACGTAATCACCCATAGTAAAAATCGGCACGCACTCTGACATCGACTGACTCAATCAGCTGTTGCATACACACTAGTTGACAGATCCCGCTCAAGCTTGGCATAGTAATTGAGGACAGTGGTACCAACCTAGGAAAAAAAAATTTTACCTGCCTCATTGCCCCGGCAGATTTAAATCGATAATTCCCGGTACTTTCTTGACAGAATGTATATGTTACAGTTTGCCGACGATACAACACTTACTACTCTGTCACGAAAGTACCGGGAATTTTCAATTAAAACAACATTTTTACATTTAATCGTCAAAATTTATTGGGTCGCCTTCAAAATAGGCTCCATTTGCTCCAATACATCTATGCCAACGGCACTTCCAATTATCGAAACATTTTTTATAGGCGCTTTCCGGGATGGACTTTAGCTCTCGCGCCGAATTTTGTTTTATGGCTTCAATCGACTCAAAACGGGTGCCACGAAGGGGCAATTTTAGTTTTGGGAAGAGAAAAAAGTCGCAGGGAGCCAAATCCGGCGAATACGGTGGTTGCTGAAGCACGTTTGTTGAGTTTTTGGCGAGAAAGTCAGTCACAATCGTAGCTCGGTAAGAAGGCGCGTTATCGTCATGCAAAATCCATGAGTTGTTCGCCCACAAATTTGGCCGCTTCTTACGGATACGCTCACGCAAACGTTTCATAACGCCTAGGTAATACTCCTTGTTTACCGTCTGACCCTCTGGAACGAATTTGTAGTGCACCACGCCACGGATATCGAAGAAAACAATGAGCATCACCTTCATTTTCGAGCGGCTTTGGCGTGGTTTTTTCGGTTTCGGCTCATTTTTTGCTACCCATTCCGATTGATTTGCATATCGTACTCGTAGACCCAGGTCTCATCACCAGTTATAATGCGTTCCATGAATGTAGAATCGGAATTACAGCGATCCAGCATGTCTGAAGCAACCTGTTCGCGATGACGTTTTTGAAGAAAATTCAGGTCTTTCGGTACGAGTCGTGCTGCCACCTTTCTCATGCCCAAAATATCAATCAAAATCATACGTGCGGACTCGTGGGATATCTTAAGATCATGTGCTATCTCTCTTAAGCTGGTACGACGGTTTTCCAGCACCCTTTCCTTAATTTTATCGATGTTATCTTCGACCACTTCACGACCGTCCTTGAAGGCTCTGTACCACTGAGATGCACCAGTTTTTGATAGAGCATTATCACCAAAGGCCTTTTGCAATATTTTCAATGCATCGGCACACAAAAATTCATTTGCAACACAAAATTTTAAACAAATTCTTTGCTCAACGTAATCACCCATAGTAAAAATCGGCACGCACTCTGACATCGACTGACTTAATCAGCTGTTGCAAACGCACTAGTTGACAGATCCCGCTCAAGCTTGGCATAGTAATTGAGGACAGTGGTACCAACCTAGGAAAAAAATTTTTTACCTGCCTCAATGCCCCGCCAGATTTAAATCGATAATTCCCGGTACTTTCTTGACAGAATGTATATAACAATAGAGACTCAATAGGACACTACATAGATAAACAAGCATATATGTTACAGTTTGCCGACGATACAACACTTATTTCACATAGCAACACAAAATCTCAATGTGCGGAGAGGCTGCAATAACTTGCAGACGTGACAGTGGCATGGATGCGACGTTGGAGATTACAGCAAAATAAAAGCTTGTCTTATTCAATCACAAAATCAATACCAAGTCTCCATGTATTAAAATGAACAATAACACAATAAGCCCTACGAACATCTGCAAGTACTTGGGAATACACAGAGACAACAAGCTCAGCTTCAAAGCACACACACTCACTTATAAAAACTTGGGCATCAATGTCTATTTCAATTCATTAGATGATATGCAGGTCCCTTCTGGAGTACGGCCATTAAATTTTTCTGAGCTCTTCTAGATTAATGCTCTATAATTTAGAAGGAGCCGAAAGAAAAAGTTTGTGAAAAATTTCCAAAATTAGACACCCTAACAACTCGTTGCATAACCCTTCAAAACAACTCTAATATGAATCAACAAAAATAGAGCCAATATTGCTAACACTACAAAAACTGAGAAAAATTTTGCCAAGAAGCACACGACAAGGCTAATTTGGAACCATTGATACATCATCATAACATAGAAAGCACAACAAAGGCCAAACTATCAGCACTACCAATTTTTGAATACCTGTTATCTTAGGTGTAAACTTTTTTTTCTTCACATACAATAAACATTTAACATTAATTATGATTGCAACTGACAGGAAGACTTCGGTCGATAGCTATTTGATTACTATAAATAAAGTTGATTAGTACTTCTACTCATAACCATTTAACCAAAAATGAGGTTCATCACTGAATAAAATTCTTCGATAAAATTATTCATCATTTTCAAGTTGTTCAAAAGCAAAATCAGAAAATGAGCCGCGTTTATGGTGGCTTATTTGGCTTCAGTTCTTCTTGTATTTTGCCAAAATGAATTGTCTAACTGTAGTTGACACAAATAAAGTAGTCATTTGAATTAAAATCGAAAGTTGCTAAGTTACGTTTTGTTATTCCCGACTGCCCATCGGAAAATCAATTTATGAAGTGGATGTAAGTCGCTCTCTTTGATATCACTTGGAAGTGCATTCTTCGCTGACGCAAATTGCATTTTCTGTTCATTCAGAAATTCCGTTGAATGAAAAGGTTCGACTGGTTGAACTGGGAGTATTCAGCGCATGAAGTTAATGGAAGAGGATTCTTAACTGACTTCGAAAAATAGAAGATTCTATTTTTGTCTCGTATATATTTCCTCCCGCTTTATTAAGTGAAGACCAGGATACACGCTCATAAACAATTTTTGTAATAACGTGCTTTAGAAAATTATGTCAATGGAAATCGATCATGATTTCGATTATTTCTTTATGGAGTGTGATCAATAGCTTTAGTTTTGGGAAATTCTATGCGTGAACATAGGTTAAATATAGATTATGAAAAAAAAACAGACATTTCATCATTGTAAAAGGGTTGAAATAGTCCCTGGCAGCATAATATATGCTTACTCTGGACACTCCCTCTATTATACTCGGTACCTACTGATTTGGATTACCCACCCACTTCTTGAACCAACGAGCCGTCACTGATCATCTTCATTATTTAATACGAAAGACCCAACTTCAAATACACATGAATCGGCAGTTAATGAGTAAACATGTTCAACTTCCAACAGCGAATATGTAGGTCAGACTGGATGTTCATTCAAAACTAGATTCAATGAACATAAAATGAATTTCACAGACAAACAAGCAAACTTTCACATTTGCAACCGATAGCACAGAAAATGCCCACACTCTTCTTTCAATGGACAATATAAAAATTTTAATGTAGAATCAAAAGGAAGAAAGCTTAGCTATTTGGAGTTTGTTAAAAATTTCAAAATTCACGATAAAAATAATTTAAATATAAGGAATGACCATGAGGATTTATGTGAATCTAAAATATTCAATATATTTTAATGACAACTGATGACACTTCTATTCACTGTGCCGATATTTCATGGAAAAAGTGAGTGAAGCTTTTGATAGCAAAAATAAATGCCGTCATCAAACCTGTGACTTATCTAAAGTCTTCGATTCCATAGATCATAGGATTTTGCTGCAAATCTTGAGTTCTATGGTGTCCAAGGTGTTAAATTGAAACTAATGAGGAGTTATCTGGAAAAAAGGTACAAGCAATAGATCTTAATGGGAATTATTCTGACACACAGCATTCGTGTCATGATATCCCCCAGGGTTCCATATTAGGACCACTCATGTTCCTTATATATATATATATATATATATAAATATATATTAAAGATTTTCCAGAAAGTGTGGAAGCGGGCTAGACTGAAATCTGTTTTGAACATGGGATCAGACGACAAAGAAGTTCAAGGAAAAGATACGGAAATCTTGATCCAGGCTAAACTCTGGTTTGATGCAATGAAGACCAATATTGGAAAGACTCAAAAGCTTCTGTTCGAAAGCAGAATAACATCAAACATAGACCACAAGTTTATTGGTATAACTAACAGTGAAACTAACGATGAAATTTTCAAAATCGACAACCTGATCCAAAAATTATCAAGATCAGCTTATAAACGAATAGTAGGTCCAGAAGTGGCAAAAACAGCGTATTTTAGTTGTTTTCACAGTGATTTGAACTATGGTGTACTCTTTTGTGGAAGATCCAAAGATAGAGAGAGTTTCTATAAAAAAATGTTGTAAGAAAATTTACCGGCATGAGTAGCAGACACAGCTTCGAAAGTATATTTCCAAGTGAGAATATACTTTACCATCTAGATTGATACTTACCTGTTTACCATTCATTCATGATCACAAGCCCCCCATGACATTGTTCTTGACGCGCTGGGGACGCTTGTCTTGACTAAGATCCTAGTTTCATCCCGGTGAAATGGAGGATTAAGTCTTGATGCCTAAAGCAATGTCACTCGCGCCAGTCACTGAACCCGTGTGGTGGAAATTCAACTAAATGGGGCTCTAGTTTCACCGTAATAGTGAAATGGAGGGCTGAGCCGTATTGTCTAACTCGGTAACCAGTGAGTCTGTCGAAGCACGAGTGAGTTGCGTTACAAAATAACTCGGGTGCTGACACTGCAGAGCCAGATAGTGCTTCGCTGCTACCAGTCACGGTGTAGGTTTTAGGACTGAAGCCGAAACTAGAAGCTTGATGGGTGCAACTCTTCGGAGTATCCTTATCACACTTTATGCTTCCTGGGCAGATTATGGAGACTGAGTAGTCACCTGCTGAAAGAGCCACCCTCATATGCCAGAAACCTAACCGGTAGAATTCATCCATGATCACAAAGACAACCAATTGAGAAACAACGACTGCAATATAAAAAATTCAGACTTCACCATCCAACACCATAGGATCAACGCCGCCCAACGACAAAGGACAAAATTCAAGAAAGAACTCAAAATAATGTTAATGAAAAAAGCACATTGTAGTGTAGAAAAATACTGGTGTGATATAATTGAATAGTCTGTCTTGTGTTCATTATGATGTTTGTACACTTTAGTTAAAAGAAACACACTATGTTGATTTCTATTCATTATCTTGAGTTGCTCATATGACGCGTTTCGTTAACATAGTAACTTCTTCAAATGCTTATGAACAACTAGTTTGAAATTTGGTAACATGAAGTATTTAAATATTTTCAGTTTTGAAATAAGGGTAGTAAAATATTTTTATTATTTTTGGTAGAACCACCGGGTCCACCGGTTAAATCTTTCAATATGAATTTATTCTTTTGAAGACAAAACAAATATTTGTCTGAAGTAGAAACTAAATAACATCTTTCTTTTGATACAGATTGTTCTCTCCTCGTTCATTCTATAGGGTTAAACTGGCAACGATCTCAATAAGTTATTATTCAAATTTCAGCTCCCCTCCCAAAGATTAATTATACTAAGGATGCAAGATGAATCAATATGGTGTCAAGTTTTCCAAATTAAAGCTTTGAACGAGGCAATATTGAAGAATCGATAACATCTTCTTGGTGTTTTTCGTTGCTTAGCTGCCATGCTAATAAGGGGAACTGAGAAAGGTGCCCTAAGTAATGAACTAATTAACTTCCAACTCCAATTTCGCTGCCTAGGAACGTGGAATATGAAAAAACTATATAGCAATTTTTCCTTGGATATGAGAAAAAAGTATGAGAAAATGACAATTAATTAGAGATGTATTCATGCTTCAGTACACACCGAAGAAGGCAAGTCTTTATAGAAAGCAAGTTGGAAAAAATTTACAAAAGCATTCACTTGAAGTCTATATCAATAGTTGAATTCACTTTTATGAATTCATTCTTAGATTTGGATAATTTAAATCAATCTTTCCGAGAGACATAATTTTTATGTTTGCTTCTTCTAGGTAACAGCGTGCTATCGTTTTATCCAAATATCTGTAATTTTCAAAGTTTGGGTAAAAATGGTTCAAACAACTAGGTTGGACTCACTAACTTTCAAACAGAAAGAACTAGACTTTAAACTTTCAGGGTACGTTTGTGGCCTAAATACCTCGGTTAAGTTCGTAAATAGGCAAAATCGGTCCAATAGTAACGCAGTTATTTACATTTGAATCTTTTTCTTTTTTTCTAATAATTCCAAAACTACTGATACGATCGAAAATTTTCATTTATTTATTTTTAAGTAACAGAAATGCACATGTTTCGAAGCTTATTGGCCTCAATTAGCAGTGTGCTGTAATGTCCAACGAATATAACTCAGCCACGCACCTACATTCGCCCTTCATAGGAACACTATTGTTTAGGTGCTAACTTAGGTGACGCTTGTGTTTTATAAAATATTAGTGTTCCTATGAAGGTCGAATGTGGGTGCGTGGCTGTGATGACTGAGGCTAATAACTTTCTAAACATATGAAGATATGTATGTATATAGCTCATTTTACATTTCCCTAGAGAGAGCTCATCAACATAGTGAATAAGATGATAAATACAAACTCTTGTGGGTATGATGGTATACCGATACCTGTTAATCAAACCCCTGCATAAGAAAAGAAATGTACATGATGTTCATAATTTCCGTCCAATCAGTTTACTCAGTTCTTTCGCAAAAATATTCGAGAAACTTTTGGTCGCTAGGATTTGCTCATTCATGTATAAGTTCAAAATTTTCTCTGAGAAACAACATGGCTAAAAAACAGAAGTACTACTATATGTTTTGGAATGTCTGCTATTTGTGAGAAAACATCCATAATATTTTAATAATCCGTTGAATAAAAACAACACAACACAAGACGTACTGTTCCCTACCACTTTCCAAGGCATTCCTTGACACTTACCGAAAGAAACACAAAATATATATGTGTGATTGTTCAATGTACTACCTAAGGAGTTCATCAATGTATCTAATTTAAGAAAATCCAAAATCGAAATGACTAAAACTATTGTAGATTTATGGAATATTCAGATCTTAGTGAAGTTGTCATATTTTTTGACGGTTTCGTTTTTTCATTTGTATGATTGGATTGATTATAAGAATAATGTTTATGTTATGTTATGGTATGATATGTTATATATATTTTTTACTGAGGGGTAAGAATTTCAAACGCTTTTCCTGGAAAAAGTGTAAAAAGAAAAATAACATTTTCAAATTTTATGTGGAGCATTTTTAGGGAATGAAATTTGTTATTTATGAATATCCAATCAAAATACACTGTCCCGGAATGTTTGCTCAAAGACTGTGGCCAATATTTTTTATTTTCTTTTAATTCTTTATTGGTTAACTGTCGCACCCATGTTTTAATAATTCTATATGCCTATGAAAAGATTTAGTATTTTTCAGACTCTTTTTTTGTTTAATTTTAAAAAGTTCTCTAGAGTTTTTCTAGATTAAATTTGAAGATTCGGAGAATTGAGCTAGAGAATGTTTTGAAATAACCCTTCGTAATAATTTTCAATTTATATTTTTTCACATAAAATATTTAATTTAATTGACATTGATATTCGTCAAGTGAAGACTGAAACAATCAAATATACATCGATACTATTAAGCGTATTTGAAATCGGTTTCTATTTATATTTTTTTACGTGGGACAGACAAGAATATCTTTCCGAAAGAGAATTGAAAAACATCTGAAGAGTAGAATAAATATAAATATAAATAATATATAATTATTTGGTTTCCTTAACATTCTTTATACAGATAGTCCTTGTGCTATAACAGAGGCCGTTAAATTGTTTTTCAATCTTGTAGATCAAGGGTAAACCACAGAATTATTTATTTGTAAGAAGACCTTACACTATATTTAAATTTTTCAGTACTCATTTACCAGAAGTTTCTAAATTGTTGAAGGGTGAGAAAATATTTGTTGTTGATTTATGTTATATTTTATTGAATATGAATTATTTGAATACTGAAGAAGAAGTCTCTCTTAAAACTTGTTTTTCAGTAATATTTTTACATATCTTGAGATTTTATAGAAAGTAACTTAGTTAGATAGCCAATAATATTGAATATTCTAAGTAAGATAGTTTTATGATGAAATTCTTGAGATTATGTTAAACATTTTTGAAAGATATTTGTTTTCATAAGACTGATCAGCAGAAACAAAATTTTGTCTATTCAAAATATTTAATTTATAGAATTTTGGTTGACGAATTTTATTTATTGGATTTTGTTATATCATTTGGATGTCTTATAATGAATGTTTATTTTATATGTCGTTTGATATAAGTGGTACTTATATGACATTATTTAATTCAATTCCTGAAGTTATAATTATTAAATATAATTTTTTGAAATTAAATATGTAGAAGGCTAATATTAAAATATTTGAATAATTTCATCTGAAGAGTTTTCCAATTAACAAAAGTAATTTCATATATTCGGACCATTTGTTTGAAAGAGGACATACTTTCATCCATAATTTTGAAATTTCACATATAGAAAGTAAAAGTTAAGCCTTAAACATGTTAGAGACACTAGAGATAAATACATACAATAAAATCGAAATAGTACTGAACGAACAACTACATCTAAATGAATTTCCACTGTTAAATATTTTCAGATGAACTGGAAATTGCAGAGATCCCCCTTTATGTTTAGTCCTCAATAGTATTTGTATTTACTCTAATATTAATAGAAGCCCATTTTGGAAACAAATTTAGTTATTCAAAAATATAAGATATACCACCCACATGACGATGCTACTGTGTGAGCGAAACGATCGTTGTATCATAATAAAATATGTGAAAATCAGAACAACCTTATTTAATATTATTTTAAATGAATTTGAATATTAAAACAAATTGAAATATGTTTATCTTCTACAATTTTAATTTCAAAAAGATTTTTTATTCAAAAAACTTTTAGAATTAAATTTATGTCTAAAACAAGCACCGCTTACATTTAATAGACGTATATAATCAAAACTCAATATATAATGTCAAATGGAATAAATAAACCAACAGATATACGAAAGTAATTAAAATTAATAAATAAATATTTAAAGGAGACAAAATTTTGTTTCTGGTCTTACCTTTAAGAACACCAATTGCCTTTTAAAAACATGAACACACTTAAAGGACTTCTCAAAGAATATAATTTATTTGAAATATTTAATATATTCAAATATTCGAATAAGTTAATTCAGAAATCTCTAAAAAAATGCACTATATCTTCAAAAAACAAATATAATTCTAAGCAATTCCGTTTTCAGCCCTCAATAATATTCCAAATATCAAAATCAAAAAACTAACCTATATCTCTCAACATGTGTAAAAGGACTAAAGCTTCGAATTTGATATTTGGAATATTATTGAGGGCTGAAGACGGAATTGCTTAGAATTATATTTGTTTTTTGAAGATATAGTGCATTTTTTTAGAGATTTCTGAATTAACTTATTCGAATATTTGAATATATTGAATATTTCAAATAAATTATATTCTTTGAGAAGTCCTTCAAGTGTGTTCATGTTTTTAAAAGGCAATTGGTGTTCTTAAAGGTAAGACCAGAAACAAAATTTTGTCTCCTTTAAATATTTATTTATTAATTTTAATTACTTTCGTATATCTGTTGGTTTATTTATTCCATTTGACATTATATATTGAGTTTTGATTATATACGTCTATTAAATGTAAGCGGTGTTTGTTTTAGACATAAATTTAATTCTAAAAGTTTTTTGAATAAAAAATCTTTTTGAAATTAAAATTGTAGAAGATAAACATTTTTCAATTTATTTTAATATTCAAATTTTGTTATATTTCTTCTATCAAGTAAAAGGCCTTTCTATTTTATTTTAAATGAATTTTCATCAAGTGAAGACTGATTCAGTTAATTCTTTTAAACATCGATACGTTATGAACTTAGCTATAAATAGCCTAATAGTTTTAATTGTTCAAATTTATCTAATAAATAGAAAGCAGCCTGTATCTTTGATGTTATACGTAAGAGATCAATACGAGTTCGAAAACATGACATTCTTCGGAAGTTTTAGCAGGTACTCGTGTCCATTGCCATTCTAACGTAGCGTTTATTCATCTGTGAACGGGCACAAGTGAGTAGCTTCAGCAATTCACAAAAGCTTATCGCTGCTTCTTGCGACGCACGTGGACGGCGTGAGTTGCGTACGGGACGCCGTCCCGACGCTCTTGCGCTAGACGTCGTTAGCACGCGTCGATGCGCACCTACAGTTGCTCTTCTTTCAGACAACGCTGAATATCTGTTAGATCTACACGGGTTTCTAGCGGAAAAACGTGATTTAGTGATGGAATCCGGAAGATTCAAAGTGCTGCGGTAGGAGTGAACGGGAACAGAAAATCCAGAGCACATCACGGGTAAATGTGGGATCCGGCACTAGCCACATCGCGAAATGGCCTGGAATCGATAGAGGTTCAATAAGTGAGGCCGTCAGGTGGCTGAGCATCCTGGGACGGGGATATGGCTCACCCCTTAGTGGCTGAGGGCAACAGTGCCATCAACATCCTTCATGGCCATTGATAAAGGTAGGCCTGTGACGTCGAGCTCTGCTATATCTTTCCTCTCCTAAATTGGAATTTCTGCACCGCGCCCCTAGTATTACGATCAATAATGTACGCACGTTAGGTTGACCTGGACGATTTTAAGAAATTCCGCAACAAGTGATGCTTATGTATGTCGACAATTTATGACTTACTTCCATTCATGAATTTTTTAGCTAACTCACTCTTGCAAGGGTTAACCTCTTGTCCACTGTTGGCTACTACATGACGATTCCTGTGACATCACTGCTTAACCTCTCCTTAAATTTGAAGCTTTGTTTCCTTGGTGTAGCAGATCGTTTCAAAAAATTTCGACAAGCTTCTTCAATCAGCGGAAAAAGACAGGTAAAACATCCAAAATATATACTTATAATTTCAGCTATCGTGTTACATCTCCAACTGAAAATTTAGTTATGTCAACAAACATGTTTTTGGGTCAATCAGTCACTATCCGTTCAGTTGCCAAGTGGTTAATGAACTGACAACTCAAAATCAATGAATTCCTCAGAAGTATTAACGTTCAAAGATCAAATCATTATCACATTAAGAGCCTTTATTTCATTGAATACTTAGTGGATGCATGCCTGAAGTTCGATCACCGCTACTTCTGGATATTCTAGATAGTACAATATTCAGTTTACAATATGTAATAATAAATAATGTTGCCTATAAATATCGCATATACTGACACCGATATAGAGTGATTGTCCGCATGAACGAATCGACAATTTGAGGAATTTTCACTGTTTATCTCAGAATTCGTTATTTTGTGAACTGCATCATGAAATCCCACATTGGACGAAGAATTTTCTGTGAGTTATATCACCTTCATTTCATAAATGATGATAAGCTTATTATAAAAACAACACACACAATTTTAAATAATCAAAAAAACAATTATATTGTTTTCCATGGAGAACTGCTATGAGTCATGTGCTTGTTTTTATTTAACATCTACTACCTTGAGCTATATTTTACAACACTGGTAGAGTGTGTCAAATTAGATTTTTGTCTGCAATATTTTTATGTCTGCTTGATCTTACGAAGAACATTCAGCTACTTTTCATTTTATAATCAGACTAGAAAATTAAATTTCTGACAAAAATATAGTTTATCACATGTACAAATTTATTATTATTCCACAGGAAAAAATTAATAACAATTCTCCTTGGAATGATCTAGAAGGAAAATAATTTCTGACCTAACACTACAGAAAATAATTTAAAGGGCTAATAAATTATTGGACCATCCTATATTTTTTCTGATCTTCAAGTGTTTTCTCAATGAGAAATTTGAAAGTTTCAATTTTTGCCTATATCTAGAAAAAATATGACAGTAACAAACACGTGAAATATTTTAATTAACTAAAAAATAAGCTCATGGGAGTTTTTTCAGAATGGCATTCATGAGAAATTATTTGTTATAATTCTACATATAATGGACTCCCAAAAAATATTGCCCACTTGTAATTTTAGTCAATCTTATATTTTTCTGATCTTTAAATGTTTTCTTATTAACACGTTTTGCTTTTTCATCTAGAAGTTCTCATTTTTTCTGTTTATACTCAGTTATATACTGAAAAACGGTGAATAGCACTGACGTTAAGTCAGGATCCTCACAAACCTTTTATTATTTAAACGATTTAATTATACGATCTTTACGAAATTTAGTATTAGCCTTCTTATGGTTAGTTGATATCTAAGTACTAAATTCACTGATCCACTCATAGAAGATTTTTTTCGGAACTTCAAATCACACGATTGCTATTTTACCTATAAATGTTAAATTTCAGATAGATCACATATTCAGTCTCGAAAATATTGAGAAAATATGGAAATTATCCAAAAGCGAAAAACTGCGAAACTATTGAGCCGATTTTGCTCATTAATTTATACCCCAAACCTTCCCTTAAAGTTTCAAGTCTCTAGATCTTTTCGTTCAAAAGTTTACAGACATACCGGCCTGATAGAATCACTTTTGACCTCGTATTCTTCATCAGTGAATACAACCTAGTCGTTCAAAACCATTTTATCTTGTATCGATAATGATGGAAATAAAAATTACAGCATATATAGATCCTGCCCTTTTAAATGTGATAATTAGATAGCAATCAAAATTTCTGACAGAAAAATAGTTTGAATTTGTTATCCATAGCAATTATCTCTGAAATGGTATTGAAGAAAAATAGTTTTAAAAATAATTCTACATTATATGAATTGAGTGGCTACGTATCCCAAAAATTATTATTTTTTATATTTGATGGTTTCGGTTTTTACTTGATGGAAATTTATTTTCAGCGATAAGTGAATAAAATTCAATTTCCAATTTGTTATTGAATAATGATTGTTTCACCACACTTTATTATTATTATTATTAATACACAAACAAAGGGAGGGGCGAACCCATAAACCTTAAAATTAACAAAATTTGTTGCCTCAGTAGTAAACATACCTCATTAAATGTCCAATAAAAAACCCGATAGCAAACTAAGCCAAAAAAAAAACAAATTTTCATTAATGTCACACTGTAGCTTAATCATATTCTACAGTTGAACTAATAATGTATTAGTCAAATGTCGAACATGATTTAGCCAGTGTATTTAAACAATTTTTGTTCATCAATAAAAAGTTTGTGGAAATTGATTATTATTTACTTATCTTTAATTATTGTTTACTTTGGATTACGGTATATATTTTTTTGATCTTTAAATATTTTCTGATCAACAAATTAAGTTTTAAGTTCTCATTCTTTTCTGTTAACCAATGTTGAAAAACTATGACAGTGAAACACGTGAATTGCTCTGCATTGGTTTTCAGTTTAAGAATACTTCGAGTTTATCAATATTGAAGGAAACGAAATAACGGTATATACAGATTCTGTTCCTTTTAATTCAAAAATCAGATGAGCAAACTTAATTTCTGACTCGATCCTTGTGAAGTAATTTTCGATGACTCGCCCGCACATTTCGGGCAATATCTCACCAATAACTTGAGGGATGTTGGTTTTAAGACCGTCAATAGTCAAAAGATTATCGGCATAAACACGATCCTTCGCATAATCCCACAAAAAAAATTTAAAGGCGATAAATCATAAGATCTTGGTAGCCAATTCACATCGCAGAAACGAGAAATTTCGCGCCCTGGGAATTTTTCTTGCAATGAAGCTAAAACAGGCCGTGTTGTGTGGCTTGTTGCACCATCTTGCTGGAACCACACTCTTCCAATTACATATCATTAATTTCAGGCCAAAAAAATCGGTAATCATTTGGCTATTGCGATGAGAATTGACGCATTGATTTTCAAAGAAATACCAGAAAATCACTCCACCAGACCCAATTGCACACCAAGTAGGGAATTTTTGTACATGTAATGGTCTCTCAGCAGTCAGATGAGGATTTCCACTACCCCAGATGTGACCAATTTGCTTGTTTACATAGCCACCGAATGATAAATGTGCTTCGTCGCTGAAGAAAATTCGATGCAAAAAATAGTCATTCAAGCAACCAATCGGCACATGTTCTACGCATTTTATGGTCAGCTGGCTTACGTTCTTGTGTCAACTGAACCATATATGGATGGTGATGCAAATCCAGATGCAAAATTGGCCATAGCGTGCCGCAAAAGATGCCCACATATTGTGCACGTCGATGAATTGTTAAATATGGATATTCTTCAACATTTTCACTTACATTAGAAATATTTTCAATCGAGCGTGCATTTCGATGATGTATGGGCCTTAAGATATCAGTAAAAGATCCAGGCTATTCGAATTTTTTCACTGTGTTACCAGATGGACGATCAGGTATAATGCAGAAAAAATATGGCATATCGTCTGCAAAAAACATGTAATCAAATCCTCATAGGAGTTTTTTTGCCGAGCATACTTGTTATCTAGAATATTATAGAATATCATTGGAAATAAGATTAAAGTATCATATTGGAAAAAAATTTTCAAATATTTTATAGCTGTGGCAACACGAGAAAACATGTAGTTAATATCAGGTGGATCAAATCAGAATGTTCCCAATTTCCTTCTTTAAGGGTTGAAGATTTATGATGTTGTGCACCAGTGAATCATGGTAATTAGAAAAGTTTTTCCATTATCAAGTATAGTCATTTCCTTCTAGATGTCTTGCAGTGTTACTGAGAAAGTAAACGAGAACAGACCAGGGGCTGGAGGTATACCAACACCGGGAACCGGGGGTGGCTCGGGACCCCTAAATTTCAGACTCCGTGGTGCGGCTAATGCTGGTGTCAACACACCTCCGAATTCAAGAGCAAACCGTCGTCAGGGCACTCCAATACGTCCAAGACGACTGTGTTGGTTTTGGTACTGTTGTAGCTGCAGTTGCTGTTGGTGAGCATAACATTTTTTTAAATTTCCGTGTCCAATATTTTCGAGTGAACATTTTTTATTGAAACAAAGGGCCATTTCCATAAATTTTCTATTAAAAATTGTCTAAATACTCTACCAAAAAAATAGTCCCCACCGTAGCAGCAAAGATGAAAAAAGAGCATTTTTATTTCGGTAAAGGCTTCTTTTCTAACAACGTAAAAGTGATGAATTTCTTAGAAGCAGCTAGAAGAAAGTCGATATTGAGCTTCAATTTCAATTATTCAGAAAATATTCAATTTCCGAAGAATTTTTTTTTAATTTCGATCAATCAGATACTTCTGCGAAACGTGAAACGTTGACAGTGGATTTGAAATTGTAAATTTAAGATTTTGACAAATTTGAATATATAAAAACAGATTTATTCTGTTAGTCTCGTATAATTTTTATTTCAAGATATCTATTCAAAAATTTTTAGAATTAAATCAATGTCTTATAAGCACAGATTATATTTAATGGACGTATAAAATCAAAACTCCATATTCAATATCAAATGCAAAAAATAACCCAACAAATATAAATTGTCAATTAAAATTAATAAATGAATATTTGAAGGAGACAAAATTTTGTTTCTGATCTTACAATTGTGAAAACTAATTTCTTTTCAAAAATACAAAACATAGTTTAAGGACTTCTCAGATAATATAATTATTTGAAATTTTTAATATATTTAATTATTTCAATGAGTTACTTCAAAAATCTCTCAAAACATGTATTATATCTTCAAAAAACCATAATAATTCCGATAAGGTCTTCATCGGTCCTGCTTCACATTCAAAAGATAAAATTAATTAACAACAAATATAACTCACAAACTTTAAAATCTAAGATATTTCTATGTTCGTCACAAAAATCACAGAAAGCTGTAAGCTATTATATGGTTTTCTTTAAACCACTTGATATTCCATAATGAGTTTTAATCAAACCTTAAGTATAATTATATATAAAATGAAATAATAAGAAGAGGTTTTTTACTTGATGGAAGGAATATTACAAAATTTCAACATCAAAACAGATTTAATCTCCTATAATTTTAATTTCAAAAAATTTATTCAAAAATTTTTGGAATTAAATTAATGCCTTATAAGCACAGCTTATATTTAATAGACGTATAAAATCAAAACACAATATACAATATCAAATTGAATAAATAACCCAACAAATATAAATTGTCAATTAACATTAATAAATAATTATTTGAAGGAGACAAAATTTTGTTGCCGATCTTACAATTATGAAAACTAATTCCTTTTCAAAAATACAAAACATTTTGCATTTGTTCTGTATTTTTGAAAAGGATATAGAAGACTAACAGATTAAATCTGTTTAGATATTCAAATTTTGTAATATTCCTTCTATCAAGTAAAAAACCTCTTTTTATTATTTCATATAAGATTTTGTTTGATCATTCAAGTGATTTTTTTAACTCAGTTTAAAAAGTTGACAGTAAAAGGAAATTGAAGATAAAGTTTGATCTTACCTTATCACTTATGTTTTTCTGCAGATTTCGATAGGTAAAAATCTTAAAGAAGCTCAAGAAAATAGCCAATTTTCGACAAAATCCTTTCGAATTTCTAACCAATGGGGAATCTTTACTGTCAATCATTTAGTACACTTTTTTCCGCATTTGACGTAGCTACATCACCTTTGACGGCGAAAAGTTCCATTTCTATTTCAAGTGTTAAAAAATGAAGAATATTCTGAAAGAACTCTTTTCACCGCGAATATTCCGGATGGGTGGTTTTATGTGCGCCACTCTGTATAAAATAGTACTTGAAACTCGAGTAGTTGTAGAGAGTAGGTATTACATATCACTCTCCACAACTGCATTACCTTTTCTCGACTAAACTTCTTTTACTCCTGTAACATGATCTTAACGCTCCCCTTGATTCCTGTGACATTCTGAGATTACTAAAGAATATTATTTCACCCTAAGGAAGTAATCTGGAGCCAGTAAATCTGTTGACAGAGACGGGCAGTTTAATGGAGAATTTTTAGAAATCAATCTCTCGACTAAACGAAGCCTGAAAGCTTAATATTGTCTGACAATGCTGCAGTGTTTGAAAAATGGTGTACTGGGAACTAACGGTCAATAACCCTTTTCTTTTGGGCTTTAATACTTTGAAATCATATCACTACCAATGGAAAGCATTGTTCGCGAGTTTTTCAATATTTCATGCAAACTATGATGGAATGAAACCATACTTCAAGTATTTATTTAGTGAAAGATAATTTATATTTCTTTAAATTCTTTTATTCCCTTAAGTACTGTGTGATGAGTTATCAATTCTATTAAATGCTTGAAGTATTTATTCCGTGGTTTTTTTGAAATTGAAATATGTAGGAGGCTAACAGAATAAATCTGTATAATATTTAAAATTTCAAATAATCCTTCTATCAAGTAAAAAAACCTCTTTTTATTACTTTATATAAGTTTCAAGACTGAATATTCTTGACGTCGTAAGGCAGATGTAACGGAGTTTTTGACTGAATATTCCGATAGAAACGCACGGTTTTGTGGTGGAATAAGAAAAACATCACGAAAGGCTGGATTCACTCCTTGTTTGTTTACTCTGCACTAAAAACAACACAATTTCGGATTTCTTCACTCCAATAAACATACGACCGATGTCTGAACGGGTTATTCTCATATAACTTTTCAACAATTCCGTTCCAGGAAATTCTGAAGATTTACAACATGGACTAGGTTGCCATAACGACAGGCTTTAGGTTACGAATATTGTAATATATTTTTTACTCAATTTATGAATCTGAAATCGAACAGCTATACTTCCTCAAGGTCTGGAAAATCTTAACACACTTTTCCCACCATAAAAACGATCAATTCACGCTTTTATAGTCGTTTCGGAAGTTTTTCACAAAGATCTTAAGTGCTTTCCTTCAAGAATATTCGATATTTCATTGAAAAATGCTGTAAAATACATACAAAAGTTTCTTATTTTACAATAAAAAATTATGAGGGTGAATGTTTAATTTCATGAGAATCCGATGATGAGTCTTAGAATTAAAAGTATTTTAAATTGCATCTCTAAATTTTAAACTATTTGGGACTGTTTCAGCTGAAAAACTTAGAGGATCACTGTTGGACAACAATCGACTTTAATAAATAACAAGTTGACCAATTTCTGTCGAATATATTCCAAAGAAAAGATTTTCAAAAAACATGAGATACGTATAAAATTTGATATTTCGAAATGAGTATCCTATCATTTGTTGTATCTTGGATTTTTACACCTCAATGTTTTTTTATTGTACTTTTTTATAAAATTTGCTGCGTTTGAAAATATTCATTATTGGATATTTTCTATAGGAAACACATAGTACCTTTTTATGAAGATTCAAAGAACTATATGAAAATGTTGGTTGTTTTTATGATTTCAAAGTTTTTATGAAGTCAAAGTTACATCTCGAAACTCCATCAGAATTTAGTAGCTCATTAACGACTCAACTCGAAGTTCTTTATTATGCTATAAAAATGATCCTATCCAGTACTCTCTAGAGGGGAGATGCACAAATATACTACATATTCCTTCCCCCTATAATCACATCAATATACACCTTATCTTATCTATAACTATTTAGAAATTAACATATATTGAAAAACTCGTTATGGGTAAACTAACCTATCTCTTGGCTTGATAACATACTTAAAATCCTAATATAATTTGTTAAATGAATAGAGATGCGGTTGGGTCTAGGTGAAACATCATAACAATTTTATTAAAAACAAATCACACAGTAAAAATAAAATGAATAGAGGTTTATACTTGATAGAAGGTATATAAAATTATTTAAATATTTTAATATTAGCCTTCTTCATATTTAATTTCAAAAAATTATATTTAATAATTATAACTTCAGGAATTAAAATGAATTAATGTCATATAAGTACCACTTATATAAAACGATATATAAAATAAACATTCTTTATAAGACATCCAAATGATATAACAAAATCCAATATATAAAAATTATCAAAATCCTATAAATTAAATATTCTGAGTAGACAAAATTTTGTTTCTGCTCATCAATCTTATGAAAGCAGATATCTTTCAAAAGTGTTTAACATAATCTTAAGAATTTTATCATAAAACTATCTTACTTAGGATATTCAATATTATTGGATATCTAACTAAGTTACCTTTTATAAAATCTCAAGATTTGTAAAAATAATACTGAAAAACAAGTTTTAAGAGAGACTTTGCTTTGTCAATACTCAGTACTCAGTTTTAAGAGAGAGCTTATATTAAAATATTTAAATAATTTTATATACCTTCTATCAAGTATAAACCTCTATTCATTTTTTTTATTCATAATATATAATTATTTGGTTTCCTTAACATTCTTTATATAGTTAGTCCTTGTGCTATAACAGAGGCCGTTAAATTGCTTTTCAATCTTTTAGATCAATGGTAAACCACAGAATTATTTATTAAAGTTAACATTACACTCCATTTAAATTTTCAGTATTCATTTACCAGAAGCTTTCTGAATTCTTAAAAGGTGAGAAAATATTTTTGTTGATTGATGTTATGTCTTATTGAATATGAATATGATTGAGTACTGACGAAGCAAAGCCTCTCTTAAAACTTGTTTTTAAGTAATGTTTCAACATATCTTGAGATTTTAAAAAGTAACTCAGTTAGATATCCAATAATAATATAAGAAAAACAAATGTTAACTTCCGCTATTTCATTGATTTACACAACAATTGTTTCGTCATACCATGACTTCATCAGGTGGGACAGACAGGCCGTTCATTCCAAACAAGGATACGATAACATGAAAATATTACATTAATAATAAACCGAATTCAACTTATGCCAGCCATTGGTTAGAGACTGGCCATGATTTTAATATGAACTATAAAATATAACATATTTAAAACAAAAGTCAGAAACTAAATCTGTTAGAAACTTTAGAAATCAATAGATATAATAAAAGACAAATTTTATTGAATGATCAAATAGATTTAAATAGATCCCCCCCACTTAATATTTTTCATTAATTGTGTACCATCTCTTTCCACCCCTCTATTTTTTGTACCAGAGCTGTGTATTTAAGGTCATGTTTTGCATTGTACACCTCAGTTTAAATACTCACCTGATGAAGTCATGGTATGACGGAACAATTGTTGTGTAAATCAATAAAAAAGCGGAAGTTATTATTTATTTTTCTTATATTGAAGATGAATTTCCGTCAAGTAAAGACCGAGACAATCAAAAATTAGATATCCCATAATATTGAATATTCTAAGTAAGCCTACTACATATGTAATTTCAAAAAATTATATATTTATTATTATTACTTCAGAAATTGAATTATTGAATAATAAGCAAAGTCTCTCTTAAAACCTGTTTTTTTAGTAACGTTTTTACATATCTTGAGATTTTATAAAAAGTAACTTAGTTAGATATCCAATAATAATGAATATTCTAAGTAAGATAGTTTTATGATGAAATTCTTAAGATTATGTTCAACATTTTTGAAAGATATCTGTTTTCATAAGAGGGATGACCAGAAACAAAATTTTGTCTACTCAAAATATTTAATTTATAGGATCTTTGTTAACAATTTATATTTATTGGATTTTGTTATATCATTTGGATGTCTCATAATGAATGTTTAATTTATATGTCGTTTGATATAAGTGGTACTTATATGACATTAATTTAATTCCTGAAGTTATAATATTAAACATAATTTTTTGAAATTGAATATGTAGAAGGCTAACAGAGTATATCTGTAAATATTATAATATTTAAATAGTGAAACTCAAGCCAAGTGTTTTTATTCACCTTAATAATGTGAAAATGTTTCACCAATGCGAGAAATTAATATAATTTGTCAATTGTTTTATTAAATTTATCGTTCTGATTGGACAATACCATTATGTTGACCGAGGGAAATTTCCCCAATCAAATGTTTGAATTATTCACAATTTATTTCCTTCAGAGATGAATTTTCATTTCGTGAACCGGGCAGTTGGTTCTGTCCGTGTAACCACTGGTAGTCCAGAATCTGATGAGCATTTCCCTATCCACCACCTGGGGAATTGCTCCACTGGAGACCAACAAATCCTCGCGGGAATTTAAAATGAAATTTTAGTAGCAAGGTCATTAATTTCAATTTGATCTCAGTTCTCGAGTTTTCCTCTACTCAAATTCAGGCCGAAAATGCCATATATTTTCTTGAGCTCTGATCGTTAGAGGTAAATGTTTGCAATTTCACAGCGTCGGGCCGTCCGATCATTTTTCATCATTTCGTCATACAATATACCGGGAATTGACCATTAAAACACTTGAGGGACTCTCCACTGTATTCCAGAAATCCTCGTGGATCGGCAATTTAGTGAAAGGGTTTCAGGTTTATACATTGAATAATTGTGTATTTTGTAAATGAACTCACTTTTACGAAAATAATTCAGCACAATCGCGCTAATGAACATGCGTTAGTATGAACTACTCCGTAATGTGAACACAAAATTTTTTATATTTACCACTCTGTAGGAATGTGAACTTGTTGGAACTTGTCTATTTTATTCAAAGGGATTAATCGCTTTTCACGATTAATCCTCAGTTATCCATTGCGGGTTCGCTCTTTCGCTTTGTTACTTCGACCAGTACTATAACTAAGAAAATGGTGAAAGTGAGTGGAAAATCGAGATGTTTATCTCTTCCTGAAGAAGCCGAAGTCACAAAAGACATCTGGATGTTGTCTTACTGACGAAGGAATATGGGATTACTAAGTCTACTTCCAATTAGAAAACGATAACACGCCGTTCCCTAGAACAAGCGCGCAGAAATTTATTATTACCAGCCGAATTAATTTATTTGAATAAAACTATGCTAACTATGAGCATCACGGCGTAACTGAATCTAACTTGAGCACGAGGAAAGTTTTCTGCGTTCATAACGTTAGAAAAATCCAGAATACAGTTTTTTGCTTGAATTAGCTCGCTGTTCTTATGCAGAGTGAATATAGATGCTAGGCTGATTTGTGTTCGTTGGCCATTACAGCGCAATCACGATTGAAGTCAATAAGCTTCGAAACATTCGAGCTTGTTTGAGTTTATAATTGTTATATAGATGTATGTTGCACTGTCTCGATTAACCCTTATAGATCCTAAATGTATATTTTAGCGCTGAATAAAAATCATGTAGATCTGATATCATTTGCAATGCCTTCGGGTAGAAACTGGATGATCCAGAATCCTCTCTAATATTATGATTGTTAAAAAAATGTATATGAGACAGTAATTTATTTCCACAAAAATGTTTGTACTACTACAACAATTGTTTCACCACGATGTGGCTTCTTCAGGTATTACATTGTACTGTCTGATGGTATTCAGTGTAACCGAGTTTAAATACATTTTTAGGTACGTGACCAAATAATGGAAGCACAAGTCATAAAAACTCTAGGTATTTATTGGAGTTTACCACTAAAAATGCCATTAAGGAAAAATATTCAGTAATGGAGAATGATCGACATCTGTTTGTTCGTTCAAAAGGATTTTACGGGCATTATACCTGTTGATTTCAAGAAATTCTAAAAGTGTTAATCTAGAACTTTTGCTTTCAACGTGGAAAATTTCATAATTATTGTTGAAATTATGCCTGAATTCCTTAAGATGATTAGCATATGTCGAATGTACAGAATTGGATATATAACCCCTTTGGTGTTCTTGGACACGTTTCTTGAATGATCTACCATTCTGGCCGATGTATGCTAAAGGGCAATCTTTGCAAGTCAACTTGTAGACTCCGGATTTATTCTCTTTATTTGTACGATCTTTATTGTTTTTCATGTAGGTACTAAGGTTATTAATTGTCTTAAAATCCGCATTATAATTGAAATTTTGTGGAAATTAATTACTGTCTCATATACATTTTTTTAATTAAAATGAGTTTCCACCAAGTAAAGACCGAATCTATCAAATATTATGATTGTTCTACGTATTGACTTTCTCCTTTGCTTGCGCATTGGGATCGATGACGTGAAGCCTGTAAAACAGTTCCACAAGACCTTAAACAGGATTAGAGCCCAGTCCTAAGCTTAAAACAGTATACTCCAATTACCTTGCAAACAGGCTGCTTTTAGAGCTAATTTGGATGAAGGCGGCATGTGCTACGTAAATGAGTTTAACAGTTACAAGATAATGGATGGATATAGACCTGCTTTCAAATCGCAGAATCAGCAACTGCAACTTCAGTCAGAAAAACTGAACGAACATTTGTTAAACGAGACGTGTTAGGCGGAATGAACAACTTGATGATAGCTAATCCAGGAGGACAGATGAAGATTAAAACGCTAAATTACTAACAAAAGACCTTGAACTTTTCAGAGAAGGTGTGAAGTCTAAATATATACCTATGCTGTGTTCAAAATGGACAAAATTGGCTCAATGGTTCCCGAGTTATCCTCATTTGAAAATTTATTCTTCAAATAATTTCAAATTTAGTATTTAGATGTGAATTTTTCGAGTTTTCTCTTACCTGGTTTCGGCAACAAGTACGAAAAGTATATGAAGTTTTTATCCAATATATTCTTTTCCCATTCTTACCAATAAGTTACGATGCAGATTGAAGGGAGTAGCTATATACGAATGCGTAATAAGTGTTTTTGTAACTTTTTGCTTGCCTATTGAGGGATCTACATCTGAAAGCTCTTTCTCACTTCTGAGTCTATATGTACATCAAAAATTAGCATACTATCAAAGATCACACCCAAATCCTTCACTTTAGGTACTCTATTTATTGAACAATTAGCGATATAATTGAAAGTTAATGGATCACTATTCCTCGTGAACGACATCGTGCAACATTTTTTGATAAAAAATAACCGCGAAGCTACCAAGTTCTGAATAAACCATTATTGAAGACAATAGACACATTTCAATAAATAATAATTAAATGTTCGCATTAACTTATCATCCTTAATTTGGAGCGATTAACTCTATCTTCCCACTAATTACAGAAAGAAATATAAATGAAAACTAACACTCCGAAGAAGTCATAGCAGAATATTACTGATCAAAGCAAAACAGAATAGATATCTCTCGAAATGAGTCTTTTAAGCAGGACTTCAGGACATGAATCTTTGAGAGACGTTCCTTTATAAACGATTTTCAACACGTAGGATCGCTTTGGGGTGTAGCGAAGATAATCGCTAAAAATAGAGTCGGTTGGAGAGAGTTTTCATTAAAACCCTTCGCTTTGACAACACGAAGACGAGATTATTAATGTCTGAACCATTGGCGGATATAAAAAGTTTTACACGGAGCGGGAATAGATGGGTATTAAATTTGAGAACAAAGTTGTAAACGAAACACTTAATAGATTAAATTTAATAATGAAATATCAAACAAGCGCAGAGTAGCTCATATATTATTTAAAAGAGGTTAACACATGAAGGAAAAAAAAATATTTATCTTAAAAATCAAACAGAGTAATTCTGTTACACCTCGCTACAAATTTCAATTTCATAAAATTTCAGTTTCAATTAGAAATGATCGAATCAAGATTTTTCAAAAAGGAAGAAACTCAACAATTAAGTCCTCATGGTGTTCGTTTATTTTATACTGATGTAGACAGTTACAACAATTCAATTTTGCAAGAAGCTCCAGATAAAGTCATCTCAATAGCAAAGGATATAATAACTGGATCTAAATATCAAGAACAAGAACCTTCTTTTAGATTACAACTACACAAAAAATCTGTCATCGATACTGGGGGATTACCTTACCAAATCACTTTTGTAAAAGGAAAGTATTATCTTATCACAACAAACATCGATGTAAGTGATGGATTAGTTAATGGTGCCGTTGGTAAATTAATTCACCTAGACTTCAATGAGGACAACGTATTTTGCAGAGTTTGGCTCCAATTCTGTGGATCACCAAAGGTTGGCAAAAGACAAGAAAAAAAGCTGATTTACTAACTGTTCAAAGCAAAGTACATAATGCTGCTGTACCTATTGAATGGCGAACATCCAACATTACCATGACAAGGAATAAAGCAGTTACTGTTAAACGTAAACACTTTCCCATAATTTCTGCTTGTGCTATGACTATTCATAAGTCACAAGGTGGAACATTTGATCAAATTGTTTACGAGTATGACAAAATACATCCACAACAACTTTTTTATGTTGCTCTCCCTCTCTCGTGTAACAGGCATCGAAGGTTTATTTATAAATTTACATTTGATGATGATGAAACTAAATTTCGATTTCGTCATGATCGAGTACAAGCTTCATCAACACTATCTCTAATACAAGAGTTTCAGAGATTGTCATTAAATAAGCTTGAAACGAAGGCAAAATCAGTCATTGATTTCATTACTAGAGATAAAGGCATTTCATTGTGTACGTTCAACGTCCAAAGCCTTCGTAAACATTCAGTTGATTTAATCGACTCTGTTACAGAAAAAACGAACCTTTTGTTATTATCAAAGACATGGTTTCACTTTAAACGTGATTTTGTTCGTTCAGGTGTTGTTGCGATTTATCACAACACAAATGATACGACCAATCTTGTAACACCAAATATGTCGGTTATTATGAACGATATTCAGGACTTGCACGTAAGACGTACAAGTGTTGCAGATTTATGTGCAGCAGAGTGTGTAATGGAAAACGGCGTTACTTTAATCATGGCAGTCATATATGTCTCACCAAATAACAAATTAATAGATATTCAGGAGTTCATTCATCGAACACTGCTAGAGTATTCTAAAGATGTATCTCAAACTCTTAGCAGATACAACAGAAATTTAGTTAAACGTCCGCTCATTTTGGCCGGTGATTTTAACATCAACTTCAGTAATGAAAAATCAAAACCTTTGCTACAGTTTCTAGAGGAAGAATTTGATTTAAGAATAAACAATAATCCAGCAGAATCAACAACAAAATATAATACTACCGTCGATGCAGTTTTTTCAAGACATTTAAATAAAATAGAATCCCAAACATATGTTTCCTATTTCAGTTACCACAAGCCAATTATTACTAAAATTGAGCCTACTAATTAAGTTTATATTACATTATATTTGTTGATGATGAAAAAAATATTATTATAACTTAAAAAAAATAAAATTTGATTACAATTCCGTCACTAATTAATCAAAAGGAACTTCGTTCCATCCGGGTGTCCCTTGACACCTCTCAATTTTTTTTATGATATCGATCGATTCGTTCCTTACTTAATGGGAATTAATTTCAACTGAATAAAATAATGCAGAATACTTTGCACAAATATCAATAAATAACACTGTTTAAAATGTTAACCTAAAGAAAGCACAGTGCTGGCGAAAAAATTGTTCTTTATTAATATATTTGTAGAGACTACGTTTCAATATTACATATAATTCAAATTGTCTGTTCAAGCTGTAAAATTCGGTAGTTGATCATAATTTGAACAAGTTTCTCCAAATCACTATGTTTTAATCACAAAATATTGAAATATTCACACAATTTTTGTGACTGCAGCTTCGAACGTCAGTCGATCCAAAATATCTGGTAATATTAATTCCTTTGTATACGCACAAAAGTGCGTTCACATTGGCTAACATTTAATTCGATTTTTATTGATGTTGCATGTTGCAGTTCGTAAGTGAGTACGTGCGAATATAAATTGAAACTAATGATTAAGTCTGGCGCCATCGAATAACTCTCTTAAACCTTTTGAATCTCTTGAAAGTGAATGGAATAAAATGTCTCACTTATACTGCTTCTTTTTAATAGACCTATGGAATTATCAAACATGTAGGCGGTACCCAATCCATGAAATAATCTAAAAGAAAATATAGAATATTGACCACAATTAGCTACATTACATCGGAGACAGCTGTAGGAATGGATATTATGAATAATAAATTACCTTAAAAAAATGCTCCATGTAAAATTAAGAATTCTTTTATATTTCTTTTGGAAAAATATAAAGTACATTTTCCAGACAAGCGTATGAAATGGTTTTCTCACTTCATAATATTTCAATATACGATATGTGAATGAATTAAATTATAGCTATATTAACAGAAGGTTATTTGAATCGCATTGTCCCTATTCGAGGAATTTCCTGTCCCATACCTCATACTCTTCATTTTATGTTTGTGTGAATTGAAAATTTTATCTTATTTTCCCCCCATTTGTCATGAACATATTTTCATTCAATAGTTTCAATTTGTCAATAAATTAAGATCAATTTTCCTTTCAGTTCAGCACCTGGTAAAGGAACCGACGATTACGGACCAACTAGGAATTCAAACAATTCAGATCTGCTGAACTATGAGTGTGACCAACCGTGAGTATTAAAAATATCTCTATTAGAATTTAAATGATTGATTTGGTCCAATTTGGCACTTTTTTCCTGCAGAAACCCAGAGACAAATGATAATCAAGGCCCAGGGTTTCACACATCTTTTATAGTATACATAACTTCATGAAAGTCCTGGAAATTGTTCATTTAAGATGATCATTTAGAGGAAATGTTGAAATTCTTTCTGTCGCTAAGTTGGCCATGGCAACTGTCCTCTATACTCATGCGGAGTTTAAGCATCATCTCCTTTAGTTTGTTGATGGTGCTCAATTCTGTCAGTTCATCTCACGTGGCTTTACCAATTTTCACGAGAGATGAAAATATGGAACTAGAAATGTGTCGTACATTTTACATTGCTGATGGAATTTCATGTGTGGAAGCGCTGAGAAAATGTAGCGTTACATAAGGCTTTCGGTAAATCAATTCAACTAGGCGAAGAAGTATGAAACCGAAATGTTACTGTAGAAACTACACGCCTTCTGTTTGAAAATAATAAAAAATATTTTATTCATAATAATTCCCTTGCTATTTATATATCATTCCCACCTCTCCCACTGCCAAGCCGAAAAATTGTTCTTCTTTTGAAGCGAACCAGTCATAAAGACATTTTCATACGAATTGGAGCGTTATTCAGACAGAGCGTGTCCCAGTCAGTAATGTAATTATCGGGTGTTTTTTTAGAGTGATAAAATTTTCGATAAGGATAACTGTGATTTGACAGAAGGTAGAAGCCATGTTGTTTTGACATTTCTGTTCAGTAAGCATTGGCAAATTATCATGGAAAGACTCACGCCACAACAACGTTTACAAATTCTTGAACTTTATTTTCAAAATCAGTGTTCTATTCGCCAAACTTATAGAGCACTTCGTGAAATTTATGGTTTACATAATCGTCCATCGAGCAGTTTATTCGTCGAACTATCTATAGATTTTGGACAACATTCTCTCTACTCGATGCAACAGTAAGACAAAGAACTGTACGTTCAGAAGAAAATATCGCTGCTGTAAGTCATAGCGTTAATGATGATCCAGATTTGTCTATTCGTCGACGTTCACAACAAGTTGGACTCTGTGCATCCACCACATGGAAAATTTTGTGTAAAGATCTTGGTATACACCCATACAAAATCCAACTGGTTCAAGAACTTGGCCATAATAAGCGTTGTTTGTTTGCTGATTGGCACCTAGAACAGCTTGAAGTTGATCCACTTTATTATCATAAAATTGTGTTTAGTGATGGAGCTCATTTCGGATTGAACGGCTATGTAAACAAGCAAAATTGCCGTATATGGAGTGAAAACAATCCTGAAGAAGTTCTGCAGGTTCCATTGCATCCTGAAAAATGCACTGTATGGTGTACTTTACACGCTGGAGGCATCATCGGTCCATATTTCTTTAAAAACGATTCGTCGGTGAATAAATTGTGAAAATGCCATAAAATTTAGTGTTTTATTCTTCAATATACAAAGGATCGTTTTTATTTCATAATTTTTCACATAATTGATTGCTATGGGCGGCATTAATGGTTTAGTATTTACTCTAATAATAGACCAAAAGGAAAAAAAAATAACCCCTTTGAAAATTTCACATTGAAGTGCATAGATTTGAAAAATCTGATGAAAAACTAGCCTTCTCACATTCAGGAGTTTGCGCCTCCTAATTCTGTAAGTAAAACATTTTCAAAACATTGATATATTCGGTCTAGTAATTGATAGAAGGAACACCAAAAATACGTAATGAATTAAATTTATTCACATTCATGAACAAGTGTAAAATTCAGATATTAAAAATATGATGTAGTCTGTAGAAGTTGCTGTGTTGGCGAAACGCGTCACAATATTTAATGAATAAGTGTAACTAATATATAATTGTTTCATTTAAGTTGATATGGATTCGCAACAAGTAAAAGCTTGCATTTTTTCAATCATTTATTGGTTTTTGTAGTATATTCTCCCATTGCATTGGGTATTTTATGTTGGGTTATTTCGGCAAAAAATGACTCTGAATACATAATCCCATACATGTTTTATAAGAGTCATGTCTGAGGAATTTGGCGTCCAGTGATTTAGGACATTGCCATTCAACTAAAGCTGGACAACTAACTCTAGTGCCTTGAATAATCATCCATAATGTTGTATCGTTCTTCTAATTCATTACGCAGGGGTATAATTACAGGAATCATGATGGTTTGGAGAAAATAATCATCTGTCATTGTTTTTGACACATAAATTAATTTAATTCGTTGGCCGAACATCATACCACCATCCAAGATATTTCTGCGGTAGGGAGCAACTTGAAAAGCATTAATTAGTCTCCTAGGTTATCCTGTTTCCCTCCAAACTCATATGGTAATCATCATTAACTAGACTGCATCTCATTTGAAAGAAACACGTTTCTTCATTCTGTCAACAACCAATTTAGACGCTCTTACGCCCATTGCAAATTAATGGCCCATTGTGAGGAGTGAGTAAGGGAGCTTTGAGAGCTTTTCTTGAGAATATTATCTTTTTTCGCACTGAAGTATTTGAAATAACTCTGTTATGCGTCCTCTGAAACTGAGATCAAAGAGCAGGGAAGGACAAATAGATTTATATGGGCTGATTGGGAGCTTTACCTGTCGTGCCATAGGATTACGTATTCAACTATTAATACTAAATTATTGTTCTACAAAGTCTATGACTTCAATAAGATTCACTTTGTAGCAGTTGATGTAAGAAGCCATTTATGAGATATTTAAATCTTCCAGTTGTAGAAGTATGCAACCGGAATTTTCCTATAGATTTCTCTATCGACGGTGCTAGCAATCAGTTTAGGGACCGTAATATCGCTTCTGCAGCATCATCATCTCACATTAAATAGTAGTTGACGAAGATTTTCAATACACAACAACCCAAGTTGCATACGCCGGTATAGTTTTCTATAACCTTAAGCGTGTCGACCTTTATGCCTATGAATTACTATTTGTGGACAGTATTGGCTTTCTATTACCATTTGGAGAATACTGCTGCATTGAATGCTTGTCGAAGCTTAGGGTGAATATGCTCTTAGTAAAATGCAGTGTTTCGAGTGGTTCAAAAATTCACAAGTGGTGATTTTGACGAAGAGCATGGAAAACCACAGAAAAAGTTCTAGACAACGAATTGCAAACCTTATCGGATGAATATGATACTCAAACTTAATAAGAACTCGTAAATGTTTGAAAGCTATGGGTTCCGTATGAACTGAATAAAAGGCAGCCAGAAAAATCTAAAATCCACTTGTGGAATGCTGCTTGAGGGATACAAAAAAAAATTCTCCATCGCATTGTGACATATGGTGAAAAAGGATATAGTTTAAGAGTCCTAGGCACCGTAAATCATGGGTGAATTCAGCCGGAACATCGAGATCCACTGCAAGAAGAAGACAACGTTCTGAGTTTGGTGGAATCAGAAGGATGTAATCTATTATGAGCTGCTAAAGCCTGGTGAAACCGTTAACACTGATCGCTATCTTCAGCAAATGATCGATTTAAATCGAGCATTACGCGAAAACGACGGGAAAATGGAAAAAGGCAACACAAAGTAGTTTTGCTCCAGGATTAAGCCCCATCATACACAGCAAAAAAAACATCGAGGTGTTCAGTTGGAAAATACTAGCACATGCGGTTTATTCTCCAGACCTCAGACAAAAGAAGAACTGTTCTTTGACGTGGCATTCATAAACTGCTGGAGAGATGGGAAAATGTATAAAAAACATTGGAGATTATTTTGAATGATATATTTTTCATCATTTTCAAACAAGGGACGTGTAATTTTTACGAAAAAATCTGGTTTTATACATCCTCACCTGGTATATTTTTCATTCCTAATTCTAACTCATCATTGCTACAAGATTAACACCATAAATTCAACAACGAGTAAACAGTTTGGATAGAAGCTTCACCAATTTAGATATAAAATTTGGATATTTCCTAGTTTTGTTCAAGCATTAATCGATCCGTTTCGTCAATGTCCAATATTAAACTAACATTCTGTCAAAACATGATTGACAGAAGTGTTTCCAGACTCACTTTAAAATGCAAACTCTAGAGAGCTTACCCTTTATTTCAGCTTTTTGAAAACATTTTCTCCGCTCCTCTTAAAGACACCTGCGTAAGTTAAAAGTTAATCAACTGTTATTTCTGACATAAAACCGATGCACTCGTGCAATGTGAATTGAAAATTTGTCGTTTCTTCGGTTATTTTTGATCCGGTGATCGATGTCTGAGCTAACCGAAAATGTTGTTCAATACAACGCCACAAATACCCGATCCACTTTCACCCATAAAAGAGGAAGGCAATTGAATTTTCGGTGCGAAATTGATTCCAATCTTTGTATATTCCTTCTTCGTACACTCCAAAGAATACATCTTATCAATTTCCCTCATATCTCGCGGATCTTTTATTCAGAAAATGTCCTTTTTATCGATTCACTCTACATTTCACTCGTACGTTTCGACTTCACGCTCAAAAACTTCACTTTTCATTTGCGGAAGGAATAAAATTTTTATAGCTTTCGTGTTTTTTATCTTTATCGAAATATGCGAGACTCAAGGTTTAGCTTTGATCATTCCTGCAATTTTTTTCTGCTTTAATCGGGGAAAAGGAAAAATGTCGCAAAATCAACATGTTTATGTAGACAGATTCAAAACATTTCGAATCATGTATCACATGCCTCATCTTCTCTTTGAATTTTAAAGAGTTTCATATATCGGGTGTTTTTTTTTAGAGTGATAGAACTTTCGATAGGGATAACTATGATTTGACAGGAGGAAGAAGCCATGTTGTTTTGACATTTCTATTCAGTAAGTATTGACAAATTATCATGGAAAAACTCACGCCGCAACAACGTTTACAAATTGTTGAAATTTATTTTCAAAATCAGTGTTCTAATCCCAAACTTATAGAGCGCTTCGTGAAATTTATGGTTTACATAATCGTCCATCAGAGCAGCTTATTCGTCGAACTGTCGATAGATTTCGGACAACATTTTCTCTACTCGATGCAATAACCATACAAGCCAAAGAACTGTACGTACAGAAGAAAATATCTGCTGTAAGTCATAGTGTAAATGATGATTCAGATTTGTATAAGTTGAACTCTGCATCCACAACATGAAAAATTTTGTGCGAATATCTTGGTCTACACCCACACAAGATCCAACTGGTTCAAGAACTAAAGCCACTTGACCATAATAAGCGTCGTTTGTTTGCTGATTGGGCCCTAGAACTTCTTTAAGTTGATCCACTTTTTTATCGTAAAATTGTGTTTAGTGATGAAGCTCATTTCGGTTTGAACGTTTGAACGGCTACGTAAACAAGCAAAATTGCCATATATGGAGTGAAAACAATCCTGAAGAAGTTCTGCAGGTTCCATTGCATCCTGAAAAATGCACCGTATGGTGTGCTTTACACGCTGGAGGCATCATCGGTCCATATTTCTTCAAAAACGATGCTGGAGCTAATGTTGCAGTAAATGATGCTCGTTACAGATCGATGATCAATGACTATTTGTTTCAAAATTTGAATAGTATCGACCCAGAAGTGTTTTAGTTCCAACAAAATGGTGCTACACCTCATACTACTAACGTAACAATTGATTTATTGGAAGAAAGTTTGGCGATAACATAATTTGAAGAAATGGTCCAATTAATTGGCCTCCAAGATCATGCGACATAACTCCGCTGGATTATTTTCTCTGGGGTTATGTCAAGTCATTAGTTTATGCTGATAAACCTGATACAATGAACGCTTTGGAAGCCAACATAACTCGTGTTATTGATGAAATAAGACCTGAATTACCCGAAAAAGTGGTCCAAAATTGGTCTGGTCGAATGCGGTTCCTCAGAGCTAATCGTGGTGGACATATGCCGGAAATTATTTTTAAAAGATAAATATCATAAAATCATCTTTCAAAAAAAAAATTTGCTTCAATCTTAATTTAAATGTGTTTTATTTCAAGTTAAAGTTCTATCACTCTGAAAAAACCCCCGATATGTAGGAATTGGATCTAATATTAAAAACTTTAAGCTAAAAAGATCGTTTGAATGAATTATAATAGATATAAATCTAGATCTCCCAAAAACGTTCAAATATCGTTTGGTTTTACCTCTGATTCTCATATGCTTCCAATTCATTTTGTCACATTTCTTTTGGATTAACAGTTAAAAAGAAAATTTTCAGATTAATAGGTTATTTATGATGAGCATTATATGGAGCTGTTGTTTGGCGAAACGTGAGTTGCAGAACGAGTATAGGCGCGTGGCTGTATTGCATTCGTTGATAATACAGCATTGCACTGAATATTAGCTGAAAAGTTATGGAAAATGCATGTCTGCTGCTTATGCCTTATGATCAACAAAACCTACTCGGATTTATTTAAGTTTTCAACTGTCAACAGATGCAAGTTGCACTGTTCCGATTCGAAAAATTGCGCCCCTCGACCGCAGCCAACCGGGACGCCAGCCGCAGTGACTCCGCTTTTTAATTATCTGATGTCTATTTTAATGATGCTGTTAAGGGCAGTTTTAATCTACATGAAATGTACAACGTATGTAATGTATTTAATTGGATGGGGAATAATACCGTATTGTATTAAATAGCTTAGTCAATAACAAAATATGTAAAAGATAAAAATGGTTACTTGGCTTATCCTTTGGAGATAAATATATACCATCGTGGACTTTTTTATCCATCTTTTTAATATATACAATTCCGTAGTACATTAATTCGATCTATTTTGTAAGCTTTAGCCACCGATTGCGATTTAAGCGAACAAAAATATTCATAAAGTAGATAAAAACACTTGGCTTGAATTTCACTGTTTATTTCATGTCTGTCGGAAACATGTTTTGGGTTTCAACCCATTTTCAAAACTAAAGAGAACGGAATTTGAAATCATATTTATAATAGTAGGGTAGATAACAGGTAGAATTTTGAAGATTGTAATAATAAGATGTTGAGTCAGTTTTAATTTTGTACATATAAGAGCAAAGGTGATAAACTGAATTCCACTTGGTCGTTTGTGATTGGTAACTTCCTTTCGTGTGCTAAAGAAATTTCCAAACTTTCTAAAAGGTCCATTCTTCTACTTTTAACACCTTCGTATGAGATCTCAGTTGTATTGAGATCTATGAAATGCTGGTTATTTATACAATGTTCAGAAAAATCAGTTGTTATTCCATTATGCAATATGCTTTTTTGTGTTCTTCTATCCTTATATTTATGGATCATCCTGTCTGACCTATGTAAAATGCAAGGCATTCATAACAATATAATTTGTATATACCGCTTTTTTCTTACGTTTCACGACAGTCTTTGCCATTGACTAAGAGTGAACTTAATTTTTTCTTATTTGTGCAAATAGTATTACTATCAATAAAACAAGTTTAGCGGTAGGGGATATTTTTCAAGTTCGACATCTCTTCAGTCCAACTTCGTGTTCAAAAGAAGAAATTCTTGATGTTATGTTTATGATTTTCAGAACATGGGAAAACGATCATTTTTTAAAACGTGAAGGCTTTATTCTAAAAGTGTAAAAGTAATGAATGTGGGACATACGAGTAGAGCAAATTCGATAATGTGTTCCATTTCATCGATCTGGAAAAATTCGATAAGCAAATATTTCAGAAAAGCTCTAGAACACAGACAATTCAGTACGAAATCCTTCCAAACTTCCAACTAACAGGAGCATTTCGAGAAACGTGTAGGAAGTGGATGTTGTTAAGCTATGAATATCAGGAGTGAATGAACGCGTGGGATAAAAGGGAAATCCAGGAATATATGAAGATTTAAGCATTCAATTCTATATCTAATGCACCTTATTTTTTTTTATGTGCGGAAGAGTGCGACAAACGGATGCCATGAATCAAGGCATGAGTCTTAGTTTGGAATATACAGGGTGATGTTCATCTTATGGGTGAAATTTCACAGTTCAATAACTTCTTTCCGGGACATCCTGTATATAGCTATATTATATTTGATACTGATCATTCCTACTTGATACAGAACTCCAATACATTAGCATTCAATTGCTGAGGTAGCTCAGTGCAGCCGCGTAAACTTTTATTTTCAATTTTGGTCTGAAATCGACGAGAATAATTGAAAACTGATTTGAATACATTGATAAGTGATTAAAGTATAGTTTTTTGAGAAGAATATCGATAAATCTATGTTCACTGTCAAAATTTATAATATAGAAATTAACACAGTCGAGGAAAGCGACTTTATTCAATGCCCTCTGATCATTTGGATATCCAATAATATCAGAATATTATAATACACAGATTCAAGATTCTTTAGTGTTTACGATATAAAACAGGATTGAAGCTTTACTTAGAAATGTTTTCTTTACACAACACTGGATAATGTCACATGGAGAAGATTACTTACTACTATTATTCACATTTAACTTTTCTTTATTGGAAATAATGCTTGCGTTGAGTTTGTTATGATCACTTGGGAAAAATATTATAATATGTTTATACATAATTAAACTTTTCATTATCTGCTAGATGGATCTACCCCTTAGGTGTATTTACCAATTGAATTGATCTACCGGTTTAATTGATCTATCTACCAACGGCTAGATTTACTCGATCACAAGTTATCCGAATATATCCTTGGCTCGACTGTCTGGCGTTAGGGTTATAAAGAATGGACACTCGCCATCGAAGGCTGTATTTTTCTTCTGTCGTCATCCCGTACAGACATGTTTCAGTACCTGAATATTTGTAAATATTCCACTTCGTTTTTATTAAAGTTCTATGTTAAAATAAACTCACAAAATGTTCCGTTTATAATGTATTCAAGCAACAATAAACCCACAATTCATACAGGTCTATCAGAAGCAGATCACACGAGGCCCTTCATCGATTAATACACATCGAAATAAACAGTTTTTTATGAACATTTGAAGAAGTTACTATGCAACGAAACGTCTTAAGAATAGAAATCAACATATATGTGTATTATTTAATTAAATGTACAATGGATTTCTATCCAGTAAAGGCCAACATGATTCGAATTTTTTCTTTCTCGTTGGAAATAATAAACGAAAGTTAAGGTCGAGTTTTTATCAAAAAAGAAGCGACACTGGCCTGTTCCATAATCTGTCATCACCTGTTAAACACGCAGATCAATAACGTATCCGAGAATACGAGTCTAACGACCTCTCCTGGGAAAAGAGATGACTCCAGTGGCAAAAGGGAATTTCACGCAAGATAAAACTTCATCGACTGTGAAATACGATATGGAAAATTTGCATTCCGAAGTTATTGATTTCTGCGGATCATCTGAATAGGGGCGGATAAGCTAGTAATCACTGAATAATTCCTATTACTTTTCGCGCTTTGAATATTGAAGATGGGTAATATTTTTCAAGACGAGACGAAATTGATTTAATTTTTTGAATGTAGAGAAAATTTACAGCATGCAAATTACACTACTCAAAAATTAAAGCGGATATTCGAGAGATAACTGACTTTTTTGCACTCCAATCAAATTTGGAGGATTGCTGTACATACCATGTGAAGAGGCGTATGTTTGCGTATTACACACGCACGAAATATAGTGCTCATGACACTGAATGGCTTAATTACAAAAAACTTATTTCTTGTAGGTGTATGATCTTCTTTTTTGTGGTCTGTTTGTGCGATAATGTGCTACTGCAATCGATCTGGTGTTGTGTAGTATCAGTTGTGGATTAATTGTCACGAGTTTAACATGCGTTTAGAAGTCGTCCAACATGAACAATAAACGTGTTGGTTAAACGAAGGTTTAATTCAACAAGTAGTTGCTAACTGTCTCCAGGTTTCGCAAAATAAGTAGAGCGTGGAATCGCTATCGTTTGAAGTGGAAGTGCTGCAAATACTCCTGGGGGTGAAAGAACAAATCCCTTCCTCACAGAATCACGAATTAATAACACATTCCGGAAATCTACTACCAGTAGGATAGTTTCTGGTCAAACAATCTGGAAAAGGTTACACAGTTTCAATTTGGGCAACAATATCCGCTAGGCACCAGCGATTGGGTAGGAAGCACCGGGCTGTAAGATACCGTTGTGCTCTTGAACAGGAGAATTGGAAGGTACACAGATAAAGATCCTGCCTGTTCACGAATGAGTCCGAATTTCGTCTGTATCAGTTTGATGGGCGAATGTTGACGTGGCAAGAACGGGGTCAACGGTATGATGAACATTTCATGACGCCAACAACTCTTTCTTTATATGGACCCACAGATCATGCGACATTACTTCACTGGATTATTTTCTTTGGGGTTATGTCAAGTCATTGATTGGTATATGCTGATGAACCAGAAACAATAGACGCTTCAGAAGCAAACATAACTCGTGTTATCGATGAAATAAGGCCTGAATTACTCGGAAAAGTGGTCCAAAATTGGTGTGGTCGAATGCGATTCCTCAGAGCTAGTCGTGGTAGACTTATGCCGGAAATTATTTTTAAAACATAAATGTCATAAAATTATCTTTTAAATTAAAAAAAAATTGGCTTCAATCTTAATTAAAATGTCTTTTATTTCAATTTAAAGTTCTATCACTCTGAAAAAAAACATCCGATACATCAGTACATAAACAGAATAGCTTTTTTATTTACCTTTATATATCATTATGAAGAATGAATGGATAATCCTGAAACACTAGACAGAAAAGCATTTAGGCACTCTAGAAAAAATACAAAAAAAATCTATCCCTGATAGAAATATCGTTTTTTTTCAAAATAATGATTTTTACTACACCACGTTGCGTTTCTGCGCTCACGAATAGATCAAATCCATCAGTTTCTTCTTGGTAAAATATTCTTCGTATGAATAACTGTTGTCATTTTCTTGAAAAAAATATTTCACTTCATATTTCATCATAAAACGTGATGAATATTTCATCATGTGAAAGTTTAATCGTTTATGGTGAAAAAAAAGTAAGAAAGCCGGAGTGGCCAAAATAATAAAAATATGCGCCTTTCATGCATATTTGAAAATGATACAATGGCATCTTCATAACTTATATAAATTCGAAGTCATTGCTATTCGTATACAGAAGGAGCAAATTGGACTGAATAATAAAATCTGTGGTTGGACTACAAATAAAGCAGAATTGCGATATTTTTTGTAATCAACTGTCAACTGTACAAACTTAGTTTCAAAATATGAGCGATAGCCACGGGTTTTCAATACAAAGGAATTCTTAAGACAAGCAGTATTTTATTGAGTATGAAGCTTTTCAAACGAAACAGGTATACGCGCATCGTCAAGTAAACAATTGAATGAAAGACAGATGTTTCTCAAGTCCATACGACTAAAGAAACTTAAAAACCGAGTTGTCGACTTTTATTTATATTCTAAGAACTCTACAATTTACATGGTAAGTCACAGGGACTTATATTTTTACTCACTTATCACGGAAATGGGAATACTCACGAAAAAAGTGTGAAGCTATTTTTTGTAGAGAAGTGGAAGATCTACAATTTTTGTTCAAACTATTTTGGCTGTAAAATTCACCGTTTAGCTGGAAAACACAAAAAATTCATTTTTTGCAAACTTTCACCATCAATAAAATTTCTTGCACAAGGGGGATCTATGGAAACTTTTCACAATCAATTTATAAAAGTGTTTTGAACATTCATACCAATTTTTGGCTCTACGGGAATTTTTGTAACCTTATCCCCATTTTTGGGACTTACTTGACTGGACTATGTATGATTCTAAGAGAACACTGATCTCTTCACTGCTTTAATTGAACTCAACTAACTATTCATACGATATGCGCCATCTTGTAGGATATGTACAGTATATATATACAAAATGGTACAGCTTGTCATGGGCACTGCCCTCGGAAAAAGTCACACCTCATAGTTATTTCTGCAGATTTTTGTGATTATAATACCTATTCCACCAAATGGAAATATTCTATGAAGACCTTAACGTTGACCTAATCCTAGATTAGCAAAAAAAAACTTTATAACTAATATTTACATTTTTTTTTCAGTTATAGCATGGAGGACATCAGAAGTTGGGGAAGATCCTTTGATAAACTGATGCGCAGCCAAGGTGAATTAAGCTCTTTCCATTTTGAAACATATAATATAAAAACATTTTCCACAGCCGGAAGAAAAGTCTTCAGAGATTTCCTGAAATGTGAATATTCTGAAGAGAACATACTCTTTTGGTTGGCTTGTGAGGAACTGAAACGTGAGGAGAATCCTGAAGTTGTGGAAGAAATGGCGCGAATCATCTACGAAGACTATATTTCTATATTGTCTCCAAAGGAGGTAGCCTCTTTTTGTATCTATAAACTATATTTTAAATGACCTAATCAAAGATATATTGAGCTTTGGTTGATAAAAAATTTTTTGAATCAGGATAGTGTAACATACATTTGTATACAGTTCACAATTTATATCGATTCGAATAGATGTCTTCGATTTTCGGGATATAAATGTAAATTCATAAAGTACCGATTTCTTGAAATATCAACATGGTAATTACATCGCCTATTCATATCTTCAGATTGTCTAGTTTAACTCTAAAATGAGTGGTATTTTTTCAGGTATCCCTGGACGCACAAGTGCGAGACATAGTGAATCGCAACATGGTGAAACCAACACCTCATACATTTGACGAAGCGCAAGTGCAGATATACACGCTGATGCACAGAGACAGTTATCCTCGCTTCGTGAATTCGCCGATTTACAGATCTCTGATTCACCCTCATTCACCAACGGCGCGGTCAGGAGGATCTACACCACCTGATTAGGAATCAAAACTTTTGAACAAGTCGAAATTTTGGGTAACCCCCACAAGAACCGACAATAACTCAGAGGGGGTAAGATTGAGCCCCTTTAGCACAAGTTTCAGCCTAATGGCACAGTGCATCGAAGATCAGACCTAATTTTTGACAAATATGGCCATCAGAACCTCCACCAGTTTACTTTGCGGTGCAATATATACATATGTCTATCGAATTCTCGTTTTTTATGTGTAAATATATAAATTTGTAAGGTCAGACTGACCCTACGCGTATTCTTCCGAAAGATCTTATATGTAAGAGCCCCTCGACCACTTACAATTAAGCACCTCGAATGTTCGTATTATTTTCAGTGCTAACGTAGAATGTCCTTATGTGTTTCCTAAAAAATCCCTTGTCTCCGAGGCCTTGGACGGACAAGTGCGAGACATAGTTAATCGCAACATGGTGAAACCAACACCTCATATATCTGACAAAGCGCAAGTAGAGATATAGACGCTGATGCATAAAGACATCCACGCTTCGTGAATTCGTCGATATGCTAATCTCTGTTCCAGTCTCATTCACCAACGGCGCTGTCAGGAGGATCTACACACCCTATTAGGAAATAATACTTCAGAAAAAATCGAAATTTTGGGTAACCCTTCCAAAAACCGACAATAACTCAAAAGGGATAACATTTAGCCTAACTTTCAACTTAATGGCACAGTGTATCGAAAGACAGACCTAATTTTTGAGGAAAATGACCATCAAGACCCTCACTAGTTTTCTTCGCGGTGCATTATATGCATAAATTCATCGAATTGTCGTTTTTTATTTGTAAATATATAAATTCGTAATGTCTGATGCTACGCGTATTTTTCCTCAAGATCTTTTATGTGAGAGCCCCTCCACCACTCACCTCGAATATTCGTAGTATTTTCGGTACTAACATAGAACGTTCTTATGTGTTTACTGAAGAATACCTTCGCCTTCGAGGCCTTAGACGAATAAGTGGAGGATATAAAGAATTGCACTATGGTGAAATCAACACCTCATACATTTAATCCGGCGTACAGATATACCCGCTGATACACGTTCCGTGAATTCGCCGACAGGTCTTTGATCCAGCGTCATTCATCAACAGTGTGATCACACCAAATGATTGAGAAACGAAAAATCGAATATTCATACAACCTTCTTATGCGTTTCTGAAGAAAACCTTTATTTCCCCTCGTCCATGGCCTCTCTTGAACGCACTAGTGTGACATATAGCGAAGCACAACATGGTGGAATCAACACTTCATATATTTGACGAACTGCAAGTACTTTTATACACTGATGCACAGAGAGTTATCTTCACTTGGATCCGCAGGTATACAGGTCCATTCTCATGCATTCTCATTCATCAACGGTGGGATCATGATGATCTATACCTTGTGATCAGGAAACAAAAATACTGAATATTCATAGAACGTTCCTGAATTTGTTCCCAATAAAAACTTCGTTTCTCAGATTTTGGACGCTTAACTAAGAGACATAGTCAAAGTACTATGGTGAACCAAAACCTCATCCGTGTTCAGTGTTTCCAAAAGAAAGAGTTGTTTCCGAAGACTTGGTCGCAAATGTGCGAGACATAGAGAATAACATGGAGAAATAAACACCTCATACATTTGACGAAGCTTATAATTACACACCTTGATGCACAGAGATAGCTATCCACGCTTTGTGATTTCTGCGGTATACATAGTTCTGATCCACCCTCGTTCGCGTCAGGAATATTTACAACATCAGATTTAGCAACAAAACCTCGAATATTTCTAGAACATACCTTTGCCTTTCCGTAAACAAATATTCGTTTTCAATGCCTTGGACCTATAAGTGAGAGACATAGCGAATTGCAACCTGATGATACCAACACTTCATACTTTTGATGATGCGTACAAATATACACGCTGATGCACATAGATAACGACGCCTCCTAAATTCGCCAACATACAGGTCTTTGACTAAGCGTACAGATATAACTTTGATACACATGCACAAGATTCGTGAAATCGTCGATATACGGTTATTTAATCCACCATCATTCACGAACGCTTGGTCAGAAGGGTCTACGCCACCTGATAAAGGAACAAAACTTCAAATATATGTGGATCGTACTTATTTGGTTATGAAAGTAACATTCGTTTCACAATCCTTGGATGCATAAATGCGAGACATAGTGAATCGCAACCTGAATTAGTAAAACCAACAGCTCATACATTTGACGAAGTGTACAAATATACACGCTGATTCCGAGATGGTTATCCACGCTTCGTGATGCGCCGATATACAGGTTTTTCGCCGAATATTCGTATGCAACGTTCTTATGTTATGAAAAAACCTTCGTTTACGTGACCTTGGACGCACAAGTGTGATACATACCGAATCGCAGCATTGTGAATCAATACCTCATTCAATTGATAAAGCGAATAGATACACACAGTGAAGCATAGAGAGTTATCCACACTTCGTTCATTCTCTAATATACCTGTCTTTGATCCACCCACATGCATTTGACGAAGTGTGTAGATATACACGCTGATACACATACACAGTTATCCGCTCTTCGTGAATTGGCAGACATACAGCTCTTTGATCCTCCTGTCCGCGGATTTGGTGAATGAGTTGATTAGGAAATAAAACAAGTCGAAATTTTGGGTAACCCCACAAAAAACGACAATAACTCAGAGGGGGTGAGATTGAGCCCCTTTCGCCACAAGTCTCAGCCTGATGGCACAGTGCATCGAAGATCAGACCTAATTTTTGACTAATATGGCCGTCAAAACCTCAACCGGTTTATTTTGCGATGCAATATATACATTTGTCTATCGAATTCTCGTTTTTTATATGTAAATATATAAATTCGTATGGTCAGACTGACCCTACGCGTATTCTTCCGAAAGATCTTATATGTAAGAGCCCCTCGACCACTTACAATTAAGCACCTCGATTATTCATAGGATTTTCAGTGCTAACGTAGAACGTTCTTATGTGTTTCCTAAAAAATCTTCGTTTCCGAGGCCTGGCGGACCAAGACGACCACTTACTAGCTTTGAAATAATATAAGTTCACATAGAATTTCATTTCTAGGATGCTTCCATTCGATCAAACAAATCTTCCTACGTTTAACTAACAATACTCAAAACTGTGTTAGGATTCTAACATTTGGACATATAGCAACAAAATTTTCAGTATTAAAATAACAACATCGAGACAATCATTGCCGTGTTTTATTAATTCGAAAATTTTTGTGGGTGTTCTTTCTCATATCCGTTGGGTACTCCGTCTGTGCTAATGGAAAACATCTAGAGCTGTTATTCTTAAGACAGTATCGTATATGAATTCGATTGCAAGACGTTGGTAAAAAAAGTTAAATCAAAAGACAAAGTCAAAGCCTATAGTTCTATTCTTTCACATCATCGTATAATGAGAATTAAGGAACATCGAATCATGGGACGACAGGATATTTTCTGAGGGAATAAATTACAATGCAGGGTGTTTCTAGAGGTCAGTCTCTTTTTCAACACAAATTAGAATTCACCCAAAACCGCCTAATTGAAAATTACAGGATAATTACACTAATACGCCCGTAATTTCTCTAAGATTATATAAAAAAATGGCCTTTTTTTTTGGCATTCTTTCAGACGAATTCCAATTTTTTTCGAGAAATACAGCTGAATAAGTTAACATAGAGTTCTATTTTGGTTTGGAACTATTTGAATATTTACAGCTGCACATAATTCATAATATTTATGTCAAATTAAAAACTTTTACGAGATAAATTATTTGCACAAAAATCTGTGAGATTGACATTATGGTGTTAAATTTCACATGAATTGACCAAATTGTGGAAGTTCACCCAAACGTAGCAACTAAATAGAAAAAATGCAAATACTGGAAGGAACCCACTGAGTAGACGTATCGAATTCGGCAGACCTCTGTTGATTGTTGATTTATTCTAAAGTATGTTGAACACGTCAGGAATTCAGAGCCGGAATTGAAATTAGGGGAGATTTCAGGTGGCTGGAATTTTTTTTATCGAAGGTTGTTTGGAAAATGGATTTCAACCCCCCAGTTGAAAGAAAGGCTCAATTTGAAAACACTCTGTATGGTGAATTTTTTCTATAAAATACGTTGGAGCTCTAGGCGATAACTTTATCAACATTATAGCGTACAAAAACTTAATTATACGTATATTTAAGCCAAATTATTATAGTGCAAATTTAGAATGTCGAGATAGTTCTCAAAAGTAGTTGCGAATATCCAATATTTGCTTTATATTCTTGAAAGCTATCTTCTATATTTTCATTGGAATTTAGATACTCCTTAGGCCAAATAAAATTGTTCAATACGATTGTGAAACATGCTTGTGAGAACATTTATGAATGAGTGGTTCAGAATCCTAAAAATTAAAATGAACCATAAAATGACAAAACATTCCATTTCCCAAAAATAACAGCAATAAGGATCTGGAAGAAGATTTTTTCTCAATTTTTGAATTGTTCATTTGTAGATTCAATTAAAATACGCACAAATTTTCTTCCATATATCGATTTTTTATGATTCTGAAGTACAGACCTGGTCTGTTTGAAAAGATTAATGTTCACATTATTACCTAACGGAATTTGTGAAATATCCTGCAATGAGCAGATCTGGAGGTACTTATGGAAAATATCACGATTAAAACTGAATTTTTGTTTTTTATTTGGAGAAAAACGTTTCAGAACGAAAACATTCAATTCGGGACACTTAATGAAAATAACTGTTTCGAGCTCCAGCTCTGCTTGTTTCTTTTGAAGCAAAATGAATCACAGTGGTCCAAAAATCACACATTTAGTGGCTGGTGTGGATATGAGGGGCTCATTGAAAACGAATTATCAGGCAATAGTAAGTGCGCGTGCGCCGCCATAGAGCCAAAAAGACTCTATCCCCTATCTCGCTCACTCCTCAAAAATATTAGTGTTGTGTAAATTAACGAACTCACTGTTCATCTCACTTTTAGGACACTTTAGGTTAGATAAAGCGCATGCGGATGAAAAAATGAGCTCTTCGACTGCCCGCATGCTTGGGAACAGCCAACTTCGAAATTATATAAAAGATGTGATATACGTAGTAGCATAGTTTCCGCCATTGCTCTTGGCGGCCAGCCCCTCATCAAATATTTGCACCACACCGTGTACCCCAATTATATAGTTCACAAATAATCGACACACAGTGAATTCATATGGGTGAATATTTAAATATACGTTTGTTGTCTCCATTTATAATCCAGACTTTTATTTCACATCCCCTCTGTATCAATATCCTATATAATCTGTATTAATAAATTGAACGTTATAAATTATTTTTTAATATAGGGTGCGCCATCTAGAGTTTTCATTTTGGCAACACTTCTCTCAATCATGTTTTGACAACTGGGAAATATCAAAAACTTATTTCCAAAGTGGTGAATCTTCTATTCAAACTGTTAGAAATTTAAGTGGAACGTTCAATATAAATTAAAAGCCCCAACGGCAATTTGTGGATTAATTTGTTTGTTAACATCTAAAGACATTGATTTTGTAGCCCAGAATGTGGATGAACATCCATTAACATAAATTCGTCATCGTGCTCAAGAACTGAACAATTCTCGAACTTCTCTCAGGAGAATTTTGCATTAAGGCTTACAAAGTTCAACTAGTGCAAGAAGTGAAGCTTCCTGACAATCCGATACGTTTCCACTTCGCTCAATGAGCTAATGATAGCGTGGCCAAAGATGAGCATTTTCCCAGAAAAACCATTTTAGGCTATGAAACTCATTTTCACATCGGAGAACTATTTTTTGTGAGAATTCGTTAAGAATAAGTGTTACGCTAACCATCCAGAAAGAATTCATGCCTTGAAATACGAAATTGAAGTTGCCATTCATAAGATTGAGCCCCGAACAATGGACAATGTAGTGAAAAATTGGCTTGATCGGGTGCGGTAATGTAGCCAGTAGTGGCGGTCATTTGCATCATATTGCTCCTCAATCGTAAACGTCAAGGTTCGGCCTTTCCAATAAACTGAAAACATTACAAAAATTTTCATTAGTTTTTTAATTATATCCGAACAAAAATGCAAATTCTAAATGGCCTACCCCTTATTTTAAAAACCAAGCAGCATAATTCTGTGAAACCTCTATAAAATTTCAGAAAATTTAATCAAAATGTCTTAGAAATGCTATTCCTATTTAACTATAGAATTTTCGAACAACACCCTGAAAACATGAAGAAATTTTAAGAAATTATAGCATATTGACCCAAATTACCTAACCAACTTTAACCGATAAAGCTGTTTCAAATGGACCTTATGACTAAGAGTTTCTATTCGAAAAAATGCTTTATCTGAAGTAAAGAAACTTCTTTTTCAAATTATAACATATTCTCTAGAACAGCGTTTAAACTCCTGCTCATTATCGTCACTCAGACCTTGTGAAACATTTAAACATAAGGAGAAACTGAACTGAAATAAATTGTTTGAGGTTAACATAAAGCATTCATTAAATTCTATGTTATTGCACAAAAAAGTACATGAGGGAAGGCATAGTCACAGATTCAATTACATCAGAAATGTGCTGTGCGCATTTATTATTATTATTATTATCCTGATACTCCTAGATCTTCTGTGAAGATCCCTCAGGAGCGTTTTCAGCTTGTGCGAGTTAGGAGTTCAGTTGTGTTCTGGGTAGGCTTTGTTACTGCGATCTTGCGCCACTTTTAGGTCACAGCACTGTTAATTTTTGATCCAACAGTGAAATGGTGGCAGACACCCATCCAACTAGAAAATTTCTTTTCCACCTGAACAGGATTCGAACCCGGACCTCCCGGTCATGAGCTCGATGCTCTTCCGCTGAGCTGTCCACACTCATATGAAATAACAAAGGGTATATTACTTGAGAAAGCATGAGGAGAATAAAGCTAGAACTAACGAGGAGTTACCAGGCTAAACTTAATGGAAATTATTCTACCTAGTAGCATTCAAGACATGGTGTACCTCAGTGTTCCATATTGAGACCACTCTTATTCCTTATTTGCATTAATGCTTTGTCGGAGTGTGTGGAGCAGTGGTTCAAACATGAAAAAACGGCGTTCGACGTCGTTGGTTTCAGTTCATACAATTTCCTACCTTTTGGATCATTTCCATTGTTTTAAACGATGGCCAATGGCTGGTTAAGTGACTTCAAGTGTTTTTGCAAGTTCCTCTTGCGTTTGTGATGGATCTTCATCGAGCCTTGGCGTTAAGTTTGAGGTAGTTATTTCCTATAATGGACTGTTATTTATTCCCCTCTTTTTCAAGGCATTGCCGAAACCGTTCAGAGTAATTTGTTAGAGTTAGTTCAAAATGTTAACCTGTAAAAGCTTCAATATTGGTGATACAATTGTAATAAATCGAATAAATTGTAGTAATATTCTTCATTATTTTATTCAATAATGTCTGATGTGTACAGAACCAGTTGAAAATGTCTACCTGAACAAACCATAGTCAGCTGAAACAATGGTAATTATTTTTAATACTAAACTCGTGGAAGTTTAGTTTCCTCCTTCTGTTTAACAAAGGTAAGTTACGTTGAAAAATGGATTTCAAAGGAGATAGGATAAAAAATAACTGTTCTGATTCATTACAGCATTAGATCTTCACCATTCAAACTCAATAATGTAATTTATTCTGTTTAACTCGTACATGAAAGGTACAGTTCGAATGTATTCATAATCAATATGTTGAAGAAACTGAAAGTGATAAAAAAGAATTCTTAATTAAAAATATTGATTTTTTACTTCCAAAATAGCTGTCTTGTGATATATATGTTTCGGCTTTTAATCTCGTTTCGAAACAGAAGAGATTGCATCAATGATAAATATAGCAACATTTATTAATTATAATAATAATATATGTTTATTTAGACACATGAATACATTGTATGATAATTTAAGATCAAAAATAAAATGAAATAATCTATTTCATTTTATTTTATTGAAAATATGAATAAAAACAATATTCTCATTTCCGCTAATATTTTATTGACACTACGATCGTTACGTCATACCATGACTTCTTCAGGTGAGTATTACAAGGTACTCACCTGAAGAAGTCATGGTATGACGTAACGATCGTAGTGTCAATAAAATATTAGCGGAAATGAGAATATTGTTTTTATTCATATTTTCAAGATGAATTTCCGTCAAGTAAAGACCGAAACAATCATAGATTATTTTATTGAAATGAATTTCCATCAAGTTAGGATCGATTCAATAAAAAAAAAACATTTACAAAATATGGATTATATTATTGATTGTAGTCTGTTCTGAAAATGGTTTAAAACGCGAAACAGATATGTCACTAGACAGCATGTTATATATTATGAAATATGCCAACTGTATTTTCTTTACTCAAGTCATTATCAACCTAACAATGATTACCATTTGACGTTCTCTAGGAACAATAGTTGTCTAGGTAACATGAGATAATAGTAATGCATATCCTTTCAAAGTTATTTTTTTCGGTGCTATTTTGATTTATCTAAATACCTGCAGAATAAGCATCACAGCCAAAAATTGACAATTCGATTAATTATTCCACATTATTTGCTCTGGGCAAATGAAATTTTCTTTCCAAAAGAATTTTTCTACATTTTCTAGTTGCCTGAGCCATAATATGGAAATTTGTTTTAGATATACCCATTATTTTTTCACTACGTTACAATTTTATTGTCGATATTTCCCGAAACTATTCGAATCCATCTTAATTTGATGATTCTGATGATGAAACAAAGTTGTCCGGATTGTAGTCCTTCAATATTTGAGCTACTGTTGTATGCCCAAAAGCAAGAGCTTCTTCAAGGGGTGTCCTACCCCATCTATCTTTAACGTCGACAGGAACATGGCATAAATTTAGAAGAAATTCGACGCATTTAATATGCCCTTCAGCTGCAGCTAAATGAAGCGCTGTCCTTCCATCATAATCGGCAAGCGTCATGTCCATACCAGAAAGTTTGTGCCTGAAAATATCATTATTTTACTTGTTTCTTTAGGAGCAATGCTCAGAAATGAATTTTGAACGCCAAACAATACTAATGCGGTAAAGAAATGAATAAGTTCGTTGCCAATTCATTAGTTGAATGAAAATAATTGTAATATAGTTATCCAAGAAGATGTCTTAGAGCTGAGAACAAAATTTTTTTCAATCCACCAATGAAATTATTATTTGGAATAGTCCTATACAGGGTGAAACATGCCTCTTGAGACATAGGTTAAGAAGAGGTTGTTTGGACCAAATATGCCTTAAAAAATTTTGCTATGGAAAAAGATAGAGGTCGTCTGGAAAAATTGCTACATGTTGTTGTAAAGAACATAATCCCTAGTAAATTAGTTGATGAAGACATAATATTTTTAAATGATAATGACTCCCATCATTCTTAATGATCAAACCTGTTCGCATAGCAATATCATCTTACCTTCTCAAGGAAGCCAAATCGCCAGACGCTGAAGAGAATAACAGATCCACAATTCTCAAACCTGCTGTTTCAAATCGATGCTTCCTTGGGTCAGATTTATTCGATGCATGTTTCAAATTATCAAAGCGATGAAAATTGAATCTGCTCACTAATTCCTGTAAAATTTGTCAAGGCCAAAATATAGATATTTCGATTTCCTAGCGCTTTTACCTCACAAAACTGAACTCCCCTGCAGCTATTTCCGAGAGCGTCTAGAGGAGGAGACCATAAGCAAATTCCCATTACATTCGGTATAACTACAAGAAGGCACCCACTAACTCCTGATTTCGCTGGCAGTCCAACCTGCAATGCAATTATTAAAAAAATCATTCAGCTAATTTCGAACTATTCTACTACCATTCTATGGCAACACTGTTATGGTGTGTCAGTTGTATTATTGAAAACATAACCTGTTATTCTTTGCCTGTTGTTATTCATAAATTTCACACCAAGTTTTTGATGTTTCATCATTCAAATCTGTATATTTAGTAATTATAGACATTGCTTATTCTATCTTTCGTCACGTGAGACATTGCAAGAGAGTGTGGTGTGAGTCAAAAGCAGTAAGCAAGTTTCTGAATCTTAGAAAAGACATGCGATCAGCAGAAGTGAAGAGATTAGGAAAATGTGGAAGAAAAAGGAGACCACAACAAGAGATAATAGTTTTTTGCTCAGACAGAGTCAGTTCAATCTAAAACAAACAAGTCGTGACATGCAAGAAGATTTAACAGCATCTGATGTCACGATGCATGATTCAACTATCCGTAGAAGACGTTCAGAATCCGGTAGAACAAAATATAAAGCATCACTGGAAGCAGGAACAAACAAAGGGGCAGAAAATGCCTCAACTTGTCTACTGAAGACTGGAAAAAAGTCTCAATTACAGATGACACTCATTTCACAGTTCAGAAATAGCGTTCTAAATTCATTACGAGATCTCAGCTCATATGCTCATATTAAGTAAAAAGAAATTGACCTATGGAGAATTTATGGTTTAAGCATAAAGCTCCACTTTGTAAAATGACTCCACTACAAAATGATGATGAAACAGTTATTCAAGTTAGGATCTCTGAAAACTGCCTGAAACTAGTGCAGATGATCCGAAACAGATAGAAGTAGTTACTGAAGCGAAAAGAAGATATATTTCCATCAAATAGTGTAATCGTAAATGAATAATTTTGTAAAAATATTATTTTATAAGCAATATAATGTTTTAGCATAACAAAAATACTACTATTGCTCATGAAATTACCTTGAAAGCAAACTGACCAGAGTAGTCGTACATTCCACAACTATGCATAAGAGACAACACATCTCTTACACTCTCAGGTTTCAATACCTTCTCCTCAGTTAAAGGACATATTCCTCCATTTGCTAGGGTTGCACCTATGACAGAAACTAAGTCACAGTTGGTTTCCAATGAGCAACACTGAAAGAAACCAATAAAATTTCGTTCAAAGGCAAAATAAAAACAAACCTGGAAATAAAAGTCCATGCACTCCTTGAAATTTGAATTTTCTGGAAAACACCTGTGCTCTCTCATATAGAATCCTAAGGCATAATTGCGATCTGCTGCTTCTCTTTCAGAAAGAAAAACAGCATTATTGAATCCGATATCTTCTCGACCTGCAAGTCTCTGGAGAAGAATAAAATAATAATTGAACTGAGGTAAGGTGAAATTAATCATACCTCAAAATAATTCATTGTGAAGTCGAATTTTTCGGCCAATGTCATTTCAGGGTTTACTGTCGTCTTCAACAGAGCACAAATGAGGATAGCTCCAGCATTTATCATAGGGTTGTGTGGTTTTTCTATAGGTAAATATTTTCTTTACTTTGTAGTGCTTCAAAATCTGAAACTTACTGTTGTAATCGAGGATCAACTCATTGAAGTTCCTTCCACTAGGTTCCTGACCAACAAATTTATGGACTACTTTATCCCCAAGAAGATCTAAAGCTAGACCATAAGTTAATGGTTTACTACAAGACTGTATGGTGAAAGGGATTGCATTGTCTCCAATAGAATACCTTTGGCCATCACATGTGCAAATAGATACACCCCAATAGTTTGAACTCATCCTTTTCAATTGGGGTATGTAACTGGCGACCTGAAACATGAAGAATAAATATAAACATTTTTTAATTCTGAAATTATAGGTTGAATCACTACAAGAAATTATGGTGAGATATTTAAATAAACATAATCACAAAATATTTGATACAATTATTTGTTCACTAAAATAATTCAGTGGCTCATGAAAAAATCCTTTATCTGACAAGAATTGTTTGGTTCATGAAAAATAATACCACTTAAATTTATGCTTCAAGGAATGAAATTACAGATTTTGTTTATAGTACTATTTTCAATAAATTTGTAGGAAAACCTTCCCGTGGCATTATCAGATATACAGGGGGAAAGAATGATTGCTTCAGCAGAGTGATGTATGTCTGAAATAGAGTATATTGTTTTAGCTCAAAAAGTCTATAGAAATCCAACAATGACCATCCATAACTTCAGAGATAATTTCTTCAAGGGATGAGATTGAACTTAGCAGTATAAATGATTAGTGTGCATATAGTATACTGTCGTGTAAAAAACTGTAAAACTTAAAAAAATTATCAATGGGTAGAAACAACTTCGATATGGTGTAAGGAATTTTTTTCACATATTTTGTTAGACTCACAGTTCCGTTGGTATTATCTTTACATTTCCAGTATATATCTTCTATATGGTCAGTAAATTCTTGGAACTCTGGTATAATGAGTTCATGCCTAAGGGCTCTTGTTATGAGGCCAATACTCGGCTGAATTATTCTAGAATTGAAATAAGAACATCAGAACTAATTCAAACAGTTATTTGAAAATTTAACCGTTTGAAACTTTCCAGATCCAGTCTCTGCGTGTCTAATAAGGATCCATCGTTATTTTTCTCTCTCTGAATTTTTTTCAACGACTCCATCATTTCTTTCAACCTTGGGTCACTTTTCCTCAAGCCGGTTTCTTTTAGTGCCTAGAAAATAATCGGGATCAATATGCAGATAAATATTCTTTTTAATTTTAACGAATGAATTAAGTTTGTTCGGTCGAACATTTTTTACTTTAATACAAAGGTTTAAAGAAGTAATGAAATGAACACATCACAGTAGAAATAGATTGTTGTTATCACTTTTTCTATAACTGGTATTGCTTGTATATAATACTCACACCTAAAAATTTTCCAATAGGAAGATGTCCTGTTTCTGGATTCTTGAACATTTCAAACAAGGTTTCTTCAGATGGTAAATCTTCGCCCCCCCTTGAAATCAAAGGAAAATTGGAATTGTGAATAGAACAAAAATAGATAATTTAACATAGGAAAACTCACATATAGTGGGTATCGTGAATGAACGAATATCTTCTCCTAGTAACCATAAAAAATTGCAAAATTTATGTGTTAATTCGATATTTAATCATTGTTTTAATGCATTATTTACCTTCCCCAAATATTTCCTGCGTTCTGAACTTGTATACATTCCTGAAAAATATAATTTACTATAAAAATACACATTTTGGGTACTTCAAACTACCGGCAGAATCCTAATTTTCTTCTTAAATTTACTATTGCTTTCTATAGTACAAAAACTTCGCCCAACAATATTGATTTGGACTGAAATTACACGTTTTAAATATCTAGGTAGCATTGTGCTTGAAAAATTGATGGCTGTTGAGTTTTCTAGATGGTATAGCAGCTTCAGAGCCGTCAAACCAGAACATGAAACTCCGACGCTTTGCGTCTGTGCTGTTGCCCCAAATTTCGGCGAAGTTCATTGATCAGAGTCACAGTCTAACCTGTTTTTCTCGTACAAAGTGTCTCGAGAATGATATCTTGGCGTAGATTCAAATATTTTGTCTTAACCTTTTGGTAGGCTGTTAAAAGGGCCAAGTTCATTTAGAAGTGTTGATCGCAAAATGTTAACCTTCACCCCTTGATATTCTAGCAAAAATATAAAATTTTCCTTCCAATCAAGTAACAAAATTTTGAATTCGATATCCAATATTGAAGAATTATCGAGATGTTTCGACTGGAAATGCAAAAAAATATTTTTTTTAGAATGCAAAATTTTGCATGATTGAGTGAAGATCTTCAGATCTAGGAGGTAGTTCATTTAACTCTATGTTGTTTATTTTATGTTCCCTGTAAGGAATTCACATGAAATGAAAAAAATTGTATTGTCTGATATGAATGAGATTGTAAAAAAATAAGATCATAACTTGATATAAGATCGAGAAATCAACATCATTTGTTCAGGAGAAGAAGTTGACAAATGTTGAGAAGAAGAAGAAGATTTTTGTTTGTTTTCGATGACACATTGTGGGTAGTATCTCGATTTTTTTTATTTATTTTCAGGTTCTGTAATGATTTACCCAGTTTATTGTATTTTTCTGAGACTCAGCTGATGTCCAATTGGATTTTCTGGTCCAAGCAATGAAATTCTGTATTATGTAGAATATGTCGAAATTCATCTTGAACGCATTTTAGATGTAACTTAATATTAACTTGTTTTAGGTAATAATTTTTGATGTTTTACTTTAGCCAAAGTTTTTCTATCTTGTTTTGCAATTTACCAGTTTGAAAATGTAAATGGTGAGCCATCTACCATTTGAATTTTGAAGTAGTAGTTATTTTGAGCCTGACAATACTTCTGTTATTCATATCTTGATAGAAAGTCAGTACAATATTTGACATTAACGAAATAAGTCGATTTACGCTTGAACAAAACTGAGAAATATTAAAAATTCATTTCCAAAGTGGTGAATCTTCAGTCTAAACTGTTAGAAACTTAGGTGCCCTCGCGGCATTTTGTACATCAATTTGAGGAGCAAGTTCGCTCACGTTGTCGTCCAGTGACCTAAAAACATTGGTGCTGTAGCCACTTCTCTGTAGCAGAATACTTCATCCAATATTTAGACTAAACATATACAGATATAACATGAATTCGTTTAAATCAATTTGAATGAAATACAACTCTACAATTCAGTTTATTGATTGATTATATTTGATAGTATGTATTAAACATGATGTCGGTATCTCGGTACAGTGACATCACTAACAGTATTGCTAAATGAAAGACTAGAATGGGTTGGACATATTTTTATTAAATTGTAATAAACTTTCCGTTAATATAAATGAAACTTAACAAATTCATATGATTATTTCGTAAACAAAATAGTATAACAAATAAATGGGTATAATAAGTTTCCAGTAATCGTTTTGTGTAAAATAATCCCGACTATAAAAGCTGAATACAATAAACGTATGTTCTTACACATTCTTTAGAAACTTAGCATTAAGCATCCGGTATTTTCGGCAACAAGATTATTATACTCATTACTCAGTTGCTCCATTGCTGGTGTATATATGTATACTCGATAAACCATTTCAATACTGCTTAACTTACAGTTCCTTCTCAATTTTAATGAGTTCAGCAATGCCATCGTACATTTCTTTAACGGCATCGAATTCAGTCAGACCCATTCGTCTCTTGTTGGAAATGTCATAAATACCACCCTCGGCTTCCGTGTGTTCACCGCGAGTGCCACGCACTTGCAGATTGAATTTTCCGGCAACCTCATCAAGCTTGGCCTTGTTTGAGGCCAATTTGGGCACCTTGATGTGAACCGAGGCTCTGACAGTGGTGCCCAAATTGGTTGGACAGAAAGTGAGGAAACCAAGTCTGTCGTTGTGTGAGAATGGTAGGCGTTTCTCGATTTCGTTAACAGCGCTTACAAGACGACGGTAGACTTGACCAAGATCGCCTCCCATCTGCATAGAGATGATTCTGAGGTGATCTTCTTCGTTGCACCAGACCAGGAAGGTTTTAGCGTCATTATGGAATATACCACGTCCTGTTGGCCAGAATCTGCAAGCGTTAGCAGCCTGTAAGAATCTGTCACCTTCCTTGAACAAGAAGTGATCGTCGATGAGCTTCTGCTGGGTTTCTTTGTCCATTCCAGTCAATGGATAGAAAGTTCCTGCAATCACGGGGTTTTAATGTTAGTTGGGGAAGTTAAAACCAATGGTCTGCAAACTTTCACATCACAATTGAATATATTCCAAAATAATCAGTTAAATGAAATAATAATAATAAAGGACAACATTTAATGAATTTACTGCTTCGTCAATACTGAAGCGACAGTGTACTGATTGGCAAGTGTATAATTGCACGAATGCAATAAGTATAAGAACTAAATTTCATCTGGTCTCCCAACATATTTAAAATTTTAAAACATTTATAAAATCTATGCAACTTTCTACTAATACAGAGATGAGATGAATATTGAAGTAAAAACTAGTGATATATGTGTTCTGTCATGTTAAAGTCAAATAAACGTGATTTCTTGCTATTTCAGAGCTGAAGAAGAAATAAAGAAATGGAAAATCTCATGAAAATGAAAAATACAATATTGAAAGGATTCATCCTTCTCACTTCTATCTGCATCGTTAAATATTAGCAAGAAAGAGTGGAAAAAGAATATATTGAACTAAATTTCATACTTTCTGCCGAAATCAGATAATCAGAAAATTCTCGTCATTTCTCTTCACGAAATTATCCTTAAGCCTTGGTGTCTTTATTTCAATCTGAATGCTAAATCTAAACTCACGAATTACTGCGAATTTATTGAACCGATTTTACTCATTAATGAACTCAATCGAGATATTTAGACCTCAAACTTTCACTGAAAGTTCCAAGGCTCTGCTCTTCCTGTTCGAAAGTATGGGTGTTTACGGACAGACAGAACTACTTTTGAACTCGGATTCTCCATCTACTTAGTTCTTCAACACAAAATTTGAAAATTACAAATATTAGGGCTAAACAATTCCCTGACTGAGCGCGCAAAAGGTTCATAACAAGTAAAGAAAATCGAATACCTTTTAGCTCATCGTCGAGCCCCGATAGAGTAGAAGAAACTTTTTGTTCCATCTCTTTGTATTGCTCTTCAGTTAAGCATGGGTTGAAGGGGTAACCCTCCAAAGAACGCCCACATCTTACACGTGTGGAGACAATGTACTCGCCAGCAGGATCCAAGTTTCCGAATACGTTGACGTCCCCAAAATCTCTTGGGGGATGTTTATCAGTCTTTTTAAAGCCACCATGATAATCTTCGATGATGGGATCAAAGAGGTCGGCGAAGGTTGTGTAGGCCTCTGCATCAGGTGCGTAGATACCAATTCCTGAGTCGTGATTTTCTAGACCTAAGCAAAAGAGTCAGACATCAGTAAATTTATGAACCATAATATTAATTGTAATAGTGTGAGTAGTGCAGTACATAAGCTATTTTGTGTTGCCTTCGTATACTTCACATTTCCAGGGAAAATTAAGTTGAGAAATATTGTTCAATTATACTCAGTTAATTTGTCGATTATTTATTATTAAAGCATTATTATTTACATGTAGGCGAACAACTTTTAATTTCAGGAAAATATATTTTCTTTCTCATTATCATTTTTCCTCACTCGGGCAACTTCTAAAGAAGAGGCGTATTGGTGACAATATAGAAAGATTATACGAAACTCACAATACAGCAAACGAGTATTTTGTGTTGCAGTCAAAAGACAAAACTTCAATTTCTATTGGGAGAATTATATCAGTTTGAAATGATTATTATTATTTATTATTAAAGCATTATTATTTACATGTAATTTCTACAACATATATTATCTCATCATTATCATTTTTCCTCATTTAGGCAACCTCAAAATAAGAGGCGTATTGGTGACAATATAGAAAGATTATACTAAACTCACATTACAGCAAACGAGTATTTTGTGTTGCAATCAAAATACCAAGCTTATATTTCTATTCGGAGGATTATGTCTGTTTGAAATGCTTATTATTATTTATTATTAAAGCATTATTATTTACATGTAATTTCTACAACATATATTTTCTCGTCATTATCATTTTTCCTCACTCATGCAACCGTAAAACAAAAGTTGTATTGGTGACAATATAAAAAGATTATATTCAACGCAGAAAACAGCAAACGAGTATTTTGTGTTGCAGTCAAAAGACAAAGATTTAATTTTTATTGGGAAAATCATATCAGTTTGAAATGCTTATTATTGTTTATTATTAAAGCATTATTATTTACATGTAATTTCTACAACATATATTTTCTCATTATTATCAAAATTTCTCACTTAGGCAACCTCAAAACAAAAAGTGTATTGGTGACAATATAAAATGATTATATTCAACTCAGAATACAGCAAACAAGTATTTTGGGTTGCAGCCACAAGACAAAGCTTTAATTTGCATTGAAAGGATGATGTCAGTTTGAAATGCTTATATTCAATCAAAACGTGCCAAAACCAGATTTTTTCACTGTCCTGTTTTCATTTGTATTTTAACTAAAAGAACACATATCACTTTAACTGAATAATATATTAATGTCTGCGAAACTTTGTTATTTGCAATCATAGTAACTAAGAGAAATATATTTTTTGTGGTTTTAACTTTGTTTATACTTCATGAATAGACGGTAAATATACCCAAAGTTGAGAATACAGAAAAACATTCAATTCTCTTAGTTTCTATGGTAAACAATGTTAACAAAATAGAGAAATTTCGTAATAACACATACATCAATATTTCCTTCAGAACTAAGAACACTTCGAGAAAAATCTTGAAAGACGTCAAGATCAGCACAAAATAAATGAATCGAAGTCATCAGGTTCAACAATTTTACCTATCAAAAAAACTTGTACTGAAGAAATGGGAAGGTCCTTTCATAAAATATATTGAAGGAACTTCGGATTTCCTCAATAACAAGTCCAATTTTGAGCATTTCAAGATTTTGCATTAAGAATATAAAGGTCTTGAACTTATTATGAAGCTTATAAATAATTCAGTTGAATATTTTTGGGAATTTACTGAATGAGTGCAAGAATCAAGTTCATATGTGTTGGATTTATACAGCTAGGAGCCAAGTGGTTTCTCGAAAACATAAAAAACTTATTGTACTCTCATCAAAAACCGTATTGTACCCTCATTTCAAAACTTTAACTCCCTTTTAATATTGTCTGTACCCAATTTTGAGCCAGTTGTTCAAAAATATCTGAAAAAGCTACAGCGTAGCGAAACGCGTTGTTTCAATTCATAATAAGTAGAATTTAACATATATATGTATTATCATAAGTGTATAATATATCACATTTTCAATATGCAATTGAGCCAATGATTGACCAAAAAAATAGTAGAACTAACATTTGAATAAATATAAGATACTTCAACCTACCAGATTGGATAATATCCAGGAGAGTGGAGCCAAAAGAAGTCTTCTTGTTCTTCAGCTGATCAAACATCTCTCTGGTCAGATATTTTTTAAGGAGAGATTTTGAGTCGGAGGCTTCAAGTTTGTTGAAGCCTGCCTCAAGTTTTTCCAAAACTGCTGCGTCAACCATTGCGGATTTCCTTCAAAATCACATGAGTTATACTTAAATTGTCTACTAGAAGAATACAGTGATACTACATTAAAGTAATTTCATATCAATTCAAAAATATTGTTAATGAAAGTTTTTGAGTGGAAAATTCGAGTGTATTGTTAGGTTATATTATCAAGTTTCAGATTCTGAAGGCATAGCACCAAGACTTCAGTAAGGGGATAAGTCTTTTCTTTTAGAAGGATATTTGAAAAAATTATTCAAAAAAAAAAGATGAACAGTAAACATTAATTTTTAGAGAAAATTCTCAAATCCCTACTGTTGCTAATTTCACATTAAAATTTATTGATGTTTTATCTGTTATGAGATACAATACATATCATTCAACAATTATAATATTTAAATGTGAAAATAGACACCCTTTTTACATAGACATATAAATATTATAAGCATTCGTTTATATTATTTCCACATATTTATTTATAAGTATTATTACCAGTAGGAGTGGTTTTCAATTTTGAAACAACTCGTTTGTACAATTCATTAAATGTGTTAGTATCTAAATATTGAATCAAAAGTAAGTATTTAAAATGAAAGAAGTAGTTATTGACAGTAAAAAGGAAGATCTTTTTGCTGAAGTGACTGAAGAAACCCATTAAGAAGGTGTGATATACAAATTGTAATAATCCAGAAATGTGCAGATAGTCTACATCACAAAAGAAAAATTGGATAGTGCTTCATTTCCATCAAAATTATCAATATTATTGAGTATATGTGAAGACACCCTTATTGTTGACGGAAAGAACCATGTGAAGTTACCAAACAAACATTGAATTTTGCTCCCACTCTCAGTTTTCCAAATTGAAAAGGAAAATATACAATTCGTGATCAAACAGCAAAAGCACAACGACTTGAAATTGCGTACTTCAATTACATTAGTGAAGGAACAGGAAACAGAATACACACAAGAAGCTCCATTGATATCCTTTTTGGCCCATCATGCATCACATTTAGTTGGTAATTTTGAATTCTACAAACCCAGAGTTGTCCTCTTTCGATTTTTTGGAGTTTTCTTTCGATGCGCAACCACCCATTGTTAAGACCTTCGGAAGCTAAATGAAAAAACACCTTATGGACACTACAACTAAGCGAAAGAAGCGATCCTTCATGTGTCGGCCTCCGCCCCTCTTTTGCTCTTGCACTGTTCCCGTACAACTGAGAACTTCGGTCGGGATAGACGGGCGCAGAGATCGATAAACTTCCCACTCGCACAGTTATCCTGTGCTATCTGCAAGGATTTCCTGGAGATGACCACCAGCAAAACTCGCCCTGGACTTGCTCTGGAAGTTGAGGAAGTTCTCATTCCAAGAAATTGCTCGGTCCTTTTTTAAATCGAGTTAGGAGAATTTTCAAATGTTAACCCTCTGTTGCTTGTGCAGAATTTCTATATAGTAATGTTTGCATTCAAGGGCGGAAATGTTGTGAATATCATGAAAATTTTCATCTGTTTTGAATACATTTTACAACAGAAAAGCATTCAAATACAGAAAAGTTTAAATTAACACTTTTATTATAGTTAAGTTTACATGGAAATTGTAATACCACAAATAGTTTTTTGTCCAACCTGGTGGCAATATTCAAGAAATGTTACGTATATTTTAGTATAATTATTGGAAATGAATCAAATCAAATCTATTCCTCAGGATAACTGAGGTATGTTTCGATCTAGTGGCTTGAGTAGACTACACCAGACACTGATTGTATATCTGACCTTTTATGATTTCATTGTTCAATCATTACTTGCGTTGATTTCTAATGGCCACGCTTTCTATCAAAAGATGTTCAAGAGTTTATTCGTTCTCTCCACATAGTCTGTACTCGTCATTTTTAGCCCCACTTCATGCTTCGTGAACATATTTTTGCTGGGATCAAAATGGGTTCCTGATTTCTTCTTGCTGAATATCCAAAGAAACTTTGTTGAATGCTTCAAACCACAAAAACTATGCCAGAGTGCTTCTTTATACTACTAATGATGACCTGATAATCTGTTGTGAATCTTTTGCCAATCGATGAATATCGATTGCACCTCACCATCCAGTTCAAGTTCTAATGAACTGACGCAGCTGAGGCTGCTTTAGGGTGTATATCTTCATGATTTATTATGGAGCCATTGACCCTTTTGGTTGGTTTCCAATGACGAGGAGCTCTGTCCACAAAATATCCTCTGTCCACAAAATGATCAATATTGAAATTGCACTTGTCTAGAAAAACATTATTTTTCATTTTATGACAAAGGAACATATGCATTATGGCTTATGGTTCGAGTTAAATATTTTATCATTTCTTAAGTTTGTTTTGTTTTACCCATACGAAATTGATAAAATGTGTTCTACTGTATGTTCATTAGATCTTCAAAAGGTTCTAATCAATACTGCAGACATAGATATGGCAGTTTGCAATGCAAGCAACAGTAGGTTGTGTGAGGTTCAAGAAATGAAAATGGAAAATTCCAATGAACCGTTGCTCGTTTCGAAATTCTGAAACCATCTCCTTTCACTTCAATCCATCACCGATATATTTGTCAACCAGGTACTACAGTTGTGTGTGTGCCTAATGACAATGTTCACAACGACAGATATACATGCTTTCAATACATCTACATGCATACAAACATACATTCTCGTGAACAAATTTTTCATTATGCGAAACATTACTGAAGGTTGTAGAAATTGGAATAAAAAAACTTATGAATAGGTTTACTACCTGATTATCTATCTCTCAGTAAATTTTTAAAGAAGAGGCATATATCTCTCACTAGGGTCTGATAACGAACCTGTCTCATAAGAGGTGGGCCATTTCAAATTTGCATTTTTGATCTGCTATAAATAAAAAACTGATGATAATTGTTTCAGTGTTGTGAATTTGTCAGCAAGCCTTGACATTCACGAATGAAAAACAAAATCATTCAAATCATCGCCACTACTGGCTACAGTACCCCATGCGATCAACTCAATGTTTCAGTACATTGTCGATTTTTTGGGGCTCAATCTCATGAATGGCAACTTCGATTTCGTATTTCAAGGCATCAGTCGTTTCGAGACTATTAGCGTAACACTTATCCTTAACGGATCCCCACACAAATAGTACTGAGAGAAGAAATTGACCTTCATCTCTAAAGATGATTTTTCTGGGAAAATGCTCATCTTCGACCATGCGAGCCCATTGAGCGAAGTGGAAACGCATCGGATGGTCACGCGGCTTCACATCTTGCTCTAGTTGAACTTTGTAAGCTTTCACACCGAGGTCTTTCTTCAAAATTCTCTTCGGAGAAGTGCGAGAAATATTTAGTTCTTGAGTACGATGACGAGACGATATTGACGGATGTTCAGTCACATTCTGGGCTACAGCAGCAACGTCTTCAGATATGCTCACTAGACGAGAACGTGAACGGATTTTTTAATCAAATAACTATCCAGTTTTCACGAACAAATTGATCCACAAATTGCGTGAGGGCATTTGATTTCCATTGCATTTTCCACGTAAATAAGTTTTCAATAGTTCCCAGTTTTGGTCAAGCGCAAATTGACCCATTTCGTTAATGTCAAATATAAAACTGACTTTCTGTCAAATAAAGATTGACAGAAGTGTTTCCATATTCGAAATAATCACTACTTCAAAATGCAGACTCTGGATGACTGGATTTACAAACTTGAAATACGCCTTTCATATGCAATCAAAAACTTTTTCAGGTCGATAGAGAGATAAAGATAAAAATGCATTAAATAATATGTTCTTTTTTTGATTAAAACTCATATTATATAAAAAATGAATTCACTGATTTGAAGTTATTGAAAATTTTCTATCGTAACTGTTGTGTAAAATGGGAAATATCATATTCCTTTGATGATTGATTGGTTTTTTTAATAGCTTATCTAGTTATATTATTGAAATATTCTTCACAGAAGAGGAAGAAACGTTAATTCATGTAAAATGCATATGGATTTTGAGAATTTTTTATTAGAAAGCCATTGGTTCTTGAATATGACGATAAAAAAGTGAGTTGAAATATTTAAGTTGATTAATTTAAGATGCAAACAACGAAATCAATAAAAGTTTCCAATTGATAATTTTGTTATTCAAAAAAATCAATAGGAGGTGATTCGTATCATAATATTCATGTTATTGGATAAGCAAACAATGGAGCATAGTTGACTAATGATTATTTTTCTGCAAAGTGATAAGAATTGCAAGAACAACGTGAGCGGAGGTGTTGATAACTCATTGTAATGATTTCACTTCGATCAACTATTTTTTATCATTGTTGTTGAACTAAGTTGAAATAATAAAGAAGTTTTGAGCTGTTATAATTCCAAGAAGAAAACAATGGGATGATTCAACCATCAAACTTTCAATTCGAATTCGCTCAATATTTCTGTTTTTAAAGAAATAGGTGTACTATTGAACTATTTCGGTTTTTACCGAAAGTTGATTATAGTTGAAACAATTTTTTTGAAATTGCTATGTTTTAATTTAAAAAATTTTACCATACTTTCTGTGACCACACTTTCTAGGTATTACCTCATCATAGTAAAATATATGAAAAATAAACCGACCTAACTATGGGCTCACAACTGTGTCCACTTCTTGCAGATATTTTCAATTCGAAATTATCTGTGAAAATACATTTTTGGTTTATATATGCGGATCAAATGCTTACTTGCATTTCTGGAACATTCAGACAAATGAGTCAATTCCTTCTTTCGAATTCAGAAAAGAATCAAATAAATATATAAGATTTTTAGACCTATCAATCTCAAATGTAAGCAACAAATTAAGGTTCAACAAAATTCTTATAAGTAGAATCTTAAGTCAAGAAAATAAAATAGAAAAAGAATTTTTACATAAACACCGCTCATATTTAATAGATGTATATAATCAAAACTACATATACATATTTATTCTATTTGACATTTTATATTGAGTTTTGATTATATACGTCTATTAAATATGAGCGGTGCTTATGTAGACATTAATTTAATTCTAAAGTTTTTTGAATAAAATTTTTTTTTAAATTAAAATTGTAGAAGACTGACAGATTAAATCTGTTTTGATATTCAAGTGCACAATGAAAATAATCTATATATAATGAATGGCCATATGGATCTAAGTAAATCTAAAATTTTCAATATATTTAAATAACAACTGTTAACCACCTCTCTCTGCTGTGTTAAAATTTTATAAAACTTAAATTTTGTATATCCTTTTTTTGCATATGTATGTTACTTCGAACCTGCCTGCTTAGATACTTTGTACATATTATTTAGTTTTCAGATGTCTGCAGATGGGGTAACATCCCGAAACTGCGGTCACGAAAAAATGTGTAAATTTAAGTTTTTTTGGTACTAAAACCAAATACCAACTTGAAAATTCGTGTAATATATTATTATCACAGAAGAAAAAACTCACTGAATTCTGAATTGTTAAAAATATTGTTAACTGAGTTTCTCACATTTGAAATCCCGTATTTTTGATGGACACATTTATCCATACATGTTTAGTTGAAGTTTTCCTATCAAATAAAGGTTTTCTAAAGGTTATATATAATGTCATATAGACATTTAAAAAATATACCATAACTTCAAAAGGTTTGAACAGAGCAGACTTCATTATCAATGAAGTGCATTCGCCATTTTGCAACTACCATTCTGTATTTATCTGAAATGCTAAAAACACTCGATAATATTTTGTAGTCCTATTCGATTGAAATTCAGTCCAAAAAACCAATTCCAAATGTTGCGTGCTAAAGTCGAAATGAAAATATCCGGTCTCTACGACAAATGAATTTGTCCACGATAAAATTAAGTACTGCGATATGATTTTAATATAGCTAATGTACGTTTCTTTGTCGCGTGAGCTAGATGTTATCATTACAAACTGATTATCTGATAGAGAGAAATTGTCAGTAAGTTAACAAGTAGATTTAGATATGCAAATTTTAGTGTGGGGAAAAATTGGCCAGATTTTATTCAAGTGTTAATTATATCAAGTGATAATCTTTTCGTTAAGTCTTGAATCTGCATTCCAATGAATGTGGCATGCAAAATAAGATTTAAAAAGTCTGTCCTTTTATGAATGAATTGATTCCATTATAAATGATACACACATGTTTCTATTCATAATAGATAATATTTATTTTATTGGTACTGACAAAAGTTTCGACCTTATGGACAGATTTTATCAGAGTATAAGATATACAGTTTCGATCACTGAATTTATAGTTATAGAAAAAAAAATAAACGGTCTTTCTTTTTTGAAGAGGAATTAAACAGATATTTTACTTATTATTCTACAGATATTTTCCTAAGGATCTATATTGGTAGAACAGGTAGAAATTGAAGAATTCGTTTATTTGAACATAAAAGAAGAGTTGATTAAAGTAAGACTGGCTTTCAGTTTTGAAAAATATCATTGTTTTTCAAATGATGTGGTTATTTTTCACATTGAAAAGAAAGGGCAGAAATTGAATTCATAGGAAATACATGAAAATACTAATCGTGAATGTAAAATAAACCTTTCAAACGAAGAAACGCAATTTTATTATAATTCTCTTTTCAATATGTTAAGGGATAAGATTGAACGTGATTCTGAAGAAAATACTTGAAAATTCGGAAAAAATTTAGTGAAACATCTGGTTTTAGCTTTCCATCGTGAAACTCTCACAGGAAAATCTGGATTTTTTTTTCGAAAATGAAGATTTTAATGGTCCACACTGTGTATCCTGTACTCTCGTGAAGTCCTTGCATACTATTAAAATATAGTTAAAAGAGAAACATATATTTTATTCATAATAATAATTTTGAACAATTTCTAACAAGAACAGACGAATTTTTGTATAATTATATTGGAAATTAAAACTGCATTGCTATTCTGGTACCACTAAAAAATCTAATTGATTAGTGTTTGTTATGCAGTTCACTTACAGAAAGAAACCTGTTAAATTTGACCATTTAGCAACTTTAATATATTTCCACCACATAGCGTTCAAAATTCGCTGTCTGAAAATAATGCATTTACTTTCTAGATTCAAATTCAACTCAGCTATAAAAGTACAGAACTAATTAGACTTTAAATAATTTAAAAACGAGAATAAAATTATTAAGTTCATACCTGATAAAGTCTTCTTTCATTTTCAGTTCTTTCATAGTGCAGAAGTAGTTGTAATACATGGTAATGTTATATTATTTTTTTGGTAGAATTTATTTTTCTTTTTGAGAGTCAGCTGATGAGTATTTGAATATAGGTTTTCAAACGTTGTCTCGAAAAAATGTGTTATATTGTGATAATAGGAAGTTTTTGTTTCAAAATTCATTTCTCGAATTTTTCAAGCAGAACAATTTTGTCTCATTTATTCTTTTATATTCTCTAACAATTTTCTTTATTTCCTATTGATTCTTTCATATTTTAAAAGGTTGTATAATATTTAGAAATTCTATAGGTCTACCAAAATAGAATAGTTTTTAAATATGATTTGATTCCATTTTTTCAATTGAATAAATAATGTGAATATTTCACAGAATGTTTTGTTTCGATTTTTAAAATTTGTTTTTTAATTTATAACTAATCAGTAAATTAGAGAAAAAATGGGGAAAAGCACTGCCGTGAATTATGAATGATTTGCGCGCTTCTTCAACAGTCTGTTTCCCCTTGAAATTTAAAATTTGTGAATTATTTATTCACCAACAACGCATAAGGAAACAAGCACAGAATTGTTGTGTCAGAAAATTTCATGAAAATGAAAACAATATGGTTAAATGGCTCCATAATTTTGATATACATTATCACATATTGAAAAAAAGAGTTGGAAAAGAATATATTGACCAAAACTTCATATGATTTTCAAACTTTCTTCTGAAATTAGATAAGAAAAAAATTCCAGAAATTCTTGTTATTATAATCTTCACGAAACTAGGCATGAGCCTTCGTTTCGTTATTTCACATCTAAATACTGAATCGGATGTGTACTTTCGAAAATACTCGAAAAATTAAATTTCAAATGGGAACAGCTCGAGAACCAGTAAGCGGATTTTTGAAGATAGCTGATATATTTTAGGCTCCAAACATACCCTGCACATTTAAAGTCTCTTCATCTCATCATTCTGAAATTAACATTTTTATCTCCAGTCTCCAAATCTAGATTTGTGAACGCTTTGAAATGATACAACTAACGCTGCACGAATGAAATTAAACCTTACTTATTGCAAGAAGTTAATATCAGATTCATTAAATATGAAGTCGTTTTTTTTTAAATAAAAACAAACATATCGCCCTTCTTAAAATACCCTTCAATTCTACTCGTAGTCCATGATTTCAATATCTACGAGTGGGTATTCAAAAAAATCATATTTTTTTTCATTATTCACAGTAATGGAGGAAAAATTTAGATCGGTAAAATTTTCCTTACTCAGTACATTTGCACGTGGGTTCGATGGATAACTATCTACCTTCTCTTCTATACCAACCTCATCGAATTTTCATGATATTGTTACGTGTTTATAGCCACATTTCATGATTATATACTTTAAGCGTACATTAGTTGATTTAATAGTTTCGCTGTCACCTCTGGGAATAGGAATTCTGCGCTGAAAGATAGGTATATTGGAGTCCAAAAAGCATGACAAACACCAAATCCTTGATCCCGTTTGATCAGTACATAAAACCTAGAGATGCACTATTATTATTAACGGGAATATTGCCAAGATGCATTATTCATTTGGCATTAGATGCACCAGGATCTTTGTTAACTCAAATAACTGATAAACTACATCCCAGTAAAATGACCGGAACTATTTATAAAGACTGCACTGCCCTAGACACCTCTTTTCCGCTGAGATGTCATTTTGCACTTATAATATTTACAGAATAAACCCCATATTGAGTAATTTTGTATTTCAAATTTCATATATTCGTTTTGATGTGAAATATTAATCTGGATAATTTGTTGAAATGTTTATATTATTTTTAATTTACATTGGGAGAATTTATTTTTTTCATTTATTCTGTTCTGTGAATACTTTTGTCAGGAAAGAAATTATATACCTATTTTAATTCATATAAATAAATATCTAGTTGTTCAAATTAAAATCTTTGATGATTTCGGTTTTTACTTGAGGAAAATTCATCTTAAAATTCATAAAAATAGAACCAAATTAACAGTAGTTAACGTTGTTTCATGTTATAAATTGTTTAAGTTGTTCAGTTCATGAGAATTTATTATTGTCGAAAAATAGTCTTTATGATAACTCTACACCCACTGGTCAATATCAGATTTTATATTATATATTATTATTCATAATATATAATTATTTGGTTTCCTTAACATTCTTTATACAGATAGTCCTTGTGCTATAGCAGAGGCCGTTAAATTTGTCTTTCAGTCTTCTAGATCAAGGGTAAACCACAGATATATTTCTGTGTGTAGTGAATACCATATTTAAAGGTCTCATTTCGGTAGAACTTTTTCTAGAGGAATGAAGGGTGAGTTGAATATTTGTTATTGATTGATGTTATATTTATTGAATATGAATATTTGAATACTGATGAGCAAAGTCGATCTTAAAACTTGTTTTTCAGTAATGTTTTGCATATCTTGAGTTTTTATATAAAGTACCTTGGTTAGATATCCAATAATATTGAATAGTCTACGTAAGATAGTTTTGTGATGAAATTCTTAGGATTATGTTGGATATTCTTGAAAGATATTGGTTTTTCATAAGATTGATAAGCAGAAACAAAATTTTGTCTATTCAAAATGTTTAATTCATAGGATTTTGGTTAATAATTTTTATTTATTGGATTTTGTTATACCTTTCGGATGTCTTATAATGAATGTTTATTTTATGTTATGATATAAGTGGTACTTATACGACATTATTTTAATTTATTTTCAGAAGTTATAATCATTAAATATAATCTTTTGGAATTAAATATGTAGAAGGCTAATTTAAAAAAAAAAATAAAAAAAAATAAAAATTTTTTTAAATATTTATATAATTTTATATACCTTATATCAAGAATTAACCTCTATTTATGTTATCAGATTTTATATTGTCAATTCGGACGTTTTCGAACATAAGTTGATATTTGCAAATGAATCTCCAACATAGATGAGATGATTCCGTGAATTGAAACTTTAAAATAATTTAGATTCATAAGAATACTGGACTAACTGACTTCATATTGAAAGGTAAAATGAGAATTTGAATATTAATACAAACTTTTCACAAGATCAGCTAAAAATTTACATAAACACATATTTCTGTTCTGGCCTTTCCAGAAGACAACTGAACTCTGAACTCCTAACTTGCAAAAGCTATATAAAGCTTCAGTGGAATCTTCACAAAATTATAGGATAATATCAATTTCAAATTATTCATTAGCTAGATTTAGGACACGGTTTCATTATATCGGCCAAAATATACTTAATTTAATTAAATGGATTCTTATCTCAGTAATTTGGACATTGGCAAATGTTAAGGAATCCCTATATGACCAGAATTTTATTATGTAATCCATGATTTTGTCCTTAGTTTGTTTCTGAATTTATGGTTCTCATATGCAATACTTAAAAGATATTCTATAATATATGTTGAATAAATAAGTCTAAAAGAGGTCTCAGATTTCAATTCACTCTGGAATTAACTTGATTCATTTTAAAAATTGGTGTATAATAGGAAATTAACACATGTTTAATTAAATATAATACTTAATATAACGATTTAATATCCTCTTCTTATTGATTATCATGGTATATTTCTGGATAGCCGTTGAAATTTCTTTCACATCTTATGGATTGAATTTTTTTGTAGAGACGAAAACTGACAGATGCACACATATATTTGATAAAATCAGAAGGATCATTTGCGAAATTGGTTTATCGGTATAGAGTATGTACAACTACAAAGATCTCATGACCTAGACAATTTCAAACAACTATTACTCAAAGACTATAAAAAAATAATTACTCATTCGCAAATTGTTACAGAGGACATTTATTGTTTCTGAATAATTTCCTTCATTGGTTTCCAGAATGGATTTTACGGTTTTCTATTTCGAGATGGCAACTCTAACTCGACATTCATAATATCTAATAATGGGAAAATACAGGTACAATTGTGTACCCTGCACCTGTATTGATTCCACACGAATTCGAAGAAAAACCGTATTGATTTTAGATTTGTCCTTCCGGAGATGAAAATGCCGTGGGAGAGGTCGCCAAGAAAACCTTCTGCGCATTTTCGATGAGAAAATTTTAAAAGTAAATATTTCGCGAAAGTAAACACTTTGTCATTCTCATATTGCATTTCCGGTTTTCTACGGCGACTCCTGATTGCGAAGGACAAATTCTAGGTGAAATATTCCGAAGAAAAATCAACTTGAAGTCATTCTAGAATATTAGTTTTACTATTATGAGATTAAAATGAATATCATTCAAAGTTCCATATGTTTAAATACAAAGATTTTCCAATATTTCGCTCAAGAATGATCAATGAATTTATGAGTCTTTTTATATAGAGGTTAAATTAAGAACAGAATATTCTGAAAGTCTTCACAAAATTTTTATATCGAAGATTATTTCTATTCTTCTATTGAATATTGCATGATAAAAGCTGAGACAATTGTTTCTTAACCGACAAGATTCAGAGAGAAACAAACAATTCTCTTTTATTTAATTGATCTAGAATTATAATTTCCCGAATTTAGTCACTTTTATGATTAAAATTTGAATATTAAAACATATTGAAATATGTTTGTCTTCCACAATTTTAATTTAAAAAAATTCTTATTCAAAAACTTTTAGAATTAAATTTATGTCTACAACAAGCACTGCTTACATTTAATAGACGTATATAATCAAAACTCAATATATAATGTCAAATGGAATAAATAACCTAACAGATATACGAAAGTAATTAAAATTAATAAATAAATATTTAAAGGAGACAAAATTTTGTTTCTGGTCTTACCTTTAAGAACACCAATTGCCTTTTAAAAACATGAACACACTTAAAGGACTTCTCAAAGAATATAATTTATTTGAAATATTTAATATATTTAAATATTCGAATAAGTTATTTCAAAAATCTCGGAAAAATGTGCACTATATCTTCAAAAAACAAATATAATTCTAAGCAATCCCGTCTTCAGTCCTCATTTAATATTCCAAATATCCAAATCAAAAAACTAACCTATATCTCTCACGTGTTGAAAGACTAAAGCTTCGAAAATTGTAGAAGACAAACATATTTCAATATGTTTTAATATTCAAATTTTGTTATATTTCTTCTATCAAGTAAAAGGCCTTTCTATTCTATTTTACTTTTATGATTATTTGAAAGTGGATATATTTATCATTTCATTATATGAAAAACCTTTCAATTTTTAATTGGTCAAACAAAAATGTATACTTCTCAATTTTGATAATGAAACATTATAGTATCCAAAAACTCGTTTTAAATATAATCAACTTCCAAATCCTAAGGACTCAAACTCCTTATTCAGATGTAAAATATGAAAACAGAATTATTCTGTTAAACCTCTACATAATTCATTTTTCATTAATGTTTTGAAGCAGACATAATTCTCAAATATCGTACACCACTATTTATATTTTGGAGTGTCTATAATATTTCGATTTCATTTGTTGGAAATTAAGTTATGTAGAGGTTTTACAGAATAATTCTATTTTATATTCAAAACTAAATGGATTCTTTCATCTCCTTTTGATGCTGTGTGATGAGTGTTAATTCTTTGTCTTCTAAAAAGAAACATTATTTCTAAGACATTTATTTAATTTAGTTTTAAGAAGTGTCTAAAAAATTTTATAATATTAAAATTTGTATCTGTTTGATAGTATTTTTATAATTATTTCGTTATATTAGAATTTCATCAAGTTAGGAATGATTCAATTGTATATTTCAAAAACGTATTGAGTTGTATGATTCGCTAATCCATTGTTAAGGTATTCAGTACGAATTTTTTTGTTTTTGTTTCATGTGTTTCGAATCCAGAGTGTGTAGCTTATGCTTCGATTCCCCTAATATTATTTGTGATCAGCCTATAGCTTTCATTGATTCGAGTTGAAATATATTGCTCTATCATTAGTAAGGAATAAAGAACGTTTTCAAATGAAAAAAAGATTGAGAAGATCGATTGAATTATTTCGCAATAATTTGCTTTTGAGATTTTACGCCAAAATTGCATTTTACTCACAAATGAAATTATGAAGTGGTTTTAATTTTTGAAACCAAATAAGCTCAAGATTTTGTGATTTATTGATTTTGATTAAATGATCTATGTCTGAATATACTTGGATTATTACATTCCTTATATTAATAGTTTATGATTGGCACTTTCTGATCTTCTTAATCCAGAAACGAGGACAAGAAACGAAACACGTTAATGATATCTGGAAGGCATTGGGAAAGAATAATATAAATTTTTTCAATTTTATTTTCTTTTCTCAGTAATTCTTACTGCATTTTATACAACCAGTGTATGTGTGTCTAGGTGCCATTGGCATTTTTTCTATCTGTATCGAATACTCGGTCGATCAGTGTCAATCTGACTTCGCGTAAAATAGTTTTGGCAAACATTTACCTTGTGAATAACGAGATGTTATCAGATAGCCTATGCAGTTACAGTTGCAATACAGTTCAGGAAATAGTGCAGTAGTGAGCAATGAGTCAATTATCATTCGCGATTAGATTTTATTAGACAATTGGTCACGATATTTTACAAATTCAAGTTGTCGCGTTGATATTACATCGTTTTAATCTAAACTGCGTATGTAACTTCTCTCTGTCATCAATTAAAAGTGCAGTTTGAAGCGAAAAATATACCATGTTTTCAGAGTTCATACTGAATAAAAATATGTATACGTATGGATGTAAGTCTGCAGAAGAGAACAATTTTTTCAAACACAGTTAATATTCATTTTACATTACGAAAAAATGAATGGAAATTTTATGACACTATGAACTGACCTTATCAGTCAATTCAAACCATTTGATGTATCCAAAAACTACGAGGAAATTCAATGTGAAAAAGTCCTTAAGACTGATTCGAAAATTATAACCATGTGAACAGAAAACTACACCTTTGACAGTACCTTCACTTATCAATAAAATCTATATGGAAATGACATCAAAGAGAGTATACCTTTATGAAGGCTAACAAAATATTGTTTATTTGTTAGTTTATCAGATTTTAAAATCAGAAAATATAAAAACTTCAGTAGGACATAGATGCAATTGAAAAATATCACAAGAATTCTTTCATTTTTTTACTCCATGTATTCCCAATTACAAAAATACCAATTATATATTCAGATATTTTTCAGATAATTAAGAAGTGAATCAATCCACAGTGACTAAAACTATTAATTTTAGCCCTAATATGGACCACCAAGTAACTCAGATGAAATTGGTAGTCAAGTTGAGATACGATATTTCCTGAGAATTCAGAACTTAGGAATTCCAGACGAAACTACCTATCAATATCAAATTTTCTCCAAACTTCTTGGTTCACCTGATTAAATATAAAAATTCGATATTTTGGAAATCTAAGGAGCTTCAGATTAAGTTTCATTTCACTCCAACCTTGACCTATGCGTAGGGGATGACTGTAACCCTTCTACGTAACTCAGGCACTAGGTCAGTATTGATGTTTCCCACCATTTCTACGGTTTCAGCTTTTTGATAATCCTGAGCGGAAGGCAATCATTATTAGGGAGAGTGAAATCAAAAAATATTGATCAATTTTAAATTGGAATGCATCGAATACTCGAGATAATCCAGTATTACGCAAGAAAATATCATGAGTGAGCACCTGCGAATAAATCAGACCTTTAAAGTATATCAAAAAAAATATTTATCAGTAATGAATTCAGAAGGAAAATGTCTTCGATATTTTCAGCAACTCCAAAAAAATTTAAATCATTCATGAATTTTCTAATTATGAGTAAGGTGCTCCGATGAATTCAAGGTATGGGTCAAGAAAACCAATCAATTACTTACGAAAATCAAACAAATTCAACAGCAAAAATTTTCTTCAAACACCAAAAGTATTTTGGAATCTTTTGGGTATGTGGTCTCACCTCAGGGTCAACTCTACAAATTCACTCTTTGGGGTTCGAAGCGACTATGATTTTATCATAGAGGGACGCCGATAGGAGCTCTCCTCCTCCAACCCCACTCCCAGTGACGTCACGTTTCACCAGCCAATAATTGTGTGGAGGTGAGGGGACCATCAAATTTTTTTTTCAAGAAGCAATCCGGTGGAGAAAAAATCGGGAGAAAGATCATTTTTCCGACCAACTGAAATGATTCGATATTGAATTTCAGCACTAAAGGTCGAGTGATTTGGAAAATGCAACTATGCATTGCGTAAATGTTGGCTGGGAAATGCATCGTTCATTCATTAAATTAGCAAATTGCATCGTTTCCTTGGAGCGCATCTCGTTTGAAAATTATTTTTGAATTCATTTCAGTTTGCAGTGAACACACACTGAGTAAAACAGTTCTTAGCCTCAAAACTTTGAGGTTCTATTTCAGATCCTTGAAAATATATCCTCAGAAATTAATTTCCTCTATTTTTAAAACTGAGAAAAAGTGAAAACAGCAAGAACGAAGAAAATGCTTCAAAATTTTGCGAAGTACTCAGTTTGAAATCTGGGTATTCATTGAATAGACTGATCTCAAATTAAATACGAATCTTCAATAAATATTTGTTCAAAACTATCGATTTAGGTATTATATGATCATTAAAATTTTTGGATAATCACAAGGTCATACATTTTTTATTATTTATTTTCGTACTACTGATTACAAAAAATTTTCTAAAAAAAGAAGCTTATTATCTGAGAAAATAATTGACTAAATTCAGCAATCCATGTTTAAGAATAAAATTCGTTTGGAATTTTTACAGTTCACGTTTTGAAGTATATAAATTTCAAAAATGAAATGAAAAATCAACATTTATACAGTCTAAAGATTTCCTCCGAGACTACTGGACTACAACTAATGAAACTTACATAAATCGAGTAATATGGGGCATTCATTTATGAAGTTTTTCAGCTGGATCCAATCTAAGAGTTGAAAATAATAGTATAAAATAAATTAATAAGAATAGGTTTTTCCTTGATAGAAGGAATATTACAAAATTTGAATATCAAAACAGAGTTAATCTGTTTAATCTGTCTTATTATTTTATATATAATTAGGTTTAAATAAAACTCATTATGAAATATCAAGTGGTTTAAAAAAACTTTTAATACCTTACAGCTGTCTGTGAATTTTGTGACGAACATAGAATATATTGGATTTTAAAGTTAGTGTTCAAACGAGAATAACACGGGGTCTGTAGGTGAGTTATATTTGTTGTTAATTGATTTTATTTTTTAAATGTGAAGTAGGACCGATGAAGACCTTATCGAAATTGTAATTGTTTTTTGAAGATATAATACATATGTTGAGAGATTTTTGAAGTAACTCATTTAAATAATTAAATATATTAAATATTTCAAATAAATTATTTTTTTGAGAGGTCCTTAAAATTATATTTTGTATTTTTGAGAAGGATTTAGTTTTTATAATTGTAAGATCAGAAACAAAATTTTGTCATCTTCGAATATTTATTTTTTAATTTTAATTGACAATTTACATTTGTTTGGTTATTTATTCAATTTGATATTTCATATTGAGTTTTGATTTTATTCTTCTATTAAATATAAGCTGTGCTTATAAGACATTAATTTAATTCTAATAATTTTCTGAATAAAATTTTTTGAAATTAAATGTGTAAGAGACTAACAGATTAAATCTGTTTTGGTATTCAAAATAATAATATTAATAACCTTCTTGTAATTAGCCAACATGTTGATACGAAACTCGGATTAAATTTTAGCCATGTTACGCTTTATACAAAGTTATTTTAAATCTATGATTCCTGTTATGAGCAGATAATATTTAAGCTTATACGGTTTCCACAGCATGCTTCTGATTTTATAAAACTGGGAATGTTCTTAACAATATTATTTGCAATAACAAGGTAAATCAGACTTATAATTGTTTGTGCCTTGTTTTAACCAATAAGCAGTCACAGAAGAGAGAAATAAAAACAGAAGCAACAACATTCTTCCATATTTGGAAATGAGTTTTTGAAATTTTTCAGTTTTGTTCAAGCGTAAATCGACCCATTTCGTTAACGCCAAATATTAAACCAACTTTCTGTCAAACAGAATGACAGAAGTATTGACACACTCGAAATAGTCACCACTTTAAAATGCAAACTGTAGATGGCCCACCCTTTAATTCACACATTTGAAATTTTAGGGGCAAATGGACCGTTGAAAAATAACTTCGGAACAAATATTTATTAGATTTTATTTACAACTCATCAAAAACACTAAAGCCCAAGTTCTATACAACGTGACCTTGAACATTTCGAGTTTTTTGTCTACAATTTGCGGACACCATTGGTTTTCTGTTATCAAATGAGTTTTTCGCCAATAAAAACCAAGACTTCTATGGGAGAGGCATTATGAAGCTATCGGGTGTTTTTTTAGAGTGATAGAATTTTAAATTGAAATAAAACACATTTAGATTAAGATTGAAGCCAAATCTTTTTTTATTTGAAAGATAATTTTATGACATTAATGTTTTAAGAATAATTTTCGGCATATAGCCACCACGACTAGCTCTGAGGAATCGCATTCGACCAGACTAATTTTGGACCACTTTTTCGAGTAATTCAGGCCTTATTTCATCAATCACACGAGTTATGTTGGCTTCCAAAGCGTCTATTGTTTCTGGTTTATCAGCATAAATCAATGATTTGACATAACCCCAAAGAAAATAATCCAGTGGAGATATGTCGCATGATCTTGGAGGCCAATTAATTGGACCATTTCTCGAAATAATATTATCGCCAAATCTTTCTTTCAATAAATCAATTGTTACGGTAGCAGCATGAGGTGTAACACCATCTTGTTGGAACCAAAACACTTCTGGGTCGATACCATTCAAATCTTGAAACCCATAATCATTGACCATCGATATGCAACGAGTACCATTCACTGCAACATTAGCTCCAGGATCGTTTTTAAAGAAATATGGACCGATGATGCCTCCAGCGTGTAAGGTATACCATACAGAGCATTTTTCAGGATGCAATGCATTCACTGTAACATTAGCTCCAGGATAGTTTTTAAAGAAATATGGACCGATGATGCCTCCAGCGTGTAAAGTATACCATACAGTGCATTTTTCAGGATGCAATGGAACCTGCAGAACTTCTTGAGGATTTTTTTCACTCCATATACGACAATTTTGCTTGTGTTCATAGCCGTTCAACTAGAAATGACCTTCATCACTAAACACAATTTTACGATAAAAAAGTGGATCAACTTCAAGCTGTTCTAGGGCCCAATCAGCAAACAAACGACGCTTATTATGGTCGAGTGGCATTAGTCCTTGAACTAGTTAAGACCAAGATCTTTACGCAAAATTTTCCATGTGGTGGATGCACAGTGTCCAACTTGTTGTGAACGTCGACGAATAGATAAATCTGGATCATCTATGACTTACAGCAGCGATATTTTCTCCTGTACGTACAGCTCTTTGTCTTGTTGTTGTTGTTGCATCGAGTAGAGAAAATGTCCGAAATCTATCGATAGTTCCACGAATAAGCTGCTCTGATGGACGATTATGTAAACCATAAATTTCACGAAGTGCCTTATAAGTTTGGCGAATAGAACACTGATTTTGAAAATAAATTTCAACAATTTGTAAACGTTGTTGTGGCGTGAATCTTTCCATGATAATTTTTCATTGCTTACTGAACAGAAATGTCAAAACAACATGGTTTCTACCTCCTGTCAAATCACAGTTATCTCTATCGAAAGTTCTAACACTCTAAAAAAACACACCCGATACCTTCAAAATGTTAACAATTTAAAGAATAAAACGGTGCACATTTGAACCAAATCGGATAATCTGGAAAGGGTTGAATAAATGAAATTGAAATTCACTTAAAAATTATGGATTTTTTCCTCAACCTATTACACTGAAACTTGTAAAGGTGTTTTCAGATGAAATTATATATTTATTCTGTATATATTCGAAACTGTACAATTTGTGATTGCAGTACTTCACTTAATTCAGAAAAACACTTTCACCTGCCCTCAGCATAACTTTTCAACCACAAAAAGATCCTGCTCATTTACGAGTATGTGCATAAAATTATTGATTGCACTACCAAAGCACATAAGAGAAATTGACATTCAAAAAGAGGTTAACAAGCTTTTACTTAGAACCCTACACTGCTTTAGAATTCCCCTTTAGTATAAATTATATTCAAAAAAGCATACAGTTTTGTTTTTTTTACTTTTCTCATCTTAATTCTTATGGAGATTTTTGGCGAATGAAGTTTATTCTTAATATAAATTAATAGTTACCTTCTTTTTTGTCTCTCAGGGCAGAAAATTATTTTGTGGCATGATAGTACATTTTGAAATTCTAATTTTTCACCTAGTAGCATAATTTCATTATAACTTTTCATGACTATGGTATATCAATTCTTATATTTGCGAATAACTCAATAGAAGAAATTTACAGAAATTGGTCTATTGAACGGCGTTATCTACCTTGAGTAATTAAAAATAAAAGAAATGATAACACTACCTATCTAAATGCATTTCATTTGCGTGAACAATTGAATATATTTGATACTGCAAAATTTCTGGAGTATGATTAATTCCCTAAGCGATTCAGTTCATGAGGCATGAGGTACAAAATTATTGAACTAGTCTAAAATACCTGAATTAATCATAAATTCAATAATCTTTTCGCCAAATCCATTTCGAATGTTATCTAACTATCGCGAACAATCTTAGTCAATTGAATGGTTATCGCTAATTTTTAAGTGGTTGGTTTATTCGATAGGGACATGATTTCATTTCATTGAATTGATACATGATAAAAGATAAGAAAAAATTCGGAATTGTGTAATGAGAAAAAATAAATAATTTTGCTGACTCAGCACTTCTTTGCAGAGCCTGCAAAAAATCAAATCAGCCTACTGACAAAATTTGTATGAAGTACTTGACGGAAATCCATTGAAATGATATTTTAAATGAGCTCATTTTATAAAATAATAAGAGGTTTCTTACTTAATAGAAGGAATATTACAAAATCTGTTTATACTACAATTTTAATTTAAAAAAATTTCATTCAAAAAATTTTTAGAATTAAATTAATGTCTTATAAGCATAGCTTATATTTAATAGACGTTAACATGTTTCGAGAGATTTTGGAAGTAACTTATTTAAATATATTGAATATTTCAAATAAATTATATTTTCTGAGAAGTCCTTAAAATTTGTCTTGTATTTTTGAAAAGGATTTAGTTTTCATAATTGTAAGATCAGAAACAAAATTTTGTCACCTTTAAATATTTATTTTTTAATTTTAATGGAATGAAATAAGGAATTACTTTGTTTTCTATCACTTTTTGCGATAGAAAACAAAGTAATTCCTTATTTCATTCCATTAAAATGAACTATCACAAAGTAACGGACTACTCCATCCAATTTTTAATTTTAATTAACAATTTATATTTATTGGGTTATTTATTCCATTTGATATTTTATATTGAGTTTTTATCTTATACGTCTATTGAATATAAGTTGTGCTTATAAAATATTAATTTGATTCTAAAAATTTTTGAATAAAATTTTTTGAAATTAAAATTGTAGGAGACTAACAGACTAAATCTGTTTTGATATTCAAAGCTCATTTTATTCTATTTCTATTCTATTATTTCTATTCGCCAAGTATGTGTAAATAAGCTTAACCTTATTTAAAATATCATTATCGAATTGTTCATCAGTGAGCCCAATTCAGGCCATTTTCGGCTTAAAATTTTAAAATTACAGACATTTAGAAAACGATAGCAAGTTGCTCCCTTGAACAAGTGTGCAAAAAATAACACAACGATTCCATAATTCAAATAAAAAAAATGAATATTAAATAGTTACCGAATAAGTATGGGTGGGCCATTTAAAATTTGCATTTTTGATCGGCTATAAAAAAACTGATGGATACTTTTTTGAAGTCTTGATTTTACTACGAATGAAAAACAATATCATTCAAATGATGGGCAAAACTGGCTACAGTACTCCATCCGATCAACTTAATTTTTCAGTACATTGTCGATTGTTTGAGGCTCAATTTCATGAATGGCAACTTCGATTTCGTGTTTCAAGGCCTCAATCGTTTCTGGATGGTTCGCGTAACACTTTTTCTTAACGGATTCCCATAATAATCCTACGAGATGGAAATGAACTTCATTGCTAAATATTATTTTCCTGGAAATATGCTCATTTTTAGACAAAGAAACGCATCACATGATCACGAGGCCTCACTTTTTCCACAAATTGAACTTTGTAAGCCTTCATACAGAGGTCTTGATGCAAAATTCTCCTCAGAAAGGTGCGGGAAATATTCAGTTCTAGAGCACGATGAAGATGTTGATGGATGTTTAGCCACATTCTGGGATACAACAGCAATATTTTCAGGTGTACTCGTTAGAAGAGAACGTGAACGGCTTGTTCTATCAAATAACGATCCAGTTTTCACGAATAATTGTTCCACAAATTGCCTTGAAGGCATTTCATTTCTATTGAATTTTTCACGTAACTTTCTAACAGGTTTGATAGAAGATTGACCATTTTGAAAATAAGTCTTTAATATTTCCTAGTTTTGTTCAAAGCATAAATCGACCCATTTCGTTGATATCAAATATTAAACTAACTTTCTGTCAAAACACAAATGACAGAAGTTTTGCCAGACTCTAAATCACCACTACTTCAAAATGCAAACTCTAGATGGCCCACTCTTCAGTTCACACAGTTGAAATTTTAAGGGCATATGGACCGTTGAAAAGTGCTCAAAATTCGAAAATTACAAACATTTGGGACAAGCGTCCAAAAAGAAATTTCGAGTAAAACTCAAAATGTATGAAACGATTAGTCAACAATCTTTCGTTTCAAAAACGAATATCAAAATGCTATCAATGAAATGTACCTCCTGCTAAAAATCGTGGAAAAAACATATAACTCCATCACTTTCTATGGACAACCTTCATCAAGAATAAGAAAATTTCTCAATAATATAGGTAAAAACGTATCTTATAAAACAGACAACTCATTAGGAACTTTTTTAAAAAACGCAAAATCTGGAAGGGACTAATCATATCTATCAGGCGTTTATCAATTATCATGCCGTACCTGTTCAAAAATTTATATTTGCCACACTGGAAGACGTTTCGACACTAGAATAATGGAACATAGACGTTCCTACCTCAATAATAAGTTGAATTCTATGTGCGCCGACCATCTTATAAGGGAGAAACATGATTTGAAGAACTTTTTACGATTTTACATAAAAAAAATAAGGATTAAAAAATATATAGGAGACAGTAACAGAAAATAAGGGTCTGAAATTGAACCTGTTAGAAAGTACAGAAATAAACCGATTTAGAAATTCAGGGAAATCATTGAGCGAACAAACTGAGTTATCTAATTCGCCTTTATTGGACCAATTCAACTAGGAACACGGTGGATTTACCAAAAGTAAAAAAAATATTTGATTGTACCCTTATCTCTAAACAGGAAATATTTATTTACTGTATGTTACAAAATTTCAGACAAGTTGTTTGTAGGCATCTGAAAAAGTTAACGAAACGCGTCATGTGAACAACTCAAGACAATAAATAGCATATACATACATCGTCACAAGTCTTATGGACTATTTAATTTGGATTCAGTTGTGGAATAACTATAATTCATCAAAAATAAATAATCGATAAATTTAGATTTTTTCTCATTTTTCCTATTTTGTCTCATCCTGCATAAAGCAAAAAGTAACAAACAAAGATTTTCTATCAAATATATTGCAGTTGAAATAGAGGAAAATATTCATCTCATTTCCAGAACATAGATTGTTTATTTCTTGAGAAACCTAGGACCAAGAATTTTGACGATGTGTGTATATGTGTTTCGTTTAACTCAAGTGTATTTGATCGAGGTATGGGGGATTTTATAGAAAAAAAGAGGAAAAAGAAAACATTATAAATAAGATGTAAGCTTTTGGTTTGTTAAGTAGGTTAGGTTTCTTTTTTGTGTTGAATATGCTTAGAATTTAGGTTTCATATTTTATTCACGGGCGGAAACTTTCATTGTGGAATAACGTTCATTAAGCTTGAGTAATAGAATGAACTTGCATATGTATGGCAATAAACATTATTATTATTATGATATTGCGCATATTTAATGGAAAAACTAAATGAAATTTTGCTAAGTATGCAATGCGGTCCGTCATTCAGAATTTACTCTTTAGTTCAAAATCAACTATTTCAAATTTCCCTCATACTCAGGGAACTTTTCACACAAAAAAGAAATATTAACAAAGGAGCAACAAAAAAACTTATTTTATTATATTTTTGGGCAATACTGCACATCGGTAGGTGTGACAGTTACGCGGTTCTCACGAATTGCATCAGTTAAACTCAATTATGAGATTCACAAAAGAGTTAAGCACGTCGAGAATAAATAGCATGATGCGCCAAACAGATTAAGTCGGATATATTTCGTAATTTTATCGAGTAAGCCAAAACAAAAGGGAACAATTTACGATGACTGCATAATCAATTCGGCCGTTTTGGACAAACACGAAGATTTTTCCAATTTTATTGCTAGGAATTACTTTCATGAATTCTATGTTCAAGTTTATTATGTTGAATATAATAATTTTGCTTTTTTATAAACATGATAAACTGGTTTATTTTGGTTGCACTTTCAAATATAATCATGATTTTTGTGTTAAACAATTTTTTCTTTTCATTTTTCGAATGGATTATAATAGCACAGATTTTTTTCGCCAATTATTTTCAGTGAATCATGTAACGAGATACATATTAAATTTTTTTTGTGCGTTTGTTCCAGGGAACAGTGAGCTATAGTTTCGCACAAATATCTGTAATTTTCCAAAATGAAAAGGATCTCAAACGACTAGGTTGGACTTGCTGATAAAGAATCCGAGATCAAAGGTAATTCTGTCTGGTTCGTCCGTAAACACGATAACTTTCGAACGAAAAGAGCATAATCCTTTAAACTCTAAGAAAAGGTTAGAAATCTAAATATCTCCGTTGAGTTCGTTAATTGGCAAAATCGATTCGATGATTTCGCAGTTATTCGCGTTTGAAATTTTCTCCAATTTTCCTCAATATTTTCTGAACTATAAATCCAATCGATCTGAAATTTGGATATACGTTAATGTTAAAACAATAATAATTTATTGAGGCATATTAATTTTTTTTGGTTTTTTCCTAATAATATTATTTCTCAATTGTTAATCAAAGAGGCATAGCTCTGAACGAGAAATATTATTTTATGAATAACTTAACTTTTTGTTATAGGGGGCGCCACGTGAAACATTATGAAAATAGTATTTATTGATAATTAGTTACACTACTATTTTCTGGAATGTTCAAATATCTGTGATTATAAGGTGAAGATAGATTCAGATTTATGCGAGAAAGTAGACTGCAGTTATTTTTGTGGAGATGCAACTAAACGCCAAAATATTATTGTTGCACATTTTCCTGTTGATAAATTGCAGTGTATCACTTTTGGCATTACTTCTAGTTTCACTAAAAATAAACAAATGCAATTTCGAAATACATTTACTCGTTCTATTTGTAGTACTAAGGTCCCAGAGATGATAGAATAGTGAAATGGTCTAGGGTTCTCAATATCATCCATCCCTGCAAAATTAAGTTGAAAAATAAAACCAATTCTTTATAGAATATTGTAGAGGGGAGTTATCCTCAAAAATCAGATGTCTACTCAGAAAAATTTCGATTCATTTGAAAATAATTCAGTTTTATGCGTTTTATTTAACGCAGTTTTTATTTATTGAAAATCATTAGCAAAAATTTCTCAACGTTAATTTGTCCAATGGAGATTTCAAATGGAATTTATCAAGAAAAAATACTGGATAATGGGATTTAGTAAGGTAAAGTGCACGAAATCTGTCTTCCATTCTAAATTCGCCCCCTGTTCTAAGATCCAATGTTAAGAGCGACAACATTTTTAATTGAATCGGTCCTCATTTGATGAAATATCATTTAAATCGAATAAAATGATAAATAATATTTCCACAATTTATTAACAACTGTGGTTTCTTCAGGTTTACATTTTGAACTAACTCTCTGAATAATATACACCATAGGGCAATCGTTGGAAGTTAACCTCCAGACTCAACATTTAAAATCAATGAGTTGATTTGAAATGGTGTAGGTAGATCATTTAAGAAAAAAATTCACGAATACTATTAGGAGTGCAAATAAGTTTCCGCCGTTTTATTGTAGATGGCGCGGCACGGAGTTTCGGTTAGCTTTCGCAGATGATAACCGGCTTAAAAAATAGTTTGGACATTCAAGAACAACATAACCTATTGATATCATTGATTTTATATTGGTAAAATATAATTTTTATAAGTTGAAAATGTCAAAATTTGAGCCAAGTAAGCGTCATTTGCGGGAAATATTAGTTTACTTCTTTAATTTAAAGAAATCTGCTGCTGAGGCGCATCAATTGCTCGTAGAAGCATATGGTGAGGGTGCTTTGAGTGAGAGAACGTGTCGAGAGTGGTTTCAAAAGTTTAAAAACGGTGATTTCGACGTAGAAGACAAAGATCGCAGTGGAAGGCCAAAAACTTACCAGGATGCAGAATTGGAGGAATTATTGGAGGAAGATTCATCTCAAACACAAAAAGAACTTGCTCTAACATTAGAAGTCACTCAGCAAGCTTTCTTCTATAATAAATATTTAATTTGTGTTAAAAAACGGCGGAAACTTATTTGTACTCCTAATAGATTATAAGGTTGTTCGGAAAGTAATTTCGTTTTTTCCCGACAAAGGATTCAATTGTATTCTTTCGAACCCAACTTCACACTTAAGCCGCATAATCATTATATGTTTTGGGAGCTGATATAGCAAGGCTTGTGTATGAAAAAGTTCAATTAGTTCTACGCAATTATTTTTAGGTTGGTGCCCTTTTGAATAGGCGGATTTTCTTCATATTTTACTTTTTTACTATAGAAAAGGTAAAAATGCTGTTCAAGCCAGAAAGAAATTAAACAAAATGTATGGAGAAGATGAGTTTGCAATACGCTTGTGCCAGAACTGGTTTTTGCAAAATTTCGATCCGGTAATTTTGATCTCGTTCCAGAGGGCCGGCTGAAGCTAATAAAGACACGATAAAGGCGAGGTGGAATTAATCGAATTCAACTGTTTATGACTACTTGAAAGGCCTGGGTTTAACCTCGAAGCTCGATATATGGGTTCCCCATGTTCTCACGGAGAGAAATTTGTGTCGTCACGTTGACGTCTGTGATTTCCTTCTCAAACGTCACGAAAATGATCCATTTTTGAAGTGCATCATTACTGGGGACGAAAACTGGGTTGTTTTCAACAATGTCAAAGGCAACAGATTATGGAGCAAAAAGGATGAACCGGCTCAAAGCATTTTCAAAGCTAATATCTATCAAAAAAAGTCTGTTTGGTGGGATTTTCAAGGGAATCGTTTTTTTTGAGCTTTTACCGGATAACACAACAATTAATTCTACTGTTATCAGCTTGTCAGCTGAATTATGTACTTCAACAGAAAAGGCCAGAATTAATCATTAGAAATGGTGTAGTGTTCCACTAAGATAATGTGAAACCTTATACAATTTTGGTCACTTGCCAAAAGCTTTTACAGTTTGAATGGGATACACTGCCACACCCACCATATTCTCCAGATCTGGCGCCTTCGGATTATTATTTGTTGAGGTTATTGCAAAATTTTTATATTTTTTATATTATTATATGTATTCGTTCTTGCACTCAACATATGCCAGTTATTTGAAAGAATTTAGACATCATTTCAACAATATAATTTCGTAATAGAGGTTGTCAAAAAAAAATTATTGTGTATTCACGACTTGTCGGTCAGTTAGGAATCTCTGGCCGTTTTCAAGTGCATAGGTACTGAATTAATAATTATTAAGAATGCTCTTTATGGTGTTTGAAATAGAAACAGCTTCCCAATTTAAAGCAATAAAGGGTATAAGGGCGGAATGATATTTATTTATTTTATATTATCCTGATACTCCTAGATCTTCTGTGAAGATCCCTCAGAAGTTTTTTAAGCTTGTGCGAGTTAGGAGTTCAATTGTGTTCAAGGTAGGCTTTGTTACTGCGATCTTACGCCATTTTAAATCACGGTCAATTTTCATTTATAATCCTAATATTTCTTTATTTTACGAATTTAGTTTTTGAATACTTCATTAAATCTATCTCATTAAAGTGTCCTATAAAATATAAATTCAATAGTTCTTTCATGAAATGAAACTATTTCGGACGTCTTATAAATGTGATTCCTTTCGTACATCATGGTAGAGATAGTGATATAGCTAGCGCCTTTGCCATTTTGCATTCTTTTTGTTAATCAATCATATGAATAGTTTGAAGGAATCTGTAACTTCAAGCACATTCTTCAATAACGTAATAATTGGAATAAATAAAATTCGTACTGGTGCAACTTATTTTTACGTCCAAATAAGTCGGCAAACATACCATGGTGCGCAATAAACTTTGTATCTCATTTTATTTTACACTTTGACATGCATTTTCACCCTTAAAAATTGGCAGTTGTTCAACAGTTACAGCCAGGGGCTGACGAACAACGACAAACCTTCGCGCGTCAGATGGAAGCACTCCTTGAACAAAATGAAAACCTCAATATGTTTATATTTGATGAAGCTCATTTCCATCTGAAGCATGATGACCTCTCAGAACTGAAATTATTGAGCACAAGAAAATCCAAAAGAATTATATGAAAGACTGTTGCATAACCCGAAAGTTACAGGTTGATACGCTATGCTGGAGAGTGGCCGCCAACTTCCAAGAACGGCTTAAGAGGTGCATTGCTTATCGTGGCCATCACATGTCGAATAAATATTATTATTTACGTGAAAATTGAACTCCCAAGTAGTAACAGCTAAAAGAGTTCAATAAATCGTCAGTCTTGGAAAACAAAACTTTATTCAATATGATACGAAAAACAATTTCAAGTCAGGTTATTCATATACTTGTAAATATGAAGTGATTCATGATAAATCTTTCTCTAAACTATTTATTTCTCCAGTCAAGAATTCTTCAACATTAGAGGCCACGCGTTTCTGTTCAATCACAGTAGAATCTATGACAGAATTTTGTTCTTCCTCTTCTTCTTCTTCTTCTTCTTCCTCGCTCTCTTCGGTATCGAATTCAATATCATCAAAAGCCTCTGATCTCATCGGATGAGGAGAAGGTGACCTTGGAGGTTTTGGAGGAGGATCAAGAGGAGCTTTGGGTGAGATTTTCATGGGACCTGGAAACGAGGTCTCGATAATAGTATTTTGGGGACTTGGTATTGGCTTTGGTGTACTGTGAAATACCGCATTAGGCACTGGAGGTATAGGCGCTTTGTTTTCATTCGAATCAGCAGGCTCTGGCAAAACAATTGGCACTTCTGGTGTAACACTTGATTCTTCTACTGGATTCTGTTTCGTTTGTTTCGTAGCTAGTAGGTTTGTCCTTGGAAAAAAGAAAAATATAATCAACTCAAAGAACTAATAATTATAAAAACACATAAAATCATGAAAATTAAAAATTGTTAGTCGAGAAAATCAAATCAAAGTTAACATCAAAAGAACACTCTTCGTATTTTCAATCATGAATATTCGAGTTTCATTTGTTTAAAGTTGTTAATAATTCAAAAATCAGATCAAAGAAATAATAATCATGAAATTAGACCAATCATAAGAATAAAAAATTGTTAGTCTAGAAATTCATATCGAAGGAATAAAATGTACTTCATCTTATAATCAATTATGAATATTTGAGCTTTACTTGGTTAAAGTTGTGCATAAATTTGAAACATTCTGAAAACCTTTAGATTACGGTCAATATATTAATTAATAATAACAAAAACTTTTATATTCAATGATATGAAATATATATCCACAATAAATCATATAATCATAGATTTTGTGGCGTCATGTCCCACTCCTCAAAACAATTTCTGCTCTGCTGGGTTCAAGTAGAGCAAAGTACGAGCGTTCCGACAGCCGAGTTCCAAGGTGAAACAAGGTCACTGGTCTCATAGGTAGAGGTGGACCCCATTGCCTATCTGATGAGTTCAACTCGAAACGAAACGCCACCTCCCGAACTAAGAGGTTGAAGCTTCCTCATAACACCTCATTCACCTTAGAGTTTCATTGGTGACCCCGACTATCCGATCCAATATTCTGAGGTATCTTTCCTACTTTCGTTCCACAGTTACCCCACTGAAGATAGCACCGCGTCCAACCCAGCGGCGAACTGTTTTCTACTACATTCCAACGCCCAATTCTGTAACCCTATCGATGCTCACTGGAAGGGGAGTGTGAGGCGTCATGTGCCGCTGCTTGCCAAGATTTCTACTCTGCTCTGCTGCCGCTTGCCGGCGTAGCAAATAGAGGACGCTATAGCTTTCCGAATACCGAGCTCACCGTTCTCGCTGGGTTCATTAAGGGCAGAGTGCCAATGTGGAACATGGTTACTAATAAAAAATAAATACCCTATATTGATGTTATAGAAGTTATAGCTCACTGACATAGCTACCCGATCCTTGAAATAGGATAAATTTAGAATCACAGATGCAGAGAAACTATCTCTTTTCAAACAAATTTATTTGAAAATGAAATATTTCTAGAATTTTAAAATTTAAGTCAATATAGAATAGAAGATATGGACTCTGTGGTGAAAAATATTTCATCTACATAATAATTAAGAATTTTTTAGCCCTTCTTGTTAAAATTCAATTCTTATGGTCGATATAATGATGAATATACATTTCTTATGTAATGAAATGGTAAGAGATTTTCTTGCATATAAAACTGACTTCAGTACTAAAGATTTCGTAAAGATTTTCAGAATGGTCTGAATTTTAACTTTTTCACTTCGCACGTTTTGCCTTTCTCGTCGGTTGGCTTATAAATTTTATTCAATTCAATGTACATGAAATAAATTTCCATCTTGGAAATTGTAACTCGTTTCGCTCCGTCATCAATAATTTTATGGAAATATATCAATTTATCGATTCATAAGCTAGGAGCACCGTAAACTGTAAATTATTAATTCAGAATGGAAAACTGGTACCTATATTTAGACCGAAAGAGTGCACTTAAAATGATGTAGAAGTGAAAATAATATTAATATAGAAATTATAATATCGTCAGTCTTGAAACATATCCAGTAGTTCTGAGAAAACACTTGATTTCGTAAGATCCTTATAATTTTATCCCTAATATTTCGATACAACTAATAGCAAAAAGGGACATCTCCGCTTTTTATACCAGTAAAAATTCATAATTGTTTAAATTTATAGATAATTGTTCATTGTGCCGAATTCATGATGAAAAGTCTCTTCAGAGTTCTAGTACAACATACGACATGTTCAACCCTTTGATTAAAGGTACATCGTTTATATCAATAAATACGTCAGAAAGATGTGATCAAAAGAATATTTGCAAAATAATGAAAATTTATGAAATTTAAATATTAAATCTTCAATATTTCTGTGAAAACTCTACATAATTCAATTTTGAAAAAATTTCATCAAAATATTTCAGGAACACTATTTCTATTTAAGTAGACATGAAGAATTCTCAAATATCATTTTGTACTAAGTCCATGAGACTTCTAAGGTACAATTAGAAGTCTCAGGGCCATTTCAAATATTCTTTTGATCACTTGAACTCCATATAAAATATTTCTTTTAATATCTTGAATATTCATTTGTATAATTCTGTCTAACTTTTACAAATTGCATTTTTAAAGGACGCTTAAAAATTTCTGAAAATGAAATTAAATAAAATAGAAAATTGTTTTTTTTAATAGACATACAGAATTATCAAACAATATACAGGACCTAAAAAATGAATCCAAAGAAAATATGGAATATTGACCGAAATTACCAGCAACCTTAAGCTGTTTCATATCAACCATATGAATAATAAATTTTATTCCAAAAATGCCCTACATAAACATAAGAAACCTTCTCTTAGAAAGCTTCCTCGAAAATATGCACAGCATATTTTATATGTCTACTAAAAGTGACAGTGTTTCTTAGTCATTTTTATTCCATTCAACTTTAAAAAAATTTTTTTGATTAAAATTTATAGAGATTTGAAAGAATTATTCTTCTTATAATTTAAGATATTGAAATAAACCTTCGAAGTAATAAATTCATTTGGTGAAGGTTAACCTTATTTTTAGGTGGTGTTCAATATTTCGGTTTGTGGTAGCAGAAAAAATCAAATTCTTTTTTAATGAAAGTGACCGAAAACAATAAAAAACTTCCATCACATGAACTTTAAGATTTTTGGGGCACCTCACAATAAGGGATAAGGATAAAAAAGACAAAATTGAAACTCTTGTTTCATAACTCATTAAATTTGAATTTCTTGCAAGTGAAGTAAATTCGTTGAACTCATGACAGTATCAATTATTTATAAATTATTGTGTGCATAATTGTTGAGAGATTTATATTTTAAAATAGTAAATTCGATGAATTTCTAACGTTTGATGAATTTTTAATTCAATCTACTCACCTCAAACGTGCGGTCTTACCTTAGGTAAGGATTCGAATTGTAATCATTTCTAAAAATACACACCGAACAGATGTCAAATTTCTACTCATGCATTCAATATCGTTAAATACATGCACAAAATATTATCATCTACTAATTTACTTACTTATACTCCTTCCAAGAAAGCAGAGCATACCACAAACTGAACATTTTACTTTTTTCCTTGAGTTTTACGAAACACTGCTTGTTGCAACGTATTGAGTTCAAGAAAAGGATCGTTTTGTATGATTTATTTTTATTCCAAGCGTGTTCGCACTGTTCTTACTGAAAATTTGACAGATATATTATAAAACTATGCCGATTTTCAGTTTGTAAAAAAACTGGATGATAAAATTCTAAATTCTATTCGATATGACTAAATGAATCAACAGAAACGTATCTCATGAGATATAAATATTTACTTGGTACATCGAATAGATTCACATGTTATGAAACAACAGCTGAACATATGATTATCCTTTAAAAAATAAGGTATTTTTCGTACTTACAGGCAATATACGTATGAAAGAATCAACTTTAAAACGTTATTTTTATTTTATTCTTTTTATCGCTATAAATGAACCATATACGTATATAACAAGTAGTATTTTTTTAACGATTTTACTAGTAGTATTTTAGAGTACAAAATGTGTGTCAGCAGGATGCACAAGTGTGTTAGATATCCTTTCAGAGCCTGCTTCGTTATTGGGTCGAAGATTTGGACCAGCGTACAATTCAAGCAGCGGGAAAATTCGAATCCAGGCAACATCGATCACATCATACACCCAGAGGAGAAATTCTTGTTTCAGTGACTTATCCACAAAATAATCATTCGCTTACGACATACTCGTTTCAGTCACGTTATATACAGATATTGTTCAAATGTCGGTTTCGTTTTCATGATCGTTCGCAGCTTCTTGAATACAACTTTTTATAGGCAATTTTTGGCTCAAAATTTGTCAGTTAAATTTTCCAAGCGAAACAATTTTTGATCAACCACATGTGTATTATATCTTCTATAAATTTTCTTGATTTTTTCCATAGATTCCTTTATATTTTGGAATGTTGTACAATATTTGAGAATCCTGTATGTTCACTTAAATGAAAACAGTTTTTTTTTTAAGATTTTGATTTAATTTATTTCAATAAATTATGTAGAAGTTCCATACAATTAATATGTTTTTATTTAAAATTGGATATTACTTTAGACGGATTAATTTTTTGGAAATCTTGTTTTTCATGAAATACATTATAATTTGAAATCATTTGAAAAACAAAATATTAATTCGAAGTATTAATAGTGTACAAACTTTGTTTCGTAGCTAATTTGAAAGGGAAAATATTCGTTAATTTTTATTTTTATCAATAATTGTCAGTTGAGGCTATGTAAGATAACTAGGGTTCACATGTTTGAACCAAAATACTTTATTTTTATAATATGTAAATATAAAATAATGAAAAAGGGGTTTTTTACTTGGTAGAAGGATTTATTATACATTTATAATTTGAAATTTTTTGAATTCAGAAAAATTTGGCACAAAATGCAGTAAATATCCAGGAATCTCATCTGGTTTTAATTAAACATAATAATATAGATTATTTCATTAAATTAAGAAGAATTTTCATCAAGTAAGGACCGATTCAATTAATTTTTTAAATCTGGTATTCAGAAGTAATACAATGACCCGCATGTGAGTGCAAAATTTCGTGAAGATCGTATAATTGGAAGATTAAAAAAACTATTTTATGAGCAGAACAACATTTGGCGCTACCACAGCAACAGTCCTACGATATAGTTTAATTTACGATTTGAATGTAAAATAACGACAATAAGGCTGATGAAAAATTTCATGAGGATCATAGGTGATACGAACAAGGGCGCAAAAGCTCCAGACTTCACGTCGGAGTTTTTCTCAATTTTTTTATATTCAAGATAAATTTTTGTTAAGTAAATATCGAGACAATCATGTACTAAAATTGAGATATTTTCTTCCGGAACAGTTTATGCTCTTCAGTCAACCAAAAATCCTAGACATCTACTTCTAGTTCATGTAGACGGAATTCAATATGCGGGAGTTGAAGCATTCTATGAATTGGTTGAAGTCTAATTGAAACAATTTTTTCAATTATTATGGTGGATGCGCTCAGTTTCTTTAGAATATTTGATAGTTACTGTGTCAAATGAAGGAGGTGAAAAATAAAAAAGGTATCTAAAATAGTCTTTAGCAGAAGTTAGTCATGACTTTCGCCAATGAGAATCATCATTATTTTCAAAAAGATAATTAGCACGGAGATTCTTAACTCAATCAAATGTCTAATGTTATGAATTCATATTGGATATAATGTATATTTTTGCATTAAAAACATTCCGGTAATCTAGTTTTTTGAAACTGCAACATTTGATATACGCGGAGGCCAAAACAAAAGTAAATCATTTTATTATCCTTAACCTAAAAACTTTGGTCTGTCACTTTGACAACTAAGTAGACAACAAACAATTTAATCCAATGAGACACATTACAATTTGTATTTTATTAATCACTTTTTTATTTATTCAGCTTAATTTTTACTGACAAAAAATCTGCAATTGATGGCTTGGTTACAGAACCTGACTGGACAGGCAGAAAAATTTTTGAATAAAATTGACCAGAAAGCTGCTGATGTCTTGAATGATTCCAATTTCCAAACTATATCTAGCCCACAGTTAGTACATTTTTCATTTGAATTATGTAATGTACTCTTTTACACTTTTACTGTCTTTTCAGACATTTACCAGAGCACTCCATCTCGATCCCTGAAACGTATGGTATTTCTGAAATTGAGCTCTCGAATGAGGACAGTTCCTTTGAGCAATCTAAATTAACACTGGACTTTGAACAGATTCCAGTTCAAGATGTGGTTGAAAAGTTAGAAGAATCGGAAAGAAATACAGCAGGTATTTTACAATAAAGTTCTGTGTTATGGAATTAAAAAATGTCCTGTTTCTCATATCTTGAATATTCATCTGTATCAACATATTTCGAAATTTACTTGAAACTGACAGAATTTTATCTAATTGATCCCATCAAATTTGTTGAAAAACACGTTTCGTACAAGATATAGTTTTGGAAAATAGTCATGTTTTTAATAGGACAATATTTTCATACATAAACCCCTAAGTTTAAACTTCCAAACCTATCAAAATTTTTAATAAAATGGATTTGAAACTGGCCTGCTTATACAAGACTATTTGACACAATTTCACTTTTGCAAGAAATTTTCCAATAAAACCATGGGAAAATATGCGAATATCTGATTTCAGAGGATTCATATTTAATAGAGGCAGAAAACCCTTTTGATAGTAGCAAGAAAACTTCTTCAGTGTCTTCCAAATGTGAATCGATGCAGCAGAGGTAATATTGCACATTAAGTCAAAAAAAAACTAAAAAATTCATTCAGTATATTTTCAGCTTCAGCTATGCAGAAGACATTCAAAAATACCTGGAGAGAATATCAAAGCTCGAGTTTGAGAATGACGATTTGAGTAAGCAGCTATTGAATATGCAGCATTTATATTTGGAAATACGAAATGAAAATGCAATCTTGAAAATTAATTTAGAGAGAGCAAATGAAGCGGTTAATGTTGCTGAGACAGAAATGGAGCAATATAAAGCTCGTGCTCATAGAATACTCCAAGAGAAAGATAAGATCATCTGTTTAAATGGTGATAATGCTTCAGACAATACAGAAGAGAATATCTATATAACGTACAATGAGGAGCTGAAGTGAGTTATCTGCCCTTCAAAAATCAAAATTAATTGTGCATAATTTTTAGAAATGAGTTAAAGTTCCAGAAAGATAAAAATGAAGAAATGAAAGATAAAATTGGTAGCTTGACTTTAGAGCTGAAATCTCTTCAGCAACAGTATGTGGTGATGCAAAATATGCTACAGCAAAGTAATCAAAAACTGGAAATGGAACTATGTAATGAGAGAAGAATGTTGAAGTCAGTTGACGAAGAACTGAAAACAAAATCACAAGTAATTGCCCAATGCTTTTGCTATAGTATTCCCAGAAGTATTCGAACAAAGAAAACACAAAAATTTAGAAGAATATTACTTAATTCAAATTGATATACTTTTATTAATTCAAAATTTTCCATTCTCTGTTGGGAAGTTGCCGGGCCACCTAGAGCCGAGCTGGGCCCCTGAGCAAAGACTCCGTCAAGGCCTCCTTATCCCTACCACCCTAAACAATTGACGGTTGTACAAAATTAAACAGAAAACCCCTTCTTCTAAAGAAGAACATTGAAAATAGTTTTAACAGAAAACATATTATTAGTTACCATCGTAAAGTATATAATATCAATGAATATTCTTTTAATGGTGTGCTTTCAACAAGGAAAAATTATTTTTATCATATCAGAAAGAGGTTTCCAACATTGCTTTTCTTGCTTTCATTTCTGCAAAAGATTGTATAATCTATGCTTAATAACCCTAAATTTGACAATTTCTGTTATCCAACTGTCGATCTTAAGCAGTTCTTAATTCTACTCAAAACACTGAAGGACCTTTTTCTTGCGCTATGGAAACTGAAAGGCTGCAGAATATGTGTAGAGCAATACAAATATTTGGGAAAACGTTGAGTGCCAGGATCTTGGGCTTCAATGGAGTAACTCAAATGCTTGATTTATTCGACTTAATGTAGCTTACACCTATTTTGTATTCTTCAGCAAATTGCATACATCTTTCTGATTTAACGCTTTCGTCCATTTCTTGGTAAATCCATGAAAAAGAATTTTTTTTTAAATTTCTTGCAGAGCTGTAAATCTGGATCTCAAGTTAAAAACCATAACATCAATCAATTAGAAAACTTCTATCTTAAAGCGTTCTTCAGGGCAGAATAAGAGCTGTAGATAACCTTTCATTATGAAATGTTTTTCTCTTCTTTATTCAAGAAATGGGAAATTCTAGGTCCATGCCATATGCAGACGCAACAAGTTTGGATTCAGCTAATATTTTGTCCCAATTATTTCTTAGATCACTTAGTTCCTCCATGAGGCTGTCATATTTTCGACCTCAACATCCATCATTTGGAGCAGTTGTCTTCGATAATTGATAGGTATTAAGATTTTTACCCAAACCGCTGCCATAACTACGCACTTAAAAGTGCTGATATATTCTATCACACCTTTTATTATTGATTTCGTTTCAACTGTCACGTTCAGATACAATAAAGATTGATGCAGATTTAGATCTCACCGATTCTGGTTGAGCACAAAATAATCAACATGGAAAACAGAACAAAAGCCTGCTTTATATTACTCCAAACAAGCCCATCCTTCAACATAGTTTCACTGTTAGGCAATTTGAATTTCAGCAGAAATAACAAAAACTGTCGTCTCCTTGAGTCTACAGGAAAAACTTGCGAATGGACTCCAGGCCCTTCAGACACAACAGTTTCTACATTTTTTGTATAGAGTTCTAACATACTAAATTTACCTATATCAAAAAGTTAAAGTATACTACTCTGTCAAGAAAGTACCGGGAATTTTCAATTAAAACAACATTTTTACATTTAATCGTCAAAATTTATTGGGTCGCCTTCAAAATAGCCTCCATTTGCTACAATACATCTATGCCAACGGCACTTCTAATTATCGAAACATTTTTTATAGGCGCTTTCCGGGATGGACTTTAGCTCTCGCGCCGAATTTTGTTTTATGGCTTCAATCGACTCAAAACGGGTGCCACGAAGGGGCAATTTTAGTTTTGGGAAGAGAAAAAAGTCGCAGGGAGCCAAATCCGGCGAATACGGTGGTTGCTGAAGCACGTTTGTTGAGTTTTTGGCGAGAAAGTCAGTCACAATCGTAGCTCGGTGAGAAGGCGCGTTATCGTCATGCAAAATCCATGAGTTGTTCGCCCACAAATTTGGCCGCTTCTTACGGATACGCTCACGCAAACGTTTCATAACGCCTAGGTAATACTCCTTGTTTACCGTCTGACCCTCTGGAACGAATTCGTAGTGCACCACGCCACGGATATCGAAGAAAACAATGAGCATCACCTTCATTTTCGAGCGGCTTTGGCGTGGTTTTTTCGGTTTCGGCTCATTTTTTGCCACCCATTCCGATGATTGCTGGCTTGTTTGCATATCGTACTCGTAGACCCAGGTCTCAGCACCAGTTATAATGCGTTCCATGAATGTAGAATCGGAATTACAGCGATCCAGCATGTCTGAAGCAACCTGTTCGCGATGACGTTTTTGAAGAAAATTCAGGTCTTTCGGTACGAGTCGTGCGGCCACCTTTCTCATGCCCAAAATATCAATCAAAATCGTACGTGCGGACTCGTGGGATATCTTAAGATCATGTGCTATCTCTCTCAAGCTGGTACGACGGTTTTCCAGCACCCTTTCCTTAATTTTATCGACGTTATCTTCGATCGAAGCCGTCGATGGGCGTCCGGAACGAGGCTCTGTACAAGGCTCTGTACCACTGATATGCACGAGTTTTCGATAGAGCATTATCACCAAAGGCCTTTTGCAACATTTTCAATGCATCGGCACACGAAAATTCATTTGCAACACAAAACTTTAAACAAATTCTTTGCTCAACGTAATCACCCATAGTAAAAATCGGCACGCACTCTGACATCGACTGACTTAATCAGCTGTTGCAAACACACTAGTTGACAGATCCCGCTCAAGCTTGGCATAGTAATTAAGGACAGTGGTACCAACCTAGGAAAAAAATTTTTTACCTGCCTCATTGCCCTGCCAGATTTAAATCGATAATTCCTGGTACTTTCTTGACAGAATGTATATCGTCGACATTCTTCAAACTTAAATTTTGTAAGGTTTCATCACTGTAGTCGTTCTATTCAAACAACCGCCATCTATATGTTAGGTTGAGTACTTCTGGGAGAATCATTGTACCGTTTCTAATATGATGGCTTCTAGGAATTGAATAACATTATCCAGGATTTAATGAGAAGGGACCATGATTTAACATTGAAAAGTACAGAAATAGAGCAACTAAAATCCCATCTAAAACAATGTTCATCTGTAGTCAATGATGAAGAATTGGAGGACAGGATAAAGAATCTTACCCAGACATTAATGATTAAGCAAAACAAAATAGAGGCTATAACTTCTGAAAGAAATGCATTGAGAATCCAGTTGGAGAAGCTGGAGGTAAGTGTGAGAAGAAAACACGTTTTATTTGTTCCTCGATGAAAAATATAATATTCTTCTAGAATGAATACCACAAGAACCTAGCTCTTGTCAAAAGTAGTCAACAGAAAGTAATTAGTGTCAATGATACTGATGACGGTAAGTCCTTTTCAACATCTTCTGAAAATTTTCCAATGTACTTTAGCATTGTCTTATCATAAATGCATCACCTTTAATTTGAGGTGTGCAATAAATATCTGTTATTCACAAACTAATCACCATGTGGTATCTCAAATATAGGAATATAGGAGTAATCCGTTATTTTTGATTGTCTCGGTCTTTACTTGACGGAAATTCATCTTCAGTATAAGAAAAACAAATGTTAACTACCGCTATTTTATTGATTTACACGACAATTGTTTCGTCATACCATGACTTCATCAGGTGAGTATTTAAACTGAGGTATACAATGCAAAACATGACCTTAAATACACAGCTCTGGTACAAAAAATAGAGGCGTTGAAAGAGATGGTTTACAATTAATGAAAAATATTAAGTAGCGGAGATCTGTTTAAAGTTATTTGATCATTCAATAAAATTTGTCTTTTATTATATCTAAAATAAAATAGAAAGGCCTTTTACTTGATAGAAGAAATATAATAAAGTTTGAATATTGAAACAAATTAATATATGTTTATCTTCTACAGTTTTAATTTAAAAAATTTTTATTCAAAAAAACTTTTAGAATTAAATTAATGTCTAAAACAAGCACCGCTTATATTTAATATTTATTCCATTTGACATTGTATATTGAGTTTAGATTATATACGTCTATTGAATATAAGCGGTGCTTGTTTTAGACATTAATTTAATTCTAAAAGTTTTTTTGAATAAAAATTTTTTAAATTAAAACTGTAGAAGATAAACATATATTAATTTGTTTCAATATTCAAACTTTTTTATTATATCTATTGATCTCTAAAGTTTCTAACAGATTTAGTTTCTGACTTTTGTTTTGAATATGTAATATTTCATAGTTCATATTAAAATTATGGCCAGTCTCTAACAAATGGTTGGCATAAGTTGAATTCGGTTTATTATTAATGTTCAATTCTTCATGTTCTCGTATCCTTGTTTGGAATGAACGGCCTGTCTGTCCCACATATACACATGGGCAATCACTACATGTTAACTTGTAAACTCCTGATTTTTTGTTTTTAGGAATGACGTCTTTATTATTTTTTATTAAGCTGCCTAAAGAATTAATAGTTTTAAAAGAGATGTTATATTTTTCTTTTTTCTTTAAATATCTAGCAATCTTTTCAGATTTTTGGCCTATGTAAGTTAATGAAATGAATTTGGTTTCGTATGAATTTTCATTAACTTACATAGGCCAAAAATCTGAAAAGATTGCTAGATACTTAAAGAAAAAAGAAAAATATAACATCTCTTTTAAAACTATTAATTCTTTAGGCAGCTTAATAAAAAATAATAAAGACGTCATTCCTAAAAACAAAAAATCAGGAGTTTATAAGTTAACATGTAGTGATTGCCCATGTATATATATATATATATATATATATATATATATATAATAAAAGACAAATTTTATTGAATGATCAAATAGATTTAAACAGATCCCCCCTACTTAATATATTTCATTAATTGTAAACCATCTCTTTCCACCCCTCTATTTTGTGTACCAGAGCTGTGTATTTAAGGTCATGTTTTGCATTGTATACCTCAGTTTAAATACTCACCTGATGAAGTCATGGTATGACGAAACAATTGTCGTGTAAATCAATAAAAAAGTGGAAGTTAACATTTGTTTTTCTTATATTGTAATCCGTTATTTTCTGATACTTCATTTCAAATGGAATAAGAATATTACCTTGTTTATTATCAGTTTTTTAATGAAAGTTATACAGTGACCTGAGTTTTTTTGTATATACATTTTCAAACTTTACCAGTAGTTGATGTCTGTGATTTCATTGATGTGGCAAAAGTTCTCAATGAAATATTATCTTATACAGGTATGGAAACAGTCGAAACCATAGGAAATTCAGTGTTAATCAAGAATGCAGTGGAGCAGTGGAAGAATCAAAACCTCAGCGCGATGCGATAACGAATAAATGATTGTTCTCTCTCAATGGCAGTGCACAGTGTTGATGCTTCAATCGAAGGGCTGTGCAGTCTGCTTTCATTCCCCTCTACCATTGAGAGAGTACAGTCGTTTGTTCGTCATCCCATCGCGCTGAGTTTTTGATTCTTCCACTGTTCCACTGCATTCTTGATTAACGCTGAATTTGCTATGTTTCCGACTGCCTTTTCCATACCTGTATGTAGTAGGAATACTTGGAATTAATTTTAAGTTATTATTTTTTAATAATTTCGCCATTAATTTTGTGAAATTCTTGATAGTACATTAAGATGACAACTCAGTCAATTCTCTAATTTTTTTATTAAGAAAGTTCACGGGAACGGGAGTTAATGTAAGAAACTACTGGTCTGATCTTTTCTTTTTTGTGTAATTTGATTAGTCCGTACATTTAGGGGGGTTGGGAATTTATTGGAATTAGTCTTTTGGCTTCAAGCGGTGTGAGGAATTGTGAATTGAAATCTAAAATATTTTTTTCGGTCTGTTTAAAATATATTGGAAGGATTCCCTTCATTTGTGTTACGTTTGATGTGCTTATCACATCATTTGATTACATGATTTTTTATGAACTACCTTGTTAAAGTCATAAAATTGTATCGAAATTCTTTAACTTACGTTCAGGCTATAGTCAAGTACTGCATTTTTTTAATGAACTCTAATGGTGTCATTATAATAGTTTTGATAATATTATCTAACTATGAACGTCTACCATAAATTTCTGATACAAAGACCTTTGTTCCATTATTTTCTATCATCTTTTGATGATAATTTGTAAAATTTTACAAATCTTTCATTTTATTCACACATCATAAAAGTATTGCTTAGGTTATGAAAATTAAAGTAGATGAAAAGTACTGAAAAATTGAATATAAATTATTGAATTCATTTTAATGCGGAAATTCACTTTACAGTGAAACTACAAGTACCCCAAACCATACGGGTTTCGCCTTTGGATGCAGGCGTAACCAGAAGAGTAAAACATGCTTACTCTTCCTTAGATGCTCTGAGCATAAGAACGGGAGTCTTTCTGAGGAGATATCCAGGAATCAGAGTTTTCGTGTTCTGTTACATGGTAAGATTGAAACTTTGTGTTTTTTTCATTGTGACTTATAGAAGATGTTCACACCTAATAAATTTTGATATATTGATACTTCTAAATTATTTTCTTCATTTGAATTTATCGATTGGACCAGATTTAATAAACAACGTTGTACTTAAAATTTATAAAAGCACCTATTTGACACCTTTGAAATAACGTCTCTTGCTAAAACTTAAGAATAATGTTTTCTAAAATAAAATAATAAAAAGGGGTTTTTACTTGGTAGAAGGATTCACAATATCTTAACTATCAAACATATTAATTCTGCTCACCTCACTACAAATTTTAATTATATTATAAAAGTTTTCTCAAAAAATCACTACAGTTCTATATTTGTTATACTGAATAACACGTGTTAGTAAGGTAAGATATATTTTTATTAATTATTTTTATTTTTTGGATACGAAGTTGGACTGACGAGATATCGACGTGAAAATTCCAAATGGTCTCGGAAGATGTGCTGCATGTTTTGGGAATTTTTTTGAAAAAACCTTTTTATAAGGAGAGTTCTTTCGAAGGAATTCTTGAGGTTATGTTGTGCATTTTTGGAGCGAATTTTGGTTTTTTGAATTTGAATATTAAAACAGATTTAATCTGTTAGTCTTCTACAATTTTAATGTCAAAAAATTTTTATTCAAAAAAAAACTTTTAGAATTAAATTAATGTCTAAAATAAGCACCGCTTATATTTCATAGACGTATATAATCAAAACTCAATATATAATGTCAAATGGAATAAATAAACCAACAGATATAAAAAGTCATTAAAATTAATAAATGAATGTTTAAAGGAGACAAAATTTTGTTTCTGATCTTACCTTTAAGAACACCAATTGCCTTTTAAAAACATGAACACAACTTAAGGACTTCTCAAAGAATATAATTTATTTGAAATATTTAATATATTATTAACTTATTGGAATATTTAAATAAGATCAGAAACAAAATTTTGTCTCCTTTAAATATTTATTTATTAATTTTAATGCCTTTTTATATCTGTTGGTTTATTTATTCCATTTGACATTATATATTGAGTTTTGATTATATACGTCTATTAAATATAAGCGGTGCTTATTTTAGACATTAATTTAATTCTAAAAGTTTTTTGAATAAAAATTTTTTTCGAAATTAAAATTGTAGAAGACTAACAGATTAAATCTGTTTTGATATTAAAATTTTATTATATTTCTTCTATCAAGTAAAAAGCCTTTTTCTATTTATAATGAAAATCTTATTGTACCCTTACTCAAAACTGGACCACTTAAATATTGTATATTACGAAATTTTCAACCAATTGTTTAAAAGCATCTGAAAAAATTACTATGTAACGAAACACGTCATGTGTCACCTCTTAAAAGATAAATAAAAATCAACATATATGTGTTTGATTTAATCAAGTGTACAATAGATTTCTATCAAGTAAATGCCAACACAATTCTAAGTATTCTTTATGTTAATTAGGTTTTTTATACATTTTTTCTCTTCATACTTTCTGACAATACAAGCTATGATTTGCGTTAATATCATTGATTACGGAATTTTCCCGAATAATAGTGAAGCGTGATACGTTCATTTTATTTTTTCATTTCTTTTAAGTGTAATGATTCTAAAGTACTATCTGAATCCTTTAGTAATTGAAAAGATTTCAAATTCCATTTATCATTTTTTTTTCTTGCAGATTTTCCTACATTTATGGGTCCTAGTGATTCTTTTTAATCGTGCTCCTTCTACCAAGGGAGATTGTTTTTAATAAATTATGAATTTGTTGAAATATATAAGACTATTTGAAATTATTTTATCAATAAAATGTTTGAATTATTTTGTGTTATTCTTGGGGAATTGATAAAATACAAAGACTTTTCCTCTGAATTTTTTTCATTCTCTCAACACTTAATTTTAGCTTGTGTCTGAAAAATTTAATATGAGGTACCAAATCAGTGATTCCTATGACATAACCTAAATAAATACTACATTTTCAGTTCAAAGAGCGCACTCATTTTTTTTTATTCAACTTTATAGAAATCAGAATAGTATTTATGTTTCCAAGAATTGCAATAAAATCGAAACCCTGCATAACGGGTTATACTGTAGGTGTGGTTCTAAAAGGAGAGGGAAATAGGAACCCCCCCTCTTATAATTGAAAGTATTTATTTCGTCCATAGGTTTCAACTAACTGCTTTTTGGTGATTTCTGGTCACGCCCAATGCCCCCCGTTAAGCAATGGGCGGTGCTGATAATGGCCCAGAACGGCCTCTACAGCTTATTTCTTTTGGTTTATTAGTTTCTCGTATAATACACCTTTGCAATATGTCTAAAAAAAATGAACCCCAAACGCCGTGTGTTGGTCAGATATTATCTCCGAAACTCACTTAAATGGAAAACATTTTTTTTATTCTAAATAATAAACCTTCGTGAAATTCTAGTGTTTCTTTATTATACAACACATTTTTCATCAACCAGTAAATACACAATTCTAAAAGCTTAATTGCAAACTCGAAGATACTAGAGATTACAGAAATTTTATTTGGGAGGTTGATGTCCAATGGGAACTATAAATATGATGATTGTAAATAAAAACTAAAATCAATTCAGTTGGCCACACTTTTTTCAATATTTCAATATTATTATTATTATTTTTGACTGACATATTTGAATAATTGCTAAGTTAGATTTAGATGAATATCCCCCAGTTCAGTTCTGTGTGTTCTCATGGGTTTTGAGGTTTTCCTCCCTATAGCTCGAGCATCTTGTGAACTATTCGATTTTTCTTTCATCCAATTTGTTGTCTTTAATCCAGCATGGATACTCAGATCTAGGTTTTTTCGATTTGTGGTAGGTATTTGCACATAGCTCGTAGAAAATTGGGGATAAGTTTTTTCGAAGGATCAAAGTTATATGTGGAGATTTTAATTTAATTTACACACAGAAAAGTAATGGTTCAAAATTAGACTTAAAAATATATGTACTTTTGAGAAGATCTTAAAAAAATTGGAAACAAATTCATTAATCTGGAGGATGGAGTATATTGGGGTAAATGCATAGATTTCAGAACTGAGATCGATCTAATGACGACGCAAATGAAATCCTACTGAGCTTATATCTTCGTTGTTCTTGTCCTTGGTTACTTGGTCCTGATTACCTGGATTGACGTTCTGGTACTATGTCTATTATCTATTATTTTGGTGCTCTTATGGAAGTCCATGGATCCTAAGAAATTTCCTGAGCATTCTAGCGTTACCAAGATGTAGCTCTCAGTTTCGAAGATTGATTGTGGTTAGAATTTTATTGCAGTAGTTATAGCTCTTGATATAGTATTTTGGCCAGTCATGGCATTATATTTACTTTCCTGCAAAAATTCGGCAAACATATAGGGTTGGGTTCTTTTCAATGTTGGGCATCCATTCCGACATTTATCTTTGTGGAGGGGGCTATGATTCATGATATGCTCTCGATAGTTTTTTGTATTACTCTATCTTAAATTGCTCCGTTGTCGGGTACAATCTTCCAGAGATTAGCGACTTAATCGTGAAGAACCTCATCTAAATATCTTCTATGTCAATATAAAAAAATATAATAATTATATTTGTAAAAAACAGCGAATGAACACAACTAATGACGAATTAATATTCCTAATTAGACACTTTAAATGCTTTAATCCAGCTATACATACCCATAATCTAACCATTTATTGTTTCTTGGGATCTATCCCTCTATTCCTTCAGCAACAATAAGTTACTGCCTATTGGTTAGAATGTTATTTCACTTAAAAATGGCTCTACATACAAAATCCCATACATGTTCTATAGGATTCATGTTCGGAGAAGTTGTCGGTTAGTTTAATCCTTATATTTCCATATTCCTAGGCTTACCAGATAGCTCTAGTGCAATGTGGCATGGCATTATCATCCATAAAGATTTCCTGATTCATTACGGAGGGCGACAATTATGAGACTGATTACGTTTTGAAGGTAGTTTACACGTGCCATTGTTATAGATGCATGAATAAATTAAGTTCTTCTCCCCCCAAAACAATTCTGTCCCACTGCGGTAGCGAGCAAATTGAATAGCATATTGTAGTCTGCTAGGACTTCCTGGTTCTCTCCAGACTTTTATACAGTAATCTTCATTCACAAGATCAAACCGTGTCTCAAAAGTACATTTATGTTGTGTGCCATTAACCAGTTTAGAGTCCTTTAAACTTCTTCTGAAAATGAGAACCAAGAGTAGAAACGCCAAAAATGGATTTCTACAGGCTAACTGAGCATCGTTCCATAGTAATACACACAATCTAGATTTGCTAGCCATTTCTCCAGTCTCTACATATAATTTAATAGACCTTATGGCCGTACTTTTAATAAAGTTTAAGTGATCGGTCATCTGCAGATGCGGAAGACCTTCTTGCCACAGAGTAACAATTCTAGCTCTGTCAAAAGCACATAATACATTTCTCGGTATTCTTATACCTGCCCATACCAATTCCTATCTAATACTCAATGACAGTATTGCATATTTTCTGCACTATATGAATTGAGAGAAGTGTTAATTATTTATGATTATCTTTGTTCGTCACTTCCAATTGTAAACAAGTTATTTTATCACGATTATATCTCCAGTTTTTCAGTTGATCTTTTGCCAGTCTGCAAGGTATCTGCCGTCTCGACGTTGAGGATATGGGCTTCTCGCAAGATAGCCTTTTGGGTGGTATTTATTAGCCTTGGAACAGCATTCTCAGATAATTGATACTTTTATTCATCCAAACAAGTTGGTGAGAACTGAGCATGCATAGATATTTATGGCTGTCGTCATATTCTTACTGTTTAGATTAATCTTCAAAACTTTTGTCTATTCCTTTATTATTTTCATATAATTTTCTCGTACTATCAACCAATCAATGGAAATGAATACTATTATTTATTATTGCCAAAAAAGAGTCAAGTTTGCAAACTGGATACTACTATAACTGAAATTTAAATAAGCAGATGAAAAATACCATATTTGAGAGGAATTATTCATTTTGGTATACCTTGAGTTTAGTGATGTTTTGAGTCAGTGACCCTGGGTTCCCTCGTGAAGAAACGTTTGCTAAAAATATATATTTTATGGGTTCGTCTGGCAAAATATCAACAACGATAAATCCATATCGGCCTATTGTTCTCGTATCGAATAACTGGAGTAATGGCTTTGGTACCGGTTTGTTCCAAGAATTCTTTTTCTCGCTTATCTTGACTTCCAAATAACCATAACCGAGTGAAAATTTATACGCCACCGGTTTCATTTTGCAAAGTCATTATCGCACCATAATTTTAGCCGATAATGGTTATAGCTAATATGGTTCGTTTCTCTATTTGAAATACCAGAACAATACATGATCATGATTTAATAATGGAAAAGATGTTACCTGTTATAACTACTTGCGAAGGCCAGCCATGAAAATAATAAAAATATTGAGTCAATTTCAAAACAATACTCCTTATTTCTTCAGTTCCACAAATAACATATAAGCAGTCGTTCAGTATTTTACAGAAAGAAAGTATGCATGTTGAAAATATCACTGGATACCCAAATATGGTTTCGTTCGATATATTTTCCTGTGATATTTGACCAAAATTAACTGAAATTTCTCACAAAATATTTCTATTAAAGAATCACATCAAATCAACTTCGTAAAGCATTGGAAATTGTACGTGAAATATGAACGTATTGATAGTTATTTTCCTTGATTCAATCTAATCACGATTTCTCTGAGATTTTTTATTTGTGCTCAAGGAAAATCTCTACATTCTTCAAGAACTACCTGAATAAGTTAATCTGCATTTCCCTAGCTGTCTTTTCTAGCTTTAACTATTTTAACACTATATCCCACAAATGTTCAATGGAATTGAGGTTGAAGAAACATCAGGCTGATCTTTTACACTGTCTACCACCAAGACATTTTTGACATCAACTTAAACTTTATTGTTGGGAATTGAAAAAGTAGTCTTTTGAGTTCTGAATAACTTACCGTTGAATTAAATTATAACAGATGGCAATAAACCCTCCTTGTTCGTCTGTTGGGTTCATTGGAATTCTGGAACTGGATGGAGAGCTGTAACTCATACATCAATTAGATCAGGAAATGGAAACACAATAGATCATTAGCTCAAAGTTCATCTTACTTCAAGTAGATAATACCGTTGGATTTCTTCTAGCTCTTGGAGTTAAAAACTGTCTAACTACTTGGTTGTAATATTTCAGCAACTTTTTTTGTTCTGTTCTAAGTTTTGTTAATGAAATTTTTGGTCACTCATCAACAAATAAATTAAGCGTCATTCGATTTATTTGTATATAAGAATGTAGCTACTCGCTGCGATAAAGTTTCCACGGTAGAATTATTATGTTTTTTGGATTTCCAAATTCCATGACTGTTGAATTGGTTTTTAAAAACACTTCTTGTGAAACACCTAAAGTTCTTTGGAATATTTAGTACCTTACTAAAGCAATTATCTTCGCGGCCTTCTTCTATAGCCGCAAACACTTCGTGCCGCAACAACAGTATTTATAGCCCTTTCAACACTTACAATGGCAATACAGCTCAATCAAACAATTTGCAGTAGACATACAAACATTACACACTGCAACAAAACATTTGCCGATAATGGTTTTTAGGAATATAGGTTTCGGTGCCTCTTTTTTGTAAACACTTATGGAAAGAACAACAATTTCTTTCATTCGAGAAATCACGATAAAACCATCGAATGCAGGTAGTTGACTATTGTACAACCGAAAAAACAAAAGATTATCAGAAATATATCCAAAAACAGGATGACCCTAATTTTGTGTTGTGTATTTTCTCCTCGCTGCAATGATATCAGAAGGTTTTACATGTTAGTTTCCAACTAAACTCCATAAGAATTAAGAATATTATATTAAAATCCTTGAATCTATGCAGTTGTGGAATATATAAGGAAAGATGAAGAACGTGGATGTCATATAAGATCATTTTAATCAAAATCTGCTTGGTCATATAGTACACGTGTGTATTAAATTTTATTCAGTTTTGATTTTGTTGTTAATTGGTTGTAACAATGTCTAGACGTGAATAATCAGCTGTTGATGCAAACAGGACCATCGGAATGTTAAAGGGTTGACTTTTTCAGATTTCTGTAGCGGAAAGATTTCAAAGAGTGTCAAGGTATTACATCTGGTTCCGGTGCAAATAGGCCAAAGATTGGGAACTCGAAGAAAACCATCAGACTCAAGACCAAAAGTTGTTACTATTACTGTAAGACTAAAACTTCGATATATCTGTAGAATGTTGCAAATTTGGCTGACTAATATTATCGGTGTTCACTTTTCCATATAGTTGGTCCATCCTACGATGTTTGGGACTGTTTGGCTCCCTCCGAGGGGAGTTCCATTAATTCGTAAACATCAGCGACATATATACCGACGGAAAAAAGGTAAAAAAACACGCAAACATACTTTCCCGATTTCAATAATTTTTATTATATACGTTTAGTTCCTCTTACTTACTAAATGATTAAAATTTGGGCTTCTTCAGAACAGTTACTGGAAACACTAGTCCAGTACTGTATTGACCACCCGGGACTTCTTACGCATTCGATAATACGCCTAGACTTGGTTCTTCTTGGGGTATCTCGTTACAGCTTACCTTAATTTCATGAGAAAGGGCTGCAAACTTAAAGGTCGACATATTCAATCGAAGAATTCTTGAATGTTGCATCGAGCTATCATGTTGCTTCTTCTAAGGAAAACTAGTTTTGAGCTGCTATTATATGTGATAGAACCCCAAACCATAACGCTCACAGAGTGAATGAACATAGCGTTCTCTGTCAAACTGTCAAATCTCTGTGAGAGGTAGCATACAGTCTAGACGAGAAGAAAAATAGCAAAACTTCGTATTTGTCTGTAGAAATACAAACCATCCGTCCATGTTCTGCAAACCACTGATTTGCTATGATCCCAGTGCCACTAAATCTGTCTGCGATGTGTGATTCCTCTGGTACTTCCAGAGCCCCTGGCTCTGCGTCCTCTGTATTCTCTCCACGGTTGTTCATTGTAGTGCGTAAAGATCTTCTAGTTTATTTCTCATCTTACGAAGAACTCTAATATGCACACTGCAACAGATTTCCCGAAATGAGACTTACGCGCACAAAATTTATTCTTTTCGTTTTGGTTCTACCATGATGTAGGTCAGGATATGTTTCAGACCTTCATGTCTATCCTAGCAATAATGAACCACAATGAAGGGATCGCTATTAGTGAAAATTTCCATTTTCTAGATGCTTGATTATTTCAGACTGCCTTGGTTGTTACTGCTAATGATAAACAAGCAATCACACATTTATTATTTCAATGAAAGTAAAAAATCTCACAAATCTACTCCTGAAACACGATGTGATTTCGAAAGGCTCAAATCATTGACTTTACTAGGTTTTAGACGGTCGCACGAGCCTATGTTCCCTCTCAGAGCTGATGGATGGTGCTGGGATCGACTCTTGACCCATAGCGGTCGATCATGGGTTCAACTATTTCGATGTTGAAGCTTTGAAATGTCTGTATTCACTTGAAAACGGTCAGATATAACTTACTGACCGAAACATCCTGAAACAAACAATAAAACTTGTTTTAACAATTTTTATTACAGAACTTGCCTCAATATTTTTCTTAATTCATTTCAATATTTCCAGTTTCAGACTCAATCCATAATAATTGTTAGTCTTTTAGGATATATTCCAACAATTTTAACTTTTTTACAAGACTGTTTCGAATTTAATAGTTAAATTCCTTGGAAGAGGGTAATATTTTGAGATTTAAATATCAAAACAGAATAATTCTGTGAAATCTCTATATAATTTAATATTTTTGAGTTAAGCTAAAACATTCTATCTTATATTCTACTTGTTCTTCTTTACTATTCAAAACAATCGACAAGAATCCTGGACAGGAGTTTCAAACGCTCTTCTGCAGAATGTGCTATATTTTCAAATCTATATAGAGCATTTTTTGGAATTTGTTATTCATAATGTTCATTTGAAACAGCTGTATCTGCTAAGTATGTCACTTAATTTCAATATTCTATATTTTTTCAGATCCATTTTATGTTTTTAGGAGTGTTGTATGATAATTGAGACTTCCAAATATCTACTTAAATAGAAATATTGCTCTAAGACATTTTTATTTAATTTTTTTCAATTGAATTATATAGACGTTTCGCAGAATTGTTCATTAACAGATTGTTTCAATATTTGAATTTCAAAACAATTTTTCGTATTTATTATAATTCTTCATTATCACGAAGATGTTTCTTTTTGTTTTCTATGAATTTTGTGTTTTGAAAATGTGTGTAATTGTACTTTTTGGTATAGTTTAGTAATGGCTATTGTATTTTTCGTACTGTAATTTCACGCCTCTGCGACTACCGTTTATTGCTGTATTTTCTCAATAAAGTAGTATTATTATTATTTTTTATTTTTTTCAAGTAAATGTAAACATCTTATTTTTTGGCATATGCTGTAAGACTAACAGTTCATCAGGAATATTTTGATATGGATATATACTGTTTCGAGGGTTATTCAAAAATGAAATACAGTCGAACAAGCAAAATATTTCTTATGATATTATTTGAAAATGTAAGAATTAGTTAATAGTTGCTTCTCAACTTAACGAATGAATTTTTTCACGGAACGAATTACAGGATTTCTTACAAACTTGATGGTGTACAGTTAAATCACTATTGTAATAAAAACATTTTCATACCACATGCTTTTCAATTTTACTCTCTTGAAAGATTACTTTAAAGGATGCTTAAATCGAATGAAATTTGAATATCCAAACAGATTTGATTCCCTGATTGAGGATTAACCAGTGATGAGTCTCGAAATCTCTACTTAGGAAAAGCCGATGGAACAAATAAAAACCTTTCAAAAGAAATCATAATTATAAAAATTATTCCATTCACTTGGATAAAGAACAAGACATACCTTCAACAATAATTTCAAAAGTTTGCATATTTTGAACAAAGTTACACTTTGAGCTTGAAATCTCTTGAGATAAATGGGTATAAATGAATTTGAATCCTTCTTCAGGAACAATCAAGTGTGAACAGTCCATCGCATTTTGATATTTTTGAGATCTTTGTAAAAATGTATTGATACTTAAATGTAATAAACATGAACCGTGTTAAAATGTACTTATACCACTATACGAAGTGAAACAAATTTAGTTTGTCAGAATGTGATATTTGAAGAAGCTACTGTGTAGTGAAACTACTGTAATATTCAGAAACATCCTGTGGAAATTTCGCATTCCCTCAATTAACCTATCTTTCAAACATCTATCAAGCAAATTCCAAGTCAATTCAATATCTTCATCCTATTTTTATTTTCTTCATGTTAGAACAATACTTATCAATCATAAATTGGATTGAATGTGACTGACAAAATATTTGATTTCTGAAGCCTCAAGAGAAAGTTGAATTCAAATATATTTAGGTTAACGCTAACCGTCGGAAATATAAATTCCCCTTTTTTTCTTACAATTTATAGTTTTTTTATTATTTGGGCATTTCACACATTGAGTAATGATACATTATGCAATTATAGCAAGATGTATAGTACTTGTTATTTTGTGTGCTTATCATTTATATTTATATTCTTTCATTATAAAATGAATAATTGCCTTTTAATTGGTAGTGCTTCGATTTAAAATATCCATAATGATGATTAATTCGCTCATCAGTATTTACCAAATAACGAAATTATAAAATGATGTTCATATTTCCCTTATCATAATTTTGTTCTTCTTAGTATCTCTGATATATAGATGGAAATATAGATGGACCACCAAACAAAATATTACCAAATTATATATAATGATGTCCCAGTGAAAAATTGGAAAATAAAGGTAATAATGAGGGTGGATTATCCAAGTTTTTCCACTTCAATTATATTTGCTTTAGGATTATCTGGAATAACCTTCACAACACAAGAATTTAATAGTTTTATATTTGAAATATATAGTGAATTGCTTATAATTAATATGAAAAATTTTCAGGGAAATTAAATATTCGTATCCAAATTAAAGGAAAAAGAATCAGTTTTTTTATGACTGGGAAATTTAAGTTGACTTATTCTTATTGATTTCCTGTTGATGTTTACATAATACCTACAAGTTTGTTGGCGTTTCTGATTTTTGTGCTGATACCAAGATTTTTGAATTATACTTTGTACTTTTTTTTAACCAATAACACCCCTTATCGCATCTAAAAATCAACTACCGAAAATACTACGTCTTAATGATCTGCCAGAAGTTGTCACACACGAAGAGATTTATAGACCATGTGGTATGTATGAAAATTTAAGTTTTCACGAAAATGAAGACCTGTGATGAATAACTAATTCAGTGAAATATTTATGATGATCATTCAAATAAGGGTGGATTTCGTTTCATAAACATGCAAGAGATCATGGAGCAAAAAATATGAACTGGCTCAAAGCGTTTCGAAAGCCAAAATCCATAAAAAGGGTGATGCTGTCTGTTTGGTGGGATTTTAAAGGAATCGTTTTTTTGAGCTTTTACCGGTAACACAAGAGTGACGTTGTAAGTTTACAGGCCATCAGTTGGACAAACTGAATGATGAAAAGGCCAGAATTAATCAACAGAAAAGGTGTAGTGTTTCACCAAGATAATGCAAGACCTCAATCAAATTTGGTCACTCGCCAAGAGCTTTTACAGCTTGAATGGGATACACTGCCACACCCACGTTATTCCGCAGATCTGGCGCCTTCGAATTATTATTTGTTCCGGTCATTGCAAAATTTTTTAGACAGTAAAACCTCTACTTCAAATGAAGAGGTAAAAAATCACCTGAATGAGCGTGGAGTCATACTACGACCAGAAAGATGGCAAAAAATGTTGGACCAGAATGGCCAATAAATAATTTAATAAAAAATGTATTCATTATTTAAAAATTGTCTTTCATTTTCCAAAAAAAACGAAATTACTTTCCGAACAACCCAATATATAAGAAAGTGAAATGTTTTTTAGATCTTTACGTTAGACTTGAGAGCCACCCGATATATTTACGAGTACTTTAAAAAGAAATTTCATATTCAAACTGAAAATAATGTTTATGAACCTTATTTTTTTCATCGTCATCTTCATCAGGCTCTTAACGAAGGACAAGGAAATACAAAAAAGAAAATCTTCCTCATGTTTATTTATAGATATTTGTGAAAACTGGCATATGAAAAGGTGACTATTATCATCAATAGAAAGGTATTATTCAATTTCCTTAAATTTGTGTTTCCAGGCAACTGCGAGAATATCAAATATTCAATAAAAGATAATATTCAAGATTTCAGGACCGATTTCATGTTCATGTTTATCTGAACGTATATGGCAGCCTTAATCAATGACGCGCAGGTTCGCTAGTATATATAAAGGTGCAAGGGTTTACGGGATCATTATCAGTGTTCATATTGCTTTGGTTAAGTAAAATATTAAGTAAAGGTGCATGGACAACATTGCAGTTTGCACTTCATTGATATTTGTGAGTGAGTTTTAATTTTTTCAATTACTTAAATTTTTCCGTGATTTCTTTTCCTACTATATAAGCTTGTTAAAAGAAATTCATTTGAAGTTGACGCTTATAATATTTTCGTGAATTTAATTTCATGGATACTCTTAATTAATTTATAATGAAATATTTTTCTGTCATTAAATTTTTGTTTCCAAATTAATATGCTTTGCAGGCTTTGCCGGTAGAAAACTGATAATGGGTTTCCCCTACCCCAAAAATTAACAATGGCGCAGCGGGCAGGGTTTGGCAGCGTCTTCGCCCACCATATTGAATTAAGTGATCGCTTATAAGTTGAAATTTGGACTTTAGTCATGGGTAAGCATAATTCTTGAATATATGTTTCTTAGTTTTTATACTGAAAAGAAACGGCTGGAGTTCCAAGAAAAAAATTCCGATTTTATAATTATTATTTATATTTATTATTATGAGTTCTTTCGTTTCATTTCAACTTCTTCAAATGCTTTCAAACAACTAGTCAAAAATTTGGTAACATACAATGTTTAAATGGATTCAGATAAGGGTAAAATAAAGTTTCATGTGTTTCCAAAAGTAATGAAAACTTTATTGTAACCTTCTTTCAAACCTGAATCCATTCAAATATTGTATGTTACCAAATTTTTAACTAGTTTTTCCAAAGCAGTTGAAGAAGTTACAATTTAACGAAACGCGTCATGTGCTCAACTCATAATAATGAATAGAAATCAACATATATAGGGTGTTCCAAAATTAGATTTACAAACGAAGAGGGGAGATTTCTTGAATAGTTTTAAGAAAAAAGTCCCAAATTTGAATTTTTTTCTCGAAGTATCGCATTTCACAAGATATTCAATTGAAATTTGGCATATATATTACAATTTGGAGTCTACACCATGTGACATGCCAATTTCTATTGCAAATGTATAGGGTGATATTTTCTCAGGAACACTTTCCCCTGTTTTACTCCAGAACCTTTTTCTGGTGAGCCACTGTTAGTTTGTAAAGTTGTAAAAAAAGCTTTGTTGTTATAGTAAACTTTATGGTCTCTTATAGTTTTGTAGTAGCTGCTGCCGATTTCAAGGAAAAAAAATTTGCACGGTTCTCTCGAAATCCTCAGAAAAATCCAAATTTTCATAAAAATCCAGTTATGCAAGGAATCTCCCTTCTTCGTTTGTACCTTGAATTAAGGAACACTCGGTATATTTTTTTTTAGTTCAGTGTCTGCAATTTTAGAATTTTCAGCGGAAAATGGTCTTAAGAGACTAGGTTGGACTCACTGATGGAGAATCCGAGGTCAAAAGTAATTCTGTTCGTCCGTTTAAACGCTAACTTTCGAACGGATAGAGCTAGAGGCTTTTAGAACTAAATGCCGCGGCTTAGTTTACTGATGATCGAAATCGGTTTAATAGTTTCGTTTTTATTTCCGTATGAAAATTTTTCATATTTTTTCTATATTTTCGAAACAACAGATCACATCGATTTGAAATTCAGATTATTCTGTTACACATTTCTATGAATTTCATTCTAGAAAATTCTCTTTCTTTAGCAGACATATGGAATTAACATGCTCCTCCTTACAAATCTTACAATTTTGCCTATTGACATTGCCGTTTAGGTATCGGGTATTTTTTTTAGAGTGATAGAACTTTAAATTGAAATAAAACACATTTAAATTAAGATTGAAGCCAAATTTTTTTATTTGAAAGATAATTTTATGACATTTATGTTTTAAAAATAATTTCCGGCATATGTCCATCACGACTAGCTGTGGGGAACCGCATTCGACAAGACCAATTTTGAACCACTTTTCCGAGTAATTCAGGCCTTATTTGGTCAATAACACGAGTTATGTTGGCTTTCAAAGCGTCTATTGTTTCTGATTTATCAGCATAAACCAATGACTTGACATAACCCCAAATAAAATAATCCAGTCGAGTTATGTCACATGATTTTGGAGGCCAATTAATTGGACCATTTCTCGAAATAATGACACCGCCAAATCTTTCTTTCAATAAATCAATTGTTACGGCAGCAGCATGAGGTGTAGCACCATCTTGTTGAAACCAAAACACTTCTGGGTCGATATCATTCAAATTTTGAAACAAATAATCATTGATCATCGATCTGTAACGAGCACCATTCACTGTTTCATTAGCTTCAGCATCGTTTTTAAATAAATATGGACCGATGATGCCTTCAGCGTGTAAAGCACACCATACAGTGCATTTTTCAGGATGCAATGGAACCTGCAGAACTTCTTGAGGATTGTTTTTACTCCATATACGGCAATTTTGCTTGTTTACTTATCCGTTCAACCAGAAATGAGCTTCATCACTAAACACAATTTTAGATAAAAAAGTGGATCAACTTCAAGCTGTTCTAGGGCCCAATCAGTAAACAAATGATGCAAAATTTTCCATGTGGTGGATGCACAGAGTCCAACTTGTTGTGAAAGTCGACGAATAGACAAATCTGGATCATCATTAACACTATGACTTACAGCAGCGATATTTTCTTCTGTACCTACAATTCTTTGTCTTGTTGTTGTTGCATCGAGTAGAGAAAATGTTGTCCGAAATCTATCGATAGTTCGACGAATAAGCTGCTCTGATGGACGATTATGTAAACCATAAATTTCCCGAAGTGCTCTATAAGTTCGTCGAATAGAACACTGATTTTGAAAATAAATTTCAACAATTTGTAAACGTCGTTGCCGCGTGAGTCTTTCCATAATAATTTGTCAATGCTTACTGAACATAAATGTCAAAACAACATGGCTTCTTCCTTCTGTCAAATCGCAGTTATCGAAAGTTCTACCACTCTAAAAAAACACCCGATATAAATGAGCCTCATCCTTGAACATGATTGAAAATGAAAAAATGGATCTTCAGTCAAAATTCTTGGACCGCAGAAGTAGCCAAATACTCCAGATTTTCTCAGTTTGAATTGATGAGAACGAAGTTCAATATTGTCTGCAGTTTCCACATTTTTCATACGATATTTCTGGATCCATCAGCGTGAACTCATTCTCAATTTCTTCACAACTTTATAAATTGTTGGTTCACAATGGCTAATCTGAGGGACCATAACCTGCACGTAATCCGCGTCAAGTTACCCTTATGGAACCTTGATTTTGATAGTAAATTTTTATAATTTCCCAAAGTTGTTATGTTGTTAAATTTTCTCCCTAAACAGGGAGATTCCAATAATGGTGTGAATGAAAAATTTCACTCATGTTATGGTGACTTACACAAAATGAGTCAAAATCACCGGTAGCCATAAGACAATTCTTTGAAACTACCTTCGATTGTTTTCGCAACCGGAAATATATATTTTTTATCGCTATGGTTGAATAAAAATCACAGCAATAAATCCAACAGCACCTATTGTGTCGTTATCAGAGTGAATGCGGGCAATATTCGATATCGTAAAGGATTTTTATTGGTTTATAAACACAAATGGTGATACTCACTGTACGTTAATATTTGACTCAAAAATACTCACGTACATTGAATTTGATAAAAAAAACTGAGGTGCAATATCTAGTAACTCTGTTTTTCTTCCTTTCAATTACATCACGACTTACCAGCAGAAAGTTAATATTGGAATGGCAACAAAGTAATTGCCGACTTTTTTTATAGAAATTATAGAAATTTTGACATATAATTGTAGGCGTTTTTAGCCAAAGTCTAGGATAGGAGTTGATTGATTGTCAAACCCCTCAGGCTTCTTCTTAATTCTCGCTTGTATCAATTAAAACACGTGATGTACCGTGTACAGGTATTATTACAAGTTTTTACAAAAATTTTGAATTTTTGATCCGCTAGAAATAAAAAACTGATGAATATCATTCAAATCACCGCCATGACTAACTATACTGTACCCCATTCGATCAACGCAATTTTTCACTACATTGTCGAGTATTTGGGGCTCAATCGCATAAATGGCAACTTCGATTTCGTTTTTCAAGTCATAAATCCTTTCTGGATAGTTAGCGTAACGGATCCCCACAAAAATTGTCCTCCGAGGTGAAAATGAGCTTAATCTCTAAAGATGATATTTCTGGAAAAATGCTCATCTTTGGCCATGTGATCATTAGCCCATTGAGCCAAGTGATCAAGAGGCTTCACTTCTTCCACTAGTTGAACTTTAAGACTTTATACCGAGGCCTTTATGCAAAATTCTCCTCAGACAAGTGCGAGAAATGTTCAGTTCTTGAGCACGATGACGAGTTGATGTTGATGGATGTTTAGCCACATTCTGCGCTACAGCGGCAATGTTTTCAGGTGTGCTGACTGGACGAGAACGTGGACGGGTTATTTTATCAAATAACTATCCAGTTTTCATGAATAAATTGATCCCAAAATTACAGTGAGGGCATTTCATCTCTATTGATTTTTCCACATAAATTTCTAACAGTTTGGACGGAAGATTCACCACTTTGGTGTGAGTTTTTAATATTTCCTACTTCTGTTTAAGCGTGAATCGACTTATTTCGTTAATGTCGAATTTAAAAGTACCTTTCCGTAAAACCTGAAAGACAGAAGTGTTGCCAGAGTCGAAATAATCACTATTTCAAAATGCAAACTCTTGATGGCCCATCCTTTATGTGCTTCATAAATATGTAATCTCCTATTAGCCACTTTGCGAAGGTTTTCAGAATGTTCTGATTTCAATTTAAATTTAAACTGCTATATCTTCCATCGTTTCATAAATATCAGCGATGAGGCTAGAATTTCAGTCTTTACGTACATGATACAATGAGATGAATTTTTTCAACATTGAATTAGTGCTTTCGCCATTTTGCAACTAAAAAAGTTACGCTGCTATTATTGCGCATGTGTAAAGATTGTTATATCCACCATATTTTGGAACCTAACTGCAATTGCACACTGCAAATGCGCAATTTGAGGTATTGATGTGCATCCGGGGCTATCCCCTCTTTTTCGAGCCTATTAATAGGTACTCCTGAATGAAATCCTAGCAGACCTCAAATAGTCCTCCAACGAAGAAGTTCAACAAAAAAATTGTATTACATACAAATACTAGAAATGAAATTTACAAAATCAGAATTGATTGGTTAGTTACTCAATTGAAGACTTAGTGCGTATATTCATCAAGTACGCGGTGAGAATTTATTTTAAGTTTCAGTGTATTGTGGTTGTCCGATATGTCAAATTAAATCTGTAGCTTCCCGAGAAACGAAGGCCGATCTGGTTTTTTTTGATTACACGAAATAAAAGTTTCTATGAAAGCTGTCTGAGTTTACCTTAATGTGATAGTGCAAAGTTCGAAATGTCCAAAAGTGAAGTTGAAGTGTAAGCCATAAATTGCGTTTCTAGCATTTTGTGTAAAACGTCATTAGTGGAATATACGCATGCGTCGACATCGATCGATTCCACCGATTAGATTTGGTCATAAAAGCCGCATATTTGAGTTTGGTCATAAAAACTGTTTGTCCAAATTGATCAAAAATAGACTTCAATTAAACTGGAATTACACTCCAAACTTGAGCCCCACACAGAGGTTTCAGAATGCACGGTTTTATTTTGATAATTTCACGACAGTTCAACAACCCTCAAAACGTGAAGGTTTTGTACTTTTCATTGCTGCGTACTATCTTGAAATATGTCAGACCGATTTGGAATCCTTTTTATTATAAATATATATTATAGAATTATAGAAATCGACTGAGTGTCTCTACAGCGCATGACTCAGATTGTATTATATGATAAGCTTAGAGCATAAGAGGATAATTTTTGATCAAACTCTGTTATACCGAATTGTAAATGCCCACTTCGATTATCCATTGATTAATGAATTTTTTTTTAATATCCGCGGTTTCCTGATCGTCACAGAGACCTGTTTTTATACCTGGAGCCCGTACATCCTTGTTTTATCACTCAATTATTTTGAGAATAATGCGCTTTTATAATTGGCATCTTTATAACATCGAAATCTTCAATTTATCAATGTCTATGTTCAGGAGGGAACTAAGTCAATATTTAGGTAGAAACTACTGAATGTATTTCTGTTTTTTTATTGTCAAGATATTGTGCAGATGAAATTTGAAAGTGTTTAGGATTAAGTTCACATCATGTTTGAATTTTTGGATTATTTAGTGAATCCTGTTGCTTCCTGTTGGGATTCCTGTTTATGTAAATATACAAAATGAATAAATAAAACTAACAAATTCAATTTCCTCTGTCCACAAGTGACATAAAAGATTCTAGTATGAATATTACATATATCTTGTGAAATAGTGCCTTTAATTGTACGAAAGAAAGTCTAATGACTTTGAAAATTTTTGAATCCTCACGAAATTTACACGAAAATGTGAATTATTATTCTAGTTCGAAATACCAAATTTCCGATCGATCGTATTTTTCATGAAAAACTTGAATCTTGCAACATCGAGTCCAAAAGGTGTATTTTAAGATGAGTGTTCTTGTAACAGAAAGTAGAACTTATGGAATGTTTGACAAAAAATGGCCCATAAAAGTCTCAACGTTCAAAACATTGGTAATACAACTCTGTCAGTGACTATTATTTATAAAACATGAAATTATTCCTTAATTACGAATAAATATTGCTTGGTGTTGGTTTTGATAAATTCGAATTCTTATAGGGATGGTACAGGATATATCATTTAAGTTTTAGTTGTTAGATGACCTTTGCATTCTGAAGCTTGTCTTTGTATCTTTTGATAGAGGTGATTGTGAATATTCTTTTTTTCCTAAAATTTACTGGTAGTACTTTTTCCTCAATTTTTAGTCTTTCAATTCTTTCCGTATGCACTTGAGGGTTTTTTGAATTTTATTCATTGTTCAGCAGTTTGAAAGATGATCCATTGAAACCAATTAATCTTAACTTCTGACCTGATGATGGAAAACCAGGTGTTTCAGTCGAAGGATTTTATGCACCTTCTTGGTGTGGCCGTTAACTCTTTTATCTGATGGCGGAGAACATGTGACTAGCAGTGTAAAGTCTGTTGGAAATGAGCTAGAATATTTGTTCGAAGCTAGGAAATAATTCTATGTAGATCAGGTTCTTCTACTGTATAAAGCACAGGTCAGACCAGCACTCGAGTACTGATCTCTTGTTTGGAGCTCAGCACCCAAGTATTCGTTCCAGAAAAGAACAGTACGACTGACAGACTGCTCAACTATAACTGCTAGTTTACAGTCATTGGAACATAGCGTAAATATCACCATTGTATTTATTGGCATTTGAGCATGGACCTTTCACCAGGTCATCACTAAGCAGTATCCGTAACGCCCGAAAGCAAGTTGTGTGATAAGGATATGCCTTATCATCGCGCAAAGCGAGAACCCTTCCAATGGAGTTGGATCACCCTGCTTCCAGTTTCGGCTTTAGTTCGAAAACTTACACCGTGACTGGTAGCAGCGAAGCATTATCCAACTGTTACTGGCTCTGCAGGTCAATACCCGCCTTGGTTGGGACGCAACTCACACGCAGAAGGTGCTTCTTATTTCCATCACCCATTCGCAAACTCAATAAACAAGGAAAATCTCGAAGATTTATGCTTCAATCGATACTTGTACCAGCGCTGACAACCGATCGTAACCTCAAGACACACGAACCCTTGTGAGATCTTTAAATCAATCCCGGTTTGAGCACCAACGATCTAAAACCGTACTGTTAAGACCTAAAAAACCCAGAAATATCTCGCAAACAATTCCGGTTCGAGACGGTTGAAGGAAGTGGTGCCAGCTGCCGCTAAATTCGCACAAGGCACTAGGTCTGCCCAACATGCACATTCCTATGCAGTTGAATTAACAACTGCTAGAACTTCTGTTAAACAGAAACCTTTTTTTCTTTGAACTGGCTTCCTTCGGTATATAATCTTCAACAACTTAAGACGATAGTAAACAGGACACAACTTTCCGTTCGGGGCACCAATTAGGTGATTTAGATTCCCCAATCCTCGGGCGGTCAAACAAAAAAAATCGAAGGAGACATTTTGAACTTAACTCACATATTTTCATTTATAGAACGATATAGATTTATTTGGACAGTAGAACATAAAATATGAAAATTGATGGAAAATGAAAATGATGGATTGAGTATATATCGCTCATCTTTCGATTTCTAAGTAGGTAATTTTTTGTTTTGTGGTTCCTTTCTTTAAGTTCTATCACTCGTTAAAATAGGACAAATCTTTAAAAACACCTTGTTTATCGAAAAAATTGATTGATTATTGTTATGTATCATAAAGGAGACTTCCATGGTACCCTTCAAGAAGATGCATCTTCAGAATTGTACGTCCCAATCCTTCTTCGGGTCCATAGCAATTATTCTGCAGCTCCTTTAGGTATCCAGGAAAGGTATGATAAATTTAACCTATTAAAATGATAGGTCTGACCTTGAAAGATTATTGGGCCAAGGTTGACCTCGCGACCGATATAGACTTTTTCGATTCATTAGGTGAGTATTTTTGTTGAAACTGATAGGGAAAGATGTTCGGGCGTTCGATTTCATTATTTTATATTCTTTAAACGAATGTTTATTATACCTGAAGTTAGTTTCTGATGAATTCGTTCTTAGAAACTTCGTTATTTTTCATAATAAAAATTCTTCAATATAATCTGTCAACTTGGTCTTCCAGAATAAAGCGTGAACCAAACCTTGTGCGCAACTTCTTAAGCAGACTTTGGCAGTACACTAGTCTTAAATTACTCATTTTTGAAATGGGCGCGATCGAGAACATCTTGGGCTGCAGCGAAAGGTGGATCAACCTTTTCCATAGTACCCTTTGCTTTATTTTTCCTGATTAGTTATAAATGGTTTCATTTAGTCTATAGAATATGGTGCAAACCTTGTGTTCAACTTCAAGCATAATCCACCAGATGGTTGAGTTTGAGAGTGTGCTTTCTTAATAGATGATTCTTGAAATAGGTGCTGTTGGGAAGCTTTGAATATCTTGTGCAAAGTGGAAACATCTTTATTCAGATCTTCAGTAGAGCTAATCAACTTTTTTCATCGTACCACATATTGTTGAAAGGGTAAAACAATTCCGCATAATCTCAACAGAATCTGGAAGGTACTCCAGCCTTAGATGTAGAAAACAGCATTGATTGTCCATGAGAATAAGAAACCCCTGGCAGCCAATGAAATCAAGCTGTACCATCTTCATCGAATGATCAGAAGTAGCCGAATACCAGGCCCATGAAGAAAGTGTGAGCTGCAATGGATGGCAAGAGGTGTTGAATTGTCTTTTTTGGGAACTAAAAGTCTTCACTCGCAAATTCTTGTTTCAGGATAATGGTAAACGCATCAGACGGACTCATTCCGGTGAAAGTCAAAATTATTCGATTCCGCTTATGTTTGTAAGGGTTAACATCTTGAAATTGCTATTTGGCCAAGATGAAAACCCCTTAAGGCCGATTAAATTTAATCTTTTCGGAGTACCTTCCAAATAAGATGAAAAAATTGGTCTTAGGAGCGATTTTCATCAGCAACTTTCTTTTAGGGTAATGCATTTGAAAGAAGAACATTTTAACTATTATATTTATTTTGAGAAATTTTATTCAGTCCATTTATTTGTATTACGTTTTCTGAAAATTGTTTACTTATTGTTTTCTACATTTTATTTTTCTGATCATCAATTTATCGAAATATAATTGGCTTTGATAATAATACAGCTGTAAGATGTTAAATAATGCATTTTTTATGATATTGCTGGCTGAATTTAATCTCTCATATTCGCATTTTGTATTTTAGTTTGATACGTTTTTCAACTAATTCTTTTCAAAAATTGTGTTTTCTTCATTAATAATACAGTGTTAACAAAAGGTGGGGGAATTTAATGACGTTAACAATTTTTCATTAATATTCCATAAAAAATTCGTGAAAATACTGAAAATATCTGATCAGAAGTAGCTACTTTGTATGTAAGCTTTTCCTTGAAATTTCTTTTTTATATCTTTTCTTCATTCTTCAGCACGCTGAAGGCTCATTCTTCTTGTCAAGGGGCGCTGCTTTCAATAACTTGATTAAAACTTACCTTACTTTATAATATGCTTTACTTCGGTTTCATTTCGGGCATTTAGTAACTGCAGAACAAACAAGTTTCTTTCAAGAAGTTCTAGCATATCGAATTTCGAAGTAACATGGCTCAAAAATGCAAGACTTATTACTGACAAGAGGGTAGAATCAAAGTCCTGTTTTTTGAAGATGAAATGTTCAGTTCTTACTGGTGAGTAATTGTTGTCTCTCAGTGTGAAGAATAAATGGTCGTCTTGAGTGCGCCTTAACTAACATACCCACGTTTTTGAAGTCTTGATAAATTACTAATTACTCCTTCCCATTATATATTGATATTTCACTACTCATCAAACTTATTTCAAATTATTTATTCTAATCACTAAAATTGAAAACATTCATTAATAAGGATTATGAACTATGGTAACAGATAGTTCCTATTAATGATTTTTGGTACAGATCACCCGGATTAATTTATTTTAATTGAAAACATTCAGATATGGCTATAAAAATTTGCTATTGCCCTGAAAAACTTGAAAAACATATAGTCGACCAACCCAGAGTGTTATAAGAAAAATTGTGAAGATATGGCGAGAAACCGGGTCTGTGGCAGATATTGAGGAGCCAGTACGCACTCTTGCAGGACTTTCAACCGTGAGGAAGAATGAGTACAAACACCTCTATCTGACGTAGAAAACTTCAACTGCACCTGTCCTCGGCTACTTTACATCGGATATCAAAGCAAAACAGCGTACAACATTCAATTAACGCAAGAACTCAAGCCGACGACCATTCCAAGCACCGTACATTAAAAGTTGGAATCTTCAAGATGTACATACGAATAACGTTTGTCTTCCATCCGCCTTATTCGAACACCCTTTAGATCTAAAAATTTAATTAATATGATATGATAATTGGATATATTTATCGGGTTTTCTACTATTTTGTTTATCTGAAAAAATTGAATTTTCAATTAATATGAAATTGTTGAAAGTTTTACTATGAAATTTTTGATTCGTGGTGAAATACACTTTCTGTGTGCATGCCAGATATGATCTTCGTATCTGTTGGATTTTAATTTCATCCGACTAATTGTAGATATGATAAAGCCGAGTACACATGAAGGAGATGAGAAGTAGAGCCAAAGTGTAAATACTGTTCCATCCTAAACCAGTAGCAACAACATTCCGAATGTAATCTCCAGCCTATTGGACTATGAAACCAGAGGAATGATACAAAGAACTACGTCACTGAGGTCGGAGTAAGTATGCACCTCAAATTTTAAAAAGTTGAAGTCTTATGGACCAATTCAATAACTTCATTCTCTCCTCTTCACTGAAACTTTAGTGTATACATGCATGATAAATAAAAATTTTTACGTTCAAATGAATAAGTGGATACCTGAATCATGATCTTTTTCTGCGCTTTTGTTCTAGAGAACAGCGTTCTATCGTTTCGCCAAAATGTCCGTAATTTTCTAATTTTGAGCCGAAAATGGTCTCCAACGACTAGATTGGACCCACTGATAAAGAATCAGAAGTAATTCTTTCTGGAAGGTCTGTCCGTAAACTTTCTAACGGAATGAGCTAGAGACTTGAAAATTTCAGGGAAGGTTTGGGGTTACTTTCAATTAAATTTTTATTTCCGAAGGTGCGAACCCTTTTGAGTTCAGATTTAATATTTATATGTCAAATAACGACACGAAGGCTCATGCTAATATTGTTGGGATAAATTGCCACAATTCCTCCAACTTTCAATATAAGCTTCAATTTATTCTTTTTCCATTCTTTCAATATCTGCAGAATATGTTCTAAAATTGCAGAAAATGGCGTTTATTTGACTTTTGGATGACAGAACACATAATTCGGTTTTTTCATTTATCATATCTTTTTCAAGAAGTCATTCACAGATTTGAAATTTTCAGGGGAAATGGACAAGTTTCTGACTTCACGGCAGTGCTTTTGTTTCCTTAGATTGACGACTCAAACCAAAAGGATTTGAAACATTTCAGCTCAGCAACAAGAAGTTTTTATGAAGAAGAAAGCCGATAGTAACGTCTTCATATATTAAGATCGGATTTTTGCACATACCATAATTGCATATTGTTTACAAGGTTCACACCACATGGTTTACGGAAAGACAATGCAGGAAGTTATCAGAAACTATTTTAACGCTAGGTAAAAATTATTATAACAAACCTTTTATAAAACATCATTAATGGTACAAAGTACGATTTAATAATAAGTTTGAAGATGCACCGATAAGGACACGTAAAAGAGACTAAAATGTACAAGATGGTTCAGATTGATCTATTCATTAAAAGGCATTTTTGCATGCCTTTAATTTTTTTCAAATCTTCCTATTTTTATAATTATAAGTCAACAATGGTTTTTATCGATTCAATTGCACGAAGGGATAAAAAGTTCATGGTTAACTTCTTCATTTTAGATCGCCCGTCGAACCGTTTATAAACGTGAAAAATTTAGAATGACAAAACGAAAATCTTTATAGTGGGTTTTAAATAAAAATTGTAATATCAAGTCTTGATTGGGCGAAATCCGTCCAAGGGCTTCGGTAGTTTATTTAGCAGTAAATTTTGAATATTTTGCTCCGGCTCTATATACATATAGAGTGCCGATAAAATAAGGTATTCAACAATATAGCTGTTTTAGTACAAGAGAATTTCGTTTAATATTTGGATTTTGTGATGAAAACCATTTGGTGCGAACAAATTTATTCATAACACTGAATAAGAAAAGATTTTGACCAAGAAATATCTGCCTATTTATCACTCAACTTGAATATAAGGAATTCACTAGAGAATATCTAGCGAAAAAAACTAATTTTACATTATAGTTTTACTCGAATATGTTTTTACATTTTAGTTATGGTTAAATAAAGCAGAATGTTTAAAAGAATTAATAATCTTTATTTTTTATGTGGTCAGAAATAAACATAATTTCTAATGAAGAACTTTTTATTTGAAATAATCTGCATACGTTTAATAATATTATATATATTTAATTAACGTTTCTTGTATTTTTATTTATGTCAAGAAATTTATTTTTTATAACTGAGATTTATTCTTAATGAAAATGGAATATATAAATTTGTTTATAAAATAAGGAATTATCATTTCATTAATATTAGCCAGATTTTAAGGAATGATGTCTGAATAGAAAAAATACATATTTCACTGTTGATGTTCTTTGTGTTATTTAATATATTCTCCATAATAAATTTAACTTGCAATAATTTGTGTTTCTTTCACTCCGTATCTGAGACCGCTTACTCTTCACTAAAAAAAGAATCAAAGGGCAATTAAAAGCTTTAAGCCCTATGAGTCGCTCGATAAAGATGAAATCTTCTGCAGAGTGGTCTGGAAAATCTGATCCCGCAATTACAATCTTCAAAGACTGTCAAGAAGCTTTAAATAGGACAATGGAACATATGAGAATTTCGGAATTACTAAGGGTTGAATTTCATCCGCTCCCAAAAGATTCTAAACCAGTTGAGTATGACTTTGATGCCAACATTAAAGTGGTAGGTAACCACCAAGAAGACATGAACAGATAAGATCCACTTCAGAAAATCCATATGGTATACTGATGTATTCCTAAGGGATCAAGGAGCAAGCAGAGGACTCAAGTATAGGGAAAGCCTATAACAACGCTCCAAACCGAAATTCTGGCTAAAGATGTATCAAATATAGTACAAGACTAGAATTTGAATAGCCTCAGATAGTAAGATGGCACCGAAGCAGCTGATGTCCGTTGAATGTAAGTCAAGAACCATCTGGAGCTGAAAAATTCCTCATATCAGCGGAAATCAACAAACTAGTGCTAGTTTGGCTACCAGCACGTCAGGATATCGACGCCCTTGTAGAAAGAGACAAACACTAGCTCCACCAGACTAGTACGCTCGTGTTGGGTATCACCCACATTGAGTAGGGCCGAAGTCGATGGATGGAAAAGAAACAGAAAAATCGTATTGTATTAACACCAAGCCAACGAAAAGCCAAGGCCTCTTCGCGACTTCTAAAGAGAATGTCCAATTAGCCCTATCGCTGTCAAAGAACGAACTACTACTGTTTCTGGTCACTGGCCACTGGGTTGAGAGATACCACCTATACAACATAAGTAAAGAAAGCTCGGTTATCTGAAGATTGGGTGAATCAGCAAAAGAAACTGAGCAACACATGCTCTGCCAACGCAAAGTGGTGGTGTAAACCAGACTTACTCTAGTGGGTCTCATTGATGCTCTGTGGTACGCCTTGTTTTTTTTTGCTCGCAAAACTATGTAACGCAGTATATTTTTCGTTAAAGATAATAAATTCATTACCAACTTTTTTGAATTGGCCGCGTGAATTTGTCAATTAAAAGCTGAAAATTATGCAACTGTTTGCTTAGAATATGAAACATATCTCAGATTGGAATAAAAATTCAGATTGGCTACAGAAAAAGGTTATACTTTTAATAGAAAAATCTTCGAGTAATATTTCTGAAGACTGGAAATCCATTAATCCATTACAAAGAAGAATTATATAGTTGACATTATCAGTTGAATATTTTTGCTGTTTCGGAGGAATATTTATTGTTCAAATTTTAGTGGTTTCTAGCAGAACATAACAAAATGGAATTTTTGAAGAGTATTCTTTTTTGTAGAGCATGATGATTGTCAAAAAATTCTACGAATAAACAGATAACTGCATATAACTGTGCCATCTATTGAACTTATACGGAACTAAATTTTGAAATGTAAAAATAAAGCAGTACTCATTTCGTTGTGGTTAAAATGGAATGTTTCTAGTTAGATACACAGATGGGGCTTAAGTGAAACACTGGAATAAATATTTCATTTAAGAGTAAAATACCATTATAAAAATATTATTATATCTCAATTCCACTGTCACTACTCATAAAAACCAGCAATATAGAAGTGTAAAACAAATTTTTCTTCAAATGGAGATATGAACTATAGAGACAACAAAGGTAACTTCAGCTCTAAAAAAAGAGCTAGTAGGAATTAATGAGAATCAGCTATTTTCAGCCTGAAACATTATGCTGTTATTGAACAGTGTGATCTTATGTTCCCAGGAGTAAAGTTAGTGCTTTCATCTTTAGATAATAAATCTCAAAAGCAATAAAATGGATATTTATTCGTATATTCGTTATTTTCATGAAAGTACTTGTGATTTTTCCATTCCTTTGCTTATAAAAATTGAGAAATACAAAATGGCGAATGCGCATATAATAGGATGATCATAATTATTTCCAAGTGGCAAGTTAGATAAGAAACCTATAATCTTTCCTGTCAATGAAAATATTCACCAGTGGAAAGACGTCATTCAATTTTCTCATCAATCGAATACAGTGATTAGAATTGTCCTGGAATAAATATGAATTATTGGCTGGATATGCTTTAATTTTCTCCTACCGATTACCGCCTAGTTCAGGGGACATCACTAGATGACGATCGTATATGAATATTTTCTTTTAAACTTTTTTAAATTGAACCGTATGTTAATCTGTTAAAATGTCTATTATATAAATATTCAAAAATGAACAAAGTCAGTACAATGATTCCTGTGGTATTCTCATTTGAAATTGAATTTTTCCAATATTTTCGAAAATACAAATCCAAACGAGTCTAACTTTAGTATTTAGATTTGATGGACTTTGGTATAGGGAAGTAGAATAATAACGCAAAAGTTCGTGCAAAATAACACGAAGATCGTATGATTACATGATTCAAAATAAAAATAAATATTTTGTTAGCGGAGCAGCGTTGAGGGTTACCGAAACCATAGCAACAATCCTACGATCGAGTTCAAATTTGGCATTTATAGTGAAATCACGACACAAAAAGATAATTTCGTTGAGATAAATTACGAGAATTTGTTGACTTCTTTTCTTATCTGATTTCGGCAAAAAACAAAAAGGATATGAAGTTTAGTTCAATATATTCTTTTTCCATTGTTTTCTTTGCCATTATTTAACGATGCAGATAGAAGGGAGAAGGATTAAACCTATCAATTATGTATTGATCATTTTCATGAGATTTTCCGTTTCTTCAGGTCAGATCCATATCCTAAACAATGCTTTGATCTGATCTCGAAATTTGTTTGAAACAGAAAAACATAATAATGCAGAAAGAGCGCGATATTCTTGAAATGAAAAAGAAAAAATGGTGTGTCCTGATTTGGTGTTTAGCTGTTCTGCAGTGAAAATGTTCACAAATCGTTATTGGAACTTGAATCGTGAATGGACTAATATGTTCTATCGGGTGTTTTTTTAGAGTGATAGAAATTTAAATTGAAATAAAACACATTCGAATTAAGAATGAAGCGAATTTTTTTTTATTTGAAAGATATTTTTATGACATTTATGTTTTAAAAATAATTTCCGGCATATGTCCACCACGACTAGCTCTGAGGAAGACCAATTTTGGACCACTTTTTCGAGTAATTCAAGCCTTATTTCACCAATAACATGAGTTATTTTGGCTTCCAAAGCGTCTATTGTTTCTGATTTATCAGCATAAACCAATGACTTGACATAACCCCAAAGAAGATAATCTAGTGGAGTTATGTCCCATCAACAGATCATCGATCTGTTACGAGCACCATTCACTGTAACATCGTTTTTAAAGAAATAAGGACCGATGATGCCTCCAGCGTGTAAAGCACACCATACAGTGCATTTTTCAGGATACAATGGAACCTACAATGGATCTTCTTGAGGATTTTTTCACTCCATATACGGCAATTTTGCTTGTTTACATAGCCGTTCAACCAGGAATTATTATTCTTGTTATTATCCCGAATAAATGAGCTTCATCACTAAACACAATTTTACGATAAAAAAGTGCATCAACTTCAAGCTGTTCTAGGGCCCAGTTAGCAAACAAACGACGCTGATTATGGTCAAGTGGCTTTAGTTCTTGAACCAGTTGGATCTTGTATGGGTGTAGACCAAGATCTTTGCGCAACATTTTCCATGTGGTGGATGCACAGAGTTCAACTTGTTGTGAATGTCGACGAATAGACAAATCTGGATCATCATTAACACTATGACTTACAGCAGCGATATTTTCTTCTGTACATACAGTTCTTTGTCTTGTTGTTGTTGAATCGAGTAGAGAAAATGTTGTCCGAAATCTATCGATAGTTCGACCAATGAACTGCTTTGATGGACAAGTATGTGAACCATAAATTTCACTAACTGCTCTATAAAATTGGCGAATAGAACACTGATTTTGAAAATAAATTTCAACATTTTGTAAACGTTATTACGGCGTGAGTCTTTCAAAGATAATTTGTCAACGCTTACTGAACAGAAATGTCAAAACAACATGGCTTCTACCTTCTGTCAAATCACAGTTAGCCCTATCGAAAGTTCTATCACTCTAAAAAAACACCCGATTTTAGAAACACTAAGAAATAACGTTGCAACTGCATTTTTTAGCTCGTAGCTAAACATATACAGTTCGCGTGTTTCGAGACATACCATCTACAAGAGATTTAGAAGAGTCAATTTAGTCAAAAGACTGCCATGCAGGTGTCAGCCTCTTAAATGAGTCAAACGGCGCATTGGACTAGCATGTGCTTGGATACCAGTGGGACCAAAACCTTAGTTTGGTTTGTGTAAAGATTTTAGGATATTTCGCGTTTTTTGGGCACCGTTCGGGTGCCAGAGATCGAATTCAAAATGTACAAGAAGCGCACAGCTACAGGGATCGCACGATCATGGTCTGGGGTAAAATTTCACTTGATCGCAGAACTGAACTCGTTTTGGTAGATTGTTTTAAAGTTCCAACGATTATATTAACAATACTCTTGAACCTGTGGTGTTACTGTATTGACAGTTTGTTACGAAGCTATATGATAGTTCAGGTACACATATAAATTAATGGCCTTATTTCAGCTGGAACAAATTTATTAAACTGCAAAAACTTGCCTGCTCGACTAGTTTCGGTGACATGTGAATTCTACCAGTTAGTGTATGGGCATGTGAGCGTAGCTCTTTCACCAAGTGACTGGTTAGCAGTCTACACAGTCTGCCGCAATAGGCAGAAAGTGTAATAAGGGTTACAGCTTATCATCGCGTGGTGAGAACCTCTCCGAAGCGATGAACGCACCCAGTTTGGGCTTCAGTTCGAAAACCTACAACGGTCTGACTGGTAGCAGCGAAGCACTATCCAACCTCTTCTGACTCTGCATGGTCAGTATCCGAGTTGTTTGGGACGCAATTCACACGCCAGAAAGGCTTTTTATCCATCCATCCAAACGCAGTCTCATGAACTCATGAAGATAATTGAGACAATTGGAGATTATTCTTTTGAGATATCTCTATTCTAGAGTAACGAAGCACTGAAAATTTATACTTTTATTTCTTGCTATTTTCGGATAATATAAATAGACCATACAGAACTTATTCCTGTCGAATATTATTAATTTTTTTGCTCCAAGAAATGGAAGTAGAAGATTGACAGTCTCAGAGTTATCCTATTGGTGAGAATTTCGAAAGGAATTCGTCGAAAATTGGCTGTTTTCTCGAGCTTTTTTGAGATTTTTACCCATTGAAATCTGCAGGAAAGCGTTAACGATCAAAAACGAACGACTTTCATTTCCAATTTTCTTTCACTTTTGTTTCTACAAAAAGACAAACAAAATCTGATATTTCAAATTCAAATCCACCGTCGACGTTTGACGTATCGCGGAATTAGGAATGCTGTGTTATGATGGAGCTTCTAACCTCTTAGTTTCTGGAGGTGAGCCGTTTTGTTCCAACTTGCAGCCCCTGAACTCTTCAGATTCGCGTAGGGTGCAAGTCTGATAATTACGCCTGTGACCTTGTTCCACGTCGGAACGTCGGTTGTCGGAATACTCGCACTATGCTCTATTTGAAGCCGACGAGAACGGTGAGCTAGGTATTATCGGAAAGCTGTAGTGTTCTCTATGGGATGCGCCGGCAAGCTGTAGCAGAGCAAAGCGGAATTCTGGGCAAAGACGGAGCATAACGGCACAATCTAATTGTTCGTTAGGTGCAGAGAAATCGACAATGGTAATCAATAAAAGTTATTGAGGTTGTAGCTGTTTTTACCAAACTAAATGAAGATATTCCATAAATGTGACCCATTTGTATCTGTTTGTGCGTTCAGGAGAATCTTCTGGGAATTATATCGGTTCATTTCAAGTGATTCTAAGAATGTTAATATACACCCCTTACTCTCGATATGGATAATTTCATATTTGTTATTGAAATTATGTTCAAATTCAAATAAATGGTTGGAGTATGTGGAATGTGTGGAATATGAAGTGTAGCTCTTTTGATGTTCGTGGATTCTCTTCTTGAACGATCTGCCGGTCTGACCAATATAAACTATTGGGCAAGTCTTACAAGTCAACTTATAGACTCCTGATTTATTGTGTTATTATTTTCCATGTATTTGTCTTATATATTAATGGTTCTGAAAGCCGCTGTGTAATCAAAATTCTTGAAATAGTTGACAATGTCTATTATATATGAAATTCGAAATTTTTTTGGAATAGTGTCTTTTGTGGAAGGATAAACGTGAATTTATGCTCATATTTTTTTTTTATTGTTCATCTTTTCATCTATAAGGGTTGGGTTGAAACCATTGTTAACTGCTATTTGTTTGATTATATTTGATTCTTTGGAAAAATTTTGGGGGTTCATCGATACTTTCAGTAATCTATGGATAAAGTTATTATAGGCTGACATTTTTTGATTGAAGGGATGATTAGAAGTTTTATGTATTGTTATATCTGTGTGCGTAAGTTCGTGAAATATACTAAATTCATGTGAATTATTAAATTTTGTGATATTTAAGTCTGGGAAATTCATACTTCCGTTCTTTTCTTCCTCATAGGTGAATTTGATGGACGGGTGTAGATTATTAATGAAATTTGAGGTGTTCAGTTGTCTCTTGGTTCCTTTAAAGCAACATATTATGTCATCTACAAATCTGAACCAATAAAGAAAGTATTTGTTCGTTGAGTTTGAATGAATTTTTGATTCTAAATCATCCATGAACATTTCTGCTGAAATAGAGCTATGTGGATTTTCCATGATGAGTCCTTCATTGTGAATATAAATAATACCAACATACTGGAAGTTATTCTGTTCAAGACATATTTCAAGACAATTCAGAATATCATTAATTCTGATAGGATTAGTATTATTTTGATCAATAACTTTTTAACAATTTGTACTGTTTCTATTGGGGCATGCTAGGGAAAAAAATTTGGATATCAAACGAAGTTAATTTGGAGTTTGCAGCTAAATGAATGGATTTGATGTTTTTCCTAAGTTGTAACCCATTTTTTATAGCATATTTGGCTTTTAAATTTGTTTCAGTTTGAATTATTGACATTTATGTTTTTGATAATTTTATCTTAGGTCATGGACAACTGTTCTAATTGTGTTATTAAATTTGTTAAATTAAAAATGGAATATCAATAAATATCAAAATAGCCTAGAGATTAGGGAGCTGCTTCGAAATGTTGCCGATATATCAAAATAACCCATGTATCAGGTTTTTTAAAGTCATAGAACTTTCGATAGGGATAACTGTGATTTGACAGAAGGTAGAAGCCATGTTGTTTTGATGTTTCTGTTGTAAGTATTGGCAAATTATCATGGAAACACTCACGCCACAACAACGTTTACAAATTGTTGAACTTTATTTTCAAAATCAGTGTTCTATTCGCCAAACTTATAGAGCACTTCGTGAAATTTTGTGTGAAGATCTTGGTATACACCCATACAAAATCCAACTGGTTCAAGAACTAAAGTCACTTGGCCATAATAAGCGTTGTTTGTTTGATGATTGGGACCTAGAACAGCTTTAAGTTGATCCACTTTATTATCAAAAAATTGTGTTTAGTGATGAAGCTCATTTCGGATTGAACGGCTATGTAAACTAGCAAAATTGCCGTATATGAAGTGAAAAAATCCTCAAGAAGTTTTGCAGGTCCCATTGCATCCTGAAAAATACACTGTATGGTGTGCTCCACACGCTGGACGCATCATCGGTCCATTTTTCTTTGAAAACGATGCTGGAGCTAATGTTACAGTGAATGGTGCTCGTTACAGATCGATTATCAATGATTATTTGGTTCAAAATTTGAATGGTATCGACCCATAATTATTTTGGTGCCAACAAGATGGTGCTACACCTCATGCTGCTACCGTAACAATTGATTTATTGAAGAAAAGATTTGGCGATAAAATTATTTCGAGAAATGGTCCAATTAGTTGGCCTCCAAGATCATGCGACATAACTCCACTGGATTATTTTCTTTGGGGTTATGTCAAGTCATTGCTTTATGCTGATAAACCAGAAATAATAGTCGGTTTGGAAGCCAACATCACTCGTGTTATTGATGAAATAAGGCCTGAATTATTCAAAAAAGTGGTCCAAAATTGGTCTGATCGAATGCCGTTCCTCAGAGCTAGTCGTGGTGAATATATGCCGGAAATTTTTTTCAAAACATAAATGTCATAAAATTATTTTTCAAAAAAAATTGGCTTCAATCTTAATTTAAATGTGTTTTATTTCAATCTGAAGTTCTATCACTCTAAAAAAAACACCCGATATTTCGTAATCAACGTTGCATTGCATTCCCTAAGATATAACCAATATAAGTAGTCTGTGTGTAGAATAAGTGGACTGTGTAAATGAGTACTACACTTGAAGTGTTTTGGAATATAATGTTTGAGAGATGATGAATAAACTCGTGGAGTCTTTGGCATATCAAAAATAACATGGAATTTAGTTTATGGTTTCTGTGCTTATTCTTATTTTATAGAGAAACTCAGTTCGTTTGGAAGCAACCACGGTATACATATTATGTTTTATACAATAATACTTAAATATTATAGGATGTGCATGCGCAAGTGATTTGCGCATGAGATTGCTTAGAGTGGCTGGAGTTTCCGCTATAACATACTTTATGAAGTTTTATCAGTTTCGGTAATTGTGGGTTCATAAAAGTCAATCAATATTTCGGATTGATTTTATTATTTTTTGTTGTTTTGAGGAGCGAATCCATCAAATACAAAAGAGATATTCTGCAGGAAAAATAATAAACTGAAATTCAATCCCACGTTGTTTTTCTGAAGCCGTATAGGTGTCACATTTATTTGGAAAATTTTTCATTCTTCCATCTCATCCGCAATAACTTCCAACGACATATTTCTAGCTGCAATCGAGCAGGTGCGAAACATTGTATTGAAAGCTCCTTCTCGCCGTATAAATTCGTCCGAGAGAAAGCATTTCAGCGTAACCACAACCGCAAAAGTGGAACTTGGGTTGTGATTCAATTGTGTTCGGGAAAACGCGAATAAGATGATTCAAAGGATTCGTATTCGTCCCTCCAGTTCGTGGAATCTATTTCTACAGAAGGAAAAAGAATATTCGTTTAATTTACTTCAGAGAATGGTGAAAGCAAACAGCCATGATTCGACTTTGGCTCACGACTTTTTCTATATTAGATTTATGTGCACTCTGCATGAAAGTGGCCGAGGCCGATGTTAGATCGACGTTTCAGACAAATTCCAGTTTTTGTTTGAGCTATCCAAAAGTACTTTTGTCAAGAGGAATTTTTTCATTTTGGCATAGACTGAAAAATTGCAAGAAAACACAACTAACCATTATGTCATTAATGAGGAATATGAGCTATGGTTTTCCAATAAGAGGTTTCATTTTTATTAGCCGTCACTTTTTAAGCTGTCGTTTTTTGACATTTGATAAGTTAAAACAACGCCATCACTAAAAATGAAATGATACAGAAGTATGTATCATTTCATAGTCTGAGCTATGATAATATCGACTGTTTTTTTTTAGAGTGATAGAACTTTCGATAGGGATTGCTGTGATTTGAAAGAAGATAGAAGCCATGTTCTTTTGACATTTCTGTTCAGTGAGCATTGACAAATTATCATGGAAAGACTCACGCCGCAACAACGTTTACAAATTGTTGAAATTTATTTTAAAAATCAGTGTTCTATTCGCCAAACTCATAGAGCAGTTCGTGAAATTTATGGTTAACATAATCGTCATAACAACAAGACAAAGAACTGTGCGTACAGAAGAAAATATCGCTGCTGTAAATAATAGTGGTAATGCTGATCCAACTTTGTCTATTCGTCGTCGTTCACAACAAGTTGGATTCTGTGCATCAACCACATGGAAAATTTTGCGTGAAGATCTTGGTCTACACTCATACAAGATCCAATTGGTTCAAGAACTGAAGCCACTTGACCATAATGAGCGTCGTTTGTTTGCTGATTGGGCCCTAGAACAGCTTGAAGTTGATCCACTTTATTATCATGAAATTGTGTTTAGTGATGAAGCTCATTTCTGGTTGAACGGCTAGGTAAACAAGCAAAATTGCAGTATATGGTGTGAAAACAATCCTCAAGAATTTCTGCAGGTTCCACTGCATCCCAAAAATGCACTGTATGGTGAACTTTACACGCTGGATGCATCATCGGTCCATATTTCTTCAAAAACGATGCTGATGCTAATGTTACAGTGAATGGTGCTCGTTACAGATCGATGATAAATGATTATTTGTTTCAAAATTTGAATGGTTTCGACCCAGAAGTGTTTTGGTTCCAACAAGATGATGCTACACCCCATGCTACTACCGTAACAATTGATTTATTGAAAGAAAAATTTGGCGATAACATTATTTTGAGAAATGGTCCAATTAATTGACCTCCAAGATCATGCGACATAACTCCACTGGATTATTTTCTTTGGGGTTATGTCAAGTCATTGGTTTGTGCTGAAAAACCAGAAACCAAAGACGCTTTGAAAGCCATAATAACTCGTGCTATCGATGAAATAAGGCCTGAATTAATCAAATAGGTGGTCTAAAATTGGTCTGGTCGAATGCGGTTCCTCAGAGCTAGTCCTGGTGGACATATGCCGGAAATTATTTTTAAAATATAAATGTCATAAAATTATCCTTCAAATGAAAAAAAATTGTCTTGAATGTTAATTCAAATGTGTTTTATTTCAATTTGAAGTTATATCACTCTACAAAAAACACCAGACAGAAAGTTCTACAAATCAGAAAAGTGGAACATACGTCTGTATTAAAATTATAAACTCAAATAAGCCTGATTAGGATTTGTCGATCGCTTGACATAAGTAGCAGACATGCGTATGTTTCTAAACTTGTTGGTTTTAATCGTCAGTGCCCTGTTATATCCAATGACTCCAAAAATCTGCCACGCACCTTGAATTGTTTCGCTGGAGTATGTCGTGAAGGTACATTTGCGTGCACTATATGGCTTTAGTGTATGATAAAAACATTGGTGTTCCTGTGCAGAGCGAATATAGGTGCGTGGCTGATTTTTAGTCGTTGGACAAATTCAGGGTGCTGACCATTGAAATCAACAAGTTTCGAAACATGCGCATGTCGGCTATTTTTGTCGCAGAGATCAACAAAACCTAATCGGACTTGTTTGAGTTTAAAATTGTTATACAGATATTGCACTGTCCCGATCTGAAGAACTTTCTATTACCATAGCTCATACTCCTCATCAATGATATTTTGTACAGATTATCAGCCGAATTAATTCATTTGAACAACTATTTTGATCAAAATTGACTTTATTGATCATTTAAAAAAAATTATAATACATGAATATAAAAGAAGTCTGCATCAAGACTGATAAAATCACTCCAGCGTTTCTACAACCCCTCGATAGTGTTGTTAAAGAACGATATTTCTTAAGCCTCAAAATGCTTCGAAGATGACCTCCTCATTCCAGCCAAATCTCTTTCTGGCGGGCATATTTTTAGATTTGTGAACAGGTTAGAGTCAAATCCAGAAGATTGCGAAAGTGCGAAAGCAATTTGAAGGGTAGTTCTTGTAATTTTACCAATGATTTGTGACATGTTGCATTTTCTTGACGATGGATCACGTTTTGTGCACTTGTTCCAGAAAACAGCGTGCTATGGTTTCGGTCAAATGTTTAAAGATAAAAAAACTACTGTAGGAAAACCGTAGCAACATGACTGTTGCTATGGTTTCGGTAGCACTTAACGCGTTTAGCACGATCGGGTTTAAATTTAGCATTCAGATGTAAAATAACGACAAGAAAGCTAAAGCAAAATTTCGGGAGGATCGGATGCAATATAAACAAGGATTTATCCTGATTTAACGTCAGTGCTTTTCACTTATTATTCTTCGCATATGGGGCTGTTTCTTCGAAACTTCGTTCAATCGATCCAGTTGAGTCATGTTGCGATCGGTATTGATTGTGTTGCTCTTTTTAAGGTAGTCGATAAATGAAATACGCATCCCAAAATACTGAAGCCACAACCTTGCCAGCAGTCTGTTGCGCTTTTGGCGAGTTTCACCGGTTGCTGTTCGCTGAGCTGACGATCTCATTTAATTCAGACATACTCTTATACAAGTGGTTCTGTGTTTCGTCCATCGTCATATATCGATGTGAAATATCCTGATTATCTACTCGTTGATGTTTTGGTCCACTGTTGGCAAATGTGGTAACCAGCTATATTATAAATACTCCATCTAATATTTAAGTTTATTGAGTTGGAACTATTTCGCCAAGATGCCAAAACCTTCTTTTGTTTTTTGTATCAGATTTTCCAAAGATTTATCATCATACAGTACAATAGTATCATCTGCCTTACCTATGATTTGTCTGTTGCTTTCCACTTGAAATAAGCTATTCATATAAAAATTGAACAATATTGGCACCAGCAGAGTGCCCTGGGGTACTCCATAGGTAGGTTAGTTTTTTTTTCACTTCACTTTTCATTCAGCGACACAATTTGGTTTTTTTTCTATATATGGCTTTTAATCTTTTCGTAAATTTTTCCAGGAGATTCGTAATTTATGAATTTTCCTAGCAGTTTTTCATGGGAGACGGTATCAAATGCCTTTGCTAGGTCTATTATGCTTGCCAGAGATAGATTTTTGTTGTCGATATTGTTCTTTTTTATTGCATCTTCCATTGACATACCATTGCAAAATCCAAACTGATCATTAGACAGAATATAATGTTTCTCCATGAATGTCACAATTCAATAAGTTTTTCAAGGATTTTGGTTATGTTTGATACAAGAGTAATCAGTCAATCAGTTCATAGTTGTTCCTTTGAGTTCTATCACCTCCCTTGAACAGTGGCTTCACTATTCCTAATTTAATTATGCATCTAGAGTTTGCATTTGGAAGTAGAGATTATTACGAGTCTGACAACACTGTTCTCATCTGTGTTTTGACAGAAAATTAGTTTAATATTTGACATGAATGAAATGGGTCGATTTACCCTTGAACAAAGCTGGGAAATATTAAAAAATTATTTCCAAATTGTTGAATCCTCTATCCAAAAGGTAAGAAATTCACGTGGAAAATTCAATAGAAATGTTGTGTTGCCCAGAATATGGGTGAACATCTATCAAAATCAGCTCGTCATCGTGCATTTCTCGCACTTCTATAAGGAGAATTTTGCATAAATATCTCGGTATAAAGGCTTAAAAAGTTCAACTAGTACGAGAAGTGAAGTGAAGTCATCCGATGCGTTTCCACTTCATTCAAAGAGCTAATGATAACATGGCCGAAGAAGAGCATTTTTCCAGAAAAATCATCTTTAGCGATGCAGCTCATTTTAACCTCGAAGGACTAAGTTTTCTGGGGATACGTTAAGGATAAGTGTTACGCTTAACATCCAGAAACGATTGACGCTTTGAAACACGAAATCGAAGTTGCAATTCATGAGATTGAGCCCCAAAAATCCAAAATGTACTGAAAAATTGGGTTGATAGGATGGAGTACTGTAGCCAGTGTTGGCGGTAATTTTGATTATATTGTTTTTCATTCTCAAATGTCAGGATTCAACCTTTTTAATAAACTTTTAACAAAATATTCATTGGTATTTTATTCAGAGCCGATCAAAAATCCAAATTTTAAATGGCCCACCCCTTATATTCCATACTTTCTATAGATTTCTTTACGATTTTGGTTGTTGTATGATGTTAAGTATTCTATATTTATAATTAAATGAAAAGGGTGTTTCTATGACATTTTGATGTAATTTAAAATTAATTTTTTTAAAGTTAAGTTGTCTAAAGGTTTTACAGAATTATTCTGTTTAACATTAAAAAAAATAAATAAAAAGTCTATTCCAAAGAATATCCCTTTCAAATTTAGTATAATGGTATCATTCTATCTTCCTAATTGGTAACAGTTTCCTTTCGTGACTATTATCCCATATATTTTTTTTAAACTCTTCATCCCCCAATTATAATCCAGGAAAGGAGGGCTTGTTCGATGTATAAAGGAGGATGAAAGTTTTGAAGACTTCAGTTTCTCCAATTTCAGATGGAGGAGTCTCCACCTGAAGGATCTCTTTGTCGAGGAGAGCCGTCGCTTTAAGGGCAAGAACATCGGGAAGGGTTGCTCGCGCAAGTCATCCAGAGAGAACACTGTTAGAGTTGGGGGCGGCAAAAGCCTTCGTTATGATTTAGTTCTCATCGTTTCCCGTAACGTGTACCACGCGAGTTCCTACCCCGACGCTGACTGGAAAAGCATCACGCGTGGTTTTCCGCGGCAATTTTCCGAGACAATTTTCCGATGTGACTGTGCAGAGGTGCGACTTTTTTTCGAAAGGGAATTACGCGATGTAGAATATTGAAATTATTCTCAGGATTTAAACAAGTGAGGAGTTTTTCTGGAATTCCGAAATGTGGCTGATTTTATTGTTGTTGTTCCTTTCGACAACCGATCATTCGGTGGCTTTTGAAAAACGAATTTTTGGTGAGTTTTAGGAGTGATCCTTGAATTAAATAATCAAGTTATTGATAATTTTCTTTGTGGAATTCATGTAAAATGTTTATTTCCAAACAAAAAATATTTTGCATTCTCTTGGAAAAATTCTTCAATTGAACACGTACACAATATTATGGAACGTGACTTCTTCGCCTGATGATATTTCTTTGAATTCTCTTAATTTTAGTTCATTTCTTTTGTTGGTTTTTTAATATGATCTTAATGAAACTAGTGAAAAGTTATGAAGCGCCTTAAAAATTTTTGCGTAGGGGATATCGCTTCCGGAAAATTTATCCAGATGGTCAAGGAATCTTTCATATGCCCTTAAGGAATTCCCCCATTATAATGCATCCATTTTCCAGGACTTATCGTCCTTGATCTTTCATAACTAATATGAAAGGAATGTTGTTGGGGATCGAGGGCAGAACTCACTCGGAAGAATTTGAATTGGAAGAATTTTGAAACTTTCATTTTTTAATCCTAGAGCAGTCTTCATTATATCTTTTTCAAATTCAAGGAGAAATTTAAAAAACATAGCACTTTGAGAGAAGCTATGTCTAAAAACTTGAAAAATTAAATTAAAAATCAAATTATCCTGAGAATCTCCATGAAATAATTGATATTAAAAATAAGTACTAAAACGTTGAAAATTCTTCTCTGTTTAATAACATAAAAAGTGTATTCATCATTTTATGATCATCTAATTAAAAGAAAAATTATAGGTCTTGAAATAGATTAGAATCTGAATGATCACTTGTGCTTGTGTTTCACTCTCATGTCGGAGATCTCCAGCAAGCTGCACTTCTAAAGTTATTTGAAAAAAGACTTATCAGGCAGTTTTTGAACGGAAGTAACGCACCAAGCAAACGGGATTCAAATACTCGGGTTATATCTTAGAGGGGTAGTTCGCTGTTAGAGTAAACGTAAACAACATAAGATTTGAAACACAGATATATAAGATATCCACTCTTAGGTGAAAAACATTTCCATGTACATTATTTTCGAATATATGTATAATTCTTTTCTAATAGAGGTTCTCAATAAGTGGAAAATTAAAATATTATGAATATCTTTACAAAATGATAAATATAACAAATTGTTACTCCATTTAAAAAACTCTCTCTGTTTGATGAAATGGAAAATATATTCATTCTTGTATAATTATTGAATTTTTATGTATTACATAATTGATTAATTCTCCGAAACCTCTAGAGATTTAGTCTAAAAATCCTTTATGAACTTTTCAGAATTGAATTGAATAAAATGCCCTAGAAAATACTGTTTTACTTTATAGAAATATACAATTATCAACACATGTGAGCGACAGTTAATCAATGAAGAATCAAAAGAAAACATGAATTATTACCAAAATTATCTAAATCCATTACCCGAATCAAATTTGTTTCTAATGGATATTCAGAAATAACAAATTTTCAAATTAAATCTGTAGAGGTTTCGGAGAATTATTGCAGCTCTGAGCTGTAATATTCGAAAAGCTCTTCGTAGTAAATTTTTAGAAAACTAAAAGAAAATCTAGGTAAATATTTCATTTTTCATTGAAGATTTTTAGCACAGATAGAAAATAATTCAAAATAGACTTACCACGTAGGTTTTATAACATAATTAAGCTTACGTGTTTCGAATATTTAGTTCTTTATTATAGACTGATATATCGCTCTCAAAATAAACGACATGACATATAACAAAATTTGAAACATATGTAGTCGAAATACTCATTCTAAATACATATATAATCTCCTTGAGATTTCGAAAATTTAAATAACCATACGAAAATTTTCATAATTATCTCAAGAAGTAATCAGAATCAGTATTATCCAATTCACAGTCAACATCTTAGAATTTCTTCGAGAATTATCTTAATGTTGATCCGAACTTACCTGAGTATTCAATAGACAATGACACCTTGCTGAGTGGTTAAGCGGCTCAGAGCATCGAAAACGGAGTTCTGGACATAGAGTTCATTCGACTTAGATTATTTCATGATGAGATATCAACTTGTATATTGATCTGGCTGTTTGCCAGTTATGCAAACTTGTCTGAGTCTATGAATTTTCTTCTCGGATTGACCTTAATTGTTCGAGTTCTGAGTTCATTCATAAGTTCGGGAGATTGTATTATTTCAGTCTGTCGTACAAAGTGATTTTTAACTGATGTTATGCATACAGATTTGGAAAATTTCATTTTAATTATAGCATATTCAATACATAAGACAGAGAACTCCGACGTCCAGTCGAACATTTGAGTAATCGAAAGATATGCGCGTTATGATAATGAAAATATTTCTTTTTTGAACTATTCACTGATGAATCATAATTTTCCTTGAAGAGAAAATATAACCCATCAGCAAAATAAACCTAAAACTAAAAACTTAAAGTTTGGACTGGAATCATAGAGTGATGTGTGGTACACCGTGTTTCGGATAATTCCAATCTCATTGGCAACACTCAACCTGAATTATATTAATGAAAAAGTAAAAGATCTACTCCTACAAAAAATCCATAATGTAACACGAGCACTCCAGAGAAACAACTAAATCAACCAAATGCACACCAATGCATCGAGTAAACTTAGAAAAGTTTCCGAAATTCTGTGACAAGCAAAGACCACGTTAAAATAAAGCTGCGTTCAGAATCTTCACAAATTCGAAAAATTATACAATAGTTGAATTCATTTCAAAGAAAAATTTTTTAATCGATAAGACATACAATTATAATGATTCAATATATTGAATTGTTTCAGCCGTTTCTATTTGGTAGTTGGTCATAATTGAAACAAATTGTAGAGATTACTATGTGTTACTACCATGCTACTACCAAATAATGAATGACGGAGCTATGTAACCCCAAAAATTATTTGAGATATTTTAATGGGTACCATCTGTTTAACAACCTTCTTTGTCGATTGCCGACATTCTGATATCTGTTAGAAGGCCCCTCTTTTTTACCCCGGTTTTTTATCACGTTCCGCTTGCAAACCTCTGTACCACTATTAGGTGTTCTCTAGAATCTATTGAAATATTCAAAATATGTACCACTTTTGTTTAAATACCTCTGTACCACTGTTAGGTCTTCAGTTGTCTGATGATGGGAAAGTTCATTTCCCGAAACTCGAGTCACAAGAAAATGTGTAATATATCTTTTTTAAAACATAGTAATCTCTACAATTTGTTTTAATTATGATTCAATATTATAATTTTGTGAACATTTCCAGAAAATCCCATTTCGATAATCATTCAGTTTTCCATGATATAGACTGTGAAATCGTTGTATAATTGAATATTGTACGAAATAATGATAATTATGACAAATATTGCTCCATCGTTTTGTTTTCATCTCAATATGTTCGTATTTCTTGATTTTGGTAACATTTTATTGAGATTATAATTTGATCGGGCCAGATTATTAGTCCAAGCTAAATTAATCAACAAACGAAATATTTGTTTTCTCTCATAATTATCAATCAGGTACGAATATAACATTTAATTTGATTCATCCGATCAACGAAGCAACAATGTCAACAATTCTGTGTTGTTCAATTGTACAAAATTTCCTATAATGTAATTATAATTACTTCATATTCCATAACTGCAGCCTGAATGAAGCGAAATTAATCAATAAATGATATTCTATGTACTTAGTTCGATTTCAAATAGATGTTAATAAGTTGAGTGGTCGCATAAAAATAACCAAAATCAATAAAAATATAATATCTTGTAGATATTCGTTTTCGAAATATTCCTGAATTGCTTATTTGTTTTCGTCTAATTAGGGCGTTTCGAAAAATTAAACTCTATTTGATTGATATAAAATTAATACTGGTCCAAAATCTATGAAATTGTATGAAAACCAAAAAAGACTACAGAAATAATAAAACAGTTAATTCGAAATGTACACTTTTATACGTGTTTCATGTTTTTCGACAATAGCTCTAATATTTGAAATTTAACATAATAACAAAATTAAAAAAACTCACAATTCAATAATGGTTCCGAAAAAATTGAACACTTTTAAAGACTTTATATATATATCGAGGAGATTCATATAATCATATAAGACTCAAATATTTCAACATGACAGTCTCCAGAATCGCAGAGTAATAAATGATACACTAAAACTCTCCGATTCACAGAATGCCCCACCAGTGTAATCAGTTCAAAGATCAAATTGATGTATTCTTCCAAAGTGAATAAAAATTTTAGAAATATCTTTATGAATCGCCATCGATAGTTGTTTCGTCTTTATTTCGACCCCCGTATCTCTAATCTGAATATTTGAATTTGGTATTTTATATCCAGTTTTCACGGTCAAATTGCCGTGACAGCATTTAATTTCTAGTGAATTTTCCACGTAAATTTTTAACGGTTTGGATAGAAAATTTAGCACGTTGGGAAGTTTTCAAAATTTTTCAGTTTTTCTGCGTAAAACGAACCATTTCATTAATTTTAAACATTAAACTAACCTTCTGTCAAAACACACACTACATCAAAATGTAATCGTTAGATGGCCCCTTTTTTTAGAAAGAATCAGCAGAAAGTTTTTCAGATTATTATACAAATTTATTCTGTTAACCTCCTACAAATTTTAATTTCAAAAAATTTTATTCAAAAACGTTTGGAATGAAATTAAATAAATGTATTAGAAATACTGTTTCAAATTTGTCGGAGATTAACAGGATAAATCTGTACGATATTTGAAATTTTGTAATAATCCTTCTATCAAGAAAAAACCTATTTTTATTATTTCACAGACTTGAAAGTTTCGGAGGAAATGGACTGCTGACTAAGCCCGCAAAAGTTTCCTACTTCACGTCAGCGCTTCTTCATTTTTTGATTACTTTTTTTGTCGACATCCCTAATGTAGAAACAAATTTCAAAATAGGCTTAATGAATTATTTACGAATTATTCAGAATCGAAATGAATAGTAATTAAACCAATTTAACTGAAATAATTAACGGCGGATATATTTCACAAACAAAATGAGGAGTATTGATCCGACTAAAAAGTTTTGAGGAACGTTAATTGACAGTACCCAATATTTGTAGTAATTTTTATGAGCTTTCATCAAATATTTTCACAAAGAACTTCAGGACGGCATACAATGGATAGACTGAAACTTTTATTCGATTGTTGACATTTATACAACGGAAGCGTGCTATGATTTTATGCGAAAAAATAATTTGATGATTTCTTAACCCTCTGGTGGATTGAAAACAATCTATATACATTCTGTCAAGAAAGTACCGGGAATTATCGATTCAAATCTGGCGGGGCAATGGGGCAGGTAAAATTTTTTTTTCCTAGGTTGGTACCACTGTCCTTAATTACTATGCCAAGCTTGAGCGGGATCTGTCAACTAGTGTGTTTGTAACAGCTGATTAAGTCAGTCGATATCAGAGTGCGTGCCGATTTTTACTATGGGTGATTACGTTGAGCGATAACGAGCCTTCTCACCGAGCTACGATTGTGACTGACTTTCTCGCCAAAAACTCAACAAACGTGCTTCAGCAACCACCGTATTCGCCGGATTTGGTTCCCTGCGACTTTTTCCTCTTCCCAAAACTAAAATTGCCCCTTCGTGGCACCCGTTTTGAGTCGATTGAAGCCATAAAACAAAATTCGGCGCGAGAGCTAAAGTCCATCCCGGAAAGCGCCTATAAAAAATGTTTCGATGATTGGAAGTGCCGTTGGCATAGATGTATTGGAGCAAATGGAGCCTATTTTGAAGGCGACCCAATAAATTTTAACGATTAAATGTAAAAATGTTGTTTTAATTGAAAATTCCCGGTACTTTCTTGATAGAGTAGTATATAAAGCATTGCTGCATGTATGGAAAATTATTTTTCAAGAACAGCTTCACCAATTTGACTGTTTATTTGATTCATTGATAATATCGGGTGTTTTTTTAGAGCGATACAACTTTAAATTAAAATAAAAGACATTTAAATTAAGATTGAAGCCAAATTTATTTTTATTTGAAAGATAATTTTACGACATTTATGTTTTAAAATTAATTTCCGGCATATGTCCACCACGATTAGCTCTAAGGACTCGCATTCGAGCAGACCAATTTTGGACCACTTTGTCGAGTAATTCAGGCCTTATTTCATCAATAACACGAGTTATGTTGACTTCCAAAGCGTCTATGGTTTCTGGTTAATCAGCGTAAACTAATGACTTGACATAACCCCAAAGAAAATAATCCAGTGGAGTTATGTCTCATGATCTTGGAGGCCAAATTATTGAACCATTTCTCGAAATAATGTTATCGCCAGATCTTTCTTTCAGTAAATCAAATGTTACGGTAGCAGTATGAGGTGTAGCATCATCTTGTTGGAACCAAAACACTTCTGGGTCGATACCATTCAACTTTTGAAACAAATAATCATTGGTCATCGATCTGTAACGAGCACCATTTACTGTAACATTAGCTCCAACATCGTTTTTAAAGGAGTGCATTCTTCAGGATGCAATGGAACCTGCAGAACTTCTTGAGGATTGTTTTCAATTTTACCATATAAAAGTGGATCAACTTCAAGCTGTTCTAGGGCCCAATCAGCAAACAAACAACGCTTATTATGGTCAAGTGGCTTTAATTCTTGAACCAGTTGGATCTTGCATGGGTGTAGACCAAGATCTTCACGCAAAATTTTCCATGTGGTGGATGCAAACACAGAGTCAAACTTGTTGTGAACGTCGACGAATAATAGTCAAATTTGGATCATCATTAACACTATGACTTACAGCAAAGATATATTCTTCTGTACAGTTCTTTGTCTTGTTGTTGTTGCATCGAGTAGAGAAAAGCTTGTCCGAAATCTATGGATAGTTCGACGAATAAGCTGCTCTGATAGACGATTATGGAAACCATAAATTTCACGAAGTGTTCTATAAGTTTGACGAATAGAACACTGATTTTGAAAATAAATTTCGACAATTTGTAAACGTTGTTGCGGCGTGAGTATTTCCATAATAATTTGTCAATGCTTACTGAACTGAAATGTGAAAACAACATGGCTTCCACCTTCTGTCAAATCCCAGTTATCCCCATCGAAAGTTCTATCTTTTAATAAAAAACAACCGATACAAGGAGCTTTATTATTAACTTCATAAAATAATGGGCAATTGAAAAACTATAAAAGCAGTAGCTACGAACAACGGTTTCAATCATATTACAGGGTGTTCTATGAGATCCATGACAAACTCAGGTAGATGATAGCTGCACTAATGGTGAACATTTTTTTCCTATTATTATGGGTGCGATTTGCTTTCGTTTAGAAGATACAAACATTTGAAAAAATATATACAAAAGTTGTCATATTCAGAGCACAGAGGAACTCTGTTGTTAACACTGCAGCAAAATGACAGATACTAAAAAGAAAGCCCACTGATGACATAAAAGAAAGAGGCTGTTGCCAGATGAAACAATTGAATAATAACCTATCATCAACATATGTTATCAAAACCGTACTAACTCATTTCTACTAATATAAAAAAGCATTCCACTATTTCTCAAGGAAGTCGTTTTCTTCAAAAGAATCTGAAGGTCCTTATTAACGTTTGTCGTACAACCGTAATGTTCTGTACTTATCATTTGGGATATGAGCAGCACAGTCAGATGCCAAATAACGAGCTGGTTCTCACAATCTGAATTCGATAAATACGCGATCCGGAAGTGGAAATATAAATTGGTTGAAGTCATCTTTTTCTGGCGAATAGCGGAATGTGAGAAATATTCGAGTATGCAGACGGATTTGCTATAATTCACTTTTTTCCAACACGTAAGTAACCGGGCTACATTCGGTTTTTTGGGGAGAACGCATTTTTCGTTCGATGTCGATAAAATTGATTTCGATACAGCCTTTCAATTCCGCGAAAATTAACGAGATGGTATTTCGCTCATTCGAGTTTCCCGATCTCTCTGTTGCCAAATGTCAAGTGTAATATTTCATCCTTCACCCTCATATTTTGCTTATAAAAAGCCACAGAAAGGGGGGCGGAAATCGAAAAAAGAATTTCATGAAATTTTTATTTATGCGGGTTTTATAGGGACAAAACAAATAGAGACGTTCCATAAAATCAACGTCAAGCAAAAAATACCACTCGGTAACAAATGTTGTATTAAATAACAATAAAAATTTGTTAAAATCAGAATAACCGAATTTAATATTACAAATTTATATATTGAATATTTTTGAATGAATGCATGATATACCACATTTATTAAAAAAAGTAAAATATACCACCTACCTGAAGATCTGTGTTAAAGAAACGATATTTGTATTATAATAAAAATAAAAATTTGTGAAAATCAGAATAATCTTACTTAATATTTCGAAATTCCAGTAATAAAGCATTGGGTAACCTAAAATTCACATAAAAATTTAAATTTCACAATTTCGATAGTGAAATATGAAACATTTAAAAGATTGATTTTGATGAACATCGGAGTTTTTGATACTATCGGGTGTTTTTTTAGGGTGTTAGAACTTTAGATAGGGATAACTGTGATTTGACAGAAGGTAGTAGCCATATTTTTTTGACATTTCTGTTCAGTAAGGATAGAATAAATTATCATGGAAAGATTCAACATTCACAAATTGTTGAAATTTATTTTCAAAATTATTCGCCAAATTTATAGAGCACTTCGTGAAGTTTATGGTTTACATAATCGTCCATCAGAGCAGCTTATTCGTCGAACTATCGACAGATTTTGGACAACATTTTGTCTACTCGATACAACAACAACAACAAGACAAAGAACTGTACGCACAGAAGAAAATATCGCCCCTATAAGTCATAGTGATGATCCAAATGTGTCTATTCGTCGACGTTTACAACAAGTTGGACTCTGTACATCTACCACATGGAAAATTTTGGTCTGCACTCATACAAGATCCAACTGGTTCAAGAACTAAAGCCACTTGACCATAATAAGCGTCGTTTGTTTGCTGATTGGGCCCTAGAAAAGCTTGAAGTTGATCCAGTTTTTTATCGTAAAATTTTGTTTAGTGATGAAGCTCGTTTCTGGCTGAACGACTACGTAAATAAGCAAAATTGCCGTATATGGAGTGGAAACAATCCTCAAGAAGTTCTGCAGGTTCCATTGAATCCTGAAAAATGCACTATATGGTGTGCTTTACACGCTGATCATCGGTCCATATTTCTTTAAAAACGATGCTGGAGCTAATGTAACAGTGAATGGTCCTCGTTACAGATCGATGATCAATGATTATCTGTTTCCCAATTTGAATGGTGTCGACCCACCTCATGCTGCTACCGTAACCATTGATTTATTGAAAGAAAGATTTGGCGATAACATTATTTCGAGAAATGGTCCAATTAATTGGCCTCCAAGATAATGCGATATAACTGCACTGGATTATTTTCTGTGGGGTTATGTCAAGTCATTGGTTCCTCAGAGCTAGTCGTGGTGAACATATGCCGGAAATTATTTCTAAAACATAAATGTCACAAAATTATCTTTCAAGGAAAAAAATTGGCTTCAATCTTAACTTAAATGTGTTCTATTACTCTGAAAAAACACCCGATACAAAACCGACATTTTTTTTCAATTTAGTTTCATTTGAGTGTTGAATCTTCCATTCATTCTGATACGCAGTTGGTCGACATTTTTTAAGTTATGATTACTCCTTGCATGTAAATTTTGAATTTTATGGAAGCCGTTGAGGCTTAGAGTAAAGCGCACAGGGGTTTAAAATGACATGGCGTCCCCACTCTGCGAAACTTTCGTTGACATCTCTATAAAGTTTGACTTCGTTAAACCAGAATAAAATGGCTGGAAAGCTTTCGGGAAATATCGCTTTGGTTTTGCAGATCAATTTCCATCTACTGGGAGACAGTTTGGGGATAGAATATTCTTCAGAAATAAAACGAAAGTGTGAAAGAAACTTCAAGAAAATGATTGTTTCATCGATTTAACACCTTCATTATAACCTGAAAAATAAAATAAAGAAAATAAGGGTCTAAAATTCAACCTGTTAGGAAGTATGGAAATAAACCGATTTAGAAATTCAGGGAATTTATTGAACGAACAGCAGAATTATCTAATTCGCCTTTATTGGATTCTATTCAACTAAGGACCCGGTGGTTTTACTAAAAGTAATAAAAATATTTTATTGTAGCCTTACCTCTAAACAGGTAAATTTTTATATACTGCATGTTACAGAATTTCAGTTTCTAAACATCTGAAGAAATTAACTATGTTAACGAAACGCGTGATGTGGACAACTCAAGATAATAAATAGAAATCTACATATATATGTGTTTAATTTAATTCAAGAGTAAAAACTTTTTTGAGTCCAAGTTCAGGTTTTGGAATCGCCTGTATTATAATTGAAGACTCATAAGAATAGCTCATGGCGGAATACTGCCATGGGGTTGATATTGCGTTATGCAATCATTGGTTTATTCAGTTGACATAATTATTTCCTGCGATGGGAACATTCTGTGAATGTTCATCCTTGGAAGTAGATTACGGGTGTGCGTACGGAGTATCCAAGCCAGCTACGCTCAAGGAAGTTATGGGTATAATACTTTGAGCTTTCCAGCAGTTCAGCCTGGTATCGAACAGCGCACGTTCAATATAATTAAGTCTTATCTTTGCTAGGGTGATTAGTCTCGAAACCCAACTTCTGCCTCGCAAATTCCAATTGTATTAAACTAGTAGTAATCCTACTAATTATTTTGGGTGAAACGCTGTTTATGTACAGGATGATTTCTGCACCGTTTCATTTCTCACGGAGCAGCAATGTTTTCTCTTCATTTTGTGACGTTCTGTTACAGAGTCCCACCACATATAATAGGAAAAAAATTCAAGGACATCATCAAAAGATACCTACTATCGAGGAAGAGTTCTGAATGGTTAGAAGATAAAGTTGGTGACAAAAAGTGTCGAGCGTAGTTGGAAAAACCAGAAATATAAAAAAAGTGTTACGAATAGGTAATTATCGACGTAGAGATCTAGAAAGTTAGGAGATGAAGTAGGCGACAAAAAGAATCAGTTTTAGTCAGAATAACTAGATTTATAATATACGTAGACTAAAGAGGCGTTGTGTTCTAAACAGTTAAAAGATCCCCGCTGTGAGTTTTCCTGCCTTTTTGCTTTAATTGCTTCTCTTAAATTATGCAAAGTGGTTGCGTATGATGATGCTGTGATGATTTCACCCTTTTAGGGTATTCTATCAATAAAATACCTTTAGAATCCCAAAAGACGGTAGTCATTATTTTTCCAGCGGATGGGGTGACTTTAAAGTTCTTTAGGGACAGTGCATCCTTTTCAATCCACTTCAAGGACATTGTTTACTATCAGGGTCATAGTGATGGAGCCACGTCTCATTCCCAGTAATCAACCGGTTAAAAATTGTCGACGGGCCAGAAGGCCCGCTGTTAGGAGTTTTTAGAGCTCTTTGGAGAACCAAAGAGCTCTAAAAACTCCTAACAGCACTCGACTCGCACTTTCTTTTGAGGTGTGATGAGAATTCTCGGTACCCATCTTGCACTGACCTTTGAGAGGTTAAGATGGTCATGTATGGTACCCACGGATAGGTTTGCCATCTCTCTTAAAATCTTGATCTTTATTTTGGCATCTTCAAGCACCAGCTTTTCCACTTTTTTCACATTTTCTTTAGTGGTGCCGCTAACGGGCCTGTCCGAGCGACGGTCGTCTTCAATGCTTTCTCTTCCTTTTTTGAATTCACTCGACCACTTCTGAAGTGTGGGTAACCACGAGCCACAGTATTGGTAAACAGTTACCACCTCATCATGAATGATTTTTTTACTGTTTCCCTGCTTAGTGAGGAACTCTATAACGGCGCGATGCTCGATTTTCTTCATCACTGGGGCGTCAGTCATTCTGGACGTCTTTCACTGAGGATACCTAGAAAACTAATAATCGTAAATTAGTGAAATTTTATATTTATACCTGCATATATTGTTATGAGTAAATGAGATAATTATATTACTCACATTATTACGAAATCACCCCGATATCGAGAATAAATAGAACGCCCCTCGTAGATGGTTAAAAGATAAGGTCAGCGACACGAATATGCGGTATTTCAAGATAGACTGGAGTTGTAAAGAACGTGTGTAAAAGATTGAATTATCGACGTAGAGACCCAGATGATTAAAAGATAAAATTGATGTCAGAAGATATCAGGCATAGACGAATATAAGATAAAAATCGATGCCAAAAAATCAGGTGTAATCGGTATAACCAGGTTTATAAACGTGGTCAACTAAAAAGGTAATTATCGATGAAGGAACCTAGATGGTAAGTAACAGAAATATTCAAGGATTGTCAAAAGAACAACACTTGTAAAAAATGTGTGCTAAAGAGATAATTATCGCCGTAGAGAGCTAGATAAGTAGAAGATAAAGTCACCGACAAAAGAAGTCAGGGATTGTCGGATGCAGTTCAGTTGTGAAGAACGTGTACTAAAGAGGGTATTATCGACTTTGAGATCCAGACGGTTACAAGATGAAGTTGGTGTTAAATATCAGAGATAGACGAATATGAGATCGGAGACAAAATATCAGACATAGTAAGAATAACCAGGTTTATAAAAACGGTCGACCCAATAGGTAATATACCGTTCAATTTATTTTTATTTTAAATAGGTAATTATCGGTATAGGAACCTAGATGGTTAGATGATAAGGTCAGCGACAATAATATTCAAGAATAGTCAGCTGTAAAATACCTGTACTAAAGAGGTAATTATCGACGTGGAGAACTAGACTTATAAGAAAAAGTCGGCGACAAAACAAGTCGAGGACATTAAAAAGAACTTAAGTTGTGAGAAACGTGAACTAAAGAGGTAATTATCAACGTAAAGATCGAGACGATTAGAATATGAAGTTTGTTAAAAAGTAAGGAGTCGTCAGAAATCAGAGTTGTAAACGGAGTGAATTAGGGAAGAAATGATCGAAGTAGGGATCTATAATTTCAGTGGGTTATTGAGCTTCGAACTTTATTATTTGAAAATGGGTGTAAATATATTTGTGTACAAGAAAATTATTGTAGCGATTGTTTAGTAATGAAGATTCTCCAACCGATTCGTTGTTCTACATCGAACCTTGAAAACTCCATTTCCTTCGAATAAAAAAATCTAATTAAGGTTTTCTTGTGTTTTAAAATAATTCTTCATAATGGGAATGGTTTGAATCGGTTAATTGCAATTTTCACCAAATAATACAAGTAACAAGAACAATGATATTCCTACGTTCGTGAATTTTGTAATTCTACCGACCAGATGCAAAATTGAAGTTGAACGCAAACAAGGACCAATTAAGGGACTAAGCCACTAGCAGGCAGAGTGTCTCGCAATCCCCAAGGAATCTTGACAACGCCTTTGCCTTTTGGGTCGACCAGCACGTCCGAAACTGAATTAACTCAATAGGTCCCACTATCATGAGGTCATAACCTGAACAAATATAGATAGATATATGTCATATATTAATTGGTTGGCTATGTTTCAAGATGCCTAGCATAGGTTGCTTGAATTTCAGCGTTTGTGAATCGAGCTTTCGATTATAATACATCGATTCTAGCCCATAGACCTATTGTGAAGGTGGGCCATCTAGCGTTTGCATTTTGAAGTAGTGGTTATTTCGAGTCTGGCTACACATCTGACATTCGTATTTTGAGAGGAAGTTAGTTTAATATTTGACATTAACGAAATGGGTTTTAACTGTTAGGAATTCACGTGGAAAATTCAATAGAAATGAAATGCCCTCACGGCAATTTGTCAGTTCGTGAAACTGGATCGTTATTTGATAAAACGTTCTCGTCCAGTGAGCACATCTGGAAACATATTTGCTGTAGCCCAGAATGTCCATCAACATCAGATAGGTATCGTCCTCAAAAACTGAACTCTTCTCGCAATTCTTTGAGGAGAGTTCTGCATAAAGACCTCAGTATGAAGGCTTACAAAGTTTAACTAGTGAAGCCTCGTGACCATCCGATTCGCTAATGATCACATGGCCGAAGATGAGCATTTTCCCAGTTGCCATTCTACGGCGAAGTTATTTAGATACTAAATAAAAACAATCAATCAAATACAGAATGTATATGAAGAGTTGGTGAAAAAATTAGGGGGTGATTTCTTGTGAAAAACTAGGGTGGGTCTTTCATATAAACTTTATTTTTTATTGTCCCCCCATGCTTAGTTACAGCCCCCTAAAGATGGCCCCGAAAAACCGTTTTAAATTATTTTCTTAAAAACCAAAAAACTGACAATAATTGTATCTAAATCAGAGTTAATCAAAACTAGTCAGTTGTCATAACAAAATGACGTCTGCTTACTAGATAAATTCTTATTCGGAAATAATTCCAGCTTCAACGACTCACGCTATGATGTTGATAGATTATTTTTTTTCTCAAAAACCTCGAAATTTAGCAAGAACCTACAAGAGACCTTATTTGTTTAAAATGCATCAAGCTATCCAAAATAAATTGTTTTATTGTAAAATAAGAATCTGCAAAAAAGTTTCTAGCGAAAGAAAGTTTAGGGGTGGCTTTTTCTACTCCTTGTAATCATAGAGGAACACCACCAAAAATTATTTTGAGTGTCTTCTAGCCCGCATAAAAAGTCTGCTTAATTTTATTCTCGTCAGTTTTTAAGAAGAAAATTAAAAACTGTTTTTCCGGGCGTCATCTTTAGGGGGCTGTAACTAAGCAGGGAGGGCTCCAAAAAATAAAGTTTATATGAAAGACCCACCCTATTTTTTGACAAGGAATCCCCCCCCCAAAATTTTTCGCAATACCCTGTATATCTACATACCTTCATTCACCAAGTATTCTGTTTTGAAAGCAACTTAAGTAAACTTCTTAATAACTTGGCTATTCCACAGAAAAATGTTGAAACAAAAAAATTCTTAGAAAAAAATTTTTAAAATGAAAAAGAATAGAAAAGCCTTTTACTTGATAGAAGAAATATAACAAAATTTGAATATTAAAACATATTGAAATATGTTTGTCTTCTACAATTTTAATTTCAAAAAATTTTTATTTAAAAACTTTTAGAATTAAATTTATGTCTACAACGAGCACTGCTTACATTTAATAGACGTATATAATCAAAACTCAATATATAATGTCAAATGGAATAAATAACCCAATAGTTATACGAAAGTAATTAAAATTAATAAATAAATATTTAAAGGAGACAAAATTTTGTTTCTGGTCTTACCTTTAAGAACACCAATTGCCTTTTAAAAACATGAACACACTTAAAGGACTTCTCAAAGAATATAATTTATTTGAAATATTTAATATATTTAAATATTCGAATAAGACTGAAGACGGGATTGCTTAGAATTATATTTGTTTTTTGAAGATATAGTGCACATTTTTTAGAGATTTTTGAAATAACTTATTCGAATATTTAAATATATTAAATATTTCAAATAAATTATATTCTTTGAGAAGTCCTTCAAGTGTGTTCATGTTTTTAAAAGGCAATTGGTGTTCTTAAAGGTAAGGCCAGAAACAAAATTTTGTCTCCTTTAAATATTTATTTATTAATTTTAATTACTTTCGTATATCTGTTTAGTTATTTATTCCATTTGACATTATATATTGAGTTTTGATTATATACGTCTATTAAATGTAAGCAGTGCTTGTTGTAGAAATAAATTTAATTCTAAAAGTTTTTGAATAAATATTTTTTGAAATTAAAATTGTAGAAGACAAACATATTTCAATATGTTTTAATATTCAAACAAATTTGTAGATGTTTCGTAGATTAAATACAGCTATTATCTGTAACAATAATTTGAATTTCAATAATATATTTAAAACCTTTATGAAATTAGACTCGGCTAAATTCAAACAATTTTCTCTTCTTCAATATGAGTTCACGCCTTTTTTATAGCATTCACTGTCTGTATTGATTCGATTTTGAAATTTCCGTTTTTGTGCTCTTTAGTTCCGGTTAATGCCACCAAACTTCGTGATTGTGAGTTTTGCTGGTACCGACTTGACGACTTTGTTATTTATGAAAGTCGTTAAACCCAGCGAAAATGGATCACGGAGAAAATTTGGTTGGGATAATTACATGCAATCTTTGGGGGTGTGAAGTTTCCGTTGGAGTGATACGTAAAAGAATTCATGAGCGTATACTTGAGGGATTCCATATAAATCATTAAAAATTTCCTTGGATGCATAATTCTGTTCGCTACTCGGTATTGCAAAGGAGTGCAGCACTTGATTTCTCATAGGATGAGGCTGTATGAAAACTGTACTTCAGGGAATTTCAGTGAAACAGTAATATTCATCTTGTTCACACATACTCCTGTTCCGGAATGAAATCTCAAATCAATTGGATTAATTTATAGTTATAATCCAGATAGTGGAATTCAGGATGCAACATAATATTCAACGAGGCGAATGATCGGATATTATCAATAATCTCAGCTCTGTATGCATAAACAATGGGATTATCTGGTGCATTCACCCTAAACCATTTGTCTTTATTGATTTCCGAAAAATGTTTCGAGATAAAGAGCACAGGTTGGCATATCGGATGTATTGGATTTGGAGTGTGTTAAATTTCTTATACTCATTTTGATAACTTACCTATACAGTTTATTTTCAGAGGTGGATTCCATTTTTAAATTGAAATACTCATTAAATACACGATATTCGAAAAGGTTTTTGTAAAGAATTTGCTTTTCCACTTAGATACGGCCTGAAACTGTTAATGGTAACGTAATTTTGACCACTCGATAACTTTAACTACTGAAGGGTTTTCCAATAAGATATTTTATTTTTATATTGAAAAAAACACGACCATATTTTAAAAAAGATCAATTGAAGTTCATTCCATTAAAAAGAGAAAGTTACGCCATTAACAATGGAAAAGATATCAACTAATACGGTGATAGTCTGACAATATTTTGTCTCGATATGATATAGATAAGATACAACAAAAAGGTGAAAGGCACTGACGTGAAGCCAAGAGATTGTTTGCGCGTTAGTTCATATCATCGACGATAAGGATCGTCGATGATATGAACAGAACACATGTTTTTTAGCTAATCATATGATCTTCACGAAATTTCTTATTATCCTAGTGGTTTCTTTAGCTCTGAACTCTGCTTCGCTCGCAAAATGTTTGTCTTTGTTGTGGATCTTTTGATCCTACGATTCACACGAAATATTGCAGGATTATGTGTGTTATCATCCACCTTCTAAACCCCAAATTTCAGATCAATCGGATTTTTAGTTTGGAAACATATTGATGAAATTAAGGGAAAGTTTTAAATGTGAATAACTTCAAAAACAGAGGCTGTAAGGTATTAGTAATACACTAGCACCATCTATAGTATGCAAAATACATACAAGACATACCTTTGCGAGTTAATTGAAGTAAAGAAATATATTCCCGATATTTTCACGTTACTAACGCAGAAAAAACTTTCCTCGTACTCAAATCAGATCATAATTTGCCGTAATGCTCATAATCAGCATATTCATATTAAAATAAATTAATTCGGCTGATCCGTACCAAAAATTATTAATAAGTAGTATAAGCTATGGTACTAGAAAGTTCTAGAAATCTAGACAGTGTAACATACATCTGTGTAACTTTCTATTACTATAGCTTACACTCCTTATCAATAATTTTGGGTACATATCAGCCGAATTAATTTATTTGAATATGAATATGCTAATTATGAGCATTACGGCAAATTATGGTCTAATTTGAGCATGAGGAAAGTTCATTCTGCGTTAGTAACGTGAAATTATCGAAAATACATTTCTTCACTTGAATTAACTCGCAAAAGTATGTCCTGTATGTATTTTGCATACTCAAGATGGCGCTAGTGTATTATTAATACTTTAGAGCACCTGTGTATAGTAAATATAGATACTTGACAGATTTGGAATCACTAGCATACATTGCAATGACGAAAACCAATCAGTTTGAAACATGCGCATGTCTGCAATTTGCCTGTGTGATCAACAAAACATTGTCGAGTTTGTTTGAGTATAGAATTGTTATACAGATGTATGTTACACTGTCTCGATTTCTAGAACTTTCTATTACCATAGCTCATACTCCTTCTTAAGAATTTTAAGGTTCTTGTACCTACTAACTTCTACTGTTTCTAGAAGTGTGAGTCTGGTGCTTCCAGTTTCATTATGGATAATTTCATAGTTATTGTTGAAATTATGTTCAAATTCTTTCATATGACTGTCAGATGTTGAATGCGAGATATCTGACGTGTCACTCCGCTGGTGTTTGTGAATTCTTTTTTTGCAGGATCTTTCTGTTTGACCAATATATACCGTAGGGCAATCACAGCAGGTCAACTTATGGACTCCAAATGTATTGTATTCTTTCATCTTTATTATGTTTTATGTGAATACCCCAATTATCAACCGTTCTAGAAGCTACATTTGAGTCGAATTTTATTTTGAAATACTTGGCAATATTATTTTATATTTAATTCACGTAAAGAATGGAAATGTATCTTTTAGTTAAATTTGTTGTAACAGGGTGAACTGAAGTCACTGCTATTTTCTCCTATTTTTTTTTAAATTTTGTCTATTATAACTGGAATATCGCCTAATCATATTCATTCATATGAAAAAGTTATCGCGATTCATAAGTTCGCTAACCAAACCATGGTTCATAATGTGATATGCTCCAATAACTATCGGGTGTTTTTTTTAGAGTGATGGAACTTTCGACAGGGATAACTGTGATTTGACAGAAGGTAGAAGCCACGTTGTTTTGACATTTCTGTTCAGTAAGCATTGACAAATTATCATGGAAAGACTCACGCCGCAACACTGTTTACAAATTGTTGAAATTTATTTTCAAAATCAGTATTTTATTCGCCAAACTTATAGAGCACTTCGTGAAATTTATGGTTTACATAATAGTTCATCAGAGCAGCTTATTCCTCAAGAAGTTCTACAGGTTGTATTGCATCTTGAAAAATGCACTGTATGGTGTGGTTTACACGCTGGAGGCATCATCGGTCCATATTTCTTTAAAAATGATGCTGGAGCTATTGTTACAGTGAATGGTGCTCGGTACCAATGAAAATTCGTTTCAAAATTTGAATGGTATCGACCCAGAAGTATTTTGGTTCCAACAAGATGGTGCTACACTTCATGCTGCTACCGTACATTTATTGGAAGAAAGATTTGGCGATAAATTTATTTCGAGGAATGATCCAATTAATTGGTCTCCAAGATAATGCGACATATCTCCACTGGATTATTTTCTTTGGGGTTATGTCAAGTCATTGGTTTATGCTGATAAACCAGAAAGAATAAACGCTTTGGAAGTCAACATAACTCGTGTTATTGATGAAATAAGGCATGAATTACTCGAAAAACTGATCCAAAATTGGGGTGGTCGAATGCGGTTCCTCAGAGCTAGTCGGGGTGGACATATACCGGAAATTATTTTCAAAAAATAAATGTCATAAAATTATCTTTCAAATAAAAGAAAAATTGGCTCTAATCTTAAATTAAATGTGTTTTATTTCAATTTAAAGTTCTATCACTCTAAAAAAAAACACCCGATATTATGACTTGGCCTATCACCCTCTTCCGGCTTGACGTTGACTTTTGGACATCCTGTTTGAAGTGAATTTATAATTATTATAATACTACTTGTTATGTCGGTATCGAAAATATATGTCCTTATCTTAAATATTTTGAGTTTTAATCAATCTCAAAAATAAACTGTTCTTATTGGATAACCAATTCCAGTATAGCTGAATCTCAGATTTGACATAGAATGGTGACGATTTCTAAGACAAGCTTATGAAATCTCGATATGACGTTATAATTAAGGTAGCCATAATCGGATTTGAAGTTCGTTTGGTTCAGCATCAACAAAGCATGTAATAAGTCACTCCAGTTTCATAATTCTGTTGGGACATTGGTTCCGTTGAAAGAGATCCTCTGCGGCCCTTTATTCGTGACAAAGTTAGTGGATGTAGTTAGAGACTGACATTGCAGTGATTTTTCGAGATTACACCGAGAGAGTTAGACGGGATGTAGCTGTTCACCAAATTACATCTGCGAACTCCCCCGTTTCTGCACTGACTTGTTATTTCATTTCAGCAGATCTAGTAAATTCTCCCTTGCTTTTAGTTGTCCGTTGCCGCATTTTTCATTTTATTATTTTAATCCCGCTGTCCTCTCTATCATGCTAGGATAATACACTTAAAGGATGGAGATTCATCGCGTTCTACCGCTGGTATCCTTCGGCTGCATTCCCTTACCCGTTTGATATGAAAAACTCGGGAGTAGCTAAATCTACATTTCTGCAGTTTCATTTTTCAAATTTCTTGTCGGAATTAGGAACGGAGGTGAATTTCACTCCAAGATCTTAATAAGATTCTTGAGGCAGTAATGTTTCCTTTCAGTCAAGAAGGTAACACAATTCAGAAGGACCGTAGTCTGCCGATGGAAAAGTTCAATATTCAGTTTTTCTTCCACATAGTCCAAAAAGATGTAGGGATTCGAGTTTGGTGATCTATAAATTGATCCAATAATACATGATCACCTTTGTACTCGAACTTTCATTATTGAAACCCAATAGGTGTATGCAATCGTATTATTACTTGAAACATTGAACTAGACCTTATTCTTCACGTATATAGTAGTTCTAAATGTATGCCAATTGCTGGAAAGACATGATACTCCAGTATGCCCCATCAACGCTAAGTTCATTGTCATCCATATCCGCGGCAATATGTGTCTCAGTGGCTACCAAACCACAGGATACCTTTCTTTTACGAGTTGGGTTAACTCCTCCAGATGCAATGTGATAGCCTGTATATTGATATGCAATACATTTCCATTATTAAGGAGTATGAGCTATGGTAATATAGGGTGGTTTTTTAGAGTGATAGAACATTAAATCGAAATAAAACACATTTAAATTAAGATTGAAGCCAAATTTTTTTTATTTGAAAGATAATTTTATGACATTTATATTTTGAAAATAATTTCCGGCATATATTCACCACGACTAGCTCTGAGGAACTGCAAACGACCAGACCAATTTTGGACCACTTTTTCGAGTAATTCGGGCCTTATTTCATAAATAACACGAGTTATGTTGGCTTCCAAAGCTTCTTTTGTTTCTGGTTTATCAGCATAAAGCAATGACTTGACATATCTCCAAAGGAAATAATCCAGTGGAGTTATATCGCATAATCTTGGAGACCAATAAATTGAACTATTTCTCGAAATAATGTTATCGCCAAATCTTTCTTTAAATATCAATTCTGACGGTAGCTTCATGAGGTGTACAACCATTTTGTTGGAACCAAAACACGTCTGAGTTCAAATTTTGAGACAAATAATCATTGATCATCGATCTGTAACGAGCACCATTCACTGTATCGTAAGCTTCACCATCGTTTTTAAAGAAATATGGACCGATGATGTCTCCAGCGTGTAAAGCACACAATACAGTGCATTTTTCAGGATGCAATAGAACCTGCAGAACTTCTTGAAGATTGTTTTCACTCCATATACGGCAAATCTGCCTGTTTACATAGCCGTTCAACCCGAAATGAGCTTCATCACTTAACACAATTTATCGATAATAAAGTGGATCAACTTCAAGCTGTTCTAGGGCCCAATCAGCAAACAAACGACGCTTATTATGGTCAAGTAGCTTTAGTTCTCGAATCAGTTGGATCTTGTATGGATGTAGACCAAGATCTTTACGCAAAATTTTCAATGTGGTGGATGCACAGAGTCCATCTTCTTGTGAACGTCGACGAATAGACAAATCTGGATCATCATTAACACTATGACTTACAGCAACGATATTTTCTTCTTTATGTACAGTTGTTTGTCTTGTTGTTGTTGCAACAGTTGTGAAAATTTTTCCCGAAATCCATCGATAGTTCAACGAATAAGCTGTTGTGATGGAAGATTATGTAAACCATAAATTTCACGAAGTGCTCTATAAGTTTGGAGAATAGAACAGTGATTTTGAAAATAAATTTCAACAATTTGTAAACGTTGTTGCGGCGTGAGTCTTTCCATGATTTTTGTCAATGCTTACTGAACAGAAATGTCAAAACAACATGGCTTCTACCTTCTGTTAAATCACAGTTATGCCTATTGAAAGTTCTATCACTCTAAAAAAAAACACCCGATATGTTGAATTGTTTTTACCATAGCTCATACTCCTTATTAATCATTTTTGGATTTAATATTTTTGATTTTTCTAACTTATAGTTTGTCGGAAGTTCCGCCTCTGCTTACCTCAGAAGTTTCGATCAATTCGATAGTTTCGGAAATATTGGGAAAATAAGAAAAGTTTCAAATGTGAATAACTGCCGAACCATTAGATCGATTGAGCCCATTCACGAACTAAACCTAGATAGTTAGGTCTTTAACCTGCTTTTAAAGTTTCAAGGCTCTAATTAATTCATATCTTCGAACAAATATTCCTCATTTTTTTATCAATAGCCGATCGATCAGAAATGTGAATTTTTAGTGGTTCTCCTTTATGTTACAACCGAAAATATAAAAGATTTCTAAAATAAATGCAAATTATGGGATGACTCCACTCTTAGCAGTATCTTTCGCAATTTTTCTATTTATTCTCGATATTTTATTGACACTAGCAAATAGCTCGTTGCAATAGCCTGTAAGCTATAAAGCGTGCTTAGGCTGCGTATTTCGCGTATCCCTCCTTTCGAAGCAAAAAAAAACCAGGGGTGGACATTTCCACACGGAAAATTCCGTACCATTAATCAGCAGCGATTTTTAATGCTGAGAATGGTTCTCACGTCATCCCCTGTTACGGTACCCGGAATCGAATTTCCTGATATCGCATGAAATTATATAGATAGCTGACACGAATATCAAACACTTTTGATGTGTGATACATTGACGATAGGTTGTACGAATTAATTCGAACAATGAATTTAATTGCCTATTCCAGTTGTATAATTGGGTTTACATGTCGATCAGACTGAAGAGATTGCATCAGAATAAGAAGGGTATGTGTTACGGTTAAGCCCGTTGCATACTGGGTTAATTCACAGTGAAGGCCTATTAGGCGTAGGAGTATAGGGAAAACAGTGTGGAGCTCTCAGTTCGGATTTTGTGCGGGGGTGGTTTTCAATAAAATATACTCAAAAATATTAAAAGTATCGGGTGTTTTTTTTTGGGTGATAGAAATTTCGATAGGGATAACTGTGGTTTGACAGAAGGTAGAAGCCATGTTGTTTTGACATTTCAGTTCAGTTAGCATTGACGAAATATCATAGAAAGACTTACGCCGCAACAACGTTTACAAATTGTTGGAATTCATTTTCAAAATCTGTGTTCTAATCGCCAAACTGATAGAGCACTTCGTGAAATTTATGGTTTACATAATCGTCCATAGGAGCAGCTTATTCGTCGAACTATCGATAGATTTCGGACAACATTTTCTCTACTCGATGCAACAACAACAACAAGACAAAGAACTGCAAGTACAGAAGAAAATATCGCTGCTGTAAGTCATAGTGTTAATGTTGTGTGTTCTATTCGCCAAACTTATAAGACACTTAGAGAAATTTATGGTTTACATAATCGTCCATCAGAGCAGCTTATTCGTACAACTATCGATAGATTTCGGACAACATTTTCTCTACTCGATGCAACAACAACAATAAGACAAAGAACTGTACGTACAGAAGAAAATATCGCTGCTGTAAGTCATAGATGATCCAGATTTGTCTATTCATCGACGTTCACAACAAGTTGGACTCTGTGCATCCACCACATGGAAAATTTTGCGTAAAGATCTTGGTCTACACCCTAACAAGATCCAACTGGTTCAAGAACTAAAGCCACTTGACCATTATAAGCGTCGTTTGTTTGCTGATTGGGCCCTAGAAGAGCTTGAAGTTAATCCACTTTTTTATCGTAAAATTGTAATTAGTGATGAAGCTCATTTCTGGTTGAACGGCTATGTAAACAAGCAAAATTTCTGTGTATGGAGTGGAAACAATCCTCAAGAGGTTCTGCAGGTTCCATTGCGTCCTGAAAAATGCACTGTATGGTGTGCTTTACACGCTGGAGACATCCTCGGTCCATTTTTCTTTGAAAAGGATGCTGGAGGTAATGTTGGTGCTCGTTACAGATCGATGATCTATGATTATTTGTTTCAAAATTTTTATGGTATCGATCCAGAAGTGGTTTGGTTCCAACAAGATGGTGCTACAACTCATGATGATACCGTAACAATTGATGTATTGAAAGAAAGATTTGGTGATAACATTATTTCTAGAAATGGTCCAATTAATTGGCCTCCAAGATCATGCGACATAACTCCACTGGATTATTTTCTTTGGAGTCATTGGTTTATGCTGAAAAACCAGAAACAATAGACGCTTTGGAAGCCAACGTAACTACTGTTATTGATGAAATTATTGATGAATTACTGGAGAAAGTGGCGCAAAATTGGTCTGGTCGAATGCAGTTCCTCAGAGATGGTAGTGGTGAACAGCCCAGACATTGGAAAATATTTCATATTGATTTTATATTGTGATATCAGTTTTATATTTTAGTATATAATTTTCAATATATATTTAAGAAATTTGAAGGTTGAATTCTGCATTTAAAGTTCTTTCAACTACTTTTATCTAGTATCGACTCGCATTTCAATTTATAAGGGCCATTCATAATTTGCATTTTTGATCAGCTATAAATAAAAACTAATGAATATTTTTATAGAATTCTGAGTTTATTGAAACTTGACATTCACGAAAAATAGACAATACCATTCAAATGATCGCAACGACTGACTACAGTATACGATATTTTTTTCTGTACGTACAATTCTTTGTCTTGTTGTTGTTGTTGTTGTTGAATCGAGTAGAGAAAATGTTGTCCGAAATCTATCGATAGTTCGACGAATAAGCAGCTCTGATGGACGATTATGTAAACCATAAATTTCTCGAACTGCTCTATAAGTTTGACGAATAGAAGACTGATTCTGAAAATAAATTTCAACAATTTGTTAACGTTGTTGCTGCGTGAGTCTTCCCATGATAATTTGTGAATGCTTACTGAACAGAAATGTCAAAACAACATGGCTTCTACCTTCGGTCAAATCACAGTTATCCTTATCGAAAATTCTATCACTCTAAAAAAACAACCGATATTAAAACATGCTAACAGGAAATTTGAAATCCAAGAAAGTAATATTTCTTGATGGAATTCAATAAGGTGAGCAGATACTGTGTATATTGAAAGAAAATACATTCACATGCATGCAAGTTGAAACTATGAAAATGACAATGTAATAATCACAGAAACCATCTCAATAGAGAGTATAAATGAGAATTTTTCATTTGATCTCACGAATTCCGTCATCTGCTGTTTGTAACGTTAGATGTAAGATTTTCTCATTTTGGACAGTTCCGTATAATTGATATGTCAGTGTCGATGTAATCTCAATCAGTATTGGTGCTGGAGGGCCCTTTCTCGTTATTTATGTATAGTGTCCACACTCTGCAGAAGCAATTCGGGAGAGGGAAAATCTATTCGGATTTAATCACGAGAGCACTCTTTGATTTCACCGTATGAGTGATTAACTCAACCCTTTCTGAAGAAGGATTTCGAGTTTGGGATAGCCAGGTGGGGGTTCAAATTGCTTCGATTAGTTCAGTTTACCTTAAAATATCAGTCTTTCTTTTGAGAATCAGACCTAAATAACATAAATAATTTCAGAGAACCCATTTTTTGGATTTTAGTGTTCAATATAAATGTTGTACCTACTCTAATATAAATAGAAGCCAATTTTGAAAACAAATTTCGTTATTCAAAAATGTGAAATATACGACTTACCTGAGGATGCTTCTTTATTAACCAAACGATCGTTGTATTATAATAATAATGAAATTCGTGAAAATCGCAATAACCTCATTTAATATTGTTTCAAGCAACTAGAAACATTGTTAAAACAAGTTGTAGAAATTACTTTGTTTTACTACCAATAAATTGATATTTTACACATTTAATTGTGACTCGAGTTTCGGGAATTTACTATCCCACCTTCAGTTAAGTCTCCAGTTGCCTGAAGATGGGATAGCTAATTCCCGAAGCTCGAGTCACAATTAAATGTGTAAAATATCAGTTTATTGGTAGTAAAACATAGTAATTTCTACAACTTGTTTTAATAATGATCAACTACCAAAAAGTAACAGCTGAAAAGATTCAGTATCTAAAAAATTTTTATTGTTGAACTGTAATTGTAAAGACCGAAACAATCATAGATGTAATTGTTTGTTGTAAGGAACTGATTTTCTACGTAATATTCAGAATACATTTCGTCGAGATGTTGCCTTCATTAGCAAAATTAATTGCGATGATTCTGAGCGCATAATTACGCGAAATATTGTTTAGATACGCTTTTCGAATAATATTTTGTATTTTCCATCCATTCAGAACTTTTTACACATCGTGGATTTTTTTTTAATTCATTAGTTTCAACCTCCGAAAAACTTTGTGAAATTTATGAATGAAAGTAAATATCAATAGGCGGTAAATCTTTATGTCGCGATACGTTCACGAAAATTCAACCTCATTACATTCAAGGTCTGTACCTAAAATCCAATATAGTCCCATTTTAATCTATATCGTTACGAAATTCTGAGGATGACTCGCTTCAGTCGTTTTTTTCTTTTATGTGGGTCTAATTAAAACGAAATAGATGGCATAAGGAATGACGGAGGTGAAAATGGGGATATTGAAGGAATTTGGTTGGTTGGAATATCGTTATGGCGTTAATAATTCAGCTGCATTCATTTCCTTTTAGTCTCATAACGAAATCGCTTGTATTACGTCTGTTCAGAATGTGCAAGTTCCTATTTACTGGTAGTGTAATTGTAGGAAATAAAAGATAAATTATTTCAACTTCTACAAGATACAATAAAAATTATATATTGAAATATTAAAATTGTATAATGAAAGCATAATTGATATTTTTTAATGTCTATGAAGAAACCTTTTTCACTTAATGACATAAAACAGATATGTATAAATGCAACATATATATATGTATCGGGTGTTTTTTCATAATGATAGAACTTTCGATAAGGATAACTGTGATCTGACAGAAGGTAAAACCATGATTTTTTGACGTTTCTGTTCAGTAAGCATTGACAAACTATCATGGAAAGACTCACGCCGTAACAACGTTAACAAATTGTTGAAATTTATTTTCAAAATCAGTGTTCTATTCGCCAAACTTATAGAGCACTTCGTGAAATTTATGGTTTACATAATCGTCCATTAGAGCAGCTTAATCGTAGATAGATTTCGGACAACATTTTTTCAACTGTTGCAACAACAACAAGAAAAATAACTGTATATAAAGAAGAAAATATCGTTGCTGTAAGTCATAGTGTTAATGATGATCCAGATTCGTCTATTAGTCGACGTTCACGTTCAAGTTGGACTCTGTTCATCCACCACATGGAAAATTTTGCGTGAAAATCTGGGTCTACACCCATAAAAGATCCAACTGGTTCAAGAACTAAAGCCATATGAACATAATAGGCGTCTTTTGTTCGCTGATTGGGCTCTAGAACAGCTTGAAGTTGATCTACTTTTTTATCGTAAAATTGTGTTTAGCGATGAAGCTCATTTCTGGTTGAACGGCTATGTAAACAAGCAAAATTGTCGAATATGGAGTGAAAAAATCCTCAAAAAGTTCTGCAGGTTCCATTGCATCCCAGAAAATGCACTGTATGGTGTGTTTTACACGCTGGAGACATCATCGGTCCATATTTCTTTAAAAACGATCCTGGAGCTAATGTTACAGTGAATGGTGCTCGTTACAGATCGATGATCAATGATTATTTATTTCAAAATTTGAATGGTATCGCCCAGAATAGTTTTGGTTCCAACAAGATGGTGCTGCACCTCATGCTGATACCGTAACAATTGATGTATTGAAAGAAAGATTTGGTGATAGCATTATTTCGAGAAATGGTCCAATTAATTGGCTTCCAAGATCATGCTACATAACTCTACTGGATTATTTTCTTTGGAGTTATGTCAAGTCATTGGTTTATGCTAATAAATCAGAAACAATAGACGCATTGGAAGCCAACATACTTCGTGTTATTGATGAAATAAGGCCTGCATTACTCCAAAAAGTGGTCCAAAATTGGTCTTGTCGAATGCGGTTCTTCAGAGCTAGTGGTGATGGCCGGTAATTATTTTCAAAACATAAGTGTCATAAAATTATCTTTCAAATGAAAAAAATTGGCTTCAATCTTAATTTAAATGTGTTTTATTCAAATTTAAAGTTCTATCACTCTAAAAAAACAACCGATACATACATTAACATACATCTATAGAAATTCTACTACACCAAAACTATATGAGAATTCTTAAGATCAAATAAAAAATAGTTGGAGCAGTACTTTAATCTATACAAATTTGTTTCGACCTCAAAAAACGGTTCTTATCAGTTATGAGCTATATGGAGATTCAAATAATAAGAAAGTATCATAATATCCACTGCTCAGAAATTTAATAATTATAAAGGAAAATAAGAAAACGATTTGGTATATGCACTGATGTACTGAGTCAAGTATCTATATACGGTTAATCTGCCTAAAACGGCTATAGTAAGACTGATTCAAAGCTACAACATAATAGAGAAATGAACAAAATGAATATTCTGACCTGGTGGAGCCTGCAGGTTTAAAAAATGTTGTTTCTATTGGAAACACTTTGAAATCACGGTTTTATATCGGGTGGTACTTTCTCTAGCTATTTGTAGTGTTCCTACTCTATTCGGCATTGTGTCAATGAGGTTACAAATGAAAGTTTGAGGAATGTTTTGTCCAATGTCCATCAAAGCATTGGCGAACTGTTGTAATGTCTGCGCTGGGTAAGGTGAGCAGTCTAATTGCTGTGACATGTTCAATACAATTTTGGTCTGGAAAGACAACGAGCCAATCCATTCGGAATACCATGCATTTCTATGCGGTAGTTGAAAATTCTTCCCCAGTGTGGATGAGCATTTAAGTTGATTAACGTGAATTAATCGCCAATGGCGGCCGCAAAGAGAACTATAATTTGTTCTTGAATCAAATCACGATACCTTACCGCTGATATGTTTGCGTTAATGAGGATAATAATTTCACGATCTACTAAGTAACAAAGTCTTGTTGAGTTAAACCTTCGTTTAAACAACATACTAATTGTTCAAGTTGGACGGCTTCTAAACGCAACTACTCTAATATAAGAAAAACAAATGTTAACTTCCACTATTTTATTGATTTTCACAACAATTGTTTCGTCATACCATGACTTCATCAGGTGAGTATTTAAACTGAGGTATACAATGCAAAACATGACCTTAAATACACAGCTTTGGTACAAAAAATAGAGGGGTGGAAAGAGAGGTATACAATTAATGAAAAATATTAAGTAGGGGGGATCTATTTGATCATTCAATAAAATTTGTCTTTTATTATATCTAATTATATCTATTGATTTATAAAGTTTCTAACAGATTTAGTTTCTGACTTTTGTTTTCAATATGTAATATTTCATAGTTCATATTAAAATTATGGCCAGTCTCTAACAAATGGTTGGCATAAGTTGAATTCGGTTTATTATTAATGTAACATTTTTCATGTTCTCGTATCCTTGTCTGGAATGAACGGCCTGTCTGTCCCACATATACACATGCGCAATCAATACATGTTAACTTGTAAACTCCTGATTTTTTGTTTTTAGGAATGACGTCTTCATTATTTTTCATTAAGCTGCCTGAAGAATTAATAGTTTTAAAAGAGATGTTATATTTTTCTTTTTTCTTTAAATATCTAGCAATCTTTTCAGATTTTTGGCTACTCTACACCAGATCGATTGCAATAACACAAAATATCATACACCTACAGGAATTGAGTTTTTTGTAATTTTCTGTAATTAAGCTCAGTGTCATGAGGACCTTCTTTTTTATATGTGTAATACTCAAAAGATGCGCCCCTCCACATGGTAGCAATCCTGAAAATTTGATCCAAGTGCAGAGAGTCAATTTTCTCTCGAATATCGACTTCAGTTTTTGAGTAATGTAGTATGACGAAAATATTATTGTTAATACAAAATTTTGTCAAGAATAAACTTTATTCACTTCGTTTCAATTTATGGATAAAGTGAAAATGAATTTTTGAGCCGTGTATTTAAACGGCTGGAGCAATTCAATATGTTGCATAATTCGGGTCGATAGTTCAAAAATTGCTGGATCGTGTAGACAACAATGAATCGAAAAATTCGTGCAGAAATCACTTATCCGATTTCTACCGATACAATAGGCTTCTTCTTCTAATCGCGAATCTGCATGTTTGCGAAACTTGTACACAGATAAACTTTCAGATTTATTTGTATGGAATATGATCAGAATTTATCACTTTCCGTGTAACTAAATGGCGTGTAACGAAGTTCTAGTGTTCGAAGGCATTAATAATTCATCAAGCCAGTGGAGCCTGCCTATTTTAGGGCAGCCGAAGTGTGGTTTTCACCTGGATTAGTGGAATCGAAAGTAAAAGATTAAATGTTAACGAGCATGCGATTAATATGCTATTCGCATTCTATCTTCGTCGTCGACATTGTTCAGAATCACATCAATAGGGTTGATTGCTATAATACCACATCTCAGTGGGGTATTCGATTGGATATTTGATTTCACATCATTCCTAGAATAACATTGAACTGTTTCAGCTGTTACAAATGATGAGCCATTTGAAATTTGCATTTTTTATCAGGTATAAATGAAAAAACTTATGAGTTATGCCGTGACAGCATTTCATTTCTATTGAATTTTACACGTAAATTTTTAAAAGTGTGGATAAAAGATTCACCAATTTGGAAATAAGTTTTTAATATTTGCCAGTTTTATTCAAGCGTAAATCGATCTTATTCTTTAATGTCAAATGACAAACATGAACGACAGAAGTGTTGGCAGACTCTAAATAAACACTACTTCAAAATGCAAACTCTAGATGGCCCACCTTTATAACTGTTTATCCATTTCGTGGTCCAGATTTGACATCCCTGTTTCAATGACATATGTCGAACAGAATTGTGAAGCCACATATGTTTAGTTGGAGGTTAACCATTCAACAATATGGATCGCCTATCTACTGCTGAACGTGTGAAAACTTATCATAAAAACAATGATTATGTAGTAAGTACGTTTTGTACATTACAGGCAGATTATGGTCGACATTATCGTCCATCTGGACGTACACTTGGTAACACAGTGAAAGAATTGGAAGAGGTTGGATCTGCTACTGATGTCTTAAGCCCCATACATCATCGAAATACATGCTCGACCGAAAATATTTCTGCTGTGAGTGAAAGAACATTTGGTGCTCTCTTACGGTACGCTATGGCGTATTTTGCATCTGGATTTGCATCTCGATCCTTATAAGGTTCAGTTGACACAAGAACTAAAGCCAGCTGACCATAGAATGCGTAGAGTATGTGCCGATTGGGTGCTTGAACAACACTCTTTGGATGACGATTTTTCGCATCGAATTTTCTTCAGCGAAGAAGTACATTTTTCGCTTGGTGACTATGTAAACAAGCAAAATTGCCACAGAGAAAATCCTCATGTAACTGCTGAGAGACCATTACATCCACAAAAAGTCACTGTGTTGTGTGCAATTTGGTCTGGTGGAGTGATTGGCCCGTACTTCTTTGAAAATGAAGAAACCGTCAATTCTCATCGCTGTAGTCCAATGATTAACGATATTTTTTGGCCTGAAATTGATGATATGGAATGAGAGAGATGTGATTCCAGCAATATGGTGCATCAAGCAACACAACACAACCCGTTTTGGCTTTATTGCATGAAAAATTCCCAGGACGCGTAATTTCTCGGTTCGACAATATGAATTTGCCACCACGATTGTGTAATTCATCGCCTATGGATTTTCTTTATGGGGTTACATGAAGGATCGTGTTTAAACCGATAATCCCCAAATCTATTGACGATCTGAAAACCAACATCCGTCAAGTTATGTGTGAGATATTTCCTGAAATGTGCCGGCGAGTCACAAGAATCGACTCCTGTAGGAGATCAGACGGAGGAGATTTAAATGATGTTTTATTCCACACATAACAGCAAGGTCCAAGCATATATTGAAATGAAACTCTGATCGATATTTCAAATGAAAGAGTGTTTTAATTACGTTTACTTTCAGAAGCACAAAATGGATAATCCTGTATGTCTTTTATTCGATTGAATGGTCAGATATAAAATAAAACACTTGTTTACATTTTCTACTTTATTTTTGGTATTGACGTACGTTTCGTCTTTGCTAGAAAGACTTCATCAGAATACGAAGTAACAGTTGTTGTACAATGAATTTATAAGATTTTTTACAGAAGGTGTACATGTGTTTTTAATTGTTCGTCGGGTTGGTTTTCTCAAAGAATATTCCCTTCAGAATCATGTTCACTCGATCCCTTGTAAATATTGAATAGAGGGGTGTAATAAAAATCTATTTGTTCATTTACTAGGTTATTGCTGTTTTTATGTTTATTTATTTCGTAAATTTCCCATAAGTTCAATTTTAGACCTCTATTTTCAACATGTAGAATTTCTATTTCTTTTGTGAAAGAATGGTTATTTTCAAGAAGGTGTTTAGCATAATGTGAATCTTTTTTATTTTTATCGAAACTTCTTTTATGATTTCTACCAAGCAACGGCCCAATCTATCATAAATTTGAACGGTCAGAATTGATAAAAATCACAAAATAGAAGAAAACTCATCGTCACTAGTGAATTTGATAACCCCAGTCTTATCTATGCACATGATGGAAATGATGTAATTCTCCTGTAGATTTTCCAATATTTGAAAAGAATTTTCACGAAATAAAAAAGTCATCAATACTGTCTATTCCCGATTTATCGTTTCATCTATCTGGAGCGGTCATAAACCTTTCGGAACTCGAGAAATATTTAATGCTGCATCGCTTCGTCTTCAATAAATAATTCATTAGCCAAATTCTGCACAAATTTGTTTCTAACGAGATCCAGTTAATCGGTGCTTCCGCTTAAAAAAAATGTTATTTATTAAAGGCTGGCCTTCTTCCGGTCTCTAGAGCAAGCATTCGGCTCTGAAGGACTTTTCTGATGAGAATTTATTCGACGACGGGCAAACGTGCCAAGTATACCGAAGTGGCCCCCATCCTTCTGCTACTGATAGGCAGTTTGAGTGGTCTCTACTTGATCCACCTTAGGATAACCAGGATTGCATGCATCATGCAATGAAATAATGAAGAATATGATTTTCACTTCATCCATGAATTTAAGTAAAGTGAATAAAGTTCATTCACTACAAAATTTCCTATCAACAATAACTTTTTCGTCATACTACATTGCTAAAAATTGAAATAGATATTCGAGAGATAACTGACTACACTTGAATCATATCTTCAGATGATGTATATACAGGGTGAGAAAAAAAACTTCGGACAAATTTTACTGTGTTCTGGAATAAAAGTATTTTAGCGCAGCTGAATAATTCTTATTCTATTAGATTTTCTACACTTTCTTGTACTGATATTCGAATTTTCAGTTTGATATTACTTTATTTTGCTGAGTGTTAGAATGTCAAACAAACGTAGTGCCATTTTGGAGCTGTTTCGTTGAGGCGTCAATGCGTTTGCTCAGTGTGCCTCGACAAACCGTATCCGATGCAATAAGCCGATTCAAGAAGCTTGGCCATTATGGTGGTCGTCCAGGAAGTGGGAGAAAATGCACTGTCAATACGCCTAGCAATCGCAACATCGTCAAGAAGCGAGTTATTCGAAATCCGAGGGTCTCTATGAGGAAAATAGCACGTGAGACCGTTATCAACCGTGAATCCGTTCTACAAATGTCCAAAAAGGAGCTCAACCTCAAGCCATACAAGCTCTGATGCTCAGCAATAGGAGAGCAGAGTATGGTCCACAGAGGCTCTCGGTACGTTAGTCATCGCCGAACATCTTCAAAATCCGCAATCCGTCATGGTCTGGGACGGAATTTGGTACCTTGGTTATCGTGGATCGAGGAGTTGAAATCAATCAAGAAGTGTACCACTGCGCATTCTCGAGGCCGAAGTACTTCCATGGGCCCAGTAGCACTCCGGCGACACGCATTGGATCTTTCAACAGTACTCCGCTCCGGCTCACAAAGCGAAAATGACGCAAGAATGGTGTAAGCTCAATTTTCCGGGTTTCATCACATCTTCAGACTGGCCACCCTACTCACCGCATCTCAACTCAATGGACTACAGCGTGTGGTCGATTTTGGAGCTCACGGCGTGTGCTAAACACCGCAAAAGTTTGGTGTCGCTGAAGCAATCCCTGCGCCGGGAATGCGATTAACGCCCGAAGAGCTACGGCCCTTTGCTGAAAATTTCAAGAAGCTTCTGAAGCAATGTATCGCCGCCAAAGAAAGCCACTTCGAAACCACCCAAATATATTATTACCAAATGTTTATGTTATTATTATTCGTTATTATTTTATTCAATTTGTTTTGTTTAATAAAGTTAAATGAAAAAAGTTTGTCCGAGGTTTATCTTGTCAGCCTGTACAATGTGGAGAGGCGCATTACATACACACAAAATATGGTCCTCATGACATTGAATGACTCAATTACAAAAACTCATTTCTTGTAGGTGTATGATTTTTTTTGTAGAAGAGGTGGAAGAGGTAATTACCTCTTCTACCTCTGTATATGCATAAATACTCTGTCCTACTTGTTAAGTCTCCAGTTGCCTGAAGATGGGATAGTTAATTCCAGAAACTCGAGTCACAATTAAATGTGGAAAATATAAATTTATTGATTGTAAAACATAGTAATTTCTACAACTTATTTTAATTAGTAGAGCGTGGAATCGCTATAGTATTAGTGAAAGTCAACCGCAACGACAGGTTGTTTATAAGAATTCAAAGAAGTTACTGAGTTACGAAACGAGTCATGTGAACAACTTTCAAGAGTAAATAGAAATCAACATATATGTGTTAATTAAGAGTATCTTTTTACCTGAAGACGAATACGGACTAACGGTAAAGGAAAAATATATTTTATTTAATGGGTGGAGTCTATGGTTGAAATTGATGGATAACTTGAAGCACCCTGGATATTATATCAATAACCTTACCCAACGGCAAGAAATTTGACTAAACAGGAGGTAAACCATAATAAGCCGCATCAAAGCTTTGTGAATTCAGAAGAACCTGTATTCAAGAATTGCCCAAGGAATAAACACGGGAATCTTAGTAATTTATAGGAATGTTTTGTGCCGAAAGTTCTGTTGGGCTGTATGTCATGATAACAGGATTTCCGGGCATAATATGAAGCAATTAATTATTTAGGAGGCTGCGAGATGGCTTAGGCCTCGTGCAATTTCTTCCTGACGTATCCTTTATTTGGGGGAATAAAAAGATGATAGGTTGACATAAACGTGAGATTTTATTCGGATGTGCAAAAAATTAGGGTGGAATGTAATGAAACTCAAGATTGTACAACGTGTTTTCGTTCTGAAATAGGAAGAGTGTGTGAATTGGCGTTTTTTGAACATTTTATTATAATACTGAAAATGTTTCTATGACAAAACGTTGCATTTCATGCACTATGTAAGGAGTTTTACTGGTGAGACTTTTTACAGAAGGTTGAATTCATCGAAATGTAACATTTAACCTAAAATCACCTGTAAAATAGTGGTTTAATTGAAGTATTCCAAATTGCAGGGAAAATATTTCCTACTGAGTTTCCTATTTTTTTGCCATACTGTTGTTCGATTGTTCTAATTATAATAGATTACTTTTAGAGAAATTCTACGAATTTTGAACTGATATTTGAGATAGGAGAAGAACAGTCATCCAAACATCCAAAAGAAATCACTGCTAGAAATTAATATTCTCTCACAATTTTATGCGTATAAAATATCTATTTGATTGCATGGTTATAGTGTTTCGATAAGGAAAAGATAATCATAATTATAATTATATTCTGATGAAATAGCGCATGTAACGTCGTTGTTAAATAAGCGAGTGTTTAGTTCAGTGAAAACTCTGAAAAATTTAAAATGTGGTAAAATTGGCTACTAGTTCATTAAACGGTTAACATTTCAGTAAAACTCATAACTTATAAAAGCTACAAGCATTACGCAGGTTTGGAAACTCACTTTTTAATGTTAGGATATTCAATGCATAAGACAGAGATCTCCGACCCTCTAGTCGAACATTAGAATAATCCAAAGATATGCGTGTTATGATAATGAATAATTCAGTCTTTAACTCGACAACAATGCTCTTCTCTCTCACACAGTTGTAGCTCTTGTGGGAAGTTGGATACTTCATTTCGTTTCGGATGATATACAAATGTAGTCGTCACATTAGTACTCGGTAGTGCTGATGTGTGAGTTCATAGCAGTTGAAAATCAAATAAACTCTTCGTACATAGAAATGTTTAATGTGGAAGAAAAAATAAAAAATATAAAATGGTACTTTGGTGATAACTCAATTGAAGAAACAATACATTTGTTTGTTGTTGCACTTAAAGATCGACCAATTTCTTCATGTTCCACTATTTTTTATTATATCGGGTATTTTTTTAGAGTGATAGAACTTTCGATAGAAATAACTGTGATTTGACAGAAAGTAGAAGCCATGTAGTTTTGACAGTTTTGTTCAGTAAGCATTTACAAATTATCATGGAAAGACTCACGCCGCAACGACGTTCACAAATTGTTGTAATTTATTTTCAAAACCAGTGTTCTATTCGCCAAACTTATAGAGCACTTCGTGAAATTTATGATTCACATAATCGTCTATCAAAGCAGCTTATTCGTCGAACTATCGATAGATTTCGGACAACATTTTCTCTACTCGATGCAACAACAACAAGAGAAAGAACTGTACATATGGAAGAAAATATCGCTACTGTAAGTCATAGAGTTAATGCTGATCCAGTTGACCCATACAAGATCCAACTGGTTCAAGAACTAAAGCCACTTGACCATAATAAGCGTCGTTTGTTTGTTGATTGAGCCCTAGAACAGCTTGAAGTTGATCCATTTTTTTATCGTAGAATTTTGTTTAGTGATGAAGCTCATTTCTGGTTGAACAGCTATGTAAACAAGCAAAATTACCGTATATAAAGAGAAAACAATCCTCAAGAAGTTCTGCAGGTTCCATTGCATACTGAAAAATGCACTGTATGGTGTGCTTTACACGCTGGAAACATCATCATTCCATATTTCTTAAAAAACGATACTGAAACTAATGTTACAGTGAATGGTACTCGCTAAAGATCGATAAAATCAATGATTATTAGCTTAAAACTTTGAATGGTATCGACCGAGAACAGTTTTGGTTCCAACAAGAAGGTGCTACACCTAATGCTGTTACCGTAACAATTGATTTAGTGAAAGAAAGATTTGGCGATAGCATTATTTCTAGAAATGGTTCAATTAATTGGCCTCCAGGATCATGTGATATAACTCTACTGGATTATTTTCTTTGGTGTTATGTCAAGTCATTGGTTTATGCTGATAAACCAGAAATAATAGACGCTTCGGAAGCCAACATAACTCGTATTATTAATGAAATAAGGCCAGAACTACTCAAAAAAGTGGTCCAAAATTGGTCTGGTCGTTTGCGGTTTCTCGGGGCTAGTCGTGGTGGACATATGCTGGAAATTTTTTTCGAAAAATAAATGTCATAAAATTATCTTTCAAATAAAAACAAAACTTGGCTTCAATCTCAATTTAAATGTGTTTAATTTCAATTTTTATCACTCTTAAAAATTACCCGATAGTTCATTTTTGAACAATATCTTATTCACTGATGGGTCATCGATTTGCTTGAGCAGAAAACATAAGGCAACAGTGGTTCGATATTGCCCCAGGAAAAATAAACATAAAAATATTTCTGTGCGCACCAAGTATCCACAAAAACTTAATGTTTGGACTGGGATCCTGGGGAATTACATGATATTCTTTATCGATGGTAACCTTCACCCTGCCAAATACCTAGAGCTGTTACAGAACTGAATTATTCCGTCAATTCGACACTCCCAATCAATTTCGATGATATCTGGTTTTAACAGGATGGTTATTTAAGTCATAACGCACGTGCAGTCACACGATATCTCAGAATCACTTTTCCGGATCGTGTAATTTCTACCAATGACATGATCAAATGAATTTATATCCAAATGCTTTTTTCTTTGAGGATATCTGAAAAACTCGATTTATGAACATGAGTTCGATAGAGCTCAAGAAGTTCTGCGGGTTCCATTGCATCCTGAAAAATGCACTGTATGGTGTGCTTCACACGCCGGATTCGTCATCGGTCCATATTTTTTTAAAACGATGCTGGAGCTAATGTTACAGTGAATGGTGCTCGTTTCAGATCGATGATCAATGATTATTTGTTTCAAAATTTGAATGGAATCGACCCAGAAATGTTTTGGTTCCAACAAGATGGTGCTACGCCTCATGCTGCTACCGTAACAATTGATTTATTGAAAGAAAGATTTGGCTATAACATTATTTCGAGAAATGGTCTAATTAATTGGCCTCCAAGATCATGTGACATTACTACACTAGATTATTTTCTTTGGGGTTATGTCAAGTCATTGGTTTATGCTGATAAACCAGAAACAATGGACGCTTTCGAAGCTAACATAACTCGTATTATTGATGAAATAAGGCCTGAATTACTCGAAAAAGTGGTTCAAAATTGGTCTGGTCGATTGCGGTTCCTCAGAGCTAGTCGTGGTGGACATATGCCGGAAATTATTTTCAAGACCTAAATGTCATAAAATTATCTTTCAAATAAAAAAAAATTTGGCTTCAATCTTATTTTGAATATGTTTTATTTCAATTTAAATTTCTAACACCCGATATTATCCTTCTGTATTCAAATAAGAATGCGGCATTTTTCGACAAATTAACGAAAGTAAACCTATTTGAATCTAAGCTTAGCTGTTATTCAAGTCTCTTTGAAGGTTAAAATTGAATAATTCTTGCGAACACTGTGAATATTTCCACAGCTCACGAACGATAAATTCCTTCAGGCTTATTCCTAATTGTGGTGCGGATTTGGCGAAGAAAAAAATTGAAAGAAAAGATTAATTCCGAGAACAAATCACATGGTGTTCGGATTATTTATCGAGCGATAACATAAGGAAGACCCCCGAAGAATGTTTCACCTCAAATGATTATTCTTTGGAAAAATCCCTTTAAGAACTGCTGTTATCCCTCGAAGGATTATGTGGAAGATGTTGGTTATCTAGCAGGATAAGGATATAGGGAGCTGAAAAGAAATGTGGGTATCCAACTGTGAACAATATTTATTCCTGATAATATCCAGATTCGAAGAAGTGCTAGTATTCTGCGCTATTATCTCTTTCTCTTGTCGCATGCCATATTTGATGCCCATTTCACACATTTCCCCCACTCAATTACCCGCCTTTGTCCACTATATCACTTGTATTTTTCGTCTTGATCATTTATCTTCATGTTTGTGCCTTGCGTTGGTCATGCTACCGTTCCTTTTGACCGTGGCTGTGTTTGGATCAGGTGATTCGTTGACCCTTCTGGAAAAGATTTTTTGACGTGAATGTTTCAGCTACGGGTTGACACATCAGTATTCTTGATCCAAGATTACCATGGCTATTTTAAACACCCGTATAATTCAGTGATAACAGAAAATTTTTGAAATTTTTGAAAATATTAATACTATGCTTAGGAAGATATGTTATATCTATGTCATAATCATCATCGTTTATTCACACTAAATACACACATCATCAAAAGTTTAGCCCCCCCCTAGGTTTCGCAAGAAATAAATAACCTATGTTCTGGAAATGAGATGAATATTTTCCTCTATTTCAACTGCAATATATTTGAAGAAAATCTTTGTTTGTTACTCTTTGCTTAATGCAGGAAGAGATAAAAACAAAAAACCAAAGTTTATCGATTATTTATTTTTGATTAATTATAGTCATTCCACAACTGAATCCAAATTCAACAGTCCCCATTACCACCTCTTCTTTCAATCAACTGCCGAATACGCCTAGGCATCTCAGGAATCAAGTCATTAATGAAATTTTCAGGCATACCGTTCCATTCTTCATGAAGGACTAAATTCAATTCCTGAAAAGTTGAAGGTGTGTTTTGGCGATTGGATATTGCTCTCTCTAAGTAATCCCATACGTGCTCAATTGGATTCATATCTGGTGAGTTTGCTGACCAGTTCATTCTCTGGATAAAGTTCTCTTGAAGAATGTTTTGAACCCTTCGTATGCGGTGTGGTCGGGCGTTATCATCCTGATAAATGAAATTATCCCCAAATTCGTTGCGCAGAGGAACAATGATTGGTTCAATGATGTTTTCTACGTAGATGGCACCAGTCATTGTTCGTTCAACGATAATAAGAGGGGACGGCGACCGAACATTATACCCCCCCAGCACATTATTGATCCGCCTTGAAAGGGCATAACTTCCCAGGCGAAATTGAGTCGCTTTAGTCTGCATGGACCTCTCCAAATCCTTTCTCGTCGACTCTCATTTTGTAAACCTAATCGTGACTCGTCCGGAAAAAGTACGTTGCGCCATTGTGGTAATAGCTATTGTGGTGTTCTGCCTATTGGCGACGGGTAGCTTCATGTCCAGGTCTTCTTGCCCTCAAATTTGAGGAATGCAACCGTCTCCTTATGGTACTGGTTGAGACCCATCTATAGGTCCTCAAAAAATTATTTCGAGGGGCTGCTACAAATACCGTTTGATTCCTTCGAGTTGAATTCGCGATATAATGGTCTTCTTTCGCAGATGTTACTCTGGATTGACCAGGCACCGTTCTCCGGGCAACGCTGCCGGATTCCACGAAAAGGGACACTATGCGCCTTGCTGAAGTCCGTGGAATATTCAAACGTTGCGGAATCTGGTAGTTCGACAAAGTTTCTTGATGTAGGGCTACTATTCTTACCCGGCCTAACTGAGAAATTGGATTTCCCGGCATTTTCCACGGAATATTCTCAATACTACAACTCTTGTTATTCGGCGAAAACTGATTAACTTCAAATACACCTGTATTCTCCCGAACAAGAAACATTTTTTGCTGGTTTATTGTTTTCATTCAAGTGATAAGATAGTGAAGATTCCACACACAAAAAATTGTCATGTTTCATTCAACAAGTTGAGAGTTGATAGGGGGGCAAAGACCTTTGACGATGTGTGTATTCAACCTTAGTACGGTCGTCCGAAGACGAAATCTGCGTACCTAAGTTGTTATTCTTGTGAATTTTTTAATGAAAAATGTCTTCCCACAAGCTGACGGTGTGGAGTAACGATGAAATAATAACCTTTTCAGAACTTCTCGTGACTGAAATTAGAAATTTGGGACTACACAGATGAATATCTGAAACTCAAACACAAAGTGCATGATGCTTAGAATATTGGTGATATTCCAATTGAGGAACTGATAGCTGAAACAAAATCAATTATGTCTATATTTAGGCCTCTTCTCAAGAGGAAACAGAACTCTTTTGAATCTGGATTAGGCACAGATGATGTGGACCAACCCATTTGGTTTGTGTTTGATATCATGGAAAAGTTTTTGGGGCTCATATATATTTTCAAGACACTTTAATATTTATACAAATTAACCAGACAAAGCGCAGTAGCTACAATTTCGTCGTTCGCCATTGCCAAAACTTAATCGCAAGAGAAGTGAAGGACTAGAGTGTAAATACTCACTGCCTGTCGATACTGCCGCAGAAGTATTTCTGGAAATATTTCGGCAGCGCAAGTAGAAATGGCCGAGTGTAATCGAGGTGTTCGATATCAATAATATGTTATTCCGCTTTCTTTATAAATAAATCGGATGGAACAAACAACTCGCAGCAGATGATGAATTCCCGGCTTCTCAGTTGAGACAGGTCAGAAGTTATGACGTTTGCTACATGCGTTTCAGTACAAACGGCATTTCAAGGTCACATTTTTACCCTTATATTCCATATTATTTTTTCTGGATTTCAAGGGTGGGAGAAGTTTGCCGAAACTGGAATATAGTCTCGTTGGACCGGAAATGCGTCTATAAATTGATTGGTTTGAATTGAAACTCATGATATACCGAATCTCAAAATAGAATTCAGACATCTGTGCTCCTTTTGGAGCTCAACACCTTGGAGAGAGGGTGATCGGAATCCCTTTTCCCAAGAAAGTAATCCAATATTTCCTATATTTAAGACCCACAGTATTATATATCCGAAGAAGCTACAATAGTGGTAAACATTCTTGATGTGAACTGAAGTAACGGCGGATATTTTTTTGAACTTTAAATGTTGTTAGCCTTTACTTGATGAAAATACATGCTGTGTTCTGTGACCTAAAGTGGCCCAAGATCGCAGTAACAAAGCCTATCCAGAATACAAATGAACTCCTAACTCGCACAAGCTGAAAAAGCTTCCGAGGGATCTTCACAGAAGATCTAGGAGTATCACCATAATAATAAATAAAATAAGTATACTATCCTGATACTTCTAGATCTTCTGTCAAGATCGCTCAGACTTTTTTCTGCTTGTGTGAGTTAGGAGTTGAGTTGTGTTCTGGTTAGTCTTAATTACTACGCCCTTACGCCACTTTTAGGGACAGCACTGTTAAAAGGTGGGCAAAGATTTAAACTGCCATCCAGTTGAATATTAGTCATCATTCATAATATAGAATGAAGTAGTTCTTGAGCTATGCGACTGGCTTAATAGCTCCTCTTGTGAATGCATGATAAATCTTATATTCCGAAAATTATTTTCGTTGCGTGTATATGTTGATTTCTATTCATTATTATAATTTGTATACATGACAAGTTTCGCTGAATTGTAGCTTCTTTAAATGCTTTTAAATAACTGTTAAACCAATCGGTATCATACTGTATATAAATGGATTCAATTTTGAGATAAGCGTACAATAAAGTTTCTAATACTTCTGGAATAAACTACCGGGTTTCTACGAGAACAGACCTAATAGAGATGAAAAATTCCCTGGTATGTTGATATATCTTTTTGAATTCCCTTTAGTGAATATACGAACGTTAATCAATTATTATGAACGTTTTCCATTATTCATATGAGGGAAATTTTCCATACAGTTAATTGAAATTCACATTTAAGTATGTGGATGTTTTATTTCATTTTCACTATTTAATTGGAATGGTATGGGCACATTGATTATGACGCTGATGTAAAAATAAATACAAAATTAGAGAGTGAGAAGCTTAAGCATGTTCGTATGAGAATTTTCAATTAAATTTAACTGATACTATAATATGTTAAACCGGTTTATGCTCACTAAAATATTCAGACAATTTCTCTATTGAAGCATTGCCTAGATATTTAGCATTGACATAAATAGAAGTTAATACTTGATATAAGGTACTTTCTATCAAGTACTAACCTCTATTTATGTTATTTTATTCATAATATATAATTATTTGGTTTCCTTAACATTCTTCATACAGATAGTCCTTGTGCTCTAACAGAGGCCGTTAAATTGTCTTTCAATCTTTCAGATCAAGGGTAAACCACAGAATTATTCATTTGTAGTTAGCATTACACTCCATTAAAATTTTTCAGTATTCATTTACCAGAAGTTTTCTAAATTGTTGAAGGTTGAGTAAATATTTGTTGTTGATTGATGTTATATTTTATTGAATATGAATTATTTGAGTACTGACGAAGCAAAGTTACTCTTAAAACTTGTTTTTCAGTAATGTTTTTACATATCTTGAGATTTTATAGAAAGTAACTTAGTTAGATTTCCAATAATATTGAATATTCTAAGTAAGATAGTTTTATGATGAAATTCTTAAGATTATGTTAAACATTTTTGAAAGATATTTGTTTTCATAAGATCGACCAGCAGAAACAAAATTTGTCTACTTAAAATATTCAATTTATAGGATTTTGGTTAACAATTTTTATTTATTGGATTTTGTTATATCATTTGGATGTCTTATAATGAATGTTTATTTCATATGTCGTTTGATATAAGTGGTACTCATATGATTAATTTAATTCCTGAAGTTATAATTATTAAATATAATTTTTTGAAATTAAATATGTAGAAGGCTAGTATTAAAATATTCAAATAATATGTAGCATTGATTGAAATAAACTTTTCTACACTGTGATGTTCATTTTATAACTAACTATTATATATACAGGCTATCCCAACGAAAATTTGACTCCCTCCAAGAACTCAGTAACGAAGAACTTTCGAAGATTTAAAAAAAACAGGTCAACTTCTATTTTGAGGCGGACGAATTTCCATCATGAGTTTGTTCCGAAAAAACCAGCCACATGAAGGTGGCATCAGCCCCAACATTTTTTGAATAGGAAAGAGATGTCGAGTGTTGGTTAGTTTGAAAGTAATTTGTATTCTGTACACAACCCACTTAAAATTTTCAAAATCGGTTCATTATTCACGAAATAATGTAATATTGAACTTACCATCAAAAAGTGATGTTGGACAGACAGCTGAACCGCCCAAACTCCAGAACCTAAAGAGTTTTGAAGAATCCAAAAAATATTTTCAAGTTCTGTATTAGGGATAAAAAATTTCTATGACGACAATGTTCCGAAAAAACCACAACAACCTTTTTTTGAATAACGAGGAGATGTTGGATGCGGATTAGTTGAGAAGCTTTTTTTGTTCTCTAAACATCCTAGTTGAATTCGGTGATTTTTTTGAGCAATTTGATATTGAACATTATCAGAAAGAAAATACCCAAACTCAAACGAAAGACTTAAACAATTTTAATTGAATTTCAACCAACATACTTCAGGTTATTCTATAATACAATTATAGTAAGAGTTCAAAAATATATATGAGACAGTATATGAGAAGCCACATCGTGGTGAAACAATTGTTGTAGTAGTACAAACATTTTTGTGGAAATAAATTACTGTCTCAAATATAATTTCAAATTAAAATGAGTTTCCCCCAAGTAAAGACCGAATCAATTAAATATATAGTAAGAGTTTTTTGTTTTGAACGTGAAACAGAATGCAGTAGTATGGGGTGTTTTTTTTTGGAGTGATATAATTTTAAATTGAAATATAACACATTTAAATTAAGATTGAAGCCAAGTTTTGTTTTTATTTGAAAGATAATTTTATGACATTTATGTTTTAAAAATAATTTCCTGCATATGTCCACCACGACTAGCTCTGAGGAACCGCATTCGACCAGACCAATTTTGGACCACTTTTGCGAGTAATTGATGCCTTGTTTCATCTATAACACGAGTTATGTTGGCTTCCAAAGCGTCAATTGTTTCTGGTTTATCAGCATAAACCAATGACTTGACATAACCCCAAAGAAAATAATCCAGTGGAGTTATGTCGCATGATCTTGGATGCCAATTAACTGAACCATTTCTCGAAATAATATTATCGCCATATCTTTCTTTCAATAAATCAATGGTTACGGTAGCAGCATGAGGTGTAGCACCATCTTGCTGAAACCAAAACAGTTCTGGGTCGAAACCATTCAAATTTTGAAACAAATAATCATTGATCATTGATCATCGAACTGTAACGAGCACCATTCACTGTAACATTAGCTTCAGCATCCAGAAATATGGAGCGATGATGCCTCCAGCGTGTAAAACACACCATACAGTGAGTGTATTTTCCAGGATGCAATGGAACGTGCAGAACTTCTTGAGGATTGTTTTCACTCTATATACGGTAATTTTGCTTTTTTACATGGCCATTCAACCTGAAATGAGCTTCATCAATAAACACAATTTTACGATAGAAAAGTGGATCAACTTCAAGCTGTTCTAGGGCCCAGTCAGCAAACAAACGGCGCTTATTAGGGTCAAGTAACTTTAGTTCTTGAACCAGTTGGACCTTGTATGGGTGTAGACTAAGATCTTTACGCAAAATTTTCCATGTGGTGGATGCACAAAGTCCAACTTGTTGTGAACGTCGACGAATAGACAAATCTAGATCATCATTAACACTATGATTCACAGCAGCGATATTTTCTTCTGTACATACAGTGCTCTGACTTGTTGTTGTTGCATCGAGTAGAGAAAATATTGTCCGAGATCTATCTATCTAGTTCGACGAATAAGCTGGGCTGATGGACGATTATATAAACCATAAATTTCACGAAGTGCTCTATAAGTTTGGCCAATAGAACACTGATTTTAAAAATAAATTTCAACAATTTGTAAACGTTGTTGCGGCGTGAGTCTTTCCATGATAATTTGTCAATGGTTACTGAAAAGTAATGTCAAAACAACATGTCTTCTACCTTCTGTCAAATCACAATTATCCCCATCGAAAGTTCTATCACTCTAAAAAAAACAGCCGATATATCAGCACATAGTGAAATCTTTAAACGCTTATAACTTCCACCTGAGCCGAATCTGGAAAAATGGAAAATGATAAGAGGAATCAATGATTGAAATTAAAGCACAACTTGGAGACTCGTCCTGTATAGGCCATTTGTATTATAATTTCGGCAAATTTGGAGAATTTTATGGTGAGGTCCTGTATACAACTATAATCCACAATCCGATGTGAAGGAATGAATAAACAATCATCGTAGATGTGCATACAGACTATCAGAAAGCTTTCTCCATCGTCTGAATATCTTATGTCTCAATGCAGAAGTTATCTTGGAGGTCTCCATGGAATTCAGCTTTTTAATCATTAATAGATGAAATCCTGAAACCCTACATCGGTTGAAGAGCTCTCAACGCTAGGTCTAGATCGTGGCGTTTCTTTAACTTCCCTACGTAAAAACGGAGAAAGAAGAACAACGCGTCCATAAATACATTCGGTCTCAAGAAGTTGTAAAAACACTTTTAACACTTTCCTACTATGATCCTGGTTTTTGTTTAATGCTCCTGCTTGTTCCTCTTCATGTCAGGTTTTTATCGGTACGGTTTGTATTGGTTGCAAAAAATAACGATTCGCTTTTAACACATCTCAACCCAGTGCACGTGCGAACATAGAAATTGAAATCCAAATCGATCACCTATGTAAATATTCCACATGAAATATAAATAGACTTTACAATAAAAGAGACATACTTGAGTAAAAAGTTATGAATAAAATTCAATTCAATTGAACGAAAACTGTTTCGCCACACTGTGGCTTAATCATGTTCTACATTTAAACTGATACTGTGTGAAAACTTACATAGGTTCTTATGTATATTTATTGACAGGATACTTCGGTTCCTCTCTTCTTAATAGGTGAATCTGAAGGAAGGGTGTAGATTATCAATGAAATTTTAGAAGGTGTTCAGTTGTCTCTTGGAGCCTTTGAAGCAACATAGAATGTCATCTACAAATCCGAACCAATAAGAGTCATATTTGGTCATTGGGTTTGAATGAATTTTCGATTCTAAATCATCCATGAACATTTCTGCTAGAATAGAGCTAAGTGGAACATAAACAATACCATTAAACTGGAAGTAATTCTGTTCAAGACATATTTTAAGACAATTCAAAATATCATTAATTCTGATAGGATTGGTATTATTTTCTATTAATAACTTTATATCAATTTGTACTATTTTTATTGGGGGTATGCTAGGGAATAAATTTTGGACATCAAACGAAACTAATTTGGAGTTTGCAGGTGAATTAATGAATTTGATGTCGTTTATAAATTGGAAACTATTTTCTATTGCACCTTTGGCTTTGAAATTTGTTTCAATTTGCCTTATTAATATCAACGCTTTTGATAATTTTATGCTTGGGGATGCTATGAACGAAACGACTGGTCTAATTAGGTTATTCGCTTTATGAAGTTTTATTAGTGAATAAAGTTTTGGTATTTGTGGATTCATGAGAGTTAATGAATATTTCGGAAAATTATGAAACAAATTGATTTGTTATATTTTTCAATTCTTTCTGAAAGTATTCAGTAGGATCTTTCTTGATTGTTTTGAATTTATCTGGTGTTAAGAAATCGATAGTTTCATTGATAAATTCATTTTCTGGGATCGCTACAATGCTATTTCCTTTGTCTGATAGGGTAAAGATTAAATTGTTCTTGTTGCGTTCTTGGCTGATTAATTTTATTACTTTTGTTGTTTTGAATTTTTGTTTTTGATCTTGCCAGCTATAATATGTTTATCTAAGTTTGAGTTAGTGTGGTTTTCAGATGATGAGATGGATTTGATGGCGATTTCTGAATCTATTGCCAAGTACTCTAGATGTTTTTGTGAAGAATTTTTAAGATTAAATTTAAAACCTTTCTCTAAGAGGTTGATTTCGTTTTCGTTGAATTTTGTTTCGGAGAAATTGATACATCCTGGGTGGAATTCCATTTCTTCAGAATAGTTCTGAAATTGTAGAAAATGACGTTTATTCGACTTTTGAATGACAGAACACAGAATTTTGTGTTTATATTTGTCATATGTAGCTTTTTTGAGAATGAATTCACAGATTCGAATTTTCAGGAGGAATGAACTAACTGTAGATCAAGTGCACGAAAGCTTCTTCTAACTTAACGTCAAAGCTCTTCAACATCTTTTGAAGTTCTTATAATTATTCATGTAGATTGAAGTAATAAAATACTGATAAAAGTTCGTTTTACATACCGCTAAAAATAAATACCCATCTGCCGATGGATCATTTTCAGTTCGAAAACGAATATTTTAGAGCTGGTAGGTGATATTTCTTCTTCAGATTGAACATTTCCGAATTTACAGCCAGCGAGGTGGATAGAGAAAGAATTGGGATAGAGATTGAGGGGGACATAAATCGTTAGCTGGGATATAAAGAAAAATTATCACTACTGACCTCTATAAAATAGATTTCAGCAGGAAACTGGTGCCGATGGAATTGGCTTCAATGTATTTGCACAGGCAACCTGCAGCAAATGATTGAGTCGTTGCAGACTTTTCCAACTAACTTGAAAATTCGAAACTGCATTTTGCTGTTCGGTGTATTTTATGTTCACCACAACAAATGCAATCCCATCTATTCCACTGAAGAAGATAAATTAACTATTTCCATTCTGTTCCGGTGTGTTTCACTGGGGTGAGTTCCAGATTGTCAAGCTTTTCAGTGTGCTACTGTATTGAGTGCTTTGAGCAGGGAGAGAATTTCAGTCCTTGCAGCTTGTTTGACATAAACTATCTTTTCAGTAATGTTCGCTTCTTGGCTGGTTAACCACCGTTTGTTCGCTGTTTGTGTCAGTTAGATACGACTATGATTCCCTATTTCTGGTCGAATTATACAGAATATAGGATTATTATACTTTGGTCCCAAATATTCCAGTGCGTTGTCCCTATTTTTAACAACAATCCTCAATATAAATTCAAATTAAGATTTTTCTCTGGATGTTCTACAATATATATCGTAAATTATATATTAGAATATTAAGAAAGTATCATATGTCAAAGTTCTGGTTCAGTTATTGTTTTATTCTTTCCTTCATTTCAAGAATTTGCATATAGTTTTTGAATCGTAGATTTTTCTCTGAATATATGAATAAGGTATGAAAAAATTATATTCATACATTTGTATATATACGTTCCTGACTTTAAATTCATGATTATATCTTCTAACTTCTACAATATATATTGACATATTATTACTTATTTATTATTTTTGAAATTCTGGTTATTTTTCTTATCATGGGACATTATTTGGGGTGAATAATATTTCTTGTGTTTTTCTGTGTTCCGAGTGGAAATGGTTAATAGTTTACAACACGTTTCTCATATCTCTTGTACTTTGGATACTTCGAAATTTACTTTGAGTTTATTCGTTCCAAGTTTTATTTTTTTGATAGGTTAAATTTTGATTTTGTGACATATTTGAATCTGAATTCAATACGTTTCTGATGAAGTCTAGAGACTGAAATATACCTGTTTGTTTCTACAAATTTATAGTTTCACCTATTCTATCATTGTTAATGCCTGTTTCTTCGACTTAAAGCAGGAAATGAAATACTTCCGTTATTTCTATGTCTGAACCAACGAGGTCCAATGAAGTAATACTTTGTGTTATATTTCAATATTGGCATGAAAATCTATTCTCGCTATATCAACAAGTGTGTTACTACTGTTTTCACTACCTCAGATTGCCGACTGATTAAAAATCGATATGAAGAGGATAAAATCTCAGAATTTCCTTTATACTGTTTCAACGTGATTCCAGAAGTTATATCTGTTCTAAAATGTATTTTTATTTCCACTGGATCCATAAAATGTTCCATTGCAGTTGCCATTCCGTTCAGCTGTAAAACCGGGTCGATTTTCTCGGAATAGTTTTGGATAATCTGAAATTTTCTTCGACCGGTGTTATATTTCCGCTGATGTGTAAAAAGTGAATTCAATTTCGGATAAAAGCCCGTAAAATCGTGACTGCCTTGTTCGAAGTTATTAAGTTTTTCCTAAAGGCATGTTTGTATACTTTCTGCTTAAATTCAGTCGAATCATTTGTAGCGTGTCGTGGAGATCATTTTCTGAATTCTACTCACCTTTTTGTGTTTTTTCCTTCAAATAGTTCAAATACTAGAAAGTAATGTCGTTTCTGCCCATGTCGATATTTGATTTCCATTTGTCAGCTCATTGTGTATTTCAAAGTCGTGTCAAAGACATTTATGGTAACTTGCTCACTTCTAAATAATTGAATATAATTTTTTTTGCAATTTGGGGTCAAATGACTAGCCAAACCAGAAGAGCATAACCGGCATTGTATGCTTTTTGAGTTTCGCAATGTCGCAACAGTTGCGACCAAAAACATTTGCGATGTTATTCCAAGTGCATTAGACGTTCGTGAATGCCAAAGATGGTTTTCTAGGTTCAGATCAGCTAATTTTGATCTCTCTGACTTCTTTAGAGGAGGAAGATCAACAATATTAGACAACGACATACTAAGGGCAGAAGTGGAAGCAAATTCATGTCAGACAATCGAGGAACTCTCAAACACCCTTAACCAGCCTTGGTTCATCTAAGAACATTTGTAACAGATTGTAAAAATAAGCAGTGCAGGTGTTTGGGTCCCCCATAATCTGTCCGAAGAGAACAAAGCCAACCGATCCATTACATGCAACGTATTGCTTCAAAGGCGCCATACAGAACCGTATTTTGATCGCCTGATTACTGGAGACGAAGAATGGGTCCTATATTATAATCCAAAACGCAAAAGATAGTGGCTCTCTCCAAATGAATCGCCACGAAGCACTAGGAAGCAGGGTTTACATCCCAAACACTGAATGTGTTTGGTGGAGTATACGCGGAATTTTTCATTGTGAAGTGCTGAAACCTGGACAAACTTTCAATGCAGATCTTTATTGTGAACAATTGGATCGAGTGAACCAATCTTTAATCGAAAAGTATTCGGCGATTGTCAACAGAGAATTCGTTATACTGCAACACGATAATGCAAGACGAACCTTGGAAAAAATTAATGAATTGGGGTGGAAGGTATTTATTCGAAAATAATTCACACAAAAGCAATTTCGATAGATATATTATTTTCAAGAGATACAGGCCGACGGTGCAATTATTTGAATTAATGTGTTAAAATTGCAAAAAACATTTGTTATTCCACCATCCAAATAAGAAAGTCATGAATAATGTTTGGATGAATTTTTTATGGTAGTAATTAATTACTCAGTATTTAATAATGATCATTTTTTGTTATTCTGAGGATTTTGAACGATTTTTTCATTCAGTTGACGATTGCTTAAGCATACAAGCTATTTTATGGCACGATAAAAGATATTTTTCAAACGTAAATGATGGTTTATGTAATAGCATTTGTGTAACTATTTAAGACTATAACCAAAACTAAACCGATTGTCAACAAATGCAAAGTGCAAATAATAATGTTACTATAAAAAAAGCTCGACATTCACAAAGTCCAAAAGAAACTCCGTTTCTTCATGCAACAAGATTTCATAAATGACTATGTTTTCCTATAAAAAAAAAGAAATTCTCATACATTTGCACAGTGGCCTGAAGATATATATATACTTCGAAACTGTAACCACAAAAATGTGTCGGCATTTCAATTATCTGGTAATTTCTGGAAACTTGTTTTAATTATTATCAACTTTTTGCGTTGAATTTTTACATACAAAAAGTTTTTTTTGCCTCTAATACAATCAGATGTATAGGGCTGAAGGACTTCGGTCGATGGCCTTTGACTATGGTCAATAAAGAACGGTTATTATTATTATTATTATCAACTACTTAATGGTAAGGGTTGAAATAGTTCAGTATAAAAATATTGCTGCACTGTAGCGTTCGATGTCATTGCTATTATAAATGTTTAATTCTTTGGATATTTTTGAGGAGCATAGACAATCATAGACAATTATTCAAACACAAAGCAATGATCAATGTAAAATAAGCATTATATGTCCAATATAATTCATTATTTTAATAAAAAAACAAAACAGAGTACCTTCCCATAGATTTAAATGTAAATAATCACCTTCTCATAATTGAAAGGAAAGGTCGGCAATTCTGTTGAGATATTCAGATACCTGAATGTTGAAACCATTCAAGACTGATGAATCACCTAATCTCCGGAGTTGGCCTAAAATTAGGACCAAAAGGCTGCGTGAATAGAAGGAAAATTGGTTAAAGTTTGAGGCCATAAATTTTGAAACAATAAGCTCCTGTTTGTGGTTTAGGTGTCCCGTTCTTTTGCCAGAATGAGTGTCTCGACGTTTCAACTTCGATGCAGAACATAAGATGGAAGTTGTTTCATCTATATATACATATAGAGTGAGGAAACCACTTATGGAATAAAATTCTTTGTGTCTTTATGTTAGAAGATTATAAAAAACACTAGGACGTGTCAACTTTCAAATTCAATGGTGCGGTTTTTGAGAATTAATTTAAATATACAGGGTGACTCTTGCAAATCCAGCACAGCCCGTCTTCTTTATTTTGAATGATATATTTTTATATTTTTCCAAGTTCCTTATTAATCTGATTTCAATGAACTATATCATATATTTATATTATGAATAATACCGGGTCAAATAATGAAATTAATATTATAATTTTTCACGCGTTAAATAATGGTATTTTTTGGATTACCTAAATACAGACATGAAATTTGTGAACTAACTATCAGTTAAGTTTTAAATTTTTAAAATCAATCCTCCATACGCTTACGGATCTTGATTTTGTTAACAGTTTTTGTAATGAATATCTAAAAAACTATCTACACGCCGATCAATGAAGAAAATCTGCAAATAATGTGAATGGTTATCAGTCAGATGTTACGGTGTTGAGATTTACATTGAAATAGTATATTCCTAATTGAAAACGTGTTTGTTTTAGAATGACACAAAATTTCAGACTAGTTGTTTGTAAAAATCTGAAGAAGTTAACTATGACAACGAAACGCGTTATGTGAACAACTCAAGATAATAAATAGAAATCTACATACAGGCTGTCCCAGTAGTCGACGTCAAGCCGGAATCAGGTAACAGGTTAAGTTATAATAGCCATCAAAAAAATATAAAAGAATATCCAAGTCGTGTATTTTTCAAATTATATTACATTTTCTGTTATTCAATACAGTGCACACATGTGATGATTTTTGAACTCCTGTTGCTACAATTTTTTACTTTTTTCAAATTTTATTTTTCCTATATAATCCCGAAAAGTGCTTCTGTAACCTGTAATCTTCAATTCTAAGCCAGTTGCTCCAGCTTGGAAAATAATGTCACATTTAGCCGAACCAAGTATTCAAAATTAAAATTTCGCCCAACTTCAATTGACTGCACAGAAAAAAAATTGCACTACATCAGTTTGGAAAGTTACTTCAAAAGTTAGCACATTTAATGAGTATTCTAAAATGCTATAACACTAACTACATTCTTTTTTAGATTGGACAAAAAAGGTTTTTCTCAAAGAAATTCAGTTTCGTGCACGACATCTTCTTGAAAAAGATCGGGATATCAGACGGGCGAATTTTCCGTTATTGAAGAATTGCATTGCTTCCCTAATTCTCTCCCGAAGTTCAGCTACATTTTCAATATATTTTGAATGAATTTTTTCGTTCACTGCTCCCCAGTAAAAAAAATCTAAGGGATTCAAATCAGGTGAACGGGCTGGACACGAGATCTTCCTCGACTGCTTGAAGCACAATATCGTCGTAAGGTGAGGAAATTCTTCCTTCACCATGTACTTTGTTTGGAAGTCGTCCCGCTGTGATGAGTAGACACATTCGTGAAAACTCGATGATTTGGATAACGATGGATAAGCTGCACTAGCGTTACATCTGCTATAAATGGGGTGCATGTTGGCATATTCCCGTGTGGTATACACAGACATGATGGCAATATACAATCACAGGTTAGTTCAGGTGAAATCAAAGTTCGTCGTAAAGAGATCAAAACTATCCAAATCACAAGCAAACAAATCTAATAAACGAAGCCAAAAGTCGTAAGTACACAAATAACACGATTTGTCTCAATCAAATTTTATGGAAGGACTCACCCCATCTCATTCATACCAGATTCTAAAAGTATTGGATGCACTAGAATTATTTTTAGAAAATTCGAAGAAATTGTTCGAAAGTGTGTTTCTTCAAGAAAGACCGTTTTTTGACCGATCTAAGAAATAATGTAAGTATTATACCAATTTAGAATCCCTAATAAATGCGCTAACTTTTAAAGTGATTTAACAAAGTGATGTAGTAGTTTTTTTTCAGTACAGTCAATTTAAGTTGTGGGAAATATTAATTTTGAATACTTGGTTCGGCAAAAAGTGACATTATTTTACAAGCTGGAGCAATTGGCTTAGAATTGAAGATCACAGGTTACAGAAGCACTATTCGGGATGACATAGGAAAAATAAAATTTGAAGAAAGTAAAAAATAGTAGCAACAGGAGTTCAAAAATCATCACAGGGTGTGCATTTTCTCGAATAATAAAAAATGTCATATAATTTGAAAAGTACATGACTTAGATTGTTTTAAATATTTTTCTGATGACTACTATGATAGCCTGTTACCCGATTCCGGCTTGACGTCAACTTCTGAGACAGCCTGAATGTGTTTCATTTAACTAAAATGTACAATAAATTTTTATCAAGTAAAGGCCAGCACGATACGAAATATTAACTAAGCAGAATGCTTGTGCTACATAACAATTTGTCTGTCAGATGCCTGACAAAGGTCGACAACGTTCAAAATATAAATCATTGTGGAATTATTGGTGATGTCAAATAATTCGAGGAAAACTTCAAACCCCGGTAGCAGTTTTTTAAGGATCAGGAACCAATCAAACTTGAATAATTTATGACTCCCTAATCTTTCCATTTCAGCGGCCAGCAAGATTTCTGGGTACGGAGGACACAAAATTGGTCTTTCGGCTTATCTTTCAAACTGACAGCACGAATGGAGGAATGTTCCTGAACTGTTCGAATGGAGACTAGATCGAATTTGATGAAGGGCAACTTATGTGAGGACTATGAAACCTGCATACAAATTTATGCCAGTATCCATAGCATTTTCCTGATCGATATGAATCGGTACAGAACTGGCTAAGTTGAAACTCGCATTTTATTGCGCCCTTATTCTAGTGAACAGAGTGCTATCGTCATTGATAAAGAACCGGAGATCAAGAGTAATCCAGCAGGTCCGTCTGTAAACACGCAAACTTTCGAGCGGAAAGAGCTGTAGTCTAGTGCTTAAATATCCCGTTGATGGGCAACATCAGTCCAATAGTTTCGCAGTTATTCTCTTTTAATTTCTTCATAAGTTTTATTGCTTTTAACGGAGAAATATTAGGAAATAGGCTCATTTTTTCACTTATTCTAATGAATTTTTGATGGAATATTTGGCCTGAATTTCGTATAGTTTTTAATAATATCTATAAGGTGTCTGAATAAATTGAACGCAGGGTTTATACTATATGAAACTACAGGTCTGATAGGCTAATTTTCTTTGTATAATTAAATTAATGAATATAATTATTCACCTAGTAATAAATAAAATTCAATTTCCAGAAACTTTTTATTGTTGAATTGTTTCGCAACACTGTGGCTTTATCATGTTCTACATTTGAACTGATACTTTATGAAAACTTCCATAGGTTCTTATATATAATATCTACTGACAGGTATTACATCATTAAATAGGAAGAGAGTTATTTGGGTATTTACAATTAGGTTGAAAGAGAAACCGACACTAGAAATAGATGTTTTTGAATTTGTCGTTAGTTTTTCCAAACTACATAAAGATATTCAATAGAGGTGACCTATTGGTATAGCTCTTGCGCGTTCTGGAGAATCTACTGGGAACTATCTCGGTTCGTTTCAAGCGATTCTAAGGATGTTAATCTAGGCCCTTTACTCTCGATATGGATAATTTCATATTCGTTACTGAAATTATGTTAAAATTCTTTTAAATGGTTGGGGTATGTGGAATGTGTGGAATTTGAAGTGTAGCTCTTTTGATGTTCGTGGATACTTTTCTTGAACGATCTGCCGGTCTGACCACTATATACCAATATAAGTCCTTACAAAACTTATAGATATATATTATCTTTGTTTGATTTATGTTTATTATTTTCAATCTATTTGTCTATGTTATCAATGGTTCTGAAAACTGCTTTGTAATTAATATTTGTCTTAAAATAACTGGCAATATCTTCAGATACTCTATTTATATATGAAATTTGTATGAATATTTTTGGAACGGGGTCTTTTATGGTAGGATAAACATGAGTTAATGCTACCTTTTTCTGTTTATTGTTCATTTTATCTATAAGGGTTGGGTTGAAACCATTGTTAATTGCTATTTATATGATTGTCATGAGTTCTGTGGAAAATATCTGATACTTTTAGTAATCTATGGATAAAGCTATTATAGGCTGACATTTTTTGATTGTAAGGATGATTAGAAGTTTTATGTATGGTGATATCTGTGTGCGTAGGTTTGTGAAGTATGCTAAATTCATGTGTATTATTCAATCTTGTGATATTTAGGTCTAGGAGATTGATACTTCAGTTCTTCTCTTCTTCATAGGTGAATTTGATCGACGGGTGAAGATTATTAATGAAATTTGAGAAGGCCTTTAAAGCAACATAAAATGTCATTTACAAATCTGAACCAATAGAGAAAGTATTTGTTTACTGGGTTTCAATGAATTTCCCATGATGAGTCCTTCATTGGAAATATAAATAATACCATTAAACTTGAACTCTGTATACCTTGTTCGCTGACGAAGTCCTTCATGATGGACGAAAAGTACGATAGAATAATCAAAATAAACTATAAATGGGAAAATGTCTATCACAAATAAAACAATTCAAAATTTTCAGTGAAAACACACAGTAATTTCTGAAAAGTTGTTTTAAACAGCCGAACACTTGAATATCAAAAAATGTGTTATAAATCTGCTGTATATTTCTTTCAGTATGAAATGAAGCAACCTGAAATCATCACAATATGTGATGATGATTTTTTTTGCGAAAGTGAATTATGTTGATTGAATTTCCACGAAGAATTATCTTATCGCTGCTAACAACCAAACCTAATATCATAAATTAATTTCAATCTGATTTATCTGTTTACGTTTGAACAGAACGAAAACAATAACATCGTGTATGCCTTCGGATGACATGAGCTTTTCGTTTATTAATGTTATCAAATCAACATGAAAGGCTCAGAGAATGACTCTATAATAGTTTGTTGATTCGATCTGATTATTACAAGTGAGACTGGATAATGTTAATCCATCGGTGATATTATTCTTCATATTTGATGACGTTTGTCATCAGAAAATCCATTATGTTATCTGCAACGAATGGAGTCTGACTGGAAGTTATTGATATTCGAATTCAGCTTGCTAAAATATCTGGCACTTGAAATCTCCGAATTTTCCTGATTGGCACGATCGTCGATGAGGCTGTATTTCTATTCTATTTGGTTGGTTAAATTTTGGATTATTGTTTGTTAATAATTAAACCCTTGGAATTCTGCAGTAATAATGTTTTTCAAACCCATCACAATGAAATCATAGTTCGCGTTTTGTTCGTTTGTCGTTTGTCGTCTACTGGAAGTTGTTATAATAAATAAGGAGTATGAGCTATAGTAACAGAGGGTTTTTCGAATCGGGACAGTGCAATATACATCTGTATAACAGTTCAACTAAAATAAGCATTTTTTTTTCAAACTTTTCTTAGTAGAACATCTAAATATTTATTCTTGCAAAACTATGAATTCACGAATCTCAACTATATATCTGATGGAGTCCAACTCTAGAAGAAAGGTACATCAGTGTCATTAAATTATAGGAGCAACATGTGTTACAATGATCATCGTCGAATTTACCATTAGATGGTGCATTGTAGTCTATATATAGGATGTTTTTCTTAGAGTGATATAACTTTCTATAGGGATAGAATATATATAGGGTGATTTGACAGAAGGTATAAGGAGTACAAATAAGTTTCCGCCGTTTTATTGTAGATGGCGCGGCATGGAGTTTCGGTTAGCTTTCGCAGATGATAACCGGCTTAAAAAATAGTTTGGACATTCAAGAACAACAAAACCTATTAATATCATTGATTTTATATTGGTAAAATATAATTTTTATAAGTTGAAAATGTCAAAATTTGAGCCAAGTAAGCGTCATTTGCGGGAAATATTAGTTTACTTCTTTAATTTGAAGAAATCTGCTGCAGAGGCACATCAATTGCTCGTAGAAGCATATGGTGAGGGTGCTTTGAGTGAGAGAACGTGTCGAGAGTGGTTTCAAAAGTTTAAAAACGGTTATTTCGACGTAGAAGACAAAGATCGCAGTGGAAGGCCAAAAATTTACGAGGATGCAGAATTGGAGGAATTATTGGAGGAAGATTCATCTCAAACACAAAAAGGACTTGCTCTAACATTAGAAGTCACTCAGCAAGCAGTCTCACATCGTTTGAAATCATTAGGAATGATTCATTAACAATTTTTGTTAAAAAACGGCTGAAACTTATTTGTACTCCTAATAGAAGCCATGTTGTTTTGACATTTCTGTTCAGTAAGCATTGACAAATTATCATGGAAAGACACACGCCGCAACAACGTTTACAAATTGTTGAAATTTATTTTCAAAATCAGTGTTCTATTCGCCAAACTTATAGAGCACTTCGTGAAATTTATGGATTACATAATCGTCCATCGGAGCAGCTTATTCGTCGAACTATCGATAGATTTCGGACAACATTTTTTTTCTACTCGATGCAACCACAACAACAAGACAAAGAGCTGTACGTGCAGAAGAAAATATCGCTGCTGTTAGTCATAGTGTTAATGATGATCCAGATTTGTCTATTCGTCGACGTTCACGACAAGTTGGACTCTGTGCATCCACCACATGGAAAATTTTGCGTGAAAATCTTGGTCTACACCCAAGCTCCAACTGGTTCAAGAACTGAAGCCACTTGACTATAATAAGCGTCGTTTGTTTGCTGATTGGGCCCTAGAACAGCTTGAAGTTGATCCACTTTTTTATCGTAAAATCGTGTTTAGTGATGAAGCTCATTACTGGTTCAACCACTATGTTAACAAGCAAATTTGCCGTATATGGAGTGGAAACAATCCTCAAGAAGTTCTGCAGGTTCCATTGCATCCTGAAAAATGCTGTATGGTGTGCTTTAGACGCTTGAGGCATCATCGGCCCATATTCCTTTAAAAACGATGCTGGAGCCAATGTTATAGTTAATGGTGCTCGTTACAGATCGATGATCAATGATTATTTATTTCAAAATTTGAATGGTATCGACCCTGAAATGTTTTGGTTCCAACAAGATGGTGCTCCACCTCATGCTGCTACTGTAACAATTGATTTATTGAAAGAAAGATTTGGCGAAAGCATTATTTCGAGAAAAGTTCCAATTAATTGGCCTCCAAGATCATGCGACATAACTCCACTGGATTATTTTCTTTGGGGTTATGTCAAGTCATTGGTTTATGCTAATAAACCAGAAACAATAGACGCTTTAGAAGCCAACAAAACTTGTATTATTGATGAAATAAGGCCTGAGTCAATAGAAAAGGTGGTCCAAAATTGGTCTGGTCGAATGCAGTTCCTCAGAGCTAGTCATGGTGAACATATGCCGGAAATTATTCTCAAAACATAAATGTCATAAAATTATCTTTCAAATAAAAAAAAAAAATTGGCTTCAACCTTAATTTAAATGTGTTTTATTTCAATTTAAATTTCTACCACTCTAAACAAACACCCGACATTTTGTTTGAATTCGTCCTTACCTTGGTGGATACTCACTTATTCAGATTCATTGGAATTTCCATGATATCGCCAGTTATATCGAAAAAACTGATGCACATTTTGATGAGGAAATAAAAAACTTTTAATCATATTTGCAGCTTTTATGGTGTTGTATTTCCAGATGAAAACTGTCGAATTGGACATCGAAAAATTTTAAAAAAGCATAAAGTTTCATCATTTTTCATTTCGATGTACGTGGGAAGGGTATATGGAGTGAAAAAGGTGTGTTTCAAAACACAGGTGAAAAAGTGTTTGCGGTTATTATATTTCAATTGCAATGAAGAGAGGCAAGATAATGCAATTTTTAGGTTTTTTCCATCCATTGCATCGGGTTTGAGTTTTTTATTTGAATTGGAAACTCTTATATCCTGATGTCACTGTTAAGTGTCTTATCGACGCTGTGTGGGGCAAATTCCGAATAATTTCTGGAGATCTGAAGCAATTAGTGGATGGACGGCATTTTATTCCAGAAATGGTTACGAAAAAACTTTCATAGACTATATACTTCAACAAAAACTGAATTGAATAAACGTAATGCAAATTATGCAAATCATTTTATCGAACACAAAAAGACGAAATTCCGAATATCCATGCTAAAGGTTTGAAATTGAATATATTATTACATATTATCCTGATACTCCTAGATCTTCTGTGAAGATCTCTCAGAAGCTTTTTCAGCTTGTGCCAGTTAGGAGTTCACTTGTGTTCTGGGTAGGCTTTGTTACTGCAATCTTACGCCACTTTAGGTCACAGCTTTGTTAATATTCAACCCAACAGTGGTCGAAACCCGTCCAAATAGAAAATTTCTTTCCCACTGAACAGGATTTGAACCCGCGACCTTTCGGTAACGAGCCCGAAGCTCTTACCACTGAGCTATCGACACTCATATTGGAATTAGGAAACACTCAAATGTTCTGAACGATCAAGTGTATTTGTATAATTCGTTAATAAGGAGTATGAACTATGGTAATAGAAAGTTCTAGAAATCGAAACAGTGTAACATACATCTGTATAACAATTCTATATTCAAACAAACTCGACAAGGTTTTGTAGATCACAGAGTCGAATTGCAGACATGCGCACGTTTCAAACTGATTGATTTTCGTCCGTGCAATGTATGCTAGTGATTCCAAATCTGTCCAATGTTTATATTCACTATATACAGAGTCTCTAAGATATTAATAATACACTAGCGCCATCTAGAGTATGCAAAATACATATATAGAGACGCTAAGATATTAATAATAATCCAACGCCATCCAGAGTATGCAAAATACATACAAGACATACCTTTGCGAGTTAATTCAAGTAAAGAAATGTATTCTCGAAATTTTCACGTTACTAACGCCGAATAAACTTTTCTCATGCTCAAATCAGACCATAATTTGCCATATTGCTTATAATTAGCATATTCAAATTAAAATAAATTAATTCGGTTTATCTGTACCAAAAATCATTATTAATGATTTTTGGGACAGATCAGCCTTATTGATTTATTTTTATTTGTATAAGTCGCCTACCATAAATTATCTCACTTATAACAACCACAGATGCACCTAAAACATAGATGCTGACAAAACTCTCAGAGAATAAGTTAAGCTATTTGAACTTTTGAATACATGTACAAACTCTATTTAAGGAGGCGATGTTTTTGATGTAGTTCAGTTTGTAACTCGTACTGTGTGTTGAAACAATTGTCAGGTCCATAAAGACTGATTATATTAAATATATAGTGTAAATTGGAAATTATATTTTATTTTCCCCCTACTTATCATTCATCATTAAATGCCAAAATTGTAGAAATACTTTATTGAAATATTTATGGGTTTTTAAAATAAATCATGCATTTTATTTGATAACATGAATGGAGTATGCCGTTGGCACTAGGTGAAACATAACAATTTTATTTAAAATAATTAACACAGTTTTTATGTTTCACAATTTATTCAGAATCCTGACAGGTAATTCGGTCTTTCGAAGATTTTGGTGAATAATAAAGAAAGGAACATGAACTTTTCCGAATCGGGAATTTATCAAATTAATTCCAAGTATTGTAAGGATACATATATAGGACAGACAGGCCGATGTTTACAGTATAGAATCAAAGAACATATGATGTCTCTTTTGAAAAACTAGAAAACGTCCGGTTTTGCAGAACATTGTATAGAATCATTTTTTCAATGAGAAAGATGTCACTTTACTATATAATGTTAATGAGGTTAAATTGATGGTCTATTTGAAGATTCTTTCAATCAAAAAAGCCGTTGAGAAAAAGGTGAATTTAACAAATTCTCAAATACTATCCGGCAACACCCCTATATTGGATGCTGTTATTTCCATGCGCCATAAAAATACACAGATTTTTCAATTTTAAGTTTAGTTCGTTTTTGTACTCCTTTGAAGATGGTCGAAAGACCGAAACACGTGTCAGGATTCTGAATAAATTGTGAAACAAAATCTGTGTGAATTATTTTAAATGAAATCATTTTATTTGAACTAGAATTTGAACATGAATTTGTCGTCCCGCTATCCGAACCTTTAATTTATGCCAATTGCAGTTAATATTATTATTTCTCTTATTCCAGATTCGTCCAGTTTGACAGTGGAGAGCATCGTCCTGAAGGCTGGCGAAAACAGGACCCTCTCTTGCCCTGGCGTTAATGAACACTCCCTAGTTCAAGCTCTGGAGTGGTTTTCATTAACCCATAATGTCAAACTTGTGGAATTCATGAGCAATTCGACCACAGTGTGGGACAATCGGATATCCCTCGATACGAAAACCTATGGACTTTCGTTCCATCCTGCATTGGCTGAAGACAGCGGGGACTATATTTGCCTAGTTAACAGCAGGCCTAAACCGGATGGCATAGTCAGGCTGATCGTACAAGGTAATATTTAGCAATTAAATACAACAACGATACTAACGTTCAAAATTGATTGTCTCGAAAGCGTGTAAAGACCCTTAGATCCGAAAACTTGCTAATATATTTCTGATGGTAATAGGTTCGTACATTCTGCAATCCAATATTAAGCCATCTAGAATTTGCATTAAGAAGTAGTGCTTATTTCGAGTCTGACGATACTTCTTTCATTCGTGTTTTGATAGAAAGTTAGTTTAATATTTGATTATTTTACAAGAATACGAAAACAAAAGAAGAATCATTGATAAGGAGTGTGAGCTATGGTAATAGAAAATTCTACAAATCGAGACAGTGTAACATATATCTGTATAACAATTTTATACTCAAACGAAACCGGTAAGGTTTTTTCGATCACTGGGACAAATGGCAGACATGCACACGTTTCGAACTTGTTGATTCTCGTTAATGCAATGAATGCCAGCGACTACAAATCTATCAAATACCTATATTCGGTATACACATAAACACTAAGGTGTTAATCATACACTAGCGCTATCTAGATTATGCAAATATACATACAAGACATAACTTTGCGAGCTAACTCAAGTAAAGAAATGTATTCTCGATATTTTCACGTTACAAATGCAGAAAAAATATTCCTCATGTTCAAGTCAGACCATAATAGCCTAAATATTTGCATACTCTACATGGTGCTAGTGTATGATCAATAGCTAGAATTTCTGTATTTAGCGAATATAGGTACTTGACAGAATTGTTGTTGCTGGCATTCATTGCACAGACGAGAACCAAGAAGTTCGAAACGTGCGCATGTCTGGAATTTTCCCCAGTGATCAAAAAAACCTTATCAGATTTGTTTGATTATATAATTGCTATACAGATGTATGTTACACTGTCTCCATTAGTAGAAGTTTCTTTTATTATAGCTGACACTGCTTGTTAATGATATTTGGTACAGATCAGCCGAATTAACTTAATTGAGAAAAAATATTGTTTTTCCAATTAAATATATATGAAAAACATTCTTACCAAAGAAAAAAACCTATTTTAGAAGAATAATATTTAAATAAGGTTATTCTGATTTTCACAAATTTTTATTGTTATGTTTACAACAATCGTTTCGCTATCACAGTAGCATCATCAGGCAAGATTACAATTTGAATAACTAAGTTGGTTTCCGAAATCCGTTGCTATTTATATTACAGTAATTACAATAAGTTTTTATTGAGCACTAAAACCCAAAAAAGGTTCTCTGCAAATTCCAGCTTATCTGAATATATTTAACAGAGGTGAGTTATTCAAATCTATTTGTTCGTTAAGTAATATTCCAATTTTATTATGTTTATTTGTCTCTAGGAATTCTAACAGAATTAAGGCATAACTTTTACTTTCTATATGTAGAGTTTCGCATTATGGTTGGAAGTATGTGCTGTTTCTAATCAATGGGGAATATGTAGAATTACTTTTATTATTGAGGAAAATCTTCAAATGTTCACAAATTCTATGTCGGAAAGTTCTTCCAGTCTGTCCTATGTAAACTTTAGGGCAATGACCGCAGGTTAACTTATAAACCCCATAATTTTGAAATTCTACCTATAGAAAGTAGAAGTTATGCCTTAAATCTGTTAGAATCCCTAGAGATAAATAAACATATAATATTATCATAGCTCACACTGCTTGTTAATGATATTTGGTACAGATCAGCCGAATTAACTTAATTGAGAAAAAATATTGTTTTTCCAATTAAATATATATGAAAAACATTCTAACCAAAGAAAAAAACCTATTTTAGAAGAATAATATTTAAATAAGGTTATTCTGATTTTCACAAATTTTTATTGTTATGTTTACAACAATCGTTTCGCTATCACAGTAGCATCATCAGGCAAGATTACATTTTGAATAACTAAGCTGTTTTCCGAAATCCGTTGCTATTTATATTACAGTAAGTACAATAAGTTTTTATTGAGCACTAAAACCCAAACAAGGTTCTATGCAAATTCCAGCTTATCTGAATATATTTAACAGAGGTGAGTTATTCAAATCTATTTGTTCCTTAAGTAATATTCCAATTCTATTATGTTTATTTATCTCTAGGGATTCTAACAGATTTAAGGCATAACTTTTACTTTCTATATGTAGAATTTCAAAATTATGGTGAAAGTATGTCTTGTTTCTAACCAATGGTTGGAATATGTAGAATTACTTTTATTATTGAGGAAACTCTTGAAATGTTCACAAATTCTATGTCGGAAAGTTCTTTTAGTCTGTCCTATGTAAACTTTAGGGCAATCACCGCAGGTTAACTTATAAACCCCATAATTTTGAAATTTTACATATACAAACTGAAAGTTATGCCTTAAATCTGTTAGAATCCCTAGAGATAAATAAACATAATAAAATTGGAATATTACTTAACGAACAAATAGATTGGAATAACTCACCTCTGTTAAATATATTCAGATAAGCTGGAATTTGCAGAGAACCTTTTTTGGGTTTTAATGCTCAATAAAAATTTATTGTACTTACTGTAATATAAATAGCAACGGATTTCGGAAACAGGCTTAGTTATTCAAAATGTTATCTTGCCTGATGATGCTATTGTGATAGCGAAACGATTGTTGTCAACATAACAATAAAAATTTGTGAAAATCAGAATAACCTTATTTAAATATTATTTAATATGGATTTTCACCAAGTAAGGACTGATTCAATTCAATATTTTAGAAGTTTCGTGGATTTTCGATGAAGAGAATGGGTGGTGTAATTTTCCTTTTACCTTTCATATCTGCGCCCTGGATCAAAGCTGTCGGTCTTAGTACCCTTTGAGATGAGACAAAATCTCCCTCCTGTATGCAATCTTTGAATGGCCCTTCGGATACCTGATGTCCTGGTTCACAGGCTTGTGCAGAATATGCATCATTATAATGTACTTCTCTCGGCGAGGGTTTCAAATCTACCGCATTGCCTTTTATTTGAAACCTGGTAATATATGAGTTGGATTGTAAAGCGACAAGCTTGCGATACCCTTCGTAGGTTTGATGAATTCCTCATTTATTTTTTATTTTTCAAAAGTATTATGAAAAACTTATTAGATAATAATATATAAAACGGGCGTTTCGATAAGAGCGCAAGACTTCAGTGTTCAATAAAACAAGGTTTTCTGTAGCGAAGTATTGAAATATTTATTGATTTGAAAATATACATTCGAGAATTATATATGAAACAAAATATCTTGTAAATGGCCTGCTGGCATATGCGTACTCTTTTGACGAAATTTTCAATAACTCTATTGAATACATGTGGGGGTATTTCGGCTTTCAATGCTTCGATGGTTGCGTGCTTATTGGCATAAACCTGTGACTTCAGATAACCCCACAGCCAGAAAACTAAAGGCGTTAAATCGCAACAGCGTGGAGGCCAATTCTGATCATCAAATCGGGAACTGACACGACCAGGAGCAAACTCGTGCAAGATCATCAGTATTTCACGGGCGATATGACATGTGGCACTGTCCTGCTAAAACCAAATGTCGCTGTGTTATCATGGCACGATAACGTTCGCCATTCTTCGTTTTCGAAGAAAAACGGTCCAATTATTCCTCCAGACCATAATGCACACCATACAGTTACCCGTTGTGGATGCATTGCTTTCTGACGAGTCATTCGTGGATTTTCTAGGCCCTAAATGCGACAGTTTTGCTGATTAACGAAGCCATCGATGTGAAAATGGGCCTAATCACTGAAAATGATATTGTTTGCAAAATCAGCAGGTTGCTCAAGGATACAATTGGTGAATTCTCTTCGCTGTTCATGGTCTACCGGCAGAAGTTGTTGAGTCGGTTGGATTTTGTAGGCATGCAGTTCATTGAGAATTCGCTGAAGAGTGCCTGTTGAAATGTCCAATTCTTGTGCCCGATGGAGAATTGACGTCTCTGGTCTTTCTGTCACACTCTCGCAAATTGCCGTGATGTTTTTTCTGAACGAACTCTACGAGCCCATTATTAGATTATCATTAAATAAAAATATTTATACTGTTTCAGAAATAGACTTCTATACAAAAGTTGAGAAAATTCGAAAATTCTTGAACTTTTTCAATCGATGCCTGATGTTGCTCACCAAATATTGATATATGATGTTTTCATCGAAGTATTTTTCTTGTTTTAAGTTTGAATACTCTTTCAGTTCGAGTAGAAATTTCATGTTTCTTATTTTTGATGAGTTGAGATCTGTTACTGTTTTACGTTTCTTCACTCAACTTGCAAATGAATTCAACAGGAAGGACTATTGGTGATTGAGGGAAAACTCTTCACTGAGAAGTTGAAACTTCTTTTAGGTTGGTGAAGGTGTGATTTCGGGGCTCACCCAACGGTATTTAGAAACGAGACACGTGAACTGAAATCTCAGCTATTCTTCCTGCGCTCATTCTGCTGACGTTATTATTCCAATATCGTCGCCGTTTTCTTCTCCATTTGACAATGTCCTGAATCTGGTATTACTCTCAAATGACTGTGTTTCTCTTTCTATCCCTCAGCGTAGTTTTCCGTAGTTTTGAGGATGGACTTCTTCTGTTATCCGCTCGAGTTTCCATGGCGTATGCCTTGATGGGTCGAATGCACGTTTTGCAGATCCTAGCTTTTGAATGTTTGCTCATATATTTGTTGTTGAATATGACGTCGCGAAGTGCACCGGTCACTCTTCATGCTTTATCTGCCTGATTATGAACTTCGTATGTTCTATCTTGGTTCGAAGATATCTGCACGCCGAGATAACTGAATGGCATAAATTGCTCTATTTGCATGTGTGATGGATCTTTATAGAGCCTTGCCTCTAATTCTTTGCCTTTGGTGGCGCTCTGGGTCGTTCTAGCGTATATGTAGAATAAACCGGAAGAATTTAGACTTGAATGTTCAAAGAACATCAAACATCTCTTAAGCATTGAAACGAATTTGGAAGCTAAATGCAACAAACTAGACATTCTGTAATGAATAGAGTTTTACAAAATTATCGCGATCATGCAAAGAAACTATTAAACCAGTGAACGCACTTCTCGAAGTTCTATACAAGCTGCAGCTCACCATAGATATATTAAACCTACAACTACAACTTGTTGTATACCAGTTTAAAAATGTACCAAAATCTACGAAATTCGAGTCACTTTATCCACAGTAATACAAAAAACGATAGAAAACGGAGCAATGTCTCATTTAATTCTAATGTCATAGAGTATATCTTCATTTCTGAAAAGTATATAATAAAGGACATAATAAGAAGGTAGTGAAGAGTTGAAGCCCCTTCAAACTACCGATCTCAGCAGAGCGTTGCATATTTAAATATGAGATTCCCGAAAGGTATCGCCGTATCGAAGCAAAGAATGGATCACGTTCACTATATGCACATCATAATTCAGGAATTGGCTTCCACATGTGTAGACCCATCGAGAATGCATCGATGAACATGACCCTCTACAACTACGTGAATGCCTACAATCTCTGAATTTCCGTTCTCTGTGTTTATCGTCATCGAATTTTATCGGGCAATGGGGTGTTCATTGAGTGAGGTCAAAGGGGAAACAACATTGCTTGGGATAAGCCAGAGTATCATTTTCTGCCCTCAGTTGAAACAGAATCAATGACTAATCGAAACTATATTGGTATGCATATGAGTGGATCGGTGTGCTAGTAACAAAGGATCAAGGGTTTCTAGATATGTAGGATTTTTCGATATTGCAGCATGAAATATTACATAATTGGGTATAAATGATAATGTTCTTGTTCTTATTTATATAATAGTAATATCGAAGACTAATAACTGCTCTTATTCATCAATATATTTAAATTAAACTCTAATAGAATATTTTAATATCAATTAATATTATAGATGCTTAAAACCTTAAAAAAACCTTAAATCAAATAATAATCAATAATAATATCGAAGAATAATAACTGATCTTATTCATCAATATATTTAAATTCACCTATAATAGAATGTTTTAATATTAATTGAAATTAGAGATGCTTCAGAATGTTCTGACCTAAGAATCAAATATTAACCTTTATCAAGTATTCATTCAACAAATTAATTTTCGTCTATCCCAGAATATATTTCCGAATATACTCCATAAATTCATTAGGTTCAAAATGGGATGTTTGCCTAATTAGTTGTATTCGAAACTTGCTTCTTTAGGTGAAATTAATACAGCAAAGACCATTCGAGTAAACACGTCCTTGTTCAACTTGACCTGTTCTAGCGTCCAAACAGCTTTGGATTTCGAGAATCAGTGTCAGTAATTGGAAGTAATTTCATCCATCCATTTTCAACCCCTCCTGAAATATATATTGCCCTACAGATCGATTTACACGCATCATATTCGAAATTTCTACGCCACTCAGATTGAATTAGTGATATTTTCATGAGATAACACAAGTCCCATCGAATTTATCAGATTTTCTTTCTTTCTTCACAGAATGATTTATAAGAAGTAAATATATATCAGATTTGACCTGGATTTTGTATTGTAATCATTCACGTATCTATTGCTCACTAAAATTAGAACCCTTGAAAAGTTATAATTTCAGCTTTCACTCTATATATTCTTTCGTGAAAATTTATGAGAATTAGCTGAATTTCTATGTAGTGAAATAATTTATAATATTTTGATATGTTGAAGTTCTCCAACATAACCTGAAATCACAGTATGTTTATATTGTTGAACATAGATCTGTGTCGAATTTACTTTATGTATCATGAAGGGAATCTAGTAACACGTTTGAAATCCTTCTAGATCTATGTCGATTATGTGTGAGAACTTATAGCATCTTATATATGAGCAGATACATACTGCAGAGAAGGAGGCTTAACTAGTGCTCGTCACTCTTATTCTTAACTACGAGAAAACAAAAAGAACTGAATATGGTAATAAAAGTTATTGGCGATTGCCGCTAGTAAGAATTTAGAATGAAATAAGAAGATAAGGAAAATAATCGTTTATTGAGTTCAAGTGTATTTTCGATTCTGAATCATCTATGAACATTAAGGCAAAAATTGAGCAAAGTGGATGATTCAAATATTGGATGGAGTAGTCCGTTACATTGTGGTAATTCATTATTAAATGGAATGAAATAAGAAATTAGTTACTTTTCTATCACTTTATCACTGTCAAACAGTTTGAAAATATGGTAACACTAGAAAACTCGAATCACAGTTAATAAAAAGCGATAGAAAACTGAGTAACTTTTCATTTCATCCCGGTTTATATTCAATTTAAATATAAAAACAAAACACTCTTTTGACTTGAGATAATTATTGGAATTAATTATGATAATGTCTTAGTTCTTATCATAATGATATCAAAAAATAATAACTGCCCTTATTCATATATATCTTGAAATTCAACTATCGTATAATGTTTTAATATTAATTAATTTTATAGATGCTACTAAATATTCTGACCTTTAAATTAAATATTTACCTTTTTCAAGTTAACATTTAATAAATTAATTTTCATTTATCCAGGAATATATTCTCAAATATATTCCATAAATCCATTAGGTTGTTTGTATAATTAGTTGTATTCGAAACTTGCTTCTTTAGGTGAAATTAATAACGCAAAGACCATTCGAGTAAACAACTTGACCTGCTTGACGCTGTTCTAGCGTCCAAACAGCTTTGGATTCCGTAAATGAGTGTCAGTAATTGGAAGTAATTTTATCTATCCATTTCCATCTCCTCCTGAAATATATTTTGCCCTACAGATCAACTTACACGTATCATATTCGAAATGTCTACGCCACTCAGATTGAACTAGTGATATTTTCACGAGATAACGCAAGTCACATTAAATTTATCAGACTTTCTGATGAATACATCCTATACATTCTTCTGGGAGACTATACAAAGCGTTCCAATGAAAATTTGATCCCACAGCACTCAGAAACGAAAATTTTCAACATGTGCTTGTTCCGAAAAAACAACCCCCATGAAGGTGGCATCAACCCCCAACATTTTTTGAATCGGAAAGATGTGTCGAGTGTTGGTTAGTTTGAAAGTTATTTATACACAACCCAGTTAAAATTTTCAAAATCGGTTCACTCTTCACGAAATAATGTAATATTGAACTATCCGTCAAAAGGTGATGTTGAACAGATTAGGTGAACCGCTCAAGAACCTAAGAGTTTTGAAGAATCAAAAATAATTTTCAAGTTCTGTATTAGGGAGAAATAATTCCCATGACGACTTTGTTCCGAAAAAACCACCTGAGGGTGACAACAACCCCCAATTTTTCTTTGAATAGTAAAGACATGGCGGATGTGTTTTAGTTAAAAAGCTTTTTTGTTCTCTAAACATCGCAGTTAAAATTTTCAAATTTGCTGATTTTTTAAGCAATTTGATATTGAACATTATCAGAAGGGTAACTCAAACAGAAACCCAATACTTTCAAATACACCAGATCTGTAAGTAATGATAGGGAACATCCAGAAAAAATTTAAACTATTTAAAGAACTAATGTATGTATTGTTCAAAATGACCACAACCAACCTCCATTAAACTATTTAAAGAACTAATGTATGTATTGTTCAAAATGACCACAACCAACCTCCATACAATGATATCATTTTGAACAATACATACATTAGTTCTTTAAATAGTTTATATTTAATACAAAAATTGACGTCAAGTTCTTCATGTTTCATTATTCAGGTGAAATTCCAATTACACGAAATCTTTCCAGTTTTATCACACACTCATGACAATAGTTCATAAATTCTTCAGGCTTGATTCTTCGACAAAAGTTCATTTTGCAGTATACTTTTCACTTCCAACGAAATTATCCATACGTTTTCCATTTTACTGTTGAGTTCCATTTTCACTTTCACAATTCTCTAGAAATTCCGTTCCAGTCGTCACAAACAGTCAGAAAATTATGTATTAGTTTGTACCGTCGGATTTTCCGAAACAAAGTTGATGTCCACCGAAAATTGTTGGAAATTGGTTTCAAAATTTCATTAACACTCGGGAGAATCATTTTCAACGTAAGATCTATGCATCCACGGCACTCACGATCACTTATCTCGTCACTATTAAAAATTTGCTAAAATGAATACGCACAAGTAGGTACGATCTTTGCCCGTTCTTATATGGAACTGACCTCTTGAACGAATAACCAGTCAATGAATCACCTACCCCTGACTAATAGTTTTATGTAACTGGAATTCAATCGAATTTCAACATATACGGGATGGTATACGAAATTATATCGGTGCCCCAGTTAACAATTTTCACTTAAAATCGAGAAAAAATTATTTCGAGTTGATTTCCACATAAATCAAGATGCTAATTAAAAGTTAAATTAATAAATGTGGCGAATATTTATTTCGAATTATGACAATTATTGCCGATAGCTCAGTGGTTACAGCTCTATCATCCCACTGTTGGTTCTAAAACTAACCATGCTGTATCTAAGGTGGCGTAAGGACGCAGTAACAACGCCTAACCAGAACACAACTGAACTCCTAACTCGCACAAGCTAAAAAGTCTCTGAAGGATATTCACAGAAGATACAGGAGTGCCAGGATAAGAATGATAATAAAAAAAGTTTGAGTAAACAGGAAAATTTTCAATTCGGCACCGTGCAACTTGCATCTGTGTTATAGTTCAAAACTCAAATACAGCCGATTAGCTTTTGTTGATCTCTGGGCATAAGCAGCAGACATGCAAAACGTAAAATCGTGAAAGGTACTGACATCAGAAGCTTTTGAGCGCTCTCACAAAATATTTTCTTTGGTCTTTTAAGGTGTGGGTCCATGGTTGAATCATGAAATTTTTAATGAGAAACAATATCATTCAAATGAATGACACGACTGGCTACAGTACCCCATCCGATCAATCCAATTTTTCAGTACAGTGTCGATTGTTTGGGCTCGATTTCATGGATGGCAACTATTTCGTATTTCCAGACATCAATCGTTTCTGGATAGTTAGCGTTACACTTATCGGACTTAACGGATTCCCACAAAAAATATTCCTTCGAGGTCAAAAAGAGCTTTATCGCTAAAAATAAATATTTTGGGAAAATGCTCATTTTCGGCAATGCGTTCGTTGTCCACTCAGTAGTGAGAGAAACTAGACTTAAAACCAGTAATTTATATGAGTTGCATTTTTCACTATTATTGGAAAAATGTATGAGAAAAGTATATTTTATTCATTTCATTTTTCTTTATTTCGATTTGAATATTAGAGATTGCGAGTCCAGCTGGCTATTGACTGGACTTTCCTGAACAACCTTGCTTGAATTCGATTTGTTGGAGTTGGTTCTCGAAACTGGGTATTATAGTGTATGCAAAATGAAATATGGACGCTTTAACCCGTATATGTTAAAGTTATGGCTCAGTAAATGAATTCTTGCTCCCTTGGCTTTTTCCTTCAAGAGCCTATTACATTCAGGATGCTATTCTATGCATTTAAATTGGATTATTGCTAAGACTGTAATTGGAAAGAACAGACCATAAGGTAAACAAAAGTATGGAAACATGTTTCTCTGAATCAAACTGATTATACCAGATTATAAAATCTGAAAATCAAGGGAGGAAAAAAAATTATTTCATCTGATGTTTCTGTATCCTGTCAATGAACAAAGAGTGAAGAGTAATTTTGAAGCAATTGTGTTGAAATTTCTCTTTCATTCATTTCACAACTAGACTATTTACGTAGGATGGGGAATTAAAGTATATATTGCACGATAGTTCCGAGAAACATGCTATCTTTTCGCCCGAATGTCTGTTATTTTCGAATTTTGAGCCGAAAATTGTCTTAAGCAAATATGTTGGACTCATTGAGCTAACTCTCGAATGGAAAGAGATAAAGCCATGAAACTTTCAGTTCAGAGCAAAATCGGTTCAGTAGTTTCGCAGTTATACACATTCGAATAATTTCCATATTTATTCCTATAGTTTCGATTCAGGAAATACAGGATTTGGAAGTAGAATAATAACGCCTATGTTCGTGCATTTAAATTGAAGGGTGGGCCATCTAGAGTTTGCAATTTGAAGAAGTGATTATTTCGAGTCTGACAAAACTTCTGTGATTCGTGCTTTGATGAAAAGTTAGTTTAATACTTGACATTAACGGAGTGGGTCGATTCACGCTTGAAGAAACTGGGAAATATTAAAAACTTATTTCCAATTTATGTGGAAAATTCAATAGAAATGAAATTCCCTCACGGCAATTTGTGGATCAATTTATTCGTGAAAACAGGACAGTTCTTTGATAACACCAACCGTTCACGTTCTCGTCTAGGGAGCACACCTGAAAACATTACTGCTGTAGCCCAGAATGTAGCTGGAATCCATCAACATCAACTCGTCATCGTACTAAAGATATGAATATTTCTCGCACTTCTCTGAGGAGAATTTTGCATTAAGGCCTGGGTATGAAGGCTTATAGAGTTCAACTAGTGCAAGATGTGAAGCCTCTTGACTCTCCGATATGTTTCCATTTCGCTCAAAGGACCAACGATCGCATGGCCGAAAATGAGCATTTTCCCAGAAAATTTATTATTAGCGATGAAGCTCATTTTGACCTCGAAGGACTATTTCTTTTGTGGGAATCCGTTAAGGATAAGTGTAACCCTAACTACCAGATACGATTGATGCCTTAAAACACGAAATAGTTTCCATTCATGAGATTGAACCCCAAACAATCGACAATGTAATGAAAAATTGGGTTGATCGGATGAGGTCCTGTAGCCAGTCGTGTCATTCAATTCTTATATTCTATCTCATTCGTAAATGTCAAGATTCAACCTTGGACCGACACCTTAGAAGCCCAGAAAATTTTTTTGTGAGAGCGCACAAAAGCTCCTAAGGTCAGTGCTTTTTACCTTTTTACGTTATGTATGTCTGCCGCTTATGCCCAGAGATCAACAAAAGCTATTCGGCTATATTTGAGTTTTGAACTATAACACAGATGCAAGTTGCACTGTCCCGAATCTAAAATCTTCATATTTACCATAGCTTAAACTTCTTTTATTATCATTCTTACCCTGGCACTCCTAAATCTTCTGTGAAGATCCCTCAGAGGGTTTTCAGTTTGTGCCAGTTAGGAGTTCAGTTGTGTTACTGCGTCCTTACGCCACCTTAGGCACAGCATTGTTATTTTTCGAACCAACAGTGAAATGTTAGGGCTCTAACCACTGAGCATTTTCAGAATTAAAGTTAGAAAAAAATTGCAAAAGGAATGAAAAATAACCATCAATTCGCAGAAATACTGATAAAGAAAATTATGCGAAAATGGGATATAAATAAACAGAAAACATATTGAGGCCAATTATCGGAAATTTGAGGTATTTCCGACCTTATTTCAGGCCTTATTCCATAAATAACACGAATTATGTTGGCTTCCAAAGCGTCAATTGACATAACCCCAAAGAAAATAATCTAGTGGAGTTAGGTCGCATGATCTTGAAGGCCAATTAATTGGACCATTTCTCGAAACAATGTTATCTCTAAATCTTTCTTTCAATAAATCAATTGTTACGGTAGCAGCATGAGGTGTAGCACCATCTTGTTGAAACCAAAACCCTTCTGGGTCGATACCATTAAAATTTTGAAACAAATAATCATTGATCATCGATCTGTAACGAGCACCATTCACTATAGCATTAGCTCCAGCATCGTTTTTAATGAAATGTGGACCGATGATGCCTCCAGCGTGTAAAACACACTGTATAGTGCATTTTTCACGATGCAATGGAACCTGCAGAACTGCTTGAGGATGGTTTTCACTCCATATACTGCAATTTTGCTTGTTTACCTAGCAGTTCAACTATAAATGAGCTTCATCACTAATCACAATTTACGATAAAATCAACTTCAATCTGTTCTAGGGCCCAATCAGCAAACAAATGACGCTTATTATGGTCAAGTGGCTTTAGTTCTTGAACCAGTTGAATCTTGTATGGGTGTAGACCAAGTCCTTTACGCAAAATTTTCCATGTGGTGGATGCACAGAGTACAACTTGTTGTGAACGTCGTCGAATAGACAAATTTGGATCAACATTAACACTATGACTTACAGCAGAGAAATTTTCTTTTGTACGTACAGTTCTTTGTCTTGTTATTGTTGCGTCGAGTAAAGAAAATGTTGTCCGAAACCTATCGATAGTTCGACAAATAAGCTGCTCTGATAGACGATTACGTAGACCATAAATTTCACGAAGCGCTCTATAAGTTTGGCGAATAGAACACTGATTTTCCATGATAATTTGTCAATGGTTACCGAACAGAAATGTCAAAACAACATGGCTTCTACCTTCTGTCAAATCACAGTTATCCCTATCGAAAGTTAGTTATCCTTAAAAAAACACCCGATAGAAATATTCAACAAGATACCTATTGTTGTTAGTTAGTTGTACCGCCTCTTTTTCCACGTTTTTAGCTATACAAGAAGTGAATGTGTAATTTTAAAGTGTAAACTAAAGTGTTGGCGAAACAACTGTCGTTAACTTAATAAATTGTGGAAATAATCTATATTATTTTATGTTATTCAAAATAAATTTCCAACAAGTAAGGACCGATTCAATTGAATATTTACTCGCATTTTAGTGAATGGAAAAAATTTTACAGAGAATAATAGTATACATTAATTTCATCCTTGAAACTTCATACCTCTTCGATAGTTTCGCCTCCAGAGCACTTGATGCGAAAAAATGTTCTAAGAAGTTGCTATAAGGGCTTCCTGCTACTGTCAGTTCACGTCTATCCGACAAAAACAGTCATCAGAGATTCTATCCGGCTTAGCATGGAGCGTTCTCCAACACTTTCGAGATCAAACCAGAGAATCGATCACAAGTTTGGCCGCGGATTCTGAGAGAGTATTTGTAATGGAGCAATAAGGAAGCCTGTTAAAAGATCCCTACGGGATTTTATTTTGGAAAAGTTGACTGTTGCGTAATAAGACGAAGCTCCTATTTATTCACTAATGTTTTGATTTAATGAGTGTGAAATGTCGCCGTGTAATATAAATAGTGCTAACATTTCGTGGAATGAATGGTCAGAGGGTGTCAAAAATTTTACTTCGTGTTTTTATGCAATAAATATATTATCCATACATTATTATGAAGATTTGAGGCTTCTGTGTGAGTAAGGTTGCAGTGAAAATAAAGTGTTCTCCAATAAGAGTTTTTATTTTAAATAGCCCACTAGCTGGGCTGAAGCTCTCAGCTTTTGACATTTGACAAATAAAAACCACGCCATTACTAAAAATGGAACGCCATACGCTCCAAGAACTCATTGAAATTGGTGAAATTCACTACAAAAATGGTGATTATTTTGAAGTCACAGTCAGTCACAGTTCGCAAAACTAAAGCACTTCTGAGTCGTCGTGAAGCACCATCTCGGCCAGCAATAGTCAAACTGGTAGAAAAATTTGAGCTGTTGGGACAAATTAGTGATGTGAAGAATCTTAACCGTCTGCGTTACTCAAAAACAACTGAGAGTATTGCTGCTGAAGCCCGTAGTCTTGACGAACACCCTAGTTTGTCGATTCCTCGGCGATCTTTGGATTGAGGCATCCCACGAACGACATTAAACCGTGTTTTACATGAAGATAGGTCTTAAGGCTTTTAAAGTTTAGTTAACACAAGAACTCAAGCCGGTCGATCACCAGCAACGTCGTATCTGCGCTTATTGGGTCCTTGAAATGCATCAAAATGATTCGGATTTTCATCGAAAAATCATCTTCAGTGATGAGGCTCATTTTCACCTCGGAGGTTACGTTAATAAGCAAAATTGTCGCATTTGGAGCTCGGAAAATCCAAGAATGGTTGTTGAAAAGCCTCTACATCCCCAACGTGTCGCTGTTTGGTGTGGTTTTTGGACTGACGGTGTGATGGGACCTTACTTATTCGAAAATGAGGCAGGTGCAACTGTTTCGCTGAATGGATTGCGCTACGAAGCTATGATTAAGAATTTTTATGGTTTGAATTAGAAGATATTGATGCGGACGACGTTTATTTTCAACAAGAAGGCGCTGCGTGCTACAGAAGCTACAAAAGTTTGCGAGAAAAGTATCCTGGCCGTGTTATTTCTCGAAGAGAAAATCACAATTGGTCACCGAGATCTTGTGATTTAACACCTTCAGACATTTTTCTTTGGAGCCACGTGAAAGATTAAGTCTATGCCAATGCCCCATATTCGATTCAACACCTTAATGGTGGAATTCGTGAAGTTATCGAGGAAATACAGCCACAACTGTGCGAATTGGTCATAGCAAATTTCATTAAAAGGATATGATGTTGCAACAGTAGCCGTGGCGGCCATTTGGCTGATATCGTTTTCCATTGTTAATGATATACCTTCCTCTTTACGATGAAATTAACATCCATTGATTTCTCTAAAATATACTCGTTTTTTTCAATATCAAAATGAAACTTCTTATTGGAAAACACTTTATAACCTCAAAAATATGAATGGCACTGACGTGAGCTCAAGAGCTTCTACGCGCTAGTTCTTATCTTATATGATCATCACGAAATTTTGCACGAACGTCTGCCTCATGATTCTACTTCCAAATGCTGGATTTCAGATCGATCGAATCTGTTGTTCCGAAAATATTGGGAAAAATATGAAAATTTTTCGAATGATCCTCGCAAAATAATTGTTTTCCGGTCGTCTGATTTTACGATCCTGACGAAATTTTTTCACGAAAATGTGCCTTAAGTATTCGGAAAAATATGAAAAGATTTGCAAACGTGAATAACTTCGAAACTATGGCACCGATTTTGCCCCTTGAAGAACTTAGCCGCGGAATTTAAACCCCCAAACCTTCTCTGCAAGTTTAGAAGCTCTAGCTCTTTCCGTTCGAAAGTTTGGGTGTTAACGGCTGGGCGGACTTTCGACCTCAGATTTTTCATCAGCGAATCCAAACTAGTCGTAGACCATTTCGGCACAAAATTTGAAAATAACAGACATTTGGGCGAAACAACAGCACGCTGTTTCTTGAAAGCGCAAAAAGAAATATTGAGATTATAAATAAATTCGTGCGGTTTTTTGTCGAAAATTGAAGCTTTATTATGAAAAATTGGTTATACGTTCAATGTATTGTCCGTCGCTAGCCACTACTTTTTATCATCTATCTGGCAACTGACGGATACCATCGCGACTCTTTGGCCGTTATCCGTGTATCGATCCATTTTTTGACAAAATCCTAAATGGGGTAGTGCTAGTCCATTTGAGTGTTTCTAAGAACATCTTAAAGGGCGGCGGAACATGTGTGATGCTTCAAAATAACTTTGTCGTGTCTTTCGGCGTATCACGTTCGCATTTTTCTTTTTCGGACGACCATACCTAGGCTGAAGGTAATCACACACTGCCGCTTGCATTGGCGAAAAACCGCCAATTCGGGGAGCCTTGGGCAGTGCGAGTAACAGCAGTATGGACATGGGGAGTGAAGTGATTACATTCTCATGTTGCACATTTTCCTGCTCAATTCCCTGCTTCCTACCGTTGAGTCTAATTGAGCTAATAGGGAAACCGAAAGTTAATCAAGCGAGAAATAGCTTCTGACTTCACCATTTTTGTTATTTGAACTTCAATGCTTCACAGTCTACTTAATTTTCCGGGCAAAAACTTCACAAGGCTTGGATAACAGGCTAGCAGACGTGGACATGATTGTAAGAATTTAAACGCAAATTTATCAGACATTAGTTGGCTTATCGTAGGAATAGTGGCTTCATGAGCATGTGGAGCAGTAATCTCCCGTTTGGAAAATACACATTCCTTGCGTGTCCAGGTCTGAAAAGAGTAACATTGGCGATAGCCGTTTATCTGGGACGACCCACAGAGTCACGCCAATTTCCCGGTATAGAAGGGTATAGAAGTGGACGTAGGATCGATGCCACGCTATCATTATCGCGTGCCCCAAATGATTATCACGCAGTTTTACGGAATGTAGAAACGCGAATTGTTCTACCGAAATATCCCAGCCTGCTAGAATTCAATGGCTGCTGCAACAAAACAGGCTATTTTCTAACGATATATTGAACAAAGTTAGTCAAAATTTTCTTCTATTTCTCCAAATATAACAAACCAAAACTTGTTTTAAGAACTATTTTTATTATATAGGCTGCTCAAAAATTGAAGAGAAAACTGATTTTCTGCACTTCAGGATACTACCATGTGGAGAGGCGTACGTTTGCGTATTGCACACACATAAAGTTCAGTCGTCATTACACTGGATGGCTTATATAAAAAAATTTACAGAAAACTCATTCTATGTAGGTGCATGATCTTCTTTTTTGTGGGCCCTATGTGCGTTAAGGTACCATTGCAATCAATCTGATTTCGTGAAGTATCAGTGGTGGATTAATTTTCACGAGTTAAACATGCGTTTAGAAGCCGTCGAACTTGAACATTTAGTGTGTTGGTTAAACGAAGGTTTAACTCAACAGAAAGTTGCTCTAGGTTTCGCAAAGTATAGTTAGTAGAGTGTGGAATCGCTATCTTTCATATTAGGGGAAGTGCTGCATATAGCCATGGAGGTGGAAGAGCAAGAGCTACAACTGTCATACAAGAACGGATGATATGGTTATCTGCACGACGAAATCCCTTCCTCATAGCGTCACGAATTAATAGCTGATTTCGACAAGCTATCGGCATGAAAGTTTCTGCAGAGTTCCAATTTTAGGGCAAGAAGATATGCCAGGTACCCGTGATTGAGTAGGGGACACCGGACTGTAAGATATCTTTGTACTCTTGAACATTAGAACTGGAACGCTAACAGATGGAGATCCTGCCTGTTCACGGATGAGTCCAGATTTTGTTTGTATCAGTCTGATGAACGGATAATGGTGTGGCAAGTCAAAGATCAAAGGTATAATGAATATTTCATGACGCCAACAACTCTTTTTGGCGACGGCTCAGTATACGTTTGGGGTGGCATTTGTTTAAATGTGCGCATATATCTTATTATCCTTATTAACGAAACCATAACAGAAGTAAGGTATCGTATTGTAAAACCAACTTAAGTTCACTTGTAGGCAGCCATTGGCGTCAATTTCACGTTAATCTACGATAATACTCGTCCACACCGAGCAATAATTATCAAGGACCGTACAGAAATACCTTAACCGAATGGATTGGCCCGGTGTCTTTCCATACCAAAATTGTATTAAAATAAAATAGAAAGGCCTTTTACTTGATAGAAGAAATATAACAAAATCTGAATATCAAAACAAATTGAAATATGTTTAGTTTCTACAATTTTAATTTCAAAAAATTTTTATTCAAAAAACTTTCAGAATTAAATTAATGTCTAAAACAAGCACCGCTTACATTTAATAGACGTATATAATCAATACTCAATATATAATGTCAAATGGAATAAATAAACCAACAGATATACGAAAGTCATTAAAATTAATAAATAAATATTTAAAGGAGACAAAATTTTGTTTCTGGTCTTACCTTCAAGAACACCAATTGCCTTTTAAAAACATGAACACACTTAAAGGACTTCTCAAAGAAAATAATTTATTCGAAATATTTAATATATTTAAATATTCGAATAAGTTAATTCAGAAATCCCTCAAAACATGCACTATATCTTCAAAAACCAAATATAATTCTAAGCAATCCCTTCTTCGGTCCTGAATAATATTCCAACTATCAAAATCAAAAAAACTAACCTATATCAGCAACTCACACGTGTAACTAAATGAATGTTTAGAAACACAGATCAACTTTATAATTCAAGATTGATCTATGTTCTAACAAAATCAAAGAACAGTGTAAGTTATTTTTAAGGCTTATTTAAATTCATTGACATTCCATAATGAGATTTATTGAAGCCAAAATATAATTATATTAGGAGTACAAGTAAGTTTCCGCCGTTTTTTAACACAAATGAAATATTTATCATTCCTAATGATTTTAAACGATGTGAGACTGCTTGCTGAGTGACTTCTAATGTTAGAGCAAGTTCTTTTTGTGTTTCAGATGAATCTTCCTCCAATAATTCCTCCAATTCTGCATCCTCGTGAATTTTTGGCCTTCCACTGCGATCTTTCTCTTCTACGTCGAAATCACCGTTTTTAAACTTTTGAAACCACTCTCGACACGTTCTCTCACTCAAAGCACGCTCACCATATGCTTCTACGAGCAATTGATGCGCCTCAGCAGCAGATTTCTTTGAATTAAAGAAGTAAACTAATATTTCCCGCAAATGACGCTTACTTGGCTCAAATTTTGACATTTTCAACTTATAAAAATTATATTTTACCAATATAAAATCAATGATATTAATAGGTTTTGTTGTTCTTGAATGTCCAAACTATTTTTTAAGTCGGTTATCATCTGCGAAAGCTAACCGAAACTCCGTGCCGCGCCATCTACAATAAAACGGCGGAAACTTATTTGTACTCCTAATATATTATATATAAAATAAAAAAGAAAAAAAATTCAAAATTGTATTGAACAAGTCTTGTCTGCAATGTCACAGCAATTATACCGCTTACCTGACCTACCGCAGATATTGCAACAGGTCACCAATGCTTTGTTAGACATTTGACAGAACATTCCTTAAGTTTTCATTGATAACCTAATTAACACAATTTCGAATAGAGTAAGAGCACTACGAAGGGCTAAACGAGGTGCCACTCGATATCAAACCGTGATTTCAAGGTGTTTCTAACAGACGGAACTGTAATGTAGACACCTAACTTAATAGATCAGTATACATATACAAAATATGTTTGAGAAGTTCTATTCTCGTGTGAACTTTTCTGCCCATTTGTTCTATGTAAACTTTCTGGTAATCGTCATAATTTAACTTTATACAGGATCAAGAAAGTAATATTTTTATTGTTCATTCATATTCATTATATTCTCTTCCAAGTAGGCTCTTTTCGAAATGGAGAAACTATTGGCAATGAATAAACCAACCATCGAAACATTTTTTGAATGCATTTTCAAGAGTCGACTTCAGTACCCGCCCAGAATTCTCGTTTGAATCTTTTATCGATGGAAAACCGGTGCCTCGAACTGTGTTTAAGACATTATCATAATTTTTATCCTTTTACTGACACATATGTGAAATTTCTCAAACGTACTCGATTATCGGAGATCACAGAAAACAATTAGATAGGCCTTTTTGTCGCAAACGTCAAACCAGTTAATTCGACCTACTGGCCTACCGACCTACCCGAAGCAATTTTTTAGAATGTTTTATATTTATATTTAAATAAGTATACGTACGAAATCGTCTTGTATAGATAGTTATCTATACAAGCCAGAAAACTATAAAATTCCGCCTGTAGTCTGAAATACTCTGCTAGAAAATTCTCTGGGAGGATATTCCGGACATTTTGTACCTTTCATGTTCCGCCCTACCAATCAAATATTCAAATCATTTCGAACAGAGTGTGAGAACGAATATTCAGCCCTGCTGATTCCCATGAAGTATTCAATCAGGAACGGAATCTGTACACTTATTGACGCCTCTAAATAAGCCACCGTTTTCCATTCATTTTTAACAATAATCCATTGTTTTTCATTCATTTGTTACATAATTAATGCCATTTGCGAAATTCCGAGTAGCGAACGGCTATTGCTGTTCCCAAGTGTCCTGCAGAAATTTGCATGGAGCCAGTTCTTTAGGTAAGCCTTAATATTCATTTGGGACTCCTAAATTACGTCGCGGTTAATTGCGTGATTATTTTAGGGGTATTTTCATTCCCAAGGTTGAGTTATATCTTGCAACCAGAAATATGTAAAATACTTAACTTGAACAGTTTTTACCGTTTCGCTGTCCCCAAATGAGTTAATTGGGTTTTACAGGGCGAGTCTTCTTCGATAATTCTTTTCAGCAAAAACTCATATTATATTAAAAAATTTGAATATCAAAACAGATTTAATCTGTTGTCTTCTACAATTTTAATTTCAAAATATTTTTTTGAAGAAACTTTAAGAATTAAATTAATGTCTTTATAAGCACTGCTCATATTTAATAGACGTATAAAATACCTTGGATATAAATGTAACTATTTGCATGTTCATATATCATATTATTTCTGAAGTGCACTCGGTAAGTCTACACATTGTTTAATTGATTTTATTTTTTTTATATGTAAAGTTGAACTGATCTTATCGTAATTTTAATTATTTCTTGAGGACGTGCTACATGTTTTGAGATTTTTTGAAGTAATTTATTTAAATATATTGAATATTTCAAATAAATTAGTTTTTGAAAGGTTCTTGAAATTATGTTTTATATTTTTGAGAAAGAGTTATTTTTCATTAATATAGGATCAGAAAACAATACATATTGTAACAAACAGGGCTTCGTACGTTTGTCTGAAGAGTTCAGTACGCATGCCTGGAACGAAACAAAAAATGTTTGCTTATTTATATTTTAATTTCAATTGACAATTTATATTCGTTGGTTTTTATTAATTCCGTTTGATATTGTATGATGAATTCCGATTTTATACGTCTATTAAATATGAGCAGTGCTTATAAAGACATTAATTTAATTCTTAAAGTTTCTTGAAAAAAGTTTTCTGAAATTAAAATTGTAGAAGACAAACGGATTAAATCTGTTTTGATATTCAAATTTTGTAATAATCCTTCTATCAAGTAAAAAACCGTTCCTTCTTGTTTTATTTTATATATAATATATAATTATATTAGGTTTTTCAAATAAAGAAATTCATTATACAGTGTTGAATGGTTTTAACTAAGACCAAGTGCCTTATAAGTTTTGTATGATTTTTTGTGAACATGGAACATAGATTACCTTGGATATAAATGTAACTATTTGTATGTTCACATATCATATTATTTATGAAGTGCACTCGGTAAGTCTACACATTATTTAATTGATTTTATTATTTTTTATTTGTAAAGTTGAACTGATCTTATCGTAATTTTAATTATTTCTTGAGGATGTGCTACATGTTTTGAGATTTTTTGAAGTAATTTATTTAAATATATTGAATATTTAAAATAAATTAGTTTCTGAAAGGTTCTTGAAATTATGTTTTATATTTTTGAGAAAGAGTTATTTTTCATTGATATAGGATCAGAAAACAATACATATTGTAACAAAGAGGGCTTCTTACGTTTGTCTGAAGAGTTCAGTTCGCATGCCTGGAACGAAACAAAAAATGTTTGCTTATTTATATTTTAATTTCAATTGACAATTTATATTCGTTGGTTTTTATTAATTCCGTTTGATATTGTATGATGAATTTCGAATTTATACGTCTATTAAATATGAGCAGTGCTTATAAAGACATTAATTTAATTCTTAAAGTTTCTTCAAAAAAATTTTTTGAAATTTAAATTGTAGAAGACAACAGATTAAATCTGTTTTGATATTCAAGTTTTGTAATAATCCTTCTATCAAGTAAAAAACCGTTCCTTCTTGTTTCATCTTATATTTTCCAAGATGTAGCATTTAAATTGCGCACTTTGTTTGCTGTGTTGATTTCTCAATTGTTTTATCGATTATGATTACGAGTTTACCGATGTTTTGAAATAGAAATACTCTTTCATTGAATTTGCGTCTACATACCAGACATGAGACAGGAATTAATATTATTTTAGGGATGGTCCATTTAAAAATTCAACCATTTGCTGAATAATTGTAGATTGGAAAATGATTTCTTGAGTTGCAGAAATATAAGTACAAGGAGTTTGTTTTCGAAAGAAATTTCCAAAATGTCTTGTTCGGCCGTTATGGAAGCGCAACGCACCATTGCAGGACCCTGTATAATATCGCTCTGCAGCAAAAGCATAACGTTAGTTAATCGAACCATCTGAATTCAAATCCTTGAATATGAAACTTAGGTGAAACAGGTACGTCAACTCAACTCAAGTCAAAAATAGCGCAGAGTCGAATTACGTTTCAAAATTAATCCACCCTCCAATTGGCGAGCTTCTTTCCTTAGCTTATGTCGTAACTCAAAAGAAAAACTGAAAATTAGGACATGAAAGAACTCATCGATGATGGCTCCACTAATTGTTTTGGCTTCATTTTTCCAATTAGGAAGCCATTAAGTCTTCATATTGACTTCTTTTTATGCAGTGAATGTTTTCAATAGCGATCATTGAATAGGAATCTTGAATAACTGATTGAGCTTTCAGCCATCCTCAACTTATATATTTTGTTCTGAATCCAATTATCTCTCAAAGCCTAATAAAAGGAATAATTGAAAATATGATTTAACCTGAAGTGAACTGAGTTAGTGAACGCCGCTTGAAAGCTTGGGGTAATCCCGTAATTTGCATTTGTTTTAGCAACTTTTTGTTTTTGGAGGTTTTTTTCGGTTAAAGCAAAGATTTGCTAACTTTGAATTTCTGGGAGACTGCACATGTCTTCGTAAACGTCTCCTATATCATCTCAAAGGTGTTATATCAGATTTAAATCTAGATTTCGAGCAGGTCAAATGAATCTCGAAATTCAAAACTTGACCAAATAAGCAGTTATAAGAATAATGGTTATAAGAATAACCATGAATGGTACAACATGATCTTGTAGATCTTCTGTCAGGTACCTAACAGTGAAATTACAATTTTGGATAAAAACTAACTCCGTGTAATCTTCAAAAGGTATGGCTTTCCATGCCGTAACTGAGCCTTTACCATATGCCATCTAGAGTATGCAAACATACATACAAGATATATCTTTTCGAGCTTATTCAAGTAATGAAGTGTATTCCCGAAATTTCCCCATAACAAACACAGAAAAACTTTCCTCAAGCTCAAAACAGACCATAATATGCCTTAATGCTAATATTCGAATAAATTTATTCGGCTGATCTGTACCAAATATCATCAATAAGGATTGTGACCTATTATCCTTATTAATGATATTTGGTACAGATCAGCCGAATTTATTTATTTGCATATGAGAATAACGGCATATTATGGTCCGACTTGAGTTATGTTGAAATTTTTCCTTCTCATTCGTAGCAAGTAGAAGTCATTTTTATTCCTCCATTAATGAATATGCAGAGAACAAAAAAATTATTTCCGTAGGGAAGATAACATTTTGATATCCCCTAGAGTGCAAGACAATACTCCTCAGCAAATGAGCCCCGTACTTTATAGTTTGATGAGTTAAAAATTGTTGACTGCCGGAAAGGAAAATGCAGAGTGTCACCGTCTTAAGTTCCTCAAGTACGTGGGGGAGCTCCTTTCAACTCGACGGGACTGGAAACAGGGGAAAACGAAAGTTTCATACCTTCTCTTAACAAGTTCTTCCTCCTCACTCACTCCAATTAATCCCAGCAAAAATGATATTTATCAGATTCGTTCGACTTTGAGTAGACCAGTTTCGTTGAAAATATTTGTTCTTTCGAGCGGAGATTATTTATGGTATTTAACATTTTGAAAATTAAAACTGGAAAAGGCTTTTTACTTGATAGAAGGGATATAACAAAATTTGAATATCAAAACAGATTTAATCTGTCAGTCTTCTACAATTTTGCATTTCGAAAAAAATTTTTCATTCAAAATACTTTTAGAATTAATGTCTTATAAGTACGGCTTATATTTAATAGACGTATAAAATCCAAACTCAATATACAATATAAAATGGAATAAATGAACCAACAAATGTAAATTGTCAATTAAAATTAATAAATAAATATTTGAAGGAGACAAAATTTTGATTCTGATTTTACCATTATGAACATCAATTCTTTTTCAAAAATATAAAACATAATTTAAGGACTTAATCAAAAAATATTCAATATATTTAAATATATAAATAAGTTAATTCAAAAATCTCTCGAAACATGCATTATATCTTCAAAAAACAATTAGAATTCCGATAATCTCTTCATCGGCCCTAAATCGTATTTAAAAATCAACCAACAATAAATATAACTTACCTCAGAGTAGTCTCTGGATTATTGCTTGAATAACTAACTTTAAAATCAAGATATTCTATTATATGTTCGTCACAAAAATCACAGAAAGGTGTAAGGTATTACAAGGTTTTCTTTAAACCATTGATATTCCATAATGAGATTTCTATTCAAGCCTAAATATAATTATATATTATGTATAAAATAGGATGAGGCTTTTTACTTGATAGAAGGGATATAACAAAATTTGAATATTTATTCCATTTGATATTGTATATTGATTTCGATTTTATACGTCTATTAAATATAAGCCGTGCTTATAAGACATTAATTTATTATAGTTCTTAAATTTTTTAATTAAAAAATTTTTTCGAAATTATAATTGTAGAAGACTGACAGACTAAATCTGATATTTTGATATTCAAATTTTGAAAATTCTCCGAAAGCAGGTTGATTATTGATTCTGTAGGTATTTCAACGTTTATCGGTTTATCGATTGTTTTACTTTACCAAAAAAGTTAATGAAATACAAAATAGGTATTTTTCATCTAAATTCATTCGCACTAGGCAATATTTTTTTGACAACGATTGTTCAATATGAAAAATCGAGTATTTGGTCAGAAATTCTTTCAAAATTATAATCTCATGACTATCAGAGAAGAGCACGATTCTTGAGCACGATGGCGACTTGATATTGATGGATGTTCAGCCACATTTTGAACTGCAGCAGCAATGTTTTGAGGTATGCTTACTGGACGAGAACATGAACTGGTTGTTTCATCAAATAACGATCCAGTTTCCATGAACAAATTGATCCACAAATTGTATTGAATTTTCCTTGTAAATTTCTAACAGTTTGAATAGAAGATTCGCCAGTTTGGAAATAAATTTTTAGTATTTCCCAGTTTTGTTCAAGTCTAAATCGACCTATTCTGTTAATGTCAAATATCAAACTCCTGTCAAAACGCGAAGGACAGAAGTGTTGCCAGACTCGAAATAACCACTACTTAAAACTGCAAACTCTAGATTGCCCACCCTTTAGATAGAGCCAGGTACAAAAAGCTATAAATACTTCATAAAATATTAGAATGATTTATACAGATGTCACTCATTATTGATATAGTCCATAGAGAGCTTTTTAAATATCCAACCATTTATCGCTTCACTAAATTTCACCAATTTCATAAAAGAGGAAATTTTGGAACAGATGGTTCTCAAGTTTACTTGAAAATGGTTTATGTCCTATGAAAGCTGAAAAATCTTATTTATTTTTCTACCTGCCTCTTCCACTCGATCATCCTGTCAAACTAACGAATCGCGAATTTCCACGAATTTCATCCGGTTTAAGAATAGAGAATTCCTGTCACACCATTCAAGTGGAAATATTAAGAGAACCTAATAATTGTTTCGAATTGCGCACAAAATGAACGAACCAATAACGACATCTTCCACTTTAATTAGTATCAACCCAATGATGTAAATATCGTATATTCGATACGGTGAGTGAACTCTTACGTTACAATTATTTCAGTAAAAAATTAGGGCATTTTACTGGGGAAGGAAGATTCACAAACATTTCGTGAAAAATGGCGAAGGACCTTGCTGTCTCGTAGAAGAAGTTACTGATTTTACCGAGAAATATATTCAAATATATGAAGATGAGCATTTTCCGAGGAAAATCATCTTCAGAGATGAAGTTCATCTTCTCCTCAGAGGACCATGTTTTGTGAGGATCAGTTAAGGATATAGTTAAGCTAACCATCCAGAAATAATTAATGCCTGGAAACGCGAAATCGAAGTTGCCATTCATGAATTTGAGCTCCAAACAATGGACAATGCACTGAAAAATTGGGTTGATCGGATGTTGTACTGTAGCCAGTCTTGGCAGTCATTTCAATGATATTGTTTTTTATTCATTTATTTCAAGTTTTAACCTTTCCAATAAACCCATTATTCTGGAAAAATATTCATCAGTTATTTATTTTAGCCGATCAAAAATGCAAATTTTAGATCGTCCACTCCTTAATTTATGTAGGGAATTCTATATTGTGATGATTCCACTGAAGTCACGACTTTGAAGCGGTAATTCCACTTCCCATCACTTTCAAATATGAAACTTCAGTGAAAGCAGATCACTAAAGATTTCCTTCTAAACGTCACTTCACAGTTACCAACTTCAATTATTTTACCGTATACTCAGTACTGAATAAATTTAAGGATGAGCGTTTAATAATTGTAAAAAAACTTACTAATTATTCAAGAGTCTGCTAACTGGTGGAACTCTTTTGCTACATAGGATATCTAATAGCAGAACTTAAAGATTTCCCACCTGGTTGGAAAATTAATGTAGAATAAATGAAAAGAGACTTTTTTCTTGATAGAAGGATTCAAAGAAATATAAATTATCAATTACATCTACTGAATGAATACTTGAAGGGAATAAAATTTGTTTCGTTCCTTGTTTTATTAAAACCGAAAGACTTTCCAAATATTCCAAACATAACCTCGAGAAGTTCTTCAAAAACAACTTGCCCAAAATAAGTTACTTCAAAAAAATTCCTAAAACATGCAGAACATCTTCAAAAAGCAATTTAGAATTATTGCAACGGAAACTCGTCAGCCATACATTTAAAAACTAAAATTAATTAACAAAATATATCTTTCCATACAAACTGAACGCAGATATTGAATTGAATCAGTCCTTACTTGGTGAATATCCATATTAAATAATATTTAAATAAGGTTACTCTGATTTTCACAAATTTTTATTGTTATGTTTACAACAATCGTTTCGCTATCACAGCAGCATCATCAGGCAAGATTACATTTCGAATAACTAAGCTTGTTTCCGAAATCCGTTGCTATTTATATTACAGTATGTACAATAAATTTTTATTGAGCACTAAAACCCAAAAAGGGGGTCTCTGCACATTCCAGCTTATCTGAATATATTTAACAGAGGTGAGTTATTTAAATCTATTTGTTCGTCAAGTAATATTCCAATTTTAATATATTTATTTATCTCTAGGGATTCTAACAGATTTAAGGCATAACTTTTATTTTCTATATGTAGAATTTCAAAATTATGGTTGATAGTATATCCTGTTTCTAACAAATGGTTGGAATATGTAGAATTACTTTTACTATTGAGGAAACTCTTCAAATATTCACAAATTCTATGTCGGAAAGTTCTTCCAGTTTGTCCTATGTAAACTTTAGGGCAATCACCGCAGGTTAACTTATAAACCCCCCGATTTATCATCTTTATGTGTACAGTCTTTATTATTTTTAATAAATTTACCCAAGTTTGAATTGGTTTTAAATGAAGTTCTTAAATTATATTTATTTTTTAGGTATGTAGCAATTTTCTCAGAAATACCTCTAGTGTATTTTAAAGAAATGTATTTAAAATTTTCTTTCATATTAGGAAACACCATATTTAAAGCTATTTTATTATTTTTATTCATCAACAATTTGTCTATCAACTTAGGATCGTAGTCATTCTTAATAGCTATTTGTTTAATTATGTTCTGAAAAGTTCTGAAATATAGTTTTCTCGATTCATGGGAATATTAACTAATCTATAGATCATACAATTAAATGCTGATAATTTTTGATTTAAAGGATGATTTGATTTATTGTGTATAATAGAATCCGTATAGGTTGGTTTGTGAAATATTGAAAAATCATGTGAATTATTTATTCGAATAACAGTTAAATCAAGAATTATTATAATAGAATTATTATGTTCGGTTTCCATAGTGAATTTAATTGAAGGATGTATTTCATTGATGAATAAAAAGAATTTTTTCAAAAGTCTGTCTGTACTTGTGAAGCAACAGAAAATATCGTCTACATATCTATACCAATATAAAAAGTACTCCTTATGGGGATTTATTTTTAATGAATTTACTCAAGTTTGAATTGGTTTTAAATGAAATTCGTAAATTATATTTATTTTTTAGGTATGTAGCAATTTTCTCAGAAATACCTCTAGTGTAGTTTAAGAAAATGTATTTAAAATTTTTTTATATACGAATGCATATATCTTAACAAACAGTATATTTTTTCGGATTTGTGAAGATGCTTTCACGTGTTTGTGCTTGTCATAGAGTCTCATAAATTTTCTATTCACTTGATGTTCCTAACAGGAATTGGATTCAATTGACTTCCTGTGGGTAAGTCTTTTTGTTAAGTTATATAAGTTTTATTATTTTCAGTATTGCTAAAGATGGATTAAATATCCGAAACACTTCCAACACATATTCATAAAACTTATTTTAAATTCCATGTTGAAAATTCCGATTAATAAAAATATATAGGTATGCTCGTAGATAGACGTACATTTCTGTATGTAATCATCATGTGATCATGTGTACATGCGAAGTTCATATCCAGGCAAGAGAGCTCTGGGGTTGGAAGAATTGATTCAATTAGTACCTTCCGCGGGCTGAAATAACAAATACAGGTATCTAGACGCTGCTAACAGCTGTATTCCAGAACAAAACTCCTGTTTACCAGATTAATAGGACGAATGTTCAACAACGGTGCTAAATATGATTGTCGGTTCAACAAATTCGAGGCAGAATACACACCTGATGCTCTACTGTTTTACTAGAGTCGTATGTATGACGGAATGTACGTTTAATTTCTTTTATGTCTGAAATTCCTGTTACAAACTTCCTAGCGGTGCACTAACCCAACATGTTTAATTCGTTTGTGAGTTTACCTAACTGAGGAGAAACAATTCTCATTTCGATGAAGATTCTTCAGCTTACACCATTATATAATGGGCTGCTGACTGAGCTAGACACCTATGATGAAATTCAACATTTTCAGGAGATGAATAGGTGAAATAAAATAAAAAGCACTGACGAGAAGTTGGAAGCTTTTGCTTGGAGAGTTTATTTCCCCTGAAACTTCCAAATCTGTGAATTACTTCTTGAAGAAGCCACATATAACAGATAATAGTTGAATTGATTCTCCGAATCCTCCATAAATTTAATCTAAAAAATCTCTTAAAAACATAAAGGGATATGAACTGCATATCGATCAACAATACCAGAACAACCGGAAAAATTTACTTGAAATCTGACATGGGATGTGAAAGATCAACGATAATAAAGATGATATCTCGAATGTGATGCCATCGACATCGACAACTTAAGCGATGGATGTCAAAGAAGGGTTCTTGGAAGCTTACCCAAGGGTGTGTTTGGCACGTGTCCTTAGGGGTGGAGGGTTGGGTATTCTTAATGGCTTGAATGGATAGATGATTTTATTCTCAGATGGGAAATTATAGAGCAAATTTATCGACATTATGGATTATGTAAATCTTTTTTATGAACTTCATGGTTTGGTGGCCGTGGCCTTTAATATTCAAATAATTCTCATTCAAAATCAATTTTGTATACGCTTGGGTGCTGAAGGAATAGAAGCGAATAATACAAGCATTATTCTACAGGTAAAATGTCGAAAAATTCAGTTTTCTGAAAAATCTATCAGAAGCAATTGCAAGATCTACGAAATTTAATTTAGTATTTGATTCTATTTCAATTTTGAATTTTACTTTGTGAATAGAATCCGGAAATTTTATCATATCATTTATGTATCTATACAAGAATTAATATCGGGTGTTTGTTTTAGAGTGATAGAACTTGCGATAGGGATAACTGTGATTTGACAGAAGGTAAAAGCCATGTTGTTATAACATTTCTGTTCAGTAAGCATTGACAAATTATCATGGAAAGACTCACGCCGCAACAGCGTTTACAAATTGTTGAAACTCATTTTAAAAAATCAGTGTTCTATTGGCCAAACTTATAGAGCACTTCGTGAAATTTATGGTTTACATAATCGTCCATCAGAGCAGTTTATTCGTCGAACTATCGATAGATTTTGGGCAAAATTGTGTTTAGTGATGAAGCTCATTTCTGGTTGAACGGCTATGTAAACAAGCAAAATTGCCATATATGGAGTGGAAACAATCCTCAAGAAGTTCTGCAGGTTCCATTTCATCCTGAAAAAATGCACTGTATGGTGTGCTTTACACGCTGGAGCCATCATCGGTCCATACTTCTTTAAAAACGATGCTGGAGCTAATGTTACAGTGAATGGTGCTCGTTACAGATCGATTATCAGTGATTATTTGTTTCAAAATTTGGTATCGACCCAGAAGTATTTTTTGAATTCATTGAAAGAAAGATTTGGCGATAACATTATTTCGAGAAATGGTCCAACTAATTGGCCTCCAAGATCATGCGACATAACTCCACTGGATTATTTTCTGTGGAGTTATGTCAAGTCATTGGTTCATGCTGATAAACTAGAAACAAGAGACGCTTTGGAAGCCAACATAACTCGTGTAATTGATTAAATAAGGCTGAATTACTCGAAAAAGTGGTCCAAAATTGGTCTGGTCGAATGCGGTTCCTCAGAGCTAGTCGTGGTGGACATATGCCGGAAATTATTTTTAAAACATAAATGTCATAAAATTGTCTTTCAAATAAAAACAAAATTTGGCTTCTATCTTAATTTAAATGTGTTTTATTTCAATTTGAAGTTCTATCATTCTTAAGACACCCGAAAAACGTTTTCAGACTAAATTATAAGTTATCCAAAAACATTTCTGATCAAAGAGGACTTGAAAGTGATCCCATTTGGTAAGCCAGAGTTTTGAAAAAAATAATCAGTTTGGAATTAGAAATAATTCTGTGGGAGCCAAATTTCTAATGAGTTAAGGAGGTATGAAGCTTTCAGTAGAGGGACGTTGTTTTCTTCTAGACGGTTTTTTGTTAGAGGGTATCCATCTTTTTGTTGGAAATACTTAGAAACATGTTTTTTTTTGCATTACATGAAACTAATTTTAGGTTACTTAAATTATTGATTTTGATAATATCGCTACCCATTATGTGGAATTCTTTATAGTGTATTCAGTTGAAATTACTTAATTTCTAGAATGCCTGCACTCTATTCACCCCAAAATTAAAATCAGAGTTGGAATAGAAACAAATAATCAATGAAATTTTCCAGATCCAACAAGATTCACAATAACTATGTCCAAGGAAAACTTATCTACAGAAATCTCTACAATTATTCATATAGGTTGAACAAATTTATTTCCTTGACATTTAGTGAATATAATAATTTCAAGGAAACTGAGTACATGAATGAATACCTTTCTGTATGCAATAAAGGGAAATACCGATATTAAATATATAACCTTAAAATCAATACGAAGGGTTTATTCCTTGAAAGAGGGTTTTTTTAATTTTCAATACTGAACAGAATTTTTTTCAAAGAATTCATCAAAATTTCATAGGAACACTGTTCCTATTTATGTAGACAAATATAATTCTTACACCCCACACAACACTGAGAAAAATACAAAGAAATCTGTAGAAAATATAGAATATTGGTCGAAATTACCATCACCCGATACAGCTGTTTCAAACGAACAAACAAATTCTATTCCAAAAAATGCTCCACATAAATTAAAAAACCTTCTTCAAAAATAAAGCAAATTGTCCAGAATAGAGTAAATTTTTTCAGAATTTCGATATTAATTTTCAGTTTCATTCTAGAAGTTATTATGTGTTGCTCTTGTGGAATAGGTCTCTTGTGATAATGGATATTTTTCTCTTCGATATTTGTTTTTATGTTTGTGGTTTGTTTAGTTTAAATTTTAACTTTCATCAAATACAGGCCCAATAAATTATTTCTTATATATTTGGAGTATAATTTCTAACAATTCAAAATATTTTTATGATCTTGAATTGTAATCATTTTTCTTTAAATGAGCATCTCGTAAATGTTTCCAGAATAAAATAAATGAAGGTGTATACTTTATAGAAGGTATATAAAATTATTTAAATATTATAATATTAACAGATATATTCTGTCAGCCTTCTATATATTTAATTTCAAAAAAATTGCAAAAATTGCAAATTCCAAATGATATAACAAAATCCAATAAATATAAATTGTTAACAAAAATTCCATGAATTAAATATTTTGAGAAGACAAATTATGTTTCTGCTCATCTCTCTTATGAAAACAGATATCTTTCAAAAATGTTTAACATAATCTTAAGAATTTCATCATAAAACTATCTCACTTAGAATATTCAATATTATTGGATATCTAAATAAGTTACCTCTTAGAAAATCTCAAGATATGTACAAACATTACTGAAAAACAAGTTTTAAGAGAGACATTGCTTCGTCAGTAGTCTATCATATTCATATTCAATAAAATATAACGTCAATGAACAAAAAATATTTTCCCACCCTTTAACAATTCAGAAAGCTTCTTGGTAAATGAATACTGAAAATCTAATTGGAGTTTAACGTTTACTCCAAATAAATGATTCTGTGGTTTACCCTTGATCTAAAAGATTGAAAGGTAATTTAACGGCTTCTGATATAGCACGAGGACCATCTGTATAAAGAATGTTGAGGAAACGAAATAATTATATATAATGAATAAAATAAAATAAATGGAGGTTTATACTTGATAGAAGGCATATAAAATTATTTGAATATTTTAATATTTACAGATGTTTTCTGTTATTCTGCTTAATTTAAAAAAAATATATTTAATATTATAACTTCAGGAATTAAATTAATGTCATATAAGTACCACTTAAATCAAACGACATATAAAATAAACATTCATTATGAGACATCCAAACGATATAACAAATTCCACTAAATATAAATTGTTAACAAAAATCCTATAAATTAAATATTTTGAGTAGACAAAATTTTGTTTCTGCTCCTTGTGCTATAACAGAGGCCGTTAAATTGCCTTTCAATCTTTTAGATAAATGGTAATGGTAAATGGAATTATTTATTTCGATTTAACATTACACTCCATTTAAATTTTCAGTATTCATTTACCAAGAAGCTTTCTGAATTTTTAAAAGGTGAGAAAATATTATTAGTTGATTGATGTTATATTTTATTGAATATGAATATGATTGAGTACTGACGGAGCAAAGTCTCTCTTAAAACTTGTTTTTTAGTAATGTTTCAACATATCTTGAGATTGTCTAAAAAGTAACTTAGATATCCAATAATATTGAATATTCTAAGACAGTTTTATGATGAAATTCTTAAGATTATGTTGAACATTTTTGAAAGATATGTTTTCATAAGAGGGATGAGCAGAAACAAAATTTTGTCTACTCAAAATATTCAATTTATAGGATTTTTCTTAACAATTTATATTTATTGGGTTTTGCTATATCATAAGTTATAATATTAAATATAATTTTTTGAAATTAAATATGTAGTAGGCTAACAGAATATATCTGTAAATATTAAAATATTCAAATAGTTTTCAGAATATTCTGATTCTCAATTTATTCCACTATGAAGTGGTCACCTGGTATATTTATGAAGATGTTTTCATTTAATATTGTATATTCGTTCTGAGAATAAAGGATACTATCATTATTATCATCGTTGTACCGAAAATTCTAGGAAAATTCGTTCTTTGTGTTTGTATCGTTTTGATGAATTCAGCCCTGACGTTGTATTGTTCACAAGATCTTCGTTATTGAGGGTAGTATGGGGCAAACAATATACCTTTGTGATTGCTATAATAAGGAGAGGAAGGTTAGCGGAGGAAATCGAAAATGCTTCGATGGCCCTCCCTGCGTGGCCATGAGAAACAGTAATTGGGAATAAAAATCTCTTCCGTCTCTGAAGACCTCTTTTCACGAGCGTGAATTCAGAGCCGCTCTTGTGACTCCTGATCTGCGAGAGCTGTTGAAACGAAACATGTCTATTTCCATCGATCCTTCTATGATAGCGGGAATGCCTTCGTCAGGTATTGATGGCGGATGCTGCCGCCGTCAGTTGGTAGAGCGTTGCTTATGAAACTTTTATAGGAAATTCAGCTCTTCAGATCCATCGTGTCCATTTCGTCTCAATCGATCAGTTGCGTTCTGTGTCTCTACATCTGGTGATGATGTTTTGTGAGTATTCGAGATGAGAGGATAAATTTATTATTTTGCCGTCATGAGAGACCACTCCAGAAGGTCCACGACCAGAAAATTCTGAAGGTTCAAATAAGACAGAAGTTTCATTGTGAAAATGCATTTTAAGCTTATCTCAGTGCCAAGCCTTCATTGAATAAGAAAAATTCTAACCTTCTCTAATATCGGATGTTTTTTTAGAGTAATAGAACTTTAAATTGAAATAAAATACATTTAAATTGAGATTGAAGCCAAATGTTTTTTATTTGACACATAATTTTATGACATTTATGTTTAAAAAATAATTTCCGGCATATGTCCCCCAAGACACTAGCTCTGAAACACCGTATTCGACCAGACCAATTTTGGACCACTTTTTCGAGTAATTCAGGCCTTATTTCATCAATAACACGAGTTATGTTGGCTTCCAAAGCTTCTATTGTTTCTGGTTTATCAGCATAAATGACTTGACATAACCCCAAAGAAAATAATCCAATGAAGTTATGTCGCATGATCTTGGAGGCCAATTAATTGGACCATTTCTC